>BSBN01000014.1:5546370-8319555 GCA_027924645.1 Cunninghamia lanceolata | reverse complement strand
TTGGGAAGCATGAAAAAGGGTAAAAAAGCATGTGGGATCTGTGTTTCAGACCCCACATGATTGTTATTCCTGCTTTTCATGAGTATATCAAACAAGAAAACACTTTTCATGTTGTTTGACTTATTGAGAATCATTTTTATATCAATCCACCACCTTTTTTTGTTTTTTTACCTAGAAGAACTAATTTTGCATGTTTTTGGAGAAATTTTATTATTTAAACTGAAAGTTTCATGTTTCATGTGTGATATTGTTTCAAAGCTAATTACCATTGATATATAGGTTGAATCTTGATGATATATGTTTGTTTTTTCCATAAATTTCACTAATCCTATTCTAGAATTATATAGAATTCATAATCAAACTTGCGAAAAAGAAGAATTTGAGGATTTTGAAGCCATCTTTTGGAGAATTGGTCAACTGCAATATCAAATTCTAAGGTACGTTCAACCTTATGTCCATTTTAATTCACATATATATGTTCTTATGTTCTTTATGTCTTTAAATGTTGTTATGTCTTTATGTTTCTTATGTTCTTTATGTTCTAAGATATATATGTGTCTAGGTATATCAGTTTAGTTCAGTCAAAGAGACTCCAAATTCCTCATGTTTCCACCTTGTTTCGGCCCTTCATGCCTTCATTTCACCTATTTTAGCTATACAAGAGAAAAACATTATCAAATACTTCATAAAATAATTTTAGTGAACAATTGTTTGTCATACTCATATTCATGATCAATGGAGCCAAAATTAATTTTGGAAGACTCTTAATTTTGCCCTAGGATGATATAGAAGGATTTATTCCTTAATACATGCATAATTCAATTCATTTATAGAACCATGCAATGGCTTGAATCTTAGACTATCCTATGCCCCCTATTATGACAATCCTACTTGTCTCTATTGATCATTTAGACATAATTGTTAGGTGTCCTTTTGATAACTTCTCTATGCATGTTTCATAGTATGAATTATTTTGGAGAAGGTTGGAGATGTGGAGACCTCTTTAGTGTATAGGGCTAGGACATTCCTTATGCACCAATTCATAAATACGTCACTTTTAGTCAATAGAAGCCAAAATACATCCATTTGCAATCATGGATTAGTTAAGGACAACTAGGTGGTAAATTTGTTGCCATTAGCAACTTCACAAATTTCGTGTCTTATCTTGTCCTCCTTGGTTTTCTCTATGGATCTCCATCATTGTCTTCATGATTTGTATAATTCATCATGTCATAGTGGCTTCATCATTTGATAATTATCTAATCACAATAACCCTAGATGGCTATCCCTAGGACTACTCTGTCAATTGCACACTATGTATTTCAGCAATTTAGATTTCCTTCATGTGTGTTTCAATGGTTTGCAGTGTTAGGATAGTCTTGATCTTCTTCAAACTTTCACCTTTTGTCTGTGTTGAAAAATCTCTAAAATAATCCTCTCAGAACCTTACGAATAAAGTTAGGACTATTATGACTGTCCTCATAGCTCTGACAGTCTTATTTGCATCTGAATATGACAGTCATGTCTCCATGCAATGAACTTGTCTAGGATATATTTCTCACTGCACACCAATCTCACCTTCATTCTCATTGAAAAGATCAACAACACTCCTGAGCAAGGCATTTGTACCTATTCATGATTATCCTACTTGTGTTGGTTATGATAGCCGATTGTCTCCTTCATAGTGGCCTTTATGGCAATTTAGCTTATGCACATGATTATCTACTTGAGTTTGGCATTGCCATATTAATGAGCCTTGACTTCAATAATTATCTCTTGATATCCCTTCTTCACCCTCTACACTAATCCAAAGCATAATTTTGTCACTACTATTCACAACATATTTCATGAGTCTGTCTTCCTTTTTGCCATTGTTGTGACAATTAAGGCATGACTAGGGAGTAGCTGAATGACATCTCTTCTTAATTAAGATAGTCTTCTTCCTTATTTCATAAGCTTGTAGGATCTCATGAGTCACTTGACCCATACTTCACTAGAATAATCTTGAGGTGTGGAGAGATTTAAATTCATAGATAGGGTATTGACAATTTGCTAAACAATTTCAAAATGTTGGTTAGGATAGCCCCAAGCATGGAATTTTGATTGGTTGCCTTTCGCTATGGAATTGAGGCTATGGTTTTATTCCAAATACCCTATATTCATCCCTCCCCTGTACTAAAAACAACACTTTTCCCTAGGCTTAACACCTCAAATAAAGTGGTTTCCTTCACAAACTGCCACTAGGTCTTGTAGGGCAGCAAACTGACCTTTTCCAACATAATTTCCTAACCAGAACTCATACCCAAAATATGAGCACATATTTGAGCACCCTTTTTGACCCTACTCAACATATTACGAAATCAAGTGTGGTTGTTTTGTAACACAATGATAAAAAAATTGCTGCTACGCTTTGGATGAGGGCTAATTTGGCTTGTTTGAATGGGTCACAAGAATTAGAAAGAACATATGAACATGAACATAAGCTCACACATGAACATAGTTGCACTCCTTCACTTGAAATACCTCAAAACAACATTCACTAATAGTCATAGTGGAATGGCATTTTTATACTCTTTAAAGGGCCCCATTTATGGATCACACCTTCTCAATATAGAGAATTTTAATCCCCAAAATCTCACCAAAGCATGAAATGATAGTTTTCTTACAAAAAATGGAGGAAATGAGCACCACAACCTATTTGACAAATTGTTACAACTCACTTTGATACCACTCAATCCATAAAAAATATGACGGAGATTATGTATTACACTTCATCAACATAACAAAATTTTAGAGAAGAGAGTTAACTACAAATATATGGACATACAAGCATCATGACACATGATGATACAAAGGGAGTTATAAGGAGATAAAACACTAAAAAGGAGGTTTTCATGAGTGTAGGATAGTCACAAGTCTATATAACAATCCACTATCATAGTCATGACCATCATGAAGTTGTTTTTAATTTATGCATTACTTAAGATGTCTTTGATCTTTTGTCACGAGTATCCAGAAGGTTATCTTCAAGGGTTAATGTTCTGTTGACTATTACAAAGTTTTTGGACTGGTTTAAGACTATTAGGATAGTCAATTTATGTTGATTAACAATCCCCTTCGATGGCATTCATTTTGTCATCCTTCAAAATCACCTCCATACAACTCATATATGTAAAAAATTAACCATACAATTCATGATTTCCAAACCTAAAAGAATGATTTAATACTCATATAAGAGTCCAAACAATGGCCTTCAAGGGGCAAGACAGTCAAGAGCAGTCAAGGTGATGTTATTATGAGTTGATAGGGTCAAAGGGAGGCTTAGTATTAGAGATATACCTTTAAATAGTGATCTCTCAACACCTTATGGTTTCAAATAGTTTTGAAATCTCTTGGCAGCCCTATTTTCCTTTATGGAAATACTCATGATAGTCTTGAAGGAACCAAACTATTTATGTACATCAGTCCACTATGACTATCATAGTATTAGAGTCTTTTGGAAACCTTCCCAACTTTCTCCTTTATAAGATTCATAGTCCATAATTCAAGTGTACTAAATTTTTGCCCTAAATGTCCTCTTTCCATTTAGGTGTATACTTCATGATTAGGTATTCAAGTGTATACTCTATGACTTTGTATTTGTATTTGAGTGTATACTTTATGACTTGTATTTAGGTGTATATCATGACTATGTATTCGAGTGTATACTCCATGACTTTGTGTATTCCATTGTATACTTTGTGCATTTTGTGATTGGGAAAAAGGTGTGAAGAATCTATATGAAGGTCTTTCAGACCTGCTCAAGGAGTTTTGAAGCTTTCTTGGCCATTATTTGACAAAGTGTGATGACTGTCCTAAATGATTGTGCATGACAGTGTTGGGGCAGCAATTGGAAGTTCATCAAATCTAACTCTAAAAGTGTTGGTTGTGCATATTCCTTGTTGGGAAGGGGTCTTACTCCATTAGAAGATTCTTCATTACTCCAACCTTGTTGTGGCAACCAATGTTCATTTGATACAATATCGAGGTAGACCTTTGAACAAGACCTTGTGGAAGGTGCGTGACTCTGACCATGAGGTAATACTTGACACAATAAAGAGTAGAGAAGACCCAGATGGTTCGTTGGATTGATTTGTAAGTATGCATAAAACTTTCCTAGATGGGTACTTGTACTTTGTTTTGTATATAAATAGTAGAATGAATTGCTAGAGAAAAGATGATGGAGAGTGATCATCAGATGGAGGTAAGTGATTGATTACATATGTGATGTCATATATTTCATGTACATTTTGTTATAGTAATGTACATATTGTTTGATTGTATTAACAGGTGGAGCTGCATGAGCTTGAACTGTCTAAGAAGTCTACTCGACGACAGAGAGAGGATGAGTCATGGATTGGCTCTCCATCTTCACGGTCAAGCAAGGGCTGCCAATTATTTCATAAAAGTCCATAGGAAACTAGTTTTGGGACATACTTTTGTATGTTACCAATGTATATTTTTGTATATATGCCTGTATGGATTTGTTTGGACATGCCTATATGGCTTTGTATGTAAACTAGATGTTATGTTCATGACATTATGTGTACAACAATTTATATTAAATATTTAATATGATGATCAATTATACTTACATGAATTTGCTTTTACACGTGCCAATTGCATTTGCTTGAGAGTAAGGAATGCATAATTGTGCAGGTCTATTGGTTGTCTATTGTTTGATGATACCATTATGTTTCTTCATAGAGTATGTGATGTGATGCATAGAGTTGTAGTGCTTCAAGACAAGGTATGAACTTGAATAATGAAGATCTCACTCAAGCAGTGGTATGAACTTGACAAGCAGTGGTATGAACTTGACAAACAGTGATATGAACTTGAGTAATGAAGGCCTCATGTTTCGTTTGATTTGTTTTCTATGGTATACATTTGATGTTTGCGTCATCATCATGTTATGCTTCATGGGGTTAGATCTAAGTAATGGATGAAGTTGATCCTTATTGGTCTTAATCATGTTCACTCATGTTTCACTCATGTCCTATCAAGATTGATGTCACATGGTTTGGATGTTAGTTCATAACATTCATGTTTATCATGTTATAATAGTAGGACATAGTTGCTTATGTCATTGGTTCATGCCATTAGATCATTGGATTTGGTTGCAGTTCTTCATCATAACATGCCATGCTTTTAGGATTTGGATTGGGTTGTGGTTCTTCCTTATGACAGGAGTTTGTTCATGTCTTCATGCTTCTTTGTTCTCCATGTCTTTAGTGTTCTTAGTTTCTTCATGTGTCAAAGATTTCTTTAGTGTCCTCATGATGTTGATGTTGATAAAAAAATATGGTGTTAAGCACATCAATCATTCGGAGCAGCAGGCTACTAGCAAAGTCCCTTAAGATCCCTAAGACAAAAAAAACTACCAAATTTTGATAGAGGTTTTCTTAAAATTCGTGGTAGCTAGGAACATTTTGTTTGGACCTACAGGTGCATGTGAGGTCTGTCCACAATAACCTCTCTTGTTTTTGATCAACTCTAGTCCATTTGACCGTGTCGAAATCAAATGTATTCTTGCAAAATGCTTCAGTTTCATGTAGTAGAAAGGTGCTATGAGTGACATTTTGCATTCCATAGCTCGTGGGGTTGAACGGACTGTGCCAACACGTCAGGGTGGGTGGGTAAATGCTAGGGGAGGTCTCATTTCTTGTACCAAGTGCCCCAATCGTTTGGGGCAATAGGCTACCGGTAAAGTCCCTTAAGATCCCTAAGACGAAAAAATTGCCAAACTTTGACGGAGCAATTCTTGGAATTTGTGGTAGCTGGGAACATTTTGTTTGGACTTGTAGGTGGTCCATCCACAATAACCTCTCTCGGTTTTGTTCAACTCTAGTATATTTGACCGTGTCGGAATCAAACGCATTCTTGCAGTGGAAAGGTGCTAGGAGTGACATTTTGCATTCCATAGCTCATGGGGCCAAACGGACTTCTCCAACGCATCGGGGTGGGCAGGTAAATGCTAGGGGAGGTCTCGTTTTGTGTGCCAAGCACCCTAGTCATTCAGGGCAGCTGGCTACCGGCAAAGTCCGTTAAGATACCTAAGATGAAAAAACTACCAAACTTTGACGGAGTAGTTCTCAAAATTTGTGGCAGCTGGGAATGTTTCATTTGGACCTACAGGTGCACGTGGGGTCCATCCACAATAACCTCTCTCAGTTTTGGTCAACTCTAGTCTGTTTGACCGTGCCGAAATCAAATGCATTCTTGCAAAATGCTTCAGTTTCATGCAGTGGAAAGGTGCTAGGAATGACATTTTGCATTCCATAGATCGTGTGCCTGAATGGACTTCACCAACGCATCAGGGTGGGTGGGTAAGTGCCAGAGGAGGTCTCGTTTCATGTGCCAAGTGCCCCAATCATTCGGGGCAGCAGGCTACCGAGAAAGTCCCTTAAGATCCCTAAGACGAAAAAATTACCAAACTTTGACGGGGCAGTTCATAGAATTTGTGGCAGCTGGGAATGTTCTGTTTGGAGCTGCAGGTGCATGTGGAGTCCATCTACAATAACCTCTCTCAATTTTGTTCAACTTTTGTCTATTTGACCGTGCCTGAATTAAACACATTCTTGCAAAATGCTTCAGTTTCATGCAATGGAAAGGTTGCCAAGTGCCATATTTTTTGTTTTACTCATCGTGGGGCCGAACAAACTACGCCAACATGTCAGAGTGGGTGGGTAAATGGTAGGAAATGTCTCGTTTTGTGTGCCAAGTGTCCCAATCGTTCTGGTCTGCAAGCTACCGACACCTAGCACCTTTCGAGTTGCCGGTAGCTTGCAACCCGAAACAACTAAGACACTTGGTGCATGAAACGAGACCTGCCCTAGCATTTACCCACCCACCCTGATGTGTTAGTGTAGTCCATTTGGTACCACAATGAGCAGAACAAAAAACTTGGCACATGTCAACCTTTCCATTGCATGAAACTGAAGCATTTTGCAAGAATGTGTTTGATTCAGGCATAGTCAAACGGACAGGAGTTGAACAAAACTGAGAGAGGTTATTGTAGATAGACTCCACATGCACCTGTAGGTCCAAACAAAATGTTGCCAGCTACCATGAATTCTGAGAATTGCCCCGTCAAAGTTTGGTAATTTTTCATCTTAGGGATCTTAAGGGACTTTGCCGGTAGCCTGTTGCCCCGAATGACTGGGGCACTTGGCAAATGAAATGAGACCTCCCTTGGCATTTACCCTCCCACCCCAATGCCTTAGCGAAGTCCGTTCGGCCCCACGAGCTATGGAATGCAAAATGTCATTCCTAGCACCTTTCGAGTTTACCGATAGCTTGCGACTCAGAATGACTGAGACACTTGGCACATGAAACGAGATCTCCCCTAGCATTTTCCACCCAACCGGATGTGTTGGTGTAGTTGTTTTGCCCCCGAGACCTATGGAATGCAAAATTTCAGTGTTAGCAACTTTCTACTTTGTCGGTAGCTTGCAACCCAGAATGAGTGAGACACTTGGCGCACGAAACGAGACCTCCCCTAGCATTTACCCACCCACACCGACATGTTGGCACAATCTATTTGGCCCCACAATGAGCAGAACAAAAAACACGGCACCTGGCAACCTTTCCATTGCATGAAACTAAAGCATTTTGCAAGAATGTGTTTGATTCTAGCACGGTCAAACATACAAGAGTTGAATGAAACTGAGAGAGGTTATTGTAGATGGACCCCACATGCACATGTAGGTCCAAACAGAATGTTCCCAGCTGCTAAGAATTTTGAGAACAGATCCGTCAAAGTTTGGTAGTTTTTTCGTCTTAGGGATCTTAAGGGACTTTGCCAGTAGCCTACTGCCTCGAATGACCGGGGTGCTTGGCACATGAAATGAGACCTCCCTTGGCATTTACCCACCCACTCTGATACATTGGTGAAGTCCGTACAACCCCACGAGCTATGGAATGCAAAATGTCACTCCTAGCACCTTTCCACTGGATGAAACTGAAGCATTTTGCAAGAATGTGTTTGATTCCGACACAGTCAAATATACTAGAGTTGAATGAACTAAGAGAGGTTATTGTGGATGGACCCCACATGCACCTGCAGGTCTAAATAGAATGTTCCCAGCTACAACGAATTACAAGAACTACTCCATCAAAGTTTGGCAGTTTTTTCATCTTAGGGATCTTAAGGGCTACACTCATTTTATCCTTCCTCATGCATAAAACAATAATATGATGTTGTAACAAGGTTGATCTTGAGTTGGGAGAGATTTGTACATCCATTATTCTACATCAGAGCTTCTATTTCTTGCATCACTCAAATATTTTCAAGGCCTTTCCATGGTTTCTTCTTACTAATCGAGCCAACCAGGACCTTGAAAATGGTGTAGCAGTAACATATAATGATAAGAAATCAAGTAAAAGATCCATGTGATCATCTATTTTTAGTTTTAACATATTTTTCTATCATCATTGACTATTGTATCCATGCATGTGTACGTATATGACTTAGTTCAGTCAAAGTGACTCCAAATTCATCATGTTTCCACCTTGTTTCAGCCCTTCATGCCTTGACATCATGACTGTATCAACATGGTCTTTCATCATTTTAATAGTCCTCTTTAGTGTCTTAGGCTAGGACATTCCTTATGCACCTTGTAGACATGTATGCAAAGTGTGGAAGCATAGACAAGGCACGTGAACTGTTTGGCATGATGCCCCAAAGAAATGTCGCCTCATTGAATGCAATGATTGCAAGATATGAACAAAATGGATTTTTTGATAAGGCTTTGGAAACTTGTAAGCAAATGAAATTGTCGGATGTAAAGACAAATTCCAAAACCTTTGAAATGGTATCTTTGGAACATGGTATAGACATCCATCAAAGCATAAAGAATATAGGAATTTTGTCAAATGTTGTAGCTACAGTAAGTAACCTACAAGACATGTATGCAAAGTGTGGAGGCATATACTTGAGGAACATGAACTGTTTGACATGATGCCTCAAAGAAATGTTGTCTCATGGAATGCAATGATTGCAAGATATGCACGAAATGGATTTGTTGAAAAGACTTTAGAAACTTTCAAGTAAATGCAGTTGGCACGTGTAAAGCCAAATTCTACAACCTTTGCCAACATCCTCCCTATCTGTACACCAATATAGAATGTTTGGAATGATGTATCGACATCCATCAAAGCATAAAGGATATAGGAAATTTGTCGCATGCTGTAATTGCAGCTACCCTTGTAGACATGTATGCAAAGTGTGGAAGCATAGACAAGGCACATGAATTGTTTGGCATGATGCCCCAAAGAAATGTCACCTTATTGAATGCAATGATTGCAAGATATGAACAAGATGATTTTTTTGATAAGGCATTAGAAACTTTCAAGCAAATGTGATTGGCGAGTGTAAAGCAAAATTCCACAACCTTAGCCAGTATCCTCCTTGCCTATGCCATGGACATCCATCAAAAGCATAAAACATATGGGAATTTTGTTAGATGTTGTAGTTGCAACTGCCCTCAAAGAGATGTATGCAAAGTGTGGAAGCATAGACAAGGCATGTGAACTATTTGGCATGATGCCCCAAAGAAATGTCACCTCATTGAATGCAATGATTGCAAGATATGAACAAAATAGATTTTTTGATAAGGCATTAGAAGCTTTCAAGCAAATGTGATTGGCAGGTGTAAAGCAAAATTCCACAACATTAGCCAGTATCCTCCTTGCCTATGCCAAAATGGACATCCATCAAAAGGATAAAACATATGGGAATTTTGTTAGATGTTGTAGTTGTAACTGCCCTAAGAGACATGTATGCAAAGTGTGGAAGCATAGACAAGGCATGTGAATTGTTTAGCATGATGCCTCAAAGAAATGTCGCCTCATGGAATACAATGATTGCAAGATATGAACAAAATGGATTTTCTGATAAGCCTTTAGAAAGTTTCAAGAAAATGCAATTGGCAAGTGTAAAGAAAAATTCCAAAACCTTAGAAATGGTATGTTTGGAGCACGGTATAGACATCCATCAAAGCATAAAGGATATAGGAATTTTGTCAAATGTCATAGTTGTAAGTACCCTACAAGACATGTATGCAACTTGTGTGTGTCAAGCCCACATTTCCCATGTGGTCACGACACGCATCACACGTGTCATGTCCACATTTGTCATGTGGTCATGACACGAAATATCAAAACAATTTCCATGCTTCCCTAGAAACCCCCTCGCACGCGTAAGCGTGCTCAGTGGCGTTACGCTTAAGGCGTAAACATGACAGTTGAATATGGGGTAATGCGTTCACGTGCGCATACCAATCGCAATGAAGGCCAACTAGGGGGTTGAAACGACACAGTTAACATCGCCAAAAGGGTTAAATTCCACTAACCTAGCTAAACCCTAAATTCTAGAAAAATCTGGCAGCATAACGCCTCACGGGCATGAGTAGGGTTTATTGTACTAAAACTAATTTTGATGGAAAGGATTACTGGTTTGGTTTTATATTACCTATGTCTCACTAGTTGAATTTGTAGATCAGTTGAATAAGTTAATTTGTACATTTTTCAACAAAGCTCAATCAATTTGTTCTTCTTCATGTTTTCTATAATTTAACACATTTTTCAACAAAGCTTGATCAATCCATTCTCCTTCATGTTTTCTATAATTTAACACATTTTTCAACAAAGCTCGATCAATTTGTTCTCCTTCACATTCTCTATAATTTAAAACTTTTTCAACAAAGCTCAATCGATTTGTTCTCCTTCACATTCTCTATAATTTAAAACTTTTTTAACAAAGCTCAATCGATTTGTTCTCCTTCACATTTTCTATCAATCAGAGTTATCTCTGCATCCTTTACATTATTCCTAATTTCTTGGTAGATCAGATCACAGAAATAGGTTTTACTAACTTCGTTTTAAAAGTTTACTAGGTTCCCGAGTTGGATTTAAAACGTCTAATTTAAATTCGTTAATTAAATTGCCCCAAAAATGATTTAAAAGAATATTAAATTTTAATTAATAACGATGTAGTTTAAATCGTCCTCATCGAGTTAAGTTTTAAAATCTAAGATTCAATCCGATTGTTAAAATAATTTACATCTCAAATAATTAAATTGTGTAAAATTTAAATAAAACCAATAAATATTTTTCTTCAAATATCAATTTAAAAATCAATGAAATATAAAATTCTTTTAATCATGATCTAATCTATTTATTAACATCCACTAACAAATAAAAATACTATTCCAAAAAGAATATAGTTTTACCCATTATATTAATTATCTCAAATTCCCTTTATAAAATCAGAACTTAAAACAAATGAGCAAAATATTTAAAAGAGGGGAAGTTAATTTTAAAAAGAATTTTAATTTCTCTTTGCCCTAAATTCCTCCAACAATAAAATATAATATCTCTAAGGGCAAAAAGCCCTAACCCTATTTTTGAAACTCATTTCCTTTTTCTCCTCTTTGTTTTCTCTCCTTCTTTTTTTCTTTCTCTCATTTTTTTGTTTTAGTTGTATTGCAGGTTGTAATGGAGGCCATTTATGAAATGCCTATGATGGCATTTGTATATATATATATATATATACATTTTTTTTTAGAGTAAAATTGTTGTGAGTCAATATATAAATTTATTTTAAAATGTTAAATCCCCAAATTTCTTTGTGGCAGAGGGTAGTGGAGCTACTGGGGAAGCGGCGGCGGCAGATTGTGGTGGAGGTCTGGCAGTGGGGTTGGGGGACCACGATAGAGTTGATGGTGAGGGAGCCGCGGAGTGGAGGCGTTGGCATTGGAGGGCAGCAGAGTTGTAGAAGGGAAAGGGAGCTGGCCACGGACTGCACGGTGGTTTGGCCACGGGGAAGGTAGGTAGTAGGGGGTGTGGGGAGGGGGACGGAGCCCACACCCACATCCCATACAATGGGGTGTGGGTGAGGGCTCCGCCTCCCTCCCCACACCCACATCCCATACAATGGGGTGTGGGTGAGGGCTCTGCCTCCCTCCCCACACCCATCCAAAGATAAGCCACGGTGGGGGGGTTTCAAACCCCTCCCCACATATATTTTATTCTCTGTAACAAACAAAAAAATAGCGACTGCTAATACGCAGTCTTTCCTCTTCTTAGCATTTATTATTATTATTATTATTATTTTCTAAGTTTCATATATATATATGTATACACACAACAGCCCATATTTTTAATTTAAAATCACAGTTTAGGAACATATATATATATATATATATATATAATTATAATTTCAACAATAATTTTCCTTCCAATCACTTCAAATCTACTTTTAAGAACAATAATCAGTTATATTTTTTTTTATCAAATGTTTATAAGGCAAGGAACTCATTTCTTTTATCAAAATATATTCATTGTATTCCCAATATGTTCATTTTTAAAGAAAAGAAATAAATACAATTAAGTAAATACTTCTAATACTTAACATCAACTAATTTTCTCTTTCATAAAAATAATATACAAATTTTATATTTTGTCTCAATAATAAAAACACAACTTTCTTATTTGATATTTTAAAAATAAACATACAAATGAAATAGCATTGAAACCAAATCTTTTTCCCTTCAACATTGTTTTGAATGATAAGCATTAAAATTAATAAATTTTAAATTTCTATTCCAAATGTAAATAGCTTACACACAATACAAAAAAAAATACTTTTACAACAAAAGAGAGAACAATGTTCTCCTATTTGAAAACTAACAAATGAAGCAAACTCCTAAATTGGCCAAGCTCTCTCTCAAGAGTTAAAAAGAAATAGGATATCACTCCAAGAACAAGGTGTTTTCTCCAACTTCACAACTTAGCTCCAATAAACCTGTAATATCACAAGAAGGGGAAAGAAGCCACAACAACTTGCTCTCCTCCCTCCCATAGACCCGCTAGTGGGTCACCCCTGAGCTAGGGAGGTCATCCACACACTTGGGAACTCATTCCACATCACAACATGGCATTCAACAACCAAACACAAATTTACTCCCATGGTTAACACAACACAAGAACTCATTCAAGATGAGTTCAATGGGGTAGGGGAGTGGACAACACTCAACTCAAGAGTGCCATTCCTACAAATATCCCAATACAAATACCTCTCAAGGCCTCAAGCCAACACTTTTAAACACAATTTCCACAAAGCTTCCATTTGGCTCTCAAGCCATTTCACATATTGCAATTATCCACATATTGCCCTCAAGGCTTACAACACCACAAAATCAAGGAAATGACCCCGAGGAGGTTCACTCCTCCCCCACCCCACACTTGTTGAGCATCTTCTCCCAAGTGGGAGAGGCTCTTACAACACCCTTACAATTTTTTCCCCACAACAACAAATAAAAACTCAAAAAATAGAACCCACACATAGCTTCACACAAACAAATAAAAATACATAAGGGAAGGCCTTAGCCTTGAAACCAACCTTAAAAAGCCCAATTTGGTAGATGGTTGATGTAGATCTCCTCCAACGCCTTCTCCAAAATAAGCCACAAAACTCTCTCCAACTTTTTCCCCAAAGTAAATTTAAATCAATAAAATTTGCCAAAAATTCAACCACCCATACCCTTCTCCAAGTGGGATTATAATAAGCTCTTCCCATGAGCTTTGAGGAATGGGGAGGTGACACTTGTCACCTCCTCACTCCTCCTCCCAACTACAAGCAAGACCCATGGAATGGGTGGTGACACATGTCACTCACCTATCCCCCAAGTCTCTCTCCCTTCCACTTGTCCTCCCTAGAACATGTGGGAGAGAAAAGTGGAGCTTAAGAGGGAATGGGTGCCACATGTGCCCCATTCCTTTCTTCCTAAGAGGGACCACACAACTCCAAGGTACCCTCACCAATTGTGAGAAAGACTTGGAGTAAAGTCCTCCACAATTGAGGGGTCTTGAAGACTTCCCCAACCTAGGGAAGAGGGAAGGATGGGGTTGAGTGTTGGACCCACTCATCCTCTCCCTCCCATGCCTCCAATTTCGTCACTTTACTTCATGGTGAAGTTAGAGTGACCAAATGGAGGTTTACCTTGGGTTACCCAAGCCAAAAAGGTCCCTAGACCCAAGGGGTACAACCCAGGGTCAAGTTTAGCTCATTTTGAGCACCAAGGGTTAAGTTAAAGCACATGAAAAGGGGTCTCAAAATTTAAAATTAAAAAAATAAAATTTAAAAGACAATATTCTTACAACACCAATTAGAATTCAAAATAAAAGAGGGGTAGACTTAGCCTGACTAACAACATGCAATCAACATTACAGAATTTCATCATGCACCGAGTTGATCTTGGTTCCTCGTGGAACTAGATCGGCTTCACAAGGGAAAACAACATGTGTGGGATGATCTCCAATGTCTGTGGCTTGTTAGAAATACCTGCGCACTCAAATGAAAAGTTAATTCTACATATATATAATAGCCGAAGCAAATTGAAACATACACTCGCATAAAATATCACAAGTTCATATAAGCATCAAGGAAGTCACATTACAATTTAGATTCTAAATTTTGCATTTTAAACATCCATTCCCAAGATTGAATCACATAATAAATTTCTAATTAACATCACCTGATTAGTTTTCCCATAACATCATAATATAAACCATATGTCTAACATCATCAATAAAGTAATATCCAAGTCTAAACACATCGTAAACATACTAAGCATAACAAACCCACATACAACATAAAGTCTAATAGTCTAAAAATTTAGGATCAACAGTCCCACAAGTCTAAATGTATCACCAACAGGAAAATAAATAGTCAAATATAAGGGAGTGAAAAGTAGGCCTCACATCCTCCCCCCTAAGACTGTACTTCCTCCTGGAAGTCATCAAAGAGGTGAGGATAAAGGGCCCTCAATCTCACTGCATCTTCCCATGTCGCCGTGACCTCATCGTACATGTCCCACCAGACCCTAACCTGGTCCAGCTCTTAACCTTGAAGGCCCAACGTCTGACCAGCCAATATGTGAATTGGCTCTGTTGTCTCTCAGATTTGCACCCTTGCTGCAGTTGTAAAACTTTAGCAATCTGGAGAAACATGGGAATGATCTTGAAGTGTGGGACCTTGCAAAATGAGATCAGACCTCTGGAGAAGGCCGGCTTCCTTAATTGGTTATCACCTAAAATCTACTGAATTTGCAGAGGAAAAGGGAGAAGGAATACTTTAAAAATAAAAGATGAAACAGAAAACTTGAAAAGTAAAGAGGTGATTCACCAAGTTGAACAAAAGAACCCTCACAGTACTGAGAAAATGCACAACATAACTAGATACAACAAGTAAACATACACAGATTCAAATGATTTTTTAGCAGAGGTGAGAAACAAGGTGGTTTAGAGGAACAAAATGTTCACAGACAACCATATGCAAGTTTACACTAAATTGGAAAATCAGTAAAAGAGGTAAAATATCTTGCATATATTCAATAAGAAAGCATAGTTACAGTAGCAGAAAGCTCTGTTTGGAAACAGAAAAGCCTGAATGCTTAAATTTTTTTCCAACCCTATTTACATCTTACTCACATGCATATATAGCATTTCAATCTGACCTAAGTCAGTTACAAAAATTTGCCCCATGGGCGTTGTCAGAAAATATCTGCCTGAAGGGATGCCTACTTGCAGAAGCTATGGCGTGAAAGATCAGGAACAAGGCAGATGGAAGATATTTTGAGTCTTTAATGCAAGCTGCTACATCATCTATCTTCAACAATGAATCGGTGGAAGATATTTTTGATCATTGAATGCGACCAGCTTCCTCTACCTGCAGCAATGAATGCAACAAATATCTGTATCCTGCTAAAAAAATGGTCGTTGAAACGTCCTGTAGCTAAAACATGCAACATCAGATCCAAATATTGAAAGTAAAAATTTCCTCCTTAAAAGCCCGCCAAATGAAAGAGGAAGCAAAAAAAAGTATTTTTGCCTTTTGAATCATGTCGAAATTCACCAGGACATGGAAGATACAGGCGGTCAAAGTTGCGGTCAACTGCCTGTGTATATCGCTTTGTATCTGCGACCTAAATCAGCCTTTGAAGTGCCTTTGTATATGCATTTGAATATGCATGTGCCTGCATACAAACGCGGGTCTTTATCTTTTGAATCAGCCTTTGCATGTATGCCCCTGCCACGTGTCATCACCTGATTCGCTGCCACATTGAAGCTGGGACCCATCGCTGAAAAATTGCATCCTCCTTATCGGCTGTCAAAAAGACTAGAAACAGAGCGGCCGATGCATATTGTCTCACCGAAATCCCTTGCCTGCAAACCCTTTGTATATTGAAATGTATATGCAAATATACAATCGCAAATATACATACAATGCGCGGACTTCAAAAGATCATGAACCATATTGTAACTTTGCAGCAGGTCCAACTTGTATCACTTCTTCTTTGTATTTCAGCATATACAATGCACCTATACATACAACTGCGGACCCCAAAAAGACCATCCGCTACATTTGATTCCCCAGTCGGATCCGCCTTGTATGTCTTACCTTTGTATATTTCCTTTATATATCGCATATACAAGGCGAATATACAAACAAAACATGCAAGCCGAGCCCTTATACATTGCAAACAATTCACTTTGGCATATGCAAAAATCCTTTGTATGTATGAACATACAACGCAAAAATATACAAAGGAAAACATGCATACAAACCTTGTATACAAACATGTAATTGAACTTGTACCTGCCCCTTGTAATTTGCGCTTGCATACCTCATTTGTATGCGCACTTGGTGGGCCCCAAGCTTTGTATCTCGGCCTTGTATGCTTTTCTCCTCTATTTATGCATCAGGCATTGTATCCTTGTATGTCACCCATTGTTCATTCGGCGGACCCCACCAATTGCATATTACCTTTGTATATGCACTTTGTATATTGCCGATTGTATGTAAGATACAACCGCCCAATATACAATCTCCTTTGTATCAAAGCGGACCCCACATTCCTTTGTATATTCGGCCTTGTATGTCGATTTTGTATGTGCACCGATATACATTCTGCCTTGTATGTGGGCCTTATAACTTGCTGATATTCATTCTGCCTTGTATATTCTCTTTGCATCTTCCCCTTGTATCTCTCCTTTGTATGTGTGATTGTATGTTTGAACATACAATGCGAACATACATTCAAACCTGCGTTCCACCCGTTGCATATGCCCTTGTATATGGTACGTTGTATCTCGATGATGTACATTTCCTTGGCATATGTGAACATACAATGGCGAATGTACATGCAAACATACATTCAAAAATGCATATATAATTACTAAGTATAAAATTGAGATTTATCTACAATGGAAAGCACCTGAAGACAATGGGTTTTTGGGTTTTTCTAGGTTTTGAGTAAAGATTCTCAAGGTGAGATTTTCTAGGATTTTTGACAAGGTATAGCATAAATATTTGAAGGATTTAAGCCTTGTAGGGTCATTTTCAAAAGGATTTTCAAGGAAAATACAAGGTGAACTATTTAACTCTGCACAGAGGAAAAATAGGTCAACAATTTGGCGACTTCTATGGGATGTTTGCCTGCTAAACAATTAGATCAATGGCCTTAAGCATCCATTGGGCATGGAGTCATAAAGAGACTAAAAATATATCTTGACAAACAATCCTGACTTTAGCAACTCAGCATATTAGCAGTGAGGAACATTTGGAAAGACCAAAAATAGAACTAAAGCCTGAAAGCAACCCAACTAACTGTGCTAGCAGCACTTAGGGAAAACAAAAGGATCTAAACTATTATGCAGCAGCACTTATTAAAAGCAAGAAACCTAATTTACTGATTTACAAGGTAAGTCATACCTCAAAACACCTCTTTAGGTGCATCCCATTGACTGGGATGGGCAAATTTTCTCCATCCATGTTTGATAACTAAAATGCATTGTGCTCCTTGCATTCAGTAATGACAAATGGGCCACTCCAAAAATTGTCAAACTTGGAGTGCTTCCTTGGCCTGCTTTTCAACTCATCCCACTTGAGTACCATATCACCCTCCCTAAAAACTCTAGGAGTGGATTTCTTATCAAAAGTTCTTTTTGTCTGAAGTTGATGATACTCCATAGCTTTCATAGCTTTATCTCTGATTTCTTCAAGCTCCATAAGCTGAGCATATCTGACAGCCATGGGATCCTCTTCTTCAAACATCTCTAACTGATTCATGATATCAAGTGCTGGCAGCTCCATAGACACAGGCAATCTTGCCTCTTTCCCATAAACTAACATATATGGGGAGTTCCCAATAGAACTCTTGGGAGTTATTCTATCTGCCCATAAGGTATATTTCAGATTAGTGTGCCAAGTCTTCTGGTTGTCCTCCATTGATCTTTTAATAACCCTTATGAGGTTCTTATTTGTAGATTCAGCCAAACCATTACCTTGTGGGTAAAATTTGAGGAAGTGTTCAAATAGATCCCATTCTTAACAGCCCAGTCAGTTATATTCAATCCAACAAAAGCTAAAGCATTGTCTGAGATGATTGATTCAGGCACTCCAAATCTGGACACCAAATCATGATAAAAGTTCAAAACAACAGTCTCATTAGATTCCTTCAGAGCCACTGCTTCAGTCCACCTTGTGAAATAGTCTATAGTTGTAAGTATCCACCTATGGCCTGCACTTGATGGTGGGTTAACAGGACCTACAAAGTCAATGCCCCATCTCATGAAGGGCTGCTCTACTTGAATTGGCTGCAGAGGTAGAGCTAATAGCCTTTATTTGCTTGCAAAAATGACACATTTTACACATTTTCTAGCCCATGCATGGGCATCTTTAAATAAGCTAGGATAATAATATCTCGCTCTCATTATTTTCCAAGCAGTAGTCATTGGGGAAAAATGACCCCCTACTGTCCCATCATGGAATTCATGCAGCACTTTGTCAGTTTGACCATTATCAATGCATCTTAACAACACACCATTAAAGTCCTTTCTGAAAAAGATGCCATTTATTAAAACATATGGAATGGACTGCAGTCTAAAATATCTTCTTTTGGTTCTGTCTAGATCTACTGGACATTTACCAGTTTGCAAAAATTGAGTCATATTATTAACCCAACTTGTGCCCACTGCTTCTGTATCATCTTGATGTGCATATTCAATGGTCAGAAGCACCTCCTCCTCTTTTTCTATTTCATTCTCAGAACTGGTAGCAAGCTGTTCACTGAGTCCTCTACCTCTGACAAGCTTGGTTATCTTGATCTCCACGTCATATTCCATGACTTTGGTGATCCAACCAACCCTTTTCTCATTTACATCCTTACCTAACAGGAACTTTTTAACGCTAGGGTGAGCAACCATCAAATATATCTTATTATTAGAAATAAGATGCCTAAACTTCTTGAGACTCCTTATCACTACAAGGACATGTTTTTCAACGAAGCTATACCTCTGCTCATACTCCTCCAACCCCTGACTAAAGAAAGCGATTGGCTGTTCCAAGTCGTCACTCTGTTACTGTACCAAAATTGCAGAGATTGTATGTAGACCGCCATAAGCATACAAGATAAAATCTTTGGAGAAATCAGGATTTACCAAAGTTGGTGCAGCCGATAACTCCTCCTTTATGGACTCGAAGCTGAGTTTGGCCTCCTTCGTCCAACTAAAAACTGTATTTTTCTTTAGCATAGAGGTTAACAGCTTTAATAAATTTGCAATGTTAGGTATAAATCTTAGCAGAAAATTAATTCTGCCAATAAAACTTTGTAGTCCCTTCTTGTGACTAGGTAAAGGCAGCTCTAGAATAGCTCTTACCCTTTCAGCATCAATGGTAATTCCCTCCTTTGACACGATGTGCCCCAAAATCTTGCCCTCATGCATAGCAAAAATGTATTTCTTGGGATTGAGAGATATCCCAAACTCTTTACATCTCTTGAATACTTGCCTCAAGTGGAATAAGTGTCCAGCTGCATCTTTAGAGAAAACTGTAATGTCATCAAGCTATACCAGTACCAATGTATACAGCAGACCCTTAAAATCCATATCCATAGCTCTTTGAAAAGTAGAACAAGCATTTGACAGACCAAAAGGCATCCTTTTGTAGGCCATGGTGCCCCATTTGGTAGTAAAAGTGGTTTTAAATTGATCTTCCTCCTTGACTAACACTTGATTACAGCTAGAATACCCATCAAGCAAGGAGAATCTTTCAGAACCAACCACTACTTGTAGAATTTGCTCCATTGAGGGCAGCGGGTAGTGGTCTTTCAGGGAGGCTCTATTAAGGTCTCTAAAGTCAACACACAGCCTAATCTCTCCATTCTTTTTTCTCACAAGGACAAGGTTGGAGACCCAAAAAGTATGCTTGATCAGGAAAATGATCTTTCCCTCGATTAGCTTGATTAACTCTTTAATCATCAGAGGCTCAAGCTTTGGATTTAAAGCCCTTTGTTTCTGCCTCACAGGTTTTGTACCTGGTTCTAACTCTATGGTATGCTGGGTAATATGAGGGTCAAACCCCTTTAGATCTGAATAATCCCAAGCAAACACATCTTCAAACTCTTGACAAAGAGCAATAAAAGCTCTCCAATCCTTAGGCGAACATATTTTACCAATTTTGAGGAGCTTACCTTTGAAAATTTCTAGCTCCTCGTAATGTTCCTCTTTGACCTGCATGCTGGTTTTATTCCTTTTTAGCTGATCATTGGTACTAAAAATAGATTCCAAGGTTACCAATCCCTTGGGTAGCTTGTTTGTTGTTAACTGAACAATTTGATTTTTGCCATATTGCTATTTGAGTTTATCCTGATTCATCACAGAAAACTCATCTTCTTCTAACAGGAAACGCAGGATCTGCTCATCACTCTCAAAAACCTGCCAATGAATGTTATTGTCGGGGATAGAAGGCCTATCAACTATTTTCACATGAGGCTGCACCTTTTCTCTTTGAATATCATTGGGGATATCAAACTGAGCCCCAATCGTAGCTAACCTATCTACATGATGGTTTTGATTTCTTGGAATAGAGATCATATTGAAAGCATCAAACTCTTCAATCATATCCCATACCCTATGCTTGTAGCATTTCAAAGTATCATTCTTTGTAACATGTAGTCCTCTTACCTGATTTACAATAAGTTCACTGTCCCCAAACACCTGTAAACAGCCAATTTTCCTCTTTCTTGCCCACTGCAAACCTTGGATCAATCCCTCATACTCGGTAGTGTTATTTGTGCATGAAAAAACAAAATGGAAAGCAAAATAATATCTTTCACCTTGTGGGGACACAAACATTGCACCACCACCAGATCCATTCCTGTTCCTAGAGCCATCAAAGTACATTTTCCATACTTCCTCCTGTTGCTCTATCTGTTGTTCTACATTCTTTACAAGGTTTGAAATTTCTGTTTTAGGTTCATGGAGTATGTAAACCCCCATACCAGTTTCTTAAATGTGCCCCTCAGGATTATCTACAACATTTTCTAAGGCCCACTCCTTTAACAGCACCTCTGGTATACTTTCAGCTTGCAGCTCTTGAGCAGCTACAAGCTTAGGATCATTAGAAATAATGCAATTTGTATTAACAACACTTGGTGTATAAGGCTCTATGTGATACTAGGTAAGCAATTCAAACTTTGGGGTCACCTTTGTGCCATATCTGGTCCTGAAAAACATGTGTGACTAGTCTGAGGATAAATATCCTCCTATTTTGGTTGTGAACTCTCTTGACAAACACATGGCAAACTAAGGAGGTAAGTCTATGATGAATACCTCCTAGGAAATGGAAACATTTGGGCAGGTGTGCAAGGTAAGAGTTAGATCTTCTATCACACCTATAGTTGTGACAGTTGTGCCATCTAACTGAAGCACGCCTTTCTCTAGGGGTTGGTACTTCAATCCTAATTGGTCTGCAATCTGTTTTGGCATCACATAACTACTTGCACCACTATCCACCATGCAGTTATGTACTAACTTGTCTCCAATTATTAATGACACATAAAATGGGAGTGGTTTAGCACTTTTGTTTGGTTGTTTGCTGTTGTCCTGGGATGAATTGGTAAGGACAGCCCTAGTTGGGTCAACAGTTGCATCATTGGACACTTTTAAATCAGACAAGGCAGATTTCAACATATCCTTTTGTCCTAGGATTGCTAAGGAATCCCACATAGATATTGTCACATTCATCTTCTTCATATTTTTAATGATATTGAAAGGTGGAGTGACAATTACCTTCTGTTGTGACTTTGTAGCAACATTATTAGCCTGTAAGTGAGGTTGTTTTCTTGTAGTTGCTTGAGTATTTCTTTGCAAAATATGGGGAATCTAGGATGTAGAAGCATCCGCAGGTCCTTTTCCTTTATTTGCTGCTTAATCTATCTCATAACCCCTCTTCTTGGCTCTTGTATTTGCTGCAACTGGAGTATTATTTTTGTTTACACCACAGAATTCACCTTCCTACCAATTTACGAACCTCCGGAGAAGGTCAGCTTCCTTAACTGGTTATCACCTAAAATCTACTGAATTTGCAGAGGAAAAGGGAGAAGGAATGCTTTAAAAATGAAAGATGAAACAGAAAACTTGAAAAGTAAAGGGGTGATTCACCAAGTTGAACAAAAGAACCCTCACAGTACTGAGAAAATGCACAACATAACCATATACAACAAGTAAACATACATAGATTCAAATGATTTTTTAGCAGACGTGAGAAACAAGGTGGTTGAGAGGAACAAAATGTTCACATACAACCATATGCAAGTTCACACTAAACTGGAAAATCAGTAAAAGAGGTAAAATATCTTGCATATATTCAATAAGAAAGCATAGTTACAGTAGTAGAAAGCTCTGTTTGGAAACAGAAAAGCCTCAATGCTTAAAATTTTTTCCAACCCTATTTACATCTTACTCACATGCATATATAACATTTCAATTTGACCTAAGTCAGTTACAAAAATTTGCCCCATGGGCGCTATCAGAAAATATCTGCCTGAAAGGACACCTACTTGCAGAAGTTATGGCATGAAAGATTAAGAACAAGGCAGATGGAAGATATTTTGAGTCTTTAATGCAAGCTACTGCATCGTCTATCTTCAACAATGAATTGGTGGAAGATATTTTTGGTCATTGAATGCAAGCAGCTTCCTCTACCTGTAGCAATGAATGCAACAAATATCTGCATCCTGCAAAAAAAAATGGTCGCTGAAACGTCCTGTAGCCAAAACATGCAACATCAGATCCAAATATTGAAAGTAAAAATTTGCTCCTTAAAAGCCAGCCAAAAGAAAGAGGAGGCAAAAACAAGCATTTTTTCCTTTTGAATCATGTCAAAATTTCCCAGGACGTGGAAGATACAGGTGGTCAAAGTTGCGGTCAACTACCTGTGTATATCGCTTTGCATCTGCGACCTAAATTGGCCTTTGAAGTGCCTTTGTATATGCATTTGAATATGCATGCACCTGCATACAAACGCGGGTCTTTATCTTTTGAATCAGCCTTTGCATGTATGCCCTTGCCACGTGCCATCACCTGATTCGCTGTTGCATTGAAGCTGGGACCCATCGCTAAAAAAATGCATCCTCCTTATCGGCCGTCAGAAAGACTAGAAACAGAGTGGTCGATGCATATTGTCTCACCGAAATCCCTTGCGTGCAAACCATTTGTATATCGAAATGTATATGCAAACATACAATCGCAAATATACATACAATGCGCGGACTTCAAAAGATCATCAACCATATTGTAACTTTGCAATAGGTCCAGCTTGTATCACTTCTTCTTTGTATTTTGGCATATACAATGCACCTATGCATACAACTGCGGACCCCAAAAAGACCATCCGCTACATTTGATTCCCTAGTCGGATTCGCCTTGTATGTCTTACCTTTGTATATTTCCTTTGTATATTGCAATATACAATGCACTCAATATACAAGCAGCGGACTTCACCTTTGAATATGCCAAAATTGACTTCTGGGTCGGGTCCGGCTTGTATATTGCCTTTATATATTTCCTTTGTATATCGCATATACAAGGTGAATATACAAGCAAAACATGCAAGCCGAGCCCTTATACATTGCAAACACTTGACTTTGGCATATGCAAAAATCCTTTGTATGTATGAACATACAACACAAAAATATACAAAGGAAAACATGCATACAAACCTTGTATACAAACATGCAATTGGACTTGTACCTGCCCCTTGTAACTTGCGCTTGCATACCTCATTTGTATGCGCACTTGGTGGGCCCCAAGCTTTGTATCTCAGCCTTGTATGCTTTTCTCCTCTGTTTATGCATCAGGCATTGTATCCTTGTATGTCGCCCATTGTTCATTCAGCGGACCCCACCAATTGCATCTTACCTTTGTATATGCGCTTTGTATATTGCCGATTGTATGTAAGATACAACCACCCAATATACAATCACCTTTGTATCAAAGCGGACCCCACATTCCTTTGTATATTCGGCCTTGTATGTTAATTTTGCATGTGCGCTGATATACATTCTGCCTTGTATGTGGGCCTTATAACTTGCCGATATACATTCTGCCTTGTATATTTTCTTTGCATCTTCCCCTTGTATCTCTCCTTTGTATGTGGGATTGTATGTTTGAACATACAATGTGAACATACATTCAAACCTGTGTTCCGCCCCTTACTTATGCCCTTGTATATGGTACCTTGTATCTCATCGATGTACATTTCCTTTGCATATGCGAACATACAATGGCGAATGTACATGCGAACATACATTCAAAAGTGCATATACAAATACTAAGTATAAAATTGAGATTTATTTGCGATGGAAAGCACCTGAAGATAAAGGGTTTCTAGGTTTTTCTGGGTTTCCAACAAAGATTCTGAAGGTGAGATTTTTTAGGATTTTTGACAAGGCATAGCATAAATATTTGAAGGATTTAAGCCTTGTAGGGTCATTTTCTAAAGGATTTTCAAGGAAAATACAAGGTGAACTATTTAACTTTGCATAGAGGAAAAATAGGTCAACAGGCTCCAAAGCCAGCTGACTGTTTGCCTCTACCTGAAGAGCACTCCAATCCAATACATGAGATAAATCAGAGATGTAACATCGTAAAACTAAAACATGAAAAAAATTGTGGATACACGACAGGCTAGGTGGCAACGCTAGACAGTAGGCAATAGGTCCTATCTGCTCCAAGATCTCAAAAGGTCCTACAAACCGTGGTGCGAGCTTAGATCCCTTTCCATAACAGATTGGACTCTTGTGTGGCCACACTCTAAGGAATACCTTGTCACCCACTGAGAAGCTCCGATCAGTTCTCTTAGCATCGGCATACTTCTTCTGTCTATCCTATGCCTCTTGAAGTCTTTGCCTAATCAGTGTGACATGCTGCTCCATATCCTGAACTGACTCTGGACGAATGGTAACCGTATCCTCTATCTGATCCCAACTCAATGGTGTTCTACATGGTCTACCATATAAAGCCTGAAAAGGAGGCATACCCAACGAGCTGTGACGCCCATTATTGTAGGCAAACTCAACCAGACACATATACTCCTCCCATCTAGACTTATGGTCCATAGCATACATAAGAAGCATGTCCTCCAACACCTGATTAACTCTCTCTGTCTGTCCATCGATCTCAGGATGATAAGCAGAATTGAAGTTGAGCTGTGTGCCCAACACCTGCTGTAAGGCTCTCCAAAAGGCTGAAGTAAACACTGAGTCCCTGTCAGAAATAATACGGCGAGGTACCCAATGTAATCTAACAATCTGATCCAAGAACACTCTCGGCACAGATGGTGCGTTGTACGTCATATATACAGGTGAGAAATGCGCCACCTTGGTCAACTTGTCAAAAGTCACCATGATGGCATCATGGCGATGTGATGACATAGGAAGACCAACAATAAAATCTATGGAAATGGTGTTCCATTTCCACTCAGGTATCTTGTGAGGGTATAAGAGACCCACTGGATGCTGATGCTCAGCCTTGACCCTCTGGCACTCAAGACAACGAGCAACGTATTCTGCAATATCTCATCTCATACCTACCCAATGGTATAACTGTCACAAATCAGTATGCATCTTCTTCACCCTCGGGTGTGCTGCATAAGGTGCTCTATGAGCCTCTGTAAGAATCACTGCATGAAGATCACCCGCACAGGGTACATAGATGTGCTGTCGATATCTAAGCAACCCATCTGACTCAAGGGAATATCTTGCGAATCTACCCTTAAGGGCCCTCTGTTTCTGGATCTCCTGCTGCACCTCAAGAAACCACTCGTCCTCAGGCAGATGCTAAATGATGTGCTCTCTCAAGCCCACACTCAAGGTCAAGGTTAGGATCTCGTGGTGCCTCTGACTCAAAGCGTCAGTGACCACGTTCTCCTTCCCTTTGATGTAGTGGACATCAAAGTTGTACTCGCATAAAAACTCCATCCAACGCCGTTGGCGGGCGTTCAAATTCGGTTGTGTGAATATGTATTGCAAGCTATGGTGATCCGAATGGAGCTCAGAGCGACGACCCAAAAGAAAGTGTCTCCAATGAACAAGAGCATGTACCACTGCTGCGAGCTCTAAATCGTGAGTAGGGTAGTTCATCTCATGTGTCTTTAGCTTACGCGACTCATATGCAATCACTCTACCACCCTGCATAAGCATGACTCCCAAACCCTCAAGTGATGCATCTATGCAAACAACAAAGTCCTTTGCAAGATCTGGAGCTGCTAAGATGGGAGCGCTGATAAGACGCTCCTTGAGGACCCCAAAGGCCCTCTCGCACTGCTCAGTCCAAGTGAAACTCTTCCCTTTCTGCTGAAGGGAAGTGATGGGGTGCGCTATCCTAGAAAAGCCCTCTACAAATCTGAGGTAGTAACTGGCTAATCCCATGAAAGTCCTTACCTTTGTCACACTGGTGTGTGTTGGACAATCTTGGATAGCTCTAATCTTTGATGGATCTACAGAGATGCCATCGCCTAATAAGATGTGCCCCAAATATTGTACCTCTATCCTGAAGTAGGCACACTTAGCCAGGTTGCCATAAAGTTGCTGCTCTCGCAAGCATTGCAAAACCTGACACAAATGATCCACATGCTCCTCCTCTGTCCACGAATAGATCAAAATATCATCGATAAAAATGATCACGAACTGATCCAAGTGCGAAACACCCCGTTCATGAGACTTATGAACATTGCAGGGGCATTTGTCAAACCAAAGGGTACCACTATGAACTCGTAATGGCCATATCTGGTTTGAAAAGTAGTCTTATGAATGTCTGCCTCTGTGATGTGCAATTGGTGATACCTAGATTTCAGATCAATTTTTGAGAACACTCTGGCTCCCTGCATCTAGTCAAAAAGGTCATCAATCCTAGGTAGAGGGTAATGGTTCTTCACTGTCACCTTATTCAACTGCCTATAATCCATGCATAAGCGAAGAGACCCATCATTCTTCTTCACGAAGATAACCGGTGCGCCCCATGGTGAAATGCTAGGTCGGATGTGCCCCTTCTCAAGTAACTCCTCTAACTATAGTTTGAGCTCCGTGAGCTCATGTGTAGTCATCCTGTAGGGTGCACAAGACATTGGCTTTGCACCTGGCACTAGATCGATGTGGAAATCTACCTCTCTGCGTGGAGGCATACCTGGTAATTCTGGCGGGAACACATCGGCAAACTCTCCCAGGATTGGGTGATCATCCAATGAAGCCTCATGCTCATCCTCTGATCTGTCACTAACTATGATAGCGAACATCTTACATCCCTTCCGCATGTAGTGCTTAAGCTATTAAGCAGATATCAAACGAAATGTCGTGGGATTCTGAATGCCCACTATCTCAACTGGTGCACCATGATCATCTAAGGAGCTAATCGCCCTTTAGTGACAATCCAGCTTGGCTCTATGAGCCACAAGCCAATCCATACCCACAACCACACCGTAGGATCCTAATGGCATAACTCTAAGGTCACAAGATGTAGTGAAGGAACCCAAGGAAATCTCACAATCCTGAACCAAGGTATCTACTGACATCCTAGCCCCAGAGGCCAACTCAACCTCCCACCTAATGTCTTGCCTAGAAGCCACCAGCCTGCAATGTTCCACTAACGATGTAGATAGAAAAGAATCAGTAGCTCCAGAGTCAAAAAGAATAAAGATGGGGGCACCCCCGATCGTACTTGATGTCTCAATCACGGATGCCTGATAGTTAGCCTGGTGGTTATCAACTGCTGTGAACATGCGATGGGACTTGCCCACATCTCCTACAGTCTGGTCTGACCCTCCTGAACGGGGCTGTCCCCCTGCTGTGAAACCCTGTGGACACTCTCTGGCCAAATGTCCTGCCCCACCACAAACATAACATGGGCCCCTAGCTTGTAAGTGCCCTGACTGAGTTCTACCTGACTGCTGCCCAATTCGTCCTATGGACCCCTGTGAACCTCTATACGACTGCTGTGACCTCGAGGGTCCCGCATATGATCCCTGCTGTCTCTGATCCCTATGCGGGCCCTGCTGCTACCAACCACGGTTCTGTCCTCCCTGTGCCCTCTGCTGGGATCTAGACCTTTGCTGATGCTGCTGTAGAGGCCTAGGAGGTAAAGATGGAGAACTAAATCCTCCTCTCTGTGGTGTTGGTGGTGGTCTACAAAAGTTCTGTTGCTACTGATGACTATGGTCCTAAAATTGCAAGCGTGAATTCTGCCCTTGTCCCTGAATCTCCTCTAAAATGTAAGCCTTCTCGGTAGCCTCACTCATAGTCTGGGGGTCTGCCATACACACTGGTCTTGTTATTCCTTGATTCAAACCCCTAATAAATTTGTGCACCAGGATTTTCTCATCATGGAGATAATCTGTGTAACGTGAAAGCTCAATAAATCAGCTCTCATACTGTGCAACCATGAGCCCTCTCTGCTGTAAGTCATAGAACTCATCTATCCGGTGCTGTTTATAATGATCTAACAAGTAACGCACATTAAAACACTCTATGAAAGTGTCCCATGTGAGTGTGTCTAATGATAACCGACGCTTGCACTCCTCAGTGTGCCACCAAGTAGCTGCTGCATCTCTCAGAAGGTGTACTACCACTCGTACTTTCGTGTTGCTCCCATAAGGTCGCAACACAAAGCATCTATCTAGACTAATGAGCTAAGCCTTAGCCTCAGCTCCCTCTGTTGCTCCTGTGAAGGTAGGTGGATTAAGCCTAAGTAGGTCTCTGATGGGATCTCTTCTATCTCTATGTCCATGATGTACCTACTCAACCCTCACAGTCTCATCTCGTCTCGCATGTCACAGAGGATTTCTATTCCGTGCTCTGTAAGTTGATCCTACCTCCTCCACTGTAGTATTAGGTATCTCTACAAAGGCTCCACAAGTGGCACCTTTCGCAGATCGACACAGGGCTCTACATGTGGCTCAGCTCGCAACTCAGCACGTGGCTCCTCACGTGGCTCCTCTCGTGGATCAATGCGGGGTTCATCACGTGGTGCTGGTATAACTGGTGGTAGCCTCTCTAACATGGCCTGTAACATCTGTAAAATCTGAGGTCCTATATCAAGTCCTGGTGGTGCCGGTGGTACTGGCTGATTTGATAAGGCTGCGGGTACCTGACCCTCTACAGAGGAATCACTGTGCACCTCGGCAGACGCAGTGTTACACGATCGCACTCGCTGAATTCGTCAGGGAGGCATCCTACAAAACAAGGTAGGCACTAATTAATCAAAGTTGCGGAATAAGTAACGTGCCCAAATAAGCCTAGTGTTTAAACTTGTGCTCTGATACCAAATGTCATGCCCACATTTCCCATGCGGTTATGACACGCATCACACGTGTCATGTCCACATTTGTCATGTGGTCATGACATGAAATATCAAAAAAATTTCTACACTTCCCTAGAAACCCCCTTGCACGCGTAAGTGTGCTCGGTGGCGTTACGCTTAAGGCGTAAACATGACAGTTGAATATGGGCGTTCATGTGCGCATACCAATCGCAATGAAGGCAAACTAGGGGGTCGAAACGATGTGGTTAACGTCGCCAAAAGGGTTAGATTCCACTAACCTAGCTAAACCCTAAATTCTAAAAAAATTCGGCAGCATAACGCCTCACGAGTGTGAGTAGGGTTTATTGTACTAAAACTAATTTTGATGGAAAGGTTTACTGGTTTGGTTTTATATTACCTACGTCTCACTAGTTGAATTTGTAGATCGGTTGAATAAGTTAATTTGTACATTTTTCAACAAAGCTCGATCAATTTGTTCTCCTTCATGTTTTCTATAATTTAACACATTTTTCAATAAAGCTCGATCAATCTGTTCTCCTTCACATTTTCTATAATTTAACACATTTTTCAACAAAGCTTGATCAATTTGTTCTCCTTCACGTTCTCTATAATTTAAAACTTTTTCAACAAAGCTCGATCGATTTGTTCTCCTTCACGTTTTCTATCAATCAAAGTTATCTTTGCATCTTTTACATTATTCCTAATTTCTTGGTAGATCAGATCACAGAAACAGGTTTTACTAACTTCATTTTAAAAGTTTACTAGGTTCCCGAGTTGGATTTAAAATGTCTAGTTTAAATTCATTAATTAAATTGCACCAAAATGATTTAAAAGAATATTAAATTTTAATTAATAACGATGTAGTTTAAATCGTCCTCGTCGAGTTAGGTTTTAAAATCTAAGATTCAATCCGATTGTTAAAATAATTTACATCTCAAATAATTAAATTGTGTAAATTTTAAATAAAACCAATAAATATTTTTCTTCAAATATCAATTTGAAAATCAATGAATTATAAAATTATTTTAATCATGATCTAATCTATTTATTAACATCCACTAACAAATAAAAATAATATTCCAAAAAGAATATAGTTTTACCCATTATATTAATTATCTCAAATTCCCTTTTATAAAATCAGAACTTAAAACAAATGAGCAAAATATTTAAAAGAGGGGAAGTTAATTTTAAAAAGAATTTTAATTTCTCTTTGTCCTAAATTCCTCCAACAATTAAATATAATATCTCTAAGGGCAAAAAGCTCTAACCCTATTTTTGAAACTCATTTCCTTTTTCTCCTCTTTGTTTTCTCTCCTTCCTTCTTTTTTTCTTTCTCTCATTTTTTTGTTTTGGTTGTATTGCAGGTTGTAATGGAGGACATATATGAAATGCCTATGATGGCATTTCTATATATATATATAAATATATACATTTTTTTAGAGTAAAATTGTTGTGAGTCAATATATAAATTTATTTTAAAATGCTAAATCCCCAAATTTCTTTGTGGCAGAGGGTAGTGGAGCTGCTGGGGCAGCGGCGGCGGTGGACTGTGGCGGAGGTCCAACGGTGGGGTTGGGGGACCACGACAGAGTTGACGGTGAGGGGGCCGCAGAGTGGAGGTGTTGGCGTTGGTGGGCAGCAGAGCTGTAGAAGGGAAAGGGAGATGGCCGCAGACTGCGCAGTTGTTTGGCCGTGGGGAAGGCAGGTAGTAGGGGGTGTGGGGAGGGGGACGGAGCCCCCACCCACATCCCATACAATGGGGTGTGGGTGAGGCGGACGCCCCCCTCCCCACACCCATCCAAAGATAAGCCACGGTGGGGGGGTTTCAAACCCCTCCCCACATATATTTTATTCTCTGTAACAAACAAAAAAATGACTGCTAATACGCAGTCTTTCCTCTTCTCAACATTTATTATTATTATTATTATTTTTTAAAGTTTCATTTATATATATATATATATATATATATATACACACACACACACACATAGTAGCCCATATTTTTAATTTAAAGTCACAGTTTAAGAAATATTATATATATATTTAATGTATATATTTAATACAGTCACTTATTTTTAGTTGGCAGAAATAATAAAATCAATTTATATTTTAAATACATAAGAATACATTCATTCAAAATACACATACTATATATATATAATTTCAACAATAATTTTCCTTCCAATCACTTCAAATCTACTTTTAAGAACAATAATCAAAGTTATATTTTTTTTTTATCAAATGTTTATAAGGCAAGGAACTCATTTCTTTTATCAAAATATATTCATTGTATTCCTAATATGTTCATTTTTAAATAAAAGAAATAAATACAATTAAGTAAATACTTCTAATACTTAACATCAACTAATTTTCTCTTTCATAAAAACAATATACAAATTTTATATTTTGTCTCAATAATAAAAACACAACTTTCCTATTTGATATTTTTAAAATAAACATACAAATGAAATAGCATTGAAACCAAATCTTTTTCCCTTCAACATTGTTTTGAATGATAAGCATTAAAATCAACAAATTTTAAATTTCTATTCCAAATGTAAATAGCTTACACACAATACAAAAAAAAATACTTTTACAACAAGAGAGAGAACAATGTTCTCCTCTTTGAAAACTAACAAATGAAGCAAACTCCTAAATTGGCCAAGTTCTCTCTCAAGAGCTAAAAAGAAATAGGATATCACTCCAAGAACAAGGTGTTTTCTCCAACTTCACAACTTAGCTCCAATAAACCTGCAATATCACAAAAGGGGAAAGAAGCCACAACAAATTTCTCTCCTCCCTACCATAGACCCACTAGTGGGTCACCCCTGAGCTAGGGAGGTCATCCACACACTTGGGAACTCATTCCACATCACAACATGGCATTCAACAACCAAACACAAATTTACTCCCATGGTTAACACAACACAAGAACTCATTCATGATGAGTTCAATGGGGTAGGGGAGTGGACAACACTCAACTCAAGAGTGCCATTCCTACAAATATCCCAATACAAATACCTCTCAAGGCCTCAAGCCAACACTTTTAAACACAATTTCCACAAAGCTTCCATTTGGCTCTCAAGCCATTTCACATATTGCAATTATCCACATATTGCCCTCAAGGCTTACAACACCACAAAATCAAGGAAATGACCCCAAGGAGGTTCACTCCTCCCCCACCCCACACTTGTTGAGCATCTTCTCCCAAGTGGGAGAGGCTCTTACAACACCCTTACAATTTTTTCCCCACAACAACAAATAAAAACTCAAAAAATAGAACCCACACATAGCTTCACACAAACAAATAAAAATACATAAGGGAAGGCCTTAGCCTTGAAACCAACCTTAAAAAGCCCAATTTGGTAGATGGTTGATGTAGAGCTCCTCCAACTCCTTCTCCAAAATAAGCCACAAAACTCTCTCGAACTTTTTCCCCAAAGTAAATTCAAATCAATAAAATTTGCCAAAAATTCAACCACCCATACCCTTCTCCAAGTGGGATTATAATAAGCTCTTCCCATGAGCTTTGAGGAATGGGGAGGTGACACTTGTCACCTCCTCACTCCTCCTCCCAACTACAAGCAAGACCCATGGAATGGGTGGTGACACATGTCACTCACCCATCCCCCAAGTCTCTCTTCCTTCCACTTGTCCTCCCTAGAACATGTGGGAGAGAAAAGTGGAGCTTAAGAGGGAATGGGTGCCACATGTGCCCCATTCCTTTATTCCTAAGAGGGACCACACAACTCCAAGGTACCCTCACCAATTGTGAGAAAGACTTGGAGTAAAGTCCTCCACAATTGAGGGGTCTTGGAGACTACCCCAACCTAGGGAAGAGGGAAGGATGGGGTTGAGTGTTGGACCCACTCATCCTCTCCCTCCCATGCCTCCAATTTCGTCACTTTACTTCATGGTGAAGTTAAAGTGACCAAATGGAGGTTTACCTTGGGTTACCCAAGCCAAAAAGGTCCCTAGACCCAAGGGGTACAACCCAGGGTCAAGTTTAGCTCATTTTGAGCACCAAGGGTTAAGTTAAAGCACATGAAAAGGGGTCTCAAAATTTAAAATTTAAAAAATAAAATTCGAAAGATAATATTCTTACAGCACCAATTAGAATTCAAAATAAAAGAGGGGTAGACTTAGCCCGACTAACAACATGCAATCAACATTACATAATTTCATCATGCACCGAGTTGATCTTGGTTCCTTGTGGAACTAGATCGGCTTCACAAGGGAAAACAACATCGTGTGTGGGATGATCTCCAATTTCTGTGGCTTGTTAGAAATACCTGTGCACTCAAATGAAAATTTAATTGCACATATATATAATAGTCAAAGGAAATTGAAACATACACTCGCATAAAATATCACAAGTTCATATAAGCATCAAGGAAGTCACATTACAATTTAGATTCTAAATTCTGCATTTCAAACATCCATTCCCAAGATTGAATCACATAACAAATTTCTAATTAACATCACCCGATTAGTTTTCCCATAACATCATAATATAAACCATATGTCTAACATCATCAATAAAGCAATATCCAGGTCTAAACACATTGTAAACATACTAAGCATAACAAATTCACATACAACATAAAGTCTAATAGTTTGAAAATTCGAGATCAACAGTCCCACAAGTCTAAATGTATCACCAACAGGAAAATAAACAATCAAATATAAGGGAGTGAAAAGTAGGCCTCACAGTGTGGAAGCATATACAACAAACATGAACTATTTGACACGATGCCTCAAAGAAATGTTGTCTCATGGAATACAATGATTGCAAGATATGCATGAAATAGATTTTTCACAAGGCTTTAAAAACTCTCAAGCAAATCCACAAAAATAAATTTCAACCATTTACGCAAATTTTGGCACATCTAAAACCAAATTGCACAACCTTAACCAACTTCCTCCTTGCCTATGCTATAATGGGATCTAGAGAACATGGTATGGACAACCATCAAAGCATCAATGATATAGGAATTTTCTCACATGTATTGTATTTGCAAAGTTGCCCTTGTAGACATGTATGTAAAGTATGGAAGCATAGACAAGCCACGTGAACTATTTGAAATGATGCCTTAAAGAAATGAACAGTCTCAAAGAATTCAATGATTGCAAGATATGTACAAAATGGATTATTTGAAAATGATTTATAAACTTTCAAGCAAATGCAATTGGCACTTGTAAAATCAAATTCCTGTATAATAATTGATTATCATACTAAATATTTAATATAAACTGTCATACACATAATGTCATAAACATAACATCTAGTGTATATAAAAATCCATATAGGTGTTGTGTGGTTGCACAACATGCCCCATTTTTCCTTAGCAAAACAGGGACCCAACTTTTGCTTCTGCTTTTTTTTGCTTTCTTGCTTTGGGCGGTTTGGCAAAAGTCAGTTAAGTGTATCACCCTTGCTTATGCATGTGCTCTAAAGATAGATCAACTGTCAAAGATAGAATTTGTCATCACAAATCTCATAATCTGGAAGAATACAAAATTCTAAGCGGGTTTGCTTTTTGGATCACTCTGATATTATTTAAGGATAGAAAGTTATGCTGAGTCAAAGGTCGGTCAACCTAGATATTTCCCATAGGGTCATATTTCTAATTGTTAGTCATATACATTAAGATGACCCTGACGTAAGAAGATCACCCGATATCCATATGTTCCCCAATATGCGAATGTCAAACTTAAGTGCGATAGTGTATATACCCATCAAAACCTGCATGCATATTTTTAGAGGGTCACATTTCTAAATATCAATCATGTTAGAAAATATCACCCTCCGCAAAACATGACGATGACATCATCTGATTTCGATATATAAAAGAACTCATCCTGATGATGATGTCATCAATTTGCTTAACCTTCGGAGGGTCACATTTTCAAACATCCGTCATATTCCCAAACATGACGATGACGTCATCCTAACCCTATAACAAAGAGGACATGATGAGATGATGACGTCATCACGACCGGACCCGAGAGGGTCACATTTTGAAATATCCCTGACCATAACCAATATGACCGTGACGTCATTTTTCGGAACAATTTCAAAGACTCATAGAATGCTGACATCACATGTGCATTCTTAAGCAGGGTGATATTTCCTAAACGTTAAATGACCCAGATATTTTCAAATATCCCTCATATTTACCTTGATGAACCGATATGCCTAGTTTCAAAGTGACCAATCCAATCATGCCAAGTGACAGACCCCGCCGGTCATATGAACATGATATATTATCACGATTTATTAACAATGGTAATGTGACCTGATCTCGATTATTGGTCAAAGGTTGACCATATCCATGGTAATGTCACCTTCATATCTTCGATCTAGGGTCATATTTTCAAATATTATCCCTGATCTTCTAAGAGCTCGCTCTCTGCATTAAATACGAACCCAATGGTAGGTCACACTCTTAAATTTCAAATGTAATCCCACCACTTGTCAAGCATCCACGGAATGTTATGTGTTGATCAATGGACTTGAACGGAAGACATTAACCATGTCCTAATTTGTCGTATTGATCAGTTAAAAGGTAAATTTAGGGGTTTATTTACATTTACCCTACGTTTTAAGCAAAAAGTTACAGAGCTCTGAAGGTCAAAGCATCATAGTCACCTGCAAATGGAACGAGACCCGCATCTCGACAGAACAGAACAACAAATACCGCACAGTCACATTCATACCGTTATCATTCATATAGTAAAAGAGGAAAGCAATTATCAGGTAAGTAAATTTGAAACCCTCTCTTTTGTCATTTATGGTAAATCATGAGGTAAAAATGGTTTTACTAGGTTAATCAGCATGATGATGCATGAGATGAGTTAGAATAATAGAATTATTGCTGTGGAATACATGTGGTCCTTGAACCCTACTGCATACAAACATGTTAGGGTAAGAAATGCATGGTGTTATCGCAAGAATTAATGGCAATCAGAAGGAATAGGTCTGACACAAAGTTCTTGAAGCCTATATTGTTACAGCCTAAAGGGGTAGGATTCAGGTATGAGATGATAAATGACACACATCAGGGAAATACATACCTAGATGCATGGACAAAAAGGTTGGATAACGTAAGTGGAAACCCTCTACTTCAAAGAATATACTCCTTAGGGATGTGGCACGCTAGGGGATTTTCATACGCCATGGAAGGTACTGAGTTAGTGGTTAAGTGTGCACAAAACTATAATCTAGAAACCAGAAGAGTGGAGAAGCATGGCAGGGTGTATGCAAATTTCTCAATTAAAGGAATCACCTTTGCATTTAATTTGCCTATAGGACCAAATGTGGTCAGATTGAGCCTGAGCAGTTTGGAAAAGGAATACCGTAGTAATCAGAAAGAGGCCAGGAGGGTCATGTACCAGTGGAGATCCAAGAGCAATACATACAAGGCCTTTGCTAAATTGCCAGTATACTTTTTTAAATTTGATTTTGTTGAAGAGTATCAATACATGATGGTCATGCTTAGCAGAATGACAGGAAGACATGCTGGAAACTTTGAAATTGGATGTATGGAATTATCTGGATGGTGGACTATTCAGATGACAAGCCTCTCTGGGCTAGGATCATAAGTGACAGTTTAGATGAGGGAATGAGAAGGCTGGATGGCAAGATGTGCATGTTTCATATGACTTCTTATGTCGTATATGCCTGTGCTTTTAGAGGAACATTTAATGGGTTACAAACAATAGGTAGGGTTGGAAATAACCATGGTGATGTAAACATATGGGAACACTACCCACATCTGAGCAGGAGGGAATCCCTCCAAAATTATAAGATAGTGAATGACTCCTTTTCTATGCATTTGGTTAGAACCATGGAGGAAGATAGAACAAAAAGATTAAGTATGGAAGCCCAAGCTGTTGTTTACAAGTATGGGGCGTGGTTTATCTAGTTCCCTACATTTTCATACATGAGAATAGATGGATTTGAAGGGAAACCTCTCATTCTACCTAGATACTCTAATGACAGGGTCATTCTGATGGAATTTGCTAGAAAAATATTGACCTCAGTAGAGGCTCACATTGAGAAGAGGAAGATTCTACCTGTGTTATTTCCAATCTTTACTGGCTAGTATCTATGCCCCAACAGACAAAGTATCAAGGATGCAATCGGAGGATTAAAGTTAATGCACTTGCAACCATTTTCAATAGCTAGGTCATATGACCCATATGGAAGGATGCAAAAGTTGCTCAGAAAGCAAATACATCAAAGGCACCTTGAGGATTATTGGTTTGATTGTGACAATGAAGAAGAGGTTAGGAGAAGGACTTACCAGAGGCTCACTCTCAATCAAATTTGCACCTTTGATTGCATACCAGTGCCTATTCAATTGCACAAGGATGATGGAAAGATTATGTCCAGTGAGTATGAGGACAAGAAAGTGTACAATGAAACTATATCAGCTCCTGATTTGACTCAGCCTGAGGTAACTTCATTTGATCAAATAATGCAGAAGGTTATTCAATTGACCCAGAGTTGGGTAAGTGCTGAGGTCAATAAGTTGAAGAAGAGGGGTGTGTCCCTTACTATGGATAACACGAAGAAAAGACAAGAATTGTTTGAAGAAGAATATGATGACTTTCTCATTGAGAAGAGGAAATCCAATGGAGAAAGGTAGCCAACGTTGGAGGAAAAGTAGTAGGGTAAAAATAAGAAGGCAGCTCCTGTACAAGGAGTAATTAGGAGACTCCAACCAAAGGGGGATGTGGCATCTACATTTGTAGTTGTATCACCTCATACCCCTGCCAAACAAAAGAAAAAGGTCACAAAGCTTGCCAATATGATTATAGAGGAGGAGGAACCATTGGAGGAGAAGCTGTTGGAGGAGAAACAGTTGGATGGGGAACCTTTAGATGATGATTTGTTAATATCAAAGAAGAGGAAGAAGGTGCAATCTACACCACCCCATAAGAAACAAAAATCTGCAATGAGAGGAAATGTGAATGTGGATCCTATTTTATTAAGAGGAGCAGGTGGTCTAGGTATCATGAAGAACTTACAACATGAGGTTCCCATCCCAGATATTATTCAATTTAAAACTAAGAAGGCAGAAGAGCAGAGAGAAGAGGGACATAGGGCAAGGAAAGAGCCACCTCTTCCACTTGATGATACTATATATTTGTCAGATGATGAGATAGTTAGAGATGTTGCTGCTCAAAGGATGGAGACCTTAGTGGTTAAACCAAAGATGCCTCTGCATGGAACTCCTATGGTTCAAAGGGAAACTCATCAGGAACAGGTCGAGACAGAGGTAATTGAGGAAGATGATCCTGAGGATGTAGCCCAACAGATAGGATTGACTAGTTTGGTTAATTAGGTCACTAACCCTGTAGTAATAGACTTGGCTTACCAAGGTGAGGGAGATCAAAACAGAGATAATGATCCACCTCTGGAGCCTGAGAAAGTAGAAGTCAGTGTGCATGAAAAGACTGATAAATAAATGCTTGATAAGAATGAGGGCTAGGATGGTACATCATCACTTGCTAAGGATGAGAATCAGAAAGATAATAACCCAAAATCATAAGGGAAAACAAATGAAAAAGAATTGGGGAAAGACTTGGGCCTTGAAGAAATAAGTGCATCAAAAGGTGAAAAACAAAGTATGTTACAAGATGGTGGTCAGCCAAAGGAACCAGAGAATGTGGCTAGGGGTGATCAAGGTGATCCCCAGGAGCAGAATGCACAATCTTCTCATGAAGACCAAGTGCCTAAAAATACACAAGATCAAAATATTCAAGAACCATTTGAAGATAAATTGCAAGAGGATGTGCATGATCAGAATGTACATACACCATAGGAGACCCCTCAAATGGAGACACCTCAGCAAGAGATACCTCATGGGAATGTGCATGAGGAAGAACCAAGGAAAGAAGATTCACCACAAAGGGTAGGGCATAATACAAAGTCTCAGGATGCTCAAAATAAGCAGACTGACCAACAAGGGCCTAGGGGTGATGTTCCATACTAGCTGCAACAAGAAATAAATCTTGAATAGATAGATGAGGCACCTAAGTTTGATGTTTCCACACTGTTTTCAGCTAGTATGATGAAGCCAAAAAGGAAGGCAAGACCAACCTCTGCAATAAGGAGAGATCCTACCACTGGTAGAAGGACAACTCAGGTAGCATTGCCAATGGTAGATAAGGAGAAAAGGAAAATAATTATTGAGGACTTTCAAATAACTAATATTGATCTTGGCTTTTCTACTGAGGAGTAGGAGGGCCAAGAGGCTAAGGATAGCATTGATTTCCTGTTGAAAAGTGTAAAGAAAGAGAAGGATAAGAACAGGTGGCATAAGGAGCACATTGCTTAATTACATTCATTTATAAAAGGGTTAATTGACCCTAAGCATACACCACTTAGCATAGCCACCCCATTGACTATCATATCTCAAGATGAGATAACGGGGTTGGACCTCATGAAACATAAGGCTTGAAACTAGTGGATAATTGGTTTGTCTCTTTTGTTTTTGAAGCAGAGAAAGTAGTTAAAACCTCCCTCTTGAACTAGAATTCTCTTGGTGCAATGAGGAGTAAAGTAGATAAGCTACAAAATGAGGTGGGGAGAAGGTCCTTCAAGTTAGAAAAAACATCTAGATGCCTTAGGTGAAATAAGGAGGATAGACATGAAAATACTTATGGATAATAAAGTACTAGATAATAACACTGCATAGTTGCTGGGTATTTGGTGTGAAGATACCATATTTGAATGTGATATCTTAAGGAGATGTAGTAGCAAGCTTAGAGATATAAGTGTTAAACTACATCATCTCATGGAAAAAGAAATAAATACCTTGGAGCCTTTGGAGGACAAAGTAGAAGGAAAAATAGAAAATCAGGATACTGATTTTGTTGTCCAAGCCTTCCACAACAATTTTAAGCAAGCAACAGATGACACTCTTCATCACCTGATAGAGGATGTGATAAATAAGGACATTAGAATGCAAACTAAGGTGGAGATATACAATGAGACATTAAATAGCAGGAAGAGAAAATGGAATCCTCTTCAGACACAGTTTCATTCTCACAAACATGCTCTAGTAAAGGCCAGAGTCCAAGATGGAGGACAGATTGAGGAAATAGTACATGCCTATGAATCTATTAGAGGAATAATCAGCATGCATATAAGGCATGATCCTGGGGCTAATGAAGATGGTAATGATGAAGATGATAGTCATGAAGATGAAGAAGAGGGTGCAAATGAAGAAGAAAGAGAAGAAGGTGAAGATGAAGAAGAAGAGGATAAAGAGTAAGTAGAGATGCATGATGATAGAGTCATATGCATAATCAAATAACAGAAATGATTGAGTCCTACTATATGGTTTCCAACTGGCAATTTGTGCCATGTCTACAGATGTTGACCCAGTCAAAGAAGGGATATTGACCGCTGATCTAGATAGGCAAATCTCGAGCGGTGATCACTTGTAATCGCCTCCTCTCCTTATTCTATAAAAGGAGATGGAGTGCACATTGTAGATTATTTGAAACTTAATTGAATTTAGATTGCTGAAGTTGCTCAGGACTAATTTCAAAGTTGATTGCAAATGTACATGTCTTTTGTTTACTTAATGAAAGTGAAGATCTGATTACATATCATCGTAAATTCTGAGTAATCTTGTGAATGTCATTTGGATATCTCACTGTGATGTGCTGTGTCCCTTGGAGTGTATGCCATTTTGTGGATATTGTTGTCATTCTTTTACCTTGAAGTTTGCATCAACTATAGCTAGTTGTGGAACATCTTGGTGAACCTATGGTTCGATTCTCTTCCTTTCATGAAAGTATTTGGAATGTATGTGAACCAATAGTTGAAGATTCATTAAATTTAGTTAAGATTAGAAAGTATTTCTCTCAATTTGTTTAAATTCATTACAATCACCTTCACAATTGCAAATACACAGATAATTTTAAGCAAATACATAAAATATGCAGACATCCCAAAGGAAATTGAACATCCATAGCATATTTGAATAAAATCTACATGTAAAATTGATAATCTCATGCAAATATACCTAAATAACAACAGTAATATTACAAATAACAACTTAAAGGCACATTATTTACATAAATTCATAAGTGCAGAAGTATAATCAATTCATGACAGTTGATGTTCAGAAGAATTGATCAAACTTATAAATATGACAATCATCTGTTGAATACAGTGGAAATAACCTTATTTGTGAATTAAATTTACTGGAAGCAGGTGTATAACCAGATGTTTAGACATCAATTCACAGTATAGGACAATGTAAGGCCCCTTGAATGGAAAATAGCATAACACATCAACCTATGAGTAATGTTAGACGATCATGACCTGATCAACGGAGCCTTGGAGTCATTAGTTTGTTCTAAATTGATCGTACTTTTCAAGATAATAAATGTTTGTTGTGCAAATTTTTTATGCATGTTGTTATGGCTAATAATCATCATCAACATAAATTGGTGCTAGAAGGAGGGCGTTGTCTCTTGTCTGGTAAGTGAATCAGTTGCATACACGTAATTCCTGCATATGTACAAGGTGATCTTCTCAAAGCTCATCATAATTGTTTATGCTTTGAGTGTTTGTGCAAAGATTTGCTTGTTCTGTGTTATTTCAAGTCTGTTCATCATAAATATTTCAGAATGGAGCATAAATACTTGAGTCTTTACAATCAATTCTTTGAAGTGTTTGAGGGTTGAGTCGTTGTTTGAGGTTTTCCTCCGAGTTCCATGTGTTGACTTGCTTATATAGTCAGATATCCTAATATATGTGTCTAGAAGTTTGATCTTCATGCATATTTGCATGACTGATGCAAATATTGCATAAATATCCACTAGTTACTGAGTCTTGACAAGAGATATCACCTTTGCTCGGTAAGATCTTTTGATCTTTATAGAAATCAGGTCAAATTTCCATATTCTTTCATAAGCTGTTAGAATCCTCACTCTCAGGCCTAATACCAGGTCTAGATCCGTTGGACTCTTTGAGGAATTACCCATTCATGGACTAAGACCTTGTACCATAGATATCCATCATACTCTTAACTCAGGTGCTTCAGTATCTTCATCAAGATGTACTATAACACCTCTAGGATCACCGGTTACAACCCCAGTCCAGCAAGCACCAGTCACAATATCATTCTTTGCTGCTGACTCACCCTTAACTTTCATTGCATATCATCCTTACCTAAAAATCCTAATAAGATTTGCCCTAAATATCATCCATATCAGGATGCAGAAGTTCATATCAGAACATTTAAAGAGGCTTCCTGCAGAGCAAGGATTAAGCATCAAGATGTGGTATGCAGATTATTTCCATACTCCTTGGGAGAGGAAGCATATAATTGGTATATTAGTCTTGGTCAAGCTTCAATTGGTTCATGGGATGCCTTAGAGAAGGCCTTTAAGGATATATTTAAGATACCTATAGATCCTTCAATGAATTATCATATTTTTGCCACAATCAAAAAATTTGAAGGGGAACCTATTTCAAACTTCAATGCTAGATTACAGAAAATGTATTCCAAGTTGGTAGCTCCATATAATGTAGCAGATGAGGCAGCTAGAAGTATATTTTACTCAGCTTTAGATCCCCTGACTTCTATGTTATAAGAAGAACACATCCTGGTGTCACAACTTTAACAGGAGCTTTTGAAGAAGCAATAAAGGTTAATCAGCAACGGATCCCTGCCCCAACACCAAACATAGCATTTCCTTCCTATCCCATATATCCTGCATACCCTGCTCAATAGCAGACCAATGGAGCTATGATGCCTCCTGTTGCAATGCCCGGTCCTTTACAAGTACCTCCACTTAGCATCATGCCTCCTCCAAATGGAAATGGTTAGATAGTGCAATATCCAAGACATGCTCAAACAACTCAAGATGTAAGACAAAATAATAATAATGGTTCTTCTTTCTTTAAGCCTCAACAAGAGAATGTAGTAGCCAAAGTTCAAGAAGAGAAAGAAGATATCAAGGAGATGTCTACACAACTAAGGAAATTAACAACAAAAATTACAAATCTGAGAGGTCAGAACTTTTATTCTTAGTCAGATCAATATAGAGGATACAACAATGATAGATCAGGATATCCTGACATAGGATACAATAATGACAGGAACTATAACAGTAATAATGGCAATAACAATAGTGTACCTAGGCAGCCTAGAGTGTGTAATACTAGGCCAAACAATGGTTCTTTGCCATCACCCTTAGATAATCAGCCTCCTAGTGAACCAAAATAGACCACTAGAGTGAACCTAGCAGAGGCAGCCCTTACAAATTGGTGTAGAATATATAACACCAATGCACATGCTGAGCTAGAATGTCCTTAGTTCAAAATAGCAGCTACCATTTTTTAGGCTAAAGTGTCCAATACTACAGGTAATCCTCCTTTCATTAAAGGAAATGACATCATCCCTTGTGGATATGATTCTGCTCTTGTGTTAGAAAGTTATGTAAATCACCCTCAGCACCAAACAACCTTACCTCAAGAAAATTACACATTAGCATGTGAGGAATCTACCTTGGCATTTGAAACAAACTATGTGTTTCCATTTGAGGATGAAAATGAACCAGCAGTGGAGCATGAAGAAGTTCATGCCTATCAACAACAGTACCAAGGTAGACACAATTACAACCTTAGGAGTAATCCTAATAGACCTTCTGGTCCCTTGACCACATCATTACCTCCTAACAACTTCAACACTCCTCCAGATTTGAAAGCCAGCAATAATCCAGGTATTCTGAGGGTTAATGCCCAGTACTTTACACCTCAGAACACCATGTTGAAAGATAATAATCAATATTCTGAGTCTGATAAGTTAGTCACATATTTAGCAGAAGAAATGAAAAGAGTTAAGATCAGCCTGTCATTGTCTGATCCGCTGAAAACCCCAACCATCAAGAAGTCTTTCATGAGATCCTTAGATGAACCTATACCAAAAGAAGATAGTCATGCTCATAACCCTGGTCAAGTTGCAAATAAAGATTTTGTTGCTAAGGACAACAATGTCAAACACAAAGCCCCAGCTACTGTCCAGGTTGCTGAAACTTCTCATATGACCCTGTATAGAGATAAAACTGAGTCACCTCCTTTCCTACTCACATTGAGGATGTTTCGAAAGAACCTACGTAATTACCTAGTAGACTCTGGTGCATCAACTAATCTGATGCCATTGTCTATCTGTAATGCCTTAGGGTTATATCCAACTAAATCATTCAAGAAGGTGACACAACTAGACAAATCTAAAGTAAGTGTAGTAGGAGAGTTAACACATATCCACATGCAGTTAGCATCAGATCCAAGGATTCAATATTATAATGACATCCAAGTGGGGGATATCCCTGACATTATGAAATGTTGCTTAGTAGGGACTGGTCAAAGACACTCAATGGTTATATGTCTACAAATTTTAGTCATATGTGGTTACCATGGAAGGGGTAATCAAATTAGGATAGAGGCTGAACCTCACATGAAACACATGATCATTGAGTATAATAACACAAATGAGGTATTGTACGTAGATGTTGAACCAGGGGTTTATTCCATCATGCCCTGAATAGTTAGGATAGAAGAGATCCTCATGTATGATGCTCATAGCCCTGAGCATGTTCACCAAGACAATAGGGTGATCATAGAATCTGATTATAGTTCAGATGATGGTGATGAAGTTGATCATTTCAAAAACTTTGAATTGCACTTGTCTAGGGAAATGCATCATTGCCAAACATTGAATATATCTAATGAAGACATTTTGATTGAGGGTTCATGCAGGTTGCATGATGAAGCACATTTAGAGAAAACTTGTGATGCTTGTTTAGATATGATAGAGCTAGAATGAATGTGTAGTAAGAAAGGATTGTCATCAGTCAAGGTAAGTAATGTAGATAATTAAAGTGATGTTGATTCTTGTTCATCATTTGTAGGTACAGAGGAAAATACATATCAGGATGAAAGGCACACTCATAACTTAGAAGAGATCCTGGTGTATGCTGAGAAGATTTATAGGGATGAAGATAACATCACCCCAGGGACTAACTGTTTGATTGAGTTAGATTATGAAGTATCTAATGAAGATAAAGGGAGTAATTTGACAAGTTTGAAGAGCTTTTGTCAAAGAAGATTCAAAGGCTTATGTTGCAGAGGATTCCTCCACATCAGATTTTAATTGAGGGATGGTGTAGATTGCATGAAGCATCACATCTAAAACTACATGCTCATTATGTTTGCACATATTGAATAAATTAGTGTTTTATTCAAAATATCAATCATTTGATAGTAAGGACATGCTTAAGGATAAAGAGAAAGAGATGGGAGTACAATTAAGTAAAGATAATGATGATACCATAGATGTCAAAAAGGGAAAGGTATCAGATACAAGTCACTCACTAAAAGTGACAAAGAATGAGTCACCAAAGCTGAAGTGGATATCAGGGGGTGCAGTCGCCAGAGCTAAAAAGAAAAGAGAGGGTCCTGAAAAACCTCTAATAGAAGATAAACCATGGATCCTTAGGTTTGATGGATCCAAGTCAAAACAAGGAGATGGAGTAGGGATAGACCTTATTGATCCAATAGGAAAATCCTACTTAGCAGCATATAGACTACAATTCCCATGTACCAACAATGTGACAGAGTATGAAGCTTTAATTCATGGGTTATTGTTTTCTCTCAAGAAAAGAGTGAAGATTCTGCATGTATATGGAGATTCAGAATTGGTGATAAGACAAGTAAGAGGCATATACTCTTGCAATTACAAGAAGTTGTCTAACTATAGACATAGGGTGTGGGACTTAATAGAAGAATTTGATGCATTCAACATCACCCATGTGCCTAGAGAACAGAATCACAAAGCAGATGCCTTGGTGCAGGCTACAAGTACTTTGGAACCATTGTCCATTTCTAGTTTGAAGAGATTCTCAGTCGAGTTGGTATCAGTACCTTCTATACCAGATAATGTCACCAATCTCCAAGTATTTGATGATGACCAACACATTTTAGACTATATCAAACAGAGATATATTTGATGCTCATATCATAGATGAAAGGAATGTAGAAGATCATACCTGGGAAGAAGAAGAAGTCATGGAATTACCTACCAACATGATTCCCAACAGTATGATAGTGTTAGAAAAGGCTTTTGATTTACACAATATGATGAAATAGAAAGACCTCCCAAAGACTGATGGAGGAGAATACTCACCAATCAATATAGGACAAAATGAAGAAGTAAAGAATGTCTTGATTGGCAAAGTCTGTACAGAAGAAGAAATGGCATGGATAACTCAAGCATTGAAGGATTACATCCATGTTATCACTTGGACTTATAATGAGATGAAGACTTATGATTTACCTCAATCATCACCCACACTATACCATTGAAGCTAGATGCTAAACCTTTTAGACAAAAGCAGTGACCTGTTAATGCCTTGTTAGAACCCATCATCTTTGAAGAAGTGAAGAAGTTGCTCAATGCCAGAATCATATTTCAAATGAGGCATTCAACTTGGGTGGCAAATTTGGTCCCTGTAAGAAAGAAAAATGGTGATATTCGGCTATGTGTAGACTGCAGAAACTTGAACAGAGATTCTGAAAAGGACAACTATCCTTTACCTTCACTGGATGAAGTCTTACAAATAGTAAATGGTGCTTAGATGATGCCATTCTTGGATGGTTTCTCAGGGTATAACCAGGTAATGGTAGATAAAATAGATAGGTTGAAAAATGCATTCACCACCAAGTGGGGAATATTTGCTTATAGGCGCATGCCTTTTGGATTGGCAAACGCATGGTCATTTACATGGATGACTTGATAGTCTTTTCCAAGAAAAGGGGGGATCATATAGAAGACCTCAGGAAGGTGCTCAAGAAGTGTGAACAATATGGCATCTCACTCAATCCCAAGAAGTGCATATTTGGAGTGACAACAGGTAAACTGCTTAGTCACTTGATAACAGAGAATGGGATCATCATTGACCCTGCTAGGGTAGAATCTATCATGAAGCTGCAACTTCTTGGAAGTAAGAAAGAGCTTAAATCCTACTTTGGTAAGATAAACTTTGTTAGGAAGTTCATTACTGGATTCACAGAGATTGTCTGATCACTTAATGCAATGCTCAAGAAAGATGCTAAAATTGAATGGACTTTTGAAGAAAGACCAGCATTTGAGGACATCAAGAAAGCCATATCTAATGCTCCTATTCTGATCAGTCCTGATTATGCAAGAGATTTCTACATTTATTCATTTGCTTCAAAGCATACATCTACAACAATACTGACACAAAGAAATGAAGCCAAGGAAGAAAAGCCTATAGCCTTTATGAGCTGCCCATTTAAGGATGTAGAGCTTAGATACATGGATGTTGAGAGACAAGCTCTTGCTCTAGTTCGAGCAGTTAAGAAATTTAGAAGTAAGATCATTGTTGTAGTACCACATGCAACAGTAAAGATGCTCCTGATGCAAAGTGAGCCAGGAGAAAAGAGGGCCAAATGGATAACGGTGCTCCAGGAATATGACATGGATATAACACCCATGAGGGACAAGCTTTAAGCCAGATGATTTCTGAGACTGATCCTAACCTTATGAGTCAACAATATGTAGTTAATTCCAAAGAAGATAAAGAGTGGTATTCTGATATTAGGCATGTCCTGATTACTGGAAGATGCCCATCAAAATTGCAAGCTTCACAGAGGAGAGCACTGAAAATAAGATAACATAAGTATATGATAAAAGGAGGAGTCCTTTTTAAAAGAAACTATGAAGGAATATATCTCAAATGCCTTGATAAACAAGAGGCTGACAAGGTTTTGGCTAAGTTACATGATAAGTTTGGAACTGCACATGGATCTCACTTAGCTACTGTCCATGTTATCCTGAGAGCAGGATATTATTGGCCTACTATCTTTAAGGATACTGCAGAACATATTAAATGTTGCCATACTTGTCAAGTTGCTGCTAGCAGAGAAAGATATGTTGCTCAACCCTTACATCCAGTGATGGAGATGCACCCATTTGCTCAATGGGGCATGGACTTCATAGGACCCATCAATCCTCCATCATCTTCAGGCCATAGGTATGTCCTAATAATCACTGATTATTGCACCAAATGGACTAAAGCAGTCGACAGAAAGATATGCAATGTAAAAGATGTGATCAAGTTCTTGGAAAGAAACATAGTGACCAGGTATGGAGTTCCATATGCTCTAGTATGTGATAATGGACCTACCTTTTCATCATTGAAACTATCTGGTTGGGCTTTTGATGATGGAATTATCTTGAATTTTTCTTCAAATTATTATCCCCAAGGAAATGGCTTGGTAGAGTCAACAAATAAGAACTTACTGAATATCATAAAGAAACTGATAGAGAGGAACCCTAGAGAGTGGAATACCCTATTGAAGTATGCCTTATGGGTAGACAGAACTAGGATGAAGGTTGCATTAGGAAACTCCCCTTATCAATTAGTATATGGTGTAGATCCTATCCTCCCTGTCAACTTGAAGATCCCCACATTGCAGTTTACCCAAGAATACCTAGGTATAGATAACAAACAAGAGGTTAGATTGCTTCAACTCATGCACCTAGAGGAAAAAAGAGATAGGGCAATTGATTAGTTTGCTAAACATCAAGCCACTGTCAAACGTTGGTTTGATAAGAGAGCCAGAATAAAAGCTTTTAGGATTTCATATTTAGTCCTCACATGGGATAAAGCACATGAAAAGAAAGGTGACCATGGGAAATTTGACAAACTTTGGATAGGCCCTTTTCAAATTTTAGAGATCCTAGGAGACAGTACCTACAGACTTAAGACTTTAACTAGTGAGGATGTCCCATTACCAGTAAATGGGCAGTTCTTAAAACATTACTTTCAATCTTAAACAGGGTCATGTAAGTCATTTGTATTATAGTGTATATATGTTGTATAGTTGTTTGTATAGTTGTGTTTTGTGTGTTGCTTGTTTGCTTCTTGTTGTTGAGTTATGTTTTGGTTAGTCAAGATGATGCACCTTATCACCCTAAGAAATCAATAGAATTGTTAGGATTCAAGTGATGAGAACAAATTTCTACATAGGTTGTGACTCATTTTGAGAAGTATCCCTGATTAGGTCTATGATATCCTTTTCATCAGTGATGCCTTTTATTGATCAAGGAGATTTTCACGATGACTCACCTAACAGCCTCGGGTTTGTTGAATACATCAGTATAGGTGTTAAGTGAAAAATCTAAAGGGTCACACTTGCTACCATTGCAATCCCCAACCTAAATCAGCAAGTGATCACACCTTGCATATTGAGCTTACATGATGATATCATATGAATATAAAAGAAAAAAGATGAATATTGAAAATCCAAAGAGGATAAAAAATTAGGCCATCTAAGTAACTCTACCGGGGCTATAGATGCCTGCTGGCAGTGGGGCTCTACTTAGGGGGATTGTAAAGATAACCTTGTCGGGGCTATGGACACATGTTGGCAACAAGGCTCTATCCCGGTTGGCTATGAGGGATGAACCCAAAATATGTAGCTTAACACTAGTTACTATTGTTTTCAACTTACTTTCAAGACGAGGATTATTAATCATATGCACACACTTGATTCCTTATGAGCATTGTTGCACTTCTGACCATGATGTCATTCACAAGGTCATAATACTTATGCTTAGAGAAAGTTAGAATGCTATGTTCTAATGTGACCTCATCACTTGAATCATTTGAATTTGGTTGCTTTCTTTGGTGGCAAGTTGTTGTGTGGTTGCACAACATGCCACATTTTGCCTTAGCAAAACAGGGACCCAACTTTTGCTTCTTCTTGTTTTTGCTTTCTTGCTTTGGGCAGTTTGGCAAAAGTTAGTTAAGCGTATCACCCTTGCTTATGCATGTGCTCTAAAGATAGATCAACTATCAAAGATATAATTTGTCATCACAAACCTCATAATCTGGAAGAATACAAAATTCTAAGCAGGTTTGCTTTTTGGATCACCCTGATATTGTTTAAGGATAGAAAGTTATGCTAAGTCAAAGGTCGGTCACCCCGGATATTTCCCATAGGGTCATATTTCTAATTGTCAATCATATTCATTAGGATGACCCCGACGTAAGAAGATCACCCGATATCCATATGTTCCCCAATATGCGAATGTCAAACTTAAGTGCAATAGTGTATATACCCGTCAAAACCCACATGCATATTTTCAGAGGGTCACATTTCTAAATATCAGTCATGTTACCAAATATCACCCTCCGTAAAACATGATGATGATGTCATCCGATTTTGATATGTAAAAGAACTCATCCTGATGATGACGTCATCAAGTTGCTTAACGTTCAGAGGGTCACATTTTGAAACATCCGTCATATTCCCAAGCATGACGATGATGTCATCCTAACCCTGTAACAAAGAGGACATGATGAGATGATGATGTCATCATGATCTAGACCCAAGAGGGTCACATTTCGAAATATCCCTAACCATAACCAATATGATCATGACGTCATTTTTTGGAACAATTTCAAAGGCTTATAGAATGCTGACATCACCCGTGCATTCTTAAGCAGGGTGATATTTCCTAAACATTAAATGACCCAGATATTTTCAAATATCCCTAATATTGACCTTGATGACCCAATATGCCTGGTTTCATAGTGACCAATCTAATCTTGCCACGTGGCAGACCCCGTCAGTCATATGAACATGATATATTATCACGATTTATTAACAAAGGTAATGTGACCTGATCTTGATTATTGGTCAAAGGTTGACCATATCCATGGTAATGTCACCTTCATATCTTCGATAGAGGGTCATATTTTCAAATATTATCCTTGATCTTCTAACAGATCACCCTCTGCATTAAATATGAACCCAACGGTAGGTCATGCTCTCAAATTTCAAATGTAAGCCCACCACTTGTCAAGCATCCACAGAATGTTATGTGTTGATCAATGGACTTGAACGGAAGACATTAACCATGCCCTAATTTTTTGTATTGATCAGTTAAAAGGTAAATTTAGGGGTTTATTTACATTTATCCTACCGTTTAAGCAACAAATTACAGAGCTCTAAATGTCAAAGCATCACAGTCACCTGCAAATGGAACGGGACCCGCATCTCGACGGAACAGAACGGCAAATACCGCACAGTCACATTCATATCATTATCATTCATATAGTAAAAGAGGAAAGTAATTATTAGGTAAGTAAATTTGAAACCCTCTCTTTTGTCATTTACAGTAAATCATGAGGTAAAAATGGTTTTACTAGGTTAATCAGCATGATGATGCATGAGATGTGTTAGAATAATAGAATTACTGCAGTGGAATACATGTGGTCCTTGAACCCTGTAGCATACAAACATGTTAGGGTAAGAAATGCATGGTGTTATCGCAAGAATTAATGGCAATCAGAAGGAATAGGTCCGACATAGAGTTCTTGAAGCTCATGTTCTTACAGCCCGAAGGGGTAGGATTTAGGTATGGGATGATAAATGACACACATCAGGGAAATACAGACCTAGATGCATGGATGAAAAGGTTGGATAACGGAAGTGGAAACCCTCTACTTCAAAGAATATACTCCTCAGGGATGTGGCACACTGGGGAATTTCCATACGCCATGGAAGCTACTGAGTTAGTGGTTGAGTGTGCACGAAACTATAATCTAGAAACCAGAAGAGTGGGGAAGCATGGTAGGGTGTATGTAAATTTCTCAATTAAAGGCATCGCCTCTGCATTTAATTTGCCTATAGGACCAAATGTGGTCAGATTGAGTTTGAGCAGGTTGGAAAAGGAATACCATAGTAATCAGAAAGAGGCCAGGATGGTCATGTACCAGTGAAGATCCAAGATCAGTACATACAAGGCCTCTGCTAAATTGCCAGTATACTTGTTTAAATTTGATTTTGCTGAAGAGCATCAGTACATGATGGTCATGCTTAGTAGAATGACAGGAAGACAACATGCTGGAAACTTAGAAAATTAGATGTATGGAATTATCCGGATGGTGGAATATTCAGATGACAAGCCTCTCTGGGCTAGGATCATAAGTGATAGTTTAGATGAGGGAATGAGAAGGCTAGATGGCAAGATGTGCATGTTTCATATGACTTCTTATGTTGTATATGCATGTACTTTTAGAGGAACATTTAATGGGTTACAAATAGTAGGCAAGGTTGGAAATAACCTTGGTGATGTAAACATATGGGAACACTAAGCACAACTGAGCAGGATGGAATCCCTCCAAAATTATAAGATAGTGAATGACTCCTTTTCTATGCATCTGGTTAGAACCATGGAGGAAGATAGAACAAAAAGATTAAGTATGGAAGCCCAAGCTATTATTTACAAGTATGGGGCTTGGTTTATCTAATTCCCTACATTTTCATACATGAGAATAGAAGGCTTTGAAGGGCAACCTATAATGCTGCCTAGATACCCCAATAACAGGTTCATTCTGATGGAATTTGCTAGACAAATATTGACCTCAGTAGAGGCTCACATTGAGAAGAGGAAGATTCCACATGTGTTGTTTCCAATCTTTATAGGCTGGTATCTATGCCTCGACAGACAAAGTATCAAGGATGCAATCAGAGGTTTAAAGGTAATGCACTTAAAGCCATTTTCAATAGCTAGGTCATATGACCCATATGGAAGGATGTAGAAGTTACTAGGAAAGCAAATACATCAAAGGCACCTTGAGGATTATTGGTCTGATTGTGACAATGAAGTAGAGGTTAGGAGAAGGACTTACCAGAGGCTCACTCTCAATCAAATTCATACCTTTGATTGTATACCAGTGCCTGTTTAGTTGCATAAGGATGATGGAAAGATTATGTCTAGTGAGTATGAGGACAAGAAAGTGTACAATGAAATTATACTAGCTTCTAATTTGACTCAGCCTGAGGTAACTTCATTCGATCAAATAATGTAGAAGGTTATTCAACTGACCTAGAGTTGGGTAAGTACTGAGGTCACTAAGTTGAAGAAGAGGGGTGTGGCCCTTACTGTGGATAACAAGAAGAAAAGACAAGAATTGTCTGAGGAAGAATATAATGACTTTCTCATTGAGAAGAGGAAATCCCATTGAGAATGGTAGCCAACATTGGAGGAAAAGCAGCAGGGTAAAAACAAGAAGGCAACTCCTGTACAAGGAGTAATAGTTAGGAGACTCCAACCAAAGGGGGGTGTGGCATCTACATCTACAGCTACATCACCTCATACCCCTGCCAAACAAAAGAAAAAGGTTACAAAGCCTACCACTATGATTATAGAGAAGGAGGAACCGTTGGAGGAGGAGCCATTGGAGGAGAAACACTTGGATGGGGAACCTTTAGATGATGATTTGTTAATATCAAAGAAGAGGAAGAAGGTGTAATCTACACCACCCTAAATGAAACAAAAAACTGTAATGAGAGGAAATGTGAATGTGGATCCTATTTTATTAAGAGGTGCAGGTGGTCTAGGTATCATGAAGAACTTACAAAATGAGGTTCCCCTCCCAGAGATTATTCAATTTAAAACTAAGAAGGTAGAAGAGCAAAGAGAAGAGGGACATAGGGCAAGAAAAGAGACACCTCTTCCACTCGATGATACTGTATATTTGTCAGATGATGAGATAGTTAGAGATGTTGTTGCTCAAAGGATGGAGACATTAGTGGCTAATGCAAAGATGAATCCACATGGAACTCCTAAGGTTCAAAGGGAAACTCATCAAGAATAGGTCAAGATAGAGGAAATTGAGGAAGATGATCCTGAGGATGTAGCCCAACATATAGGATTGACTAGTTGGGTTAATCAGGTCACTAGCCCTGCAGTAATAGACTTGGCTTACCAAGGTGAGGGAGATCAAAACAAAGATAATGATCCACCTCTGGAGCCTAAGAAAGTAGAAGTCAGTGTGCATGAAAAGACTGATAAAGAAATGCTTGATAAGAATGAGGGCCAGGATGGTGCATCATCACTTGCTAAGGATGAGAATCAGAAAGAGAATAACCTAGAATCAGAAGGGAAAACAGAAGAAAAGGAATTGGGGAAAGACTTGGCCCTTAAAGAAATAAGTGCAGCAAAAGGTGAAGAACAAAGTATGTCACAAGATGGTGGTCATCCAAAGGAACCAGAGAATGTGGCTAGGGGCGAGCAAGGTGATTCCCAGGATTAGAATGCACAATCTTCTCATGAAGACCAAGTGCCACAAAATACACAAGATCAAAATATTCAAGAACCATTTGATGATAAATTGCAAGAGGAGGTGCATGATCAGAATGTACATACACCACATGAGACCCCTCAACAGGAGACACCTCAGCAAGAGATACCTCATGAGAATGTGCATGAGCAAGAACCAAGGAAAGAAGATTCACCACAAAGGGTAGAGCATAATACATAGTCTCAGGATGCTCAAAATAAGAAGACTGACCAACAAGGGCCCAGGGGTGATGTTCCATACTGGCTGCAACATAAATCTACAACAGATAGATGAGGCACTTGAGTTTGATGTTTCCACACTTTTTTTAGCTAGTATGATGAAGCCAAAAAGGAAGGCAAGACCAACCTCTGCAAGAAGGAGAGATCCTATCACTGGTAGAAGGACAACTCAGGTAGCATTGCCAATGGTAGATAAGGAGAAAAGGAAAATAAGTATTGAGGACTTTTGAATAACTGATATTGATCCTGGTTTTGCTACTGAGGAGTAGGAGGGCCAAGAGGCCAAGGATAGCATTGATTTCCTGTTGAAAAGTGTAAAGAAAGAGAAGGATAAGAATAGGTAGCATAAGGAGCACATTACTCAATTGCATTCATTTATAAAAGGGTTAATTGACCCTAAGCATACACCACTCAACGCAGCCACCCCACTGACTATCATATCTCAAGATGAGATAACGGGGTTGGACCTCATGAAACATAAGGCTTGAAACTAGTGGATAATTGGTTTGTCTCTTTTGTTTTTGAAGCAGAGAAAGTAGTTAAAACCTCCCTCTCGAACTGAAATTCTCTTGGTGCTCCAAGGAGTAAAATAGATAAGCTGCAAAATGAGGTGGGGAGAGGGTCCTTCAAGTTAGAGAAACATCTAGATGCCTTAGGTGAAATAAGGAGGATAGACATGAAAATACTTATGGATAATAAAGTACTAGATAATAACATTGCACAGTTGCTGGGCATTTGGTGTGAAGATACCAGATTTGAATGTGATATCTTGAGGAGATGTAGTAGCAAGCTTAGAGATATAAGTGTTAAACTGCATCATCTCATGGCGAAAGAAATAAATACCCTGGAGGCTTTGGAGGACAAAGTAGAAGGAAAAATAGAAAATTAGGATACTAATTTTGTTGTCCAAGCCTTCCACAACAATTGTAAGCAAGCAACAAATGACACTCTTCATCACCTGATAGAGAATGTGATAAATAAGGCCATGATAATGAAAGCTAAGGTGGAGATATACAATGAGACATTAAATAGCAGGAAGAGAAAATGGAATGCTCTTCAGGCATATTTTCATTCTCACAAACATGCTGTAGTAAATGCCAGAGTCCAAGATGGAGGATAGATTGAGGAAATAGTACATGCCTATGAATCTGTCAGAGGAATAATCAGCGTGCATATAAGGCATGATCATGGGGCTGATGAAGATGATCGTGATGAAGATGAAGAAGAGGATGCAAATGAAGAAGAAAGAGAAGAAGATGAAGATGAAGAAGAAGATGAAGAAGAAGAGGATAAAGAGTAAGTAGAGATGCATGATGACAGAGTCATATGCATAATCAAATAACATAAATGATTGAGTCCAACTAGATGGTTGCCAGCTGGCAACTTGTGCCACGTCTACAGATGTTGACCTAGTCAAAGAAGGGATATTGATTGCTAATCTAGATAGGCAAATCTTGAGCGTTGATCACTTGTAACTGCCTCCTCTCCTTATTCTATAAAAGGAGATGGAGTGCACATTATAGATTATTGGAAACTTAATTGAAGTTAGATTGCTGAAGTTGCTCAGGACTAATTTCAAAGTTGATTGCAAATGTACATGTCTTTTGTTTACTTAATGAAAGTGAAGATCTGATTACATGTCATCATAAATTCTGAGTAATCTTTTGAATGTCATCTGGATATCTCACTATGATGTGCTACGTCCCTTAGATTGTATGTCAATTTGTGGATATTGTTGTCATTCTTTACCTTGAAGTTTGCATCAACTATAGCTAGATGTGGAACATCCTGGTGAACCTATGGTCCGATTATGTTACTTTTATGAAAGTATCTATAATGTATGTGAACCAATAGCTGAAGATTCATTAAATTTAGTTAAGATTAGAAAGTATTTATCTCAATTTGTTTAAATTCATTACAATCACCTTCACAATTTTAAATACACAGATAATTCTAAGAAAATACATAAAATATGCAGACATCCGGAAGGAAATTGAACATCCATAGCATATTTGAATAAAATCTGCATGTAAAATTAATAATCTCATGCAAATATACCTAAATAACAACAGTAATCTTACAAATAACAACTTAAAGTCATATTATTTACATAAATTCATAAGTACAGAAGTATACTCAGTTCATGACAGTTGATGTTCAGAAGAATTGATCAAACTTATAAATATGACAATCATCTGTTGAATACAGTGGAAATAACCTTGTTTGTGAAGTAAATTTATAGGAAGCAGTTGTATAACCAGATGTTTAGACATCAATTCACAGTGCAGGACAGTGTAAGGCCCCTTGAATGGAAAACAACATAGCACATCAACCTCTGAGTAACGTTAGACGATCATGACCTGATCAACGGAGCCTTGGAGTCATCAGTTTGTTTCAAATTGATCATACTTTTCAAGATAATAAAGGTTTGTTGTGCAAATTTTTTATACATGTTGTTATGACTAACAATCATCATCAACAATAGGCATGTCCAAACAAATCCATACAAAAATATATACAAAAATATACATCGGTAGTTCATACAAAAGTATGTATACAAAGCCATCTAGGCATACAAAAAATATCCCAAAAACTAGTTTCCCATGGACTTTTATGAAATAATCGGCGGCCCTTGCTTGACCGTGAAGATGTAGAGCCAATCATTGACTCATCTTGTCTCTATCATAGAGTAGACCTCTTTGACAGAAGTCGATCTAGCTCCACCTGTTAATACAATCAAACAATATATGCACATTAATATATAACATCACATATATAACATGAAATAAATAACATCACATATGTAAGATTGATCACTTACTGCCACCTAATGATCACTCTCCTATTGCAAGTATGGGCCTAACCGGTGTTGTCATTGATGTCAACATACTCCTGTTGCATTGATGTCAAGGATTGGATGAGTTGTATGCTGATGATATTGAGAAAATTAGTCCTATCAGGAACAGAGAAGAACAGTGAGGACAGTGAGGTAAAGATCCCAGCTAAGATGAAGATCAGAGGATGCGCATCAAAGGTTTTGTAGATATGTGTCTTAAGATGATCTAGTAAAGTTTTGAGAGGTCCGCATGAAGATCTGAAGAAGTTATGGCCACTTGAGTAAAACTGGTTCTGGTAATTGTTCAGAGGTGACAGAGTGACACAAATAGGTCCAGTGAGCTCCGGAAATGCAATATCTTGTTCTACAGATTTGGTGGAGTGTTTAGGAAGTCAATATGAATTGACAACTCAATTGGTTTGTGGTTTGAAGGTCCGCAAGTATTTATTCCAATATTACAGTGATGACAGACTGTGTTCTTAAGGTTCCGGATGAAGGAGAGAATGATTTCAGTAAGCAATAGTAGTGTGGATGTTCTTGGTGATTTAGGCAAGCTTGTGGAGGTCTTTGGATTGTGTCTAGTTCATGTTGGTGGTCTGCATTGAAGATTGAGCTCGTAATTGAAGAATTACTTCTAGATGATGATGTTCTTCCTAAGTTTGGCCGACCGGATGAGTTACACATCTTGTGGATGATCTTGAAGATGTTCTGCGATGCATGGTGTGTTCCTCAACGAAGATTGAAGTCCCAGATCTGTGTGGCTGACAGTGTGATGATCCACATGAAGTCTTTTGTAATTAGTCTAGTTGTATTTGTGTATTTGCTCTGTAAAGTATGTTGACTTGGATGATTATCCCAAAGCCAATGTCTTGTATAAATAAGAGTTGTGAAGTCATTTCAAAGGTATCTTGGTGATGATGAGAGTGTGGTAGAGAGGAGAAGTGCGAAAAGCAGAGCAGAAGTATTGGGCTTAAATGGAACTGACTCAAGCATGGTGAAGATGCTATTCTTCAGTTCAAGTATGTAATATTTATTATCCTATAGACAGTGTGTCTCCTATAGGCAGTGGGCCTCTGGTGAGCAGTGTGCTCGGGCAGTGAGCCCTAATTGGCATGTGCCATTTTGTTCCTTTTATTCTTTTAACAGAGAATACAATTTTGGGTTAGTCACCTCGTGGTTTTTCCCTTAACCGGGTTTTCCACGTTAAAATCTTGGTGTCATTTGTGTTAATATGTTTCTACTCTTCAATGATTGCATTATGTTTCCATGATTAATTTATGATTATGCTATTGAATTACAAGAAGGATTTAAGTGATTAATAAGAGGAAGTTTTGGGACAACTGATTCACCCCCCCTCTCAGTTGTCTATCTTGATTCTAACAATTGGTATCAGAACTAAGTTCCTCTAAAAGAGCTTAACTGCTTGAGGAGATCCAAGATGTCTTCCTATAAGAAGGATAGCCCGAGGTTTGATGGAACCAATTTCACTCTTTGGAAAAGCCGCATGGAATGTCACTTGCAATGTATGGGAATGCAATATTGGATCATGGCTTCAAAGAAGTATGTTCTTCCACAGAATGGTCTGAGAACTGTAGATGAAATCAGAGATGCTGAAAACAATCTTCAGGCTAAAGAAGCTCTACTAAGTGCCTTATCTGATTCAGAGTTGACAAATGTTATAGATCTAAAAATTGCATATGAGATTTGGGAAAAACTGGAACTTCTGCATGAAGGAGACAAGTATGTTAAATGTTCCAAGCTATAGAGTCTGAAAGGAAATTTTGAAAACCTGAAGATGAGTGAAGATGAGAATATCACCTCTTACATGACAAAAGTAAATGAGCTTGTTTGTGGCATTAGATGTGCTGGTGGAGTTTTGGATGAAGATGAAGTTGTTGCTAAGGTTCTCAGATCCTTAAATGGAACTGACTCAAGCATGGTGAAGATGCTATTCTTCAATTCAATTATGTAATATTTATTATCCTATAGACAGTGTGTTCCTATAGGCAGTGGGCCTCTTGTGAGCAGTGTGCTCGGGTAGTGAGCTATAATTGGCATGTGCCATTTTGTTCCTTTTATTCTTTTAACAGAGAATACAATCTTGGGTTAGTCACCCTGTGTTTTTTCCCTTAATTAGGTTTTCCACGTTAAAATCATGGTGTCATATGTGTTAATATGTTTCTACTCTTGAATGATTGCATTATGTTTCCATGATTAATTTATGATTATGCTGCTGAATTACAAGAAGGATTTAAGTGATTAATAAGAGGAAGTTTTGGGACAACTAATTCACCCCCCCTCTCAGTTGTCTATCTTGATTCTAACATCTCCATCATCTTGTCTGTCTCTACGTCCGTACTTGGATGGACTGGAGTTGTGACCTCCTGTGAGAAGCATCAAGAAGTAAAATTGACTAAACATAAATATTATTTATGTACATCAAATGACATGAGATAAAACAAGAAATACAAAATTATGATATTTTCATGTTATTGGCTCATACCTCAGTCAAAGGATTTGCAGATATCATGGCTGCAACAATGCCTATTTGTGTTGACTCATGAAGATCAGGAGTCTCCACTGTATTCAGCATCTAAAAATCAAGTTCAAGATTATTCAGACAAAATAAATACATAACATTATTTTAAAAATGCATAATGATTAGAAATGGTTAATTTTACCTTCGTAAAAGTGGTGGTTTGGTGTCCAGGGGGCCAAGGAAACCATGGAGGTGCCGATGACTGTTGAAATCATCAAATTGTCACAAAATAATATTACCATTGACATATCTAAAATAATTACGATTATGTGATAAATTACATACTTGCTGACTTGACCTCCTCTCATAACCCACCAATGGACGGCTAACAGAGGCAAGATGAAGACTTTGACCCTGGAATTTCATTGCGCAAATAATTACATACATTATTTTTGACTTATAATATAGATAATCATATAAAATTAATTACAAATTTCAAATAACAATATACTAAATCAAGATGAAACTTGTAACAAATTACGTGAGAGTCAATACCAAATGTATGTTGTAAGAGATCATCACTGAGAACAAGATCATCCAATATGTCCTACCCCTGTGTCGCAGCATCCTGCCCTTGCATCGCAACATCCTACCAAGAGTCCTGTCGTGCCTCCTGCATCCCATAATCACATAGGTTCCCACATGTACTGCACAAATGTGGGGACACATGACGCCTACTACTCTCACCCTCATTGGCCTGGGTAAGATCATTGGCATGCTGTGATAGAGTTTGGGTGAGAATAGTTAATGAATGTAAAGTCTCTAGCTCAACACTCTCCTTCAAATCCAAAGGGAGTGACCTACAATCTGGCCTCGCTCGAGGTATAGGCACATGGTCTTCATCTTGCTGAGCCCCGGGTCTATCTTGGACAGAACCACCACCTCTACCCTAGAACTCACGAATGTCAAAATAATTTAGAATCTTGTTGAGGACGAACTCGCAATAGAGTTTTCTCAAGAAATATTGTGGTACCTCATCATTGTTGCCTGGGTGCTCATCAAAGACCATGTATCAAAAGTTTCAAGATATTTCTTCATTCCTACACCAATGTATAGGAAACCATTTGCAACTTTCTTCTAATCTTTGGCCGGTTTTGGGATTAATAAAGTGTGCACATAATTGAGATTTTGTAATTTTTCATTCTTGACTTGTTCATATGACAACTTGTCGGCATAATATTGCCGACTCCTCTCCCTATAGTCTTGGAATTCAGTGATTTGTTTTATCACCAAATCCATGTGGGAAACAATCTCCTCTAGTGATTTTGCAAGTGCCCTCCTACGATCAGTGGTTTCACTTAGATTGTTTAGGGTTTGAATAATAGTTTGAAGATGTTTCTTGTTTTCTTCTATTATCCCTAGGTAGTGTTCTTGATTATCCCTTACATTAAAAGGAGGTGAAGGTTGGTTTTGAGGGTTTGGAGGGTTTTGGGGGTTGTTTTCACCCTCCTCAGCTAGAATTAGGTTTTCTCTTTCTCTAATAACTGTAAATACAATATAAAAACAAATCAAACATTGCAAAACTCAAAAATTGTTCTCAAACTAACAAAATGAGTCAAACCCTACCTTCTTCCTGTGCTGGAGCCTCCAAATTTGCACGACGATGTCTTTGGCGGTGAGGTGGCATTGTGAATTTGTTGTTTTCTCTATTACACTTGATTCAATAGCCTTTTCTTCAACGCGATAGCATTTTTTCCTATTTTCTTTGCTGCTGTGAGGAGAAATGGTCGCGACTGTGAGTGAGCAGAAATGGTTTTTTTTTGTTTTACTTTTATGGAAAGCAAAATGTGAGCGCATTATAACGTGCTCATGTTTTTCTTTAATTTTGGAGATGGTGGTGACTTTTTGGTCCCCCATCTCCTTGCATTTACCCACAATCATGGATTTCTTGGAAGAAATCATGACAAGGTTTGGAGTTCCCCACACTATCATCTTTGATAATGCAAAACCTTTCACTAATTTTAGGATAGCTGATTGGGCTTTCAAGTATAATGTGTTTTTGAAGACTTCTTCTAACTATTACCCCCAAGGTAATGGTTTAGCTGAATCTACTAACACGAACCTAATCAAAATCTTGAAAAGAACTATGGAAACAAATCAGAGGTAGTGGCATAATAAAATTAGATTGGCTCTTTGGGCTAATAGGATCACCTATAAAAGAGCAATTGGTGATTCTCCTTTTGTTCTTGTGTATGGAAAAGAAGCCAGGCTACCCTTGTCTTCAGAGATTCCTTCATTAGAGTTGGCTGAATAGTTGGAATTATAAGGTGAAGATGCTAGGTCTGTAAGGATGGCTGAGTTAAGATAGTTAGCCATGGTTACATTAGAAGAACACAAAAAATAGACCAAGAAATACTTTGACAAGAAGGCCAAAAATCAAATTTTAAAAGAGGGACATCTTGTTTTGAAATGGGATGCTGATAGAGCCAAGCCTAGAGGCCACACTAAGTTTGATGCAATTTGGAGTGGCCCATATATCATCACTAGCTACAAGCAAGCCAATACTTTCAATCTTTCAAAGTTGGATGGTGAAGTTCTACCGATCTTAGTCAGTGGGATCCATCTCAAACCTTACTTCTAAGGTTGGTATGAGATTTTGTATATATTGTTTTATTTTGTTTATGTTTTAGTTTTCCTTTTCCCTCAGTGCTATTACACAAGCTGCACTCCCATTAGGAGAATGTAGGCCTCATTTTCCTTTTATTTGGTGTTGTTTTTGTTAAGGCAAGATTTTAGTTGTTCCCAACATACTGCAATCCCTTTTGACTCTATGCCCAATGGACGCTTAAGGCCACTAGATTCATTTTGTTTAGTAGGCAAACATCCCTGAGAAGTCGCTAAAATGTTGACCTATTTCCCCTTCCTAGAGTCAAATAGCCCAACTTTAAAATGTTGCAAATCTTGTCAGTTTGGTTAGATGCCTAGAATGTGTTCTTCAGGTCTGAAATATTTTTCTTTGTGAAAATCCCAAATTCCTAAATATAAGTACATGAAAATCCCCAAAATCCTAAGAAAGTCCCGTTTCAAAAAACCCAAAAATTCCTAAGTCTTTTGCCTTAGTCTGTTGCCTTTATTGGCAAATTTTGAGTTTGGCAAACTTAAAGTTCGCCGATCGGCGAAATTGCCGACTAAAGAGACAACAAGAAGGTTTTTTCTTCTTGAAAGGAAGCAAGGTGTGTGGAAATCACTTCCTACACTAATCTAATGAGGAGAGATGGGTGCAAATTTATTTTAATCTTTACAATTACAGAATGTTTAATACAACAACAAAGATATTGCAACAATGCACATACACATAGAATATAGACAGAAGAGAGAGAGAGACAAGATATAACGTGGGGAAAACCCTTTCAGGTAAAAAACCCCACACTCCAAAACTTGCACAATGTATTATCAAAACAACAATGTTTACAACACACTTGCAATGCAAGTCTTCTCAGGAGTCTTTGACACTCATATCTGGAGATAAACTGGTAGCATAACAACACCATATAATCACCTCTTACATCTCCTCTCCAAGCACCTGTATATAAAGAGAAGTAGTACGAATGGAGGTAGCTTCTAGAGCAAGTCACACAAGGAACTCGTCCAAATCCATGTGGCCCAATTTCCAAGGCCATAAAACATGTGTATGACACTTGTAAGTGATTCTCTTTCATCCCTTACAACCCCCCAACTTGGGCACCCCAAATTTACCCAATTAAGGTATGACAGATGCTCTTACAATGTCATAGAATCTGTCATATATGACAAGTCTTACAGTTGTAAGAGAATCTATCATAACTGTCTATTAATAGCAGATTCTCTTACAACCTTGTCATAGTCAAACTTGGGTGCCTACTTCCCCATGCAAGATGCTTTCAGACACTTGTCTTCACCTGTCATATAATCTTCTATTTCTGGCCCTTACATGTCATAGATTCTGTCATAGTTCTTACGCGTCATAAACCTCTTATACACCTGAAAGATGCTGACACATGGCAAAACTCTTCTACCACAAGGTGGAACGCCTATCTCCTCATATGAGGACAAAAATACATGTGGTCACCTTCCATGTAGGATGACACATCACCGTTCCAACTCCCACAAAGTGACGAAATAGGATTTGCATCCAAATTACAATAATAGGCAAAAAAAATACAATTAAATAATAAATGCTAGAAACTTGCAAAGGTTGAGACACTTAATTCCCAACATTCTCCCACTTGTCGAACACCTTTCAAGAGCCAATGGAAATAACAGGGTTTAACTGCTATAGGCCGAGAGGCCCATAGATTCTGAACACCATCTGAACTTCTCTGTGCCCACTGGTTTTGTTAATGCATATGCAACATCGCACTCTGACTGTCACAACAGATAGTAAACTATCTTGCACCAACATCAATATCTGAACACAATATCTTAAGCCAAATGGCTTCCTTACAAGCATGAGTAGCTACCAAATACTCAGCTCAACTGAACTCCACTATGCTCACTAGCTTTACAGAAGCACCTGTAACATCTTCCAAGTGATCACCAACATGACAAAAATATTAGAATGCCAAAAATATGATGAAACACTAAATGCCACATAGATACACCAATGTATCCAACTTCAAATTGGTTAACAGAACATGACTTTGAAGTCCAAACATCTTCAAAACAAGATCAAGCACGTAAGCTCCAAAACAGTTAGAGCAACAACCACAACTAGTTGTTTACATCCAACTAAATAACCACCATTGATAGAACTTTTACACATGACATATTCAGCCCATACTACAATTCTCATCCCTATATAATCCACTGTCTTGCACAAAGTTACCGTCTCCCATGATAACAAACATACCAATAACCATTGATGTGCAAAAAATCTGAAGACCTTTGATACTGCAGTCCAATGAAAAACCATCTACCAAAGATATACATACATGCTAGGAATCAAGCTGCATGAGCAATGCCAACCGAAGTAACTCAAAGTCTACCAATCAGCACTTACATAAAAATATGGCTTATAATACAAACATATAATACAAAGAACAATCACAATGATCTGCAAACTGCAAACAATTGCTGCAAAACATGTCATACTTCCACAAACAGTTTTCTATTCACTTTCTCACCTCTAATCTCCTTTACTTCTCCCAAGCCCTCCACATCTCAAATGATATACATTAAAAAGAACACATACTGTTGTTAAAAAATAATAAAGTCCAATAATAGTAGACGACCAAAAAACCCAGTGATCAAACTAGATGAATAAGAACCTCTAGGAAGAAATATGAGACCATAAAGAGAAACTGCAAACCATATCATGTCCTTCTTCCAACACCACCAAATGCTAAGCTGTGCCAAGTATGATCTCCTTTATAAAACCCCAACTGAAAAGCCTTAACAACACCCAACCATTCAATCTTATAAGATCAAATAAACATCATCATGGATGTATGCTTGTCTAATCAAGGTAGATCAAACTCATAATCATTCCATGACAAGGAATAAGCCCAATCACATCTCCTAAACTACTCATAAATGAACATCATAAACTAAACCATATGAATCAAGAAGATAACCATGCTAACATCCCTCAAATGAAACCTCCAGAACCAATAACTGTAGCTCAAGATTCATGTCCATGAGAAATCAAAGCATAAAACAAAATGAATCTGAAATAACATGGGCAATACTTATCAGATCATTTTCTACCGAGTGAACTGAGAGTGGGGATTGAGAATGATCCACTGAGATACACCGAGTCTCATATACTCTCTCCAAGAACGATCTCCTCTCAAGTTCAAATATGAACTCATGTCCATAACAAGTGAAGGCTCCTCGATCTTTCTGTTGAAAAATTTCACCATTCCAACACATGATCCCTTCAAAAAGAGATCTCAAGGATCACCTCAAGTCTCTCTAGTATCCATGACCATCCATCACCCAATACATGCCAACTTCAAATTCACCCTACAAAATCATGAAGCTTCAAGCAAATGATTAATACTCAAAACCAAAGAGAACAAACAAGATCACTGTCAAAACTCCCACTGTACATCTGCATGATCAAGAAGCTCATCATGACATCATGATCTAACCATCTCTTCATAAGAATATCACATACAACAAAGCGTACAATGATGTATACATCCTGTCTCAAGAGAACATGTATCATGCCAAAACTTTAAGCTAGCATGAAGAGTAAACCATGACACAATAACAACATCTCTAAACAAAGGATAAACATGTCATACTGACAAATCATAAACCCGAAACCTCAATCAAGATGTCACCATCTCCAAACATATGAAGATAACCATTTCTTGACAACAAAACTGAAAATATCAAAGAACTCTCAAAACCAAGAGCTGCTCCATGACACCAATATCCACTGCAGAAAATCATCCATCACTTATGATGAATCCAACATCACTGCCAAAGCTCCCACTAAAACTGTGATACTGAGCTTATCAAGGCATCATGATAACCATCCTCTCAATGAAGATCATCCATGGCTCTAACACAATCAAATAATTGTCCTGTGCAATAGCAGCAACACAAAAGAATAAAGTAGAAACAAGATATCCAAGTCAAGAAGATAAAACCATCACTGTCAAAAGCTTACACTAAACTGTGTAACCAAGCTATCCATGACATCGAGATAAACATGCTATAAGTCCCAATAACTGACTATCCATGCACTCAAATTATCCATCCTCTTACTCCAAAGCAACATACCAAATACACAAACGACCACAGACAAGGCCAACTAACAAAGTCTACATAAACACTGAATCAATCTTGTGGATATAGACAGTCCACATCCGAGTCATCCCACTGCAATCAAATACGTGATCAACCCACAAAACTGCATAACTAGTAGATCCCAAACATGAAACATGCAAACTCATCATCACATTAGTAACTTGCAAACTGGGATACTAAAGAAGACAATATGTAGACTTCAAGACTCAACCATCAAATCAATTCTAGATTCAATTTGCCGACAAGTCCACAAATGAGTCATCGTAGTCAAGGAACTAATCAAGCATATGCTGTAGAAATGATGAGTGATAAATCACATACCAACATCTCCACACTGAGAAAGATACAAACCTCCTCACATTGTGCACGAAGTATACATATAAATCTGCAACTATCTTACATCTAGAAACACTCTCAAGGAATCATAATCTAAAAAATAGTTTGTCTGTAGATTTACAAAACCACAAGTTTTGATTAACCATGTAAAACCTGTAAAACCACCATGTCACTAACATACATACAAATCCATATCCACTTATTATTTGAAAACACACAGGTATGAAAATCACCAATATAGTTAAACCAGAATAATGGAATAACATAGATAAGCATAACCATAGATTTTTGAAACGAAACATCTATAAAACCCTCAGATCAAATCAATATGAAACTAAGACATGCGAGTACAACCAACTAAATGAAATAGAGGTCTAGGAACTTCAGGACCACTCGTAGGCCAACTCCACAACCATCACCATGTACAAGCATACGGAGAAGCTAGGTTGTTCCAGAAGCTTTCAGATCATTCAATGATCAGCTCCACAACCTACATACATTCGAGGTTAACAAGACAATGTCTTCCAATGCCAAGGACTAAAACCAAGCACCCGACATAAGCACATCAAACCATAGTCATAACAACCCAAGTTTCTTCATATGATTAGGGAGTCAAGAACAAACATCCAACATGAATACTTTGCTGCAAACGACCATAGAATGATAGAACATAGCCACCATGCATGAGGGTTATTGTATACTGTCAAACAGGAGCTCCAGATCAATATCATACTAAATGTAACCACGTGATCAACTCCATAACACTCCATCTTAAGTTTCCGTAACTCAAAATTTGTGCCGTTAAACATCCCCATCTCTATTCTTCTGGATGTGCTTGCCATCTCATTCCTGCAACAAGATTTCAGAATACTCTGCACAGACTCCCACTCAACTTAAGATTAGTACACGAATCTCCTATCCAACAACTAGGACCAAAGAGAATAGCTCTGATACCAATTGAAAGGAAGAAAGGTGTGCGAAAATCACTTCCTACACTAATCTAATGAGGAGAGATGGGTGCAAATTCATTTTAACCTTTACAATTACAGAATGTTTAATACAACAACAAAAATATTATAGCATGCACATACACAGAATGTAGATAGAAGAGAGAGAGAGAGACAAGATATAATGTGGGGAAAACCCTTTCGGGTAAAAAATCCCACACTCTAAAACCTGCACAATGTATTATCAAAACAACAATGTTTACAACACACTTGCAATGCAAGTCTTCTCAGCAGTCTTCGACACTCGTATCTGGAGATAAATCGACAACATAACAACACCTGTTAATCACCTCTTACATCTCCTCTCCAAGCACCTATATATAAAGAGAAGTAGTACGAATGGAGGTGGCTTCTAGAGCAAGTCACACAAGGAACTCATTCAAATCCATGTGGCCCAATTTCCAAGGCCATAAAACATGCGTATGACACTTGTAAGTGATTCTCTTTCATCCCTTACAACCCCCCAAACTTGGGCACCCCAAATTTACCCAATTAAGGTATGACATATGCTCTTACAATGTCATAAAATCTGTCATATATGACAACTCTTACAGTTGTAAGAGAATCTGTCATAACTGTCTATTAATAGCAAATTCTCTTACAACCTTGTCATAGTCAAACTTGGGTGCCTACTTCCCCATGCAAGATGCTTTCAGACACTTGTCTTCACCTGTCATATAATCTTGCATTTTTGGCCCTTACATGTCATAGATTCTGCAATAGCTCTTACGCGTCATAAACCTCTTACAACACCTGAAAGATGCCAACACATGGCAAAACTCTTCTACCACAAGGTGGAATACCTATCTCCTCATATGAGGACAAAAATACATGTGGTCACCTTCCATGTAGGATGACACATCACCGTGCCAACTCCCACAAAGTTACGAAATAGGATTTAAATCCAAATTACAATAATATGCAAAAAATAAATACAATTAAATAATAAATGCTAGAAACTTGCAAAGGTTGAGACACCTTAATTCCCAACACTTCTAAGGCAAAGGCAGGGCGAAGGTTGCCTTTATCGGTAAATTTTGAGTTGGCGATCTTTAAGTTTGTCGATCATCGAAATCGCTGACTAAGGAATGAAGGCAAAGGGAGAAAGAGTCGTTGGCAAAGGAGAAGGTTGGCAAACCGAATAGTTCACCGATTGGCGAACTCACCAACTAAAGAAGAAAAGAGGATAAAGAGGCAAAGGGTGTTGGCAAGAGACACTATATGGATTCACCATCTGGTGGCATTCTTCTGATTTTTCTTTAAGAGATTGTCTTAGATTGTCTTCAGCCTTTCTTTTTTCTTCAATCTCTTGAGTAAACTTTATAGTTCCTGATTCCATTTCATGTCTTAACATAATGACTTCTTTTGATAACTTTTCACATAACTTGGCTTGCTCAGTCAATTCTTCATTTGTATTGCTTTCATCACTTTGTCTTGCCAACTGTTGAAGCAGCTCCTTTCTCTTTTTCATAGAGAGACTTAATTTGTCTTTTAATTCTCTCATGAATTCATCAGCCTGTTTGAGTCTTTCCTTTAATTCACTGACTTCAGAATTTGACTGTTCAAGATCCTCAAGGGCAGTCTTGAGTTGCTCCCTTAAACCATATGCATCCATTTGAAATCCCAGATCTTCCTCAAGCTGTTAGGCTCTATTAGGAGGAACTTGGTGCCAGCCGGGAAAAGAGGAGGAAGGCCGAGGAAGAAGAGAAAAGCAAAGAAAGTGCTCCGGTTGGAGCTCCCACCCAGACCAGATCAACAAAGAGATCTGCACCTCCCTCAACCAAAAGTTCAAAACCGGAAGTCCAGGCATCCGGTAAGAGATCAAAGGCAAAAGCCACAAGGGCTTATGGAAGCCAAAAGGATGAAGAGGAAACAGAATCAGATGAAGGAGTAAGAGAAGTAAAGAAACAGAAAAAGAAAGGATCCGGTAAGCCCTCCACAGGCCAAGACAAGGAGGAAATGGCAGAGGTAACTGTTGAAAAGCCCACTCTGTCTCTAGAAAGCATAATCAAGTCGGTCACGGTGGATGGAAACCTTCAACCAATGACTGAATCATATGATGACTTCAGTGAGGCCGACCAAAAGACTCTGCAGGAGGCCACAGTGAAATATCTTAACATATATAATAAGGCTTTCATTGAAATAATATCTCTTATTCCTAAAAGCCTAGAAAAGGAAATGGAAGTGAGAAAAAATAATGCTCATGCTAAAGATCTTGAGATCCGGGAGCAGATAGCTATTCAGCTATATCCTCAAATTGATCCCAAGACAATGAACATTATCTTCAAGGACTGTAAAGATGAGTTCAGAAGCAAAGCCAGGATGAATCAACTCATGCTTGGTGAGACTGACAAAGTGGCCCAAGAAACAGAAGAGATCCTCCGGAAGGCCTTCAAAAGGTTCAATCTTCTTGTTGTAGAGGACTTAGGTGCAGAAACAGCTGCTGATTTGGAATCTTCTGTTCCGGAAGAAGTGAGCCCTGAACAGACAAGTGAGGACTTGGGACCCTCTGCTCAAGAAGAAGTGGCCCATGAACAAGTTAGCATCTCTCCTCCGGTTTCCCCTACAGTCTCCGGATCCAAAGAAGAAGAGCAACTACAGGAGAAGGAAGCAGTGGTGAAAGACAAAGAGGTTGACAGTTCTAAGACTGCAGAAGAAAAGAAACATCTGTCTCCGGTAAGAGACACTGCACAAACTGTTCAACAATTTTTGAGTAAAGAAACTCTAGAGATTGATGAACCGGAGCTTCTCAAAGGTCCATTTGATTTTGACTCTCTCTCTCCGGTACAAACAATGAAGATAGCTTCATTTGCAAATGCCAAGGCAAATGAAAAGCTCCTGAAGTCTCATATGGAAGACTGTGAGTTGATAGAGGCTGCTTCCGGAATACTTGTAAAGATCATGCCATCAATCCAGATAGATCCGACAGCCTCCACTTCCGGTAATCTAAAAACCTTAGTCAGCAGTGTTGATACACATTTTGATTCTTTAGAAAAATCAGCTGAAGAAAAGGTCCGGAAGGAATTTTTGGATAAGAGATTTTCAGAAATATTAGAATTAATCTCTAAGGATAGGAAGATTGTAAGCATTGGAATAAGGAGCTTAGAGAATGCTCTTAAGGATGGCGGTGATATCTATAAATTTTGTATATCCTGGTCAAAGGCAACAGCAGCATTTGACAAGAAAATAAAAGAGGAACAGGATAAGCTACAAAGCTTATCTCAAAGTTTTGATCCTCTCTCTTCCTCTATAATAAATCAAGAATGTCAGACTATTGCAGTCTTGAATGAAATAAAGAATCTTGAGAAGGAAAGGAAGAACATCACCAACCGGATGGGAGAACTTAGAAGGATTATAATCCCTAAGTTGGAAACCATGCATGAGGCCATCAGTGATGCTAGGACCACCGCCCAAACAAAAGATCCGACAGATCTCAAGCGGGCAGAAGCGTTTGCATTCTTGTTAAGTGGTCACATTTCAATTTTGGACAGAATGAAGCAAAGTTGGGCTACCGAAATGATTCAATTACAGACATCCTTTGCAGACATTCTTCAATATATGTGAGTATGTAAATATGCGGCTAAGTATAAGAAATTTTTGAAAATTTTGATATGCGGACCCTACCCTTTGCCATTGATGTCAAAGGGGGAGTGAGGAGCAGTGAAAAATGAGGGATCCAACTAAGGGGGAGTTCCAGAAATTGTATATAGAGCATCAGCCAAGGGGGAGAGTAGTACAAACACTTAGTCATTTTTCACTAAGTGTTGCCATCAATGCCAAAGGGGGAGATTGTTGGCAAGAGACACTATATGGATTCATGGTTGTTGTCATTGATGGCAACAAAGGTCATCCCACATATCCGCAAGACATGATATGTCTCTACCGGAAGTCAGAATAAAGAATGTTGTGGTCCGGTGAAGAAGAACAGAGCATGTGGCAAGGTCCGACAGATTGGTCCGGACCTCTCAGAGGAAGTGTCTTGGTGCAGTGCGGATTTGGGGAAGTCAAGAGGACTACCTTGAGTGGTATATTCCAAGGATTTAGCCTCCGGTGATGGACAAGGAAAAAGATATGAATGGTTGAGTATCGGATTCCTGAGAGACAGTGAAAACAGAGGAAGAACTGACTGGCAGAGTATCAGACTACTTTCCGGATGGGTTACTGTTGATGACAGAGGTTGTGAAGGCATGAATCATGTTTGGCCGACATGATTAATGATATCTACAAGTATATGCTTGATCCGCATTGCTTGGTGAGGAAGGATTCAGCCGACAGAATGAGAGTTTGTAAGAAACTAGACTGTTCCGGATGCCGACTAGAAAGGTGATGAAATTACTTGTGCGGATATATATAGAGGATGGATTTAGTTGTGAAATGTGTGTTAGTGTGGAGAGATATGCGAATAAGTCCAGAGAAAGAGCAGAGGTAGCAAAAAGGATCCGGTATGTGGAAGATAGCAGAATAAAGAACAGAGGAAAGATGAAGTGCAGCAGATCAGTGTACTGAGCCTAACCGGAACTGAACTCCAGCATACGCAGATGCTTCCAATCAGTTCAAGACTGTGATTCTCATCACTTTGTAGACAGTGTGTCTTCTTGTAGGCAGTGGGCCTCTTGTGAGCAGTGTGCTCGGGCAGTGAGCCCTAATTGGCAAGTGCCATCTTTGTAATTTCCTATTCTTCTAACAGAGAATAATTTTGGGTTAATCACCCTGTGGTTTTCTCCCTTAACAGGGTTTCCACGTCAAAAATACTGTGTCATGTGTTTCTTGTTTTATGGTTAATGTTTTATGTTTGATTTTATGCTGCTTCAATTAAAAGGAAAGTTCAATAAAGGAAATAATTAGGATAACTGATTCACCCCCCCTCTCAGTTATCAACAAAGGGAAGGAAGGAAAGGAGAACACAAGGATGGTTCACGAAATGGAAATTTCACTGATAGAGTAGAAAAGAGAGAATTGGCTGAGGCAATGTTTGCAAAAAAGAGATTTCACCAACTAAAGGAGAAAAGTGACAAAGGAAAAAAAAGAGAACACGTGGTTAGTTCGTAGAAGAGAGGAATTGCCGACAAGGCAGAAAGTGAAGGAAAGAATAAAGGAAAGGAGAACACAAGAATGGTTCACGAAAGCGCCGACCAAAGAAGAAAGAAGACATAAAGGTAACAAAGTTCGTGATGGACAAATTTTGTCAATAAGGCAAAATAAAATTCAGAAGTAAAGTAAAGTGAAAATAAAATTGAAATATAAAGCATGTAATATAATGTAATGCTTTAAACTATTTTAAAGTAGGTTTAAAATATTTTAAAGTAGGTTTAAAATATTTTAAAGTGTTGTAAAAGCTTTATACAGGAAATTTTGGTAGACATTATATTTTGAAATGCCCATCTTCTCCAGTCACCATTATTGCAGGATCAGGTCAACCCCTAGTTGGAAGTAATTGTTGTGCAGGTGGATCAGTCAGATGCTAGTCTTCAATGCAGATCTTCGGTTACTTCATCCTCCAGATATTTTCATATTTATTGCTACAGATCAGATCAAGGATATTTTCTACATTTATGTTTTGCAAAGCATATGTAGTTGGACATTCCCCTTGCAGGAATATCTTTTGATAGGCCCATGAGCGAATTTATTGTAATGGGTGACCTGGGTTTTAATGTAATAGAATGTTATATATGGCTAAAAAATCAATTAAATGAGGGTTGGATGCAGAGACTTATTTTTTGTGTACTCCAAACAAAACCCTACCATGCTGTAATCTTGCATTTTGATTAATATAGTACTGGTTATTTTACCTCTTCATGATATCTTCAATACTGTGTAATTTTGAAATTAATTTTGTATTGTGAATGTTCAGTTCCTTACAATTTAGTTTTATTATTTACATATGTTAAGATTTTAGGATTTGTGTGTGTTTATCAGTCTTTTGAAATCTTTTGTACATCTTAGTTTTGTTGGTGTTCTTCGCATTAAACCTGGTGTATCACCTTTCCCCTTTAGTTTTTTCCTTCTTCTCTTTTCCTAGTGGTGTTAGATTAGGTTTAGTCTTATAGTTTTCTCTTAATTTCTTATTCAGAAAGAGGAACCTGCCAGCTCTAGAGGTTTGATCTCATCTATAGGGTCCCACACCTTGAGATCACTCCCATGTTTCACTGGATTTTTGCAGCAAACATGCTTCAACACAAGGTGCAAATCCAAGTGACAATAGGAACCATGCTCTTTGGGAGGCTTTCGTGTGGCCAAGTTAGTGCCCATGATCCCTTGAACATTTTCCTTGAATCATCTCTTAACAACTCGTAAATTGAGGAAATTATGCCTCATTGAATGAAGAAACTAAGCTAGCTGGTTTTATGCCTTAGTGTTTTTCCTTCTCTTTGGTTGTGAGTCAGAAAAATAGTTTGAACTACATGTTGAACTGGGTTGTTAGTCTAAAGTTGCAAATTGTAATCGAACCTCAAAACTTGAGAGTGTTAGAGGTCTGAAGTTCAAAGTCTCATGGGTTGCAGACTGCAATTGTTCCCTAAAGTTTGAGTTATTTGTGGAGTTCTAGAGTACGGAGACTCATTGGTTGTAGATTGCTATCAATATCTAGGATTCGAACCGTCGCAGGTGTTTAGTTCTGGACTTTTGCTAGGTTTTCACAAATTGTGAGTTGCTTTGCAAACCTGAAGTCCAAAGTGCATTTTGCAATTGGGTTTGGAGTTTCGAAGTCATTCTAAGGCTGGTGGTTGGAGAGTCTTTGCACTTTGTAGGATTGTAAACTGCAATTGTTCCCCAAAGACTGGAACTCAAGCGGGTATTGCAAGTGTAAGTGCAAACCCGAAGCCGAAGTTTGAGGTGGTGTTAGGCTTAGTTGTAGCCTAGGGAAGAAACTCAAAATGTATGTCTGAAAGTTACTAAGTTGATTTGTATGGCGGGCGAAAAATACAAACTTTTTGTAGGTCCTCCTTGAAGTTCGAACTTTGACAATTTTGAGCTTTTTAGCTTTTGTAGCTCTGAGATAGTTGAGGGGTGGTCTAGTAGGGATGTTGTAAGGGTTTTTTTAGTGACGTTGAAAATCCTAACTCTCCTCCTTATTTCATTTTCCATGCCAACTATGGTATTTTGTCACATGGTGTTTTAAGTCTTCTGCTTGTGTCACCTTGTCTCGTGCATTGGTGTGCATGCCAAGTGTGTCATTACATGTTGTTATAACACCTTAGGCACATAGGAATGTTGTGTGGCTTGCTTTATGCCACTTTTATATCGTGAAAAAATTTGTTTATTCATCTTTTCTCCTTTAATATCTTGAGCAAAAGCTTGGGGCATTACAGAGTAGAAGGATAGATCCATGGATGTGAGAAAAGCCCAAAGGTGTAGATTTGACTCAAGACAAATCATACATGTGCAAAATCTAAAACATTACATAGAGATAAGTATCATTCCTAGACCAAAGACAACCAAAATCCCAAAATCTTCATCAAAATCATTCACTTTAATCATCGAATTAAATATTTCTATCCATTGCATTCAAACCTAAATCCCAAAATCTTCATCAAAATCATTCACTCTAATCATCAAATTAAACATTTCTATCCATTGCATTCACAATTCAATTAATTTAGAATTACTACAGAGACAACTTAATTACCATTAATTTAATCTAAATTAATTTTTATTACTATTTATGTGTGTACATTTTATTGAATTAATTTAGGAAAAGTATTATTTTCCATTACAATATTGAAGATCAACAATAAAAATATATAATATTGTTTTAGGATGGAATATATCATCACTTCTACATGGGCATGGAAATGAAAATGGATCCTTTTATAGTCTACGATGTTGGGCGACCTGATTTTGGGTCTACATGTGGCTTATAACATATGAGACTACCTCATACTCCCAATATAGAGGCACTCCCAATATGCACAGGGACCTAACTGTGCTTCTAATATGAAGCATACATAGATGAAAACCATATAGGTAAGTAATATTCGATGACTTTTTTTAAAGAGTCTATGAACCAACGGCCGGGGCCCCAAGGAAATTGACAAAACCCTAGACAGAAATAAACGCGGCGCTTGAACAGTGAATGGTAATGGCCACGGACGAAATGAAGTAGCGCATGGTTTTTATGCGCCCTTTCCGCGCCTATAAAACCCTAATACCATACACTTCTTACACTTATCCACAGCTAACGGCGAAGAGTTTGAAGATTCCACACTAGTGTCTCAAATTTTTCACGGCAATTAACGGAAGCAGCGATGGCAGACATTGCGCTCATTCTGACTGATGATTACCACAGGAATCACACGCCCACAACCACTACAGTTTATGTGCACAACCCCCTTACAATTTAACAGAGAAATGGATTTTCTGTCATGATTCTGTCTTGCAAGCATCTGACCTTCCAAGAAATTTCTTGAGAAGATGGCAGAGCCGAGGAGCCTCTTCCATGCGGCCATTACGGAAGGATTTTACTCTGCCTGACTGGACTTCAACACAATTTTCTGTCATTTACATTGTAATTGATTTTGTATAGTCGAAGTTGTATATAAATAAAGCACAGGGGCTATGTAACCCTGTCCAACACCATACATATTATCCCAATTTTGTCTTCTTCATTAGATTTTTTTGCTTTTTCTTTCCAAAACAGGCCCCTGAAGAAAAAATTGCGCTTTAAAACGTATGAATTTAGGAAATTTCCAAGGGATTTTTCCACTGACATTGCCGGCGGGGATATATTTTTCTTTTCAAAACAGTCTCCGGACGGAAAATTTGCTCTTTAAACATATGAATTTAGGAATTTCGCAGGGATCTTTCCACTGACATTGACGGCGGGGAAATTTTGGGCGTACGCTTCACAATCGGCTTTGAATAGGAAAATTACAGAGTATTTAAAGCCAATTTAGAGAAATTAGCTGTTACACATAACGTAAATTTCTGTCAGAAACGACAGAGATTACAAAGCATATTTTTGTGGTAATCTGCCACTCAAATTTTTCATGGATTAGAGTAGTTGTGTCGGTATTCGCCCGTTTCTTTCCACCTGTGTCTGTATTAGATAGTATTGTTAGTTATTTAAGTACACGTCATCCTATAAGAATGAGATGTAAATTCCATTGCACAGTATTTTTGTTTTATATCTGTGGATTCGTAATATGGTCAAGATTCAGCCGCTAATGATGGGATTTCAGGGACTAATTTTGACGATCGATCTTGCTTGTCAACAACAATTTTCGTCACTGTTTTTTGCCATTCAATATTGTTATTACGCCGAAGGCGTTCCCTTTGTGAGCAGTGAGGTGATTTTGCGGGATCCACGGTTTCAAATGTTCCACAGGCGTGCAAGACGATTGAAGTGTCGATAGCCGTCGATCTCGCCGGATGTTTTTCGCTTTTGTTCACCGTTTTCCTTTTCGTTGCCTGCCGGCCTCTTGATTATTTCGCTTTGTTTAATGCGCGGTTTGTTACGAACGAGGCTGTTTTCGTTTTTCATCGCAATTTTATTTAACAATGATTAATACAACATACATGCCGAATGGTCTAAATAAAGGTGGCTATAGGTGTATTCTCTTTATTTTAATAACGATTGTTTACTTATTTTAAAAAAATATTTATGATTTTAATTTTTAAATATATATTCATATTTTAATTTTATAAATAAATAATTTGATTATATATAAAAAAGGTTTATGTGTATTTTTTAAGTTATTAATATTTTAATTTTATATAATATGATATTTTAGCTATATATTATTTATTTAAAATATTTAATATAGTTATATAATATATTTTAATTGTTATGAGTATTTATAGTAAATATAAGTAATTGTTTTTAAAAGTATTAATTAATAATAAATATATTTTACTAATAAATATATATTTTGAGAGGGATATATAGAGAGCTAAAGAAGAGAATGAGTTTCAAGCAATCATTTCTTCATGAGGATCTATACTCAAAGAGACATAACATTTTCTTAAGGACTTAATAATTCACCTTTAAGACCTCTCTAGCATACCTATTGCACACTAAAAGAGAGAAAGAGGAAGATAGAGAAAGATAGATATACACAAGAACGAGATAGAGGGAGAGAGAAGATACGAGAGAGAGAGAGAGAGAGAGAGAGAGAGAGAGAGAGAGAGAGAGAGAGAGAGAGAGAGAGAGAGAGAGAGAGAGAGAGAGAGAGAGAGAGAGAGAGAGAGAGAGAGAGAGAGAGAGAGAGAGAGCAAATATAAAGGGAACGAGAGATAGAGAGAAGTTTGATTAGCCATTTTGTGCCAACAATCCAAAGATGGTACATGTTCATTACGATCTATAGTTGGGGCATATTGCCATTTGCTTAAGGACTAACTCTCAATCACTTGTTTCATGCCAACAATCCAAAGATGGCATGTCTATGAGCAAAGATGGGAAGAGAAAGAGCGGGGAGTACAGAGAAAGAGAAGAGATAGAGAGAAATCAAGTGAAAAAAGATGGATAGAGAAGGAGACAAAGATTTATAGAGAGAGGTAGAGAGATCGAGAGGGGGAGAGAGAGATAGAGAGGGAGAGAATAGAAATATAGAAGATATGGAGATTGATATAGAGGAATAAAAAAGAGAGCTAGAAATGATAAGTGAGAGAGAGAGAGAGAGAGGAGGAGGAGAGAGAGAGAGAGAGAGAGAGAGAGAGAGAGAGAGAGAGAGAGAGAAGAGAGGAGAGAGAGAGAGAGGAGAGAGAGAGAGAGAGAGAGAGAGAGAGAGACTTTTGATCAATCATTTCATGCCAACAATCAAAAGATGGTAAATACCCATGCAGAGAGAGGAAGAGAATATTTCAAAATAATAGCTAATTGTGAGCATCAATGGTTTCAAATGATTTGCTACAAATCCATTTTGTTATATTTTATTATTATACATTATTAGATATGGATAAAAAATAATATATAATTACTATATATAGTACTATTTAAATTAACCTATAGAAATATAACAACTTAAGAGAGATAAAATGAGAATGAGAGAGAAGCCTATCAATCTACTTTACATTAAAAGGAAATTGCACACAACAAACAAATAATTAAGAAAAGTTGAGATTATTGGAGAATAGTTGCCATTCTCTGTCCCATCCTTCTAGGTGATAATGCAAACATTGCTTTGACAAATGAGAAAGTGTAGCTCCACATTAAATTATCCCTTTGATCTATGTTTCGATGTCTCAAAAGTCTTTTATCTTGATAAGGATAAGGGCATTGTAGGATAGTCCATATGTGCCTCCAAAAAAACAAAAAAAAGGATGGGCTAGCACGAAGGATTGACGATCAACATTCACAGAGAGGCGTGCAAGATGATTGAAAATGTCATTGGTCATTTGATTTCACAGTCACTGTTGTCGTTTTGTCATTGTCGGGAAAGCAGAACACCAGAATTTATTAGAATAGTTTTTTTCCCCTAATTTATGCGTCCACATGTTCTCTTTTACATTAACAATGTGACACCACTTTTCCTTGACATTAAGATTTTAGTTTTTTTTTTAAAAATATTTTATCATTTCATCTTTGGTTGGTTGATTAGGATTAACGTGGATGTATATGTTTATGTATTAGTTTAGGTATTTGGTTGATGGAATTTAAATGAGAGGTGATTTATTTATCTTTAATAAATATGTTATATAATTAAATATTGTCAAAGTTTAGAAATAAGTTAATTTAAAATATAATATCGATGTTTATGATAATAATTTTAGTGGAGTTTTATGTATAATGTTTTAAAAAATTTAAAAATGTAAAATAATATAAATGTCTATAAAAAATATGTTTTATTTGTTTTTATTGTACCATTTTATCTAATTTTTTATTGGTCGTATTTATTTATTTTTGCTAGAAAAAGCATAATCAAAATTTTTTTAAGATATGCTTAACATTTGAAACAAGGTCGAGATGCTAATAACTCATGATGGTCCAAGACTCAAGACACTTATGTTTGTCTCATCTTGTTTTATTTCTACTAGTCCTTTCAAGATCGACATTTAAGTGGAGTTTTTTAATTATTTGTCATTCGTCAAAGAGTTGAATTTGTAAAAAATGTATATTTACATTAAATCTATTATATATTTATATTTATCTATATTTATTATTATTTTTTTGATTCGTAAATATGAGTTTATATTGATCGAAATAAAATATGTGGTGCAGGAGCACCTACCTGACAGCTGGCCTTCATGAGGCAGTTAGTAGTTTAGGTCTTGTTTATGTTTCCAAGAAGGTCTGTTAAGACCAATTGCATGTAATAAGGTCATGCTGATCATGATAAGATCATGCTGACCAGGGTTTTGCTATTTTTAGTTAGTTGGTTATAACAGCTGTCATGATGTATGATCGGTTGGATCTCCCAGCCGCCTGGAGAGTTCCCAGCCGCTTGGAGTCGGGTCAGTAGTACTCGTAGGATAATCTATTTAAGCATGAAATCGGATGGTATTGGATATCATCGATCATAGCATTGTATCGCATTGAGAAGGCAGATTACAGAGAGAGACTGATCATTTGTAATTGCATCTTTGAAATCAATATAGAGATCCCGTTTGTGTTCTTTCTCTGGTTGGATTCCATTATCTAATCGATTTGCTGGTTTGAGAGGGCTTCATGGATTTACTGATCCATCCCACCGGTTGATCCGTCTGATCGGTGGAATGGTAATGTACAGTAGAGTAGGAGGTAGTTTGTTTTCTGTTTGCATGCAGGTGTGCAGGATCGCGGTCGACAGATGTTGAGAAGCCTAGCATCCTCATGTGCTAGGTTGAGCTGATTGAGTTGGAAGATCACCCTGAGGTTGGATCGGGTCATCCCTGGAGGATCGGCGAAGTGAAAGTTCGCTAAGTGAAGAAACTGATCAAGACGGCATCATCAGGATATCTTGGTGAATATCCTGCAGTCGGGTTTGGACATTGTCATCTGGAGGAGCCGAGGAGGAGTGCATCGGCCTCAGGTAGAAGATCGGGTCATGAAACTGTTGGAGTTTTCATGTTGCGAGTGCATCAGGATGTTTTAGGTCGGACATAGACTAAGTGCATGTATCGGCATCAGGATCATCATATCGGGAGTGCCAAACATCCGCGTATCGCGAGTAGATGCGGGAGTGAAAGTTCGGTTTTTTTGGCTAAGTGTTGAAGAGGTCATCAGGATATTGGGTGACGTCATCGTCATCAGGATATGACGTCATCGTCATCAGGATATTGAGATATCCCCTTATGCGAGTTTATCCTGCCGTCGTTGAGTACTAAGGTGTCGGCGGAAGTCCGTGGCAGAAGGTCGTATTAGCATCATCAGGAGGTTTCGAGAGAACCGGATAAAGTGGATCATGATGCTATTGTTTGTGTCGTCAGCTAGCGGAGCATCGAAGGGAAGGTGCTGAAGTGGTCGTCATCAGGATCTTTGGGGCAACCGGATATTAGTTATCCTGCTGACGAAGAAAGTGTTGAAGGTCATGATGATGCCGATGGAGTTCGGTGGCCGATGAACAGTGCAACCGGAGGATGTGTGCGCCCGCTGAATATCATGATGATGATAGGCGACTGGCGGAGGAGGTGAACAGTAGTCGGCAGGAGGATGATTGTGATCGTCCAAAATATGATGATGCTGACTGTGTAACGCGAAATATGATGATGCTGTTGGTGGTTTTAGGGAATATGATGATGATGGCGAAGATGATGATGATGAGGTTGGTCTGCAGACATTCATGCTATATGCGAAGGTTATAGTGTGGATGCCTCTGCATCATAGTGGTATCAGAGCTCAGCAAAACATCTGGGCTGTTGTGTGTTGATTCTGTCACCGAAAGGGCAGAGATAGAGTTGAATTGTGTGTTGTGTGTTGAGAGGTTGACAAAATGCCTCCTAAAGGTAGTGGTACTGCAAGGGAATTGCAGGAGATGAAGGAGAAACATGCTAGAGAGATGAGGAAGATGAAGGAGCTTGCTGAAGCACTTCAAGCCAGGCTGACAGCCCTGGAAAAGAACAAAAAGAGGGAAGTGGAAGACAGTGAGTCTGAAGAAGATGAAAATACTGTTGAAGAGTATGAAGAGGTAGCTGAAGATCTGGATGCTGAAGACCAGAGATTGGCAAAACTGTTAAAGGCAGTGCAGAGTGAAAAACCTAAGGTAAAGGTTGATGTTTCCAAGTATACTGGAAGCTTGAATGAAGATGAGTTGTTAGATTGGATTGCTGCACTTGATAATCACTTTGAATGTGAAGATGTTGCTGAGGATCAGAAGGTAAAGATTGCAAAGACCAAGTTAGGAGGTCATGCTTTGGTTTGGTGGGATTATGTACAATCCGAGAGAAGGAAACAAGGGAAGTCAAAGATCACTTCATGGGATAAGATGGTAGCAAGGATAAAAGGTAAATTCTTGCCAAGGGATTATGAAATCCAGATGTTTAAGAAGCTGCAATTTTTAAAGCAGAAAGACAGGGATGTGAAAGCATATACGGAGGAATTTTATCTGTTAAGTATGAGATCTGGTCATCATGAGACTGAGGTAGAAAAGGTGGCTAGGTACTTGGCTGGTTTGAGATTTAACATACAGGATGAGTTAGTTTTAGCTAACCCTAAGAATGTGGAGGATTGTTACCAAATGGCAATCAGAATTGAAGAAAAGATGAATAGAGGACATGATAAGTCCATGAGAGGTAGAGGAAACAATAGGGGAAGAGGAGCAGCCCCGGCACAAAAGCAAACCAATGAGGTTCAAGAAGACACTGGTAAAGGACAGGGACAGTCTGATTTCAGAGGTGGATGGAAAGGTAATAGAGGAAGATTTGGAGGTGGTAGAGGTTCTACTACATTTTCAGGAAAATGTTACACCTGTGGAGAGTTTGGTCATCCATCTTTCAAATGTCCAGAAAACAAAGGTTCATCATCCAGAAATGATAGAACAAGTGACAAGAGAGTACAACTGGTACAAGAAGAGAAAGTAGAAGAAAGTGCACAGAGTTCAAACAGAGGTCCTGAGAATTATGGATATCCAGAGAGTGGAGAATCACTGATGTTAAGGAGAATTAGTTTGCAGGCATCAAAGGATCTGATGCAAAGAAGAGCTCTTTTCAAGACCACATGCAAGAGTAAAGGTAAGGTATGTAAGGTTGTCATTGATACTGGTTCAACAGACAACATTGTATCTCAGGAGATGGTGGATAAACTGCATTTGGAAAGGATTCCACATCCACACCCTTACAAGGCATCTTGGGTGAGTGATAGTCAATCACTTTTTGTCTCTGAACAGGCATATGTGGATTTTCAGATTGGACCATATCAGGATAGAATTTTGTGTGATATTTTGCCTATGGAATGTTGTCACCTATTGTTGGGTAGACCATGGCAATTTGACAGAAGGGTACTGTATGATGGGTATGCTAATACCTACACCATCAAGAAGGATGGGAAGTTTATTAAGTTGATGCCATTGCAGGCAAAAGCTGCAGTACAGAAGGCAGCCCAAATCATTTTAATGGGAAAGAAGGAATTTGTGCAGATGCCTAGAGGAGCAGGCATGAAGGCAGTTCAGGACACTGCAGGCAAAGAAGTTGTTACAGACAACAAGCTGAAGAAAGTTTCAGTTGTGACTGACAGAGGTCAGCAGCAGGTGCAGAAACAGGTTTGCACACAGCAACCAGTTGAGAAGAATGACAAGGATGTTGTCATAGTTGGGACTATTGTTTGTCCTATAAGAGTTGAAAGAAAGATAGAGTTGAACATTTCAGAAGTTCAAGAGGCAGTTCAGAAAGAGGTTCTGGTCAGGCAACCTGACAAACACAAGGTATGTGAGAGGAAAGCCTGTTACAGTTCAGGAGTCTTGGAGCAGCCAAGAGACAGCAGCAGACAAAACTGGAACAGGTCAGAAGACTGACAAGGCAAAGTGTAAAGGTGGAAGTCTTCCACATACTAAACTCATGGGACATGAGTTCTTTTCTTTTGGGGAGTATGGTGCAGGAGCACCTACCTGACAGCTGGCCTTCATGAGGCAGTTAGTAGTTTAGGTCTTGTTTATGTTTCCAAGAAGGTCTGTTAAGACCAATTGCATGTAATAAGGTCATGCTGATCATGATAAGATCATGCTGACCAGGCTTTTGCTATTTTTAGTTAGTTGGTTATAACAGCTGTCATGATGTATGATCGGTTGGATCTCCCAGCCGCCTGGAGAGTTCCCAGCCGCTTGGAGTCGGGTCAGTAGTACTCGTAGGATAATCTATTTAAGCATGAAATCGGATGGTATTAGATATCATCGATCATAGCATTGTATCGCATTGAGAAGGCAGATTACAGAGAGAGACTGATCATTTGTAATTGCATCTTTGAAATCAATATAGAGATCCCGTTTGTGTTCTTTCTCTGGTTGGATTCCATTATCTAATCGATTTGCTGGTTTGAGAGGGCTTCATGGATTTACTGATCCATCCCACCGGTTGATCCGTCTGATCGGTGGAATGGTAATGTACAGTAGAGTAGGAGGTAGTTTGTTTTCTGTTTGCATGCAGGTGTGCAGGATCGCGGTCGACAGATGTTGAGAAGCCTAGCATCCTCATGTGCTAGGTTGAGCTGATTGAGTTGGAAGATCACCCTGAGGTTGGATCGGGTCATCCCTGGAGGATCGGCGAAGTGAAAGTTCGCTAAGTGAAGAAACTGATCAAGACGGCATCATCAGGATATCTTGGTGAATATCCTGCAGTCGGGTTTGGACATCGTCATCTGGAGGAGCCGAGGAGGAGTGCATCGGCCTCAGGTAGAAGATCGGGTCATGAAACTGTTGGAGTTTTCATGTTGCGAGTGCATCAGGATGTTTTAGGTCGGACATAGACTAAGTGCATGTATCGGCATCAGGATCATCATATCGGGAGTGCCAAACATCCGCGTATCGCGAGTAGATGCGGGAGTGAAAGTTCGGTTTTTTTGGCTAAGTGTTAAAGAGGTCATCAGGATATTGGGTGACGTCATCGTCATCAGGATATGACGTCATTGTCATTAGGATATTGAGATATCCCCTTATGCGAGTTTATCCTGCCGTCGTTGAGTACTAAGGTGTCGGCGGAAGTCCGTGGCAGAAGGTCGTATTAGCATCATCAGGAGGTTTCGAGAGAACCGGATAAAGTGGATCATGATGCTGTTGTTTGTGTCGTCGGCTAGCGGAGCATCGAAGGGAAGGTGCTGAAGTGGTCGTCATCAGGATCTTTGGGGCAACCGGATATTGGTTATCCTGCTGACGAAGAAAGTGTTGAAGGTCATGATGATGCCGATGGAGTTCGGTGGCCGATGAACAGTGCAACCGGAGGATGTGTGCGCCCGCTGAATATCATGATGATGATAGGCGACTGGCGGAGGAGGTGAACAGTAGTCGGCAGGAGGATGATTGTGATCGTCCAAAATATGATGATGCTGACTGTGTAACGTGAAATATGATGATGCTGTTGGTGGTTTTAGGGAATATGATGATGATGGCGAAGATGATGATGATGAGGTTGGTCTGCAGACATTCATGCTATATGCGAAGGTTATAGTGTGGATGCCTCTGCATCAATATGAACAAGCAGGTGTCTTTACTCCGTTTACCTGCATCAGCTTGTCTTACAAAAAAACTCTGAAACCGTCCCTAGGGTCTAATGGAGCTTCACAAAATGGCCATTAGGCATTCTATAGCTGTAACATTAGCTTACTATTCTACATAGCTATAATATTGACAGACTTACTGATATATTGATTCAAACATGGGGTCAGAAGAGGCCAAGCTCCATAGCCAAAGCCCGCAGCCTATCCACCCAGACCCCTTCCCCGGAGCCCTCTTCCTCTTGTAGGATGCTCTGAAGAAACCCGAAGACCTGGAGGACCCGATCTTGATGCTCTATCAGCGCCATGCCTTTTAAGTTGAGGATGAAAGGCAAAACCTTTGTCACCTCCAGAGGATCTGCATGGACAGCAATGTCTTTTGGGCAGGGAATGCCTACCCCCAGAATGGCCGCCTCAAGAATGTCATTGAGTCCCCAGAGGATTTCTGGTTTGAACAGCCTGGTCATGATGATCTTCGCCACCTCTGTAGACACCCTAGCATCTAGAATTGACGCTAGAAAACGCGAGGAAATGTGAGAATCCACCCTATAAAATTCGTCAGCAGCTAAGAAATTCACCCCCAGAATAATCTTCACCGCCGGGAGGAGAAAACCTTCGTGCTTGCGCAGGATACGCTTAAGCCTAAGATCCGAAATAGCACCTTTAAATGCCATCTGACGCACCGAACTCTCCAGCTGAATAGGGGTCGAAATTCCCAAATTGATCATCCCATGGACCGAAATCTTTGCAATATAACCCGAGCCCCTCTCCATACTGTCCACTATTGTCGCCGAAGAAAACTGCCAAGGATTGAAAGCACGGTGACAACTTCGAATAGCCCTATCTGTCTGCAACTTGGAGGGGATGTAATTACTTATCCTCATGCCTGTAATTATGGTATGAGCAGCTTGGCGACGGCCGTGCGTGTGACCGCTCACATCGGAGGTCTGTGAGCTCAGCGCGGGGAGGGGAGAGTCTCCGAAAAATAAATGCCATCGGCCCATCCCATGCCGTTGAATAATTTCAAAACAAAAAACTGGCCATAATAGATCCTTATGGCAATGACCCATCCAACTATGCTTGGATTGGGTGCCCACCCTGCCACCCTATCAAAATTTCAAATGGAGATCACTTTGACTCTTAGTCCGTCTGCCCCCTGATTAGAAAGAGAGTCCGCTTCTAAATTGGCCTCTCTATAAATGTGATTTACAGTGGTTAACTCGCACCGATCCATCAAATCTAGAGCTACTTCCAATTTTGCAGACAATTTCTAATTTTGTAGTTTCCTTGTGCGTAGCCCATTGATCACCAAGAGGGAATCTCCTTCAATCGCAACTTTACGTAGATGCAGCTCGTGACATAGTTTTAGGCCTAGTATTAAGGCCTCCAACTCTGCTTCATTTTTGGTTCCATCTGCTAGTGGCTCCGCAATGCTGCTAACTGTTTTTCCATCCCAATCTCTAATGATGCAACCTGCTCCAGATTTGCCAGGGTTCCCTCGTGATGCACCATCAAAATTTAATTTGAACCATTTAGGATCCGGCGGAGACCATTTGGCAAGTTGTCTTTTGAGCATTGAATGTTGTCCACCTTTCAAACTGAGGGATGGTAGTTTGAGACCCTGCCAGCCTTGTCTTATCTTGGCATCCCAGGTTGAGAAGATCTTTTGGTTCAAATTGCCCAATGTTGAATTAAAGACCTCTACTATGCTACTCTCAAGTTTATTTAGAAACGTGGGGAGAGGCAATTCTTTGTCCTGGAAGAGCCTTCTGTTTCGTTCTTTCCAGAGCTCCCAAATCAACAGTGAGGGGCTGATAACCCACAGCTTGTGATACACTGCGTTTTTGTGCAAACTAGGCCAACTAGTCAGCCAATCTAGCAGTCCCATTGGCTTAGCAGCATTCCAGCAAAGTTTGTGCATAAGCTAGTTCCAACAAGAGTTCGCGAAAGAGTAGCTGAGAAAGAGGTGATCTCCATCCTTAGAATTATCTTTACATAAACAACATCTTGAAGGACCCTGGAAACTGAGTTTGGCTGACCTATCCGCTGTTAATGCTCTCCCTTGTGAGGCTATCCATAAGAAAACTCCTTCCTTTGGCAGGTAGTTGGGATTCCAACACAACTCCCTTGGAATAACAGAGACATCCTCTTGGCTTTCCGTTAACTTTTTGTAACCTGCTCTAACACTGTAGATTCCGTTTGGAGCTCCTATCCATCTGAGAGTGTCAGAGCCCCCCTAAAGTTGACTTGTCTATTAGCCAAAGTTTTGTCAAATAAATCCACTTCTGTTTGGCTTAACTGAAGGTTTAGTGGACTCTTCCAGGTAACTGTTAGAAAGCCATTATGAAAAGACTGATTCATGTAATCTCTTACCTTATCCCCCCATGCCTGGGTAGTTATAGATTTGACATTAGCCAATCCCACCTCATTGTTCAATTTAGGCAATCCTTGCCAAGAATCATCCCAGAAGTTGGTTGAATCCCTGCTCCTGATTTCCCAGGACAGATGATCAGAAATCAGATTTCTGCAACTGCGAATAAAGTTCCAAATTCTGGAGCCTGAAGGTAACTCCCTTGAGATGAAAATACTATCAACCCCTTCCTCCAAATATTTCGCTCGCACTATTCATACCCATTTAAGGTCTGGATTGGAAAACATTGTCCAGACTAGTTTAGCACCCAGAGCTTTGTTTTGAAAAAGAAGGTTTTTGATTCCCAATCCATTTCTTTGTCTGGATTCACAGATTTGCTTCCATTTTACAAGAGGGTATTTGAACTGTTCAGACGACCCTTGCCAAAAGAAATTTTTCATTTTCTTGTTTAGATCTTTACTGGCCTTACTTGACAGAGGTAGACATGACATAAGATAGGTAGGCAGAGCGGAGATAACTGCTTTAAGTTTTGTTAGCCTGCCTGCTCAAGACAACCACTTGTTTTTCCAAGAGGCTGCCTTATTGCTAACTTTCTCCAATAAACTATTCCAGACAGTACCTGGTCGAAGCCCTCTGTCCAACGGGATCCCCAAATAAGTGCAAGGAAGAGATCCAAGTATCCTTAAAATCTAAACTTCCAATCTCGCTGGAGTGTTAAAGAAAAACACTTCTGATTTTTCAAGACTGATTTCTTGTCCAGAGGCGGTTGTATATTTTTGAAGGATTGTCTTTATATTCCACGCCTCCCTACAATGGGCTTTCCCAAACAACATGGTGTCGTCAGCAAATTGCTGATGAGTAATGTGAGGAACGCTGCTTATCACTTGAACTCCCTCAATCTCCCTGAGATTCCAGGCTCTTGTAATTGATCTACCAAGTGCTTCAGCCATTAAAATGAAAAGAAAAGGAGAAACTGGATCTCCCTATCTTAGCCCACAGGAGACACTGAAAAAGCCTTTCGGGGATCCGTTCACTAGGAATGAAAATCTTGGACATGCTATCCATGAGAAAATCCAATCAAGCCAATTCTTGGTAAAGCCGAACCCTTGCAGCACTTTAAACAAAAAATGCCAATTGACACGATCGTAAGCCTTTTTTATGTCTAGTTTTAAGATCATTGCCTGCTTACGCGTGGTTTGAATCGAATGGATGGCTTCTTGGGCAATAATGACCCCATCCAAGATGGATCTATTTGAGACAAATCCCATCTGCTCTTCTGAAATCAAATCTGGAAGAAGAATTTTTAACCTGTTTGCCATTGTTTTAGCCAAAATCTTGTAGACAGTATTACACAAGGAAATGGGCTTGAAGTCATCCAAAAGTTCAAGCTTCTCTTTCTTTGGAATTAGAGCTAAAAAAGTATTATTGATCTCCTTGAGAAGTTGTCCAGATGTTCTAGACTCCTCGAGGGCGTCCACAATATCAGTGTTGAAGATGTCCCAACATTTTTGAAAAAAACCTGCTGGGAAGCCATCGGGGCCAGGCGCTTTGTCTGGATGGAGCTGGAAGAGTGCATGCTTTACTTCCTCTTCCGTAAATTTACTATTAAGCATGTCATTTTGTTCTTCATTTACCAGCTTAGGAATCAACCCAACCAACTCTTCTTGAGTTGTGAGGGGGGAGCCTTCCGGCTCATTCAAAAGATTCTGAAAATGCGCCACCACGACTTGTTTGACTTCCTCCACATCCTCTACAAGTCTTCCATTATTATCTCTAACCCTGGATATTCTGTTTACCTCCCTTCTCACCTTTGTTGCATTATGAAATTATTTGGTGTTTCTATCCCCGGTCGCTAGCCACACTTCGCGAGACTTTTGTCTCCAAAACACTTCTTCTTTGGAGAGAATATCATTCAACTTTTCCATCAGCAATTTTTCCTGCAGATAACTGGAATTGTCCATCCCATCTCTGATGATCTTCTCTGAGAGGATTTTTAATTTTGCTTCATATTGCTTCTTCTCCTCAAAGATATTTTTGAAGTTGTTTTTATTCCAAGATTTCAGATTCTGTTTGATTACTCTCAGCTTGACTGCAATGCGAAACATTTTGGAACCTGCGGGCTGTGTTTCATTCCACCACTGTTTGATTAGTTCCATGAAATCCTCATGCTGGAACCACATATTTTCAAACTTAAAGGGACTCCTAACTGCTCCCTTTTCTCCCAGTATTTTCAGGCAAATTGGGTAATGGTCTGAGCCTGGTAACGGTAGCAGCTGACAATCAATAGAGAAAGGAAAAGTACTGAGGTTTCCTTTTAGAAGGAATCTATCCAATTTCTCAGCTATGTTGCAAAAGCCGAACCTTATGTTTGTCCAAGTATACTGCCCACCCCCCATCTGTATATCAAGAAGCTCATTTCTATCCACAAAGTGTTCGAAGTCAATCTGGGACTGAAGTTTCCTACCTACTCCCCCTTTCTTGTCACTCTCCTTTAGAATTGCATTGAAATCCCCTCCTAAAATAATAAACTCGAACCCTTGGGAATTACATACCTTATCCAATTCACTCCAAACAGTTCGCTTATGAATGTAATTGTTAGGCCCATAAACATTTATCAGAAGGAAACTTAGAGTGGAGGCTAGGCTCCTTACCTTATATGCTTGCCAAAACTTATTTGAGGCCACGGCTTCAAACATGACTGCTTGCGGCCTCCAAAGAGTTAACAGCCCTCCCGAGGCGCCTTCCGCATTGACTCCACAGATTTTCCAATTCTTCAACTTCAAACTAAGGTTAGTTCTTCCTTGTTCACCTAGTTTAGACTCCTGAATCAGGCAAATATCCTGTAGCTGTGAATTCAGATGCTGTCGCAACAGGCATCTTTTGTTAGGGGCATTTAAGCCCCTAACATTCCAAGATAAGATTTTCATTGCTGTTTAGGAAGGGCATTCCCCTTCCCTACTTTCAATAAAGTTTGAATTTTTAGTTGTCCTGAAGCCTCCCCATCCCATTTGAGTTTTTCCCTGTTTGGAATCCTGCCTTTCCCTCTGTGTTCTCCACAGTCTAGTAGTATTTTGGTTGGTTCCTTGGTTCTCAATCCAAACTCTCCTTGTTCTGTGGGGTTGTGCAAGACTTTGCTTGTGGCTTCCTCTTCGACTAGAAGAATTTCATTTCCCATCTGCTCTAGATCTTGATTGACAAACCAATCTTCTCCTTCGAAGTTATCTATATCAATCTCTCCTTTTTTGGCTGCGTTGGCAATGTCTACCAATTCATTGCCCACATTGATGATGGAGTCTAGATCTTCCTTGCTCACTTTGTTGCCAATCATCTCGATTACCTGTGACAGTTTTTGATCAATGGATCGGACGCTTTGAGCATCATCACATCTCTAAGCTGATTTTGGTTCATTTGGGAGGGCCGCTTTAGGATGAAAAGAAGGTCCTTCTGCGGCTTGAACTTCCTCCTGTAGAGGTATGGACTGCTTGTTTGACGATTACTCTGAGTTTTCCTTTGGATGAGGGTCGCTCTTCCACCCTAAGACTTTGACCAAAGGTTCTATAGGGATGGGATTGTGTACCAATTTCTATGTCCATATACCTAATCCTGATGAAATCTTGATTTTGATCAAGATTCGGCGATTTGGATTACTTTCGATGCCTATCCTTACCACTGTACCTGACCCTTTTGAATTTAGCCTCTCCTCTGCACACAAAAAAGATCCCAACCCGTTCCCAATTTCTTCTAGTACACTGGAGTCCCAGTATTCAAGGGGAAGGTTGGGCAGAGTATACCAGTCGTGAATTTTATCCATTTGGTGCGCAGTTGGAGCAAACCCAACCTTCCACCGGCTAATATAAAAACCACAACCGTCGAGAATCCAGATCCCTTCTTCAATTTGAACCCTGGTGGCTTCCGTAGGGTAGATGACCACGAAATAATCATTAGCTAATTTCTTGAATTCCAAATCTTCTCCCCATTTCTCACACCACCAAGTCTCTAGACTTTACCAGTTTAACTCCTTTCCATGCCATTTCATTATTAGTGTTGTATTCTCCAGTTTGATCACTTAATGTTGAAATCGATTTGCATTGAGATGAATCGATATTTCTTCTTCTCTGGCAAATTCCCTCCGTCCGTGATTAGGATTTCTGGGTTGAAAATTGTGCCTTTGCAGATCCTTGCGTCATCCACCGCCTCTAGGGCTTCATCTACCCCTAAAATATCGAGGTTGCTGCTGTCTTTGATGCTAATGAGGTGATCCACGCATGATTCCATCTAGATGTCACTCTTCACCTTGAAAAGGCCGAGCACCTTGCCATTTTCACAGATTTTCCTCCTGTTGTGGAAAGATTCGGCCAGTGTTGAAGGATCTGCCAAATCTATTTTCCTGGAAATTAACCTGGTCGTATTCTCGGTGGGGGAACCATCTCCCATCTCTTGGGTCCGTGACGCCTTCCTTCATCCCTCTCTGTCTCCATTCTGGAATGCGAGTTTTTGCAAATTGTCCCGCTGCGAGGTGCTGATCTGCAAATTTTCGCGCCATTGATAAAAATTATCTATATTTATTATTGAATTATATTTACTTCATATATAAAACTAAAAATATAACTATATTTATTATTATATACCATATTTTATATAATATAAAATACTATTTTTATTTGTGATAACATATTATAATGTATAATGCTATATTTATATTGAATATATTATATGTTTGATGTTTATTTATATTTATTATTTTGTTATATATTTATTTTTTATACAAATTATATAATTTTAGTTCCATTTATTATTATACATTATAAAATATAAATATAAAATAATATATAATTTTTTTTGATGATTAAGTGCTAGACCAGTGGGGGTAGCCCCTTTATGCTATATAAATGAAAAAAAAGGATCACAACCCAGACGGGTTGGGTTTTTCTTGTGAAATTCTATCTGTAAGGCCAATCCACCTAGTCTTAATTGAGTCTAATATATAAGGATCTGCCTGGGCTGCTCTGAAGTTGGCAAGAAGGTCTGCTGTACCATTAGCTTCTCTAAATGAAAGGAAGCTAGGTGTGCAGAAAACACTTCCTACACTAATCTAATGAGGGGAGGAGAGTGCAAATTCAATTTTATCTTTACAATTACAGCTATGTTAATCCACTAGCAGAGATATTGCAACAAACACATACATAAGAATGTAAGACAGGAGAAGAGACACAAGATATAGGTGGGGAAAACCCTTACGGGTGAAAAACCCCACACTCCAAAACACAGCTCAAATGTATTCCGTAAACAAAGAAGGTTATAATACAACCACAGAGCCAATGCTCTTGTAGGAGTCTTCGACACTCGTATCTGGAGATGTTCCAGCAGCATAACAGTACATGTCAAACCTGTAGTACTTCTCCTCTCCAAAGCACCTATTTATAAGGAGAATACAAGGCAAAAATGGCTCCACTAGATTCGTTGCATGACATTGTTGTTTTCTTTACCAAATTCGTGGGACCACCTTGTGATGGCCATTGGGAGTACCACTACCACCTTCAAGATGGATGAAGTGGTTTCTTCGCTGTTGTCTGAAGAAATGTGGAGAAAGTCTTTCGAAATGGCTAAGGAGGCTCTTGCGGTTTGTGGTAGGTCTAAGGAAAAATGAAAGAAGGACAAGAAGAAAGAAGATAAAGGTAGATCCAAATCTTGTGGGAGATCAAAGTCTCCTAGAAAGTCCAAGGCCTTATGCTGGAACTGTGGCAAACCTACTCATTTCTGCAAAGAATGTAAAGAGGAGAAAAAGAAGAAGAAGAAGAAGAAAAACCAAGATTCTGACTCTGATAAGTCCTCTCAAGATGATGGAGAAGTGTTTGTCGCTGCCTTGGCAACACATGCATCTAAGGATGTGTGGTTAATAGATTTTGGTGCATCGTTTCATATGACATCCCACAGAAACTAGTTCTCAAAGTACGAAAAGTTTGATGGTGGGAAGGTCTACTTGGTTGATGATTCTCACCTAAAAATAGTTGGCGTGGAAGAGTTTTGATTAGATTCCCTGATGGTTGAATGAAGGGAATCAATGGTGTACTGTATATCCCTGGGTTGGCATGAAACCTGTTATGTGTAAGCAAACTGAATGATGTGGGTGTGTAGGTTGTTTTCTCGAATGGAGGATGCAATATGATGAGAGGAGCTATGGTGTTGGCTAAGGGTGTTCGGATTGGCACTCTATTTCAGCTTGATGCATGCGCAGTCCAGTGCAATAGTGCCTCTGTTTTGAAGAAGAGAGCTTCAAATTCTTCATCCTCACCATTGAACCAACAACCAAGAAGACTGTTGCATCTACTTCCGATGGTCGTGCATTCTGGGTACCCAAGGGTGCTCATTCTATGGAAACGAAACTTCCTGTTGAGAAAATAATGTTATGGCACCAAAGGCTTGGCCATATTGGTGAAGAGGGTTTGAAGGCACTGAAAAATAAAAACATCGTTGAGGGTATGAATGATTGTAACCTTGAGTTTGATTTCTACAAACACTGCATATATGGAAAACAAAATCATGTTCAGTTTTACCATAGTTCTCATAAATCTTCTGAGGTGTTGGATCTTATTCGTTCTGATGTTTTTGGTCCTATTAATGTTCCTTCGATTTCAAAATCTATGTATTTTGTTTCATTTATTGATGACTACAGTAGAAGGACATGGGTATATTTCCTTAGGAGTAAATATGAAGTTTTTGCAAGATTAAAAGAGTTTAAGGCTCTTGTTGAGAATCGGAAAGATAGAAAGATTAAATGTTTGAGAATTGACAAGGGTGGTGAGTTTTGCTCAACAGATTTTGACAAGTTCTTTACAGAACTTGAGGTATTGAGAGGCATAAGACAACTCCGTATACCCCTCAGCAAAATGGAGTTATAGAAAGAATGAATAGATTGTTGATGGAGAGGGCTAGGAGCATGTTAAGTGGAGTTGGCCTAGAATAAAAGTTTTGGGCCGAAGCTGTTGCTACTGCTTGTTACCTGATTAATAGGTCTCCTACATAGACGCTCATTAACAAGACACCTATGGAGGCATGGTTTGGTAAGAAGCCTTTGTTGAGACATCTTCGAGTATTTGGTTGTGAGGCATATTCACATGTGCCTAAGGAGAAGAGGTCCAAGTTGGAGAACAAGGCAGTTAAGTGTATCTTCATCAGTTATGGTATTGGTGTGAAAGGGTACAAGCTATGGGATCCAATGGCTGAAAGAGTTCTGTATAGCAAAAGTGTGATCTTCAAAGAGCTTAATCCTTATTCTATTGTTTTACAACCAAAGAAAGAAGAAAAGAAAGATGATGTGGTTTAGCTTCCTCCCACCCTTGAGAAAGTTGAATCGTAGACACTAGTTGGACCAGATGATGAGGAGAACTCTAGTAGCTCTAAAAGTTCAAAAGAAGAAAATGAAGAACCTCAACCACAACTTGTGAGGAGGTCCACAAGAATAAGGTGACAACTTGAAAGGTTTGGTTATTCATTGCATGATTCCAGTCGTATTTTTTCTTTGATTTCTAATGCTGATGAGCCTTAGAGTGTAAGGGAGGCTATGGGTATGAAAGATGTAGGTTCCTGGAAGGAGGCCATGGAAGAAGAGATGGCTTCTTTGGAGAAGAATAATACTTGGGACCTGGTACCTTTGCTTGAAGGAAGAAAGCCTATTGGATGTAAATGGGTGTTTAAGAAAACGTTTCGTTCAGATGGCAGCATTGAGAAGTATAAGGTAAGGTTGGTCACAAAGGGGTATTCACAGGTGGAGGGAATTGACTACGGTGAGATTTTCTCTCTAGTTGCAAAGCTGACATCTATTCAGTTCGTATTATCTCTTGCAACAACATATGATTTAGAGGTGGAGCAGATGGATGTGAAGACAACATTCCTTCATGGTGACTTGAAGGAAGAAATTTATATGTCACAGCCTGAGTACTACGTGGTGAAAGGTAAAGAAAATTTGGTTTTCAAGTTAAAAAAGTCTTTGTATGGTCTTAAGTAGTCTCCTAGGATGTGGTACCAGAAGTTTGATGCCTTTGTGTTGAGTATTGGATTTCTGAGATTGAAATCGGATCATTGTGTTTACTTCAAGTTTGATAATGATCGCATTCTCATTATAGTGTTGTATGTTGATGATATGTTGCTAATCGGGAATGGTAAAGGTTTGATTTATGATTTGAAGTCTCAGTTGTTAGTACAGTTTGAAATGAAAAATTTAGGGGCAACTAGGTACATTCTGGGAATGGAAATCAAAAGAGACAGAGCAAACAAAAAACTTAGGTTAAGCCAGAGTAAGTATGTGAAGACTGTGTTGGAGAGATTCAACATGACAGATTGTAGACCACTGAGTGTTCCTATTTCTTTGGGGACAAAGTTATCTGTTGATGATTGTCCAAAGTCTCCTTCTAAGATGGAGGACATGAGCAGAGTACCTTATGCTAGTACAGTTGGGAGTTTGATGTATGCGATGTTCTGCAAAAGACCAGACATTGCCTAAGCAGTGGGAGTCCTTAGTCAATTCATGGCTAATCCTGGATGGGTACATTGGGATGTAGTAAAGAGAGTGTTCAAATATTTGCAGGGTATTTCTGAGTATTCCCTATGTTATCATGGTTATCCTACAGAACCTCAACATTATGTGAGTATTCATGGATTTGTGGATTCAGATTGGGCAGGTGGCATTGACAACATGAGATCCACCAGTGCTTATGTGTTTACTATGTCCGGTGGTTATATCAGTTGGATGAGTAAGCGACATCTTGTGGTTGCTTTGTCTATGACTAAAGCATAGTACATGGCAGCTACTCATGCTTGTAAGGAAGCCATTTGGCTTAAGAGATTGTGTTCTAACATTGGGTTTGATGCAGGGAAGATTACCATTTCTTGTGACAGCCAGAGTGCCATATGTTTGGTGAAAAATCCTACTTTCCATGCAAGGACCAAGCACATTGATGTGCAGTACCACTTTGTACGAGATATGGTAGAGGATGGGAAGGTGAATTTGGAGAAGATTGATACTTTGGCGAATGTTGCAGATTCCTTGACTAAGCCCGTGAGCACATAGAAGTTCAGATGGTGTTCAGAGTCTGTGGGCCTCTTGGCCCCTAGCAGTTAAATCCTATTATTCTATTGGCTCTTGAAAGGTGTTTGACAAGTGGGAGAATGTTGGGAATTAAGGTGTCTCAACCTTGCAATTCCTAACATTGATTATTTTGATTATTTATTTATTTGGCTATGATGTAATTTATGTTGCACACCTTGTTTTGTCATTTAGTGTGAAGTGGCATGGTGAGTTGTCACTCAACTTGTAATGTGACTAGGATGGTCAACTCATACCATGTGGAGGATAGGCGTCCCATATTGTGGTAGAGGTTTTCTGCCATGTGTTAGCATCTTGTGAAGTGTGTAAGGAGTTATGACGCGTAAGTGTTATGATGGATTCCTATGACAGATTCTATGACATGTAAGAGACATGCATGGAAAATTCTATGACAGGTGAAGACAAGTGTCGAAGAGCATCTTTGAGGAAGGCATCTTTGGGCGCCCAAGGTGGGTTATGACAAGTTGTAAGAGGAATATGCTATTTTTAGTCAGTTATGACAGATTCTCTTACATATGTAAGAGTTGTCATGTATGACAACTTCTATGACAATTTTAAGCTGTGTAAGAGCATCTATCATAGTCTATCTTGTGATTAGGCACCCACAATGGGAAGGCATGTTGTGACAAGTGTAAAAATGTTGTTGTAATGTTGGACAAGTGTCCGTAGGCATGGGTAATGGGCCATGAGGCCAAGTTTGACGCCCATCTCTAGATGCTTCTCATTTTTGCCTTGTAAACTCTATAAAACAAGTGCTTGGAGTTGTAGTATGCATTGTGTATTGACAAGTACTGTTATGCTACCGGAATAACTCCAGAAATGACTGTCGAAGACTCCTAAGAGCTTGCATTGCAAGTGTATTGTAAACTATTATTGTTTCAATAATACATTGTGCAGGTTTTGGAGTGTGGGGTTTTTCTCCCATAAGGGTTTTCCCCACATATATCTTGTGTCTCTCTTGCATTCTTGTGTTGTGTTTGCTCTGTAATTATTGTGTTAATCACATAACATAACTGTAACTGTAAGGATTTTAAAGAATTTGTATACTTCACCCCTCATTAGATTTGTGTAGGAAGTGTGTTCCACGTACCTTGCTTCCTTTCAGTTTTGCAAAATATATGTAGTTGGACATTCCCCTTGCAGGAATATCTTTTGACAGGCCCATGAGCAAATTTATTGCAATGGGTGACCTAAGTTAATGTAATAGAATGCTATATATGGCTAAAAAATCAATGTAAAGAGGTTGAATGCAAAGACTTATTTTTTGTGTGCTCCAAACAAAACCCTACCATGTTGTAATCTTGCCTTTTGATTAATATAGTACTGGTTATTTTACCTCTTCATGATATTTTTAGCACTATGTAATTCTAAAACTAATTTTGTATTGTGAATGTTCAGTTCCTTACAATTTAGTTTTATTCTTACATTTGTTAAGATTTTAGGATTTGTGTGTGTTTATCAGTCTTTTAAAATCTTTTGTACATCTTACTTTTGTGGGTGTTCTTCGCATTAAACCTGGTGTATCACCTTTCCCCTTTAGGTTTTTCCCTCTTCCCTTTTCCTAGTGGTGTTAAATTAGGTTTAGTCTTATATTTTTCTTTAAATTTTCTATTAAGAAAGAGGAACCCACCTTCTCTAGAAGTTTGATCTCATCTGCAGGGTCCCACATCTTGAGATCACTCCCATGTTTCACTAGATTTTTGCATTAAACAGGCTTCAACACAGGGTGCAAATCCAAGTGACAATAGGAACCATGCCCTTTGGGAGGCTTTTGTGTGGCCAGGTTGGTGCCCATGATCCCTTAAATGTTTTCCTTGAATCGTCTCTTAACAACGCGTAAATTGAGGACGTTATGCCTCATTGAGTCAAGAAACTAAGCTAGATGGTTTTATGCCTTAGTATTTTTCCTTCTCTTTGGTTGCGAGTTAGAAAAATAGTCTGAACTACATGTTAAATAGGTTTGCTAGTCTAAAGTTGTAAATTGTAATCGAACCTCGAAACTTGAGAGTGTAAAATTAGAGCTTTGGACTTTTAGGATTGAGGTATATATTAGGAAAGGAGTGGGCTCTCACTATTTTCCACGATCCGAAGTGATACATGAAGATGGAACGGGGAGAGTTTTAATTGAGTGATAATGTAATACACATTGAGATAATAAAAAAAAATAATAAAGATGCCCATGCCTTGGTTGAATGCCTTTGATGGATTCATCTCGGTCTTGAAGGACATGTCATAACTCATGGAAGTTGATGAATGTCATTGAGTAGCTTTGTATGAGGAAGTTTTCCTCCCAACCTTGGATGGCCATTGTGCTACTGTGATGACAATCTTTGTCTTAGCTCTAAGATCCTTGTCCTTACATTTAGATAGATTTGTATTGAAAATGTTTGTGATCATTGGTATATGCATTGATTGGTGTGTGTACCATTTAATGCCTTATGTTTGATTTGGTCTGAGTTACCACATGTGATGTTGTGTGCATTGATTGGTGTGAGTGTTGCCATGTATACTTTGTATGTGTGTGAGCCTTGGCCTTGATAGAGGTGTAGTCATGATCCTCTTCTCCATAGCTTGGGGGTTTCCTAGAGTGGCATAAGCATCTATTGCACTTGACAATGGTAATATGGTAGGGTGGTGAGTAACATTCCCGTATTGGTCTATTCTTGAAGATCTTGCGGGAGATGGAAGTGTTCCTGGTTCAACATTTTATGTTATGCTTTGTGATTATTGGAGCACCTTGGAGGTTGTTCATTATTGATGTAATAATAAGCTTTGTATCATTTATGTACATCGGAGTGTGATCCTTCCATGTTTAGGAAGTAGCCTCTATCTTTGTGTTAGATGGAAATTGTCATATTATAGAAATTATCCTATGTTAGAAATAACTAATTTGGGATGTTGTAGTCTTCTTTTGTTTATGTAAAAGTTAATTTATATTATGCTTATGTGTTGGGTTGCATTGTTCCCACATAGTGGATGAGAATTCTATTTTTTCTTTTGGCTCGTATTGACGTTGGTGTTGAACATGCACAATATTTCGTAGTGATTTCGTTATATTTTGCTTTGCAGTTTCTTTTCCTTGTTTTGGAGCAAGTGTTGCTCTTGTTCTTATTTCTTGGGGGCTGTAACTTTTGGGAGGCTTTCGTGTGGCCAAGTTGGTGCCCACGATCCCTTGAATGTTTGTCTTGAATTGTCTCTTAACAACTCATAAATTGAGGAAGTTATGCCTCGTTGAGTGAACAAACTGAGCTTGTTGGTTTTATGCCTTAGTGTTTTTCCTTCTCTAAATGGTTGTAAGTCAGAAAAACAACTCAAACTACATGTTAAATAGTTTTGCTACTCTGAAGTTGCAAGTTGCAATCGGACCCCAAACCTGAGAGTGTTGGAGGTCTGGAGTTTGGAGTCCCATGGGTTGGAAATTGCAATTGGTCTTTGGAGTTTGAGTTATCCGTGGAGTTATAGAGTTCGGAAGCCCGTTGGTTGTCGATTACTATCAATCTCTGAAACTTGAATTGCCACAGGTGTCTAGTTCTGGACTTTCACTTGGCTTTCACAAATTACAAGTTGCTTTCCAGACCTGAAGTCTGAAGTACATGTTGCAATTGAGTCCTAAGGTTCGAAGTCATTCTAAGGCCAAGGGTTGGAGAGTCTTTGCACTTTGTTGGATTGTAAATTGTAATTGTTCCCCAAAGATTGGAACTTGAGTGGGTATTGCAAATGCAAGTGCAAACTCGAAGCTAGAGTTCGAGGTGGTGCTAGGCTTAGTTGTAGCTCAGGGAAGAAACCTTCAAAATGCAAGTCCAAATTGCTAAGTCGAGTTGCAAGGTTGGAGAAAATTCTAAACTTTTTGCAGGTCTTCCCTGAAGTTTGAACTTTGGCAGTTTTGACATTTTTTCCTTTTGTAGCTTTGAAATAGCTGAGGGTTGGTCTAGCAGGGATGTTGTAAGGGTTTTTTAGTGACCTTGGAAATCCTAACTCTCCTCCTTATCTCATTTTCCATGCCAACCATGGTTTTTTGTCACATGGTGTTTTATGTCTTCCGCTTGTGTCACCTTATCTCGTGCATTGGTGTGCATGCCAAGTGTGTCATTACGTGTTGTTATGATACCTTGGGCACATAGGAGTGTTGTGTGGCTTACTTAATGCCACTTTTGTATATCACAAAAAGAATTGTTTAATTGTATTTTGTCCATTAATGCCTTGAGCGAAAGCTTGGGGCATTACATAGTAGAAGGATAAGTCCATGCATGTGAAAAAACCCAGAGGTGTAGACTTGACTTAGGACAAAGTATACATGTTGTGCAAAATCTAAGACACTACATAGAGATAAGTAGCATTCCTAGACCAAAGACAACCCAAATCCCAAAATCTTCATCAAAATCATTTACTTTAATCATCGAATTAAATATTTCTATCCATTGCATTCAAACCTAAATCCCAAAATCCTCATCAAAATCATTCACTCTAATCATCAAATTAAACATCTCTATCCATTGCATTCACAATTCAATTAATTTAGAATTATAGTATTCATGATATTTCCACAGTCCATATTGATAGAGTTGTAGTGCTTCTGGTAAACCTGTGTGTTGCTTTTTTGCCTCAACGTTTCAGATCGCACTCTGTGATCCATCATCAGGAAGAAAAGAAGGAGTGTAACTGAATTGAAATTGCAGAAAGAGTTTCTTAAAAGGATACAGAAGGGTTGGGTGCGGATTACAATGACGGTCTAGGGTAAGGAGACCAGACTTAGAGAGGCTAAAAGTAGCTAGGAGAGAGAAAGAAAACTATAGGAAAAGAAAGAGAAATGAAAGAAAATTAAATAGGATAAAAGAGTCAAAAATCAAGTGAGCAAACCCATAAAAGACTAATAAAACTAATTACAAATTAAATTCTATAAGAGGAAACTATATATAATTATATACAATATCTGTATATAGAAAGGAGTCTATATAATATATGTATAATATATTACTATAAAAGATGGAACCTAAATAAAGAAAGACAAATAAAGGAAGAAAATATAAAAGCAAAGAGTATAGATATAAATATATAAGAGTGTATGTACATTTTTAAATTAGGCATAGAAATAGAAAAATGTGTATGCATATCAAAAGAATAAAATATATATCTATAGAAAGAGTATATAAAACAAAAAGTAAGGAAATATAAAAAGCAACAAGCAAGGAAATAAGTATATATCTAAAGAATGAAAAATGAAAGCAAGGAACATAGATATAAAATAGATATACATAGATAGAAAGAAAATATAAGAAGCAATAAGTAAAGGTATCAGTATATATCAATCCAAAGACGATTTAAAAAGCAATAAGTATAGATCTACATATATATATATAAACCAAAGAATATAATTAAAAGCACAAATGCTTAAAGAGAAAAATAATATAAGCTTGGGGTACTAGATGGATAAACGCAAGAGAGAGAGCTGTAAAAAATAGATATATATGGGAGACAATAAGTATAGATATCAATATACAACAATAGAAAGAAAAACTAAAAAACAATAAGTATAGATATAAATAAATATATATAGGCGGAAAAATATAAAAACTAAAGTGTATAATTACAAGCAGAAATCATAAAGAGAAAGATAAAAACTAAAGTGTATAATTTAGAATTACTACACCTGCAACTTAGTTATAATGTAAATTAATTTTTATTATTTATGTGTCTACATTTTAAAGTATTACTTTCCATTACCATATTAAAGATCAACAATAAAAATATATAATATTGTATCATCATTTCAACATGGGCATGGAAACCATGTAGGTAAGGAATATTCCATGGCTCTTTTTTAAAAGTCTATGAACCAACGGCCGGGGCTCCACGGAAATGGACAAAACCATAGACAGAAATAAACGCGGCCTTTGAACAGTGAATGGTAATGGCCACGTACGAAACGAAGTGGCCCATGGTTTTTATGCGCCCTTTCCGCGCCTATAAAGCCTTAATACCATACAATTCTTACACTTATCCACAGCTAACGGCGAAGAGTCTGAAGATTCCACACAAGTGTCTCAATTTTTTTCACGGCATTTAACGGAAGCAGCGATGGCAGACATTGCGCTCATTCTGACTGATGACTACCACAGGAATCAAACGCCCGCCACCACTACAGTTTATGTGCACAAATCCCCTTACAATTTAACAGAGAAATGGGTTTTCTGTCATGATTTTGTCCTGCAAGCATCTCACCTCTCTAAGAAATTTCTTGAGAAGATGGCAGAACCGAGGAGCCTCTTCCATGCGGCCATTACGGAAGGATTTTCCTCTGCCTGACTGGACTTCAACACAATTTTCTGTCATTTACATTGTAAGGAAAGCGGTCATGGTGATTTTGTATAGTCAAAGTTGTATATAAATAAAGCACAGGGGCTATGTAACCCTGTCCAATGGCATACATATTATCCCAATTTTGTCTTCTTCATAAGATTTTTTTGCTCTTTCTTTTCAAAATAGTCTCCTAAGGAAAATTTGCGCTTTAAAACATATGAATTTAGGAAATTTCACAGGGATTTTTCCACTGACATTGACGGCGGGGAAATTTTGGGCGTACGCTTCACATTCGGCTTTGAATAGGAGAATTACTGAGTATCTAAAGCCAGTTTAGAGAAATTGGCTGTTACACATAATGTAAAGTTCTGTCAGAAACGACAGAGATTACAAAGCATATTTTTGTGGTAAATTGCCACTCAATTTTTTCATGGATTAGAGTAGCTGTGTCTGTATTCGCCTGTTTCTTTCCACCTGTGTCTGTATTAGATAGAATTGCTAGTTATTTAAATACACGTCATCCTAGAAGAATGAGATGTAAATTCCATTGCACAGTATTTTTGTTTTATATCTGTGGATTCGTAAGACCGTCAAATGACGCGTAGTTGGTCTGGATATGGTCAAGATTCGGCCGCTAATGGTGGGATTTCAGGGACTAATTTTGACGATCGATCTTGCTTGTTAACAACAATTTTCGTCACTGTTTTTTGCCATTCAATATTGTTTTAATATTCTTAACGGTCTGTACCTATTTCAGGAGAAAATCTATCAGGAGAAAAAAAAAAATTAGATAATATGTCTAGAATTGCAGAATAATAATACTAAAACAGATACGTTGTCATATCACAGACTTTAAATCTTAAGAAATTGTCTTACAAGTCTGAGTTAAAGAAATAAATTAAATAATGTTATATATATATATATATGATTAGGCATTCTAAATAGATTGTGCATAATCAGTTTGTCAGAGATTAAAGCCCAACTTCATTGACTTAAAGTTGGACGTAGACTTTCTAAGGAATTTTTTCAGTCTTTAAAAGCTTGTCATTCTTCTCAAACAATCAAGTGCATTAAAGTTGGAGATAGACTTTCTAAGGCATTTTTTTAGTTTTTAAAAGGTTGTCATTCTTCTCAAACAATCAAGTGCATTAAAGAAGGGTCTCAACTTTTAGACGAGTTTTTTTTGCCTTTACTCAAGTTTTTGTTCACCACTATGAGCAAGTTTTTAAAGCCTAGGAGGTGACTCCTAAGCGATTAAGTGCTCTCCATCCCTTATTGGGTTTCACCCTCCCAAAGCGATTAAGTACTCTCCAACAATGCATTTAGGTGGTCCCTTGTTGGGTTTCACCCTCCTAAAGAGTTTTGTGTAAGCACCTATTAACACAAGATCTTTAAAAGATAGTGTTCTCCATGGCCAACGATAAAGTCTCGGGATGTGATAGGTTTTCCTAAGCCTTTTGGGATATGGTTAGCAATAGTCTTTATAGAGTCTATAGATGTTTATAATTCAAAAAAATTAGGAAACCTTATCAATAAAGGAATACTAATTTCATACCTAAGACTGGAGATCTTGAGGATAGTTGCAATTGGTGGGCAGTCAGCTTACTTAATGTCTCTTATAGGATCATTGTAAAGGCTCTTACTCTCAAGCTGCATTAATTGCTTTTTCAAAGCAACTAGGTTTATCAAATCTAGATATATTCTTATTAATACCATGTTATTGTATGGGAAGGAATGGGGTGGGCCAAATGTTCTCAACAATAAGCCATCTTTGAAAAAATTAATTTCATACTTATAATGCTTTAGACTATAGGTTTTGGCCTCAAATTCCTCAACTTTGTTCAAATGTTTTTTTGTTGATGCTTTTTCTTGCATCACTATTAATGGTCATAAATCCTTTTAATTTGGGTTTTTTCCATTCGATATAGCATTGATGTCCTTGCTCTTGCATTACTGAAGGCTTTGCCTATCTTTTGGCTTATGTTGTGTTACATAACTTGGTCAAAAGTATCACTCTTTTGAATTCTACTCAATAGCTTCTTAATGAGCATTTTGCTAATGACTATTTTTTCACTCTTCTGGAGGATGAAAGCAATGGCAAACAAGCTCTTCAATGTCTAGATAGTTTTTGTCAAGCTTCTACTTCAAGTATTCAATGGAGAAAAACCTAGTGCTATAGGCAATTTTTTTTGCCTAAGCATGTTTGCCTCGATTCTTTTGGTTGGAAATGGATAGGTCATGGAGAGGTTTTCAAATTCCTAGGCATTCCTTTTTCCTTCTAGGCTTCTTCATCTTCTTTGTGGCAAGTTGCCATTAATCGTGTAGAAAAAAGAAAGGTTTATTGAATTACTAAGCCATTCTCCCTTGTAGGAAAATTTTAGGTTTGTTCTAAAGTTCTAGCATCCACCCATGTATATTATTCTTTGCATTGGATGCCTTCTAAAGATTAAAAAAAACTCCTTAGGGATTTCTTATGGGCTTCTTCAAAATAAAGTAAAGGTTTTTGTAAAGCCACTTGGGAGTTTTCTTGCCTTCCTCATGACTCTAGTGGGCTTGGCCTTATTGACATTCAATAGTAAGGTACCACCTTATGTGCTAAATGGATTTAGAGCCTTAAAGGTTAATGAAGCTTGGAGGTTTTGCTCAGGCACTATATTTTTGCTAGTGTGCCTCATGGTCATGAATCCTAGATAGATCTTGGTTTTCATTCAATTCTCATCATGAAGGAAACTGTCTAAATCTAGGGTACTTTTGTTATAAAAAGCACATGGAAAGCTTGGAAAGCTATTAAGCTATGGGTTTTATGGGAAGGAAATGATTTTTGTAAGGGGATATCTATTAACCAATAGATTATTTGGTGGTCTCCTATGAACACTTGCGAGAATAGACTTCTTAATAAGGTTCCTTGTGTTCATGTTTATAAAAATCAATAGAAGTATTAAGACTCTTACAGATCCTTTTTCAAGAACCACTAGGAATCTCCTTACTTGACCTAAATCCAAAGTGAAGTTTAGACTCACCAATTAGGATTTTGAATCCTTTTAGATTATTGGTGAGTCTATTCCTATTGAGATCCAACATAAAGTTAGAATTAGGTGTTTCAAACCATGGTAGAAGGATTGGAAATCGAATCTTAATACACCATTTTGTAACTACAAACCTCACAAAGGATATGCTTCACTTTCATCTCATTTGCATATAGTGCAAAGGCTTAATGACAAATGGGCTCTTTAATCCTCCTTTGGGTCATAGTAGTGTAGATTTCAGACTACTTGTTCTAGTGATCATTCAGCCAAAGATTGGTCACTTTTCTTGGTGTTTATTTTGTATGAGGGTATTCCTCTTGGTTATAGATTAGTTAATTTGGGGGTTATTAATCATCATTGTCCTTTATGTGTAAACTAGGAAACAATCAAGCATCTCTTTTGGTTTTTTCCTAGAGCCCAAGCACCTTGGACTTGGATTCATGATTTTTTCAAGACCTTTAGGTGTGAGCTTTTTTATTGGAACATTTTCCTACTAGGACATTGACCTACAATTCCTACAAAGTTTACTTAGATATGGCATGTTTTAAGGGTGGAAATCCTATTCAACATTTGGAAAGATAGAAATTTTTCTCTTTTTTTTGCATGCACTGTTGATAGCCATTTCTCCATGTATTCTAAATCTATGATTTTTTCTAATGTGCTAATGCATATACAAGTGCAATCTAATAAGTTGCACTTGAATTTGCTCACCTATAGGCAATTCTTGACCATTGGAGTAATGCACATTGTACAATTGCCAAAGTACCATCAACCTCTCCCTTCAACATGGACCAATCCTCTACTAGATGTCATTGACATGGTTTAATCCATAGTGCCCATTGACATGCTTCGTAGCCCCCACAATGCAGAGATCAAGGTCACAGTGCACATGGATGGTCCCAAGCCTCTCATTAGCCTTCAATTTCTTCTCAACCCCATGATAGAGGTGTCCTTGGTTGGCCAAATAATGGCAAGTTTCCTTGCCTTGCATTGATTATTTCTCCTCTTAGGGTTGATGAACAACCTGATGCAACCAGTCGTATATGGTTAGGACCTACTTGATGTGGGGAAAATTAGATGATTGTGGCCCACCCCTACTATTGGAATAGCTCTTGTTGCTTAGCAGCTTTATGTTTTTCTCCTTATGTTGTTTAGGGCTCTGCCTTGTATATACTATGGGGTGTGGTTTTTTCCACCCAGATTTTTTTATGTTATAGTGTATTTTTAGAAACTTTATAAGAATAATATAAATGTCACCATTTCATTAAAAAAAACTTTACTTTTAACAAAGCATTCATTTTTAGAATCTAGATTTTGAAGTGTGTATTTTTTGTTGACTCGTTCAAATAAGTATATGCATAAAATTTAGTATTATTTTTGTTTAAATAATATGAGTTGTTGAGCAAGAGTTTTATCTTCTACTTTATTTATATTATAGAGGTGAGATTTAAACTCTAACACATTGTGCTTACAACTTGTGGTCTTTTATACTACTACAAGGAAAATCTTTCGACATTATCTTCTTTTATTAGACTAAAAATAGAAGTGGCCAAGAATAGTGAATGAAAGATTACTAGATTAATGCCAATAAAAGAAATTCTTATTAGAAAGATTATTTTATTTTATTATTTATTGTTATTAAATAATTTAATTTTATTAGGTAATAATAACCATTTAGTTTTAAAAGTAAACATTTTTGAAAATTTTGTGTGTACTTTGTTTGCATGATTGTTGTATGGGAAAATAAATCACTTGGTTAATTAAATAGATAATTTATCTAGATGATAATGAAATTAATTTTGATGAAATTAAATGAATTTAAATATGATATTTAGTTAGATTTTGGAGGCGGGAAAATGGCACCGAAGATGTTGGGAACCAACTCACCACTATGTTGAAATTTTAGTACTTGATCAAACTACCTTGAAATTTGCATATTGATTGTGTCTACCTTGGTTCATATCCACACTTGTGAACTTGATATTCATGCCTACTGAAGTGAATTGGCATGTGAACTTGAACCTATACCCATAAGAATGAACTACTAGAATTAGGCTATTGGAATATTTTCACCTTGATCTTCTAATATATAGATCTTAGTAATGACTAGCAACATATTCCTTTCCTAACTATAGGGATGTAGAAAACAAGTATTTATACATAACAATATATGTGGGTCATCAACTAGACTCTATGTAAATGTTGACAAATGTGTAATACATTTGGCATGTGGTGCATGTGGATAGGATGATGCCTAGTGTCAAACCCATATAGTGATGGTTCTATTGTTTTAGCATATGGTGTGGACACCTCCATTTGCCAAATGTGTATGATGTTAGTTATATTCAATCATATTTTATGGTGTAGGGGCTACTAGGTGGCACACATATATGGTTTGATTGGGCACCAGCATGTGTACCATGCACAATACTATACCATGCACATAACTAGTGTCATACAATTATGCATAAGGACTATGCACAAAGTTGTGTGAAAGATGTTATGCGGAGATGTGTGAGCACTATGTTGGGTATGTTGAGTATGTTGAGTGATGTTGAGTACATTGATGAAGTGGAAATGTGAGGCTACACTTAGATCCTCCCCTTAAGGAGTGATGGTCCTCATTGTGTTAATAGTGAGTTAAGGTAACTATGCACATAATAGTTGAAGAGTGTACTTTTAACTTGATTAGCATGTTACCTAGTTTTGACTACCTAAAAAAGTTGATGGACACCACGATGAGTATGAGTGGTAGTGGTTTCTATGATTTTATTCCTCGATGTTGGATGTGAATGCATTGGGTCCAATTCTATAGGATGTTTGGTGTAGTCACGGTTAGGAGGGTCCTCAAACAGAACTATCCAGACCATGCAGCTAGAGTAAACACAACGGAAATAACTCAAAGATGTAAGACAAGTGCATATTTAGTCATTCAGTATATCATAGAATTCAAATATAGATAGGCTGGCAATATGCGGGCTTACAATTAGGGCTCACAAGAATATTAGAATATGCACAAGATTTAGCTTTGAAGATCCTTCACAAAAAATCCAAACTATCTATCTTCTAAATCATGAGAATTGTTTTCCTAAGGATGTATTACATCAATATATATCACATCTGGAACATAAGATTCCTCCGTGTCAGCCAAGGAAGATCACAAACTCTAATGAAGAGTTGTAACGTGTGTATATGGATAGGTCAGACCTAAATGAGTAGAACTCCTCCGCAAATGAATGGAACGATGTGCGGATCTCGGGGAAGGCCAGCCATGAACCACTAAACATTGAATGATGTGTCTTTGAACTTTGCAAGTCGTGAAATGCTCCACAGGTCTTCTCCTTTAGCTGATTATTTGAGACTATCAGAATGCTCTATTATGAGAAAATAGTCGATCTTCTGATAGTGATAACTTTTCGGTGCTTGATCCAAATGCTCTAAAAATTGGATATGATGTAGATGAATGCATCTAGATGCTAAGTGCATCTCCGCAAGGTTTGAGATGCAAATGCAGTAGAATGCAGACCAAAATATAGAAACTTTTACTGACTGAACTACCTGAACTGAACTGGAAAATAAAAGGAAACAACTGAACTGCAAACAAACTGAAATGCAAATGTTTTTGGTTGATACAAGATTGCTCTTGAACCAGGGATGCTCCTGCATCAGACATCCAGGGTTATTGAAAAAGTGAGTCCCTCACTTTGTTGGAGTTAGAGGAAAACCAAGACGGTCCACCTCAGCTTGAGAAATCCATGATAGATCTTCTTCCGGACTGCCTTTCAATTTTACAAGATATTCTTTGTATTGTTGATGAAGGGGGTAAATTATAAAACACACAACAATAGAAATTGCACATAGAAAATAGAATGATCTTTTATTGATATGGGCAAAACATTACATTACAGAAGCTCAAACAAAATCAGAGGATGAATCCTCTACAAGCTGCATCACATTACAACTTCCTATTTCTAGACTCTAGAATCATCTGCCTTCTGTCATAAATAGCACTTTTTGGTGGCCTCTAGCTAAATTTCAAAATTTGCAACTCCCTCCAAAAGTAGGTCAACTTTCAGGAAGCATAACTTTTGATCTGGGTGTCTGATTGACGAACCGTTTTAAGCGCCGGAAAGCTCACGATGTGAACTATCACACTGTAAATTTATAAATAGATTTCCATCAACTTTTTAGGATGTTATGGGATGTTTTAATGCCTCATATCTCATTTTAGAAATTTTTAGAGGCTTTTCAGAAAACAAAAACTTTAATATCTTTCAGCTTAGAAATGATCTTTGCCTGATTCCTTTGCCAAAGGTCTTATATTTTAGTTATGAAGATTTATGTAACTTTTTGCCTCAATCTGTGCCGAAATGCAAACTTTCCTAAAATGACAGGTAGACTTTCCAAAACTGGCAGTTTGCTAGTTTTAGCAGTTTTGGAAAAACTGAAAGTCCTACATCATTATTCAAGATATTATGGAACCAGAAACACTAATTATGGAAAGAAATGGAAACAACTACAATGATTTTGAATTAACTTCTTTTTGGGTGATGCAAGATTGCCCTTACACCACTGGATGCTCCTGCATTAATTGTCTTCCTCTGGTGCTGCATCCAACTCTGCTATCCAAAACGTCTTCAATCTGCTCTGGTGCTTGTTGTGGTAACCACTTCTTCAAATCTTCCTCAATTATGTCATTGAACTCTGCTTCATGATACTCATATAGGTTTGTAATATAGAAAATAGGTGAAATACCCAATGTCTCTGGTAGCTCCACTTCATATGCATTTCTTGAATCAATCTTTATTTTCTCAAGTATACCATCACTTCATCACCAAATTCAAATTCCTTATGTCTTCTCTTGTCATCTGCTTGTTCTTTATATTTACTGTTCATCTCCTCCAAATATTTCTTCACCTAATTAGGTACTATCTCCATGTGTCCTGCAAATTCTTCTTCTTTTGCACTTCTCTTGTCTTCCAAACTGATATCTCACAATTATGCTACTCCTCTAGGGTTTACTCTAGTAACAATCTCCAAAGGTGTTCTTCCAGTACTCCTATTCATAGAATTATTGTATGCAAATTTTGCTTGTGAAAGAATCAAATCCCAACTTCCTGCCTTCTCTCCAACCAAACATCTCAACAAGTTTCCCAAACTCCTATTCACTACCTCTATCTATCCATCAACCTGTGGATGAAATTTTGAACTAAACTTCAAATCTATCTTCATCTTCTTCCAAAGTGTCTTCCAAAAGTATCCAAGAAATCTTGTATCTCTATCTAAAATTATGCTCTTAGGTAATCCATGCAATCTCACAATCTCCTTGAAAAATAGGTTAGCTACATGCACTGCATCAGTTGTCTTCTTACAAGGTATGAAATGTGCCATCTTTAAAAATCTGTCCACCACTACAAATATTGAATCATGCCCTCTCTGTGTCTTAGGCAATCCCATTACAAAATCCATACTTATATCTTCCCAAGGTCTCTCCGGTACTGTCAAAGGTTTATACAATCCAGTATTTTGACTACTCCCTTTTGCAACTTGACAAACTCTACAACTCTGCACAAATTTCCTAATATCCTTATGTATCTGAGGCCAAAAGTAATTTTCACTCACCAAAGCTACTGTCTTATCAATGCCAAAATATCCTAGCAATCCACCACTGTGTTTCTCTTTGATCAAATTGTCTCTCATTGAACTCCTAGGTATGCACAACTGATTTCCTCTAAACAACATATCTTCTTGAATGAAATAATCCAACCACTTACTCCTATCTGTCACAACGGGTTCTTTACATGCTTTCTAAGGTTTTGCAAAATCTAGATCTTCTTCGTACATGTTCTTCAATTCTTCGAATCCCAACACTTCAATTTTCATCTCTGTCAACAAGTTTCTTCTCCTACTTAAGGCATCAACAACTTTGTTTGATTTTTCACTCCTATGCTTCAACAAAAAAGTATAACTCTGCATGAACTCTACCCATCTCATATGTCTCTGATTCAACTTACCTTGACTGTTCAAATATTGTAAAGCTTGATGGTTTGTATACAACACAAATTCCTTAGGCAACAAATAATGTCTCCACTTTTTCAAGGCTTGAATTATGGAATAGAACTCTTGATCATAAACTGAATATATTCTCCTTGCATCATTCAACTTCTCACTAAAATATGCTATAGGTCTACCTTCTTGATTTAACACTGCTCCAATTGCATTCCCACTTGCACCACAATCAACTTGAAATACCTTATTAAAATTCGGTAATGCCAAAACAAGTTGCTATGTCACCTTCTGCTTCAACAACTCAAAACTTTTATCTACTCTTGATGTGCACTTGAAATCTTTTGTCGCCTCTCATTGTATTTGTCATAGGGTTACAAATTGAACTAAAATTTCTGATAAACTTCTGATAGAAGCTAGCCAATCCATGAAATGATCTGACTTCTCCAATGCTCTCCGGTGTAGGCCATTCAACAATTTCTCTCACTTTCTAAGGATCCATCTTCAACCCTTCCATAGAAATCACAAATCCCAAATACACTAGTTCTTCCTTCATGAAAATACATTTCTTGATGTTTATCAACAATTTATCTTCTCTCAGTCTCTGTAATACTTGTGTAAGGTGCAACAAATGCTCTTCTTTTGTCTTACTGAAAATTAGAATGTCACCCAAATATACAATAACAAACTTACCCAAGAATTTCTTCAAAACTTCATTAATCAATCTCATGAAAGTACTTAGTGCATTTGTCAGTCCAAAAGGCATCACTAACCACTCATACAATCCTTCATTTTTCTTAAAAGCAGTCTTCCATTCATCTCCTTCTCTGATTCTGATCTGATGGTATCCACTCTTCAATCTATCTTTGTGAAATATCTTGCTCCACTCAAACAATCCATAATGCCATCCATCTTAGGTAAAGAAAATCTATACTTAACTTTGATCTTGTTTATTGCTCTAGAATCTATACACATTCTCCATTCTCCATCCTTCTTAGGTACTAGCACTGTAGGTACTGCACAAGGACTCAAACATTCTCTGATCAAACCCTTCCTCAACAACTCATGTATCTCTCTATTCAATTCTTCATTCTCTGTCAATGTCATTCTGTGTGTTGCTTTGTTAGGCAAACTAGCTTTCGGTATAAGATCCATGTGATGAATGATACTCCTAATTGGTGGCAATCCTTCAGGTACAAATTGTTTGATATGATATCTTCATACTCTGTCAGCAACTCAGTAATCTCCTCCAATTGTGATTCTTCAATCTCCTTCAATGTTTCAGGATTCTTAGGAATCAAAGCATAACACATATTCTGATGTCTCATACCATCCAGAAATTTTCTTCCATCTACCAAACAAATTCTAGCATTCCCACATACTTCACTCTTAGGATCATCTTCCAAAGGAATCAAATTAATTCTCTTCCCATTTGATTTTATAGTGTATGTATTCTTTCTCCCATCATGTATATCTTTCCTATCATACTGCCAAGGTCTACCCAAAAAAATATGACAAACATCCATAGGCATAATATCACACAAGACTTCATCATGATAAGAACCAATATGAAATTTCACCAAACATTGTTCACTCACCAGTACCTTATGATCATCTAGAATCCATGCTATCTGATAAGGCTTGGGGTGTTTCAATCTTTCCAACTTCAGCTTAGTCACCATCTCTTCTGAAACTAGGTTATCTAAACTACCACTATCAATTACAACTTTAGAACATTTACCTCCTAATTTGCATCTAGTTTTGAACAAGCTTTTCCTCTATGGTGGTTCCTCATTTGTCTCTTCTTAAAAAAGTGCTCTCCTCATCACAAGTGATTCTCCTTTCTTAGGTTTACCAACTGAACTCAGTGATCCAACAAGTTCTTCCACATAAGTTGCTCTTCCATTGTTCTCTGTCTTCTTACTTGTACTCCCCTGATTACATTCAAATGCTCTATGTCCTTCACCTCCACACTTGAAACAGGTTCCTCTGAATGTCCTCCTATCAGGTCCTCTTCTCTTCTGTATCCTTCACTCCAGTATGCACTAGGGTTTCCTATGCGGTAGAAAATTATGTCATCTCTCCAGTATGCATTGTTATCTTTGTCCTCCTTCTCGAATGTATTCTCTTGTCTGTTTTGCTCCGCAAATGATCTCTCTCCTCTGAAAAATGTTCTACCTCTCTAAAATTTACCTCCTCTACCTCTCTGTCTTTGATCATGTCTCTTATTCAACTTCTCTTCAACTTTCAAGGCAAACTAGTATGCTTCTTCTAGTATTGTCATCCTCACCAAACTCAGTTCTTCTTGTATGTTCAATCTCAGTCCATTGATGTATCTAGCCACTTTCTCTTTCCATGCTTCACTATGTGCTATCCTTATGATAATCTTATGAAATTCTTCAATATACTCCTTTACAGATTTCTCCTTTTGTTTCAGGTTCTGCAATCTCTTCAACAGTTCCAACTCATAGTCAGCAGGTACAAATTGGTTCTTCAATTTTGTCACCATCTTGTCCCATTTTGTAATCTTTTCTTTTCCTCTTTTGTTTATGTCCAATTGAACTTCTTTCCACCATATAGCAGCATGTCCTTTCAACTTTGTTTTTGCAAATTTCACCTTCTTCGGATCTTCAACTTCTTCATACTCAAAGTACTCTTCCATGTCATTTATCCAATCAATCAACTCTTTAGGGTTCAAATTGCCAGTGTAATTTGGTACATCAACTCTAGGTCTCTTTCCTATCTTTGAAATAACTCGCAACATCTTCACTTGATCTAATTCTTCTTCTTCTTCACCTCCTAGGGTTTTGCCAATTTGTTCAACAAATTGAAATTCTTCTTCATCATCACTTTCAACATTAGGTCTAGGTGTCAATCCTCTTTGCTGTCCTCCTCAACAACATCCAGTCAAATTCTCATTGTTTTCATCATTTCTATCATCTCATTCATTCTACCAGCCATTGTTCCAACAACAGGGACTCTCCTTAGCGGCATTCTTCCTAGGATCAAGTGTAAACTGCCTCAAATTCGGCGATCGGGCTACAAGGCCGTGACAACTGCCTCACAATCAGAGATCAGTTGTGACACAAGTAACCTGCCTTGGATCGGTGATCTGTCCACAACAAGATCTTACAGATTTCCTTTGCCAACTTTACTCAATTCATTCCCAAAGATTCAAACTTTCGCTCTGATACCACTTGGTGCAGTCACGATTAGGAGGCTCCTCAAAGAGAACTATTCAAACCATGTAGCTAGAGTAAACACAACGGAAATAACTCAAAGATGTAATACAAGTGCATATTCAATCATTCAGTATATCATAGAATTCAAATATAGATCAATCGGTAATATGCAGGCTTACAATTAGGGCTCACAGGCCTAGTTACAAAATATCAGAATATGCACAAGATTTAGATTTGAAGCTCCTTCACAAAGAATCCAAACTATCTATCTTCTAAATCATGAGAATTGCTTTCCTAAAGATCTATTACATCAATATATATCATATCTGGAACATAAGATTCCTTTGCGTCGGCCAAGGAAGATCACAAACTCCAATGAAGAGATGTAATGTGTGTACACGGATAGGTCAGACCTAAATGAGTAGAACTCCTTTGCAAATGAATGGAATGATGTGTAGATCTCAGAGAAGGTCAGCCATGAACCATTGAACATTGAAGATGTGTCTTTGAACTTCGCAAGTCATGAAATGCTCTGCAGGTCTTCTCCTTTAGCTGATTATCTGAGATTGACAGAATGCTCTATTATGAGAAAATAATCGATCTTTTGATAGCGATAACTTTCTGGTGCTTGATCCAAATGCTTTGAAAATTGGATATGATGTAGATGAATGCATATAGATGCTAAGTCCAGCTTTGCAAGGTTTGAGATGCAACTACAGTAGAATGTAGACCAAAATATAGAAACTGCTACTGACTGAACTGCCTGAACTGAACTGGGAAATGAAAGGAAACAACTAAACTGTAAACAAACTGAAGTGCAAATGTTTTTGGTTGATGTAAGATTGCTCTTGAACTACGGATGTTCTTGCATCAATGTTGGATTGTCCCAAGCTCTAGTAGAGTTCCACAATGAATATTGGGTGCACATCTATGTATTTAGGAAGATCAAGAATAAATTCATTCTCACTAGCTACATGAAATATGGTGTAAGGACCATAGACTAGAGACTTCATCTTTCAATTTTGATCCTTGAAGTGTTAGTTCTGAAGATGGAACTAGATTTTGTCACTAACCTAAAATGTGTGAGGTGTGTGGTGTGTATTGTGGCACTATTTATACTTCTATTTTTGGTGTATGAGTATTTGTTGAAATTATTGGTGCATGTTTTGAATGTTCTACAAAAAAATTTGTGCCTTGTTGACTTCCCATTCTTCTACACATGCCTTTGAAGTACACGGTGCATGGTAGGATATGTCAGGGGGAAATGCTAGTTGTAACCCAAGATATATCTAGAAAGGACTATGCCCTATTTATAACTATGAAGAGATCTATTTTAAGCATGTTGTATTTATAGGGTGTTGTCATCCCTTATGCATAAATGTATACTATTATAGATGCATAGTAGATGCACAAGAGTGAGGTTGACCACCTTTGTTTCACCATTTATCTATGTGTAGTGTTATGTCATAAAATGTCCCCCTAGGACATCTACCTCCTAAGTTTAGCTCCTGGGTCCCTTGTTTTGCATCTTGCATGTTCATTTTCATTCGCGGATCAAAATGGCCTGAAACCCATGTCAAATGGGGCTTGAGGGACATTGTGTGCTTTAACCCTACCCTAAAATAGGACCTAGGGGCTTGGGTGCTCGCGCCCTAGTCCTACCCTATTTTAGGTAGGTCCCAAATTTGAATGTCAGTTATGTGACCGTTAAAGGTGTCCCATGCCGACATCTTAAGTTTGAATTAAAAAATTTGTAGCAGGAATGCATATATAAGCATGTTTAGGGATTCATTTGTAAACTAGAAAATGATTATGAACTTTTGGTGAACTTATGATTTTAGAGTATTCAAGATATTCATTGTTGCAGAGTAGAATATTGTTGTTGTGTTTGTGATTGTAGATTTAGCTTCATCTTCTCATGTGCTGAAGGATTTTCATCTACATGCGAGATACACCTCTAAGGTGATTTATTTGTGTTGAATCAATCAATTTATCAATTTGTTTTAGCCTCTATCCTGCAGGGATACACACTCTTTATCAAACAACGATGTTGGAAGGATTGAATGCCATTCTGGGGCTTGACTAAGGCAAGCTCCTAAACACCACAACCCCTAACCACACACCTTGTGATTACAAGTTACAAGTATCAGATTTCATAGAGTGGAGTTGTAGAGGAAGGTTGTAGAAGATAAGGATTCTGAATATGGCAGAAAGAAGCAATTTGGTGCACTATCAGGGCTAGGGCACTAGTCATAAAGCTCTCTGAGGTTGTAGGTACAGAAATTTTTATGATAGTGATAATCAGTATTAGAGGAGGTCCCGACACTTTGAAGAATATCCTGCCTTGGGCTTGGGTGCTAGTCATAGTGCCCTCCACATCTACAGAGCTAAAAATAGATAGAATAATGATCATTAGTGTCAGAAGGATTTTGAAACCCCCTGAAGAAAGTACTGCATTGAGCTAGGGTGCTAGTCACGAAGCCCCCGACTGTTTAAATTCCCGAACTTTAGAAAATGGTTAGTAGCTAATCTCTGTTAACTATCTTTGTGTGCAAGCGTTTGTCATAATTTACCTATTTGCTTAAGACTTTACATAATTAGGGTTTTGAGCATAATTGAGCATTAAATTAATACATTAATCAACAATTTTTGAATTTCCACATCATTACAAGTGACAACGAACCTGTAGGTGAATCCTCTTGCAAAAGTTGTGATTCAACTTGGTTAAATGTCCTTGAATGCTAGTAGTGAAAGGAGGATCTAACCTAACCACCATCAATCCCATCTTCCCTCTTTTCCCACTAAACATGTAGAAGGATGTAGATCAATCAAGTTGTGTATCTAACATAGTCCACAATTTTTTCTAGAAATGATTAACAAAACATGGGTCACAGTCATAAATAATGGATGTTGGTAAGCTGAAATAGACCCAAAGATGGGTGAAGAAAAGGCACATGACATCTTGGTAAGGATTTCCTTGCACATGATCAAGATGGCCATATTGGAGAATATTTCTACCACAAAAGACAAAGGACCATGCTAATCCTTTGTTATAGGTAGCCTACTCAAGAAATTTGTGTTGATGGATTCTCAAGGACATGTCAGAATTGAGAGGGGTGTAAAGCCCAAGCTTCATATTTTCATGTTTGGTGATGCTACATTTAATGTAGGACTTGATGTGGTGTTCAATACCTACATTTATGTGAGGCTAATAAGAGTGTTGTTGAAGCATTGTCAATGTTTTGGTATTGTCAAATTGTCTAGTTGTCTTAGGTAATGCAACTCCTAGATGAGATCTAGTGTGGTTGTTGTCTAGAGTAAAAAGATATCCAAGCTTGTAGAGAAGGTTGTTAGATAGGTAGAACTCACCAATCTAATTTCCTTACATGAGCTTGGTGTGGATATACACAAAGTCTATGTCTACTAGGTAGAGATTCTCCCAATTAGAGAAGTTGTGGTCATGTGAGTTTAGCATTATGATGAGCACATGAATTGGTTGTATGCTAAGGTACTCAACTACCTTATTGTCTTTCCCCTTCTTTTGCTTGATCACTAGAAGGAATTATTTTAGATATGTCAACCACTTTATATAGTGTGTGTTTTACACTTTGCTTTGAGTGTGTAAGATTTGGAATGACTTATGATTAGAGTGAATGATTGTCTCTTTACCTAAGATGTAGTGGTGTCATTACTTGATTACTTAAGCAACGAAATACAATTACTTTTCATAGGTGGAATAGTGTTGAACCATGTCACTAAAAGTCTTAGAATGATACACAACTAGATGTCCATGTTATGTGAGTATAACATTGAGTGTATATTTAAATGCATCATTTTGGATTTCAAAGGGATGCACAATGCCAAGCATTACAAGAACATGCATTATGTAGAGACGTTACTTGAGCTCCTCAAAAGTGCATAGTTGAGTAGGTGTCCACAATAATGGTGTCTTAGTATGCATGACCACAAGAATCCCGAGGAAGCTAGATGTAAGTTAGTTAGATTGACTGGCATTGACCAATCCCATATCGCCTTGATTTTATTAGGGTCTACATATATACCAAATTAGTTGATGATGTATCCTAGGTACTAGATGTGTGTGGTGCCAAAGGTGCATTTGTTGAGGTTAGCTTGCAGCTTATGTTAGCATAGTGTATCTAGTAGGGGCAAGACCTTCTCCACATGTTAGTTCCAAGTCTTTCTGTATCCAAGGATTCCATCCAAGTAAATGATGACGAAGGAGTTGGTGAAGGGTCAAAGGATGTCATTTATCAGACACATGATTGTGGCTTGAGCATTGGTTAAGACAAAGAGTATAACCACCCATTTGTATGTTCCCTCATATTTTTGAAAGTTATCTTCCAAAAATCTTTAGTTTGAATTGGCACCTAATGATATCTTTATTTGAGGTTGATCTTGATGAAGTATTGTGCATCTTGAAGTTGGTTCAACAAATCATTGATGCATGGTAGATATATTTTTTCATTGTGATATTATTGAGTGCATGATAGTTAATATATAGGAACTAGGTGTCATTCTTTTTAGGTACAAGAACTATCAGGCCATTGCATGGTGAAGGGCTAGGTCATATCTTGGCTTGATTGAGCAAATCTTAGATTTGGTGTCAAAATTCATCATTCTCCCATGAAGATTTATGCTACAAAGAACTATTTTAGATGGGGCATCCGTGAAAAAATCAAATTGATGTTGTACTATATGGTACATTGAAAGACCCTTGAATTATTTAAAGACATCTTCATATCAATGCAATACCATGTTGAGATTTTCTTACTATAACAGAGTTGGAAGTTCATTCACATTGATAGAACTCTTGAACTTGTTTGCATAGGTGCCTCTTAGTAGACTATGAGAAGCACATTCTTTTGCATGCAAGCAATAATCTTGCATCACTGTCTACCATAGACTAAAGCTTGTTTGGCCTATGATTTAAAATTGATGAGGTTGAAGTATTTATTTCTAACATGTGTCATCCACCTTTGAGGTTTGAAATGGTAAATGCCATCCTGATCATAAGTGTATAGTCTTTCAAGAAATATGTTACAAAATTCTATAGGCATGATATCATAGGTGACAATGTCTTACATAAGTTTGATTACATACTTGAAATTACATTATTGGGTTACCTAGATGTCTTTATCACGCTGCAACCATCCTAGAGAGTAGAGACTTGGATGTATAGTGTTAGTGATACCTAGGTGCTTGACTACATAACTCATGATAATGTTCTTTTAATTTCTACTATCGATGATGATACGGACAAGTGGTCCATTTACCCAACATTTTGTGTGGAAGAGATGCTCGCATTCCTTTGAAGTATTAACTTTCATGATGCTAGTGTTGATGCACTAAGTATCTTGATTAATATCCTTGATAGAGTTAGAATATGATGTGGGTTACACATGACTATGGACTATTACACATGGTATTCAACATCACTATGGTAATTAGTATGGTGTCAAGATCTACATATAACATTGTTTTGCCTTCTTGCCCTTGTCTCACTTGGTGAAAATAGTGGGAAAAATTAGGACTTACATAGCTAGTATGGAGTATTGAAACTAAATTTATGTAGGAGAATATTGTCTCTACACAAAAGGCTTGTGGCTAGCCTCTTGCATGAGCTTGTTCTTATGTATGGAAAACTTTTGCTTAAAAACAACCTTGGCCTCAATCTTAGACACATTATGAAATGCTTTTCCAAAGGTGTCTAAGATCAAGAAATCCATTTTATTAGGGATAGAAGGTGATACTCCACTAATATATTTGAGCACTCTATGTTGTTCAAGAAGTTTCTCATGAAAAATGGAGAGTAGCCATGATATTTGTTTGTGTATTCTTCCATTGACTATTCCATTTGTTGACACAATTCCTAGAACTTCATGTATTCAACTTCATAATTCTTGAGGGGATAGAACTCCTCCTACAGAGCAATTACAAAGGCTTCCTTATTAGGAATAGTGGATTAGAAATCTTAAAGTTTGTTCCATTAAATATTTCCACCTCCATTATAGAAGTTCTTACAATAACTATATCTTGAAACAAGATCAAATGTAAAAAATCCCACTCAAAGAAGCATTAATACTCATAGATCTAACAAGTTGGTTGGGAGTTGATACCAAAAGAAAAGGAAATTCCCCTGACACTACTATTACTAAAACTTAAAAATTAGTGTGATCCACATTCTTTTCATCCTATATAGGCCCCTTCACATTTTTTTTCACTTGATAAGTGTGGTGTCATCAAAGCACTGCATGGCATGATCTCTCATTCTTAAAGGGTTGTCAATCTAACATCTATATGTTGTTGCACCATTGGTTGGTGGGCTATGTATGTCAGTGTATGGTAGGATTTAGGGTTGTTCTATTGTTTGTTGATTTACACATAAACCTATGTTATGCCCACCCCTCTTTTACTTGTTTGTCTTGAGTCTATAGTCATGACATTAGCGAGATACATTCCACATATCTAAAGATTGATAGATAGTCGATAGGTTTTCTATTATGCAATTTGGCAATCATATCCATGTCATCCAATGATGGGGCCCTTACCTTTGTCTACATGTGTACTTATGGATCACCCATGGAACTATCAATCTTGATGTTGATTTTAAGAATCGTGCAATTGGAACAAACCTATGTGGTGTCAGGTTCATTATTTATTTTGGTTTGCACCATTTTTGTATATGTAGTGTCAACATTATGGTGGGTCCCCTAATTATGTGTGATCATAACATCCCTAGGATTGTGGAACCATTGATTTTTTGCTAAATTTTATCATGTTGTGGTTCATGCAAGACCTTTGTGCTTGATGCTATATATCATGTCTGTGATTGGGCCATTTGCTATGATAGATCTAGATCACCATTATGATTAGCTATGAAGGTATGTGTTGGGATGTCATGGACCCATGGGTGTTTGTACTCAATTTTCTTGTGGAAAAGAAGTTTTTTATGGTATGTGTTTGTGGTGTTGTGAGATCAAATACTTATTATTAGTCCCTCAACCAATCCAAGGCATCATTGTTGATGTCTATGTATGCTTGGGTGGTGATTGAGCACCATGTGGATTTAATGTAGTAATATGTGGTGCACCTATGGGAAAGTTTGGCATTTCTTATTATCATGTGGTGTGATAAAATATGATGTGCTCATCTTATGGTGTCCACAATGATTTCAAGTGATAGCACCCTAATCAAAGAATGAAACATGTTTGGTGTCCATGTTACTTGAAAGTGTTTCTGAAGTTAATTTTCCAATAGAATGTGGATCTCGAGGTGGCCTATGGTAGATGATATAGATTTGTAGATGGTCAATTTGACTTGGTGGTCATGATCAAGAAAATTTGAGGGTGGTAGCTAGGTATTTTAATGAGAACATGGAAGTACCCATGTTATGTACCAAGAATCTTGTGTAAAATCAAATTTGTGGCATGGGATGATATCCCAACATTTATTGAGATCAAATGCCTCTACAAAGTTTGGTGGTTGCAGATGTGTGTAATAATGAAAATAAGGTTCCCCTGTTCCCACTGATTTTCCTATCTGATCGAGATCTCACTTGCCTATACTTAAGGATTGTATCTAATTGCACTCTACTAATAAATTTAATAACTAGTAAAGGTTGTTGTTTAGCAAAGAATTTGATTTGTACCATTTATCATCTGTGCAAGAGATCTAAGGTAGGGTTGAAATTCTAAAATACATGGTTGTCATATGAGAGAAGATCTTTTTGCCATTCATGTATAAGGTTGCTTAAGCATAGTCTAGGGAATCAACTATTACACGTGATAGATTGCAAAGGTTGGGTTTTGTTGTGTAGAAGGCATTGTAATGCAAAGTGTATACACCTAAAAGTGGCAAAGTGAATTAAATAAATATTTATTATTTATTTTAATTCCTACTTCTTCTATCAATCAAATAAATATCCTAATTTATTTAAATGATTCTCATCCCTCCAATATTTTTTTTTAAAGATAATGCGCCTGGTAAACTTTTTAATGTGACTGATGATGCTGGTACAACACGCCCTCCGGCTCCACATGAATACTTTTGCCCAGAGCAATAAACCGGTGAGGCCACAACACGGGGGACCTCATCCCCTAGCAAGAACACTTCAAACTCGTGATCTCGTTGGCCCAATAAAGGCATAAAGCCTGTGAACTCGTTGGCCCAGCGGGGGTTTGAACTTTGGTGGCTGCCACTACAACCGAGCGACTTAACCACCGAACCACACCCTTATCATCAGCATCCCTCCAATAATTAAATAAAATCAATTTATTTAATTAAATTCCCTAAATCTTCTGTAGTCTCATCTTATTAAATAATTCCTAAATTATTTAATTAATCCTAAATTCCTCTATCCCAAAGTCCTAATTTCATAATTTCATGTCACCTTTCCACCTCACCATGTTGCACACATAATTAAATATTTTAATATTTAATTAGCTAATATTCCCTCACCCACATGTCCTATTTATCGTCAAGTCAAATTAATTAACTCATCAATCAAATCAGTTAACTAATTAGTCAATTGAGTTCATTGATTAATAAATTCAGTCAACTCTCCAATCAACCTAGTCATCTGATCAATCTATTCAGTTAACTCCTCAATCTATTCTGTTAACTCCCATAACTCATGAAAGGAGCTTGGACACTTGTCCTCTTATGATTTGCACACATTCTCTCAATATTTCTCAACCGTACACCTCACAAATAATTCCTCCAGTCATGGATCTATTGACACTTGGATTTGGCCTCTCCTCAGCCTATATAAACAAGGTTCTCACACCCATTTTATATCACTGAAGCTTTAGCAATCTTACTCTGCAAAAATCCTACCAGCGTGCCTTTGGCAAAGTATCCTCATTCACATTTGCATAATCCCATTATCATCATAATCATCCAACCATGTCTCCATTATCCATCATCCATCTCCATTAGAATTGCATTTGTAGTTTAATCTTCATTACACATTCCAATCACAACCATTCTCCTATTGTCATCTTTAATAGCAAGGAAGTACAACTTCTGAGAGCTAAAATCATACACAAGATTGATATGAGATAGGCAACAATGGAAGCTACGAGGTAAATCGGTCTACGAAGGTAATATCTTTGTTTATTGTATTTGCATCAATGTCATTGAGTTATTGGATATTTAGTTGTTTAATACTATTGTTCACATTTTCCTCTAACATTTCTAACATTTTTCTCTAACATTGTTTAATACTATTGTTCAAACCAAGTCCACCAAGTCTCACAATCCAACTTCTCTCACATCCAAAAATTGCATTGCAAATCAAAGTTTAAAGATTCAAATTGGAGGTCGTCATCAAAGCTTGGCATTGTGGTTTACACTATTTACAAGCAGTAATATTTGGCTAGTAATATTTATAGGTGGTAATGTTTACTTTTGCATCCATTTATAAATTTTTATCAGCTTTGTTACGCAACTTGAGCAGAAATCACTCATTATCTTGATCGGCAATGGTGAACAATCTATCAATGAGAAGGTGACAATCATCAAAACCCAGCTTAGTAATGTCAACTTCATGGTGCTGCTCTATAACGCCATGAAGATTACCCTTTCGCACATGGTCATATGTGAAAAAATTCTCTAAAGCTGCCCATTTGAGGGCATCTTCATCTTCCTCATGATCATTCACTGTAGAAGATATGGAGAACACTTCTTCTCCTACCTGCCAAATTGTAGATCCATTGCTACGCCTACTTCTACCCCTCCAAATATGATTCATCGCCTCCATTTCCTTCAAAATTGGGCTCTAATGTCACTGGTCTTCAATCCAACAAGTCGCCTTGCTCGAGGGTTTCCATTCCCTGCTACAATCATTCTCTAATCTCAGTTGAGGTTGTTGGTGTAGACTTCTTCATCATTATCGCTTCCTCACTTTGCCCACATTTGGTGATCTATATAAAGGCTGACTGACCTGCATAAAAGTTGAGCCCTACAGTCTCTAGTATGCACCATGTTTGGCAAGGTAAAATGATGTTTACACCTGTGTTTACCTCTGTTTGATTTTGCCCATGGTCTCCATCAACGGTTGCTCCCTCTGGTCAACTCTTCTGGTAAATTTTCTGGTTTTTATCGACAACACATTTGGTAGTTTCCTCTCTATTTGTATCATGAAAGATCGTTGATACCCAATCCACCCTTGTATGACATTTTGCCCAATGTGCTCATTGTTTGTATTTGCAAGTGACGTCCACATTTAGATCCGTAGTCTCTGTGGGATTTGTGGTCTTCATCTTCTGGTATTTCCTGGCCGAAGTCCACAATCAAGTTCTTTCATCATTTCATCAGTGGTATTGACATGGTGTTTCATCAAACCATGCGGATTCACCTCTCCCCACCGAGCACAAATTTTGGCTCCAAATCAGCTAGTTCGCCCCCCACATTCACCCCACTAAAAATCAAATTTGGTCAAATTTTTGTACTAACTCTTGTTGTAGGTATTTTAATCATCAAATGGAGGCTTTTAACACAATGCTCTTGCAGGTTTAGGAATGGGTTTAGACATTTTAGTTACATCTTGCATATAAGGCCTTCATCTAGTTCTAATTAGAAAGAAGTTAATCATTGTTCATGCAACTTGCATACAATTCTCATTTAGCTCTAAGTAGGAGGAAGAAAATCATTGTTCATGCAACTTGCATACAATTCTCATTTAGTTCTAATTAGGAGGATCTAAATCATTGTTAATGCAACTTGCATACAATTCTCATTTAGCTCTAATTAGGAGGAAGAAAATCATTGTTCATGCAACTTGCATACAATTCTCATTTAGCTCTAATTAGGAGGAAGTAATAATGGAAACAAGGTGGATAACTGAGAGGGGGGTGAATCAGTTATCTTAATTATTTAACTTTCTTTTCTTCTTTAACAATTAGTGCAGTATCAAAACATATGAGCATACATGAACATGAGAGCAGAAGAGAAATCAACACACATAACACAAGGATTTTTACGTGGAAAACCCTGTTAAGGGAAAAACTACGGGGTGACTAACCCAAGATTGTATTCTTTGTTAAAAAAATAGAAGTACAAAATGGCACTTGCCAATTAGGGCTTACTGCCCGAGTACACTGCTCACAAGAGGCTCACTACCTACAAGAGACTCACTGCCTACAAGGTATAAAGAAAGTCACCAGGTGTTTGAACTGATCAGAGGCATCCACATATGCTAAGGTTCAGTTCTGGTTAGGCTCAATAAACTGATCTACTGTACTTCATTCTTCCTCTCCTTTAGTGCTGTTGTTCTGTCACATACTAGACTTGTATTATTTCTTCCACACATATCTCTACCTTTCTTCACACATTATCACACACCACACACACCTTGATACCAAAATCTATCTGGTATATATATCCGCATCAAGGATCTCAACATCTTTCTAGTTGGCATCCGGAATACTCAAGATTTTCCCAACACACTGATCTATCGACTGAATCCATGCTTACTATGTGATGCGTATCAAGGACATAGACATAAAAATCATCAATCATGTTGGCCAACCATGAATGATCCCTCAAGTAGCTTGATCACCACCAATTTCTCATCCGGATTAAAGTTTGATGCTCTATCGATTGGTTCTTCCTCAGTCTGCTCTGCCTATCAGGAACCCAACACTTAGATGCTCATATCTTTTCTCTCTTTCATCATCGAAGGCTCAATCTCTGGAATGTAGCAGTCATGGTACTCCTACTGACTTCCCCAAGTCCACACTTTGCTGAGATACTTCCCCTGAGAGATTCGGACCTGATTGTCGAACCTTGCTGCATGCTCTGTTCTTGTTCACCAGACCAAAATACTCTTCAATCTGACTTCCGGTATAGACATACTATGTGTTGCGGATGAGTGGGATGGACTTTATTGCCATCAATGACAACACTCATGAAGCCACATAGTGTCTCTTGCCAACAATCTCCCCCTTTGGCAGTGATGGCAACACTTAGTGAAAAATGACTGTGTTATAACAAACTCCCCCTTGGCTGATGCTCTATCTTATGTACACTTTTACGGAAGCTCCTCCTTAGCTGGATTCTACATTTTTCACTACTCCTCACTCCCCCTTTGACATCAATGGCAAAGGGTAGAATCCGCACACCAAACTTTCTAAAAATTAGCCTATACATAATCACCTAAGTATATATATAAGTTATACTTACAAATGCTTAAGTATATCCGTAAAAGTGGTTTTCAACTGGACAAATTATGTTGCCCAACTCTACATCCTGTCCAAAATTGAAATGTGGCCACTCAACAGAAATGCAAAAGCTTTTGCCCTTTTTAAGTCTACCGGATCACTGGTCCGGGCTGTAGTCTGAGCATCAGTTAGAGCCTCATGCATTACCTCTAACTTAGGGATGATTATCCCTATTAGTTCACTCATTCTGCTTATTCTATTCTTCTTCTCCTTCTCAAGCCTCTTTATCTCATTCATAGTGGCAATAGCCTGGCATTCTTGATTCATTATGGATGAGGTGAGAGGATCAAAATTTTGAGATAAACTTAACAATTTACCCTCTTGTTCTTCCACCTTCTTGGCAATGTCTGTTGTCACTGTGGACCAAGATAGACAAAATTTGTATATTTCTCCGCCATCTTTAAGAGCATTTTCTAGGCTCTTTATCCCAATATCTAGATTTCTCCTATCATTTGCTATGAGTCCCTGTACTTCAGAGAATCTCTTACCCAAAAACTCTTTCCGGACTTTCTCTTCTGCTGATTTCTTCAAAGAATCAAAATGTGTGCTAACAGAATTGACAAGAGATTTCAGATTACCAGATGAAGAGGCCGTAAGATCCTTTTGAAAGGATGGCATGATCTTTTCTAGTACACCAAATGCAATCTTTATCAGCTCACAGTCTTCCATGTGAGACTTCAGAAGTTTTTCTTTTGCTTTAGCTTGAGCAAAAGATGCTATCTTCATTGTCTGTACCGAAGATAGAGAATCAAAATTGAGTGGTACTTGGAATAATTCTGGTTCATCTATCTCTAACATTTCTTTGTTCAAGAAGCTCTTTACTGCCTTAGCAGTGTCTCTTGCCGGAGACTGAATCTTCTTTCCTTTTTCCATCTTAGAACTGTCATCTGGAATCTTCTCTATTTGATCTTCTTTTCTTCCCTTTTCCTCTTCTTCTTGACTAAATTTCTCCTCTTTTCTTCCTTCTTCTTCAATTCCAGAGTTTGCAGGGGGATTCGGAAGAGAGATGTTAACTTCTTCATGGGCTTCCTCTTTTGGAATAGAGGAATCCAAGTCCTTAGTCTTTTCTTCATCCATCTCTTTTTGCCTTTCTACATTTTTCTTAGAAGTTTCTTCTTTTGAAGTACTTAATCCCTCAACGTCCATGGTAGAGGGTTCTTCATTTATGTCCTCTATAATAGGGAGATTGAATCTCATGAAGGCATTCCGGAGGATGTCTTCAATTTCTTTTACCACCCTATGAGTCTCTCCAAGCATAAGCTGGTTCATTCTTGCTTTGCTCCGGAACTCATCCTTGTAGTCCTTGAAGATCATGTTCATTTGTTGAGAGGTAATGGAAGGATAGAGTTGAATAGCAATCTGTTCCCAGATCTCTAGGTCCTTTGCCTTAGCATTGTTCTTTCTCATTTCAAGTTCCTTCTCTAGGCTTTTGGGAATAAGAGATATGATTTCAATGAATGCTTTATTATAGATGTTTAGATACCTGACTGTAGCATCTTGTAAGATTTTTTGGTCAGCTTCACTACATTCATCATAGAATTATGCCATTGGTTGTAGATTTCCATCCACAGTGACTGCCTTGATGACATCATCAATGGATAGTGTAGGTCTTTCAATAAATTCTTCTGCTTCTTCTTCTTTATTTTTGTCGGCAGATGATTCCATAGAAGTTTTCTTTTTCTTCTTCATTTTCTTAACCTCCTCATCTGTCTCTGTCTCTTCATCATCCTTGTGGCTTGTGTATGACCTTGTGGCCTTTGTCTTTGTTCTCTTTTCTCCTTTACCAGATGTCTTTGCTTCCAGTTTTGAGGCTTTTGAGCTCTTAGAAGTGGCAGGTGCAGAGCTCTTGGAGGATCTAGTCTGAAAGGGAGCTTGCACCAGATGACTTTCTTTTTCTGCTCTTTCTACTTTCTCTCTATTTGCATCAACTGCCTCTTTGGAAATGTCATATCTCTTGGCAACTTCTTCTACTTCCCTTCTTACCTTTCTCTTGATCCCAGGTTGTCTTAGTTCAACATGAATTTTTACACTCAACTCTTGAAAGGTTCCAAACCTTTCTGCCTCAGGGTCCTTGGACTAGCTTAGCAAGTGTTGGATATGCAGCTCCAGGATTTTCTCATCTTCTTCATAGCCCATTGGCATAATCCAGACTATTATGGGCTCTACTGCCTCCATTAGGCATTGATCAGTGTCTACCATAAAACACACTGTATCCTTATATTTTTCAACTAATGTCTGAGGAATTCTTTCTCTGGCCTACATCATACCTTGGAAATTCTTGAAATATCCCCAAAGAGCTGTGCTTTGAGCCTTGGCATCACCAAGCCCATACATATAGTCTCTAATTTGTATGGCCACAGGTCTGACATTTTTCCATACCCAACCATTGGATCTGGGTAGCTCATTCATATAGTAAAAGAAAAGACAAAGTATCAAGCCACCGTACTTAAATAAATTCTTCTTATCCTTCTTTATTTTCTGTAAATTCTCTAACAGTTGGTTCAGGAGAAGCTCACAAAGATCATAGTCAGCATTTTTCCTTAGCATTTCATATACAGTATATATAGCAGTTCTAGATACTGAATTCTCCCTGCTGGAGTGATAGATTTTGTAACCAATTATCATAGAGGCAAATTTGATATCCGGATCTATGATGTCTTCTATTGTCATTGCCCTCTTGTCAAATTTTGATCCGGTAGCCTCACTTACAGTTTGGTTTTTGACTGATTTGAGAGCAGGCAACCCACCGGATGAGTGCAATCTAGTTACCACCCTAATGGCATCTTTTGTGATCTTAAATGGCCTCATCAACCACATGAAGTTGTCATGCATTTTGCTCAAAACATACCGGACCCATTCATCTTCTGCAAAATAGGGGAAATAGATGCAATGTCCAAAATGCTTATCTTGGATGGCCTTGTATTGGGGTTTAATTTCAAATGTTTCATCTATTAATTCCTTGTGATAGATATCCATCAGCTTGGATTCCCCAAATTCCTCAATGTTGGCATGAATGTATACCCTAACATCTTCTACATGCAGAACCCCATGCAGAATGCTAGAGAATGCGCCTAGGGGATCAACTTCTAAGGATTTGTAAGGATGTTTCTTGAACTTAGGGTGTAACCTATCAGTAATCTTAACAACATTTGGAGTAGCCATCTTTCAAAAGATTTAGAGAGAGATATTCAAGAATGGAAATACCTTTTTTACGCTTCTAGGGTTCACGATAAGAGCCAAAATGATAGCTGGTTGAATCGAATTATGCGGTTGATCCTTGAGAGGGTTGAAGAAATCTTGTTGCAGAGCTCTTTCTTTCTTCTTCTCAAATGTAAATGTGTAAATGATGAACAAAAGAACCCTTTTATTTCTGGTCAAACCCTAATTTCATATTGCAATAAATGCACAACTTAAGTTATACCAGTTGCCTTGTTCTCCTTGTTCTGAGAGAGATCCTTCTAGATAACTAAGATGCACTTAGAATGATAACTTACAATGTATCTCCCTTCCTTGAATCATCCTATTTATCCACAGATCAAAGTATTTCAATTTTGAAACATACTGGATCTAACTGTGAAAATCCTGCTTTTACCGGATGATTGTCAAACCGGATCAATTTTGGATGATTAGCCTCTTCAACCTTCTTGCGAATCTTTTATATTTTTGCCAAAGGTTATTTAGATATCTCTTTGAGAACTCTTCAATCCGCTGCACTCCATGTGCCAATTTAGGCACCAATTGACTGGCTGGGGGAAATTATTTTCTTTTGTGACTCCCCCTGAGCCAGAGCTCATCTATTTAGTTTCTAGAAGGAATATCAGCACCAGATTCTGGTGCGGATCCATCCCCAACATTTTCTGTACTTCTCTTCACCCAAATCTTTTTCATCTCCCTTTGAACTTCATCCGCATTCACTTTTCCTTTTCCTTTGTCTTGATTTTGATTATGATGCATCAAACCCCTTTTATCCTGATTCTTACTTCTGCAGAATTTGGCAATATGACCAGATCTATTGCAATTGTAGCAAGCTATATTTCTTTGCATATTTGATTGATATCCTCTTGATCTGCATTGATTAGCCATATGTCCCATTCTATTGCATGCAAAGCATCTACCATTGAATGAATTGTTTATTTTCATATTTCTACATTCATGAGATTTGTGACCATACCTTTTGCAGTTAAAACACTGTCCGAAGAAGGATGAATTAGTCTAATTCATTCTTCTTCTGCATTGATTTGCTTTATAACCAAAGTTATTGCAATTGTGGCAGTATCCATTGAAGGATGGATATCTTTGAGCATTTGGTTGTGTTATCGGAAGTCTTCTAGGCCTGTACCTTGGATTTCCTGATCTAGAGTTCTTCTGACCGGATCCGGAGCTTTCACCTTTCTCACATCCCAAGCCATGCTTGTCATCTACCCTCTTTTGGCTTTCAAGAATAACTTCAAGTTGAACAGAGCTTATCTTGAATTTTTCTTTGTATTCATTTGTTGTTTGAAGATCCCTTTTAAGAGTGTCTATGTGATTTTCAAGTTGTTCTTCATTATCTCTAGCTTCTTCAAGATCAGATTCTAGATGTTTGATTATTCTATCCATTTTGTGGCAGTCTTCTGACTTCTTCTTGAGAGATTGTCTTAGATTATCTTCCATTTTTCTTTTCTCTTCAATTTCTTGGGTGAATTTCATAACCCTTGATTTCATTTCATGTCTTACCATAATGACCTCTTTTGATAGCTTCTCACATAACTTGTTCTTCTCATTCAGATCTTCATTAGTATCATTGGCTTCACTTTGACTTGCTAATTGTTGAAGTAGTTCCTTTCTCTTTTTCACAGAGATACTCAGTTTCTCTTTTGGTTCATTTATGAAATCATCAGCTTGTTTGAGTTTTTCCCTCAAGTTATTGACTTCAGAGTGAGATTGCTCAAGATCATCTAGGGTAGACTGAAGTTGTTCCCTCATACCATACATATCCATTGAGATTCCCAGATCTTCCTCAAGCTGTTAGGCTTTGTTTGGAGGAACTTAGCTCTGATACCAATTGTTGGAAACAAGGTGGATAACTGAGAGGGGGGTGAATCAGTTATCTTAATTATTTAACTTTCTTTTCTTCTTTAACAATTAGTGCAATATCAAAACATATGAGCATACATGAACATTAGAGCAGAAGAGAAATCAACACACATAACACAAGGATTTTTACGTGGAAAACCCTGTTAAGGGAAAAACTACAGGGTGACTAACCCAAGATTGTATTCTCTATTAAAAGAATAGAAGTACAAAATGACACTTGCCAATTAGGGCTTATTGCCCAAGCACACTGCTCACAAGAGGCTCACTGCCTACAAGAGACTTACTGTCTACAAGGTATAAAGAAAGTAACTAGGTGTTTGAACTGATCAGAGGCATCCACATATGTCAAGGTTTAGTTCCGGTTAGGCTCAATAAACTAATCTACAGCACTTCATTCTTCCTCTCCTTTAGTGTTGTTCTGTCACATACCGGACTTGCATTATTTCTTCCACACCTATCTCTACCTTTCTTCACACATTATCACACACCACACACACCTTGATACTGAAATCTATCTGGTATATATATCCTCATCAAGGATCTCAACATCTTTCTAGTCGGCATCCAGAATACTCAAGATTTTTCCAACACACTGATCTGTTAGCTGAATCCATGCTTACTATGTGATGTGTATCAAGGACATAGACATAAAAGTCATCAATCATGTCAGCCAACCATGAATGATCCCTCAAGTAGCTTGATCACCACCAATTTCTCATTCGGATTAAAGTCTGATGCTCTACTGGTTGGTTATTCCTCAGTTTGCTTTGCATGTCAGGAACCCAACACTTAGATGCTCATATATTTTCTCTCTTTCATCATCGGAGGCTCAATCTCTAGAATGTAGTAGTCATGTTACTCCTACTGACTTCCCCAAGTCCACACTTTGCTGAGATACTTCCTCTGAGAGATCCAGACCTGATTGTCAGACCTTGCTGCATGCTCTATTCTTGTTCACTGGACCAAAACACTCTTCAATCTGACTTCCAGTATAGACATACTATGTGCTGCGGATGAGTGGGATAGACTTTGTTGCCATCAATGACAACACTCATTAAGCCACATAGTGTCTCTTGCCAACAAGTAAATCATTGCCCATGCAACTTGCATACAATTCTCATTTAGCTCTAATTAGGAGGAAGAAAATCATTGTTCATGCAACTTGCATACAATTCTCATTTAGCTCTAATTAGGAGGAAGTAAATCGTTGTTCATGCAACTTGCATACAAACTCTCATCTAGCTTAAATAAGGAGAAAGTAATTTGTTTGATTCTACAACAACAATCTTCACATAGATTTGTTTAGGAGGATAAAATTAACTATCTTTTCCAAGTTTTTTCTATCTTGTCAATTTCTTGTGCTTGGTAGAGTAAAACACACTTAGTTTTAACTCTAGGGGGATAAAGAACTAGTGTACTTTGTGCTTGAAAATGATGATAGGACTATGCTCTCCCCTTCTTGGGTGACCAAAATACCAAACTCATCATTTTATTTGTGTAACCTTTAGAAGAGGCTTGCCCTTGGGATTGTGTTTCTTCCAAGTGGGATGACCTCGAGTGATACTAGGCTAAAGCCAAGCCACTTCCTAGTCGCTATAAATAAATTGTGTTTGTGGCGAAAGCCACAAACAATGGGTGTTGTTGTGTTATATCGACGAATGTTTCCCCAAAACCCTGTAGAGCGTAACCTCTATAAGCTGGGAAGCTTCCTTATTAGAGTGAATTGCTGTACGTATAACCACCTGAATGGATGCCCAAACTAAAAATCCAATTGTTTTAGAGAGCCAAAAACCCCTATTTGTTGATGCGGGAGGAAGTCCTTTGAAGCCATTCACCCTCATATCATTTTCATACCAAAACATCAAACCAAGTCCACCAAGTCTCACAATCCAACTTCTCTCACATCTCAAACCTACATGGTTCAAACTAGATCCCAATCTAAAAAAAGCAAAAAATGGGTTCCCTTTACAATAGTGGGTATAATTCTGATAATGAGGAGATTAGTCAAGAGGAAATCATTAAACAACTTCAAGATCCAAAATTCCAAAAGATGATGGATAGGGTCGTTGCCACAGATCCTCATAAATATGCTAGCTCAACAAGGAGCTAAGTTGCCCTCGAATTTTGATGTCTCAAATCTAAGAGAGAACAATTCCTCAAATGAAGCTGAGTCTTCGAAAGATGACTCCAAAAATGACAAAGATGCCCCCAAAACTGACAAAGATGCTTCTAAATCAGAAAAGGCTAAGGATACACTCAATCCCTTGGACACATTAACAACACAAATCGAAGCCTTGCAAAAATAGTTGATGGACATCCAAAGTGGGACAACAACAAAACATTACTCTCTTGAGGATATTTCACCATATCCCTTTGATAAATCTTTGCTCATGATACCTTTTCCCTCAAGATTTGAGGTTCCAAAATTTGATAAGTATAGAGGAAAAGGTGATCCAAGAGATCATATAAGGGAATTTAGCACAGCATGCCTAGAAGTCGCACACAATGAAACATATCTTATGCGACTATTCCCACGAAGCTTAGGAGGCCAAGCAATGGAATGGTTCTCCCGCCTACCTCCCGACATCCTCACTTTTGATGAGCTAGTGGATAAATTTGTAACACATTTCTCATACAATGTCGAACATGAAATCTCCATGTTGGACCTTTGTAATAACAAGCAAAAGGGGGGAGAATTCTTCACCTCTTTCCTACAAAGATGGAGACAACTTGCAAGCAAGTGTCCCTACCACATACTGGAGAAACAGATGATAGAAATGTTTGTTCACAACCTAACCACAGAACTAAGTTATCAAATCAAAATACAATGCCCAACTACTTTTAGTAAGGTCATTGAAATGGGGCTACTCATTGAGAAAGCCTTGATAACAAAGGGGCAAATTAAGCTATACAAAGACACCCCTAGTTCTAACAACAATGCGGACAAGTTGCAATTTTGGACCAAGAACAAACCCATTGTAAATGATGGTGTGGTGTATGCTAAAAATGTGGTGCAAAAGAAACCAATCTTCAATCTATCAAAACCACAAAACAATACACCATCTAACAAGCCTCAAAGCAATGAGCAAAGACCTACCAACTTTCCTCCTAGGAGAAAGTTCACGCCACTAGGAGAGTCTCTCGAATCCGCCCTTAGGAAGTTAATTGGGGGTAAACTCATAACACTTCCACCTATGCATAAGTATGAACCAAAATGTAAACCCTCTTGGTGGAATGATGCCAACTTTTGTGAGTATCACAGAAACAAAGGACATAAAACAAATGATTGTCAAGCGCTAAAACATGCCATTCAAGACTTGCTAGATCAAAAATGAATATCAATTAAAGGGCATACCACTAATGAAGAGCATATAGAATTCAAAAATCCTCTTCCCCACTATGAGAAAGGAGGATCATCCAATCAAAACAACAATGATGCTGACAAAGCAAGCTATAATAACGTTTCTTACGAGTACACCGTTAATCATATCTCACAAAGTGATTCACACATCAATGTAATCACTATCAATAATAATCTTGACTGTAATGTGACTACTCTTCATGGAAACATTACTCTACAAGGAGCTTGACCCAAGTCATCATCCACATCAAACCAATACAGCATCCTTGACCAACTCCATAAAACACCTGCACGCATATCCATTTTGGAGTTATTGTGTCTATCCCCGTCTCACAAAGCCATCTTAGAGAAAGCCATCTTGGAAACAACTATTCCTACAAAACTTGCTCAAGAGCAATTCCAAGCTATGGTAGGTCATCTAACCACACCACATTTCTTATCTTTCATAGAGAAAGATGATATGTCCATCAACCAACCACACAATGCATCCCTCCACATTGACGCCCAAATCCACAAACACTGAATAAAAAGGGTCCTAATAGATGGAGGGGCATGTTTAAATATCTTCATGTTAAAACTAATCCTTGCATTAGAGTTTTCAGAGAATTCCATTTTTCCTAAAAAGAAAATTACCATGAAGGCTTATGATGAAGAAGAAAGGACAACAAAAGGAACCGTTGTTTTTCCAATCAGAGTGGGACCGGTAGTGAAAGATGTGGTGTGTCAAGTGCTTGGCATGGAACTAGCATATAATATTCTCCTTGGAAGACCTTGGATACATGCAATGAAAGTCGTGCCATCCACTTACCATCAGTGTATCAAGTTTCCTCATAACAGCCAAGAAATCACTATCCAAGGTGATCCTAATCGATTCCAATATTGCAATTCCATCCAATCCAAGCCCGAAGTTGTAATCCCCACCAATTGTGCAGCTTCACCCTCTACAGCCAATGTTGACCCAAGTTCAACACCTTCTACATCAAAATCTACAGAACAAACATTCAAGATCAAGGATAAAGGTGTAGGAGAGTATTCCATTGAGCAAACCTTTTGTCTCACACCATTACCTCTTTCACCCAAATCCACCCATCTATTGCATCATTCGTCTAGCCATACACCTACAAAGGATGTGATCTGTTGGTTACCAAATCTGCAGAGGGTTTGCCAGTTCCAATGCACGGGCGGATTCGGCCAATAGATTACAGGAGGTTGCGTGAGCTGCCTCCCCTTCACTTCTGGTTCTGCCGCACCAAGGGGGGTATCCCTATAACTCAAGATGTAACCTTGACTAGCTCAAAGATAGAAAGATCTAACTTGACAACAACAAGCAAAATACTCTCATGTATGGACCAAGATCTGCATGATAGATCACAAGGTTGGCAACATTCTTGGACATATGTGTTTGGTTGGGTATGAGAGCATGCAGGGGGTTCCTATCCTACTCCTACAGCTAACAGATGGAAGTGATGAGATGGGTGGACATAATGTCTTGGATGCAAGACAAGGGGTTTTGGCTCATAACTACTGACCCAGAAACAGACTGGTGTCTATCCATTGGGCAAGGAGTCAACTAGACGTATACAGCAGATGGTTTGCAACTTTCACTCAAGTTTCAGGGGGTTGGACTTGATGCTTGCCTTACAAACATCACCCAAGAAAGGGTATCTAACTGCCTCTACTTACAAATATCCCTGCAGACATACAACCTTCTCCATACATTGACCTAAAACAGTTTAATCCACTCCTTGAATGGAAGTTACAGATCAAGCATGCAGTATAGATATCTATACCCTAGAATCTATGAAACACTTAGCAACCAGATTCAAAAGAAGGATGACATGCAGCAAATGGAGACAAGCAGATAGACACATGCAATAAGCATTTTCATATAAATCAACACTGAAACTAAAAATATGTGCAAAATACATACATGCTGCAACACATAAACTCCAAAATGGGATAAAAACAACCAAGATCATGCCCTGTTCTTCATTATTTACACAAAAATTGCCCCAGGCCTTCAACAACCTAAAAAGAGTGACACAGTCTGCCTTTTATAGCAAAACTGTGTACTCAGCAAATTAATTACAAGGTACATCAAAAATTTGCCAGATACAATGCATCAGAAAAATGGCGCTCAAAATCATCAATGCAGCAGAGGGACAAAGAGGAAGGAGCAGGTGAGATTGGGATCTAGGCTGCCGCTCAGGGACTTTCCTCATCAATCAGGTAGTTGAACTAGTCAACTCGACCCATGCCTCCCTGCATGATATGCCATTAAAGCTTCAGCTACCCGCAGCCTCTGGAAATGCAGCCGTAGCAAACCTCTAGAGTTTTCCTGCCCAAAAACAGTCGCAGACGCTCAGGAGAAAACCCTCGCTGCAGGTTCAAAACATGGTCGTCGATATGTCTACCAGTCGCTGAGATCTAACGGCCCCAAAAAATAATGAAAAGTCACCCACCAACCAAATCGTGCCACGTAGGCACTTCAAGTGTCCATCGCTGGGTCTGTTTTCCTTTATCTTCCCCGCTGAGAGCCTTTTGTCAGAACCTCACGCAGAATGTGACACTTGGCAGCATCCGCGATATCCTTGAAACACATAGAAACTCCCCTGAAACTCCCATGGAAGCTGCCACATGGCGCCTTCTGCGGTCCCTTGAAACTCAAAGACCCTCCTTCGAAACATTCCGGCGGAGGCCGACACTTGGCGCCTTTCGTGCACCTGCATCTTTTTTGACCCTCACTGCCACACTTAGAAACATTTAGGGTCTTTAAACAGTGGCTCCATATGCATTCAGAAATGCATGAAACTCAAATTTTAAAGGGCTGATAGGATCTCTCAACCCGCCACTGCCATTTTAACCTACACACAACTGATTTCTTGCATTTTTGATAATTGCAGGGGCCAAAAGTGTTGGAATTTTTTGGATTTTTTGGGAAGGGTCCTGCATATTTAAATGTTTGAAACTTGAATGTTTATGCAGGCACCACCATGATCCAAGACTACTAGTAAGGAGTCAACCATGTCACCAAATTCCTATCATTGAACCTACAAAAGATTCTTCCAAATGCCATGTCCAATCCTACAATCCCATCATATAGTCCACAACCCCTTGAGCCTATTGAAGAATCTCCACCAATGAATCCAAGACAAGATTCTTCATCCCTTCATGTTGATAAACCTCAAGAGCATATCATGCCTATCCAAGATCCTATCACTTCTATTCAAGTAACCCAAGAGGTATGTCAAGAACCTAATCCCAAGCATGTGAAAACATCAATTCCTAGTCCTAATCAAGCTCAAATCACTTTCACTCCACCCATCCATAACATTTATCTTTTCCATGATCAAGATATTACCTATGAAGAAGATATCCATGAGCAACTTGATCCTATACCTATACATGAGAAATAAATCCAAATCCAACCCATCCATAACCTATATCTTTTCTATGATCAAGATATTATCATTGATGAAGAACCTATACATGAGAAAATTGATCCCATCCATATCACATTTAATTCTATCTATGATCAAGATCCCATCTATGATAAAGATCCTATCTATGATCAAGCGAACCATGATGATCCTCTTAGCCAACTTTATGCATTCCATGGTCACGAGCTTATTACCCCATCTATCCATAACCCCATGACCATCCATGAGCAAGAAACCTCCATTACTCCTATCTATCCTCCACCTAGTCCTATCCATGATCCAACAACACACACTTTCCTTGATGAGACACTTGCCTCCCAAGTGCACATAGATGATCAAACCAATAACTTGGATCTTAGTGAGCATAATGATAATCAAGATCCTAATGATCCTCCACCATCCATTATCAACCATGTTGCAAATCCATTATCCTATCCCCTTGGTCTCACTACCTTCATCCATGAATGTTCTTCCTTAGGAGAGCAACAACCATTATCTACCACTTCACCTTCCCCATCAAATATTGATATCACATCTAGTGTCCAAATCACCCATAATCCCATTGTCCACCGCATACCCCAAAATATGAACTATCAAGGTAAAGGCTTAGGCCCTAATGAACAAGGTATTTTGGAGCCTATCCATGTCAAAGTCCCTTCACCCTCTTATGGTCTTGGTTATATTCCCTGAGAACATCAATCTCAAGATGTTGATACTTCCTCCATGCCTTCTAAATCCACTCATTCCCATCGCACATCTTATCATATTCCCAAAAATATATTTCCATTCCGCCTCCCTCATCCTACAAGTGTCAAAAGCATGTGACCATACACCTTCCACTATCCAATTTACCTCTGCTACTTCTAACTCCTAACATCCCTCCATCCATTTTACCATCACTTCTCCCAACACCAAATCCATCCATCTACACATTCCCTCACATTTCGAATCATGACCAACAAATGCACATATTGTCTAAACATGAAGCTTCCACTCATTCCACCATACCCATGGGATTCAAAAATAAACATTGGGATGTCTCCTGTTATATAGTGAAAAACCCTAAAGGTCCTAATGCCTTAGGGTATAAATGCCAAAATTCAAAGAAAAATCCATCTAAAATGCTATCCAAGCCCATACCTCCAAAAGTGAAGTCCAAAACTAAAATGGTTTGGGTACCTAAGCAAAAACAACGAAATTCAAATGAAGCATCCACATCCCAAAAATCCCAACCATCTCCTTCCATCCAAAGTTCCCATTCCATTCAAAATATCCAAAAAACCCACAAGCCAAACAAAAATCATAAAAATACTAAGTCTATGTGGGTACCCAAGTTACTACGTCACCCATCTTCTCAGTAAACATTGTCATTGCTTCCTACACCACCTCCACATCAAAAGATTCAATGTTTACCACGGTGTGTGCAACTGTTGGTCATGATTCCTTTCCATTCCACAACATTTCCACATACCTCTATCTCCCCATCCTTAATCCACTATCCTACATATCTCCCCAATCATTTCCCTATGGTCCATGCTTTTGCATAAGTCCTCCTTAATCCACATTATAATCCACTATCTACCTAATCCATCACCCTTTCATAAAATCCCATACCAACATCTATGAGCATAATGAGAAGTGATATGGTCCATGCGATGACATCCATCCCTAGTAGGAGTACCACCTTTCATGAAACCAGACACTGGAGTCCCTCTTGTCCATATTCCACCTATCCTATTCAAAAAAAAAAAAAAGAGAAATCCCTTCGTCCAATGGTGAAAACCTAGTAAACAAACACCTTGGATAAGTACCATGATGAAAACCTGGCAAACAGGGGTCATGAGTAGGTTGATCTTCTATGTCATTTACCCTTGGGAGCACATTGTCTCATCGACCCTATCATTTTCCATCCTATCTTACCATACCAACCTATCATCCTTATCCTACATATACCTATCATATTGTTATCCTTCCATCCTCTCTTCCTCCTTTTGATCTTGATAAAGATCGGGGGCACAATGTTGACAAATGTTTTGGATATTTCTTGACATACCTCATCCCTTTCAAAAACAACCCTATCATCCTCCTTCGTCATAAACTCTGTCATGTCTAATCCCAAGCCTTACAGCTAGAATAGGGTAAGTTATTCCTATGCGACATAGTCTTTGGAGATCACATCCACCCTATCTTGCACGTGCATCCATTCCATCCCTAATCACCTATCTTTTTATCCAATCGTCCGATCCTACAAAGCCCCAATGTAAGAGAATCAAAAACATGTCAAAGATACACCGCTTCCTCCATATTTTAGGATTTTAGTCCTCATCTAGTCTTTTCTAACCACATCCATCAAATCACATAAATATACCTATCATGGCTTGTTGTTCGCTCGACCTTATCATCTTGTCCCATCAGTCTATCCATCCAAACCTTCGTCCATCTTGTCATTCGTTATAACTCCATCATTGCTACCATTGTCAAACTACGTCACCTCTGAGCTATCATGTAGGCAAGGCCATCATTGATGAGCCCCCAAGGCTTCCCATCCATTTCATCCCTTATCACCCATCTATTTGTCCATCCCATTCCACCCAATTTCCCATCGCCTAGGTCCTAGGTCCACAAAGTCTATTACCCGAACTACATTGCCTCTGCGTCATCACATAGGCAAGGCCATTTATCAATGAGCCCCTGAGGCACTAGGTTAGTCCCTTAGGGCCCATTTCTTCCTGTCTATTATCAGTTCGTCCATAATAAATTGATCCTTTACTTGACTGGGGGCAAATCCTTGACCTAGTTAGTGAACTGGATTTTTGAATGCTACAACTCAAAGGATAAGCAAACCAAATCGTGGTTTTATCACTAGACAACAAAGTAGCACAACATGCAAGCTTTAAAAACATCATCTTGATAGCGAGACATCGAACTAAACCTGACAACACCAACCTGCCTAAACTATCAAACATGACTATCAGTTATTGCAAGAAAATATATCTATGGCAAGAAGGTTTTTTGGTTGTTTAAAGTCGTATATCATGATTTTTGTTATTATGTCTTTTTATGCTACTCAAGGATGTCAAAAACTAGAGAAGCTATGATGGGGGCATAATTATTTTATTTGTTTGTTGTTTGTGGGTTTATCTTTAGTAATGTGAGACCTTGTCTAAAGACATGATCAACATAATGATCATCGAGGACATCAAAGGTATAAACATGAAATGGGTGTAAACCTTGTATGTTGATACGTAAGCAATACTTAGGTCATCTTGGTTCAATTATACTTAGATTCTTGTATTAACTTGCTAAATCAAAATCCATGTAAGTAATACTTAGGTCATCATGGTTTAATTATACCTAGATGCTTGTATTTTCTTACAACATTTTAAAAGCTCAATGATGAAATAAAGTACTTCAAAAAACTTGTATAGGAAGATGACAAAATCCACTATCATACATACCAAATTGCATTTCATTTCATTTATAAGCATTTTCACACATACCATTTATCCAAGTGTCACAAAGATCCAAATTCTATCCGTTAGTTACCCATTTGTTCCAATTCTTCTACCTACATTCTTCTAAGTGTTGTTTCATTTACGGTTGAGTATACTTGGCATAACAAAAATAATCATTTTGCATATTATGAGTGTGTACATCTTTAGTTCATTATCATTTAGGTGCATTAGTGGACTTAAAACATTTAGATCATGATAGTTGTGTCATTTATCCACATAGATTACATAACATTTCACATCAAAAATCTACAGAAACATAGATATCACAGTGTTTGCATATTAGATCATCATCCATACATAAAGCAATTAAACCATCATGTGTTGCATTTTACAATATCACCATAGTGTGCATTAGTCCATAGTAACATATTAGCATATAAGTCATCATGTCCATCATGTATCGCATAAAAGCATCATGTCACATAGATATCAAGTGCATCATAGGGTCGCATAAACATGTTAGAAACATCACATATAACCATAAGCATAATAAATAAATCCATCCATAAGAACACATGCATGTACTGCGTCGAACTCATGTAGATCATCATCATATATCAAAATAATAATAAAAGTCCAAGTATACAATGATGTCATAAAAAGTATCTATCTCAACCGGTCAAAAATGGTGTATACAAAAACTGGCATAACATGATACATGTCTAAGCAATTGACTATGTGGAGCTGGCCTCGGACAGTGTTGGATCTTGTGGCTGCTGTGGGGGAAGCTAAGGCCCTGTAGGCCTTGTCGGACCTGCAGGACCCGTCCCTGATGACCCACGAGGAAGTGGTGGCCTCATACCTACGTTCTCTATCTATGTCTGCCTCGACCTACTGCATGAGCTAGGATGGAAACTGCTAACCCTCTACTCTACTGGCATAGCCTACTCATACAGCCCTCTCAAATAGGATATCTCTTGTCCTGCCCTAACCATATCAGCCACAATCTAGCTGTGTAGACCATGGGATGTCGTCTATTGCACCTACTGTAATAGGGCCTCTTCCCTAGTATATCTCTATTTGGTCATGTCTCACTCAAGAATCACAATGCAGATATCACCCTATAGTTGTGTCACCTGCCCCTGTAATCGAGCCACCTGGGCTCACAAGGCTGCCTTCTCACCGCTATCCTGCCCCTGTAGCTGTGCCACCTGTGCCTGTAACTAAGCCACCTGGGCTTGCAATGCTGATGCCTCTCCATCACCCTACCCACCCTATGCATGTGCATGTGCTTGTACATGTGCCTGTACCTGTGCCTGTACCTATGGTTGCACCTGTGGCTACACCTGTGCATGTACCTATGCCCATGCCTACATCTGAGGCACTCTCCTCTATCTCACTCTCCTTTGACTACCATCATCCCCACCGTCATCCCTGTCATCTCCTCCATCTCCTCTGTCACCTCCACCTCCATCATCTCGTCCTCCCCTACCACCTCTGCTACTCCTCCTACCTCACCGTCGTCCCCTCCTCTATCGAGGGGCATCGTCCTCATCCTCATCATCATCCTCAAGTCACGAAACCAACTCTCCAGGACTAGAGTATCTAGGAACTGGGTGGGTAGTAAAGTGTGCCTCAAAGTCTGCTATCATACCCGCGTTCACTATCTGCTGCCTCATATCCCATGCCTGGTAGGGAATCTATAGAAAATCAGTCCTCACTGTCTCATACGATGCCATGAGACCCCACAGTGGACGTTCCTTGTGTGTTTGAGAAAAAATAGCAGTATCCTAGGGCAAGCCCTGAATCCTGCCAAACTGTTAGAGCACACGACTAACAATGTGGCACTCTAGTATGTAGGGAGTCCTCCCTATCAGCCATCGAGTCTGGAAATAATAAGGCAACTCTGTTGCATCCTTGTCCCACACCTCATAGTCTAGGTATGGTCCCCATGTCACCTCGTCCACATTATCCAATGTGTGATGTCAATACTCTAACTTTCCCAGCTTGGGAGCTAGGAAAGAGTCTCCTAAAACATATAAGAGTAGGGTCGGTCATGTCCCCTCACTCCCATGCCAATCAGCGTATGCAGCCAGGCCCAAATCTGAAGCAACGAAACACTAGCAGAAAGACTAGCAGCTCCATTGTATACAAATTGATGCAAATCATGGTACAAATGGGCTAAGATGCAGGGACCCCAAGAAAACTGTGTCCCCTCCTAAACCATCCTCTCTAGAGTCTGTCCCCATCCAACCTAGAAGCCACAGGATCTCCTATTGGGGCATACAACTCCTCCGATCAAACCTGCTAGTATGGTTGGCAGGGGCTCATAGTACTCTGCAATGTCCGCCCAGCTGATCTTTGTGCCCTCCAAGTATGGGTCATCGAACACTCGTCTGCACTCAGCCAATCCAGCTCCAGTAGCATAATGGTACTCAAACAGCTCACCCCTAATAGGAATCTATAGAATCTAATGAACATCCTCTAGCATCACCATCATCTCTCTAGTGGGTAGGTGAAATGTGCCCGTCTCACTGTGGTACCTCTCACCCAAAGTGGTCTATAATCTAAGGTTAGCCTGCATCTCGGGCATGAAGCAAACATACCATAAGCTGGTCGATCTAAGCACCAAATGGTTAGTATCAGTCAAGTAGGGCCTAAGCAGCTGCGTCAGAGGGAATCTCTCCCGTGACATCAGTACATGATCTAGGATCTCCTGCAAAATCGATAGCAAAGTGCATTAAAACACCAAATCAAACTAAGCCACAAATCTATCAAATCAAACAAAGTACTTAGCTAACCTATCAGGAAACCTATCCTATCCTTTCTTTTGAGATTTAATCAATCTCGAAGATGACCTATCAGTTGGCCAACATCTCTCACAATGTCGACTTTGTCAAACCAGCTAAGTATTTTACCAAACCTATCAGATGCGCAGCTTTGGTCAAATGCACTGAATCCCCTATCATTTGCGCTATTTCAAGCAATTGCACAAAAACATTGCTTATTCATGTGTTTTCACATCAAATGCGCAACTTCTTATCAATTGCGATGAAACACTGCTTATTTGTGTGTTTTTACAATGTTTATGTAGCTATAAAACACATGTACAAGACTGCTGCTTGATTGCGTCTAAAGACTTACATGCATGTAAACCCTAGTTGTTTGCACAAGACTCCCTATCATTTGTGAAAATTTCTCATATGCGTCGATTCTTGACTCATATGTGCCAAATTGGAGTATATATGCGTATTAATGGCTTATTTGTGCTAAAACACTAAACTTGCGCATTAAAAAATGGCAACTTTGACCTACAATTTGACCACCATAAATGCAAAATTGACCAAGTTTTGAAGGATACATACTGGGGGTCCATACTCTGCTGGTCGCTCGAATCGTCAGATCCTCTCAAATCGCTAGCTGGCTATCAGAATTTGGTCCATCTCTACTGACTGCTTTGCACTACTACCACACCAGAGCTCCTCAAATATCTCCACAAAAGACAAGTGTACAAATGACTAGGAGTGTGACCCCACATACCTATATATATAACAAAATGAGCCCTAATTGGAGGAGTTTAACCTTGTATGTGCTGGGGCATGGTTATTATCAGATTTTAGCCCGGTGTTAGCCAATTTCTTCTCCCACCTATCTTGTCAACCTATCTCATCGTGAGATTGTCCGTCATCTTGTCGTCTCATCTTCTCGTCCAATCTCCCGAGGGGGCATCCTATCATCATAAACCTGTACTAGGGGCAAACTGGGGCATGTATCATAATAAAAAAAAATTATTCTTTGAAACAATGTGATAAAACACATTGTCTCAAAGAGGCAAAATGTATACACCTAAAAGTGGCAAAGTGAATTAAATAAATATTTATTATTTATTTTAATTCCTACTTCTTCTATCAATTAAATAAATATCCTAATTTATTTAAATGATTCTCATCCCTCCAATAATTAAATAAAATCAATTTATTTAATTAAATTCCCTAAATCTTCTATAGTCTCATCTAATTAAATAATTCCTAAATTATCTAATTAATCCTAAATTCCTCTATCCCAAAGTCCTAATTTCATAATTTGACGTCACCTTTCCACTTCACCTTTCCACCTCACCATGTTGCACACATAATTAAATATTTTAATATTTAATTAGCTAATATTCCCTCACCCACATGTCCTATTTATCCTCCACTCAAATTAGTTAACTCATCAATCAAATCGGTTAACTAATTAGTCAATCGAGTTCATTGATCAATCAATTCAGTCAACTCTCCTATCAACCTAGTCATCTGATCAATCTATTCAGTTAAATCCTCAATCTATTCTGTTAACTCCCATAACTCTTGAAAGGAGCTTGGACACTTGTCCTCTTCTGATTTGCACACATTATCTCAATCTTTCTCAATCGTACACCTCACAGATAATTCCTCTAGTCATGGATCTATTGACACTTGGATTTGACATCTCCTCAGCCTATATAAACAAGGTTCTCACACCCATTTTATATCACTGAAGCTTTTGCAATCTTACTCTACAGAAATCCTACTAGTGTGCCTTTGGCAAAGCATCCTCATTCGCATTTGCATAATCCCATTATCATCATAATCATCCAACCATATCTCCATTATCCATCATCCATCTCCATTAGAATTGCATTTGTAGTTTAATCTTCATTGCACATTCCAATCACAACCATTCTCCTATTGTCATCTTCAATAGCAAGGAAGTACAACTTCTAAGAGCTAAAATCATACACAAGATCGATACGAGATAGGCAACAATGGAAGCTATGTGTCGGTATGTGGTGACTGATCATGCAAGTAATAAAAAATTTTCTATCTTTTTTGCACGACCGGAGTCAGTTGTTAATTTTTGTTGACCGACAAAAGAAAAATGACATTGTAAAACCCTAATTCTAGAAGCTTCCAAAAAGCTTGTTATAAGCGGCTGGAATGTATGGTACAATGAGGTATTCGCAAGATTGTAATCTATTTTGCACTAGATAATAAAATCATTGGATGGCTGAGTTTCTGTGGATGTAGCCCATATTGGGTGAACCACATTAAATTTTTGTGTTGATCTCTTTTGTGTTATTCCTCATTGTTATATTTGGGTTATTTAATCTGCATATAATTGTTAGTGTTTATTGCTTTGATCTTCCCTAACCCTAATAACTGGTATTAGAGCAGGTTGTGTTTGATTATTGTCTATAGGAAGGTCTCATCGTTGAGTGGGAGTCTCATGGTTAAGTGGGAGCAATGGCGGATGAGGGTAAATTGAAGGTAGATAAATTCAATGGGCAAAACTATCAATTATGGAAGATGCAGATGGAGGATTATCTCTATCAGAAGGATTTATGGAGGCTGTTGGAAGGAGTAGCCAAGAAATTGACAACAATGACTGATGAGGATTGGGAACTTCTGGATAGAAAGGCATTGGGAACCATTCGGCTGTGCCTGGCACCGTCTATGGTATTCAATATAACAAAAGTGAAGATAACAAGTGAACTGATGAAAGCTTTGGCCAAATTGTATGAAAAACCCTTAGCCTCTAATAAGCTATTTCTCATGAAGCATTTGTTTAATCTGAAAATGATTGAAGGTGGATCTGTGTCAGATCATTTAAATGAGTTTAATATGATTACCAGTCAGTTTATTTCTGTAAAAGTGAAATTTGATGAAGAGATAAGGGCTCTCTTGGTTTTATGTTCTTTGCCAAAAAGATGGAATAGCTTGGTAATGGTTGTAAGTAACCCTATCTCTGGTTCAAATACTTTGAAATTTGATGATGTTGTTGGTGTTATCCTTAGCGAGGAAATGCGATAGAAAAGCATAGGTGAGACTTCAACATCTGGTAATGATTTGACTATAGAGAACAAGGGAAGAACAAAGGAAAGAGGAAAAATCCCTACAAATCGTGGGAATTCACAAGGAAAGTTGAGGAAAGGTAGATCTAAATTCAGAGGAAGAATGGATTGTTGGCACTATGGAAAGCCAGGACACTTGAAGAAGGATTGCTGGTCTCAAAAGGGCAAACAAGGAGACAAACAACATGATGACAGTAAGGAAGCTAATGTTGCAAGTAATAAATTACATGATGCTTTAATTCTATGTTTAGATAATGCTAATGATTCATGGGTAATAGATTCAGGGGCTTCATTTCATGCCACACCCCATAGGAAATATTTTGTAGATTATGTTCAAGGTGATTTTGGAATGTATATCTGGGTGATGATGAACCCTGTCAGATTGTTGGAAAAGGAAAAATAAAAATCAAGTTGCAGAATGGAAATGAATGGTTGCTACACAAGGTAAGACATATTCCAAATTTGAGAAGGAATTTAATCTCTGCAAGACAACTGGGTAGTGAAGGCTGTAAAGTTACCTTTTTAGACAAAATTTGGAAGGTCACTAAAGGTGCATTAGTAGTAGCTAAAGGTGAAAAGGTAGGCACATTGTATTTGTGTACTGGTAATACTTATTCTAGCTTAGCTGCTATAGAAACAGTTGCTACTAATACAATTATAACACTTGTTGTAGGGACAGAAACAGAATTGTGGCACCATAAACTTGGGCATATGAGTGAGAAAGGGATGAAGATTCTTCACTCTAGAAAGTTGCTACCAGGTCTAAAGAAGACTGACTTGGAGTTCTGCAAAAATTGTGTTTATGGAAAATAGAAAAGAGTTTGATTTCTCAAAGTTGGGAAAGAGAAGAAGATTGAGAAATTAGAGCTTGTGCATTCAGATGTATGGGGGCCTGCTCAGGTATCTTCTCTTGGAGGCTCTTGCTATTATGTTACTTTTATTGATGATGCAACTAGGAAAAAATGGGTGTATTTCCTAAAACAAAAATCAAAAGTATTTGAAACTTTTAAAAAGTGGAAAGCTTTGGTTGAGAATGAGACAGGAAAAAAGTTGAAGTGTCTCAGATCTGATAATGGAGGTGAGTATTGCAGCAGAGAATTTGAGAATTACTATTCATATAATGGAATCCGCAGGCAGAAAGCAGTTCTTGGAACCCCACAAGAAAATGGTTTGTCTGAGAGGATGAATAGGACCATTATGGAGTGTGCAAGGAGCATGAGATTGCATGTTGGACTACCCTTACACTTTTGGGCAGATGTTGTACATATTGTTGTTTATTTAATAAACAGGGGACCTTCAAATCCTTTGGATGGTGGCATTCCAAAGGAGGCATGGATGGGCAAAAAGGTAAACTATTCATTTCTGAAAACCTTTGGTTGTGAAGCTTTTGTGCATGTTGATATTGAAAATAGAACCAAGCTTGAGGCTAAGTCTAAAAAATGTACCTTCATTGGATATGGAGTAGATGAATTTGGTTATCGATTATGGGATTTTGAAAATCATAAAATCATTAGGAACAGAGATGTTATATTCAATGAGAAGGTCATGTATAAGGATCAGCTGCAGGAAAAGAAGCATGAACAGGCCAAAAAGGAATATGTGCTGCTGGATGAGATTCCAGAAAATAAAATGCCAATGGTACCTGATGCTTAGCAACAACAAGTTATCCCACATACTCCTGCAAGTGTTAGACATTCTAAAAGGATAACTAGACCTCCTGAAAGATTTTCTCCATCATTATATTCTATATTATTAATTGATTCTAGTGAACTTGAAGGTTATGAAGAAGCAATGCAGGTAGATACCAAAAAGCAGTGGGAGCTAGGCATGAAAGAGGAAATGGATTCCTTGCTACAGAATTAGACTTGGGACTTAGTTCAATTGCCTACAGGTAAAAGAGCATTGCCAAATAAATGGGTTTACAGGTTGAAGGAAGAAGATGGAGGCAAGAAAAGATATAAGGCCAGACTCATGGTAAAAGGCTTTGCATAGAAAAAAGGTATAGATTTTGATGAAATATTTTCTTCAATTGTAAAGATGACTTCTATTAGAACAATTCTAAGTCTTGTGGCTGCGGAAGACTTGCATCTTGAACAGCTAGATGTGAAAACAACTTTTCTGCATGGAGGTCTGGAAGAGGAAATATACATGTAGCAACCATAGGGATATGAGGTCAAGGGAAAGGAGGATTTTGTGTGCAAGTTAAAGAAGAGTTTGTATGGCCTAAAGCAAGCACCTCGGCAATGGTATTTCAAATTTGATAGTTTTATGGTTGAACAAGGTTACAAAAGATGTCATTCTGATTATTGTGTTTATTTCAAGAAATTGGGTAATAGCAACTATATTATCGTGTTGCCGGGTCTAAGATGCAGCATATTAATGAACTTAAGCAGAAATTAGAAAATTCATTTGCTATGAAGGATTTGGGTGCAGCAAAATAAATCCTTGGTATGAGGATCACATGGGACAGGATAAACAAAAAATTATTTTTGTCGCAAAGTGAGTATGTAGAGAAGGTGTTGAAAAGGTTTAACATGCAGAATGTAAAAGTAGTTAGTACACCTTTGCCTAGTCATTTTAAGTTGACTAAGGAGATGTGTCCAAAGACATAAGAGGAGGAAGACAAAATGTCTAAGATACCATATGCATCATCTGTTGGCAGCTTGATGTATGCAATGGTATGCACAAGGCCAGATATTGCACATGCAGTGGGAGTTGTGAGCAGGTATATGAGCAATTTGGGAATGGAACATTGGAATGTTGTAAAATGAGTTCTTTGATATTTGAGAGGTACTACTTCAAAGAAACTATGTTTTGGAGGAACAAATTCTGCTCTAAAAGGATATGTTGACTCTGATCTGGCAGGTGATATTGATAGCAGGAGGAGTACTACAGGGTATGTTTTTACTGTAGGAGGTGCTGCAGTCAGTTGGATTTCAAGACTGCAAAAGATTGTTGTGCTTTCAACCACTGAAGCTGAGTATGTTGCTTCTACAAAAGCTAGCAAGGAGATGATTTGGTTACAACATTTTCTAGAGGAATTGGGGTAACAACAAGAAGATAGCCCTTTGTACACTGATAGCCAGAGTGCCATTCATCTTGCTAAGAATTCAGCTTTGCATTCAAAAACTAAGCACATACAGCTCATATACCACTTTATCCGGTCAGTTTTGGAAGATGGGCAGTTGAAGCTAGAGAAAATTCACACAAGTGAGAATCTTGCAAATATGTTCACAAAGGTACTTACATGGGAGAAACTAATTTCCTCATCAATTTTTGTTGGCCTTCATGACTAATAATGGTGGACATAAGAAACCAGTCAGGCCTGAAATCCAGTGGGCATTGTAAGTGTAGCGGTGTTGTCCAGGATCAGTCTCCAAGTGGGAGATTGTTTGGTGTGGAGCCTAATCAGTCTCCAAGTGGGAGATTGTTGGTATGTGGCGACTGATCATGCAAGTATTGTACACAAGTTATTTTTTTCCCTCTTTTTTACACGATCGGAGTTGGTTGTTAATTTTTGTTGACCGACAAAAGACAAATGACGTTGAAAAACCCTAATTCTAGAAGCTTTCAAAAATCTTGTTATAAGCGGCTGGAATGTATGGTACAGTGAGGTATTCACAAGATTGTAGTCTATTTTGCATTGGATAATAAAATCATTGGATGGTTGAGTTTCTATGGATGTAGCCCATATTGGGTGAACCACGTTAAATTTATGTGTTGGTCTCTTTTGTGTTATTCCTCATTCTTATATTTGGGTTATTTAATCTACATATAATTGTTAGTGTTTATTGCTTTGATCTGCCCTAACCCTAACACTATGAGGTAAATCGGTCTACAAAGGTAATAACTTTGTTTATTGTATTTGCATCAATTTCATTGAGTTATTAGATATTTAGTTGTTTAATACTATTGTTCACATTTTCCTCAAACACAAAGACCTCTACATAGTTGGATGTCTTCACATGTAACTAAAAATTCTTAGGGAATATGAATGTATTTCTAAAATTAGATTTGTTGGTTTGGTATCATGTTTAGTTAGTGACAACATTGTAAAATTTCCTAAAGCTTTTAGGAAGAGCTTTACATAATGACATATAGGATTTAGTTTGAGTATATGTGGATATTTCAAGTAGATTTGGCTATGTGTAAATCTCGTCTCATTGATTCACAAATCTATGTCTAGTTCCTATTTTGTAGACTCATATAGTTGTCTTGTTCTCTTTCTTACTATGACTTTGTTTCCCAATGGAGAGACATTAGTAGTAATGGTTAAATGATCAAAATCTTTTAATTCATGATTCTATTTATCTCACTTGGTAGATTACGTTCTATGACTCAATTTTATAACTTTTGTTAAATCCTTGGTGAGATCATATTGATAAACCTTCGAAGAATCATGCTTGTGTGGTCTATAATTTGCACATGTGTATGAAAAGTTTAAATGGATTCTTCTAAGGGGTATAAATCTCTTTTTTATAATTTTTTGCATGTGCATTCTTGAATTTATCTACTTAATAGAATTCATTGGTTTGCTCATGGAAAATCGGTCCACTCTAATACTTACTGACAAATCTTTAGGGTGTTGTGTGCATAGGTTATGTCTTGTTGAGATCTAATGTGTTGTTTTCATTTCTCTATAATTATCTTGTGAATACCTCTTAGATCACTCTCCATGGTTTTTTTGAGTTAGAAGTGAAGGGGAGTTACCCACTCTTATTAATTGGTCCATTGTTGCCATTATCTGATCATAAGTCTAACCTATTATCCTATGTTGACCTTACCTAACCTTAGATTTGGTTATTTCCTTTGGGATTTATGGAGTGACAACATTGATCACCAACAATGCTAATTGTTGTTGAGGATGTTGTTATTAGGTTGTGATTCCTAACCCTTGTGTTTCATGCTTTGTGTGGTGCTATTTGAAGCATTTACAATGTTATTTTATTGTGTGTAGTGTTGGCATCCCATCAAATTATGCCAAGAAAATGGCAAATTTGCTTGGGAATAGCTCCAATGTTGTGTTATCCTATGTTCCTTGATTTTGAAGGCTCTATTGGTTGTGATTGAGCCTAGTTTTATTCTTTTCCTATGGAGATTTATCTTGTTCCAAGGTTTTCCTCTTTAATAGAGGTGTCAACTTTGCTGTGTTCCTAAATGTTTTGTTGTTGTTATCCTTGCTTGACCATGGCCTTCTTTTTATGTTTCATGATATCTTGAATTTTAACTATCTTTATAAGACATGGGAGGTTATTGGAAGCATGGATGGCAGGACCTCCATTGGCCATTTCTATGCATTTCTCTTGAATCTCATGAGGAGGCTATTTTTCTTATGACAAAAATTGTGTGCACCTTTTCATCTTTAGCAAGAGTTGCCTGATACATTACTTATGATGGAGGTTGTTGAACATGATGTTATACATGTTTGAAATCCTAATGTGATCTTTATCATCTTTAGAGGGCTTAGCCTCAAAGTTTGTTGTTCACTTTTGATGAATTCTTGACTATGAGTGTTCAAACTATTGAGTGCACAACATGGAAGAATGGAGATAATACTATGAAGATGTCAAATGTGTTCAATTCAAATATTGGGCTTGATTTTGATGGATAAATCAAAATAGGGAAATCTGAAGAGTTTGGTCCTCCATGTGAAGTACCTCATGGTTCCCATTTTCATGTTGATGGTTTTTATGATGATTCACTTGAGTAATCCGAGTGATTTTGAGTGTATCAATATATTTGATGGTGATGTTCTTGGATCAGCATGTCTTTCTAAGCACGATGGGAGTGCTTCAAGTTTGATACATTCTACATCGATGAAGATCTTGCTCCAGATGCTGAGATGTGCAATGTTGTTGCTAAGCCCAAATGTTCCCCTTGGGATCCAAATGTCAACCTAGATTAAAATGGTTTGTCATGCTTTGATGATATGGAAGTGGGTCATGATTTAATTGATGATATATACCCTAACTATGTCAATGATCATATACATCATCTTGAGATTCCTTAGTATGTGGCATTTACTTCTAATCTCAAGGTTTCTTGTGATGCTTGTGTTTCAAATTCTGCTAGGTGGATGGGATGTGATTATTTTTAGTTCCCTATTTAGTTGCATGTTCTTCTAAGCATATCTATAAGCCCACATTTTTGGATCATATTTGCACTTGGGTATTTAATGTTGAGGCTTTTGTATACAAATTTTGATCTTGATTTTCATGAAGCGGTTAGCATTCTAATTCCTTATGCATGAAGATGAGTATGCTAACCTATATGATTATTAATCATATCATATGGTTCTAAATGATGATTATAAACATGATGTTATGTCTGGTAATTCGTACATGCTTAGTAATATCTTAATTAATCTTGAGTAGGAACACAAGATTCATTTTTATTTATATCTCCCCAATAGCATTTTTCTTTTGCACATGATGGGGTGTGCAAGCTTGATCATTCTTTAGCTATGTAGTATATGCACCTATAGGTCTATGAAGAGCAAATTATCTAAGAATCTTGTGTTTAATAGAGGAAAGAGGTTGATCCATGTTCTTCTATGGACTTGTGCCACAAATATCCTCTATATATCCCAATCCACATGAATATTTATCCTCTCTAGTGTCAGCTTCATATAAGTTTCAAGTGTCCCCTAATTGTGCTTTCATGTCTAGAGATGTGCAAGTAAAATTTCTTTCACTACTTATAATTTTATATATAGCCCCCTTTCCCTTATTAGTGTGTTTCTTTGTCTATACATGTTTTCTTGTGTTGTTTTTTCTTATGTTTCCCCCTCCCATCTTATCCCATTTTAGTCCTTGCTTGTTCTTCTTGCAAAGATGTAAATATGTCTTCTCGTTGCACCCATAGGAAGTGCACATCCTCAACTAGAGCAATATTCGCTTGTACCCCAAAATTTTAAATTTCTTGCCTTCATATCTACTCCCAAGCTCTCTATGTTTTGATTAGTGAAATATAATATAAGAAAATTGATTTGATGGGCCCCATCAAATTCTTTTATTGTGCCCCTTTGTCTTTTTCCCACCCTTGTGATATTCATTTGATCTTAAAAAATGATCATGTTTATTGACCTCCAATGTTGTAGTCATGGTGGCTCATGTGTGATCTTTTGATAATATATAAACTCTAGAGAAGTGATTCCATACTTATCTTAAGGGAAAGGGTTGCACCGTGATCATATGATTTCATGTACTATGGCAGAGTTGTGTTCTTGTCTTGTGTGTTGGATAGCCATTGGTAAATCTCATTGTTCTTGTGTGATAGATTCAATATTCTTAATGGTTTTAGATCCATTGGATCCACTTTTGATTAAAAAAAAACCTATGAAATCTTTTGGTGTATGAGTTTTTTCATGTCCATTAGGTTGTACCATTAATTGATCCACATCCTTGTCATATTCTATGGGTCCCTTCTCATGTTTTCTCACCCAATAGGTGTGATGTCATCAAAGTTGTCCATGTGGCATGATCTCACATTCTTGAAGGGTTGTCAACAAAACATCTATATATCTTATTGTGTCATTGGCTAGTGGATTGTGCATATTAGTGTATTGTAGGCTTTGGGATTGCACTATTGGTCGTTGATTTCCACATCATCCTATGGCAAGCCCAACCCCCTTTTATTTATTTGTCTTGATCCTGTAGTCATGATATCAACAAGATATATTTTGTATCTATAAAGGTTGGTAGGTGGTTATCATATTTTCTATTGCACCATTGGGAAATGGTATCTAGTTAGCTTATGTGGTTATGGATCTCCTACAAAACTATTGATCTCAATGGCGATTTGGAAGATCATGTGGTTTAAGGTTCATTGTTCCTCTTGAATTGTGTTATTGGTTCATATATGTGTTGTCAACATTTTGGTGGGATCCTTAATTGTGTGTGATCATAATGTCCTTAGGATTGTGAAACTATTGATTTTTGCCTAAGTTGTATCATCTTGTGGTTCACACAAGCCCTTTGTGATTGATGTTATATATCATTCCCTCGATTGCACCATTTGCCATAGTGGATCTAGATCATAATTATGATTAGTTGTGAAGGTATGCACTAGGAATAGAATGGATCCATGGGTGTATGTGCCCAATATTGTTATCATGCAAAGTTTTTTGATGGCATGCAATTGTGGCATTGTGAGCTCAATTTTTTATTAGTCCTTCAAAAAAAGCCACCATATCATTATTAATGTCTATATATGCTTGGGTGGTGATTAGGTGCCATGTGGATTTAATGTAGCATGATGTGGTGAAACTATGAAAAAGTTTGGAAATTGTTTTCTATTACCACATGGTGAGATCAAAGACAGTTTTCTCATCTTATGGTGCTTGTAATGATTTTATGTGATAGCATCCTAATCAATAAATGTAACATGTCTAGTGTGCATGCTACATGTGCAGGTGGTTGCAAAGTTAATGCACCAATAGAATTTGGAGCTCTAGGTGGCCTATGGTAGATGATGTAGATCTATATATGATCAATTTTACCTGGTGGTCCTAATCAAATAAATTTGAGGGTAGTAATTGGGTGTTTTAATGACAACATGGCAGTTCCCATTCCATGTGCTAGGAATCTTGTGCAAAATCAAATATGTGGCACATGGGACAATATCCTAGGATTTATTGAGATCAAATCCTTATATAATGTTTGGTGGTTATAGTTGTTGTGTGTAATAATGAAAAGAAGATTCCCTTATTCCCAACAATTGTTCCTATCTAATTGAGATCTCGCCTACCTGTACTCAACAATCATATTTGATTGTGCTTTATTGATGAATTTAATATCTAGTAGATGTTGTTTTTCAACAAAGAGTTTGATTTATGTCATGTTGCATGTTTCATATATACAAGAGATCTAAGGCCAGGTTGAGATGATATAAATATGTGGTTCTTGTATGAGAATAGATCTTTTGGCCATTGTTGTATAGGGCTACCTAAGTGTAGTCTATGGGATCAATTGCCATATGTCATAGCTTGTAGAGGTTGGATTTTATTTTGAATGAATCTCAGGAAGACATTGTAACACAAAGACCTCTCCATAGTTGGATGTCTCCATATGTAAATAAAAATTTATGGAATATGGATGTATTTTTTAAATCACATTTACTAATTTGGTGTCATTTGTGTTTACTTAGTGACATAGCACTGTAAATTTTTTCTAAAGTTTCTAGGAGAAACTTTACATAATGGCATATGGGATTTTTCTTAGTATATGTGGATATTTCAAGTAGACTTGGCTATATGTATATCTCTTGTTTCATTGATTCACAAGTGCGAGTCTAGTTCCTATTTGTAGATTCATATGACCATCTCCTTCTCTTTCTTACTATGACTCTATTTCTTGATGGAGTAGGCACTAGTCTTAATGGTTAAATGATCAAAATCTTTTGATTCATGATTCTCTTCATTTCACTTCGTAGATTAGGTTCTACACATATAAATGATTTAGTTTTATAACTTCTATTAAATCCTTAGTGAGATCAAACTAATAAACCTTTAGAGAATCATGCTTGTGTGGTCTACAAGTTGCACATGTGTATGAAAAGTTTAAGAGGATTCATCTAAGGGGCATAAATCTATATTCTATCGTTGGTTGCATGTGCAATCTTGTATTTATCTACTTAATAGAGGCCTTTGATCTACTCATGGTAAGTTAGAACACTCTAATACTTAGTGACAAATCTTTGGAGTGTTAGTGTGCATGGGGTATGGCTTTTTGAGGCATAATGTGTTGTTTTCATTTCTATTTAATTGTCCTATGAAGACCTCTTGGATCACCCTCCATGGTTTTGTAGAGCCAAAAGTGAAGGGGAGTTACATACTCTTATTAATTGGTCTATTGTTTCCATTGTCTAATCATAAGTCTAATCCATTATTCTATGCTGACCTTCCCCAACCTTAGGTTTTGGTATTGTCTTTAGATTTGTGGAGCTACAATATTGATCACCAACAAGTGTTAAGCATCAATGTGGCAATTCAAATGTGTGCAAGTCTATCAGCACAATCCACTATAATGGTTTGAAGTGGCTTTTTGCTAAACATATCCCTAAATGCTCATCCTCGTTGTGGAATAATTAATGCTTGAAATATATTTTTATGATTTGGATTGATATTTGAATTCTCAAATTTTGAAAATGCTCTCCCAACATTCAACATTTGATGTTATTAATGATTAGTAACTTTTCACATTCAACTTGAAATTCACCAAAAAATATGCTATTTTGTTTGCTTCTCTAAAGTAATGAACAAAAGGGTGAATACATGCTAAGATGGACCAATTGGCATCATTAAGTGGAAGTACAAATGTTGAAAAATAGACATAATGTATCTTCACGTAACAAATCAAAGAGATTTCCAATAAAATATCAAAAAAGGTAAAATGGAAGCTATAGCATTTTGAATTTAGTTTATAAGATAATTTATTTTTGAATAATTTCAAATTATTTTGGTGAAAATCACATATTTCAAAGAGACTACTTAAGTGTAATATAAAAGTAGTAGTCATTTTGGCAAACCTTTTCTGAACAAAAAGTAATATTTTCTCATAAAACCTTATATAAATGTAAAAGACACATGTGCAAAGGTTTCAAATATTTTAAAATATTTTTTCATAAATAAATAAATAAATATTAAATTATTCTGCAGTAAATTGTGTTTTCAATGCTATTAAGCATGACCTCCATGATAATTGTAATGTCATTGTGGAGAACTCCCTTCGGTCACATTTTAGTGAACTTGGTGTTGTTCAAGTCGATAAGGTTGAAGAAGTGTTCACATCTTCTTCTTAACCACCATCCACACCCACTAGCGCCTGATGATGATGAAGTGCATGTAGCAGAAGATAGTGAAGATGAACATCATCCTAGTTTCTTGGTGGCTAATTTAAATGTGAATGACCCCCCTGTGTAGCTGATGTTATTTAGTTTCATATTTAAATATCCATATGCTATATGATGTTGTTTATCAGTATTATGTATGCCTCATATTACATTGAGAAGCTATATGTCCTTATGTTAGCAACTATAATGGGCTTATCTCTAGCCTTTTTTTCCTTTTTGGGCCCCTACAATAATCTTATATATACTAATATAAAATGTTTTGAGGTGCATGCACCTTTTACTGAAAAAATTTAATGCAATTTTTTTAAATATAAATGACTAATTTGTGTTCAACCTAACTTGGTTAAAAATATGAAGTTTAATTTATCTTAGTGTATGGTTGATGAAGCATAAGGTGGACCCGAACTTTTATTTAAAAAGTGATACATGAATTGGAAGCTATGAGCCCTTTTCAATTAATGTATCTATAAGGCATACAAACATAGTGTATTTAAAAATTAATTATTAATTATGTAAAAAGTTGTCATAAGAAAAAAATTACATTTTTTTGATCCTAAGAGTTTCCTCTACAAACTATTTTTGTTTTATCAAATAGATCTAATGGTAGGCCATGTAAATTCAAGGCCAAAGTTGAGGAAGCTATTAGGATGACATTGAGTGCATGATTTACAAGTTTTTTGCATATACCCTTTATGATTGGGTAGATCCTTTATATACCCACCTCACTCTCATATGAGCATCTCATCTCATCTCATTCTTGTATGCTTTGCATTTCCTATCAAATAGAATACAATTTATTCTATCATTTTGGTTTTCTAGTTTTGCTTTCCTATCACTCATTTGCATTCTTGGTTGGCTTCACAGCCAAATCTTACATGGTATCAAAGTAGTTGTGAGTTGTGGGTTAGTTTTTTAAGAAATCTGAGAGTGTAGAGTTGCTATTTTTTTAAAAACATGACAATGTTTTTCTCTTGCATCCTCAAATGATCTTGAGAAAAAAAAAAGTGTGGAAGAAATACTAGTTTTTGGGGGTTCTTTTTCTAACTTGCCATTTGCAGGTTTATTCAGAGCATTCTGGAGACTTTCTGTGCTCACCATTGAGTTAAGAGAAACTAAGATAGTTAGATTTTCCTTTTGTTTCATCCTAGTTGGACACCGAAGAACAAATTTGTAAGGGTTTGAAGTGAGAGGTTTGTTTCTAGATCCAACAAGGAGCTGTCATTTTAGAGCATTTTGGGTCAAATTTGACTTGCCATCACATTCAGAAGGCCCAAAAACCCTAAGATCGAGTGTCAATTAATTGATTTCGGATAAATTTTCCAAGAGAGGCAAACATTGTTTTCTCAGGGAGTCATATAACCCCCGTGAATAGTGCACATAGCATTTTTTTTTAAATCTATGAATAAAAAAATCAATCAAAAATTTTATTTCGTAGTTTTTATTGTAAATTTTTTGGTTTTAAAATTATAAATAAAAAATAAATAAAAATAAAAATTTTAAATCATACCAAGGGTACTGACAAACTTGTTAGCCCCACTTGTGGCACTAGTGTGGAGCCCATAGGGCTTGAGTCATGATCCATGGGCCACACCATAAGGGCTCATCGAGTCTTGGGGTGTGGCCTTTGGCCCCCTAACCCCTTCTTATTTGGCTCACATGTCCCTTTGGAACCCCTTCACAAACCTCAACCTTTGTGCCAAACTTGGCACCTCTGCCACATTTGGCAGTTTGGTCAGATCCAGTTAGTTGGAGTTTTAAACTTATCTGGAGGTCTTCTACTTTTGGCGAGCCTCCACATTTATCTGGTTGATATCTTAGGCTTGTGACCTCTTGTTTATGAGAAACTTTTTTTATCTGGGCTAATTTTTTGTGCTCTACATGTTGGTGTAGATGGTTTCTAATTTTGATGTATGGATTTTCCAAAACTTGTAAATTCTCTAAGGTGACACTACATAATTCTCATTTTGGGAACTTCAAAGGCTTGTAACTTTCACATACAATCTCAGATTAAGGTGATTCTTTTTTTTGAAAGTGTATGATTTTTCATGTACTTTACAGGAGTGCTATTTGTTTCACTTGGTCTTTCTCCAGAATTATACTTTCAGAATATAACTATTTTTGAGGAGTTACAAAGCATTAAAATCAAGGACCTACTTTGCGTTCTTGTTGATGGCAATTGTAATTGCACTAAATATAAAGGTGCCAAATCATATTTTCTTGGGTGGTTTCTTTGATTGAGTGATTCGTTAGGGTGGATGTTTCTTGGCGTGTTTGTGCTTGTGCATCTCTTTCTACTAGTGTTCTACTTTTCCTTCACAATTGGGTCACTTTAAGTTTCCATTACTAACTCCATAAAACTAGAACACATGACATAAAAATGCACAGAATACCTTAATGCAACAAAATTATACACCATATGTTGAACAAAAGGTAGATGAACCCTCGGATGATAAGGAAAAGGTACAATGGATGCTTGAACATGTTGGAGTTGATAATTAACTCAAGCCACAAAGATCACCTGGAAAACCTAAGATTTACCTTCCACAAGAGAAAAAAGCAAAGAGGAATAATTTGTACAATAAGGATGAATTAATGAAATGGATTCATGAATTACATGTGAGAACCTGCTTTTATATTTGCAAGTTAGAGAAAAACCCTAATATGACTTAAGAATAACCTAAGACTAAAATTAGCCCTAAGTAAACTTAATAAAGTGTAATTAAATATTTAATTACACCAACACCCCCCATAAGTGCAACTAGGGAGAAATGAAAACCATGCAACTAATGCAACAATGGGTCCCGGCTACAAGGCCATGTTAGGTACCCATGAACAACAAGAATCTCTCATAAAGTGGAGAGAAAGGAGAAAAACCCAGTGGGAGAAAACTCCTCTCCAAAAGAGAGAAAAAACAAGTACATGAACATGTGATGGAAGAAGGACTAATACTAAGACCCCCCAAGAACTGATTCCATCACAAAAGTACAATCATCAATGTCCCCCATAAAAGAGGAAGAAGAGAGAAAGTCTGATGACCCCCCAGAAGTGAGAAGGATGAAACCCCATGTGAGGAAATGCTCCCTTTCAAAATAGAGATGAGAAGAGAGACCATGCAGCCACTCCTCAAGATGACTCTTGCAGTGCTGGAAGATGCTCGACACAGAATAAAGATGAAGACCCATGAACGTCGAACAACATTCCTCCCCTTCGAAAGAAATAGAACTGCAGATGTGTGCATAATGTCTTCCCATTCTGGATAGGAATATACATGAAGAAGGATAAATGTCTTTGAACTCTGCACATTATCCAAAGACAACAAAGATGCTCCTGAAAACTACTCAAATGTCTCCAATCCACTGCCAAACTATGACTGAAGAAGAGGAGGATGAAGAACAATCTTTGAAGTAGATGAGGGTGATGCAACTCCATCGAAGATGTCATCAAAGAGAAGACAAATGTCCTCAATGTGGTCCTCCAAATCTGCATGATGGGACTCTACAAACAACAATGATATATCTAGTAGAAATGTATGCCAAAAAGCTATCTCTGGAAGACTGATAATGTCCTACTGCAAAGAATCTGATGTAGCAACAGGTAATACAGATGTGATCTCGATAAGAGAAGGAGAAGCAAGAGAAGTCACCATGTCATCTAAACTAGCAAGACCTGTCAAATATGCAAGCTCCTCAATTGTATCATTATCAAAAGGTAGAAAATCTGCATCATCAAGGGGTATGTGGCAATCCATAACAAGATCATCTGGGAATGGAGAGAGATGTGGGTCTCCATAGATCTCCCAAATTCTAGTCCAAAGAGCGCGTGGGCACTCAATATGTGAGATAGAACACATAGTGTCATAATCAACACTAGAACCAATCAATCCTACAATATGATCAATATAATTTCCCCATGCAGATTTCCTCCCAGGTGTATCTGGTTCAAGTATGAGTCCATAAAGATAAGGCAAAAGATTAAGCCACCTGAGATGTGTCAAGATGTCTTTTTGGCAAGACTCATAATTATCCTTACCCAATGTTACCACAGAAGGGTGAATAGAAAAACCCATGATATCTCCTCAAATAAATCAGATTAGAGATCAACAATCTGAATATGTATTAATGTTGATAAATGAAGCCCAACAAAACAAATAAAATTTATACAGGTGCCAAAATGTCTAGAATATCAAACAAAAGCCATAAAACCTACAAAATGAATAAATAATACTTGGGTTTGAATATGTAAAAAGTGCATGGATGTTTATGTAGAGGTCCTCAATACCTTTCCAACGCCACAAGAATCACAAAAATTGGAGATCATGGCAAAAAGATATGAGCTCGGAGGCCAAAAAGTGTATCTGAAATTCAAAAATTATACTAGCAACAAAATCTAGAAAAAATACCTACACCATTGGATTGTTCTTGGAACCAACTTTCCAACGCCTATTTGGTTGTGAAAATCCGATTCCGTTTGCCCAAGATATGGCAAAAAGAAGAAGACCCCTCTGAAGCACAAATTTGGGGCAAAAAATGGCCCCTTGTTGCTAGATTTAGCAGAATCTCTGCCAAATTTAGAGGATCCGCCAAAAATGGTGAAAAAGACCAAACAAAAGCCAAATTTGGCACGAGCACCCTAGTACATGCAATTTTAAAAAGCTTTGATTTTCTTTTGGTTTTAAAAAAGGTTTTTATTTGTTTTAAAAAATCCTAAAAAACGCTAAAGTTGCATGTTATAAGGTGGGCTTTTTTTTGAAATAAGGATATGAGCTATTAAGGGAGGCTCGCACCCTATTAAAGGGGAGGACTTCCCAAAGCTCACGCTTGCAACAGGTACAGGTCCTACATAGGTACTTGGTACCTTAAACATTTTCTTTTTGATTTTTTTTTTCTTAAACCTTTTTTACTTTTACAATGAAAGAAAAACAAAGCTTGTTTTTCAAAAAAATTGATTTTTTTTTTTTTGCAGAAAACAAGAAAATTAAAAAAAAAATTGAATTTTTTGAAAAATTTCACCTCGAACTGCGTGTTGGGCAAGTCGTACGGCTTGCCTGACAATTTTTTTTGTCCCAGATAAGCTCGAGGCCGATTTTGACGATTTGACAGTCGATCTTAAGGTTTTTAGGCCTTCTGAGCACAATGGTGAGGTTCGTTTGGGCCCAAAACGCTCCAAAAAATAGCTTTCCTCTATATCCCAAAAAAAGCACCGACTGAAACCTTCACAGATCTGGCCTCCCAAGACCAAATTCAGCCAAACAAAAGACAAATTCACCTTTTCCAGCTGCTCTAAATCCAATGGAATACTCCGTTTTACACAAAAACACACCCAGCAAATGGCTCTTGCTTGAATTTTTCTCCAAATCTGAGAAGGGGCTTGCAGATCCATTTTGATACCATGTTGGAGTTGATAATTAACTCAAGCCACAAAGATCACCTACAAAACCGAAGATTTACCTTCCATAAGAGAAAAAAGTAAAGATGAATAATTTGCACAATAAGGATGAATTAATGAAATAGATTCATGAATTACATGTGAGAACTTGCTTTTATATTTGCAAGTTAGAGAAAAACCCTAATATGACTTAAGAATAACCTAAGACTAAAATTAGCCCTAAGTAAACTTAATAAAGTGTAATTAAATATTTAATTACACCAACAAAACATACAAAAACTCTTGGTTATCTTTGAAGTTTCATTTTCATTGATCTAATGTTTCAAATTGAAGCATGTACAAATTCACATGATGCTTTGGAAAAAGAAAGGCTCTCTTTGGCAAAACTAATGAAGTTAGGGGCTATCAAATCAACACTAATTTGATGAGCCTTGATCCAAAATATTTTGACAACATCCAAGACTATATCACAAAGGTCAATGAACTTAGAGCATAGTGTAAAGCATGTAGCATTGAGAAAAATGACATTCAACTAGTATTTAGTGCCCTCAACAAACTCATCCCTGAACATGCAACCTTTGTTTCTATCTTTCACACTCATAGGTTGACTATGGGATCTGCATATACTATTCCTTCATTTTCTTCCTTCTATGAAATGTTGATGTGTGAACAGGGGAAGCTACTTTCGATCATGGGTCTCCTTAAGCCATCACAATCTTAAGCTTTGTTGGTTGGTCAGTCGAAGGGACAAAAAGAGTTAGGTCAAACTGACAAGAAACAAAAGAGGTTAAAAAATAAGTCACATAAATATCAGCCACAACCCTTGTCTGCTCTAAAAGCAGACTCCAACTCTTCATCAAAGGGGAATTCTCAGAAGAAGGAAATGCCAACTTGTAGCTATTGCAAGAAGGTTGGTCATGAGGAACACTCTTGTCATAGGAAGTAGATTGATGAGTTGAAGCATCTTATGAAAAAAAAAACATTAATCTTCCTTCCTTTGTTGCTCAATAATCCTCCACTCCTTCCAAATCAGGTAAAGAGAAAGCACTTAGCAACCACACTTGTTTCTATAGATTCTTCTCAATAGTGGATTCTAGACTCAGGCGCATCACATCACATGGGTTCTATCAAAGAATAGTTTTATTTGTTGGAGCCTTGTTCTATGTCTCACATTCTCATTGGGGATGATTCTCCAGTGGATGCCATTAGGAAAGGTTCAGCTAATGCTAGTACTGGTACATTTGAAGATGTTCTCTATGTGCCTAAGCTATCAACCAACCTTCTCTCCTACTGGATCACCTAGAATGGCAGGAAGGTCAAATTCACTCCATATTCCATCACCATCATGGATCTTGAAGATAATGCACTCCTTGCAGTTGGTAAGGCCAACCATCAGTCTCAACTCTATGCTTTCTCTCATTTTATACCTGATTCACATTCTACTACTTTGCTCACCCATTCTAATTCTATGAGTAATCCATGGCACAAGCAGTTTGGCTATCTCAACTACCGCTATCTTTAACAGCTCAACATGCAGGACATGGTCACAAGTCTTTCTCAGATCAATTTTTTAGATGGAGTTTGTTTGGGTTGTGCCTTGGGAAAGTATCATAAGGACAAGTTCAACAAAGGGAAGGCTTAGAGGGCTTCAAAAGTCCTTGAGCAAGTTCACAATGACTTGGAAGGTCCCTTTCCATCCTTTTCTTTCAACAAGGATCACTATTTTCTCACCTTCATTGACGACTATTCCAAATACACATGAGTCTACTTTATTTAGTAGAAAGGTGAAGTCTTTGATAGATTTCAAGAGTTCAAGGTTTGTGTCAAGAAACAATATGGTAAATGCATAAAAATTATTTGCATGGATAATGACAAAAAATATGTGAACCATCACTTTGAGAAATTTTGTATTCTTGAAGGGATTGATCTTTATTATGTTATCACCTACACACCTCAGCAAAATGGTGTAGTAGAGAGGAAAAATAGGTCCCTGAAATAGATTGTTGGTTGCATGATCCACACATGCTCTCTTGCACCTGAGTATTGGGCAGAAGCTATCAATTGTCTTTCTCACATCTAGAATAGGGTTCCTCATAAGGCATTGAAGGGCATCACTCCCTTTGAAGCCTAGTGTGGTAGGAAACCTATTGTGTGTCACTTCAGAGTTTTTGGCTCCCTAGCATGGGCACACATTCCTTCAAAGAAGCATTTGGCCTTAGAACCTCAGAATCGGCCCTGCATCTTTGTTGGATACCCCAATGGTGTCAAAGGATATCAGCTCTTGGATCTTGAGACACATGAGCTCTTCATTGAGTGAAGTGTGCATTTTAAGGAAAGCTCTCCCATCTTGTCCTCACATCTTCCTTCCTCCATAGTAGATTCAGATGACAATGACTATGAGGATTTTCCTCTAGCTTCCTCTACTCACAGGGTTGATCATGAGGTTCCACCCTCCCCTTCATAGAGTTCAAATTTTGAGATTGAGGATTCTCCTCCTCCATCCCCTTCCATGCCTCATTGGGCTTGTTAAACACTTGAGTTTGTAGGAGCTCTTGTTGAGGATCCTTTAGAAACTTGAAGGACTTAGTTACAATACTAGGATATTCTACATCCCTACATTACCATAGCTTTAGATCCATAGTCATTTCATGAAGCATCAGGTGTTGTTGAGTGGGATTCAAAAATGGAGTAAGAATACAACTCCTTGCTTTAGAACAACACATGGAAGCTTTTTCCACTTCCTAAGGGAAGGAAATTGGTTTAGTGTAAGTGGATCTATCAAAATAAATTTGCATCGGATGGATTAGTTGACAGTTTAAAGCATGACTTGTGGTTGTATAGGTGTTGGAATGGAAAACACTAACTTATAGGAAATTGGAAAACAATTTACAGAAATAAGTTACAAAGAAGAAAAAAGGATGAAGAGAAGAACCAAGAACTAGAAAAAGAACCCACTATCTAGGACACCAGCACATCACATGCTAAGTGTTGTCATTCATACAACCTAGAAAATCAAACAGTTTCTAGAAAATACGAAAATCCACTCAATAGTTTACCCAATCTACAAAATAAGAAAAAGGAACACAACAGTGAGCCACCAAATACTAACAGAAATAAGAATAACAAAGATAAACTAACGAAATTAAATGAAATAACATAATGGACTAGAGAAAGGAAGAGATACTATAAAAACCTCTGTATGGTTGAATACTCTCCCAAATATTTGTAGTTGAAGACAAGAAAAATTGTTGGGATTGTTTGGGGGTTTTCCTTCAGGTCAAACCCCTACAATATGCTCCACCTTATTTTAATTCAATACATGGCTAATATAATGTTTGGGGGTTTGCCTTCAGGTCAAACCCCTAGGTTGTTCAAGGATATGTAAGTGGCTATGTATTAGCCATGTATTGAATTAAAATAAGGTGGAGCATATTATTCTATGCTTAAAATTTTATGCAGCTTCTAAAAACTTTGCCCATTTTTCTCTCAATTTTCAATGTTGCAATGGCCAAAGGTTTCTCACAAGTTCCTAGTGTTGACTACATTGAGAGCTTTGCCCCCATTGCCAAGATGAACTACATTTTCTTGATTCTTTCTATTGTTGCAGCTCAAGGTTGGGTTGTACATCAAATGGATGTCAAGAGTGCATTTCATCATGGGGATCTACATGAGATTTATATGGAGTAGCCATAAGGGTTTGTTCAGGATTCTTCATTGGTTTGCAGATTGAGGAAGTTTCTCTATGGCCTCAAATAGGCCCCACGGGCTTGGTATGCCAAGATGGACTCCTTTCTTCTCTCAATTGGGTTCTCCAGATACCACTTAGATTAGAATGTCTACATCTTGAGATAGGAGGATGCTCTTCTTTTCTTGCTTCTCTATGTTGATGACTTAACTGTCACAGGGAGCACCTCATACATCATTGCGAGCATCAATACTACTTTGCACAATAGGTTTTCCATGAGGGTATGTGCATGGAAATGGGCAACCAAAAGGGGGTCAAAAGTGGCCACTTTTTTTTCTTCTAAAATTAGTAAAAATTGATCTTGGATGAGAAATTGAAGATAGTCATACTCAAAATTAGAAGATGTGATAAGAACAAGATTTGTAGTGCTCGGAATCTAGTTTCTAAACTACTATTTTTTTCTAAAGATGGTGGAGATTAAGAGGTTCAAATAGAGGGAGCACACAAAGTGCTCCTGTTTTTGTTAGAAAAATATAACATAGTGTCTAGTGTCCCCCCCCCTAAAATGTTGACTTTTTTTAAGTATTTCACAAATCGCTTCAGTAGAAAATTATCTAACATCATGTAGTTTATGCCTGATTTTTCTATTAATTTTTTAATGAATATATGATTTTTATTAATTTTCAAAGTGGATACATCCTGAAAAATAAAAATTTGAGTGTGCTCCCCCCTGATTTTTTGAAAGCTAATAAAAAATCAATTTTTTTCAATGTGTATAGGATTGAATCTAGAATTAAAAATGTAATTTGTTTCAAATTTTGATAAACGCATAAAAAATGACAGCAAAAATAGTAGACATATGGTTTTTGCAAAAAAAGAACACATTAACAAAATAAATTCAAGATGGAAACCTTAATGTTATCATATTTTAAAAAAAATACATGGTTATAAAGCTAATAAAAAATTTGAAGTCATCCTGACATTTTTTCATATTGACATTGAAAAACATGTAAACTTGATAGAGAGCACGCTTGGGATTTAGTTGGTTTTCTAAGTTTTGTTGAAAACACATCCTTGGGGTCCAAAAGGTAGGTCCAACCCTTTGGATTGGATACCCAAGGCAAATCCAACCCTTAGGGTTGGAATTTCCTAAAGCAAGAAAAAACGTGCTCACATTTTAGACCAGTTAAAATCCTTTGGATGATTAGTTAAAATGCTTTAGAAAACTGATGTCACTCCTCCATCTTCTTTCACTCTAGAGTAGCATCATGTCTAGGAAGAGACAACTGTTATATTATTAGGTGATGATGAGGAGGAAGATTCAAGGCCTCCATAATTTCAAATAGAATAGGCAATGTTGGAACAAGTAGCATCATATGCACCTTGTTAGATGAGGCAATAGAGTTAGAGAGATGCATAGAGGAGAGAGATAGAGAAGGAGATAGATAGAGAGGGGGAGAGAGAGAGAGGGGGGGGTGGATATATATATATATAAACACAAACACACACACACATAGAGTTGAATAAGCCCTTATAGAAAGTGCTTCAAACTTTGAAAATATACACTAATCCTTTTCCAACATGTCAATTTAATGTTTCATGGAGGAATTCTTGTTTAATCATCATTTCAACAATAAGCTTATGCATATTCTAAAGTCTCATAAAAATGATAACTCAATAGTTCCATCACTCTCTATCACATTTGTTAAAGGTTCTACCATACATAGAGATGACAAATTCATTCTACATGATCTAGAGAGGGAAGTAGAGATAGATCTAGAGAGAGAGGGAGAGAGAGTGAGGCAAAGATAAAGATAGAAGAGAGAGGGAGAGATAGAGAGATAGGGAGAGGGAGAGGGAGAGAGAGGGGGGTTGAGATAGACAAAGGGATAGATATAGGGAGAAAGATAGATACAGAGAGAGATAGAGATAGAGATAGAGATAGAGATAGAGATAGAGATAGAGATAGAGATAGAGATATATATGGAGAGAGGGGAGAGATAGGGAGATAGAGAGTGAGGAAGAGATAGAGGGAAATATATAGAGATATAGAAATATCTAGAGGTAGAGAGGGATAGATTAAGAGATAGGGTTATAGGGAGAGATAGAGAGAGGGAAAGAGAAGAAGAGATAAAGAGAGATGGGGAGAGAGATTGAGAGGTAGAGAGATGGGGAGAGAGATAGAAAGGGAGAGAGAGATAGAGAGAATGAGGGAGAGAGATATAAAGAGATAGCTATCTATAGATGAAGGATAGAGAGATAGAGGGAGGATAGAGATAGAGAGATAGAGGATAGGTAGAAAGAGACTCTTCCTCTCTCTATCTTTCCCTCCATCCCTCTACACATCTCTCCATATCTCTCCCTCTCTCTATCTCTCCATGTCCTTCTCTCCCCCTCTGTCTATCTCTATCTATCTCTCCCTCTCTATATTCCCACTGTTATCTCCCCTCTATCTCTTTGTATCTCTTGCTCTCTCTATATCTCTCAATCTCCCTTGTCTCTCTCTCCCTTTGTCTCTTTCGCCATCTCTATCTCTCCCTCTATCCTTATCTCTCTATCTCCCCTCTCCTCCCTCTCTATCCCTATCTCTCTATCTCCCCTCTCCCCCTCTTTATCTCTCTATCTCTCTATCCCCCCTTCTCTCCCTCTCTCTATCTCTATCTCTTCCTCTGCCCCCTCTCTCTTCCTATCTCTATCTCTCCCTCTCCCCCTCTCTCTATGTTACTTGACTATATCAATACCTTGTTGCTCTATCTCTATCTTGTTGCTTGAACATATTGTGTAGGTTCTAAGTGATATGGTGAAGAAAGAGATTGATATGGTGGAGACCATCCTATCTCCAATAATTGAAGATGCTTGGTCCTATGTCAAGAAGTTCTATAGTTGCCCCTTAAACAAGCTAGTCATGGTGCAAATTATGAGTAGAACTAACATAACATGGAAAATCAATGACATCATAGAAATTCATAAGGCCAATGAGGAATGTAAAGCACACTTAGATTTAATTGGACAAAAAAAAATGGTATGTAGACCTATATTCATCAACTAGTCTTGTAGGGATTTCCCTCACCACTAGATGAGAATCAAAAAGTATTCCCACATGACAAATTTCTAGAGCTAGTGAATGAGAAGAGCCAAGAAGAAACTATATATAGATTGGTTATCCTCATTTCATCTTCTATGGGTCTACCATATCCTTAGGGGGAGAGAGAAAGAGGCTCAAAGAAAGAGAGATATAGACTCAAGGAGAGAGGAAGAGGTAGACATAGAGAGAGATGTTTGGCATGATTAATATTTCACCTTCTATATGTAGGTGTCATGGTTTGAGAGAACAGTCGATCCAAAGTTTACCACCTTTTTTTTGTTTTAAGGATCTTAAGAGTCTATATTCATTTGATGTAGCTAAGAATGACCGTGGGTTTTTGCTACTGAAAATACATCTCCCCTATCATTGACCCGCCCACCCCAATGTGTTGGTGCAGTTGGTTCATCCCTAGGAGATACAAAATGCAAAATTTCACTCCTATTGCAAGAAGAAACTTAGTGAAATTACAATTCAGAAATAAAGATAAATTATTGCAAGAGGTTTCTTCTCAAAATAAGTCATTTTTTTCTAAGGTAAAATTAGATTAAGGAGTTTGGGTCAAGCCCCACAAACATGTTCATAAATAAGTGTTAAAATTGATGAATTTAAGGGTTGAGGTCAAGTGGTTGAAAATTTTAAAAATGTGTTCTCTTATGATATTTGAACATGGTGATGCTAATAAGCCCCATTAGAGTCTGATGTGCTAGGTGTCGGAGGTGACTTAATCCCTTCATTTTTCCTTATTCAAATCCTTGGATTTATTTAATGAATTTGCACAAATCAAAAGATACACCAAATAGAATTTAAATGCCTAGTATGTCCTTATAAAAACTAATGTTGATGTTATGCTCTCATAAGGATTATGCAGTTTGTCCTTTTATGATGTTATGTAAATGCCTAGTTTTTCCTGTTATAGAACACCCTAGCATGCAAATTTGAATATTGTGTGTTCAATTCGATAGGTAATAGCTAGTTGGGATTGAGTTGATTTATACTTATGATTTAATTTGATTATAGGATTTGGGGATTTAATTTGATTATAGGATTTAATGCTTGAGTGATTTTGCCAACTTTCACGTAGAAGTGGTTGTGAAGGAGACCACATAAGACTATTGTATGTGGTTGTAAAGGGTCATGGACAAGAAATTAAATGTGTGGCTATAAAGTGGCTTGCAAAGCAAATTGATGTGTGAGTATGAAGGAGCCTACAATAAAAAAATGATATATAATTAAGTAGTTGTGAAGGAGCCATCATGATATAACAATGTTGGTCTATGAAGGAGTCATCATAACCATGAGACAATCACTATAGTCATAAACATCAAAGGATCTTAGTGATATTATATGCACCCCTCTCCAATTAGTTACATGTGAAAGATATAAAGAATTGGAGGAGAAGAGAAAAAGTGATATGTAAAAGATATGATCATGTTAGCACAATAAAAATGTAATAATGGCTTAGATAACATCATCTAAAACAACAAGTTATAATCTATTAAGCACATGTATCAAAGTGCAATGAGATGTTAACCAATATTGCCTCCAATAGTGAGGATAATAAACAAAAACCAATATGTTAAATGGATTATAGTCAAGAAGTCATGTGAATGTAATCATCAAAGCATAAGATACACATTATGTAAGAGATAAGAACATATGCATAGATATGAGAACATAATCCACAGGATGTATAAGATCACTTAAGGTCAAGGATATAGCAAGGAAGTTATGTAGGTGAGAAACAAGTGTGATATAGTAAAAATGGATAAGTGAAAAGAGCTATAAGATATGACATGGTTGAAGACTTGATGCAAATTTATCTCTAAACCTACAAGTTACTTCTCCAATTTATGCCTTATTCTTGCAATTCAACACTCAACACTAGATACAAAAAATGATAATGGATAGGGGAAAATGTTGCAAGAAGAAGATAAACAACACAGTTAAATGCATGTCCATTCTGTAAAAACAAAAGCACCAAAAAGCCCACAATCATAGCCACAAAATGACTATACATACTTCAATCACATGTGTAACTCTTATTATTGAAAAGGCTTTAGAAACTTTAAAGCAAATGCAATTGGCAGGTGTAAAGCCAAATTCCATAACCTTTGCTAGCATCTTCCCTACTTGTGCCAAAATGGGATCTTTGGAATAGGGTATGGGCATCCATCAAAGCATAAAGGATATGGGAATTTTGTCAGAGGTTGTAGTTACAACTATCTTGGTCGACATATATGAAAAATGTGGAAGCATAGACAAGGCATGTGAACTATTTGACAGAACACCTTAAAGAGATGCCATCTAATGGAATGCAATGATTACAAGATATGCATAAAATGGATTTTTTGAAAAGGCTTTTGAAACTTTCAAGAAAATGCAATTGGAGGGTGTAAAGCCAATTTTAACAATGTTTGCTAGCATCCTCCCTGCCTGTGCCAAAATGGGATCTTTGGAACATGGTATGGACATCCATCAAAGAATAAAGGATATGGGAATTTTGTTAGATGTTGTAGTTGCATCTACCTTGGTAGACATGTATGCAAAATGTGGAAGCATGGACAAGGCACGTGAATTGTTTGACAAAACACCTCAATGAGATGTCATCTCATGGAATGCAATGATTGCAAGATATGCACAAAATGGATTTTTTGAAAAGGCTTTAGAAACTTTCAACCAAATGCAATTGGCGAGTGTAAATCCAAATTCCACAACCTTTGCCAAGATCCTCTTGCCTGTGCCTAAATGGGATCTTTGGAACAAGGTATGGACATCCATCAAAGCATAAAGGATATGGGATTTTTTCAGATGTTGTAGTTTCAATTGCCCTAGGAGACATGCATGCAAATGTGGAAGCATAGACAAGGCACGTGAATTGTTTGACATAATGCCTCAAAGAAATGTGGTCTCATGGAATGCCATGATTGCAAGATATGCACAAAATGGATTTTACAAGGATGCTCTCAAAATCTTTGAATTAATGAAGCACTCTAGAACATATACTAACATTGTAATATTTTCTTGTGTTCTATTTGCATGCAACCATGCAAGTTTAGTGGATGAGGGTTGTACACACTTCAATCACATGTGTAACTCTTATTGTAACTATTGTTGTACATTAATGATCAGAGGTCTCTATGACTATTAGGAATTTCTTAAGGGATCTTATGATACAATTTCAATCATGTCACATTTATTGATATGTATGCTTCAATAATTAGTTAGTTTTCTAGAACTATAAAATGTTGTAAATGCTTCACACTAATCTTTTTCTTAATGCATGTGAGACATTCTTCACTAGACAAGTTCATGGAAATGTTGAAGAACAAATACGCATATTATCACAAATTTTAAGCATGGTACATTATCTATCTTGTAACCATATAATTGATCATCATATATAATGTAAAATCTCATATACATAGGTATGTACAAGAAAAACCATATAGGCATGTATGATGATATACATCAATAAAATAGAAATGTATGTTTACAAATCCATTTATGCATGCAACAAAATGTCCCAACATCAAAAGTTTTATGGCATGCTATCAAATAGTCGATGACTCTTGCTTTCTCGTGAATATGGAGAAACAGTCAACGATTCATGCTCTCTCAACCACCAACTGGACCTCCTCTCATAAGATTATTGAACCTCCACCTATTAATATAATAAACAATATCCACATTAATATATAAAACATGAAATATACAACATGACATAAGTAATCAATCACTTACTACAAATTGATAATCACTCTCAATCATTCATTGCCTTTCTTCATCTATAGATGGATGGGTTGGAGTTGTGACCTCCTGTAAGAAGAATGAAGAAGAAAATCAGAGTAAAAATGAAAATCATTTATGTACATTAAATAACATGAGATAAAACAAGAAATACATAATGACATTTACATGTTATTGGTTCATACTTGTGTCAAATGCATTGCACACAAAATAGTTGCAGCAATGTCCACATCCCTAGTGTCATGAATATCAGGAGTTTGAATTGCTATCATCAAATGATAATAGAAAAATGTTATTTTACCAAAATCTACATAACATTATTTTAATAGATGATGAATAAAAATAGTAAAATTTACCTCTGTGAAACTAGATCTATGGGCTAGCCCACTAACTCTTGATGTTGAAGGTCCAACATCCACCTATTCATCATCAAATTGTCATTAAATAAGTTTACCATTGATATATGACAAGAAATTTATATGTAGTATATTTACTATCTTGTTACAAATTACATACATGTCCACTCGATGTCACCTCATAAGCTTGCATTGGATGGCCAATAGACATAGGATGAGTACTTTAACCTTGGAATTTCATAATGCATACAATTACGTACATTAACTTTAACTTATAATAGATTAATATAGTTAATTAGGGATTTCAAATACAAATATAATAAATTGCAAATCCTTATAAAAAATTAGTTGTTTGTCAATGCCAAAGGTCCTATCCAACAAGTCATCCATCATTATGATATTATCCAATATGAACATGTCATGCGCCTATTGTTGTCCTTGTGTGGCATATTCCTCAAAGTGTGTATCATCCTCTCTAATGTCTGTATTGGCCCGAGTGTCCTCCAACCCATAATCACATAAAGCTCCACATGAACAACAAATATGTGGAGGCTGACGATTCTCACCCTCACTAGCTTGTGAAAGATGGCTACCATGTTGTAGTAAAGATTGAGTGAGGGAACTAATCGAATGTAGCGTCTCCACCTGAACAGTCTCCTTCAAAGTAGAAGGGAATGAGATATGTTGAAACGATGGTCTCACTAAGGGTCTAGCTGGATGGTCCTAGGCACGATGTCCCCCCTCCTTATCTTGTGTCAAAATAGTTTAGAATGTCATTGAGGATAAAATCACAATAGAGTTTCCTCAAATAATATTATGGGACCTCATTATTGTTACATGGTGGATCATAAAAAACCATCCACCACCTATCCTAGAAGTTTTTAGATATTTTGTTGTGTACACACCATTGAATGAGGAATCTTTTGCAACTCTCATGCAATGGTTCATTACTTCTAGGATCAACAAATAGGGCACATAGACTAGATTTCAATTTTTTTTGTCTTTCAACTTTTTGTATGATAATTTATTTCTATAGTATTGTTGGCAATTCTCTAGGCTATAATCGGTTCATTTGTTGATTTGGCTTGTCACGGAATCGATGTGAGAAATAATCGACTCTAGTGATGTAGTAAGGGATCTTTGGTGAGGATTGGTTACATTTGGAGTTTTTAATGTTTCAATTAAGCTTTCAACTCCTTAATTTTCTCTATAACTTTTTATTGTGTCTCATGAGGATGCACAAGAATTGAAGGATTTTGAGGAGGGTTGTTTTGAACCTCCTTTTCACCTCAAATCGCATCAACCCCCCTATTTGTTGGATTAAGGTTTTGGGGTGTTTCATGGGGTTCATTGGTTGAAAATTCAAAATAAAATTTGTTAGGAATAGTATGCAGAAGATATCAATTAAATGTAGATAAAGATTAAATAGATGAATGAAAAATACACAGAAATAAAACAATGAGAGACAATTTTAACGTGGTTCACCCAAACTCGAGCTACATCCACCAATAGAGAGTCCAATATTATTATCCAACAAATAGAACCAATTACAACCAACAATCTCATGCAACCCAAATCTACTGCAATGTGCTACAGATACACTATCAACGGAAACCCTAACCCTTAGCCTTTTTATCAAGATGTAACATCCATGTTCTAAAAACATAGTAAAATCAGAAAATTTACCATAAAGTAACTTAACAAGGTAAAAATGAGATAGAGAATTTTTTTCTTTTATTCAACATATAATCAAGTAACTACAATTACAAGATTTCTCATTACTAAATACAATGTTTACAAAAGTAAATCTATTACAAATATCTACATTAGATAATGCTTTACATAGTCTCAATTAACACAAGTCTCAAAGATATACTGCATCCAAAAATCTGACATCTTTATCACAAGCCTTGGAATGTCTTCTGCTAGAGAGAGAGTATCTTTCCATTGATTTACCTCCATCCACAGACCGGTGGTCTCCCACACATCTCCCACATAGGAAGTGGCCCTACCCTTCACGAGGAATATAGACCAAAGGTGACCAGTGGTAATTTGCCTTCCTGAGTACATAGTGTTGTATCCTACACAACTCTATCAACCATACAACCCTAGATACCCTCTAGCTAAGTATGATTTCTGATAGATTGTACAATCCAGATATAGTGAACCGATAATGCATGCAGAAACATATGCATTACTATGGCCATAGTTTCAATATAAATTGTCGTTCGCAATGAACGTTGTTGTAATGTTCACCCACCCCAACTCAACTTGGATACTATCATATTCCTATAGTTTGACTTGGTCAACTACGTTTAACTTATGAAGTCCTGACAATTTCAATATTTTGGTCTCCCCGACCTAGACAAGTTTACATTCACTATCTATATTCCATAGACCTTATCGACTACCTTTCTTTACGAGGATTCTCATTGCATCATTTCAATACCCAAGATCCGTGACTTATCAATTCCTACGAATTTTAAATCGATTAATAACGACTAAGATGGTTACCTTACCTAGGTCAAACATCATAGTCTAGGAAACTATTTCCCTTCTTACAAGTAAGAATAATTATACATAGTTAGGGAACTTATCCCTTCAATTACGATCTATATAATGATCACAATGATTTAATATAAATAAATACCTTAGCTCGGTCAATTAGTTAAGGTTTAACTAAAGAGTTTTATCTAACTCAAATCTAGTCATTCTAACTTAGGTGGATTCACAAGACACTGTCATTGCCCCATAGACCTTATGGAATGACTATCCATTCTTGGGTATCTCCTTGCATCCTGGCAACATTTGAGATCCATCACTTATCATCAAGTAAAAGATAAGACAAGTTGTGGCCAAAAAGGTATAATAAACTTTATGGTTGACAAACCATTTAATAGTACCTCTTGCATGCTTCCAAAACCTGAGGCTTAAAACTTATATCTCAAGTCGACTTGAATTCAAACAAATAGGCTTCTCTACCTAAGGTTAAACATTATTGACTAATAACAAAATCTCTTTACAATAAGATATAAATAAACTTTTATTATTTAGGGTTCTTGACCCTTTAATGTTTACCCACATAAATAACTAAAATAGGTTATAACCATATAGGTGTTTAAATAGTCTTTAACCCTTCTAGGTTTAAACTAGAGTTTTATCTAACCTATCCCATCACAATGGAATGACAAACTCGCTAATGCTAGAAAGAACCACGTCTTAAGTAAACGATTTTCCTTTAGTCTTCTTTTGACTATGAGGTCGTTTCAATCTTTCAAACAAGACTATTTCTTACTTATAAGACAACCTTAGTTATAACTAACCAAAGGATTACCCACTACTAGACTTTGACTAGATTCGACTTGATTCCAAAATGGTGATAGACATTTTCAGTTTGCTATCCTCTTGAATTCCTATTTAAGTTCTCTCTTTTAGCATACTAAACTATATAGAGTCAATATTATACGAGAAATTATCTTCTAAGTTTGATGTAGGGAATCCACTCATTTTGAACATCCCTAGAGTAAAGTATTCTCTTAATGAAATAAATAACTATTTAAAACTAAAGCATGAGATTACTAACTTTGAAGTATCATATGACATGCAAGTTCTTCTTGTCATAAAAGAGTTGTTTAACATCGAACCCTATAGTAAACAAGAAAATAAAGACATGGATAAATCTTGTCAAACTATATTTATTCTAAGTGAGTATGAAGATATAAAAATCTATTAGACATTACTCTCTCCTTAATAAGAGTCTACTTATCGATGTATATACTTCATCATTATGAGCAAATCCAAGTATTTCTTTTAAATAAACTCTTCATACGGCAATATGTAAATACTAATATAATACGGAGTAAATTCTTCTCCATGGCATCAGAGGTCTATGTTTTATTATTTACACTATGCTCTATGTGTGTAAAAGAATACTAGTGTTACACAGTATCTCTACAGCAAAAGTATATTAAGGTTGAATATAAACCTCGGTTATCTATTATCTTACGCCAAATTTAAATTATAAGAGTAATACATAGAGACTTTTTGCCCAATACATTTTCAATATCTCAATATTGGTTAGACAATTTACACCACATAATATCTCAGGTTTGTCAGGGGTTTGATACTCATAAATCTATCGTATTGGATCAGCAACTACTGTAGCATCTACTTATTCGAACGAGGTTCTACTTCATAATAATAATATATTTATAAAACCACCCGGTTTAATATTTGTAGTAAAGACTATAAACCCCCTCATAGACTACGCTTCTACATTTTCTATATGAGAAGAAGTCTGATAAATAAGAAAGACATTGAACTTCATTTAAATGAATTCACTAAACTGTGAAATAATACTCAACTCATGCTATACTCTTAGTCACAATCTTAAGAAAAGATGCACAGTTGGAGTGAGAATAAACATACCTCTATTATGTTATGTTGAATAGTATGGAAAACTTGATTAGATCTAATACATAGGTAGTAATACTTCTCTTCTATTAGCTCTTCTCAAGTCATTCTCTACTGAGAGTTATGTTAACCTCCCCAAAACAATGTCATTTTTCCTCCTTCCTATATTCTTCCTTGATGATAACAACATACCTCTTCCCCAAAACATGACGCATTCATATCCCTTTTCTCGACTCTTAATGAGTCGTTACCTTATGGACATCAATATAACTCTTAATGAGTCATGTGATTCATACTCATCCACTCTTTTTAGTTGATAATATAATGAATTCAAAACAGTCCTCAAACTAATTCAGTTTCAACTGAATCCATAAAATTTGCAAAATTTCCCACATGTCGATGGGAGATAGCCGAACTCCATGGCTCATCGGTTGTGGTGGTTAATACCACAGTCCTCCTGTTTTGGATGAGCCCGACAAAAGAATTTAAGCACTACTGATCTTTAAATGATCACAATAAGTGGTTCGATCCACCACTGATACTATCGAAGACTCTCCCAAAAGTAAGCCTTCGACTACTCAAGCATTACATTAATGACTCATTAGGAGGTATTATCCTTACTCGATGCATATGTATTTACATACTTGATTACATCAAATATGATTCACATAACATCGCTTCTATATTAGATAGTTATGGTTTAATCAATAAAATGATAATATTTAAACAAAGGATTACGGATAATGTGATTGGGTTGAGCTTGTCTCCCCATCACAGTCTGTCGACAATATTCATGTATTCTTAACTCGAGGAAATCGTCTTAACGTTTAAGAATCGTTTATATTATGTCAAGATACTTAATAAAATAAGAGAATCATTTTATGACAATTTACGTCGTAATATTTACGTTTAACGTAAATAACCATAGTTCATATTCAAACAACGTCGTTAACACTATTAATGACTACGATGATCTATTACGACTTACAAAGATTCATAAGGTATTGACTATCTGTCAATTGGGTTTAATTAAACTGATAAGTTAAGGATTACCTCTCACAACACATTGGTTCACACTTCTGTTACACATCATACTCGTCATGGCAAATAGACCACTCGTAACCTAAGGTCTATATCTCTCTCCTTGAAAGATACTCTCTCTCTCTTCTCTGAGAGTCATCTGAAATCTGTATTCCTATTTCAACTTGTAACCAAACAAATTATGATCAGTGCATCATGACTTAAATAATAAATCAAATCTCATAAGCAATTATTAAATTAATATAAACATAATCATTTTCATAATTTTGTAAATGACAATCAATACAAACCATGTCTTTTCTTGGCATTAATCTATAACATCGCAATAGATTTAATTATGTCCCAATAAAAGTGAAAAGTTTAGTAAGACAAAAATTGGGGATGTAACATATCCTTCCCCTAAAGATTCATCGTCCTCGATGATATAAAGTATCAAAATGCAACTAAAAAGAAAGTTCATTGTTTTCAACTGGTAACAACATTAAATAAATGAGGAAACTTTTTGTAAAATTCATGGTAATCCTCCCATGTAGCATTATTCTTGGCATATTGGTCCCACTGGACCTAGCACTACATAACCTCTACATTACACAAGCATTGCTTGCGAACTTCAAGCATTTAAGAAGCTTGATCATAACCATTCCTAGGTTTTGTACTTGTAAAACATTCATATAATATAATATTCATATATTACATAAATATATTTTTCATATATGAATCACAAAAAGCATTATGCCTCCTGGCAATAACTGGTAATAGATTGATTCTTATAATCAATAGAATTGATAATCTTGAAAATTTAGAAGAGTCCTTTATACTTAGCAACTGGTTTGGAATACATTCCATACTTTATGAAACTTTTTCAGGGGTTTGACCCTCAAAAGAACTTTTCTTTTCTAACCGAGAATTGTCTTAGTGTACACTTAACATTAACGTAACTATTCTATTTATTAATGGTTTCCACTGATCTTTTCTGATCAGCTTAATCTGTTTATCCATTTTAGACAACATTTTTGGACTAATGCTAATCCTATCTTCTAGCTTACTCAGCATATAGGAATTCGGCATCATTTCTATCCAATGTTTCAATTCAAGTCGTCTTAATAGCAAAAAGTTAGGTATTGTTATAAGAAAATTTGACAAGTGATAAGTAGTCTCCCCACTTATATTGTTGATCCATGCAACACATTTGCAGCAAATCTTCTAAAACTAGTTAACTCTCTTAGTTTGCTCATCAATTTTAGGATGATAAGTTGTACTCACATTGAGTTTACTCCTTAGCGCAGAAAGCAAAGTTTGCCAAAACCTTGATGTTACATGTGCATCTCTATCCGAGAGAATCTTTTTAGGGAAGCCATGCAATCTAAACACCTCTTGCACAAATTTGCGAGCTAACACTGGTGGTCAATCAGTCAAATTCCTTGGTATAAAATGTGCTACCTTCGTGAGTTTATCAACCACAACTAAAATGGCATCATGTCTATCCCTAGACTTTGGAAGATTCTGAACGAAGTTCATACTTATGACTTGTCACTTCCATTCTGGTGTATCATGCGGGTACAACAATCCTGCGGAGTGTTGATGCTTTGCTTTTTACCCTTTGGCATTCCAGACAACTTACTACAAATCTTGCAGCATCGTTCTTCATTCTTTTCTTGAAGTTAAGAGGTTTAACATCCGCTAGAAGTTTGGTTACTCTAGGATGTCCGGAGTATGGTGCGGTAAGAACTTCTTTCCATACTAGATTCCTTAATTCAGCAGAATTAGAAACACATATTCTTCCTCTGAAACTCAATAGTCCGTCAGTCTTAAAATGAAATCTATCATACCTTGAACCTTTAAGATTTGCCATAAGAGCTTGCTTAACTTGCTTATCATGTATAGGTACACCCCTTAATCCTTCTCCTAAGGCATCAATTTTTCCCTCAAATTGTCCTTCGGGACAGGAATTCACAGAATTGGTGCTGTTGTAATTTCTCTTAACCATTGCAGAATTACTTGCACATAATGATAATGTTCTCCTTCATTCTTAAAATAAATAAGTATATCTTCCAGAAAGGATAGAACAAACTTGTCTAAACAATCTCTAATCAACTGTTTATGAGATTTATGAATATGATAGAGGTATCTGTAAGTCTAAAGCCCAACACTGCAAACTCTTAGTGCCCATTTCTTGTCAAAAAGTTGTTTTATGGTTATCCTCATCCTTTAATCTTGACTGATGATATATTGATTGCCAATCAATCTTTGAAAACACTGCAGCTCCACATATCTAATCAAAGAGGTCATCAATACGTGGTGAAAGATATTTGTTTCTTTATCGTTGCCTTAATGAGCACACAAAACTAAATACACAATTGCAGAGTTATGTCCTTTTTCTTGACAATGATAACAAGTGCACCCCATGGTGAAATACTAGATCTAATTAAACCTTTAGCCAATAATTCTTGTTATGGGGCTTTGATTCCATTAATTTTTGTAGTTGTCATAAGGCAAGGTACTTTTCTAGGTAACTCATCCCAAAACTCTAGGAGGAATAAAATTTTCAGTTGCTTCAATCACCCGTTCCATCAAACCTTGGTGGAATGACTTTCTTCATATCTAGGATAGTTCTAAGGCAAGCCTATCCTTAGCTTCCTTTTAGGGTCTATGGTTACAGGATTTCCATTACTCACTCTATATTCTTGGTGATTTTCCTTTCTCATCCCATGAGAAATCTCATTTTTCCCCCTTCAGGGTTTCCTTGATATCTTACTTTCTTTTCCAAAATACCAGGTCTCTCTTTGGTTTTTACAAACATGGTTAGGATTGCTCCAATTTGTTCAAGAGATTAACTGATGGTTTATTCTCTTCTAGACTCTCATCCTAGTTTGTTTTTGTATGAAACATGTTGTCATTTTTCTCATACCAGAAAAATAAGTTATCTAATAGTTTTCTGAATTCTAATGTGACTCAAAACATCAAAACATATTTATCTCATAACAATCAATAGATTGATACCAAACATTCTCATCGTTATTATAATTTATTCAGGTGTAACCACTTCCTTATTTATATAGTTGATACGACAAGACTATATGTCATTGTCGATTTAACAATCTTCCAATTAAACAAACATAGAGGGTGGATGTAAACACAAGTACTCCTCCAACACCCTTTTCCTAAAACAAAAGTATCGCAACAACCCCCAAGTGACATGTCGTAACTGGCTACAGTTTTACTTGGTTTTTACTACACAAGTAGAAATAGTAGGATTATTGGCCAGTTCAAAACGTTGTTTTCTTTCTAGCCGAATACGCTTAAGCGCATCAGCAAAAGTGTTTGAATCCTCCATCCATGCACCTTTAGAGTAAATAATATTCTCTTTAAGTTCAACCTCCTCGATAGGTTCCTTCTTAACTACTAATTCAGACAAATGCTGGGGAACAGATTTTCTAGCAGTTTTCTTGGTTCTTCTCCATGCCATTATGGCACAAGAAAATTCAAACATTAGCTAACCGCATAATGTTGACTACAAGTTAGCACAGTGGACTCATAAGCCCTAGTGTCGAACCTGGTAGCTCTGATACCATATGCAACATCCATGTTCTAAAAATATAGTAAAATCAGAAAATTTACCATAAAGTAACTTAACAAGGTAAAAATGAGAGAAAAATTTTCTTTTATTCAACATATAATCAAGTAACTACAATTACAAAATTTCTCATTACTAAATACAATGTTTACAAAAGTAAATCTATTACAAATATCTACATTAGATAATGCTTTACATAGTCTCAATTAACACAAGTCTCAAAGATATACTGCATCCAGAAATCTGACATCTTTATCACAAGCCTTGGCATGTCTTCTGCTAGAGAGAGTGAATATCTTTCAAGTGATTTACCTCCATCCACAGACCGGCGGTCTCCCACACATCTCCCACATAGGAAGTGGCCCTACCCTTCACAAGGAATATAGACCAAAGGTGACCAGTGGTAATTTGCCTTCTCAAGTACATAGTGTTGTATCCTACACAACTCTATCAACCATACAACCCTAGATACCCTCTTAAGTATGATTTCTGATAGGTTGTGCAATCCAGATACAGTGAACCAACAATGCATGCAGAGACATATGCATTACTATGGCCATAGTTTCAATATAAATTGTCGTTTGCAATGAACGTTATCATAATGTTCACCCACCCCAACTCGACTTGGATACTATCATATTCCTATAGTTTGACTTGGTCAACTACGTTTAACTTATGAAGTCCTGACAATTTCAATATTTTGGTCTCCCCGACCTAGACAAGTTTACATTCACTGTCTATATTCCATAGACCTTATCGACTACCTTTCTTTACGAGGATTCTCATTGCATCATTGCAATACCCGAGATCCATGACTTATCAATTCCTAAGAATTTTAAATCAATTAATAATGACTAAGATGGTTCCCTTACCTAGGTCAAGCATCATAGTCTAGGAAACTATTTCCCTTCTTACAAGTAAGAATAATTATACATAGTTAGGGAACTTGTCCCTTCAATCACGATCTATATAATGATCACAATGATTTAATATAAATAAATACCTTAGCTAGGTCGAGTTAAGGTTTAACTAAAGAGTTTTATCTAACTCAAATCTAGCCATTCTAACTTAGGTGGATTCACAAGACACTATCATTGCCCCATAGACCTTATGGAATGACTATCCATTCTTGGGTATCTCCTTGCATCCTAGCAACATTTGAGATCCATTACTTATCATCAAGTAAAAGATAAGAGACATTGTGGCCAAAAAAGTATAATAAACTTTATGGTTGACTAAACATTTAATAGTACCTCTTGCATGTTTTCAAAACCTAAGGCTTAAAACTTATATCTCAAGTCGACTTGAATTCAAACAAATAGGCTTCTCTACCTAAGGTTAAACATTATTGACTAATAATAAAATCTCTTTACAATAAGATATAAATAAACTTTTATTATTTAGGGTTCTTGACCCTTTAATGTCTACCCACATAAATAACTAAAACGGGTTATAACCATAAAGGTGTTTAAATAGTCTTTAACCCTTCTAGGTTTAAACTAGAGTTTTATCTAACCTATCCCATCAAAATGGAATGACAAACTCGCTAATGCTAGAAAGAACCACGTCTTAAGTAAACAATTTTTCTTTAGTCTTCTTTTGACTATGAGGTCATTTCAATCTTTCAAACAAGATTATTTCTTACTTACAAGACAACCGTAGTTATAACTAACCAGAGGATTTACCCACTACTAGACTTTGACTAGATTCGACTTGATTCCAAAATGGTGATAGACATTTTCAGTTTTCTATCCTCTTGAATTCATGTTTAAGTTCTCTCTTTTAGCATACTGAACTATATATAGTCAATATTATATGAGAGTTATTATCTAAGTTTGATGTAGGGAATCCACTCATTTTGAACATCCCTAGAGTAAAGTATTCTCTTAATTAAATAAATAACTATTTAAAACTAAAGCATGAGATTACTAACAAGTTCGAAGTATCATATGACATGCAATTTCTTCTTGTCATAAAAAAGTTGTTTAACATCGAACCCTATAGTAAACAAGAAAATAAAGACATGGATAAACCGTGTCAAACTATATTTATTCTGAGTGAGTATGAAGATATAAAAATCTATTAGACATTACTCTCTCCTTAATAAGAGTCTACTTATCGATGTATATACTTCATCATTATGATCAAATCCAAGTATTTATTTTAAATAAACTATTCATATGGTAATATGTGAATACTAATATAATATGGAGTAAATTCTTCTCCATGGCATCAGAGGTCTATGTTTTATTGTTTACACTATGCTCTATGTGTGTAAAAGAATACTAGTGTTACACAGTATCTCTATGGCAGAAGTATATTAAGGTTGAATATAAACCTCAGTTATCCAGTATCTTACGCCAAATTTAAATTATAAGAGTAATACATAGAGACTTTTTGCCCAATTCATTTTCAATATCTCAATATTGGTTAGACAATTTAAACCACATAATATCTCAGGTTTGTCAGGGGTTCGATACTCATAAATCTATCGTATTGGATCAGTAACTAATGTAGCATCTACTTATTCGACCGAGGTTCTACTTCACAATAATAATATATTTATAAAACCACCCAGTTTAATGTTTGTAGTAAAGACTATAAACCCCCTCATACACTACGCTTCTACATTTTCTATATGAGAAGTCTGATAAATAAGAAAGACATGGAACTTCGTTTAAAATGAATTCACTAAACTGTGAAATAATACTCAGCTCATGCTATACTCTTAGTCACAGTCTTAAGAAAAGATGCACAGTTGGAGTGAGAATAAACATACCTCTATTATGTTATGTTGAACAGTATGGAAAACCTGAGTAGATCTAATACACAAGTAGTAATACTTCTCTTCTATCGGCTCCTCTCAAGTCGTTCTTTACTGAGAGTTATGTTAACCTCCCAAAAACAATGTCATTTTTCCTCCTTCCTATATTCTTCCTTGATGATAACATCGTACCTCTTCCCCAAACCATGACGCAATTCCTATCCCTTTTCTCGACTCTTAATGAGTCATTACCTTATGGACGTCAACACGACTCTTGATGAGTCATGCGATTCATACTCATCCACTCTTTTCAGTTGATAATATAATGAATTCAAAACAGTCCTCAAACTGATTCGGTTTCAACTAAATCTACAAAATTTGCAAAATTTCCCACATGTCGATGGGAGATAGTCGAACTCCATGGCTCGTCGGTTGTGGTGGTTAATACCACAGTCCTCCTCTTTTGGATGAGCCCGACAAAAGCATTTAAGCACTACTGATCTTTAAATGATCACAATAAGTGGTTCGATCCACCATTGATACTATTGAAGACTCTCCCAAAAGTAAACCTTCGACTACTCAAGCATTACATTAATGACTCATTATGAGGTATTATCCTTACTCGATGCATATGCATTTACATACTTGATTACATCAAATATGATTCACATAACATCACCTCTACATTAGATAGTTATGGTTTAATCAATAAAATGATAATATTTAAACAAAAGATTACGGATAATGTGATTGGGTTGAGCTTGTCTCCCCATCACAATCTGTCGACAATATTCATGTATTCTTAGCTCGACGAAATCATCTTAACGTTTAAGAATCGCTTATATTATGTCAAGATACTTAATAAAATAAGAGAACCATTTAACGACAATTTACGTCGTAATATTTACGTTTAACGTAAATAACCATAGTTCATATTCAAACGACGTCGTTAATGCTATTAACGACTACGACGATTTATTATGACTTACAAAGATTCGTAAGGTATCGACTACCTATCGATTGGGTTTAAGTAAACTGACAAGTTAAGGCTTACCTCTCACAACACATTGGTTCACACTTATGTTACACATCATACTTGTCATGGCAAATAGACCACTCATGACCTGAGGTCTATATCTCTCTCCTCGAAAGATACTCTCTCTCTCTCTCTCTCTCTGAGAGTCATCTGAAATCTGTATTCTCGTTTCAACTTGTAACCAAACAAATTATGATCAGTGCATCATGACTTAAATAATAAATCAAATCTCATAAGCAATTATTAAATTGATATAAACATAATCATTTTCATAACTTTGTAAATGACAATCAATACAAACCATGTCTTTTCTTGGCATTAATCTATAACATCACAATAGATTTACTTCTGTCCTAGTAAAAGTGAAAAGTTTAGTAAGACAAAAATTGGGGATGTAACACAAGACTTATGTTGGTTACAAAAATAGGGTTTTTTTTATGGCGGCCAATAGAAAAATAACTGTCGATGCCTTTATAAAATACTTTGGGAGGAGACTGCAATGACAAAAGTGCGGAAAATTTAACCTCTGAGTCTGGTTAGGCTCCATATAGCAACAAAATTCAATCAAAACATTGAAAAAAATGATTCCTTTTCAAATTTAGAAAAAACATGGAAACCTTACCTTGTTTAGCTTGTTGATTCTATGGAGCTCGTGCACAACATCCTCGAGTGTGGGAATGGCACGACGGCATAGTGTTAGAGTGGCTTCTCCTCTAATTTCTTCAAAATGTGCTCGTGCAATAATCATGGTCACGTTTTGGAGCTCAACAAATTTGTGAGTGAAAATGAGGGTGCTACAATCCGTGTTTTTTTATATAAATAGGGGCTCAAAATGTGAGCACATTATAATGCACTCACGTTATTTTTTGCTTGGACCAAAAAGTGGTTTGGCCACTTTTTGGTCCCCCATCTTTTTGCATACGCCTATGATTGACTTGGATCTTTTGCACTACTTTCTCAGGATCTCTCTTGTGTAACCCAAGTATGTTCTTGATCTTCTATCTTGTTTTTGCATGGATGATTATAAGCTTGCACCAACTCCCTTTCTATCTGGGGTCAAGCTTGAGGCAAAGTGTTCCACACTACTGGTTGATGCCACTTTGTATCGTCAACTTGTTGGTAGCTTCATCTACTTGACTCATACTTTCCCCAACATTTTATTTGTAGTTGGCATGGTTTCACACTTCATGATGGAGCCACATGAGATTCATTTGAAGGTAGCCAAACATATTTTTAACTACATATAGGGTACTCATAGGTACTAGATTCACTATGCAGCGGGCATAGGCTTAGATTTGATTAGATACATGGAATTTGATTGGGTTGATAGATGATCGGAAGTCCACATCTAGCTACAATTTTCACCTTGGTTCTAGTCCTATTTTTTGGTAGATAAAGAAGCAACATGCCATTGCTCTTTCTTCAATTGAGGCTGAGTATTAAGGGGTTGTGAATGGCACCACTAAGGCTATTTGGCTTCAAAATATCCTCACTAAAATTGACATCACTTTGAACAAAAACCATCAGTCATTTACTATGACAACCAGGGTGTCATCCAAAACTCGAAGAACCTAGTCCATCATTAGCGGACCAAACACATCAAGATCCACATGCATTTTCATAGGGAGCTGATTTGGGAGTAGGTCATTGATTTGCACTATTATCCGACAACAAAGTAGGTAATAGATATCTTCACCAAACCCTTTACTAAGAGCAAGTACATCCATCTTCGGTCTTTCTTGGGGGTGTAGGCCATTTCTTCAAGAGGGGTCACTTAGCCTTTCTTGCTTCATCCTCTCATGGGGGAGTTTTTTCCCATTGGGTTTTCTCCTTTTCTGTTTGAGGGGATCTTTTGTACATGGGTACCTCATCATGCCTTGTTGTTGGAACCCATCTTTGTATACATTTCCCCCTAAGTTGCACTTAAGAGGTGGGTGTTAGTGTGAACGGGGTACTTTAAATCTAACTAGTTCATTTCCTAGCTAGTTCTCCACTTAGGTTTTTTTCACACTAGGTTAAGTTTACTTAGGAACTTTTTCACTTTATCCCATATTGGTTGTGTTTTTAGTCTCTTGGGTGGTATATCTTATATATACCCACCTCTCACTCTCATATGAGCATCTCATCTCATCTCATTCTTGTATGCTTTGCATTTCCTATTGAATAGAATACAATTTATTCTATCATTCTAGTTTTCTAGTTTTCTAGTTTTGCTTTCCTTTCACTCATTTGCATTCTTGGGTGTCTTCACAACCCAAACTTAGACCATCATTATCTTTCATTCACCCAAAACTATATCTTTCAAATGTCTCAAAAAGTGGTTAGGATAGCCTAAGAACATTTTTCTAATTTCCAACTAGGTGAGGATCAATTACAAATGACATCAATGATAACCATTGAATCTCCTTCACTATAGATTTTGGAAATGCCACATTAGACAACTACCTGAAGGCCCAAAACAAGGGGATGAGATTCAACAACATTGTTTGTTCCCTCCATCAATTTCTTAGAGGTTGCTATAACTAAAGATTGAGAACAATCTCAAGTCATGCATCTAACTCTTGAGGCTCCAATGGAGGCTCCATCAAAATTAACTTTGAAGTTTCTCAAAAGAGGGAATCCATTTTGCAACGTCCCTTAAGGGAGCTTGGGCTAAGCCCATCTTGATCAATTAATGAGGCATTACACTCATAATTTAACCAAATAAGCATTTCTAAATATTATTAGTAGGGTAAGAATAGTGAATACAACAATTACTTTGGTTTTTTGAAAAATAAGTTAAAAGGTGAAAAGATTATATTTCACTTTTATTTCTTTATTAACAAATGTTTAGAAATACTTTATGTGCTAAAAAAATACTCTTAGCTTGTATCTACTAACATATAAGAAAAATATCATTAATTTTTTTAAAAATTAGTTAATTGTGGATTTAATTAGTTAAGTGTGGACTTGGGTCTACTCCCTTTTGTAATAAATTGTATGAGAAAAAAATAAATTTCATGCCTCAGACCCTTGAATAGGAGTGCATATAATCTAAACATAAAGGCTATGAACCCTACTAAGTGGAGATCTAGATCATTAAAAGCAAAAATATTTTGGCTAAGAGTTGAGAAGAAATAATAACCATTCAAAATTATGTCTCATGAAAATATTTTATGACCATGTTTGGCTTAAGAACGTAGAGTCATCTTACTACCAGAATTGATGCTTCTTGTAAAAAGAGTCCTCTTCTTCCTTTTTAGCATGACCCAATCATCTCACCTACCTATTAAAGAAAGTGTAGAGGACAATTGAAGGCTTCAATTCCCCTAGAGATAAGGGAACCTTAGTGTTTTAATGAGAAGTAGAGCTTTCAGCCATATGATATCCGCTATGCAGCTGAAGCAGAGCATGCGTAAGGGGTGCCAGATGTTCCCCATTACCATTAGTGACATATCAGAGAGACTGACAAAGATATCCTTAGACGATCACCCTATCCTCAGGGAGTTTGCAAATGTTTTTCCATCAGAGTTGAAAGGGATGCCACCCCACCATGAGGTGGACTTTCATATTGATTTGGTTCCAAGGGCACAACCGGTTTCACAAGCACCTTATAGGATGACCACTCAGGAGCTCAGTGAGCTCAAGTTTCAGTTGGAGGAGTTGTTGGAGAAGGGCCACATCCATCCTAGCGTCTCACTTTGGGGTGCACAAGTCATCTTCGTCAAGAAGAAGGATGGGTCCCTTCGCTTGTGCATCGACTATAGACAGTTGAATAAATTTACGATCAAGAATCGATACCCTTTGCCGAGGATTGATGATCTTTTTGACCAGATGAGGGGAGCCAGAGTGTTCTCCAAGAGTGACCTGAAGTTCAGTTACCACCAGCTGAGGATTGTTGAGGCTGACATTTATAAGACAACATTTCGGACTCGATATGGCTATTATGAGTTTACAGTGGTACCATTCAGATTGACGAATGCCCTTACAGTATTCATGAGTTTGATGAATGGGGTATTTCACACCTTTTAGGATCATTTTGTACTGATCTTTTTAGATGACATATTGATTTATTCTCACTCTGAGGAGCATGAGGATCATTTGAGGTAGGTATTGCAGTGTTTGAGGAGACACCAGCTTTATGCTAATTTGGCTAAATGTGCATTCTTCTAGTTTGAGGTTCAATATTTAGGGCACATTATATCTGGTGATGATATCTCTGTAGATCCATCGAAGGTTAGGGCGATTGTAGAGTGGCCAGCACCCACTAGTGTTATAAAGGTTAGGAGTTTCATGGGCTTGGCCGGTTATTATCACAGGTTTGTGGAGAGGTTTTCCAGGATAGCTCACCCTATTACTTCCCTTCAACGCAAGGGGAAAAGAGATTTGAGTGGACAGAGCAATGCGAGAGGGCATTTCAAACCCTCAAGGAGTGTCTTACTAGTGCTCCCATTTTAGTTGTACAGGATCCGACTCAGGATTTTGTGGTTTGTACAGATGCTTCTTTGGATGGTTTCAGCGTAGTGCTTATGTAGAAGGGTTGAGTTACTGCATATGAGTCACGAAAACTCAAGTCCCATGAGTAGAATTACCCTACACATGATTTAGAGCTTGAGGCAGTAATACATGCTCTCACTAGATGGATACACTTCCTCCTTGAGCATCATTTTGAGCTTCATTCTGATCATTGCAGTCTTCAATATATATTCATACAGCTGAATCTGAATGATTATAGACATGATATTTCCACAGTCCATGATAAGTAGAGTGTGTGCTTCTGGATTAGACTGTGTGCAGCTAATCCAGAAGCACACACTCTACTTATGAATCTGAATGCACAACAGAGACGATGGATGGAGTTCCTGTGTGAGTATGATTTTGATGTGCACTATATCAGAGGGAAGGAGAATGTGGTGGCAGATGCATTGAGCAGGCGACGACATGAGATAATGGCCATTACAGTGGGTACCGATTTGAGGTCTCGTATCCTTCAGGAGTTGCTAGAGGATGAGTGGTATTAGGAGATTTAGTGTGCGATGCAGTCTCAGAGGGCCCTTGAGGGCAAGTATTTAGGTTTTGTTCTTGAGGTAGATGGGTTTCTACAATTCAGAGGACGTATCTATGTGCCACAGAGTGGGGATATATGGAGATTGATTCTATCAGAGGCTCACAGGGCATCATACGCAGCATAGCCAAGGGTTAGGAAGATGCATTCCGATCTGTGTTAGCTATATTATTGGTCAGATATGTGTAGACATTGCAGAGGTTGTGGCTTGATGCCTTGAATGCCAGAGGGTCAAGGTCGAGCACCAACACCCCGCAGGACTGCTATACTCCCATGAGATTTCAAAGTGGAAGTGGGATACTATTTCCATGGATTTTATAGTTGGTCTACCCATGTCCTCTAAATGCCATGATGCCATCATGGTGATGGTTGACAAGTTGACCAAGGTGTTAGGAATTGCATGCAGAGGATATCAATTAAATGCAAACAAAGATTAAACAGAGGAATGAAAAATACATAGAAATAATAACAGCGAGAGACAATTTTTAACGTGGTTCACCCAAACTCGGGCTACATCCACCAACAGAGAGTCCAATATTATTATCCAACAATCAAACCGATTATAACCAGCAATCCTTGCAACTCAATACCGCTACAAATGCTACAATACAATATCAATGGAAACCTTACCCCTTAGCCGTTTCTATCAAGCCTTATGTCGGTTACAAAATAGGGTTTTTTTTATGTCAGCCAATAGAAAAATAGCTCCCGACGCCTTTATAAAATAATAAAAATCGTTTGAAGTTTCGGGGGCGTTTCCCCTCGACCCCGCCTTGTATCGTGACAGGGAGCATGCTAGGCGCACTGCCCCTAGACCCCGCAAGGGGCGTTGTCCCCAAACCCCATTAAATAATTTGGGGGGAAACCACGCCAATAAAAGGGGAAAATTTAACCTCCGAGTCTAATTAGGCTCCATATAACAACACAAGGTAGCCCACTTCTCACCCATTCGCACCACTTATACAGCACCAACCGTAGCACGAGTATTCTTGGATGAGATTGTTAGACTGCATGGGGTACCTCACAGGATTATTTTAGATAGGGATCCAATGTTTACTTCTACCTTTTGAACAACACTTCGGCGAGCCTTGGGCACCCAGCTCAACTTCAGTACATCTTATCACTCTAAGACAGATGGATAGACGGAGAGGGTGAACCAGGTGTTAGAAGACATGTTGATACGTTATGGATCATCAGGCTAGATGGGAGGAAGGAATACTTGTATTTAGTTGAGTTTTCCTACAACAACAATTTTCATAGTTCTTTGGGTATGGCACCGTATCAGGATTGTATGGCAAACCGTGCAGGACTCCCTTGAGTTGGGATCGTTTGGAGGATAGAGTTGCTATTGGATCAAAGATGTTGTAAGATATGGAACGACAGGTGACAATGATTCGCCAGAGGTTATAGGAGGCTCGGGATCGACAGAAGATGTATGCAGACACTAAGAGAATAGATTGGTCTTTTTGAGTGGGTGACAGAGTCTTCTTGAGAGTGTGGACGCATAAGAGTCCAATCCGTTATGAAAAGGGCTCTAAGCTAGCACCTCGTTTTGTGGGCCCCTTTGAAATTTTGGAACGGATAGGACTTGTAGCCTATCATTTAGCCTTGTCAGTTAGCCTGTCACGCATCCAAGATGTATTTCATATTTTTGTTTTGAGACGTTATATCCATAATCCTTCTCATGCATTGGATTGGGTTGCCCTACAAGTAGAGGAGGACGAACAACTGAGATTGGAGCCCATTCGTATCTTGGCTCGTCGGACGTTGGGCCTTCGAGGTCAAGCGATGGACCAGGTCAAGGTCCAGTGGGACAGATATGATGAGACCGCTGCCACTTGGGAGGACACATCTGCTATGAAGACTTTTTATCCTCACCTTTTTGAGGACTTCCGGGAGGAAGCCCAAGCCTAGGGGGAGGATGTAGGACCCCTCCTCGGTACCGCCATTAGGGCGGGAAGTGATTTTACATTTTGCTACTATTTTCTATGACAAGATATTATATGTTGGCTCTCCTAGTTTTCTGATGTTGGCTATGGGATTATATTTTAGTTCGAGATGTATGATTTTGATATGGTTCATACGTGATACATACTTTTATGTTTGCATATCCTCTTCTGACTCTATATGATGCTTCTAGATTTTATCTTGCACCTTGTCATATTGGACTATATTGCTTATTGAGATATGACAATACATAATTCCTTGGTTTACGATGTGTGAGTTCATATATCTTGTTATGATGGATGTGACTCATTGATATACGTAGCTTGCAATTAATGGTGGAAATTTTGTCGTCTCATATTATTGTTTATATGTTTATATGTATATTCTCTCTCGTGCATTGAAATTGATATGTAGTTGTGATGGTTAATTGCATCTTTGCTTCGGCTATTGTTATCATATTGATAGTGTGACAATAAGTGTGCAGGTTGAGCCAGTGGAAATGGAGAAAACACTTGGGGACCCGTTGTAGTTTCCTAGTAAGTTGACCTAGCATGTATGGAAAGGCTTAGGTCCATTGTTAGTCATGCTTGTGTCTTGTGAAAAGTGTCATGTTTTAAGTATCTTGTGATGGGCAATATGACATTGTTGTACAGATTGTGGTATTGTCTTGGGACATGTAAATTCATGTGAATCATTTGTCTTGGGACATGTGAATTCATGTGAATCATTATATCTTGACGTTTATGTTGTAAAAGTGTTGTAAGGTGTCTTGTTGTGGGAGGGAGTCTAATTAGTCTACTAAACTTGATGTTTAAGTCCAAACTATGTCTTATTATTAGGAAAAAATTAAACCTTATGCTAGACCTAGGTGGACCCCTCAAAGAAATAGAATGAGATTAAGAAAAAAGTAAATTTTGGGCACCTTTTTAATTATTTTTTTATTTTGGACGGGAATACACTATTAATTTGTTAAACCTGGACTGTTGAGAAGACACATGTTGCCCACCCTTGGAGGGACTCATGCTTGTCTACAGGGGCAGATGTGAATGGAGGGTAAAAGGGAAGGTAAAAAGAGTAGGAGGATGGTTTTTCTGGTTTTTACTGTCTACTTGAAAAAAAAAAAAAAGTAGAGAAAGGAGAAGTGTGTGGGAAACAAACAACACAATAAAACTGGATGAACATGAGTTAATTGTGGAGCTAAATAATTCTACAGAGAATTCCAGGTAGGATATATTTACCCAACTTACCCAACTTACCTTGAACCTAATTTGATATGTTAAGCTATGCTTTTTTTTTTAATTTACTGTTACTGTTAATGTCTTAAGGAAATCTTGCTGTGTGGTGGGTTTATTGCTGTGAGAAGTGTGTCGTCTGTCATGATGTCAAGAGGTGGTCTTGCTGTTGTAAATTATGTATGTGGGGGTAGAAGGAAGAGGTCCTGTGGGAGTCTGAAATGGGTAAGAGTACCCAATGCTATTACCACTGAAATTTGATGAAATTTGATGAAATTTGAATATTGAATGGGTAAGAGTACCCAATGTATATTTTTCTAGAAATGAAAAAACAATGGGTAAGAGAACCCAGCAAAAGAAAAAGAGCTCTGATAAATTTAATGGGTAAGAGTAGCCAGCAATGGAAAATAGAAGGGTATGAGTACCCATGATCAAAAAATTCTATTCAAGCAAGGCTACTTGTTCCTATAGGGCATCTCTTACTTCCTACCCCCTCTGTGAAGGTTTTTGTATAAGGCCTTCTTGTGGACTGTGTGTATGTGAATAACCAGTGAAGTGCTAAGATTTTCTGTGTATGCTGTTGTGTGAATGTTGTAAGTGAGTTTCCCTGTGGGTCAAGTGAATGGGTGAGCAGTTAAACCTGGGTCTCCCTATGTTTTCCCTAGCTTGGGGGTGGGCAGTTTCTGCCCTAGGCTGGCTGGCGAGCTCCCGCTGGCTTTATCAGAAGACTTCTCTTTTTTTTTCTGTTGTCATCTGGTCACTTTATCAGAAGACTTATCTTTTTTTTTCTGTTGTCATCTGGTCATTCTACAGGATCCTACAGGTTGTGGGAGAATAAAAGACTTTTGGTACAAATGCCAGAAACTTACAGCCAAGGAGCAAACTCTCTGGACAAGCTGATACCTGTGAAAAGAAAAACCAGACAGGAGTGTTTAATTTCCTAAGCTAAGGTGTCCAACTTGCGATAATGTAAATACATCATTTTGTTTGTTGAAATGAATTTGTATATTATAAATGAACAGGAGGAGCTACCTGTAAGATTTTATATGTGTTTCTCCCTTTTTAAAAAAATATACATATTATGTTCATGATATTTTAGTGCAAAAGAAGAAAAAAAATAGTATAGTAAGAGTGTATATAGTTTAGCTGTGAAGTTAAAGGTATCTAAAGTCAGATAGAAAAAAAAAGATTTTATTGTTCTCATTATTTGGCATAGTAAATCCATTGATATGCAGGGGTATACTTGGTTTTAGTTACTGTATGAGCAACATTAATTTCCTTTACCTGGCTAGAGAGATAGTGGAATATATGCTTTGAAAGAATGAATATATATGGTTTTTTCTTAATAACCTTGAGATAAGTGAAGGAAGTACGAAAATTGTTGCATAAACTAGGGAACATTGAAACTGTAATTATTATTTTCTTTTAGCAAGTAGCTATGTTCAAAGGTAGTGCTTTTACCTTACTGTCTTCTCAAAGTATCTGTTTAGTAAAATACCCTGTTGTCAACAGGGATAAGATCTTGAAAGAAAAATGTTGGTGTAATGCCCAGCACAAGTTATTGCAGGCCATAAACAAAGAAAAAGGAAATCAGAACCCTTCAAAAGAAACAATAAGATTGGTTCAACTGCCCTCAAGGGCTAATGGCCCATAACATAATCGCCACTTTTGGAGAATTAGATTTAGAGGCTTAAAAAAATCCCCTTAACACGTATATCTGCGCCCAGAAACCGGGCTACTTAGTGTTGCACGTATAAAACCTAGGAACACTAGGTTGTTGTAGTCCTCAACCCTATCACAGAGAACACATGGATTATGCTACAGATTCAAAGACTCAAAATTATACAAAAACAAAAGAGAGAATATAGTGCAAATCTGATATTCTTCTGCTGGGCGATTTCATGCAAGAAGTTTAAGTCTTTCCTAGTAGAACCAGAACCCTAGCAGATCCTCTATCTTTTGAGAAACTTCCAAGACATTCATTACCTTAGACAACAAGATCTCTTACCATTATGGTAACATAAGTTAAGCAATGTTGACAGGTAACACTACACCTGTAGCCGTCCTACACATTACCATTTTATTGAACACCAAATACTCACACTTACAAACTTACACTGCAATCAAAATGTTAGAAAACCTAAACATGTCAGTAGCCTTATACTCAAGGAACGGTTGGAAGAGATTACCTTGTTTTTCTCTTCTTGTTGTTGAGCATGTCCGCTCAGAGGAGAAGCTCCAGCCATGGCGGCCAGAACAAGCTGGGGTGAAAGGAACGGTAAGAATTTAGGTTTTGTTGAGCGCCTTAGGGTTAGGGCGGAATTACTAAACCTTTTTGTCTTATCTTTTATTTATTTATTTATTTACCTCTTATATGCCGCCCATTGTGGATCGGCTTCTCTTATTATTTTATTGTCTAGACGTCTCAAGACGTTGCCTCAGTCATTTCCTTTCAGTTGCCTAAATATCATTATGTCTGCGACCTATAAAAATTAAGTTAAACCTTCCAGCAATGTGGTATACCTTCGCTTGGCATGTGCACATTACGACTTTATCTTGCCATTTTCCTTCTTCTCGAAGAGAAATTAAAATATATTTCCTAAGCCTACTCTAGAAAAAAGAGAAAACATTCTTCTCTCGCACACAAATTTCCTTGGTGTAAGGAGCGGAGAAAATAATTTAATCTAAGTAGGTTTTTCTAAGATTGGTAATTGTTCTAAGGTCTCCGACTTAGTTATGGAGGCCACTAGAGAGCACAAGGAAGGGACATAGATTAAACCAAAGAAGAACCAAAAGAAATTGAAGAAGCTTCTTCCCTTTCTTCACGAGAAATATATTGATGGCTTGGGTCTACCCCTTGCCCATAGGTATCTTGTTTCAAAGGTTTAATTATTTTGGCTAAAAAGAAAATTTTGAGCATTCATCAATCATGTGCAACATAACCCACCTTGATCCCAATTTCTACAATAATGGTTTGGCATGCCCATTTTCAACTGCAGTTAAACACTAGTCTTTCATAAGCCACTATTTGGTTCTAGACAACTCCCTGAAGGCCAAAAATATTATTCTTTCCCTCCATCGATTTCTTAGAGATTGCTCTAACTAAAGATTGAGAACAATCTCAAGTCATGCATCTAACTCTTGAGGCTCTAATGTTGTCCTTGTAGGCTCCATCAAAATTAACTATGAAGTTTCTGAAAAGAGGGAATCCATTTTGCAACTTCCCCATAAGGGAGCTTGGGCTAAGCCCATCTTGATCAATTAATGATGCATTACTACACTCATAATTTAACCAAATAAACATTTCTAAATATTATTAGTAAGGGTAAGAATAGTGAATATGACAATTACTTTTTTTTTTAAAATAAGTTAAAAGGTGAAAATATTATATTCACTATTATTTCTTTATTAACAAATGTTTAGAAATACTTTATGTGCTAAAAAAATACTCTTAGCTTGTAATATCTACTAACATATAAGAAAAATATTATTGAGTGTGGACATGGGTCTACTCCCTTTTGTAATAAATTGTATGAAAAAAATATAAATTTCATGCATCAAACCCCTGAATAGGGGTGCATATAATCTAAACATAAAGCCTATGAACTCTACTAAGTGGAGATCTAGATTATTAAAAGCAAAACGACTTCGACTAAGAGTTGAGGAGAAATAATAACCATACAAAATTATGTCTCATGAAAAGCTTTTATGATCCTTTTTGGTCTAAGAATATAAAGTCATCTTACTACCATAAGAACATAGAGTCGTCTTACTACCAAAATTGATGCCTTTTTTTAAAAAGAGTCCTCTTCTTCCTTTTCACCATGACCCAATCATCATATCTACCTAAAGAAAGTGTAGAGCGGAAAATTGATGGCTTCAATTTGCCAAGAGAGAAGGGGACATCAGTGTTTTCATGACAAGTGGAGCTTTCAGCCACATAAGAGTTATGAGGGGGAGTCACTAAACTCATTAGGAAGGGGCATATATTAAACCAACAAAGAACCAAAAGAAATTGAAGAAACTTCTTCCCTTTCTTTGGGGTCTACCCTTTGTCCGTAGATATCTTGTTTCAAAAGTTTAACTATTTTGACTAAAGCGAAAATTTTGAGCTTTCATCAATCACGTGCCTAGTAACATAACCCACCTTGATCCCAAATTATACAGTAATGGTTTGGAATGCCCATTTTCAACTGCACTTGAATACTAGTCCTTCATAATCCACCATTTGGTTCTAGATTTTGGTGCCCACTCTGATCCTAATTTCTATAGTAATGGTTTGGAATGCCCATTTTTACAAGAATCCAAGCAAATGTGAAAGAAGACTGGAATACTAAGAAATTTAACCCTTAGATGAATATATCCATCGTGTTGCCAATAAAGAAGAAACATGGAGTCTCATTCAAATTGGAATAACCTAAGAAGTCTCAGAAAGGGAGTTAAATTCTGGAAACCAAGGTTTCAAAGAAATATATGATTTATCCCAAACCCCAGGCCCCTTTGAAGCAACATATTCCCGTTTTGGCGCCCGAGCATCAATGTTGCTGCCATCAGAATCGGTTGCGACCATTTTCGATGGCAAACAATAAACTAGCAATTGGACCCATAGGTTCAACGGGCACGACGATAATTTTATAATCATAGTAATTTTTTGTTAACATATGTAATTTACACAGTCAAATCTTCAATAATATGAAAGATGATACAAAGTGTATGAGCATTAGTCAACAAAGTCATGGTGGCTAGAGTTTCAATCAATTTAATCATAAAAAAATGTTGAAGATGAATCTAATATCACAAAGGTTATATCATACCCCTCTAAGTTTTCACATCCATCACAATTAAACATAATAAGTTTAAAATGGAACAAATTGAAAGTCCATCTTTTTTTAGATGAATAGTGAAACATATAATAATTGAGAGATTAAATGCATGTCTATCAGACATAATATGTTTTTATATCATGGTATTTGAAGACATTCATTGTACACTTAAACATATGTTGGAATGCAAGAGGAATTAACAAGGAAAATAACTAAAACACACTCTACCCCACAAGGCTAATCCACCAAATCTCCTTGTCAAATCGACATGATAAAAAGCGTGTTCGGTTTAGATTCTCCCTATGGTTGTCCACCACGTACGATACCAAAAAGATGGTTGATTTCCATTCAGGACTGTACTACGAGCTCAATGCTGTCTAGAGGGGAATGCCTTTGACAGGAGTGGCTTAGATTTCTTTGATGGTCGTCCTGTACCCGCACTAGAAAGGAGATTGTTGATTCGAGACTGACATTGTACGGAGCTTGATAGTTGATTAGGAACAAATTGAAAGTCACATCTTTTTTTAGATGAATAGTTCAAAAGTCCATAAAAGGTACGCCTCTTTACAATATGTTGAGTAAACATATACCTATATAAAAAGATTTCCTCCAATTAAATTATTAGATTGCCCCAAAAAAACAATACTATTGAGACATATCTAAACATAGCATCTAATTCAAACTTTTTACCTTTTTTATGTACCCGTTTGTTTCATATAGATTATTAGAATACCTTGCCAAGAATTTACACAAAGCAAATCACAATCTGTGCAAATATTTGTGTTCCAAGCAGTTGTCATTTTGTGTGACATGATATATTGGTGGTTGTCTACAGGAAGTTCACAAAATTCATGTATATACAAAATCAACATTTGAGCTAGAGCAAGTTGTTCAAACACACAAGAGATATGTGGTATCTCATCTATGATGCTAAGGAGCTATTAGGATACATTATACATGTTTTTAAAACTACTTAGCTACTCAACACCTAAGAATAAAAATTGAGTTTGTTAAAAGACATGGTACTTATTTTTTAAACCTTTCTTGCAAGCTAATTAAATTGATGGACATCGAAATGAATTGGCTTAAGGAACAAAGCAAGATTGGGCTTCAAAATATCATTATCTAGATGTTCCATTTAAAAACATTTTAAGTGAGTGGAGAAAGCACAAGGAGGCTACTACAATTTCTATAAATAAAGTGTATAAGTCAAACTAAAAATTAAAATTGAATTATATATATAATAATATTGATAATTGGATTTTCAAGCGCTTTGACTGATTTGCATGTGGTCATGATGCTATTTGTAATGCATTTTTTCTTGGAACTTAAATTTGGTATAGCCTTTATGTAGTGTGGTATTTTGTTAAGTTGTATTTTAAATTTAATATATATGTTTGTGGCTTGGTCTCCACCCTCTCCACCTCAAATTTAGAATACTTTGGGGGCACCTTATATCTCCAACTTTCTATGGACATGCTTCATGCATATCTTTTCATATATTTGGAGCAAAGACATTTTCTATATGTTGGAATATTTTTTCTCTTTCTTCTCCTAAATCATTTCAATTATGATTCATTCATATTTTTTTGGGACAGCATACTATCCTTATTCTTGTGCAAGTTTGACCATGCACAGATTAAGGAGGTCAATTCAATTACAAATCCTCAATAACCCTAATAACCCTATGTATGGGTTTCTCACTTTTTTGAGCACATATTGTGTAGAATAAGGGGGCAACATCACTTCTAACTCATCAATGCCATTGTATAGAATCCACATAAATTGCCATCCTCTGGAATCCCCTCAAACTAAACTGTCAACCTTTGAAATCCAAAAAATATTGAATGGATGTTAAATATCAATGCCAAGTAGAAATTTTATCGTGTGGCCTTTTGTTTGTATGTTGGCTAATCAGAGAATTTAACTATGGATGGAATTACATGGATTCACACTCTAGAATTCATGTTTTATGCCTATCATGGAGGGAGAGTTAAAGCAATAAACTATGGGATCAAAAGAAGAAAAGAGACAGTTCCAACTCATCTCTCAAGGATCACTTTGGGATTTTAAACACCACTCACAATCTTTGGGATGCCAAGTCCAACGAAAGCTATTTTCACATGGTAGAATGGAAAAACAATAGACAAGCTTATAGTAGAGAGTTTGGATTGCCTTAACTTCAATGAGAAATGCCTTAGTGATAACCCCTAGCTCTCTCATTCTGAGATGTGATTTGAGCACAAGAGACATTTGGGAAGACCAACACTCGTTAGGAGATTTCAGTCACAATTCCTACCATCTCCAATTTATGTCTCCCTTCTTGTCCTAAGGTAACAAAACCTATGTCTTTGAGAATGAAGGCAAAGGCATGTGAGGCAGCCTATTTTGGTGTGAAGGCCATTTCAGGTCTTTTTTTGTGCCCTATTGGACATCGTGTGGTGTGTGTATACCATTATGGGTCACCCAAGCACACGAAGGAGCATCCATAAAGGGAAATCAGTCCATCCAACTTTTGTTCTGCCTCTTCCTTTGGTCTTCAAAGGCCCGTGAACCTCAAAGGTGGCCCTGCTAATGGCACATCTCAGTTCTCATCCTGCATATATTGACTATTGCAATCTGTAGCATTGAATGTATATGTGTGTGTGCTCTTTATGGCTGCTCATTTTGGTCCTCTTCAAATTTTAGGCATACAGAGGCAATTGCATTGGTGAAAACATAATAATGATTATGATGAATTTATTAAAAAGCACAAATGATCTGATTCAGTGGGTGGAAGGGGGGATCACAAAAAAAAAAAATCAGACCAAAATCTATTAATTTAAGCTACTTTTCTTCTCTACAAAACTGGAGGATCTTGTTTTGGAAGCTCTCCATGGGCATAATTTGCTTTCATATTGGTGTGGTAAATGTCAGGGATCAAACAGGTGAGCTTCTAGACCAATATGATTATCTTGTTAATCAGTAGCACTGGACCGATATTTGAAACAACAACTAGTTATGGTACAGGATCAAACAGTACAGGATAAAATTTGGCCAATGACATTTATATGTGAATTTTGCTTTTAATTTCTCTGTCAAATGCCAATCTGAATATGATCAAAGCCAGCATAAACCAACAATTCATCTTCCAAGGAATTGACACAAAGACTAAAAAGCATCATAATATTGAGGTGAAGGAAGACAAAGTTTCAGGCATTAGTTACACTCCCACAGGGAACCCATATTCAATGTCTTTGAGCCTATAGTTCTTCCATTATCTAATAATTCGATATCAGACCCACTGATAATTTACAGTGAGAATCGTTTCAGATTTAAAGACGCATTTATAAAGATTTCAAAACTCTAGTTACCATGTTAAAGCTAAAGATCCAGCTCTAAGATGGAACAATGCAAGCCTCCCACAACTAAACTTGCCTGCCAAAGCCGTTAAGAGATATCATGTGTTTCTCAGCTTCGGGGAGAAAATGTGAGAGACGTTGGTCGATTCTCTTTGAAGCTCTCTCCGCAGGATGCCTATAAATAGAACATGAGACATATATAATTGTGGGTGACAGTGAAAGAGTCATGTAACATAGGGATTCTTTGATTCCAAAACAAGCATTCAAAATAGATATGACAATCCTAGAATTTCACACCTGGCAGATCTTTCATTGGATCTCTTCTTATCTTGGGGATCGGCATTAATAGTGACCGAACCGGTGGCATGAAAACAGTGACTGAATTAATGTGGGTGATTGGAGTCGGAGACTACATTGATAAATCAAACCCAGTCGTATTGGTGATTAAAGAGGGATTGGATAGTAACTAAGAGGAATGAGAGACCAAACAAAATATCGGGAGCTTTCTATAGTCTTAGCTGGCTTTTCCCTGTTAGCTTTTAATGTGGAGGAATTATACCATCCACTAGTGTTATAAGGAATTAAAATAATAATAAATAAGAGTTCTTTTGTTTTTCAACATTTATGACTTGTTTCAAAAAATCTATGGTTAAGATTTGTTTGATGGTAGTTCTTTTAATCTGGACCATTGATGTATATATTTCATGTAGTACTCCTCACTAAAGGAACGCCTATCGACGTAAATATATAATATATTTTTAAATATCATTAATTTAATAATTATTATGAAAGTTCTTTTAAATTAAAAAAAACAAACATATAATTAAATCGAAGAAATATTATATATATATATATATTTTTGGAATACTTAAGTATCATATTACTGCCTAAACCACTTCCTCAGCGATTACTAATTATAAACATATCGAAATGTATTGTAAATTTAAAAACAAAGTTTAATAATTAGTTAGTATTATTTAAAGTTCTAAACAAATTAAATTTTATTTAAAAAATTTAAATATATTTAGTTATTTTTAACTTACATTTGGTTGGATAGTGAAATATATTTTTTTCCCATTTAAAAATAAACAGTTTTACCACTCTCAAAATTACCATTGACTATTTTGTTTTATCACTTTCATTACCATTTATTTATTTTACCGTTTTCTAAAGTTAAAAAACCATTTATTTTACAAGATTTAGGCAGCTATTCTTAAACATCATCCATTTGACAATCAAAGGTTAATTTTCGTCAATAAAAATAGGACAAAGATTTACCTCATTTTATTGTAAAAAAGGTGTAAAATTATTATAAACTATTTGACCATTGAAATGGATAATATTTAAAAAAGGTGTAAAATTATTATAAACTATTTGACCATTGAAATGGATAATATTTAAATAAAATGGAGGCACCCTTCATATACTCTGTACAGTCACCATTACACTAAACAAGCTTGTCTATGAAAATAAGAGTGAAAACTCTAAATTTCCCACATATATAATGGATTTTCTCTGGAAATAAGATCTTTATACCAAAATATTATATATATTCTTAATTAACAGAATTTTAGAACCAGTAAAGTAAAGATCGATCAAGGGAAAAACAAGGCAAAAGCCCGCCCTCCACATACTCTGTACAGTCACCATTTACACTGAACAAACTTGTCTGTCAAAATAAAAGTGAAAACTCAAAATTTCCCAGATTTATAATGGATTTTCTCTTGGAAATAAAATCTGTGAACCAAAATATTATATATATTCTTCAGTGAGAATTTTAGAACCAGTAAAGATCGATCAACGGAAAAACAAAGCGAAAGCTCTCAATAATTTTATCTGGAAAAACAAAGCAAAAGCTCTCAATAATTTTATCTATTTAGTTACGATTCAACAACTCAGCTATCCGAGACATGAAATTTCCAGGTTTTAGTGATTCAAAATGCTTCTAAATATAACTCTGTAAGTACTTTCTGGATTTGCTGTACATTTATATGGACAAAAAGCATGAAATATATGCAGGGAGACTTTTAAGGGGAGAAAATCCCTTCCTCAAACGCTTTGCTCAAAGTCTCCTGTTTCCGGGCGGTTTTCTCACCCCAAACAAGCTTAACAGTGGAGGCCTCTACATATTCTGAAACTCCGTCTTTTAACCGCCTCATTAGCGCTGCCATCTGCGATTCAGAATGAGAGCAGGCATTATCTTTTTCAGCGTTTGGCTTCTGCAACTCGCGCTTCCTGGAATACTCTTCAGCAATCATCAGTGCAAATTCCGCCATTTTTACTTTCTTCTTCACAAAATACACAAGACTTTAAAAGAAGGCACAGATATAATCTCAAACCTTCTGCTGGTTACGACAAAATGGAAGCAAGATGTTTCAATTTATAGAGAGCGAGCAGAAACAAGGCCTCTGACACGAAGTTCTAAAACAGGACTCGTCAATCCAACGGTGGAAAAAACCATGGATGGCGAGCGCAGGTTTTGTAAGAAGAGAGTAATAATTTTAACGTCATTAAATAACGTGTCGAAGCTGATCACGTGAAAAGGTCGAGTAAGGTATCATTTTTTTGGAGTGGGGAGAAAATATAGAATGGAATGGAAAACCATGTGCCCGCGGTACGAACGGTCACACTCAGCCAGACCTTGGGCGGAAACTACTTCACCTCCTCTCACCAACAGAATACCGTATTTTCAATATGCTTAAATTCTGTATTATTGTATGTATTCGAATGCAATCATCTTTGGCCTTTCAATTTATATTTATAGTGGGGGCATTATGATTGGTGCTTATCGCAGGTTACCATCCATTCTAATACTATTTTTAGTAGCTAGGGTGGGTGGGTTGGTTTTTCTTAAACATCATCCACTTCCAACAGTCAAAGGTTGATTTTGACCAATAAAAATAGGACAAATATTTACCACTTTTTGTTGTGGATGAGGTGTAAAATTGCTATTGACTGTTTGACCATTGAAGTGGATGATGTTTAAGTAGAGTGGGGTGGGTTAGGGATGTAGGTACACTTGGGCCCTAAATCACTGCAATCATTTATGATCGACAAGGACGAGATGTGATGTGGACCATATCATAAGGCTCCATGCCATGGTGATGACAACATTGTTAGTTGAGGGGATGCCCTACTATCTGCAGGGCCACAGTGCAAGATGGCCTACTATCTCTACTATTGGTGCATGAATGCATCTGTTTGTTAGTCTTGAGGTCCAAAGGGCACTTGACTACGGTAGGGGCATAAATGCCCCCCTACTATAGATAGTTCGTTAGCACCCCAACACCCCCCATCCCCAATTATATAAAGAATGAAGGGGGCCCTTCCTACTATAGCTCTATATTGGTATTGGTAGAGTAGGGCTAGCTTCGACCTGAAATACTTAAGATTCCAATTTAGAATATCATTTTGAATGAACTAAGAAGAACTAATCAGGAGGGCTATCACACAACTAGATCCTCGATATCAACTTCACTTCCCGGCTAGAACCATTCACCCTCCTCATTTCTTCTAGCCTTTCCTTTTGACCCTACTATTTCTTTAAGGGTGCCCACATTGACTATCTTCATGGTCAAGCAACTTAATTGAGGTCAGGTCAAGATCAATCCTGTTTTGAAAGTTGTCCACACATAACAAGTATCAATAGGCCCTACTTAACAAGGCACAAAAATGAGAAGTATCGATATTGAAATGACAAGTACATCAACAAGCCATTTATTTCATTCCATTCAATAAAGGTATACCTTACTATCCTCTTTGAGCACATGTCATTTATGCATTTGATTGAGGGATTTGAACCTTGAGAGATTCACCTCACCTCTAAAACAATATCTTATTACATGCATGCATATTAGAGTTTTTTAAATAATCAAAATGTGACCCAATATATCACTTCAATATTAGGGGGAAAGGGGATAATTTAATTGATGTGATCTACAAGTAGGTATTAGGAGTTGAGAAGCATGCATAGAAGGGGGTGTAGTGTTTATAAGTAGCATTCCAAATCCTTTATAGATCAAAGTTACATAGGTCAATAAGAGGAAATGTCATTCACTATGTGTTACATCCTCAACTTATGATTTAGCTTAATCTTATATTTGCATGGCAATCAGGATGATTAACCATAGTTTAATGATTAGATGTTTGTGGGAAATATCAAATTAATCGTTGATTATGAGGATACTGACTAATGTTAGATGTGAAATTTCAAGTTGAAATGATTATTTAATTATTATGATTTACAAATCAGATGATGATACACTAATCATGATTTTATGGTGGTGAGTTTGATCAAGAAAGTAATCATCCTTCAAAGATGGAAGGAGGGTATCATTCGGGAGGAAGAGATAGATGTCAGGAAAAGGGGTTAAACTACCATATGAGTATCAAACTTTGTCCTTATAAATCCTTTCTATTAGGGTGAGTTACGTCTCTCCTTGTTAGTCATTTACTTTCTCATACCGATTTGACAATTGGATTCTTCTCAACACCTTCAACGTCGATTTGACTAAATGACGATGTTCGCAAGAATGTCCATGTGAGTCGTTTGCCGATTTCAGCAAGTTGTCGAGGACTCCTTGATTCCATGTCTATTTCCATATTATGATTTGTGACTATTATATCTTGATATATATGTCTTACGGTGATCAATGCTTCAAGGGGGAGTGGTGCTCGACCCCAAAGTTGCATCGTAAGAATATGTCATTTTCTAATGGTGTTGACATTACTAACACCTTGGTTAATTTGATAACCCTTAAATATTATATAAGGGAATATATAATCTATATAAGTTACAATTGTCTTAACCTTTTAAGAGGTCGAACATGCCTTAGTAACCACATTTTATTTTATTTTATTTTGTTCATGTATTTATGTGGCACTCAGCCAGCCACCACCTGCGAGGAGTGGGGAGAGGAGTGGTGGCTGAGTGTTTCCTAAACTCTAGCCTTATCCACAGGCATCCTATCGATGATGGGAGAAGTGGATCCGTGAGATCCTGCGAGGTGGCGAATATTAAGCCATGCATAAACTATTCTTGAAAGGCATGCAAGGTATTAGTTGATACCAATTTTTGGGAAAAGAGTCTTTTGGCTTTTGTTTTTGGCATGTGTTTAGGATGAAAATGAAGAGGGTTGATTTTAATGGTTTGTGTTGATCCTCCTTTCACCACTAAACATTCAAGGGCATTCAATCAAGTAGAAACTCTATTACAGATCTCCTGTCACTTGGAACATAGGGGAAGATTGGAATTGTGTAGATTTGTTGTTCAATTAAGCCCAATTGTGCTCAAAACCCTAATTCTTGAAATCATAAACAAACGGACAAATTACGGAAAAAGATTGCACACAGAGATATCAAATGCCAACCAAATGCGTACCAGATTTCAGAGTTTGGTGAACAGAAAAGTCAGGGACTAATGAGCGGACGCCCTAGTCCAATGCCACCATTTTCTTCAGGATCTAGGAATCTTGTCTATAATCTGTTCTTGTTGTTCTAGAGATTTTCCAGTTGCGGGATCCAGAGGACTAATGAGCGGACACCCAAGTCCAGGTCCCTATTTTCTCTAATATGCAATTTCAACAGTTTGCACTGCTCTCCTACAACCCCACTTCTTTCACTTTCGCAACCTGTAACCTGCAATCACAGAAAAATGGTTTAGGGGTTGTGGTGTTTAGAGGCTTTCCTCAGTCAAGCCTCGGAGAGACATTCAAGTCTTCCGAACACCGTTGTCAGATAAAGAGTGCGTATCCCTATGGGATAGAAGCAAAATCCAAATGATAAATGATAGAAAACACAATTGATATCACCTTGTAGTGAAGATCTCATGGAAGGAAGATGCTCTTCATGCCATGAGGAGATAGATGCCAAATTTGCAAATACAAACATAAGAACAACACAAATTCTGCTCTGCAACACACAATGAATGCCTTGAATCACCTTCACATAAACTTGTCAATCAAAATGTCCATCTAGTTTACAAATGAATCACTAATCATGCTTATATATGCAACTACAAACATTCCTTCTAAGAATTTCATAATTCAAACTTACCATGTTGGCATAGGACCTAAATAATGGTCATAAACCAAAACTTTGAAATACGTCCTGACCTAAAATAGGGTAGGACTAGGGCGCAGGTGCCCAAGTCCTCCCCCTATTTTAGGCAGGATTCATGTTAAGTGCATCCCCTGAGTCCTAATTTCCATGAAACTTTAGGGTTTTCTCATCGGGAGTCATCAAAATCATGCAAGATGCTCTAAATACATTCTAAAGGACCTGGGAGCTAAACCTTAAGAGGAAAAAGCCCCCAAGGTTACTTTTTCTGACATAACATTTAGCCCCCACTTTAATGTATGTATAAACACAAGGCTAATACACACATTAAATTGCGATCAACAAACACAGCAAACACGCCAAGCACGGAGAAGACATGCCAATCATAGTGAAGATAATAACAGGCATGCAAAACATAGAGAAGACAGTTACAGTCACGCAAAACACGGAGAAGACAGTATTGAAGACACACAAAACACAGTGAATACAATGGATGCAGTAGAATACAGTGATGATTTTCTTTTTCTTTTTCTCATATATAAAATGCAGATGTAAGTACAAGGAAAGTAAACACACCACCCATAATGTAGGAGTGACTCATCGCCATCGGTCTTTAAACTGCACATGGGGCAACACACACGCCAAACAAATCTCAGAGTGTGGGAGGGACTCATCGCCACCAGTCTTTAAGACTGTACTTGAGAACAAACATGCCATACAAAACAAGTACGCCATACAAATCCCAAAGCATAGGAGGAACTCATTGCAACTGGTCTTTAAGACTATGCTTGGGAACAAACACGCAATACACACACACACATAAAAGACACAAAGAAAACACGATAGACAAGCGATGGAGTGTTCCTATTTTTAGGTTCATCACCATCTTAGGCACATTACAAGCACACACTGATGATTGGGCTTCGCCACAACAATCATCGAAGACATGCTTAAGGGTTAAGTTAGTCACAGAACCGCTCGCCACCTCTGCAAAGGACTTTTAGAAAATGATAGGATGTGCACTCTCCTCAATAAATACACCATCCTCACCTCCGTAGAGGGCTTAAGATAAAAAGGATATGCGTGATATCCTACCTTCGCAGAGGGCTTAAATCATTGCAATAGATTTCAAACAAATTTCAGAGTGCAGGAGAGACTCCTCGCCACCAATCTTTAAGACTGCACCTAAGAACAAACACTTTGCTAGCATCTAAAACAAATAGCTTACTTTATATATGCCCCGACCTTAAGGTGGTTGATATCATGTACCGATATCAAGCATGTTACGGTAGGAAGAAAACACACAAGGGAACACAAACTCTCGCAAAGCCCATGCCCCCCAGAGGTGACATGTACTTTACGATCACCAAATGTTCCCACAAACACATTCCTGCAAGAAAAGTGTTAGCATCCATATAATCATGATAAACAACAATTCATATGATCATTCACGTAGAGAGCCGAGGTTATACCATGGATTCGGAAACTAAGTATAACTGTGGGGCTATACCGCAAAAATCTCAAAACTGAGTGTAACCAAGGCGAAATTCAAAGATAAACAAAGTGCACAGAGCAGCATTATTGTTATGGTTTGTTAGTGCGATAAGACATCATCAAGATCACACATAGTGATTCTACTAGCCAAGCATCGGATAATATATATCAACCCCATCATCATGTTTGGACTTGGTCCATTTTTTGATTACTCGCTAAAGGGACACTAGGTCTGCATCAGTATAATATGTTTTTTGTCATCCGCTCGCTAGATAGAAACACTAGAGGAAGGGAAACAATAAATCAAGAGAGGAGAAACAAGTGCCTTAGGGACAGTCACATAGGAGGGTGCCCCCAAGTCACCAACTGCAATGTTATGTCCATGGGACACAACACACAATAGTGAAAATAGAGGAGAAGCAATATAGAAGAATGATGATACAAATAGAAGAAGGTCACAACAGAGGTGGTCTCCTAGTATCCTCAACCTTACAAGAGTATCAAGGGTCATCCCAGGAGGCCTAAACAACATATAACACACCACGGGGGAAACACAACACGAAGGGGAAGGGTTAGAAATACTTAACTGTAGGGACAACCTAACTAAAGGTTGTCATCAAGCAAATCATCATCATCTTCCCACTCCTGAATGTTAGAGGAAAGTGGGACATAAGGTACCATAGCCCAACTCTCATTCTTGTCTTCAGGTTGTCCATTCTTAAGATCCTCTTTGTTTGATTCAATGTTAGGTGAGATGTTTTCTTGTTGAGTTGTAATTCGTTGGGCATAAGCTTGTCGTCTCCTCCTTTCTCTTGCTTGTCTATTTCTTTTTGTCTTACCACTTATCTCTTGTAAGATAGTGTTTTACTCTTCCATAGGTTTTTGTGTTTTAGAGGAGGAAGCACCATGATCAAATCTCATTTGTCTAGGTGGAATGTTTTGCTATTGACAACTACCTTCCGATCCTTATAAGGATGGCGAGGGAGGAACCTCAACATAGGGTCCATTTCCTTTCGGTCTAGGAGTCTCTTCAAATGGGGGTTATTTGTCTCTTGTTGTTTCTTGAATAAAAGGACCAGCCACTTGATGTAATAGTTTTTTTTGTAGTTTCTATAGCTCAAGAAGTTGAAATCTGTTCATGGCTTCAGTTCCATTTCAGATCTTTCCCAAAAGTAATCAAGGGTAAAGTGTTGTCTTGTAACCAAAGGTTTATACCTATTGTGAGGGATAGTATGCACTTGTCCATTCAAAGGAAATTTTACACAATTGTGAATTGTTGAAGGGACAACTTTCATAGCCATTAACCACGGATGTCCTAATTTTATGCGAAAAAGGTCAGAAACAGGGACAACCTCAAATAATTGTTCTACAGATTTCTCAAATATAGTAACCAATAAAGATATCTTCCCAGAAGTGTTTATAAAGGTTCCCTTATGTGTCTAAATCATCATGTCCGAAGGGTCATAAAAGTCTTGCATCAATCCATGTGAATAGAGGAACTCTCCCATTGCCACATTAGTCATGTAATTAGGATTAATAAGGTTCCATCCATAGGATTTCCCATTATCTTGTAATATAAAGAGGTCCTTCAGTGTCTCCAATTGTTCTATCATGAGGTGTAAACACAACTTCGGGTTCGGGGACCTTTCTTTTCATGCAAGTCCTAGGAGGTAACCTATTTTTATTGTTGTGATTAGAGGCCATGTGTATAAGTTTTCAAATCAATGTGAGATCAAATTTTAAAATCTTTTCAGAAGTTATGCAAAAGACAAGTACAAAACTATGTGTAAATATGACCTAAAATGCTTGATTTTTCAACTTTTTTCAATGCAAAAAAGTGAAAGAAAAGGTGTTGTAAGGAATTTGATCAGGTGCATCAAGTAATATGTCTAATATTAGTCCAATAAAGCAATAATATCCTTCACAACACACTTTTGATGCAAACCTAGAGTGATGACAAGTCAAACCTAGTGAAAATGCACTAAAATATGCAATTTTTCACAAATTTTCAATGCAAAGACCCAATGAAAAGGGTGTTGTAAAAAATTTTAGGAGGGGAAGTAGATAATAATAGTAATATCAGTCACCTAAAGCCATAAAATTTTGCACAACACTCTTAGAGTGCCAATCTAAGTCAAACCCTAGTGAAAATATAGCCAAAATATGCAATTTTTCACAAATTTTCAAAGCAAAGACCCAATAAAAAGGGTGTTGTAAAATTTTTGAGGAGGGGCAGAAGATAATAACCTTGATAACAGTCAATTAGTGCATAAAAATCCTTTACAACATGTTTATGATGCAAATCTAAAGAGACGATAAGGCCAAAATCTAGTGAAAAATCAAGGTTTTCAAACCCTAGGCATGAAATTTTGCAAGCAAACCATTATGATGCAACACTACAGTTATAAATAAGTCCTAATGAGTGTTTCAAAAGGGTAGTAAAATCTAAAACAAGATTTTGACTACAAACCCTAGCTAATGCAAAACTAGGTTATATGGAAAAATGCGTGCAATTTCAAGCAATTTTCAACAATTTAAGCATAAAAATGCAATCTAAATGAATGATGAGTGAAATTTTTTTGTATTTTAAATCATATTTGATGATAATGATAGAAATTTATTGAAATTAAATGCCAACTAATTCAAATTATTTGAAAATGCAAGCTAAAAATGCCAATTTTTTCAAAAATTTTAAAATTTTTAATTTTTTTGTATTTTTTCAAATGCAATAAGATGAACAATGAAATGAATGTAAATCTGAAGTACAAAACTCATCAAGGTGCAAGAAAGTCCAAAAACATGGGTTCACCAAAATGTTTAGGATGAAAAATGAAGAGGGTTGATTTTAATGGTTTGTGTTGAGAAAGTCCTTTCACCACTAAACATTCAAGGACATTCAATTGAGTAGAAACTCTACTACAGATCTCCTGTCACTTAGAACATAGGAGAAGATTGGAATTGTGTAGATTTGTTGTTCAATTAAGCCCAATTATGTTCAAAACCCTAATTTTGTGAAACCGTAAACAAACAAACAAATTACAAAAAATGATCGCACACAAAGATATCAAATGACAACCAAATGCATACCAAATTTTGGAGTTCGGTGAACAGAAAAGTTAGGAATTAATGAGTGGGTGCCCTAGTCCAATGCCACCATTTTCTTTAGGATCTGGGAATCTTGTCTGTAGTTTGTTCCTGTTGTTCTGGAGATTTTCTAGTTACGGAATTTGGAGGACTAATGAGTGGGCGCCTGAGTCCAGGTCCCCGTTTTCTTCTCTGATTTGCAATTCCAACAGTCTGTATTTCTCTCCTACAACCCCACTTATTTCACTTTCGCAACATATAACCTTCAATCACAGAAAAATGGGTTGGGGATTTTGGTGTTTAGAGGCTTGCCTTAGTCAAGCCCCAGAGAGACATTCAAGTCTTTTGAACACCATTTTCAGATAAAGAGTATGTATCCCTGCGGGATAGAGGCAAAATCCAAATGATAAATGATAGAAAACACAATTGATATCACCTTGTAGTGAAGATCTCATGCAAAGAAGATGATCTTCATGCCATGAGGAGATGGATGCCAAATCTACAAATACAAACACAAGAACAACACAAATTCTACTCTGCAACACAAAATGAATGCCTTGAATCACCTTCACATAAGCTTGTCATTCAAAATGTCCATCTAATTTCCATCTAGTTTACAAATGAATCATTAATCATGCTTATATATGCAACTACAAACATTCCCACTAAGAATTTCGTAATTCAAACTTACTGTGTCGGCATAGGACCTAAATAACGGTCATAAACCGACACTTTGAAATAGGTCTTGACCTAAAATAGGGTAGGACTAGGGTGCAGGCACCTAAGTCCTCCCCTCTGTTTCAAGAAGGATTCATGTTAAGTGCATCCCCTTTCTCCTAATTGCCATGAAACTTCAGGGTTTTCTCATCGAGAGTCATCAAAATCATGCAAGATGCTCTAAATGCATTCTAAAGGACCCAGGAGCTAAACCTTAAGAGGAAAAATCCCCCAAGGTTACTTTTTCTGACATAACAACATGTTATGTGATTCTCATTTTGGGGAAGGAGGCAGGGAATAGGCAAAGGAGATTATCTTTCGAGAGCATTAGAGATATCGCTGCTACAAGAGTAGCATAGAAAGAAGTTGAACCTTATCATTTGTGTATGGCTAAGAGCCCTTCAGCAATTAGATAACTTATGATAGAGACTACCTACAGGTATGAACTATGGCCTATAGAATTGAATTCAATAATCTATTATTGGATATAGGTGTTCAAATGTTTCTTCTTGATACAAAAGGGTGTCGACAGTGTCAACCCATGACTATCATATGCTATAATATCTAATGGCCTTCGAGGCTATTTAAGCTACATGGTTTAATACTATGTTTTAACGTAGGTTTAAACTGTTGTTATAAGTTTCTAAGGTTGCAAGTGCCTTTCTGCATTATCATTATGAAATCATTGCTATGGCGATGTGCAACCAGCTTGGAGTTTGAAACCTATGCATTCTAAACCTATGATTCTTACCATGTGTCGTATGGCAAGGATTCAAACCACCTTAATATCTTTGTATCATCCTATCATCATTATGATGATTGTGTAAAACCAAGAGGTGCTATATTGTTATAGTTGTGTAGAACCTGAAAGGGGTTATCAACTTATGATAAACTGTTATCGAGCCTTGAATCCTTTTTATTAATGTTTCTTTATGACTATTCATCAGCTGAGAAGGCATGAAAATATGGTATTCGTTAAAGAGCCCGATAGGGCGACAATGTTTAATGAGTATGTGAAGACCGAGGGTATCAACTTATGATATTAATACCACAGTGCCATGCATATAGTAACAAGTATGGTCGAACCATATTATAGTATTGACTACTCTAGTCTTAGTCAAAAATTTAAGTTGTGTCATGTGCACTCGGTATTATAACGTATCAACTTGAAGTAAATGATGTCAACCTTCGACTGTTTTGTATTGGTATCCTTTGTGCAAGTAATGTATATTGATGCTATAATGATTTCTCATGAAAATGGGAAGGTTCATGTAGACACATTGATGTCTTCTTGGCAGCCATGAGTGCGTGTCATATTCCCTATGGGAAAGTTAATCTTTTGATACGTTCTTTTACAAGAATAAACCCTATGTTACTATAAACTTTGTTGTATAAAAGTAAGTGAATGCCATCTTTGCAAATGAAAAATATTCTTATTTAAGTATATGGGATCAAGAGGGTCTCCTGAGATAGAACCTTTTTAAAGGGGATCAACTCTATGAGTCATTGCAAGCACTCCTTTTGACATTATGTTCTGTATATAAACTTTGGAATTAGGTAAATAAAGTAAACACCAACCAGGTAAGGTTAAGTGTTGAAAACATGAATGAACTTATTTCTTCATAAAAGTGCAGGAAAAAGTGACATGGAGTCACTAGTTCCCTGTTGCCTAAGCAACGAGACCCTTGGGAATGGGTTCTCAAGATAGGAGTTGAATGTCCAAGGAATGGACTAAGACACTTTGAACTTATCTATCCAAGACCAAGAAAGGTCGAATTATGTTTATTGTAGGACATGACAGCTTAAAGGTCAAGTCAAGGTGGTGGACATACAACAACGTTCATTGCGTAATGTATTTGTATGTAAATCTTTGGCCAAAGTAATTCATCTATCTCTGCATGCATTATCAGTCCACAGTGCTCTAGATGACATAATATCTCTAGTAGTGTCATGCATAGTTAGAGTGGATCTATAGTTGTGTGACCGTGAGTAATTATGAAGGACACAACACCAGATACTCAGATGGCTAACCTAATGGTTCCTTATATCTATACCTTCCGTGAAGGGTAGGGCCGCTTCCAGGTAGGAAATTGTGCGGGGGACTGTCGGTCTGTGGTTGGAGGAAAAGCACTCGGATGATGCTCTTCTTCTCAAGCAAAAGACAAGCCGAGGCTTATGAAGACATATGTCATATGTTCCAAATGCAATGTTTTTCTCTATATGACTTGATAGTCAGTTATTGTATATAATTTGATATTTGATGCCTTGAGCATAGCCTTGTACATGCATAGTGAAGGTTATTCACTAATGAGATAGCATTGGATATTGTAAATTAAGTTTTGTTATGTTCTGGTAAAGAATAGCATGCTTAATTATTGTAATGATAATGATTCACTCTTGTTTAACTATGCTTTGGATAATTATGATGTATCCTAACTCTTAGTTAAGATGAATATTTATGTTTAATTATGAGCATTATGGATTGTGATGTAACATATGGTATTAGAGCTACCAGGTTCAATACATGGACCTATGAGCTCACTACTTGATGATTATTTTTATCCAACATCAACATATGCTAATGTTTGGATTTCTATGCCAGAATGGTAAGAATTAGAACAACGCCCAAAAAGAAGGTAACGGAAAATGGACGTTACCTACATTAGCAAAAGGTCTTGAGGGAGTGAGCCTCAAGAATGAAATGACTTGAACAGACTAGTTATTTAGTAGGAGCATGATTGACTGATGAGGAGACCTTCGCTGATGTTGTAAAGCACATCAAGTAGGAGTTGAGGAAAGTAGTTATTAATGCTTCTCCTAACTCTAATGATGCATCAGCAGAACCCTCTACACCTAAAGCACCGGCTATGGAAAGCAATCCTAAGGATTCTGATGTAACCAAGGAGGTTGTGGAAGAGTACCTACATGTACATCCACCTCCTAAAACTAAAATGATAAACCTCAAAGTTGAGAAATGAACATGTAAAGTTATCCCAAATTGAAAATTTTGTAATTTTGAGAAGGATTATATGTAATCCATGGAAAATTATAATGCAATTGAAAAAGAAAATTCTAATAAATCTTTCCTTTCTTGTTAAAGGTTACATGAATGAGAATAGATTTATGTTAAGAATGGATTCCATGATATAGAAAACTAATCCATGATTAATCTGTAAACTTCAGGAAGAAGTAGATTGCAACAAGGTTCAGTTAAGGACCAGGATGAAGGACAACCTTCAAGGCACTCCGAATCTAAATTTGACCAAATCCTTGCTTTGTTAAAAGAGACAAGAACGAGAGTAGGAACTCTTGAGCAGGAGGTCAGGGGTCAACAAGGACCCAGGCGGGATGCCTATGATGGTGGTGATGATGAGGCACGTCATAATGACACCACCCAAAGTGAGCATGGAGAGAATACCTCCGAGGCTAAACAAAAAGAGGATAGAAGAAGCCACTTGTATTTGAAATTATCTCAGGGCATGAAAAAGGTTAAGCCCCCCAAGTTCAATGGTTTTGTAAGCGGAGATGTTGTGGAGGCATGGCTTACAGAAATGGAGTTAGGCTTAAGATCTACAAGTCTAACTTGGGACAAGTTATGATACAGGTGCGGTTTGACCGGTTGTCACCCATACCGTGGAGGTGACAGATACCAGGTGTTATCCGTTGCATCTTAGGGTTAGTCAGTTGTCATTAGTACCATAGAGGTGACAGATGTCAGGAGCTACCCTTTGGTATGATAGGGCTTAGCCAGCTTTCACTAGTACTATACAAATGATAGATGCCAGGAGCTACCCCATACCAGTTGGACTGACTTTTGCCAGTGGCATGGAGGTGATAAATGTTAGGATCCACCGACTCGATGGTTTAGCAGGCTGTGGAAATCTTCTTGATAGCCACATGTGATGTATGTTGTTATACCTACTCCTTAACTAATGATGACAACAAGTAGTATGGGATGCTTTCTTGTCATCACAGTTGGTTGTGAATGTATACGTTGTTACCCTAGTCCTTAGTCAGTGTTGATAACAAGTAGTATGGGATGCTTGCTTGTCATCATAGTTGGCTGCAAATCAGGAAAAATGATGGAACCCATGGTGTACTATTAGGTATACCAACAATCTTTTTTGAGTTGGGAGGAGGGAGTCCATAGATCAGAAGAGATCAAATATGGACAGGTATCCTTTTCTTTGAGATTTTGAGGACGTATTGTTGGATGACCTGTCGGGATTACTTCCTAAAAGAGCCTTTGACTTCTTTATTGATATAATTCCAGGGTCAGAACCTACATCTAAAGCTCCCTACAAAATGACCACTACAGAGTTAATGGAGCTAAAGGCTCAATTACAGGAATTGTTCGATAAAGGGTTGATTAGACCCAATGTGTCACCTGGGGAGCATCAGTTATTTTTTGTGAAAAACTTTTAAAAAATTGCATACCCTATAACTTCCTTGCAACGAAAAGGCAAGAGATTTGAGTGGTTAGAAAAGTGCCAGGTGGCCTTTGACCTACTGAAGGAAAATTTGACTTCAGCACTAATTTTGAAAATAGTCGAACCAGAAGGTCAATTTGTAGTCATTATTGATGCCTCAGGGGAAGGCTTAGGTGGTGTACTAGTCCAGGATGGACAAGTCATTGCATATGAATCCCAAAAATTCAAAAATTATGAACAAATCTATGCCCCTCATGATTTAGAACTGGTAGCAGTCAGTCATGCATTACAAATGTGGAGACATTACCTACTTGGAAAACCCTTTGAGCTGAAAACAGATCATCAAGGATTCAAATATTTGTTCACTTAACCACATCTAAATGCTTGTCAAAGCAGATGGCTGGAATTCATCTCGGATTATGATTTTGAGATTAAATATATTCAAGGAAAAGAAAACCAGGTGGCAGATGCCTTGAGTAGGAGAAGACACATCTCCTCAATTATCTCTATACATTCTGATTTTAGGAATCAGGTACTACAGAAATCCAAGGGAGATGAGTTTTACGAGCAGGTAAAATAGGCCCTTGTGGAAAACCCCCAGAATCCAAGATACGATGGATTTAACCTTTAACCGAATGGGTCATTAAGGTTTAAAGGAAGGATGTATGTAGGGTGTGTGCAAGAAGTTGAGTCCACTTTTTGGCCAAAAAGTGGAAGTGTTTTCCCTAATTTTCAGAATTTGTCACATTTGACCTAAAAATTTGAAGCACTTAAAGGTGGAATCTTAAAAAAGGTTAGTAAATATGAAATGTAGTACTCGAAGTCTAGTTTCCAAATATGTATTTTTTTTTAATACCCAGATGATACAAATTAATTTTGAATAGGCGTTTCTAAAAACCACTATTTAAAAGTCACTTTTTTTTACTATACCATGCACGTGTACGTCATCCATATTTTGACCTAAATAATCATATTTTTCTAAATCCTTTTGGAAAAAGATTTGTAACTCACTGAAGCACGTTTTCCATATTTTTTTGTAATTTTTTATTGAATTTTTTTTTGGCCATTTTTGGTGTTTTAAAAAATCATCATGTACGTCACACATAAGATGACCTAAACTTAACATTTTTTAAATTTTTTTCAAATCGAAAAGAATTGTTTGAAGTACGATTTCGTACAATTTTTTTACAAAATTTTTTTTGATAAAAATTTATTAAAATATTAAAAAACCTTGATAATTCAAGTTTATGGACCTATTTCATCAGAAATTAATTGAAAAATAGAAAAAATAATCCAATTGTAAAAAAATTTACATATTTGGAATCTACACTGTCTCATCTATAATGGGTTTTAATTTTGTCAAAAAATAATGCAAAAAAGGCCTTCAGACATATGTCCAAAGTCACTATTTTGTTGTGACATTGACAAGACCTTCAACTTGCAAGTCAAACCAGGTCCAAAGCCAAGGGTTGGGTTCCCAAGCCCTTTTTCCGACACAAAACCCATAGCAAAAATTGGGTCAAAAATTTAAATTTATAAAACGGGATCTCATTCTAGAAAACGAGATCCCACTTTTGGCTCAGGATCCCAAAGCATAACGGGATCCCATTTCATAAAAAGCGGGATCCCGTTTTGGTTTTTACCTGATTTCAATTTTTTTTCTAAGTCTGAAACTTCCACCTTAAGTGGACTCATCTTTGTGCATTTACCCTGTACCTAACTCTATAGAAAGGAATATGGTGTGGAAGGAGGTTCATTCTGTATCGTATTCAGGACATCCTAGCATAACAAAGTTACTTGCCGATGTGAAACCCCTATATTTCTAGAAAAGAATGAAGAGGGATGCTGCAAATTTTGTAGCTACATGTATAGAATGCCAGAGGATGAAGGCAGAACACCTCGGTAGGACTCTTATACCCTCACGAAATTCCTGAGTGGAAATGGCAAATTATAAGCATGGACTATGTGCAAGGGCTTCCTATGTCAAGGAACATGCACAATGCTATTTTGGTTATGGTGGATAGACTCACCAAAGCTGCTCATTTATACCTAGGAACTTGACGAATGGGGCACCTGTCATAGCCTGTAAATTTATTCAAGAGATTTTCAGATTGCATGGCATTCCAAAGAAGATTATCTCAGATAGGGATGCACGAATGACATCAAGGTTTTGACAAACCTTATTCTCTTCACTTGGAACCCAGTTGGACATAAACTCTACTTGTCATCTTGAGATGGATGGACAAACTGAAACAGTAAACCAAGTGTTACGAGGATTTATTGAGAATGTATTGCATGGACCAGCAATACAAATAGGAAGATTATCTTCCTCTGGTGGAATTTGCCTATAATAATTCCTATCATTCTACTATTAAGATGGCTCCATTTGAAGCATTATATGAAAGAAAGTTTCGAACCCCTATAAGCTGGGACAACCTAAAAGATAGGGTTAGCCTTGGTTCATAAATGCCGTCAGAAATGGAAGAGCAAGTCCATCTGATTAAGAAAAGGCTAGCGGAAGCTAATGATAGGCAAAAGAGTTATGCAGATGCTAAGCGCATCGAAAGGCATTTCTTAGTGGGAGAGAAAGTCCTTTTAAGGGTAAAACCTCAAAAAAGTTCCATTAAATTTGGAAAGACATCCAAATTGGCACCTAGATACATGGGTCCCTTCAAAGTTCTCGAAGAAGTCAACCCAGTTGCATACGAAATTACTCTACCGCCAGCTCTTGCCATGATGCATAATGTTTTTCATGTTTCCTATTTGAAAAAGTTTAATGCTGCAGATAATCAAATTCCTATTTTGATTGGAATGCTATATAGGTGAAGGACCCAAGGGTGGTGGTGATAGAGCTCATCAAGGAGCTCAAAACACATAAGCTACGCTTACGTAACAAAGAGATAACATAGTACAAGGTCCAGTGGGACCAATATGCAAAGGAAAATGCCACCTAGGAAAACTATGATGACATTTATGCGAGATTTCCTCATCTTTTCTAAAAAACTTTTTTATTATGCTCACCAAACATTTTTCTCATTATGTTGATTGACTCTGAAGACATTAAATCATCAGGGATGATGATTCTTACGGGGGGAGATATGTTACATCCCCAACTTATGATTTAGCTTAATCTTATATTTACATGGTAATCAGGATGATTAACAATAGTTTAATGATTAGATGTTTGTGGAAAAATATCAGATTAATAATTGATTATGAGGATACTAACTAATGTTAGTTAGATGTGAAATTTCAAGTTGAAATGATTATTTAATTATTATGATTTACAAATCAGATGATGATACACTAATCATAATTTTATGGTGGTGAGTTTGATCATGAAAGTAATCATCCTTCGAAGATGGAAGGAGGGTATCATCTGGGAGGAAGAGATAGATGTCGGGAAAAGGGGTTAAACTACCATCTAAGTATCAAACTTTGTCCTTATGAATCCTTGCTATTAGGGTGAGTTACGTCTCTCCTTGTTAGTCTTTTACTTTCTCATAACAATTTGACAATTGGATTCTTATCGATGCCTTCAACGTTGATTTGACTAAATGACTATATTCGCAAGAATGTCCATGTGAGTCGTTTGCCGATTTTGGCAAGTTGTTGAGGACTCCTTGATTCCATGTCTATTTCCCTATTATGATTTATGACTATATATATATATATGGTGATTGATGCTTCAAGGGGGAGTGGTGCTCGACCCCGAAGTCGCATCGTAAGAATGTGTCATTTTCTAATGGTGTTGATATTACTAACACCTTGGTTAATTTGATAACCCTTAAATCTTATATAAGGGAATATATAATCTATATAAGTTATAATTGTCTTAACCTTTTAAGAGGTCAAACATGCCTTAGTAACCATATTTTATTTTATTTGATTTTGTTCATGTATTTCTATGGCACTTGGCTAGCCACCACCCGCGAGGAGTGGGGAGAGAAGTGGTGGTTGAGTGTTTCCTAAACTCTAGCCTTATCTGCGGGTATCCTATCGATGATAGGAGAAGTGGATCCATGAGATCCTGCGAGGTGGCAAACATTAAGCCACGCATAAACTATTCTTGAAAGGCATGTAAGGTATCAATTGATACCGATTTTTGGGAAAAGAGTCTTTTGGCTTTTGTTTTTGGCATGTTATGTGATTCTCGTTTTGGGGAAGGAGGTAGGGAATAGGCAGAGGAGATAATCTTTCAAGAGTGCTGAAGATATCACTGCTACATGAGTAACATAGAAAGAAGTCATACCTTATCATTTGTGTGTGCCTAAGAGCCCTTCGACAATTAGATAACCTACGACTGAGACTACCTACAGGTATGAACTTGTTTAGTGGTAAAAATGAGGGGGTTGATTTTGTTTTGGTTTGAGGGTTTGATGGGTTTAGATCCTCCCTTCACCACAAACATTCAAGGACATATCAACTGAGTTAAAACTCTACTAAGCGAGAGAATTCACTTAACAAGTTGGGATGTCACTTGGAATGATGTGGAAGCTCAGATGTTATCAATCAATATCTCAATTTAATGCTTAAATACTCTTAAAACCCTAATTATGTAAAATAGTGACTGAACTGGTAAATTCTAATAAATGCTTATAGATTAAGGAAAAGGATAGAGATTAATAACTGACCATTTTTTGAAGTTTAGAATTTAAAATATTCAAGGACAATGCCTCAAGTGCCCAAGTCCAAGGCACTATTTTCTTTGTGGAATGCAGAACTCCTTCCAACACTGATAATCATTGTTCCATCTATTTTCATCACCTGAAATGCAGAGGACACTGCCTTGGGCACCCTAGTCCAATGCAAGTTGATTTTTAGGATCTAGAAGCTGCTTTAGATGTAGAATGTCCCTGTAACTCTAATTACCATCTCTGTAACTTCAGAGTACATTTCCCTAGGCTCCCATGTTCTGAAAATACTCTATTTCACTTCTTTCTTTCGAATCCTAAATCCTTGTCGTCTGCAACCTTGCTCTGCAACTCCACTCCACAAAACTCAGTACCTCTAACCTGCAATCACAAATGAGTGTGGTTGGGGGTTGTGGTGTTTAGAGGCTTGCCTCAGTTAAGCCCCAAAGAGACATTCAAGTCTTCCGAACACCGTTGTCATATAAAAGTGCATATCCCTATGGAATAGAGGCAAAATCCAAATGATAAATGATAGAAAACATAATAGATGTCACCTTGAAGTGTAGATCTCACATAAATGAAGGCTCTTCAATCACATGAGAAGATGAAGTCAAATCTACAATCACAAATACAATAACGATGCTCTGCTCTGCAACAATGAATATCATGAATGCTCTAAAATCACAAGTATGCCTAAAGTGTGCAATCATCTTCTAGTTTACAAATGAAAACCTAATCATGCTTATATATGTAACTACAAACATTCCTACTAAGAATTTCATAATTCAAACTTTTGGTCTCGGCATAGGACCTAACAACGGTCATATAACCAACACTTCAAATTAGGGCCTGACCCAAAATAGGGTGGTACTAGGGCGAGAGTGCCCAAGTCCTCCCCCCTAATTTATGCAAGAGTCATCTCAATAGTGCCCCCTAGGTCCTATTTTGCCACAAGACTTCAAGGTTTTCTCATTGGGATTCCAAATTAACACACAAGATGCTCTAAATGTATTCTAAGGACCCAGGGGCTAAACCTTAAGAGGGAAAAGCCCTCAAGGGGACATTTTCTGACATAACAAAACTATGGCCTATAGAATTGAATTCAATAATCTATCATTGGATATAGGTGTTCAAATGTTTCTTCTTGATATAAAAAGGCATTGACGGTGTCGACCCATGACTATCATATGCTATTATCTAATGGCCTTCAAGGCTGTTTAAGCTACGAGGTTTAATACTGTGTTTTAACATAGGTTTAAATTGTTGTTACAAGTTTCTAAGGCCGCAAGTTCCTTTCTGTATTATCATTATGAAATCATTGCTATGGCAATGTGCGGCCAGCTTGGAGGTTGAAAACTATGCATTCTAAACCTATGATTCTTACCGTGTGCTGTATGGCAAGGATTCAAACCACCTTAATATCTTTGTATCATCCTGTCATCACTATGATGACTGTGTAAAACCAAGAAGGTGCTATATTATTATAGCTGTGTACAACGCGAAAGGGTTATCAACTTATGATAAACTGTTATCGAGCCTTGAATCTTTTTTATTAACATTTCTTTATGATTGTTCATCAACTGAGAAGGTATGAAAATATGGTATTCGTTAAAGAGCCCGATAGGGTGATAATGTTTAATGAGTATGTGAAGGCCAAGAGTATTAGTTGATGATATTAATACCACAGTGCCATGCATTTAGCAATAAGTATGGTCGAACCATATTATAGTATTGACTACTCTAGTCTTAGTGGAAAATTTAAGTTGTGCCATGTGCACTCAGTATTATAACTTATCAACTCGAAGTAAATGATGTCAACCTTCGACTGTTTTGTATTGGTATCCTTTGTGCATGTAATATATACTGATGCTATAATGAATTCTTATGAAAATGGGAAGGTTCATGTAGACACATTGATGTCTTCTTGGTAGCCATGAGTGCGTGTCATATTCCCTATGGGAAAGTTAATCTTTTGATACGTTCTTTTATAAGAATAAACCCTATGTTACTATAAACTTTGTTGTATAAAAGTAAGTGAATGCCATCTTTACGAATGGCAAATATTCCTATTTAAGTATATGGGATCAAGAGGGTCTCCAGAGATAGAACCTTTTTAAAGGGGATCGATTCTATGAGTCATTGCAAGTACTCCTTTTGACATTATGTTCTGTATATAAACATTGGAATTAGATAAATCAAGTAAACACCAACCAGGTAAGGTTAAGTGTTGAAAACATGAATGAACTTATTTCTTCATAAAAGTGCAGGACAGAGTGATGTGGAGTCACTAGTTCCCTATTGCCTAAGCAACGAGACCCTTGTGAATGTGTTCTCCAGACATGAGTTGAATGTCCAAGGAATGGACTAAGATGCTTTGAACTTATCTATCCAAGACCAAGAAAGGTCGAATTATGTTTACTGTAGGACATGACAACTTATAAGTCGAGTCGAGGTGGTGGACATACAACAACATTCATTGTGTAATGTATTTGTATGTAAATCTTTGGCCAAAGTATGCATCCGTCTCTGCATGCATTGTCGGTCCAGAGTGCTCCAAATGGCATAATGTCTCTAGTAGTGTCATGCATAGTTAGAGTGGATCTATAGTTGTGTGACCGTGAGGCATTATGAAGGACACAACACCAGATACTCAAATGGCTAACCTAATGGTTCCTTATATTTATACCTTCCGTGAAGGGTAGGGCCTCTTCTAGGTAGGAAGTTGTGCGGGGACTGTCGGTTTGTGGTTGGAGGAAAAGCACTCAGATGGTGCTCTCCTCAAGTAGAAGACAAGTCGAGGCTTATGAAGACAAATGTCATATGTTCCAGATGTAGTTTTTTTCTCTATATGACTTGATAGTCAGTTATTGTATATAATTTGATATTTGATGCCTTGAGCATAGCCTTGTACATGCATAGTGAAGGTTATTCACTAACGAGATAGCATTAGATATTGTAACTTAAGTTTTGCTATATTCTGGTAAAGAATAGCATGCTTAATTATTACATAGTGATAATGATTCACTCTTGTTTAACTATGCTTTGGATAATTATGATGTATCCTAACTCTTAGTTAAGATGAATATTTATGTTTAATTATGAGCATTATGGATTGTGATGTTACACTATGTTGGTCTTGCTAGGGTCATGAAGTTGCCTTTTTTCTCTAATACATGGTCTTGCATTGTGTTATGCTTCATAATCTTAGAGGTGTCTACTTTATGTTGATTCTAATGTAGTTAACAAATGAAACAATGATCACATGAAGGTCAATACAATCCTACCCAAGGGTGCTGGCAAGAAGTTGAGTCCACTTTTTGGCCAAAAGTGGAAGTGTTTTCCTTGATTTTCAAAATTTGTCACATTTGACCTTAAAATTTGAAGCACTTAGAGATGGAATCTTAAAAAAAGTCACTAATCATAAAATGTAGTACTCAGAGTCTAGTTTCAAATATGTAATTTATTTGTATACCCGATGATAAAAATTGATTTTCAATAGGCGTTTCTAAAAACCACTATTTAAAAGTCACTTTTTTTTTACTATACCATGCATGTGTATGTCATCCATATTTTGACCTAAATAATCATATTTTTCTAAATCCTTTTGGGAAAAGGTTTATAACTCACTTAAGCACGCTTTCCATATTTTTTTGTAATTTTTTATTGAATATTTTTTTTTGTTAATTTTTTATTGGCCATATTTGGTGTTTTGAAAAATTGTCATGTACGTCATGCATAAGATGTCCTAAACTTATCATTTTTTAATTTTTTTTCAAATTGAAAAGAATTGTCTGAAGTACGCTTTTGTACAATTTGTTTTTCAAAAAAATATTTTAATAAAAGGGTAAGTGCAAAAAAATGGGGGCCAAAAAGTGGCCAAATTGTTTTAAAAAAAATTAATACAAAACGCGAGCGCGTTATCACCTATTATAAATTTATAAAAAAACTCATCTCATTTCATTTCATTTCTTTTTTCTCCACTATTCCCGCGGTCTGCAAACCCTAGGAAGCGTGCTCGCGTTTTAGATTCCTCAATTCAACATAAAAATCTTATCGATTCGTCGCCAAAATGCCGCCACGACATTGAGCACGCCAAAGGAGTGAGTTTATTTGTCTTTTTGTTTGAATTTGCTTCTAAATAGATAGGTTTGAGTTGTTTTTTGATGTATATTTCGTTAATTGTCAGGAAATGTTAATGCACCTCCTCAAAATCCACAAAATCCTGCGGAACAACAACCTCCTCTATCTAGTCCTCGACATGCCCCTAGAACACAAGAAAATATAATGGGGCAAATTGAAAACAACAAAAAAGAAATTGAAGATATAATTGCAAGGTTGAAAGGTCATTCCACTTCAACTTTGCATAGGTCCACGCTTGCTAAATCTCTTGAATCTATGTTATCAAATGTAGATTCAATTAGCAAGCAAATAACTAGTTGGACGGATAAGAGGAGAGAGTTTAGAGATTCTTATGCAGACAAGCTATCATACCAAGATGTGAAAAATGTACAAATTACAAAATTAGACTTGTGTTCGATTTTCACAAACAAATCAACCTCCACCCATTACATGCAAGAGGTTCCCTATCCATTGGTGCAACAACCAAGCGATAAAGGACAATTTTGGGCAGAGGTGGTGGATGGTTTTTGACCATCCTCCATGCAATAATAATGAGGTCCCACAATACTTTTTGAGGAAAATCTACTGCGAGTTTATCCTCAATAAAGTGCCAAACTATTTTGATATGTGAGACTTCCAGGGTAGAGGTGGGGGGTTAGCACAAGATAGACCAGGGGCACATCTTGACCCACAGTGGGTAGTGAGATGAGTAATCAACAGACTAGCCCATGAGCATGTTTCTATCCCTTCCATTGTGAAGGAGAGTGTTGAGGTCGATACACTTCAGTCCATTAGTACCTTGACCCAGAGCATCATAGAGCATGCCAGTCCTGCAGCATAGAGTGGGTTGGGAGATAGTGCGAGGAGTAGGGTCCCACCCCATGGTTGTCAGACATGCAGATCAGCCTATGGTTATGACCCCATGGATAGTCAAGATGCAGGTGCATAGGCTACATCTGTAGCTGAGCAGATGGTGATGACAGATACCCTCCTGAGTGAGACTTTCGACCTTGATACTCAGGTAAATATTAGCAAGTTTATTGAATTTAATTTATTAAATTTCATTTTTGAAATGCAAGATTAACTAATTTAGTTTGATGATTTTAATGAAATTTCAGGGTCATAGCGTTGATGCAGTTTTCAGTGGTTCTCCACCTGCATATTACACTAGATCATCTACTGTTGGGGTATGTAACTAGTAAACAATTATAAATATTACATGTGAATAGCATCGTTATATGAATGGTATTCTAATATCTGATTTTGGATGTTGAATAGGTTAATATTGGAGATTTCACGGCAACACCTGCCAACAGTGGTGGACTTCAAAGCTTCAAGGAGGTAATAAAATAAATAGTTTAATGAATGAATTGTACTTACTAGATTTTTGTATGTGACTTGTGTGCTTTATTGTGTGTACTTCCATGTTTAGATGAACGTGTGTGTATGTTAGGAGCCATGATTTGCATCACTATTATAATTTTCATAATTGAATAATATTGTTTTATTTCCAGATGATGTAGGCTACAGAGACACCTCCTGATGTTCATAGGGCAATGGATCATGGTGTGACCTTTGCGATTCATAGCTCCATGGCATTGACAAGGGTATGAGGCAAATTAGTAAATTTTAATTTACATTCATTGTTATAGTTGTCTATTTTTGAAAAATCAAAAGATTATTGATTTGAAGTTTAATTTCTATCTGGATGGTTTCTATAGGACATGACATCACCATGGCCTATTCCTGCTACTGAGGCAAGTGAGGAGATAGATTATATGGTAGCAGTAAGTGATTATTTTGTTAAATGTTTCATTTTTTATAACATGTAATTTTTATATATTAATGTCTATACTTTTTATTGTAACAGCTAAAGATGCAGGAAGAACTAAATAGGAGGAGCAGCCCTTGGGTTCGTAGTAGACCACCCACATGCACGTCTCCATCCCCTAGAAGATCAAAGGCTGCCCGTGATCTATTCTCTTCACCATCCAGAGGGGAATGACTTTTTATTGTGTTCCTTTGTTGTATGCCTATATGGCATTTGTGGACATATATTTTGTATTGTATATAGTTGACATTGTATGCCTATATGGCTATTTTGTATATATGTTATACTTATATCGACAGATATTGATGTATGCCTATATGGATATTTGGTTAATACAAATCTTTTTTATTGATGGCGTCCATACTTGCATTATAAATCCACGTTTGAATGGATATTTGTAGATGGCTACTTCAAACATTTAAAGTCCAATTGTATTACATAGGATGTTTGTTGATCCAATAAGCTAGCTATTGTTATTCAAGTATCACCTAAACCTCATTTTGGAACTAAAAGATAAAAGTTGTATTTAAAAAAAAAATGAATCATCATGTTGAACAAAAAATATTAATATTCTTTATGAGTAGCATATAATGTCAACTATATGCAATACAAAAAAATGAATCATTATGTTATTCTTTATGTTTGAGATCTTGAAAATGACTAAGTCTAGTAGCCTGATATCTTGAAACACTAGGATGAATATCCAAGTCATTAGGATGATGCCTTGAGCAAAATTTATTAAGATGAGCACCTAAAGGAGACTTTCTTAAACATTCAAACATTGAGCAACAAGCATGAAGGGTTAAGGCGCAATTTGCAACTCATAAAGCCTCAAAAGGGTGCCCAACTTGGAGAGAGCATTCATTTAAGACAAGGCACCCATTGACACCTATTCCACCATAAAAGGCACCTAAGGTGGAAGGAGAACAAGCCTCTAGTAAGTGAAGTGCACCTATTATCTAAACCACTTCATTATGGTGCCCTAGCATGAGGAGTATATAAGTCAATAGGAAATGGCACCTAGAATGCAAATGAAGGACTAAGTGGCATTTTCAATAAGCATCAATTCACCTTGAGCTTTCAATAAATACATCAAATTGAGCCCCATAAGCCTAGGCGCCCTTTGCCTTCAAAAGAACCTTGTATTGGTGCCTTGGAGGAAATCAACTTACAATGACAAGTCTTGGAGGTTTCTCATTTTGGATGATGTCTTTTGAGATTAACTACAATGATTGAAAGTTAAGATGAGTAGAAAGAACCTATCTTGAACCTTACGCGCCCTTCATGTAATTTCACACCATCATGAGTGCCTAGATTTAAGAAGGAGTGAATGAAGGATCTTAACATCAAGAAGCATGTTATCAATCAACTTAGAAAAGTCTTTGACAATAATTATGATGCATTGAGTACATGGAAGTAAAGGAAGTACATATCAACTCCAAAGTGTGCCTAATGATCAATAAGAAATTCTTCCAAAGCAAAGGTGCTCATTGTGAATTTTCCTACTAGTTTTGGTGCCTTGAAGTCTAAGTGCATGAAAATCATGAGGATGAGCGCTTAGGGATGAGATAGTCTTCATAAGAGTTTAAATAAGAACATCATCAAAATGCGCCTTGGTAGAGAGACTTGAGACCATCATCAAATAAGCCAAAATATCTATCTCCAATCTAGGCGCAAATTCTAGCTCCTTCCAACACAAATAAGCGCCTAAGTTGAAGTCAAATTTCATCTATACAACCCTCAAATTGTGCCTTGATTGAGGAAGGGATCTGAACCTCAAAATTTAATCATCTCAAGACAAAAGTTTCCTTAGACATTTGGCATTTGATTGAAATCATTGAGAATTAGAAAGAACCACCTAAGGATGTAAGGCGCACTTTTCACCCATACAAGCCTAAAATTGTGCCTAAGGGAAATAACTTGATTTCATATCAATAGGTGAGTGCCTTGAGAGAAAGGATCACTCTAGGTCATTTTCAATTGTTGAAAGCACAAAAATGATAAAGATAAAGGCAATTGAGTTAGGCACACTTTAGCCTCTGAGGACACCTCAATGAGCGCCTTGGGTGAAATTGCATGAGATGACCTTTTGGAGTGAGCGCCTGAAAGATAGAATTCATTCTAAGACATGTCTCATCATTTAGAATTACAAAATTGCAAGTATAAAGACATTTAAATCTAGGCGCACTCTCCATCAGTACAAACCCATTCTAGTGCCTAAGGAGAAATTGCATTGAAAGACACCTTTTGAATGAATCTCTTAAGGGAGATTGACCTCTTTAAGCCATTACAATTGTTTGAAATCATTTAAAGTGATAAATATGGACCAACTTGTGTTAGGCGCCCTTTACTCTTCTTTTTACCTATATATGCGCCTAGATTTGTAGTAAGATTATTCCATGTTTAAAGAGGATTCCTTTGTGTTATAAAATGTTTATCATGAGGATTGATGTGTTTCTTGGTTTGTATTGTAGGAAGATTGAAGGAAAAGGTAGGAGCAAGAGCTTGGAGTCACCTAGACTCATCATGTAGCTGCTCCAAAGGAGCCTTTTCACATTCATTCATGCCAGAGAGTTAAGATGGAAGTAATCATTGCCAAGGAAACACCACTTCAAGAGGTAGCTGCTCCAAGAGGTCACAACAAGATATATTTCAAGTCTTCTTCATCAACGACATCACCAGTTGCATCATGTTCGAAGACTTCCATCTATCACTTTGTTGGCGCTTAGGTGCGCGACCCTTAATTCCTCCCTCTTCAGGCCCGCGCGGTCTCTGGTTAACTTCTTCGGTGGCACCCTCACTAGCAGTTCAAGCTTTTGTTGTAGTGGCAGCCGGTTGAGTTACCAACATTGGCGACTCTACTGGGGAGGAGTTCGATTCTCACCAATGCCCACGCGCCTTCATGTGCACAAGGTACACCTAGCATTCTGTGCCTGCCCATGTGGTTATCACTTGGCAGGTATGAACTGGTGGGGCTTGTTGGTGCTTAGGTGAGTGACCCTCAATTCCTCCCTCTTCGGGCCCGTGCGGTCTCTGGTTAACTTCTCTAGTGGCGCCCTCACTAACAGTTCAAGCTTTTGGTGTAGTGGCAGCCGGTTGAGTTACCAACACACTTCAAGTTCCATTCATCTTCAAGTATCAACTAGATTCTTCATCAATCATCACTTCAAGATCAACATGTAGCCGCTCCAAAGGAACTTCTCATCATCATCAAGCATTCCAAAGACATCCATTCAATTTCAAGTCCCTCTGATACATTTAAGCCTACTTGAGAAGTCATCTACTTCACATATAAGGGAAAGTGTTATCATCAATATCTACACTTCAAAGGACCTTTCAAGTTGGAACACTTCATCAAACATTCAAAGACATCCATCCAAGCTTCAAGTTCTTTCACAATCTTCAAGTCCAGGAGAAATTGCATCTAGTGAACTCATTAATTGGCGCCTAGGAGGAAAAGACCTTAAACTTACATTATTGAGTCAACATTTTAGAAATTGAGCCATTCCTAGTCAATTGGAGTCATAAAATATCAAATACAAAGTTAAATTGGACTTAGGCGCCCCTTCATGTAATTTCCCACCATCATGAGGGCCTAGATCTAGGAAGATCATCCAATTGCGCCTAGGAATAAGATACAAGTCCAAGACTTCAAATTTGAACGCCTAGAAGTGTAATGGATTGAAGAATCTACATTGGCGCCTAAGGGTAAGTTATATCTAATGACATTACCTAATTGAGCGCTTAGGAGGTATAAAGCTTAACATTGACATGAGGACAAGCGCTTAGTAAATGAGAGTTTCTCAAACATTTAAACATGTGAATGAATTCATAGAAATGCACTAAGTCATCTAGGCACCATTTTTCCCTCGTGTACCCTTACATTTGCGCCTAAGAAGAAGTTGCTTCAATTCATTGGAGTGTTTGACTATTGAGGATTTCTTAGCAATGCTTTGCAACTTTGCATTGCCTCCTTCTGATGATTTTTGGGGCAGCAGAAAACCTTTCACTACGGGCAAACACCTCAGAGATATAAAAAACTAAGAGAGGTTATTGTAGAGGCACTCTACGTGATCATGTTGCCTTAGATAGAATGTTTCTAAGTGAAAGTTTTTGAGTAACATCTCGTCAAAGATTGCTGCCATTTTGCACTTTGGACTCTTCAGGGATATCGTCGGTACAATGTAGCTCAGACTGTTTCGAAATGTTTGGGTGAAAAATAAGACCATGCCTAGCGTAAATGTACCCATTCGGACACATTGGAATAGTCAGTTTGGTCACATCAGGAGAAGGATAAAAGTTACACCCCTTTGCAACTTTACATTGCCTCCTTCTGACGATTTTTGGGGCAGCAAAAAACCTTTCACCACGGGCAAATGTCTCAGATATATAAAAAACTGAGAGAGGTTATTGTAGAGACTCTCTACGTGATCGTGTTACCTTAGACGAAATGTTTCTAAGTGACATAGTTTTCAAGTAACATCTCATCAAAGATTTGGACTCTTTAGGGATATCGTCAGTACAATGTAGCTCAAACTGTTTCGACATGTTTGGGTGAAAAAAAGGACCATGCCTAGTGTAAATGTACCCATCTGGATGTGTAGGAATAGTCAGTTTGGTCGCATTAAGAGCAGGATGAAAGTTACACCCCTTTGCAAATTTACACTGCCTCCTTCTGACGATTTTTGGGGCAGCAGAAAACCTTTCACCACAGGCAAATGTCTCAGAGATATAAAAAAATGAGAGAGGTTATTGTAGATACACTCTACATGATCGCGTTGCCTCAGACAAAATGTTTCTAAGTGATACAGTTTTCGAGTAACATCTCGTCAAAGATTGCTGCCTTTTTGCACTTTGGACTCTTCAGGGATATCGTCGGTACAATGTAGCTCGGACTGTTTCGACATGTTTGGGTGAAAAATAGGACAATGCCTAGCGTAAATGTACCCATCCAGACGTGTTGGAATAGTTAGTTTGGTCACACCAGGAGTAGGACAAAAGTTACATCCCTTTGTAACTTTACACTGCCTCCTGACGATTTTTGGGGCAACAGAAAACCTTTCACCACAGACAAATGTCTTAGAGATATAAAAAACCAAGAGAGGTTATTGTAGAGACACTCTATGTGATCGCGTTGCCTCAAACAAAATGTTTCTAAGTGACACAATTTTTGAGTAACATCTCGTCAAAGATTGCTGTCTTTTTACACTTTAGACTCTTCAGGGATATTGTCGGTACAATGTAGCTCGGATTGTTTCGACATGTTTGGGTGAAAAACAAGACCATGCCTAGTGTAAATGTACCCATCCAGATGTGTTGGAATAGTCAGTTTGGTCACATCAGGAGTAGGATGAAAGTTACACCCCTTTGCAACTTTACACTGCCTCCTTCTGACAATTTTTGGGGCAGCAGAAAACCTTTCACCACGGGAAAATGCCTCAGAGATATAAAAAATTGAGAGAGGTTATTGTAGAGGTACTCTACATGGTCGCTTTGCCTTAGACGGAATGTTTCTAAGTGACACAATTTTTGAGTAACATCTCGTCAAAGATTGCTACCTTTTTACACTTTGGACTCTTCAGGGATATCGTCGGTACAATGTAGCTCGGACTGTTTCGACATGTTTGGGTGAAAAATAGGACCATGCCTAGTGTAAATGTACCCATCCGAATGAGTTGGAATAGTCAGTTTGGTCGCATCAAGAGCAGGACACCAAAAATGCATAACATGATGATGTAAAAATGTGTATATGTGTAAAAATGCAGTAGGAAATTAAAAAAAACAAACCTTACAAGTTAATGTGCATACTTACAACTCAATGTAACATGACTTTACAAAATTAATGTGAATACTTACAAATTAATCCAATGAACCATTCGGGTCTGGTCTACTCTTTATTGTGTCAAGTATTGCTTCATGGTCAGACTCACTCACCTTCCACAAGATTTTGTTCAAAGGTCTACCCCGATACTTTATCAAATGAACATTGGATGCCACGACAAGGTTCAAGTAATGAAGAATCTTCCGATGCATGTCAAAGTCTTGAAACAACCAAACATTAACACTCTTATGTGGGTACCTTCTAAGCCATGTTCCAGTAATAACCACTGAGCCTATAGGGTATTCGATGTTTTTCTCCATCTGTAATAGGGGCCTCCAATTTCTTTTTGGCCTCAACACAATGACATAAGTAATAATTTATTCCCTCTACATTATCTTCATCTACAATAACTGCATATACATGCCCTACATTAATATGTGTAGCAAATTAGATGAAATTAGTCAACATTACAAAAACACTACAAAGTAAGATGACATTACCTGGTTGAACTAGATGAAATTAGATGCATATACGTGCCCTATATTACCTGGTTGAACTAAATCTTATATGTGGTCAAAGTCAATTGATGATTCTTCTATGTTAGTTCCAGTGTCGTCGGGGGTTGATACGTGTCAAGTGGGCTAAGATAACTTAACTGCCATTCGTCAACCCACTCCTTTGACTTGCACTCATCCCAGACTTGAATTGTACAGGAAGAACAAAAGCATGACATCTTTCACGTATGGATACTCCATGAACCTACAATTGAGCTTCTGAAAGAGTGCATCTCATTTGATCCTGTCAGTGTACAATAGTCCTCATATGGTGCAATGTTAGTATCATCTATCAACCAAAAAAATCTACGAACTGAAGACTTACCTTCATTACCTAGACCCATGGAAGAATTACACCACTCGACATTCGATTTTGCATCTATCAACTTTGCATTGTGTTTATACTTTAACTCTTCTCGTGCTATGGCTCTTTTGATACATGCTCCTGCACCATCATGCTCCCCCTTTCCATGCCCGACCTCACAAAAGTTCCACATATACTGAATACCTGTAAAATTATGCCTCCTACTCAGCCAATAGAAATTTCACGAGTTCTTGAATTGTGATGCACAGTTATCCGACCATATGATATGCTGACTGAACGATATGCCCCTTCTAACCAAATCATTGTAGAACACCTGAAAGCAACCTTGCACGAACTCCGTAGAATGCGTGCGATCATCACTAATAAAGAAATTATACTCCATTATGATCTTTTTGTCATCCTCTGTACTATCATTCACATGAATGAATGCAATGTGCACAAATATAGAAACCTGTGTGGAGTTGTAATATTGTGATCGCACCTCACGTTGTGGCTGTAGACTGTAGTTCTCTGCAAAGTCAACGACTGAAACAATGCTACCAACCAGAAATGTGTCCTTGCATAACTTGAATTGCAAGTCCAACCATCGAGCTCTATGTGTTACATCCCTCTTTTTGGAAACAATTATGTTATTTACTTTCTTGCAAATTTCAGTAATTTAATATGTTGTGGACGACATGGAAACTGACAATTTATTTTACAAAGTTGTTATATGAAATTGTGGAATCTAATGATTACGATCAAAGTGATATTGTAGACTAATGTCTTTATAATAAATGCAATGATGTTTGAATATATTATATTTGGATCATAGGTGCTTTGACCACAAAATTGTATGTGAGTCTGTCGATGCAGGAACAGGTGGACCGTGTTCGACGGGAAGAGAAAGTATCTTCGAGAGAGAGTATAGACTCTAGAAATTAACCATGGGTGTTTGTTAATGAGAATGCCAAACAGGTATATAAACCCTGGAACCATCAAGTTAGTCTTGTTTGTCGGTTGGGTTAGTTGACTAGATGTCGACATTAGAGGATAAAGTATAATATCCTAGTCGAAAGTCGTCATATAGAATCTTGGAATCGACGATGTTGTCGTAAGTCCACCAGAGTGAGTCGACTTTTATAGACCATTATTATTTTTGTTTGTAAGTAATTAATGAATCTAACTGTGTCAGATCGTAGATCACTCCTCGTAGTTGAAGGATGCGAGAAGTCGTTTTGTGCATTAAAATGATTTAGAAACCTTGTGAATGCGTTACGACCAATCCGTCGTGATTGTCGTCAAACCGCGTTAGTCTTGTGTTGTGAATTATTTTTCCTTTAGGAAATTCGACGGAAGTCGAATGGGAAGTTGATTTATGCTTCTTTTGTTCTTGTCGTCATTTGGAAGAATATTTCGTAATTATTTTAGCCAATTTGGATTCTTTACTTGTTGTCAACCTTGGAGTCATCTTTTGGTAACTATTGGATATCACCTTGTGTTAATTTTTCTCCACTAGCTTTGGTAGGTTGCTATCGTCGAAAGTTTGAAGTCTCCATGTGGATGTATGACAAAGTTGTTTTGTCGCGTCGCCCTTTTTGAATCTCCATCTTGTTAGTGGTCGTAATGATTAAAGAGGTCAAGTATTTTTTTTAGTTAAAACAACCTCCATGAGATTAGGCATGTATCGGTGGTTGTGATAAGGGTAACCGTATATTGAATACGGAGGCTCCATCATGTTGGTGAGGGCAAAAGGCATCAGGTCGCGGTTAGCAAGTGAGGTAAGATACCCTCAGTTCGAGGAGCTTTATACGGCACGGTGTTAAGATTGAGTCGGCGGTGGGAATAAGGCGGTGGATATAGCAGTTGAAGGGTGACACTTTCATCGAAGAATAGGGAGACGGAGTTGGTAGTAGTAGTGGAGGAGTAAATAGAGTCACTCTGTCATGGAAGAGTGCAGTGAGTGAGTTCAGAAGCCGTTGGAGTAGTAGATGGGAACCAAAACTGGACGGGATGAAGGGGGATGATTATTCTGAAGGTGTGGAACGTGGAGAAAAGAAAGAAGGGGAGAGCATCTGAGTGCAGGAGGAAGGTAGTGTAGTCGGTGGTTGTGAAGAAACGGGAAGCAGAGGAGTACATGAGAAATCAACAGGGATTTAATCAGGTTCCTGTTTCCTCCTTTTAGACTGCATTTTGTATTTGCATAGTTTGACATCGGTGTCAATCCTTTTGTCACTTGGGTATTTGAATGATAATCATTAATGGTGAAAACTTAAAACTGGTTGATGCACATCCCATATCATCATCGATTTAAATCAGTTTTGATTATTTGAGTCTGAAAATAATGATGGAATATTATAGTCTTGTTTCCTTTCCCACTAAGGCTGTTAGAAGACCAATCATCTTGTGATGATGGGAGCCCTGCTCGAGCTAGGAGTTTTAGTTTACAATGATCTTATTAAGGATAGATACCCTGTGGCTCAAGTGCAGCAAGTCACTTCTGTTTGACGTGGTAATCCCTGCGAGTAAATGGTAAGGTAGTTTGTCTAAATATTTTTTTATATATAAAGAAAAAGAAAACTTTTACCAACTGCATAGGATTTCTGTCGACGGCGTTAATGTTATAAACCTTCTTCTGATTTCAGAGAAGACAAGGATAGTTTTAATAAGGGTTCGAAATGTATCAATTAACCTTGATCTATATAGATTACTGGATTTAAGTCTTCTGGAGGAGTGTAAATTGCGTATTGCATCCAACTATGGAGTTGTAGAAGTTAGGAATCCCCACTTATAATGATATTAATCGTGTCCCATATAGAACCAAGAGTTTTATTTAGTCATGGAGTAACAATGATTCGGCATTGATTTAAAGAAGTCCATTGCGTTTAAGATTTTAAATCCCTTTAAGACTGTATTACCAATTCAAATCTGCCTTGGTGCAATTGAAATGATAGTTCCATATTGAGAAAGCACATTACTCCACGTGCAAGTGTGAGGGAGTTAAAACCTTCAATTTAAAGCATGTTTGGGACGTAAACACTAACGTGGTTGGCAACTGTAGAGGTCATTGTAACCAGCTAGTGACTTTTTTTTTGTCCTACATCTTTAGTTAGAGGTCGACCATGTTGGACATCTCTATTGACATAAGAAAGATTCCAAAACCATTTATATTTCATTTTCAACTCTCGTCTTGATGAATAATGTGAACCTAATGTCACGGAAAGAGGAGTAGGAAGTTTAAGTATTAGTAATGATTAGGAAACCGTCAAGGCTCTGTGATGAACTTTTAGAGTTAAAAACCCGCATTTTGAATCCAGTTCACATTGCATGCGATGGTACTAGTATCGCTTTACCTCATAGACCATGTGAGTCTAGAATCCTCGAATTGCAGGATAACGGGAAATGGTTTTAGATATTTGAGTATGTTGTGCAAATTTGGAAACTGAGTAAACACATATGAAATCACTTAGGAGTGGGCGCTTATAAACTATGTTTTTGCATGAAAATGGGTTTTGAAATTATGAACTCGGAATTAGAGTAAATGTTGCGCCATGCGCTATTTCAGGAGGAAATCCTAAACCCTTGAGGTCATCAAGGTCGTTAATTAGATCAAACTAAACAAATAGGAAACTGTAGGATTTCGATCAGTTCAAGTCGAGTAGGGTGGGTGAACCAAGTTCATGCGTTCATAGAATGCTAATTAAGACAAATCCTTTGGCCAAGGTGATGTACTATCCTCAAGTGCATCGAACGTTCACCGTAACTGGATGGCGTTTCTTGTGGAGTGTTGTGCATGACTAGAGGGTATCTAGGGATCTACGCAATAACAAGACACGTAGGTTACAACACCAGAGCTCAGATGGCAAACACCGATGGTTATCCTAAGTCTATCCTCTTGAGTAGGGTAGGGCCACTTCCGGTTAGGAAGGAGTACAGGAGACCGACGGTCTGTGGTTGGAGGTTAAGCTCCTTGAAGATACTTTCTCTTCCAAATACTGAGGAATGCCGAGTCTTGAATGTGATGGGTTGACAATCGAGATGCGTGTTAATGGTATGTTTCCAATATTTGTTGTTTCAAGAAAATTTCATTTGTTAGAAAATAAAATGTTTAATGTATATCATTTCTTTCAGCTTTATGAAAATGAGATCATGTTTATGATAAAATGAAAAATGTTGTATTGGATTATAGATGAGTTACTTTTGTATTTGATTACCTAGTTTTAAAAAAAAATTTACCGTTGTGAAAACTTAGTTACTTCTTGTCATTTCGGATTTGGTTATTACACTATGGGCATGTCTTGCATACTCATACACTATGCTGTCACGAAATATAGGCATAAACTGATACACTGGAATCTTTTCAATAACCAATTCACACCTCTTTACTTCTTTACCATCTTTTGTATTGTATGCCATTGTTTTATACTTGCCAAACTCTACTAGTTCGTTTCCAACCGCATGTGTTCTTTCCATATGTTCACATATTGGCAAATGTTGCAAGCCATTGCAAAGATGACATGTGCCATCCAAGCATAATTTCTTGTAGAATATTTGACCTTCCTCTCTTTCACATAAAATTATTGATATGAAGTCTCTTGAAGATGTTGGTGGGGCACATATGGCACAACCCTGCAAAACATTGTTAGTATGCATATCTAAACATATAGACCTATAAGCATCAAAATGGTTAGAAAATTCAATATGTAATCTACAACAAGAAGAAGTGCATGTGTGATTTATCTTGACATAGAAAAGTTTTAGCACTTCAAAATATCTGTGACAAATTTTAATTTGAGGATACTTTTCTAGAAATTTACCATAAAACTGTGTTTGAGTCTCATCCAAAAAATGCTTTGGATGTGGCTCATAGTTCTGACTATCAATTCTCCTTCTTACCACATCCCTTTGATTTGGAGATACCCTTGTGTAATTCTTTCAAAAGTCTTCAATTAGTGATCTCAATGCTTCAACAATTGGTTTATCTTTTTGTGGTAGTCTCCCCGAGAAAGCCTATAATTTATTGGCATTAGTGTCCTCAATTCTTTAGTGTCTTCCAATAGCTCTTGATTAATTTTTCCTATTAATTCTCAATTCTTGACTCGTTTTTCTAATGAGACGAGCTTTCTTCGTTTGACTACTTACTATAGTCGATGTAATCACACGCCGTGTTGCATTACTATCTTTTGTGCGTGAGGTGTTACCCACACTCTCATACGCACTCATTAGATTTTTGACAATAGATTTTTCACTTGAAGCCTCTGATGTTCTCAACCCAAGAATCTTCATGATGGACCTATACTTTATACTTCACACATCATTTCAATGAATAGTTGACATCTTGTAGTCTCATTTAACTTTTCAAAGAACAATCTCTAAATCTTATGAGCATATCTTCTACAAGTGCGTTTTGGAATCTTACCTTCCATTGGCTGCAAAATATTCTCATCAATATCAATCAAATATTTTGGCTTTCTATGCAAAATTCTAGGTGGTGTTAAGTTAGGTAAATTCATCTCAACATTAGGAATTTTATCAATATTTAAATGAGATGGGGCTAGATGGCATACCTTCGATTGAAGATGGAATAGATGACATACCTTGAGGTTGAGGTGGGAATGATGGCGTACCTACTTCATCACATTTGAGTGATGATGTACTCTCAACTTGAGATGTGGTAGATGGTATACCTACATGTTGACTTGTGGTAGAGGACGTGTCTCCAACTATGGTATTCAAATCTCTCGTAGCACGAAGTTTTTGCATTCGTTCTCTTTGTGCCACCAATACCATATCTCTTTGTGATGGTTGTGGTTCCTCTTCAATTGGTATGTCTTCATTTGTTGTGTCCAATTTCCTCTTCTCACGAAGTTCCCTCATAGCCACTGCTTTCTTTGCATTCTTAGCTTCTATCTCTTCATCTGTTGGTTTAATTCTTGATCGTTTCCTCGGCATGATGGAGAATTTATCTATAGCATGATAAAGAGACCAATATTACTTCCTAAGAAATGAATACAAGATAATAGTGGGATTGTATTTTTATTATGTTCTAAGGATTTATTCTTGTGTAGTTTGACATCATGGTATGTTAAGGTCTGTTTATTACACATAATTATTAAAGAGCCCAAGTGTAGAAAATATACATGGCATCATGTGAGATTGTAGGCTACCTTCTTGATTGGGAATGTGTCTATTTTAAACATGTATGATAAAGCATGATAAAGTAATTCAATCCGAATTAAGAAAAATGTAAAGAACATGCATGTAAAGACTTGACATACCTAAAAAATGAAGATTTGAATGGAGAGAGTACCCAATTATGTAGTGTTTTTTTCTTCTTGCATCAAACTCCTCAACAATTTGAGTTTTTCACCACTTGCTTCCTTTTCAATGTTAAATTAAATAACACTCAAATATAATTACTAACAACCATACTATTAACCAATCTATAATGTTAAATTCCTAAACTTGAATAGATATATATCAAACTTGATGTGAAAACTATGTTATTTCCTCCTTCTCAAGTTGGCAAAGTAGAAAAGGTGGTGGAAAGATCATGCAAAGGTGGTACAATGTGTCAAATGTGCATGTGAACTTCCCAAAAACATGAAAGCACTTCTTTTTTGTCAGAGCATGCGCATAACTAGTATGAAAACAGACCATGTGGGCCTGGATCACGGGGGTCAACACTTTTTTACCATTTCTATAGCAGGACAAAATGCGAGCGCATTATAGATTGATCACATCCTGTGCATTATCTTCCTTAACACAAGCAAGGATGACCACATCTTGTGCTTGATCAACTGAAACTTCCAAGCCTTACAATTCCTCTTAAATATGGGAGGATCCATGACTGGAAGAGCTAAGCCACTTGGTCCCACCTTGCTAAAGGATGACATTCTGGGAGAATTAGGAGATTTTCCTTTGGAGATCATATAATCTTTAAATGCTTTCCATCTTGGTAGGTCCTCTACATCAGAGAAAAACCATTGATGGTGTCTGAGAAATAAGAAATTCTTCATCTCTTTGGTGATCCATTTCTCTTTCCAAACCTTCCCCTTCAAACTTGAATGACCACAAGGTTTTTGAGGGAGAACTTTTCTTGTTTTCTGCAAGAGCTTGCCAGATGCTCTGCCATATGATAGGCATAACAATGAAGGGGAAAGCCCTCATAATCAAGTTCTTGATAGAAAATTCCCATTGAGGAAGAAAGATAGATCTTCTTTGGAAGCAGAATTTCTAGTTTGTGACAAATCCTTATCTAAGCATAAATAGCAGAGGTTCTGTCAAGTGATTGCCAATCCACTTCCACAAAGTCTCCTGAAGACTTCCTAATTGATTCCAAAACATCCACACCCCAAAACTGGAGAGGCAATCAATATAATTGAACCCATAAATCTGCATTTGACGACATAAACTCTCTTTAGGCTAGATTAAGAGTCTAACATTTCAGCTCAAGTCTAAACCCATCAACATCTAAATAACCTGAATACAAAATCTTTGTTTGCCTATCTTTAGAACTCAACCCTCAATGTCAAACCCTAATCCCTCAACCCTTAACTCTGATCCCTCGACCCTCAACCCTATCCCTAAACCCTAAAGCCTCAACCCTCAACCCTCAATGTCAAATCCTAATCCATCGACCCTTCACTCTAATCCATCAACCCTAAACCCTATCCCTAAACCCTCAACACTATACCTTAAACCCTAATCCCTCAACCCTCAACCCTAAACCTTATCCCTAAACCCTAATCCCTCAACCCTCAACCATAATCCGTCATCCCTCAACTCTAATCCCTCATCCCTAAACCCTAAATGCTATCCCTATTCCTAAACCCTCAATAGACTCAATACTATAACTTAAACCCTAATCCCTTATCCCTAAACCCTCCAACCCTATCCCTAATCCTTATACCCTCCACACTCTACTTTAACCCTAATCCCTCGACCCTCAACCCTATCCCTAAACACTTGACCCTCGAACCTCAACCCTCAACCCTCAACATCAAACCCTAATCCCTCAACCCTTAACTTTGATCCCTCGACCCTCAGCCCTATCCCTAAACCCTAAACCCTAAAGCCTCAGCCCTCAGCCCTCAACATCAAATCCTAATCCCTTAACCCTTCACTCTAATCCATTAACCCTAAACCCTCAACACTATACCTTAAACCCAAATCCCTCAACCCTCAACCCTAAATCTTATCCCTAAACCCTAATCCCTCAACCCTAATCTGTCATTCCTCAACTCTAATCCCTCATCCCTAAACCCTAAATGCTATCCCTATTCCTAAACCATCAACAGACTCGATACTATACCTTAAACCCTAATCCCTTATCCCTAAACCCTCCAACCCTATCCCTAATCCTTATACCCTCCACACTCTACTTTAACCCTAATCCCTCGACCCTCAACCCTATCCCTAAACCCTTGACCCTCAAACCTCAACCCTCAACCCTCAATGTCAAACCCTAATCCCTCAACCCTTAACTATGATCCCTCGACCCTAAACCCTATCCCTAAACCCTAAAGCCTCAACCCTCAACCCTCAACGTCAAATCCTAATCCCTCGACCCTTCACTCTAATCCCTCAACCCTAAACCCTATCCCTAAACCCTCAACACTATACCTTAAACCTTAATCCCTCAACCCTCAACCCTAATCCGTCATCCCTCAACTCTAATCCCTCATCCCTAAACCCTAAATGCTATCCCTATTCCTAAACCCTCAACAGACTCGATACTATACCTTAAACCCTAATCCCTTATCCCTAAACCCTCCAACCCTATCCCTAATCCTTATACCCTCCACACTCTACTTTAACCCTAATCCCTCAACCCTCAACCCTATACCTAAACCCTTGACCCTCGAACCTTAACCCTCAACATCAAACCCTAATCCCTCAACCCTTAACTCTGATCCCTCAACCCTCAACATCAAATCCTAATCCCTCGATCCTTCACTCTAATCCATCAACCCTAAACCCTATCCCTAAACCCTCAACACTATACCTTAAACCCTAATCCCTCAACCCTCAACCCTAAACCTTATCCCTAAACCCTAATCCCTCAACCCTCAACCCTAATCCGTCATCCCTCAACTCTAATCCCTCATCCCTAAACCCTAAATGTTATCCCTATTCCTAGACCCTCAACGGGCTCGATACTATACCTTAAACCCTAATCCCTTATCCCTAAATCCTCTAACCCTATCCCTAATCCTTATACCCTTGACACTCTACTTTAACCCTAATCCCTCGACCCTCAACCCTATCCCTAAACCCTTGACCCTCAAACCTCAACCCTCAACCCTTAACTCTGATCCCTCGACCCTCAACCCTATCCGTACACCCTAAACCCTAAAGCCTCAACCCTCAACATCAAATCCTAATCTCTCAACCCTTCACTCTAATCCCTCAACCCTCAACCCTAAACCTTATCCCTAAACCCTAATCCCACAACCCTAATCTGTCATCCGTCAACTCTAATCCCTCATCCCTAAACCCTAAACACTATCCCTATTCCTAGACCCTCAATGGGCTCGATACTATACCTTAAACCCTAATCCCTTATCCCTAAACCCTCCAACCCTATCCCTAATCCTTATACCCTCGACACTCTACTTTAACCCTAATCCCTTACCCTCAATCCTATCCCAAAACTCTTAACCCTCGAACCTCAATGTACTCAACCCTTAATGTCAAACCCTAATCCCTCAACCCTTAACTCTAATCCCTTGACCCTTAACCCTTAAAACTTGAACCCTAAAACCTATCCCTACACGCTCGACACTCGATACTATATCTTAAACCCTAATCCCTTAACCCTCATCCCTAAAGCCTCAACCCTAAATCCTTAAACCTTCAACCCTAAACCCTATCCCTAGCCCTCTACCCTTGACACTCTTATTTAACCCTAATCCCTTGACCATTAACACTATCCCTCAACCTCAACCCTCAACTCTCAACATTAAACCCTAATTCATCAACCCTAAACCCTAATCCCTCAAACCTAAACCCTATCCCTAAACCATCAACCCTCAACACTATACCTTAAACTCTAATCCCTATCCCTCAACCCTTAACCCTTAAAACTTAAACCCTATCCCTACACCCTCAACACTTGACACTATATCTTAAGCCTTAAACCCTCATCCCTAAAGCCTCAACCCTCAATCCTTAAACCTTCAACCCTAAACCCTATCCCTAATCCCTCTACCCTCGACACTCTAACCCTAACCTCGACATTAAACACTAATCTGTCAACCCTAAACCCTCAACACTATACCTTAAACCCTAATCCATCAACCCTAAAACCTAATCCCTCAACCCTCAACCCTAAACACTATCAATAAACCCTCAACCCTTGACACTATACCTTAAACCCTAATCCCTCAACCCTCAACCCTAATCCCTCATCCCTAAACCCTGAATGCTATCCCTATTCCTAAACCCTCAACCCTCAACACTATACCTTAAACCCTAATCACTTATCCCTAAACCCTAAACACTATCCCTCAACCCTTAACCCTTAAAAATTAAACCTTAAAACCTATCCATAAACCCTCAACGCTCAACACTATATTTTAAACCTCAATCCCTTAACCCTCAGCCCTAAAGCCTAAACTCTCAATTGTTAAACCTTCAACCCTAAACCCTATCCCTAAACCCTCAACCCTCAACTCTCAACATTAAACCCTAATCTGTCAACCCTAAACCCTAATCCGTCAACCCTAAACCCTAAACCCTCAACACTATACCTTAAACCATAATCCCTCAACCCTAAACCCTCATCCCTCAACCCTAAACCCTAAACCCTATCCCTAAACCCAACAAAACTGCTTTGCCTTCTGTTAGGTTGTTAAACCCATCATTTTTGACACTCTTCTCTTAAAGATATTTGAGTTGCAAGAATATGTCAGAAAAATGGCTATGAACTTTTTTAATGTTAGTAATGTTATATGGCATGTTTTTCTGGCCCATCTGGGGTTCATTATGCCAATAGGTGTACACACTATGAGAAAAGCTTTGTGTATGGTACATCCACAGTGAGTAATTAACAGTTGAAATCAGAAGGATGATCATTATGAGAAAAGATTTGCATTGGGGTACATCTATGTTTCTTGCTGTCCACCTCACACTTAGGGGAGGTATATTGTTATGAAACAGGCAAATAATCTCCCATTGTTTACTGGCTCTATCCACAAGAACTACTAAACTATACCTTAAACCCTAATCCCTCAACCCTAAACCCTATCCCTAATCCCTCTACCCTCAAAACTCTACCTTAACCCTAATCCCTCGACCCTTAACCCTAAACTCTATCCCTAAAGCCTCAACCCTAAACCCTAATCCCTCAAGGTCCTAAACTCTAATCCCTTATCCCTAAACTCTAAATCCTATCCCTAAATGCTCAACCCTCAACCTTAAACCTTAATCACTCAATCCTTATCCACCCCTCTCCTCCCCTATCTAGCTCACTCCCATCTCTACCCTCCCCTGCCCTCGACACTATACATACATACATATAGACATACATAGATACATACATACATATAGGCATATAGGCATACATAGATACATACATACATATAGGCATACATACATACATACATACATATAGGCATACATACATGATTAATAGCCTTGAACATAAAAAAATTTAAGGGGAACATAACGTGAGCGCGTTATAATGCGCTCGCGTTATTTCAAACATGACAAACAACACAAACTTTTGCAGAAAAGGAAAAATGCAAAGCAAAAAATAACGCGAGCGCGTTATAACCCACTCACGTTATGTTTTGCTTTGGGAATCCCAAGCCTTGGGCTTGGGATTTGCTTTGGATTTCCAACCCAAAGGCTTGGAGTGCTTTGAATAGCCACAGACGTGTTTTTCTATATTCTTCAAGATTTCACATAATTTCATTCGTGCTAACCCTCAGATTTGCACGTGTTTCAAGGTCGAACAAATCAAACACCTGGGTAATGTTAGGCTATCTCTTAGCTATTTGACGATGTGATTTTTTTCACATTTTAACAATGTTAAGCCTTTCATCTTTAATTTCTTTTGTTTGTGTCTGTTTTTGGGCAAAAACCACTGTTTGGTCTTTTTTTCATTGTAAATTAACTATTAATTAAAATTTCAAAAAAATTACATATTTAGAAACTAGACTCTATTCTACAAATATTAAAAAAAGAAAAAAATGATTTTCAATTATTTTTCAAAATTTATAGGGGTAGCACGGCCAAAATTCTATTTTTCAGGATGTGTCCACTTTGAAAATTAATAAAAAATCAAATATTCATCAAAAAATTATCAGAAAAATTGGGTATAAACTACATGCTATTAACTAATTTCTCACCAAAGCGATTTTAAAAATACCAAAAAAAAGTTGACCTTTTGAGGGAGCCACAAAACATGCTATGTTATGTTTTTTTGACAGAAACAACACCAATTTCTGTGGCTCCCTCTTTTGAACCACTTAATCTATGCCATTTAAAAAAAAATAGTAATTTAGAAAGTAGACTCGGAGCACTACGAACATTGTTTTAGTTGCATCTCCAAATTTTAAGTGTAACTATGCTCATTTTCTCATCCAAGGCCAGTATTTCCTGATTTCAGAAAAAAAAGTGGCCACTTAAGACCCCTTTTTGGCCCCCCATCTTCTTGCACTTACCCAAAAAGTTATTAAAATACTAAAAAACCTCGATAATTCAAGTTTATAGACCTGTTTCATCAGAAATTATCTGAAAAATAGAAAAAATAATCCAATTGTAAAAAAAATTACATGTTTGGAATCTACACAATCTCATCTATAATGGGTTTTAATTTCGTCAAAAAATTCTACAAAAAATGTCTTCAGACATATGTCTAAAGTCACTCTTTTCTAGTGACACTAACATGACCTTCAAGTTGTAGGTCAAAGTAGGTCCAAAGCCTAGGTTCAGGTCCCCAAGCCTTTTTTCGACCCGAAACCCATAGCAAAAACTAGGTCAAAAATTTAAATTTTAAGAAACGAGATCCTATTTAGTATTTTTTAATATTTTAACCCTTTACGAAACGGGATCCCATTTCTAGAAAACGGGATCCCGCTTTTGGCTCAGGGTCCTGAAGTGAAATGGGATCCTGTTTCACTTTTCCCAATTTCATGTTTTTGGCTAAGTCCAAAACTTCCACGAGAAGTGGACTCATCTTCTTGCTTGTACCCCTAAGTTTCCTAAAACTATTATTGGACACCTTTTGGTAATGTCATGACCCTACCTGGAAGAATAACCAACTACCAAGTGTACCTCTAAAACCGTTCCATTATAATTTAGATTAATATGTATACTATAATGAAGATATTAGTTATGAGGGGGGTTCGAAGTTAGAGTTGGTGTCAAGCAAAGATTTGGGGGTTGAGATGTATAAGTGCTTTTAAATCAAGGATTTTTGCAAGATGGCATATTTGTTATAGCTCATCTAGGTTTTATGTGTCAATGCTTTAATGTATGGGATAATAGTTAAAACTAGTTTTAAGTCATATGTAAGTGTGGGTAGTGCCCTTGGTTGATAGGGTAGAAATAATAAGGAGATATAGAAATGTAACCCAACAAATAGGTAAATATGATACCTGAGGAAAATATAGAGGTATTTTATAATAATATATATGTTTACTTAAAAATACCTCCTGAATGGATGCAAATTTTTCAAGCGCTAGGGTTCCTATATTTTCTTCTGCATGTGTGGCTCCTACTGTGGATCATTATAAATATTTTGATGGCTATGGGCATGACAAACTTAGGCGGGATTATGGTGGCTCTTCACGCCTTCCCACCTCTGGGACTAAATTCAAGGAGACTACGCAGTGGGAGGTGTCTGAATGGCCTTTGATAGGATCTGGAGGGGTGAAAGAACCTGCGAAGGTCTACCGCCAGTCAGCCATGGAGGTTGCATCTCAGAGCGTTGGGATTGGTAAAGGTGCTAATAGGGTTTCATTCTAGGATGCGCAAAATCTGGGGCTCACCCTAGACCCGCCCTTGAATTGAACCCCAAGGATCTCAACAGCATTGAAAATGAAAGGATAGTTCAATGCTCTAGTAAGCCCATTGAATTAAATTTTGATGTTGATTTAAAGAAAGAGCTGCTTGAAAATGAAGAATATTTTTTTGAGAATGGGTTAATCGGAAGGTTCAACCGTTTATGGCCAAGTCTTCTGAATTTGCATAAATGGATATCCAAATCCTGGAAGCCCCTAATGGAAGAGAAATTAGAAATTTATCCATGTGCTAGAGGCTTCTTTATTGTGGTTTTTGATAGCAGCAAGGATAGAAACATCATCCTAAGCTATTTGTGGACTTGGGGACAAAACAAATTAATTCTTAAATCATGGCATCCTCAATTTAATCCTTCAGCTGAATACTTTTCTGTTATGATAGTTTGGGTCCGCCTTCTGAATCTTCTCCTCCACTACTGGTTTGAATCCTTCTTTGCAACAATTGGCAACTCAATCGATAATTTTGTTACTATAGACAAAAGCTCAACAGATTTTATTCACATGACTTTTGCACTTAATAGGTCAACTCTTCAAAAAAAACCAAGGTATTTATAAAACTAGGTACCACCCAAATAACTCAAAAAAGAAGATCATTTTTCCTTCATTTTATAGCTATGATGATACACTTATAACTTATCTTGACAAAAATAAATTAATTTAGATAGTCCTTTATAGCTCTGGTGGGGGAGAGATATAGATACTTCTATTATTAATTCAATACATTAAGAAGTCCCTATTGAAGTTCAGTATAAATATTTAAGTACTTTCTATGAAATCCATGAACATTTTAGAATATGGAAAGGTAGATTAGGGAATTACTTAATAAATACATATAAATAACCATTAGTTGTATTCCTTTTAATCGAGAAATAGAAGAAGTCATAAGAGGCTAGTGGACTTATAATATCTAACAAGAAATGTCCCTATTCATAATTTGATGAACATTATTTGTCTTATGATCATTTTATTCATGCAAAGATAGAGATTAAGAGAGCCTTTTAATCTAGTACATGTGATTTCCTTCTTAGGAGCTAGAGGAAGTACATATCAAGTTTACCAATTAGTAGGATAAGATTATTAATGTAAGATCCTCATGGAAAAATTATTGATCTACCCATTCAAGGGAATTTCATGGATTTACTTGATATATTAGTTATTTTTATATTAAAACTTAAGTTCTCCCGATAACGGGACAACACGTTAGGTAGGCAATTATGAATTGGCGGCTCTTTGCTCGACGGTTTGTGTGAGTTGAAAGGTGGCAGGGAGGTAATCACTCTGAGTTAATGTGTGTTGAGGAAGGCAACTAGCATTTTGATCGGCAACATTTCCATTTCTCTCCTTTGTGGGTTCTAGTTTTTGTTTGGACTGGTGTGGTGGGGAATGATGGACAAAGCTCAAGCTAGTGGTTCATGCTCAAAGGTGATGGGGAAACGACCGACTAGCTTACCTCCTTGGTGGAAGATCCCTCGAGGTGGTCCTAGCAATTCTTTGGGGGTCGCATGAAGAGAAAATACACCCCCCGAAAAAGGCTAAGAAAAATCCCTGTAGAGGAGGCGATGGCAGGATTTGTAAAGGACATTGAAGGTGAAATCAAGAACCCCGTTCTACATGAATGGCTTTACAGGTTGTTAAAAATTGCGAAGGAGGTGGATGGTAAAGGAGTGAATGTGCGGGAGGCAATGGCTCATTTACTTCTCGTTCCTGGGACTTCTCGGGGGAGATGGAATGTATTTGGAGCGGCTCAATCCCTGGTGATGGCGACAATGCTCTCTGTGGCAGCAGCTTCTGTTCTCACCCATGAGGACATGATTGAATTGGCGGGGCAAAATGTAGAAAACCATGAGTTTATTCTTGGCCATTTACATGATATTCTACAAGGAGTGGTGGATACCAAGAAAATGGTCGAAGGTTTGGCAGCAAAAATGGAGGTTCATGTTAATGGAGTGTGGACAGTTTCTTTTATTTCTTGGACTGTTAATGGAGTGTGGGCCGTTGTAAATTGCTCCACTCTAGTGATATAGTTGTAAGTTGTTAATGGTTTGTTACAGACTCTCTTCTTTTTGGGTGGATGTTAAAAACATACGGGCTTGGCCCTCTTTTTGATGGGTCCATGGTCCCTAACCAAGGTAATTATATAAAAATATATATTAAAAACTTAAGTATGATATCAATCAAATATTAAGATATTAATGACGATCCAAATTTCCTTTGCCTATTCAAGGGCCAAAAATGTTAATAAAGATTGCTTTGACAGATTATATTGCTTGATTTCTTATTTCAATAAGATTGATTAATAGGTAAAAACTTACCTTCATTATCTAATAAATTCCCCTTGTAGTAGGAGGATATAATAATTGATAAAATGAAAAAGATAATGAATTCTCTTTTTTAGGTGAAAGCGTTCACCTAATTTTACATAACAAATCATTTGGGTAATTAGAATTGGAAAAAGGAAGGGGACAGAGTTGTTTCAATAGATAGTTGTTTTATTTTTTGCTATCCTGATTTGTTTCTACTAGTCTTTTATACCACACTCATATAATTAAATAGTTAATGTTTAAATACTATTCTCTATGCCCTCCTTTTTACTCTTTCCTTTTCAAGGGATTGCCCCATTGAGTTGGATTTTGATCTTACGTGATTTAGATTTTTGTAAATTTTAACTTTTTTTATATAATTTCTCAGTTTATCAAAAAAACAAAGATTGTATATATCTAGCCATGGTCTATTCTAGGTGGTGTCAATATATAATTTAAAATTTTGTGTTATTCACTTGCACATATTTTGAAATTTTCTTCAATAGTATACTTCATTTTGAAGAGTAGATTTATTTTTGCAATATCAACACCCTTAGTTATACAAGTTGCAAGTTTTAGTAATATCCTAGGTCAATGGTCTATCCAAGAAGTCATAATTTAAATTAATTACCATTATATTGAAATAGTAAACCATACATAAGGAGCTTAGTTTGTTTTAATTATATATTTCCCCAAATATGCTAAATGTTGAACTTGCTCTTACAATGCTTGTTGGTTTGGTTTCTTCCATTCAATATAATTTATTGAGATAAGATGAATGCACCTATTTTTTTTAATGAAGTGTGGTCATCCTATCAAATGGATGTTAGTTTTGAGCCCAATTTTGTTAGTCATCATCTTTATTTGTGGTTCATGTGGCTTCTTTATCCAGATGTGAGGATTTGATTTGTTTCATTTTAAGATATTTTGGGGTTTTAGTGTTACTCTCACTTAACCTTTATTAAATATTTACATGTATGTTCACATGACTTGTTAAAGATATTTGTTTTAAATAGTTATTTTTGTCAATCCTCTTGTTCAGTTGGATTTTCCTAGTCAAAGATAATGCTAACTATCTTATTTATTTTATTTTTAGGTCTTTTTAATTTCACTACAACATCCTATAATTTCAAAAAAATAATCTAGAGTCTATGTCTTACCTAAAATTATTCTTATTTGTTACCAACAATTTTCCTTGCCTTGGTGAAATAACAAACACTGCCCGTGCAATATTGATGGTAGAAATCATTTAATGCCTTAGAAAGGCATAAAATCTAGGTGTTACTTAAATCGTATCATTTTGTGTTCATTAATACAACATAACTATTGTTAGAGAGGCTCATTAATCCCTAGAAACAAAGTCCTTTAGACACATGGCTGTGGGTAATTTTACCATTTGTCACAAAACAAGGTTTTCCATGTGCATATCACATTTTCATTGTTCGATTCATTGTTCGAAGTGAGCTTTCAAACATTGCAATGAAGTGGATGTGCGGTTTTTATAAAATAACAATACTAGGTAATAAGAAACCGTTTTTTTAATGCAAATTCTTTCCTTGCATCCCCACGTATAAAATGATTTGGAAAGGGATTTCATGGTGCAGGTAAATAGATGCATGAATATATTTTATTTTTTAAATGATATTGCTTCACTGTCAAATCCAAACTCTATTTAAAACCATGAAAGTCAAACTTTTTTACAATGGTAGGAAGGTATAGAGTCCTTTTCTACTAATCTTGTCTTAATTGATGTAAAGTATGCAATGAAGAAACCATAGAATGTCAATTGTTGCAGCGTAATATATTTATTTGTTTATAGAGATGGAACAAGTCGATATTGCCACTTTGAAGAAGAAAATTTAAATGTTCTAAAATTATTCTATAAGCTGATATCAATTGTTATCATACCTTTTCAGTGGCTGTAGTGTTGTCACGATCTCCTTTCCAATAAGTAATTTTCTTTCACTCTATAAATATAATAAATTAATAGGTAAGGCATCCGTCTAAATCGAAGAAAATTTCAAAAAATGTGCAATTTTATATATTGAAGTAGTAATATAAATATAAATTAATAGGTAAGGCATCCATATTTTGGTTGCCTAGCTATGCATGACAATATAACCACATTAAATTTTTGTAGGTAACAATTATTTATTGAAAATGGAATACTATAGCAGCCCTACACACCAAGCTTGAATGCACACTAAGTTCTTAATGAATTAATTTTGAATGAATTTGTATTTTATACATTTGACAATTTGAGTAGAGTGACAGTATAATAGTGTGTCCAAAAAAAATAGTATTATTGGGACACCAAAATTAATATTTTTAATTGTGTTAATTATATTGATAAAAAATTAAAAGACCATTAAAATTAATGATAGTTTTTATTGACATTTTACTATAGTGTATACTTTTTATTACAAATAAAAAAATTTTATGATTTTTTTGAATTAGATCATTAAATATGATTTTTTTTTAATGTTTATTAGATTTTTATTTATTATTGATTTTTTAATAACCTATATTTTACTATAATGTGTTCTCTTAGCATATATATCTAAATTATTATTTTTCATTAGAGTAAGAATATCCATGTGGTGCGCAATGCATTTTATTGAGATTTTTTTTTGACAAAGTTTGTTATTTTTCTTAGTGTTTGATTAGAGGTTGTTATTTTTTGTAATGGACTTACGTTCATTAAAAAATTAAAAAAATATAACATTAAAAAACATAATACATGTTATACTTTTTGAAAAGCTAACACTGAGAGCTATGCACATGCAAGACAATGTTTTTAGATGATTTCATTTAATCCCTCAAAAGTGAAGCAAAATTACTTTTTATTAGCATTTTGGTAGGTTAGTGGGGGTTCCATTTAAGCCTAGGGGTTCTATCTAAGGGGGTTCAATCTAACCCTTTCCATTGAACCCCTTTAGATCAAATACCCTAGGCTTACACCATGCATTTAAAAAAAAAAAAAAAAGTTTAAGTAAAAATTAGTTTGGCTTAGAAGTGGGACTCACTATTGTGCTTTATCCTACAATTTAAAATTAGGTTAAAGGAAAGATATTATTGAGATTAAATTAGATGAAAAATTGAATCTTCAAGTAAAAAATAACATAAATAACATAGCCTCTTGATGAAATATTAGGGAAAATAATTTATTTTCGTCATTTTTTCTTGATTGTCATGATGCATGATGCTCTTGTTAAAAAGATTGCTGATGGATTGTCTATATTGAGTAGGAAGAAGAAGGCCCTCAACTTGAACCATGGGTGCATTAATTATACTTTTAAATATATTATAATAACAAAAACTAATGACTACACAACACTTATTTATTTAATTAAAAATATACTATAGAAAGGTGTCTATTAAACAACCTGAGATTCCACCTACATTTATTTATTTATTTATCAATAAAGATAGATCAAGGAAAAAATAAAGCAAAAGCTCATCCACTAATTTTATTTATTTACTTAGAGATGGTCGGGGCCTAAATTTGATGGCCCACCCTGCTTGGATCATCTATTCAAACTACTAAGACATATTTTTACTCTAAACAAAATTATATATAAATTAAATATATATCAGAATATTTGTATAAAAATTCTGATGATATCTCCTCCTTATAAAATTTTAATTGTATTTTACAACAAGAGCAAAATACGGCCATACCGCCATCAAAATTAAACCCTGGACTCACCAATAGACTATATAAATAGTTACCATTAAACAACTCAACTGTACAAAACATGATTTCAGTCTCTATAAATGCTTAAAAATGCTTGTAACTGTGTAAGTGCTTTCTGAATATAACTCAGCTGTACATTTATATGGATAAAAAGCAAGAAAAATATTGAGGGTGGCTGTTAAGGGGAGAAAATCCCTTCCACAAACGCTACGCTTAATGGCTCCTCTTGCCGAGAGGTTTCCTCACCCCAAACAAATTTAACAGTGGAGGCCTTTACATATTCTGAAACTCCCTCTTTTAACTGCCTCATTAGAGCTGCCGTCTGCGATTCAGTATGAAAACAACTCATGCCTTTCTCTGCGTTTGACTCCTGCAACTCGCGCTTCCTTGCATACTCTTCCGCCATTATCATTGCAAATTCCGCCATTTTTACTTTCTTCTTCACAAAAATAGACAAGACTCTAAGTGAAGTCACACAGATATAATCTCAAACCTTCTACTGGTTACCACAGAATTGAAGCAAGACGTTTCAATTTATAGAGAGCCAGCAGAAACAATGTTTCTGCTACGTGTCCCACGAAGTTCTAAAACAGAGACTCTTTAATCCGGCTGTTCTTAAATATTATCTATTTCAATAGTCATCAATTTTGGAATAAAAATAAGACAAAAAGTGGTACTATTCACTGTTTGACCATTGAAATAGATAATATTTAAGTAGAATACTTCAATCCAATGGTGGGAAAATCATAGAAGAAGCCACTAGAGGGTAGGATTATTTTGATGGGTTTTCTGCAATATTCTGGATCTGCTGACGCATCAGATAAGTTTACTTATGTGTTCTTTCTTTACATTGGGCTATTAAAAAATTCACTCCAACAATACTGTGGGCTTTTTTGTCCCCTTGGAATCAAGTAAATATGGGGGGCTGTTTACGTTCCATGGTTTGAAATCTTGAGTATATGTTTTTTATTTTAGAATTTATTAATTAAAACTTTATATTAATATTGAGAAAATTAAAATTAGATGACTTTATTAAGAAATAAAAAGCAAGAAAGTCTTAAATAACCAATGTTAAATGTATTTATAAATCATTTTTTAAGGAGTATATTCAAGTGTTTACTTTGTTATGGTGAAAATTATATATCTTGTCTTTTTTCTTTTCATTTTTGGTTCATTTTGATTTGGTTATCCTTTTTGTAATGACAAATGTATAAGTGGTATGATTTTTTGTTGAAAGTTGGTGTATAATTTAAATTTTACGTGATTCTATTTGTGCTCATTTTTTAAGGATTGATCTTGATCCTCAATTTATCCATTCCTCCTCCAAGTTGAGATATGTAATTTGTGAGATTGATTAAAAGAAATATTTAAAGATAATTTAAGATAAGAGAGTATTGCTTTATTATTTAAGATTAAATTCTAAATTTAAGAAAATAAAATAAAATAGGTTTTTGTTTTTTTAAATTTTTCTTTATTACTAATATAAGTAGATATAATCGATATATATTTTCGTTTTGGATATTAATTATGGAGAGATGTTTATATATCATTCCGAGGGGAAGGAGAGAGCTCTTCCTTCGGTTGCCATTAAGATCTATGTAGATTTGAGAATTAGAAAGGAGAAATTGAGGAGGATTTTGAATTAGTTGTCTAGTTGGTCGTGAATATTGAGTGTAAGATTTTCTTGTTGAAATATAAGAAGAGAGTGTAATTTTTTTATCAAGGAAGGAGTGGATTGTAGCTTTGGAAAGGTGAGTAAATATTTCATACTTTATGAATTGTATTTATCTGATTGGTCACTAATACTTAGATGTATGATCAGTCATGCTGTGAGCCTTTCAGCTTAGACCAAATTTGATATTAATTTCCTTGATGGATATCCACTGAATCCATCAAGGAAAGAAAAATGCTTTTTCCCAACCAAGGAGTCTAGGACCTAGTCAATGCAAGGAAGAGGGAAATAATCTCTCCTAGTGGTAGTATTTAACTCTCTGTAGTCTACACAAACTTGCCACTTACCTCCTTTCTTTGATACTATTACTAGTGGAGATACCCATTGGCTATCTGATATTGGATATATGAATCCTGCATCCAGCAATTTTTGTAATTCAATCTTCAACATGTCTCTTACTATAGGGTTCATCCTGCTTTGAGGCTACCTAACTGGTCTGTACCCTTCATTAATGTATATCCTATGCATGCAAAGGTTAGGGTTAATGCCCTTCATATCATGATAGTCCCATGCAAATGTTATCTTGTGGGTTTGCAACATTTTTATCAATTCAGTCTTCTGGACAAATGTCAATTCACTGTTGATGTTAAGTGTTCTACCTGGTGTAATGTCAACTGGTGTTGCCATGGCCATTACAGAGGCAATATCCAATCCTGATAAGTTGAGACTGCAACTATGAGGTAGCAACTAATGAAACATACTGCTGGTGGAAGCATAGGTTGGAGTGTCGATTGTAGGCAGAATATTGTGCAGGGGGTAGGCTAGACATATTAGACATGGGTCTTGTTGTATGTATGTTCCATAATTGTTTTGTATGACATTGGAAAGCACTTCATCTTCATCTTGGATAGCTAGTAGTGGGTCTCATTCAATTCTCATTAATATCTAAAGAGAATATTGGTCAGTATCCCCTAGGTCCGGCTAGATAGTTTGCTCCATATTATTGAAAGGTTGAGCAGGTGGATAAAGGACCAATTTTTTTATTATATTCCCATTGGAAATTATCATATTCCCTGACCGACATCCTATGAAGGCATCTGTTGTTGCCAACCAGGGCCTCCCTAGGATGAGTGGATATCCTCCTAGGCTGGCCTTGGGCTGCAAGACCATAAAGTCTACAGGATATTCCCATGAATCTAATGTAATTACAAGATATTCAATAACCCCTTCTAGCTTGACAGTGGACCTATCTGCCAACTGGAGTACTGTGGGAGTAGGTCTGAGGTTATCTAATTGAAGGTTATTCATTGTTTCCTTTGTCATTACATTGATGGATGCACCTAGGTCAATCAAGGTGTTTTTGATAAGGGTACCATTGATGTTTACATCAACCATAGGGCTTCTAGGATCTACATATTTTGGAACAACCAAGTTACCTAACATGATATCAACAAGTTGTCCTATAACATGCACTGTTTGAGGATCTTTTCTCTTCCTTCCCGATTTCTTAAGGCATAACTCCCTTATAGTCTTGGCACATTTTTAATCTCTCTGGAAATGGAGGGCTCCTGGGAATGGTTTCTTTCTGCAGAGAGGTTTTCTTAGAAGGTTTCTACTGGTTATTTAGATGGTTTTCAGTGACGAAGGGTTGTTCCTCATCAGGAAGTTCTATGATGAGTGGAGATGGAGGTCCAACAAGCATTTTTCCTAAGCGCAGGTGCACATCACTAACTTCAATCGTATAGGTTGGGTATTGGATGGCCTCATTAGTATAGGCCTATTGAACAGGCTTGTTGCTAGGGTTAGGTGCAGGTTGTGCCAGTAATTGAGTAGCTCTAGGCAGAACAGGAGTAGGTGAGGTTGCATTTGGCATAAGGGTAGTTTGTTGAGGCAGGGCTTGTTGTGGCTCTGAGTAGTTCATATTTGGATTTTGCCAAGGTTGGTTCCCACACAATTGTTGTGGCCATGGGTTTTGATTCGCCTACCATTGTGGATTATAATTTGAGGATTGGAATGGTTGTTGTGGCCATACCCCCTGCTATTGGATCCAATTGGGTGGCATGGTTGCCCATTGCTGATGTGGCCAATTATACCAAGGTGCATTATTCCAATTATGAGGATTTGAAACAGATGATGCAAATGACATGGGATTGGTTAAGGGGTCCTGAGGCATACCTTGTCTTTTCTTCCATGGCCTTCATTGTGCAATGTAGAACACTTGACCTTCTTTATCTTCTATAGCTCAGAAATCTGCTTTCTCATTCTTTCCCTCAGAAATACTAGCAATACCCTTGCATCAGCAATTGGCCTTCTTCTGTCGACAATGTGGACAATATTCACTCAAAGCTACCTTTGATGCCTCTTATTTCTTCTTTATGTGCAAAGTGTCCAGTTGTGTTGCTAGATGGCTTATGATATCCTCTTTCATGTTTGACAGAAGATTGATAAGCTCTACTTTGGAGACTCTAATGGATGATTTACTCGAAGTCAGGGTTCTAAAACCTCTATTTTTGTTTAAAGTAGAGCGTCAATAGTTTTGGCAAATTTGACAGATTTCATCAAATCTAAGTTGAGAGATATCCCTTGCTCTAATTAAATTGAGTGCACAGCCATACATTCTTCGCTCACACCTCTTCGGAAGACCAACTTGAGTGACTTGGAGAGAGCCTATTTTTTCTTGACTTCTTCAGGCAAAAAAAAAATTTCTCAACATAATCTTCCAAGGGCTCATCTTCTTTTTGTGACATCCTAAAGATGTCATCCCCCTTCATATCTCTGCCATGACTATAATCCTGATATTTTTACAAAAACTTCTCCTTCATGGTGGCCCAAGTGGTTACTAAATTCTCACTCAGACCTATAAACCATCATAATGCAACATCCTTAAGGGTAGTTGGGAAGAGCTTGAGTCTGTATGCATCTATAGTGTAATCATAACTCCTACAGAGTACATCAAACTCAAAGAGAAATGTATCTGGGTCTTCAATGATTAGCACATGAAAGTTTGGTAGAGCTTAAGGAGGAATGTTTTTCAAGGTGTCAGCTCTCTCTTGGTTTGAAATAGGAAAGGCAAAGGTAATTGGTTCAGTTGCATTTTCTACTGCTTCTTCAGCCATCATGCCTTGGTTCTAGCTTGCAATATCCTCAAAATCCTAAATGGTCTACAGACCAAGGGATAATTCAAAGTTTTCTTCTTCATCTGTTGAACTAGTTGGAATAAACCTCCCTCTATGGTCTCTTGGCCACTGCATACAGTACTGTATAAGCTAATGGATTTGTTCCTGCACCATGTTAGTAAATAGTTTGGAGATGGATTGAATAACTAAGTGATCCTAAATGCTGAAAAATACTATATCCTATTTTAAAGCAAGTACAAGCATAACTCAAAAAGAACTCAAAAACTCTAAACCTTAGCACCATCCCTGACAACAACGCCAAAAATTTTGAACTCCATTATTAACCAATACATTAATGTAGAAAGGGTATGCACACTACTCAACAGACTAACAGATCCTATATCAAGCAACCTATTGGCTATATAATGTGTTACATTTACATTGTCAAACTAGGGAATCATACTCTTCTTAGATGATGCCTGTACTATGTGTACAGTTAAGGATTTCTAAATTTTAATCTAGAGGTTGTGTAAGGGAATAAACTAACTAAAGGAAACACAATTCCAATTGCAAGGATTAACAATACTCTAAGTAAGATTGCTAGGAAAGAACTTAGCTTATTCAACACATCTATATTTAAATGGTCCTATGTAACTTCTAGGTAAAAGAGTAGCTATTAGTTGGTTTAGTGATCACCTTGACTCAATAAGACTTAACAACACAGATTATCAAAGTCTAACTAATTCTCATAACATAACTCATTACAACATGCATTAATCATACATATATAAACATACAATCATAAACTAAACATATAAACAAAGTGGAGAGACACAGTACCTCAAGTAGCCTGCTTGAGTGACTGTGATCCCATGAAATCTAGCTAAATCTTTACTGTATCTTTGTAATCATTGATGGAACTCAAAACATGTATTCCTTTATTGAATGCTGAAGCAAAAGATACAACAATGAAATCTTATACTACAATCTCTGTCTAACCTGTATGTAGCAAAATCTAATCTATCATAGACGAGATCAACAATGTCTATTTGAACAAACCTACTGAGAAATAAATGCCATAACTGTCCATTATCCAACAACGTAGGAAGAGGACTTTATTACATAGAAAACTAGGAATAGGAAACTAAATTGTCATGAAGGTGGCATGGACGATACAGTCCTACTATAACTCTCTCTAGTATCCATGAAGAACAATCAAGACTAGAAACATAACATAGAGCACGATCTAAGATTCCTTCATTATTTAAGATTGCATCATCTGTCAAAGGATAACCATCACAGAGTGGAGAGTTATGAATGACTCATCCCAATCAATTCGGGGTCTTCTTCATTTGGCTACAGGTGCCTGTATCATCTACTGTGGATATTAGCATCTCCTTCTGTTGCGGGTTGTCCGGTGATCTTCATGACATGAAGCCACGTTCTTGTTCATGAGGATTTAGTACATCACATGGTATCTATACATCACTATCACTAAAATCAACATAAAGTACTAACATATTTCATGAGCAGTCAACCATTCACACATAATTAATTAATAACATATTATATACCCATCTTCATGCTTTCAATGTCTTAAGGATAATCATAGACATAATTAGTGTATATAGAAGTCTGGAAATGTCTTAGGAAATAGGTACTTAAAGAAAGAAAAACAATACAAAACATGGCCACATCAACAAGCTTTTACCTCTTTTCTAGATGCATTTCTCAAGCTATAAGCAATCACATTTGAAGACATCAGTGATTAGATATTTGTATTCGCTGGTTTATTTTGCTTCAACATTATTCATGCTGAAGAGGGTCATTTCATTAGATGTTCTATTCATTGTTGTATGTGTTTTTAACAAGCAGGGTAGATGTGGAAGATAGTGTCAACAAAACAAAACAATGAGTCAGTTTACTTGCAATATGTTCTGCATAATGCAACAAGTGACATGAAGAGAAAGGGGTAAGGTTATAGTGAGATAGAGTCAGAGAATTGTAGTGGTGGGTATGGAAGAGTACTTGTTTAGTAGTTAAAAGGGAGGATGAGTTTGTTTTAGGTTTCAAAGGTAAATCCTCCCTTCTCACCAAACATTCAAGGGCATATCAACTGAGTTGAATCTCCACTAAGCGAGAGAAATCACCTATCAGGTTGGGCTACCACTTGGAATGATGCGAAAGTTCAGATGTATCAAACAATATCTCAATTTAATGCTCAATTACTCTTAAAACCCTAAATAAGAAAAACAGTAAGCAAATTAATGAATTACAACAAATCCTTTCAGACTAAGGTGAAGGACAAAGATTATTAACTCACTATTTTTCAAAGTTTGGAAAGTAAAACAATTGGGGACAATGGAACAAGTGCCCTAGTCCAAGGTACAACTTTCATCATGGAATCTGAATCTCCTTTTGACACTGATATGAACTGTATCTTCTGTTTCTGTCTTAGAAAAAGTGGAGGACACAAGGACTAGCGCCCTCATCCCAAAATTTTGCACACTGTCCTCTTTCTTTCGGATCCTGAATCCTTGTTGTCTATAACCTCCTTTCTGCAACTCCACTCCGTGAAACTCGGTACCTGTAACCTGCAATCACAAAGGAGTGTGGGAGGGAGTTGTGGTGTTTAGAGGCTTGCCTTGGTCAAGCCCTAGAGAGACATTCAAGTCTTTTGAACACTGTTGTCAAATGAGAGTGCGTATCCCGACGGGACAGAGGAAAAAATCCAAATGATAAATGATTGAAAACACAATAGATATCACCTTGTAGTGTAGATCTCATGGAAGGAAGATGCTCTTCATTTCCATGAGGAGATGGAGTCAAATATGCAATTACAAACACAATAACAACAAAGTATTGCTTTGCAACATAATGAATGCCTTGAATCACTTTAACGTAAGCTTGTAGATCAAAATGCCCATCTAATTTCTATATAGTTTGCAAATGAAATCTAATTTCCTTATAGGGCAAGACTAGGGTGCTAGCGCCCAAGTCGACCCCTCAGTTTTGTTCAGGAATCATTAAAATGTCACTCCCTAGGTCTTATTTTCCATAAGACTTCAGGGTTTTCTCATCAGGATTCATAATTAACATGCAAGATGCTCTAAATGCATTCTAAGGACCTGGGAACTAAACCTTAAGAGGGAAAAGCCCCCAAGGGGACATTTTTTGACATAACAGTACTAATGCTATTACACAACTAAGAAAGTGTAAGATTGTGGTGTTTATGGTGGCAGTAATATATGATGATCATCACTTGCAAGGTCTGGGAGGATACATATCTATGAAAGATATTATGTGTACAATTCCTATCATCATAATTGAGATTGTCCTCTTCCATGAAAAGGGCTTGGAAATTTAAGAGTATCATCTTTCCCATCAAGATACTACTCTTTTCTTTATCAATAAGCACTAGCTAGTGGGTAGCTCCATAGTGGCATAAGCTCAAATGAGCATGCCAACAGATAAAGTCTAGAGAGACACATTCAATGATGTTATACATATCTTAGCCCTTCTGACAATTCAAAAGCTCGGTCTATTTGAGGGGGGGAAAGTAGATCCCCATATTGGCTGAGCAGGTAGTTAAAAGTCTACATATTATCATCCCTTATGCCTCTCTGAAATAGGTACCGAGCCTGTGCCATCACACCATTTGTATTCACCCCTATTACATCAAACACCCCAACCATTATGCCAAAATTTGGCTTCTTGTTGAATGCAGAAATTGTTGCGTTTGCCATCCTGCGAAGTTGGGGTGGAAGGTAATTATGTGCTAGAATTTTTCTGCTTTGTTTCCTTCCGAAGATGAGTGTTGCATTTATTAAGAACTCCTCATACAAATTTCCATCGCATACATGGTTCCAATTGAAGACGTGGCTCCCAATCACCTTCTTGATAGCAGCCACCTTCTTATTAATTTGGGAAACAAAGATCCTTCTGATCTGATCATCATAAGACTCTTCCTCCTCTTTTACAACCTCCTCCCCACTGTCTCCTTCCTCATCTTCATCGGTGCTCCCAATCTCTGAAGAGTCATCATCTTCCTCTTCTTCTGACTTTTCACAGATACAATAACACAGGCATTGCATCCTATCCACCATTTGTAAGGCAATGTTAAAAATAGAAGCTCGGCCTTCCTGATTTAAACACACTCTCACCTTGTTTGTCCTACTTCCTTACAACATTGAGCACTTCGAGCACGCGTCATTGGTGTCCATGAGTACGTTATGAGAAAACCAAATGCCATCTTCCATTCTTTTTTGAAAAAAGGCAAGGAACCCGCTACCTCTCATTAAAAGCTTGCAGAATATTCATGGGTTATATCTGTCTACACCTGCTATAGTGATGATGAGAATCCATTCCAATATCTCAAATGTCAATTTATCGACAAGCTTTTCTATCAACTCCAAAATCTTGGCATAGGATTTCCTTGAGGTTCGGCCATTCCTCCATAGTTGAGGTAGTCACACCGTGTCCTTGTACACCCATATTCACTAGACAGTTCGTTGCTTTATTAGATTATCTATGGATATGTTTCAGTGTGAAGTTCTGGAGCTGGTTCAGTTTTGACCAGATAATATTTACCCATCCCTTCAAGGCCCATGAAGTACACTCCTTCTACTTAATTGTATTTATGTAAAGGAGAGAATCTCTTTCTATGTCTATTACTGATAAGCCTTTATCTATGCAAAGGTTTAGACCGGCATCGAGAGTAGAAAACTTAGCTTCATTATTCGACCCATCTTGCAGTTTTAATGAAAGTGCCCACACAAGCCGCCCTAGATGATCCTTTAAGATACAACCATCTCTCGAGGCCCCTTGGTTTCCTTGTGAGGCCTTATCAAAATTCATTTTTAATCTTCCCTGTGGGGAAGGAACCAATTGGCATCCTTCTTTTTTCCTTTTGAACTACAATTAGCTTTATGCACCTTCTACGGAATCCTGGGTCCCATCCAGTTTTTCATTAATTCATTATCTTTGTTTGAGAAAGCTTGCTGTGATCGGTTTTGGATTCTTGAGTTTAGTAGCTTTGTTATGTTGTTTTCTATCATACTAGTAACTAGATCCACCCCTCTTTCCTCATTGTGGAAGATCCTTCTGTTGTGCTCTTTCCATACTTTCCATAGTAATAGAGAAGGACTGACAACCCAAATATCACTCCAAGTTGAATTCCTATTAAGCCTCAGCCAACTTTTGAGCTAATTGAAAAGGTCTTGCTGCATTAAATCCTTGGCCCATACATGCATTAAAGTAAGGTCAACAAACACAAACACGCCAAGCATGGTGAAGACACACCAAACACATTGAAGATAGTAACAGGCATGCAAAACACAAAGAAGACAGTTACAATCACGCAAAACACAGAGAAGACAACATTGAAGACATGTAAAACACAGTGAATACAATGATTATTTCTTTTTTCATTTTCTCATATATGAAATGCAAATGCAAGTACAAGGAAAGTAAACATACAACTCAAATGTAGGAGGAGCTCATCACCACCAATCTTGAAACTGCATAAGGGGCAATAGACACACCAAACAAATCCCAAAGTGTAGGAGGAACTCATTGCTACCAATCTTGAAACTACACTTGAGAACAAACATGACATACAAATCCCAAAGCATAGGAGGAGCTCATCGCCACCGGTCTTGAAACTATGCTTGAGAACAAACATGCCATATACACACACATAGAAGACATAAAGAAAACATGAAAACCAAGCAATGGAAGAAACCTATTTCTAGGTTCGCAACCATCTCAGGCACATTACTAGCACACACCGACGATTGGACTTCACCACAACAATCCCTAAAGACACACTTAAGGGTTAGGATAGTCTCAGATCTGCCCCGCCTGCTCAAAGGACTTTTAGAAAATGACAAGATGTGCAATCTCCTCGAGAAATACACCATCGCCACCTCTCTAGAGGGCTTAAATGATTGTAGGATAGAAAAGAAAGATGTGCACTCACTCAGAGATAGAACATCTCACTTCTATAGAGGGCTTCAAACATGCTTCGTTAGTACCAAAATCATCAGATAGCTTACCTTATAAATGCCCCTACCTTAAGGTGGTTGATATCATGTACTGATATCAAGCACGTTAAGTAGGAAGAAAACACACAAGGGAACATGAGCTCTCACAAAGCCCATGCCCCCTGGAGGTGACATTTACTTTACGATCACCAAATGTTCCCACAAACACACAATTTCCTACAAGAAAAGGTGTTAGCATCCATATAATCATGATAAACAACCATGCATGTAATCATTCACATAAAGAGCCAAGGAAAGCAAGATCCAAGATAGACAAAGTGCATAGAGTAGCATTATTGTTATGTTTTGTAAGTGCGATAAGACAACATCAAGAGTATCACACGAAGTAATTCTTCTAGCCAAGTGTCAGATAATATATATCAACCTCGTCATCATGTATGGACTAGGTCCATTTTTTGATTTCTTGCCGAAGGGACACTAGGTCCGTATCAGTATAATATGTTTTTCGTCACCCGCTAGCTAGATAGAACCACTAGAGGAAGGTAAACAATAAATCAAGAGAGGAGAAACAAGTGCCTTAGGGATAGTCACATAGAAGGGTGCCCCCAAGCCACCAACCATAATGCTATGTTCATAAGACACAACACACAACAATGAAAATAGAGAAGAGGCAATATAGAAGAATGATGATACAAATAGAAGAAGGGTCACAACAGAGGTGGTCTCCCAGTATCCTTGACCTTACGAGAGTATCAAGGATCATCCTAGGAGGCCTAAACAACACATAACACATCATGGGGGAAACATGACACAGAGGTAAAGGGTTAGAAATACTTACCTGATACAACCCAATGTTAAGAGCATACATATCTAGGAAGAGGCCACCCTTAAGAGCAACTATAATATTTGCTACAATGAGTGTGGCTTAGAAAGGGAGAACTATTTACCTAATTCATAAGGATAGTTCCTGGTAAGCAATTCTTGTCTATCAGCTCAGGATATCTCACATGTTGATTTGGTCTTGTTGAGATTGAATTAACATTAAGTTTAGGATGACGAGAGGCTTTAGTAGGCTTCAAAGAGCGGTATCCTATACCGACTGTGTAATTAATTCTAGCAACTTGTAAAGGTACTATGATTCCTTGTTGATTTACACCACATCCATTACCTACATTGTGATTTTTGTACAAAATCTGAAATCCACAACCATAGAGGGAGTCCATTTCTTTAGAAGATGGTGAAGCCTCATAGGTACCATAATCTATAGTGTAAGGGTGTTGTTTTTTTTTTTCTACTAAGGAGACTTTGGTTTTCTTAGGTGTTTCCAAAGATTTCTTGGATGAGATTGATGTGACTTTTAATGTGTCAAGGTTATTGAGTTTTTATTCCCCTATACTATAAGGATTAAAATCTAATGAACCCCAATCATCACCAAATAGTGCATTTGATGTTTTAGAGTCTTGTGTAACATTATTTGTGGCAAGAGGTGTTGATAAATCAACTCGTAAGCTGCTTAGACTTGAATGATTGTTATCTTGTTTTTGTGTTTCAATATGTAAACCATTATTTGGTTCAGGATCAATTTTCACTATGTGGAGCTTGTTTTGATAAATAAACTTTATTGATTGATGAAGGGTAGACGGAACTGCCCCCATGGCATGAATCCATGGTCTACCAAGAATCATATTATATGAAAGCGAAATGGGTATGATGTGAAAAAGGGTAGATAATGTCACAACACCAACCTTTACAGGTAAGGTTATAGTACCCATAGATTGTCTACCTTGATTATCAAAGCCTCCAATGCTAATCTTATCCGGTTTGATTAAAGATGTGTCAATCTTGATTTTGTGTAGTAGGTCAATGCCGCAAACATTAAGAGCTGATCCATTGTCAATCATACCTCGCTTTATCAATTTTGTATTTATCGTGGTAAATATTATAAGTGCATCATATTCGTCTTTACTTGTTGGTATTTCATGTGGTTGAAAGAGAATATCTATTTTTGTCGCATGCATACAATCCAACAAAGTTGCTACATCATTCAACTTAACAACAGGTGGTACAATCACCTTTTGTAAAGCTTCTTGGAGCATTCCATGGTATATAGGTGATGTTTGTATTAAATCCCAAAGAGAAATCTTAGCCGGAGTAGCACGAAGCTACTTGACAAGATCATATTCTTAACCACTTTTATGAGTAAGATGAGGTGGCGAAGGGAGCATAGGTTGAGAGCATGGAAGGGAGACAGATGTTGACAAGAGACACTATGTGGCTTCATAAGTGTTGTCATTGATGGAAACAAAGTCTATCCCACACATCTGCAGTACATAGTATGCTTATACCAGAAGTCAGATTGAAGACTATTTTGGTCCAGTGAACAAGAACATAGTAAGTAACAAGGTCTGACAATCAAGTCCGGATCTCTCAGATGGTGTAACTCAATAAGTTGCAGACTTGGACAAGTCAAGAGGGGTATCATGATTACTATATTCCAAAGATTTAGCCTCCGATGATAAAGCAAGAAAAAGATATGAGCATCTCAGTGTTGGGTTCCAATCAGGCAAAGCAGACAGAGGAAGAACTGACCGGCAGAGTATCAGACTTCAATCCAGATGTGTAAAAGGTCCTGATCAAGCAATCTGTGATATTATACATTGTTATCCAACATGATTTATGACTTCTATGCCTATGTTTTTGATGCACATCACTAATCAAGCATGGATTTAGCTGACAGATTAATAACTTGCAAACATCTTAGGTGTTCTTGTTGCCGACTAAGAAGTTGTTGGAAATCCTTGATGCGGATATATATACCCGATGGATTCAAGCCTGTAAGTGTGTGATAGTGATGATATGTATGGTTAAGTATGAAGAAAAAAAGAGATAAGTACGAAGGCAGTAATTCAAGCCTGAAATGTGACAGAAAAGTTATATTGAGCAGAGGAAGAATGAAATGTCCCAGATCAATATACTGTACCTAATCAGAACTAAAATCCTGCATGCATAGATGTTGTTCATCAGTTCAGACACCTTGGTATCATCTGTAAGCATTTGTAGACTATAAATCTCATGTAGGTAGTGGGCCTCTTGTGAGCAATGTGCTTGGGCAGTGAGCCCTAATTGGCAAGTGCCAAATTTGTACTTTTTATTCTTTTAACAGAGAATACAATCTTGGGTTAGTCACCCCGTGGTTTTTCCCTTAACCAGGTTTTCCACGTTAAAATCTTGGTGTCATATGTGTTAATGTGTTTCTGCTCTTGAGTTATTGCATTGTGCTTCCATGATTGAATCATTATTATGCTATAGAAATATAAGAAGGATTTAAGTGTTTAAAGAAAAGAAAGTTTTTGTGACAACTGATTCACCCCCCTCTCAGTTGTCTATTCTAAAAACAACAATTGGTATTAGAGCGAGGTTCCTCTGAACAAAGCCTAACAGCTTGAGGAAGATCTGGGAATCTCAATGGATGCATATGGTATGAAGGAACAACTTCAGTCTACCCTAGATGATCTTGAACAATCCCACTCTGAAGTCAATAATTTGAGAGAAAGACTCAAACAAGCTGATGATTTCATAAATCAGCTAAAAGAAAAACTTAGTATCTCTGTGAAAAACAGAAAGGAACTACTTCAAAAATTAGCCAATTAGAGTGAAGTCAATGATACTAATGAAGATCTGAATGAGAAAAATAAGCTATGTGAGAAGCTATCAAAAGAAGTCATTATGGTAAGGCATGAAATGGAATCAGGGGTTATGAGATTCACCCAAGAAATTGAAGAAAAAAGAAAGATTGAAGATAATCTCAAATAATCCCTCAAGGATAAAATAGAGGACTACCACAAAATGGATAGAATAATCAGGCATCTTGAATTTGATCTTGAAGAAGCTAGAGACAATGAAGAACAACTTGAGAATCATATAGACACTCTTAAACAAGATCTTCAAACTGCAAATGAATACAAAGAAAAATTCAAGATAAGCTCAGCCCAACTTGAAGTTCTTCTTGAAAGCCAAAAGAGGGTAGATGATAAGTGTGGCTTGGGATATGAGACAGGTGAAAGCTCTAGATCCGGTCAGAAGAACTTTGGATCAGGAAATCAAAGAAACAAGCCTAGAAGACCTCTGGTAAGGCAACCAAATGCTCAAAGATATCCATCCTTCAATGGATACTGCTTCAATTGCAACAAGTTTGGTCACAAAGCAATCTAGTGCATAAATAGAATGAATCAATTCAATCCATCCTTCTCTAGTCAATGTTTCAGTTGCAAAAGGTATGGTCACAAATCTCATGAATGCAAAAATATGCAAATGAACAATTCTTTCAATGGTAAATGCTTTGTATGCAATAGAATTGGACATATGGCTAATGAGTGCAGATCAAGAGGATATCATTTAAATAAGAAAAGAAATGTTGTGTGTTACAATTGCAATAGATCCGGTCATATTGCTAAATTCTGTAGAAGCAGAAATCAAGATAGAAAAGGTTCAGTGGAACATGATCAGAAACAAGATAAAGGCAAAGGTAAAGTAAGTGGACATATGGCTAATGAGTGCAGATCAAGAAGATATCATTCAAATAAGCAAAGAAATGTTGTGTGTTACAATTGCAATAGATCTGGTCATATTGCCAAATTCTGTAGAAGCAGAAATCAGGATAGAAAAGGTTCGGTGGAACATGATCAGAAACAAGATAAAGGCAAAGGTAAAGTAAATGCGGATGAAGTTCAAAAATAAATGGGCAAGATTTGGGTAAAAAGGAGTACAATGAATATTAGGGATGGATCTGCACTGGAATCCGGTGCTGATATTCCTTCCGAAAACTAAAAGACTAGCTCTGGTTTAGGGGGAGCTACAAAGAAGATCCCTTTCCCCCAGCCAGTCAGTGAGTGCTTGAATTCGACACTTTGAGTCAAAATAAGAGGTTGCAGTTTAAAAGGTTTGAGGAGACTCACTTGAAGATCATCCAGTCTAAATTTGACAAATCCACATGCAGATTTGAGCTAGTTATGAGGAGATCTTGTATCGGCAGCTATCTGGTAAAGCAGAATTTCACAGATAGATTTGGTATGATCCAAAATAGAAATATTTCAATCTGTGGACTCATGGAATGTTTGAAAAAGGTGAAAATATGTTGTCAATCCTCATAAACAAATGATTTGAAGATCCGCAAGACAATCCAAGAAAACCTCATTTGAGAAGCAGTGTAACCAGATGACTTAAAAACTTGTGCATTTATTACAAAAGGAAATTAGGGTTTACGCAAGGATAAAAGGGTTCTTTCACTCATTATTTACACACTTGCACTCCCAAAGAAGAAAAGAAGAGCTCTACGAAGAAGATCCTACAATTCACTCAAGTTCAACTGAAGATCGAATTCAACCAGAGAATCATTCAGGTTTCTGCTTCAAACCCTAAAGCGTGAAAAGGTACTTCCCTTTTGAAAAATCTCTTTGGATCTCTTGTAAAATGGCTACTCCAATGGTTGTTAATATTTCTGATAGGCCGAGACCTAAATTCAAGAAACACCCTTACAAATCTCTAGAAGTTGATCCCTCGGGTGTGTTTTCTAGCATTCCGCATGGAGTCTTGCATGTAGAAGATGTTAGGGTTTATATCCATGCAAACATTAAAGAATTTGGAGACTCAAAATTGATGGATATTTATCACAAACAACTAATAGATGAGGATTTTGAACTCAAACTTGAATTCAAGGCCATCTGAGACAAACACTTTGGACATTGCATACATTTTTCGTGTTTTACAGAAGATGATTGGGTCTGGTATGTTCTAAGTAGGATGCATGATAATTTTATGTGGCTAATGAGGCCATTCAAGATAACTAAAGATGCCATCAGGGCAGTGACCAGACTGCATTCATCAGGTGGGTTACTCGCACTCAAATCTATGAAGAACCAAATGGTAACTGAAGCCACCGAATCAAAATTTGACAAAAGAGGAATGACTATAGATGACATCACAGATCGAGATGTCAAGTTTGCTTCAATGATAATCGGCTACAAAATCTACCATTCAAGTAGGGAGAATTCTGTGTCTGGTACAACAATCTATGCTGCATATCAGATGTTGAGGGAAGATGCAGATTATGATTTGTGTGAGCTTCTTCTAAATCAGTTGTTGGAGAACTTGTAGAAGATCAAAAAGGATAAGAAAAATTCCTTTAAATATGGTAGTCTAATACTATGTCTGTTCTTCTATTATATGAATGAGCTACCTGGATCAAATGGTTGGGTCTGGAAAAATGATAAACCCGTTGCAATTCAGATCAGAGACTACATGTATGGACTTGGTGATGCTCAAGCCCAAAACACAGCCCTCTGGGGTTACTTTAAGAATTTCCAAAGCATAATGCAAGCTAGAGAAAGAATACCACAAACATTAGTTGACAAATACAAAGATACAGTCTGCTTCATGGTTGACACTGATCAATGCCTAATAGAGGCAGTTGAGCCAAGAATGGTATGGATAATGCCTATGGGATATGAGGTCGATGAAAAAATTGTAGAGCTACATATTCAACACCTGCTGAGCCAGCCTAAGGACATTGAAGCAAAAAGGTTTGACACCTTTGAAGAGCTAAGTATAAAAATACATGTTGAGTTAAGACAACCAGAGATGAAGAGGAAAGTAAGAAAGGAAGTTGAAGAAATTGCCAAAAGATTTGGCATATCAAAGGAGGATGTAGATGCTAACAGAGAGAAAATAGAGAGGGCAGAAAAAGAAAGACAAGAAGCAAAGAAAGAGAGTGCTCTTGTACAAACCTCCTTTCGGACTAGATCCTCCAAAAGCTCTGCTCTTGTCGCTTCCAAAAGCTCAAAGCCTACCAAACCACAAGTCAAGACATCCGAAAAAGGAGAAAAGAGGATGAAGACCAAAGCCATAAGGACATATACAAGCCATAAAGATGATGAAGAAATAGAATCTGATGAGGAAATCAAGAAAATGAAGAAGAAGAAAACATCTGAGAAGTTCTCTGCTGGCAGAAATGAGGAAGAGAAGGCAGAGGAATTTGTTGAAATCCCACTCTTTCCATTGATAACATCATCAAGGCAGTTACTGTGGATGGGAACCTACAACCGGTGACTGTGTTCTATAATGCATACAGTGATGCTGACAAGAGAATTCTGGAAGAGGCTACTGTCAGGTAGTTGAACATTTATAATAAATCTTTCATTGAAATTATATTATTGATTCCTAAGATCCTAGAAAAGGTACTTGAGCTGAGAAAAGAGAATGCAATGGAAAAAGACTTAGAGATTCGGGAGTAGATAACAATTCAGCTTTATCCTTCCATCACTCAAAAACAAATGGATATGATTTTCAAGGAGTGTAAAGATGATTTCCGGAGCAAATCTAGAATGAACAAACTCATGCTTGGTGAGACTAAACAAATAGCTAATGAAACAAAAGAAATCCTCCAGAATGCCTTGAAGAGATTCAATCTTCCCATTATAGAGGAAACAGATGAAGAGCCCTTTAACATGGATGTTGAAGGATCAAAGAAAAATAATGAAGAGCCATCTGAGGCACTAGACTCCTCTGCTCCAGAAAAGGAAGGACATGAAGAAGAAACAAAGATCAATAAGCAAGTCAGTTCGGATGTCCCCAAAAGGAAGGAAGTAGAGTCTACAAGAGACACTGCAGAGACAATACAAAATTTCCTGGACAAAGAAATATTGGAGCTGGATGAATCTGAGCTAATTCAAGGGCCACTAAACTTTGACTCTCTATCTCTGGTCTAGATCATGAAGGTAGCATCTTTTGCTCAGGCCAAAACAAAAGAGAAACTTCTAAAATCTCATATGGAGGATTGTGAGCTATTGGAGATTGCATCTGGGATGCTGGAGAAGATTATGCCAACCTATCAGAAGGATCCTTCTGCCTCTCCATCCAATAATCTGAAAAACTTAATCAATTCTGTTAACACTCATTTTGAATCCTTAGAGAAATCGGTAGAAACTAAGGTCTGGAAGGAGTTCTTGGGAAAAAGGTTCAGTGAAGTACAAGGGATAATTACTAATGATAGAAGAACCTTAGGCATTGGCATAAAGAGCCTTGAAAATGCTCTTAAAGATGGTGGGGACATATACAAATTATGTTTATCTTGGCCCAAAGTGACAGAGGACATTGAGAAGAAAGTGAAAGAACAAGAAGGAAAATTGTCAAGTTTATCTTAGAAATTTGATCCCCTTACTACCTCTCTGGTGAATCATGAATGTCAAGCTATTGCTATAATAAATGAAATTAAAGAATTGGTTAAGGAGAAAAAGAACATAATGGATAGAATGGGTGAGCTTAGAGGTATAATCATCCCTAAGTTAGAGACAATGCATGATGCCTTGACAAAGGCACAAAATACAATCTGGACCAGTGATCCAACAGACTTAAAGAGGGCAGAAGCATATGCATTTTTGTTGAGTGGACAAATCTCCATTTTGGACAGAATGAAGAGGAGTTGGGCCACAAAAATCATCCAGTTGAAGACAACCTTTGCGGATATACTTAAGTATATGTAAGTATAACATATGATTTATATACAGTTATGCGACCATGTATAGAATAATTTTTGCAAAATTTTGGTATGCAGATTCCACCCTTTGCCATTGATGTCAAAGGGGGAGTGAAGAGTAGTGAAAAATGTGGAGTCTAGCTAAGGGGGAGCTCCGGTAAAATAGTGCAAAAGACAGAGCATTAGCCAAGGGGGAGTTACTGCGACACAACCATTTTTCACTAAGTGTTGCCATCAATACCAAAGGGGGAGATTGTTGGCAATAGACACTATGTGGCTTCACAAGTGTTGTCATTGATGGCAACAAAGTCTATCCCACACATCCGCAGTACATAGTATGCCTATACCGGAAGTCAGATTGAAGATTATTTTGGTCTGATGAACAAGAACAGAGTATGTAACAAGGTTCGACAATCAGGTCCGGATCTCTCAGATGGTGTAACTCAGTAAGTTGTGGACTTGGACAAGTCAAGAGGGGTATCATGACTACTATATTCCAAAGATTTAGCCTCCAGTGATAAAGAAAGAAAAAGATATGAGCATCTGAGTGTTGGGTTCCAATTAGGCAGAGCAGACAGAGGAAGAACTGACCGGCAGAGTATCAGACTTCAATCCGGATGTGTAAAAGGTCCTAATCAAGTAATTTGTGATATTATACATTGTTAGCTGACATGATTTATGACTTCTATGCCTATGTTTTTGATGTGCATCACTAATCATGCATGGATTCAGCTGATAGATTAATAACTTGCAAATATCTTAGGTGTTCTTGTTGCTGACTAAGAAGTTGTTGGAAATCCTTGATATAGATATATATACCCAATGGATTCAAGCCTGTAAGTGTGTGATAGTGATGATATGTATGGTTAAGTATGAAGAAAAGCAGAGACAAGTGCGAAGGTAGTAATTCAAGCCTGAAATGTGACAGAAAAGTTATATTGAGCAGAGGAAGAATGAAATGTGCTAGATCAATATACTGTACCTAACCAAAACTAAAATCCTACATGCATAGATGTTGTTCATCAGTTCAGACACCTTGGTATCATCTGTAAGCATTTGTAGACTATAAGTCTCCTATAGGCAGTGGGCCTCTTGTGAGGAGTGTGCTCAGGCAGTGAGCCCTAATTGGCAAGTGCCAAATTTGTACTTTTTATTCTTTTAACAGAGAATACAATCTTGGGTTAGTCACCCCGTGGTTTTTCCCTTAACCGGGTTTTCCATGTTAAAATCTTGGTGTCATATGTGTTAATGTGTTTCTGCTCTTGAGTTATTACATTGTGCTTCCATGATTGCATCATTATTATGCTGTAGAAATATAAGAAGGATATAAGTGTTTAAAGAAAAGAAAGTTTTTGTGACAACTAATTCACCCCCCCTCTCAGTTGTCTATTCTAAAACCAACAACAGGCACATGAGGTGCTTGCTTACTTTGTTTTTTATTACGGGTGTTCTATGTGTAAGCAATCATTGGATACTATGGCACATTTTGAACACCTTGATTTCTTTGAGTGATTTGTCTTGCATAGTTTAGGATGCGGTCCAAGGGTCGAGATGGTTTTCGATCTCATTGAACTGTAATCACTAGTTTGAAGCAAGAAGGTGCATTAGGTGCCCCCACACAACCATCTTAGGAATATTGCTACATTTATCTAGTAACCCCTTAGTGGGTGGAATGAGTCTATTAATGAAGCTTGAATTAACATTGGTGTCCTTGTGATTATAGCCAACATCTATCCCTAAAGTATTTAATGTGAGAGACTTTTTCTCATCTACTAATTCTACATCTTGTCTAGGGAGAGCATTGAAATGAAAGAAAGGTAAGGTGTTGTTAAGAAGATTAGGTGTTGTATCATTAGTGATATCTAAGGGTTCTAAATTTATAGCCACAGTAGAGCTATCCATAGTCTTCTCATCAAAGGTTCTTGGATTTTCATCTATAGGAGAATTAGGATAAATTATGGGATCATCGACATCATCATATTCTTTAGCTATCAATTCCAAGGCGTTCTCAGGAGAGGAATTTTCGCACTTATTTTTCTCATGAGAGTTCTTAGAGATGCATTTGGTTAAATCTTCTAATATTGTAGGTTGTTCACTCATGGGATTTAGAAATCTATGAAAATCAATATCATTGATATATGTATGCAAAGATACCAAAGAGAAATGACATGAAGGTGCCATAATGAAATATCTTCAAACATCAATGTCCAATAAGATCTAGTAGTACTCCCTAGATGTTGAAATACACAATGTGTAATTGAGATAATGCCAAGTTTCAAGAAAGGATATCAAAGGATGCCAAATTTATGTTTTAAAATATATGCAAGATCCGATTTTAAAGATTTTCAATGCTTATGCAAGAAACAAATGCAAAAGTATGTATGAATATGACCTAAAATGTTAGGTTTTTCAACTTTTTTAATGCAAATGAGTGAAAGAAGGGGTGTTGTAAGGAATTTTAGAAGGGAAAAAAAATAATATGCCTAATAAAAGCCCAATGATGCAACAATATCCTTTATAACATGCCTTTGATGCAAGTCTAGAGTGATGACAAGTCAAAACCTAGTGAAAATACACCTAAAATATGCAAATTTTCACCAATTTTCTATGTAAATGCCTATTAGAAAGGGTGTTGTAAGGAATTTTAGGAGGGGAAGAAGATAATAATCCTAATATAAGTCAAATAATATATAAAAATCCCTCACAACATGCTTGTAATGTAATTCTAGAGAGACGATAAGGCCAAATCTAGTGAAAATGCAAGGTTTTCAAACCCTAGACATGAAATTTTGCAAGAATGACACTATGATGAAACAATACAATTAGAAATAAGACCTAAATGAGTGTTTTGAAAGGGTAGTAAAATCTAAAACAAGATTTTGACTACAAACCCTAGCTAATGTAAAACTAGGTTTTTATGAAAAATGCACAATTTCAAGTAATTTTTAACAATTTAAGGATGAAAATGCAATGCAAATGAATACTAAATGATGAATTTATGTAATTTAAATAAGATATAATGAAAATAACATAAATTTAATGAAATTAAATGCCAACTAATTCAAATTATGCTAAAATGCAAGCCTAAGATGCCAATTTTTTCAAATTTTCTATTTTTTTTGAAATTTTTCAAATGCAATAATGGTATGATGAAAAATAAATTTCAGATTTAATGCAAAAATTATAAATTAAATAAAATGCAACTAAATTAATGCAAACTATGTGAAAATTCAAACCCTAGAATGCAAATTTTTTTGAAAATTTTTCATTTTTTTTTGTAATTTTTTCGAATGCAATAAAATGAATGAATGCAAATATATCACACAACACTCAAAAAGGTGCAAAAAGTCCAAAAACATGGGTTCACCAAAATGTTTAGTAGTTAAAATGGGGGATGAGTTTGTTTTAGGTTTCAAAGGCAAATCCTCCCTTCTCACCAAACATTCAAGGGCATATCAACTGAGTTAAATCTCCACTAAGCGAGAGCAATCACCTATCAGGTTGGGCTGCCACTTGGAACGATGTGGAAGTTCAAATGTATCAAACAATATCTCAATTTAATGCTCAATTACTCTTAAAACCCTTAATAAGAAAAATAGTAAGCAAATTAATGAATTAAGGTGAAGGACAGAGATTATTAACTCATTATTTTTTGAAGTTCAAAAAGAGGAATAGTTAGGGACACTGGGACTAGCACCCTAGTCCAAGGTACAGTTTTCATCACAGAATCTGAATCTCCTTCCGAAACTGATCTACACTATATCTTCCATTTCTGTCCAAAAAAAAGTGGACACAGGGATCACTAGTGCCCTTGTCCCAAAATGTTGCACACTGTCCTCTTTCTTTCAGATCCCAAATCCTTGTTGTCTGTAACCTCCTTTGTGCAACTTCACTCTACGAAACTTAGTACCTATAACTTGTAATCACAAATGAGTGTGGGAGGGGGTTGTGGTGTTTAGAGGCTTGCCTTGGTCAAGCCCTGGAGAGACATTCAAGTCTTTCGAACATCGTTGTTAGATGAGAGTGCATATCCTAGCGGGATAGAGGCAAAAATCCAAATGATAAATGATTGAAAACACAATAGATATCACCTTGTAGTGTAGATCTCATGGACAGAAGATGCTCTTCATTGCCATGAGCAGATGGAATCAAATAGGCAATTACAAACACAATAACAACAAAGTACTACTCTGCAACATAAAGAATGCCTTGAATCACTTTAACATAAGCTTGTAGATCAAAATGCCCATCTAATTCCCATCTAGTTTGCAAATGAAACCTAAACATGCTTATATATACAACTACAAAGATTCCCCCTAAGAATTTCGTAATTCAAACTTGAGATGTTGGTATAGGACCTAAATAATGGTCATAAAACTGACATTTAAATTTAGGACAGACCCAAAATAGGGCAGGAGTAGGGTGCTAGCACCTAATTCCATCTCCTCATTTTTGTTCAAGAGTCATTAAAATGTCACCCCCTAGGTCCTATTTTCCATAAGACTTCAGGGTTTTCTCATCGGGATTCATAATTAACATGCAAGATGCTCTAAATGCATTCTAAGGACCCAGAAACTAAACCTTAAGAGGGAAAAGCCCCCAAGGGGATATTTTCTGACATAACAGTGCTAATGCTATTACACAACTAAGAAAGTGTAATATTGTGGTGTTTATGGTGGCAGCAATCTATAATGATCATCACTTGCAAGGCCTGAAAGGATACATATCTATGAAAGAAATTAAGTGTACAATTCCTATCATCATAATTGAGATCTTGTCCTCTTCCATGAAAAGGAATTGAAAATTTTAGAGTATCATCTTTCCCATCAAGATACTACTCTTTTTTTATAATTAATAAGCACTACCTAGTGGGTAGCTCCATAGTGGCATAAGCTCAAATGAGTAGGCCAACAGATAAAGTCCAGAGAGATGCATTCAATGATACTATACATATCTTAGCCCTTCTGACAATTCAAAAGCTTGGTCTATTTGAGGGGGGGGGAGTAGATCCCCATACTAGCTGAGCAGGTAGTTAAAAGTCTACATATTATCATCCCTTATGCCTCTCTGAAATAGGTACCAAGCTTGCGCCATCACACCATTCCTCTTCACCACTGTTGCATCAAACACCCCAACCATTGTGCCAAAATTTGGCTTCTTGTTGAATGTATAAATAGCTGTGTTTGACATCTTGCGGAGCTGGGGTGGAAGATAATTATGTGCTAGAATTTTTCTGCTTTGTTTCCTTCCAAAGATGAGTGTTGTGTTCATTAAGAACTCCTCATACAAATTTCCATCACATACATGGTTCCCATTGAAGACATGGCTCCCAATCACCTTCTTGATAATAGCCACCTTCTCATTAGTATGGGTAACAAAGATCCTTCTGATCTGGTCATCATAAGACTCTTCCTCCTCCTCTTCTACAACCTCCTCCCCGCCATCTCCTTCCTCATCTTCATTGGTGCTCCCATTCTCTGAAGAGTCACCATCTTCCTCTTCCTCTAACTTTTCACAGATACAAAGACACATGAAATGCTTCCTATCCGCCATTTGTAAGGCAATGTTAAAAATAGAAGCTCAACCTTCCCTATTTAAACACACTCTCACCTTGTTTGTCCTACTTACAACATTAAGCACTTCGAGCATGCCTCGTTGGTGTCCATGAGTACGTCCTGAGAAAACTAGTTGCTATCTTCCATTCTTTTTTGAAAAAAGGCAAGGAACTCGCTACCTCTCATTAAAAGCTTGTAGAATATTCTTGGGATATATTTGTCTATACCTGCTATAGCGATGATAAGAATCCACTCCAATATCTCGAATGTCAAGTTATCGATTAGCTTGCTATTTTTTCTAGCAACTCCAAAATGTTAGCGTAGGATTTCCTTGAGGTCTGGCCATTCCTCCACAATCAATGCAGTCACACTGTGTCCTTGTACACCCATATTCGACAAATAGTTTGCTGCTTTATTGGATTATCTATAGATATGTTTCAATGTGAAATTCTGGAGCTGGTTCAATTTTGACTAGATAGTATTTACCCATCCCTTCAAGGCTTGTGAAGTACACTCCTTTTGCTTAAATGTATTTATGCAAAGAAGAGAATCTCCCTCTATACATCTATCACTGATAAGCCTTTATCTATGCAAAGGTTTAGACTGGCATCTAGAGAAAAACACTCAGCTTCATTATTCGACCCATCTTGTAGTTTTAATGAAAGTGCCCACACAAGCCACCCTAGATGATCCCTTAAGATACAACTAGCTCCTGAGGCCTCAGGGTTTCCTTGTGAGGCCCTGTCAAAATTCATTTTTAATCTTCCTTGTGGGAGAAGGAACCACTTGGCATCCTTCCTGTTTCCTTTTGAGCTACAATTAGCTTTATGCACATTTTGCGGAATCCTGAGTCCCATCCAATTTTTCATTAAGTCATTGTCTGTGTTTGAGAAAGATCGTTGTGATCAGTTTTGGATTCTTGAGTTTAGTAGCTCCGTTACGTTGTTTTCTATCATATTGTAACTAGATCCACCCCTCTTTCCTCATAGTGGAAGATCCTTATGTTGTGCTTTTTCCATACTTGCCATAGTAATAGAGAGGGACTGGCAACCCAAATTTCACTCCAAGTTGAATTCCTATTAAGCCTCATCCATCTTTGAGCAAATTGAAAAGGTCATGCTATCTGGGGCTCGACCAATTCAATTTTTGATAGAGCCAATCCCAGCATTGGTTAGCGAATGGACAACTTATGAGTAGATGGTCAACAGTCTCTTCATCTCCCATGCACATGACACAGCAGTTGGGGCTCGCTATTCCTATGGTCTTCAAATGATCTCCAGTAAGTACTTTCTTGTGCAACATAGTTGAGCAAAATCCCCCAACCTTAGGGAGCATTGCTTTGCTCCAACACAGGTTAACATGCCATAAACCAATTGGTGAAGCTCTTTGAATTTGATAACCTAACTTTACTTCACTAGATTTTGCTCCACACAAAATAATCTTATCAGCTGAAACTGAAATAATCACCTTTCTGCCTTTAATCTCCTTTTTCAAATTGGAGAAGGCTAGTGCTCCAACTCTGTCATGAACCATTAAAGACCAATTCCATGAAGGTCATCTGAGCACATTCTTATCAGTCACATAATCTCCAATGGTTCTATCTCCCCATTCCGCCATCATTTGAGCAAATTCCCTCAATTTTTCTAACTCTAGTAGAGGTTTGTACCCATTCCAGGAATCTGTCTAGAATTTAGTAGACAAACCATAAGTTACCTACCAAGTTAAGTGTTTTGTGATGATCGGTCTACACTCACACATGAATTTCCAAATGTGCGAACTAGAATGAGGGTTCACTATTGCGAGAATACTACTTGGATCCTCACCATCCAAATATTTGGCACACAAAAGCCTACACCATAGTGCCTTAAGTTTGGAGTACATGCGCCAGACCAGCTTGGTGCCCAAAGCTTGATTCTAGACATCTAAGTCTTTAATGGCCACTCCACCATTGGTTTTCTCCTCTTTGACCATGTTCCATTTTAAAAGGGAAACATTTTTGTCATTTGAACCTTCCCAGAGGAACTTCTTCATCATGCTATTCAGAGAAGCTTCAGATTTCCTTATTAGTCTCATGCACAACATCATGTAAGTGGGAATCGTTGCTAAGACAACTTTAATCATTAGAATTCTTCCAGGAAGGGTCAACCATCTTCCTTTCCAATTTTAGGACTTATGCTGACAGTTATCTATTATATTTTTCCAATGCTCTGTCTTTATTGCTCCATTTATAAGAGGCACTCCTAGATATTTGCTTAGGTTTTGTCCAATACTAAATCCAAAGAGCCTTGCAATATTTCTCTGCAGGGGCTTTTTAACATTAAATAAAAAAAAAATTGACTTCTCCAAATTGATTACCTACCTTGAAGAAGCTGAATAACTCTCCAATGTATCCTTGATCACCGCTGCTTCCTCCATAGACACTCCTCCAAAGAGGATCATATCATCTGAAAATAGTTGGTGCATTAGTGTTGGGATGTTCCTAGCTATCTTGATGCCCTTCCATCTACCTTCTTCAAATCTCATTATGATTTTCCTACTTAGAGCCTCCACCATCAGTACAAACAGGAATAAAGACAATGGGTCTCTTTGGCATAGATCTCTACTACTCTCAAAAAATCCACATGGAGAGCCATTGATAAGGACAAAATATCTTGAAGTGGAGATGCAACCAAACACCCAATCCAGCCAAGGTTTATCAAATCCAAAGGATTTTAAAACCAACATGAGAAATCACCAACTCACCCTATCATACGCCTTCCCAATATCAAGTTTCAGTATCATTGCCTTTGATCTGTATTTATTAATTGAATGAATATCTTCGTTAGCAATGATAATGCATTCGTAGATGTCTCTCCCTGGTGTGAATCCTGTTTGCTCAAATGAAATAAGGTTAGGATGGAGAACCTTCAATCTATTTGCCATAGCCTTAGAGATGATTTTGTAAATGGTATTGCATAGAGAGATTGGCCTAAAGTCTGCAAAGGAATCACATACTTCCTTTTTGGGAATGAGAGAAATCAATGTGTTATTGAACTTCTTATAAAATTTCCTCTTTTTCTATAATCTTCTACTACAAACAAAATATCCTTACCCATAAAGTGCTAGCACTTTTGATAGAAGATTGTCGGGAAACCATCCAGGCTTGGGGACTTATCTGGGTGGAGCTTAAACATAGCCTTCTTAATTTCATCCAAGGTGAAAGGTGACATGAGTGCTTCATTGTCCTCTTGAGATACCAATCTAGGAATGTCCATATTGACATATGTTGTCAAAGAATCTGCCACATCAGAAGGTGCCAAGTGTTGAAATTAAGGAACTCTAAGAGGGGGAGGTGAATCAGTGTTCTGCAAAACTTATTATTTTGTTCCTTTATTAATTTACCACATACATTCAATAGAAAGAAACATGAACTTAAGAATAGAAGAAACAAAATCATCACACATGAACACCAGGATTTTTACGTGGAAACCCAGTTAAGGGAAAAACCATGGTGGGGGTTAACCCACAAGATTTTATCCTCTATTAAAAGTATTACCAATGGGAAGGCACATGCCTTCGGGAACACTGCCCAGAGATCACTGCTCAAAGGAGGCTCACTGCCTACAAGATTAATTACAAAGAGTTCACTGGAATACTTGAACTGAAGAATATCATCTAATAATGCAAGATTACAGTTTTGGTTAGGATCCATATACTGACTTTACACACTTCATCTCTCACTACCCTATTTTACTGTTCTTCCATGATACAAGCCGTAGATCTCTTCTTCTCACTTGCTACTGCCACACTTCACACCTCTTATCTCATATTCACACATCCATATCCCAAAATGCTCGCACCCATCGATCATATATATCTGCAACATGAAATCACATCAACTGCAGTCAGCCTCAAGAAAACTTAGAAACTTTTTCAAGATCACTATTCTGTCAGCGGAATCCATACACAAAAATCAATGCGGACCATGAATTATGAATTCAAGTCACCACACATGTTGGCCAATACCATTGGATCTCATAAATTACTCAACTAACTACTTCTCTTAATCCGTACAAGGATCAAACACCAAGTTGGTATGTTCTTCATTGGACTGAACTATCTAACCAAAACCTGATACTCAAATGCATGTAACTTTCAATCCCTTCAACACCAGAGGCTAAAAATTTGGATTTAGATAGCCCTAACATCCCTTAACATTCCCTTAGATCCGCAGCACAATATGATAATCTAAGGAGAAATGCGGACCAAAATGTTGAACCCTATCATATGCTCTGTTCCTGTCTATCTGAACTTAGACAAATCTGTAATCTGACTTCTGATATGATCACATGATGCAATGCAGATGTGTAAGATAGTTTCAGTTGCCATCAATGACAACACTTGACATGCCTAGCAGTGTCTCTTGCCAACAATCTCCCCCTTTGGCATTGATGGCAACACTTAGTGAAAAATGACTGTGTTGGAACAACTCCCCCTTACTATGTACACTTGTGATTTCCAATGCTCCCCCTTAGATGAATTCCTCATTTTTCACTGCTTTCCACTCCCCCTTTGACATCAATGGCAAAGGTCGAGGTCCAGATCCAAAAATTTACATGAAAATTCTATATTCATACTTCCGCATATGTACAAACAATCCTCTTGTATACATAAACTTAAACACATCACCAAAAATGTTTTTCAACAGTGCCAATTCACTATCCCAACTTTTCTTCATGCCATCCAAAACTGAAATATGACCACTGAATAAAAATGCCTATGACTCTGCCTTCTACAGATCAGTGGGATCACTTGCCAGAGTAGCAGCTTGAGTTCCTGTCAATGAATTGAACAATGTTTCTAACCTAGGAGAAATTAGTCCTTGGAGTTCATTCAATTTACCCAAAACTTTAACCTTTTCCTTTTCCAAATTGCCCAATTCATCAAGCAAACTCATTACTTGACATTTTGTAGTTATTACAGACTCAGTTAAGGGACTATAGGACTGAGAGATGTTAGACAATTTAAGCTCTAGGTCCTTGATCTTATTCTCAATATCTTCAACAACTTTAGACCGAGATAAACAAAATTTGTACACATCTCCTCCTTTTGTGAGGGTATTTTGAATACTCTTTACACTAGTATCCAACATAATTCTATCATTGTCAATTCTTATTTTTAGTTCACTAAATCTCTTATCATTAAATTCATTTCTGACTTTAACTTCTATTGACTTCTCAAAACACTCAAAGTGACTACTTACAGAATTTATCAGACTCTTCAACTGACTGGAGGGGGATGCTGATGAATCCTTCTGAAATGTAGGCATGATTTTCTCCAAAATGCCGGAGGCAAGACCAAGCAACTCACTATCTTCTATATGAAACTTCAGGATTTCCTCTCTGGCCTTAGCTTGTGCAAAAGAGGCCAACTTCATCTTCTGTACTGGTGATAGAGCATCAAAATTGATTGGACCTTGTATAATATCCCGATCTTTTGCAACTTGTTTATCTTTCTGCAATATTTCTTTCACTACTTCTGTAGTGTCTCTTGCCCAATAGGATGTTTCAAATTTATGCTCTTCAGGGCCTGCATCTTCTCCCTTTTCAGAGTCAACCAGATTTTCTTGCTTATCAATTTCATTCTTTTTCTTTGCTTCTACCTTCTTTGCATCATCATCAGAGGCATCCTTCCTTTTATCTTTATCAGAAATATTTTCTACATTTTTTTCCAGAGGATTTTGTGTATCCTCAGCAGCAACATGATCAAATTCCTCAACATCTAGAATGGAGGAGTCAATTCCATCATCAGTTTCTTCTTCTTGATCTTCCTTGTCCTTTACTTCTTCTGCTTTCTGCTCTTTCTTAGAATCACCATCAGTGGGAGCATTTATATTCATTTTTGTATTTTCTTCACCAGATTGATCCAGAGGAATTAGAGTATCCTCTGCACCATCAACATTATCTACCATCTCTTCATCTTCTTTATTCAATATTTCCTCTTCTGGAGCAGAGAAATCATTTGCCTCAGCTTGTTGCTCATCTTCCTTCAACTCTTCATCATTTGGAATGCATGTATCATCAGCATCAACAGGTTCTTCAGTGACAACATAGAACTTATTCTTGTCTATGGATTTCTTCAAAATTTGTTCAGTTTCTTTGACAACTTCATCAATGTCTCCAAGCATTAGCTTATTCATCTTGATTTTGCTTTTGAATTCATCAATAACTTCTTTGAAGATTTTATTGGCTTCCTTCTTAGAGATTACCAGACATAAACTGGACAACACATGTTCTCTTAGCTCCAAATCATTTGCTTTGGCAGCTTCTTTTCTCATCTCCAAAATGTCACTTAGACTCTTAGGGATTTCAGATAAAATTTCTACAAGTGTTCTGTTGAATGTGTTCAAGTACTTAACAGTAGCATCCTCCAAAATTCTCTTGTTGGCTTTATCAAATTTGTCATAATATTTTGTTATGAGCTTCAAATTCCCATGAACAGTTATTGAATTCACAATATCTTCAACTGACAGGGTAGATTTTTCAGTCTTTAGTCTTTTTCTTACCCTTACACTTCTGGAGGGCTTATCTTGGGCAACCCTTGATGCTTCTACTTTCTTTGACTTTGTACTTCCGGAGGGCTTCTCCTTAGATACTTTAGTAGCCTTAGTGCCTGAGGCCTTCAACTCTTTAACCTCATCATCTAAATTAGTCTTTTCTCATCCTCCTTCTCCACACTGACATATGATCTTTTGGCTATTACTTTTGTTCTTTTTCCTTCCTTACCGATGGGTTTTTCTTTGAATTTCTTTGCAATAGGAGAGGGTGATGCACCGGAGGTTAAACCTGTACTCCTAGTAGTCCTTGGCTTAGAAGAGGATTCTACCAAAACACTTCCCTGTTCCCTGTCCTGCTTCTCCTTCTCAGCTTTCTCTATCCTTTCCCTGTTTAGTCTCACAGCTTCTTTTGTTATGCCAATGCTTCCTGCATACATTTCAACTTGCCTTTGGATCTTTCTCTTAGATTCAGGTTTCCAGAGCTCAACATGTAGTTTCACACTAAGTTCACTATAAGTACCGAATCTCTCAATTGAAGTATCTTTTGGTTTTCTTAGAAGGTGTTGAGCATACATTTCCAATATTTGTTCATCAACTTCATACCCCATGGGCATGATCCATACAGTCCTAGGTTCAACTGCTTCCATCAAGCATTGATCTATTTCCACCATGAAACAAATTGTATCCTTGTACTTTTCTACCATAGAAATAGGGATTCTTTCCCTTGATTGCATCATGTTCTAAAAATTCTTAAAATATCCCCAAAGAGCAGTCCTTTGGGCATTGGAGTCACCAATATTGTGCAAGTGCTCTCTTATTTGTATGGCAACAGGATTATCACTGGTCCAACATAGGCTCTTCTTCCTGGGTAACTCATTCATGAAATAGAAAAACAAACACATGACCAACGTACCATACTTGAATGTATTCTTCTTGTCCTTCTTGATCTTGTTCAGATTCTCAATTAACTAGTTTTGCAGCCGCTCACACAAGTCATAGTCAGCATTTTCTCTTAACATCTGATAGGTAGCATAAATGGCTGTACCGAATATAGAGTTTTCCCTGCTGGAGTGGTATATCTTATACCCAATCACCATAGATGCAAATTTGACATCCAGATTAGTTATATCATTTATTATCATTGCCCTCTTATCAAAATTTGATCTGGTAGCTTCAGTTACAGTCAGATTCTTCACTAATTTTAGCATTGGCAGTCCACTGGATGAGTTCAATCCTGTTACAGCCTTGATGGCATCCTTGGTGATCTTGAAGGGTTTCATCAACCACATGAATTCAAAATGCATCTGACTCAGTACATACCAAACCCATTCATCCTCACTGAAGGATGAGAACCCAATAACCTGAATGAAATGTTTGACTTGCAGTGCCTTATACTCAGGTTTAAGACCATGAATCTCATCCGTCAGATGATTCTTGAACAAATCTACTAACTTCGAATCCCCAAACTCATCTATGCTAGCATGAACATAAGCCCTAATATCTTCAACATGCAACACACCATGCGGAACATTTGAAAAGGCACCTAATGGATCGACCTCTATAGATTTGTGTGGATGCTTTTTGAATTTAGGTCAGGGCCTTTGGGTGATGTCAACAACCAATGGAGTAGCCATATCTAGAGAATGCAAATTCAGAGATTTTCATGGAGAATACCTTGTTTCGCTGGTTAGGGTTAGCTGTCGAATTCACCTTTCACACTTTAAATCTTTGAAATCTTAGTTCAGGTGCTCTTCTCCTTGTTATCTTCAAATGCAAATGATTCAGATGTTGAGTAAATGACCTTTTATGCTCCACAAAACCTAATTCCCCATTGTAATAAATGCTTTACCCTAATACATCTGGTTACACTATTTTTGCATACAGTCAATCTTCAATTGCTCCTCAATCAATCGCATTAGCTTCTTTTCTTCTAGAATTTGCTTCAACATATCTGAAATAGGCTTCTTTATCTTCATTCATCATGCTAGATTTAGGCACCCACTTACTGGTAGGGGGAATTAGATTTTCAATGCAGCTCCCCCTAAGCCAGAGCTCCTATTTCAATTCCTAGAGGAATTATCAACACCGGATTCCAATACGGACCCATCACCATCATTCATTTCACCTTTCTTCACCCATGTTTTGTTCATTTCATTCTGGATCTCATTCAAATGTACTTTACCCTTGCCTTTATTTTATCTCTACATATTTTGGTTTCTATTTACCAGACCTTTTCTATCATCATTCCTGCTTCTACAAAATCTTGCAATATGACCGGATCTATTGCAATTAAAGCACACAACATTTCTTTGCTCATTTAATTGATTTCCTCTTGATCTACACTGATTAGCCATGTGTCCAAATCTATTGCATGCAAAATAGTTGCCATTGAAAGAATTGACATTTCTTCTGTTGTTAGAGTAGTTCATCATCATATTTCTGCATTCATTGAATCTATGACCATACCTTTTACAATTGAAGCATTGACCTGAGAAAGATGGACCACTTTGATTCACTCTACTTCTACACTGAGTAGCTCTATGACCAAATTTATTGCAATTGAAACAATTTCCATTGAAAGAATGATACCTTTGAGCATTAGGTTGCCTTACCGAAGGCCTTCTAGGATTCCTTCTTGGATTTCTTTGACCGGATCTAGAGCTTTCACCTTTCATATATCCCAGACCATGCTTATCATCTGCCTTCTTTTGACTATCAAGCAACACCTCAAGTTTAGCTGAGCTTATCTTGAACTTTTCTTTGTATTCATTTGTAGCTTCTAGGTCATGTTTGAGAATGACAATTTGCTTTTTGTTCCTCATTATACCTGGTTTCTTGTAGATCAGACTCTAGATGTCCAATTATTCTGTCCAATCTATAGCACTCTTTTGTTCTTTCTTTCAGAGACTGAATTAGGTTTTCTTCAGTCTTCTTCCTTTCCTCTATTTCCTTGGTTAGCCTCATCACTTCAGATTCCATCTCATGTTTTAATACAACAGCTTCTTTTGCCAGCTTCTCACATTCCTTTGTCTTTTTCCTTCAGAGCCTCATCCATGTCATTATCTTCATTCTGATTTGCTAACTGCTAAAGTAGCTCCCTCCTCTTTTCCATGGATTTTCTCAGTTGCCCTTTTAAAGTATGAATGAAATCCTCAGCATCTTTAAGATTCTCTTTCAGTTCTTTGACTTTTGGTCTAGATTGATCAAGATCTTCTAAAGCAACTTGAAGTTGTTCATTGATGCCATCAGAATACCTGGATGAACCCATTGAAACACCTTCCCAGATCTTCCTCAAGCTGTTAAACTTCTTCCAAGGAACCAATTTCTGATACCAATTGTTGAAATTAAGGAACACTGAGAGGGGGGGTGAATAAGTGTTCTATGAAACTTATTATTTTGTTCCTTTATTAATTTACCACATACATTCAATAGAAAGAAACATGAACTCAAGAACAATAGCAACAAAATCATCACACATGAACACCAGGATTTTTACGTGGAAACCCGGTTAAGGGAAAAACCACGGTGGAGGTTAACCCATAAGATTTTATACTCTGTTAAAAGTATTACACATGCCTTCGGGCACACTGCCCAGAGCTCACTACTCAAAGGAGGCTCACTTCCTACAAGATTAATTACAAAGAGTTCTTCACTGGAATACTTGAACTGAAGAATAGAATCTAATAATGCAAGATTACAGTTCTAGTTAGGATCAATATACTGACTTTACACACTTCATCTCTCATTGCCCTGTTTTACTATTCTTCCATGATACAAGCCTCAGATCTCTACTTCTCACTTGCTACTGCCACACTTCACACCTCTTATCTCATATTCACACATCCATATCCCAAAATGCTCGTACCCATCGATCATATATATCTGCAACATGAAATCACATCAACTGCAGTCAGCCTCAAGAAAACTTAGAAACTTTTTCAAGATCACTATTCTGTCAGCTGAATCCATACACAAACATCAATGTGGACCATGAATTATGAATTCAAGTCACCAAACATGTTGGCCAATACCATTAGATCCCAGAAATTACTCAACTAACCACTTCTCTTAATCTGCACAAGGATCAAACACCAAGTTAGCATGTTCTTCACCAGACTGAACTGTCTAACCAAAACCCAATACTCAAATGCTTGTAACTTTCAATCCCTTCATCATCGGAGGCTAAAACCTTGGATTTAGATAGCCTTGACATCCCTTAAAATTCCCTCAGATCCGTAGAACAATATGATAATCTGAGGAGAAATATGGACCAAAATGTTGAACCCTATCATATGCTCTGTTCCTGTCTATCCGGACTTAGACAAATCTGTAAATCTAACTTCTAGTATGATCAAATGATGCAATGCAGATGCATAAGATAGATTTAGTTGCCATCAATGACAACACCTGACATGCCTAGCAGTGTCTCTTGCCAACACCAAGAGCCATTTGAAGAAGTCCTCCCCTTCTGACTGTATTTCTAAATTGAGTGTGAGATCGTCTTCTGTTGAGGACTAAATGACTTCAATTCTATTTCTAATTCTTTTAGATTTTGCCGTATTATGGAAGAATTTTGTGTTGAGGTCACCATATGCTAGCCACACCTCTCTGACTTACTTCTCCAATGGATTTCCTCCCTTGCTAAAAGTTCTGCCTGCTCAGCCAACAACCTCTTCTCTTCCATGAATTCCTTATTGGACATCTCATTGAATATCACTGAATTATTTAGCTCCTCTAGTTTTGCAATGATTCGGTCCTTTTCTATGAAAATGTTCTTGAAGGAGGTTTTGTTCCATTCTATCAGTTTGCTCTTTATTTCGGACATTTTTTCCGCAAACATGTAGCTTTTCGTTCATGTCCTCACTCTGGTTTTAGTTCACCATTGCTCCAAGAGTTGAGTGAGATCATCTCTTTGAAACCACATGTGCTCAAACTTAAACAAGCTTCCCATTGGGCGTGTGTCGCTTTAGATGTTTAATTCCACTGGGAAATGATTCGATCCCAAAATTGGAAGAATAGAAGCCTCCCATAGGGCCAAAGATGCTAGCCAATTTGCATTCAAGAGGTATAAGGAGGAAATCCATTGGAGAAGTAAGTCTAGAGAGGTGTGGCTAGCATATGGTGACCTCAACACAAAATTCTTCCATAATACGGCAAAATCTAAAAGTTCTGCCTACTTAGCCAACAACCTCTTCTCTTCCATGGATTCCTTATTAGACATCCCATTGAATATCACTGAATTATTTAGCTCCTCTAGTTTTGCAGTGATTCAGTCCTTTTCTATGAAAATGTTCTTGAAGGAGGTTTTGTTCCATTCTATCAGTTTGCTCTTTATTTCAGACATTTTTTCTGCAAACATGTAGCTTTTCGTTCATGTCCTCACTCTAGTTTTAGTCCACCATTGCTCCAAGAGCTGAGTGAGATCATCTCTTTGAAACCACATGTGCTCAAACTTAAACAAGCTTCCCATCGGGCATGTGTCGATTTAGATGTTTAATTCCACTGGGAACTGATTCGATCCCAAAATTGGAAGAATACAAGCCTCCCATAGGGCCAAAGATGCTAGCCAATTTGCATTCAAGAGGTATATGTCTAGCCTTTCATAGATGTTTGTAAACCCCAATCTTTTGTTGGTCCAAGTAAACATACCATTCTTTGTTTCTACATCAATTAGCCCATTCTCTTTAACAAACTTCCTGAACTCCTTGATCTGACAGTTCTCCCGTGACACTCCACTACTCTTTTCTTTGAGGTTTAGAATAGCATTGAAGTCACCGCCCAATAATATTTTTACTTCCACATCCATTCCTAGCTACACTGTTAAGACTCCCCATAGCCACACTTTATCTTCTGACTTTATGGGCCTTAAAAAGAGTGAATGAAGCATCAAATTATTCTCCCTTACCTTAACTTTCATCTAATTATGGTTGCTTTCTGCAATTTTTATTGACACCTTCTTTCAATTCCAAAGAGTGATTAAGCCTTCCAAACTACCTCTAGCCTCCATGCATGAAGCTTCCCATCCCCTACAATGGAAGATGAATTGTGTAGATTCTGAGAGATTCAATTTAGATTCTTGTAAACAAACAATGTTTGCATTTGAGGTTTATATTTGGCACTTACATAAGCACCTTTTGTTAAGGGTGTTTAAGCCCCTAACATTCCATATTATAGTCTTCATGGCTCCTTAAGGGAGGGGACTCCTCCCTTAGATCTCAATAGGTAGTCCTTAAATTTATGGAGACCTTGCTCTTTGGCAATCTCCTCTCTTTTCTGCTTATTGGTTTTCCTTCCAAATTTCCTTTGAAGTGGGCCATCCAGGCATCCCAACTTCATCGTTGTTTGACTAATACTCCTAGGCTCAATAATATCCAATTCATCCTCAATTAGCTCCTCCAACTCTGGCATTGCTTTATCTTCCTCTTCCACACTAGACCCCTTTCAATCGAACAAGTCAGTGGCAAACTATTTTAGAGGGGATGTCATCACATTCGTTTCCATGTTCCACCAGATTGCTTCATGGAGAGCTTCGATCTTCTCAATCCTATTGGAGGAGGCTTCACCTTCCCTATTGATAAAGTTGTTTGAGTTTTCAAAGGTTGAGGTCTCCCCTTGATCTTCATTTTTATATGTTAAGAGAAGCACTTGGGATGAATGTTGAATAGGGAACCTCATGGGCATTGAAGCTTCTTGGTTCTTCATGGGCAAGGGGCCCTTAGTCTCCATCGATGTTGGATAGCCCTCTATATTCTTTAGCTTTGCCACACTCTTATCCTCTTGGGAGAATCTTTGGCTAGTTTCTCATCAGTTCTGTCATTCATCCTCACCTCTGCCTCTGAATTGGAGTCCATCCTGATTTCCACTTCTGGCTTTAGAGATGAGTTCCCAATCACATCCTCCCTCCTCAATGGCCTCCTCGGGCAATTTGCTTCCCTGTGCTTTCAACTTCGGCACCTCATATAGAAAAATTTATTCTCCTCCACCTCTTTTTTGCTCCAATATCCTAGATGAAGTTTTGAGTCTGATTGTCTTGGGAATTGTTGACATTTCTTCTGAATCAGCATTAGGGTTTGCCACTTCTAATGCATAGGCAGATTCAGCCAACTAAATACAGGAGGTTGCGTGAGCTGCCTCCCCTTCACTTCTGGTTCTGCCGCACCAAGGGGGGTATCCCTATAACTCAAGATGTAACCTTGACTAGCTCAAAGATAGAAGGATCTAACTTGACAACAACAGGCAGAATACTCTCATGTATGGACCAAGATCTGCATGATAGATCACAAGGCTGGCAACATTCTTGGACATGGTGTCTGGTTAGGTATGAGAGCATGTAGGGGGTTCCTAATCCTACTCCTACAACTAACAGGTGGAAGTATGAAATGTTTTAGTTTGAATTTTGGATGCAAAGCTGGACATGGTGTATAACACAAGAACACAGCATGATTGGTGCCTATCTAGGGCTTGGAGTCGGTAGACATACACCTGTGAATGATCAGCATGAATAGCTAAAACTGGATTTCAGGGGGATACACATGATATCTGCCTTACAGATATCTCCCAATGAAGAGTGTTAAGTTATCTCTACTTATGGCATCCCTACTGCAGTATACCCTTCCCAATGTTCAACCTGAAAACAGTTTAATCTACCCCTTGAGCAGAAGTTAAAAGATCAGACATTCAACATAGGAATTCTATGCTCTAGAATCTAAACATTACGCAAATATCCAGATCCAGAAGAAGGATACATGCAATACTGGAGACAGAATTAACACAACACATGCTAAGATAGCATTACTCATATAAGATCAACCATGAAATCAATGGATTCATGCCAAATCGTACAACAGGAGATACATAAACTCACAAGTTTAAGCTATACAGAGCAACCAGATCAGCTGGTTTTGGATTACAGAGCCAAAAATCCTCAACTTTCAACAACCTTGAATGAATAACACCGTCTGCATTATATAGCAGGAGGGTGTATTCAGCATTAACTACTAGGTTGACCAAAAATCCCGCCAGATATACAGTATCATAAAAATGGCACTCAAACATTAATGCAGCAGGTAGGGGAGGAGACAGGAAGATTTTTCGAGCCCTGCGCCACCGCCTAGGGATCCAGATCTTCAACCGGGTACTAGATCAGCCCACGCCATCGCCCATACCTCTGCAACAATCGCCATTAATGGCGCACCAACCCGCGGCCTTGGGAAGAACATCAGACAGTCAATCGCAACCATTTCCCGCCGAGATTCATCATCATGATATTTGAAAATGCAGGATATCAATTATCCCACATGCACCCCGCAGCAACCTCCTTAACACTTTATATACTAGGTCATGAGCATATATGATGTCGGTGCTTTTGCTCCTGACGACACTAGTATAAGACTTCATCATCATCATCCTCCAGCAGCATGATATCCTGTTGCCCGAAATATCACCCTGACATCAGCATCATATTGCAATATAACTGCATGATAGTCGCCTTCATCGGCACAACCTGATCCATCGGAGGAACATCCTCCTGCTGAGCCTATACCAAAAGTCTGGCTGATGAACATCCTGATGACGTCATCATCATATCCTGCTGACGTCATCATCATATTTGCCTACTGCGCACCTCCTCATATCCGGATGACGTCATCATCATGTTTGCAAATATCGGGAGATCTCCTCAAGATGATCAGTGTTAGAAATATGACCCCCCCGGGACCTCGATGACGTCATCATCATATCGACATCAGGATGATATTCGGAAGACAACCGGATATTTGGAAATATCATCCTGATGCACGAAAATCATGTTGCACTGTAGCTCCACTATAAGATCGGGGCGATTGATGAATATGATGATGCTTGAAAAGATCACCCCCCACTGGATAATGCACGAAGCCGGCAAGCGGATATCTCCTTGATATCAGCATCATCATGACGCTGGAACAAACATACACCCGAGTGATATTCAAAAATGAAAACATCACCCCCTCCTTCGGAAATATCATGATGCAGATAGGTAGAGAAAAAGATATCACCCTGATATAAGGATGACGTCAGCATCATCAGGATGAGAAACAACGAACAAGAAGTGATACAACATCATCAGGATGATATTGACTAAGATCATCCTGACGTTCAAAATATGATGACCCCAGTGAATATCGGGTCGCACTTAGAACTCTTCAACAACATCATCAGGATGATCATAACCAAGATCAACCAATGATAAAAATATCACCCCGGCGAAATATCATGAAGGCAGAAAATATGATGACCCTCGCAAGCAACACGGTGATAACTGGAAATATGATGATGATGACGACGACCCTTAAGAAAAAGCAAGTCAGGTCGAACAACTTAGAGAATAACCCCTTCAGAATATCAGGGCAACATCATCATCATGTTTGGGCAAGGTGATAATTGGAAGATCACCGGATACTTGAGAAATCACCCCCGCAAGCAAATCAGGGCGCACTGTAGCTCATCAGCAGGATCAGGATAAAAACCAAACATCACCCGATAATAAAATATGATGATGACGTTGAGAAACCAGTCGACGGAGAACATGATGATGATGACCTTCATCGAAGCAAACATGATGATGATGACCTCCTCCTCAAGAAAATATGATGATGCAGCTGAAAACTGCTGAGGAGGTCCACCACTTAGAACATTTTTTGGATACTTAGGGAAAGTGCCTGCATGAAAATTGCTCAGAAACTGACAGTCAATTCAGGCACTAACAGGAATATCTTTGATGGCTATCAGTTTGATTCTTACATAGAAAATAAAGTCTTCTTCTCCCATATCAAGATCAATTGCATTCCCCAGTTTGTCGCCAACCTGATATAGACAATTCCTGAACCAATACTCAAAGGGAAGGTTGTATAACCTTACCCATTTCGACTTCACGCATGGATTGGTGTCCCTAGGGTTAAAGTTAGGGCACCACTTTTGTGCATACACATAATCTGTGCCAAATCTCCATTGAATCCTCTCAAAGACTTCGTTCCTACTTTCTTCATTCTCAAAATCCACTATGAAAAACTGCTTAGGGAGAAAATTAACTATGGCTGCTAGTTTCCAATTCTCCATTACCCAATTTTTAACTTATTCTTTCGATTCTGATTTCCCCATGATCCTTCCAATTAGCACCATCTTGATAAGAGCCCGTACATCTTTGTCTGCACTGTTTGAGATATCTATTTCTACGGATTTGCACTGTGACTCAATTGGAGGTCCATTCGCTCCCTTGCTCTCCCCACTTTTCTTTGTTGATCTCTCTTTATTTAAACCCAACTCCTCTCTCCTATTCTGCCCTTTGCATGGCTTTTCTTCCTTGTCTCCCTTTCTTTCTCCCACCAGAATTGTGTTCACTCTAGTTGCAACGGTTCTCTGCATCCATTTGAATTCAATATCTTGTGATCTTGCCTTTTTCTCACTACGCCTGCCGAAATTCACTCCTTCTACTCCATATAAATTGTATAAAGATACTACTCTTAAGGCTAGCATATGAATGAGATTTTTATTTAGACCTTATTGTCTTATTCAATCGGAGCCTGCTTTAGCTAACAACATTCATGTGTATATATGTATGTATGTATGTGTATGTACATATACATAAACATATATAACTTTAATGACATCATATTGCAGAATTTATGTTCATAATATCTTAAATTTTTCATTTTTGAATGAATGTATTATTACAATTTTAAAATAAAATTGAATCTATTAGTTAATCAACATGCTACTCAATTTCATGTTTTGAAATAGAATGGGTGACAATGTTATTCTTATCATCACAACTCTTACACATATATTGAAATGTTATTGAATTTTTGTATTCCAAAATCATAATACAAATTTAATATATTTAATTTTTTATTGTCTTCTCATAAAAAATATATATAAATTAAAAAAAACAAATAGAATGTGTAAAACTCTAGGTGATATACCTTATATTATAATCAAGTGATTAAAAAATATTTATGTTTGAATTTAACATGATAAAAATATTATTTATTAAAAATATTATTAGTTAAAAATATTATTGTTTTTTGATTAATAAAAAATATTAATTATCCCTCGTTAATGGGGGTGAGGGAGATAAATCCCTCTCAACTAGGCAGAATGTGAAATGGACCCCTCTAGAAAAGGGTTGGTTCAAATTAAATTTTGACGGGGCTTCGAAAGGAAACCTGGGCCTAGTAGGGGTAGGAGCCATTGTAAGAAATTGGGATTCAAAAGTCATGGGGAAAGTATTAAAAAGGTTAGATTCTACAACCAATAATAATGCAGAATTTGAAACTCTTCTAATAGGCCTCCAAATGTGTAAGGCCCTTAGAATTAAGAAGTTGAATGTAGAAGGGGACTCTCTCCTAGTTGTCAATGGAGTAAGGGGAAATTTCATTCAAAATTGGAAGTTAAAGGCCTTAATTGATCAAATTTTAGATTTATTTAGTCACTTCGAAGACTATACAATAAATCACATATATAGAGTAGCTAACGTAGAGGCAGATAATTTGGCAAATTCGGTGGTTAATTTAAAGAAAGATTTTATAATAGATATAGTCAAAGATGAGCATATGTATTAATAATGTTGAGTGAGGTGAGCCGTCGGTTGGCCACCTGAGATGGTAGGGTGAAGTTAATGTAATGATGAAGCATTCATATCACGGTATGAAAGAAGGTAGAGCCAAGCATGTGAAGGTTGATAAACATTGCATTTTTGTGGAATGTTATGCAACAGAAAGGAGAAATAGAGCCATGGATACGCCCATACGCCTAACCAATTCACATAGGCAAATGGCATTTCTTGGACTCATATCAGAGAAAAGAATGCAGTCAATTTTCAAAATGAAAAATGGGATTCTATTGTTAGCCTTTCATTGGGGTATTGGGAGATGAATTTCTTTAGACTGGACATTGTTATAAGGTTAATACAGACATTTCTTCAATGTTTGGTGCAACATTATTTGATGCTGGTGAATCAAAGGACTTGAAATCAATGTGTTGACAAGAGCTTTTAATAAGCCAAATCTTCTCGGTGGTTTGGAAGAGGTAATCGATATTGCTAGGTATGGCAATGGTGTCCCGAGGCCAGAAGATTTCATGTAGGTGAAGCAGGATGGGGAAATGGTAAAATGGTTGTCGCTCATCATTTTGGAGAGGAGGGAAGGTGAGATGAGTAGGAAAAAGAAGGTTGAGAAAGCTGTTAGTTTTCTTAAGAAAGTGGTGGGTCTGCAAGCAGTGGAGGTTGATAAACATTGCATTTTCACAGAGTGTTATACAACAGAAAGGAGAAACAAAGCCATGGATATGCCCATATGCCTAACCAGTTCACATAGACAAATGGTGTTTCTTAGACTCATATCAGAGAAAAGAATGTAGTTAGTTTTTAAAATGAAAAATGGGATTCTATTATTAGCCTTTCAGTGGGGTATTGGGAGATGAATTTCTTTGGACCGAACACCATTATAGGGTTAATACAAACATCTCTTCAATGTTTGTTGCAACATTATTTGATGCTGGTGAATCAAAGGAAGGCATCAATGTGTTGACAAGAGCTTTTATTAAGCCAAATCTTCTCGGTGGTCTGGAAGAGGTAATCGATATTGCTAGGTATGGCAATGGTGTCCCGAGGCTAGAAGATTTCATGAAGGTGAAGTAGGATGGGGAAATGATAAAATGGTTGCCGTTCATCATTTTGGAGAGGAGAGGAGGTGAGATGAGTAGGAAAAAGAAGGTTGAGAAAGCCGTTAGTTTTCTTAAGCAAGTGGTGGGTCTGCAAGCAATGGAGGTTGATAAACATTGCATTTTCATGGAGTGTTATGCAATAGAAAGGATAAACAAAGCCATGGATATGCCCATATGCCTAACCAATTCACATAGGAAAATGGTGTTTCTTGGACTCATATCAGAGAAAAGAATGTAGTCGGTTTTCCAAATGAAAAATGGGATTCTATTGTTAGCCTTTTAGTGGGGTATTGGGAGATGAATTTCTTTAGACCAGACACCGTTATAGGGTTAATACAGACATCTATTCAATGTTTGTTGCAACATTATTTGATGCTAGTGAATCAAAGGAAGACACTAGTGTGTTGACAAGAGATTTTATTAAGCCAAATCTTCTCGGTGGTCTGGAAGAGGTAATCGATATTGCTAGGTATGGCAATGGTGTCTCGAGGCTAGAAGATCTCATGAAGGTGAAGAAGGATGGGGAAATGGTAAAATGGCTGTCATTCAGCATTTTGGAGAGGAGGGGAGGTGAGATGAGCAAGAAAAAGAAGGTTGAGAAAGCCGTTAATTTTCTTAAGCAAGTGGTGGTTCTGTAAGCAGCTGAAGTAGGGGAATGGTTTGAATTTACACAATCAGGGGATAAAGAGGAGGGTGAAGAATGGAAAATATAGTAAGCTAAGATAGTTGGGTTCTTTTTTTTTCATTTCATTTAGCATATGTATGTAAATTTGATAGAAAACTTTATGTTCCTAGAAAGTTTTTGGCTAGTTAAGAGGCAGGGGAAGGGATTTTGGGTAGAATTGTAGTAGATTATCCTGCTTATGGATGGTTTTTGAAATATACTATTGATATGTATAAGGATGGATGTAATACTGTTGACATTTTGGTTATAAATATAAAGGGAGCATCCTCCAAGGGTGCATAAACTTAGCAAAAAGAAAATATTAATTATTTTTTTACAAAGCATGAAAAAAATGAGTAACAATTATTATTTATTAATTCTTTCAACTATTTATTATTAATTATACTTTCAAATATATTATAATAACAAAAACTAATTAGTACTCAACACTTATTTATTTAATTAAAAATATACTATTAAAAAAGTGCCTATTAAACAACTCCACCTACATTTATTTATTTATTTATCAATAAAGATAGATCAAGGAAAAAATAAAGCAAAATCTTATCCAATAAAATTATGGTCTAGGGCCTAAATTTGATGGTCCATCCTGTTTGTTAATCACAATCATGTATTCAAACTACTAAGACATATTTTTACTATAAACAAAATTATATATAAACTAAATATATATCAAAATAATTGTATAATTTTTTTGATGATTTATCTGAAATCTCCTCTTTATAAAATTTTAATTGTATTTTACAATAAGAGCTAAATACGGCCATATGGCCATCAAAATTAAGCCCTGGAGCTACCAATATACTATATAATAGTTACCATTAAACAACTCAACTGTACAAAACATGATTTCAGTCTCTATGACTACTTAAAAATGCTTCTAAATGTAACTATGTAAGTGCTTCTTGGATATAACTCAGTTGTACATTTATATGGATAAAAAGCAAGAAAAATATTGAGGGTGGCTGTTAAGGGGAGAAAATCCTTTCCACAAATGCTACGCTTAACGACTCCCCTTGCCCAACAGTTTCCTCACCCCAAACAAATTTAATAGTGGAGGCCTTTACATATTCTGAAACCCCCTCTTTTAACTGCTTCATTAGAGTTGCCGTCTGTGATTCAGTATGATAACAACTCATGCCTTTCTATGAATTTGACTCCTGCAACTCACGCTTCCTAGCATACTCTTCTACCATTATCATTGCAAATTCTACCATTTTTACTTTCTTCTTCACAAAAATAGACAAGATTCTAAGTGAAGTCACACAGATATAATCTCAAACCTTCTGCTAGTTACCACAGAATTGAAGCAAGATGTTTCAATTTATAGAGAGAGTAGAAACAATGCTTCTACTATGTGTCCCATGAAGTTTTAAAATAGGGACTCTTCAATCCGACTGTTCTTAAATATCATTCACTTCAATAGTTAAAGTCAATTTTGGCCAATAAAAATAGGACAAATATTTACCACTTTTTGTTGTGAATGAAGTGTAAAATTGCTATTGACTGTTTGACCATTGAAATCGATAATATTTAAGTAGAATGCTTCAATCCAACGATGGGAAAACCATAGAAGAAGCCACTAGAAGGTAGGATGGTTTTGATGGGTTTTCTACAATATTCTAGATCTGTTGATGCATCAGATAAGTTTACTTATGTGTTCTTTCTTTACATTGGGCTATTTAAAAATTCACTCCAACAATATTGTGGGCTTTTTTGTCCCCTTGGAATCAAGTAAATATGGGGGACTATTTATGTTCCGTGGTTTGAAATCTTGAACATATGTTTTTTTTATTTTAGGATTTATTAATTAAAAATTTATATTAATATTAAGAAAATTAAAATTAGAGGACTTTACTAAGAAATAAAAAGCAAGAAAGTTTTAAATAATCAATGCTAAATGTATTTATGACCCTTTTTTTAAAGAGTATATTCAAGTTTTAACTTTATTTTGGTGAAAATTATATATCTTGTCTTTTTTCTTTTCATTTTTGGTTCATTTTGATTTGGTTATCCTTTTTGTAATGAGAAGTGTATAAGTTGTATGATTTTTTTTAAGTTGGCATATAATTTAAGCTTTACGTGATTCTATTTGTGCTCATTTTTAAGGATTGATCTTGATCCTCATTTGTGAGATTGACCCAGGCCAATTCTGTAATTTGTAGAAACAAGCTTAGAATTTTTAACTTTTAAGTTCAAATTTAGGACCTAACCCAATCATTCTAACTAGTCATTATGCGAAAGTGGAAACTTGAGCATTTACCATTCAAAAAGAAAATCTTGGGCATGCATAGTGACTACCTGCTTGCATCAATGTAGGTATTTATTTACGGATGCTTCTTGTATTTGATAGATCTTTTTTCTAGGCATTAAATAAATCCATCCAAGTATTTGACCAAAGGAGAATCAATCCTTTCCTTGCAAATTCCCAAATGGTGTTCCTAAACACTACCCTTTTGTACATATATGTTTTATAGACCCGAGTAAACAAGATCTAAGCACTTGGCAAGAAATAACATAGATATCTTGATATATGCATCAAAGTTCAAATCTAGGTGCCAAGTTTAAATCCGTAGTTGTGCAAATTGATTCCACACTCACGGAAGTGAACCAGAATGGTAGACAATCAATTTTTAGATTTTGAAATATTCATCTTACTCCAAATTTTCCTATGTACTCACAAATCAACTATAAATACCTTGCATTGTATTTTCATTGATTAAATTCTAGCTTAGTATCATTTATTTATTTTCACAATTTATTTCAATATTTTGTTCCAAATAATTACATGCCCCAACTATTTAATCCTAGGGTAATTATTTGATAATTAATGTTTAATTTACTTACACTAGGGTTAAATGAAATGAGTTTTATTTTCCCTTTCATTTTGAGTGATTCCAACTCCTCTTACACCCTTAGGTTTTTTATTCTAATTTGAGATTCATTCTATATTTGAGTTTTTTTTAACTGGTATACCTATATTTTAAAAATATATCTAAAGTACGCCAAGAGATATCCTTCTCGAGGCGCCTATTTTTTTAATCAATTTACCACATAGGTGGAATAGGCGCCTCGAGAAGGATATCTCTTGACGTACTTTAGATATATTTTTTAAAATATAGGTATGGGTAAGTGCAGGAAGATGGGGGGCTAAAAAGGGGTCTTAAGTGGCCACTTTTTTTCTAAAATCAGGAAATACTGGCCTTGGATGAGAAATTGAGCATAGTTACACTCAAAATTTGGAGATGCAACCAAAACAATGTTCGTAGTACTCCGAGTCTACTTTCTAAACTACTATTTTTTTTTTAAAATGGCATAGATTAAGGGGTTCAAAAGAGGGAGCCACAGAAATTGGTGTTGTTTCTGTCAAAAAAACATAACATAGCATGTTTTGTGGCTCCCTCAAAACGTCAACTTTTTTTTGGTATTTTTAAAATCACTTTAGTGAGAAATTAGCTAATAGCATGTAGTTTATGCCTGATTTCTCTGATAATTTTTTGATGAATATTTGATTTTTTACTAATTTTCAAAGTGGACACATCCTAAAAAATAGAATTTTGGCCGTGCTACCCCTATAAATTTTGAAAACTAATCGAAAATCATTTTTTTATTTTTTTAATATTTGTAGAATGGAGTCTAGTTTCTAAATATGTAATTTTTTTGAAATTTCAATGAATAGTTAATTTACAATGAAAAAAAGACCAAACAGTGGTTTTTGCCCAAAAACAGACACACAAACAAAAGAAATTAAAGATGAAAGGCTTAACATTGTTAAAATGTGAAAAAAATTACATCGTCAGATAGCTGAGAGAAAGCCTAACATCACCTAGGTGTTTGATTTGTTTGACCTTGAAACACGTGCAAATCTGAGGGTTAGCACGAACAAAATTATGTAAAATCTTGAAGAATATAGAAAAACACGTCTGTTACTGTTCAAAAGGCACTCCAAGCCTTTGGGTTGGAAATCCAAAGCAAATCCCAAGCCCAGGGTTTGGGATTCCCAAAGAAAGACATAACGCGAGCGTGTTATAACGCGCTCGTGTTATTCTTTTCTTTGCATTTTTCCTTTTCCACAAAAGTTTTTGCTGTTTTTCATGTTTTAAATAACGTGAGCACGTTATGTTCAACTTAATTTTTTTTATGTTTAAGGCTATTAATCATGTATGTATGTATGCCTATATGTATGTATGTATCTATGTATGCCTATATGTATGTATGTACGGTGTCGAGGGTAGAGGAGGGTAGAGATGGGAGTGAGCCAGATAGGGGAGGAGAGGGGTGGATAAGGATTGAGTGATTAAGATTTAAGCTTAAGGGTTGAGCATTTAGGGATAGGATTTAGAGTTTAGGGATAAGGGATTAGAGTTTAGGACCTTAAGGGATTAGGGTTTAGGGTTGAGGCTTTAGGGATAGCGTTTAGGGTTAAGGGTTGAGGGATTAGGGTTAAGGTAGAGTATTGAGGGTAGAGGGATTAGGGATAGGGTTTAGGGTTGAGGGATTATGGTTTAAGGTATAGTTTAGTAGTTCTTGTGGATAGAGCCAGTAAACAATGGGAGATTATTTGACTGTTTCATAACAATATACCTCCCCTAAGTGCGGGGTGGACAGCAAGAAACATAGATGTACCCCAATGCAAAGCTTTTCTCATAATGATCATCCTTCTGATTTCAACTGTTAATTACTCATTGTGGATGTACCATACGCAAAGCTTTTCTCATAATGTGTACACCTATTGGCATAATGAACCCCAGATGGGCCAGAAAAACATGCCATATAACATTACTAACATTAAAAAAGTTCATAGCCATTTTTCTGACATATTCTTGCAACTCAAATATCTTTAAGAGAAGAGTGTCAAAAATGATGGGTTTAACAACCTAACATAAGGCAAAGCAGTTTTGTTGGGTTTAGGGATAGGATTTAGGGTTTAGGGTTTAGGGTTGAGGGATTATGGTTTAAGGTATAGTGTTGAGGGTTGAGGGTTTAGGGATAGGGTTTAGGGTTAAGGGATTAGGGTTTAGGGTTGACAGATTAGGGTTTAATGTTGAGAGTTGAGGGTTGAGGGTTTAGGGATAGGGTTGATGGTCAAGGGATTAGGGTTAAAGTAGAGTGTTGAGGGTAGAGGGATTAGGGATAGGGTTTAGGGTTGAAGGTTTAACGATTGAGGGTTGAGGCTTTAGGGCTGAGGGTTAAGGGATTGGGGTTTAAAATATAGTGTTGAGCGTCAAGGGTTTATGGATAGGTTTTAGGGTTTAATTTTTAAGGGTTAAGGGTTGAGGGATAGTGTTTAGGGTTTAGGGATAAGGGATTAGGGTTTAAGGTATAGTGTTGAGGGTTGAGGGTTTAGGAATAGGGATAGAGTTTAGGGTTTAGGGATGAGGGATTAGGGTTGAGGGTTGAGGGATTAGGGTTTAAGGTATAGTGTCAAGGGTTGAGGGTTTATTGATAGTGTTTAGGGTTGAGGGTTGATGGACTAGGTTTTAGGGTTGATGGATTAGGGTTTAAGGTATAGTGTTGAGGGTTGAGGGTTTAGGGTTGACAGATTAGGGTTTAGGGTTGACGGATTAGTGTTTAATGTCAAGGTTAGGGTTAGAGTGTCAAGGGTAGAGGGATTAGGGATAGGGTTTAGGGTTGAAGGTTTAAGGATTGAGGGTTGAGGCTTTAGGGATGAGGGTTTAAGGCTTAAGATATAGTGTCAAGTGTTGAGGGTATAGGGATAGGGTTTAAGTTTTAAGGGTTAAGGGATAGGGATTAGGGTTTAAGGTATAGTGTTGAGGGTTGATGGTTTAGGGATAGGGTTTAGGTTTGAGGGATTAGGGTTTAGGTTTGATGAATTAGGTTTAATGTTGAGAGTTGAGGGTTGAGGGTTGAGGGTTGAGGGTTTAGGGTATAGGGTTCAAGTTTTAAGGGTTAAGGGTCGAGGGATCAGAGTTAAGGGTTGAGGGATTAGGGTTTGACGTTGAGGGTTGAGTACATTGAGGTTCGAGGGTTAAGGGTTTCGGGATAGGGTTGAGGGTCGAGGGATTAGGGTTAAAGTAGAGTGTCAAGGGTATACGGATTAGGGATAAGGTTGGAGGGTTTAGTGATAAGGGATTAGGGTTTAAAGTATAGTATCGAGCCCATTGAGGGTCTAGGAATAGGGATAGCATTTAGGGTTTAAGGATGAGGGATTAGAGTTGAGGGATGATGGATTAGGGTTGAGGGTTGAGGGATTAGGGTTTAGGGATAAGGTTTAGGGTTGAGGGTTGAGGGATTAGGGTTTAAGGTATAGTGTTGAGGGTTTAGGGATAGGGTTTAGGGTTGAGGGATTAGAGTGAAGGGTTGAGGGATTATGATTTAACGTTGAGGGTTGAGGGTTGAGGCTTTAGGGTTTAGGGTTTAGGGATAGGATTGAGGGTCGAGGGATCAGAGTTAAGGGTTGAGGGATTAGGGTTTGACGTTGAGGGTTGAGTACATTGAGGTTCGAGGGTTAAGGGTTTCAGGATAGGGTTGAGGGTCAAGGGTATAAGGATTAGGGATAGGGTTGGAGGGTTTAGGGATAAGGGATTAGGGTTTAAGGTATAGTATCAAGCCCGTTGAGGATCTAGGAATAGGGATAGTGTTTAGGGTTTAGGGATGAGGGATTAGAGTTAAGGGATGACATATTAGGGTTGAGGGTTGAGGGATTAGGGTTTAAGGTATAGTGTTGAGGGTTTAAGGATAGGGTTTAGGGTTGAGGGATTAGGATTTGATGTTGAGGGTTGAGGGTTGAGGCTTTAAGGTATAGGGTTTAGGGATAGGGTTGAGGGTTGAGGGATCAAAGTTAAGGGTTAAGGGATTAGGTTTTGATGTTGAGGGTTGAGGTTCGAGGGTTGAGGGTTTAGGGATAGGGTTAAGGATTGAGGGTTTAGGGTTGAGGTAGACAACGAGTGACTGAGAGACATAGAGAGGGGAGAGGTAGAGAGGTGAGCGGGAGAGATAAGTGAGATATAGAACATGAGCTAATGGAACTAGAGGTGAGATATTGTAAAGGTGCTATCGAAGGTGAGATAGGCACAAATATTAATGGATCAATCTATAGCAGGACAAAACGTGAGCCAGTAAACAATGGGAGATTATTTGCCTATTTCAATACAATATACCTCCCCTAAGTGCGGGGTGGACAACAAGAAACATAGATTTAGGGTTTAGGGTTGAGGGTTTAGGGATAGGGTTTAGGGTTGAGGGTTAGGGATAGTGTTGAGGGTTGAGGGTTTAGGGTTGAGGGATTAGGGTTTAGGGTTGATGGATTAGGGTTTAATGTTGAGAGTTGAGGGTTTAGGAATAGGGATAGCGTTTAGGGTTTAGGGATGAGGGATTAGGGTTGAGGGTATACAATAAATAAACTAGAATTTAGGCAGGGTTGGGAAAATTTTGTGAATCATCATGGGTTGGAGAATGGAGATTTTGTTGTGTTCAAGTACATATTCAAGTCATATTTTAAGGTTAAGATATTTCAAAGAATAAGGTGTGTGAAAAATATCAATGCTATTCAGCTTATGAATACCAACATTGATACAAATAAAAGATGCCCTTTTTTTTAATAGAATATGCAGTTCAAGTCAACCAATGGGCAGCAAGTTGCTGAATGAATTGGTTTCTGATGGGGAAAACAACAATGATGTTGAATCAATGGAAGAAAATCAAAATTAGGGTTGAGGGTTGAGGGATTAGGGTTGAGGATTGAGGGTTGGGGGATTAGGGTTTAGGGTATAGGGTAGAGGGTAGAGGTTTGAAGGTTGAGGGATAATGTTCAAGGTTGAGTGTCCAAGGTTAAGTGTAAAGGGTATATAGAGTTTAAGGGTTTAAGGTTTGAGGGATTAAGGGTTTAAGAGTTGAGGGATTAGGGTTTAAGGCATAGTGTCGAGTGTAGAGGGTTTAGAGATAAGGTTTATGGTTGAAGGTTTAAGGGTTGAGGGTTGAGGCTTTAGGGATGAGGGTTAAGGGATTAGAGTATAAGGTATAGTGTTGAGGGTAGAGGGTTTAGGGATAGGGTTTAGGATTTAAGGTTTAAGGGTTGAGGGTTGAGGCCTTAGGGATAGGGTTTAGTGTTTAGGTTAAGTGAGATACCTAGATGACTAAGGACAGATGAAGAGGCAGACAAGGAATGACTGAGATACCTAGAGAGGGGAGAGGTAGAGAGGTGAGTGGGAGATAGAGGTGAGAGATAGAGAGGTGAGGCAAGAGATAGAATAAAATGAGAGAGTGAAGTTGACAACTTGAGGGAAAGATGGGTAAGGAGGAGGGAGAGAGGTGGAGAGGAAGGGAAATATCTAGAGAGCTTTGAGAGATATACAAGTGAGAGACCTACAACCTAGGGAGAGAGGGGTGAGAGAGATAAGGGAGAGATGGGGGTGAGGCAGATAGGGGAGGAGAGGGGTGGATAAGGGTTAAGGGTCAAGGGTTTAGAGTTTAAGGGTTGAGGGTTTAAGGGTTGAGGTATTAAGGGTCTAAGGGTTGAGGGATTAGGGTCTAAGGTATAGTGTCAAGTGTTGAACCCTAATCCCTCAACCCTTGACACAATACCTTAAAACCCTAATCCCTCAACCTTGGGGTTTAAGGTATAGTGTTGAGGGTTGAGGGATTAGGCTTCAACACTCGACACTATACCTTAAACCCTAATCCCTCAACCCTTAGACCCTTAAACCCTCAACCCTTAAACCCTAAACCCTTGACCCTTAAACCCTCAACCCTTATCCACCCCTCTCCTCCCCTATCTGCCTCGCTCCCATCTCTCCTCTATCTCTCTCACCCCTCTCTCCCTAGGTTGTAGGTCTCTCACTTGTATATCTCTCAGGGCTCTCTAGATATTTCCATTCCTCTCCACCTGTCTCCCTCCTCCTTACCCATCTTTCCCTCAAGTTGTCAACTTCACTCTCTCATTTTATTCTATCTCTCCCCTCACCTCTCTATCTCTCACTTCTATCTCCCCCTCACCTCTACCTCTCCCCTCTCTAAGTTTCTCAGTCACTCCTTGTCTACCTCTCCATCTGTCCTTAGCTATCTAGGTCTCTCATTTAACCTTAAACCCTAAACCCTATCCCTAAATCCTCAACCCTTAAAACTTAAATCCTAAACCCTATCCCTAAACCCTCAACCCTCGACACTATAACTTAAACCCTAAACCCTATCCCTAAAGCCTCACCCCTCAACTCTTAAACCTTAAACCCTAAACCCTCTACCCTCGACACTATACCTTACACCCTAATCCCTTAACCCTCATCCCTAAATCCTCAACCCTCATCCCTTAAACCTTCAACCCTAAACCTTCTACCCTCGATAGTATGCCTTAAACCCTAATCCTTCAACCATTAAACCCTCGACCCTTAAACATTGGACAAACTTTTACAAAAAAGAAAAAAATGCAAAGAAAACAATAACGTGCTCGCATTATAACGCGAGTGAGTTATACTTGCGTTATAACACGCTCGTGTTATAGCACGAGCATGTTATGGTTTTATGTTGTCAAGCCAAAGGATCGGCAACACCAAGCCATAACACGAGCGCATTATAACGCGCTCGTGTTATGGCTTTTTAAAAAGTTTTAAGAATTTGGCCACTTTTTGGTCCCCAATCTTTTTGCACCCACCCGTCTACTAGTTATAGTTGTAACCCTAATTATAACCCTAACCCCAACCCTAATTATAATCCTAACCCTAACCCTAACCCTTATTCTAACCCTAAACATAGCTCTAATTTTAACCCTAACCCTAACCCGAATTCTAACCCTAACTCTAGCCCTAACCCTAACCCTAAATGTAACTCTAATGCTTACCCTCATTAGTAACCCTAATTCTAGTTCTCTAACCCTAACCTCAATTCCAACCCTAACCCTAATTATAACCCTAACCTGATTCTAACATTAACCCTAATTCTAACCCTAACTCTAACCCTAAGCATGACTATAATTCAAACCCTACCCCTAACCTTAATACTAACCATAACCCTAATTGAACTCTAACCCTAACTCTAATTTGAACCCTAACCCTAACTATAAATCTAATTCTTACCCTAATTCTAATAGTAACCCTGATTCTACCCTAATTTTAAATCTAACAATAGTTCCCTAATTCTAACCTTTACCTTAATCCTAATTCTAACTATAATTTTAACCCTAACCCTAACCCAAATTCTAACCCTAACTCTAGCCCTAACCCTAACCCTAACTGTAACTCTAATGCTTACCCTAATTTATTGATCCTAATTAAAACCCTAACCCTAACCTTAATACTAAACTTAACTATAATTATAACTCTAACCTTAACTCTAATTCTAACATTAACCCTAATTATAGTCATAGCCCTAATTCTAATCCTAACCCAAACCCCAACCCTAATTATAATCATAACCCTAACCCTAATCCTAATTTTAACCCTAACCGTAATTCTAACACTAATTCTTACTCAAACCCTAACCCTAATTCTAACTGTAACCCTAACCCTAACATTTAGGTCAATACTAACCCTAATTCTAACCCTGACCCTAACCCTAATTCTAATCATAGTTCTAACCCTACTCCTAACCTAAACCCTATTTCTAACTTTATGATTAGGGTTAGGGTTCCATGTATGGTTAGGGTTATAGTAAGGATTTAAATTAGTGTTAAGGTTAGCATATTTATCTTTATAGAAATATAAAAATTATAATTCCATCATAATAATATCAACACCCATCATTAAAGGTCTCATCAAACCACTCCAAAATAAAAAATCAATTCAAAATGTCATCCCCCACAACTCTAAAATCAAATTCTTCATCCCGTAGTGCACCTATGTAATGCCCACCCATACACACATGCACATATGGGCATAAACACAATGCAACTATTTTTTTAAAATACTATGATACTAAAAGTTAAATGACTTGTATTCCTTAGTGAAAACGGTAACTAGTGACACCTTGGAGTGATTAGGAAAAAAATTAAACTCAAATTTAATTATAAGTTTTAACTAAGCATCTAGCTTTAATTTAATTAATAATTAATTAAATACCTCTTTATCTCATTTCGTAATAATAACGTAATAAAATCAATTGCATAGAAAAACAAAAATTAAATTAAATATCATCCAAGAATATATATTTTTGTTATATTAAATAACTACTAATTTTAATTAAAAATAAATAATAATAAATTTATTACATCAACCAACACTCATTTCATTTGTTCTCAATGGTGACTTACCCCTAATAGTGTTTCATTAAATAAAAATAATTTAAAATTATTTTAAAAAGCACATCATTATAATTCACCTCTAATTAAGCAATCCATAAACTAAAATTTAGGGATATGATGGCATATTGAATTTTTTTAAAAATCATTTTAAATATAAATTTAAATGTTATCCCTATCTCTTAAATTAATTTTAAAAGGCATGTTATAATAACTAAAATTTAGGGATATGATTGCATATTGAGATTTTTTTTTAAATCATTTTAAAATATAAATTTAAGTGTTATCACTCGCTTTTAAATTAATTTAAAAAGGAATGTTATAATAAATCAATCCACCAAATGGGAAATTGTTAGCTACTTTTAAGGAGTAGATTTATGCATTAGAAAGAAATCATTTTCTAGAACTTACTAAAATAAATTTATTCCTTAAATTGTATCATTTCATTTTTTTTCTTTTTGCCTTTTCTCTATTCTCTATTGCAGGTTTTGCAGGTTTGAGAGAAGAAGCTATGAAGAGATGCTAAAGAAGATCTGAGTATGTCATCCTCTTCCATCTTCTAAGTACTATCTTAAAATATATTTGTTTATTTAATTTTTTATGTTGCAGATGACTTCTATAATAACTTCAGGGTTTTTCAAGTATACAACCTTATGCATGCAGGATTTCTACAGCTAGAAGGAGCAAAGGATTGGAAGAGTTAGGGTTTTCAGAAAAAAAGGGGAAAGATCATTAATTCTCTACAACTGTTTTTAGATTCTAAATAAATAAAAATAAATAAATTTTCGATTGAAGGTTCAACTTTTGGAGATTTCCCTTAAAATAAACCTTACTTTTGCTCCCTCCTAATTTCTTTTAAGCAAAAATATGGAGAGAAAATCAAATTTTATGAAAGGCCTCTCAATATTGGAAAATACATGCACCACAACGCTATAGCTGTAGATTTTTCATTCTTATTTAAATTTTTCAACCGTTTCATTTTGTTTTTCTTTTGGGCACCCACTACACTATCAGCCATTTATTATAGTGCTTCAATTTCTTTTTTTCTATTTTTTTAAATTTAATTTTTTAGAATTTTTTGAATAATACTTACATGTTTATTTGTTTACGAGATTAGAGCGTCCACTGTAGGACGCCTCTCGACGTAATTAGAGGTAAACAATGGGTTTTGAAATGGCCCCATCCCTTTTACAACATAAACCAATAAAACAACAAAACATAAAAAGCAAGAAAACATTAAATAACCAATGCTAAATGTATTTATAAGTGTAATCTTTTTTAAAAGTATATTCAAGGGTTGATTTTGTAATGGTCAAAATTGTATGTCTTGCATTTTTATTTTTCCTTTTGGGTTAAGTTTAATTTGGTTATGTCAAATCTCATTTTATGGACTATATAATTATTCTAGATTAGTGAACATCTACTATGTTTGTTTTACTTCGAGAAAATTCCACATATGTGAAGGTAGTTATCATGATGTTATATTTGTGTAACTTAGAAAGTTGATTTATTATTAAATATTATCGATATGATTATAATGTTTTGTTTTAGCTATGTTTTGGGGAACTAACCTATTGATGTCGAGTTGAGTGTGAATGAATTAGGTACTCATCGAAGACGAGAACATGGTTGAGGTAGAGGTGTTCTAGCCACTTGGCAATAACTATTGGGATGGTTAACCCTGATACACTCACACACTCATGTAGTATCATATTGCATTACTATGAATGGCTTAATATGTATTATTGTGTGGATAATAAATGAGATTGATGTTTAGATGCTTAGAAAAATATTGTGTTTAATCGCTACAGTAAGTACCTTTCGAATGCTTGATTTAGTCATGAATATTAATGTCTTTTCATTTTATATTTTGAGTGGTATAATTATGTTCGAAATGATGTATTTTATTAAATTGATGTATTGTTATATTATTTAAATAATTAATAAACGTTTCCTCTTTTATATATAAAAATATGAATGTTTGGAAGACAATATCTAAACTAGATTTAACCCATTATATTTAAATTACAATAGGTATATATATTATTATTTTAATATTATTTAAATACTTTTTGTTTGATTTAAATGACTATGTAATTTGAAAATAAATAAATTATATTAAATAACATTTATTATATTTAGAATCCTAAATAAAAGAATTTAAAAGAATATTTACTGTCTTGCATGCGACATAAAGCTATTTATTTTATTCTAATTAAATAGATAAATATATAGTATTATTACTATTGTAATTACTTCTTGAGTTGTTTTAGTATTTGTGTTTTATTAAAAATAGATAAATTGTATTAATAATATTAGTATTATATTTAGAAATCTAAAATAAAGAGTATTATAATTTAATTATTGTCATTCAAGTGACATAAAACTAATTAAGTTATTTATTCAAATTTAAATAGAAATTCAAATCCTTTTTAAATGCAATCTCATGCAAAACTTAAGTATCCATCAATTATTAAAAAGCATGGAAAAACTTAAATTTTAGACGCCAAGATTAGGGAGGATTTTTAATAAATAAAAAAAGGCATTTTTGAAAACCAGTCAAGAATAGTCATAGTAAAACGGCGATAACTTTGTCATTTCTCAACAAAATTTAAAACCGTAAGTTGTTCTGGAAAGATGGGGGAGAGAAGAACAAAACCCATGTCACATCTTGATTTTCTTCGATTTATTTCATTTACGTTTAATTCATGGAAAATTATTAAACTCTACTTAATGATTGGTTTAGAATAATTACGTATGCTTGATTAATAATCGTGAATGATGAAAATTAGTAAGTGATGATTATCATTATATTACTTTACATTCACTTCAGCTATGATTTTGAGAAACTAACCCATTGACAAGGAATTGAGTGATATGAATGGCAGGTAAATGTCAAAGGCGAGAACTTGGTTTAGGTAGAGGTGACCTAGCCATTTGACAAACAACTAACAAGATGTGACCCTTTATGCCTACACACACTCATGTAGTATCATGCATTATGAATGATCTTCTCATTTTGCATAGTTAGATTAGATGGCATATGATGTTGCATGTTTAGATGATGGTTCGATCATTATTTTTTAGCATGTATGAGTTCACATTCAATGGATCAGAATAGTTAGATACTTAATGATCCGTCTTTCCTTCTGCTATGTGATGATAGACTCAATAACTGTTAATGTTTTTGAAATTGCCCTCATTAGATTTTATGCAAATATATATGATGTGATGTGCATATATATATGCCTGATAAGGGGCGAACTTACAATAGACTGACAGAAGGGACAAGTGGTGGAGGATAGAACTCTCATGGCAAATGATCTTGGCAAGTGGAGGTGATTGGATGGGGTGGTATGGTCATCATTCCTCATTGAGGCTGGCAATCCCCTTGTTAAGAGCTCATAATGTTCGGAGGTGAGGTTAGCATGAGTTTGAAGATAGCGGGTAGATTCATAGGCTGACTTCCGTGTGAGCAGTCTGCCTCATCTTGAGGTAAGGAGTTATCATAAATCTTAGGCTGAAAGACTTGATTAATTTCATTTCAATCCCTCTATTTTTTGGCAAGGTGAGTTCCAGACTACCAGCGGCAAAGGAGTGATGGCGGGCGAAGGTGAGGAGTGTTCTAAAGGCGCTGCCCCGATGCCATGACACAGGCAAGTGCCAAAAAAACAAACGAGAAGAACTGTGGGAGGAGAAATGAGGAAGAGAAAGGAGAAGAGGAAAGTCAAGGTGTCGGGGAAGCAAGTGTTGATAGACATGGTAGATATACTGGACGCAGAAATTAAGCATCATGTGCTTAGGCGATGGGTGGGGAGAATTATTGACATGACAAAAATTGTGGAAGGGGACGAGAATGTAGGTCTCAGGGAAGATTTGTCTTCATTTTTACTGGACTTGAATACCACTAGCGGATGCTGGAATGTCTTTGGCACAGCCCAATCTCTTACACTGGCAATGATGACTTCTGTAGTGGCATCCTCAATCCTGGTTCATGAGGATATCACCGAGCTCTCTAAGGATTCTCAGCTAGATCTGAAATTCATTCTGGATCACGTGCATGGCATTTAAGATGGACATGTACAACTATGGAAATTGGTGGAAAGGATAGCAGCCAAGATGGAGATTCAAGTCGCGGAGGAGGAGAAAGCTGAGTTTTGGTGCCCCTGTGATGATGAGGCAGACATTGTTGATCTCACCAACAATGATGGAGACTAGGGTTAGTAGTCAGATATGTAGTCTCTTTTTTTTTTTTGTACAAAAAAAAACTTTATCGATAGTTAAGCTCAATTTAGGGGTGAGGCCTTGTAATTTGCCCACCCTATAAACAGTTATTAGGATGTTTTCATATTGTGGCATACTGCAAATTAGGCTATGGCCTTGGTTTTTTGAATGGGTCCCTGGTCCCTTACCAAGATATACTTTATATAGATATACTCAGTTAAAAATTGATAGCAATAGATAGTAAATATATATATATATATATATATATATATGTAGAGAGAAGATATATTATATTTATATTAATATATGCTTCCATGTAATAAAATATAATTAAATTTATTTAAATATAAATACAAATATGAATAATAGATATAAAAATAGATATATTTATTTAATATATTAAAAGCTAAATTAAGAGTTTCTTTATTAAAAGAAAGAGAAAGTTTATTTTATTAAAAAAAACTAAAAAGCCAAGTTTAAGAGTTTCTTACGTAGGATTTATAAAAAGGGGGAAGGCTTTTAGTTTAACTAAAACTTATTGCATGCTTTTCTTTCAAAAGACATGCGTTCTCTTTTTTAAGAGTGGCATTGTTTTTTTAAAGACGGGGAAGATTTCTATGAAAGGGGATTAAAAACTCTTTTTAGGGGGATTAAAAAAAAAAGAAAGCAACTACCGGGGGAAAAATAAGAAGAGGAGGATGCGTTCAAATTGGGGGGAATATACAGATTCACAGAGGTCAATTTGAAAGCCACAAGCTGGAAGTGAGTTTTGCAAGTAAAAACTAGGTATTTCTTAGTTTCCAAGTATTAAAATGTTTTATATGAGTTATAGAGGCCAAATCATCTTCCTTGTTGGCAATTCCTTATAGATCTAAGTTTTTATTTGGTTGCCTTGCAAAAATTGATTTTTAACACTTTATAACAGAGGAAATGGAGGTATATTAACAAGTTCCATGAAATGGTTTTGTTTCTTTTACTCTTATCTCTGCTGTTCTCTAAAACAAATTGTATAGAGATTTCCAAACAAGCTATTCTGAAGCAAAACTCAACACCTCTCTGGCTATATATAAATCAGCGTTTTGATAAACCTTTGTTCCTAAAGATTAGAAATTAGTTAACAAATTAAACCCTCCTTGGCTAGTTATGCGGTCCATGTACAGACATATGTATCCATCTGAGCATACACATACTTATATATGAACATATAAACTCTTTCTTTGATTGCAAAATTACCAAAAACTTTGTTGTCCCTCTTATTAGTTTTCCAGAACAACAGTAATGTTTTATTGAAATGCAAGATGAGATCTAGTCTTCTCACAGTAAACAATCATGACTACCTGAGTATTCATTATATGATTTAAGAACCAAGTAATAATCTATTTTTTTGTCGTAAATGCTTGCACAAAACAACAGTACTGATTTATTTGAAATGCTAGAATAGACCAAATCTTTCCATAGTAAACAATCATGACTGGATGAGTATTCATTATAGAGATCAAGATCCAAGTAATAATCTAATTTTTTTGCCGTAAATGCTTGCATAGAACAACGACACTGATTTATTTGAAATGCTAGAATAGACCAAATCTTTCCATAGTAAACAATCATGATTGGCTGAGTATTCATTATAGAGATCAAGATCCAAGTAATAATCTTATTTTTGCCTTGATTGCTTCCACAGAACAACATGTTTTTAAATTGGTTAATTGGTATGAAATAAGTAATCATTATTGTTTTTTATGTCAAATGATAGAAGTAATCCATTGTTGTGTGTTGCTGAATTTTAGAACTCATAAGCATGGGATATTTTACTAGTATGAATGTATAGATACGTATGTGTGTGTGTGTATTTACCTACGCATTCATATGTTTTAATTAAAACCAGTCTTGTAATTTTCAACTGAAATCTCTTTTGCCCTATTTTACCATAACATGGAAATGATTAGAATACCGAATGAAAAACTACATTAAACTTACCTTAAATAGTATTTTGAAATAAATATACATCAAAGATTTAGTAGATTCATTATGCCTTAAGGAATGATTATTAAACATAAAACTATGTTAAAGACATCAAATCTTGAAATAAACATGACATATTCTTCATGGATTTTAAATTCACATATAAACTTCATTAACATCAAAATACGACGTAAATGTATGTACTTTCATCATCGTATTAAAATAAATCAGTTGTTATTTAAACTTGCATTATGACTATCCCTTTGGAAAGAGAATGTTTACATTGTTTTCAGTATGCATTGTGACTCTTTGAGGGTTTACCTTCCGGGATGGGTGCCAAATATGGGTTATTAGAGAAGTATGTTTTCTTTTTCAAACTCTACACACCATTGTACGGTTATTATGCTTTGGCCAAAGCAGATTGTATCATTGAAATAGATGACTTATGCCTAGTTGTTATGTTGTATTCTCTGCCACATCCTGATATTAGATCATTGCATTCATATTAGAGTGAATCATGTAGATATATTAGGCATGCACCGGGTTCCACCCTGTCTTCTGGTTACAAATTGCTAGGCACTTCGTGTAGGGTCGGGTATTCTTCCAGTAGGAAGGATTTTGGGGAAGCATAAGCTTCGTGGTTGGGCGAAAAAATTGCCTAAACCATGTTCTCATCTTCAGACTTAGCAAATGATCATGGGGATCGATGGCGGTCAAAGATTTGATTATTATTCAGTTATTATATTGTATCTTATAGATTTGGATCCCACATTGTATGATGGTGACTAATGGGTTTGAGAACCTATGATATATTTATATTCATGTATGACTTTATATGTATTGTTCACCTAGATTTGACATTATTACAAGTGAAATGTGAATATTGGAATTGTAAACATTAAGATGTTATTTGATTTTTGATTTAATTGTTAAACTTTGAGTTATTTCCTAATGATCATTAAGTTGAGGCATTTAGGACTTTACATTTGGTATCAGAGCCAAGTTCCAACATTGGGAGCTCTGGGGTGTTTGTGTTGCTCAGTTTGCTCAAGCATGTGTGGGTCCTTGTTTGTTTGTGTGCTGTGAGTAGCATGTGCCCTCTATTGATATGTCTTCCTTGCATGTGTGTGGTGAGTAATATGTTATTATGGGTTAGATAAACCCTAGTGTTTGTCGAGAAGTTTCTTATGTGTATTTTCCTTCTTGATGCCTTGAGTGCTTGACATGAGCCTTTGCAGTGTGTGACCACCTATGATAGTGGAGTTTGTAGGAGTCTAGGACAACACTGAGAGGGGGGGTGAATCAGTGTTGTATAAATTTTAACCTTTTGCAAATTTTATTTATTAAGACAAAAGAGGAAGACATTGTTAAACACATATACATAAGACTACTGATAAAAGAGGATATAAAAAACACCTCATGAGTAAATCATACACACACACACACAAAAGATCAATATGAAACATGACACAAGATTTGCATGAGTGGAAAACCCTCTAGGGGTAGAAAAACCACTCCAAAACTGCCTCACTGGCTTTATCAAAAACCTCACTGATTACAATGTTTAGAAGCACCAACTTCAAGGAGCACCAACCCCTAATAGGTCTCACTGACCATACAAGCCTCATTGGCTACAAGATGCCTCACTAGCTGAAATTTGCCTCAATGGCATATTGTGCCTCACTGGAAAACACAATTACTATTATCAAAAACATCAAATTTTGTGTGTAAGACATGATTGCCATTCAATTTGATTTGCACCATTGTATACTCTGTGTTTCATCATACAGCCTTATACTTCCTATTTGATTTTTAAATCAAGACCATCTTCTTTTACACACTTCTGCAAACAAGCTCCTCTTACAAATCTCTGTAAACAATTATCTCTGTAAATTGTCTCTATCAATCTTTCATCAATCACTGCAACCAAAGCTTGATTCCTTGCAATCAAAAACATTACAAACCTCTGCAAGTCTCTTTTAATCTGCAAATTAGTTCACTCAACCATTCATATGTATCATCAAATTATCTTCTGTATCACACACATAGCAATATCTAATTCATCTATGTTTTCTTTTCAAAAGGATCTTGTAGAAAATGTCTTCATTTCTGCATAAATTTCCACACACACAGACTGTCAATATACTTGTGAAGCCAATAAATATGAGATACCTTTCCACATTCTGCAAAATCATTTTCATCTTTTCATGACCTTTCATATTCATTTCAATGTGAATATTTTGTTTTCAAAAACACAAAGCACTTGCAAAACTTTTATCTTCAATCTTTTCATCTTCTCCAATCTGAAAAAAATATTTTCAATCTGCAAATATTAATCTTTTAATATAATCCTATACTCTTCTTCAAACTCTTCATCTCCTCTGTATATTCACCCGTATTAAAAATTTAATGACCCTGCATATATATTTTCAAATCCAAAATAAAATACCATAAATGATATCCTTTACACAAAATCTTCAGTCAATTCATCTTCTCTGAAAAAAAATCAATCTGCCCTATTTGTCATTCATCTTCTGCATAAAAATCTCCATTAATAAATCAATCTCATCATCTTAAAAAAAACTTCTCACAAAAAAATCATTCACCTTCATCTTCTTCAAAAACCTCCAATTTGTGAAAATCATCTTTAATAAAAATCAAAATCATCTTTAATAAAAAACTTCTATCTTCAAGGACTCTTGGTCTTCGTTGTCACTTAAAATAGAAACAAATATGTTTTTAGCCTTTTTAAAAAAACAAAAAACTCCATATAAAAAGGCTTTATTTGAAGTCAACAATAGAAATGAGATTTAAAAACAATAAAGTTTCTAATATAAACAAAGAGACCATAGAGATCGGGCTGCCACTTTAAGAAAGGCTCGAAGCACATAAGGAGGGGTCGAGTCTTATGTCACATGTGACTTTTTAACATTTTTTTTTCCATCGGTCTTTTTATTATTTTTTATAAAATATGCTTATAGAATATAGCTATTCAAACTTAAAGACATGTTTATTGGCTCTCAAATGATGATTGATACCATTGGTTAAATACAAGGACAAAGACATCATTATAATGACACTTAAATGTTAAAAACATCAATCACTATACATATGAAATGAAGACCTCTCAACCATTAAATGCCACTATCATTTTAATTTATGTCACTGGAACTTGCAAGCACCTGTAACTTTTGCCATACCTCTTGTATGATATACTGCATACTAAAAACATCATGTCCTCTACTTGATATAGTACCATCCATGTTTAAACATCACTAAGTCAAAGTATCATAATACCAAATATGAACCAAACACACATCATAAACACATATGAGACCACGACTGAAATTTCCTTAACCATGAATTCTTCTAAAGCAAAAACACACTTACTATGAAGGTCATCATTTCACACTGCATAACCATGGATGATGAACATTTGTCAACACTTGACAACCCCAAACAAATCATCTTGTGACCTCACTTACCAAACACCAAGAACATAAACAAGATATGAACTCCATCAAGCACCATGAGCATTAACAACTCCAACCATCAATGGTAAACAACTTAACTGACAACATCCTTATTTAAGGCATAATCAACACACTTATCCTGTCCAAATGAACAAATCCTGATTGATGTTCCTGATAGAGTGAACAACTTTGAAAGACATGATCCTAAACAACCTATGTCAATAGTGCAAATCACTGATGATACCTTATGAAGATGCACACTAACTCAACACCCTCAATACCTTTTTGACATCAATGACAAACAACTACCATTAGAGTTATGAGGACCTTGTGTGAAAGTAAATACCATGTTCCAAGTGTGGTTGAACTTGGTTTACTCTTATAGGAGTTATGCATTATATATGAACAAGAGGATGTTTTGATCATATGCTTGATATGTGAAGAATATTGTTGAACCTTGTTGTGTGCAAGAGTAGCATATCCTCATAATGCTTTCTTGAAATGTATATTGCATTGCCTTATTGAGAGCATGTCCTTGGGTATGGATTAATTATGCGGTTGTAAGATAGATAGTGTTGCATCACATTTCTAGAATAGATCATTTAGGGTAATGACTTATGTTCCTTGATTGCATTCTTCCCTAGGATTCATGTGGGAACCTGGGTGTAATTATTGCATTTCATTATTTGAAGAGTTAAAGAGAAAAAGGGGTTGTGAAAAGGGTCTTTTGCATAGTCCTTGTGATATTTGAAGTGTTAGAATCTTGAGTGAATTAGCAAACCCTGCATCTTGTGACTTGAGTTGTGATTTTTTGCATTGCTTAGTGTGCATTCAATATGCTTGTCATCATGTTGTGGAGAATTTTAGCATCATGTGAAAGGAACGTTGGGTAATTTCTTGACCCCAACCTAATCCTCCCTCGTGTTTTAATTTATGATATATTATCCATATGTTATATTGGTGAATCCTTGATTGGTAAGAAGTGTTAACCGCTGCCTATTAGAGAGATTGATGTGCTTAGATATAGATATATTGCTTGTGAATCTGATTTTGTCCTAGTTTAATCTTGATTGCTGGCTAGTTTCTAGTGGATTACTGTGTGTGTCTTTACGTAGTGATTGTATGCAACTTTTGGTTGCTTGGCATCATTGAGTGATGTTCATGTGGTTAGGTAGAAATAATCTTATGGTATAGATGTGATTGGATTCTTAGAAGATTCATTTGTTTGATGTGATTGAGTGTATTCTCTTACTCACCTCAGATCAAGGTGTAGTGTAGCATTGTACTCCATTTCTAGTGGCTAGAATTAGTCACACAATTCATGTAACGTGGAACTTTTGAACTTTAATATTTTATTTTATTTTGACTTTGGTAAATTTTTTAAATGTTGTATGGGCCAGCATTGAATTTTATTTATTTTTATTTATGAATAAGTATAGCCATCGAAATTTGATATTTATTATCTTGTGACCTTTATGGTCATGTTTGATTTACTATTGAAACTGAGCTCATTTTATGCCTTATTATTGAAAATTGACTTTTCTTCCAATTTGATATTTTATTATTTATTTATTATTGATGGCTATGCTTGAATGTTTTAATTGCTGGTCATGTATCATGTTATGTTGTGTATCGTGTTATGTTCTCTATTGTGTCCATGATGGACTTCTAATGGATTGTATAAGGGAGTAGAATGCGGAGAATATACTAGTACTTGATGTGTGTATTACTAGAACTATGATAGGTTAAATTCATTGGTTTGTGGATAAATGCAAGCGAATATTGTGTGAAATGTTGAGTAATGGTTTTGTGTTTCTATCACTTGATGAGAAATGTATTCTGTATGAGCTTAAATGTGGATTCATGACTGTGTAGAGAATTCATTTGGATTGAATCTTGCTTTTAGTAAGTGTAATTGGATGAATGTTGGCTTAGTCCACCAACTTTGGTTGTTCTTGCTTGTCTCGTTCCTATTGGTCTTGAACATGATGCCATGCCCTTGTGTTCACAATTGGCAGAATCTATGAGGTGGTGTCTGTTGTATGTAAGTTCCATAACTGCCCTCATGTTTTGACATAGTGTAGGGTATGATGGAGCCTTAGTGCATGAGCAGGTAATGTATATAGATATTTATGGTATTATAGTTGTCTTTTTGCTCTTGTTAAGTTGCCAACCTTGGAAATTGAGTTGCTTCAAAGTTTCTCCTTAGTAGTTGGAGGTTTCCTAGCTTGATGGTAGAAGGAATGCAATTCTTATATGAAGAAGTTGTTGTCCTTTGTATTCCATTTTATGGATACATGATGTTATGCCATGAAGAAGCCTTGTGTTGCCTAGTCGATCATGAATTCATGATCAAGTTGTGTTGTTTGACCTTTTGGTCTAGCTTAGTTAAGAGAAAATGGTGGTATGGTGGAGTAGTCTAGCTCCTTGCTAGTATGTTGTTCCTGTCTTAGATGTGCTCCTAGTAAGTAATAGGTTGATAAGCCTTGCTTGATAAAAGTGTTTATGTTGTTAGAAGGTGTGGTTAGATTCTTTCCTCTAAGAAACTACTTGGTTGATCCTAGTTTTGGTAGTGTAGAGCTAAAGTGTTAAAGAAAACATTTCTTCAAGGAGTGGAGCATGAGGAAGTATCTCATGTATGGAAATCATGTCTAGAGTTGAGACATGTGGTAGTGTTGCATATAACCTTTGAGTTAGCTTACCTGATCCTTGAATTCTTTTGTTGTGGATAGTGCCTGAGGAAGGACTGTTGGGAGAATAATCTTTTGTTGCAATTTTCCTTGAGAGTGGATATGGTAGCTTTGTGAGTCTCCTTAACTTAGTGAGAGCTTGAGAGGTTATCCCAGCGTAGTTGTGGTCCTAAGTTTTACAGACTTAACTTTCTATTACACTTTTTGGGCTAGCGCCTCTTCTCATTGTAATGGCAGTTGGAGGCTGGAGTGGTGTAGTCTCATTGGAGTTGTATGCATGATGGTTGGTTTTGATCTAGTTGGTGTACCTTTGGAGATTTGTTTTGATATTGGAGATCTCGACCTAGTGTTGGTTAGGAGAACTGTTTTCTTGAAATTATGTTATGGTTTCTATGTGATTGCATGTACATTATGATGATTGATTCATGCTTATATGTGTCTATGATGGACTAAGATTTGCCTCATTTGGTGTGCTCTGGTGGTGAGATTATTTTTCCTTATAACTTCATTGTTGTGATGATATTTTGATTATGCTCTGACAAGAGTGTTGTATGTTACTTGTATGTAATTGGATGGTAGTTGTACCATGTGTCAGTTATGTTCTTTGTATTTGCAATTGGGCCATGTGTGATGTTTATATTGATTGACATACTTTATTGGACCCAGAAGTGGTGCTAGTGGAGCCCACTCGAATTCTTGATAGACACAAAGGGCAATAGTAAGATACTTTTATTATCTCTTTACGTGTGTAGTAAATGTGTAATAACAATATTGCTCAGTACAAGGTCAAGTAGGACCAATATTTTGTGAACAGTACCACATGGGAGGATGTTAATAAGATTGATAGATCATTTCCGCATTTGAGGAATTAGCATAGTTGCTTTAATTTCATGCATGTTAGAGATACTGTGATACTTTGAGGATGATACATTTTATACATTGGTAGTATTAGTATGATACATTATTAATTTAGTAGGATGTAATAAGACATTGAGACGATGTCTCTTCTAAGTGGGGAAGGATGTCACATCTTGATTTGCTTCAATTGATTTCATTTATGTTTAATTCATGGAAAACTATTAAACTCTACTTAATGATTGGTTTAGAATAATTACGTATGCTTGATTAATAATTGTGAATGATGGAAATTAGTAAGTGATGATTATGATTATATTACTTTACATTCGCTTTGGCTATGATTTTGGGAAACTAACCTATTGTAAAAGAATTGAGTGATATGAATGGCAGGTAAATGTTGAAGGCGAGAACTTGGTTCAGGTAGAGGTGACCTAGCCATTTGACAAACAACTAACAAGATGTGACCCTTTATGCCTACACACACTGGCGTAGTATCATGCATTATGAATGATATTCTCATTTTGCATAGTTAGATTAGATGGCATATGATGTTGCATGTTTGGATGATGGTTCGATGATTGTTTTTCAGCATGTATGAGTTCACATTCAATGAATCAGAATAATTAAATACTTAATGATTCATCTTTCCTTCTGCTATGTGATGATAGACTCAATAACTGTTGATATTTTTAAAATTGCCCTCATTAGATTTTATGCAAATATATATATATATATATATATATATATATATATATATATATATATATATATATATATATATATATATATATATATATATATATATACATACTTACATGCAATAAAATATAATTGAATTTATTAAAATATAAATATAAATATGAATAATAGATATAAAAATAGATATATTTATTTAATATATTAAAAGCTAAATTAAGAGTTTCTTTATTAAAAGAAAGAGAAAGCTTATTTTATTAAAAAAAACTAAAAAGCTAAGTTTAAGAGTTTCTTACGTAGGATTTAGAAAAAAGGGGAAGGCTTTTAGTTTAACTAAAATTTAATGCATGCTTTTCTTTCAAAAGACATGTGTTCTCTTTTTTAAGACTGGTGTTGTTTTTTTAAAGACGGGGAATATTTTTTCTATGAAAGGGGATTAAAAACTCTTTTTAGGAGGATAAAAAAGAGGAAGAAAGCAATTACCAGGAAAAAAAAGAAGAAAGAGGAGGATGCGTTCAGATTGGAGGGAATATATATAGATTCATAGAGGTCAATTTGAAAGCCATAGGCAGAGCTAGAAGTGAGTTTTGCAAGTAAAAACTAGGTATTTCTTAGTTTCCAAGTATTAAAATGTTTTATATGAGTTATAGATGCCAAATCATCTTCCTTGCTGGCAATTCCTTATAGATCTAAGTTTTTATTTGGTTGCCTTGGAAAAATTGTTTTTTAACACTTTATAACAGAGGAAATGGAGGTATATTAACAATGAGTTCCATGAAATGGTTTTGTTTCTTTTACTCTTATCTCCGTTGTTCTCTAAAATAGATTGTATAGAGATTTCCAAACAAGCTATTCTGAAGCAAAACTCAACACCTCTCTGGCTGTATATAAATCAGTGTTTTGATAAACCTCTATTCCTAAAGATTATAAATTAGTTAATAAATTAAACCCTCCTTGGCTAGTTATGCGGTCCATGTACAGGCATATGTATCCATCTGAGCATACATATACTTGTATATGAACACATAAACTCTTTCTTTGACTGTAAAATTACCAAAAACTTTGATGTTCCTCTAATTAGTTTTCCAGAACAACAATAATGTTTTATTGAAATGCAAGATTAGTGGTGTAGGGGCACCATGATAATCAAGTATTCAAGTTTTGTAAATAAGTCTTTTTGTTAGGTTGTGATGTGTATAGTCATGTGTCAAAGTGAATAAGGTCCTAATAGACCACTTAGTATGTAATAGGGGTCCATTTTGAGTATAGGAGTCATATTTTTGTAATATTGTCAAAATTTACTATGTAAAAGGGCAAAAATGCATCATAAGTGGAATACCAAAGGTCATAAGTCTAAAAGTCAGTTGGGAGTCATTATTTTTGGAGGGAAAGTTATGTGGATATGAAGAAGAACACGCTGTAAAACAAATGGAATGATTTTTGAAGTAATTTGAAGTACAAACTAATAAAGATATCCATGTTTTTACTATTTTTTCTGTATTTTATGCCATTCCCAGCCTTGGTACGGTTTCGTACAAGGACTAAATGCTCTAAAAGTTTATGAATTTGAAAGAGGACAAAGTTAACATCCAAATAAACTTGGTTTGAAGGTTTCACATCAAATTTGGTGGGAGTTTGACTCATATTTCTAAAACTGCCTGTGTATACCCTGTTTTGAGGGTTTGTGAGTTTTCAAAATGCAACAACACCCATTCCACTAGTTGTGGTCTCTGTAATTTGGTGGAATGGGTGGATTAGAGTAGGTTAAGATGTCTATGAGTTAACCAAGAGTAGAGAAGGAGTTTTGATGGGGTTTTGGAGGCTGCCCCAAGTAGTTTTTGCATGAATTTGACTTAAAAAAAGGTGGTTTTGAGTGTGAGTTTGATGAAACTGAGTTGCTGGAAGCTAAAGGAGAGTTTGGGAAGCATGTGCAAACCCAACACAATATGTCTGAGCCATTAGGAAAGTGTGGCAAGTTGTGGAAGGTGCAAAACCAATAAACTTTCATGAAAACTAGCCTAAAACAAGCCTAGAGTAAGGGTATGGTAGTTTGGTGATGTAGAAGACTTTCCAATGCTTAAAAATTGTTGATTTGGTCTATTGGAAACCTAAAAAGAGTGATAAAGTAGGTGGGAGAAGTTTGGGCTAAATATTTTGAGTACTTGCTTTGGAAAAGTGGGCTAATTGGCCTAGTTGCATAACAGGGACAATCATTTTTTGGCTGGGGTGTTCCAAAACAACCATATCTAAATTATTGATATGTTGAATAAATTGATAATGGGTATCTAAAAAACTAACCCTCATGTGGGTTTGAGGTGTATTCTGAAAGTTATGCTCAAAAAATCCCTAAAATAGGGCTACAAGGAGTTAGGGACAGTTGTGAAGGAAGACCTAAAATTTGGTGTGTCAAACTTTCTCAAGTGATTGGATTGAGTCCATGGAGAGATAATATCACCTTCCACTACATTAATTGGTATCAGAGCATAAGGAATAGGTCCTTGGAGATTGAAAGTTGCTGATTGAAGAGAAGAAAGTAGGAAGTTGAACAGTCAAGTATCAAGATGCCTCCAAAGAAAGATACTACAGTAAGGAAGATGCAAGAGATGGAAGAGAATCTTGAGAGGAAATTGAGAAAGTTGCAAGAATTCCAAAATAATTTTTCAGTAAGGTTGGAAAATGTGGAAATAGGGCAAAGGAGAGGTGTGGATGTGAGTGAGGAAAGTGAGACTGAAGATGAAGAAGAGGGAGAATATGGAGATGTAGAAGAAGAGTTGGATGCTCAAGACCAAAGAATGGCCAAGTTACTAAAGGTAGTAAAGGGAAACAAGCACAAGGTAAAAGTTGATTTGCCAATGTATGATGGTATTTTAGATGAAGAAGCATTGTTAGATTGGATTACTGCTCTAGATAATTTCTTTGAATGCGAGGATGTACCTGATGAGGAGAAGGTGAAGATTACAAAAACAAAATTGAAAGGGCATGCATTAGTTTGGTGGGACTATGAACAAGCTGAGAGAAGAAGAAAAGGTAAGTCTAAAATTGTTTCATGGGATAGGATGGTAGCTAAGATAAAAGAAAAATTTCTGCCAAAAGATTATGCTATTCAAATGTCAAAGAGACTTCAAGATTTAAAGTAGAGGGAAATGGATGTGAAAACATACACTAATGTTGGGATAAGGTGCCATTAACCTTGTAAATCCCAATATTGTATTTATTCTATTTATTATTTGTAATTTGTAATTACCCATAAGGGATGTACAAGTCTCACCAGTAGTAGTAAAAATTATTTACTGTCCACGGTAATTACGGAGTTACTGCATGGTAAGTCTCAGAGTTACCTGTGGTAGTTATGAGATGTCATTTACTATGGTAAATGGTAATTGGTCAAAGTGGGGTGCACATGTGGAGGAATAATCTATTTTTAGTGTTATGATGCACATCATAGATGCTGTAAGAGGGTGTAAGAGATTCTATGACAACTATAAGTTGTCATAAGAATCTATGACAACTATAAGTTGTCATAAGAATCTATGACACTAATAATAGCATATGACGCGTCATTGTTAGCTGCCATTGCACCAAAAGATCAACCTATTAATGCCCGATACAACCACTTGACTTAACAAGTACGAGAGACGGTTAAGCTCTTATCGCAAACCACCGCAGTGCTGCGTTGAACAAGGAGACCAAGGGCCACACCTTGCAACAATCCCACTCCCAGCGCAAGCGTGGGGTTTGAACCCGTGACCTCAGCTCTGATACCAATTGTTAGCTGCCGTTGCACCAAAAGATCGACCTATTAATGCCTGATACAACCACTTGACTTAACAAGCATGAGAGGCAGTTAAGCCCTTGTCGCAAACCACCGCAGTGCTGCACTGAACAAGGAGACCAAGGGCCACACCTTGCAACAGTCATAAGATGCTGTAAGTGGCTATTTTTAGCCCCAAGGCATTCAAGCTTGCATGGGCACTTTTTCCCAAGTGTAGGATGCATGTATGACAACATTTACGACCTTGTAAGAGCCTATTCTTGGCCATGGACGCCTAAGGTTGTATTGTTGACTCTTGATAAGTGTTATGGGCTTGTAAGAAGTCATTTAATGTCTTGAGGTTGTGTAAATTCTATTAAAAAATCATAGCATAGTAGATGAGATGTATATAACAGTTTACAGGTACCCAGGTTTTATCGAAGTGAAGGTTGGAGGATAGAGGAAGTGAATGTATTTGTAATCTCCTTTTGTGAAGATAATACAACTTGACCTCTTTTCTTGGTGGAGTTTTTTACTTGAAAGGGTTTTCTCCACATTAAACACTTGTGTTATGTGCTTCATTCTATTTCTGGTATATTTTTATATTGTGGGTTTATGTTTTGTTACAATCTCCATTAATAACACAGTTAAAGTTTGCTGAAATTTATCTCAAATCAGATTTACATTAAAGTAGTGTTGTTTTCATTTCTAACATTTGGTATCAGAGCCTGGCCAGCTTTGACTCTTGGGTGGTAGTGTGGAAGCTATAGCTACAGTGGGAGATTTGGTTGTGTTTGTTTTGCAGATCTTGTGTTGTTATTATGGCTGCATCCACCGTTGCATCAACCTCTTGATTGGACATTGAGAAGTTCAACAGAATGGGGTATGAGTTGTGGAAGCTAAAAATGGAAGATTTCTTGGAAAAAATAAACCAATGGTTGGCTGTCCAAAAAAGAGAAAAAACCTGACGATGTATCTCAAGATGAGTGGGATAGACTGGATAAGAAGGTACGGGGAACCATCCGGTTGTGTCTTTTAAACTCTGTCCTATTGAATGTCACAAAGGAAGAGACTGCATACAAGTTGTGGAAATGGTTGGGTGAGATCTATCAAGCCAAGAATATGGTAAATAAACTTTATTTAAAAAGAAAATTGTTTTCCATGAAAATGCGAGAAGGTGAATCAGTTGCAGAGCATTTAAATTCTTTTAATTTGTTAGTGAGTCAGCTTGATTCAGTAGATGTTGAGGTTAGTGAGGAAGATCAATGTATCTTACTTCTTTATTCTTTACCTGAGTCTTAGGAGAATGTTATCCTTGCTATCACTGCTAACCTCGTGGATCTGAAGTTGGATGCTCTTGTTTCAGTGCTACTGTCACAGGAATTGAGGAAGAAGAGTTTAGATAGTTCAGGGGATGCTCTCAATGTCAGGGGAAGGTCTAAGGAGAGAGGACCTAAGGTAGATCAAAAAGGGGCTAAGGACAAGTCCAAGGGCCAGTCTAAGACTCCTGGTAAAAAGAACAGAGTTAAGTGTTGGAACTGCAGTAAAAGAGGACATGTGAAGGAGTGCATAAATCCCAAGAAATAGTGGGAGAGTGCTTCAAAGAAGTCCTCGAATGGAGGTGAAGAAGTTTTACTTTCTGCATGTAATCTTGTTTCTAATGACCACTGGTTGGTTGACTCAGGATGCTTGTTTCATATGACCCCACATAAGGAATGGTTCTCCACATATGAAGAATATAATGGAGGTAATATCTACCTTGGTGATAACTCTACATATCAGATTGTTGGGAAAGGAAAGGTATTGTTGTGTTTCAGTGATGGGAGGATTAAAATCCTCCCAAGTGTTTTACATGTTCCTGGATTAGCTAGAAATCTGATTTCAGTTTCGAGGTTGAATGATTTGGGAATGCATGTGACATTTGACAAGCATGGCTGCAGATTGGTGAGAGGGAACTTGGTGGTAGCGAAAGGGAAGAGATTCAGGAACTTGTTTAAGATTGAAGCCACTACAGTTTATAATGCCTCCTATGTATCTGAGGCCACTACTGAAAATACATGTATGTTGTGGCACCGTAGATTGGGCCACACAAGCAATAATGTACTGAAAACTATTAAGAATAAAAAATTGTTGGACAATTTCTCTTATTCTGATGAGCACTTTGATTTCTGTGAGCATTGTGTGTTTGGTAAACAAAATAGAAAATCATTTCCTTCAGGAAGCAATAGAGCAAAAGAGAAGCTAGAAATTATTCATACGGATGTGTTTGGACCTGTGGATAATGAATCTATCAGAAAATCTTGTTATTTTGTAACCTTCATTGATGATGTATCTAGATTTACATGGATTTATTTTATGAAGCATAAATATGAAGTTTTCACTAAGTTTAAGGAATTCAAAGTCTTAGTAGAGAACCAATCAGGTTTAAAGATAAAAATATTAAGATCTGACAATGGAGGGGAATATTGCTCTAAGGAATTTGATGAGTTTTGCAAGCATGCAGGTCTAATTAGACAAAAGACAACTCTGTATACACCATAGCAGAATGGTGTTGCAGAAAGGATGAACCGAACAATTATGGAAAGGGCCAAAAGTATGCTTAGTGATGCACAGTTGGATAAATGCTTTTGGGCAGAGGCTGTGTGTACTGCTTTCTACTTGATAAACAAATCTCCTTGTAAGGCTCTTGATTTGACACCTTATGAAGTGTGGACAGGTAAGAAACCATCTGTTTCACATTTAAGGGTTTTTGGCTATGAGGCTTTTGTTCATGTGCCTAAGGAAAAGTGATCTAAGTTGGATCCAAAGGCTGAAAAATGTACATTCATTGGATATGGTGATAATGTGAAAGGTTATAAGCTTTGGAATCCACTAACCCGCAAGATTATCTTTTCTAGAGATGTTATTTTCAAGGAACTTAGAGCTATTTTTGAATCTGAGCAGCCAAAAGAAAAAGATGAAAAGGTCAAGAAGGTGCACTTTGATTTAGAGCAGCAAAATGTGCCTCAGAAAGAACAAAATGATGGATTGGGGGGTGAAGAAGAAGAAGAAGATTCAAGTAGTTCTGATGAAGATGAGTTTGTTGTTATAGAAGAAGTTGGTGCAGATGATCATGCAGAAGAACAAGTTGAGATTCTTACTCTACCCTTGAGGAGATCCACAAGACAATGAAATCCAGTTGACAGGTATAGCCCACCAGAATTCTGTTGTGTATATGCTTTATTGAGTAGTAATAATGAACCTAGATCCTATAGGGAAGCTATTTCAGCAGATGATAGTGAGTCTTGGCAGCTAGCCATGCAGGAGGAGATGATGGCGTTGGACTCTAATAACACCCAGGATCTTGTTCTTTGCCCAAAGGAAGAAAGGCCATAGGTTGTAAGTGGGTCTTCAAGAAGAAGTTTGGAGCAGACGGGCCATTGGAGAAGTACAAGGCTAGACTGGTAGCCAAGGGCTACTCCCAGAGAAAGGGAGTTGATTTTGGTGAGATATTCTCTCCTATTGCTAAATTGACTTCTATTAGATTTCTTTTATCCATTGCTGCAACTTATGATTTGGAGATTGAGCAAATGGATGTTAAGACTATGTTCTTGCATGGAGATCTTGAAGAAGAAATTTATATGCAACAACCTACAGGTTTTGAGGTAAAAGGAAAAGAAAATTGGGTTTGCAGGTTAAAGAGGTCTCTTTATGGTCTTAAACAGTCCCCCAGAATGTGGTATCAAAAGTTTGACTCATTTGTTTTGAAATTGGGTTTTGTTAGAAGTGAGGAGGATCATTGTGTTTACATTCATTGTGTTGATGATTCTATACTGGTTATTGCTTTGTATGTTGATGACATGTTGTTTTTTAGCAATACTAAGGGTATGGTCAGTGAGCTTAAATCCCAACTTTTAGGTGCATTTGAGATGAAGGATCTTGGTGCTGCAAGGTATATTTTGGGAATGAAGATTAGGAGGGACAGAGTTAACAAAAAGCTTTGGTTGTCACAAAGTAAGTATGTGAATACTATTTTGCAGAGATTTAGTTTGCAGGACTGTAACCCAGTTAGAGTTCCTTTACCCATTGGTACTAAGATTTCATTAGATATGTGTCCAAAGACTGAGGATGATCTTGAGGATATGTCTAATGTACCATATGCTCATGCTGTAGGGAGTTTGATGTATGTAATGGTTTGCACTAGACCAGATATTCCCCAAGCAGTGGGAGTTTTGAGCAAATTTATGTCTAACCCTAGTAGACAACATTGGAACTATGTGAAGAGGGTGTTTAAATATCTTGCAGATTGGGTAGGTGACTTGGATAGTTGAAGGTCAACTAGTGGCTATGTGTTTACTCTATTTGGAGGTGCAGTGAGTTGGATGAGTAAAAGACAGCCCACAGTTGCTTTGTCCACTACAGAAGCAAAATATATGGCTGCTGCTCATGTCTCTAAGGAGATAGTTTGGTTGAGGAGACTGTATACAGGTATTGGTTTTGATTGCAGGAATATTCAAATTGGTTGTGATAGCCAGAGTGCTATTTGTTTGGCTAAGAATCCCATGTATCATGCTCGGACTAAGCATGTTGATGTTTAGTATCACTTTGTTCGAGAGTTGGTTGCAAATGGAGAGATTGAGCTGAAGAAGATAGACACTCAGGAGAATGTTGCAGATTCATTGACCAATCCTGTGAGCATAGAGAAGTTCGTGTGGTGCAGAGAGGCCATGGGCCTTGTTTCTAGTGCCTGATTATTTTTCATTTGATTTCCTATGGGTTGATTTACAATGTATAATGTCAAGTGGGAGAATGTTGGGATAAGGTGCCATTAACCTTGTAAATCCCAATATTGTATTTATTCTATTTATTATTTGTAATTTGTAATTACCCATAAGGGATGTACAAGTTTCACCGGTAGTAATAAAAATTATTTACTGTCCACGGTAATTACAGAGTTACTGCATGGTAAGTCTCAGAGTTACCGGCGGTAGTTACGAGATGTCATTTACTATGGTAAATGGTAATTGGTCAAAGTGGGGTGCACATGTGGAGGAATAATCTATTTTTAGTGTTATGACGCACATCATAGATGCTGTAAGAGGGTGTAAGAGATTCTATGACAACTGTAAGTTGTCATAAGAATCTATGACACTAATAATAGCATATGACGCGTCATAAGATGCTATAAGTGGCTGTTTTTGTCCCCAAGGCATTCAAGCTTGCATGGGCACTTTTTCCCAAGTGTAGGATGCATGTATGATAGTATTTATGACCCTGTAAGAGCCTATTCTTGGCCATGGATGCCCAAGGTTGTATTGTTGACTCTTGACAAGTGTTATGGGCTTGTAAGAAGTCATTTAATGTCTTGAGGTTGTGTAAATTCTATAAAAAAACCATAGCATAGTAGATGAGATGTATATAACAGTTTACAGGTACCCAAGTTCTGCCGGAGTGAAGGTTGGAGGACAGAGGAAATGAATGTATTTGTAATCTCCTTTTGTGAAGATAATACAACTTGACCTCTTTTCTTGGTGGAGTTTTTTACCTGAAAGGGTTTTCTCCACGTTAAACACTTGTGTTATGTGCTTCATTCTACTTCTGGTATATTTTTGTATTGTGGGTTTATGTTTTGTTACAATCTCCATTAATAACACACAGTTAAAGTTTACTGAAATTTATCTTGAATCAGATTTACATTAAAGTAGTGTTGCTTTCATTTCTAACAACTAATGAGTTCTATAGATTGAGCATAAGGGCTGGACGTATGGTAGATGATGTTGAGAAAGTGGCCAAGTACCTTAGTGGACTGAGATTTAACATCCAAGATGAGATAATTATGCATAATCCAAAGACCCTAGAGGAATGTTATTAGATGGCAATAAGGGTAGAAGAAAAGGTTAAAAGGAGACAAGAAAAATCAGTAAGAGGCAGAGGCAACACTTCAAGAGGCAGGGGTACATATTCCTCTTCAAGACAAACCAATGAAGGTCAAGGTGATGCACAAAAGGGACAAGAATCATTGGCAGACATTAGAGGTGGATTTAGGGGATCAAGAGGCAGATTTGGAGGTGGTAGGAGTGCAAACATGTTCTCAAGAAGATGCTATAGTTGTAAGGAGTACGGTCACCCTGCTTGGAAATGTCCTGAAAGGTTTGGTGCTTCGTCAAGTGGTGGAGAAAGAAAGAATGAAAGGAGAGCTCAGATTGTACAAAAGGATAAATGTGAGAGTTCAAGTTCAAATACCCTACATATTGCACCTGAAGTTGGAGAGAATTTGATGGTGAGAAGAACCTTGTTTCAAGCACCCAAGGAGGAGGAGATGGCTCAAAGGAGGAAATTGTTCAAGACAACCTGCAAGTGTAAAGGTAAGGTGTGTAAAATGGTGATTGATTCAGGGTCTACAGATAATCTATTGTCTTGTGAAATGGTTGATAAGTTGCAGCTAGAAAGGATCCCTATGGTAACATCATACAAAGCTTCACGGGTGAGTGATGATCAATGTATTCTTGTTAGGGAGCAAGCATTTGTTGAATTTCAAATTGGTGCATATAGGGATAAAGTGCTTTGTGTTATCTTACCAATGAGTTGTTGCCATTTACTCCTTGGGAAACCATGGCAATTTGATAGGAAATCATTGTATGATGGTAGGGAGAACACCTACACCATTAAGAAGGATGGAAAAACTTTTAGATTAACTCCTGTGTAGGAAAATGGTGAAGCAAAAGCAAGGCAGCCAAGGTTATCATGATAGGCAAGAAGGAGTTCATGAAGCTTGGGGAAGAGAGAAACAAGGAGTGTGTAGCCACTTCCATGTTTGAAGACATCAAAATAAAGAATGTGAAAGATGCTTCAGTATTGAAAGACAAAGATAATGAGTTGGTGTCTAGTGCAGGACAAGAGAAGACAAGAGATGAAGTGTGTATGCAGCCACAAGGTGGGAGGAAGAAGGATGATGCAATCATGATTGGGACAGTGTTTTGTCAACTAGTTTCAAGTAAGGTCAGTGGGAAGTCATGTAATAAAAGTATAGAGGTTGGAAAATCTATCTTAGGCGTAGGAAGATTGATGGAAGAGGTGTCTAAACATGATAGGACAATAGTGACTATAAGGGCAGAGAACTTGGTGATAGAGAAAAGAGAGAAAGGTGCAGTGAATAAATGCAGTTGGCAGGGACATGTGACTGAGTTCAAGCATGAAGAAAAGGTGGAAAGGAGGATAAGTCAGGGTACAAATGGAGCAGGATTTTTTGAAGACACAAAGGCAAGTTCAACATCAAATTTTGGCAAGGTAACAGGGTAGTTTGTAGAAATAAGACAGTGGCAAGGTAAAGACCAGTCCAAGGATGCAAGGGATAGTGTAAGACTGCAGTACTCGATTCAAAGGAGAATTTGGAGATCAAGGTGGTTTTATGATAAAGCAAGGATCATGGCAATATAGTCCTCATGGGACATGAGGTCTTCTTTTTGGCAGGGTGTATGGTGCAGGGGCACCATGATAATCAAGTATTCAAGTTTTGTAAATAAGTCTTTTTGTTAGGTTGTGATGTGTATAGTCATGTGTCAAAGTGAATAAGGTCCTAATAGACCACTTGGTATGTAATAGGGGTCCATTTTGAGTATAGGAGTCATATTTTTGTAATATTATCAAAATTTACTATGTAAAAGGGCAAAAATGCATCATAAGTGGAATACCAAAGGTCATAAGTCTAAAAGTCAGTTGGGGGTCATTGTTTTTGGAGGGAAAAGTATGTGGATATGAAGGAGAACATGTTGTAAAACAAATGGAATGATTTTTGAAGTAATTTGAAGTACAAACTAATAAAGATATCCATGTTTTTACTATTTTTTATGTATTTTCTGCCATTCCCAGCGTTGGTACGGATCTGTACAGAGACTAAATGCTCTAAAAGTTTATGAATTTGAAAGAGGAAAGAGTTAACATCCAAATAAACTTGGTTTGAAGATTTCACATCAAATTTGGTGGGAGTTTGACTCATATTTCTAAAACTGCCTGTGTATACCCTATTTTGAGGGTTTGTGAGTTTTCAAAATGCAACAACACCCATTCCACTAGCTGTGGTCTCTATAATTTGGTGGAATGGGTGGATTAGAGTAGGTTAATATGTCTATGAGTTAACCAAGAGTAGAGAAGGAGTTTGGATGGGGTTTTGGAGGCTGCCCCAAGTAGTTTTTGCATGAATTTGACTTAAAAAAAAGGTGGTTTTGAGTGTGAGTTTGATGAAACTGAGTTGCTGGAAGCTAAAGGAGAGTTTGGGAAGCATGTGCAGACCCAACACAATATGTCTAAGCCATTAGGAAAGTGTGGTAAGTTGTGGAAGGTGCAAAACCAATAAACCCTCATGAAAACTAGCCTAAAACAAGCCTAGAGTAAGGGTATGGTGGTTTGGTGATGTAGAAGATTTTCCAATGCTTAAAAATTGTTGATTTGGTCTATTGGAAACCTAAAAAGAGTGATAAAGTAGGTGGGAGAAGTTTGGGCTAAAGATTTTGAGTACTTGCTTTGGAAAAGTGGGCTAATTGGCCTAGTTGCAAAACAGGGACAGTCAGTTTTTGGCTGAGGTGTTCCAAAATAACCTTATCTCAATTCTTGATATGTTAAATAAATTGATAATGGGTATCTAAAAAACTAACCCTCATGTGGGTTTGAGGTGTATTCTGAAATTTATGATAAAAAAACTCCTAAAATAAGGCTACAAGGAGTTAGGGACAGTTGTGAAGGAAGACCTAAAATTTGGTGTGTCAAACTTTCTCAAGTGATTGGATTGAGTCCATGGAGAGATAATATCACCTTCCACTACATCAATTAGATCTAGTCTTCTCACAGTAAACAATCATGACTAGCTGAGTATTCATTATATGATTTAAGAACCACATAATAATCTATTTTTTTTGCCATAAATGCTTGCACAAAACAACAGTACCGATTTATTTGAAATGCTAGAATAGACCAAATATTTCCATACTAAACAATCATGACTGGCTGAGATAGAGATCAAGATCTATGTAATAATCTAATTTTTTGTTGTAAATGCTTGCATAGAACAACAGTATTGATTTATTTGAAATGCTAGAATAGACCAAATCTTTCCATAGTAAACAATCATGATTGGCTGAGTATTCATTATAGAGATCAGGATCCAAGTAATAATCTCATTTTTTCCTTGATTGCTTGCACAGAACATGTTTTTAAATTGGTTAATTGGTATGAAATAAGTAATCATTGTTGTTTTCTATGTCAAATGATAGAAGTAATCCATTGTTGTGTGTTTATGAATTTTAGAACTCGTAAGCATGGGATATTTTACTAGTATGAATGTGTGTGTGTGTGTGTGTTTACCTATGCATTCATATGTTTTAATTAAAACCAACCTTGTAATTTTCAACTAAAATCTCTTTTGCCCTATTTTACCATAACATGGAAATGATTAGAATACCAAATGAAAAACTACATTAAACTTACCTTAAATAGTATTTTGAAATAAATATACATCAGAGATTCAGTAGATTCATTATGCCTTAAGGAATGATTATTAAACATAAAACTATGTTAAAGACATCAAATCTTGAAATAAACATGACATATTCTTCATGGATTTTAAATTCACATACAAACTTCATTAAAATCGAAATAGGACATAAATGTATGTACTTTCATCATTGTATTAAAAGAAATGAGTTGTTAGTTAAACTTGCATTATGACTATCATGTTTGGAAAGAGAATGTTTACATTATTTTCAGTATGCATTGTGACTCTTTGAGGGTTTACCTTCCGAGATGGGTGTAGAATATGGGTTATCAGAGAAGTAGGTTTTCTTTTTCAAAATCTACACACCATTGTATGGTTATTATGCTTTGGCCAAAGTGGATTGTATCATTGAAATAGAGGATTTATTCCTAGTTGTTATGTTGTATTCTCTGCCATATCCTGATATTAGATCATTGCATTCATATTAGAGTGAATCATGTAGATATATCAGGCATACACTGGGTTCCACCCTGTCTTCTGGTTACAGAATGCTAGACACTTCATGCAGGGTCAGGTATTCTTCCAGTAGGAAGGATTCCAGGGAAGCATAAGCTTCGTGGTTGGGCAAAAAAAGTACCTAAACCATGTTCTCATCTTCAGACTTAGCAGATGATCATGGGGATCAATGGCGGTCGAAGATTTGATTATTATTTAGTTATTATATTGTATCTTATGGATTTGGATCCCACATTGTTTGGTGGTGACTAATGGGTTTGAGAACCTATGATATATTTATATTCATGTATGACTTTATATGTATTGTTCACCTAGATTTGACATTATTACAAGTGAAATGTGAATATTGGAATTGTAAACATTGAGATGTTATTTGATTTTTGATTTAATTATTAAACTTTGAGTTATTTCCTAATGATTGTTAAGTTGAGGCATTTAGGACTTTACAACCCAGAAGGGATTTGAAGAGATTTGCAGTAGTTAGTGAGTAGTTTAGCAAAATAAAAACATGATTTTTTTATTTGGCGTGAGAAAAACACAGGGATCACCATTTTTAAGTGACCAATATCTTTGAATCTAGAAGCGACAGAAGACAACATGGCAGTGACTTGGAAGGCATAATTGACCCCTTTTGTGCAAGTAAATTTATCCAGGTATTTTTTCCTATTTTTGTATGCAATACTTAATGACTGGTTATGATTGTTTAAACATAGTAAATCGCCTTGTTGTTTCCATTCATTGTCTTTACTTTTCTTTATTTTATGCTGAGTGAATCACCCCACTTCCTGGCCACTATATTTAACCTTGGAGATGAAATGCAACAAATTTCCCAATCGCTGATAAAAAAATCACTCTCTGACAGACATAAATAATAGAGCTGATATCATTCTTAATTGCTGTTAGAAAACTAGTCTTTTAATTGAAATCAACGTCTTCTTAAATGATCAAACCAATGTGCAAATAACTCTTAAACTTAGTTGATAAGTATGGTATTCCTGTAGCTGACCTTTCTGTTGGAATTAGTTTGGACAACTGAGAGGGGGGGTGAATCAGTTGTCTCACAATTTAAATTTTTCTGCCTTTAATCTTCTTTTACAACTTATAATCAAATAAACATTAAAACATGAATCAATAACACATGAGAAAAAGTATAAATAACACACTTGACACCATGATTTTTAGCGTGGAAACCCGGTTAAGGGAAAAACTACGGTGGGGGTTAACCCACAAAAATAAATACCGTGTTAAAAGTATTTTTACAAATGACAATGCACATGCATTCGGGCTCACTGCCCAGAGCTCACTGCTCAATTAGAGGCTCATTGCCTACAAATGATTACAAGAGAATAATAGAGATTTTGAACTGATGAGAAGCATCTACTAATGCATGATTTCAGTTCTGGTTAAGCACAAAACACTGATCTTACACATTTCATCTTCACTCTACCCTGTTTACTGCTCTGCCTTCATCTGAATATTAGATCTTTGCTCTTTTCGCCTTTACTCCATATTTGCAGCTCACATACACCAAAATCATCCAAATCCATTAGCTATATATATCCGCATCCTGATCTTTAATTACTTTTCAGTCGGCTTCAAGAACACTTGGAATTTTATTGAATACTCTGCTCTATCGGCTAGATCCATGCATAACTTGAGACGTAGACCAAAACTTGCACATACAAATCATTAGTTAGGTCGGCTACTATCATTGATCAACACAACTTGTCCAACCAACAACTTCCATACATCTGGAACCAATATCAATTATAATGTCAGCTTGTTCTTCTTCTATTTGTTCTATCAAACTGTTAACCTGATACTCAGATGCTAATAACTGTTGACTCCTCCATCACCGGAAGACAAAATTTTGGATTTAGATTTTTCTGACAATGCTTATGACTCCCTCAGATTCACAACAAACTTTGATAGACTCCTGAGGAGATCCGGACCAAGATATCGGACCCTGTCACACACTCTGTTCTTGACTTCCCGGACTTAGACAGATCTTCAATTTGATTTTCGGTTTGGTCAAATTATGTAATGTGGATGTGTAGAGAGACTTGGTTGCCATCAATGACAACACTTATCATGCCTAGCAGTGTCTCATGCCAACAATCTCCCCCTTTGGCATTGATGGCAACACTTAGTGAAAAATGACTAAGTGTTGGAATAACTCCCCCTTTGCTTGTGCTCCATAATGTTGTTCACACTGCTTTCTGGTGCTCCCCCTTTGCTGGATTCCTCATTTTTCATTGCTCTTCACTCCCCCTTTGACATCAATGGCAAAGGGTGGGATCCACAATCACTAATGATGCAAAAACTCTATATATATGACCGCATATGTACAAATAGTCCATATGTTATATTTACATATATTTAAGGATATCTGCAAAAGTACTTTTTAACTATACAAATTTGGTGGCCCAACTTCTCTTCATACCATCCAAAATTAAAATGTGTCCTTTTAGCAGAAATGCATATGCTTCTGCCTTCCTTTGATTTGATTGATCACTTGTCCAGGCAGTACTTTGAGCCTCTAACAAGGTATTAAACATTGTTTCCAACTTAAGGGTAATCAGTCCCCAGAGCTCACTCATTCTTTCCATAATATTCTTATTTTCCTTGATAAGCTTCTTTATTTCATTTGTCAGGCTAATTGCTTGACATTCTTGGCTCACTGGAGATACTATTAAAGGATCAATACTTTGAGATAGGTCTAGCAACTTTTTCTCTTGCTCCTTTATCTTTTTCTCAATATCCTTTACTATTTTGGGCCATGATAAGAAAAACTTATATACATCACCACCATCCTTAAGAGCATTTTCAATACTCTTTATACCAATGTCGAGTGTTTTTCTATCATTACCTATAAGGCCTTTTAGTTCACTAAACCTCTTATCCAAAAATTCTTTCTAGATCTTTACTTCGGTTGACTTCTCAAAGGACTCAAAATTTGTATTTACAGAATGCACAAGATTTTTCAAATTACCAGAAGGAGAATCAAATGTATTCTTCTAATATGTGGGCATGATCTTTTCCAGTATTCCGGATGCTAGGCTTATCACCTCACTATCTTCTATGTGAGACTTCAATAATTTCTCCCTTGCTTTGGCCTGTGTGAATGATGCTATCTTTAGCATTTGATCCAGAGAGTGTCATAATTGATTGGTCCTTGTATTAGTTCCAGATCATCTAACTCTAGCATCTCCTTGCTGAGAAAACTCTGTACTGAATTCACAGTGTCTCTTTCCACACTTGCTATTTCAATTTCCTTCCCTTGTGCTTGGTTAAAGACATCAACCAGACTGTCTGGATTTGGTGCATTAGCACCATCTCCTTCTACTAGTTTTTCTTTTCCCTTTGCCTCTTCCTCTTCCTTCTCTTTCTCTTTTTCTTCTTCTTTCTCTTTGTCCTTTCCAGAGTCATCAGTAGCAGGAGGATCTAGAGGATCATGGCCAGCATTTGCTTCTTCTATCAATACTTCTTCTTCTTCCTTTTGTACTTCCTCTTCTGGAACAGAGAAGTCTATAGTTTCAGTTTGTTGCTTATTTCCCTTTATTCCTTCAACATCCATGTCTGAGGACTCAATCTCTACATTTACCTCCTCTGCAATAGGATGATTGTGCCTTTTCAAAGCACTCCAAAGAATCTCTTCGGTTTCCTTTGCAATATTTTCTGTCTCCCCAAGCATAAGCTTATTCATTCGATTTTTACTTCGAAACTCATCCTTGGCTTCTTTGAATATCAAATTCATTTTCTTCAGAGTAATTTGGGGGCATAATTGTATTAATATCTGTTCTCGGATCTCAAGATCCTTGTTTATTGCATTCTCTTTTCTCAGTTCCAAAACTTTTTCAAGGCTTTTTAGTATCAATGAACATATCTCAATAAGAGCCTTGTTGTAGATATTCAAATATCTTACCATTGCTTCCTCAAGTATTCTTTTGTCAACATTACTATAGTCATCATAGAATTCTGTCATTGGAACCAAGTTTCCATCCACAGTAACTAATTTAATGGTGTCTTCTATTGAAAGGGTAGGCTTTACTACATATTCCTTTATCTTTTGCCTCTTGCTTTCCCTTTTTCTTCCAAAGTACATCTCCTTGGATATCTTGGCCACTTTTGTGCCTGTGGCTTTTAGTTCTATGATCTCAGTGTCAGAATTTGTATCTTCTTCTTCTTCTCTTGTGCTTTCATAGGTTCGGGATGCTTTTGTTTTCTTCTAGTTCTGCAGTCTTAGGAGGAATAGAGGCAACAACAGAGCTCCTAGTAGACCTTGAGGTAGAAGAGGGTTCCACCGGAGCACTTCCTTATTTCTTATCTTGTTTCTCTTTCTTAGCCTTTTCAGTTCTTTCCCTGAATTGCCTCACAACCTCTTTAGTTAAGCCTAGATTTTTAGCCAACTGCTCAACTTGTTTTGTTACTCTCCTATTGGTTTCAGGTTCTCTGAGCTTAGTATGCAGTTTTAAACTTAACTCCTCATATGTTCCAAATCTTTCAACTGGTGTTTCTTTAGGTTTGCTTAGAAGATGTTGAGCATACATATTCAAGATTTTTCCATCTACTTCATACCCCATGGGCATGATCCAAGCAGTTCTGGGTTCCACTGCTTCCATTAGACACTGATCAGTGTCAACCATAAAGCATATTTCATTTTTGTACTTCTCAACAATTGATTTAGGGATCCTTTCCCTTAAATGCATCGTACTCTAAAAATTCTTGAAGTAACCCCATATTGCAGTTTTCTATGCTTTGAAGTCACCAATGTTGCGGAGATGATCTCTAATCTGAATGGCAACTAGTTCATCGTTAGTCTAGTGAACACCCTTTACTCTAGGTACTTCATTCATATAGTAGAAAAACAAGCATAGAACCAATGTACCATATTTAAAAGTGTTTTTCTTATCTCTTTTGATTTTGTTCAAGTTTTCAATTAGTTGGTTCTGTAATAGCTCACAAAGGTCATAATCTACATTCTCCTTTAACATTTGATATGCTGCATATATGGCAGTTCTGTAGACAAAATTCTCCTTGCTGGAGTGGTATATCTTGTAGCCAATCACCATGGAAGCAAACTTCACATCTGGTTCTATAATGTCATTTACAGTCATAGCCCTCTTGTCGAATTTTGCACCGGTTGCATTAGTAACAGTTTGGTTTTTCACAGATTTTAACATGGGTAATCCACCAGTTGAGTTTAACCTAGTCACAATTCTGATAACATCCTTGGTAATCTTGAATGGTTTTAACAGCTAAATGAATTCATCATGCATCTAACTCAAAACATACCAGACCCATTCATCTTCATCAAATGTTGGAAACCCCATAATTTGAATAAAATGTTTATCCTGTAGTGCCTTATACTCGGGTTTAAGTTCATGATTTTCATCCCTGAGATGATTCTCAAACAAGTCTACATACCTTGAATCTCCAAACTCATCTATGTTTGCATGAATATAAACCCTAATGTCTTCAACATGCAACACACCATACAAAACACTCGAAAAAGCACCTAACGGGTCGATTTCTATTGATTTGTGAGGATGCTTTTTAAATTTGGGTCGAGGCCTTTCAGTAATGTCAACAACATGAGGAGTAGCCATCTCAACAGATTTCAGATTCAAAGCTTTATAAAGAAGTACCTTTTTCTTCTGTGAGGTTAAGGTTGATCAATTGCCAGTTGAATTCGCTCTTTGTGCTTCAATCTTTGGATTTGCAGCTCGGATGCTCTTCTTCTTATTTCCTTTGAATGCAAAGTGATTCAAATGCATGACCAAGTGACCTTTTATCCTTTGCTTGGCATTGTAATAAATGCGTTGCCCTAACTTTGTCTAGTTACTCTATTTTTGACAGTTCTTCATGAATCACTCCGCAAGTTTTCATATCAACATCCTTTCTTCCGAAAATCCTTCCAAAGGTTTTGAACCAATTCAAAATATCCTCTTTTATTGTGCCAAATTTAGGCACCCACTTACTGACTGGGGGAATTTGATGTTCAATGCAACTCCCCTTGAGCCAGAGCTCCTGACTTAATTCCTGAAGGAATTGTTAGGTGCGGACCCATCACAATTGGTTATTGTATCTTTCCTTACCCAAGTCTTGTTCATTTCGCTCCGTATCTCATTCGCATCAATTTTTCTTTTGCCTTTGTCTTGTCTCTGCTCATCCAGTTTTCTATTTATCGGACCTCTTCTTCCATTGTTCCTACTTCTGCAGAATCTTGCAATATGACCAGATTTATTGCAATTAAAGCACACAACATTTCCTTGCTTATGAACTTGATTTCCTCTTGATCTGTATTGATTAGCCATGTGTCCAAACCCATTGCAAGCAAAATAGTAACTATTGAAAGAATTGCCAATTCCTCTATTGTTAGCATTATTCATTATCATACTTCTGCATTCATTTGATCTATGACCATACCTCTTACATTTGAAGGATTGACTGGAGAAGGATGGACCATTTTGATTTACTCTGCTTCTATACTGAGTAGCTCTATGACCAAATTTATTGCAATTGAAACAATTTCCATTGAATGATGGATATCTTTGAGCATTAGGCTATCTTATCGGAGGTTTTCTAGTTCTGTTTCTCCCATTCCTTGGTTGAAGATTTCTTTGTCTGGATCTGAAGCTTTCACCTTTTTCATATCCAAGATCATGCTTGTCATCACCCTTTTTCTGTTCTTCAATTAGTGCTTCAAGTTTAGTTGAGCTTATCTTGAACTTCTCCCTATACTCATTTACAATTTCTAGATCATGTCTGAGAGTGATAATTTGTCTCTCAAGTTCTCTCTCATTGTTTCTACTGTCTTGTAGATTAGATTCTAGAAGACTCGCTATTCCATCCAATCTACAGCATTCTTCAGTTCTCTCTTTCAGATTTCGATTCATCTCTTCTTTAGTTTTCTTCCTATTTTCAATTTCCTTGGTTAGTCTCATCACTCCAGATTCTATCTCATGTTTTAGGACAACAACTTCTTTAGCTAACTTTTCACATTCCTTTGTCTTCTCTTTCAGGTCCTTGTCTTCATAATGATTTCCCAGTTGAAGAGGTTGCTCCTTTCCTTTTACATTGGATTTGCTCAATTTTTTTTTTAAAATCTCAATGATGTCTTCAGCCTTTTTGAGGTTATCTTGCAGCACTTGGGCTTCTGCTCTGGAATGCTCAAGATCTTCTAGGGCGAGATTAAGTTGCCCTTAAAGGTTATATTCATCCATTTTACTGCCTTCCCAGATCTTCCTTAAGCTATTAAACTTTTACAAAGGAACCTTGCTCTGATACCAATTGTTGGAATTAGTCTGGACAACTGAGAGGGGGGGTGAATCAGTTGTCACATAATTTAAATTTTTCTGCCTTTAATATTCTTTTACAACTTACAATCAAATAAACATTAAAGCATGAATCAATAACACATGAGCAGAAGTATAAATAACACACTTGACACCATGATTTTTAGCGTGGAAACTCAGTTAAGGGAAAAACCACGGTGGGGGTTAACCCACAAAAATTAATACCATGTTAAAAGTATTTTTACAAATGAGAATGCACATGTATTCAGGCTCACTGCTCAATTAGAGGCTCACTGCCTACAAACGATTACAAGAGAATAACAAAGATTTTGAACTGATGAGAAGCATCTACTAATGCATGATTTCAGTTCTGGTTAAGCACAAAACACTGATCTTACACATTTCATCTTCACTCTACCTTGTTTACTGCTCTGCCTTCATCCAAATCTTAGATCTCTGCTCTTTTCACCTTTACTTCATATTCGCGGCTCACACAGACCAAAATCATCCAAATCCATTGGCTATATATATCCGCATCCTGATCTTTAATTACTTTTCAGTCAGCTTCAAGAGCACTTGGAACTTTATTGAATACTCTGCTCTGTCAGCTAGATCCATGCATAACTTGAGATGCGGACCAAAAATTGCACTTACAAATTATTAGTCAGGTCAGCTACTATCACTGATCAACACAACTTGTCCAACCAACAAATTCCATACATCTGGAACCAAGATCAATTATACTATCGGCTTGTTCTTCTTCTATCTGTTTTGTCAAACTATTAACCTGATACTCAGATGCTAATAACTATTGACTCCTCCATCACCGGAAGACGAAATTCTAGATTTAGATTTTCCTAACAATGCTTATGACTCCCTCAAATCCGCAGCAAACTTTGATCTACTCCTGAGGAGATCCGGACCAAGACATCGGACCCTGTCACACACTCTATTCTTGACTTCCTGGACTTAGACAGATCTTCAATCTGATTTCCAGTCTGGGCAAATTATGTAATGTGGATGTGTAGAGAGACTTGGTTGCCATCAATGACAACACTTATCATGCCTAGCAGTGTCTCTTTCCAACACATTCCCCTATAGTATTTTCTATTCTTATTCACTGTATTTGTTGTTCTTATTCATTGTATGAACCGCATGACCATATCTTCAAATGTGGAGGAATGCAAAGCATTTTATTAGATAGTCTTTTTAGGCAATTCTCTGTAGCATAAACCTTCATCAACTTTTGGAGGCTGAGACCTTCATATAACAACACATACAACCTTAGGAACAACAGGAAGGATCATACAACATGCCATAGGTCATTAGCAACATCTTCTCATCCTCAGCATAACTTCTAATTCCCATCTTAATATATCATCATTCATCTTATTGCTTCTAATTCCCATCTTAATATTTCATCATGAAAACATCTTTTCTGACCACAAACATGCTCAACACAACTTTTCTTGACATTAATCAGGGCATGACATCCAACCATGAACATCAGCAACTAACCATGAACATCAGGAACATCACTAAACATTAGCAACCCTGAACATCATCATCATCATTGTATCTCTGTTATCACACTGGTATATCATTATCATAAACTGAGTGCTGACCTTATTCTAAATTTTGACATCAATGATAACACATATTGCCAACACAACCTCACTCTTCCTTGTCTCTGCAATCTTTCCTCCTTCACTATTATCTACTACGATATCTTCTCCTCTTACATTCTCATCTTCTTTCACCAACTTCTTCATGCCTTCCATAAGACATGTCTTGTTACAACCTCTTCTTTTTCTTCTTTGAATCCTCTTGCATCATGAGGATCTCTTCTTCAGTTCTATCTATTAGACTCTCTAATTCATTTTTTCTTCTACCTACAAACAAAATAACAATAGAAAAATCATAGGAGTCAGCTTCTCCCATCTTCTCTTCTTCTCTTCTTCTATGCCCAACCTTCAACATGCCATCATCATGACAATTTTTATCACAATTACTCACATCTGCAACAAATTTGTTTTGTACACTCTCTAACACATCCAATCTTGATTGGATTTCTCTCAGCCCTTCAAGATCCCTTTCTATTTGAATTCTTTCTCTTCTCTTTGTAAAATAAAATCTCACAACTTTTTCCAAGGACAACCTCATACTCTTTATTGAAGATATTTCTACACATACTTGCAACCCACTCATAATCTGTAACTTCACCTCAGCAACCAACTCACACACCTGCAATAAAATTCACACAAAACTACAACTATCCTCTACCCAACAAAGATTCTAGAAGATGCACCTCAAAACCCCCTCTACCCACTTCCACATAGTGGAGGACATTTGTACACCTTCTACCCAGCCTTATCTCTATTGGAGGATAACCAACATACCTTTATGCATACTCTTCAACATCAACTACATTCTACAACCATTGCAACTTCACATGCTTCAACTCCACCAATCATCCCGCTCTGATACCAATTGATGCATCCATGACCGGGGGGTCTTATCAAACTACCCGATCACACAGCCAACATAGCACAACAGAAGCAAAATAAATCCAAACAAAAACACACTTTGATTTTATTGAATTCAAAATTGACTACAATTTGTTTTACAAATAAATCTACAACACATTACATATGCGATCTCTTGGCCTCACTCTATTCACCATGGATTTGAGCCTCTCAGATGGCCTTTGCTCTCGCGAATCATTGATCCTCTCTCCATTTCTCAATCTTCAAACATCACTCTTCCCCATGCTTGAGGAATTCCTTCCTTCCTTAATCTTCATGCATTTTTCATTGTGGCGACTTCAAACTACCTACAGAAAACTCTCTATTATGTCCTTCAAAATCCATGCCCATTCCTTCTCTCTCTTTCTCCCTTGGGCACTCTGCCTCACATCTCTGTCTTGGCCAGCCTTAAAACCTATCTTTTAAGATTCCTCAATAGAAAAAACTCCTCCAAATTCACCCCTTCCTCTTTTCCACACCTTTTTCTATTTTGGGCCACTCTTCCTCTATTTTTAGTGCTTTAAATTTCCTCTCTACTATCCCTTCTTATTTGCCCTCCACCATAATAAAATAAATGAAAGAAAAGATGATGTATATAAAATTTTGTAATGCCTCCCTCCTTCACATCTCCTCACATTTGCAACAACTTTGTTTTGTACACTCTCTAACACATCCAATCTTGATTGGATTTCTCTTATCCCTTCAAAATCCCTTTCTTTTGGAATTCTTTCTCTTCTCTTTGTAAAATAAAATCTCACATCTTTTCCCAAGGACAACCTCATACTCTTTCTTAAAGATATTTCTACACATACTTACAAGCCACTCATAATCTGTAACTTCACCTCAGCAACCAACTCACCTCAATAAAATTCACACAAAACTACAACTATCCTCTACCCAACAAAGATTCTAGAAGATGCACCTCAAAACCCCCTCTACCCACTTCCACATAGTGGAGGACATTTGTACACCTTCTACCCAGCCTTATCTCTATTGGAGGATAACCAACATACCTTTATGCATAATCTTCAACATTAACTACATTCTACAACCATTGCAACTTCACATGCTTCAACTCCACCAATTAGCCCACTCTAATATCGATGCAGCCATGACTAGGGGGTCTTATCAAACTATCGATCACGTAGCCAACACATCACAATGGAAGCAAAATAAATCCAAACAAAAACTCACTTTGATATTATTGAATTCAAAATTGACTACAATTTGTTTTACAAATAAATCTACAACACATTACATATGCCCTCTCTTGGCCTCACTCTATTCATCATGGATTTGAGCCTCTCAGCCAGCCTTTGCTCTCGCCAGCCATTGACCCTCTCTCCATTTCTCAATCTTCAAAAATCACTCTTCCTCATGCTTGAGGAATTCCTTCCTTCCTTAATCTTCTTGCATTTTCATTGTGGTGACTTCAAACTACCTACAGAAAACTCTCTATTATGTCCTTCAAAATCCATGCTCCTTCCTTCTCTCTCTTTCTCTGTTGGGCACTTTGCCTCACATCTCTGTCTTGGGTAACCTTAAAAACTAGCTTTTAAGATTCCTCAATAAAAAAATCCTCCAAATTTGTCCCTTCCTCTCTTCCATGCCTTTTTCTATTTTGGGCCACTCTTCCTCTATTTTCAGTGCTTCAAATTTCCTCTCTATTATCCCTTCTTATATACCCTCCACCATAATAAAATAAATGAAAAAAAAGATGATGTATATAAAATTTTCCAACGCCTCCCTCCTTCACATCTCCATGCCAGTTATTATATATATATATATATATATATATATATATATATAAAGAAGGTGCCACCTTATTTTTCAACACCTCATCAAAAGAGGGGTTGTTTCAAACTTGAAACTACAAATTCTTTTCTTCCAAAAATAAGCACCTAGACTACCAAAGTGGCATTGAAATAGCCAACTCTTTAATGCATTATCCTTTAATCACTTCACCTTATTTAGGAATGAAATTATGTTGCCCCCTTCATGCATATTGGAAGATTTTAAATCAAATTTCATTTTAGAAAAATAATGCTAAACAATTTAATGCTTGACTAAGGCATCCTATTTTCCCCAATCCTTCTACAACATAAAAATGGATTTTTTATAAATTTTGATTGGATTATTAACTTCACTTGAAAACTAGCGACATAGCATAAAATCACCTCCTGAAGCTCTATGTAAAACCATTTTACTCCAGCTCTTGCAAAACTCCAAAATTAATCATTTTTGTAATCTGTCGAGCAAACACATGAAGTTTTAATTTCTCTCAATTGGTAAAGAACCCTTCCATGAAAACTTGCCACATTGAGTGAAATGAAGTCATGAATACCCCTATAAAATGGTTTGGCTCCAACCCTCATTAATTTTCAAATTTAATTATTTCAGTGAATTTGCCAGTTGAATTGTGTATCTGTATTTAGGTAAAATCTTTATTTTGTAAATTTGATCCAAACTAGAGGCTTCCTGTTGTAGCGAGATGCCAAGAATAGAAAACATAAACTAAAATTGAAAATAAAAAAAACAAATGTTTTTGGTTGATGCGAGATTGCCTGTGGACCCATATGCTCCTACATCATTTTTCTAATAGTGTGTTGTTTGCACAAATGACATGGACCAATTGGCATATGCCATGAATTTTCTCTGATAGCATATTATCTGCATCGAAAAGCTTTAAACAAGCACTATAGAAGGTAAAAACACCATAGGGACTTGTACAGATGCTAGCCATAGGGTAGAGATGTCGCTAACCTGGAAACATGTCCAAGAACACCAAGAACCTACAAAAGCTTACAAAAAAACACTCAAGAAACAATGGATTGGTATTAGGAAAAGGTTCTACTAGGTGTGCCAGAAATACAAATGTCAAATTTGTGCTATGATGAGAGGAGATCGATGCACAAACAAGCAATAAAAATCAAAACTCAAATGAGACATACACCTTTAGTTTGAGCTAAAATGGGGATTAAACAATAATGGGAATACAATAAATCATGAACATTATAATTCCATGTTTGACCTTGTGGATGTGCTCCAATATTGAATGGATGTATTGTGATGTAATATGCATGCTCTTTGCTTGAGATTACCCAATTTGGTAGCGTGTAGGTATTATGATGATGCTTGATAATGAGTTGGAAAACATGTAGCTACTATGGATGAGGATACCCATGTCCATTGGGTAAGCCTCTTTAAATAGACTCTCCTATTAGAGCATAGACAGTTGAGATTGAGAGATGAAATGAAGGTTTGAGATTGGTTTCATAAGGATACTCCTTAACCTTGTGAAAAGTGGCATGATGAGAGACCTCATGCACGATGGAGGGTCAAGATTATCTTAAAGTGTAGGATGAAAGGATATGCAAGCATGTGGGAAGAGGAGAATGATGCAAGTGGAATCAAGGGTCAAGATTGACCCATGTGTGAGCAATGAATGGGGACAAGTGGAGGGCCTAGATTGACTTGAAAATTTAAATTGATGGTGGAGATTGAAAGACAAGGTTTTTGGCTTTTAGTGGCATGGGATTGAATTTTTAATTATAAGAAATGGGGAACTGTGATTAATTAGCCTAATTAATCACCAGCTATAATAGGGATGGTTATAATCTGATATAGATAAATATATGATTGTCATGGTATAATTACTTGATACAATCCATTAAAGACACCAAAATATTAATTGATCCTTAAAGGCATTATCTTGAATTTGAAGTTAACTATTACATATCTTACTTGCTTGCAACATAAAACACCCCATAACCATGACAACACTTTGACACAACTCAACTAGCATTAATTTGTCATGCTATGTCTAACCTAAATTAAAACCTAGAAAGATTATCAATGACATAAATAAATAAATTAAGAGGTCACCCAAACCACAAATCCTCATTTAAAGATTAATGGATGGATGTAAACTCCACATATAATTAACATCTTTGGAGGTAAGAAACATGAAAATTCTCAATCATATTGAGTAGATCCTATAGGACGATGTTGAAGACCCTATCAACCATTTAGATGTGCAAAGATTCAACTATTACAGCCAAACATAATTTTCTTTTATTGACCCCACATAGTCAATAAGGAAATATATTTATAAAATAAATATTGATTTCCAACCCATTAACTTTACTCTCATCATTCAATAAAAGTTAGGGAAGTTTGACTTCAAGCATTAACTTTATGTTGCTTATTAGCATAAAACAATGTAGATAGGAAATACTTATCTGTTCCATGTAGAACTTCAGATGTTTTAATTTCTCCAAATTTAGCTTCTTCACCATCTCCTCTTAAACCAAATTATTAATACTACCACTATCAATGATAACCTTGTAACATTTACCTCCTAATTTGCATCTTGTCCAAAACAAACTTTTCCTTTGCGGTGGTTCCTCAGTTGTTTCTACTTGAAATAAGGCTCTCCTCATGACTAATTATTCTCCCTTCTCTGGCTTTCCCACTAAACTGGGTGATCCAACTGGTTCTTCCTCCGCATATGCTTCTCTTGCATTATTATTTGTCTGTTTGCTTGTACTCCCTTGATGACATTTAAATGCTCGGTGTCCTTCGCCTCCACACTTAAAATAGGTTCATCTTAATGATCTCTTATCAAATCCTCTATCATCTCTCGCGTATCCTTCATTGTGGTAATAATTATGATTTCCTCTGTTGTTGTGGTAGAAACTCCTGTCATCTCTCCGATATGAATTGTTGTCTCTATCTTCTTTCCGCTATGGGATACTCTCCTTGTTTTGCTCCACACATGTTCTTTCTCCTCCAGAATGTGTTCCACCTCTTTGTCTTTGCTCATGTCTCTTATTCATCTTTTCTTCAACTTTCAACACAAATTGGTATTCTTCTTCTACTGTTGTCATCCTCACCAAACTTAGTTCTTCTTGAATGTTCATCCTTAGTCCATTTATGTATCGCGCCACTTTCTCCTTGATTGCTTCACTATGTCCAGTCCTTATGATCAGCTTATGAAGTTCTTTAGTGTACTCTTTCATAGATTTCTCCTTTTTCCTTAGTCCATTTATGCACCGCACCACTTTCTCCTTGCTTGCTTCACTATGTCTAGTCCTTATTATCATCTTATGAAATTCTTCAGTGTACTCTTTCACAGATTTCTCCTTTTGCCTTAGGTTTTGCAATCTCTTCAACAATTCTAACTCATAGTCAGTAGGTATGAACTAATTCTTCAATTTTGTCACCATCCTATCCCATTTTATGATTTTCTCTTTTCCTCTCCTATTCCTATCCAATTGAACTTCTTTCCACCAAATAGTAACATGTCCTTTCAGCTTAGTTTTTGCAAATCTCACCCTCTCCGGATCTTCTATTTCCTCATATTCAAAGTATTCCTCCATGTCATCCAATCAATTAATTCCTCAGGATTCAAATTTTGAGTATAGTTTGCAATCTCAATTCTAGGTCTTTTACCAATTTTAGAAATAGCTTTCAACATCTTTACCTGATCTGTTTCTTTCTCTTCTATGGTTTCTTCATCTTGGTCAGCAACTTGAAATTCATCATCATCACTCTCATCTTCATGTCTAAGGTTTAGTCCTCTTCTTCTATCCTCTTCTATAGCATCCAATCTAACTTTCAGTGTTCTCATCATCTCTATCATTTATTCCATTCTTCTAGCAACATTGGCCATAGAAGGCATCTGTTGCAAGGTGTACGCCCTTGATCTCCTTGTGTTGTGTAGCACAGTGCTTGGGATCATGACAAGGCTTAACTACCTCTTGTGGATTCATTAACTCTAGCAGTTGTATCAGGCATTAATAGGTCGATCTTTTGGTGCAACGACAACAATCTTGCTAACAATTGGTATAAGATCCTGGGTCACAGGTTTGAACCCCTCATTTGTGCTAGGGGGATTGTTGCAAGATGTGTGCCCTTGGTCTCCTTGTGTTGTGTAGTGCAGTGCTTGGGTTCATGACAAGGCTTAACTGCCTCTTGTAGATTCATTAACTCTGGTAGTTGTATTGAGCATTAATAGGTCAATCTTTTGGTGCAACAACAACTGTCTTGCTAACAACATCCTCCTCGGTGGCATCTCTTCCTAGGATTTGGTGCAACTACCTCAATCCAGCGATCTGACTATAGGGTTGTAACTACCTCACAATCGGTGCTCTATTTACAAGCACTAGTAGACTGCTTTAGGTCAGTGATCTGTTCACCACAAGGTCTTCTAAAATGCCTTCTCCCCCAAAGGATTCACAAACTTTGCTTTGATACCACTTGGTGCAGTCATGGATGGAGGGTCCAGAGAATGGATTGTCCAACCTTGTAGCTAGAGTACACACAACGGAAACCACAAACACAACACAAGAATATAATGCAATGGAAGATTTGTATGCTCAATATATCAAACAATTACAATGCTTATATGCTGGCAATATGTGGGCTACAATCTAGTCTTATAGGATTGCTTTTCAGATCATACATGAATGCTATGGCATTGAAGTGCCTCCAGAAAATAACTATCCTTCTATCCTTATTGTTACCGATCAACTACTCCTTCCTAATGCATCTAAGAAATGTATATATATCATCTTCTAGCTCATAAAATGCTCCACGTCGGTATCAAGAAGTTTCAAACCCCAATGCAAGATGAAACGTGTAGGTTAGCCTACAACTCATGGTAATTCTCCAAAAATGGATGAAACATGGTGTGGTTCTCAAAGAAGGTCTATCTGGTCCCAAACTACCTTGTTTGATGTTCCATTTGGATCTGCAAGCCACAGGAATGATATGCAAACCTTGTATGCTCCAACTGAATGCTGATTGCTCTATTCTATGAAAATTGATGATCTTCTAATAGTGACATCTCTCCGCAAAATCCAAACCTCATGAAATCTAAATATGTTGTAGATGCCATAGTGTAGAAGCTAAATCTTGATCCACAAGCTTTGAAGTGAATTTGTGATAGAAAATACTAAAACTGCAAATAATTGAATTGCAACTGAAATGCAAGAAAAGAAAAGAAAGCAAATATTTTTGGTTGATGCAAGATTGCTCTTCAATCTGGGATGCTCCTGCATCACATGGTTTTTAATCCTAAAGTGAATAAAAGAGGAGAATATAGAAGAGAATCTTCTAGCATTCAGTTGTTGGGTAGAAGATTCCTCGTGAGTTGTAATTTGGTTGTAAACAAATCACCAACAATGAGGCAATTTTTTCCATGAAGGATGGGTAGAGGTCAAGGTGTACTTCATGTTTTAGAATGAATTGAATAAATGTTTGATATGATGAGAAATGTTCAAATCTAATTAGATGTTGTATAAGAGGATAGAAGAAGAGGTCATAACCTTAGAGTTGATGAAACTAAGGTGATGGATGAATCATGCTCCATCAACAATACTAGAAATCTACACAAAAAGATCTACCACTATTTCTAAAGGTGCTGTACTAGTTGCCTATGGCCCTCGTATACCAAGACCATTGTTTAGGTAGGAACAAAGATTATGCATGCCAATCTTATCGATAGATATGGCCAGATAATAATAACTGTTAACATCAACAATAAATTGATTGAGACATTTTTGCCATAGTTATTCCTTGGTGCAAGTGCACCCATTACAAACTTTATTATAAAAAACAAAACATAGTATGGATGAGGCTATGATGAGTGTTCCCTTTCCTTATTGCTAAAAGCACCATTGCGAGCATCAATAAGATATGCAAGCATCATAGGCTCATGGCAAACACAACCATCTCATAACTCATTCAAGAAAATTGCATATACTTAGTAAGCTCATTTGGGGCCATTATTAATACTCACCATCAAACCCTAAACTAGTATGAGCTAAATTTTAAAGATGACAACTTGCAATATGATATGGCTATTGTAGGCATTGTTCCATATCCATCATTTATTAATTATTTTTCCCTTTAGATACTTATATCATATTGTATGCTTCTTCCAACATGCATTCCATTAACAATGAGCATTGAAACATTAGAACTATTTTCAAGGTTGTAATTCCCAACAACTATAATGCTTTATATTCCACCCTACAATAAATGCTTACATAAAAAATACCATTAGTCCTCTTCAAAAATGTTATCTAAAGTGGTTAAAAGGGAATGCAATTCATCCATTCAATTCAATCCATTTTCTTAGATGAGTTAAATTATGAATGCACAAAAGCCCTTTCATAGACTCTTTCTTTCTTGAATGTTCAAACAAGACCTCAAAGCACTCAATGCTCAATACATATTTATTTCATTTGATGCATCAAGCAAGTTGTTTATAATATTACAACAAACACATCTCCAAAGCAGGTGAAGGGGATACTAAAATAAAAAATATTCATTTGGCCTTGTTTGAGCCATTTTACAATTAATGCTAGTAAACAATTTCTTGGGATACCCCTTAATGCAAGATTCTATTCAATGTGTAGCTTGTGGAATGGCCACACAGATTTCATAGTGACATGTTTTGTAATACACCATGCTTTGTTGTCTACACAAAGAGCTTTTGTAAGATAACTTCTTTTGACAAATACAAAGAAGACATCTCTATGGTTGTCTTCTTCCTATAAATGTTTCAAATACGTAGTACATTTACACTTACAATTCAAACAATTGCATTACTAGTCTTGTCAAAGATACAAGCAATGATTTACGTTAGTGTATAAATACAAACTATGTTGTTTTAAATCTTCTATTTTCCACATATTTGCATAAGAGCTACCCTTTTTTTTGGTGTATTACACTTCTCACATTTGGAATGAATAGTATTTACAAATAGTTGTTGAACATTTGATAGGTTTTCTAAGGCTAATGCATTGAAAACTAAAGGAAAAATACTTACTTATGCATGTTAATAGAATGAAGGTATAAAATTGCAAAATTAGAAGAAACTACTAACAACTTATTCCCTCTTGGTTCATATCTATATAAAAGCCTTTATGAAAAATAATAAATTCCTTTCATGTTTTTTTATTGCCTTGATGTCAAAGTTTCACAAGTTTAAGACACATTGGTACGTAAGTAGATATAATATATGAGAAAATAAAGTTATGTTTGTGAGACAATTATTAATGCTCACTAAGGCTTCCATCATATTCATAGTTGCAACATTATTTCAAATCATCTTGATTTCCTTATAAACTACCAGTGTAGTCTTTGGTAAGAACTATACCTGCAACTCAGTCCTTGTTGATTTTGGTAATCTAAATCCTTATTAATACTATTTTTAGCACTAGTAGCCCATTTTAGTTGCCAATGACATAATTAAACTAATTTGTTAACTTTTTCAGACCCCACATGCATTCAACTTGTCAATTACATAATAAGACATACTTTTTCCATTGGTTTGTAGCCAACCATTCTAGTCCTTGTTATTTCCACAAGAGGACCTAACATTACCTCTAGAGAACATTCACTCCACATCATGATAGAAAAGAATTTTAACTTGACTTGGTGTATATGAACTCATTAAAAATCATTATGAATGTGAAAAAGTGCATTATCCATGTCATCAATGTTTCTCATTAGTAGTAGAAGTTAACTGGAAAAAATGAAAATTTGGTGTTTAAAGATGTCTCTTGTCAAAGGCTTTCTTAGAAAGTCTTGAGGAAAGACAATTTTGTAAAATTCTTATATGGTGTCTACGTTGTCTATCTACATGAATGCATAATTAATTCTCCAAAAGTGCCTAACTACTCAAGGAGAGATTACATGGTTTTCTTATAATTAAACTACTTATGAGTGATATTAGACTCATAAGTATATTTTTAGAGAAAGAAAAATATGGAACTAGCCATAGAAAGGATTTTAGATGGCATGTGCCCTAGTTTTTATATTTTGAATAGTTCACATTTTTAACAACCTTGGTGGAGCTTCAAGAAAATAGAAAAAGGATTTGTTGCACATAATTTACATAATAGTTTTTAATTTTCTTTCTTCTCTTAATAGGATGGTTGACTAATATTTTAGTTTTAAATGCTTGTGGTTTCTTAATAGTATTCAACAATTAAAAACTATTTTTATTTTTTAATCTATACTATGATCTTGGTTTTCTTAAAATTAAAAAAAACCTCCTTTGTGTAAATACAAAACCAATTTATGGTAGTATATTTTTAAGAGGAGAAAGAAAATTTAAAATGTATGCCGAAATATTTCACCTACATAATATAAATATATAAGTGGGTTGTAATTGACTTAAATTTAGATTGATAATAATTGTACATGCTCCAAAAGCATTTCTATGAAAAATAAATTAGAGGATTAAAAATACAATGTAGTTTCTAATAATATACTTATTGTTTGTTGCACATACTTGTTACAAATACATGTTTGTGTTAGTGTATTGAGTATCCATTCAAGCTAAAAAATGACTAAAACCACATGGTTTAAATTCCACCATAAAGTAAAATCTAGTCTAAATTCTCATGAATTCTTTCACCTATTTAACATAATTATATGAATGGTTTGTAGAAGTTACACACCCCAATTTTTTTTGTCAATAAGAAAAAGTGTTGGATGATGAAAAACTCAAAGCCCCAATGAAATTTCACAAACATTTAAAAAGATTTAATTAAAATATTTAAGTTAGAAAAGACTTCATCATGAATAGGATGTAATTAAGTTAATTTGATATTAGTAAACAATATGAGATGATATGATTAAAAGACATTTATATTTTCCAAAAAATTTAAAAAAGATGGAAAGTGTAAAAAATAAAGTGTTGAATGTATAGTAACTAATATGAATGAGTCTATATATATATATATATAATTTATATCAAATATATCAAAGTAATATACAAAATTTTATTATAAAAGTAAAAATAATTAACATTTCAACTTTATATATCTTGTTTGTATTGCTTTGAGATAAATTACAGATTTAATTTAATATTACTTTTTGCTATAAATGGGTGTGCCATTTCCATCACTGCCATATATGTTAGAGTTTCAGCATTGACAGTGTGCAAATTTTTGTATCCAAATTTTATGTGTAAATAAAAATTTGAAATTGTATCCAAATTTTATGTGTAAAGATTGTATCCAAATCAAGTGGAAGCAAAGATTGCACCACAGGATTAATTCAATCGGACAATAAAATGTACTTTGCCTGGAAAGGAAAGGGGAGGCGAACGCGAACTGCAACTTAATACAGTTCCTCCACATGATGTTCTTCTTATATGCAATTAAATTGTGAAGTAATGTGGGCGTTCCAATCAATGGTAAGGTCGGTGGATTCAATATGCAAACTACTGCAATTTGAAATGTAACATAATGGGCAATGGACGATTTGAATCAATACAATGATTGTTTCAATAAATATATATCTTATGCGACGACCAAATCTACGAACCTTAATTTCCGCAATCAGGCTAGGACGGTCGAAAGTACGTCAATTTTCATATCCGTAAATTTTTGACAGTCAGACGGACGTCAAATTTACCTCATAAAGATTTATCTAACGGTTCAATGGACGTCAAATTTAATCGATAGAATTGTACTCTGCACAGTCAAATAGACGTCAAATTTATTCTTAAATATCTTGTTTCGACGGTCCAATGAACGTCAAACTTACCCTGGGATTTCTAGCTATGGCGGTCGCATGGACGTCAAATTTAGTCTCATAAATCTCACTCTGACGGTCAAATGAACGTCAAATTTAGCCTGCCAAGCCCAATCTGACGGTCAAATGGACGTCAACTTTACCTTAGCAAATCGGGTAGTGACGGCCAAATGGGCGTCAAATTTTCCTTAGAAAATCTGGAACTGACGGTCAAATGAACGTCAAATTTACCCTTAAAAATCTCACTATGACGGTCAAAGGAACGTCAAATTTACCCTTCGAAATCGAGCTATGACAGCCAAATGGACGTCAAATTTAACCTCGTTCTCTGAATATGACGGTCAAATGGACGTCAAATTTACCTTGAGAAATCTCAGTATGACGGTCAAAGGAACGTCAAATTTATCCTGGAAATTCGAGCTATGACAGTCAAATGGACGTCAAATTTACCATAGGAAATGTCCTGCTGACGGTCAAATGGACGTCAAATTCACCCCAAAAATTAGTTATGACGGTCAAAGGAACGTCAAATTTATCTTCGAAAATGAGCTGACAGTCAAATGGACGTCAAATTTACCTTAGAAATGTCTTGCTGACGGTCGTATGGACGTCAAATTTACCTTCGCACGCTGGAAATGACGGTCATAAGGACGTCAAATTTACCCTGACAAATCTCAGAATGACGGTCAAACGAATGTCAAATTTACCCTCATAATCAGGCTATGACAGTCAAATGGACGTCAAAGTTACCTCTAAAAATGTCACGCTGACGGTCAAATGGACGTCAAATGTAACCCTCACAAACCGCACTATGACGGTCAAAAGAACGTCAAATTTACCCTGCACAAGCTCCGTATGACGCTGAAACGAGTGTCAAATTTACCCTGGTAAATTATTCCTATGACGGGCAAATGGGCGTCAAATTTATCTTATGAAATGTCACTGTGACTGTCACATGGACGTTAAATTTGGCCATAAATCGTGTTGTGACAGTCTAATGAACGTCCAATTCGCCCTGGCAAATTTCGCTTTGAAGATCGAATGGCTGTTAAATTTAAACTCAGAGAGATTAAATGAAAACTCGAGACGTGGCTAAAGGCAGCAAATCTAGTCTAAAATTCTTGGCGCTGACATCCGAGAGGCCTTCAAATTTTAATAAATCCGGGTAAAAAGTGAGGCCTGTGAAATAAAAAGTATCAGAGACGCAGGGGTTGTGAATCCACGAATTTAAACATCCATTCCGTGCGATGATGTAAGTTTCTAAGAAGAGTCCTCTCCACTATGTAAGTTTCTTCATGTTGTTACAATTGTATAATTGGCTGGTGGGCAACGCCAAAAATTTCACTCAAACAGAATTGAAATACAAATATTAGGGGTATTTTTTTGATTACATTGTTTACTCAATCTCCCAACAAAGTACTTGCAATCTACCACACTGGATAAGGCATATGCTTCCTCACTTTGAAATTCCAGCAGACAGTAAACTATTGCAGTTTTTCTTCAAAAAATATCTGTTCTAATATATTATATCTATCATTGCTTCTTCTACAAGTTATCGAGAGCCATAAATCCTGATCCGCCACTTTGGGATGGTTATGTGGTATTAAAGAATAAGAATATCTGGCCTGGTATATATTATACACATTGTGCCATCATGATTACATTTAACTTGGCAAGGAATCAGGTTTCTTTACTTCATTTCATTTCCTCAATTCTGCCATTATATGTTATGTATAGCACCTTGGATATACTTCCTCCCTTTTCTTCTCCCTTTCGTTTAGGAGTTTGCCATTGATTTTGCTTCACTTGTCTCTTTCATTGTAAGCCGACCTGCAATTACATCATTGGAAGTTCTCACCCCAAAAGTATTTAGTAGTTTAATTGTTTGATCTCACACATGGAACTAACCTCTTCGATGCAAAATTTTAAATTTTAAATTTTTTGACTCTTACCCATTTCTTTCCTACAATGAGCCGAATTGGTACATATTTTTGCATCATTATTGCTATGTAGTGGTATTTAAAGACATTCATTTGGAGATTAATTTTATATCTGATCATCTTTCAAAATCCTAAGCATTCAAGGAATATTCAATAGGAATATAATGATTTTGCAAGTTTATATATAATAGGTTTACTGGTGCTCTTTACATGCCTACAATACAATTGAAACCAAGGAATTGTGATAACTAAGTTGGTTTTTTGTATTTTTTGTTGCTGGAAAAATTTGTTCAACACATCCATGCTACATGCTTGTCTTGGTCACATGAGTTGTGGCCATCGCTAGAAAAATATAGTAAATCTCACTTATGGCATAGAATTGTACCATTTTGAGCTTAAATCTCATATTGCTTTAAATCTTTAATTTTAAGGTAGCAGAGAAGCAAGGCAATCTTCTTTGCTCTCTTTTGAGCTCCATTTTGCATTGCAATAGGTGAGAAATTGCTTGACTTATTTTTTTTTACATATTTTTTGGCATGTAAATTGTTTCATTTGGGCCAATTTTGTTTGATTTCAATGCTAAGGAGTTTCATAGTTTAGAGCGTTGAATGTTAGGAATTTGGAAAAATAATAGTGAAGATTATGGTGGAAATAATAGCTTCTGTGTATTGTAGATTAGTTGTTGCCATCTTTGAGTTTTTTTAGTGTTGTTTGCAATGGAGATGATTCATGTTTGAATAAGATTTTGCTACAAAATGGATTGTCTACGACCCCTCCAATTGGATAAGATGCATGTCCCCTAGTGACTTATTTTGTTGATGTGGATATGGAGATCTCAAGGTACATCAATGGAGTTCATTGTGGTGACATGGCTTGTTTTATCCACTTTGGCTATGATATCAATAAGGAAATTATTAAGGGAACTCATATGACATGCTAGTAAATACTCAACTTCAAGAATAGATATTGTAAAATAGAAGATTTATTGCTTTGTTTACATACTCAAGCTTAAGAACAAATAATGTGTAACAAAAGACTTATTGCTTTGTTTGGAAATCTATTGTTAGCTTCATAAAAAAATAGTATTGAGAATCCAACCAACTTTTAACTCCATTTTCTTGGTCCTTGTTGGAGCTAATGCATTGATTTCGACTAGCTTCAACAAACTTGGACACATGAGTATGTGAATATAGGTAAATGTAGTCTACTTGTCCATGGATACAAGTAAAACATGTTAAGGAATTGAAATAAATTATTAGCATTATTTTAGGCAAAGACATAGTTCATTGCTAGAAAGTCTACACCCATGAGTGTGTTGACAGGGTTGTCTTCCAAGACCCAATTAAGAATGCAATTTTATTATAATATTTGAATAAATATAAGAAGTTTCCAACCATGAATTCAACTAGTACAAGCCAACCAAATAGCTATAGTGTTACCTTGTATCCTCATGGACTAATTGTGAGGACATTGTGATGTGGATAGTGAGATGTGCATTGTTTGAGCTATGTTCATAGGGCACATGCTTTATCATGTGAATTATTTGTCTAAAATGCAAAGAAATGTTTTACTTGCAAAATATGCAATTGTTCTATAGTATTATGATGCTCAAATAATTTTTATTAGGAGTGGATACAAACATTAAAATAATATGGTAACTACTAGTGTTGTACCCTATGCCTTTCTTATTACTATGTACTATGTTTATGACCTCTTGTATGTTTAATAAGAGAAATTTTGTGTCTCCTTTTTAATCTTCTGAGTAGTTAAAAGCCAAAACTTTATAGTGGATTTAGAGTGCTTTCTAGCCAATCAAATGTTAGTCTATTACCTTGGATCTACATTGCCCTATCTTGATTTGACCAATTGCTTAAATGACTAAACATTTTTCTACAAATGTGTTTTTAAAATTTTAAAATTAATTAAATCCAAACATAAAAAATGTACTAATTGCTAAGCGTCTAGAATTCATGTAACATCATAAATATAATATAGATTAGAACTACAAATATATTTTAATATTGAAGAGTGCCGATTTGACCGCCCACCACATAAATAAACCTTTAGTATCAAAACCTTAATGATGGTAAAAAAACATGCTATAGTTTTAGGAATTTTAGTTGAAGGGTGTGATCTTGGATATTGTTCCTAAAATGAGATGCTAACAAGAACAATACATAAATAATAAAGTCAAATACTATTCACATTTAAAAAATAAGGCAAGCTAGGAAGATGTGAAGTTTTTGAGATCAAATAATTGTCCCTTATTGTAGTGTGGATCTTGTGGAAAGTAACTTGATTTCACACCTTGATATTATTATTGAAACTCTATTTAAAAATGAGTTTTTGGGAAAAAAAGGTAATAAAGTTGTAAAATAATTTTAGTTTTAAAAACTAGGTTTCTTTGAAAATTGAATGGAAGGTGCACAACTAAGATTTTTAAATCCTCTAAAAAATTATCCATACCCAGTTTCTTAGCCGATGTGTTTTACTTGAACAAGGAATGAACATTTGCAAAATATAAAATTTAAACCATTCTACTCTTCTTGAGTGACCAAATAGAAGTACGTTTAAAATAAAATTCATTGAAATGATATGAAAAGCTAACATATTTGGTTTGTAATGGTAAACTCTTGAGTACTTTTTAAGTTTGTTGCAAAACTATATAAAGAAGAAACTTGTTAAATGACAAAAAAATGCTTTTGGAAACTAAAAATTATTATGTATAATGTAACTTATAAAGTTGATTTGTCAAGGAAAGAAAAATCCCCAACATTTTCTTGCTATGATGCCTAATATTTTAAGCATTTATGGTATTGCAAAATTTTTACTTCTTAAATTCATTGTCACATCCCTCATAGGCACAATATGGACATTCATCAATGAATTAAAATGATATTAAAGAAGTTGGTGTGGAGAGAACAACTTACCTAAGCATGGGTGACACCAATATCGTTTAATAAAATTAATGAATGGTTCAAAGTGTAAAGGACAAAGAGAGGGTTTATTGTTTCTTGTTGGGTAGATAATTAAAGGGGTAGCTAGAGTGCCATTCAAGAGAGTATGGCATCCATTGCAGTTGCAGAAAGTAGTCAAAGCAAGAGTCTAACAAGTGCAGGGTATGGTTGTCCATCAGAGCATAAAGGATAGAGGAATTCAAAGGGACTGATACTTATCTTGGGTAATTGACTTCATTGTAGAGCTTTCCAAATAGAGGTCCCCATGAGATGAAACTATTGTTTATTGTATCTGATATGCCCGCCACCATGCTCACAGATTTAGTATCAGTAGTATAGTTGGGAGAATGAGGAGAATCATCCATTTAAATAGGTATAGTTCCCCAAATTCATCCCCTTCTTTGCTTCCCTTGGTTGTCACTATGAAATTTGTGTCCACACCACCCAACACCTTCAACAACCCTTGAATTACTACAAACAAGTGAGCTGAGATGCCTTCAATCACCCAAAATTATTCATCCCTCCAGAATTCTTCAATGCTCACTCTGCTCCATCTTAGCTCTAGAACTCCAGTAGCTATGATAGACATAAATAGTGCCATAAACCATATACTAGAAAGAGTGAAGATATAAAAGAGGAGATAGGATGGAGGTAATACAAGCTTTTTCCCTTATCTTCTTCACCCCAAATGGTTTAGATTGGTTGTGTGATCTTTTAACACGAGTGGAGGATATTAATGATTCATTTTGGGTTTGTTTTCCATACTGAAGGGTGTGATAGTAGCATGTCTGGAAGTATAGAAAAATAGAGAAGAATGATAGTTGTGTTCATTAGTGATGAGATAATCCCATTTGTTGGCTTCCTTGGCATTGAAATAACTCTCGTGTTCTACTATGTGGGTGTTGGTGTAGGACACGTTTCACCAACGCATTAAATGGTCACTGTGTGTGAGGACCCATTTCGCCAATTAAAATTTACAAGTAGTTGATTATGAGGGCCCATTTCGCCAATTGTCATGACACCTCCGTGCTAATCGTAGGGCCATATTTGCCTTGGAAATTACAAAGTATGTACTCCATCGAGGTTTTTATTCACCGACACTTAAATTTATTCCTTATATAATCATGTGGGATTCACCAAATTTTTTAATATACCATTTAAAATTCCTGCGGAATTCACCAAATATGGATTAATATAAATACAATCAAAACTCTGATTTATTCTTACACATTTTGTTCAGTTCTAAACTTGTGAGCTCTCGATTTGAATTTTGGAAGTTGGAGTTGGAACCTTGAAGTTGATCGTAGGCAAAGTTACAAACTTACAACACAGGCATTCCTACATTAACGAATAGCAAGTTAGTGAAAACCTAAACTTAAAGGTGAGTAATCATTTCTTCAAAGTATTAGTGTTATAAGATTTCTTTACCTCTTTTCCATTCTTGCTTCAATCTTAAAGAAGATATTTAGTAGGGAATGGGTTCTTCTATGAGTATGTCCTTAAACAAGAAGACATTTTTTCCAACTTTTATTCAAAGTGAGAGATCAAGATGTCGAGCCGCAAGTGCGACAAGGGTAAGACTCCTCAGGGTGGTGAAGGGACTGGGAGGCCATCAAAATGTTGAAAACGTGGAGTTAGTATACAGTCTTACTTTGGAATTGGCAATGTTTCTGATCCATCAAATCAAGATGAAGCTACATCATCAACTCTTGCACCAAATATTAATGAAGAATCCATTCGCAATGCCTCACCACCAGAAGGTGGGATTGCCATTGAGTTAAATGAGGATGACAATACCGCAGAAGATGTTCCAAGGGATACCCTGGTTAGCTAGGATGAGGATGGAAATACTGCAGAAGATGTTCCAAGGGATGAAAATGTTGGCATTGTAGATGATGTTGGTAGGAAGAAAAGAAAAGGCAAATAAAAAATGGGGTGCGAGTGGGAAATGTCAAGGAATTTTTAGCTTGATTGGGTGTCAAAGTACCCATTCATTGAACCAATGGACAAAGAAAACAAAGATGAACAACCAACAAAATGCAAGTGTGTGATTTGTAGTTAGAAATGTAAAAGAGACAAGAACATACAACTAAAGTTTGACACTATAGAAAAACAAATCATAGACAAAAAGGAAAAATCAGTAGTAAGATGGAAATCAAAGGAAGAATGTCTTCATGTTAAGTGTGATGTGGAATATGATGAGCATAAGAAAAGAATGATGAAGCTTGCTGCAAGTGGAGGTACAATCAAGGCTCAATTTGGAAAGCAATAGAAGGAGCACAACTGGCAAAAATTGTTTAGATGAGTGTTATTTTTCATATTTTGTCGATAAGGTGTCCTATGATAGACTACCCAAAATATAGTAATTTATTATCTTTTTTGAGTGTTCCTCACTATCCTGGCACACATTGGTCAATAAACGCTAGATGGGAATGGGCAAGCTGTCTCACTGTAGTGGAAAAGCAAGATTTAAAGGAGAATGTAAAAGAGTCAACCGTCATTGCATTATCTTTAAATGAAGTTACTGCAATAGATAATACTTCTTGGGTCTGTATGCATGTGTATATTGTAAAAGAACATGTCCGCTGAGCTCATCTACTCTATGTTCATAAAATGAAGGACAATTCAACATCACAAAATCTATTTGAACTAGTTAAGAAGTCTTTAAATGAAATTGTAGGTATGGATGACTTGATAATTGCCAAAAAGTTGGTGTGTATAGGAGCTGATGGAGTTGCAATAATGCAAGGTCATAGGACCGGTCTTTGCACAAAATTACAAACTACTTGTGCACCATACATGCTTGGCATTCACTGCATGTCCCACAGAATGAATTTAGCATTTAAAATTGTAAGCAAGTTTTCTACAGTATCAAAAGTTGAAAATCTAGTCCGCGAGCTCCACGCATACTTCTGCCGAAGTCCTAAACGTTTTGCAAAATTTCAAAATTTTGTTGAGGGAATAATAGCAAGAAAAAAGCTTCTTAAGGATGTTGATACCAGATGGATCTCCTTGCATGGACCAGCACATTGAGTTCTTTTAGAATATCCATCCTTGATTGGAATAACGTACGAGCATCGCAACATAGTAGACAAAGCTCCTGACCTCTTACATAGGTTAACATATATACAAACACTCTTAACTTTAGCTAGTCTTCTCCCCATGCTGGATGAAATGAACAATCTTGTGAAGAAAGCCCAAGATAGAACTATGTATATCTATTAGTATACCAAACTACGTAGAACGACATGCATGGCCCTTGATAATCTATATCTCGATCTAACTTCTCAAAGCCCAAATTTTTATAGGTGGCAGATAATTATAGATTTGAATCATCCTAAAAATTATTTACAGTTTAATGAAAGCGGGGAGTTATGTGCCTTTGTACATGGATTTGAGATACCAATGCACCATTGTAAGACGGTCATGCTCTCTATCAGAGAAGTACTTGTTAGAAAGGAAGATTTTGATTGCATTGTTGAATCTGTTAGTAATAATTTCAAGGAAACTGCAAGTAATATTTCAACAGAGATTTATAATTTATTCCCTTGAGAAGAAATACTTAAAGCCATGTCTATTATGTATCCTCAATTTTGGGTTCAAGGGCACCGAGATAACCCAATCTTTTTTCATCAAAAAGTAACTACCTTGACCGCATACTTTTTGAAAAGTGTAGAATGCAATGGACAGATAATAGAAGGAATTATAGATGGAAATAACTTATAGGACAATGTAGTCGGTTTGTAAGAAGTACGATAGACCATTTTAAAGCCATGGAGAATCCCTTCGAAGTGGGATCAATAACAAAGGCTTGGAAAAACTTAGGTCAGAGTGAAATATTGCGTGATTCGATATCAGAATATTTCAAACTTGTTGATTTATGTCAAACAATGATATTAGGTTCGGTGGAAGATGAGAGAGTTTTTAGTGCATTGGGGTTTTTGAAATCAAAGATAAGAAACAAACTAGACAAGAATTTGGAAAATTGCTTGAGGGTGTTAGGAAGTGCATATAATGTCAAAAAATTTCCTTATGAAAGGGCACTCACAATCTGGAAGTCCATATGCGAAAGAAGAGGGTTGTGCAACATTTCAAATGTTGGTGGTGGTGGGACAAATGATAGTGACATAATGATTGATGAATTTGAGACTCAAAATCAAGACGAAGAAAATGAAGACTCGACTCAAAATCAAGACAACTTTTTTACTTTATTTGAACGTCAGTTTGAGGACCCTGACTCAATTTGGCAAATGGAAGTGAATTAGTAGTTTTTAGGTATTTATACTGCATTTCATGAATCATATTCCAAAATTGTAGTTGATGATATTTTATATTGTATTCCTTGAAATTGTGAATCAGATTGAGTACATTAACATATTATTAATTATTTCATATTTTAATTGTGTCATACTGATAAGTTTTACATGTACTCAATGATTCATCATTCAACTCAATACTTAATATTTCCTTGCTAGTGTTGATTTGTGCATAAAACATAAAATTTGTAGTAAAGTAGAATTTTGGTTTTTGATTTGATATGTGATTTTGCATCATTTTTCACAGTTTATGAATTATTTTGATCAGTGCCTTATCCGCAATTGGGCTAGAAAATGAAATATACTCCTTCAATAGTCCATTTGATCCGCTAGTTAGGGTTTATTCTATTAACTCTTCTTATAGATATCCTTGTTATCAAACACATCTCTCCATATTTGACCTAAAGCATTTAGTCTATTGCATAAACGGAAGCAAAAAATCAAATATGCAATACAACAAGTGTGCATCCAAGAACTCAGAAACCCTTAGCAACTTTGTTCAAAAGAGAAATGTAGATAACATTGGAGACAATCAATAGAAACACATGCTCATGGAATTGTTCATATAATTCAATCTGAAACTAATAAGTTGCTATGGAAAACACATTCAACATGTAAAACTGAAACTTACCACACCATAGATTAGGGCAACCTGTCAAAATTGTATTGCATTCCACTGTTCAAAATTTCCAAGTACATTTTATTTACGGAGATACAAACAACTGGAAATACATTAAATGATTGGATCCTCATTTATCTAGAACATATTTCTCCATCTAAGCTGTATACAACTGCTCTGTGCGCCACTGGAAAGGAATTAATGTTGCTATCTTATCATTATGTCCTATATATCTTGCATCTAGTAGAATTTTTGACTCCCTGCAAAATGTATCTAGACTCAATTCCAAGGCATAGAGCTTGTCCAACGTAGAATTCAAAATACTTAGATTAGAATCTCCTTCTACACAACTCGAGGACACCAACTGGCTAGCTTGATCTTCAATATCCTTTCTCCAATTGTCTATGCCCTTTATCTATCCATCATTTCTCAAAATGTTTGGCACTATCTTTTTGTCCATCTCCTCAATCATTTGTTTTTTCTCTTTCAAAACCTTTTCCAATTTTGATTGGAATGCCACCACCTCCTCCAAAATTAGTAACATATCTAGTGTCATTTTTATTTCAGGTGGGAAATCTGAGGCAAACCTTGAACACTTATGCAAACTCTTCATTTCCCCTATCCTTGACTGCCAAACTTTGATTATCTTGTCTAAAGCTTTCATTGTCTTTCTCATGTTGATCTTGGGCTGCTCTTATGCTTGAGTATGATTTCCATGTATCCTTAGCCTTGGCTATGATCTTAGATAATCTATGACTTATCTTAATTGTAATCAATTCCTTGACAATAACTTCCTTTTCATTTTTCAAATTTCCTACCTCTTCCTTCAGCTCTCTTATCTCTGATAACAATGGCTCTTTGTCAATTGGAAATGATTATGCGGTTTGAACCAAAGCTGGAATACTTTGAACTAAAGTGTTAGGCCCTAATAATAGATACTCCTTATATCTATTCAATTCTACAGTAGCTTGTCATAATATTTCTGAAGCCTATTTGTCACAGCCTCTACAAATTGAGTTGTCTGTACATTCAAACTAGTATCTTGGGGGGCTAGAGTGTCTGACACTCCCTTTATTATAACATCCCTAGTTAGCTCACCTAATCCAATCCTTGGATTATTATTATTAGGGGCTAATGCCCATACTGCCAGAGTCTCAAACCTGGGATTGAATGTTGTACCAGAAAGTGCTTTCTCTACTTGGTCATTAGTGACATCTAAGTCATCTCTTGTTATTGCATCAAATGCAATAGCATCAGCTAATGTCCAATGTGGGAGTAATAGCACATTACTCTTGGAAACCAAGGCCCTCCCTTCTTTAGGGGTCATCCCACTTATATCCTGGTTCACTTCATTCAGCACTTTCTGGGTTATTGCTTCATACTGTGTTGGGTCAACTCCACTCTTAGCTTCTTCTATTCTCTTCTGAAATTCTTCACATCTGACCTTCAACACATAACTCCTAAATTTAGGAGTGTTCACAAAGGCATCATCTTCCAAAAATTATGAGCATTCCAATACTCTAATGTCCTCTGTGTCTACTGGTTGACCCATTATTGATCTTTCCAACCTATTATCAGGAGAGGCATATGGTCTTATTCTTATAGGTGAATTCACCTGATGGGAGACTTCTTGTTCTTGCTCATCTACTTCCTCCTCCAAATCTACCACTTCAATTTCTTCTTCATGTTCTAGATCAAGTATTTTCATCTTTTTGGTTGGAGGTGCATCAAGTGATTCTCTCTTTCTTACATATGCTCCTCTTGAACTTCTTGGTTGATATGCAGTCCTCTCTTCCCCTACTGGAGCACTTTCAATCAAATCATTTGCATTATCAAAAATCTTTTGGATCCTTACTATTGGATCCTTTATTTTTGCATATGCCCCTTGATAAGCAAAATTCAAAAAATGAACCTCATCCATAGTGAAGTAGTTTCTGACTGTCTTCATCATAAAAGACCTGGTGGACATAATGTGGCCTTTTTACACCCAATCTAACCCTGTCTATGAACCCCTCAAGGTCAAATACCCTGGGATTTTCCACATCCATTCTGTAAACTTTTAGAATTGAATCAACCTAATCCAAGCCATCTTTGTTAGTAATCAAGAAATCATTAAACTTAATGGAAGTAGGAAAGCACGAGCCTTTCTTGTGAGCCCTCAAATGTTCCTTATCAGACTCATTCAATTGTTTGATTATCTCCAGAAATGCTATTATTTTAGGCACACATTTTGGTAAAGTATATGGGGCAACTTTGCTCCCATATACCCTGATGCATGTAGTGTGGGTGTGCAAAAACTAATCACCCCAGTTATGATCTATCCCCAATTCAGGGTTTTTGTCTAGAGGCCTCAAAAAATCCAATACATCTGTGTGTATCCTCTCTCCCTCTAGCTCTAGAAATCTAATTACTCTTCTAACAAAATGTTCCTCGAAATAACATAGTCTGCATCAGTACAATGCATATCCAACATGCAAGTCCACATTTGAACCAGCAACATATTACCCTCCTTATCTGTCTACCTAACATGCAAATCCTTATGCCACAGGCTTAATGCAGCAAATAAAAATATATGGCACATCATTGAGTACCATGTGAATTTGGTGCAGGAGCACCTAACACAAGGTGGCCTCCATGAGGCATTTAAATTCATGTTTGTTTAGAAGATCAAGTTTTGTGTTGTAATAAGTCTATCCGACCAATGCATGTCATTTCTGTTTGTATCTAGACTTAGAACAAACTTTGTAAGTCCCAAGTAAGTAGGTTACTTTTGTCAAGTTGTTAGACGGTTGGTCTCCCAGCCACTTGGAGATGGTTAGTTTTCTCCCAGCCGCTTGGAATAGGGTTGGCGTTCCTTTGGTGAGTTTATAAAACCCAGGGAAATGAACCAACTCAGGATATGATATTGTAATTGAATGCAATTGTGCGAATGTAATCGAGCATTGTGAAGGAGAAATTGAACTGTTCTGTGTCGTCAATCTATTTTTCGTTCTCTGTAAATATGAAATTGCATAGCTGTAGATTTCTTTTCCTTTTTGTACTTCCGTTGTTAAAAAAATGTCAATGTGAAGCATTCCATTGGTGAGATTTCTATCGAAATCAGTGGAATGGCTTCGTTGTATCATAGTCGTTTGTTTCCTGTGTTGTTTCATTGTTTTGCGGCGTAGAGGATCCAGACAGTGCGAGGTGCATAGTAGGTTGACCTAGCATCTCCATGTGCTAGGGTTTGGATCAGAGGAGTTGGAGTTGTTATTGGTGAGACAGAGGCCATCGACAAAACATTCCTCGCTCAGAGCGATAAGGATAGTTTGGCCGAAGAGAGGTGTAAGCCATTGAAAGGAAGTCGTGGTCTAAAGGTTCTTATCGGGGTGATAAGAGACAAGTGTTACCGACAGAGATCCGTCGGGAGGAATTGGCTGGCGGCAAGAGATATTAGGGTTTGGCCAAAGGCATTCGTCACACCAATGAGTAGTTGGTCCATCGGTACATCGGCCAAGGTTCATAAGTGTTTTTCGATGATCTAAGTCATGCCGATAACAAAAAGAGAAGGGCAGATCACTGAGACATGAGTCAGACTCTCATCGATCAATTTTTGATCAGTTGTGTGCTTCCACTGAGCATTCCTCATCATATTGGTATCAGAGCTAGTGAAAGCTCTAGGCGGAGGTGTTGTGTATTTGATTTCTGTCATTGAGAAGGCAGATGACGAGTTGCTCGTGCCACCTAGTTGCGAGAAGGAATAGGACTCCTGTAATGTGTGGGTAGATGATGATGAGGACTGTCAAGACCATTCACCAATAGAGGTTTGGCTAGAAGAGGGTGCAGAGTGAGGCCACTGCGAGAGAGAGTGGTAGTGCATCTCCAGGATATGCTGTTGGACAAGAGGAATGGGTCTGTAGCAGCATGTAGGATGGACATCTGATTGAGCATTGTATTGTAGTCAAATTGAGGATTTGCAGGAGTGTTAGCGTTTGGGTGTTGTTTGTGAATGTTTATGTTAGACAGAGAGAGCGAAGGAGAGGCTAGCAATATGCCTCCAAAGGGGATGACCATCGAAGTGGTCAAGAAATTTCAAGAGATGGAAGAGATGATCAAAACTGGAGTCAGGGAAGCACTCCAAGCAGAATTGAAGGAAGTGAAGATAGGAAAAGGGATAGAGGAAGATTCAGATGAAGAAGAAGAGAAAGAGGAAGAAGTAGAGGAACAAGAAGAGGCAAAGATACCGGCTGAACAAAAACAATTCCTGGAAGCCATCAAGGCAATTGGCAAGGACTCTTTAGAGGCTCGAATAGATGTCCCCATGTTCAGTGGGAAGATGAATGTTGAGGAAGTCATGGAGTGGATTGAGGCTCTAAACAACTACTTCGAATGCAAGGAAGTTCTTGAAAGTAAGAGGGTTAAGTTTGCAAAAACTAAACTCAAAGGTGCTGCCCTTACATTGTGGAATTACACCCAAGGAGAGAGGGTAAAGAATGGGAAAAGTATGATATCTTCGTGGAGCAGAATGCTGGAGAAGATCAAGTCTCAGTTCCTTCCATCTGACTATGAGGTGCAGATTTACAGGAAAATGCAGAACTTTAAGCAAAAGGATATGAATGTGGCTACTTACACCGAGGAGTTTCACAAATATAATCTTCATTGTGGGTACATGGATGATGAAAAAGACAAGGTAGCAAGGTATCTAAATGGTCTGAGGATCACTATTCAAGATGAGATAAGTTTGTTTACCCCTGAAACCGTGGAAAAATGCTTTCAAGTAGCATTAAGAGCTGAAGAGAAGCTGAAGAGGAAAGGTGAGCAACCAAGTAAAGGAAGAGGTGACAGAAATTTTAGAGGTAGTTTTGGAGGAAGAAGTCCTAACTAGAGGCCTAGTGGTGAGTCTAGCCAAGAAGAGCAAGTTGGAGACTCAAGTAGTAGAGGAAGCTACCGCGGAAGAAGGCCAAATGAAAGAGATGGGACAAATGGATCAGGTAGAGGATCCAAGTTCTCCAACATGAGATGCTATAATTGTAATCAGATAGGGCATCTAGCTTATAAGTGTCCAGAAAAGGCCCCAACTTCTTAGGGTAATGAGAGAAGAACCACATTGACTCAAGAGGATGCAAGGAGTGTAACATCTCCTGAAGTGAATTTGACATCAGAAGTGGGAGAAAATCTGATGATCAAGAGGACACTACTCAAAGCACCAGTGCAGCCTGAACCATCACAAAGGAGAGCTCTTTTCAAGATCAATTGCAAAAGCAAAGGTAAAATATGCAAGGTAGTCAGATTCTGGTTCAACAGATAATATGGTGTCTAGGGAAATGGTGGATAAATTGAACATAGAAAGGATTCCTCATCAAACTCCTTACAGAGCATCTTGGGTAAGTGATAGCCAATCACTTTTGGTAGATGAACATGTATATGTTGATTTTTAGATTGGAGAATATAAGGAGAGAATTTTATGTGACATTTTGCCCATGGAGTGTTGTCACCTACTTTTAGGTAGGCCATGGCAATTTGATAGGCAAGCATTGTATGATGGATATGCTAACACATACACCATCAAGAAGGATGGAAAGACTTTTGTGATGACACCGTTGCAAGAGGGTGCTGCAACACAATAGACAACCAAGATCATTTTGGTGGGTCAGAAAGAGTTTGTGAAGATGCATGAAGAAGAGACAAGGAAAGTTGAGGATACCTCAAGGAGTGAGGTTACCAAAGATCACAGTTTGAAGGTGATTTCCGTTTTGAATGGTGGAGATCAGATGGAAGTCTAAGATGGATCAAACAAAGGTCAAAGAGCAGGTTTGCAAGCAGCCACAAGTTGATTGGAAAGCAAAAGATGCTATCATAGTAGGGACCATTGTTTGTCCTCTAGAGCCCACAAGAGTTGACGGACAATCATATTCTACCATAGCAACAGTACATGAAGCATGGACCAAGATTTTGAATGAAGATGTTCAGGCAAATATGACAGTAAGCAATCATGGCGTACAACAACCAAGTTTGGTTGCAAGCACTCACTCATGGCAAGGTGTGAGTAGAGCCTACAATGCTAGGCATGAATTTTTGATTCCATGGAAGCAAGTTACAGTCTAGAGATCGTGGGGAAGGCATGATGCAACGAAGGATGACAGTGGTGCAAGACACAGACCCAACTCATGGGACATGAGTTCTTTTCTAGGTGGGGTGTATGGTGCAGGAGCACCTAACACAAGGTGGCCTCCATGAGGCATTTAAATTCATGTTTGTTTAGAAGATTAGGTTTTGTGTTGTAATAAGGTCTATCTGACCAATGCATGTCATTTCTATTTGTATCTAGACTTAGAACAAACTTTGTAAGTCCCAAGTAAGTAGGTTGCTTTTGTCAAGTTGTTAGACGGTTGGTCTCCTAGCCGCTTGGAATAGGGTTGGCGTTCCTCTGGCAAGTTTATAAAACCCAAGGAAATGAACCAACTCAGGATATGATATTGTAATTGAATGCAATTGTGCGAATGTAATCAAGCATTATGAAGGAGAAATCGAACTATTCTATGTCATCAATCTATTTTCCATTCTCTGTAAATATGAAATTGCATAACTGTAGATTTCTTTTCCTTTCTATACTTCCGTTGTTAAAAAAAGTCGATGTGAAGCATTCCACTGGTGAGATTTCTGTCGAAATTAGTCGAATGGCTTCGTTGTATCATAGTCATTTATTTCCTGTGTTGTTTCATTATTTTGCAGCACAGAGGATCCGGACAGTGCGAGGTGCATAGTAGGTTGACCTAGCATCTCCATGTGCTAGGGTTTGGATTGGAGGATTTGGAGTTGTTATCGGTGAGACATAGGCCATCGACAAAACATTCCTCGCTCAGAGAGATAAGGATAGTTTGGCCGAAGAGAGGTGTAAGCCATTGAAAGGAAGTCGCAGTCTAAAGGTTCTTGTCGGGGTGATAAGAGACAAGTGTTACCGACGGAGATCCATCGGGAGGAATTGGCTAGCGAATCATGCCCACATTTCATATGCATTCACAACACGCAAACACACATGTTCATGTCCACATGCGACATGTGGTCATGATCCGAAATGTCAAAAATTTTCCTTTACTACATGAAATCTACCCCTCGCACGCGTAAGCGTGCATGGTTGCGTATGTTTAAGTTGTCTAAGTGATTGTTGCTACAGAATATTCCACACACATGTGCATGTTGATATCGATCACTATGTTTGAGTCAGTTCATTTGGCTTCGTTTAGGATTCCCTTGGTAGGTGGTTGACCTTTAATTGGTTTTCTTATTTTTTGTTTTCGAATTGGCTCGCATTTTTCCTTTAATTACCTTCCATCGTTTATTTATTTAGTTATCTATTCATTCCAAATAAATAGAGTCATTTTCATAGTCTACCATTTGGTAATAATCTATTATTGAAATCGTGTTTTCTTTTACCGATCGTTCTGTTTAAATTTAAATATAAATTGTCAAAATACATAGACTCATTAATTCTTTAATTAAATATTTAAATATATATCTATTTAAATATTTTCTCTTTCTTTTAATAAATATATATGTATTCGATTAATTATATATTCTCATGTAAAAATACATTACATTTATTATTTATACATATATATACACATTATATATATATATAACATTTTCTTTTAAATGTATAAACAATTCATACCATTAGTATATACATAAACATCACTAGTTAAATAAACTTTCTTAATTAGTGGAAGCCCTCACTATATTTTAATAACATATATAAATGTATATATATATACTTTTATTAAAAACACATTTTAAATCAACTAATGGAAACTCCACTTATAGTATTTTAATACCATTTATTTATGAATTTTCCAACTCATGTTAATGGGTTAAATAACCCTAACTTTGTTTTGTGAGAGGAATGTTTGCAGGTTATGGAGGCGGCGCTAGTCACAGAGAGGGGCGTGGCTATGGAGGTGGGCGGAAAGCGGTGCTCAGGGGAGCGTCGGCAACGGGAGAGGGATGGTAGGGGGAAGCATTGAGGAGACCGCAGGGAGGCGGCACTGTGTGGTATCCACGGCGGGGCGAGGCGTAAGGGCCACGGCGGGGGTGTGGGGATGGGCGGAGCCCCACCCACATCCCACTTCGTGGGGTGTGGGTGGGGCTCTGCCTCTCCCCACACCCATGTATTGAAATTTCGGTGGGGTTAAACCCCACCGTATAACATATTTCACTCGGCTGTCTATTCCTTTCGACAGCGAGCTCTCTATTAATTTCTCTTACAATTTTCGTAATTGTTATTTAATATTAATTTAATTTATATATATATATATATTTATATGTAGCTCGTTTTCTCAACTTCGTTCAATTTAAAAGCTATTAAATATATATATATATTTATATTTATATATATGTATATTCAAGTTTACCAAAGTTTCACAACTTCATTTAAGATATATATATATATATATATATATATATATATATATATATATATATATATATATATATATATATATATAATTTGTAACATAGTTTAATAGTAAATCCATTTCACAATTTCTCTACTTTTAATTTACAATATAGTAAATACTTGAGAGATACAAAAAATAAATAACCATATAAATCTGGATTTTAACTAAAATGATCTTTCAAGTATTCATTCTATTTCATTTTCAACTTAAGTGTAAGAGTAAACACAGGGAACTAATTTAATCTTCCACTTCAAATAAATTAAAGTATTGAGAGTAAATACAAAAACTAATAGATCTTTCACTTCAATAACTAATAAATAGGAAAGTAAATCGATCTAGATTATCTCCCATTGCATACTTAATTTAAGTTTTAATTTTGTTTTCAAAGGCAAATTAACAACTTTCTTAATACTGTAAATGTAACTTTGTTCACTAAGTAATACAAGAAATAAATTTTATCAACTGATTCAAATCAACAACTAATTCCACAACTTTACAATCTTGATAAACATAAATAACAACTATAAGATTCCACCACTCACAAACATTCTAAGGGAGTATTTACTTTCTTCTCCCAGCTCACACAAGTGATGTAATGTAATAACCAATTAAAATCACAACTAACAACATAATAAGGGAGGATTTTCTCTCCACTCCCAAGATAACAACTTTTACAATAAATTCAAGAGAGAAGTTCTCTCCCCTAAAACTCTTACAGAATGAAACTTTAAAAGACCAAGCTCTCATTACAAATAGGAAGATAAAACATTTTCTTTAACAAGGCAAAATCCCTTCAATCCTTTTAACATGCTCCAATAGTAACCTTCATGACAACAAGGGAGAAAACAAAAACCAACTAGCTCTCCTCCCTACCTTAGACCCGCAAGAGAGTCACCCCTGAGCTAGGGAGACCATCCACATACCCAGGGTAGAATAGACCCAAAACACTTCACAACATTGAATAACAACAAACAAGCAAATAACACACACACTCCCATGGTTTACTTACAATACAAAGACTCAGCTGAGGTGAGTTCAGGGAGGGTAAGGAAGTAGACTCTCTCTCAAGGTGTCATTCTTCAAAACATATATCACAACTGATCACATGGCCTCAAGCCAACAAGTTAATCTTTTTCAAGGCCTCAAGTCATCCAAACAATTAAATTTCCAGGGATATCCAAATAGGCTCTCAAAGCCATAAAGCCCTCTTGTCTCAAAAGTACCAACATGCCCTCAAGGCATTTCACATATCAAGAACACAAGAAAGACACTTGAGGAGGTTCACACCTTCCTTTCCCTGTACATGATGAACATTGCCTTCCAACTAGAAGGAGCTCTTTCAACACCCAACACATACCCCAAAATAACAGAAAAACACATAGAAAACATTTGAAATCTCATTCATCAAACAAGAACAAAACATACATACAAGCAAATAGATCATACAAGTGAGAAGTCTTGTTCACCAACCTTCTCAAGCCCAATTATGGATGAAATTTGATGAAGAGCTCCACTCTTAGCCTCCTTCTCCAAGTTCCCTTCTCTCCACAATAATCCAACCCCCTTACTCTCCTCCTCCTTTCTCTTTTAAAACTAATTCCCTCTATTTTCCTTATTTCTCAAGTGGCATTAAACAACTAAACCCACAACTCATCCATTATCCTAGTGGACTTAAAACAATTAACCCCACTCAAGAGGTTCCCCACTATAGTCCTTTTACAACACATGGAGAAATAAATTACAATAAGTCAAATAAAAATACCAAAGGAAGTGGAAGACACACTACCCTTATTAAGGGGAACCCCACCAAAAGAGAGGCACAAGAGACAAGCACTCCATTATTAGGGGATCATGGAGTTGTTCCATGACTTGGAAGTGGGCCTGAGTGTGGATTCCACTCATCCCATTGTCCCCATGCTTCCAAATTCGTCACTTAACTTTACTGTGAAGTTTAAGTGACCATATGGAGGTTAACCCAAGGTTATCCTAGTCAAAAAGGTCCCTAGACCCATGGGGTATAACCCAGGGTTGATTTTTACCTAGTTAGAACTCCCAGAGTCAAATAAAAACACAAGAAAAGGGTCTAAAAGAAATAAAGTTTAAACAAGATTCAAAATAACATTTCTTACAACACTTATCATAATAAAAGTAAGTCAGAAGATAGCCGTAATTCCCTTGACCTCATGCAACATTAACACATTACAACATTACAACATTTCTCCAAACATGAGGTTGATCTTAGTTCTTCGTGGAACTAGATCGGCGCACAAGGGATACAACATAGGGTATAGGATGATCTCCTATATTTGTGGTTTCGTTAGCAATACCTGCACACTCAAACTTGAAGTCAATAACACATAGAGATATCATAGCTGAAGCAATTTAAATACATGCATACCTAAACATTCAACCATATAAACATCCTGAAATCACATTAAAGTTCCATTTCTAATATTAACCATTCATCATTTTCTTAAAAGCAACATCTAATTATCCTTGCACAATTATTTTCTTGAAAATCAATTAGGTTTAATAAACAAGATTCCAGGATCAATGGTTTCTCAACATAAAAGTAATAGCAATAGCACTGCAAATAGTCTCATGAACAATAGTGTAAAAAGTAGGCTTCACATGGAGGCAAGAGATCTTAGGGTTTGGCCGAAGGCATTCGTCACACCGATGAGTAGTTGGTCCATCGATACATCGGCCAAGGTTCATAAGTGTTTGTCGATGATCTAAGTCATGCCGATAACAAAAAGAGAAGGGCAGATCACTGAGACACGAGTCAGACTCTCACCGATTGATTTTTGATTAGTTGTGTGCTTCCACTAAGCACTCCCCATCAGAATTCCACTTTGGCATCTATAGTGTACAATTTATTCTTAATGTCAGTTAGTTGCTTGTGCATTTTCTCTGCTATATATGTGGCATAATCAAAGGGCTCTGTTGTTGAAGGATCCTGGATATTTACAACTAGCATCATCAAAGAAATTGACATTTTGTCCAAGGCATCCCTTCCAAGCACCTAACACAAACTGTGATATGTTTTTACAAAATAATGCATAAATTGTGAGCAGTCAAATGGCTCATCCTCCCTATCTGATATCTTCACTAATTTTCCATCTAATCCCCTCGGTCTATGCTTTGGTAAGTTAAAGGCTTTATAGCCATGCCTAATAGTCTTGTATCCCTCCTTCAAAGCATTAAGGTCAATTTTCTTGTTGGTAGTTGGGTTTAAGTCAAACACACTTGAAATGTAGTCCTTTGTGGTTTTTATCATCATAGTATTATTCCCTGTCAGAACTGACCTCAACCCAGGGTCATATCTTTGTGCAACTACCCTCACAAAATCTAGATTTGGGAACACATTGGGGCATATCAACTTGGCTAGGTCTAACTTCCAAGCATTGCAGACTGGGGTCTTAAAATCTCTTCTATCATACCAATGTTTGAAAAGAATCCATGCAGGCACATGCAATTTAGCATCTCAGCAATTGTAATAGAGGTCCAAGATTTTATCATTTGGCCCATTGGGGCCATGAACATTCATAGGTCATCTTGATGACCCAGGGAGTTGGGACATAAGGTCCTCATCCAGGCTCTGTGTTGATGTGCAAGGGTGACTTAATTGACTCATTGTTTCAGACAGTTCTCACTAAACTAGGGCTTCTTCTTTCAACAGTGTTTTACCCTCTCAAACAACCAATAATGTAGAATTCAAATGGATACATCCAGCATAGAATTAACTTACTAGTTTTAATCTTCAGAAGCCTAAAATTCTTCCTCTCGTTCACCTGAATGTTTGTCACACGTAGAAGCTCCTTTCTCATTTGTGGAAATGATGCGAAAAACCCTATTTTTACTCCTTTAAGAAGCTTACAATCTCAATTTCTGAAGCATTAATGCGCATCACCTTACTGGATGCTTTCAATGTTCACCACAAGAAGTTTAAACTTAGGCTGTCAATTCAATCTTCTTTTTGTGAAATCTACAATCATGGATTGCCCGCTAGATTTGAAAATTTGAGCTCCTTCATCAAAAAGGTCATTAGCCAATAGTATTATGCCATGCTAGATGCACTTTCCTTGCTAACTCCTTTGCCTTTTGTCTTATGTGGACACATGGTGCCATTTTGCAGTAGCGCAGTGAGAAATGGGCCACCAACTTTTTGCTCTACACGAGCTCGCCAAAGCTTCCACGTAAGCCTCCTCATACATACCTTTTACTTTCCCTTTGAAAGATGGCCACATGTCACTATTTTGTAGTCGCGCGGTGAAGCTTCACCTCTAAAAAGATCCTTATGCACAATTGCGCTACTGTTAGATTATGCTTCTGCTATAGATCATCTCTCTTGACACTTGGCAATGTTTCCTCTGTTGATTCTAGATCATCAATCTAGTGCCTGTAAGCCTAAATTCTTTGACAGTTGTCTCCATATCATAGCCTTGTGGAAGGAAGATGGCATCACCTTTGATGCAGTGCAGGCTTGCGATAACTTGCCACGTGGCATTATCAGGCCCTACAAGACTTAGGAGTTAAATTTTATAAAAGATATGACATTCACAGGCTATAAAAGGTGGAGGCTAGCTGGACTCAGGGCCGGTCATTACATCATATTGAAGGCATTACGTTGTAACTTAGGTGATCAGGAACTTAAGATAAAAGATCAATGACAAATTATAACATAAAGCAAAGGGGACCGTGGGACTTAGGGTTTAAGGGAAAATGGGGAAAAATACATGAAGAATAGGCTTAAAACCCTAAACTTAAGCAAGTGTGTTGGGTGAATATTTTGTCGTCAACTCACGGACGGCAAAATGGTTATATCAACCGCAGTATGATGAGATAAATCTCTCCTCTCAGCAAGGGGAGGTTCCCTTTTAACTATTACAAACTTATTTACACTAAATACTAGATTTGGGGGTGTGTTACATTCATCCTTTTCTCTTCTTTCAGAAAAGATGTTTACAATGTCCCACGGTAATATTCAATAATATTTCTACACTTAAACAATAATCAACAATATTCTTGTAAGTTGAAGCACAAAGTCTTTCAACTTACTTCACAAAAGGATTCACGAACCAAGTGAATAATCTCAAGTACAAAGTCTTCAAATTATCCCCAAAAATATTTTAAAAGTAACTGTATCACCAGTTGGAGCACAAAGTCTGTCAACTAACAACACCACTAATCCACGCGAATGTGATTAAAAATCATAGCACAAAGTCTACAAGTTCTCAACACGATTCATATACAAAGTAAACAACTACAAGCTCAAAGTCTTTATGATCCTTCACCAAGAAATGCTGTCAACACACATAGATTCAAGGAAATAATATAACACAAAGTTTATATAACTTATCTTGAATATCCTCCAATCGTAATAACCAAGCACCACTTTATCCAATCAATTAACAAGAGAAATCAGCAAAAATGCCATATGTACATCCTCGCTCATACAAATTTGATTCAACACAAAGTTTGATATCAAAACTTGCCTTCTTTATTGATTGGAATTGATCATACAATTTGAACACAAAGTCTCAAAGTTGAGTCTCAATTTGGGCAGCACTTTGTTGCATAAGATTGAAGATTCCTTTTACAATAGAGGCCCTCTTTATTTATAGGGAGAGGCCTTGAGAAAATTTAGGAAACCTATAACTACTTTGACTTATTCAACAAAAGAGTCCTATTTGACTCGGGACTTCCTTTGTCTCACATGTAATTAAATTTTGGAAAAATACATGTGGATATGTCTAAAACAAAATACAAATTGCAATACGAAAATGAAAATAAACTAAGGCACGAAGAAGAATATCAGTTGCCACCATCATTCTTCTTCGAGGAATTATGGTACATGTCTTTTACTGCTTCCATCTCATAAGTGTCTCGTCCAACGATAGTGTCTAAAATAGCACAAGCTTTGACGATTATATCTTTCACCATCTTTTATCACCTTCTTCAGTGATAGGTCAGTCATTTGGACAATGAGCACCTTTAGATGATGTGACGACCTCGGCAATTCGTAGAAGAAACTGCAACAAAAAGTCATGATCATGCAATTAGAGGAAGTACTGGTAATCTGAGAAAATTGCATGTCGATGATCACGACTATGGGGATACGCTTGAAATGGCTTGAGTGCAAGCGGGCTAAAAAATGGAGGAAAGTAGGCTAATAGGTCTTGAACGGCGAATTTTCCCAGTGTCGAGAAAAAAACCAGGAAAATGTACATGAGCGGTCAAAATGACCGCTCCTGCATGTGTTTGGGAAGGATCACTTTTTTGGAAGATAGAAGTTTTACATGTAGGGGCAGTCAAACTGACCACCCTTACATCAGGGTAACTTTGATGGCAGGTGCATGGTTGGTATATTTCACCACCTTTATATGCTTTTGGAAGAATCGCAAATGTATGATGTTTTAGCGGCAAAAATTGCTGACATTGCATGTGATGGGAATTGTAAAGTTTTTGTGTAAGGGCGGCAAATTTCACCACCCATACACTTCCATTTTGAGACATCTTCAAATACAAAAGCGGCGAAAGCTGTCGACCTCATATTTGTCTACAAACTCATGGAAAGATTTTAAATGGCAACTGTCACCGACATTACAAACGTTTCAAAGATGGGTTCGGTAAGGTCAGGACAAACCATCGACAATGCATATCACCTTAAGACCTAGGGCATAAGTATTTGATCGACAATTCTCACCATTTGGACATTTAAATAGGAAAACCTTACAACCTATTTTAAAGGTGTTAACAATGCATTTTAAAGAACAAGAATTCAATATGAAAGATTGAGCCAAAAATGACAATACAAAAGAAACGCAACATCTTTTAAAAGATTGAAAACAGTGAAACGACTTACCTGTCAAGTTTGAAAACCTAAGTGTGACAGCGATGAATTTGAAATCTATTCGAATCCAAAAGCAACACGATCAAATGGTTTTAAGAGGGATTCAAGAATCGACTAGGATACTTTAGGATAAAAGAAATAACAAAAAGACAATGAAAAACATATTTAAGAAACTTAAAAACACACCCTTAATGCTTGGCACGAGTGGCCATTAATGCCACTGAAGTTCAAGATCTTGGAAATCATGCTCAGGTGGCAATTTCGGCTGACCTGACACGTGCTTCACAAAAATGCAAGAACGGTAAAAACTGCCGACCATGCACATGTCATTAAGCAAAAACATGTAATGGCGGCAAAAAATGCTGCTCGGGCATGTGAGAAAGAAAAACTATGTAAAAGTGGTAGTTTTCGCCGCCATTACATAGGTAAACAAAAAGACATGCAAAAGCGGTGAATTTGGTCGACTTTGCAGGTAAAGACTCAAAATTTCACTAACACCCCAAAGATGACCAAAATTGACATTTCGATCAGTTTACAACCTAGTCGATTTTTGCAAATATCGAGGAATTGATTTGAGGGAATGTTGTAAACTAGTTTAGAATGCCAAATGACTTCGCATGAGACCAAAAGAGTCTTGTCATGATTTGCGAACTTAGAGTGTGGATCATGAAACGGACAAGTTTCGTGGGGCTTGTCTACAAAAATGAGCGTAGCTGATTTTGAGAACAACAAAGTGCCACCACATTGATTCATCTCTCAGCTCAATGGCAATGCTTAATAACATATTAACAACAATAGCATATACGACAATGAACGTCAACAATCGTTGAATGTGTATCTAGTAGTTGAAACTAGAGTTTTTCTTCAATTGTTAAAATAAATAATACAGATAATTAAACATCAACACATTACTAAATTTGAGTTTTCTATTGATTTTCAAATGAAGGAATACATAGAGGCAATGTAAAATCTTGCTCAAAGACAACTCTACATAGAGCTGAGTTAGAACTTGGAAACTCATATTATCAATATCAAATCATTCTAACAGCTTTTTTATCAAATTTCACTGTTCAAGTGGTGAAATTGTCATTTCTTCTAGCTGATGTTGTCTGACTTGAATTTTTGTTAACAATGTATGATCGAATTTCAATTTGGATACTGACTTGAATGTTTTAGCCAAAGATACATTCAAAGTTATCAGTGGTTTGATGGAATCTAAAAAGTTTGCCTCATTTGGTATTTGAGGAAACTGGTCCAAATCAATCTTCCTTGCATCCTCGATCTTCTTTATAAAATAATCCTTTCTAATGAATCACTCATTTGTGTCAAAAGCCTGTGGTAAACCAAGCTTTGTCAAGTTCCTTACCTTTTCATCCTCCTTAATATTTGTTGCAGCCTCAATCACAAATTCTGTTGTTTCACGCATTCTTGAAAACTTTTGAATGATAGATGTCACCTTTATTGAGGCTTCAATCCAATTAGTAATGCCTTTTGAAATCAATTCATTGCCACTGGCTTTGTAGACTTTTTCTAGAACTTGATTTGCAGATTTCTCTTCTGCCTGCAGTTGCACATTTTTGTTGTCCATTAAATATTTGCTCAGCTTCTTATGATGTAGTGTCATGGCATCAATCAATTGAAACAATTCACACAAATGATCAATCCTTTGCATTATTTCCTCCCAGATCTTTTGTTTCATATGCCTCATTGTTTGTCTACAAAATTCAGTTAACTTATTTTGACAAGATTTCATTTCGTTTTTTGCTTTCATAAGCTCTGCGGCCAATGTTTCATTTTTTTTCTCTCTTTCTCCAATTTTTGTTCCCATTGTTCATTTGCTTTCCCAATGCTTTGTCTTAATTTTTCTGAAGTGGATTTTTCCTCATCATATTTCTTTTTTCTCTCATCTAACCTTTGCTTCAGTCCATTCAATTCCACCTCTGTTTATCCTCTTTGCTTGTTGATGTAGAGGCAGATTTTTTTATTCTTTTTTTTTCTAATTCATTGCTCTTGTTATCTGCTGCTTTCCTCTTTCCTTTCTCATTTGCTAAGTCTGCCTATATTTTTTCTATTTGATTCTGTAACTTTTTTTCTCTCTGTCATGCTTTAACAATGATGTGTACACCAATTCATTGTTCTTCTTTGATATATTAATTTTGTCAATATTTTTTAATCCAAAAAAATCAAATTGCAAATTGCTCACCTGAAATTTAGATCAATCCATCTGATTTTCTAGTTTATTTTGAATTTTGGGAACAACAATTGTGTACTCCATGATTTATGAATTTGTGTCAAATGTGGGTAATATCATGGTTGTTGCAGGCTCTGAAGTTACAACAGACACACTCTCCATCAGTTGCTTCTTTTCTTTTTTTATACAATTCTGATTTCTTTTTAAACTCTTGAATGTAATCAAAACCTGGGGATGCAGGAATAATGGAATGCTTGAATGGTGAAGGAATAGGAGTAATTGTAATTTTTGTTGCAGCCACACTAACTAGGGGAGTGCTTGGAAATAACTCCTTTGTGGTGGAACTGATAGTTGGACTTGGACCTGTCATAATCCTTTCTATTATGTATCCCTTGATCACTGAGTGTTTGTGTGGTATCTTGTATTGGTGTCCTCTTGTGTGTAATTTGTTGTTGGACCTATTGTTGTAGCACATGCTGACTAAGTTCTCCACCAGTGGCAGTGTCAGTCGCACTAGGCTCTCCACCATGGGCATGTCCAAGCTGTGATTCCATCTGACCATGAGGATTAGGATTTGAAGCTGTAACAAAATGAATTCTTTTAGCTGTACTTGTATGCCCTTGGTCTATTTTATCAGCTCCAAGGCCTCGTTTATCAACTAGTTTTCTGGTGACTACATCTATTGGGTTCCAAATGCCTTGTCCTTGGGACCACAAACCACCACCTTAATAACCCATATTTTTAGCTATGGCTACTCCTAGAGTATATGCTTCTTTTCTGGCCTAACTTAAACTAGGTTTGAAATTGCTTTGTTCATCCCTATCATCATCAGGTTCGTCATCAGTTTCTTCATCTTCATGTTCATTGGGATGCTCTATATTCCACAATTTGCTAAACTCATCATCTTCATCAGTTTCTCCATACTCTACAATAGTTCTTGGTTCACCTAGCTCCTTCCTCATAGACCAAAAGATAGTAATTTTTTATCGTGACCAAATTTTGCTTGTAATAGACTTATCTAGAGAATCTGACATTTTTACTCTAATAGATGGTTTATCACTTTTTCCATAAAAATTGTTGTACCTCCTGATTTGATTCTTTGCTAGTGCTCCTATATTTTGGTGCAATGCCATAATTTTTGTTGACAATTGTTCAAAAGAAATACCTTTCTCAACAACAATTTTCTTCATTTCTATTTTGACTTCATCCCAAGAATCCTTGTTTCTCAAGTTTTCAAGAAAGGGTTTACTTTGATGTTGAATTCTACTTGCAGCATTCCTATTGGCCACAATCATTGTTTTAATGGTGTCACATGGATCATACTGCCAGTGATAGACAACATCAAAATTAAAAAAATTCAAAAGATCATGTACCACCTTAAATGCTTTTCTCTCCAATGTGAACCCTCCACATAAAATAGGTAAAGAAGGAAATAAGGTCTTCTTTTGCTGACCGACAAAGTGTAGTTCATTAGTACTCTGCATCTGCCTTACATATTCCAATGTAAAAACCCTTTCTATCACATGTATTGGAAGTTTGTATGGTTCTACCCCTGATCCATAAAATCTTAGCATAGTATATTCTTCCAATAAGCACAATCAGCCAATTGTATTTCTTTTCTTAGTTGAATGCAATCTCTACATGATATAGGCAATCTAGGCATTGGACTATTTGTAATTGCTTTCAATACAATGAAACCAAAAAATAGTCTACAAAATGATTGTAGTTCCTTCAAGAATCACACATCCTTATCTTAGTGGTCCAATCATATACTAGAGCCATTTTATTTTCCTTAGCATTACTATAGGGCTGAATCTGAAGCTTGTTGGTCTAAAACATTCCACTAAATTTGAATAGAAAAAAATAGCACAAGTAGGTTGTGAACCTGAATGTCTTGGTGGAACCTCCTTTAATCATTAAAAATTGTTTATGCATGGATTCTACAATGTGTTCAATAAAGTTATATTTGACATGTACACCAATACCATAATGGATATTATATATCATTTCAAGGAGGCTTGCATCCACTTCCTAATTGCTATCTAGTCTAAGGCAAAATGCTAGCATGGAAATAGTATCCTGAGCCCATGATCTAAAAATTTCCAAACGATAAGGAGGCTTATGGTTACCTTTCAACTTGTTTCTTTCTTGAACTATTTATTTAGGAAAACATTTTTGTCCCTTTCATCCGCTTCTTCATAATCACTAACAAGCTTTTCTAGGTCAATGTGGACGTCTCCAAATTCTTCGGTTGTAAACCCCAACACTTTTCAAAATTCTTCTACATTAATGGATAAAATTTCTTCTTTGGTATCTTTATTTACAATTGCTCTTTTGTTATCATCATAATTGTCGCCATAGACCATGATAAATTCTGGGCAACGGCAAACCTCATGTAACATCATGTGCCCTAATCCAGTTACCCACGGTGCAGTGATACTATTAACTTGCATTTGGTTTGCAGCTTTATTCTCACATGAAAATCTAAGTTCTGAGGTAATTTTACCATAGATTTTAGGATCATAAATATCATGGTATTCATCAGTCAAACCCAAGGTTTTAAGCAATCTAGAATAATCTATTTTTCTATCCAAACTTGCTCTACCTTTCCCAAAAACTTTGTCTGGTCTACTAGTGGTGGTAGACATTCTTATACAGTGTGAAATTGTGAATTCCCTCTTAAGTCCTCCTTAATTTTTCTTAAGTCTCCCTAAACCCAAAGTCTGACAAAATAATATTTTAAGAAAAAAGTTTGACAAAATAATATTTTAAGAAATGATGAAATATAGCCTAGGAATTCTATCTTTGACTTACCCAAATTTTGATTCTTGAAAATATTAATACTGACAGGTGTGGACTGGATTTGTTGGAAGTGACACCCATAATCTCCCTGGTGCACTACAATGAGCAATCTGGAATCTCCCCATGTGCTGACCCTCTTACTTCAAAATAAAATCACTTAGCAGTAGAAAGTTTTCTTTTTTTTTACGAACATTAAGGTGAGTGAAACGTCACGTCAACGTGTTGCTTCTGGACTACACAATTAGTACATGGCTGACAATTGTCTTGCATTGACAACTCACAACAATTTCTAAATAGTTGATCTTTGTAAATCTAACGGTTATAGGGTGATTATGGAGATTTAAGTTTGCAAGCCTAGCGCTTTGTGTATTTCATTCCAGAATGCAACTACAACCATCCATCAAATATTTGCGAATGGTCGAGTAATTTATGATATAAACAATAAACATATAGTTTGTTTATATAGATCTACTTTAGTGACAACTTTTAGTGTTTATAATGTAATTTGTCAATTTGATGGCAACTTTCTTTTTTCATTTGTATTGATTTATGTTTTAAATTTGCATGTAAATATTTTTTTTTTTTTGTCGATAAACCACAAAGCGGGTATTCAATTGATATTAATTCAAAAAATTCTTATAGTTGGGGGATAGCTACGCCCCTGACATATCATTTTGTTACAAAAAATTCCCATGTATTACATATTCTTTCCCAAGAGTTTCTTCCCCATATGATAATATTACATCAAAATTACATAGAAAAAATCAAAACACTGGCTAAGGGAAACTAAAGAAATCACCTGTTTCCACCAGATCTGTGAAGCTCAACACCCATTCCAGATTTAGCTCCATGCCGAGAGCTCGAGAGCACCTTAGAAAATTCCAACTGATGGTGGCCCAGTGACGGTGGTGGGTGGGAGCCCCATCTGTCATGTTGAGAAGAAATAGAAGCCGTAGAACCATAATATCTAGGAGAATCAACAATGATAGGTCTGAAGACTTTGGAATCCCCACACCCATCTCTATTGGGAATTAATGTGTCTCAACCTTGGTAATTCCTTGCAATATCTTGATTGTATTTATTTATTCATTGCCTATGATGCAAATTAATTGTAAATTCCATATTGTCATTTTGTGGGATGTGGCACGGTGATGTGTCACCTACATGGAAGATGACAAATTGTAATTTTGTCCTCACATGAGGAGATAGGCATCCCACTTTGTGGTAGGAGTATTTTTCCATGTGTCGACATCTTGGATGTTGTGTAAGGGAATGTTGACTGAAACGGTTATGACAGATTCCTATGATGAAGTTATGACATGTAAGAGTCAGAAATAGAAGCTTGTAAGACAAGTGAAGACATGTGTCGAGGATCATCTTTGGGTGTCCCAAGGTGGACTATGACATGTAAGAGAATATGCTATTTATAGCCTATGTATGACAAATTCCCTTACAGCTGTAAGTTATGACAGCTATGACAGATTCTATGACGGTCGTAAGAGTCGTAAGAGCATCTGTCATAGCCCATTTTGGAAATAGGTGACCTCTTTGGGATGGGGTGTATGGACAAGTGTCAGATGCATCTTACAATGTTGACCAAGTGTCCATAGGCGTGGGTTTTGGGCCATGAGGCCAAGTTGGATGCCCATTCCAAGATAGAGCTAATTTTGCCTTATATATTCTATATAAACAGGTGCTTTGAGGAGTTGTAGTATGTGATTGACATGTACTATTATGCTGCTAGCTTGACTCTAGACATGAGTGTCAAAGACTATTGAAGATTGCATTGCAAGTGTATTGTAAACCATATTCAGTTTTGATAATATATTGTGTAGGTTTCTGAGTGTGGGGTTTTTCATCCGATAAGGTTTTCCCCACGATATATCTCGTCTCTCTTCTTCTATCTTCTTTCTAGTTCTATGTGAATTACTACAATATCTCTGTTATATGTTTCATGTTGCTGTAATTGTAAAGATTAAATTGAATTTGTATATCTCTCCCCTCATTAGATGAGTGTAGGAAGTGATTTCTGCACACCTAGCTTCCTTTCAGTTGGTATTAGAGCTTGGTCACCTTTGGTCCTAGTTGTTGGGTAGGGGTTTTTTGAGCTGATCTTAAGTTGAGTGGGAGTCTATGCAGAGTATTCTAAATCTTATTGCAGCAAGGAGATGTTAAGCACATCTAGAAGGATAAAGGTAGAGAAATTCAATGGCACTAATTTCAAGTTGTGGAAGCTCAAGATGGAAGACATGCTTGTTGATCGAGACCTCTGGGAAACTATTAGTGGAACAAAACCTATGGCAATGTCACAAGCTGATTGGGATCTCAAGGATTAGAAGGCTAAGGGTCTCATAAGACTTAGTCTTGCTAATTTTGTCCTGTTAAATGTCCATGAGGAGGCTATTGCAAATTTGCTTTGGAAGAAGTTGGGAGATGTGTATCAAGCCAAATCCATGGTTAATAAACTTTTTCTAAGAAATAAGTTGTATTCTCTTCGAATGGAGGACAAAGGATCTGTTGCAAAACATATGAATGCTTTCAACATGTTGGTTGCACAATTGACATCCATTGGTGTGAACATGGAGGAGGAGGATTGTTGTATGACTTTGCTTTGTTCTTTTCCAGACTCGTGGGATCATCTTGTCATGGCTATTGGAAGCACCACATTCACATTCAAAATGGATGAGGTGGTTTCTTCGCTGTTGTCTGAAGAGATGTAGAGAAAGTCTTCTAAGGTAGCCAAAGAGGCTCTTGCAGTTCGTGGAAGACCTAAGGAGAAAGGAAAAAAGAAGGAAAAGAAAGATGAGAAGGGTAGATCCAAATCTCCTGGAAAGTCCAAGGCTCTCTATTAGAACTGTGGCAAAACTGGGCATTTTTGAAAGGAATGCAAAGAGGAAAAGAAAAAGAAGAAGAAGAACCTAGATTCAGATTCTGACAAGTCACAAGATGATGGTGATGCTTTCATCGCAGCCCTGGCAACCCATGCATCTGATGATGTGTGGCTAATTGATTCTGGTGTATCATTCCACATGACTTCGCATCAAGACTGGTTTACTAAGTATGAGGAGTTCGATGGTAGAAGGGTGTACCTGGATGACGACTCTCATTTGAAGATTGTTGGTCGTGGAAGAGTCTCTATTCAATTCCCTGATGGATGAGTGAAGGGGATCTCTGGGGTTATGTACATCCTAGGCTTAGCACAGAACCTTCTTTTTGTAAGTATGTTCAATGATGCAGGTGTGCAGGTTGTCTTTTCAAAAGAAGGATGCAAGATGACTAGAGGAGCTATGGTGCTTACTAAGGGTACTAGGAGAGGTACTCTGTTTCAGCTAGAGGCATGCATTTCACAATGCAATAGTTCTTCTGACTCAAGAAAGAGGGCAGCAATCACTTCATCCCCACCATCTAAACGAGCAGTGAAGAAATCTGTTGTATCTAGTCCTGATGGTTGTATTCATGCCTTGGAAGTTAAGCTTCCTGCTGAAAAGATAATGTTATGGAATAAGAGGTTTGGCCACATTGGTGAGAATGGTCTTAGAACCCTAAAAAATAAAACCTCGTTGAGGGGTTAGATGATTGTAATCTTGAGTTCAACTTTTGCAAACATTACATCTATGGAAAACAAAACCGTGTTTAGTTTTATTCGAGTTCTCATAAGTCTTTTAGTGTGTTGGACCTTGTTCATTCTGATATATTTGGTCCTGTTAATGTTCCTTCGTTATCAAAATTTGTATATTTTGTATCTTTCATAGATGACTACAATAGAAGGACATGGATTTATTTTCTTAGAAACAAATCTGAAGTCTATAGTAAGTTTAAGGAGTTTAAAGCCTTTGCTGAAAATTAAACTGGTAAAAAGATTAAATGTTTGAGAACTGACAATGGTGGTGAGTTATGTTCTACAAAATTTGATAAATATTGCAAGGAACTTGGGATTGAAAGACATAAGATAACTCCATATACCCCGCAACAAAATGGAGTTGCAGAGAGGATGAACATGACACTGATGGAGAAGGCTAGAAGTATGCTTAGTGGAGCTGGCCTAGAACAAAAGTTTTGGGTTGAAGTTGTTGCCACTGCTTGCTATCTTGTAAATAGATCTCCTACATCAACTCTTGTTGGTAAGACACCCATAGAGGTGTGGTCTGGTAGAAAGCCTTCAATAAGGCATCTTCATGTTTTTGGTTGTGAGGCATATGCACATGTACCTAGGGAGAAGCGGTCAACATTGGAGAACAAGGCTGTTAAGTGTATCTTCATTGGCTATGATGTCGGTGTGAAAGGATATAAGATTTGGGACCCTATGGCTGAAAAAGTGTTGTATAGAAAAAGTGTCATCTTTAGAGAGCTAACAACTTCTTCCACTGATTTATAGCCAGAAGAAAAAAAAAAAGAAAGAGGATGTTGTTCAGTTTCCTTCTACCATTGAGAAGACTGAACAGAAAGATAATGTTGGACCTGATGATGAGGAGAGCTCTAGCAGCTCTGAAAGCTCAGATGAAGAAGTTGAACCTCAACCTCAACTCTTGAGGAGGTCTACACGAATAAGAAAGCAACCTAAGAGGTTTGGTTATACATTGCTTGATTCTAGTTGTGCTTTTACTTTGTTTACTAATAGTAATGAACCTAGAACTGTATCAGAGGCTATTGATATGAAAGATGCAGGTTCCTAGAAGGAGGCCATGGAGGATGAGATGGCATTTTTAGAAAAGAATCAAACTTGGGACTTGGTGCCTTTGCTTGCTAGATGGAAACCTGTTGGATGCAAATGGGTGTTCAAGAAGAAATTTGGTGCAGATGGTAGTGTTGAGAAGTATAAGGCCAGATTGGTTGCGAAGGGGTATTCACAAGTGGAGGATATAGATTATGGTGAGATCTTCTCTCCCGTTGCAAAGCTAACATCCATTCAATTCATGTTAGCTCTTGCAACAACTTATGAATTAGAGGTAGAACAGATGGATGTGAAGACAACTTTCCTTAATGGTGATTTAGAGGAAGAAATCTACATGTCATAGCCAGAGCATTACATGGTGAAAGGTAAAGAAAATTTAGTTTGCAAGTTAAAGAAGTCTTTGTATGCTTTGAAGCAGTCTCCTAGGAGGTGGTACTTGAAGTTTGATGCCTTTGTGTTGTCAATTGGATTGTGAGATCAAAATCGGATCACCATGTGTATTATAAATTTAATGGTGATCGTATCCTCATTGTTGCATTATATGTTGATGATATATTGCTCATTAGGAAGGGTAAGAATATGATTTCTAATTTTAAATCTCAATTGTCAGCACAATTTGAAATGAAAGATTTAGGGGCAGCCAGGTACATTCTAGGAATGGAAATTAGAAGAGACATAACTAACAAAAAACTTCGGTTAAGCTGGAGTAAGTATGTGAAGACCGTGTTGGATAGGTTCAACATGGCTGATTGTAGACCATTTTGTGTTTCTATTTCTTTGGGGACAAAGTTGTCTGTTGAGGATTGTCCAAAATCTCCTAGTGAGGTGGAGGGCATGAGCAGAGTACCATATGCTAGTGTTGTTGGTAGTTTGATGTATGCTATGGTCTACACAAGACCACATATTGCCCAAGAAGTGGGAGTCCTTAGTCGATTTATGGCTAATCCTGGACAGGTACATTGGGATGTAGTTAAGCGAGTGTTCAGATATTTGAGGGGTACTTCTAAGTATTCCATATGCTATCATGGTAATGTTACATGACCTCTACATTCTGTTGATATTCGTGGATTTGTGGATTCAGATTGGGCAGGTGACATTGACAGTAGGAGATCCACCAGTGCTTATGTGTTTACACTGTTTGGTGGTGCTATTAGTTGGATGAGTAAGCGACAACATGTGGTTGCTTTGTCCACGCCAGAAGTTGAGTATATGGCAGCAACTCATGCTTGTAAGGAATCTATTTGGATTAAGAGATTGTGGTTAGATATTGGTGTTGATGTAGGATAGATTACGATCAGTTGTGACAGTCAAAGTGCAATTTGCCTTGCAAAGAATCTAACTTTCCACGCCAGAACAAATCATATTTATGTACAGTTTCACTTCGTACGAGACATGGTAGAGGATGGGAAGGTAAATTTGGAAAAGGTAGATACTTTGAAGAATGTTGTAGATGCATTAACGAAACCAGTTAGAACAGAGAAGTTCAGATGGTGTTCAGAGTTTATGGGCCTCTCGGCCTATAGCAGTTAAATCCTGTTATTCTATTGGCTCTTACAAGGTGTTCGACAAGTGGGAGAATGTTGGGAATTAAGGTGTCTCAACCTTGGTAATTCCTTGCATTATTTTGATTGTATTTATTTATTCATTGCCTATGATGTAAATTAATTGTAAATTCCATATTGTCATTTTGTGGGATGTGGCACAGTGATGTGTCATCCTACATAGAAGATGACAACTTGTAATTTTGTTCTCACATGAGGAGATAGGTGTCCCACTTTGTGGTAGGAGTATTTTTCCATGTCTCGGCATCTTGGATGTTGTGTAAGGGAATGTTGATCGAAATAGTTATGACAGATTCCTATGACGAAGTTATGACATGTAAGAGTTAGAAATAGAAGCTTGTAAGACAAGCGAAGACATGTGTTGAGGAGCATCTTTGAAAAAGGCATCTTTGGGTGCCCCAAGGTGGACTATGACATGTAAGAGAATATGCTATTTATAGCCTGTGTATGACAGATTCTCTTATAGCTGTAAGTTATGACAGCTATGACAGATTCTATGACGGTCGTCAGAGTCGTAAGAGCATCTGTCATAGCCCATTTTGGAAATAGGTGACCTCTTTGGGATGGGGTGTATGGACAAGTGTCAGATGCATCTTACAATGTTGACCAAGTGTCCATAGGCGTGGGTTTTGGGCCATGAGGCCAAGTTGGACGCCCATTCCAAGATAGAGCTAATTTTGCCTTGTATATTCTATATAAATAGGTGTTTTGAGGAGGAGTTGTAGTATGTGATTGACAGGTACTGTTATGCTGCCGGATTGACTCCAGACATGAGTGTCAAAGACAATTGAAGCTTGCATTGCAAGTGTATTGTAAACCATATTCAGTTTTGATAATACATTGTGCAGGTTTCTGAGTGTGGGGTTTTTCACCTGATAAGAGTTTTCCCCACGATATATCTTGTCTCTCTTCTTTTGTCTTCTTTCTGGTTCTATGTGTATTGCTGCAATATCTCTGTTATATGTTTCATGTTTCTGTAATTGTAAAGATTAAATTGAATTTGTATAGCTCTCCCCTCATTAGATTAGTGTAGGAAGTGATTTCCGCACACCTATCTTCCTTTCAATCTCTACCCCAAGAACCACCTCCAAATCATTACCTAGAAACTCTGGCTTGAAAATTTCTCACAACAGAAGGAGAATATCCACCTTCACACCTCCAAGATCTAGCAATGACACCAAGAACCAAGAAGCTATGTCTAAATTAACTTTGTATCTATTCCTATCTGTTAAGAAATCCATCCCAAGCACCATTTTCACCGCCTCCAGCTCCAAAAAGTGCAAACAAGCAATTTTGTGAGGCTTCGTTATCATCTTAAGCCTCGAGTCTATGATGAATCCCAAGAAAGCCATTTGCCTTCGCAACGCTCAAAGGCAAATTGGTGTATCCATTTTCTTTGTTGGCCAGCTTCAATCTTTGGTATGAGAAAGTGTTGTTGGGCTCCATTAAATAGAGCCATTTCCTCTGCATCCAACTCAACTTCATTAATGGCACTCGAGGGGGCTCGGCATCCAAGCTTTGGGATATCTTTCCAAGCGTGCCAATATTTAAGTGATATGATATATCTGTTCAAGTGAATTTAATTTGCATGCAAATATTTATACTTAATTTCTTAAAGGAAAAAAAATGATTTGACTTAAGTATATAGATAATACTTAATAGAGTCATAGACACTGAATATTCCAAACTATGTTCCATGTATGCAATCCATGCCACCAATTTTTAATTAAAAGGAGCACAATATTTGTAAATTGTAATATCAAAGGCCAGACCTGCATTATACTTGACCATGCATTGTATCTCCTTTTATAACTTTAGCAATTTAGAAATCTAATGTGTCAACATACTTGGACCTCCATCGCTGATACTCTTCCTCTATTGGCCAAATGAAATTGACAAGTTTGTTTGCTTTGGTCATGTAGGGTGTGTACTTGATAACCACTCGATTATCTTCCTTGTCAAATTCCTCTAAGAAAATGCTAGTGTGAATTAGTTTATCCATGTTGCTTCTCAACATATCTAAATCAACATTGTCACAGATGAGCTTAACTTGAGTAGATATTATTTGTTTTTCTTGGTCCTTCCACAATTGTAGAGGTTTAACCCCATCATTTTCACTCAAAATAACATGAAGCAAACTGATATTCCATTCATCAATTTTTTTGACAAGCTCCCTGATATTTATTTCCAAAGGACCTACCACCCCATGAAAATCCTTAATTGAATTTACAAGCCCGAGAGTTGGGACAATGTTATGAGGTACATCCTTGACATGCTTGGTTGCAATTGACATGTCTCTTAATGCCTAGGCTCTAGGGATCCATGTATCCATTAATGATGTTACAACATCCTTATCCTTATTGAAATCCTTTATGGTCTGGACAAATGAATCATCTGTCGTGAAGGTTAATGGGACATGGGGACATAAAATATGGGGGTTGAGACTTAGACAATAGATGAAATATTTTGACCCCCTTTAATGATTAACACAAAATGTTCCCCACCAAGTGGTGACCTACAAGATTAGGTATAAGGGGCCAGTAAACAACATGGTTTTGATGGCTTAGGTTTCAACTTAGATAACCGACAACTAGAGGTCGCAAGTCAACATAAGATTACGCAGAGGGTTAAAAGCTAGGTTTCTCATATGAGATGTCAACCATTGATATTTGGAAATCTAATGGTTCTAGTGTTATTCTGGAGGTTTGAAGTCGCGGGTCTAGTGTTTCAGACATTTTCTTCCAGAATGCAACTACAGTCATCCATCAAAAATTCATCGAACGGTCGTCAGTTATATTACTTTGCGCTAACATCTTGCTTTAGACATAATAAATATGTTGACACTTGTCCCCATTCCAGACACTTTATGAAGGAATTTGGATGTGTGGAAAATTTGTCCCAAAATAGAGCAATATGTAGCATTTGATATTTTTGCCACCCATGGTATGATTTTGTATTGGCATAACAATTTATTTCACCAATTAATTTTTTATTGGTTTGGAACTATATTTAAATTGCCAATGATTTTTTTTATTGGTTTGAAAATAGGTTTTAATCGCCAACAAAAATATTTTTTTATTTAGAAAATAAGTTTAATTCACCCACAGAAATATTTTATTGGTTTGAAAACATGTTTAATTCGCCAATGGAAATATTTTATTGGTTTGAAAATAGGTTTTAATTCACCAATGAAAATATTTTATTGGTTTGAAAATAGGTTTTAATTGCCAATGAAAATATTTTATTGGTTTTTAAAAATTTACAATTCGCTAGGATTTTCCACAGACTTCTAGTGATTACAAAAGATTTGCTAATTGAGATTATTTTTTTCCTTGAAAAATGAAAAAAATCACCAATAAAATTAATATTTTTCTCAGGGAGTATACATGATTCGCCAGGTTTTTACACCTTCTTTGAGGGGGGTTCTTAAAGTTATCCTTGGTGTTCCTCTTCCTCTGGCTTTTCACAGATACAATGACATAGGCAACAATCCTATCTACCATTTGTAAGGCAATGTTAAAATAGAAGCTCAGTCTTCCCTATTTAAACACATTCTCACCTTGTTTGTCCTACTTCCTTACAACATTAAGCACTTCAAGCATGCCTCGTTGGTGTCCATGAGTACCTTATGAGAAAACCAGCTGCTATCTTCCATTCTTTTTTGAAAAAAAGGCAAGGAACATGCTACCTCTCATTAAAAGCTTGTAGAATATTCATGGGATATATTTGCCTACACCTGCTATAGCGATGATGAGAATCCACTCCAATATCTCGAATGCTAAGTTATCAATCAACTTGCTATTTTTTCTATCAACTCCAAAATCTTGGTGTAGGATTTCCTTGAGGTCCGGTCATTCCTCCACAGTCAAGGCAATCACACTGTGTCCTTTCACACCCATATTCGGTAGATAGTTCGTTGCTTTATTAGATTCTCTATAGATATGTTTCAATGTGAAGTTTTGGAGCTGGTTTAGTTTTGACTAGATAATATTTACCCATCCTCTCAAGGCCCATGAAGTACACTCCTTTTGCTTAATTGCATTTATGTAAAGGAGATAATCTCCCTCTATGTCTATCACTGATAAGCCTTTATCTATGCAAAGGTTTAGATCAGCATCCAGAGCAGAAAACTTAGCTTCATTATTCAACCCATCTTGCAGTTTTAATGAAAGTGCCCACACAAGCTACCCTAGATGATCCCTTAAGATACAACCAGCTCCCAAGGCCCCCAGGTTTCCTTGTGAGGCCCCGTCAAAATTCATTTTTAATCTTCCTTGTGGGGGAAGGAACCACTTGGCATCCTTCCTATTTCCTTTTGAACTACAATTAGCTTTATGCACCTTCTATGGAATCCTGAGTCCCATCCAGTTTTTAATTAATTCATTGTCTATGTTTGAGAAAGCTCGCTGTGATCAGTTTTGGATTCTTGAGTTTAGTAGTTCTATTACGATGTTTTCTATCATATTGGTAACTAGATCCACCCCTCTTTCCTCATTGTGGAAGATCCTTTTGTTGTTCTCTTTCCATACTTTCCATAGTAATAGAGAAGAACTGGGAAACCAAATATCACTCCAATTTAAATTCCTATTAAGCCCCAGCTAGCTTTTGAGCCAATTGTTCAAAGGTCCTGCTGCCTGGGGCTTGACCAATTCAATTTTTGATAGAGCCAATCCCAACATTGGCTAGTGAATGGATAGCTCAGGAGTAGATGGTCAACAGTCTCTTCATCTCCTATGCACATGACATAGTGGCTGGGGCCCACTATTCCTATGGTCTTCAAATGACCTCTAGTAAGTACTTTCTTGTGCAACATAATCTAGCAAAAGCTCCCAACCTTAGGGAGCATTGCTTTGTTCCAACACAGGTTAACATGCCATAAAGAAATTGGTGAAGCTCTCTAAATTTGATAACCTAACTTTACCGAGTATTCACCAGGTTTTACCCCACACCAAATAATCTTATCAGCTAAAACTAAAAAAATCACCTTTCTACCTTCAATCTCCTTTTTCAAATTGGAGAAGGCTAGTGCTCCAACTCTATTGTCAGCCATCAAAGACCAATTCCATGAAGGTCATCCTAGCATATTCTTATCGGTCACATAATCTACAATGGTTATATCCCCCCATTCTGCCATCATTTGAGCAAATCCCCTCAATTATTCTAACTCTAGTAGAGGTTTGTACCTGTTCCAGGAGTCTGTCCAGAATTTAGCAGACAAACCATAATTTACCTGCCAAGTTAAGTGTTCTGTGATGATCGGTCTAAACTCACACATGAATTTCCAAATGTGTGAACTAGAATGAGGGTTTTCTATTGTGAGAATACTACTCGGATCTTCACCATCCAAATATTTGGCACACAAAAGCCTACACCATAGTGCCTCCAGTATGGATTACATGCGCCAGACCAGCTTGGCACCCAAAGCTTGATTCTGGACATCTAAGTCTTTAATGGCCGCTCCACCATTGGTTTTCTCCTCTCTAACCATGTTACAGTTTAAAATGGAAACTTTTTTTGTTGTTTGAACCTTCCTAGAGGAACTTCTTCATCATGTTATTTAGAGAAGCTTCAAATTTCTTTGTCAGTCTCATACACAACATCATGTAAGTGGGAATCATTGCTAAGACAACTTTAATCATTAGAATTCTTCCTAGAAGGGTCAACCATCTTTCCTTCCAATTTTGGGACTTATGCTGACAGTTATCTATTATATTTTTCCAATGCTCTATCTTTATCGCTCCATTTATAAGAGGCACTCCTAGATATTTTCTTGGATTCTGTATCATGAGAAACCAACATGAGAAACCTCCAACTCACCCTATCATATGCCTTCCCAATATCAAGTTTCAGTATCATTTCCTTTGATCTGTATTTATTAATTGAATGAATAGCTTTGTTAGCAATGATAATGCCTTCGTAGATGTCTCTCCCTGGTGTGAAGCCTATTTGCTTGAACAAAATAAGGTTAGGATGTAAAACCTTCAATCTATTTTCCATGGCCTTAGAGATGATTTTGTAAATGGTATTGCATAGAGAGATTGGCCTAAAGTCTGCAAAGGAATCACATACTTCCTTTTTGGGAATGAGAGCAACCAATGTGTTATTCAACTTCTTATAAAATTTCCTCTTTTTTCTATAAACTTCTACCACGACCAAAATATCCTTACCCATAAAGTACCAGCACTTTTGATAGAAGATTGTTGGGAAACCATCTGGGCTTGGGGACTTGTCTAGGTGGAACTTGAATGTAGCCTTCTTAATTTCATCCAAGGTGAAAGGTGCAATGAGTGCTTCATTTCCCTCCTAAGATACCAATCTAGGAATGTCCATATTGATGTATGTTGTCAAAGAATCTACCACATCGGAAGGTGCCAAGATCTGTTTGAAGAAGTCCTCCCCTTTTGACTGTATTTCTGAATTGAGTGTGAGATCACCTCCCACCAAGGACTAATTGGCTTCAATTCTATTTCTAATTCTTTTAGATTTTTCCATATTATGGAAGAATTTTGTGTTCAGGTCACCATCTACTAGCCACACTTCTCTAAACTTACTTCTCTAATGGATTTCCTCCCTTGCTAAAAGTTTTGCCTGCTCAGCCAACAACCTCTTCTCTTCCATGAATTCCTTATTGGACATCCCATTGGATATCACTAAATTATTCAGCTCCTCTAGTTTTGTAGTGATTCAGTCTTTTTCTGTGAAAATGTTCTTGAAGGAGGTTTTGTTCCATTCTACCAGTTTGCTCTTTATTTCAGACAATTTTTCTATCAACATGTAGCTTATCATTCCTATCCTCACTCTGGTTTTAGTCCACCATTGCTCCAAGAGTTGAGTGAGATCATCTCTTTGAAACCACATGTGCTCAAACTTAAACAAGCTTCCCATCGGGCGTGTGCCACTTTTGATGTTTAATTCCACCAAGAAATGATCCGATCCCAAAATTGGAAGAATAGAAGCCTCCCATAGGGTCGAAGATGCTAGCCAATTTGCATTCAAGAGGTATATGTCTAGCCTTTCAGAGATGTTTGCAAACCCCAATCTTCTGTTGGTCCAAGTAAACATGACATTCTTCGTTTCTACATCAATTAGCCCATTCTCTTCAACGAACTTCCTGAACTCCTTGATCTGACAGTTTTCCTATGACAATCCACCACTCTTTTCTTTGAAGTTTAGAATAGTGTTGAAGTCACCACCCAATATTATTTTTTCTTCCACATCCATTCCTAGCTACACTATTAAGACTCCCCATAGCCGCACTTTATCTTCTGATTTTATGGGCCCATAGACATTAAAAAGAGTGAATGAAGCATCATAATTATTCTCCCTTACCTTAACTTTCATCCAATTATCACTTTATGCAATTTTTATTGACACCTTCTTTCAATTCCAAAGAGTGATTAAGCCTTCAGAACTACCTCTAGCCTCCATGCATGAAGCTTCCCATCCCCTACAATAGAAGATGAATTGTGCAGATTCTGATAGATTCAATTTAGATTCCTATAACCAAACAATGTTTGCATTTGAGGTTTCTATTTGGCTCTTACATAAGCACCTTTTGTTAAGGGTGTTTAAGCCCCTAACATTCCATATTATAGTCTTCATGGGTTCCTAAGGAAGGGTACTCCTCCCTTAGATCTCAATAGGTAGTCCTTAATTTTATGGAGACTTTGATCTTTGGTAATCTCATCTCTTTTCTACTTATTGGTTTTCCTTCCAAATTTCCTTTGAAGTGGGCCATCCAGGCATCCCAACTTCATCATTGTTTGACTAATACTCCTAGGCTCAATAATATCCAATTCATCCTCAATTAGCTCCTCCAACTCCAACATTACTTCATCTTCCTCTTCCACACTAGACCCCTTTCCCTCGAACAAGTTAGTGGCAAACTATTTTAGAGGGGATGTCATCACATCCATTCCCATGTTCCACCAATTTGCTTCATGGAGAGCTTTGATCTCCTCAATCCTATTGGAGGAGGCTTCACCTTCCCTATTGATAAAGTTGTCTGAGTTTTCAAAGGCTGAGGCCTCCCCTTGATCTTCATTTTTATATGTTAAGAGATGCACCTGGGATGAATGTTGAATAGGGAACCTCATGGGCATTGAATCTTCTTGGTTCTTCATGGGCAGGGAGCCCTTAGTCTCCATCGATGTTGGATAGCCCTCTATGTTCTTTGGCTTTGCCACACTCTTATCCTCTTGGGAGAATCTTTGGTTGGTTTCTCATCAGTTCTGTCAATCATCCTCACCTCTGCCTATGAATTGGAGTCCATCCTAATTTCTACTTCCTGCTTCGAAGATGAGTTCCCAATCACATCCTCCCTCCTCAATGGCCTCCTCGGGCAATTTGCTTCTCTGTGCTTTCAACTTTGATACCTCATATAGAAAAAAAAATTCTCCTCCACCTCTTTTTTGCTCCCATATCCCAGATGAAGTTTTGATTCTAATTGTATTGGGAATATCTTTGATGGCTATCAGTTTGATTCTTACATAGAAAATAGAGTCTCCTTCTCCCATATCAAGATCAATTGCATTCCCCAGTTTGTCGCCAACCTAATATATACAATTCCTGGACCAATACTCAAAGGGAAGGTTGTATAACCTTACCTATTTCAGCTCTGCGCATGGATTGGTGTCCCAACGTTAAAGTTAGGGCACCACTTCTATGCATACACATAATTTGCACCAAATCTCCATGGAATCCTCTCAAAGGCTTCATTCCTACTTTCTTCATTCTCAAAGTCCACTATGAAAAACTGCTTTGGGAGAAAATTAACAATGGCTGCCAGTTTCCAATTCTCCATTACCCAATTTTTAACTTGTTCTTTCGAATGTGATTTCCCCACGATCCTTCCAATCAGCGCCATCTTGCTAAGAGCCCACACATCTTTGTTTGCACTGTTTGAGACATCTATTTCTATGGATTTGCACCGTGACTCAATTAGAGGTCCATTCACTCCCTTGCCCTCCTCACTTTTCTTTGTTGATATCTCTTTATTTAAACCCAACTCCTCTCTCCTGTTTTGCCCTTCTCATGGATTTTCTTCCTTGTCTCCCTTTCTTTCTCCCAATAGAATTGTGTTCACTCCACTCGCAATAGTCCTCTACATCCATTTGAATTCAATATCTTGCGATCCTACCTTTTTCCCGCTACGCCAGCTGAAATTCACTCCTTCTGCTCCATATAAATTGAATCACGATACTACTCTTAAGGCTAGCATATGAATGATATTTTTATTTAGACCTTATTGTCATATTCAATCAGAGCCTGCTTTAGCTAACAATATTCATGTGTATATATGTATGTATGCATGTATGTATGTATGTCTATGTACATATACATAAAAATATATAACTTTAATGACATCATATTGTAGAATTTATGGTCATAATATCTTTAATTTTTCATTTTTGAATGAATGTGTTATTACAATTTTAAAATAAAATTGAATCTATTAGTTAATCAACATGCTACTCAATTTCATGTTTTGAAATAGAATGGGTGACAATGTTATTCTTATCATCACAACTCTTACGCATTTATTGAAATGTTATTGAATTTTTGTATTCCAAAATCATAATACAAATTTAATATATTTAATTTTTTATTGTCTTCTCATAAAAAAAGATATAAATTAAAAAAACAAATAGAATGTATAACACTCTTGGTGATATACCTTATATTATAATCAAGTGATTAAAAAATATTTATGTTTGAATTTAACATGATAAAAATATTATTTATTAAAAATATTATTAGTTAAAAATATTATTGTTTTTTGATTAAATAAAAAAAAATATTAATTATCCCCCATTAATGGGGGTGAGGGAGATAAATCGCTCTCAGCTAGGTAGAATGCGAAATGGACCCCTCCAAAAAAGGGTTGGTTCAAATTAAATTTTGACGGGACTTCGAAAGGAAACCCGATCCTAGTAGGGGCAGGAGGCATTGTAAGAAATTGGGATTTGAAAGTCGTGGGGAAAGTATTTAAAATGTTAGATTCTATAACCAATAATAATACAGAATTTGAAACTCTTCTAATAGGCCTCCAGATGTGTAAGGCCCTTAGAATTAAGAAGTTGAATGTAGAAGGGGACTCTCTCCTAATTGTCAATGGAGTAAGGGGAAATTTCATTCAAAATTGGAAGTTAAAGGCCTTACTTGATCAAATTTTAGATTTATTTAGTCACTTCGAAGAGTATACAGTAAATCACATATATAGAGAGGCTAACATAGAGGCAAATAATTTGGCGAATTTGGTGGTTAATTTAAAGGAAGATTTGATAGTATATATAGTCGAAGATGAGCATATGTATTAATAATGTTGAGTGAGGTGAGTTGTCGGTTTGCCACCCGAGATGGTAGGGTGGGGTTAATGTAATGATGAAGCATTCATATCACGGTATGAAAGAAGGTAGAGCCAAGCATGCAGAGGTTGATAAACATTGCATTTTCATGGAGTGTTATGCAACAAAAAGGAGAAACAGAGCCATGGATACGCCCATACACATAACCAGTTCACATAGGGAAATGGCGTTTCTTGGACTCATATCATAGAAAAGAATGCAGTCAGTTTTCAAAATGAAAAATGGGATTCTATTGTTAGCCTTTTAATGGGGTATTGGGAGATGAATTTCTTTGGACCGGACACTGTTATAGGGTTAATACAAGCATCTCTTCAATGTTTGTTGTAGCATAATTTGATGTTGGTGAATCAAAGGAAGACATCGATGTGTTGATAAGAGCTTTTATTAAGCCAAATCTTCTCGGTGGTCTAGAAGAGGTAATCGATATTGCTAGGTGATGAGGTATAAATAACCTCATTCCTTTGATAAAATAAATAACCCTTTTTGCATTGCCCAATCACCCTAGCCTTGCCAATTTGTTTGTTTTTATAAGCAATATTTATCTATTTTTAATGAAATGTTGTACAAATCTTTATTTCCTAAATTGATTGAAATTAGCTATTAAATGTTGATATAATGGTATGTAGAGTTGAGTAATTGTGTAGGATTAATGCATGGCCTACAAGAGGAGTGGACTTCAAGCAACTGAGGTCAAGTGCGACAGAAGTTGAGGGTGCCAAAAATTTTAGGCATGCATTGATTGGAGACTCTTTTAATTCTGTTTACTTCTGTTGGTTATCTGAGACTTTATGGCTCCACTCAGAGCCTCTTATATGTTTTATTCCTTTAAGACATCAGTAGTTGAAATTTTGTTTTTCTATTATAAGACTTTTTCAATGGCATTTTACCACCATTTGGAATATAGGATTTCGTAATAGTTCAATTTTAGTTAGTTGCTCAAAACATGGATATATATCACACTATGTGAAGAATGAATATCAATCTCTTTTTGGCAAATAATCAAAGAGTTATGTTTTGCAATATTTTCATGAATACAAATAGTATTATTTTGAGTATTTCTTTTTGAGTTATGAAGATATGAATGTAGTTACTATGTTGTTGTGGAAACAATTGAATGCGATCTGAGTTAAAAGATGAATTTATCCCAAGAGCTGGCCACTCACAGGATTGTAGAGTAGATAAGTATTTCTATTTTCGTGAATGTTCTATTTAAGATAGTGTTATTTTATGTTTAGTTTTATGGTGTGTGCCTGCAGGTTGTGATATTTGAGATGTTAATTCTTGGAGCTCTATTTGTTTAATATTTCTGGAGCATCTGATTTAGTTTTAAATTGTTGTTAACTATTAGTTGAAATTTGGAATGTGTGTGTAGTTATAGGATTAGTCGCTGCTTGAGTTCATAGTAAAAATTCCATGTATGCATTTCTAGTATAAAGTTTATATGTTTTCTTAGATTAAAGAGTTTAAATACTTTCTAGTATATAATTCAAATGCTTTCTAGTATAGAATTCAAATGCTTTCTAGTTTGATTTGTTGTTTAAGCCTTTCTAAAGATTTAGGAAATTGTTTCTAGATGAGATATCCAAATGATACTCCCTATTGCATACAACCTTGGACACTACCTAGTTGATAAACTGATATTTTTCAACTAAAGTGTTAGGACCTCACAACAGCCTGTCACTTTTTGGCGCCATTGCCGGGGAACATGATTATTTTCTAAGTGTTATTAGGGAAATGCTTGGAGACCTCTTGTAGTAAACACCCAAAAATAGTTGCCAAACCTCTCTTTCTGCATGGTTAGGAAATGAGGTCCGCACGGAAGATTTATACCAACCCCCCCTTACCCCCCAATAGTAGTTCCAACCATAAGTAGGGAGGTAGAAGTCTCAGCTAAAGAACTAAGTTACGAATTGATCGAGCAGGATCAACCTAAGACCTCCCAAAATACCCCAGATGTTCTACCATTAGACCAGACCTTTGAGGAGGTGATCATTCATCCAACAAACCTAGTCTTTAATGAGAACATTCCTTTTGACATCATGGCTATTAATCACAATAATGACCCTCTCAATGGGAGAGTAAACCACGAAGATGGTGATAACCCGAGAAGAGTGGCAACACAAACCTTTACCTATCCTATTGCTCTCAATGAAGATGACGATGCACCAATGAAAAACATTTCATCATCCATTTTACTGACTTTCAGAGGACTCTCCTCTGAAGATCCTGACCAATTCCTCTTCAAGTTCAAAGTCTTGTGTCAAACATACAACTACAAGAACGATAACCAGAAACTTAAACTCTTTCCCTCCACTCTGAGAGATGCTGCAATGCGTTGCTTCATGGGATTTGTTTATGGGTCAATAACTATGTGGGATGAAATGGAAACCATCTTTTTAGACAAATATCAGAGTTATTGCAGAGTTAGTGATAGGAAAGAGGAATTGTTCAAACTAAGAAAAAAAGAAGATGAGAGCCTAGAAGATTAACTTGATAGGTTTATCTTTCTAACTAAACGATGTGGTGAAGAAGACATAAGTCCAAAAATTCTAAAGACTATATTTCTCAAAGGACTTGATGAGGATCCTAGGAGAAGCCTAGATTTAATGGGAAAGGGAGATGTGTCCCAACTTGAACTTGGTGATATCGCTGAGTTATGCCAAAATTTCTCCCATACTCGAGGAGGTATCCATAAATCTAGTCTTTTAAGAGGTTCAAATGAAATAGGTAAACTGCGAGAGGAAATAGCCAATCTGAAAATTGACATTCTTATTTAGCTAAACACCACTTTGGATGGAATATAGGCCAAAAAAAAAAATCTTGAGACTTTATCCATCTATTGCCCTAGGTGTCAAAACAAACATTTGTTAAGAGAAAGCTGACAATTGCCAAATTTGTGAAAAGATTCATGCCACTGATCAATGTGAGATCTTGAATGCAATCAAGAATTCTAAAAAAAGGTCATCTCACACTGAGGAGGAGATCAATTTTGTGGGTCAAAGACCTGGAGGGAATTTCTCCTATGGTCAAAACTCCAACCCTACATGGTGAACTCCAAATAATTGGAACAATACACAATGGGCAACTCCTTGGCCTTCAATACCACCTGGTTGGGGATCTTTCCCTCCTTGGGGACCACCTGAATGGACGAACCAAGCTTGGGGAAATCCTCCGTGGTCAAACCAACCTCAACAACAATGGTACCCTCACAATCAACCTCCATAATGGACCCAATCACCAAATCAATTTTATAGTGGTCTAAGATGAATGCCAAATCTGCAACAAAACCTTCTTCCGTCTCCCCAAAATCCTCAACAAAATGAACAAATTAATCAACCACCACTACTAGTACAACCTATCCCTAATCCCAAGAACACATGTCAAAATATCCCAGTATATGCTACTGATCAAGATAACATGGTGGGAGTTAATGCCATCTATTGTGGAAACCTATAGTTGAGGTCAAGAAAAATACTTGATTAACCCACCATTGTTGAAATCATAGAAGACCCAAACAAGGAACTTAACATAGGACCAAAGACTCTTCTTGTGCCTTCATAGCATGACCCCAGGAACAATGAGGAGAAGTTATCCCCAACACAATTTCAAGTAACTTCACCACCTACCATAGAATTGTCTCAAGAAGAAGTCGCCAAACGACCATCAAATACTTGAGAAAAAGATTCTATGCTAAGAAAAAAAACTCAGGCACCCTTTCCAGAATGCCTCAGAGAAATTGTTCCTAGAAACTCTCCAGAAATGCCATTGTCTAATGAAACTACTTTAATACAGGAAATTAAATGACTCCATATCGAGATTCCCTTATTACAGGCGATTAAAGAAATTCCTGAACTTAACCATCTAGTTAAACAGTTGTGCATAAAAACAACATGAAGGAAACTAAAACAGATTAATACAATGCACATCAATGGATATCTAGTTGATCTTTTGGTTGGAAAAAACTTAACCCCAAAATATGGTGACCCAGGCAATCCACTCATAACAATAACAATCAATGAGGTAGCAATACCTAATGTACTGGTGGACTTGGGAGCAACCATTAATGTTATGACAGTGGATGTTATGCAAAAACTAGGACTCACTTATTTGTGTCCCAAAACTACCATATTACAAATGGCAAATCAATCCATAGCCATTCCCAAAGGTGTCCTAGAAAATTTCCCTGTCAAGGTTGACGATTGGGAATATCCAGTAGATTTCCAAATCATCCAGTCCCTCACACCCAAGGAAAGTTACCCAGTAATATTGGGAAGGTTGTGGTTAGCCACAGTTGTAGCTAAGATTGATTGTAGAGCAAGAGGAATGATCATTTCATCTAGTCCCAATAGCAAACACTTAAGCCTATATCACCCTGATCAACCTGCTAAGCGTAACCAAGTTTGGGTTGATGAATCAGATGAATTCGACAAACAAGAGAATCTAGCTTCACTTGCTATGGTAGTCATTAAACAACATGGTGAAGAGTTGGAATATGAATTAGAAAACATCCAAGACCTTTCCTTAGACTCAGGTGATGAAGAGATTTTAGAAGTGGAAGAAATTTTGGGACATCCAATCCATATTGAAGACAAGGAACATGATTACACCAACTTCATAGTGTTACCTTGTCCCCAGGCTAATATCATTCTAAAAACATATCACTTCTTCAAAGATATTCCCAGACTCCATAGAACTATACCACATAATTGTCCTCTTAACACCTTAACAAAGAAGTTCATACTGTCACCTCCAACTACCTTGGGACCAAGACTAGCATGTTACTACCAGGAAGAACTTTAAATATCATTAGCTGGTTGACAGAATCAGATGAGCTCAAATTGTTTGATGTTTTGATGAATAGGTCCAAAGCTTTTTCTTAGGACTATACAGACATGAGAGGAATTCACCCAAGTGTTTGTACCCACCACATCTATACTAAGGATGTTAGATCGGTCTGTCAACCACATCGAAGACTCAATCCTTCTCTCAAAGATATTGTCAAAACAAAAATTGAGAAACTTTTACAAGTAAGATTCATTTATCCTATCTCTTACAGCAAATGGGTTTCACCCTTGGTAGTAGTGCCAAAGAAAAATAGAAAATGGAGAGTGTGTGTTGACTACCAAGAACTCAACAAAGCAACTTACAGAGATTATTTCCCACTACCCTTCATAGATCAAGTTTTGGATAATCTAGCAAGAAGTATTTTTCATTCCTGGATGGATTTAGTGGATATAACCAAATACATGTGGCAACAAAGGACCACGATAAAACTACTTTCACCTATCCTTGGGGAACATTCGTATATGAGGTTCTTCCCTTTAGGCTCTATAATGCTCCTGCCACATTCCAGAGAGCCATTCTAGCTATCTTTGTTGAACTTGTAAATGATCGTGTAGAAGTCTATATGGATGACTTCACAGTCTATGATTCCACTTTTGATGAAGGCCTCAAAAACTTGGATATAGTATTGCAATGCTGTGAAGATCATCAACTATCTCTAAGCCATGAGAAATGTCTAATAATGGTAGAAAAAGGTATAGTGCTAGGACATCATATCTCAGCTGAAGGGATAAAGGTTGACTCTAAGAAGATTGAAGTGATACAACAACTGGAAACCCAAAGAATTAAATAGATATCAGAAGTTTCTTAGGACATGCTGGTTATTACCATAGGTTCATAGAAAACTTTAGTAAGATTGTGGCTCCCATGTTCTCTCTTCTTTAGAAAGATGTGGATTTTGTCTGGATAGAAGAATGTCAAATATCCTTTGAAATTATTACATAAAATCTTGTCTCGGCCATAGTCCTATGGACACCTAACTGGAAACTCCCCTTCCATATTTATGCTGATACTTCCAATGATGCTATTGGAGTAGTGTTAGGTCAAGAAGATGAGAATGGAGGAAAGTACGCTATATATTTCATCAGCAAAAACTTGAGCCCCACTGAATGAAACTACAGCACCACAGAGAAAGAATTTCTAGCAATAGTTCATGCAATAAACAAATTCCAACATTACATTATAGGATACAAAGTGATTGTGTTCACAGACCATTCAGATATCAAATACTTGATGAACAAACCCTCAATAAATGGGAGAATAATCAGATGGTTATTACTTCTCCAAGAATTCAATGTGACCATAATGGATAAGCCTGGGAAATTCAACGTAGTTGCAGACTTTCTATCCCAGATAAAACAAGATAATGGAGATTGTACTCCTGTACAAGATGAATTTCTAGATGAAAACTTATTCATTGTCTCCATTAAAACACCTTGGTTTGCAGAAATTGCCAATTACTTAGCCACCTCTGAGCTTCCATCAGAATTTACATCAAAACAAAAGAAATGCCTCATTCAGGAAAGTGCTCACTTTAAATGGATTAATGGCATGTTATTCCAATGTGGCCCTAACTTGGTCCTGCGAAGTTGTGTCAGACCAGATGAAACATACAGTATTATCATGGCTTGCCTTGATGATCCATCTAGTGGACACTACTCTGCCAAAAGGACTTCCCATAAAATCTTAGGTGCAGGATATTATTGGCCCTCTATGCACAAGGATGTGAAGAACTATGTCTGCCACTGTGATGAATTACAACGAGTGGGAAGACCCACGGCATCCAACAAAATGCCTCTACAGTCACAGGTAATTTTTGAACCATTTGAAAAGTGGGGTTTGGATTTCATCGGTCCTATAGATCCCCCTTTGCAAGGAAAAGAATATATTTTGGTCTGTACAGACTATCTGACCAAGTGGGTAGAAGTCCAAGCATTGAAAGTTGCTAGAGAAGAACAGGTTGCAGTTTCCTATATGTCATGATTTTTCTTAGATTTGGAGCCCCTAGATCAATTGTCATAGATCAAGGACCCCAATTTATGTCTAAGGTTTTGTTAGCCTTTATTGATCATTTCCAGGTAAGCCATAAAAAGTCGTGACATTATCACCCACAAGCAAATGATGAAGTAGAAGTCACTAATAGGGAGCTCGAAAATATCCTAACAAAAATAGTTTCATCAAGAAGAAGAGTTGCCTGAAGTTGTTTAGACCTACAATACAACTTGGAAATCAACCACTGGTCTTACTCCTTACGAGTTAGTCTTTGGGAAGAAACCTCTTCTACCCATTGAATTTGAACTTCAAACTTTGAGAACAACAATGGAGTTAGATTTAGACCTCGATTGGGCTTAGGTAGAGAGAGTCTTGTTGCTTAGTGAATTAGATGAACTCTGTTTAGAAGCTATCCATCAAACTAAGCTAGTTCAACAACAATGAAAGACCTGGCATGATAAACACATCAAAGAAAGAGAATTCCATGAGGGATATTAGGTGTTGCTATTTGATTCTCGATACAAAGAACATAAAGGCAAACTGAGAACTCATTGGCTGGGACCATATGAGATTTCTAAAGTATTCCCAAATGGAGCAGTGCAGCTCAAACCCATTGATGGTGATTCTTGAACTCTTTTAGTCAATAGACATCAACTATGGATCTACCATAAACCTATCAACAAAGAGGAGTTTACTTGACTGGTAGAAATGCAAGGAGAAACTCAATGTGTTGACTCTGCTTCAGTAGATACAATATAATGAGTAATAGTAATAATACTAATAATAATAATAATAATAATAATAATAATAATAAAATTTTTGAGTGTGTATATATGCATTTAGGAAACATTTATTCATATGTTCATCCGTGTACTTGTCTAAATTTCATCCCTATTTTGCAGGGTTTCATCTTTGAAGAGTACAAATTCTGGCGCATCTTCCAGCGATGCTCTGGAACTTGTTTGGTCAAATAGATCCATGCCATTCATCATATCCCAGCATTCCAGCTGCATCTTTCAGTGATGCTCCAAAACTTTGTTCCTGCATTCTGGATGCATCTTTCAACGATGCTCTGGAACTTTGTTCTGGCATTCTGGCTACATCTTTCAACGATGCTCCAGAACTTTGTTCCTTCATTCCGGCTGCATCTTTCAGTGATACTTTAGAACTTTGTTCCTTCATTCTGGTTGCATCTTTCAGTGATGCTCCAAAACTTTGTTCCTACATTCTGGCTGCATCTTTCAACAATGCTCCAAAACTTTGTTCCCACATTCCAGCTGCATCATTCAGCGATGCTCTGGAACTTTGTTCCTATATTCCAGCTACATCTTTCAGCAATGCTCCAGAATTATATTCCTGCATTCTGACTGCATCTTTTAGCAATGCTCTGGAACTTTGTTCCTGCATTCCGGTTGCATCTTTCAGTGATGCTCTAGAACTTTGTTCCTTCATTCTAGATGCATCTTTCAGTGATGCTTCAGACATTTGTTCCTTCATTCCAGCTGCATCTTTCAGTGATGCTCTAGAACTTTGTCCCTTCATTCCAGCTGCATCTTTTAGCGATGCTCCAGAACTTTGTTCCTTCATTCTGGCTGCATCTTGCGGTGATGCTCTAGAATTTTGTTCATATCTTGTATATCTATTCCTTAGACATCTTCCTCCACCATTGTGAGTTTGTAATTCCCTTCTGTGTAAATGTTCCTACATTCTTAAAACACACCCATTGTCACCTCCATAATACACCATGTTAAGCCATCGTGAGTTTGTCATTCCCTACCATAATAAATAATATTATTATGGAAACCTATCATCATAATAAGTAAATACTTTCATCCACCCATTATCATGTCATAATAAATTCATTCCACCTGAATTAAATGGTACCACCACCTAGGATGCTATTACGTCAACAGAAATAAGCAACTTTCAAATCAATGATAGAACAGAAGGTACATACATCTTTTATTTTAAATATGTAATTTATTGTGAATAAAAATAGATGAAACCCCCTTTCTTTTCCAAATTTGGCAAAATGTGCGAACTATTTCTTCACTAGAGAAGGTAGTGGCTTGCTCACTCTATCCCATGCAATGTCATAATGAACTGCTGAGAAGCTAAGTGCCCTAAATTAATTCTTGTCTTATCAACATTTCTGAAGTATAGGTGGCCTTAAAAACTACATTTTCTTTAATTTGCCTATCAATTACTTGAGCAGTTTTATCATTTTAGAGTGTCACAATATTTCAGTAGTCACTTAGCAATATTACCAATAAGAAATAGAATGGGAGGATCCAAACGCAAGTTTGAGCCAGCTTCACCAGATAAATTGCTGGAATTAGGGAATATTTTAGAGCTATTTTAGAGGGTAGGATGGTTGGAATTTATAAAGAAATTTGAGGGACATCATGCGTAGCTGGTCAAAGAATTTGTAGAAAACTTTTTAGATGGCCAATCAATTGTGCACAGGAAGAAGTTCAAGGCGAGTCCTTGAATTATCTCTAATTTATTTGGTATTGCAAATGAAGGTGTTAATTTGTCAGAAACCACAAACATTTACTATCAAAAAATGATAGAACTTTTTGCATGGGAAGGGGAACCTCACCCATTGCTAGTTATGAGTTCCACAGAATGTCTATTACAGAACCATGGCGAACAATAGTTGCATGGATTATTAAATACTTCACATGTGAAGGGCAATGCACCATTGTAGTTGGCCCCCCCTTTCGGCTACTCATCCACCTGCGCCATGGCTTGGAAAACCTTGAATTAAGGGTTAACCTTCCTTCCTTCCTCCATAATTCCCTTGTTAGTATGATAGAGAGGTTCAAGATAGGGTCTAGGCCCTTGAAACATCATGGTCTTGTTCATTTAATTTGTAAACATCATTTCCATAAGAAAAGAAAACCAGATGAAAAATGGTAGAAATTTTTGCAGAAATTTGAGAACCCTGAGCCCTCAAGACAATTTGAGGAAGGTGAGTCATCTGGTGTGGCAGCCCAAAATTTGAGAGAACTCTCCCCCGTGCCTCAAAATGATAAACAAGCTCCTGGCGGCGAGGCACCAAAAAATCTAGTAAGCCTCTCAGACCTTGAAGAAAGACCTAAACCACATAATGTGCTTGAGACCCTAGAGAAATGAGAAAATGTGGATTTAGTGGATTTAGAGGATGAATATATTCGGCCCCGTAAAAAGGAGAAGAGGCCTAAGATAAAACTGCAAAACCCCCCTCCTCCAAGAAAGAGCAAATGGATGATTGCTGAATCTAGTTGTGACGTAGCCTATGAATTGCCCCGTATTCCTAAGAAAAAGAGGCAACCTTGTGGAGAAACAACCTAGCCTTCTGAAAAAGTAGCCCAGCCAGATGAAAATGTATCTCAACCATGTGTGAATGTAGCTCAAACCCTGGAAAGTAGTAAACCGCCTGATCTAAACAAGGAATTGACCCATCTAAGAAAGAACAAAAAGAAATAGGAGAGAAAGGACAAGAGGGAACAAGTGAACAAATGCCCAATTATGTTCTAGTTGAAGAAGAAGAGGGTCATGAATATGAGCCTGTAAAAATAATTCCTCTCTCACAGCAGCCAGTGGACATTCAGGGAATTGATACAGTGCTTGAGGTGAGACAATTGTCTCCTTTAGATAATATTAGTGACATAGAATAGGGTCCATTAAAAGTGACTAATGAAGGACATGTGTCTAGTAGTGAAGCAAAAAATTTTATTTCCCCCTTTCTACAGATGCAGAGGATAACAAAAATGAGTATATGACACCAAAAATAGAGGAATTGAAAGCAAAAATTATGCAATTGAAAAATAAACTGCAACATAATGAGGAACAATTAAACAAACAAAACATCTAGAACAAAAAGATCAAATCATTAAAGAGTTACAGTCCCAATTGCAACAAATTGAAGAAAAAGATAAGAAGCATTTGGCCAGTCTATCTGAAAAGGATAAACAAATTAAGAATTTAACCTTCAATTTGGAGCAGTGTTTGAAAACATTTGTAGAGGAACAAGAAAAACAAAAATTGGAACTGAATAGAGCTTTGAATAGAACTGTTGAATTAGAACAAGATTTACAAGAAGTCAATGTCAGGCCAACTATGGAGTAAAAAGAGGTTCAAACTGAGCCAACTAAGATGGAGTGGTTTCAAGTCCACATTCCTCCCATGTTGACCAAATGGATGGAGAAATGCTATTTCCTAAGACAATCTGGGGCTGAAAATGCTAGACTTAAAAAAGAAATGGTATTATTAAAGGAATCTTATGACAGGTTGTATCGGGCTAAAATAGATGCATGTAAAATTGGAGAACTATTATTGGCCTATAGGAAACCATCCAGAATATACTCCATGTTCCTTAATGAGCATCTATTGAGATGGAAACTCTTAAGAATTTCTTGCAACTTGCCACATGACCCAGATGATCAACAGTTCCTAGAAGCATTTAAAGAGGCACCTCCTGTTCGGAAAAAAATGTTATATGAATTTTTCATTCATAATCTATTTCTTGAAAAGCATAATACTTTCTTTATCAATATGTTTGTGGGGGAAGTTCAACTAAGGGCATTTATGTCCAACATGCAAAATCAGATTCATTGGCAGGATAGAACTAGGGGGTATCTCCATGCAGAAAGGACTATGGGATTACAAATGAGATACCCTAATCGGAAGCCTTTTGCTTTTAAAGCTCAGTTTCGAGTTAAGAGCTATACACATATGAGAGAAAAGTACAATGAAAGTATTATGATTTGTTTTGAAGAATTTAAAGTTAATGGACCACCATTGATTGACAAAGCTTGGAGTGCCTACAAAGAAAGATATACCCCTCTACCTATGTATTTGAAAAGGAGAGAAATGATTTCCCCTACCAACCTTAGATGGTCTTATAGAAGAGCTAAGGCACTAACAGAGATACTACAATAGCTCAAAACTAAGTGGATAGGGATACGTTATAGCCTCCACTACTTTTACAGCCACCCCCTACAGTCTTAGTGTATGTAGAGTAGGATTCTAGAGACTTACATACATGGCAGATGAGAATTAGATTGAACAAAGGCTTTCAGAAATACCCTGACCATATTGATGAGGAGGCAAAGGAAAGGTATGACCTCAGTTCAAAGTTTGATGAGTTAAACAAGAAAAGATATGCAGAAAGGTAGAGGATTCATCAGAGAGTAGGAGGACCTACTCAAAGCTAAGAAGGGGAGGATGATGAAGTATAAACAACCTCATTCCTTTGATAAAATAAATAACCCTTTTTGCATTGCCCAATCACCCAGCCTTGCCAATTTGTTTGTTTTTATAAGCAATATTTATCTATTTTTAATGAAATGTTGTACAAATCTTTATTTCCTAAATTTATTGAAATTAGCTATTAAATGTTGATATAATGGTATGTAGAGTTGAGTAATTGTGTAGGATTAATGCATCTCCTACGAGAGGAATGGACTTCAAGTAGTTGAGGTCAACAACGTTAGAAGTTGAGGGCGCCAGAAATTTTAGGCGTACATCGATTGGAGAGTCTTTTAATTTTGCTTACTTCTGTTGGTTATCTGAGACTTTATGGCTCCACACAAAGCCTTTTATATGTTTTAGTCCATAAAGACATCAGTAGTTGAAATTCTATTTTTCTGTTATAAGACTTTTTCAATGGCATTTTACCACCATCTGGAATATAGGATTTTGTAATAGTTTAGTTTTAGTTAGTTTCTCAAAACACAGATATATATCATATTGTGTGAAGAATGAATATCAATCTCTTTTTGGCAAATAATCGAAGAGTTATGTTTTGCAATATTGTCATGAATACAAATAGTGTTATTTTGAGTATTTCCTTTTGAGTTATGAAGATATGAATGGAGTTACTATGTTATTGTGGAAACAATTGAATGTGATCCGAGTTAAAAGATGAATTTATCCCAAGAGCTAACCACTCGTGGGATTGTAGAGTAGATAAGTATTTCTATTTTCGTGAATGTTTAGTTTTATGGTGTGTGCCTGCAAGTTGTGATATTTAAGATGTTAATTATTGGAGCTCTGTTTGTTTAATATTTTCAGAGCATCTACTTTAGTTTTAAATTACTGTTAACTGTTAGTTGAAAGTTGGAATATATGTGTAGTTATAGGATTAGTCACTACTTGAATTCATAGTAAAAATTGCATATATGAATTTCTAGTATAAAGTTTATATGTTTTCTTAGATTAAAGAGTTCAAATGCTTTCTAGTATAGAATTCAAATTATTTCTAGTATAGAATTCAAATGCTTTCTAGTATAGAATTCAAATGCTTTCTAGTTTGATATGATGTTTAAGCCTTTTTAAAGATTTAGGAAATTGTTTCTAGATGAGATATCCAAACGATACTCCCTATTGCATATAGCCTTGGACACTACTTGGTGGATAAACTGATATTTTTCAACTAAAGTGTTAGGACTTCACGATAGCCTATCACTAGGTATGGCAATGGTGTCCCAAGGCCATAAGATTTCATGAAGGTGAAGCAGGATGGGGAAATGGTAAAATGGTTGTCATTCCTCATTTCAGAGAGGAGAGGAGGTGAGATGAGCAGGAAAAAGAAGGTTGAGAAAGCCATTAGTTTTCTTAAGCAAGTGGTGGGTTTGCAAGCAGTTGAAGCAGGGGAATGGTTGGAATTTGCACAATCAGAGGATAAAGAGGAGGGTACAAAATGGAAAATATACTAAGCTAAGATAGTTGGGTTCTTTTTTTCTTGTTTTATTTAGCATATGTATGTAAATTTGATAGAAAAATTTATGTTCCTAGAAAGTTTTTAGCTGGTTAAGAGGCAGGGGAAGGGATTCTGGGTAGAATTGCAGTAGATTATCCTGCTTATGGATGGTTTTTGAAATATACTGTTGATATGTATAAGGATGGATGTAATACTGTTGACATTTTGGTTATAATTATATAAAGGGAGCATCCCCCCAAGGGTGCATAAACTTAGCAAAAAAAATATTAATTATTTTTTTACAAAGCATGAAAAATATGAATAACAATTATTATTTATTAATTATTTCAACTATTTATTATTAATTATACTTTCAAATATATTATAATAACAAAAACAAATTAGTACACAACACTTATTTATTTAATTAAAAATATACTATTAAAAAATTGTCTATTAAACAACTCCGCCTACATTTATTTATTTATTTATTTATCAATAAAGATAGATCAAGGAAAAAATAAAGCAAAAGCTTATCCAATAAAATTATGGCCTAGGGCCTAAATTTGATGGTCTGCCCTGTTTGTTAATCACAATCATGTATTCAAACTACTAAGACATATTTTTACTATAAACAAATATATATATAAACTAAATATATATCAGAATAATTGTATAATTTTTTTGATGATTTATTTGAAATCTCCTCTTTATAAAATTTTAATTGTATTTTACAACAAGAACTAAATACGACCATACAACCATCAAAATTAAGCCCTGGACTTACCAATAGACTATATAAATAGTTACCATTAAACAACTCATATGTACAAAACATGATTTCCATCTCTATGACTTCTTAATAATGCTTCTAAATTTAACTGTGTAAGTCCTTCCTAGATATAACTCAGTTGTACATTTATATGGATAAAAAGCAAGAAAAATATTGAGGGTGGCTGTTAAGGGGAGCAAATACCTTCCACAAATGCTACGCTTAATGGATCCCCTTGCCCAGCGGTTTCCTCACCCCAAACAAATTTAACAGTGGAGGCCTTTTCATATTCTAAAACCCCCTCTTTTAACTGCTTCATTAGAGCTGTCGTCTGTGATTCAGTATGATAACAACTCATGCCTTTCTCTGCATTTGACTCCTACAACTCGCGCTTCCTGGCATACTCTTCCGTCATTATCATTGCAAATTCTACCATTTTTACTTTCTTCTTCACAAAAATAGACAAGATTCTAAGTGAACTCACACAGATATAATCTCAAACCTTCTGCTGGTTACCATAGAATTGAAGCAAGATGTTTCAATTTATAGAGAGCGAGTAGAAATAATGATTCTGCTATATGTCCCATGAAGTTCTAAAATGGGGACTCTTCAATCCGGTTGTTCTTAAATATCATTCACTTCAATAGTCAAAGTCAAATTTGGCCAATAAAAATAGGAAAAATATTTACCACTTTTTGTTGTGAATGAAGTGTAAAATTGCTATTGACTGTTTGACCATTGAAATCAATGATATTTAAGTAGAATGCTTCAATCCAATGGTGGGAAAACCATAGAAGAATCCACTAGAAGGTGGGATGATTTTGATGGGTTTTCTACAATATTCTAGATTTGTTGACACATCAGATAAGTTTACTTATGTGTTCTTTCTTTATATTGGGCTATTAAAAAATTCACTCCAATAATATTGTGGGTTTTTTTGTCCCCTTGGAATCAAGTAAATATGGGGGACTATTTATCTTCCATGGTTTGAAATCTTGAGCATATGTTTTTTATTTTAGGATTTATTAATTAAAAAATTATATTAATATTGAGAAAATTAAAATTAGATGACTTTACTAAGAAATAAAAAGATAGAAAGTATTAAATAATCAATGCTAAATGTATTTATAAATCATTTTTAAAGATTATATTCAAGTGTTAACTTTGTTACAGTGAAAATTATATATCTTGTCTTTTTTCTTTTCATTTTTGGTTCACTTTGATTTAGTTATCCTTTTTGTAATGAGAAGTGTATAAGTTGTATGACTTTTTTTAAAGTTGGCATATAATTTAAGCTTTATGTGATTCTATTTGTGCTCATTTTTAAGGATTGATCTTGATCCTCATTTGTGAGATTGACCTAGGCCAATTCTGTAATTTGTAGAAACAAACTTAGAATTTTTAACTTTTAAGTTCAAATTTAGGACCCAACCCAACCATTCTAACTAGTCATTATGCGAAAGTGGAAAATTGAGCATTTACCATTCAATAATAACATCTTGAGCATGCATAGTGATTATTTGCTTGCATCAATGTAAGTATTTGTGTATGGATGCTTCTGGTATTTGATAGATCTTTTTTTCTAGGCATTAAATCAATCCATCCAAGTATTTGACCAAAGGAGAATCAATCCTTTCCTTGCAAATTCCCAAATGGTGTTCCTAAACACCACCCTTTTATAGATATATGTTTTATAGACTCGAGTAAACAAGATCTAAGCACTTGGCAAGAAATAACATAGATAAGATATATGCATCAAATTTCAAATCTAGGTGCCAAGTTTAAATCCGTAGTTGTGCAAATTGATTCCACACTCACGGAAGTGAACCAGAATGGTAGACAATCAATTTTTGGATTTTGAAATATTCATCTTACTCCAAATTTTCCTATGTACTCACAAATAAACTATAAACACCTTGCATTGTATTTTCATTGATTAAATTCTAGCTTAGTATCATTTATTTATTTTCACAATTTATTTCAATGTTTTGTTCCAAATAACTACATGCCCCAACTATTTAATCCTAGGGTAATTATTTGATAATTTACTTACCCTAGAGTTAAATGAAATGAGTTTTATTTTCCCTTTAATTTTGAGTGAATCCAACTCCTCTTACACCCTTAGGTTTTATTCTAATTTGAGATTCATTCTATATTTGAGTTTTTTTTAATTCGAGGTAAACAAGGGGTTTTGAAAGGGCCCCATCCCTTTTACAACATAAACCAATAAAACAACAAGACATAAAAAGAAAGAAAGCATTAAATAACCAATGCTAAATGTATTCATAAGTGTAATCTTTTTTAAAAGTATATTCAAGTGTTGATTTTGTAATGGTCAAAATTGTATGTCTTGCATTTTTATTTTTCCTTTTGGGTTAATTTTAATTTGGTTATGTCACATCTCATTTTATGAACTATATAATTATTCTAGATTAGTGAACATTTACTATGATTGTTTTACTTTGAGAAAATTCCACATATGTGAAGGTAATTATCATGATGTTATATTTGTGTAAATTAGAATGTTGATTTAATATTTAAATATTATCGATATGATTATAATGTTTTGCTTTGGCTATGTTTTGGGGAGATAACCTATTGACATTGAGTTGAGTGTGAATGAACGCATGTACTCATCGAAGATGAGAACATGGTTGAGGTAGAGGTGTTCTAGCCACTTGGCAAGAACTATTTGGATGGTTAACCCTGATGCACCACACACTCATGTAGTATCATATTGCATTATTATGAATGGTTTAATATGCATTATTGTGTGGATAATAAATGAGATTGATGTTTAGATGCTTATAAAAATATTGTGTTTAATTACAACAGTAAGTTCCTTTCGAATGCTTGATTTAGTCATGAATATTAATGTCTTTTCGTTTTATATTTTGAGTGGTATAATTATGTTCGAAATGATGTATTTTATTAAATTGATGTATTGTTATATTATTTAAATAATTAATAAACGTTTCCTATTTTTTTATATATAAATATGAATGTTTGGAAGACAATATCTAAATTAGATTTAAACCATTATATTTAAATTACAATAGGTATATATATTATTATTTTAATATTATTTAAATTCTTTTTGTTTGATTTAAATGGCTATGTAATTTGAAAAGAAATAAATTATATTAAATAGATAAATAAATAATATTATTACTATTGTAATTACTTCTTGAGTTGTTTTAGTATTTTTGTTTGATTAAAAATAGATAAATTGTATTAATAATATTAGTATTATATTTAGAAATCTAAAATAAAGAGTATTATAATTTAATTACTATCATGCAAATGACAGAAAACTAATTAAGTTATTTATTCAAATTTAATTAGAAATTAAAAGCCTTTTTAAATGCAATCTCATGCAAAACTTAAGTATCCACCAATTATTAAAAAGCATGGAAAAACCTAAATTTTAGACACCAAGATTAGGGAGGATTTTTAATAAATAAAAAAGACATTTTTGAAGACCAGTCAAGAATAGTCATAGTAAAATGATGATAACTTTGTCATTTCCCAACAAAATTTAAAACTGTAAACTGTTCTGCAAAGTTGGGGGATAGAAGAACAAAACCCAGAAGGGATTTGAAGAGATTTATAGTAGTTAGTGAGCAGTTTAGAAAAAGAAAAACATGATTTTTTTATTTGGCGTGAGAAAAACACAGGGATCACCATTTTTTTTTAGCATCAATCACAATTTTTAAGTGACCAATATCTCTAGATCTGGAAGTGACAGGAGATAGCAAGGCAATCACTTGGAAGGCAGAATTAACCCCTTTTGTGTAAGTAAATTTATCTAGGTATTTTTCCCTATTTTTGGTATGCAATACTTAATGACTGGTTATGGTTGTTTAAACATAATAAATCGGCTTGTTGTTTCCATTCATTGTCTTTACTTTTCTTTATTTTATGCTGAGTGAATCGCCCCACTTCCTGGTCGCTATATTTAACCTTGGAGCTAAAATGTAACAAATTTCTCAGTCGCTGATTAAAAAAATCACTCTCTGACAAATATAAATAATAGAGTTGATATCATTCTTAATTTCTATTAGAAACCCAATCTTTTAATTGAAATTGACCTCTTCTTAAATGATCAAACCAATGTGCAAATAACTCTTAAACTTAGTTGATAAGTATGGTATTCCTGTAGCTGACCTTTCCCCTATAGTATTTGCTATTCTTATTCACTGTATTTGTTGTTCTTATTCACTATAATTGTTGTTCCTTGTATTCTTGGTAGACCGCCCTCTTTACTTGATCTTGTCATAATCGTTGAAACCATAGATAACCAAATTTCTAAGTGCTAATAAAATGACTCCTTGGAAGACATAAAATGGATAACTTTTATTTTTCTTGTTTGCTGTTCAAAATCAGTCTTTTTCTAGAAATTGACTCCTCTTCTTATTGATCAAACAATGTGAAAATAAACTCTTTAACTTGGAAGACAGTATTAGATTCATGTAGAAATATTCATCTATTTATTTGTTGTTCAAAGATCTATTCTAAATCACTATCGTTTAAGTGATAGTAAGTCTGTTATGAACTCTGTTATTTTATTTTAAATCTATTACAGTTCTTGTTACAGTTGTGACAGGAAGACTGTTTTCTTGTTTCTTGACTTCCTATCATAGTTGTGATAGGAAGGTTCTTAAAAGATATATATATATATATATATATATATATATATATGAGAGCAAGGAAAACAAATGAAGATAAAACACAAACTAAATGCATGGAAAAACAATGTTAGACCTTCTAATGAGTCTCCTCCTCCTTAGATAAGGTTGAGAGAGTTGCACCCAAACACTCTAGCTTTACCCATGGTTTGCATATGTGAAATTCTCTCAAAACTAGTCTACAAATCACTTAAACCTAGCTCAAGATGATGGAGATGATAGAGATTTTAGCATGATAACTTTACTCAAATTGTGGATGATAAAATGGCTTGGATGAGGGTATATTTATAGGTATTTTGGAGGGAGATTTGATCCAAGGGTTGAGATTCAATATTGAGATCAATGGATGAGGATGAATGTGAAGGTGGAGGGCTTATATTTGATCATGAAAAATGGAGGATTGAGAATAAAGATAAATTTTTAATTCACCTTGGAAAGGGGTGTGTATTAAATGAGCTTAGATGAGATTGATTAGATATGAATTTTAAATTCATATGGGGAAGAGGTGAGGATTAAAAAATGAATTTAAAATTCATTTGGGGAAGAGGTGAGGATTAAAAAATAAATTTAAAATTCATTTGGGGAAGAGTTCTCATAAATGAAGGTAGGTGTTGTAAGAGGATTGTAATGAGGTTTATGACAAAAGTGTATAAAAAATTGTTTTATATGGCATAAAGATCATTTTTTAATTTGGGAAATGTGGGGAGGAGTGTTAAACGGGATTTGACCAAACTAATCAATGTGATTAGTTTAATTAATATGGTTGTAGTAAATTAGGGAATGGGTTAATTAGGGGTTAGAATTAATTAAATGATGTTTTATTTAATTAATCCTAGGTCTATGGATCATTACAAGGTTAGGGTAGCTAATTAAATAGTTGATATTTAATTAACTAGGTTACGGGTAGGCTAATTAGTAGGCTGAATTAATTAAATAAACATGATTTATTCAATTATTAGGTTTAATGAAAAAGAGGAATTAATCAAATAAATATTTTCATATTTATTTAATTAATTGGGCTAATGTTAGTAAGGTGTGACTATTGAATTAATTAAATTAATTCAATTTTAAGGGTGAAATGATGAATAATCAAGTGTTGGAGGGAATAATTAATTAAATAAAAATTTAATTAATTAATTAGAAGGGGAATTGGTGATATTTGGTGATGTCAAAGATCAGTTAAATGGTCAAGACATTTTTAGGTGTCTACATTTGCCCCTCTTTGATGTGGCGTCATGACCTAGCAGGGAAATGGCGTTAAGTCAAAGAAATTTCCCCAGCTACTAGGAAGGAATGGAATGGATGACGGATGCCCCCACAAGAGGTCAGGTGAAAAAATAAAAGTTTTTCAGGTGAGCTCTCGAAAGGAAGAAACATAGGTGAAAAATAAATAGAGGACATAAAAATAGATTGACAGGAAGAAAAACGGGTGAAAAAAGTTAGGTTTTGCACCTTGGGAGGAAAAAAGTGTGTTGGAGGATGACATGGCCTTCTATAAATAGAAAAAGTGGGCCCAAAGTGCCACATTTTCACTCATTGACCCTACTTGGAAGAGAGAAGAAAAGACGATATGGCGAACCCACTCTTCCCACACTTCGAGCATTTGTCCGAGTGAGTTCGTTCCTTCATGAAATCACTAGTGGCTAGCAACCGAGTATGTGACCTAACCCTAACCTTGTCAATTTTTTCATTTTTTGCATTTAGAGCTTCAGGAAATGTGCATTTATGGTTTGGCGCCATCGGAGGGCCGATTGACACCATACCGGGCCGGATTGGTGCCATTGTCTGCAATGGCACCATCTGCATGAAGGGGGATTGGGAGGTCTCGGTGCCAAAGCTAAAAGCTTTAGTGCCAAGTGGCAAACTAGTGAGAAATCATGCCGAGGGTTTTAGGTGCACATTGACACTAAACCTACATGGCATGGCGCTATTCTTTTGAATGATGCCATTATTTAGAATGGCGCCACCGAGGGATGTGGCGCCATACCCTAGATGGGCAGTGCCATTCCAAGTGTGGAGGAAAAGGTAGTTTGAGGGGGCTACGCTGTTTTGGCACCAAACATAAGAGAAATATGCCATTCCTTAGAATGGTGCCTTCCTAGGAGGGATCCCTAGGGATAGCAGTACCTTCTCGAGGATTGGCACTATGGTGAAAAAAATGGGCGCTAAAATGAAAATTGGCTCCAAAATGAGGAAAATTGGCACTATATGACTGATTTGGAAAAAATGCAAGTTTTTAACTCACATTTGGTGGATACAGGTTGGTAGGGGATAGTGGCTTCATGGGAGTGACGTGTTCCCAACATGATGCAACTGATAGATGGCTTTGATGCAGCTACACGAGCATGACTGGGTAGATTAGGTTTGTTGACAGTGGTTGATATGCCCATCATATGAGCCCATAGGGCAATGATGACAGCCCTGGTGGAGCGATGGTACCTGAGACATGTTCCTTCCTCCTTCCGATGGGTGAGATCATCATCACCCTAGAGGATGTTTATCATATCCTGAAGTTGCCTATTCACGGAGCACGGGTGATTTATGACATGGGGAGAGGGCGAGCAGCCTTGGATAGAGCATTTTCCCCATGCCACCTAGTGTTGACTCATGATCGGTGAGAGATGAACTAAGATCAGACATTGGCAGCTGGGGTGGATCAGTTTACTTTGGTACTTTGTGTATTGATTGGGGGTGTAGTGATGCCTGATCAACAGTGTCGGGGCTTTCCTGTGGGTTGGGGAGAGGTGATAGAGCAGATGGTGTTGGATGAGATAGTTTATACATGGGGGTCGTGTATGCTGGGACAACTATACCACGAGATGCATACCATGGTATACCATTATGATTCGACTTTGTCTGCTGGGGTCACACTATTGCATGTGTGGGCCTTTAAGCATATTATGATTACGAGGCCACAGGGGGCATATTTTTGGTGACAGTTCAAGGCGTATGTGTTCCTATACAGGAAACCCCTCCAGTACTCTCATACAGGGCGGTTGCGCTATTAGTGACAGATTTTTGATGACCTGGTTCAGGTGATATGGTGGCCATATATTGGAGTAGAGTAGTGGTCTGACGACCATATTCATATGATGTATACATTTCAGGTACATTATTTGATGGGTCAAGAGGACCATACCATTGACATGTACCTCCCCTCTTGGGTGATGTGTCAATTTGGGCTATGCTAGGATCTTCCACAGGTGATGGTCATTTTTGCTAGGATGCGTCGGGATCATAGATGGTCGCCAGCTATAATGCCACAGGTGGTGATAGATGATTTTGTAGCTTTATAGCCCCAACAATGGGATTGGTATAGTAGAGAGGTGGACGTAGGGTTGACTCCTGCATATGATCAGTGGTGGGCTACATGGAGGCTGATCTGTTTGATGGATCCCACTATAGAGCTAGACATGATAGTGGAGTCAGGGGAGGAGGGAGATGTGGTAGAGGAGGAGATAGTTGTAGAGGAGGTTGAGGAGGATGATGATGATCCCATTGGGATGCTAGAAGCAATAACTTATGAGTAGGTTATGGCTGGTAGAGGATAAGGTCGAGCACTGCAGCTACCCATGCAACAGGCATGGAGAGGGCTGAGAGGGCAGATGTCACCACCATAGGCACCACAGTAGTAGGGTCTAAGGTGGGGACCACCCCAGCAATAGGGTCAAAGGGGGTAGATGTTACCCCCATGAGGGCCACTACAACAGTAGTAGGGAAAACAAGGACAAGGACAACAGCCACAGGGCAGAGTCCAGACCTAGCAACATGCACACTAGGGGTAGGGACAGTGATGCAGGAGCATCCAGTGGTGTAAGGGCAATCTGGTATCACCTAAAAAGATGTTGATTCAAAATTATTGCAGTTGTTTTCATTTTTTTTATAATTAGTATTTTTTGTTCCATAATCTCTTGAATAATGATGTAGGACTTTCAGTTTTTCCAAACAGCTATGTCAGGAAAGTTTAACTACCATTTTAGGAAAGTTTGCATTTGGACATGAATGGAAGTAAAAATTTGTAGAAGCTTCGTAAATGAAATATAAGACCTTTGGTGAAGGAATCAGGCAAAGATCATCTATGAGCTGAAAGATATTAAAGTTTTTGTTTTCTAAAAAGCCCCTAAAAATTTTTAGAATGAGATATGAGGCACTAAAACATCCCATAACACCTCAAAAAGTTGACATAAATCTTAAAGCATGATAGTTCACATCGTGAGCTTTCCGACGCTTAAAACGGTTCATCAATCGGACACCCAGATCAAAAGTTATGCTTCCCGGAAGTTGACCTACTTTTGGAGGGAGTTGCAAATTTCAAAACTTAGCTGGAGGCCACCAAAAATTGCTATTTATGACTATTTTTGGGAACCCTGGGCAGTAGTAGAGATAAGGGGAAAAGTGTAGAGTCAAGAAAAGGCAGGAAATTAGAAACCTTAGTTGATTTGGGGTTACAAAAGGCTAAAGATTCCAGAGTCTTGAGGTTAGGAAAGCTGTAATGTGTTGTAACCAGTAGAGGATTCATCCTCTAATTGTATTGAGCTTCTATAATGTAATGTGTTGTCTAAATCAATAAAAGAACATCTCTATTTTTTATGTGCAATTTCAATTATTGTGTGTTTTATGATTTACCTCCTTCATCAAGTGGTATCAGAACAAGGGTTCCTGAGTGTGTAGATAGATCGCCAACCGTGAGGCAGTTTGCACTAGGACATGAGGTTGTGGGTTTGCTGTGGAGATCAAGATGCCTCCACAAAGAAATCTTATTGGGAGAAATGCTTTGATGGAAAAGGGTTTTAGAGCCCTGCAAAGGCAATTTGATGCATTGCAAGAGGAGCTGCAAAGAGGGTTTAAGCTGAGAACAAGACAAGAAAGTGAGGATGAAGATGAAGAAGAGCTATCTGAGGAAGAACAAGAAGCGGCAAGAGATTCTGCAGAAGTTAGGTTGTTGAGGGCTATTTCTGAGATTGGAAAGAGGCCCAAGATCAGAGTTTCTACATATTCTGGGGATTTGAATCTGGAACAGCTTATTGATTGGATCAATGAGATGGAGGTGTATTTCGAGTATGAAGATGTGGAGGACCCAGATCGAGTCAAGTTTGCAAAAAAAAAAGTTGAAGGGCCATGCCAGTATTTGGTGGAAGGAGGTCCAGTTAGACAAGAACAGAAGAGGAAAAAGAAAGATTACTAGATGGGATCTGATGGTGGAGAAACTAAAGAAGTACTTCATTCCTGTGGACTATGAGATGGAGTTGCTAAACAAGTTGCAAGGAATGAAACAAGGTAACAAGTCTGTTAAGGAGTATATAGAAGAGTTTTATAAGATTACTATTAGGATAGGCCATGTAGAGGCCAACAAGGAGAAGGTAGCCCATTACAGTAATGGGTTGAGGCCAAGTATTCAAGAGGAGCCGAGCTTGATTAGAATGACCACCATAGAAGATGCGTACCAGCTTTCTCTAAAGGTGGAAGAGAAGTTGAATAAAAGATTTGACAACAAGAAAAGGGGAAGAGGTCAAGGCAGAAGGATGGGTGGAAGACCCTATGGAGGCTGAAATGAAGATTTAAATAAAAGTGAAGAATCTGGCACCAGTTGAAATTAGAGAGGAGATAATACCTACTGCCCTTGTGACTAGAACAATGGTGAGAAAAGAGGAAGAGGAAGAGGCTGACTTGGGCAAGGACCTGGAAGAGGAGGTTTCAAAGGAACTTGTTTCCAATGTGGAGAAGAAGGGCATCGAGCATATGAGTGTCCGCAACATCAAGGAAGGACAAACAAAAGACCTGAAAGTAATGCACTAATTGTATGTTTAGATGAAGATGTGTAGTTTAAGCATTTTGAAGATGTTGAAAGGGGAGAAACCCTACTTGTCAGAAGGACTTTGTTGAATGAGGAAAAAGAACCCAATCAGAGGAAGAGTTTATTCTGCACAAGGTGTAAATGTGAAGGTAAGTGTTGTGATATTATTATTGATAGTGGGAGCACTGACAATCTTGTTTCAGAGGAGATGGTTGAAAAGTTGAAGTTGACAAGAAGAAAGCGTCCACATCCATATCGGATTGCCTAGTTGTAGAAGGACCATAGAGCTTTGGTCAATGAGTAGTGTTTAGTGAAGTTCAAGATTGGGGACTACCATGATGAGGTGCTCTGTGATATCATACTGATGGATGCATGTTATATTCTATTAGGGAGGCCTTGGCGGTATGATAGGAGCACTCTCCATGATGGCCGTGCAAACACATATTCCCTAACAAAGGATGGAGTTCGTCATAAGTTAAATCCCTTGAAGGAGGTGGAAGAAAATGTATGTAGTATTGCTAGAATTTTCTTGGTAGGTGGTAGAAATGTTTTGGAGGGTATGAAGCATGAGTGTCATTGCTTTGCATTGATTCCTAAGATTAGTCAAGAGAGATGTGAAGATGTCCTCGCAGAAGTCTCAGATCTATTGGAGGAATTTCAGGATATTGTGTCTGATAATGTACCAGAAGGTCTACCACCAGCGAGGAAGATAAGTCCTCAAATGGATTTGATAACAGGGGCTAGTTTGCCTGAATAAGGTAGCCCACAGAATGACCCCTGCAGAGAATGAAGAGCTGAATAAACAAGTTGAGTTGTTGAGGAAGGGACTAATAAGGGAGAGCTTAAGTCCATGTGTGGTACCTGCAGTACTAACACCAAAGAAAGATGGAGAGTGGAGAATGTGTACAGATTCTTGAGCCATCAATAAGATCATGATCAAGTATATATTTCCATTGCTAAGAATGGATGACATAATGGATTGTTTGAGTGGAGCCAAGTACTTCACGAAGATTGAGCTGAAGAGTGGGTATCACCAGATTCAAATTAGAGAAGGAGACGAATGGAAGACAGCCTTCAAGACAAAGGAAGGTTTGTACGAGTGGTTAGTCATTCTATTTGGGCTAACCAATGCACTGAGCACATTCATGCGGCTCATGGACGAGGTATTGAAAGAATTTTTGGGAAGCTTTGTTATTGTTTACTTAGATGATATTTTGATTTTCAGTAAGACTTGGGATGAGCATCTGATGCATATCAGAAGAGTTTTAGAGAAGTTAAGGGAGGAGAAGTTGCTGATTAATCTAAAGAAATGTAGTTTTTCAAAGGAGTTGGTATACCTGTGATTTGTTGTCTTAGAGGAAGGTCTTAAGATGGACCCAGAGAAGGTGAGAGCTATCCTTGAATGGCCTATGCCAAGGAGTGCCACAAAGGTATGATCTTTTCATGGTTTGGCAAGTTTTTATGGAAAGTTTATAAGAAATTTTAGTAGCATTTGTGCACCTCTAACGAAGACAATGAGAGGGGATAGAAAAGAGTTTAAATGGACTAAAGGAGTAGACAAAAGCTTTGATACATTGAAGTAGAAAGTCACAGAGCAACCTATATTGGCACTTCCAGATTTCAATAAGGTATTTCAGGTAAATTGTGATGCTAGTGGTAGTGCTATAGGAGCTATTTTGAGTCAAGAAGGTAGGCCCATTGCCTATTTTAGTGAGAAGATTAGTGATGCCAAGAAAATTTATTCTATTTGTGATAAAGAATTTTATGCAATAGTTCAGGCTTTGAAGAAATGGAGAAATCTTGAAAAAAAGACAAGTGCTGAAGCTGAAGACTTTGTAGAACACCTGAAGAATTTGCATGAAGAGGTGATAGAGCACATTAATAAGATGAATATTTAGTACAAGGCTAAGGCATATCAGAAGAGGAGATATAAGGAGTTCCAGGTAGGAGATGAAGTCATGGTTCACTTGAGAAAAGAAAGGTTCCCAATTGAAACATAAATTAAGCTAAAAATAAATAAATTTGGACAATGCAGAATCCTGAAGAAGCATCATTAAGGAAATGCATATGAGGTAGAGCTGCCGAGTCGGATCAATATTTCTCCTATGTTCAACATTGATGATTTAATAGAATATCATGAAGGTGGCATAGAGGATGGACCAACAGAAGAATAGTGGAGTATTTTGGCATTTACTTCAACGGAAGAGATAGAAGAGATCTTAGATAGCCATGTGGGAAGAAGTACTCAGAACAAGCAATATGAAGAATATCTGGTGAAATGGAAAGGAAGGCCTATTGAAGATTCTTCTTAGTTGTCTAAGGCAGAGGTTGACCATTTGGGTTTTCCTCAAACAAACACCTGAGACGTGATAGGGTCACTTCTCAAATTACCCTGGGTATATGATGCAGGAGCATCCAGTGGTGTAAGGGCAATCTTGCATCACCCAAAAAGATGTTGATTCAAAATCATTGTAGTTGTTTTCATTTCTTTCCATAATTAGTATTTCTGGTTCCATAATCTCTTGAATAATGATGTAGGACTTTCAGTTTTTCTAAACTACTAAAGATAGAAAACTGCTATTTCAGGAAAGTTTAATTGCCATTTTAGGAAAGTTTGCATTTGGGCATAGATGGAAGTAACAATTTGTAGGAATCTTCATAAATGAAATATAAGACCTTTGGTGAAGGAATCAAGCAAATATCATCTATGAACTAAAAGATATTAAAGTTTTTGTTTTTTAAAAAGCCCCTAAATTTTTTTGAAATGAGATATGCGGCACTAAAATATCCCATAACATCTTAGAAACTTGATAGAAATCTATTTCTAGATTTCCGGTGTGATAGTTCACATTGCGAGATTTCCTTCGCTTAAAACGGTTCGTCAATCGGACACCCGGATCAAAAGTTATGCTTCCTGGAAGTTGACCTACTTTTGGAGGGAGTTGTAAATTTTGAAATTTAAATGGAGGCCACCAAAAAGTGCTATTTATGACTATTTTTGGGAACCCTAGGTAGTAGTAAAGATAAGGGAGAAAGTGTAGAGTCAAGAAAAGGTAGGAAATTAGAAACCCTAGCTAATTTTTTGGTTATAGATGGCTGAAGATTCTAGAGTCTTGAGTTTAGGAAAGCTGTAATGTGTCACAACCAGCAGAGGATTCATCCTCTAATTGTATTGAACTTCTGTAATGTAATACATTGTCCAAATCAATAAAAGAACATCTCTATTTTCTATGTGCAATATTTGTTATTGTGTGTTTTATGATTTACCCCCTTCATCAAGTGGTATTAGAGCAAGGGTTCCTGAGTGTGTAGACAGATCGCCGATCGTGAGACAATTTACACCAGGACTTGAGGTTGTGGGTTTGCTACAGAGATCAAGATGCCTACACGAAAAAATTGTATTGGGAGGAATGCTTTGATGGAAGAGGGTTTTAGAGCCCTACAAAGGCAAATCGATGCATTGTAAGAGGAGCTATGAAGAGGGTTAGAGCTAAGAATAAGAGAAGAAAGTGAGGATGAAGCTGAAAAAGAGCTATTTGAGAAAGAACAAGAAGCTACAGGAGATCCTGCAGAAGTTAGGTTGTTGAGGGCCATTTCTAAGATTGGAAAGAGGCCTATGATCAAAGTTTCTACATATTCTGGAGATTTAAATCTGAAACAGCTTATTGATTGGATCAATGACATGGAGGAGTATTTCGAGTATGAAGATGTGGAGGACCTAGATCGGGTCAAGTTTGTAAAAATAAAGTTGAAGGGCCATGCCAGTATTTTGTGGAAGGAGGTCCAGTTAGAGAGGAATAGAAGAGGAAAAGGAAAGATCACCAGATGGGATCAGATGGTGGAGAAACTAAAGAAGTAGTTCATTCCCGTGGACTATGAGATGGAGTTGCTGAAGAAGCTGCAAGGACTGAAGCAAGGTAACAAGTCTGTTAAGGAGTATATAGAAGAGTTTTATAAGATTACTATTAGGACAGGCCATGCAAAGGCCAACAAGGAGAAGGTACATTAATGTGTTGAGGCCAAGTATTCAAGAGGAGCTAAGCCTAGTCAGAATGACCACCATAGAAGATGCGTACCAACTTTCCCTAGAGGTGGAAGAGAAGCTCAATAAAAGATTCAACAACAAGCAAAGGGGAAGAGGTCAAGGCGGAAGGACAAGTGGAAGACTCTATGGAGGCCGAAATGAAGATTTAAATAAAAGTGAAGAAGTAGGTACTAGTCAAAATCAAAGAGGAGATAATACCTACTGCCCTTGTGACTAGAACAATGGTGAGCAAAGAGGAAGAGGAAGAGGCCGACTTGGGCAAAGACCTGGAAGAGGAGGTTTTAGAGAAACCTATTTCCAATGTGGAAAAGAAGGGCATCGAGCATACGAGTGTCCACAACATCAAGGAAGGACAAATAGAAGACCTGAAGGTAATGCACGAGTTACACATGTAGATGAAGATGCACAGTCTGAGCATTCAAAAGATGCTGAAAGAGGAGAAACCCTAGTTGTCAGAAGAACTTTGTTGAATGAGGAGAAAGAACCAAATCAGAGGAAAAGTTTATTCCACACAAGGTGCAAATGTGAAGGTAAGTGTTGTGATATTATTATTGATAGTGGAAGCACTGACAATATTATTTCAGAGGAGATGGTTGACAAGTTAAAGTTGACAAGAAGAAAGCATCCACATCCACATTGGATTGCCTAGTTGTAGAAGGACCATAGAGCTTTGGTCAATGAGTAGTGTTTAGTGAAGTTCAAGATTGGGGACTACCATGATGAGGTGTTGTGTGATATCATACCGATGGATGCATGTCATATGCTATTAGGGAGGCCATGACAGTATGATAGGAGTGATGTCCATGATGGCCGTGCAAACACATAATCCATAACAAAGGATGGAGTTCATCATAAGTTGAAGCCCTTGAAGGAGGTGGAAGAAAAAGTATGTAGTACTGCCAGAATTTGCTTGGTAGATGGTAGAATTTTTTTGGAAGGTATGAAGCATGAGCGTCATTGCTTTGCATTGATTCCTAAGATTAGTCAAGAGAAATGTGAAGATGTCCTAGCAAAAGTCTCAAATCTGTTGGAGGAATTTCAGGATATTATCTCTGATAATGTACCAGAAGGTTTACCACCAGTGAGGAAGATAAGTCATTAAATGGATTTGATACCAGGGGCTAGTTTTCCAAATAAGGCAGCCCACAGAATGACCCCTGTAGAGAATGAAGAGTAGAACAGACAGGTTCAGGAGTTTTTGAGGAAGGGACTGATAAGGGAGAGCCTAAGTCCATGTGTGGTACCTGCAGTACTAGAACCAAAGAAAGATGGAGAGTGGATAATGTGTACAGATTCCTGAGCCATCAATAAGATCACGATCAAGTATAGATTTCCATTGCCAAGAATGGATGACATAATGGATTGTTTGAGTGGAGCCAAGTACTTCACAAAGATTGACCTGAAGAGTGGGTATCACTAGATCTGAATCAGAGAAGGAGATGAATGGAAGACAACCTTCAAGACAAAAGAAGGTTTGTATGAGTGGTTAGTCATGCTATTTGGGCTAACCAATGAACCAAGCACATTCATGCGGCTCATGAATGAGGTATTGAAAGAATTTTTGGGAAGTTTTGTTATTGTTTATTTAGATGATATTTTGATTTTCAATAAGACTTGGGATGAGCATCTGATGCATATTAGAAGAGTTTTAGAGAATCCAAGGGAGGAGAAGTTGCTAATTATTTAATCTGAAGAAATGTAGTTTTACAAAGCAGTTGGTATACCTGGGATTGTTGTCTTAGAGGAAGGTCTTAAGATAGACCCAGAGAAGATGAGAGTTATCCTTGAATGGCATATGCCAAGGAGTGCCACAGAGGTATGATCTTTTCATGGTTTGGCAAGTTTTTAAAGAAAGTTTATCAGAAATTTTAGTGGCATTTGTGCACCCCTAACGAAGACAATGAGAGGGGACAGAAAAAAGTTTAAATGGACTAAAGGAGTAGAAAAAAGCTTTGATACATTCAAGCAAAAAGTCACTAAGTAACCTGTATTGGCACTTCCAGATTTTAATAAGGTATTTCAAGTAGATTGTGATGCTAGTGGCAGTGGTATAGAAGGTATTTTGAGTCAAGAAGGTAAGCCCATTGCCTATTTCAGTGAGAACTTAATGATGCCAAGAAAAAATATTCTATTTATGATCAGGAATTTATGTAATAGTTTAGGCTTTGAAGAAATGGAGGCATTTCTTTGTTGCCAAAAGAGTTTGTTTTATATACTGATCATCAGGCTTTGCAGTATCTTAATAGTCAAGGAAAGTTAAATCAAAGGCAATTAAAATGGGTTGAGTTTTTACAGAGTTATACTTTTGTTTTGAAGCACAGGAGTGGGAAGTCCAACAGAATTGTAGATGCCTTGAGTAGAAGGCAAAATTTATTGACAGAAATGAAGATAAAGGTTGTTGGGTTCAATGAGCTCAAAAGTTTGTATCCTAAAGATCCATATTTTGCAAAGGCTTGGAAAGCTTGTTTGGAACCTGTTACTTTGGATAGGACAAAATGGTTGGATTTCATAATCTAAGATGGCATGTTGTTTAGAGGAAGCTAGTTGTGCATTCCAAGGAGTTCTATGAGAGAGAACCTGATTAAGGAGAAGCATAGTGGGGATTTAGTTGGACACTTTGGTCCAAATAAGACCATTGCTATTGTTGGTAAAAATTATTATTGGCCATAGTTGCAACATGATGTGAGGAAATTTGTGCAGAGTTGTAGAGTGTGTCAGATGGGAAAAGGAACAAGTCAGAATACATGGCTATATCAGCCATTATCTATACCAGAGAAGCCATGGGACAATATTAGTATAGATTTTGTTCTTGGTTTACCAAGGACATAGAGAGGGCATGATTCTATTTTTGTGGTGATGGATAGATTCTCGAAGATGGCATATTTCATTCCTTTCAAGAAGACTAATGATGATGTTCATATTGTTGAGTTATTTTCAGGGAGGTGGTGAGATTACACGATCTACCAAAGAGCATAGTTTCAGATCGAGATACCAAGTTTGTTGGTTATTTTTGGAGGACATTGTGGAATAATTTGAAGACTGATTTTAAGTTTAGTTCTACACACCATCCATAGATTTATGGACAGACCGAAGTGGTCAATAGGAGTTTGGGTAACCTGCTACGATGCTTAGTAGGGGATAAGTCTAAGGAATGGGATTTGATTTTACCACAGGTAGAATTTGCTTACAACAATTCTATCAATAGGAGTACTGGTAAATCACCATTCCAGATTGTATATGGGAATAGTCCAAGAAATGCTTCAGAGTTAAGGAAGCTGGACAAGAGAGAAAAGACAAGTGTTGAAGATGAACACTTTGTAGAACACCTAAAGAATTTGCATGAAGAGGTGAGAAAGCATATTAATAAGATGAATATTCAGTATAAGGCTAAGGTAGATCAAAAGAGGAGATATAAGGAGTTCCAGGTAGGAGATGAAGTCATGGTTCACTTGAGAAAAGAAAGGTTTCCAATTGAAACATATAATAAGCTAAAAATGAAGAAATTTGGACCGTGTAGAATCCTGAAGAAGCATGATTCAGGAAATGCATATGAGGTAGAGCTGCTGTGTGGGATCAATATTTCTCTTGTGTTCAACATTGATGATTTAACAGAATATCATGAAGGTGGCACATAGGATGGACCAATAGAAGAACAATGGAGTATTCTGACATCTACTTCAACAGAGGAGATATAAGAGATCTTGGATAGCCATGTGGGAAGAAGTACTCGGAACAGGCAATATCAAGAATATCTGGTGAAATGGAAAGGAAGGCCTGTTTAAGATTCTTCTTGGTTATCTAAGGCAGAGGTTGACCATTTGGGTTTTCCTCAAACAAACACTTGAGATGTGACAAGGTCACTTCTCAAATTACCCTGGGTATCTGATGCAGAAGCATCCAATGGTGTAAGGGCAATCTTGCATCACCCAAAAAGATGTTGATTCAAAATCATTGTAGTTGTTTTCATTTCTTTCCATAATTAGTATTTCTAGTTCCATAATCTCTTGACTAATGATGTAGGACTTTCAGTTTTTCCAAACTGCTAAAGATAGCAAACTGCTATTTTAGGAAAGTTTAATTGTCATTTTAGGAAAGTTTGCATTTGGGCACGGATGGAAGTAAAAATTTGTAGGAATCTTCATAAATGAAATATAAGACATTTGGTGAAGGAATTAGGCAAAGATCATTTGTGAGCTAAAAGATACTAAAATTTTTATTTTCTGAAAAGCCCCTAAAAATTTCTGGAATGAGATATGAGGCAGTAAAAGGTCCCATAATGCCTCAAAAAGTTGATATAAATCTATTTAAGGTTTTTCAGCATGATATTTCACATCGTGAGATTTTTGGTGCTTAAAATGGTTCATCAATCGAACACCCGGATCAAAAGTTATGCTTCCCAGAAGTTGACCTACTTTTGGAGGGTGTTGCAAATTTTGAAATTTAGCCGAAGGCCGCCAAAAGGTGTTATTTATGACTATTTTTGGGAACCCTTGGTAGTAGTAGAGATAAGGGGGAAAGTGTAGAGTCAAGAAAAGACAGGAAATTAGAAATCCTAGCTGATTTGGGGTTACATAAGGCTAAAGATTCCAGAGTCTTGAGGTTAGGAAAGCTGTAATGTGTTGTAGCTAGTAGAGGATTCATCCTCTGATTGTATTAAGCTTCTGTAATGTAATGTGTTGTCTAAATCAATAAAAGAACATCTCTATTTTCTGTGTGCAATTTCTGTTATTGTGTGTTTTATGATTTACTCGCTTCATCAAGTGGTATCAGAGTAAGGGTTCCTGAGTGTGTAGACAGATCACCAACCATGAGACAGTTTGTATCAGGATCTAAAGTTGTGGGTTTACTATGGAGAACAAGATGCCTCCACAAAGAAATCATATTGAGAGGAATGCTTTGACAGAAGAGGGTTTTAGAGCCCTGCAAAGGCAAATCAATGCATTGCAAGAGGATCTGCGAAAAGGGTTTGAGCTAAGAACAAGAGAAGAAAGCGAGGATGAAGTTGAAAAAGAGTTATCTAAGGAAGAACAAGAAGCTGCAGGAGATCTTGTAGAAGTTAGGTTGTTGAGGGAAATTTCTAAGATTGGAAAGAGACCCAGGATCGAAGTTTCTACATATTCAGGAGATTTGAATCCGGAACAGCTTATTGATTAAATCAATGACATGGAGGAGTATTTTGAGTATGAAGATGCGGAGGACCTAGATTGAGTCAAGTTTGCAAAAACAAAGTTGAAGGGCCATGCCGGTAATTGGTGGAAAGAGGTCCAGTTAGAGAGGAATAGAAGAGGAAAAGGAAAGATCACCAAATGGGATTGGATGGTGGAGAAACTAAAGAAGCAGTTCATTCTTGTGGACTATGAGATGGCGTTGCTGAAGAAGATGCAAGGACTAAAGCAAGGTAACAAGTTTATTAAGGAGTATATAGAAGAGTTTTATAAGATTACTATTAGGATAGGCCATGCAGAGGCCAACAAGGAGAAGGTAGCTCGTTACATTAATGGGTTGATGCCAAGTATTCAAGGCTGAGCCTGGTCAGAATGACCACTATAGAAGATGCGTACTAACTTTCCCTGGAGGTGCAAGAGAAGATGAATAAAATATTTGATAGCAAGCAAAGGGGAAGAGGTCAAGGCAGAAGGATGGGTGGAAGACCCTATGGAGGCCGAAATGAAGATTTAAAGAAAAGTGAAGAAGCTGGCACCAGTCAAAATTAGAGAGGAGATAATACTTACCTCCCTCGTGACCAGAACAATGGTGATCAAAGAAGAAGAGGAAGAGACTGACTTGGGCAAGGACCTGGAAGAGGAGGTTTCAATAGAACCTATTTCCAATGTGGAGAAGAAGGGCATCAAGCATCTGAGTGTCCACAACATCAAGGAAGGACAAACAGAAGACCTAGGTAATGCACGAGTTGCACATGTAGATGAAGATACATAGTCTAAGTGTTCTAAAGATGCTGAAAGGGGAGAAACCCTAGTTGTCAGTTGAACTTTGTTGAATGAGGAGAAAGAACCCAATTAGAGGAAGAGTTTATTTTGCACAAGGTGCAAATGTGAAGGTAAGTGTTGTGATATTATTATTGATAGTGGAAGCACTGACAATCTTATTTTATAGGAGATGGTTGACAAGTTGAAGTTGACAAGAAGAAAGCATCCACATCCATATCGAATTGCCTGGTTGCAGAAGAATAATAGAACTTTGGTCAATGAGCAGTGTTTAGTGAAGTTCAAGATTGGGGACTACCATGATGAGGTGCTATGTGATATCATACCAATGGATGCATGTCATATGCTATTGGGGAGGCCATAGCAGTATGATCAGAGCGCTGTCCATGATGGCCATGTAAACACATATCCCCTAACAAAGGATGGAGTTCGTCATAAGTTGAAGCCCTTGAAGGAGGTGGAAGAAAAGGTATGTAGTACTGTCAGAATTTGCTTGGTAGATGGTAGAAAGTTTTTGGAGGGTATGAAGCATGATCATCATTTCTTTGCATTAATTCCTAATATTAGTCAAGAGAAATGCAAAGATGTCCTAATAGAAGTCTTAGATCTATTGGAGGAATTTCAGGATATTATCTCCATTATTATATTAGAAGGTTTACCACCAGTGAGGAAGATAAGTCATCAAATGGATTTGATACCAAGGGTCGGTTTGCCGAATAAGGAATCCCACAAAATGACCCCTGCAGCGAATGAAGAGCTGAACAGACAAGTTCAGGAGTTGTTGAGGAAGGGACTAATAAGGGAGAGCCTAAGTCCATTTGCGGTACCTACACTACTAGCACTAAAGAAAGATGGTGAGTGGAGAATGTGTACAAATTCCTGAGCCATCAATAAGATTACGATCAAGTATAGATTTCCATTGCCAAGAATGGATGACATAATGGATTGTTTGAGTGGAGCCAAGTACTTCATGAAGATTGACTTGAAGAGTGGGTATCACCAGTTCCAAGTCAGAGAAGGAGACGAATGGAAGACATCCTTCAAGATAAAGGAAGGTTTGTATGAGTGGTTAGTCATGCCATTTGGGCTAACCAATGCACCAAGCACATTCATACGTCTCATGAATGAGGTATTGAAAGAATTTTTAGGAATTTTTGTTACTGTTTACTTAGATGATATTTTGATTTTCAATAAGACTTGGGATGAGCATCTGATGCATATCAGATGAGTTTTAGAGAAGATGAGGGAGGAGAAGTTGTTGATTAATTAATATGAAGAAATGTAGTTTTGCAAAGAAGGAGTTGGTATACCTAGGATTTGTTGTCTTAGAGGAAGGTCTTAAGATGGACCCAGAGAAGGTGAGAGCTATCCTTGAATGGCCTATGTGAAGGAGTGCCATCGAGGTACAATCGTTTCATGGTTTGGCAAGTTTTTATAGAAAGTTTATCAGAAATTTTAGTAGCATTTGTGCACCAGTGATTTTTTTAGTGGCTAATATTCACCAATTGGCTAATAGTTGAAATTGGGGATTCAAAATTTGGCTAATAGTACAAGGTATATGGTGACCTGAATTGCCACATTTTTACAAAATTTTATTTTAGTCTTGGTTAAATAGCTAGAACATTTATTTTATTAAACTTTTAAACTCAAAAATTTGCCACAATATTCGATACTTGATTAGATAAGATTCGGCTAAATTTTATAAGTTATAGTAGAAAATGAGATTAGTTCACCAATAATATTATATAATCATTGGTTACTTTAGGGCCATATCACCAATTTTTAATCACTACCATTGATTTTATTTATAATATAATAGTTGGAATTGTATTCCATGGGTTAAAAAGTACCCATGGAGCTCCAATGCCCATCAATCCCAAAATTGTATTTAGGTCATTGATCTCGATTTATAATCTAACAACTAGGGTTAATATTCATGGGCCAAAATGTACCTGTGAAGCTCCAATGCCCATGGGATCTAAACTTTTATTTGGGTCATTGATCTCAATGGAGATCAATGGCCCAAATGCAATTTTAATCCCCATGGGATTGGAGCTCCACAGGTACATTTTGGCATGTGGAATAGAACCCAAACTATTAGATTATAAATAAAATCAATGGTGGTAAAAAAGAATTTAGGGTCGATTTAAAATATTCAATGTTTGATTTAAAATATTAAGGAATTATTGACATGAGCACTACACCTTAAACTAGTCAATCATTGCCACCCTCAGGCCCTTACTTTTCCATAGGAATTTAATTTTTTTTAAACAAGGATTTGCCATAGTTATTAATGCATTTGCCTATTTTTCATCAAGATTTGCTAGGATTTTCTACAAATTTCTAGTGATGTAAAAATTTCACCAATAAAATTGATTTTTTTTTTAAAAGCAAGATTCACTAATATAAATTAATATTTTTTTCTAAAAAAATGAAAGATTCGCCAGGATTTTATATCTTTTTTCAAGGGGGGTTTCTTAAAGTTATCATTGTTGTGCACCCCTAATGGAGACAATGAGAGGGGATAGAAAAGAGTTTAAATGGACTAAAGGAGCAGACAAAAGCTTTGATACATTGAAGCAGAAAGTCATAGAGCAACCTATATTGGCACTTCCAGATTTCAATAAGGTATTTCAGGTAGATTGTGATGCTAGTGGCAGTGCTATAGGAGCTATTTTGAGTCAAGAAGGTAAGCCCATTGCCTATTTTAGTGAGAAGTTTAATGATGCCAAGAAAAAGTATTTTTTTTATGATCAGGAATTTTATACAATAGTTCAGGCTTTGAAGAAATGGAGACATTTATTTGTTGCCAAAAGAGTTTGTTTTATATACTGATCATTAGGCTTTGCAGTATCTTAATAGTCAAGGAAAGTTAAATCAAAGGCACTTAAAATGGGTTGAGTTTTTGCAGAGGTATACTTTTGTTTTGAAGCACAAGAGTGGGAAGTCCAACAAAGTTGTAGATGCCTTGAGTAGAAGGCAAAATTTGTTAACAAAATGAAGATAGAGGTTGTTGGGTTCGATGAGCTCAAAAGTTTGTATCCTAAAGATCCAGATTTTGTAGAGGCTTGGAAAGCTTGTTTGGAACTTGTTACTTTGGACAGGACAAAATGATTGGATTTCATAATCCAAGATGGCATGTTGTTTAGATGAAGCCAGTTGTGCATTCCAAGGAGTTCCATGAGAGAGAACCTGATTAAGGAGAAGCATAGTGGGGGATTAGCTGGACACTTTGGTCGAGATATGACCATTGCTATTGTTGGTGAAAATTATTATTGGCCACAGTTGCAGTAGGATGTGAGGAAATTTGTGCAGAGTTGTAGAGTGTGTCAGATGGCAAAAGGAACAAGTTAGAATATAGGGCTATATCAGCCATTACCTGTACCAGAGAAGCCATGGGACGATATTAGTATGGATTTTGTTCTTGGTTTACCAAGGACAAGGAGAGGGAATGATTCCATTTTTGTGGTGGTGGACAGATTTTTGAAGATGACACATTTCATTCCTTGCAAGAAGACTACTGATGTTGTTCAAATTGCTGAGTTATTTTTTAGGGAGGTAGTGAGATTACATGGTCTACCAAAGAGCATAGTTTTAGATCAAGATACCAAGTTTGTTGGTTATTTTTGGAGGACATTGTGGAAGAAGTTGAAGACCAATTTGAAGTTCAGTTTTGCACACCATTCACAAATTGATGGACAGACCGAAGTGGTGAATAGGAGTTTGGGTAACCTGCTATGATGCTTAGTAGGGGATAAGCCCAAGGGATGGGATTATGGGATAAGGTTCCATTAACCTTGTAAATCTCAATATTGTATTTATTCCATTTATTATATGTAATTTGTAATTATCCATGAGGAGATGTACTAGTTTCACTAGCAGGGGTAATTTTAGAGTAACCAGAGGTAATTATGGAGTGACTTTTACTAATGGCAAATGTAAAAAATCAAATTAAATGAGGGTAGGCATGCCCCCTTGGAGAATATACTATTTTTGGTATATATGACAACTGTCATAATGTTTGGTAAGTGAATCTATGACAGCTGCAAGTTGTCATAAGATTTTGAGATTCTATGACGCATATGACGGATATGTTAGTTGTATATTTGCTATATTTAGCCCAAGGTTCCTATCTTGGAAAGATACTCTTTTGTGGAATCTATGACAGTTATGACGCATCATAAGATGTTGTAAGAGGCCAGATTTAGTCTTGGGCACTCAATCTTTGCATGGCTATTTTTGGACAAGTGTAAGATGCTTGTAAAATGGTAATTAATGTTTACAGGTTGGAGAATCTTAGGAGAGAGAAGGTGAATACCTAGAATGGAGTGGAAAACATTTCTATAAGTATTTGCCATGTATTTGTTATTGCAATATAGATCTTTTACAGATTAATACAAACTTGTGCATCTTTCTTGGTGGAGTCTTTTACCCGCAAGGGTTTTCTCCACATAAACACTGTGTCATTGTGTTGAGTTCTTCATGTTTGATATCTTTTCTGTATTGGGTTTTATGTTTTGTTACAATCTCCATTGGTAATGCACACTTAAGATTGCTGAAATTTATCTTGAATCAGATTTCCATTGAAGTAGTGTTGCTTTCATTTCTAACATTTGGTATCAGAGCCTGGCCAGGTTTGACTCTTGGGTGTTAGTGTGGAAGCTGTAGCTGTAGTGGGAGATTTGGTTGCATTTGTTTTGTAGATCTTGTGTTGATATTATGGCTGCATCCATCATTGCATCAACCTCTGGATTAGACATTGAGAAGTTCAGCAGAACAGGGTATGAGTTGTGGAAGCTGAAAATAGAAGATTTGTTGGAAGAAAGAAACCAATGGTTGGCTATCCAAAAAGAGAAGAAACCTGACGATGTCTCTCAAGATGAGTGGGATAGACTGGATCAAAAGGCACATGGAACCATCCGGTTGTGTCTTTCAGACTCTATCCTATTAAATGTCGCAAAGGAGGAGACCACATACAAATTATGGAATCAGTTGGGTGAGAGCTACCAAGCCAAGACTATGGTAAATAAACTTTATTTAAAAAAGAAGTTGTTTTCTTTGAAAATGAAAGAGGGTGAGTCGGTTGCAGAGTATTTAAATTCTTTTAATTTGTTGTTGAGTTAGCTTGCTTCAGTAGATGTTGAAGTTAGTGAGGAAGATAAATGTATCTTACTTCTTTGTTCTTTACCTGAGTCTTGGGAGAATGTTATCCTTACTATCACTGCTAACCTCATTGATCCAAAGTTGGATGCTCTTGTTTCAGTGCTACTGTCACAAGAATTGAGGAAGAAGAGTTCAGATAGTTATGGGGATGCTCTCAGTATCAGGGGAAGGTCTAAGGAAAGGGGACCAAAAGGAGATCAAAAAGGGGCTAAGGACAAGTCTAAGGGCCAGTCTAAGACTCTTGGTAAAAAGAATAGAGTTAAGTGTTGGAACTGCGGTGAAAGGGGGCATGTGAAGGATTGCAGAAACCCCAAGAGAGCACTTTGGATAAGTCCTCGAATGTAGGTGAAAAAGTTTTACTTTTTGCATGTAATGTTGTTTCTAATGATCACTAGTTGGTTGACTCAAGATGCTTATTTCATATGACCTCGCATAAGGAGTGGTTCTCCACATATGAAGAATAGGATGGAGGTAATATCTACCTTGGTGACAACTCTTCATATCTGATTGTTGGGAAAGGAAAGATATTGTTGTGTTTTAGTGATGGGAGGATTAAAACCCTCCTTGGTGTTTTGTATGTTCTTGGATTAGCTAGAAATCTGTGATGCAGAGGCATCCACACTATAACCTTCGCATATAGCATGGATGTCTGCAGCCCATCCTCATCATCATCATCATCACCCTCATCATCATATTTCGCTTTACACTGTCAGCATCATCATATTTCAGACGATCACAATCATCCTCCTGCCGACTACTATTCACTTCCTCCATTTTCCGCCTAACATCATCATGATGTTCAACTAGCGCAAACATCCTCCTGTTGCACTGTTCATCGGGCGCCAAACACTAGCGGCATCATCAGGATATGCGACACCACATTCATCAGCAGGATATCAAATATCCGGTTGCTCCAAATATCCTGATGACGACCACTTCAGCACCTTCCCTTCGATGCTCCGCTAGCCGACGACACAAGCAACAATATCATGATATGGTTTATCCGGTTCTCTCGAAACCTCCTGATGATGTTAATACAACCTTCTGCCGATACCAAAGCACTTAACGACAACAGGATAAACTCACGTAGGGGGGATATCTCAATATCCTGATGATGATGACGTCATATCCTGATGACGATGACGTCACCCAATATCCTGATGACCTCTTCAACACTTAGTCAAAAAAAATGAACTTTCACTCCCGCATCTGCTAGCGATACGCGGATGATGGGCACTCCCGGAAGATGATCCTGACAGTGATATATACACTGAGTATATCTCTGACTTAAAACATCCTTATGCACTTGCAACATGCAAACTTCAACAGTTTCATGAACCGATCTTCTACCTGATGCCGATGCACTCCTCTCCGGCAACTCCTGATGATGATCACCCCGACGCACTTGCACTTCATGCAATCGAAAGCATCATGCTCTCCTCCACTTATCCGGATGACGATATCCGAACTGACTGCAGGATATTTGCAGAAATATCCTGATGATGCCGTTTTAACGAACTTCTTCACTTAGCGAAATTTCACTTCGCCAATCCTCCAGGGACGACCCGATCCACTCTCAGGGTGATCTTCCACACTTTATCAGCTCGACCTAGCACATACCCATGCTAGGGTCTTCAACATCTCTCGACGGCGATCCTGCACACCTGCATGCAAACAAACAAACTACAACCTAACCTACTATACATCGCCATTCCACCGATCAGACGGATCAACCGGTGGAATGGATCAGCAAATCCATAAAGCCACCAAACCAGCAAATCGATTACACAAAGGGGATCAAACAGGAAACCGAAAACAGGATCTTTATTGATTTCAAAGATGCAATACAATATGATGTTCCTCACACAGCACACTCTAGCTCCTCTGCGCAATACAATACTGTACTATCAATCGATGATATCTCTCTGTCTATCCAATATCGATCGATCCTCATGTTTATAAAGATTTTCCTACGAGTACTACTGACCCGACTCCAAGCGGCTGGGAACTCTCCAAGCGGCTGGGAGATCCAACCGGACCCTATAGCATGACAGCTGTTCTAACAAACTAACTAAAAATAGTAAACGCCTGGTCAGCATGATCTTATCATGATCAGCGTGACCTTATTACATGCATTTGGTTATCATGATCAGCGTGACCTTATTACATGCATTTAGTCTTAACAGACCTTCTTGGAAACACAAACAAGACCTAAAACAACTACCTGCCTCATGAAGGCCAGCTGTCAGGTAGGTGCTCCTGCACCATACTCCCCAACAGAAAAGAACTCATGTCCCATGAGTTTAGTATGTGGAAGTCCTCCACCTCTACACTTTGCTTTGTCAGTCTTCTGACCTGTTCCAGCTGTATCCTCTGCTGGCTCTTGGCTGCTCCAAGTCTTCTGCACTGTAACTTGCTTGCTGGCAAGTAAATCCTCATGCCTGTTGATGTAGGCCTTTCTCTCACATACCCTGTGTTTGTCAGGTTGTCTGACCAGAACCTCTTTCGGAACTGCCTCTTGAACTTCTGAAATGTTCAAGCCTGTCTTTCTTGCAACTCTTATAGGACAAACAATAGTCCCAACTATGACAACATCCTTGTCATTCTTCTGAACTGGTTGCTGTGTGCAAACCTGTTTCTGCACCTGTTGCTGACCTCTGTCAGTCACAACTGAAACTTTCTACCACTTGTTGTCTGTAACAACTCCTTTTCCTGCAGTGTCCTTAACTGCCTTTATGCCTGCTCCTCTAGGCATCTGCACAAATTCCTTCTTTCCCATTAAAATGATTTGGGCTGCCTTCTGTACTGCAGCTTTTGCCTGCAATGGCATCAACGTAATAATCTTCCCATCCTTCTTGATGGTGTAGGTATTAGCATACCCATCATACAGTACCCTTCTGTCAAATTGCCATGGTCTACCCAACAGTAGGTGACAACATTCCATAGGCAAAATATCACACAAAATTCTATCATGATATACTCCAATCTGAAAATCCACATATGCCTGTTCAGAGACAAAAAGTGATTGACTATCACTCACCCAAGAGGCCTTGTAAGGGTGTGGATGTGGAATCCTTTCCAAATGTAGTTTATCCACCATTTCCTGAGATACCATGTTGTCTGTTGAACCAGTATCAATGACAACCTTACATACCTTACCTTTGCTTTTACATGTGGTTTTGAAAAGAGCTCTTCTTTGCATCAGATCCTTTGATGCCTGCAAACTAATTCTCCTTAACATCAATGATTCTCCACTCTCTGGATATCCATAATTATCAGGATCTCTGTTTGAACTCTGCGCACTTTCTTCTACTTTCTCTTCTTGCACAAGTTGTACTCTCTTGTCATTAGTTCTATCATTTCTGGATGATGAACCTTTGTTTTCTGGACATTTGAAAGATGGATGACCAAACTCACCACAGGTGTAACATTTTCCTGAAAATGTAGTAGAACCTCTACCACCTCCAAATCTTCCTCTATTACCTTTCCATCCACCCCTGAAATCAGACTGTCCCTGTCCTTTACCAGTGTCTTCGTGACCCTCATTGGTTTGCTTTTGGGTAGGGGCTGCTCCTCTTCCCCTATGGTTTCCTCTTCCTCTCATGGACTTATCATGTCCTCTATTCATCTTTTCTTCAATCCTGATTGCCATTTGATAACAATCCTCCACATTCTTAGGGTTAGCTAACACTAACTCATCCTGTATGTTAAATCTCAAACCAGCCAAGTACCTAGCCACCTTTTCTACCTCATTCTCATGATGACCAGATCTCATACTCAACTTATAAAACTCCTCAGTATATGTCTTCACATCCCTTTCCTTCTGCTTTAAAAATTGCAGCTTCTTAAACATCTGGATTTCATAATCCCTTGGCAAGAATTTACCTTTTATCCTTGCTACCATCTTATCCCATGAAGTGATCTTTGACTTCCCTTGTTTCCTTCTCTCAGATTGTACATAATCCCACCAAACCAAAGCATGACCTCCTAACTTGGTCTTTGCAATCTTTACCTTCTGATCCTCAGCAACATCTTCACATTCAAAGTGATTATCAAGTGCAGCAATTCAATCCAACAACTCATCTTCATTCAAACTTCCAGTATACTTGGAAACATCAACCTTTACCTTAGGTTTATCATTCTGCACTGCCTTTAACAGTTTTACAAATTTCTGGTCTTCAGCATCCAGATCTTCAGCTACCTCTTCATACTCTTCAACAGTATCTTCTTATTCTTCAGACTCACTATCTTCCACTTCCCTCTTTTTGTTCTTTTCCAGGGCTGTCAGCCTGGCTTGAAGTGCTTCAGCAAGCTCCTTCATCTTCCTCATCTCTCTAGCATGTTTTTCCTTCATCTCCTGCAATTCCCTTGCAGTACCACTACCTTTCGGAGGCATTTTGTCAACCTCTCAATCAACACACAACACACAATTCAACTCTACCTCTGCCCTTTCGGTGACAAAATCAACACACAACAGCCCAGACCTTTTGCTGAGCTCTGATACCACTATGATGCAGAGACATCCATGCTATATGCGAAGGTTATAGTGTGGATGCCTCTGCATCAATCTGATTTTAGTTTCAAAGTTGAATAATTTGGGAATGCATGTGACATTTGACAAGCATGGCTGCAGATTGGTGAGAGGGAACTTTGTGGCAGCGAAAAGGAAGAGATTCAGGAACTTGTTTAAGCTTGAAGCCACTACAGTTTGTAATGCCTCTTATGTATCTGAGGCCACTACTAAAAATACATGTATGTTGTCACACCGTAGATTGGACCACACAAGTAATAATGTATTAAAAACTATTAAGAATAAAAAATTATTGGATGGTTTCTCCTATTCTGATGAGCACTTTGATTTCTATGAGCATTGTGTGTTTAGTAAACAAAATAGAAAATCATTTCCTTCAGGAAGCAATAGAGCAAAAGAGAAGTTAGAAATTATTCATACAGATATGTTTGGACCTGTGGATAATGAATCTATCAGAAAATCTTGTTATTTTGTAACCTTCATTGATGTTGTATCCAGATTTACATGGATTTATTTTATGAAGCATAAATGTGAAGTTTTCACTAAATTTGAGGAATTCAAAGTCTTAGTAGAGAACCAATCAGGTTTAAAGATAAAAATATTAAGATATGACAATGGAGGGGAATATTACTCTAAGGAATTTGATGAGTTTTGCAAGCATGCAGGTATAATTAGACAAAAAATAACTCCATATACACTACAGAAGAATGGTGTTGCAGAAAGGATGAATCGAACAATTATGGAAAGGGCTAGAAGTATGCTTCATGATGCATAGTTGGATAAATGCTTTTGGGCAGAGGCTGTGTGTACTGCTTGCTACTTGAGAAATAAATCTCCTTGTAAGGTAATTGATTCGACACCTTATGAAGTGTGGACAGGTAAGAAACCTTCTGTTTCACATTTAAGGGTTTTTGGTTGTGAGGCTTTTGTTCATGTGCCTAAGGAAAAGTGATCTAAGTTGGATCCAAAGGATGAAAAGTGTACATTCATTGGATATGGTGATAATGTCAAGGGTTATAAGATTTGGAATCTACTAATCAGCAAGATTATCTTTTCTAGAGATGTTATTTTCAGGGAACTTAGAGCTATTTTTGAACCTGAGTAGCCAAAGGAAAAAGAAGTAAAGGTAAAGAAGGTGCACTTTGATTTAGAGAAACAAGATGCACCTTAGGAAGAACAGAATGATGGATTGGGGGGTGAAGAAGAAGAAGAAGATTCAAGTAGTTCTGATGAAGATGAGTCTATTGTTACAGAAGAAGTTGGTGTACATGATCATGCAGAAGAACGGGTAGAGTCTCTTACTCCACCCTTGAGGAGATCCACAAGACAATAGAATCCAGTTGATAGGTATATCCCACCAAATTTCTATTGTGTATATGCTTTATTAAGTACTAACGATGAACCTAGATCCTATAGGGAAGCTGTTTCTGCAGATGATAGTGAGTCTTGGTAGCTAGCCATGCATGAGGAGATGATGGCTTTAGACTCTTGTAACACCTAGGATCTTGTTCATTTTCCCAAAGGAAGAAAGGCCATATGATGTAAGTGGATCTTCAAGAAGAAGTTTGGAGCAGATGGGTCATTGGAAAAGTTCAAGGCTAGACTGGTAGCCAAGGGCTACTCCCAGAGAGAGGGAGTTGATTTTGGTGAGATATTCTCTCATGTTGCTAAATTGACTTCTATTAGATTTCTCTTATCCATTGCTATAGCTTATGATTGGGATATTGAGAAAATGGATGTTAAGACTGTGTTCTTGCATGGAGATCTTGAAGAATAAATTTATATGCAACAGCCTACAAGTTTTGAGGTAAAAGGAAAAGAACATTGGGTTTGCAAGTTAAAGAGGTCTCTTTATGGTTTGAAATAGTCCCCCAGAATGTGGTATCAAAAGTTTGACTCATTTGTTTTGAAATTGGGTTTTGTTAGAAGTGAGGAGGATCATTGTGTTTACATTTATTGTGTTGATGATTCTATATTGGTTATTGCTTTGTATGTTGATGACATATTTTTCAGCAATACTAAGGCTATGATCATTGAGCTTAAAGCCCAACTTTCAGGTGCATTTGAGATGAAGGATCTTGGTGCTACAAGGTATATTTTGGAAATGGAGATCAGGAGGTACAGAGTTAATAGAAAGCTTTGGTTGTCACAAAGTAAGTATGTGAATACTATTTTGTAGAGGTTTAGTTTGCAAGACTGTAATCGAGTTAGAGTTCCTTTACCCATTGGTACTAAGTTTTCATTAGATATGTGTCCAAAGACTGAGGATGATCTTGAGGATATGTCTAATGTGCCATATGCTAGTGTTGTAGGGAGTTTGATGTATGCAATGGTTTGCACTAGACCATATATTGCCCAAGCAGTGGGAGTTTTGAGCAAATTTATGTCTAAACCTGGTAGACAACATTGGAACTATGCGAAGAGGGTGTTTAAATATCTTGCAGGTACTCCTAATTATTGTTTGATTTATTCTGATACTGATAGTGCTGACAAATCTTTAGACATATAGGGTTTTGTTGATGCATATTAGGTAGGTGACTTGAATAGTCGAAGGTTCACTAGTGGCTATGTGTTTACTTTGTTTGGAGGTGCAGTGAGTTGGATGAGTAAGAGGCAGCCCATAGTTAATTTTTCTACCATAGAAGTAGAGTATATGGATGCTCCTCATATCTCTAGGGAGGCAGTTTGGTTGAGGAGACTATGTACAGGTATTGGTTTTGATTGCAGGATCATTCAGATTGGTTGTGATAGTCAGAGTGATATCTATTTGGCCAAGAATCCCATGTATCATGCTCAAACTAAGGATGTTGATGTTTAATATCACTTTGTTTGAGAGTTGGTTGCAAATGAAGAGATTGAGCTAAAGAAGATAAACACTCAGGAGAATGTTGCAGATTCATTGACCAAGCCTGTGAGCACATAGAAGTTCATATGGTGTAGAGAGGCCATGGACCTTGTTTCTAGTGCTTGATTATTTTCATTTGATTTCCTATGGGTTGATTTACAATGTATAATGTCAAGTGGGAGAAAGTTGGGATAAGGTACCATTAACCTTGTAAATCCCAATATTGTATTTATTCCATTTATTATATGTAATTTGTAATTATCCATGAGGAGATGTACTAGTTTCACTGGCAGGGGTAATTTCAGAGTAACCAGAGGTAATTAAGGAGTGACTTTTACTATTGGCAAATGTAAAAACTCAAAGTAAATGAGGGTAGGCGTACTCCCTTGGAGAATATACTATTTTTGGCATGTATGACAACTATCATAATGTTTGGTAAGTGAATCTATGACAGCCGCAAGTTGTCATAAGATTATGAGATTCTATGATGCATATGATGGATATGTTAGTTGTATATTTGCTATATTTAGCCCAAGGTTCCTATCTTGGAAAGATACTCTTTTGTAGAATCTATGATGGTTATGACACATCATAAGATGCTGTAAGAGGTTAGATTTAGTCTTGGGTACCCAACCTTTGCATGGCTATTTTAGAACAAGTGTAAGATGCTTGTAAGATGGTAATTAATGTTTATAGGTTGGAGAATCTTAGGAGAGAGAAAGTGAATGCCTAGAATGGAGTGGAAAACATTTCTATACGTATTTGCCATGTATTTGTTACTATAATACAGATTTTAGGTACTCAGGTGCTGTCAGAATGTTGTCAGATTGAAGACTTGTGGAGAGAGTTGTGTAGTTGACGTATTGTACAAATCTTTTACAGATTAATACAAACTTGTGCCTCTTTCCTGGTGGATTTTTTTACCTGCAAGGGTTTTCTCCATGTAAACACTATGTCATTGTGTTGAGTTCTTCATGTTTGACATCTTTTCTGTAGTGGGTTTTATGTTTTGTTACAATCTCCATTGTTAATGCACACTTAAGATTGCTGAAATTTATCTTGAATTAGATTTCCATTGAAGTAGTGTTGCTTTCATTTCTAACAAGGATTTGATTCTACCACAGGCATAATTTACTTACAACAATTCTATCAATAAGAGTATTGGTAAATCATCATTCCAGATTGTATATGGGAATAGTCTAAGAAATGCTTCAGAGTTAAGGAAGCTAGACAAGGGAGAAAAGACAAGTGCTGAAGCTAAAGAATTTGCAGAACACCTGAAGAATTTGCATGAAGAGGTGAGAAAGCACATTAATAAGATGAATATTCAATACAAGGCTAAGGTAGATCAAAAGAGGAGATATAAGGAGTTCCAGGTAGAAGATGAATTCATGGTTCACCTGAGAAAAGAAAGGTTCCCAATTGGAACATACAATAAGCCAAAAATGAAGAAATTTGGACCATGCAGAATCCTGAAGAAGCATGATTTAGGAAATGCATATGAGGTAGAGCTACCGAGTGGGATCAATATTTCCCCTGTGTTCAACATTGCTGATTTAATAGAATATCATGAAGGTGGCACAAAGGATGGACCAACAGAAGAACAGTGGAGTATTCTAGCATCTACTTCAATGGAGGAGATAGAAGGGATCTTGGATAGTCAGGTGGGAAGAAGTACTCAGAACAGTCAATATGAAGAATATCTGGTGAAATGGAAAGAAAGGCTTGTTGAAGATTCTTCTTGGTTGTCTAAGGCAGATGTTGACCATTTGGGTTTTCCTTAAACAAACACCTGAGACGTGACAGAGTCACTTTTTAAATTACTCTGGGTGTTTGATGCAGGAGCATCCATTGGTGTAAGGGCAATCTTGCATCACCCAAAAAGATGTTGATTCAAAATCATTGCAGTTGTTTTCATTTATTTCCATAATTAGTATTTCTGGTTCCATAATCTCTTGAATAATGATGTAGGACTTTCAATTTTTCCAAACTACTAAAGATAGCAAACCGCTATTTCAAGAAAGTTTAACTGCCATTTTAGGAAAGTTTGCATTTGGTCACAGATGGAAGTAAAAATTTGGAGGAAGCTTCATAAATGAAATATAAGACATTTGGTGAAGGAATTAGGCAAAGATCATCTGTGAGATGAAAGATATTAAAGTTTTTGTTTTTCGAAAGGCCCCTGAAAATTTTCAAAACGCGATATGAGGCAATAAAATGTCCCATAACACCTCAAAAATTTGATAGAAATCTATTTACATATTTTTGGCATGATAGTTCACATCGCAAGCTTTCTGGTGCTTAAAACAGTTCGTCAATCGGACACCCGGATCAAAAGTTATGCTTCTCGAAAGTTGACCTACTTTTGGAGGGAGTTGCAAATTTCAAAATTTAGCTGGAGGCTACCAAAAAGTGCTATTTATGACTATTTTTGGGAACCCTAGGCAATAGTAGAGATAAGGGGGAAAGTGTAGAGTCAAGAAAAGGCAAGAAATTAGAAACCCTAGCTGATTTGGGATTACAGAAGGCTGAAGATTCCAGAGTCTTGAGGTTAGGAAAGTTGTAATGTGTTGTAGCTAGTAGAGGATTCATCCTTTGATTGTATTGAACTTCTATAATGTAATGTGTTGTCCAAATAAATAAAAGAACATCTCTATTTTATATGTGTAATTTATGATTTACCCCCTTCATCAAGTGGTATCAAAGCAAGGGTTCTTGAGTGTGTAGACAGATTGCCGACTGTGAGGCAGTTTACACCAGGACCTAAGGTTGTGGGTTTTCTGCAGATATCAAGATGCCTCCACGAAGAAATCGTATTGAGAGGAATGCTTTGACGGAAGAAGGTTTTAGATCCCTGCAAAGGCAAATCGATGCATTGCAAGAGGAGCTGTGAAGAGGGTTTGAGCCGAGAACAAGAGAAGAAAGCGAGGATGAAGTTGAAGAAGAGCTATCTAAGGAAGAACAATAAGCTATAGGAGATCTTGTAGAAGTTAGGTTGTTGAGGGCCATTTTTGAGATTGGAAAGAGGCCCAAGATCAAAGTTTCTACATATTCTAGAGATTTGAATCTAGAACAGCTTATTGATTGGATCAATGACATGGAGGAGTATTTCAAGTATGAAGATGTGGAGGACCCAGATCGGGTCAAGTTTGCAAAAATAAAGTTGAAGGGCCATGCCAATATTTGGTGGAAGGAGATCTAGTTAGAGAGGAATAGAAGAGGAAAAGGAAAGATCACCAGATGGGATCGGATGGTGGAGAAACTAAAGAAGTAGTTCATTCTTGTGGACTATGAGATGGAGTTTTTGAAGAAGCTGCAAGGACTAAAGCAAGGTAACAAGTATGTTAAGGAGTATACAGAAGAGTTTTATAAGATTATTATTATGACAGGCCATGCAGAGGCCAACAAGGAGAAGGTAGCCCATTACATTGATGGGTTGAGGCCAAGTATTCAAGAGGAGCTAAGCTTGATCAGAATGACCACCATAGAAGATGTGTACCAGCTTTCCTTGGAGGTTGAAGAGAAGCTAAATAAAAGATTTGATAGCAAGCAAAGGGGAAGGGGTCAAGGCGGAAGGACGGGTGTGTTGGAGTGCAGGACAACATTGAGAGGGGGGGTGAATCAGTGTTGTGTAAACTTTTAACTTTTCACAACTTTTAATTTACAAAATAGAGAGAGATGAGGACATCAATAATTTGTTAAACACATATGTACAAGTATGAATTAACACAAGACATGAGACTAAGACACAAAAGATTATACGAGAGGAAAACCCTCTTGGAGTAGAAAAACCTCTCAAAATTGCCTCACTAGCTTATTCAAAACCTAACTGGTTACAAGTAGGTCTCACTGACCAAGGAAGCTTCCCTAGCTTTACAAAATGCCTCACTGGCATACAAAGAGGTCTGACTGACCATACAAACCTCACTGACAAATACAATCACTATCATCAAAACTTACTGCTTAGTGTGCAAGAAATGATTGCAAGTCAATCTAATTTGCACCATTACATAACTTGTCTTCTCTGAGTTTGCATATACCTTTGCAATCATGCTCAATCCAATTTGATTATTAGTCTCATGATCTCTGCACAATCAATTCACCTGATACACAATCAATTGCATATTGTCTTCATGTTTGACATGGTTCAATCTGTGAGTTTGTTACATAATATCTTCAATTTGTGTTTGATTCAAAACATAATGTTTTATCTATATTTTCTCTTCAACATAATTTTCACAAAAATATCTTCAATACTGCATGTTTGTCCACACACACACCTCCTCATTTTCATAACCTGTATATTTATATTATTTCTCATTAAACCCTTGCTTTTCCACATTCATATCAACCTGCATTTACATAAAACATTTTTAAATAAATCCATTCACATTCTTTTGAATAAATCATCTTCATATTCCTTCTTCTACAATCTCTAATCTGCATTCTCATTTTTAGTGTACACACAAAATCCATTCACTTTCAAAAACCTTATTCACAATGTCATTAAGATGAAATAATCTTTCATCTTCCTCTTCTCTGTACATTCACTTCTGCCTACAATCTCTTCATCTTCCTGCAAAAACAAAAATCCATTCACCTGCAAAGAAAAAAATCTTATCCACAATGTTATGAAAATAATCTTTCATACTCTTCAAAAACCTTCAACCTCTTCATGCTCTCTACAAAAAGAATATAATCTTTAAAAAAAATGTCTTAAAAAAAATTAGTCAATTTGCCCTTTTATCATTCCAATAGAAGACCCTACATCTTCTCCACATAACATGGTCTTTAAAAAAAATTTCCCAATTTAAAAATGTAATAAATATTACATGACATGTCATAATGTGAAAAATGACTAAATGTCTTAATTTTCTCCACGAAGGTTTCTAAAAAAAACCTTAAAAAGTTTCCTTGAGATCTCTTAAAAAAAAACTCAATAAAATCAGCCATAAAATCATCTTAAAATCTTCACAAATCGTTTCCCCCAAAAAAATAATAAAAATAGTCTCCTCCTTTTTCTTCCAAGCCACGAGGGGGAATCTAAAAATAGAATAAAGTCTTCTTAAAAACAACATATATACTCCACTTTATTTGCTGTCATAAAAGATGACATCCTTCAAAATAGGAGGTAATAAAAGTTTATAAATTTAAAGTGAAGTCATTGATTGTAAGTGAGCACCAACATTCAAAAATTAATAACCATTGAAGGCCGTGGAGAGGGATAAGGGACCGGTCATTTTAATGTTTTAAAACCCCTTCTGCAGGTCACTTTAAGTGACATGAGCTATGATTATAGCTCAATACACCTTTAAAACAAAAAGTGTATATCTAATATGACACTCTTAAAAGACTATATTAGAGATTTTAATAGGTGCCTTATTACCATTAAAAACACATTAAACCTTCAAAGACATAGTCTTTATTTTATAACCATTTCCTTGATTGATTATTGAATACCTCTGTCACTTTGCCACTGTAGTCATGTATTATATAGTATAATAAGCATCTTGACATATCTTGAGCATGAAAATAATACAACCTCAAAGTACATGAAGTCTTGAACATGATGAAGTAAAATATCAACACAAATTCTCAATTATCATCTTGACACAAAGCAATGCAAATCCTAATATAAGGACATCATCTTATGTGAACTCTTATGATGAGAACCCAAACATTCACAAATGAAGCATAATCATCAAGATATGAACTTCATCTTAAACAGATATAAAGCAACTTCATCAAGCATGTTCACTAAGTGAACTCTTGTGAACTCCTAAAAGCATGATCCAATTCCTATCATATGAAGACAAATCTAACTTTCATTATGATGTATCTGCATCATCAACTCCACACTTTTTTGACATCAATGATAACCTGTCTCTATCAGGGTGGAAGACCCTATGGAGGCCGAAATGAAGCTTTAAATAAAAGTGAAGAAGCTAGCACCAATCAAAATCAGAGAGGAGATAATACCTACCGCCCTCGTGACCAGAACAATGTTGAGCAAAGAGGAAGAGGAAGAGGCTGACTTGGGCAAGGACCTGGTGTTGGAAACAAGGCAGATAACTAAGAGGGGGGGTGAATCAGTTATCTCAAATATCTTAACTTTCTTTTCTCCTTTAATAATTAGTGCAGCATCAAAACATATAAGCATACATAATCATGAGAGAAGAAATAAAATCAACACACATAACACAATGTTTTTTACATGGAAAACCCTGTTAAGGGAAAAACCACGGGGTGACTAACCCAAGATTGTATTCTATGTTAAAAGAATAAGAAGTACAAAATGGCACTTGCCAATTAGGGCTCACTGCTCGAGCACACTGCCTACAAGAGACTCACTGTCTACAAAGTTTATAGAAGGTAACCAAGTGTTTGAACTGATGGGAGGCATCCACAAATGCTGAAGTTCAATTCTAATTAGGCTCAATATACTGATCTAATGCACTTCATTCTTCCTCTGCTCTAGTGCTATTGCTATGTCACATACCGGACTTGTATTGCTGCTTCCACACTTATCTCTACCTTTTTCGCACCTTATTTCATCTCCTCTACACACACACTTCATACTGAAAACCATCTGGTATATATATATCTGCACCAAGGATTTCTACAACTTTCTAGTCGGTAACCGGAATACTCAAGATATTTACAAAATACTGATCTGTGGGCTGAATCCATGCTTGATATGTGATGCGTATCAAAATCATAGACATTGAAGTCATCAATCATGTCAGCCAATAATGTATGATCCCTCAATTAGCTTGATCAACATCAATTACTCATCCGGATTGAAATCTGATACTCTACCGGTCAGTTCTTCCTAAGTCTGCTCTACCTGTCTGCAACCCAATACTCAGATGCTCATATCTTTTCTATGTTTTATCACCGAAGGCTCAATCTCTAGAATATAGTAGTCATGATGCTCCTCTTGACTTGTCCAAGTCTGCAACTTGCTGAGTTACACCATCTAAGAGAGCCGAACCTAAATGTCAGACCTTGTTGCATGCTTTGTTCTTGTTCACCGGACCAAAACAATCTTCAATCTAAATTCCGGTATAGGCATACTATGTGCTACGGATGTGTGGGATAGACTTTGTTGCCATCAATGACAACACTTATGAAGCCACATAGTGTCTCTTGCCAACACCTGGAAGAGGAGGTTTTAGAGAAACCTATTTCCAATGTGGAGAAGAAGGGCATCGAGAATACAAGTGTCTGCAACATCAAGGAAGAATAAACATAAGACCTGAAGGTAATGCATGAGTTGCACATGTAGATGAAGATGCACAGTCTGAGCATTCTGAAGATGTTAAAAGGGAAGAAACCCTAGTTGTCAGAAGAACTTTGTTGAATGAGGAGAAATAACCCAATTAGAGGAAGATTTTATTCCACACAAGGTGCAAATGTGAAGGTAAGTGTTGTGATATTATTATTGATAGTGGAAGTAATGACAATCTTGTTTTAGAGGAGATGGTTGACAAGAAGAAAGCATCCACATCCATATCAGATTGCTTGGTTGTAGAAGGACAATAGAACTTAGGTTAATAAGCAGTGTTTAGTGAAGTTCAAGATTAGAGACCACCATGATGAGGTGCTGTGTGATATCATATCAATGGATGCATGTCATATGCTATTGGGGAGGCCATGGTAGTATGATAGGAGCACTATCTATGATGGCCGTGCAAACACATATTATGAAGCCCTTGAAGGAGGTGATAGAAAAGTTATGTAGTACTACCAGAATTTGCTTGGTAGATGGTAGAAAATTTTTGGAGGGTATGAAGCATGAGCGTCATTGCTTTACATTGATTCCTAAGATTAGTCAAGAGAAATGTGAAGATGTCCTAGTAGAAGTCTCAGATCTGTTGGAGGAATTTCAGGATATTGTTTCTGATAATCTACTAGAAGGTTTACCACCAGTGAGGAAGATAACTCATCAAATGGATTTGATACCAGGGGCTAGTTTGCGGAATAAGGTAGCCCACAGAATGACCCCTGCAGAAAATGAAGAGCTAAACAGACAAGTTCAGGAGTTGTTGAGGAAGGGACTAATAAGGGAGAGCCTAAGTCCATGTGTGGTACCTGCACTACTAGCACCACAGAAAGATGGAGAGTGGAGAATGTGTACATATTCCTGAGCCATCAATAACATCATGATCAAGTACAGATTTCCATTGCCAAGAATGGATGACATAATGGATTGTTTGAGTGGAGCCAAGTACTTCACGAAGATTGACCTGAAGAGCGGGTATCACCAGATCCAAATCAGAGAAGGAAACGAATGGAAGACAGCCTTCAAGACAAAGGAAGGTTTGTACGAGTGTTTAGTCATGCCATTTTGGCTAACCAATGCACTAAGCACATTCATGTAGCTCATGAATGAGGTATTGATAGAATTTTTGGGAAGTTTTGTTATTGTTTACTTAGATGATATTTTGAATTTCAGTAAGACTTGGGATGAGCATCTGATGCATATCATAAGAGTTTTAGAGAAGCTGAGTGAGGAGAAGTTGCAGATTAATTAATCTAAAGAAATGTAGTTTTGCAAAGGAGTTGGTATACCTGGTATTTGTTGTCTTAGAGGAAGGTCTTAAGATGGACCCAAAGAAGGTGAGAGCTATCCTTGAATGGCCTATGCCAAGGAGTACCACAGAGATACAATCTTTTCATGGTTTGGCAATTTTTTATACAAAGTTTATCAAAAAAATTAGTAGCATTTGTGCACCCCTAACGGAGACAATGAGAGGGGATAGAAAAGAGTTTAAATGGACAAAAGAAGTAGACAAAAGATTTGATACATTGAAGTAGAAAGTCACAGAGTAACTTGTATTGGTACTTACAGATTTCAATAAGGTATTTCAAGTAGATTGTGATGCTAGTGGCAGTGCTATAGGAGTTGTTTTGAGTCAAGAAGGTAAGCCCATTGCCTATTTTAGTGAGAATCTTAATGATGCCAAGAAAAAGTATTCTTTTTATGATCAAAAATTTTATGCAATTGTTCAGGCTTTGAAGAAATGGAGACATTTATTTGTTGCCAAAAGAGTTTATTTTATCTACTGATCATCAAGCTTTGCAGTATCTTAATAGTCAAGGAAAGTTAAATCAAAAGCACTTAAAATGGGTTGAGTTTTTGCAGAGTTATACTTTTGTTTTGAAACATAGGAGTGGGAAGTCCAAAAGAGTTGCAGATGCCTTGAGTAAAAGACAAAATTTGTTGACATAAATGAAGATAGAGGTTGTTGGGTTCGATGAGCTCAAAAGTTTGTATCCTAAAGATCTAGATTTTGTAGAGGCTTGGAAAGCTTGTTTGGAACTTGTTACTTTGGACAAGACAAAATGGTTGGATTTCATAATCCAAGATGGCATGTTGTTTAGAGGAAGCTAGTTGTGCATTCCAAGGAGTTCCATGAGAGAGAACCTGATTAAGGAGAAGCATAGTGGAGGATTAGCTGGACACTTTGGTCAAGATAAGACCATTTCTATTGTTGGTCAAAATTATTATTGGCCACAGTTGCAGCAGGATGTGAGGAAATTTGTGCAGATTTATAGAGTGTGTTAGATGGCAAAAGGAACAAGTTAGAATACAAGGCTATATCAGCCATTACCTATACCAGAGAAGCCATGGGACAATATTAGTATGGATTTTGTTCTTGGTTTACCAAGGACACAGAGAAGGATATATGGTTCCATTTTTGTGGTGGTGGATAGATTCTTGAAGATGGCACATTTCATTCCTTGCAAGAAGACTAATTATGTTGTTCATATTCTTGAGTTATTTTTCAGGGAGGTGGTGAGATTAGACAATCTACCAAAGAGCATAGTTTCATATTGAGATACCAAGTTTGTTGGTTACTTTTTGAGGACACTGTGGAAGAAGTTGAAGACTAATTTGAAGTTCAGTTCTACACACCATCCACAGGCTTATGGACAGATCGAAGTGGTGAATAGGAGTTTGGGTAACTCACTACGATGCTTAGTACGGGATAAGCCCAAGGGATGGGATTTGATTTTACCACAGGTAGAATTTGCTTACAACAATTCTATCAATAGGAGTACTGGTAAATCACCATCCCAGATTGTATATGGGAATAGTCCAAGAAATGCTTCAGAGTTAAGGAAGCTGGACAAGGGAGAAAAGATAAGTGCTAAAGCTGAAGACTTTGCAGAACACCTGAAGAATTTGCATGAAGAGGTGAGAAAGCACATTAATAAGATGAATATTTAGTACAAGGCTAAGGTAGATCAGAAGATGACATATAAGGAGTTCCAGGTAGGAGATGAAGTCATGGTTCACTTGAGAAAAGAAAGGTTCCCAATTAGAACATACAATAAGCTGAAAATGAAGAAATTTGGACCGTGCAGAATCCTGAAGAAGCATGATTTAGGAAATGCATATGAGGTAGAGTTTTCACGTGAGATCAATATTTTCCTTGTGTTAAACATTGTTGATTTAACAGAATATCATGAAGGTGGCACAAACGATGGACCAATAGAAGAATAGTGGAGTATTCTGGCATCTACTTCAACGGAGGAGATATAATAGATCTTGGATAGCCATGTGGGAAGAAGTACTTGAAATAGGCAATATGAAGAATATATGGTGAAATGGAAAGGAAGGTTTGTTTAAGATTCTTCTTGGTTGTCTAAGGCAGAGGTTGACTGTTTGGGTTTTCCTCAAACAAACACCTAAGACGTGACAGGGTCCTTACTCAAATTACCCTGGGTGTTTGATGCAGGAGCATCCAGTGGTGTAAGGGAAATCTTGCATCACCCAAAAAGATGTTGATTCAAAATCATTACAATTTTTTTCATTTCTTTCCATAATTAGTATTTTTGTTCCATAATCTCTTGAATAATGATGTAGGACTTTCAGTTTTTCCAAACTGCTAAAGATAGCAAACTACTATTTCAGGAAAGTTTAACTACCATTTAGGAAAGTTTGCATTTGGGCACGGATGGAAGTAAAAATTTGTAGGAAGCTTCGTAAATGAAATATAAGACCTTTGGTGAAGGAATAAGGCAAAGATCATTTGTGAGCTGAAAGATATTATAGTTTTTGTCTTTTGAAAAGCCCCTCAAAATCTTTAGAATGAGATATGAGGCACTAAAACATCCCATAATTCCTTGAAACATTGATGGAAATCAATTTATAGATTTCCAGGGTGATAGTTCACATCGCAAGCTTTCTAGGGCTTAAAACAGTTCGTCAATCAGACACCCGGATCAAAAGTTATGCTTCCCGGAAGTTGACCTACTTTTGGAGGGAGTTGCAAAGTTTAAATTTTAGCTGGAGGCCGCCAAAAAATGTTATTTATGACTATTTTTGGGAACCCTGGGAAGTAGTAGAGATAAGGGGGAATGTGTAGAGTCAAGAAAATGTAGGAAATTATAAACCCTAGGCTAAAGATTCCAGAGTCTTGAAGTTAGAAAAGCTATAATGTGTTGCAGCCAGTAGAGGATTCATCCTCTAATTGTATTGAGCTTTTATAATGTAATGTGTTGTCCAAATCAATAAAAGAACATCTCTATTTTCTGTGTGTAATTTCCATTATTGTGTGTTTTATGATTTACCCCCTTCATCAGACAGCAGCCGCAGGGCAAAGACCGGACCCGAAAACAACATGTGCCAGATACTAAGATGAACTTCACAGGGACTGGGGTGATGGAGGCTGGTAGCTCAAGGATAGGACCGAGACCTATTCCAGGTGCACGCACATCATGTCGGTGCTCTCGGGCAAATGATGAGGAGGAGGTCTCTAGGCTCAGGTTGCGAGTCTGTAGGACACTATTGCGAGGTAGAGACAGAAGTTGGTGCAGCTATAGGGAGCATCTGTATTACTAGATGGGAGTAGTGGGGCTGATGGCCAGGTTAGTTCCTTATAGGCACAGTTAGTACATGCATAGGCACAGGTAGCTAGTGTGATTACAGAGAGAGATGCAGAAAGAGCTTTGTGGTAGGTAGTAGATACGTAGTTGGGGAGCCTACTGGAAGAGGTTACATGGATGTAGGATGTCATTGTTGGCACCAATGCATCGCAGATGTGGACTGACTACACAGCAGCTCAGAGTCATGCAACGCAATTACAGAGTGAGCTTTCAGAGGCACGCGTGCGGGTGGAGTATTATTACGGGGCTTATTGTACAATAGTCTCTGAGGGTCATCACATGCCGAGCTATAGTCAGAGGAATGGCTCTAGGATGTATGGATCATATAGGTCCAGGAGGTCAGTACAGTCAGTTCAGTAGCCTATGGTACCTCCACCACCGCCACCATAGCAGCCATAGTAGTAGCAGCCACTACCACATCCAGGCTCACCCACTGACTCTGCTAGGGGATCATCAGGCCAAGGTTGATGTTTTGATATGGATTGACGTTTTTGGCCCTTAGAGGCATTTTTGTATCATGACATTGAGCGATGTATTATTTTTGCGGTGATGTATCTGATGATACTTATGGATGTTTATTATGATTTTATAGATACTTATGATGATGACATGATGTACCCTATGTTTATTTATGATGTACATATGATGGTTATGGATTATGCTATGATGCGATGGTTTGTGATTTGTTTATGATACTTATGTATTATGGATGATGTTATGCTGATGTTTATGACATTCCTGAATGATTATGGATATGTTATGGATGATGATGTACATGGATGATTATGATATATGGATTATTATGATCTATGTATGTAATGATTATGAATGAATTTTATATAGATGATGTTATGATGTTGATGTATGAGATGGATTTGGTTTATGTTATGGATTATGATGTGGACTATATATGAGATGGAATGGAATATATGCTCATATTAATAAACATATATTATGGATGCAAAATGAATGTGAAAGTGAAAATATATACTTAGATTAATAAACATATATTATGGATGCAAAATGAATGTGAAAGTGAAAATATATGCTTAGATTAATAAACATATATTATGGATGCAAAATGAATGTGAAAGTGAAAATATATACTCAGATTAATAAACATATGTTATGGATGCAAAATGAATGTGAAAATGAAAATATATGCTCAGATTAATAAACATATATTATGGATGCAATGGATGCGAAAGTGAAAATATATACTCAAATTAATAAACATATATTATAGATGCAATGGATGTGAAAGTGAAAATATATGTTCAGATTAATAAACATATATTATGGATGCAATGGATGTGCTTAGATTACACTTGTGTGAGAGTTTGATTTGATAGGCATGAAATCATCATCATTAACTCTTGAAGATGCCTCACATGCCTATAATATGCAGCAACAACTTATCCTATCCTCAGTGTTTTAATTGTGTTGTTTTTGTTGGGAAAGTTAGAAAGAGAACAAGCAATAGAAATTGCCAAGCAATGTGTTCTTCCAAAATCCATGATGAAGATGCAATGGTTAAATGATGTAATGATTGATGGTTGTAATAATGGTATGTGACTATGATAATGCAAATGATTAATGAATCAATACAGTGATTAATGAGATGGTCAAGTCATCATACATCTTATGTGCATTAAACCCTGGGTGATGGGGCTAGGTGATAGGGAATAGGTTGGGGAGGGGAATGATCAGGATAGGTTTGGGATGAGTTGGGAAAGTTAGGAAAGGGGATTGTTAGGGTGGTTTTTGGTAATACTAGGTCACTAAACACCACATATTTAAGGGGAAAATGAGGTTTGAGATGGTTTAGGTTTTGTAGAGTGGATTGATGGGGGGAGCATATGTTAGATGGGAGGTGGAGGCTTAGAGTGAATGAATTAGGTAGGAGGGAATCAAAATTCTAAGCCCAGATAATATGGTTGGATGGGTGGTGATAAAAAAGGCAATGACATGAGCTAGGTACAATACTGGGATACTTCAAAATAAATATATCAATCACTATAACAAAAGAATAACAAAATAAAGAATGAAACAATCAATGAATAAGCATATCAATCACTATCCCTGGTATCCTCCACCTATTGATCTCCTTCCTTCTGTCTCATATAATTTGTATATCTCTTGGCCAAGGTTGTTATGGCTGAATGACCTATCTTTTGAGATGCCTCCCATGTGTATTGCTGCATCTCTACACTTTTCTTCAATACATGTGCCCTGCCTTCCATATCTTCTCTTCTTTTTTTATACTTCTTGATTTTAGCACTCAATTCCATTACATCCTCACTCAACTTATTCACAGGGTCATCAATGTAAGACAGAAAAATATCTTTAAACTCTTTAACTATTGTGGATACATCATATACCTAAGCCTTAGAGCAAGGATACCCTACAAAATGTTGTACTATCTTTACATGTTTATCTAACATGTCTTGAGCAGTTCTCTCCAATTCTTGCACACTAAGAATGCAAGGTCTGAGTATACCTTCCTTGAATTTCAATTCCATTCTCCATCTAGACACTTGAAAGGCAATCTTTAGGGTCAAGACCCCCTCATTAACCAATGATTCCATATGCTCTTCCATGGTAGTTAGTTTATTCAATTCATTCTTATTCTGTTTTATTCTAGACTAGCATTTTTGCAAAATATTGGCACAATTATTCTTCTCAATAAGAGTGGTATCCCAATTGCTAATTGCACCCTTTATTACCTCTTCCCCTTTATGAATAAATATCTTTACCCATTCCTCAAACATGTTTGCTTCATGTCTTTTATTTTCCATATCACTTATTTACTCTTTGGATAAAATTGTCAATTCTGAAGGTAATTCAGGTAAGCCTTGTCCAAGATCTATAATCCCTTGGATAAATTGTTGCAACTAGGCAATGTGCCCATTCAACTTTACTATTTTCTGCTTGTCTTTCCTCATGTTAGTGATAGTTACTTTTGTAATCTCTTGCAGCTCTTCAATATGTTGCTCTATGTTTACATGTCCAAGATTCATACTGATAACATTATATGCCTCCATGTCTATTTTACCTTTTACTTTTTTCAACTTGAGGGACTGCCATCTGCATAATTCTTGTACTAGAGGGATCTCTTTTTATGGATGACATGATCCTTGCTTTCCTTCTAACTCTCTTGGAAGCCTCATTAGCTAATAAGATCTTGATATCAATAGGTACCATCTATACTGCTGACTCTTGGCATTGTTGGTAATTTTTTCTGAATCAGCAGAGGGTTTGCCAGTTCCAATGCATGGGCAGATTCAGCCAACAGACACAGGGGTTTGCGTGAGCTACCTCCCCTTCACTTCTGGTTCTGCCACACCAAGGTGGGTGTCTCTATTTGATAAAGATGTAACATTTACTCTCCAAATGATAGAAATATTTAACTTTGCAATAACAGACAGAATACTCTCATGTGTGGACCAGGATTTGTGTGATAAATCACAAGGTTGGCAACGTTCTTGGACATATTTGTTTGGTCAAGTATGAGAGTATACAGGGGTTCCTAATCCTACTCCTACAACTAACGGGTTGGAATAATGGAATGGTTTGAATTTGATGGTTTGGATGCAAGACAGGGGTTTTAGATCATAATTACTTCACAAGAATAGACCGGTGCCCATCTCAGGGCAAGGAGTCAACTAGACGTATACACAAGAACAGATTGCATCTTGGATTCAAGTTTCAAGAGGTTAGATTGATGATTGCCTTACAAACATCACCCAAGAATGGGTATTTAACTACCTCTACTTATTGATATCCCAGTTAACATACAACCTTCTCCATATTTAACCTAAGACAATTTAATCCACTCCTTGAATGGAAGTCACAGATTAAACATGCAATACAAAAACCTGTATCCTAGAATTTGAGGAACCCTTAGCAACCAAATTCAGAAGAAGAAATGCATGCAACAAGTGGAGAGTGATAACTAGACACATGCCATAAGCATTTTTGATATAAAACAACACTGAAACTAAAAATGTAAGCAATGTACATTCAAGGTGCAACTCATAAACTCCACAGAGATATAATAGCAAGGAAATGTTTTGTATTTCGTTATTTTCACAAAAATGTCCAAATCTTCAACAACAACAAACTGAGTAACACGGTTTGCTTAATACAACAAGAAAGTGTACTTCACATTAATTACATGGTACATCAAAAATCTGCCAAATACAATGCATGAGAAATGGCGCTCAAAAATTGAATGCAGCAGAGAAACAGAGGAGAAGAGAAGGTGGGCTCAAGATCTAAGCAGCTTCTTGAAGATCTTCTTTCATAAAATTGGTGGTTGACCTATCATTCCACCCAACGTACCCCTGCAAGCGCTGCCATTAAGATCAACCTACCCGCACCCCTCAGAAATGTAGCAACGGATGGATTAGAAGTTTTCCCACTCAAAAAACACAGCCACATACAAAGAAAACCTTCGCTGCAACTTTAAAACTTGGCCGTCGACCTGTCTCCCAATCGCTGAGATCTAATGGCTCAAAAACCTATAGAAAAGCCAAGAGCCAATGATATCGCGCCATGTAGGTGGCTTTTTCCTCTATCGCTAATTTTCCATTCACTATTTTACCATTTTCGCCCTTTGTATATGCATGTTTGAATGCATATACAATCGCTATTGTTCACCCTTCAAAAATCCCTTGTATATGCAAAATGCATATACATCTGTTTGATATACAAGGTGGTCCCCAAACCTGTTTAGAACAAATTGAAATTCAATTCAGGGCCGGCTTGTATCCCCTTTTCCTGCATATTTCCTTGTATATGTGCATGTACATTCACCTCATACATACAAGGCGGATTTCAAATTTTAATGAGGCATACTGAAGTTGCTTTGAAATCCGGCTTGCATCTTAACCCTTGTATCTTTCCTATGTACATTGGCACATACAAGCGCCCAAAATACATGCTGCGGACCTGAAACATTATTCACTGCATTTGATTTTCAATCAGGTCCGGAATGTATATTTCTTCATTGTATATTGGCTTGTATGTGCAAACATACAAATGAATGCACATACAATTGGTGGGCCCCATCACTTGTGTCTCCCTTGCGGCACTATAGCAAATGTATATTTGTACCCTTGTATGTGCCAATATACAAACACAAATATACAAACCCTCATATACAACTGCAGAATATGCGATAGAATATTCCAGGAATGCATCTAAATGCAAACATACATTTGCTCCTCATATACAAACAAGGAATCTTTCCTGGAATATGCCCACAATGTATCTTTTCTTTGTATGCCCATCCAAATGTATATTTGTTTGTATGTTTGAAATGCATGCTGGTGACTTTGTATGTAGCTCAATATACAAGACCACTTGTACATCGCACTGTAGCAGAAACATGTCCGCCACCCTTGTACATTTTTCCTTTGTATCTCTACATGCAACCCGATATACAAAGTGGGAATATTCTTGGGAATCTGCGAAAGATTTCCCCTTTGTATATGTACATTCCAAGCCCGATATGCATTCAGAAATGCATCTAACTCATTTTTTCAAAGGACGATAGAGTTTTCTGACTCGCCAATGCATATTTTTGACCTGCATGTATATACAAGCAGCCTTGTATATACAAAGACATATGCATATAACTGATTTTTTGCATTTTTTAGCACTGTAGAGGCCAAAAGAGTTAGAACTTTTTGGATTTTTGGGAAGGGGCCTGCATATACATATTTAAATACTAACAGGCACACTTCAGACCCAATCCATGATGGTATTTCCATGCTCTCATCTGCAACCTTATCATTCATCACCTCATCTTGAGCCTCTTCTGTTATCACTTCTTCTTGTTCTTGCTCTTCATGCTCTTGATGTTGTTGTTGTTCATGTTGTTGTTGAGGAGGTTGTTGTTGAGGAAGTTGTTGTTGAAGATTATGTTCTCCAATATTTTTTTGTTCTTCTTCATGAGGCAATTCAGGATTAGGAATCTCCTTTGATGCATCCTTTCCTTCTTCATTCTTATTTTCTTGTTCCTCCATTCTATCTAGAGGAACACTTTCCTGAATTGGTATATTTTCTCCTTGAGAAGCTGGTGTATTACCAATATCTTCACTCTCTTTCTGCCCTACCTGACCTTTCAGAATCTCTTTGGCAACTTCTTTTACTTCTTCCATGATATTTTTAGGTACTAAATTATCAAATGGGTCAACCATTTTTGTATCCTCTGCTAATTGTGTGGTAACCTCTAAAACTTTTGAGGTTGTTGTTGCCTTTTGTACCATTCCAACATCGAATGCCCCTAGCATGAGATGACTTTTAGGTATTTGTCTTTCTTCCTCTTCATTGCTCTCATCTAGGCTCTCATCACTACTTTCAACATCACTCTTATCTTTATCATCTTCAACATCATCAACATCCACAACCTTGTCCACATCCATTACTTCTACATTTTCTTTGGTGGATACTTGAGGCATGGATGCACTTTGTAACATTTCCTTAGTCATTTCTTGTTTGACTTGGATGAATCCTTGTATTTCTCCTGTTGTGTTTGTGTTACCAATGGTGTTTGCTGAGCTATTGGTAGGACTTGAACACTTGGTGTTTGTTGAGGCATTGCAGGTGTTTATACTGGAGTTTGCTCCATTGTGGTAGATGCAGTTGATGCTCCTCCCTCTGCAAATGTAAATGTTCCTGAGGGGATAGCCACTGTTACCCCTAATGCATAAGGATCTAACAATGTGGTTCTTTTATTTGCCTTGGCTATTTTGGCCTCTACTATTTGCCTCTTTCTCTTCAAGAAATCATCAAAATTATCCTCATTTTCCAAACTTCTCTTTTTACCTTTCTTCCCTTGGTAAGTGACTATTATCCCTCTGGCCTTTAGCTCTTCTACTTTCTCTTTTATCCATACATCTGAATGGGTTATCACTAGCCTTGAGATATTATCTAGTGAAGCCCCCTCAGGCTAACTCTAGTCTGGCTCTGTTATAACTTCATCAGCCACCCTTTTGGCTTCATAACTGCTATGCAATATTTTCTCGTCATCATTTTTAATCTCTTGGGGTACTTCAGGTACTCCCAATGTCCTTACCTGATCAAGAGTTAGCCTTTGGTGGGCCCTTTTCCTGACCTCTGCTTCATTATCACAATCAGCCCAAAATATTCAAGGTGGGGCTAATGTCTAAACTTCTTGTTCACAAAATTTTGTATTCTTCTGAATGGATCAAATGGTCGAGCCAAATCAAAAGTTTGAAACCCATAATACTGTAATTTTGCCTCTGATACTTTAGCCACTTCCTCACTGAAACATTGGTATCTACCAATACCAAAGGGAAACTTAATGTTACCTCTATTGAACTTTGCTTTGTACATACCATAAATGTTCAAGATTTTCCTAGTGAATTCTAACAATACCATTTTGTCCATTGGGTACCTTGGCAATTTGAAAGGCTTACCCATGAATCTTTCTATTCTGATGCAAGTGAAAGTAGGGAATTGAATGTACCATGCACTATGCAAATTAATAGCATTTCATGCTACTTCTGATAACCTCTTATCTCTATCCCCTGTTAGTGTTCTCACTAGGTACATATAGAATACATCATTAACCCTTATGTAATTTTGCATCAAATTCTAATCCTGCAAGTTTGGGTAATGATCATATACTAACATTTGCCCTAGGCCATTTCCTAATGTACCAATCCTAGATATTTATCTCAATTGCATCTTTGTTGCACAAGAATATACTATATATGATGACATAAAGAACATCCTCTACTTATTCCATCTCATAATTTGTGCAAAAATGGCATTACTAATAGCTAGAGCCCAGTGAACTACTGTTTCTTCTCTGATAAACTAAATTATAGAAAACATCCATGGCTCAAATTGGCTTGCATCTGCCAGGCCCATTAATCTACTTAACAATGTAATCATTATGTAAATGTCCTCCTTGAAGTCCATCCTGTATAAATGCTTTAGGACCCTAGTAGCTGCTTTTGGTTACTTGTGTTGAGAATACCATCCATAAAATATTGTGCTTTTGCAAGATGCCTCATTTCCTTTAAAATCAGCTACATATTTCTCCACATCTATTTCCTTCATTTTATCAGTAATTTTAAAACCGAAGGTTTCAGCTATTCCTTCCACCGACAAATCTGCATAGACAACACCATTGTGCTTCACTTTCCTAGAATTCATGTCATATTTGTGGATGTACTCAATAACTAAATCCCTAGCTTCCATTCCAAGTGGGAACCCCGTAGCATTAAACAATCCCACATCCATTAGATTATTTAATGCTAGAGATGCTCCATGCGCTCTAATCTTCTGTAATAGTATGGTAGAGTCAAAATCCCCAATTTTCGTGTCAGTTGCCCTTCTTCCCACAGAATAGATCTATGAGTTATAACCTTTGCTCAGAAATTCTTTCTTAACCATCTCTTTCCTCGTCTTTCTTTTCTCCTTTTCCAGTCGTCTTCCCGGTTGTCTTTCCTTTGGGTGGCATCCTGTCAAGAAACATATTCATTTTATGACTATATTCACGTTTTCTAGGGTTTTACCATACAAATTTACCATTGATGTTTTACCCTAAGTGTTTTCTTTTCACTTTTTTGAATTTTGTATGACTACCCTACTGTGTTTAAGTTTCACAATTCATCACAATAATTAACTAATTTTAAACCATTTCCGTTACCCTACTGTAATTACTATAAAATTTACCATAATTGCATTCTGTTAAGCACCAGTGGGAATTTTAGATACATACCTAGATTCGCAACCATTGACTTTTATACTGTTGACAAGATATTTTACCATTCGAGCTCACCATAACCGTCTTTGAATCGTAATTCACCTTTGTTCTCCTTAGCTCTGTGGAATACTCTGCAACTAAATTCTAAATGCAATTGTGAAGTTTAATGCAATCAAAATTCCTTTTTACTCCTTTGAAATTAGGTATTTCGTGCAGTAGATATGCATTGAATGTTGTAAATAGTATATGCAATTTGATTTTCTCTTTATTCTACCATTCCATGCACATTTTGAATTTTGTATACATTGGCTTATTGCACATTTTGCGTTTGTATATCTTATGCATGCACTTTCACTAATATGCAGAAAAGAGGTGATGACATCATTACAAACATTTTGACTTAATGATCTTTTCAATGTTAAGTTCACTTTTGTATCTTAAAGCATGCACGAGTTACCTTTATGCATTTGTACTTTTGTCTCCCATTCGTTTTGTATATTTTCTTGTATATGCTCATGTATATCATATAAAATTGCCAAACATACAAACACAGACTCCATCGGGTTTACAAAACAAATTAGAATTACCTTCGGATCCAGCTTTGTATATATCTTATTTGTATCACCTTTTGTATATCGCGCACACACATTTTCTAACATGTAGATGTGATGTTGACTTTTCCACCTTTCATTATGTATAAATGCACTTTATTTCATGATTTAATCACAAGTTCACATCTGCAACTGCATCTTGCTCTTTTTTTTTATTGAATACATGCAACTCAACATGCAAATGCGGACCTCCCACATAAGGATTACCAACTTTTAAACTTTCTAATCGCATCTGGATTTGTATCTACATTTTAGATACATGTGCTTATACATACAAAGATACATACAAATATAACCATTCGCTTCCGCTTTCTAAACTCAATTGAATTTTCTTTCAGGTCCGCTCATGCACTTGTATGAGAAAGTATATTACTAGCAATGTATTAACCATGCAAATGAGATGACCGCGACTTTATATGCTAATTTTGAACTTCTTTTGACATCCGCCGATTTATATTTGGGATTTGTATAAAAGATATATGTGTTGTAATATACAAATACAATTCAGATTTCTACCATAATAAAGTACACCATGAAAAGCTATCGGGTCCAGATTTGCATAAGTATGTTTTGGACCGTTAGAGATACAAACATAACACGGGATTCAAACACGATGTATATAATAACTTGACAAATCAAAAATACAAAGTATACATGATACATGCAAACGTCAATGCCTATGAGATACATTTTGATCACCACAGTCGAGTGTTGACTTTTCACAAAAATTGGCATAACTCTCAAAATACGCAGAATTTTTGAATCGTTCAAAAAGAAACCCTAGCTGAATTTTGATGCAAATTTCATTGATAACAAATGTTTTTGACCAAGCACTATGCAACTTGAATTTCAAGAACCAAGGACATTTTGCCTATACCACCAAGCAAGCAGAACCAAACCAACACAAAAGCAAAAGCAATAATAGGGGGTCCTCATTTTGCTAAAGGGTAAATGGGGCATGTTGTGAACATCACAACAGGACCATCCAAATGGGTTGGATGGGTGCATCTTAGGTACCTGAGTACTGGATACTTCCTTCGTATTCTAGACTGCTGACATACCCTGTGTCCATGGGATCAAGGTACTTTAAGATGCGGGTGAGATGAATATGTAGTTCTGGTATGACTTGATGATGTGGGGATGGTTCAAGATGGATGTGATGATGTTGAATATGATGTGTAGGATAATGATGTGGGATCATTTTTGGATTTTTGAAATTTTTTTATTTTTTGGGTTTTTGGATTTTCTAATGTTTTTGGATTTTTTTGGATTTTTTGGATTTTATAATATTTTTGGGTTTTTTGGATTTTCTAATGTTTTTGGATGTTTTTTTTAAAGCGCCTGGTAAACTTTTTAACGTGACCGGTGATGTTGGTGCGACATGCCCTCTGGCTCCACGCGAATGCTTTTGCCTAGAGCAATGAACCGGTGAGGCCACAACACGAGGGACCTCATCCCCTAGAAAGAACACTTCAAACCTGCGAACTCATTGGCCTAGCAAAGGCGTAAAGCCTACAAGCTCGTTGGCCTAGTGGGGGTTTGAACTCTGGTGGCCGCGACTACAACCGAGTGACTTAACCACCAAACCACGCCCTTATCATTTTGGATGTTTTGGATTTTATAATGTTTTTGGGTTTTTTTTGGATTTTCTAATGTTTTTGGATTATTTTGGATTTTATAACATTTTTTGGGTTTTTTGGATTTTCTAATGTTGTTTGATGTTTTGGATTTTATAATGTTTTTGGGTTTTTTGGATTTTAGCTATACAATGGAAGCATACAAGGATCCTCATTCTGCGGATTAGCTTTGGGTGGGATAATATGGGGTGGGTGATAGGATTTGATGTTTCAGTTTTCCAAGCCATGGGATGTGCGTGGTATGGAATGTTGTGGTGGAAAGAGGACTTATTAGATGGTGGAACCAATCACTACAAATGGTGCCTGAGATAGGTTCTCACCCTAGTACTTATCCAAGGCGTCATCGAAGTGATTTTCACCATTGGACAGCTTTATTGCACTTGGGTTTTTCTTGATTTTTTGATTTTTTGGGATTTTTCTATTTTTTTGTATTTTTGCCTTGGGATACTCAATGAGTCATGCGTAGAACCTTTTTAAATGCAGAATGTTCATGGGTTCATCTAGAGGCTACCCCTCATGTATTGCAAGCTGATATGCCCCTCAACCATAGCTGGTTGTAACAACATATGGTCCCAACCAATTGGGCTCGAATTTTCCTTTTTTAGTGCGCTCTTGTAGATTTTTCTGGTTCTCCATGAGGACAAGGTCACCTACTTCAAACTTGTAGTTCTTGATTTTCTTGTTATAGCTCCTTTGCAGGTAATTATGGTAGGCCTGAAGATGGTTAAGAGCATCCAAGCATTTCTCATCCAATAATTCTAGCTCATGTAGCCTTGCAACTCGATACTCTTCATTAGTGATCATATTCTATAATGAGACCCTGAGTGATGGGAGATCAACCTTGATAGGTAAGATGGCTTCAGAAATGAATACTAGGGAATATGGTGTGGGTCCTATGGGTGTACGGATGCTTGTGCGGTAGGCCCATAGGGTAGGATTGAGTTGGAGGTGCTAGTCACGACCAGCTTCATTAACCATCTCCTTCAGAATGCGCAAGATGGTTTTGTTAGAAGTCTTAGCTTGATCATTACCTTGTGGGTAATAGGGAGTGGAGAAATGGTGTTGGATATGGAATTTTTCACACAAAGTGCGAACTTCCTGGTTTTTAAATGGTTTCCCATTATCTGTGATAATGGAATGGGGAACGTCGTAACAACATATTATGTAATGGAGGATAAATTTGGCTATTTGGATACCTGTGGTGAAAGTGAGTGGAATGGCTTCGACCCACTTAGTGAAGTATTCAGTGGCAGTGATGATGAATTTGTGGTCACTGGATGATGGAGGGTGAATCTTACCTACGAGGTTGAGTCCCCATTGCAAAAAAGGCCAAGGAGTTGTTATCGACTGTAACTCTTGTGACAGTGCATGGATGAGATCCCCATGTTGTTGGCATGGCAAACATTTCTTCATGAACCTATAAGCATCCCGTTCCATGGTCAGCCAATAATATCCTATCCTCAGAATTTTCTTTGCTAAGGTAGGTCCACTAGAGTGTGCCCCACAATGCCTTTATGCACCTCTTGCAAGGCCACTTTAGCTTCCCTAGAGTCAAGACATCATAAAAGCGTACCATCAAGACTTCTTTAATAAAGGGTGTCTCCTATAAGGGTGAAGAGGGAGGCTCGGCAGATGAAGCTTTTGCATTGTGAGGATGATAGGTTTGGCGGGATGATGTTGTCATGGAGGTACATGTAAGTCTCTTGATACCAGTGAGATAAAGGACCAACAATGTCACACACTAATTCTGATTGTAGAACATCATAAGATGGTATGGGGAGTTCTTCAATCAGGAACATGCACTTCTTGCTATCCTTCTTCATATCCACTAAGGATCCTATTGTGGCCATAGCATTTACTGCTTTGTTATTCATTCTTGGGATCTGTTCAAAATGGATGTCATGAAAATAATCCTTGAAATCGTCAACCATCCTTTTATAGGGTAGGAGCTTGTCGTCCTTGGTCTTATACTCATTGTTTACCTATCGGATGACTAATTGGGAGTCTCCATAAACCATCAACTTTTCAATTTTCCACTGTATTTCCATGCAGAGTCCTGTAATGAGAGTTTCATATTCTGCTACATTGTTCATGCATGGAAATGTGATCTTATAGGACTTAGGGATGGTGTCTCCTTGAGGGGTAACAAACATGATGCCTGCCCCTGAGCCACGATGCATGTAAGACCCATCAAAATACATTTTCCATCTTTCAGTTGTTGGTGCTACTGTTAATATGGATTCATCTGAAAACTCTACAAATAGTGGTTGTTCTGTTGGGATTGGTGCATTGGCTAATTGATCAGCAATTACTTGTCCTTTGATGTCTTTCCTTTCTATGTCTTCAATGTCAAACTCACTTAGGATCATAACCCATTTAGCCATTCTTCTTGTAAGAGCTGCTCTTGTCAGTAGATACTTCAGTGGATCAATCTTGGCAATGAGCTTAGTCTTATGATTAAGCATGTAGTGTCTCAGCTTCTACAAAGTGAAGACAATGGCGAGACATGCTCATTCAACCAAAGTATAGTTAATCTCATAGGTCACCAAGGTGTAGTTGATGTAATATATAGCTCTTTCTTTTCCCTAGTCATCATGTTGTGCTAACAAGGCCCCTATAGCTATTTCTATTGTTGAGATGTACAAAAGGAGGGGTTCTCCTTGTTTTGATGGAATGAGGACAGGTGGGTTGGCAAGATATTCTTTCAGCTACTCAAAAGCATTTTGTCACTGACTATCCCACACAAAGGCTATATTTTTGTGGAGAAGATGTTGAAATGGTTGGCACTTAACAACAAGTTATGCTATAAAGCGATGGATGGACTGGAGTTTTCCTTGTAGACTTCTCAGTTGCTTAAGTATCTTGGGTGGAGGCATCTCCACTATTGCTTTGACCTTGGTGAGATCCACTTCAATTCCTCTTCTCGACATGATGTATCCTATATTTTTTCTAAAAGTGACCCCGAAGACACATTTCTTTGGATTCAGCCACACATTATACTGTTCTAGCCTGTCAAAGATCTTAGCCAGCACATTTAAGTGCTCTGCTCATTTTTTGGATTTCCCAATAGATCATCAACATAGTCTTCCATTATGTTGTGGAAGAGATCATGGAAGATGACCGTCATCACCCTTTGATATGTAGCACCTGCATTCTTCAAGCCAAAAGGCATCACGACCCAGCAGTATATCCCCCATGGACATATAAAGGATGTTTTATGTTGATCTTCCTATGTGATCCTGATTTGACTGTACCCTGAAAAACCATCCATCAAAGACATCTCATGATCAGTGGTGAGATCTACTATGATGTCAATGTTTGGTAGCGGAAAGTCATCCTTAGGGCAAGCTTTATTGAGATCTCTAAAATTTGTCCAGCACTAGATGCCCCCAGTGACTTTGGTTACAGGTACAATACTAGATACCCACTCAGGGTAATCTATTGGATGTATAAACCCCACATCTAGGAGTTTCTTAATCTCTACTTTGACAAGAAGTGCAATTTGAGGATTCATCTTTCTTAGCTTTTGCTTCACTAGTTTCACATCAAGACGTACCGCAAGATGATGAACAACTAAGGCGGGATCCAATCCTGGCATATTGGCATAGGTCCATACAAAGTTATGTCTTCTCTGTTTGAAAAAGGCTAAGAAATTCTCATGTTCCTTTGTTGTGAGGGATTCAACTCTGAATGTGATTTTTGGTGCTTCCTTTGTCCCAAGATTCATTTCTTGCAATGCTTCCACTAGGATTGGCGATCTATCTTGATATAGCTTAGCCACTTTGGGAAGGCCCATGCTCTCATCTCCTAGCACCTCATGGAGGTTTTCACTAGGTGATACGTCCTTTATTATGATTTTTTCATCACTTGAAAGTGCCACAAAGTGGTTTTCACTAAGGGTGTTGTTTTTATTTTTATATTTTTGCGACTAAGAGCTTGGGTTGTCTCCCCGAAGTAGGCAAATGTGTTGAGCTCCATGATGTATCCGGCTTTATGGTCTCCTAGGGGGAAGTGATCTCTGACCCCCATCATCTTAGCTATCGCTTCATCATTCTGTGCAACATCAAGGATGGGAGGTCCTTGTTGGTCCCAATCTATAAGTTGGGGGTAAAAAAGAGGCAAGTCATTAGAGGTGGATGGTATGATGGTTAAGGTATAGATGGTACATATGGAGGATTCAAAGAATTCAGTAAAGTCACTAAAGGAGTCTTGATGATCTACTTCGTTGATGTTGTCGACCGTAGGGAAGGCCTTAACAACCTCCCTTAAGATACATTCACCATTAGCAAGGATGGACTCTTGTTTCCCATACCCTAACCCATGAAGATGTGGGTTTCTTGTTGCTTGGATTAGCTCTACGATTCCTTTCTCGTGAAGGCCTATACTGCCTTGTCCTTTATAGTCCATATACTTAACAATTTCTAGGTCCTTTCCGTAGATCTCAGCTAGGATAATAAGGGTTTCTTGTTCTACTTCTTCTTCTCTATATAACCATGAGGATATATCTTTGAGAACATCTTGGTCAAGGAGGTGTTTCTTCTTGAGTGTGGGTGATGGCTTGCACTTGATGATCACCATGGAGACTTCTTCTGCCCTAGGAATACCAAATGTTTTAGGAGTGGGTAGTAGTCCCACAAAAAGGTGCCGTGTAGGTCATACTCACCACATCCCATGTCACTTAGCTTGATCTTGACTTCAGGTGGAGGGGATGTTTGTGACGTAGTGGTAATGTTGGAGTGGTTGATATATGAAGAGGATGATGTAGGATTGGCTTGTGGGGTTGATTTCTTGGTGGCGTTGTTGTATGGGCAGAAGGTATGGTTGTGTCCTTCTAAGAAGCTACAATATTGGAAAGGATGGGGGTTGGCATAGATAGTAACTTTTGTGCCATTATAGGGGAACTTAAAGCATTGGTGGAAAGTGGAATGGACGGCTTCCATGGCATGAATCCATGGTTAGTTGAGAAGAATATCGTAGGGAAGATCAAGATCAAGCACCGGACACTTGGTTTCCAAGATTTTTTGTCCTACTTGGATGGGAAGCTTGATAGTGCCTTCAGACAATCTCTCAGTGTCATCTTATCCATTAATAGTTATACATTTACTAGTATCCATGACTACATCAGAGTATCCCAAATGTTTTAACAATTTTTGAGTGCACAGATTTAGGCCAGAGCCACCATCTATTAAGACTCATTTTTGTTGATAACTGAGAGGGGGGGTGAATCAGTTATCCTACTATTTTCTTTTTTCTTGACTTTCTTAATAATCAATGCAGCATTAATCCAAATAAGCAAACATAACTATGAAATGAAAATACACATGACACAATATTTTGACGTGGAAACCCTATTAAGGAGAAAACCACAGGGTGATTAACCCAAGATTGTATTCTCTGTTAGAAGAATGGAAATACAAAATGGCACTTACCAATTAGGGCTCACTGCCCGAGCATACTGGTGACAAGAAGGCACACTACCTACAAGAGACACACTGTCTACAAAAGAGTGTTATACAATACTTGAACTGATTGGTAGCATCCACATATGCTGGAGTTCAGTTTCAGTTAGGCTCAATACACTGATCTGCTGCACTTCATCTTTCCTCTTCTCTTATGCTGCTTTCCTTTCACATACCGGACCTTCCTTACTGCTTCTGTTCTGCTCTACTTTTATTCACACATCACAAACAACCACAACATCTCTCACAACTAAATCCATCTTGTATATATATCCGTATAAGTGATTTCATCACCTTTCTAGTCAGCACCTGGAATAGTCAATCTTTTCACAAACTCTGTTCTGTCGGCTGAATCCTTGCACATCAAGTAATGCGGATCAAGCATATACTTGTAGAAATCATTAATCATGTCAGCCAAACATAATTCATGCCTTCATAACCTTTACCAACATAGGTATCACATCCAGAATAATGTCTGATGTTCTGCCAGTCAGTTCTTCCTCTGTTCACACTGTCACTTGGGAACCCAACACTCAAGCATTCATATCTCTTTGTCCTTTCCACTCCGGAGGCTCAAACCTTGGAATCTATTAGTCAAGATACTCCTCTTGACTTCCCCAAATCTGCACTTCACTGAGATTCTTTGTTGAGAGATCCGGACCTGTCTGTCGGACCTTACTGACTGCTCTGTTCTTGTTTACTGGACCACAACATTCTTCACTCTGACTTCCGATAGAGACACACCATGTCCTGCAGATGTGTGGAATGAACTTTGTTGCCATCAATGACAATAATCATGAATCCATATAGTGTCTCTTGCCAACAATCTCCCCCTTTGGCATTGATGGCAACACTTAGTGAAAAATGACTAAGTGTTTACACTATGCTCCCCCTTGGCTGATGCTCTGTTTTTATATACATTTTTTGGAGCTCCCCCTTAGTTGGATTCCTCATTTTTCATTGCTCCTCACTCCCCCTTTGACATCAATGGAAAGGGTAGGGTCCACACACCAAAATTTCCAAAAATTTAACTATACTTAGCTGCATAAGTATATACATATGGAATACTTACATATACTGCAGTATATCTACAAAAGTTGTTTTCAGTTGAACGAATTCTATAGCCCAACTTTGCTTCATTCTATCAAAAATTGATATATGACCGCTCAATAGAAATGCAAATGCATCTGCCTTTTTTAGATCTGTTGGATCATTTGTCTGGGCTGTGATTTGAGCTTCTTTTATGGCCTCATGCATGGCCTCTAAATTAGGGACAATTATCCCTCTGAGCTCACTCAACCTGCTTATTCTGTTTTTCTTCTCTTTTTCAAGCTTCTTAATCTCATTCAAAACTGCAATTGTTTGACATTCTTGATTTATTATTGATGTAGTAAGTGGATCAAAATTTTGAGAAAGTTTTATCAGTTTATCCTCCTGTTCTTTCATTTTCTTCTCAATCTCCACTATTGCTTTGGACCAGAAAATACAAAATTTGTATACTTCACCGCCATCTTTAAGAGCTTTTTCTAAGCTCTTTATCCCAATATTCATATTTCTTCTATCATTAATGATCAACCCTTGTACCTTTGAGAATCTCTTATCTAAAAACTCCTTCCAGACCTTTTCTTCAGCTGACTTCTCTAGAGAATCAAAATGTGTGCAAATACTATTGACTAGAGTTTTGAGATTACCAGATGAGGAGGCTGTGGGATCCTTCTGAAACGATGGCATAATCTTTTCTAGCACTTCGGAATTAGCTTCTATCAACTCACAGTCTTCCATGTGAGACTTTAGGAGTTTTTCTTTAGCCTTTACATTAGCTAATGAGGCTATCTTCATTGTCTGTACTGGAGAAAGTGAATCAAAATTAAATGGTCCTTGTAGAAGCTCCGGTTCATCAATCTCCATTGTTTCTTTGTCAGGAATTCTTGGACAGTTTTTACAGTGTCTCTTGCCGGAGACAGATGTTTCTTCTCTTCTACATTCTTAGGGTTGTCCCTTGGAGCTTTCTCTCCTTCTACATTCTTACCACTAGCAGTTGTGGTTTTCTCTGTTGGGGTCTTCTCTCCCTCTGCAACCTTAGTACTGTCAACTTCTTTTTCCTTCACTCCTACTTCTTTCTCCTGTATTCTGTCTTCTCCTTTAGATTCGGAAGCTGTAGGGGAAACCAGAGGAGAAATGTTAGTCTGTTCAGGGCCCACCTCTTCTATCATTTTCTCAATAGATTCTTCTGCAACACTAGTGGTCGAGGGGTCAGTACCCAAGTCCTCTATAATTGGAATGTTGAATTTCTTAAAAGCATTCTGGAGGATCTCTTCGGTCTCTTTTGCCACTTTGTTAGTTTCACCAAGCATTAGCTGATTCATCCTAGCTTTGCTCCGGAACTCATCCTTGCAATCTTTGAATACCATATTCATTGTCTTGGGATCGATTGAAGGAAATAGCTGAATTGCTATCTGTTCCTGGATCTTGAGATCTTTTGCTTGAGCATTATTCTTCCTCATTTCAAGCCCTTTCTCTAATCTTTTGGGAATTAGAGAGATAATTTCAATAAAAGCTTTGTTGTAAGTGTTCAAAAATTGAACTGTGGCTTCCTCCAGAATTTGTTTATCTGCTTCATTATAATCATCATAGAATTTTGTTAAGGGTTGCAGGTTTCCATCCACAGTGACTGCTTTTACTACAACATCTAAGGATAGAGTGGGTTTTTCAACAAATTCCTCTTCCTTCTCTTCTTCTCCTTGACCGGTAGAGTGTTCACCAGATGATTTCTTCTTCTTCTTTAGTTTCTTTATCTCCTCATCTGATTCGGTTTCCTCTTCATCTCTTTGCCTGGCATAAGTCCTTGTGGCTTTTGTCTTTGATCTTTTCTCTCCTTTGCCAGATGCCTAGACTTCTGGTTTTGATGTTTTTGAGCTTTTGGCTATGACAGGTGCAAATCTCTTTGATGATCTGGTCTGGGTTGAGGTTTCTACTGGAGCACTTTCCTTGCTTTTCTTTTCTGCCTCTTTCTTCTCTTCCTCAGCCCTTTGCCTCTTTTCCCTGTTGGTATCAAGTGCCTCCTTTGAGATGCCAAAGCCTTTGGCAACATCTTCTACCTCTTTTCTTACTTTCCTTTTGATCTCTGGTTGTCTTAGCTCAGTATGAATTTTTACACTTAGTTCTTCAAAGGTTCCAAATCTTTTTGCTTTTGGGTCCTTTGGTTGACTGAGCATGTGTTGAACATGTAGCTCTACAATTTTTTTTATCAACTTCATACCCCATAGGCATGATCTAGACTGTCCTTGGCTCTACTGCCTCCATTAGGCATTGATCAATGTCTACCATGAAGCACACTGTATCCTTGTATTTCTCGACTACTAATTCAGGGATTCTTTCTCTGATTTGCATTGTATTTTGAAATTGCTTGAAGTAACCCCATAGAGTTGTATTCCTTGCCTTAGCATCCCCAAGTTCATGCAAGTAGTCTCTGATCTGAATTGCTACCAGTTTGTCATTTTGCCATACCCATCCATTTGATTCGGGTAGCTCATTCATGAAGTAGAAAAATAGACATAGTATTAGTCCACCATATTTAAAGGAATTCTTCTTGTCTTTTTTGATTTTCTGTATGTTTTCCATTAATTGGCTCAAAAGAAGTTCACAGAGATCATATTCTGCATTCTTTCTCAGCATCTCAAAGGCAGTATATACTGCAATTCTGGATACTGAATTCTCCCTATTGGAGTGATATATCTTGTATCCTATTATCATAGATGCAAACTTGACATCTGGGTCAGTAATATCTTCAATGGTCATTGCCCTCTTATCAAATTTTGATCCGGTGGCCTCAGTTACAATGTTGTTTTTGACAGATTTGAGGACATGTATCCCTTCGGAGGAGTATAAACCAATTACTGCCCTAATTGCCTCCTTTGTGATCTTGCAAGGTCTGTTCAGCCATAGAAAGTTATCATGCACCCTACTCAATACATACCGGACCCATTCATCTTCTTCAAAACAGGGGAAATGAATGAACTGATCAAAATGTTTCTCCTGGATGCCCTTATATTTTGGTTTAAGCTCAAAAGTATCATCTATCAATTGTTTGTGATAGATGTCTCTCAGTTTGAATTCCCCAAATTCTTCAATATTTGCATGTATGTAAACCCTAATGTCTTCTGTGTACAAAATGCCATGCGAAACACTAGAGAATGCTCTTAGGGGATCTACCTCCAATGATTTGTATGGATGTTTCTTGAATTCAGGGTGGGGCCTATCAGAGATCTTTACTATATTCGGAGTATGCATCTTTCAAAGCTTTGCAGAGAGATATTGAGAACGGAAAATACCTTTTGCGCCTTTCGGTTTCACGTAGTTGGCCAGATTAATTTCTGGATGAATTGACTTCTGCAAATGATCTTCGATGAAGTTGTGGAATTTTGTTGCAGAGCTTCACTTTTCGTTTCTTCTTGAATGCAAAATGAACAAGTGATTAATGAGAAAAACCCTCATATTGCTCTGCAAACCCTAATGTCAGGTTGCAATAAATGCTCGACCTAAGTTATTCCAGTTTGCCTTATTCGGATGACTTGGAGAACCGGATCAATCCTGATCTTTAAACATCATGCGGATCTTCCAAATCTTTACCATAGTTTGTTTGGATGTTGCCCTTATGAACACTTCAATCCGCAACTCTTCTTGTGCCAATTCTGGCACCAATTGACTGGCTAGGGGAACAAGGTTTTCTTTGTGTCTCCTCCTGAGCTAGAGCTCACTTTTTAATTTCTAGAAGGAATATCAGCACCAGAGTCTGGTGCGGATCCAACCTCTACATGCTCTGTCCTTTTCTTTACCCAAATCTTGTTTATCTCACTTTTAACTTCATCCGCATTCACTTTTTGTTTCCCCTTATCTTGATTCTGATTATGATATACTGGACCTCTTTTGTCCTGATTCTTGCTTCTATAGAATTTTGCAATATGACCGGATCTATTGCAAATTTGGCAAACAACATTTCTTTGCATATTTGATTGATATCCTCTTGATCTGCATTGATTAGCCATATGACCTATTCTATTACATGCAAAGCATCTACCATTGAATGATTTGTTCATTTGCATATTTCTGCATTCATGAGATTTGTGACCATACCTTTTGCAGTTAAAACACTGTCCGGAGAAGGATGAATAGTCTGATTCATTCTCTTTCTGCACTGATTAGCTTTCCGACCAAAGTGATTGCAGTTGTGGCAGTATCCATTGAAGGATGGATATCTTTGAGCATTAGGCTGTCTTACCAGAGGTCTTCTAGGCCTATTCCTTGGATTTTCTGATCCAAAATTCTTCTGACTAGATTCAGAGCTTTCTCCTTTCTCATATCCCAAACCACACATGTTATCTACCTTCTTTTGACTTCCAAGAAGAACTTCAAGTTGAGCAGAACTTATCTTGAATTTCTCTTTATACTCATTTGCTGTTTGAAGATCCCTTTTGAGAGAGACAATTTGATCCTCAAGTTTTTCTTCATTATCTTTAGCATCTTCAAGATCAGATTCAAGATGTCTGATAATTCTATCCATCTGGTGGCAATCTTTTGATTTCTCCTTGAGAGATTGTCTTAGATTATCTTCAGTTTTTCTTTTCTCTTCAACTTCTTGGGTAAACTTCATGACTCCTGATTCCATTTCATGTCTTACCATAATGATTTCTTTTGATAACTTTTAACACAACTCAGTTTTTCCCTTCAGATCTTCATTTGTATTATTTGCTTCACCTTGTCTTGCCAATTGCCAAAGCAGCTCCTTTCTCTTTTTCATAAAGAGACTTAATTTGTCTTTTAGTTAAATCATCAGCCTATTTGAGTCTTTCCATTAATTCATTGAATTCAAAGTTTGACTGTTCAAGATCATCAAGGGAAGTCTTGAGTTGCTCCCTTAAACCATATGCATCCATTTGAATTCCCAGATCTTCCTCAAGCTGTTAGACTCTGTTAGGAGGAACTTAGCTCTGATACCAATTGTTGATAACTGAGAGGGGGGGTGAATTAGTTATCCTACTGTTTTCTTTTTTCTTGACTTTCTTAATAATCAATGCAACATTAATCCAAATAAGCAAACATAACTATGAAATGGAAATACACATGATACAATATTTTTGATGTGGAAACCCTGTTAAGGGAGAAAACCACGGGGTGATTAACCCAAGATTGTATTCTCTGTTAGAAGAATGGAAATACAAAATGGCACTTGCCAATTAGGGCTCACTGCCCGAGCACACTGCTGACAAGAAGGCACATTGCCTACAAGAGACACACTGTCTACAAAAGAGTGTTATACAATACTTGAACTGATTGGTAGCATCCACATATGCTGGAGTTCAGTTTCGGTTAGGCTCAGTACACTGATCTGCTGTACTTCATCTTTCCTCTTCTCTTATGCTGCTTTCCTTTCACATACCGGACCTTCCTTACTACTTCTGTTCTGCTTTGCTTTTATTCGCACATCACAAACAACCACAACACCTCTCACAACTAAATCCATCTTGTATATATATCCGCATAAGTGATTTCATCACCTTTCTAGTCGGCACCCAGAATAGTCAATCTTTTCACAAACTCTGTTCTGTCGGCTGAATCCTTGCACACCAAGTAATGCGGATCAAGCATATACTTGTAGAAATCATTAATCATGTCAGCCAAATATAATTCATGCCTTCATAACCTTTACCAACATAGGTAACACATCCGGAATAATGTCTGATGTTTTGCCATTCAGTTCTTCCTCTGTTCACACTGTCACTTGGGAACCCGACACTCAAGCATTCATATCTCTTTGTCCTTTCCACTCTGGAGGCTCAAACCTTGGAATCTATCAGTCAAGATACTCCTCTTGACTTCCCCAAACCTGCACTTCACTGAGATGCTTTTGTTGAGAGATCCGGACCTGTCTGTTGGACCTTATTGACTTCTCTGTTCTTGTTTACTGGACCACAACATTCTTCACTCTGACTTCCGGTAGAGACACACCATGTCCTGTAGATGTGTGGAATGAACTTTGTTGCCATCAATGACAACAATCATGAATCCATATAGTGTCTCTTGCCAACAGTTTTATGGTGTGTTTGTGGATGCAGACTTCAATGTGTAAAGTGTCATTATGTAGGTCATCGGAGACGGGAAGATCTTTTTTAGAGAAGGTGAGATGGTGCGGTGAAGCGATGTGGCCCACCATGGCTTGGAATTGATCCACATTCAAATTGGTGGGGACTTGTGTCTCCATCAAGGCTTTGTCAAGAATTTCTTTATGAAGGGGAGATGTGCGGGAGTTTTTCCTAGATGATCTAGGAGGTTATACTTGTGGGTGTATGGTGGATTGGTGGATGTGGATGTGGAGGGTTGGTCATTGGTGGGTGCCCCACGGATAGATATACAGCCACGATGAGTGGTGGTAGTGCAATTTGGGGCCTTGGCTTGAATAGTGATAGTATTGATGTGATACAATGTTGTATGCTTGATTAGATGAAGAATCTTTTCCTTTATTGTGGTCAGGTAGAGGATCCTTATATGCTCCTAGGTTAGTATTTGGTGATTGTTTAGGTAGTTCATTAATGGTGATGTCACCTCTATTAATAAGATCTTGTATGCAATGTTTTAGCCTCATGCGGTTAGACATTTTGTGTCCTTTTACGCGATGGTATTCACAAAAGGTGTTTTCATCAAACCAAGAGGGTTTGAATTGGCTCTCATCATAGGGTCTGATAGGAAGCAAGGTGATTAAATCCACCCTTACAAGGTTGTTCAAAACATTTTCGATAGGTTCCCCTAAGGGTGTGAATTTTCTTTTGGGATTATTGTTTTGTTTAGGTAGTCCTTTGGGAACATTGACATTATTCATGGTCGATGTGCTCGATGGTGTTGGATTTTGCACATTTTGAATGGCCTTCACATTGGTGATGCCATCATTAAGAGTTTTTTTGTTCTTCACAAAAGTGAGGTTTGTCATTTGATGGCGCGTTGTTGTTCGTGTTATTGTTGTTGTGGTTGTTGGTTTCGTTATCATTAGTGTAAATTTTAATGGAGCCCTTAGCAATGAGGGCTCTTTCAATGGTGGTCCCTTTGTCGATAACCTCCTTAAAGGTTGATGCGCATTGTATTTGTAGGTTGAACCCCATTTCTTGGTTAAGATTGATGACAAACATGGTAACAAGTTGCTTCTTGGGAATAGGCCCTAGGAGCTTGCTTGCTAAGCCTCTCCATCTTTGTAAAAAGGTGGTGAATGATTCTCCACTCTTTTGTTTGGTGTTGCATAAGTCGGTCATTGATATTTCATGTTCAACGTTGTAGGAGAAATGGTTTACAAGCTTTTCCGCAAGCTCATGGAATGTCCTAATGCCAGGAGGAAGATGTGCAAACCATTCGGTGGCTTGGCCACTGAGGCTTCAAGGAAAGAGTCTCATCAAATAAGTATCATCATATGAGACCTCTAGGCAAGCTATGTAGAACTCCCGAAGGTGTTCCCTAGGATCTCCCTTTCCCTTGTACTTGTCAAATTTAGGCGTTTCAAAGTTTTTGGGAAAGAGAGGTGTATATAGTGTTATATCAAATGGGTAGGGCAAAATATCCTTGAAAGAATATTGCTTCCTTTTGTTCCCATTTTGTATGTTGTCAACCTTTTGGATCAATGCTTGGACAACACTAGCTAAATCTTGAGATGGTGGTTGTGGGACGTGAGTTTGTTGATTTTGCATGATTTGTAGGAGGAAGGGTGGAATTTGATTTTGCGGTGGAGTTTGGTGTTGTAAGGTTTGATTTTGGGTGATTTGGTTTTGGAGCATGAAATATTGTTGGTACGCGAGAAGTTGTAAGATATGGGGTGAGAGTTGTTGGTTTTGGTTAGGATTGTGTTATGTGGTTTGGATGAATGATACAATAAGTGCTTGGGTGATGGGATTTTGTACATATGTGAAGTTAGATGATGGGTTGTTACATGGGTTGGTGTTGGATGTGTTAGGGGGTGGTTGCAAAAATAAGTGGTTTATGAAAGCTCTAATGTTGGTATCAAGTTGAGGGGCGCTAGTGGAGACGCTTGCGTGTGTAGTGTTGTTAGAATGCTTAGGATGATTTGTGGCGTAGATGAGGTGATGGTAGATGTTGATACATTTGTGGGGATTGTTGATGTGGTAAACATTTGACTTTGTGGGAATTGTAGATGTAGTGATGTTTGAGGTTTGAGATGTGTTAGGGTTGGTATGTGATCTGGATGGTTGTGATGATGTGGTGACGCTAGGTGTTGTAGAACCATTTTGGAGGAGAAATTCAAGATATCTATGAGGATCTGATTTTAAGACTCTATTGAGTATGTCCATAGAATCAGCATCTTGCGTGAAATCTAGGACCTCTTGATCTATTTGGTTGGTGTTAGATGGTGTTGCTTGTGGTGGGATGGGAAAGGGATTTAACATAGCATTGGTGTCAAATGATGGCACTTGTTGGACTAAGGGGACATTGTTTTGGTCGGTTGGTAGCGTCCCTATGCCAAAATTGTTTCTAAAAGATCCCATTTCTTTGTTCTTCTTGGCTTGGGATCTTGTTACGGGCATGTAATGGTTTTGGGTGTAGATTTAATTGGGTGGATGAAGCCTAAGACCTTAGAGAATAGGTTTGACTTATTGGACCAAAAAATAGGTGGTTATGAAGATATGATGAGAGGCAAATATAGGTTTAGTCTTAAGAGAATGAACTCTCAAAATTTTAAACCTAAGGATGGTAATAAATCTTAGAGGTTGGGACCTCAAAGATAAATGGGCAAATTTGATTTTCAAAAATCTTGGACCAAAAAAGATGGATGAAGCAATGTGAATTTTTTAGGGATGGAGATGAAAAGGGTGATGAGGTGATTAGGATTTGTTTGGCAAAGGGGAAACAAATATCTAAATCTAAGGATAATGGTGTGATGTGGGTATAGGTTTTAGATTTTAGAGAATAAATCCCAAAAACTGGCAACCTAAGGAAGGTAAATGTTATAAATATGAGAATGGTGGAACAAACTTAGAGGTTAAGACCTTAAAGGAAGTGGGTGAATTGATTTTCAAAAATTTTGGACCAAAAGGAGTGAAAGAGGAAATGGATTGAGATGTAGGTGAAAATGATTTTTAGGATGATATGGAGGATGTGACTAAGGATAATAATTAACCAAGGAAACCTTAGATGACTAGGGTAAATGATTTTGGATAGTAATCAACTAAGAAAATCTTAAGTGATTTGGATGTTTGGATGATGTTGGATGTTGGATAAAATTTTGATGATGTTGGGAGGATATTCAAATCAAAAGTGAGCTTGAATGGATCTAGATCTTAGGATTTTGTAAAGATGGATGTTTCTTTTTACATAAGGTAGACTAATGACCTTAGGCAAAAAGGGGATGATTATTCTACTTGAAGGTAGACTAATGACCAACAAGCAAAATAGGATAACAAAGGATGACAAGATCTAGGTTTAGTTCTTTTCTCAAAGGTTGATTTGGAATATGATTGTGGATTTGATTGAGAGATTAATTTTGGATATTTGGATGGTTTTGATTTTGTGGAAGTTTAGATTTTGAGGTTTTTGGATAATGTTTGGATGAGGTTGACGAATGTTGGATGTGAAATGAAATAAAGTAGAGGTCCAAAGATGAAAATCAAAATGTAAGATTAAGTTGGATTATGGAAAGAAGGATTATGGTTGGGCTTAGTGATTTGATTGATAGCGAAGGGTCCAATAATGAAAGTGTTTATTCTCTAAGTTCAAAATGCGAATATGGGTGAAAATGATTATGGATGATGGTCAAAGGCAGACTATGGTTTTGGTGGATTTTGACAAGGTGGTTACATATTGTGATTGGGCAAGTCTCAAGGATTCTAAAATAGTTTTCTAGACACGTGTGCAGTCTGATTTGCAAATGACACCAAAATACAGAGATAAGGTGCCACAACAAAGAGTAATGGCACTAGGTAATAGGTAAATAGTGCCAAAATAGTGAGCTTTGGCGACAGGAAAATGGTGATACAAATGATTTTTAGGCGCCACACAAAGGAGTTTTGGTGCGAATGTAAAGCAATATCTTGGATTTTCCTTGGGATTTTGACAAATTTTGGAAAAATTTTGGATCCTGGTTTCAAATGATTGATTAGATAGGTTCAAATGTTTCAATTACTCAATGATCGAGGTGGGCTTTAGATAATGATAGTTTCTTGGCAAGCAATAGAAACACTTCAAACAAGATAATACAATGGCCAAGGTTTGACGTGAAGTGTAATCGTAATGTGTATGTTCAAGAAGCCCCTCAAGGCCCAAATTTCATTGGGTATATGCACAATCGAGAACAATTGAAGACAATTATTATTCTACTTAAAGTCAAGGTGAATGGCCTGACTTGTCAAGCCCACAACTTGGAATCTCCAACTCAAATGTAAACACGCTAACTAATAGGCATGTCCCATTATATTATCTTCTCAAGAGAGGATGAATAGGGGCCTCCTATACTAGAAGGATGACGCAACCACCCTTTCCCTAGAAAGCTATGTATAGCTTATGCTAAGCCGAGGATTTCCATCTCATCTCAAGGGAGCCATATGGTGAGAATCTTGGGGGTAAAACCAACTATTCCCTTGTCTTGAACAAGACACCAAAAGGCTAAAAAAGGGTAGGCTTCTAACCAAAGGTGTTTAGTGGGGGAACATTTGGGGGCTCGACACATTATGAGTGTCTAGTAAACCACTTAAGGTTTTAACTAGTTCTACTAGGAGTATCATATACACAAGGTATGCCTCCTTTCAAACTAGCACTATACGGTAAGCGCTAATACTGATTAGACTTGGCTTTCACCTTATCCTATTTTGTATAGTGGACCAAATGAAAGTACCGCTTGAGGCCATACCCTTGGGGTGAGTAACTCTTTCCCCACCAAGGCAGGCCTCTCTAAGAAAATAAAAAATAAGAGCATAGAACTGTTTCTCTTCACCCAAGATTCTTATAAAGGCGAGGGGAGAGGATACTTTAATTCTATCCCTTGGGTTCTATAACACATACATGCAAGTGCACAAGACACTTCAAACAAAGCCACATTCTTTTTATGCCCAAAAATGAAGTGTTCCTATGTTTGTTTGCAAGCAAGGTTTATTTTAATGCACCAAAAGTAAATGTTTTCTATGCTACACACACAAAGTTTGTTTTAGTGCACCAAAAGAAATGTATCTAAGTTAACAAAACCCTGCAAAAATTGTTAGTAGTTTTCATTTTGATCTTGGACAAACGTTCTTTTCCCCTAGACAACACTATCAAATGCTTGCACAGATTCCAATGTTAGCCCAGTAAATAGCGCTACAACAGACACATTTAGGTCCATAGGATAGAGAAATAGCATTGAAATTGCTAGGAATAGTGCTAACACACTAAACTTTTTGAGTCAGGCAATAGAAGCCATATGGCGCCATAGGAGAACAAAATGGTGCCAAACCCAGAAATAGCACCAAAGTATATAGAAATAGTGCTAATAAATTAGAAAATGGTACCAGAGAGAGTTTTACCTGCACTTACCCTTGTTGCTTGACTCGATAGCACTGAACTGGGTGTGGATAGCGCCAAAACGATGCAAAGTCTCAAAAAGGGCTTCAAATGAAGTTGTTAATGGAAAATATTAACTCAAAAGGACATGAAAGGGCTTCTTATCTTGATTTTAAACAGCCCACGTTAGATTCAAACACCCAAAAGCATTAGTAAAAGACAAATGAGAGAGGGTTAAACAATCTAGAGATATTCTAAGTATTTCTAAAGAAATTTTGCCATTATCTCCCCTTGTCCCTACATTTTTTTTGTTAGAACAGAGAGCAACCTAACCTACAAGCTTGTAAAAACATCAGAAAAAACATTAAAACTACAAGTTCAAGCTTAAATGTTAGTGTAGTTGTCATGAAAAATAGTGCCAAAACAAGTGAAAATAGTGCCACAAAACTAGGAAATAGTGCTGCTATGAGACCAAATGGTGCCAAACAGAGAGCTTTTGGCACCAAAACCTTCAACACATGTATTTTTCACACAAAATTAGTAGCTAAGGACCGTGGGGTCCCACCGGATCTCTAAAATAATGTTATACCTTCAAATGAGTCTCCTCCTCCTTAGATAAGGTTGAGAGTGTTGCACCCAAACACTCTACCTTTACCCATGGTTTTCATATGTGAAATGCTCTCAACACTAGACTACAAATCACTTAAATCTAGCTCAAGCTAATGGAGATGATATATATTCTAGCATTATAACTTTACTCAAATTGTTGATGATAAAATGGCTTGGATGAAGGTGTATTTATAGGCATTTTGCAAGGAGATTTGATCCAAGGGTTGAGATTCAATATTGAGATCAATGGATGAGGATAAATGTGAGGTGGAGGGCTTAGATTTGATCATGAAAAATAGAAGGATGAGAATAAAGATGAATTTTTAATTCACCTTGGGAAAGGGTGTGTATTACATGAGGTTAGATGAGATGGATTAGATATGAATTTTAAATTCATATGGGGAAGAGGTCAGGATTAAAAATGAATTTAAAATTCATTTGGGGAAGAGTTCTCATAAATGAAGGTAGGTGTTGAAAGAGGTTTTTAATGAGGTTTATGACAAAAGTGTATAAAAAATTGTTTTATGTGGCATAAAGATCAATTTTTTATTTGAAAAATGTGGGGAGGAGTGTTAAATGAGATTTGACCAAACTAATCAATGCGATTAGTTTAATTAATATGGTTGTAGTAAATTAGGGAATGGGTTAATTAGGGGTTAAAATTAATTAAATAGTTGATATTTAATTAACTAGGTTAGGGGTAGGCTAATTAGTAGGCTGAATTAATTAAATAAACATGATTTATTCAATTAATTAGGTTTAATGAAAAAGAAGAATTAATCAAATAAATATTTGCATATTTATTTAATTAATTGGGCTAATGTTAGTAAGGTGTGACTATTGAATTAATTAAATTAATTCAATTTAAGAATGAAATGATGAATAATCAGGAGTTGGAGGGAATAATTAATTAAATGAAAATTTAATTAATTAATTAGAAGGGGAATTGGTGATATTTGGTGATGTCGGAGATCGGTTAAATGGTCAAGACATTTTTAGGTGTCTACAATATATTTATTGAACGAAATAGTTCTTGTCATTGATATGACAGTAAGATTAATAAATAACTTGGAATGCTTATTACATTATGAATTAGAAATAAAATATAGATTTGGTAATTAAAACTGATTTAATAGCCTTATAGATGCAATTGTATGATCAAATGATGAATTATATGAGAGTTCATTAATTGTTTTATTTTATTATTTATTTACTTGTTCTTAAGGAAAGATAGTAATAATATTTGAAATAAGTATGCATGAATACTCATTGTTGAAGTGGAGTTGGCATACGTCATTATTGATTTGAATGCTTGAATCATGAAACGATATTGGATATGAAGTAAAATCATTAGTTTTCTATAATATATTACAACCATGGAAATACGAATTGAGAATATAATCAGATTTCAAAATCTATATTGCTTTTAAATGATTTATGACGTTCTTCATTACTGCTTGTCCAAAAGGTGTGTTTTCTTTATTGATGCTTGGAAAAGGGATTAGAGGTGGTTATAGGTGATTTTGATTTATTTATTTATTTATTGGTGAAGGAAAGTAGATTTTTATCTAGGAATGTGTTTGGGTTACTTTTGGGCTAGGATGTCGAATGTGGATTATCAGAGATGGCTTTTCCTCTTTTCAAGAATTAACCAGTTACTATGTTTTAAAGGTTTAGATCTAAACGAGTTGTCATTGAAAAACATGAATATTTTGTCTAGAAAACTTTATTGATGGATTGATATATATCTCTGCCACATCCTATTGTGAGACAATCTGCATTTCATTATTTAGAATTACACATTAGACATCAGGTTGCATCGGGTGTTCCCTCCTGCCAGTTGTTTCCAGGTAGGTAGATATTTTGTGTAGGGCTGGGTTTCCTTCATGTCATGAAGAGATCTAGGGAAGTGTAATTGCTTCATGGTTGGGTGGAAAAGAACATGAGCCATGTTCCCGTCCCTCGGCTCGTAAGAGAACCATTTGGGTTCTTGGCGAATGGAGACTATTTTGATTTATTTATACTTGTACATGATTATTGTAATTTGTATTTGGATGTATTATGACATGGAAGCCAATGGACTTTGTATATTATTTTATAGTGCTATCACCTGGATTGAGCATGAGATTTTTGTAAGATTTAATGACTTTTATTGATTCATATTTATGAGATTTATCTTTTACTTGTGAAGTTGTAATTAAGCGGATTAATTACATCATATTTTACTTTCATTATTTGTGATGTTGTAATTTAAATGGATTATTTACTTTATTTACTTTTGTGATGATTTGAATACTTTACATTTGGTATCAGAGCACGGTTCTAGCATTGGGAGCTCTGGGGGTGTGTGTTGCTCAGTTGGATTGAGCATGTGTGGGTCCTTGTGTGTTGGCCTGTTGTGAATAACATGTGCCTTCTTTTTACGGCGTTAGATAGACCCTAATGATTGTTCTTGAGTATGAATGAACTAGGTTCATTTTTTTAGAGTTATGCATTAGTATGCAAAAGAGGATGTTGGATCATATGTTTGACTTTTTTTTAATTGCCTCCTAGTGAATGCTTCCTTGAAAAGAATATTGCATTATTTTATTGAGAGCATGATCATGAATATGGATTCATTATGTGGTTATAAGAAAGATGGTATTACATTGCCTCATTAAAGTTTTAAGGAGAGAAATGATAACCACTGCTTGTAGGAAAGAATGGTGTGTTACGATATCTTGGTTTTGAACACTACAACAAACCCCTGTGATTAGCTCCATTTTTTGCTTCCACCCACTGTTTTAATATATTTTTCTCCATTTTTTTGAAAAAAGTTAGCACTATTTATCGAGATGGCGCTATTTTTGGCATTTTTTGCACTAATCAAAACTGAAGAGACCTATTGTCTCAAGTTACTGTTTGGAACCTCATTCATTCATTATTTTTTAATTCATAGCAAGCTCAGGTTCAATGGTTCAACAGGTTCAATCAGAAGACTTGAACTTCGCTCGACAGGTTCAATGGTTCAACAGGTTCAACCATTGGTTCAATGGTTCAATAGGTTCAACTGGAAGACTTGAACTTCGCTCGACAGGTTCAATGGTTCAACGGGTTCAACTGGAAGACTTGAACTTCACTCATCAGGTTCAATGGTTCAACAGGTTCAACCGATGTTATATGTCTATCGGCATAAGGTTAGCCATCGGCTGAGCCTGTGGTAGGTACTCCGACGGTCTTCTGTTACTCTGATGAAGGATGAAGGTTTGGGCATCGGTGGGACAAGGAAACATTAGTGTCGATGGTGGAGTGATCTATGATGGCTTGGGCTATTTCGATGAGGCTTGTAACAAAATTATTGATGATAGTCTTACTAAGTGTTCGTGTATGTAAACCGGGATATCAAACTCGAACTGGTGAATGTGGGACTAAAGGTCTCACATGAATACAAACAGTTATGCGACAGTTGGAAGATAGAAATGTTGAGTCAGTTGGAATGAACGGTTAGGGCAGAATTTAAAAATGGTTTTGCTCTTGAAGACTGGGATATATACAGATTTGGAGAGGTCGTCAGTAGTTGATGATGAGATTCAAAAAAACTGTTCATTCTGTAGATGTACAGAGGAAGTGAACTGTGTGTATGATTTTTTGAGAATCGATACCTAAGCAAGATGGCTGGGATCTTTATTGTAACCTTGCTAAGCTTACTATAAATAAAGATTGTCTCTCTTGTGGTGGTGGGTTTTTTACCCGAAAGGGTTTTCCCATGTACATCTAGTGTTGTTCTCTTTTATCTTGAATGTTTATTCTGTATTTTCTGGTGTGTTCATCTTTGTATTTGAATTAAACGTTACCTGTCTGCATTATCCCCTTTGAATTGACATTAGGGAAGCTGTATTTTGCACCTCTGCTTTCCTTACAAGTGGTATCAGAGCCTGGCCAGTTGTGTTAGCCTTGTTGGTAGGTTGGGTTTTTTGTGTTAGTTTTGTGAGTGGGAGTTCTGTAGAGGTCTATTTTGTTAAATAAGATGGCAAGTTCATCAGGAAGAGTAGACATTGAAAAGTTTAATGGCACAAACTTTGAGTTGTGGAAGCTTAAGGCTGAAGATTTGCTGGTCGACAGAGATCTTTGGGTTACTATGTCTGGGACTAAACCTCCAGGGATGAAGTAAGAAGACTAGGATCTGGCAGATAGGAAAGCCAGAGGACTGATAAGATTAAGTTTAGCAGATTTTGTTCTATTAAACGTCCATGAGGAGAAGACTACAAATGCTTTGTGGAAGAAGTTGGGAGATATTTATCAGGGCAAGTTCTTGGTGAATAAATGTTTCCTCAGAAAGAAGTTGTACTCTTTGAAGATGGATGAAAGAGCATCTATAGTAGACCATCTGAACTCATTTAATATGATTGTTGCACAGTTGACTTCTGTAGGTGTAAAAATAGAAGAGGAGGACCGATGTATGCTTCTGTTGTGTTCCTTACTTGGCTCATGGGATCATCTTGTGATGGCTATCGGAAGTACAACAACCACGTTTAAAACTGAAGAAGTTGTTACCTCACTGTTATCTAAAGAGATGCGGAGGAAATCTTCTGAGATGGTCAAAGAGGCCATGTCTGTTCGAGGTAGATCAAATGAAAGAGGCAAGAAGAAAGACAAGAAGTCTAAGTCCAAATCAGAGGGGAGATCAAAATCTCCTAGCAAAAAGTCCAAGGTGAAGTGCTGGAATTGTGGGCAGAAAGGACACATTAGAAAAGACTGCAAAGAGGAGAAAAAGAAGAAGAAGAAGAACTTCTCTAACACCGATTCTTCTCAGAGTGATGCTGATGCCTTCATTGCTGCCTTGGCAATGCCTGCATCTGAAGATGTATGGCTAGTGGATTCAGGAGCATCTTTTCATATGAGATCTCACAGAGAATGGTTCACTAAGTATGAATCGTATGTTGGTGGGAAGGTGTTCCTGGCAAGTGATTCAACACTAGAAATTGTTGGCTAAGGAAGAGTCAGAATCCAGTTCTTGGATGGCAGAATAAAGGGAATGAATGGAGTATTACACATATCAGGTCTAGCTTGAAATTTACTTTTTGTTAGTAAGCTTAATGATGTTGGAGTGCAAGTTACTTTTGTGAATGGTGGCTGTAAGATGACTAGAGGTTCTATTGTACTGGCAAAGGGTGAACGCATTGGAACTTTGTATAGGTTAGATGCTAAACCAATGTGCTATAATAATGTCTCTATAAAATCTGAAAAAGCTACTATTGTAACACATGATGCAAACTCTATGGAAGTTAAACTTCCTGTAGAGAAAACAATGCTCTGGCATCATAGACTTGGTCACATAGGTGAAAAAGGTTTAAAAACCTTGAAAAACAAAAACCTGGTAGATGGGCTAATTCATTGTAATCTGGAGTTTGATTTCTGCGAACATTGCATATATGGAAAATAGAACCATGTTTCTTTTTACTCTAGTTCTCATAAATCTTCTGGTGTTCTAGACTATGTACATTCTGATGTTTTTGGTCCAGTTGATGTTCCTTCTCTATCTAAATCAAGATACTAGGTATCATTTATTGATGATTGTTCAAGGAGGGCATTTGTATATTTTTTGAAAAATAAATCAGAAGTGTTTAGTCAGTTTAAAGAATTTAAAAATCTTGTGGAAAATTAGACTGGTAGAAAAATAAAATGTTTGAGAATGGATAACGATGGTGAATATTTTTTTTTCTCTTGCAAAAGTTTCCTTCTGAAGTAATACAACAAAGCTTTGAATTTGTGAAGTCTTCAAAACTTGACTACACTATTGGATCTGCAAAATTGACTTTCTAAGCCAGATTGAAAATCCAGGAATAAATGAATCAAAATGATTTACAAGGAAAATGAATGAAGACCAGCCACACTTCCAGATCCAAAAAAAATTATAATTATACAGCTGACAATCCTACATAGTATGGATAATGGATTTGTAGCTACTCATTTATATTGCATTGTTGTATGTAAGGATGGTCATATTTTATATATTTTGTCTAGTAGGGCCTATATTTGGTCATTGCCAGCTCCAACCAAGGCTTCATATTTCCATTGTAATGAACAACAGCTGCGTTCTCAATCTCTGAGCGGTCAACACTGGGATTATATCCTAAGCCCAAGACATGCCAAGACTTATCCAAAGGGTGGGTCAAGCCATAAAAAGTGATCAATCCAGGTGGCAAGGTTCCAAGCTTCCACAACACTCTATCCTCATTCATATTTTGCCACTTGTGATAAATTCTAGTTATATCTCACCTTTTCCATTCTTTGAGATCAAACATATTCATCCCATATGCCCAACCACAAGCATTAGGATTGAAGTTCCTAGCTATGTGAGGATTGGAAAAATTAAGATATTTGTCAAACCGATGAAAACTTTCTCCACATGTCTCCACTGCACCATTAACCTTTCCATCAAGATCTACTGACCAAAGTGGAGTCAAATCTTTCTGCACCACAATATCATCATCTAGGAAAAGGATCTTATCCAACATAGGATAAACCTATGGAAGATAGAAATGGAGATGATTAAGCATTGATAAGTATTTTGGGTTCTGATATTTCAGGTTTGAAGAACGTGCTGAGAGTGTAGTTGGGTGATCCACCCTAAAATAATACTCTTTCATAGCTATAGATTCAAGCTGACGTAGAACCGGGCAGTAAGATGAATTGAGCCATTTAAAATCGTCAACATTTTCCACAGTTATTGTAGCTTTCCCAGGAGAATTAAGTAAAAACCACATCTTCATAGCCCCAAAATTTAACTTGTCTGTGACAAGATGAAACACATGTTTCTTCGGTTCCTTTGCATTCATGATAGTTGAATTGACAACCACTGATGCAGCCAATACATTGTCAGAGAATAGTGCATAATGATAAAGATTTGGGTTCTCCAACTGTCTTCCTTAGGAAACTTCTGCTCTTCAAGAGGAAGTAAGTAGTACTCTATGGTCAGTCGCATGGATAGACAATGTAAACCCTTGGGAATAGTCTTTGCAGCCAGCTAACTTAAAAATGTGCTTTGCTTTTTCAAGGTCCTTACTTGCTCATCAGCGGACTGAAGCATAGCTCGTAGTTTTTTTGTTAGTGTAGCACAATCATATAACTGTTCTCTTGCCTTGGCTAAAACTTGACCCATAGCCTTGATCTTTTTAGGTGCACTGTGATGTAGATCAGAGTCTGTGTTAACCTCACCCAGTGCGTGTTGACTTTCTTTAATCCATAATGTCAGATTTTGGTATATATCAAGGTTATTCCTGGCCCGAGCAATGCTTGAATACACCCTGGCCATAATAAGTTGATCTCGCATCAATCTAAGAGTGGAGTCAGAATTCTCATTCTCATTATCACACCTCCAAATGTTGTATTTTTCGAGCATGGCAGAATCTACTTCCTTGGAGCGGACAATTGCCGCATTTTCAAGCTTAATCGTTTCTTCTTCATCTTGTTGGATTAGCTTAGATGCTCTTTTCTCCCTCCTTTCTCTTAATTGCCTCCATAAAAGTTTCACTAGACTCTGTTCAAGCATAGAATGATCTGTGACTGCATTCTCTTGGATATTGTTCTGTTCAGCACCTACAAGACCTTCTTCAAGATCAATTGATTGCACATTGTGTTTTTCCTCCTTGACCTCATTGATGCGCTTATGCTGCAAAGCATTTTGCTCATTACCATCTTGTTCTGAGGGTAGGGTTTTGGGCTTCCGACCAGAATCTGTCTCTCTCTCATCATGCGTAATATCATAAGGCTTCTCTAATACCCATGAAGAAGACAAATCTTCCCGTGCATGAATATTTAAGCTCAGGGGTCCAGAGTCATCTATGTTGGCCGTGATGACATCAATCACCTCTTTTGGAAAGAAAGCTTCAATTTGTTGTATTGCGCTCTGCTTTAACGGGCCTGCTTCTGTTCCAACAGATCCATTTTGAGAGTCAGCATGATCAGATGCATTTGCAGGTGGAGATTTGGATCTGAGTGCTATGAGGAACAGCACAGAAATGATGACCAACATCAACACTGCCAGTCCTCCTCGTCCTCTGCCCTTTCCTCTCCCCTGCCATCTTCTCATTTTTACACCCATCTTCTTTTCCTTCCTTGTCCTCTGCACGCAGATCTCTTCTATCACACGGGAAGAAAATGTATATTATGCTCCTGGCATTTTATATCAGTCACTAAACCTGTGTTTGCATCACCATGGCTAAATGGTAAGGGTTCCCTGTGGTTGTTTTCGAGAGAACCCTTCTCTCCTGCACCTCTAACGATGGTGAATATTGTAATGCAGATTTTGATTAATATTGTATTGATCATGGAATAAAAAGGCATAAGACTACACCTTATACTCCACAACAAAATGGAGTTGTTGAAAGGTTGAATCGATCATTGATGGATAAAGTAAGAAGTATTTTGAGTTATGTTGGTCTTGAACAAAGGTTCTGGGCCGAGGCAGTTGCTACAACTTGTTACTTGCTGAATCGTTCTCCTACTTCCACATTGGTTGATAAGATGCCTATGGAAGCATGGTTTGGAAAGAAGCCCTCTATAAGACATCTTCGTGTCTTTGGCTGTGAGGCATATGCTCATATTCCTAAGGTAAAAAGATCTAAGCTGGATTACAAGGCAGTCAAATGTATCTTTATTGGCTATGGAGTCGGTGTTAAAGGGTACAAGATTTGGAATCCTAAAACTGAAAAAGTATTTTACAGCGGGAATGTAATTTTCAGAGAGCTGAAACCTTTGGTTATTGATCCTCAGCTAGAGAAGATAGAAGAGAAGAAAGAAAAGAGTGTTGTTAATATTCCTCTGACCCCTGTAAAAGAGGAACAACAAGCACCAAGTGTAGATGATTCATAAGTGAGTTTGAGTAGCTCTGAAGATTCAGATCCAGAGCTAGAACCTGAACCTGCACCTTAGCCATTGAGGAGGTCTACACGTGAAAGAAGACAACCAGATAGGTATGGATTTTCAGTACTTGATTCAAGTTGTGCCTATGCTTTGGTTACTGATACTAATGAACCTAGGACTGTGAAAGAAGCTATTAGTTTACCTGATTCAGATTCTTGGTTGGAAGCCATGGATAACGAAATGTCATCGTTGGAGAAAAATGGAACCTGGGATCTAGTGCCCTTGCCTGAAGGTAGAAAACCTGTGGGCTGTAAGTGTGTATTTAAAAAGAAATATGGTCCAGATGCTAGTATTGAAAAGTACAAGGCAAGACTGGTTGCTAAGGGGTATTCTCAAAAGGAAGGTATAGATTATGGAGAAATCTTTTCTCCTGTAGCTAAGCTGACATCCATTAGATTTCTATTGTCACTTGCAGCAGCGTATGACTTTGAAATTGAGCAGATGGATGTGAAGACAACATTTCTTCATGGGGACCTTGAAGAAGAAATTCATATGTCCCAGCCAGAGCATTTTGTTGTAAAAGGTAAAGAACATCTGGTATGTAAACTTAAAAAGTCTCTTTATGGCTTGAAGCAATCTCCCAGAATGTGGTATCAAAAATTCAATATGTATGTTTTATCTTTGGGATTTGTGAGATATAAATCTGATCATTGTGTCTATTATAAAACTGATGGTGATCAGATTCTTATAATTGCACTGTATGTGGATGACATGTTATTCATTGGCAATGGTAAGGGAACGATCTCAGATTTAAAATCTCAGTTGTCCTTGAAATTTGAAATGAAGAATCTGGGGGTGGCGAAGTACATTCTGGGAATGGAAATCAAAAGGGACAGATCTAGTAGAAAGTTTTGGCTCAGCCAGAACAAGTATATTACCAATGTTCTTAATAAATTTAATATGTCTGATTGCAAACAGTTAGTGTTTCCAGTTTTACAGGGAACAAAACTATCTGTTGAAGATTGTCCAGAATCTTCGAATGAAATTGACGACATGAAAAAAGTGCCTTATGCAAGTGTTGTTGGCAGTTTAATGTACGCAATGGTCTGTACCAGACCAGACATTACCCAGGCAGTGGGAGTTTTGAGCCGATTTATGGCAAATCCAGGCAAATCACATTGGGATGTTGTGAAGAGAGTTATGAGGTATTTGAAGGGAACTTCTGACTATGCTATTTGCTATCATGGAAACTCAGTTGGATCTCAGAAATCTATCAACATTTAGGGATATGTTGAGTCTGATTGGGCAGGGGACATTGACAGTAGAAGATCCACCAGTGGATATGTATTCACGTTAAATGGTGGTGCTATCAGTTGGATGAGCAAGTGGCAAGCTGTAGTCACTTTGTCCATAACAGAGGTAGAGTACATGGCAGCTACTCGTGCATGCCAAGAAGTCGTTTGGTTGAAGAGGTTGTGTTCTGATGTCAATTTTGATGCAGGGCAGATACAAATTCATTGTGACAGTCAAAGTGCTATCTGTTTGGTGAAAAATGCTACTTTTCACGCTAGGACAAAACATATTGATGTCCAATATCACTTTGTTCGTGATATGGTGGAAGACAAAAAGGTAAAACTGGAAAAGGTTGATACTTTGGATAATGTTGCAGATGCCTTGACTAAACCAGTGAGCATGACCAAGTTCAAATGGTGTTCAGATGAAATGGGTCTTTGGGCCCATAATTCTCAGTAATCGTATGAGGATAAAGAGGTAGCAGTAATCTCTTCGACAAGTGGGAGATTGAAGAGACCTATTGTCTCAAGTTACTGTTTGGAACCTCATTCATTCATTGTTTTTTAATTCAAAGCAAGTTTAGGTTCAATGGTTCAACAAGTTCAACCGGAAGACTTGAACTTCACTCGACAGGTTCAATAGTTCAACAAGTTCAACTGGAAGACTTGAACTTCGCTTGATAGGTTTAATGGGTCAATAAGTTCAACCGGAAGACTTGAACTTCACTTGTCAAGTTCAATGGTTCAATAGGTTCAACCAATGTTATATGTCTATCGGCATAAGGTTGGCCATCGGCTGAGCCTGTGGTAGGTACTCTGACGGTCTTATGTTACTCTGATGAAGGATGAAGGTTTGGGCATTGGTGGGACAAGGAACCATAGGTGTGGATGGTGGAGTCATCTCTGATGGCTTGGGCTATTCTGATGAGGCTTAGTTTGACATCGTCGGCAACAAAACCATCGACGATAGTCTTACTGAGTGTTCATGTATGTAAACTGGGATATCAAACTCAAACTGGTGAATGTGGGACTAAAGGTCTCACATGAATACGAATAGTTATGCGACGGTTGGAAGATAGCGATGCTGAGTCAGTTGGAATGAATGGTTAGGGTAGAAGTTAAAAATGGTTTTGCTCTTGAAGATTGGGATATATATAGATTTGGTGAGGTCATCAGTAGTTGATGATGAGATTTGAAAAAACTGTTCATTCTGTAGATGTATAGAGGAAGTGAACTATGTGTATGATTTTTTGAGAATCGATACCTGAGCAAGATTGCTGGGATCATTATTGTAACCTTTCTAAGCTTACTGCAAATAAAGATTGTCTCTCTTATGGTGGTGGGTTTTTTACCTAAAAGGGTTTTCCCACGTACATCTGGTGTTGTTCTCTGTTATCTTAAATGTTTATTCTATATTTTCTAGTGTGTTCATCTTTGTATTTGAATTAAATGTTACTTGTCTACATTATCCCCTTTGAATTGACATTAGGGAAGCTGTATTCCGCACCTCTGTTTTCCTTACAAGAACAAGTAGGTGCTAATTTAGGTGCAAAATAACGCCTAAATTAACACCCAAATTAGCACCCAGATTAGTGCCTAAATTAACACCTACATTAGAACCTAATTTAATGCCTAATTTAGCACCTACTTTAGATCCTGCTTTAGCACCTAATTGAGTGCCTAATTGTTCTGATCTAGCAAGGATTAAGGGTTAAGGGATTAGGGGTTAGGGTTTAAGGGATTAAGGGTCAAAAGATAAGGGATTTGGGGCTTAGGGGTTAGGTAGTTTAATGGTTAATGGCTTAGGGATTATGGTTGATATTATGTAATCTCTATATAAACTTTGATAAAAAAATAATAAAGGTATGAGTGGAAGGGTGTACCAAAACTCTGTTGGTGTAACTTTTGAGCTTATGAATGAAATAGAACATCTTATTATCAGAGATTATCCATGACTGTGTTATCATTCTATGTGTTTCTTATGTTTTCCATAAGTTTATTTCTTCTTATGTCTGAATGAATATCAGTTATTGAGACTCAATACCATGCTTATGTGAATGAATATGCTAATACAGTAAAGAATTTACTATCGATGTTTTCAGTTACATGTTCAAAATTATGTTCAACATAAAAATGGAAACTATTAAAAAAAATAAAGTTAACAAAGTTGCTTATTTAAATAATTGTGAGTTACGTGCATTAATATTTTATTAACTTTTGTGTCTTCACAAACATATGTTGATACAAAATGAATGGAAGAAGCATCCAAGTAATCCTAATTTTTTCTGCCAACAATTCATACCAAAGATTGAACAATTTAAGGATATTGCAATAGGTAATTTGTATCGACACAAATAATATTACTAAAGCATTTCAAAGTTTAGGCCATAAGAATCATCCTTGTTTAAACATGGATTGCAAATAATTCTAAAAATTTAGAAGTCTTGGTCATTAACATTATTGTCTGCTACAATGTCATCCAGTGTATCATTGTCAATGTTCATATGTTCTGTCAAGTATTTAATATTATCATCATCCTCATCTTGACCTGCATCATCTTCATCATCATTGAAATTTGATTATAGACCATCTATATTGTTACCAAATGTATTTGGATCATCATTTTCTATACCATCCATATTGTTGTCTTCCATAACATCATCTAACTCTAGATTGTTGTCTTCTTGTGCCTAAACATAACCATCTTCAACATCATCATGGATGTCAATTTCTTCAATGTTCTCTAATCCCTCTCTCCCATTTTGTTGGCCATCATTGTTTTACTCAGTATCCACTAATGCATCGTCAAATACATGCCTTAATCTTGGATCATAATGTATGACAAATATCTATTTTGGGTCCAAAATATCTTCATAGAAAAATACCTGCACATGAATGACATACATATATTAGACGTATGTTATAACAATTTTATTGATTAATAAACACATGTATATATTCGCAATAAACTATGAATTAATAGATTAATGATCACTACCACTTCTTGTTTGAGTTAAAGAAATACCTGCTCACAATGAATTGGTAGAACATAAGGCTCCTTATCCTCCGGTAGGAACCATGAGGAATCTATAGAAAACAATCCACTATGGATATCATGTCTTTGTGTCCTCTCAAATGCTTCATACCATCTACACTTAAAAATACAACATTTAAAAGAGCGGTAATCCAACTCAATAATTTCTTGTATTTTTCCAACATATTGTAGATTCCCTTCAATTATATTCTTATCTTTTGAGCTTGATCGACTGGATTTATTGAAGTCAACCATGATGCCACAATCAAAGGATCTTCTCTTTACATCTACACTTTCTACATGATAATGTCAACCATATGCCCACATTACTAGATATTTCCTCACCTGTGAAAGACCATTTATTTTAGTGAAAACAAATATAATGATGAATATTAAAATAGTTTTGTAAAATTCCAACTGTACCCTTCTTTCACATCCTCTAGACATGTCGATTTCATCTTCTGTTATGTTTGAATCTATACTTGCATCTTCTATTTGATTTTGAATTTGTTCAGTAACCCATTCTAGTGTGCAATCTTTTCCCATTCCCCAAGCAGATCAGTGGGAAGTGGAGTATTTCTTGGGTTTGATATCTTAAACAATGTCCTTACTTCTAACACTTCTCTCTTTTTATCATACGAATCAATCCATTTGTTCATAAAGTCCATGTGGTACAGAATGAACTTGTCGAGTATAGCACTTTCTTCTACACCTATTACATGTCAACATGTTTATTTCAAACCCTAAATGTCATGTTGTTAATTTGACAAATAAATTACAGAGTAAATTAATGATTGCAAGAAAAACAACCACACTAATCATGAATTTACTTACTAATTTCTACTTGAACACAATTAGATTGTGGTTTTTCTCCATCAATAATATCTGTTGCTCATTCTTCATCCTAGAAGTGTGGCCCACCTTCAAAATCCTTACCAAGGAATTCACAGAGGAAGAAAATTGCTTCATTCAATACATACCCTTCAGCCATGCAACCCTCTGGATGTGCCTTTTGTTGGACATATCTTTTTAGAGTTTTCATATACCTCTTAAAGAAAAACATCCACCTCGTTGATATGACACTCGCCAATTCAATGTCATCGACTAGGTGTATAAGTAAATGGACTTGTAGGTCCATGAAACTTGTAGGGAGCTCCTTCTCAAATACACATACAATTTCTGCAATTTCCTTCTTCCATTTTGGCACTTCACATTCATGGATCTCCTTGGAGGTCACCCACCTAATATAAGAATAGTAAATTAGTATGAACCTTTAGTCAAAAATTAAAATGCAATATAATATCTCTATGTCTCTCACACATGAACATTTCATATAACCACATACCTTGTAAATGCTGACAATCGACTTATGGCATTCCTTAAGTCAACTGTAAGACAAGAATCCCCCCTAATTGCCAATGGCATGATATGCTATCAAACACATTTATGAAAAGGTCATTAGTAATTTTTTCTCACATAACAAAATATCAAAATATATTTAGTACTTAATCAATGTTTTTTAACTAAAAGAGGGGTAAAATTTATTCAAACCAAAATAGAGCAATACAAAGCAAGAGTATTACACATTCCTGACTATCTCCACTAATTGATCTAACTTTTGAGCCAAATCTAGGGGTAATTGGCCCCTTTCTACAATATTTCAATCCTGCAAATGATCAAAAGCCCATTTAGCCAAACAATCTGCTGTTGGAATTAGACCATACAACTGAGAGGGGGGATGAATCAGTTGTCCCACAAAATAAAATTTTTCTACTTTTAACCTTCTTTATTAACTTACTATCAGATTAATGATATAAACATTAAAGCATAGATCAACAACATACGAGCAGAAACATAATCAACACACTTGACACCAAGATTTTGACGTGGAAACTCGGTTAAGGGAAAAACCACGGTGGGGGTTAACCCACAAAGATTTGTACCCTGTTAAAAGTACTTTAGAAAAGTAGAAGGCATATGCCTTCGAGTGCACTACTCAAAGCTCACTGCTCAAAAGAGAGGCTCACTGCCTACAGAATTTATTTAGAATAGAAAGGATTAACTGAGAAATAGCATCTACTTCATGCCTGATTCAGTTTCAATGAATGCTCACAAAACTTTTGCTTTACCCCAAATTCTTCTTCACTAACTTTTTCACTCTACGCTACTCTCCATCCTTTTGTTCTCTGCTCTGCTTCTGATCCTTTATTCGGATTTGATCTATTTTACTCAAGGATGATTTTTAACAACTCTTCAACAAGTATTTATACACTTCATCAACCTTGGAATGATCAACAAGGTCGGCTAAATTTAACGTGGATCTTTACACTGTCGACCAAACATAGCTGAGACTTGAATCTTCCTCTACTAACACACCATGCTTCATAAAATGGTGTTTAGATCATCTGCGACATGCTAGGAACATCTGGTCAGCTTAGACTAGGAAGAACATCAACTTCAAAGAGGAAATCTTCAATAACAAGTGCAAACTCCAATGCGGACCTCCAACATAGTAGCCACATGAACCAGAGACCTCCACAAGCACATTGAATTCACCAATAACATCCACTCTAAACCAAATTACCAGAATCATTTGTATCTTCCTGTAGAACCTCAAGAATACTATCTGCCATGACTATCAAACTAGAAGGATAGCTTGCAGACCTCTAAACCATGAACCACTAGAGTTGATGATACACACTGACTTTCCAAACATGCCTTTAGATCTGTAGACCATAATATTTCACTGTGGAGCAATCCAGACCAACTTACTATCACTCTGTCTCTTCTGAATACTGCAAGATCCAGTTCTACTTAGATGTCCATAACTTCTTCAAATCTTCATGTGGGCTTCTCAATTCTTAACTGGAACAACCTCTGACAATCCCTCTACACAACCATAAGGTCTGTGAACATTGAGTCTTCATTAATTTTCTCAATATTCTCAACATTCCAGTCTCCTGAATAGGCAACAAAATAAGGCACAGTTGACACCAATGACAAGAAGAATATGTTGACATCAATGACAACACCTCTTAGGCACATATTTGCAACAATCTCCCCCTTTGTCATTGATGGCAACATATGTTGTGAAAAATTGGTTCAACCATCATGAAAAGAATTTCTCCCCTGACTTCTGCAACCACTTCCTTCATTACTCCCCCTGTCATCAGCAATTAGTTTTTCACATGTCTTCTCTCCCACTTTGACATCAATGGCAAAGGGCACATATTTGCAATCTTTACTCCCCTTTTTATTTTAGACTAATCTCCAACATTTGCATACTGACTACTCCTTAGAGTAGTATTTTCTCAACATCAATCTGGATCTCAAGATATGACTGAGAATTCCACCGGACTGATGCACCTCAATGCATCTTAGTTCTTATTCAGAGGGTTAATAACACCTAACTTCTCTCTGAGATACTCAAAGGTATCCTTGGGAAGAGGCTTAGTGAAGATATCTACAATCTAATCTTTGGAAGACACAAACTCCAACTTGACTTCATTCTCATTTACCTTCTCTCTCAAGAAATGAAACTTGATAGATATATGCTTTGTCTTTGAATGCAACATTGGATTATTTGAGATGCTTATTGCACTAGAATTATCACAAAAGATTGTGACTGGCTCCAAAAACACAATTCTGATGTCCTTCAACATTTGCTTCATCCACAGAGCCTGAGTACAATTATTTTCTGCTGCTATATATTCTACTTCTGTAGTAGATAGAGATATTGCCTCTTGCTTTTTACTCATCCAAGAGACCAATCTACTTCCCAAGAAAAACTACACCACCAGTAGTACTTTTTCTGTCATCCACATCTCCTCCCCAATCAGCATCTGTATATGCATGAAGAGTGAAATTGTTATCCTTTGGATACCACAATCCATAATCAATTGTCCCCTTGAGATATCTAAAAAATATTTTGACTGCCACAACGTGGGATTCTTTTGGATCATCTTGAAATCTAGCAACAAGTCCAATGGCATTCATGATGTCAGGTCTAGTCTGAGTCAGATAGAGCAATCCTCCAATCATTGATCTATACCTTTTCTGATTTTGCCTTGGGGGAGTCATCATCTTTACTTAACTTGCATCCGGTTACCATAGGTGTACCTACTGGCTTTGAATCTTCCATTCCAAACTTCTTCAGCAATTCTTTCACATGCTTGGACTGAGATATAAAGATACCTTTATTTGACTGAACAATTTGCAGACCTTGGAAGAAATTCATTTCTCCAAACACTGACATCTCAAATTCACTTTTCATCCGATCAGCAAATGCTTTGCACATACATTCATTTCCACCAAAAATGATATCATCAACAAAGACCTCAACAATTAGGATGTCCTCATGATTAATCTTAAAGTAAAGATTACTATCAGCAATACCTTTGCTAAAACCTATCTTAAGAAAATATTTATTCAATCTTGCATACCAAGCTCTTGGAGTTTGCTTGAGTCCATACAAGGCTTTTCTCAGTCTACAAACCATATCTCCTTGATCAGACAACTAAAATCCTTCTGGTTGCTCAATGTAGACTTCTTCCTCCAAATCTCCATTCAGGAATGCTGATTTGACATCCATCTGATATACTTTAAAATCTCTAAAAGAAGAAAATGCAAGAAACAATCTAACTACCTCTATTCTTGCCACCGAACCAAAAGTTTCTTCAAAATCAATTCCTTCCACTTGAGAATAGCCTTTGCATACCAACCTTGCTTTGTTTCTTACAACTTCACCATCTTCATTTAGTTTATTCTGGAAGATCCATTTGGTTCCAATCACATTTTTGTCCTCGGGTCTAGAAACAAGATCCCAAGTGTGGTTCTTTTCAATTTGCATCAATTCTTCTTCCATTGCTTTTACCCAGTTTTCATCATTGTAGGCTTCACTTACTGATTTAGGTTCAATCTTTGAAATCAAACAAATCTCTTCTTGATCTTTAGCAACGCTTCTCCTAGTTTGAACACCTTTATTTCTATCTCCTTTGATCTTCAAGATGATTCATTCTTACATACCTGGGGGTTTTGGGAATTTCTTGAACTTCTATTTCTTGAGCTTGTTCCTCAACATATGTACTATTTTCTTGAGTTCCTGGAGTTTCCAGATCAATCTGAATCTGAGTTAGAGTTTGAACTTACCTTCCTTGACTTTGACTTTCATCTTGATCATCTAAATCATATCCGCAGAACCTGGAATGTCCTTCCTTGCTCTCATCAATTCTAACATTAGCACTTTCAACAATCTTTCTCAACCTCTTGTTAAAGCACTGGTAAGCCTTACTTTGAGTAGAGTACCCCAAAAATATTCCCTCATCACTTCTTGTATCAAACTTGCCTAAATCCTCATCTCTTTTGATATAGGATTTACTACCAAAAACTCTAAAATATCTCACAGTAGGAGGATGACCAAACCATAGTTCATAAGGGGTCTTACTAGAATTGCCTTTGATCTGAACCCAGTTAAGAGTGTAGACAACAGTACTTATAGCTTCTCTCCAATAAACTTGAGGAACATTTGTTTCCATCATCATGGTCTGGCAGCTTCTTGAATGGTCCAGTTCTTTCTTTCCACAACTCCATTTTGTTGGGGAGTCCTAGGACCAGATAACTGTCTTTTTATGCCATGCTTTTCACAGAAAGCATCAAACTCACCAAAAGTAAATTCTCCACCTCTGTTAGATCTTAGACATTTCAATTTTTCACCAATCTCATTTTCCACCATCACTTTGAACACCTTAAATTTGTCAAGAGCTTCTGATTTTTCTTTTAGGAAAGTTACCCACATCATCCTGGAGTAATCATCAATTAGCAACATGAAATATCTATCTCCTTGCACACTCCTAATTCTAGCAGGACCACAGAGATCAGTATGTACTAGTTCCAATCGTCCACTTGAAGCTTGTTCCTTACTTTTGAATGAAATTTTGTTCTATTTCCCCAATTGACATTCTCTACACATGCTATTAGGTTTCACAAGTTTTGAAAGATCTCTTACAGCCTAAGTGGTACTTGTTTTGACAATGTTATCAAAATTCACGTGACACATCCTCCTATGCCATAACCAACTTTGATCTATCTGATCAATCAAACAACTTTTTCCAGACTACTTAAATCAAAAATGTTACCTCTAGTTTGAGTACCGGATGCAATTTCAATTCCGGAGCTCTCTAAGATTCTACATTTTCCATCCTTGAATCAAAGATCATAACCTTTGTCAACCAACTATCCAACACTGAGAAGATTATGTTTCAGTCCTTCCACATACATAACATCATTAGTGCTATTCTTACCATCAAAAGAGATGGATCCTCTACCACGGATTCTACCAGCTGAGTTATCTCCAAATTTCACAAGCTCTCCTTCATAATTTTCAAAATTCACAAACTTACTCTTGTCTCTAGTCATATGATGAGAACATCCACTATCAATCACCCATTCATCTTTCTCAATAACCTGAGCAGCCAAGGCACTTTCCATATTTGCATAGCTAGCAGATTCAGTAGACACTGGATCTTCTTCTTTGATGGAAATGAACACCCAATCATTTTTAGAGGAACCTCCATGATCAGATTCATCATCTGTGACTCCTTCTCTGACTTCTTGGAAATAGTAACATTTGTTCTAATTTTTATATCTGCTAGGATTTGGTTTTGAAAACCTCTCCAGACATCTTGAGGCAAAATGACCAATCTTATTACAAGCAAAACATTAGAGTGGCAATTTTCTTTCATACTTACCGATTCCTCTTGGTAATCTTTTGGTAAGAAGAGCTTCAAGATCCTTCCTTGTTTTCACGAATCTATTTGATCTTGCAGAAGAGCTTTCACCTGGATCATATCTTTGTTTTCCATATACACTGGCCTTAAATGCAGATTCAGACTTGGGAAGAGAATCATCAAACTCACTTAATTCAAAAGATGAAATTTTGCCAACCAATTGATCTCTTGTAACTTCTGAGACAGTCTTGATCTCCTCTATAGTAGCAACCTTATGTTTGTATGAATCAGGTAAATATCTGAGCACTTTTGATAAAATCTCTGATTCTTTGAAAGTTCCACCAGGACACCTGATATGACACACAAGTTCATTTATCTTTTGCATGTAGATTGTGATGTTTTCATCTTCACTCATCCTCAAAGTTTCAAATTTTCCTCTCAGACTTTGTAGCTTGGCACATTTGACAAATTTATCGCCTTCATACAGATTCTCCAACTTTTTCCAAATTTCATGAGCAGTTTTTAGACCAAAGACATTTGTCATTTCTGAATCAGTCAGGGCACTCAACAAGTCTTCTTTAGCTTGAAGGTTACTTTTAGCATCCTTGATTTGATCTGGAGTTGAAGGACCTTTCTCTAAAGGTTTATACTCAACACTGCTTATCACCCAATAGGCATCACCCATGCATTAGAAATGGCACTCCATGCGATTCTTCCAAATAGAATAATTTGTTCCATCAAATCTCAGACTATCCTTCTTGTAGGTCGACATCCTGGATCTCCTCAATCAGTCAAGCTTTAATAAGAGGATCTGGCTCTGATACCAGTTGTTGGAATTAGACCAGACAACTGAGAGGGGGGTGAATTAGTTGTCCCACAAAATAAATTTTTTCTACTTTTAACCTTCTTTATTAACTTACTATCAAATTAATGATATAAACATTAAAGCATAGATCAACAACATATGAGTAGAAACATAATCAACACACTTGACACTAAGATTTTGACGTGGAAACCCAGTTAAGGGAAAAACCATGGTGGGGGTTAACCCACAAAGATTTGTACCCTATTAAAAGTACTTTAGAAAAGTAGAAGGCACATGCCTTCCGGTGCATTGCTCATAGCTCACTGCTCAAAAGAGAGGCTCACTACCTACATAATTTATTTAGAACAGAAAGGATTAACTGAGAAATAGCATCTACTTCATGCCTGATTCAGTTTTAATGAATGCTCACAAAACTTCTGTTTTACCCCAAATTCTTCTTTACTAACTTTTTCACTCTACGCTGCTCTCGCTCCTTTTCTTCTCTACTCTGCTTCTGATCCTTTATTCAGATTTGATCTGTTTTACTCAAGGATGATTTTTAACAACTCTTCAACAAATATTGATACACTTCATCAACCTTGGAATGATCAACAAGGTCAGCTAAACTTAATGCGGATCTTTAAACTGTCAGCCAAACATAGCTAAGACTTGAATCCTCCTCTACTAACACACTAGGCTTCATAAAATGATCTTTAGATCATCCGCAACACGCTAGGAACATCCGGTCGGCTCAGACTGGGAAGAACATCAACTTCAAAGAGGAATCTTCAATAACAAGCTCAAACGCCAATGCAGACCTCCAACATAGTAGCCACATGATCCAGAGACCTCCACAAGCACATTGAATTCACCAATAACATCCACTCTAAACCAAATTACCAGAATCATTTGTATCTTCCTCCAGAACCTCAAGAATACTGTCTGCCATGATTGTCAAACTAGAAGGATGGCTTGCGGACCTCCAAACCACAAACCACTGGAGTTGATGATACACACTAACTTCCCAAACATGCTTTCAGATCCACAAACCATAATATTTCACTGTGGAGCAATCTAGACCAACTTACTATCACTCTGTCTTTTCTGAATACGGCAAGATCTAGTTCTACTCAGATGGCCATAACTTCTTCAAATCTTCATGCAGACTTCTCAATTCTTAACTGGAACAACATCTCACAATCCTCTACACAGCCATAAGGTCCGCAAACATTGAGTCTTCATTAATTTTCTCAATATTCTCAACATTCTAGTCTCCTGAATAGGCAACAAAATAAGGCACAGTTGACACCAATGACAACAAAAATATGTTAACATCAATGACAACACCGCTTAGGCACATATTTCCAACATCCACTACCCCATTCCATTCACAGGGAATGTGACAGAAAGAAATAAAATCCAAGGAAGCACACAAATTAAGAATCTGTTTTATAATAACAGCCAAATGCCAACTAACATCCTCTAACTGGTGCCTTTTCAACAAAGTTACCACCACCTGAGAATTTGACTCACAAATGATCTGTCTCCACTCAAGAGCACAACCCTGCTCCATAGCATATAAAATGGGAAGAGCCTCCATCACATTGTTAGTATACCAACCCTTATAAATAGAAAAAATAAACTCCACAGTACCAGAACCAGTCTACCCAACACCTCCAATACCAGCATGGCCATGATTTCCATGAGAAGAACCATTCGTATTGATTTTCAACACACCCTAAGGAGGAACACACCAATGCCCCTCCCTATTTATCTTCTGAAGAGGATGTCGACGTATATTTCTCATCATCTGTCTAGCACTCAGAGTAGCACCCCTCTGAAGAGGAAGATTGAGACGAGTGCAATAGGCAACCTCTTTAGGATCCACACCCTTAGCCAAGTCACACTTAGCTGAAATAGTTTCTCCCAACAAATGAAGAATCTTCCACCATAAATGTTGGACAATCAGCTTCACATCTTGAAAAATTATGCGATTCCTTTCTAGCCAAATATGCCATATAATAAAAGTTGGACCAAGAGCCCAAGTAACTTGAAATAAAGAGGTCTTAACAAGGGCCTTCCCCTGCCGAGCAAAAAACTCTATCAAAGAAGAGATATGCCAACAAGCCTGGTTCCACACAGCCCACCAAAGGTGCAAAAGCCTCCTAGAAAAGGAACATTGGAAGAAGAGATGAGAAACACTCTCTTCACAATTACAACATAAACCACACATTGAGGGTCCCAATAAATGTTAAATGATGATATATAATACCTTCATAAAATTATGAAAATCATGTGTTTTAAATCATGTGATATGTCCATCAACTGTAAAAGCTTTAGCCAATGATGACCCACAGCCAGTAGGTGTCCCTATTGATTGGATGACATTTTTTAGTTGGTCTAGCTCTTTTTTTTTTAAATCCATGGAGCTTCTGCATATGTTTCATTTTCCTTGTTTGGCCACAAATGTTTTCTATCAATTTTGGTACACGAAAGAGAAATATCTCTCCTTGAAGACAAGGTGTCCTTCTCTTTACTTGTTATGTGTCAAAATATAGAATCTGGGACATTTTTGAAGATGTGCATAGGATCTAATAGGTAAGATATTAATAGTTCCTTCCAATAAGGGAGCTCATAAAATATGGATTTCATTTTCATTCCTTCTAGCATATTAACTACAACTTGTTTTGGTTCTTCAATTGAATCACCCCAATCAAAAAAATCCTCCCAAGCTTTCAATTTAGCATCTTCATACTTCTTAAGTCAATCACCTGGACCCATAATCATGGGAGGGCCTCTATTTTTAACTTTTCCATCAAATTGATTCTTCAAGCGATTTCTAAACTTATGATCTAGTGGTAGAAAAAACCTGTTGTTTCTGTAAATAAATTTATGTAGATCTTTAGAATACTGCCCTTGAAATTGTTCTAGACATCTTGGACATGCAAATATCCCCTTTGTTTGAAGCCCTGCAATTCAATAAGTAATGTTAATAACATCAAAAAAATAGTATAAAACTAAGTATGAAAGTTGGGATGAAAATAAATTATGAGTGTAAATACGTAAATATTTTATCTTACCAGAAAAAACACCAAGTCCTGGGAAACCATGAATAGTCCAACATAGCACACCATACAACATGAAGGACCTATTTGATGGAGGACGTGATATGTCATATATTCTTATGCCTTTCCATAACAGTTGCATCTCATCAATAAATGGTGCAAGATAAACATCCATGTTTTTAACTTGATATTTTCCTGGAACAATGAGAGTTAGCATAAGGTGCTCTTTTCTAACACTCATCCATGGGAGAATATTGTATGCTATAACTCCAACTGGCCAAACACTAAAATTTGAGCTCAGGAAAGAGAATGGACACACTCCATCAATTGCAAGACCAAACCTGATACTATAGGGTTCATCTTTGAATTTTCTTGGCCATTTTTCCTCGATCTGTTTCATTGTTTTGGAATCGGCTAGAATTCACATGAATCCATCTTTACTCCTGTTCTTTGCATGCCAGTCCATCAATTGTGCAAGTGACTTGCAAAAAAACATTCGTTGAAGTCTAGGTATAATTGGCATGTGATGTAAAACCTTCTTTGGAACTGTAGGACCTTATACATCTGTATGATATCTCTTCTCTTTTCATACAGGGCATTCTACCTTATTATGATATTCATCTCTGTATAAAATTCAATCATTTTTACATGAATGAATTTTCTTATATTCAATCCCCAACTCAACCAACAATAGACGTGCCTCTCTGCAAGTTGATGGCAACACATTCTCTTCAAGGAATATTTTAGTTTTTAGTGCCATGTAAAATTGCCAGAGATTAAATCAATTGAATGTTTGACTTATGATGAACATGTTTGATATGTCAATCTATACTAGGACTATTTATATACAATATATGGTATTAAAATCCCCTTAAAGAAATATAAACGAAGTGGATGAATGTTTACGAATTATGTACACCAATTGACAATGAAAAGTAAGAAATAGATTTCAACTCACTTCAGTAGGGTAGTGAATGCTTTGTCTAACCAACCAAATAGTGACTTGATTTCTAATAATATTAATGTGCATGCCAATTTTGAGGTTCTACTTGCACCCGACTTGAACACAGGTGTCTTCGCTACTTGCTTGATGGAGTCTTTCAGGTTGTTATCATCAACATTACGTTGGTGGTAATTACCCCTGCTATCATCGTTACTATCAACCATATGATCATTATTGTCATCATTATTTCCATCCCCAAAGAAACATGTAAGCATTTCATTCAATCCTTCTTCATGCATTGCATTTTCACTATCATGATCATCATCATTAAGGATAGGTGGCATGTCATTAGTGTATGTGAATCTCATCAGCTCTTCAAATTTATCAGCTGGTAGTATTCTCTTCAATGTTGCTCTTTTCACCCTGGTATTGTTTAAAGGATGGTTTGGACCATCCCATCCAAATCTTAATAACCCAGTTGGATCTTGGGTATTAGTATGTGTTTCATTAACATCTTCTACCTATCAACAAAAGCAAGCATTATTAATGTTTGGCAACAATTGGATAAATCATAAATGTATCAATTTCAAAGAAATATAATCAAATATGACTTAAAAATATAAATATAAATTGTATGAACATATATACATCAATTGAATAATGGAACATTATTTTATAGACTACCTTTTTAATACAATAATTTAAATAAAACACAATTTTGACAACATAGTTTATAAAACATCAGTCTACACTCATTTATTATTCTTTGGTTTTTTGCCCTTAAGAACATCCTTAGGGAGACCTTGTTCTTCCCTTTTCTTTCGCACAGGAGTGTGTTTTAAGGGGTGATCAATCAATAACCCATCCCCAATGGTAAGGTCCATAATAGCCTCAACCATTATCAATCTATCAACCTCTCTTTCCATATATCCATCTTTATCATTTATAACCTCAATAATTTGACAATTCGGTCTTATAGTAGGGTCCCTTCCCTTACCACTATTTATATATCCTGTAATATTTTTATGTGTGTATGCACATCCATCTATATACATAAGATGACCTCTATTCATTTATTTTCCACTTTCCAATTGGAGACGATGTGTATACATATTCAAATTTAGACCATTTGCTGACATGCTAGGCTTATATTCTGTTAGCCTTCTCCATTCACCACTGTAATATGATGGACCATAATATGGAATTAATCTCCTAGTGGTTTGTTCTGAATTGTTTCTATGTTTAGATCCCACATGTACATTTTGGACAATAAAGAGGCCTAGATTCGCTCCATTAATATTGGAGGGTCGTATCATGTAGCTATATCCCCAAAATTGAAACACCTTGTACACTCTAGGTAGTTGTTGATCACTAGGCCAAGTGCAATATAGTCGACGATCAAATGTCTCTTTGTAAATTGATCTCAAACTTAGGGGCAAGTCATCAACTCCATCACATTCATTCGCATAGTGTATGTAGTCCACTTTTTCCTTGTATTTAGGCAAATTATGCATCTTTAAACCGGTTCTTGTTCTGTTACTTTTTTTCATCAATTCCTCATCTTTCGAGCTAGTATATTGGCACATATTTTTGTTAGATGTATCATTTAATAAATGATCATTGCCCTCTAGGCTGGAATTTGGTGATCCAGGAAACTTTAAACTAAGAACTTATCCTGCAAGTATCCATTAAGAAAAAATTAGTTATTTAAATAATATAAAACAATGTTTAAACGAAGTATACATGTAATTTATATCAAATTAGAAAATTCATTACCACAATTCATATTGGATTTGAATCAATTGTAGGAGGCATACTACCAACTGGAAGCTCATCATATATGTAATGTCTTTGTACAATTGCTCATTTGAATTGTTTCTTTCCACAACATACAGAACATCCACAAACAACAATTTTCTCAAAGTATTCATCCCATGTACTATAGTCCTAACCAACCTCTTGTTCAATGCAATCATTTGTTGTGTCTACAGGATCCATTGTCATATCCTCTTCCACCCACTATCCTCTACGTGATTTAATAGTTTTAGGTCCACGTCCATGTACATATCTTGTTCTTTTTCTTATTGAATGCTCAGTCTCTGCATTTGCTCCAATCTCCATCTAAAATAATCAACAACATGCATTAATTTATGTCAAGATTGGATAATACATTATAAATTTCAATAATACTGTGAAAAAAGATGGACATATCACAAAATGCCATTGGACCATTTTTTCCTAAGTTAAGTCAAAATTTGAGTACCTGATGTCCCGCTTCATCCGTTGTGTCCTCATTTGATATGACATGATCTGTTGCCATGGCCTCGTCTGGCCCCTATAATACACAACATAATAAATAATAACATTTAGTACACCAATTATATCATTTCAACGAATATGCTATCCAACACAAAACCTCACTTTAGTCATATATTTGACATATTGTTATCATGTTTTGGCAATCCTAATTTTTAAACTTTTCGCTTGATCATAGAATCACATTTAATCACCATTCTTGTGCATTTTCAACCAATAAGTTTGACCTCAGAGGCCTCATGGACAAAAAAATGACTTTATCTCCTCTATGTTGTAGCATTTGTGAATTCATAAACACATTCCTCCTTTGGTTGAGGTTGCTTTCTCTTCTTACCTCTATTGTATCTGCAGATTTCATTGTCATATCTATTTCCACCCACTTTCTTCTCTGTGATTTAGTAGTTCTATGTCGTCCACATCTTGTCTCCATGGCCTCCTCTAGATCCTATAATACACAACAATGACAATAGTCACATAACATTTGTACACCAAGAGAATATTGTTGAAATTATCTTGTTAATATGCTTGCTTTTCATTAAGATGCACTATGAAAAACAAAGTAGGACATTGCAACATTTTGCTCTTCACAAAAAGTTTACACGTGGAATCTTGACAACTAGAGCTCAAATCTTATGATTACAAGATGACTACAAATTCACATCAAAAAGACATTTATTTACAAGATGACTACAAATAAAACCTATTACTAATAATTTTAGTTGGTTCTCTACCTTACACTTCTTCCACAAATTCATTAAAACCATAGATATTTTCTCTTTGAAAACTAGAGATTGGATTCCTTATTCTTGATTGAAACCTACTTTACATTGGATAGTGTGAGAATATTTATCTTAGATAAGATCCAAAACTTTAATTCTTAATTTTTTATTTTTCATGATTGGTGTTTATCTTTCATAGAGGCCGTGGTGAAAGTAGTTGGCTTGGTTATGTAGAAATCCCCTCATCAAATAAAAGCCAACAAATATTTACAAATGGCACAACCCATATAAGACTTAGCAATTTACTACAACTTTAATGAAAGATTGATACATAGCATGACCTACTTTATGTTGTATGGAAATCATATTTGTAGCCTAATATGTTATGTTTTCATAATTAGTATTGCATGGAAGTCTAGCCACTAGCTAAAACCTTTGACATCTTGATTGATTTAGCTAGCATGTATATCTTCATTAACCAAGAAAAGACATGAGATCTGAATTTATTTGTTTGATATGTACAAGAGTTTGGTTTTCAAGTTACTAAAACACAATACAACTTTTTCTAAGTTCCATCAAATTATGTTTTTATTATGTAAAGTTTCTAGGATGTATCCATTTTTTTCCAAGCTAGTTGGTGGTATGTTGTCACACTAGATTCCAATGTTATAAAACCCTTACTACTTAAACGTTTACCTCAATTCCAAATATTTGCATGAGGAACATTTTGATTTGGCATAGCTAGGCACTAAATTAGGCACACTTTGCACCGCCTTTGGCGCCCCAAAGAGATTATATTTAGGGCTGAAGCGCTAAAGTCGGCGTTAACTACGACAACTATAGGGTCGACTATAGCACCGACTAATGAATCAAAAACAAAAAATTAAAAATTCCCGCCTGTGTTAAAAGCCTAAACTTCATTATCCTTTTAATCTCTAAAGATCCCTATATCCTGTGCATTTGAAAGCCAAACCTTCATTTCTTTACTGAATTAAAGGAAAGCAGTGAAAATTTTTCTTCAATTTCCTCCAAAAAAATTCAAGTATAATCTTTAACATGGAACATTTAAAATTCAATTCTTTAACTTGAGTGGAAATTGATGCATTGTATTAAGTTTTGGATGAATTTATCATTTCCTTTAGGGTTTTGAGAGATTGAAATTTGTGCTGCAATTCGACACTACATTTCATGCCTGTGACTTCCTCTCTGCAGTAAAGGTTCAATTTTAGCACTCATTTCTTCTTTTTACATCCTTTCCCCTACCTTTCATACTCCATATCATGCCTAAACAATTGTTTTGTATAGAATTAGTGAACCATTGAATGTTTATTTCTAGAAAACAATACACTGCAAGCAAACAAATTCCTCAAGTTGAAGAAGAAATTCCAAAAAGAGAGTCAATCAAGGTAAAGCTTACTCATTAATTGCCCATTTCTTTTAATTTCTTTGATTGGTGGCTTGCTTTAATACCACAAAACAAAACTTTCATACCACAAACTAGACGAAAACTTTCATACTTGGCAGTGTGTACTTCGTTTGCCTCCACAAACTGGACAAAAATAATTTGCCCTAGGTCACCTCAAAATGTCAATCAATAGAGGGAAGGGAGAAAAGGGAGCAGACTCTTGCCATAATGAGGTAATTCATTATCAATTTATAGATTTGTAAATGTTTCCATTATTTCTTTGATTTTTAGTTTTTAGTTTTTTATTTCTAAATTTAAAAGAAGAAATTTATTTTATATATATAGGGACATGAGACTGACAAAGATAAAGAGGCACTGGCTTCTATATTGGGGGTAGAGGCAGTGAACAAATTAGATGGTGTGGACTTGACAATGCTTACTAGATACATAGAAAAATGATCTAGTAAATCCCCTAAAACATTGCAACCAAATCAATTGTGTCAAAGGGAATCAATTGATTCCCCAGCTAGTCCTAGATCGAGCAAAAGATCCAGGAGGAAACCAATAACAATAAACTATAAGAATGTGGAATAGGGAGCAGAGACTTCCAATGTCCTAGCCACTCCTGGGACATAGACTTCTTCCACCACACCATGTTTTGCATCTTGTATTGGTAGCTTTGATACCAAGATAGAATACAATGTGGTTTCAGGGGAAGTCCGAATGATAGATGTTGGAAAAACATTTGTGAATAGGTTGAAGGAATTATGCCTTCAATGGTTCAAAGAACATATACATTTGCCATTCTCAAAGATAGCCATGCACCTGCAAAAAGTAGTTATCCATGACATGGAGACTTAATTTGGCATAGGTTGGTGTGTAACGAAGATAAAGCTACGAATGTCTCAAAACTGCAAGAGATTTCAGTGCAACCAAACAAAGACGATAAAAATACTCCCTCACAAGATAAGGCTCAAAAAAAGGCCAATTGATGTAAGTGTGAAAGTATGGAAAGAGCTTGTAAAAGCATATGAGAAGTTTGATGCACAAAGGAAGTTCGGTGAGGAGAGTACGCAGGTATTTGAATTTGCTCATAAGATTATATCAAATTTATTAAATGATTTTTAAATTTTATTTGTGCATAGTTAAATTGAATTAGTATATGTTTCAAGACAAGGGCTCCAAGGCTAGGCTTGACAAACTTTGTGCTATGCATCACAGTGGCTAGAAAGGTTTACAGGCCTTGCTCTGTACATTTGTAAGTATATTTAATATGTTAAATGATATTTTTTTATTTCCTAGGAAAAAGTAAATCATTACATATTAATTAGTTTAACTAGTCCATGTGCCATGTTTTGACAGGAGGAGAAACATGGCCGGCATCCAATGCAATTTGAAAAGGAAATGTTACAAAGCAAAAAGTGGACTAATTTTGTAATCTGGATGGAGAACGAGGTATCAATAGTTGACTTTCAATAAATTAGTTGGATATTGTTGTGTTAATATGTCAATTTGCATTTCTTGTGTTGAGTTGTTTATTGATGCATAGGATGAGTTCTAAAGTGCTTCTCTGTTGGGCCCTAGATCCCACTCAATTGTCCCATTATTTCATGTTGAGGAAAAAAATATTGTTTTCCTTAAAGGGCAGTGGGTGGCATTCATGCCTTATTTACATCGCATCTTTTAATTAATGACCATGGTCTTTTAATATCTCTAAAGTGTCCTCATTTAAGTTATGAGTTGTATCATTTGAGTAAATTAGTCCCATGTTGATTTGATTTATATTCTTTTTTCTCAAATTTGGTATCTCAAGGAGTGCTTCCTTGGTATCTCAAGGAGTGCTTCATTGAATTCATGTTGCCATTCTTCTAAGTGATCCACATGCATCTTTGCCATCCTTCCTCACAATGCTACCATTCTTTTAACATGTAAGAATGTTTTGATGCATCTTGGTAGGCATCCTATAGATCTAACACATCCTTGTAGAACTCCTTTTGCACCAAGGTCAATCCATCATGGATTTATAATGCATATTCCATGAAATCACCTATGTCATACCTTGCAGCCTTGTAGTATTCCACTTGATGTTTCAAGTGCTCAATTTCCTTCTTATGCCCTTCCATTTCTCATGTCATTTTAAGGATGTTTGATTCATTTGCTTGTGTTTTGGTGACCCTAGTCATAGCCCTAGCCATTAGATCCATATCATCTACATCCATTACCATTACTTCCATGGCTTCATTAAATCTCAAGAGTATAGTATGACATGCAACTTCTTGATCAACAACATGTCAGGTACATGCTTGGGAAAAGTATGCAGTGCCTTTGTGGTGCCATCGATCTTCCTATATGTTAACAACTCATATAGGGAGTAATCTTTTAGGTTCTCCAAGATTCTGATCATGTCTTCAGACAACCTAGGGAACCTTTTCTCAAATAATAGCTCATGCAAGGGAGCAAAGAATCGGTCACAGATGTGCTCATATTTGGATGAATATTTGTGCTCCCATCTATCCTAGAAATAAACATGGACAAAACAAAATGGGATGCTCCATGTCCAATTCATCCCCAAAGAATTTATTAGCTACACAAATAATATAACACAAGTAAGAGGTTGTATAGAATTTTGGCTTTGTGCCCACTGGAGGAGACTCAACTCTCGTTATTTCATTGCACAAAGTGAGTGACAAAACAACTACCTAGTTTAAAATTGGCCCTTCTTTAAGAAACATATGTAGCAATGAGACTTAGGATTCTTGAAAATGAGAAGCATCCTTCTCCCCATATAACCTGCTAACTAGGGCCACTATGTTTGTTACTGAACCCTTGAGGTTGATGGAAGGGTACCATTTAGTGTTCCTAGAAGTTAATTGTCTAACTCCTCTTGAGGTTTAGGCTATGTTTCAGGGTTGAAAACTAGGCACTTTTGTTGTAACATCCACTTCTAGGACCTGTTGGGTCTTTCTCTCTGAATCAACAAAGGGTTTGCTAGTTCCAATGCACAGGTAGATTCGGCAAACAAATACAGGAGGTTACGTGAGCTACCTCCCCTTCACTTATGGTTCTGCCGCACCAAGGGGGGCATCCCTATAGCTAAAGATTTGACTTTTGACTCACCCAATAGAAAGATTTAGCTTTACAATCACAAGTAGAATACTCTCATGTATGGACCAAGATTTACATGATAGATCACAAGGTTGGCAAATTTCTTGGACATATCTGACTGGTTAGGAATGAGAGTATGCAGGGGTCCTATTTCTACTCCTACAACTAACAGGTTGGAATTATGAAATGATTTGTATTTATGTTTTGGAGGCAAGACAGGGGGTTTTGGATCATAACTACTACACAAGGGCAGACCGGTGCCTATCTCAGGGCAAGGAGTCAACTAGACGTATACAAATGAATTATTTGCACTGGCATTTAAGTTTCAAGGGGTTAGGACTGGTATTTGCCTTACAAACACCACCCAAGAATGAGCATTTAGCTGTCTCTACTTACAAACATCCATGCTGCCATACAATCTTCCTCATACTTAACCTAAAATAGTTTAATCCACTCCTTGAATGGAAGTCAAAAGTCAAGCATGCAATATAGAAATCTATATCCCAGAATCTTAGTAACCCTTAGCAACTAGATTCAAAAGAAGGGATGCATACAACCAATGGAGACAAACAGCTAAACACATGCAAAGAAGCATTTTTGATATAAACACAACATGAAACTGAACATGTATGCAACTTGCATTCAAATACAACTCATCAACTCACAAAAAGAGACAAAACAGCCAACAAATGCTCTATTTTCATTATTCCCTCCAAAAAAATGCCCAAGTCTTCAACAACCAAAAAAAATGAGTAACACAGTTCTCTTATACAGCAAGAACGTGTACTCAACAATTAATTACATGGTCACTTCAAAATTTTGCCAGATACATCACACCATCAAAATGGCGTCTAAAACATTCAATGCAGCTGGCAAAAAAAGAAGGAAAAGCAGGTGAACTCAAGAAACACGCGGTTGACTGGAGATTTTCTCATTAAAAATGGTAGGTGGCCCGTCATTCCATCGACCATGCCTCTGCAAATTTGCCATTAATGGCCAACCTACCCACAGCTTCTGCAAATGTAGTTGTTTGCATGCTTTGGAACTTTCACGCCTGGAATGCAGCTGCAAATGCAAGAAATCCTTTGCTTTCTGAAATTTTGAAACAGGGTTGTCGATTCCTTCTTCCCACCGAGATCTACAGCTTCAAATCATGCCAAAAAATTGTCGGCCAATTAAAACATGCCATGTAGGTAGCTTTTCTCCTTTTTTGACTTTTCGCAGCGTGAACAATACATTTTTACCTTTTCGCCCATTTTTGCCTTTTAATCTTTGTATATGCAGTTGTATATACATACAACTACCTTGGGACACGTGGCAACTTACCATTGGATCTCTATCGCTAAGCATTGGCCTCTTCATTAGCAATCCATTGTATCTTTTTTTTTGCATCTGTGGTTGTATATGCAATTGTATATACATACAATCACCTGCATACAAGGGCGGACCCCAAAACTTTATGAAACAATCTGAAATTACCATTGGGTCTGAGCCTTGCATCTCCTTCCTTGTACATCACTTTGTATATTACACATACAATGTACAATATACAACCCACGGACCCCAAATCATTATGAAGCACTTTGCAACCGCTATCGGGTCCGGGCCCTATATCTAACTCCTTTTGCATATCGGCATATACAAGCACTTCACCATACAAACTGCGGACTCAATGCTGAATTTGCCAAATTTGATTTGCCAGTCAAGTCCGCCTTGCATATCACTTTGTATATAACCATTGTATGTGCCGACATACAATGCAAACATACCTACAAGGAAAACATACATTCACCTATGCCTGTATCAACTAGAATGCATATTCATTTCGGGTCCGGGCCCCGTATCTCGGGAATGTATATTCCCTTGTATATGTGATTGCATGTGCAAAGATACAATCACATATACATGCAATTGGTGGACCCCATCTTAGTATCTGACCTTTGCACATTGACTTTGCATATTTCCTTTGTATGTTGCCACCGATGTATCTTTTGCTTTGTATATCTGCTTGCATCTTTCCTCTTTGCATCATCGGCCATCGGAAAGACTATTAGTTGAGCTATCGATGCATATTGTTTCACCAATGATCCTTTTGCATATTCTCCTTGTATGTGCATTGGCCTATCAGTGAGACTCTTGCATGAGTCGCCAATACACATTGTCACGTCGAAAATCCCCTTGCATGTGGCAAATGTATAAGACCCTTGCATCTTTTTCTTTGCATGTGCGCTTTGTACATCACCTTTGTATGTCTTCCTTGTATGCTTCATCCTTGTATCTTGCTCTTGTATCTTCCCTTTACATATTCAAACATACAACGACAAATGTATATGCGAATATACATTCGAAAACGCATACACAAATACCAAGCATGAAACTAAGAAACCCTGTGATGGAAAATACTTGAAGCTAAAAGATTTATGGGTTTTTCTAGGTTTTGGGAAAAGATTCTTTAGGAAAGATTTTGGCAAATTTTTCAAGACACAGCATGAGTATTTGAAGAATTTAAGCTTTCTCTCCTTCTATTTAGGCTTTCTCTGATCAAACTTCTTTAATAGGAGGGAAACAGGAATATTTTGGGGTAGGCAAAATATGACAACAGATACATGCATACAACTGGAGGCCAAGGGACATAAATTTGAGGGTTTAAATAAAAGACCAATAGATTTTTAAGCTCGAAACCCTAACCCTAGGTGGGCACCACCATTGGCTCTGTCTGGGGACGTATGCCTCTTGTAGGCATGGCGAGAACTCCAAAACTCTGGGATGCAGACCGGTCCCCTATCCATTGGGCTACAGAGTCGAACACTGCACCAACCTGCATCATAGATCACATTTTTGAAACAAACTTGGTGGCCTAGGGCCACCAAAAAGGAAGAACCATAATTTCCCTTTGTCAAATACCCTATTTTCATCTGATTTCACTGGATCAAGCCTGAAGATACTGCCATGATCTACCCACAAATAAACCTTGTCATTTGCATATTCAAACATCTCGTTGGGCTTGCCCTTGTCAACATTGCCTCTGTCAACCTCATGCAAGCAACCTTCATGATATATGTTGGTCTCTCTTTCATCAGGATCAAAATTAGAATCCTTATCAGTAACAGTACCTTGATTTTCACCATACTCAACCATATCCTCATCATTATATGTATCATTTGCATGGAAGAGGGTTGATCCAAGTGTTTTAGCTTCATTATAGTATGCCACTGGTTCATAGGTGATGAGTGTCAAATTGCACTCATAAAATACACCCTTTTTGCCTCTCTTTTCCCCTATTCAGTTCATCTTCCTTGTGTCTGCACTCAAATTAGTTAAGCAAGATTGTTCTAATTAGTGATTAATTAAGATAGATTACTTGAGATTAGAATTTCTGATTAAGTGGCTAATGTGCGTGGGATTAATGGAAAAATACAAAATTTCTCTTTCTTTTTGAATCAGCAGGTGTAAATATTAGAAACAACAATTTTTGTGCATCTCCAGAGATCGCCTTCAATGATCTCCGGAGACCATAACAAAGAACAGTGACACCTAGGTTTTGAAGATTTGGGGAAATGACTCTCCGGAGCTTGGCGAATGTCTGGAATATCTCCAGAGCTCTGCGATTGTCTAGAATATCTCTGGAGCTCTGCGAGTGTCTGGAATATCTCCGGAGCTGCAGACAGGAACAGCTATCTTCGGAACCTCCTGAGAATAGGGCATGTTCCAGTCAGAGCTACCAATCAGACACTTCAGCAGCAATCCTAACATCCCCCTTACTTCACTCAAATCATCACCTGAGTGATGAAGGGTCAACTATCAGTTAAACTGCTGAAGTTTTATCTTTCCAAAGATTTTGCATAAGTTACGAATTGAACTAATCTAATATTCTTATTTTCAGGGCTTTGATGCCCAAGTGTATTAAGATCTAAACTTAGACCTCTGAGTGGACTTATGTTCCACTCAAGTCTACCTTTTTGCATGGTGATCTTTCATAAGTTAGATAGTTAAGTACAAATAAGAGATGGTGTCATCTCCTAGAAAGACTGATAGATAAGTTCAGTGATAGATCATCACTCTTTTTATATATACTTACAGAAATAGTAATAAAACAACAATGATAAAATTATTCTGATTTTCAGAGATTTCAGTTCTGTTGTAGCCATACATTTCTCATGAATATAGAAGTGAATGAATTGGACTGAATTTAGTTTAGATCAACTTTTGTGCTGATTTCCTGCAATAGCTTTCAGCCTCAAAGGTGCGGAGCAAGGGCCCACTCTCACCAATCAGGCAGGAGGCTAGTATCTCTGTTTTATTGTTTCAAGCTTTCTTTTATAAAAGTATTTCCTATTTTAGTAGATAGATGCATGTTATCATTCTTTGCTTTGAGTACATTTCCTATTTTATTCTGTTTTACAGCATTCATTACATTTATTCAACAAGCAGATAGATTAGTCATTCTTTTAAGCTTTAGGATTAGCTATAAACTGGTCACTTAGAATCCCTAGTTGCAGACAGCCATGGACACAGCCCTGGTTCTTTGACATCTAAAAATAGATTAAATGATGAGGTACAGCGACAACCCATCATTTTTGGCACCGTTGCCGGGGACTAGTTGTGTTAATTAGGGACACTGAGTTAAACACAATTTTTAGAATAGATCTGTATGGTTAGAGCTAGAGATCTTAAAGGAAGATATATTAAGCAGACACCCCAAGAACACACCATAGGGGAAAGCAGTGAGGTGGTACAAAATCTTGTTGAAGAAGGAAACCTAGATCTTAATTTGGAACCTGCACTTCAAAACAACAATCCCTTAGATCCTACAGATATTCCACTTGCCAATTATATCCAGGAATTACAACAAAAAGTTGAGGCAGATCCTTTGGTAGAACCTAATTTCCTAGAACCTCAGGAAGAAGAACTAGCATTAAACATGGAAAATGATAATCATGGGGAAGAGGAAAATCAGGCCCCAAGAACCTTCTCATATCCTATTGTTTTGGCTGTGGGAGACAATGCTCCCATGAAGAATATCTCACCAGCACATCTGCCAAATTTTAGAGGACTTTCCTCTGAGGATCCAAATCAGTTCTTGTTTGAATTCAAAGTAGTCTGCCAAACTTATGATTATGGATCAGATAACCAGAAACTCAAACTGTTCCCTTCCACCCTAAACGATTCTGCGATGAGATGGTTTATGGGTTTACCCCAGGGTTTTATCCGTTCTTGGGATCAAATGGAAACAGAGTTTTTGGAAAAATACCAAGATTATTGCAGATCCAGTAATAAAAATGAAGAACTCTTTAAAATTAGGCAGGGGGAGGAAGAATCCTTAGAAGACTATGTGGATAGGTTTAATTTTGCCTTGAGAAGGTATGGCAATTTGGTGGATCACTCCTTGGCCAGAACCCTGTTTATAAAAGGATTGGATAAAGAATCAAAACAGGCACTGGACCTAATGGGAAAAGGGAACATTAACAAAATGGAAATACCTGACATAGAGGAACTCTGCAGGAATTATTCCAGAACTCAAGATGGAGTAAGGTCATCCAAAACTTTTAAAGGGAAGAATGAGATAGGACAGTTGATGGAGGAAAATACAAATTTGAAAACAGATATTCTGGTCCAACTAAATACCACATTGGATGGAATTCAAGCAAAAACTAGGACAACTGATCAAAGTAGAGCAACTGAACTGCTTTCCATTTATTGTCCTAGGTGTAGAAACAAACACCTGTTGAGAGAATGTCCTTGAACAAATCAGAGATTTGTCAAATCTGTGATAGGGAACATCCTACTAGTTAGTGTAGTCAACTTCCAACCTTAAAAAGATTGAGTAAAAAGAATGCTGTGATAGAGGAGGAGTTGAACTATGTGGGACAAAAACAAGGTGGAAATTTCCCTTATAATCAGTACCCAAGCTAGTCTTCTTACAGGGGTCCTACTAATTGGGGAAATAATCAGTGGAATCCAGCTTGGTATGGCCCTCAAAATAATCCTCCTTGGGGATAATAGGATTGGCAAAACCAAAATTGGCAAAACCAAAACTGGCAAAACCAGCCTTGGGGAAATCAACAATGGCCACCACAGTTTGGGTCACAAGGCATGCAACCTCAATGGGGTCCTCAACAGGGATATCATCAACAATACCAAGGACAACCTAGACGTTTCCAACCTCAACAACAGGCTTTACTAACGGGATCTTCCAACTCACAGGGTCAAACACAAAATGAACTAGTTAGTCAACCACCTTTACCAGCTCAACCTATACCAAACCCATGAAATAAACAGGGAGCAGCTGTCTATATGACAGAGCAAGAAAATCTGGCTGGAATTAATGCTATAGATTCAAATAATCTCCAGCTGCATTCTGGGAAAGCATTCCCAAGACCTTCTCCTCCAACTATAGTTGAAATAACCAATGATGAGGAACCTGACAATCCATCCAATCAACCCCCAGAGGAGATTACTAACAAAAAGGTGCTAGAAAAATTAACTACAGACAACTCCGGAGTTACTCCTAAAAAGCCAGCTCCGGAGAACAGTCTAAAACACAATTCTGATAAGAGCTCCGGAGATGCTCCGGAGATGGAAAAACTAGCACCCTACCCAGAACGACTTAAACAAAATGCTCCCCAGAGAAAGGTTTTACAAAAACAAATCCAACTCAATTAAGAATCAGAACTTTTACAAGAACTCAAGTAGCTAAACATTGAAATTCCTCTCCTCCAAGCCATCAGAGATGTACCAGAACTAAATCAATTCATCAAACAGTATTGCATCAAAACATAGGGCAGAAAGAAAAGTTTTCCCTCCACAATACAGGTGGAAGGAAATGTAATGGATCTATTGATGGGAGAAATTCTCCTCCCAAAATATGGAGACCCTGGGAACCCTGTCATAACTATTTTCATCTCGGGGGTAGAAATTTCAAATGTTCTGGTTGATTTAGGAGCAGCAATTAATGTGATGACAATTCATACAATGGACAAGTTAGCTCTGTTAGGTATCCAATCCACGACTACAATTCTTCAACTTGCTGATCAGTCAGTAGCTATTCCAAAGGGAGTGATCACTGATGTACCTGTTGTAATAGATTCATGGGAATTCCCAGTGGATTTCTTAATATTGGAACCTAGAAACCAGAGAAATGCTTATCCGATGATTTTAGGAAGGCCATGGCTGGCTACTGCAACAGCATCTATTGATTGTCGAACTGGAGATATGGTCATTTCTAATGGGATAGATTTAAAGAAAATATCTCTGTATCCTCCAGCTAAACCATCGGTGCATTACACAGGAAGAGTATGGGTGGATAAACTGGATAACATGGACAACAGTGCCTCATTAGCTATGCTAACCATTAAGGAACATCTGGGAGAATTAGGAGAAGTATACTATGATACAATGGAAGACTTCACTCACATCCTCATCAACAAAGATGTGATGGAACTCACCCAAGATCCTCAGAGAGAACTTCTCGTTTCTTCTCATTGTACCCTTGCCAACATTATTCCTTGTGGGGAAACCTTTTACAGGGACTTAGCCACCTTCCACATGTTACTCCCACATTCTTGTCCTCTCAATGCTATGACACCAATGTATGGACCCACCACATCTATGGATCAAATTACAAAACAGGTCATGATTCTGCCATGGAAAACACTTAATATAAATACTCAGTTAACAGCAAGTTAGGAAGAAAAACTTATTCAGCTTTTGGTTTCCCACTCAGCATCTTTTGCCTGGGAATACCAAGATATGAAAGGCATACCTCCTGAAATATGTACCCATCATATCTACACTGAGGATATTAAACCTGTTAGACAACCACAAAGAAGATTGAATCTTGCCTTAAAGGACATTGTCAAAACTGAAATAGAAAAATTACTCCAGGCAGGGTTCATATATCCAATCTCAGGCAATCAAAGGGTCTCACCCCTTGTCATTGTGCCTAAAAAGAATGGGAAATGGAGGGTGTGTATTGATTATAGAGAACTCAACAAGGCCACAAAAAAAGACTACTTTCCCTTACCATTTATTGACCAAGTTCTGGACAACCTTGCTAGGAGAAAGTATTTTTCTTTTTTTAGATGGATTTAGTGGGTATAATCAAATTCAAGTAGCACCTGAGGACCAAGACAAAACAACCTTCACATGCTCTTGGGGAACCTTTGCTTACAAAGTTCTTCCTTTTGGGCTGTGCAATGCCCCAGCTACATTTCAGAGACTGGTTCTAACTATTTTTGCTAAACTAGCTAATGAATGCATGGAAGTCTACATGGATGACTTTACTGTGTATGGGAATAACTTCGAGGAAGCTCTCGCAAACCTTGGAAAAGTACTAAAATGTTGTAATAAAAATTGACTGTCCCTTAGCCATGAGAAATGTTTTATGATGGTGGAGGAAGGAATTGTTTTGGGACACCATATTTCAGAAAAAGGGATCAGAGTGGATCAGAACAAGATAGAAGTAATCACACAGTTGCCTTCACCCAAAAATTAGACTGATGTCAAAATTTTTCTAGGTCATGCAGGCTACTATAGGAGGTTCATAGAAAATTTTAGCAGAATAGCTGCCCCCCTGTTTACCTTGCTTAACAAGGAAACATAATTTCTTTGGACAACAGACTGTCAATCAACATTTGAAACTTTGAAGGAGAAGCTTACTGTGACACTAGTTTTAAGGGGACCTAATTGGACTTTACCATTCCACATACAAACTGATGCTTCAAATGAATCCATTGGGGCTGTTTTAGGACAAAAAGAGGAAGGAGAGAGTATGCATGCCATTTATTACATCAGCAAGAACCTTACCTCTGCAGAAAGAAATTATACAACTGAGAAAGAATTCTTGGTAGTCATCTATGCTATAAACAAATTCAGACATTATATTACCGGATATAAAATATTTGTGCACACTGATCATGCAGCCATCAAGTACCTAATGAATAAACCAGTAGTAGGTGCAAGGATCATCAGGTGGTTATTGCTCTTGCAAGAATTTGATATTACCATAGTTGATAATCCAGGAAAGTTTAATTTGGTTGCTAATTTTCTGTCAAGATTGCATACAGGAGGAGAAGATCAACCAGTGGAGGACAAATTTCCAGATGAACATCTTTTTGCCATATCCACTACTGCACCTTGGTTTGCTGACATAGCTAATTTGTTAGCTACAGGCTTGTATCCATCCCATTTTACTTCAAAACAAAGAAAATGTTTGCTTAAAGAAAGCTTGTCCTACAACTGGTTGAATGGTTTACTATTTAAATGTGGTCCTGATTTCATTCTAAGCAGGTGCTTGAAGGCTGATGAGACTTTTGATGTGTTGAGAGCATGTCATGATGAGCCATCTGGTGGCCACTACTCTTTTCACAGGACAGTCCACAAGATCCTTGGAGCTGGTTACTACTGGCCTTCTCTTCATAAAGACACAAAGAGGTATGTGCAGCACTGTGACCAGTGCCAAAGGATGGGGCAGCCCACCTTTACCCAGGAAATGCTGCTACATCCTCAAGTCATGATGGAACCATTTGAGAAATGGGGTCTAGACTTTGTGGGACCAATTTCACCGCCATCATCAGGAAAGGAGTATATTCTAGTGTGCATAGACTATGTTACTAAGTGGGCAAAGGTTCAAGCATTGCAGTTTGCAAGAGAAGAAAAAGTTACTAATTTCCTTTACAATAGAATTTTCTTGAGGTTTGGAGCCCCAAAATCAATAGTTTCAGACAGAGGACCTCAATTTACTTCACAGGTAATCAAGGCATTTACAAATTTATACCAAGTCAAGCACAGAAAAGCTTCACTTTACCATCCTCAAGCAAATGGGCAGGTAGAAGTAACTAACAAAGAACTTGAGAATATCCTAACAAGGACAGTGGCAATGAATAGAAAGGATTGGGCTAATAGACTACCTGAAGCAGTTTGGGCTTACAACACAACTTGGAAGTCCACAACAAAGTTTTCACCATATGAACTGGTTTATGGGAACAAGCCTATACTATCTATAGAATTTGAACTCTAGACACTTAAAACTATATTGGATGTTGGGCTGCCGCTGTCTACAACAGCAGAACAGAATTCTTCAGTTTAATGAGTTGGATGAGATTCGGACAGAAGTCATTCAACAAATAGAACTGGTTTAGTACCAAAGGAAACAATGGCATGACCAACATATCAAGAGGAGGACATTTCAACAAGGAGATTGGGTTCTTCTCTATGATTCTAAATTCAAAGAATTCAAAGGAAAATTATAGACTCACTGGCTGGGTCCTTATCAAATAAAGGAAGTGTTTGAAAATGGAACTGTATTATTGCAACCAATTGATGGGAGCACAAACACATTTCTAGTAAATGGTCACCGGATAAAGCTCTACAAAAGACAGTCTACTAAAGAAGAGTTTCTTGATAATCTGAGTTTCGATACAGGGGATACCACCTCTGTCACAGTGTTGGAATAATAAATAAATAAATAAAAGAAGGTTGAAAACCAGCAATGGCTGCCTTTTGAAAAAAAAAAACAAAAGAAGGTTGAAAACCAGCAATGGCTGCCTTCTAAAAAAAAATAGAGAAAAAAAATTTAGAGAAAGATGGAAAACCAGCAAATGGCTGTCTTCTCAACCAAGGGAGTTGAAAACCAGTAAAATGGCGGTTCCCTTCTCCAGGACAGTTGTAATAATTGAGCTCCGGCGCTTTCCAATGCATCTCCGACGCTCTCCAATTAGGAGCACCTCCGGTGCTTTTCAATAAGGAGCACCTCCAGCGCTTCCCAATTAGGAGCACCTTTAGCGCTCTGTTAATAATGCCGACAGCGTCCATAATAAAGGCGGGACCTACCTTGCCAGGTGATAAAGTAGACAACTCATATGATGAGGTCATCATGACTCATCTTCTACTTTATCGCACAACATAAATAAAATTAAGATACTAATAATTGCAGGAGTGACCACAAGCTGGCGCTGACATCACCCATGGGCGTAGATCTTAGTGCCACTTAGTGCAATGATTGCAGGTTGTGTGCAAGTAGGAAGCATATGTCATTTCAGGCCGCCACTTAAATGCCACGACGCGTGCAGTTTCCAAAACAGCGCAGCATTTCTTCCCCGTACGTTGCCTCATCATTAAAACTGATCCAGGTAAATCTATTTTTCATTAATCATTAATTAGTAACTGTCATGTCTTTCTATTTTGGGTGCTGCTGTGATGACACGTCCCTCCACCGTCATTTCCTTTTTCACATCCAAGCATGCCACCATCTGTGCCTTAATGCCACCTTACCTCTGGAGCGCCCTGTCAGGCCGTTACAATTATGGCTGCTTTGGTCCCTTAACCCATCTGCATAAACCCAGCCTGAAAATAATACCATCTCTCATTCAAACCTCCAGAATAGACTGAAATATAAGATAAATTAAACAACTCTCCGGAGCCTACAGAGTAATTTGAACAGTACTCCAGAGCCCATAGAGATCAGAGGGACAGATAGACTGTAGATCGCAGAAGAAAAGAATAAAACACAAAAACCACCATCAATTTAGCAATGGGGGTCAAGAAAAAGTCTGAGCCAGAAAGTACTGTGGGTCTTCTAAAGGATGTAGCTGCAGCAAACATTTTTAGGGCTACTGGATGGTTTGATTTCCTAGACAAGTTCGAGGGGTTTCAAGAGGACATTGTGGACGAATTCCTTAGGAATTTAAGAGACGACCAGACCATTGTGAGAGGGAACCAAATCAGTCTCTCCTCCACAATTATCAGCCACATCTCCGGACTCCCCGAACAAGGTGAGAGGTTCCACCACCTGAAAACCTTGTATACAAAGTTAATTAAAAAAATTTCTGTTCGTGGTGAACCTGCCATTCAATTGCATATGAATAAGAATGAGGTCAAAGGAATTTTGAGGTCTACTCTCCCGAACCCTTGGGCAACTATTGCTACCTAATTAATGAAATACTTTACCTATGATGGCCAATTCTCCATAGTCTTAGGGCCCATAATGAAAATGCTCATTTTTCTCAGACATGGAAATAGGCACCCCGAATATAACATAAATATCCCCAATTTCCTCTATTCTGCCATCAGGACAACTGCAGAAAAATACCAGCAGGGTAAGGGACCCATGAAACATCATGGCCTCATCTTCCTGATAGTCAAGCACCATTTCTTATCTCAGGCCAATGGGGATGAACTATTACAGAACTTTCTTGAGCATAACCCTCAGGTCAGAGCACCAGAGATAACACAAACAGAGGATGAGAGTTCTCCCTCTCACCATGATGAAGAAACCGAGCCTACAGCCTCCTCCACAGCTTCTCACAAAAGAACATCACCCTCACAGGAGGCTACATCATCTACAGCCCCTGTTCCTAACAAGAAAAGAAAAGGCAAACAAATTGCAGAGCCTGCTTCTACATGGCCACTATATATGACTCGATCAGTAAGGTGACAAATGACTTCACCTGAGGGATCTAGGCCTAGGGAATTAACAGAGGAAAAAGCAGGGCAGGGAATTGAAGGGAGATGGTGGGTTGAAGAACCATCCCATGACTCCGATGAGGTACCTCTGGTCTGAAAGAGGAAACAAAGTGAAAATTCTCCAGCACCTTCTGTTCAGTTGGAGTCAAGTCCAGTCTCAACACCACAATGTGCTCCGGAGACATGAAGCTTACCAACTATTACTATCTCCTCAGATTCTGAGGAAGGAAATCCTGCTCCGGAGGCACTAGTTCCACCTGTGCTCCGGAGAAGCAAAAGGAAGAGGTAGCTCTCACAGGCTGAGAAGGATATTGCCCTGCTCGCTGAGGCACTCCTGGAATTGAGCACATATGAGGACAAGGCAGGACCTTCAGTTGTGCCAGCAGCAGCAAAGGATCCTCAGGACAAGGGCATTGCAGAAGAAGAAACATGGCACATAGATACATTGGGAGAAGTAGGGCAGGTGGCCATGGATAATCTTGATAATCAGCCACCAGCCATAGAAATAGAGGCAGAAACTCTATCACATCCCTCTGACCAAGAAGATATAGAGATCTCAACAGAGCAACAATTAATGGAAGAAATTGAGAATTTAAAAAGGATGCTCTGGGGAAAGAATTTAATTATTACTGACCTCAAGAAGGTCAGGGTAGAAATGGAGATGGAATTGAAGCAAACTATTGTAGAAATCTAAATAGACCTCCAAAACAAGGATAGAATCATCCAGGAGAAGGAGGCAGAGTTGGAAACACAGAAAGGTGAGGCAGCAAAAGTGGTGGAAGAAAAAGAAAAAGAAGCAGCACAAAAGGTTTCTGAGCTTACTATGGCCAGAGACAATGGCCTCACAGTAATGGCAGCACTGATTGAGAAAGTACAGAGCCAGGATAAACAATTAACTTGGGCCAATAACAGACTAGATGACCAAGAAGAATATATTCAAGAACTGTCTAGCCCAAGGGCAACCAATGAATAGGAAATTCAAACAGATGCCTATGTGGGTCCAATCCCCATTGCATTCCTAAAGCCCTGTTTCATTGGGAGGAAAGGTGTAGAGAATTTGAAGCCTCCAAGCCAATGTTGCAACTACAAAGGGCAGTCACTGCCAGAGCAGAAAGGATAGCAACCTTGGAGAGCAAAATCATTCAAATGGCCTCCCTCTCCTCAAAAATTCTATCTTGCAGACCTCCAAGTGCCAGCTATTCAATGTTCCTACAAGAAAGGATACTGCAAAGGAAGCTTTCCTTAGTCTTATCTGACATGAATGAGGATATAGAAACAGCAGAAGGTTTCATGACAGCTTACACCAGAAGCAATGATGAAGACAAAAACTTCCTATGTGAATTGTACTTACATGGGTTCTACATTAATGATATAGCCTTCATGATTAATCACTTTGTGGGAGAATGCCAGCTTAAGGCATTCATGTCCCTCATGAGAAACCACCAGATTTGGGATGAAAGGATGGAAGATCATCTTCAAAAGGATTCAAAAATAGATCTCCTCCTCAGAAAAGAATGTCCCAATCCTTTTGCCTTTCAGACCCAATTCAGGTCCATCATCTATCATCCTGCAAGTGCAACCAACATATTGCCATTATACTTGAAAAATTTGCAGGAGTGCTCCATTGACTTTGGTCTTTTTATGATTAATTTAGCAAATCCTGTCCTTGCTGTAGCAAAGAGGAGATGGAGTGTTTTAACACCAGAGCAAAAACTTAGAGAGGTGGTCACCCCTGCAAACCTGAGACTATTCATGAGGAAGGCAAAGATGATATCCAAATTAATGGATAAACATAAACAGGAATGGATAGGAGGGCAGTTCAGACCTCCTCTGATAATTGAACCACTCCCTATATGGACAGAGCAGCTGGAAGATGAGAAATTGCAAGATTGGATGAAGCAAGTTGACAAGTATAGGGGGAATGGTAACACCAATAAAACTACTTGGACAACCTATCTCCAGGAGTATAGTCTGACTGACGGATTGCTTCGTCAAAACAAATCCAGAATGTGAAAAGTAGGAGGACCTGCCAAGCCTTAGGTATGGGGGGATGATGAGTGTCAAATTGCACTCATAAAATACACCCTTTTTGCCTCTCTTTTCCCCTATTCAGTTCATCTTCCTTGTGTCTGCACTCAAATTAGTTAAGCAAGATTGTTCTAATTAGTGATTAATTAAGATAGATTACTTGAGATTAGAATTTCTGATTAAGTGGCTAATGGGCTTGGGATTAATGGAAAAATGCAGAATTTCTCTTTCTTTTTGAATCAGCAGGTGTAAATATCGGAAACAACAATTTTTGTGCATCTCCGGAGATCGCCTTCAATGATCTCCGGAGACCATAACAAAGAACAGTGACACCTAGGTTTTGAAGATTTGGGGAAATGACTCTCCGGAGCTCGGTGAATGTCTGGAATATCTCCAGAGCTCTGCGAGTGTCTGGAATATCTCCAGAGCGCTGCGAGTGTCTGGAATATCTCCGGAGCTGCAGACAGGAACAGCTATCTTTGGAACCTCCTGAGAATAGGGCATGTTCCAGTCAGAGCCGCCAATTAGACACTTCAGCAGCAATCCTAACACCCCCCTTACTTCACTCAAATCATCACCTGAGTGATAAAGGGTCAACTATCAGTTAAACTGTTAAAGTTTTATCTTTCCAAAGATTTTGCATAAGTTACGAATTAAACTAATCCAATATTCTTATTTTCAGGGCTTTGATGCCCAAGTGTATTAAGATCTAAACTTAGACCTCTGAGTGGACTTCTGTTCCACTCAAGTCTACCTTTTTGCATGGTGATCTTTCATAAGTTAGATAGTTAAGTACAAATAAGAGATGGTGTCATCTCCTAGAAAGACTGATAGATAAGTTCAATGATATATCATCACTCTTTTTATACATACTTTCAGAAATAGTAATAAAACAACAATGATAAAATTATTCTAATTTTCGGAGATTTCAGTTCTGTTGTAGCCATACATTTCTCATGAATATAGAAGTGAATGAATTGGACTGAATTTAGTTTAGATCAACTTTCGTGCTGATTTCCTGCAATAGCCTTCAGCCTCAAAGGTGCGGAGCAAGGGCCCACTCTCACCAATCAGGCAGGAGGCTAGTATCTCTATTTTATTGTTTCAAGCTTTCTTTTATAAAGTATTTCCTGTTTTAGTAGATAGATGCATGTTATCGTTCTTTGCTTTGAGTACATTTCCTATTTTATTCTGTTTTATAGCATTCATTACATTTATTCAACAAGCAGATAGATTAGTCATTCTTTTAAGCTTTAGGATTAGCTATAAACTGGTCACTTAGAATCCCTAGTTGCAGACAGCCATGGACATAGCCCTGGTTCTTTGACATCTGAAAACAGATTAAATGATGAGGTACAGCGACAACCCATCAATAGGCAACTAAACATGCATTTTCATTACCAATGAATTCCTTGTGTGGAGGAGTATCAGCTTGTATGTCATAAACAAAACTATAATCAAACAAAGAACAATTATGCTCAACACTACTACTTGTTTCAATCTTTAATTGCTCTTCATCATCTCCATGTGTCTGAATAAAAGACAATGATTCAAACATGGAATTGCTCCTTTGTTTGCTTATTTCTTCTCTATCCTGTGCACAATACTCACAATCATCCCCACAAACCCAGTCCAACAAATATTTATTGCTGCCCATAACCTCATCATTGTTTTTAGAACCAGATACCTCAACCTTGCATTGTGAGTCACCACTATGTTCTAACATGGCATCCTTAACTGCTGAACAATCTAGTTGAGCATTGTTGCCATCACTATGTTCAGACACAACATTCTCAACTTTTATATTTTCATTTTCACATTTATCTTCAAATGATGCCATGATCACTTGGTCATTTGCAACCACACAACTGCTATTCATACCAAAGCCTGTGGACAGGCAATTATGTATGTACATATCCCTCATTTTTTTTGTATTTTCTAAAAACTAGTATGCCATCTACACACTTGTTATCTTGAATTCCCTCAACAATGCACTAGAGCCCTTTTCAAAAGCTTCAAAGTATATGCCAATGCAGGTTGGAGTATCAGGTCTGAAGTCTTCAGGGATTTGTGAAAGGGAAACTGTAAATCTATGACTAAAATCAATACTGGGCTCTTCATCTTGTCTTCTAATTTCCAGTAATCTGGCAACAAGATCAGCAGGTTCTCTTGCAAATTCCTTTCTAAAATAGTCAACAAGTTCATCCCAATAGGCAAAGGATTTATCAGGGAAGCTCAAATACCAATCTCTAGCTCTAGCACCAAAGGATCTAACAAAAAACCTCATCCACATATCCTCATCTCTAAATGAGTGTTTCTCCATGAAGCTATGAAAGTTTTGGATATGTGCACCCCCATCACACACACTGTGTCCACTAAATCTAGGCATCTGATTGTAAATCTAAGCAGGCATACTTTCAACTTCATAGTCACCCATGAAAAATCTAATTGGTCATATAAGGGATCAAAAGGGTTGACAAGAAGTTTAGCATTATGGCTAGTAGACATAACAGGGTTACTAATTAACTGAGCCTGCCTAGCCTCTAAGGATATCAATCTTTTCTTTATTTCTTCATTTTTTTTACATAACACTACATCTCCCTCTTGGCTGAGCATGGGTGAATACATATTTGGATTCATATAAATTTCACTCTTAGACATCTTATGTCTGCCTAAGACCTAAGGCTTCCCCTTGGCATTCAACATGTGCAAGAACATAACAAATAAAAGTGGGAAGAAGCCGTGTACCTTTCTCATCCAGATGATGAAGTCTTGAATAGAATATTCTTATATCATAACAACATATATCAACCTTTCATGTGCACTGAGAACTTTTTTGCAGAGTTGCCACCTCTCCAAAGAGGATAAAATTTTCAAACAACTGAAAGCTCAAAATATTTTTCTAAGTTCGTTCCACCAGCAGAGCACCATTATTCACATGAAAGATCCAGATATGTAGCAATGATTTCACACCATTCGACTCTTTCCCCAATGGAGTCACCACTTTGTTGGTGACTCAGATGGGTAAAAAGATAATACCTTAAAATCAAGTCCTCAGTAGAGTCACCACTTTGTTGGGTCTTTCTCTCTGAATCAGCAAAGGGTTTGCCAGTTCCAATGCACAGGAAGATTCAGCCAACAAATACAGGAGGTTGCGTGAGCTACCTCCCCTTCACTTCTGGTTCTACCGCACCAAGGGGGTATCCCTATAGCTAAAGATTTGACTTTTGACTCACCCAATAGAAAGATTTAGCTTTACAATCACAGGCAGAATACTTTCATGTATGGACCAAGATTTACATGATAGATCACAAGGTTGGCAACTTTCTTGGACATATCTGACTGGTTAGGAATGAGAGTATGCATGGGTCCTATTTCTACTCCTACAACTAACATGTTGGAATTATGAAATGATTTGTCTTTATGTTTTAGATGCAAGACAGGGGGTTTTGGATCATAACTACTACACAAGGGCAGACCGGTGCCTATCTCAAGGCAAGGAGTCAACTAGACGTATACAAATGAATGATTTGCACTGGCATTCAAGTTTCAAGGGGTTAGGACTGGTATTTGCCTTACAAACACTACCCAAGAATGAGCATTTAGTTGTCTCTACTTACAAACATCCCTACTGCCATACAATCTTCCTCATACTTAACTTGAAACAGTTTAATCCACTCCTTGAATGGAAGTCAAAAGTCAAGCATGCAATATATAAATCTATATCCTAGAATCTTAGTAACCCTTAGCAACTAGATTCAAAAGAAGGGATGCATACAACAAATGGAGACAAACAGCTAAACACATGCAAAGAAACATTTTTCATATAAACACAACATGAAACTGAACATGTTTGCAACCTGCATTCAAATGCAACTCATAAACTCACAAAAAGAGACAGAACAATCAAGAAATGCTCTATTTTTGTTATTGCCTCCAAAAAAATGCCCAAGTCTTAAACAATCGAAAAAAAATGAGTAACACGGTGCTCTTATATAGCAAGAACGTGTACTCAGCAATTAATTACATGGTCACTTCAAAATTTCACCAGATACATCGCACCATCAGAATGGCACCTAAAACATTCAATGCAGTAGGTAGAAAAAGAAGGAAGAGCAGGTGAACTCGGGAAACACGCAATTGACTGGAGATTTTCTCATTAAAAATGGTAGGTGGCCCATCATTCCATCGACCATGCCTCTGCAAATTTACCATTAATGGCCAACCTACCCGCGGCTTCTGGAAATGCAGTTGTTTGCGTGCTCTGGAACTTTTCCCGCCTGGAATGCAACTGCGAATGCAGGAAATCCTTTGCTTTCCAAAATTTTGAAACGAGGCTGTCGATTTCTTCTTCCCGCCAAGATGTACAGCTTCAAATCATGCTGAAAAATCATTGGCCAATTAAAACATGCCATGTAGGCAGCTTTTCTCCTTTTTTAACTTTCCGCAGCATGAACAATACATTTTTACCTTTTTGCCCATTTTTGCCTTTTAATCTTTGTATATGCAGTTGTATATACATACAACTGCCTTGGGACACCTGGCAACTTGCCATTGGATCTCTATTGCTAAGAATTGGCCTCTTCATCAATGATCCATTGTATCTTTTTTTTGCATCTGTGGTTGTATATGCAATTTTATATACATACAATCACCTGCATACAAGGGTGGACCCCAAAACTTTATGAAACAATCTGAAATTACCATCGGGTCCGGGCCTTGCATCTCCTTCCTTGTACATCGCTTTGTATATTGCACATACAATGTGTAATATACAACCCGCGGACCCCAAATCATTATGAAGCACTTTGCAATCGCTATCGGATCTAGGCCCTATATCTAACTCCTTTTACATATCGGCATATACAAGCACTTCACCATACAAACTGCAGACTCAATGCTAAATTTGCCAAATTTGATTTACCAGTCAGGTCCATCTTGTATATCGCTTTGTATATAACCATTGTATGTGCCGACATACAATGCAAACATACATATAAGGAAAACATACATTCACCTCTACCTGTATCAACTAGAATGCATATTCATTTCGGGTCCAGGCCCCGTATCTCGGGAATGTATATTCCCTTGTATATGCGATTGCATGTGCAAAGATACAATCACATATACATGCAATTGGTGGACCCCATCTTAGTATCTGACCTTTGCACATTGACTTTGCATATTTCATTTGTATGTTGCCACTGATGTATCTTTCGCTTTGTATATCTGCTTGCATCTTTCCTCTTTGCATCATCGGCCATCAAAAAGACTATTAGTTGAGCTGCCGATGCATATTGTTTCGCCGATGATCCTTTTGCATATTCTCCTTGTATGTTCATCAGCCTATCTGTGAGACTCTTGCATGAGTCGCCAATACACATTGTCACGCTGAAAATCCCCTTGCATGTGGCGAATGTATAAGACCCTTGCATCTTTTTCTTTGCATGTGCACTTTGTACATCGCCTTTGTATGTCTGCCTTGTATTCTTCATCCTTGTATCTTTCTCTTGTATCTACCCTTTGCATATTCAAGCATACAACGGCGAATGTATATGCGAATATACATTCAAAAATGCATACACAAATACCAAGCATGAAACTGAGAAACCTTGCGATGGAAAATACTTGAAGCTAAAAGATTTATGGGTTTTTCTGGGTTTTTGGCAAAGATTCTTCAGCCAATATTTTGGGAAATTTTGCAAGACACAGCATGAGTATTTGAAGAATTTAAGATTTCTCTGATTGGACTTCTTTGATAGGAGGAGGGAAATAGGAATATTTTGGGGTAGGCAAAATATGATGACAGATACATGCATACAACTGGAGGCTGAGGGACATAGAAATTTGAGGGTTTAAATAAAAGACCAATAGATTTTCAAGCTCAAAACGCTAACCCTAGGTGGGCACCGCCAGGACCCATGGGTGATGTGGCACAGGGCCTTGAACCACCGCATAGGTCTTATAGAGAGAGTGTTTGGTGTAAAATCCAAACCTAAGTCCTATAGAGAGAGGAGGTGGTGCTAGACTCCAAGCACCAAAAAATCATAAAATAGTCCTCTCATGCATGAACATGTGTGCCCAAATGCTAGATCAACCCCACACCTATGGAAGATGAAAAGCCACTCCACATAGAAAAGTAATAAAGTATCTCGTGTGTGTCAAGTAGACCAAATAATCCATGTATGAACCAATAAACAACCTCCATGATGCCTCAACATGTGTGTAAGGGTGCTATGTCATCTCTATCATGCCTCAACATATGTGCCAATGCCAAATCAAGTCCCACGTGTGGTGATGAGAAGGTTGATCTATGTCAAAAAGTGATGAATGAACATGTGTGAGCCAATGGAGACCAAGTGCTCTATGAACTAATCTCATATAATTTGCAGTAGAAACTTATACATAATATATCAATGTCTTAGGAAAATAGGCATCACAATATATCACCATGGATCTTGTAATGATTCTATCGTTTATAAAAATAGTAAAGTGCATTCACTATATACATCAACATTTAGAGCAAAATATAGCAACTGGAAGCACAAACATGAGAGGGAATGAATTGATACTGAAAACTCCAAGAATTCATTGAGATAAACCCTAAGAGGTTGCCAAGCTCTCTTGATGCTTTTGGCTAACGACACGGGGTGAATATGACTAAGACCCCCTTCACTTTAGGCTCTGCCAGACTTAGGTGGATATACCTTAATGACTAGTGCAAACTGAATTGACCTTCATGATGGCAAATGGGTGTGAAGTAAATGTAAGGTTTGAAGGTATTTATCAGGCTAAGGTTTGTAAATATGAGTAAGGTATAAAAATTGCTAATGAATAGGACCAGTGCTTTATCTATTGGGAAAATAAATCAAGAGTCAATGGTATAATAGGTCTTTATATTGACTTAACTTAGATTGTTAGGCACTTGTGTAAGTTTGTATCTTGTACAGATGTGCAAGAATGTTGAGATGCAGGATTCTTCTTATCAGATCCCAATGATATTTCCCCAAATTTCTATGACCAAGAGAAAGGATTTTAATTCTAACAGGAAGGAAACCAACTAAGATAGCTTGTTCAAAAGATTTTAACCCTGGGCAAAGACCAATAAACATAGACTATTCAGCAAGACTTAAACCAACTTCCCACAGAAACCAATCACCCAGATCATACAATAACAACAAATGTGTATTGAAAAATTAATGATATCCTTGATATATTAATTTAAACAACTTGAGAAACCACTCTAGAGACAATCATGTAACTCATAAATATTAACATCAACATAACAATTGAACATCAATTTTCTAATCCACCAAATAACTCTGATTCTTTTTATTAGTTTAGGAATTTATATTGGTTTAAAAACATAAATAGATTCTCCAAGTACTACTTTTATATTGCATATATGTCTGCAAAATAGATGAGATGATATGATATCTGATGATCTTCAAAATGTCCTTGGTATCCCATTTTATAGGATGCATACAAGCTTCAGGCCCAAAACATTGTGTCGCTTCATAATTGAATCCTTCCAACTAACTAATGTGTAATTAGGAAACATATGAAAGAGAAATAGAAGCACATGCATTGATCAAGTTCTAGCTCCATTAATCATCATAGAGTGACACGGGACCCATAGGTCTGGCAAGATCGTCCTCATCTCCATGATACAGATTGATATACCTACATTGCTTGTCGTATTACAAAATTGTACTGCAACCACTTCCTTACACTGCCCTAGCTATGAACAAATTTATCTTGCCAATATGATCGATGTAATTTTGATCAATGCAGGTATCTGTCGAAATTAAATTATTTATAATTAACTCCAAAGAGAATATCTTTCACAAGCATGTATAAGTACTTCCTATCACCCCTTCTCCATTATTTATATTCTCAAGCAGTGGTGGCAATATTCCATTCAATTCATCTTTCCAAATGTCCTTATCTCGCAAACACCCATCAATATCAAAAAATTTGGCAATGCCATGTCAGAATTTTGGTCGAAGTCTTTCAGATCTTCTATCAGTATACTATTAAATCTCTCATGTTCACTGATCAAGTCTTCATATTCCATGCACACTTGTTTTTCAACATTAGATTTAGCTTTCAATTTTTCCTTTGTTCCTAGAATCCTAAGGTGCAGCCTTTTGTGTTCTTGATACATCTGATGTGTTCTCTTATGCAGATCCCAAACTTTATCACTATTTTCCATCATTTTGTCGAATCTTCTTTGAACTAATTCGGAAGCCATACTGTATTTAACCATTTTCAATTCAGTCTCCAATTGTTCACTTCTCTTTTGAAATTTCTCTGCTTTAAGCTTCCAATAGTTAGCATCTACTTTGGCTTCCATAACCCTCTGGTCAGCTTCTAGGTATGGGGAATAGCTACTAGATGAAGGCAATTTATCTTTGTAGGTGGCAATTTCCTACCTGAGCCTTACATTTTCTGCCATATAGTCGTTATTCCTTCTCACCAACTGCTCAATCCGTGCCTTGGTGAATTTTGTAACATTTACATTTAGGTTGGCAATTTCAATAGGGTCTACTTCTTCAACCCTTTGAATCATTAGGTGACCAAAGACTTCATTAGGATTGCTTATAACTTGAGGCTTTTTTGTGTGGGGGAAATAGTGACCATATTAGCAATGTTTGTTTATTAGGATCATACCCTAATCCAGATTTGATTTTGTCTAGGGTTTGAATTCTAAGCTACATCTTTTTGTCCTAGTTTTTTCTGAAAGTGTCAAACACAATTGTAGAAGTCATGTCCCATCCAAGTACCAATATCACTCCTGCTTCCTAGAGTAATTCCCTTCCCTTTTCAGGAGTCATATCTTCCAGGGCTTTATCAATTTCTAACTGAAGTTCTTGCAGAACTTCATCTTGGATTTCAAGAGTGATGTTTTTCATTCTTTCTATGGCCTTCTTTCCTTTATACTCAGACAAAAAGGACTTGAATTATGAAGTCTTGATGAATTCATCATCTACAATGAAATTTTTATTGACCAGATACCTTACATCCTCTGTTAGCTCATCAGAGGTTTCTATTTCAACCTCTTCTCTTTCCTTTGGAGGTTCATATTCTTCTATAAGGGACTAGGATGCTTGCAAGTCTTTATTTTCCCCTTCCCCTTCTTCAACATCAAAAGAGATATCAAGAGTTGGTTAAGGAGACAAATGAGCCATTGGAATTTCATCCTCTGCCTGCATTTCTCTGACAACTCTTCCCTTTCTTTCAAAGATATGAGTGTTGGAATTAGTCCAGACAACTGAGAGGGGGGGTGAATCAGTTGTCCCTAAATTTTTACCTTTTCTACACTTTTAATCTTCTTTCTTAATTTACAAACAAATTAATGATGTAAACATTTAAGCATGAATCAACACATGAGCATAAACAACATGAACACGCATTTGAAGGCTCACAAAAACTTTTGCTTCTATCCTCAAATTCTTCTTTACTGACTCTTCACTCTATACTCCTTTCACTCCTCTTCTTCTCAGGTCTACTTTAGATCCTTTCTTTGGATTTAATTCATTTTGTATAAGGATGATTTTTAACAACTCTTCAACAAGTATTTATACACTTCATCAACCTTGGAATGATCAACAAGGTCGGCTAAACTTAACGCAGATCTTTACACTGTCAGCCAAACATAGCTAAGACTTGAATCTTCCTCTTCTAACATGCCACGCTTCATAAAATGCTCTTTAGATCATCCGCAACATGCTAGGAACATCTGGTCAGCCAAGACTAAGAAGAACATCAACTTCAAAGAGGAAATCTTCAACAACAAGCTCAAACTTCAATGCGGACCTCCAACACAGTAGCCACATGATCCAGAGACCTTCACAAGCACATTGAATTCACCAATAACATCCACTCTAAACCAAATTACCAGAATCATTTGTATCTTCCTCCAAAACCTCAAGAGCATTGTCTGCCATGACTGTCAAACTAGAAAGATAGCTTACGGACCTCCAAACCATGAACCACTGGAGTCGATGATACACACTGACTTCCCAAACATGCCTTCAGATCCAGACCAACTTACTGTCACTTTGTCTCTTTTGAATACTACAAAATCTGATTCTACTCAGATGGCCATAACTTCTTCAAATCTTCATGCAGACTTCTCAATTCTTAATTGGAGCAACCTCTGACAATCCTCTACATAGCAATATGGTCCTTGAACATTGAGTCTTCATTTATTTTCTCAATACCCTCAACATTCCAGTCTCCTGAATAGGCAACAAAATAAGGCACAGTTGACACCAATGACAACAAGAATATGTTGACATCAATGACAACACTGCTTAGGCACATATTTGCAACAATGAGGAGGAATATTTTCAATCAATTCTGAAGCATTTTCATTTAATGCATCTAGCCTTTTGATAGGATCATTCATGTTCATAAAAGCACCTGTGTAACTGGGGTTTTTGGCTACCCTCCAAGCCTCGACCAACATTATATTATGGTACAATCTCCTTCTTTCAACTGCATTGTGCTCATCTTGGTTTCTAATTAGGTCATCATCAATAAACAATACATGATTATACCTTTTCAGCTTCTTCTTGGTTTTAACTGTGCATATAAAACCCTATAGGTCAAAATTCTCTCTAGCATTTCCTACAGGCAATCTAAAATACTCCAATCTTTTCTCAATTAACCAATATCCTTTATCTAATATGACTGTGAAGTCTCCAAAACATAATGTCTCAGGCATGAAAGATTGTTTATTGGAACTTTTTAAATGCATGAAATCTGAGTAGGCAAGTTGTCTCACAATTTCTAAGTAAGCTATCATGTCTGGACAAGTTTTAGGTAACAAGAGAGGGGGGCCTTCAAATCCAAATACCCTTAGCTTCATGCAATCACTGTAGGAGTACCAGTCACCCCAATTGTGACTAAACTTTCCTGGCTCATACTTGTCCTTAGGCCTTAGAAATATCTATATTTCTGGTGACAAGTTGTAGTTACAAGGGTGGCCCTAACTTTTTATAGACATATTTCACAAAGTATTCTTCAAAATAGAGGTAATGAGACTTCTCACACCAGCTATCCCAAATAGCGGTCCACATCTAAATAGGTTTAATGTCACCATTCTTGTCTAAATCTCTTACCCTCATACATTCACTCCACATTCCAGAATTATGTCTTTCATATAGGATAAGGTGCATAAGTACAGAATAGTGACTGAACTTACTACCCCCTCCTTTCAGAGAGACTAATTCATTATGAAGAGCATTAGCCAGGAATTCAGCATAATCAAAACCCATTGCTTGTTGACTCTGCAAATCAACAATTAAAACCATAGGAGCAATCTCCATAAACAGGGAAGCCTCAACTCCAAGCAACTAACACACAAAGTAATAGGTGTATTGGAAATACTCTTCAAACATCTCTACAGAATACGAGGGATCCTCTGTCACCATAAACACTTTAAGTTTGTTTTATTCATCTTGGGGTCCATGCAGGGGCAGCCTCCACCTTTAATGTTTGTTACTCATGTTATAATATTCATTGAGTAAATCTCAGAGTCTGAACTTCACATCAAAGCTGCAATCTAGTTGAAAGACCATTGATATATAGTCTCTAGTGATAGGGAAAAAACACGTTCCATCTCTTAACTCCACCATGTGGTTCTGAGGATTGTAGCTATTAGCTATGACTTAAAAAAATTCAACATTTACGAACACATCAGGCACTATAAGTTTTCCTAAATTCATTCTCCAGGGTTCGACACTAGTGCATGCCTATATATTCTCCTGTAGTGATACATGAAGAAGTCATAAACTCTCATGGGTGTCCATACACCCCCTACATGTTTGTAAATCTCTTCAAATTTCTCTGCATTGGGGTTCAGCTAAATGTTTCTTCTAGACCTTTGACCAGATTTTGGGCATTGGTCGATCAAGTCTTGATTCAGGTGTCTCTCATCTAACTTTTGTCTTTTAACCCTAGGGTTTTAAGATATGTCTTCCATAGCACAATGCAATAGAATTATACTCCTTTAATATGTAATTTGATTCAGTAGCTACAAGATGCGAGCTCAGAATACTTACTTGAGTTTTGAGTTGTATTCATTGTAGAGGCTCCCCGTTGCTCCCGTATATGCTTAATGAATCAAAATTCTTTTTGATTTTTTTTGATACACTCTATTCTGTGTATTAATGGCATCTTTCACATCGTCGGGAGGACATTAAATTCTCACAACAGGAATGTCTTGTCACCTCATCGAACCAATAAATTCTACTTAAGGAGTTTATCATTTTTTATTACCGTCGAGATTTTGTTGTGACCCAAATGGATGTCATGCCGAAGTCTCATTTTTTTAAGTCTCATCGACATCTATTTACCCCTTTAATATGTTCTTTTATTGTCATGTTCACCTTTTCAAAGGGACAAGTTACCACCTCCCTTCAACATCCCAAATTTTCTTTTATGCCTTTCTTTATTTGGCATCTTCTTAACAGCTTTTCAGTAGGACTAGAACTTAAGTCATTTTGACATTCCAAATCTTCTTGAATTATATGTCACTTATTTTACTTGTGGAATGTCAAGCCGATATTCTTTAGTTCCTTTGAAATGCCTTTATGCTTGGAATGTCGAAGAGACTGCAAGAAGACTCACTCCGATACTCCGACCTCATTTGTTCCTTCGATATTTTGACATTAGCCCGAAACAACACCCAGGTGTCTATCTTTGAATTATCGAAGTGACTACAAGATGAGTCTTCCTGACATGGTGATCCTTCTCGATGTGTTTTATATTTCATTGTCGCTTTATCGGTGTGACACATTTAGGTGTCACAGCAATCTCCCAATGTATCTTTAACCCTTTTCAGAGCGTAGATGAGACCTCTAAGCTGGTCATTCCGACATGCTATGAGTCTTTTGCATGACATGGTTTTTCAAATAATAAGGGTATTAAATGTGGCCTTTTTTATTTTTGAGTGAAAGCGATTAATCGGGGGAATTAGGGTTTAATCCTTTGGGTTTATGATAGGAATGAAATGAAAATTTTATTGTGATGGTGGGAAATGAGGTTTGAATGAAAATTTTAAAATCCTATCCCAATAGGATCCATATAGAAGTAGTCGATAAAAGAGAGGGTTCAATTGTATTTGAGTTAGAGTCAGGATGGACTCTAGCCTTTCATCATGCTCAATATGTTCCTCTTCTAAGATATGGGAGAAGAAGATATATAGACTAGTTAACTCTCAAAGGATCTTCGAGGCAAACATAATCATATATAGCACAAAATGTAGAGGGTTGGCACTTAAGGTTGTGTAATAGAATTTGCAGTTGATAGTTAAATTGTATAACAAATTTTTTTATGATCTTTACTAACATTTATTAGAATTGTTTCATGTTTTACATCATTGGAATGACATATTAGCTGTAACTTTTTTGAAATTTTATTATGGTATGTGCACTTTGATATGATGTAATATGATTATGGTTTCATTTCATATGTTGTAATATTAGATATATAACAGAAAAATAAATTATTGCATGAAATAAATAATAACTTTTCATTTTAAATATTTTTTTTTGCAGAACACGGGTCTTCCAAAAGATCAAGATGATCCTCATGATATAGATCCAGAATATTTTGGTTCTGATATAGATCACATGGCAGAGGATGATGATGACACAGATACAAAAGACACCAAGGCCAATGATGATGATGATGACAATGATGATGATCATGATAGTGATGATCATGATGGTGATGATGATGATGAGGTAGTTGCTGGTAGTAGCCAGTGACATTCATGATCATATAGACTACATCATGGATCATTGGTGATATATCGTTATGATGCCTCTTTTCATGGTTACTATCATATGTATCATTTTCACAGCCTACAGTACCATATTATTGAGTTGTATCATTTTGACATGTATCATTTTGACTTATATCATTTGGACATGTATCATCTTGACTTGTATCATTTTGAGTTACATAATTTATCATTTTGACTTATGTCGACTGTTGGACATGTATCATTTTGACATGTTATTGATCTACTAGCATATTTGACTTTCACTTGTTTTAGTTATATATGATGATGATCTTATCAGTTTTGACTCGTCAATTTATATATATTGAAAGTGGTCAATGATTTGGATGGATATTTATTACGTATGATGATTTTAATTTACTGCTCAGGATGGATGTTATCAAATTCAATTAAATTATAGATATTTGACTCACTTGTTTTAATTATAGATGATGATCATGTTATGATAATTATCTTGTTATTTTATATATATTGGATATTGTTGTAGATTTTATTCTGATGGAGATTTAATAAGTGTAATAATGTTAATTTGTATGGATGTCCATTTTCCTAAAAATTCTTTATAAATGTTATCCTATAAAATATTTCAAATGCTTCAGGGGTCTTCAAGTGGATGAAGCGCTGATCAATGAGTTAGAGAGTATTATGTCAAACAGGTCTGTGAGCTTGTCTCACAAAGAGGATAGAATAAGATGGAGCTGCTCAAAAACTAGGGAGTATCAGGCTAAGCTAGGCTATAAGGTGAAAGATGGGGCGGTTAGAAAGCAAGATTGGCCCACTCACCTTTTTTGGAACAAAGATGCAAAAATGGAAGCAAAGCTAGATGCAACAAGCAACGTTATATCGAAAGCAAAATTGGAAGCAAATATGGAAGCAAATCTCGAAGAAAAATCGGAAGCAAAATTGGAAGCAAAACTAGAAGCAAAATTGGAAGCAAACCTAGAAGCAAACCTGGAAGCAAAACCGGAAGTAAAACTAGAAGCAAATCTGGAAGCAACACAAGAAGCAAAACCAGAAGTAAAATCGGAAGCCAAACTGGAAGCAACAAAGGACATCATAATGGAAACAAAACTAGAAGAAACAAAGGATGTCATAATGGAAGAAAAACTTGGTGTCAATTAGGAAGCCAAAAAAATCTATTTTCGATGCCATACCAGAAGAAAAATAGGAAGCACGACTGGGAGCAAAACTAGAAGCAAAAATGGGAGCAGACATGGAAGCAAAACTGGAAGCCAAATTGGGCACTAATTTAGGTGCTATTTCTGAAATTAAATTGGTCGTGCTTCCCAGTGCTATTCCCGGCCCTATTTCAGACGCTAAAGGAGGTGCTATTTCTTGCGCTACTTTTCTGGTGCAAAATCTGATGTTACATCTAGCGCAAAATCTGATGTTACATCTGGCAAAAAATTTGATGCAAAATCTGGTGCAAAAAATGGTGCCGAAGAGAACATGCACTTTGGCGTCGCATTTTGTGTCGGCAGAAGTGTTCAATTCATGAACTCAAATGCACTAAATTCCAGTGCTATTTTAGGCACTAATTGCCTGTTTTGTTGTAATGGAACTAGATTTTGTCTTAGCTTTTGTTCTTTTGGGAAGTTGCCTTCTAGGACGGGTGCTGAATATGGGGAAATAGGAAAGTAGGTTTTCTTTTCACAACCTACACACCGTTAATCGATTTTACACTTTGGCCAAAGTTAATATTTGATGTTGAAATAGATGTGTGTGCCATTGGAATAGATGGATTGTATGCCTAGTTTTATGTATTTATTTCCCTGCCATATCCTATTAATGTGATGCTACATTCAAGTTAGGGATGTATGTAGGTTAACATGCACGCATCATATTCTACCATGTCATTTGTTTACAAGTTGCTAGGCCCTTCGAGTAGGGTCAGGCATTCTTCAGTTTGATTATGATTTCCTTGATCGGATTGCAGTCTTTGTTGCTAGGTATCTTGAGTGATGTTGTGTGGAAATGATCTTATGATATAGATGTGTTTGGAATCTTAGAGGACTTGGTTGCTTGTGTAATTGAGTGTGTTCTCTTACCTCGTACCAATTTGGATCCAAGTGTAGTGTAGCATCGTACTCTCTCTCTAGTGGCTATAATTAGTCACATAGTTCATGTAATGTGAAACTTTTGAATTTTGATATTTATTTATTTGACTTTGATAATTTCTCTAAACGTCGTAAAGACCAACATTGAAAATTTTGTTCTTATTTATGAAAAAGTATAGTCATTAAAATTTGATATTTACTTATCTTGTGACCTTGATGGTCATGTTTGATTTACTATTGAAATTGCACACATTTTTATGCCTTATTGTTGGAATTGACTTTTTCTTTCCTTTGGAATTATTTATTTATTTATTATTGGTGGCTATGCTTGTATGTTTTAAATTGTTAGTCATGTATCATGTGTTATGTTTTCTATCATGTCCATGACAGGCCTCTAATAGGTTGTGTAAGGGAGTAGGATGCGGAGAATATATTATTTCGTAGCGAGTGTGTTACTAAAAGCTTTGGTAGAATGAGTTCATTAATTATTGTTAGGTGCATTGAACATTGTTGAAGTGTTGAGGAAGTTCTGAAATGGATTTTGATGTCACTATGGATCACTTGCAGTACATTAAAATTTTGTATGAAGTTAAAAGTTTATGGGGTGAAAAGGAAGTTTTTGATAGAAGAATTGGAAAAATATAATAAATAATTGATGAATGTTAAAAGGAGTAATATAGAATATATGGAAAGAATAAAAGAGTTAGGAAAGGAAAAGTATGAAAAGTTTTGTGAAAATGACCTTTTGGAAAAATAATTGGTGAAAGTTCAGAAGAAAAAAATGAATATTTAGAAGAAGAGTTGAAGTTGTTTGATAAGGTTAGAAAAAAAGGGGGGGGGAATGAATAGTTGCAAGAAAAATTGAAGAATCTAAAAGGAAAACATTTAAAATTGAAAGATCAAATGATGAGTTAAAACAATTGTTTGTAGCATGCCAAAAAGAAAAATCAACTGTCAGTTTGTGAAGTCTCATGTGACATAGATGATTTGTGTTCTTTTGATCAATCACTTGGTAGTTACTGAAGTTGCTTATTGCTGAAGAATGTAAGGATGAAAACTATGATGAAGCTGCTATCATAGCTAGTTGTTTTGATGATAATGTTGGTTTGAAAATCTTGAAGAAAATTAGTTATATAGGCGAAGGTTTGGGTAAGCATGGGCAAGGAATCAAAGAGCCCATTGAGTCAGTTGTGAGGACTAAGTATGAAAGTCTCAGGTTATTGAGGTAAAGGAAAATAAAAGAATGTTTTTACAAGTACTAAGAAGTCATTTCAACAAAAGGAGATTTTACATTGTTCCCATTGTGATAGAGAAGGACATAGAAAATAAAATTATTGGAATTTATCTCCTTGCAAAACTTGTGGTTTAAAAAAAAATCATAGTGAAAAGACATGTTGGAATAGAGAGTTGAAAAATGTGTCTATGACAAGTTGTTTGAAAATGAATTGTGGTTGGATAAATGTATTTGATTAGCAAAAGATCGCAAGTATGTTTAGAATGTTTTATAGACATAAGTATTCTCATGTTGAGAAAAAGGAAAAAGAATTGAAACAAAACAACCAAATATAGTGAACAGAAGAGTGCAAAGAATAGTAAAGAAATTGAAGAAATTGAATTGTTTTAGCATTGTGCAGAAGCACAAGGAAGACAAGAGTTTTTCCAAAAATTTTGAATTGTAGATTAGGTTGAAGATAAAGTTTGGTTGCAAGTAATGAAAGAGGAAATGGATTCCATTGATAGGCATGATATGAGTGGTATAGTTTCAGAGGAGTTGTTTGCACAATGGTTGGATAGGACCTAGTTGGTGCATCTTTGGAGTTTTGTCTTGTTATTGGAGATCTCGACCAATGTTTGATTGGAAGACTGATCTTTTGATATTTTATTGTGTTACCATGAGGTTGTTTATCCATTATGAGGATTGATTCTTGTCTTTATGAGTCTATGTTAATTGATTTATTCCTTCTTGGTGTGCATTAAAGATGTGATTATTATTCTTATGCTAGAATGAAGGTAATTGAGTGGTAGTTGTACCATGTGATGGATTAGACATTGAATTGGCAGTTGTGCCATGTGAATTGATTGATTGATTATATACTTGGATTTATTGGATAGACACAATGTTAAAAGTGAAATAAATATATTGTTTTGTATAAGGATAAGTAGGACCAATAGTTTTGTGGATGGTGCCACATGGGAGGATGTGGAGGAGATTGATAGATCTTTTCCTCATTTGAGGATATAGCATGGATTTCTTATTCATACATGGATTATGATACTTTGAGTTACTGTTATTGTTTTATGATACTTTAGAGACATTGTTGGTGGTAGATTTACATTATTATTTTTTATTTATGTAATAAGGCATTGAGATGATATCTCTTCCAAGTGGGGAAGGATGTCACATCTCATTTTATGGACTATATAATTATTCTAGATTAGCGAACATTTACTATGATTATTTTATTTTAAGAAAATTCCACATATGTGAAGGTAATTATCATGATGTTATATTTGCGTAAATTAGAAAGTTGATTTAATATTAAATATTATTGATATGATTATAATATTTTTCTTCAACTATGTTTTGTGGAACAAACCTATTGACATCGAGTTGAGTGCGAATGAATGCAGGTACTCATCGAAGATGAGAACATGGTTGAGGTAGAGGTGTTCTAGCCACTTGGCAAGAATTGTTTGGATGGTTAACCCTGATGCACTAACACAGTATCATATTACATTATTATGAATGGTTTAATATGCATTATTGTGTGGATAATAAATGAGATTGATGTTTAGATGCTTAGAAAAATATTGTGTTTAATTGCGACAGTAAGTTCCTTTCGAATGCTTGATTTAGTCATGAATATTAATGTCTTTTCATTTTATATTTTGAGTGGTATAATTATGTTTGAAATAATGTATTTTATTAAATTGATGTGTTAAATGTTTCCTATTTTTTCATATATAAATATGAATGTTTGGACGGCAATATCTAAATTAGATTTAAACCATTATATTTAAATTACAATAGGTATATATATTATTATTTTAATATTATTTAAATATTTTTTGTTTGATTTAAATGACTATGTTTAATTTGAAAATAAATAAATTATATTAAATAACATTTATTATATTTATAATCCTAAATAAAAGAATTTAAAAGAATATTTATTATCTTGCATGCTACAAAAAGCTATTTATTATTCTAATTAAATAGATAAATATGTAGTATTATTACTATTGTAATTACTTCTTGAGTTGTTTTAGTAATTGTGTTTTATTAAAAATAGATAAATTGTATTAATAATATTAGTATTATATTTAGAAATCTAAAATAAAGAGTATTATAATTTAATTACTGTCATGCAAGTGATAGAAAACTAATTAAGTTATTTATTCAAATTTAAATAGAAATTCAAAGCCTTTTTAAATGCAATCTCATGCAAAACTTAAGTATCCATCAATTATTAAAAAGCATGTAAAAACCTAAATTTTAGATGCCAAGATTAGGGAGGATTTTTAATAAATTAAAAAAAAGGGTTTTTGAAAACCAGTCAAAAATAGTCATAGTAAAACGACAATAACTTTTTCATTTCTCAACGAAATTTAAAACCATAAACTATTCTGGAAAGATGGGGGAGAGAAGAACAAAACCTAGAAGGGATTTGAAGAGATTTATAGTAGTTAGTGAGAAGTTTAGCAAAAAAAAAATGTGATTTTTTTATTTGGCATGAGAAAAACACAGGGATCGCCAATTTTTTTTAGCATCGATCACCATTTTTAAGTGACCAATATCTCTAGATCTGGAAGTGACATGAGACAATAGGGCAACGACTTGGAAGGCAGAATCAACCCCTTTTGTGCAAGTGAATTTATCCAGGTGTTTTTCCCTATTTTTGTATGCATTACTTAATAACTGGTTATGGTTGTTTAAACATAGTAAATCGGCCTGCTATTTCCATTCATTGTCTTTACTTTTCTTCATTTTATGCTGAGTGAATCACCCCACTTTCCAGCCACTATATTTAACCTTGGAGCTGAAATATAACAAATTTCCCAGTCACTGATAAAAAAAATCACTCTCTGACAGACATAAATAATAGAGGTGATATCATTCTTAATTGTTGTTAGAAAACCAGTCTTTTAATTGAAATCAACCTCTTCTTAAATGATCAAACCAATGTGCAAATAACTCTTAAACTTAGTTGATAAGTATGGTATTCCTGTAGCTGACCTTTCCCCTATAGTATTTTCTATTCTTATTCACTGTATTTGCTATTCTTATTCACTATAATTGTTGTTTCTTGTATTCTTGGTAGACCGCCCTCTTTACTTGATCTTGTCATAACTGTTGAAACCATAGATAACCAAATTTTTGAGTGCTAATAAAATCAATCCTTGGCAGACATAAAATGGATAACTATTATCTTTCTTGTTTCTTGTTCAAAATTAGTCTTTTTTCTAGAAATCAACTCTTCTTATTGATCAAACAATGTGAAAATAAACTCTTTAACTTGGAAGAAAGTATTAGATTCATGTAGACATATTCATCTATTTATTTGTTGTTCAAAGATATATTCTAAATCACTGTCGTTTAAGTGACAGTAAGTCTGTTATGAACTCTGTTATTTTATTTTAAATATATTACAGTTCCTATCACAGTTGCGACAGGAAGACTATTTTCTTGTTACTATGACATGAAGGTTCTTAAAAGATTATAATACATATTGTGATATATATATTTATTGAACGAAATAGTTCTTGTCACTGATATGACAGTATGATTAATAAATAACTTGGAATGCGTATTACATTACGAATTATGAATAAAGTATAGATTTGGTAATTAAAATTGATTTAATAGCCTTATAGATGCAATTGTATGATCAAATGATGAATTATAGGAGAACATTGATTGTTTTATTTTATTATTTATTTACTTGTTCTTGAGGAACGATAGTAATAATATTTGAAATAAGTATGCATGAATTGTTGAAGTGGAGTTGGCATACGCCATTATTGATTTTATTGCTTGAATCATGAAATGGTATTGGATATGAAGTAAAATCATTAGTTTTCTATAATCTATTACAACCATGGAAATACGAATTGAGAATATAATCAAATTTCAAAATCTATATTGCTTTTAAATGATTTATGATGTTCTTCATTACTGCTTGTTCAAAAAGTATGTTTTCTTTATTGATCCTTGGCAAAGGGATTAGAGGTGGTTATAGGTGATTTTGATTTATTTATTTATTTGTTTGTTTATTGACTTATTTATTTATTTATTGGGGAAGGAAAGTAGATTTTTATCTAGGAATATGTTTGGGTTACTTTTGGGCTAGGATGTCGAATGTGGATTATCAGAGATGGTTTTTCCTCTTTTCAGGAATTGACCAATTACTATGTTTTAAAGGTTTAGATCTAAATGAGCTGTCATTGAAAAAGATGAATATTATATCTAGAAAACTTTATTGATGGATTGATATATATCTCTGCCACATCATGTTGTGAGACAATCTGCATTTTATTATTTAGAATTGCACATTAGACATCAGGTTGCATTGAGTGTTCCCTCCTGTCAGTTGTTGCCAGGTAGCTAGACATTTGATGCAGGGTTGGGTTTACTTCATGTCATAAAGGGATTCGGGGAAGTGTAATTGCTTCATGGCTGGGTGGAAAAGCACCTGATCCATGTTCCCATCTCTTGGCTCGTAGGAGAACCATTTGGGTTCATGGCGACTAGAGTGTTTTGATTTATTTATACTTGTTGTACATGATTATTGTAATTTGTATTTGGATGTATTATGGCATGGAAGCCAATAGACTTTGTATATTATTTTATAGTGCTATCACCTGGATTGAGCATGAGATTTTTGTAAGATTTAATGACTTTTATTGATTCATATTTATGAGATTTATCTTTTACTTGTGAATTTGTAATTAAGCAGATTAATTACATCATTTTACTTTCGTTATTTATGATGTTGTAATTTAAATGGATTACTTACTTTATTTACTTTTGTGATGATTTGAGTACTTTACAGGTTATCATTTTTATAATGATAAGTGTACACGTGGCATAGTTTTTCCTAAAAGTTCACAAACAATCTAAGCTTTACCTAATTCCATTTGCACTCATTTTTAAGGATTAATCTTGATCCTCAATTTATCCATTCCTCATCCAAGTTTAGAACCATGATTTGTGGGATTTGTTAACTTCATATTTGTCTATGTCGAGTCTCAAAAAAATTTTAAGTCCCTTATAATCAATCAGTTCATGAAAACTCCTTGTTCCAATTCTTGTCTTCACTTTGGGTCAAAGGATGATGTCATATTAAAAACCTTGGAATTAAGTCTATGTGTAAGTAGGAATTCAGAACTCAACAAAGAAAACAAATTTAAATGAAATGTTTCCTATTCTAAACTCATGCAAACCTCAGATAAAACAGATGATAGAGTGCAATTAACAAAATTTAAATAGGAACAAGGTTACCCAATGTAGGCTCTATGATGAGTGGATTTGCTCCATGATTTGAAATATGGATGCTCAAGGATTCATGCAAAATTTCTGCAACATGTACCTATGAAATGATAGCTATGACAAATGCTCAAAATATTCAGATTCAAAAGTTAGAAGTCTAGAAATCTAGAAGTCTATAATTTCAAGCATCCTGGATGAAGCTTGAACAAATGAAAGGAATTTATAGATGTTTGGTTGAAGATGTGAATAGTCAAGATTTGATAGTGGATGAATGGTGTAGATTGAATGACAGTGAGTGGAGAATCTTCCTTGGCTAAGAATAGTTAGAAAGAGTGATAAGGGTTATGACGCCATTTTAATGGGCTTTAAAATGGGTGAGGAAAATTAGTCATTTTTATTTTTTATTTTGACTAATTGGTTGTGCATGAGTTAAAAATAGAGGGGAATCTTGGAGGGAGTTCTGACAGAATGTGAGTAGATAATTAAATTTATTAATTTGGAGAATAAGTAGAAAATATATTTTTTATCTATTTTGGAATAAATGGAATTAGTATTAGCCTAACTAAATAATATGAATTATTTAATTAATTAGTGGTCGTGGTAATGACAAAGGGGAAATTAGTATGATAATAAATGTCGACATGGCACCAGAATAAAATTAGGTGTTATGATAAAGGTGATGGAAATTAGCTTAATTAAATAAATATGATTTATTTAATTAATTTGGCGATGATAAAAATGTTAGTGTTTAGACAAATGTGCTTAGGATGCCCTTATGAAAGTGTTGAAAGTGATATTAGATGTAATGTTAGATGTGTCGATTTTAAATGTCTACATTTTGTCCCTCTTTGGAATGGCGTTGCAACTATAAGAAGCAATGTCATTTCAAAGAAAGTAGATGTATGCATGTGTGATGACATTATGGTGCAGGAGCACCTAGAAAATCATGTTTTGTAATAAGGTCTATTTGACCAATGCATTTTGATTTCAGTTTGTCTCTAGGTTCTTCAAGACCTAGAACCCATTTTGTAAGTCCTAAGTTACTTAAAACACACTTTTGTCATATTGTATGCACGTAGTGCCAAAACAGGGCAGTAGGACAGTTTGAGGCAGTTGGATCGGTTGGTTTTCCAACCACTAGTAGGTTGAGTTGATAAAAACCAAAGGAGAGAAGAAGAAGAGGGGAAAATGTAATCGTGCATTGTTCTAAGGAGAAATAAAATCATTTTGTTCTGTCAATCTAGTTTCTGTTTTCTGTAACTATAAATTGTGTAACTGTAGATTTATGTTCGAAGTGTAGTTCTTTCTGTGCGTTCCATTATTGTAATATGTCAATGTGAAGCATTCCACTGGTACGATTCCTATTGAGATCAGTGGAATGGCTTCATTGTACAGTATTTGTTTTTGTTTTCTTGTTTTGTTCTTGTATCTGATGGTGCGGAGGATCCAGACAGAGTCTTTCTGCACAGTAGATTGACCTAGCATCTCCATGTGCTAGGGATCAGTTGAAGAGGGAGAAAGCAAACTGTGCATCAGTGTAAGTTTTGTATCATTTCACTGAATGTGTATTGCGAATGCATATCGCAAAACCATGTTGAGAATGTATGTTGAGAAAGCATGTTGAGAATTTATATTGAGAATGTACCTTTCATCAAATACAAATGGTGACTGGTCATAATGGTGAATCAGGGTATAGAAACTTTAGTCCACTGGTGATAGCAAGTCATGCCAAGTATATACTAAGTTGGTGTATCGGTGCATCGGTGAAGTAAAGGACAATGTGGCCAATAGTAATTGTCTAGCCGATAGCAAAGACAAGTCGTCATCAGTGTAATACAGCCCCTTGGGGAAGCTTTTAGAAGTTATACCGATCATCGATGTCTCATCGATAGGAGGTGCATTGGTGCAGAACGGCTTTGGTCACACTGAAGTGTCCGCTTCCACTGTGCGCTCCACATCAAATTGGTATCAAAGCTAGTTTTGAAGATCACTTGGGTGGTGTGGTCTTGGTGTATATCAGACAAGGAAAGTGAAACAGAGGCTGACACGATGCCTCCTAAAAGCATGTCACAAGATGCACTGAAGAAATTGATCGAAGAGATGTTTGAGTCCAAACTCAAGGAATTGAAAAGAACCAAGGGTAAGGATAGGGAAGATGAAAGTGACAGCGATGGACATACATAAATTGAGGGAACCAGTAAGAGGATAGAGGAGATACTAGTAGACCAGAGGGCATTTGTAGATGCTTTGAAGTCATTCAATAGGGACACCATAGATGGGTTACCCATGTATAGTGGAAGTGTGGAAGCTGAAGAGGTGATTGATTGGATTGAGGCATTGAACAATCATTTCAAATACAAAGAAGTCCCTGAAGATAAGAGGGTTAAATTGACAAAGGCAAGATTGAAGGGGTCCACTCTTGCATGGTGGAATTATGAGCAAGGAGAGAGAGTCAAGGAGGGGAGGATTATGATAACCTCCTAGGAAAGGATGAAGACCAAAATCAAGGCACAATTCTTACCCCTGGACTATAATGTGTAGATGTATAAGAAATTGTAGAACCTTAGACAGAGAGACCTCGATGTGAATGCATACACACAAGAGTTTCATAAACTCAGTGTCAGATCAAAGAGACAAGAAGAAGAGTCAGAGAAGGTGGCAAGGTATCTGAATGGCCTAAGGATGAACATCCAAGATGAGATCAGTATCTTAGCACTAGAAATAGTGAACAAGTGTTTCCAAATGGCCTTAAGGGCTGAAGAGAAGATAAAGAGAAAAAGTGAGCAGAATAATAGAGGTAGAGGAGGAGGAAGTCCTAACTAGAGGCCTAGTGGTGAGTCTAGCCAAGAAGAGCAAGTTGGAGACTCAAGTAGCAGAGGAGGCTACCGAGGAAGAAGGCCTAATGGAAGAGGTGGGACAAATGGATCAGGTAGGGGATCCAAGTTCTCCAATATAAGATGTTATAACTACAATCAGATAGGGCACCCAGCATACAAGTGTCTAGAGAAGGCCTCAACTTCTCATGGTGGTGAGAAGAGAACCACTTTGATTCAAGAAGATGCAAGGAGTGTGACATCTCCTGAAGTGAATCTAGCATCAGAAATGGGAGAAAATCTAATGATCAAGAGGACGCTGCTCAAGGAACCAGTGCAGACTGAACTGTCTCAAAGAAGGGCTTTGTTTAGAATCAACTACAATATCCAAGGTAAGGTTTGTAAAGTTATTTTAACTTCTGTTCTACTGATAATATCATATCTTTGGAAGCAGTGAATAAGCTGAAGTTAGAAAGGATACCCCATAGCAGTCCATATAAAGTCAGTTGGTTGAATAAGGGACAACGCATACTCATCAATGAACAAGCACGGGTAGAATTTAGTATTGGGGGGTATAGAGATAAAATCTTGTGTGACATCCTTCCAATGGATGCTTGCCATCTTTTGTTAGGCAGACCATGGAAGTTTGATAGAAAGGCTCATCATGATGGAGAAAAGAATGCTTACTCATTCCAAAAGGATGGTGTAACTTATAGGATACAGTCATTGGTAGAAGGGGATCCACAGCCTGAAGGGTCTAGTGTAATGCTGGTAGGAGAAAAAAAATTCATGGATACATTAAAGGAAGGTGGTGGAGTAGGTTTTGCTTTGATTGTGAAGCCTAAGGGGGAAAAGAAGGAAAATGTGAGAGAAGTAAGGCCTAAGGAGGTCAGAGATTTCCTTGAGAGTTACAAAGTAATGATTACAAAAGATATACCTGATTCCCTACCACCTGTCAGAGACATTAGCCATCAGATAGACCTCATACCCGGAGCAGTACTCCCTAATAAGGCAGCATATAAAATGACCCGTCAGCAGAATGAAGAGATAGCAAATCAGGTTCAAGAACTCCTAAACAAAGGGCTGATAAGGAAGAGCCTTAGCCGATGTGCAGTACCTACTATTTTAGCCCCAAAGAAGGATGGGAAATGGAGGCTTTGTACTGATTCTAGAGCCATCAATAGGATAACCATCAAGTATAGGTTTCCTATTCCTAGAATAGAAGATCTAATGGATTATTTGGGAGGGGCCACTTATTTCACCAAGATAGACTTAAAAAGTGGGTATCACTAGATAAGGATAAGAGAGGGGGATGAATGGAAGACAGCATTCAAAACCAATGAAGGGTTGTATGAGTGGCTTGTGATGCCTTTTGGTCTTTCAAATGCCCCTAGCACCTTTATGAGACTGATGAATGAGGTGTTGCAGGAATTCATAGGGAAATTTGTGGTAGTCTACCTTGATGATATCTTGGTGTTCAGTAAGAGCAAGGAAGAACACTTGAAACATTTGGAGATAGTCCTGAAGAGGCTACAAGATCATAAGTTAATGATAAACTCAGAAAAGTGTGACTTCATGAAACAAGAATTGGTGTACCTAGGTTTTGTCATCTCTAAGGGTGATTTGAAAATGGATCCTTCCAAGATAGAAGCTATTTTGAATTGGCCTACACCTTAGACAGCAGGAGAGGTCAGAAGTTTTCATGGCTTGGCCACATTTTACAGAAAAGTTATTAAGAACTACAGTGATATTTGTGCACCTATGTTGGAGACCATCAAGGGTGGCGGTAAGGTGAAGTTTGTGTGGACAAAAGAGGTAGACCAGAGTTTTGAAAGTTTGAAATAGAAAGTTGCCAAGTATCCTATCTTAGTACTTCCTGATTTCAATAAAGTCTTCACCATTGAATGTGATGCAAGTGGACTGGCCATAGGGGTAGTGTTGAGTCAAGAAGGCAGACCAGTAGCCTTTTTTAGTGAAAAATTGAATGAATCTAAGATGAAGTACTCCTCTTATGATTTAGAGTTGTATGCCATGGTACAAGCTCTGAAAAAGTGGAGGCACTACTTGCTTCCTAAAGAATTTATTGTATACACTGACAATCATGCACTCAGTTTTTTGAATGGACAGGAAAAGCTCAGTCATAGACACATGAAGTGGGTGGAAAGTCTTCAAGCATACACCTTCATCATCAAACATAAGAAGGGGATAACCAATAATGTTGCTGATGCCTTAAGTAGAAGGGTGTTGACAGTGCAATAAGTGTAGCTACAAAGCATGGGTGTTGAGGCACTCAAAGGGTTGTATGAAGAGGACCAAGATTTCAAGGAGATTTACAATGTATGTAGTGAGTTTGCCAATGCTTTCCACAGTGAATTTTTAGATTACACATTGTAGGATGGACTTTTGTTTAAAGGGAGTCAACTATGTATCCCTAAATGTTCAATGAGGGATAATATAGTGAAGGAGAAACATAGTGGTGGTTTAGGAGGACATTTTGGGCTCAATAAGACCTTAGATCTAGTGAGAAGATTTTACTTTTGGCCAAATATGTAATCTGATATCAGAAGGTTTGTTGAGAGTAGCATGGTATGTCAGAGAGCAAAGGGGGTCTCAACCAATGTAGGATTGTACCAACCTTTGCCCATACCAGACAGACCTTGGGAAAGTTTGAGTATGGATTTTGTGATGGGATTACCCAAGACAAGGATAGGTTGTGACAGTGTGTTTGTTGTGGTAGATAGATTCAACAAAATGGCACATTTTATTCCTTGTAAAACCACCAATGATGCTAGCTACATTGCAGGTTTGTTCTTTAAAGATATTGTCAGGATTCATGGATTGCCTTTGAGTATTGTATCTGATAGAGACAACAAATTTGTGGGACATTTTTGGAGAATCTTGTGGAAACGATTGGGTACAAATTTGTCTTTTAGTTTAGCCTATCATCCTCAGACTGATGGCCAAACTGAGGTTGTGAATAGGTCATTAGGCAATCTGCTGAGATGTTTGATAAGAGAACATGATGGAAGTTGGGATGTGGTACTCCCACAAGCAGAATATGCCTATAATGATTCTACAAAAAGAAGTACAGGTCTAAGTCCTTTTGAAGTTGTCTATGGTAGTCATCCTAGAGGAATTTTTGAATTGAGAGATGTTCAAAGGTTGGACAAAAGGAGTGGACATGTTGATACATTTGCAGAGGCTATGAAAGAGATCCATCAACAAGTCAGAGATACTCTACACAAGAATAGACAGAAGATCAAGGCTAGAGTGGATCAAAGGAGAAGGGATGTGCAGTACCAAATAGGAGATAAGGTCATGGTTCATCTCAACAAGAACAGACTATCCAAGGGAAGCCACAACAAGTTGATAATGAGAAAAATTAGACCTTGTAAGATTTTAGATAAATATGGTCCTAATGCTTACAAAATTGAACTCCCTGATGATATTGCTATTTAACCTATATTCAATGTTGCTGATCTAACATTATATAGGAGTCCTGATACAAGAGAAGGTACAGCAGATTCTGTCCAAGACAATGTAGAGTGGGTGCAACATTTACCACCTAAGGAACCACCTAAGATGGAGTGCATCTTTGATAGCGGGATAGCCAAAAAGACATGAAATTAGACCTATTTTGAGCACTTAGTCAAATGGCAAGGACTTCTAGACTCAGAAGCCACATGGATGCTAGAAGAAGACATCAAAAGGTAGGGTGGTGATTTGCAACAGTTAGTCTCTAAGAGGACTTGAGACAATCTTTACCCAGGGAGTATGGTGCAGGAGCACCTAGAAAATTGTGTTTTGTAATAAGGTCTATTTGACCAATGCATTTTCATTTCAGTTTGTCTCTAGGTTCTTCAAGACCTAGAATCCATTTTGTAAGTCCTAAGTTGCTTAAAACACACTTTTGTCATATTGTATGCACGTAGTGCCAAAAAAGGGCAGTAGGACAGTTTGAGGTAGTTGGATCGGTTGTTCTTCCAATTGTTTGCATCGGTTGATTTTCCAACCACTAGCAGGTTGAGTTGATAAAAACCAAAGGAGAGAAGAAGAAGAGGGGAAAATGTAATCATGCATTGTTCTGAGGAGAAATAAAATCGTTATGTTCTGTCAATCTAGTTTCTATTTTCTGTAACTGTAAATTATGTAACTATAAATTTATGTTCGAAGTGTAGTTCTTTCTGTGTGTTTCATTGTTGCAGTATGTCGATGTGAAGCATTCCACTAGTATGATTCCTATTGAGATCAGTGGAATGGCTTCATTGTACAGTATTTGTTTTTGTTTTCTTATTTTTTTCTTGTATCCGATGGTGCAGAGGATCCAGACAGAGTGTTTTTGCATAGTAGATTGACCTGGCATCTCCATGTGCTAGGGATCGGTTGAAGAGGGAGAAAGCAAACTATGCATCGGCATAAGTTTCATATCGTTTCACCAAATGTGTATTGCGAATGCATATCGCAAAAGCATGTTGAGAATGTATGTTGAGAAAGCATGTTGAGAATGTACCTTTCATCAGATACAAATGGTGACTGGTCGTAACAGTGAATTAGGGTATAGAAACTTTAGTCCACTGGTGATAGCAAGTCACGCCAAGTATATACTAAGTTGGTGTATCGGCGCATGTGAAGTAAAGTATAACGTGGCCAATAGTAATTGTCTGGCCGATAGAAAAGAGAAGTTGTCATCGGTGTAATACAACCCCTCAAGGAAGTTTTTGGAAGTTATATCGATCATCGGTGTCTCACTGATAGGAGGTGTATCGGTGTAGAATGACTTTGGTCACACCGAACTGTCTGCTTCCACTGTGTGCTCCACATCACATTAGTGATAACATGCCCCAAGCATTGAGATTTTGATTTTAGACTTGACTGATGGATTAAGGTTGATTTGATTGGTTGAGGTTGACTGAATGATGTTTGGTTTTGATACTTCAACACTTGGAAGGATTTTGGATAATTATGTTTAGGGATGCCCCCTCAAGAGGATAGGTGGGTTGGAAGAACATGGGTGTGCTCTCAAAATGGATGAATGAATGAATGTTAAGAATGGAAGAAGATGAAGAATGGTGAAAGGGTTTACTTAAATAACAAGGAAAGAAATGATGATGAGAGGCTAGGTGGAATGAATATGAGAAGGCGTGAAAGAAAAAGTACGTAATTATGAATCTTGCACAAAGTACCAACTATTATGAGCAACTTGATGTTTATTATAACATATGCATTATGCGTCATGATATAAGGATCATGATGACAATGTGCCAAATGCACAAAGGACTAACCCAAAAGATAAAGTTTCAAGTAGGTAGATGACCATGATGTCCTTGTCATGATACACTACAAGAGCTTATACAAATGCAATTAAAAAAGATAAATCCATCAAGCAAGTAACACATACAAGCATAGATATAAGAATGGAAAACAAGATTTCTCCCATAGTCAAGCTAATAATCTGATTTTGATGATGATGATGATGATGATTGGTAAATTGGAAATAATATATCTCAATGATTGGCTTTGTTGCACCTCCAAGCAATGATACATGCAAGAGAGGTGGATGCGGGAATGATATATCTTGAAATCCATGAAGCCTAGAGTGTTGTTTCCCTTGTCAAAGGTATAATAAGGATGAGGATGACTTATGGACATTTAATTTTGGTTCATGGTGTAGCTATTATGAGCATGTTCTTGGATTATGGGATCCTGATGGTTATAGGAATTCATGAGTCCATGATTGAAGCTACAGGAGAATTTTCTCATAATAATGGCATCTAGATAGGCATTGTCATGTTTAGCTCTAGACAAATCATAAGGTTCACTAGGATATTCTTCTTGATTTACAAGAATATCATCATCATTATTAATTTGAGGAGATTCTTTGATTGTGATTGTGGTTTGTGCATGAGATTCATGCAAGGGGATTGGCATAGGGGTTTTAGCTTGCATAATGAAATTTTTGAACTAGGGGTCTATGATGGATATGATTAAGGATGATGGGATGCTTGGATTGCAAGTTATTTAGGTCTTTGGATTTTGATGCAAGATTTTCAAGTTGAAAAAAGTCAAAATGTGTTTGGATGAAAAGAGGAATTCACAAGTTCTAACAATAAATCACTTCAAGCACATGAACAAGCCTATTTTTATTCAAGTGGGAGTATCAATATTTGTGGGCTCACAAATGTACTATGTACCAAGCTATGGATATTTAGGGGATGCAAGGTCATGTACCACCTATACACCCCTTAATGTGAAGGCCAAGGCCCTCCCAATAGTGAGCTCTATCTCAACAAACTTAGAAGCATGGTGTGAGTAACTTCCTGGGGCTAACTAGTTACTCGTGCACCACAAAAAAAGATGGCCAAAAGGTCTTATCTAGGCTATACACACAACTAGGGGATGTCCTCATTATACACTAGGTGCATGAGGCCAAAATCCATGAACTAGTGTGATGTCTAAGGCATGTGATTGCTCACTTTACTGAGTCTTACAGGCTTGATATGGGCCCAAAATGACAGCTCCACTTTTGAGGTATAGCTTTTTCTCTCCCCCTTTATATATCTTATCGGAACACGTCGTTCAAGTTGTCCCCTAAGGTGATGGAATCTTTAGGAAGGTACTCTAAAAGTAAATAAACTTAGGTCCTTTTGATCCCTAAGATCATGTTGTAGCACGAAGGGAGAGCATATGCACACTAAATTCTTTGGGTTTAAACACAAAGAGATAGACCAAACTTAAGCTTTTGATCTCCAAGATCACTCAAAAGTATGAGGAGAGAGCATATGCTTAAATTTGATCACAAACATGGATCACAAGATTAATTTCCTTTAGGAAAGAAGTATGTCACTAATATAGTGATAAAATATGATCGTTGACAAGTGGTGCTACACACAATGCATTAGTAGCTTCAAAGATTGGTCTTTGACACATGAAAATGGTTGTAATCAAAGCATAAGTTCCAAAACCAAAGCCCTAAAAATAAAAAATAATAATATCCTCAAAAAGATAAATAGATGTCACCAACAGATTCCTTATGATTTTCTGATCAATTTAAAAAAAAAATTGCTAAATTTTGATATCATATATGAAAGTTATTCTAGTTGCAAGATTAATATAGAAAAACATTATTCAAATGATTATACATGACATTTATGAAAAAATCTAAGAAAAATACTTGATCCATATTGAAGAGGGTGGAACCAACTTTCCAACACCTATAAAAACACAAAAATCGAACTCCCCCTAGCAAAAGTTATGTTAGCGGGTGGGCAGTACGATGGCGGGAGTAGGGGTGGAGGTGGTGGGTTAGCTAAGCGTGGGGGGGCTAAGCAGAGTGGGGGTTAAACTTTTAATTTTTAAGTTTTTAAATTTATGTGCCAATTTTTATTCACTAGTGTCCAGATTTAAAGTCAGGTCAGTGGGACTTGTGGGCCCTGATCCTACTACCATAGGGATGGAAAGGTACAGGCTACCTTGCAGGCCCAACAACCCTTCAATTTTTTTGTTTTAATTTTTTTATATGTTTTGAATTTGATTTGAATTTTTTTATTTTTTATTTTTTATTTATTTTTAATTAAACATAAATCTTTTTTTAAAAAAATAAAAAATATATTTTTCACTTGTACTGTACATGCCTATGCACATAGAGGTCGTACAACCTCTCCAGGCAAAAAATTGCCTCTCAGTAGAATTTTGTTTAATTTTGGTGATTTGATAGTCGATTTATAGGTTTTGATGCCTTCCAAACGTAATGGTAACATCTGTTTCACATGAAAATCCTTCTAAATGCTCATGACCAATAAAATTTGCACCCAAATCCTACAAGTGAAATATGTGAAATCAAGCAACCAAAAATCCTAGAAAGGCAAGATTAGAGAAGGGACAAGGTACCACTGAGCATGTGCCAAAATGTATGTAGGAATTTAAACTCAAAACAAGAAACTAATTTAAACGAAATTCTTCCTATTCTAGACTCATGCAAACCTTAGATAGAGTAGATGATAGAGTGTCAATAAAAAATTCAAACATGAACAAAGTTATCCAATGCAGACTCTATGATTAGTGAATTTGTTCCATGATTTAAAATGTGGATGCTCAAGGATTCATGCAATATTTCTATAGCATGTACCTATGAAAAGATAACTATGATAGATGCTCAAAATATTCAAATTCAAAAGTTATTAGTCTAGAAACCCAGAAGTCTAGAAACTATTGACTACACCCTCAGTTGTTTGTCCCTGATGATAATACACAACTTGATCATGATTCAGTTTGGTACTTAGTTGGTTCAGTTGGAATTTGACATAGTTTTAGTTTGGCATATGGTTTATTATTGCATTATCATGGCAGTTGATATACAGAGGTGACAGTGGCATTTGACAGTAACATTGGTATATGTATCATACTATATGTTAGTTGTTCTTCATTGTTTCGCATTTGAAGTGATAGTTTGGTTTCCTAGCTTGTTTGTGTTCATGACATACATGAGCATATACATGACCATGATGATGGTTTGACATACAGGAGCATATTGATAATGATTGATACTCTAGTTGCCATATGTTTGTGTGGTGTCCTTTTGGTGGTATCCTTGGTATGGTATTCTTATGAAATCAGTTATTGTTTCATACTCTATAGAACAACAGTTTTTGGCTTTGATTCCTACAGGTGGCACATGTAGTTGACACATATTTGGCATTTGCTCTCATGATCATGTTGTTCATACTTATGCTCTTTGATGTAGTATGTGATGTTACAGTTGTTTCATATCAGGTGCATATTTGGTATGCTATCAAGAGATTTGTTTCTTTTTCCACATTGCCATTAGGTGATCCAAGGTGGTCTTTTTGTTAAAGATAACCAACATTTTGTATAGTGTTTGTTTGTGGTTGATGGTTTCAAAAGGCATGAGACAACACATTGGAGTGAGTTGATTGATGAAGATTCCAATACTCTATGCCAATCAACATTCTTCTTTCTATAGTCAAGTACACAATGATCATAACACAGTGACTCAGTATGGTTTGGTTTAGGGTATTGACTTGAAAGTTCTATTATTCTAAGTCACCTAAAATCCTTAAGATCCAAACCCTAGCATAAGGGCTTGCATTGGATGTCATTTTAGAGGAGCACTTTTATAATTTGGAGTTGACTCACTATAGTTGGTCATCTTGTCACTTAAGTGATAACCTTGAGGGGTCTAAGTCATAAAATGGCCGGCCCTCTTAACTTTGTGAACCGGTCTCTATAGGTTGTGTTTAATGATTTGGGCGCCAAAAAGGATCAACGATTTATATTCTATTCTGAATGGGTGCGAACAAGAAAATCAATGGCAATGTTTTAAATTCATTTGGAAAACCAACGACCATTCATCAAACAAAGATTTTGACAGGCATCTTGTGTTACAAGTATAGAAAAATTGTTCTTAAACAGTATTATAACTGTCATCTTGATTCTGCTGTTGAATAAGGAGAGTGAGGGTTGGATGAAAGTAAGTTTTCTATTAATGTGATGTGGCATAGGGAGTTTTTGTGAGGTTGGTTTTGTTAGTTTTGAAAATTCCAAAAAGACTATGTTGTACAGTGTGTTAAAAAAAGTTGTTTATGACTGATTGAAGATATTTTTTTAAACTCTTCATAAAGCAGACATGCAATTGAAATGAAGTGAATATAGAGGCTCTTATATATTGTGAGGAACAAGAAAAAGAATTCACTATCCTTTGTCAAGTGTTCAGAATGTAATAGCACAGAAGGATATTTATGAAGTAGCTTTGTTTTGTAGGGTTAGATCTTATATGTCTAATGTGATTTTATTGAGTGTATTATACAGAGAGAAAGCTTTGTATGACTATACTTATGAACTATGTGTAAGTATGTGTCAGAGTCATGCCTTGTGAAGACATCTTGATATATGTGGTTGTGATAAATGAAAGTAAAATAGTGGCAGAGATTGTAGACCTTAATTGCAACAGAGGGTATGATGCATGAAATATGAAGTCATTAATAGAGGCAGTGAGATAACTACATTGGTTGCAGAAATCAGGTATTCTTGTTTATGATAAGTTAGTCTATTATGTTTATTTATTTGTTACAGAGACATGATACATCATGCAAATGCTTTGAATTCTTAAATGTTATGATGTTAGTAGTTATTGTATCATTTTCAAGATAATATCCTTTTGTGTTGAAGATTTTGGTTGTCCTACAAAGGGAGACATAAGGTGTATTGTACTACAGTGAAACAGAGTGTCCCTCTGCAATTGATTTATTCTTTTTGTTGTATTGCTTGTGAATTTTCTAGTGAGGCATACTTATTACCAATGAGGAATGTAATGTATCCCAATTAGGGTTGGCTAGTGAAGCCTATAGCCAGTGAGGCAATGATTGTAGCCAGTGAGGCAAGTTTATTACATAAGCCAGTGAGGCACTTTTACTGAGTGGTTTTCTACCCCAGAGGATTTCCACTCCTAAAAATTTATGTGTTGTAGTGTCACTTGTTATCTGTTTCATTTGCCATCTGCCTTATGATGTTATTTGTTATTTGTTTCAAATACTCGTAGTACTTGTTCACTTGTCTCTTTAATGCTTTGTTACACGCATTAATAAGAATTTGAGCTAGCATTTATATCTGTTGTTTAAACCTGTAATGAAAGTGTGAAAATTTGTCTTGTTCTCCATAACATTGATTCACCCCCCCTCTCAGTGTTACCAAGTACTCCAACATAAACCTAGAAGTCTAGAAGTTCAAGAATCTAGGCTAAAGCCCAAACAAATGAGAGGAATGTATATATGTCTAGTTGAGGATGTCAATGGTCAAGATTTGATAATGGTTGAATGGTGGAGATTGAATGAGAGTGAGTGGAGAATCTTCCCTAGCTAAGAATAGTTATAAGGAGTGATGAGGGTTATGATGCCATTTTAATGGGCTCTAAAATGGGTGAGGGAAATTGGTTTTTATTTTTTTTATTTTGACTAATTGGTTATGCATGAGTTAAAAAATAGAGGGGAATCTTGGAGGGAGTTATGACAGAATGTGAGTAGATAATTAAATTTATTAATTTGGAGAATAAGTAGAAAATAGATTTTTTTATCTATTTTGGAATAAATGGAATTAGTATTAGCCTAATTAACTAAATAATATGAATTATTTAATTAGTATGATAATGAAGAAATGGCGACATGGTACTAAAATAAAATTAGGTATTATATTAGAAGAGAGATTCAATTTAAATAAAATTCAATGATTTATTTAAATTTGGAAGAATAATATGATAGCGAGTGGATGAAGAAGGCAAGCGCACAACTAGGAGCAGAGGCGCACAAAGAGTCTCAGGCAGGTGACTATGCGACACGGTTGGCCTTGGATTCTATTCACAGGTTGGTGAAAGATGGTGTGCTTTCGCTAAAGACACTAGGCAGCGGTGACATCAAGCAGCTTGTGGCTACTCTTCGGTAAAGGGTCGAGGAAGTTAAGCAACAGCGGGAGTAGGGTACCATTAGGAGCACAGGATCTCCTTCCCTAGACCCTTTCACCACTGTGTCTCCCTCCTCTGGTACGAAGGCTCACATGATGGGCAACTATAGGCTATGCAAAAATTCTCTGAATCCTTACCATGTCTATAGCAACTTTTACAAGGAGTAGATCCTCTCCCTTGATCCTGCAACAGACCTAGGGTTTATCTCCATTTTTGAAATGACACCCAACAAGAGCTTTGCTATTGTGCCAGATCCCCAACCCCTTTGGTGTTTACCCCTCCCGATCTGTGTACCTCTTGGTTTCTAGGAGACTGTAGGGTGGATTTAGCCTCTGAACCCATCGATTTTCACATTTATGATGAGGGCATAAGGAAAGTCTCCTTAGACATTGGATCACGGTCTTTGATCTTTAGATCGGTGGGATGATGACCTTAGGCTAATGATTTCACGGCTTGGTGCATGAGTTTGTGGGACAATCTGACTCCCCCTTCTGTACAATTGTTGGATTATGGTTTCTTTTTTGTTATCTTTCAAAATTCTGAGGATTGCAGGTTTGTCCAAGATAATGGACCATGGTTTTTTGGTAGATTGGGCTTATTTATGTCCCCATGGTCCCCTTTCTTTGATCATGTAAACTTCCAAATTACTACCATTCCAATTTGGTTGTGCCTTTACAATCTACCTTTGGTTTTACGAAACCCAATTCAAATCAAATCCTTTGTCAACCAAATTGTCACCTTCATTAAGAATAAGGAAGGGGCTGATTCCAGAAGGTACACCAGAGTTTGTGCTCTGATTGATATTTCCAGGCCTTTGCCTCATATGATACACATCAACTTGTCTCTTGGCTCTTAGATATAGTATATTAATTATGAAGGGCTTCCTGAGCGATGCTTCAGGTGCAATCAACTCGACCATAAGATTATCGATTGCCATTCCAAAACTAGCAATGGCCAACAGGCCATCAATCTTAAGAAATGGGTTCACAAGGAGGGCAATCCTGTCGCTGATTTTGTTTGGAGAAATCCTAGTATGTTCCTAGAACATTGCTCTTCGTCTTCCCCTGAAGTTGGGGCTAATGAGTAGTCTGAAAACATTTCCCCTCCATCCAGTGGAGTAGAGGAAGCACAGCTCCAGCAAGTGGATAGCAATAAGTAATTGAATTTAGGGGTCTTAGGGAAAAAGGAGCAAGGGTTGGTTCTCTCAAATGACCAAGACACTTTGGTTCAGGCAGCTTCTATGTCTGGCTCAAAGCATTGCTCCATTACCTTCACTGCTAGAAGGGATTCAATTTTGGTTAAGGATGGCAAGTGTAGGGGAAGGGAAACTGAAGCTGAGAAGCTGATATTGGATGCCCAGGATGTGATTGATGAAGGCACTCAGTGGATGATGGAAGAACTTCTCACGAGAAGCAAAAGAAAACAAAAGAAAGGCTGATTTCTTGTGATTCTATTGGTATATCTTTGTTGATTTTTTAAGTCTTTGTGATGTCATTTCCTCTATTCCCATTCATCTCTTCTACTCCCCAATTTCAGGTCTAAAGCATTCTTATTTTTATGCTCTATATGTTATATGGGAGTGGGCCCTTAACCCATATCTTATGTATCAAAAAAAATAAATTAGGCATTACATTAAAAGTTGATGGAAATTAGATTAATTAAATAAATGTGACTTATGTAATTAATTTAGTGATGATAGAAATGTTAGTGTTTAGATGAATATGGTTAGGATGCTCTTATGAAAGTGTAAAAAGTGATATTATATGTGATGTTAGATGTGTCATTAGGATGTGCGATTTTAAGTGTCTACACTAAATATTTCCAAACATTGAGTATCAAAGGTTCAAAACGAAAGTTTTTTAAAGTGAAGTTGCAAAGTTTTCTTTCAATTGGACATTTTTTACAAATTATGTCACAACCACCTCCTACTACAATACACTAAGACGTTTCTTTATCATTTTGTAATTTTTGCAAATTGTCTAGATCACTCTAGTTTCCATCATTTTTGAACTGTGAAACTTTGTAACTTTTATGCAAACAATCAATTTTCAAAAATTATGCTGGAGGGTTCCATTTCTCTACCCTATTTGTAAAAAGAACTTTGTAGTTCTGGTGCTTGGTGAATAGATTTGCAATATCAAATCTCCAATAGTTATTGGGGTAAAAACCCCTCAACTCAAGGTGGTGAGGTTGCCTTTATTAAAAACCAAAAGTTTTAAAAGCTAGAAAATTGTACACTTTACAAGATACTTTCATTTGTTTAGATTTTTACAAATATGGACAAAAAGAAACTTGTAAAGATAATGCATATGTGGGTTTATCAAATAGAAATAAGAATTTAACAAAACCTACATAGAAGTGATAACTTTGAAATAAGTGAATAAAGTTATAAACAAATTTAGCAGATTGCAAAGAAGAATTCAAATAAATAGTAGCTATATCTAAACATAAGAAAAGATACACCCATTACATTAAATGAGACTCAAAGTTCTAATCTAAAGTTTATTATTTCTAAAAAATTTCAAAATCTCGTAGTCTTTTTTTCTCCCATACAATTTTTCAAAAAATTGTTCCAAGTTCAATAACCAAGTTTACAATTATAAATCCTTGTATTTATAGCTTTGGTTCAATAATTTATGGGAAGTTATGAAAAGAAAAATACATATTCCCATATATATCAAAGTTACTTTTGAAAGATTAAAGTTCAAACATTACAAAATAAGGCATATATTTAATCATTATATTTCACCTTAAGTTTGACACTTAGAAGGTTGTCGGTATGTTTAAGTAGTAGTACTTTTGCTTGATTTTTCTTCTCCATCGTTTTTGTCTTCAATAATAATATTGTCATCCAATGCCTTCTCCTTCCATTGATATTCTCTAAATGCTTCCAACATCTCATTGAGTGTATCCATGTCAAGGCCATTAATATAACTGGAATGAAAGTGGTATGAAACATAAATGTTTGCAACTTGGTGAAATTTTATGTGCTTCTTATCCATCTACTTCTCAAATTATTTGAACATGAATTTAATCTTAATTAATTTATTTAAGATAGAGGAGTCAAAATTGAAAGGTTGACTCAACCTTTTGATTAATTACTTCAACCAAGTATCATTTGAGGGAGTCAACAGAATTTATGAATTGGTCTTTTGTTGGTAAACATATTTGTCACTGTGAAAATAAATATGACTTGCCCAATTGAACAATGACTAATGTCCCAATAGATGGAGAGGTTGTGATTGAAAAACAACCTTCCTCTGCCTTTGGAGGAGTAGCTTCCTCTTATGATAACAATAAAACTTTCTGGGTACGCTTTTTACGAGAAAACAAGAAAGATGGGTAAACTAAATGAACAAATAAAAGGAAAACAATAAAAACCTAAGTGATAACACTTTCATATTTTTGAGAGATTACAGACTTAAAGTGATTACCATAATGATAGAAGTTAAGATTTATCAATATGTGATATAGATATAAGAGAAACAACTAAGGTTGTCAATAAATGAATTTATCCCACATAAGAATGAATAAATATCAATCTCCACAATACAAAGACTTAATGGAAATTAAAGCACATCAACCCAGTTGCAATAATAGTTTATGAATGAAAAATGACAAATGTTCCCCAATCAACATAGAGATTATAATAAGAATAGCTAATTTTCTAACATAAGAAATAAAATAGCATAAAGAAACAATGCACAAGCACACAATCCAACAATATCATTTCTTTATTGATATGCAAGAGAAAACATAAGCTTTCTTTCTTTGTTCTCCAAAAAATGGTCGAGGTCCAAAATTCCCTGTATCACAATCGATCTTAGCATAAATAGCTTTCATACAATGATTGTTTTAAAAATTGTCTTTAGTTTAAAACTTAACCAATGAAATAAAAGATTGTTAACTTAAAACTAAAGTCTTTTATAAAGTAATATCAATGTAACTTTATGTTGTCCAAGATAAAGATGAAATTAATTTAAAAACATAACGATAAAGACTAGTTCTCCTTTTCTGGAACATCCTCCTTAGCAGCTTCAGATTTATCTGAGGAAGATGTTAATCCCTTGTAGATCCCAAATTGTTTCACTAGAAATACTATCAATTTTGAGTTAACGATAGTGGTATTGAGTAGCCTGATCCTCTAAGTCATTAAACTTTCTTCAATTTCTTTCACTTTCCCATGCAACAAAGACAAATCATTCTAAATGATTGTGGTCGCAGTTGATATTAAGGCCAATTTCTAGAACTTATTCATGTTGATCACATGTTTATTAAATAGTTCCTTTGTAACCAAATCCTTAGAATTTTTCTTAATTGTTTGGAGGTCTTCAATACCTGAATTATCTTCCTTCAGGATATCTATTTTGAAACTCAAACAACTATTGTAACCTTGAACTTGACATGTTTAGATATTTTTATCAATCTCTTCAATTATGAGTTCATTTGCTTAATCATCATGGTTCTCCATTCAAGAATTTTAAGACAAGTTATTGCTTTGAAATCATCTTGCTTAACCAATATTTTCTCCAAGACTATTGTTTGCAAATCATGCTTAGATATCTCATCTACTTCTTTAGTTGCAAGTTGTCATGCTAGGTCTTCTTTCTTAAACATAAAATTTTTTACATTTAATTCTTTAGCTTTGGTGTCAGCTTCTTGATATAACTTCACAACTTCTTCAATGTACACAAGACCATCAATGATTATCTGCTCCACCCAAATTTCTGAAGCATTTCCATAAGCCTGGTATCTACTTATATTTTTGATGATGTCCTTGTCAACCCATGCTATGTCGACATCCCCTGAAGTAGATGGTGTACTTAATGATTGTGTAGATGTGTCAATGATATTTTATATAGGAAGTCAAAAAATGAACTTGTTCCTCCAATTTCTCTCTAGTCATTTTCTCCTTGTTAGTGTGTTGTACTAGTTTAGTAGTTGAAACTTGAAAGTTGTGAATATCTCCTTCACAAGTTGAAGGACCTAGTGCAACATGATTAACTTGATAGTCATCTTCAGTTACATCATTTTCATCCTTATCATTAATAGGTTGACTAATCTCAACATACTAATTTCCCAAAGTATCAATCATCAACCTAGATGCCAGCTGGGCTTTCTTAGCCTTCTTTTCTTTAGGACTAGGACTATGTAACAAACTTGCAGCTGTATCAAAATTTGCATCCATTACTTCTTTGTATTTCCTCTTCTTACATACAACCTCTTTCAACCACTGATTGGATGAAGGAATCCTCTAAGGAATAGTATTAATCAATGAAGATATGGGAGGAAGAGTGGTCTTGATTAAAGTATCTTCTACTTCATCACCTTGATGTGGAGGAGGAGGAGACTTATGAACTACATACTCTAGATTTGGAGAATGTGGAGGAGATGAAGAATTATGAAGATTATCTTCTTGAAATGTTTGCATTTATAGGCTTTTGATCCTCTTTTTGAGTGTTCTCTAAAACTTGAGATCTTTTGACTTGTAATTTATGCCTACCTCCAATATCATCTTGAGCACATCAGGTTTTTTGGTCTAACCCTTTCTTAGGATCATCTCCATCATCACCACCAATTTCATTGGATCTGGCTCTAGATGTATACACATTAGAGGTTGATGTATTTGAAGCTACATGTGTATCTTTATGTTTTTCATTTTGCTTTTGTCCTCTAGAGGATGTGGTCTTAGGTTTTGTGGTAGTAAATTCAACTATTTTTTGGTTCAACCACTTTTGAGATTTTCTTAACATGAAGAGTGATCTTTCCCTGATATTAGCATGACCTCTTTCTCTTTCCAATTTAGGGGAATAAGAGAATAAAACTACAATGTGTCAACATACAGTTGATCTATCATACCAAAACCATCATCAACTATACCTATTGTATTCCATCCTAGGTCATATTATTCCATTTGTTGCACAGTTAGTCTAGACCATTCTCTCTTCCTTACTTCAAAGTTATTTTCACAATCTACCCAGTAATCTTCCAAATGTGGGCGATGAAAACAATTTGGCCCTAACTTTAATTGATTCTTTGCATAGTCTTTACTATCATAAGGATGTCTCATAGCGTAGAAATGCATTGTAATCTTCACTAGAGACCTCTCCTCATTTTGAGATTTAGTGGATGATGGACATGTATAATAGCTTAAACCAATGGGAAATGAATATGTAGCATCCTTATTCCTATCTTTGCATATTTTATTTACATTAACTATTTCCTTACATATATCAATTAGAATCAAGTGATCACCTAGATATTTAGGCAGTTTATAAGGAAATTCATCGAAACCACCTATCCTGATATATGTAAATTTTGGAAATTGAATAAAACATTGTCATATTGACAAATCAAATTAGCAACCTCTAGAGAAATTTGTAATCTAGCATTCACATACAATTCCCTAACAGTTACCATGGAGAAAGCATCATTAAACCTTTGAAAATGTTTATAGCTATTCTCTTGTTGTAATTGGGGATATACATCATAAATCTGAGTGTACCCATCATAAACTCATGTTGTGCACTAACCAAGCCAAGGATGCATACTTGAAATAGCATAGAACAAATAAGAATTCATGTAGAATTCTTGAGTTCTTGGGAAATTTACTAGTTGTTCATGAAGGTGATGACTAATAATTTTTCCCTGATCTATAAATACTGATGTAGAATAGATAATCACAATAAAATGACACATCCAGAACTCAAATAGATTTGTGCCTTCACTTCCAACCACTTTGTGTAACAAGGTAATCATATCTGAAATATCATCATGAAAAAGAGACCTCTTCAAGTTTCGAGGAAGCTTAGATCCTTCTTGGGCACTTTCAACTAGACTTTAGCAATATTATTGAGACACAATGCCTTTTCATGTGATAAAAATTCCAAGCTTGTTGTTTTCTTATCTTAGCATATTCTTCCCTTACTAGTAATCTCAACATCTCACTTATCGATTGTCCATTCAATTTAGCAAAGACCTAGTCATCTGTAGATTTAATCTCCCTAAACTTCGCTTTGTAGTGTTTAATGCAAGCCAATACTAGGTCTACACATTGAAATGAGGTAGGAAATCCACCGGTATGTGCTAGGCCACTTTGGAAATTTGCTTCCACCATTTTGGATCTCAAGTTTTGTGACATTCTTTGCCACAATTTATCTAGGTCAACATGCCCTAGTTTTTTGTTACCTACATTGGACAAAGATTTTTCTAGCATGGATTCTCTTTCAAACCCTTGGTAAGAAAATTTCATTTTATGTAGCTCAAAGGCAGTGGGAAGATGCACTAGGGTTTCATGCAAGATGAAAAGGCAAATTAGTAGAAAGCATAGAATTTGAGATAGAATTCATTCACAAGAATGGGGTTTTGTGTGATGAGCAGTTGATATGCACTATGAAGTGAAAAATAGGGGAGATGCCAAAAAATATGGAAGAGAGTTCACTATGGAAGATATGGATACTTACCTTATAGTCACAAATAGTTGCATTCAACCTTTGATCTTGATATAGCTGAGTATACAGGCAATGATAACTTTAAGGAAACCCCCCTAAAAATACCTATAAAATCCTGGTGAATCCTAGCTAAGTGCTATAATTTTCCTGGTGAATCTTTCCTTTTTTTGAAAAAAATATTAATTTTCCTAGTTAATCTATGGATATTATTAAAATTTTGTAAAATCTTAGCGAATTTTGTAAAATCTTGGTAAAAAAAATTACAATGGTGAATCCTAGCGAATAATTACTAAAGAAATTAATTACAGTGGCGAATCTTTCCTTTAAAAATTTTCATAGTTGGTTGGCAGAATCCCCCAATATATTTTTTGTTTTTTGTAATACTGAAGCAGGGGCCAGGGGCGGCAACCACCGGCAAGGTCAAGGGGGGCAATGCTCCCTTGCGGGAGTTGAGGGGGCAGCACATTAGAGCACACACGGATTCAATATTTTAAAATATCTCACTTTAAAATGAAGACTAAAATAAAAGTTAATTTTTTTCCATCAATTACCTTTTTAATCAAATGGTTATGGTTCAATTCCATGGCAAGCCCAGAATTTGCTTTGGGCCACACGATTAAATCTAATCGTGTGGCCCAAAACAAATTCTGGGCCTTAGCAATCCTTTTCAAAGGCATATGTATAGAGTGCCCTGGAATTAAACCACATCCATTCGATTAAAAAGGTAATCGATGGCAACAAATAAAACCCCTTTTGAGGTGAAAATATCCCTAAAATTAAGTAGGAATTCATTATTAATGGTGATATTGACCCAAAATTAATGGAAGAAATATAATATTAATGGAGAATATAATAAAGATTTATAATTACGTTATAAACTAGTGACGAATTAGCTCTAATACCGCATAATTTACCTGGTGAATCAACTTGATTTATCAGTTTAAAAAATAATGCATTAGCGAATTAACTAGGACTAAATTAAATTTCTGTAAAAATCAGGCGATTTAGTCTCTTGTAGAGCTCGTGCTATTCGCCATTTTTTGAGGCCCCAATTTCAACTATTGTCTAACTGGCAAAGATTCACCACTAAAAGAATCCCTATATATAGGGCTTCCTCTTCTCCGCTCCAACAATGACGATAATATCTCAAATAGCTGATGAAAAAACTTTTATAAACACTTCATTATTTGCATACGTCACCGGCTATCGGGTGGGTTATTTTATTTTACATTTGCATTTATCAAAGTTTTCAATCTAAACAAGAACACTATCAAAGATTTCTAGTGTTCCTAGAATACTTGAAAATCCTGACGGTTCCAAGTTGTTGGGGATTTACACCTCAACTAGAACTATCTGGTTTCATTTCATTCAATTCTTCATTTTAATATCTTCTTTGTTCCAATTGATTAGAGATTTCTATATGACTTGGAACTACCCAATCACCTTGTAAAGTTGTCTTATGTCAGGATTTTAAGGTTCACTTGGAACTGTCAGATTTTCAATGTTCCAGGAACACTCTATTTTCTTGATTCATTGAAAAATTCTAATTGTCAAACTTCTTGGGCATTTTTGAAATGACTGGGAACTCATCAAAGATTTGAGATCATTAGGAACTCATCAGACATTTTGAGTGTTCTGAGAACACTCTAAAATGCCAATGTTAGGGATTTCTACGTGACTCAAAAATATCTGATTTTGGGCCTCTTTTGAAAAAGACTAAGTGTTTGGGCCTGTCAAGATTTTATTAGGAACTTTGAACTTATCATAGTATTACGATGTTCCTAGTACTAAGGAAATCTCCAATTTGTTCTAGGACAAGACCAAAACTCTGACAACAAGGAAATACTTAGAAACATTGAAATTTTTGAGGGGAAATAAACAACTTGAAGCTCGATAACCAAGGACAACAACATGAGATTAAAAAGTAATAAAATTTTAAAACTTTGCTTAGAATTAAAGTTAACATCTTTGTTGTAGAAGTTTTCTATGATCTTCTCAATCATGTCATGGATCCATCATTAGATCTACAACATCATTTTGTGCACCATCTAACTTATGTATTCCTTCCTCCAGTAGATCAATTCTTAGCTTTATGATTGTAGAGTCCCTACTATGTCTAGTAAACTTGGCGATATTCACACAATTCAGAGGAGAAACCTAACTAAACAGTCCACTGTAAACTTTGAAAAGACCTTCATTGAATTATCAACTAGGGCTAGTAATCTTGTGATGGCACTAGCATTGTATGTGCTTTCAAAGATCAAAACTACTTAACTCATCTAGTATAGTGTCATAATTCAAACTGCACAATGATAAAGAAAGTAATGTTGATACTGTTGCTACGGGTACTTGCAATATAAGACTATAACTAATGACTGTAAAGAAATGAACACTAGGGTTTAACTTGGTATTGATAATTTATCCTAAACTCCTAACATACACTCTACACTCTAGAGTACAACAAGTTGAACAACTAGAATATCTTGAAGAATGCATTTATGAATTGACTCTTATAACAAAGTAACATATAGGAAATGAAGTGAGGGACAATTACTTTGAGTGGCCCTTGGTCAAGTGACTGTCTCCACTGATCTAACTCAAATCTAGTTGCTCATATTGACACAATCATACTAATTCCAATTCATTCATTGAACAATCCTTACAATATCATATAAGATTCTGCTGACATATTTTATTCATGCATTCATCATCAAAAACATAAATGTTGTCTGTGTAACTAACTTGAAAAAGATCTAGTAACTATATCAGCGATTGAACAATCTACTTAAAACTTAAAAACTTAAACTACCTCAACCACCAAACCATACATATAGGTACAGGGGAGTTTATTGGAAAAAGGTCTCTTAACTAAAATCATAAATCACCACTCTCTACATACATGAGTGTGATAAATGCCAAGTAACTTATAACTGAAAAAGAAAGAAAGAAGAATCCTAATGAAATTGGAAATTCTTGCTAAAATAGAGGAACGTGGACTGGTTGAATTAGTCACATTAGACTCCTAGGTGGAACAGAGTCCTCCTTCAATCATCTTCATTAATTGTTATCACAATGCATAACCATCTTCATCAAGTGCCTCCATGTTGTAGTTGTTGCATTCAATTTATCTTGGAACTTCCCCTGCTCTGATGTCTGGGAACTCTTTGGTTGTGGGTTGCACCTTGCAATTGCTATAGGCTACAGTCCATCTCCTTCATCTACAAGAGTTATTTCATAGACCATGCACACAATACTAACAACCATAGCTAAGCACATATATCCTTTACAATCCATACATATCCACACATAATCATGCAATAATCATCATATTTAACCATATTCCATATACTTAATAATCAATTTTAGGATTGCATAATAAGCATAAAAGATAGTAAAGTGTAGGAATATGTATAGGACAAATGTTTTAGAATGTTTGAGAACTTGCATTAAAACATAAGAAAACTAGCCAATAACTAGACCCATCATTTCCCCCCAACTACCCATTGGCTTTTCCTCAAGCAAATCAACTAAGGCTAGAGGTTGTAATGCAAGGTGAACTCCCTAAAATCTGTAACAAGATCCACTCCTTCAACCTATTCCAAATAAAATCCATTATGATATGCCAGTCTATTCATCTTGGTAACCTCTACCTTCTCACACTCCACATTCTTCTTCCCTGTCCAATGTGGCACTGGGTACAGAATCATTGGCGGCAGGAAAGTAAGTGGTAGCCATTCAAGTCCCTATCCTCTAGCAATATCCATATATTTCCGTACTCTTTCTAACATGGCCAAAAAATTATGAATAGAGTGAGGTTCTTTTCTTTGCAACTCAGGGGTCAAACTGTTCCATCTGTCTTGCACAAACTAATAACAATTGTGGATGAGTCCAACAATAAAATGTTGCATCCTTTCATAATCATGTAGTCTCAAATTTATGATTATTCTACCCACACAATTATGATCCAAGAGTTGTTTCCATTCTCAAATGATTAAGTTAGGGGTTTTAGATTCTCTCCTTATTGGGAGAGCAATTGATTTTTCTCTCTTCGCATATGTTTGCGTGATTTCACCCCTCAATTTCTCATTTCTGAAATAGGATGCAAGTGCCCTCAATTGTAAATCGAGCCCACAAAACCTAATGGGTTTCATTCTGTATCATCAGGCACAACATAGTTATACAAGTAGTACTCACATAACTGGTCTTGCTCTTTTGGTGTGGCAGTAGAAAAAACTTTTAGAAAAATCATTTTTCCACTCATTGCAACTGATTTATTACTGATCAATTTACTAAATTGATAACTCAAAAATTTGTCTTGCAGAAACAGGGCATAATTCCTAGTTAGAGGTCTACATCTAACAATTTGAGTAGCTTTATCTGCTATCTCCTCCATCCTAACTGCTAGCCTTCTCAAGTCAATATCTTTTATTTCTAATGCCTAAGTATGCTCTGCAATCATTACTTATTTTTCTTTCTTCCACTCTTCCTCTCATTTAGAGAAGTTTTGAGTTTCTTTCCACAATTGATATCCTAGGGACATAGTTGTATGACAGGTGGGGGTTCTAGTGATAGGGGTCTCCTTTCCTTAGTCATTAGCTCCTTGTTCCCTACTATGACTGTACCTAATTGTGCAAATAAATCTGATTTTGACCCCTATCCATGAGTGTTCAGTTTTTCCTCCAACTTCTGTATCTTTGCCTCTCTTTTCTTGTCCCTTTCTTCATAAGTTTTGACCAGTTCTTCCAGCTGCTTAATTCTCTCAAATGCTTCCTACAATTCTCTTCTGACATTTCTTTCTTCAAGCAATAATTCCTCATCCTTTAAAAATTGATCAGAACAATCCCCAGTAGACTCATAACCCTCATTTTCAAGGTTAGTTGGGGTTTCCTTCCTAGTTTTTTCTAGCAACAAAAATATCCTCTGATTCATATTCAGAGGTAGTGGAGATATTCCATTTCCTTTTTGTGGGAACTTGTACATTTTCAGTTACATTGGCTTCCTATTCAGAATCAGTGTCCACTACCACAACAACTTTTTCTTTTTATGATTGCTTAACCCTACCCCTCATAACACCTTTCTTCTTCAGGCGGTGTGAATGCCTAGGTTGGGTAGATTTCTTTTTCTACACCTTTGAAGGTGCAGAAGAAGAACCATCTCTTTTCCTTGTGGTCTTTAGTGTTCTGGTTTTGGGCTTACTAGAAGATGAGGGTTGATGCACTTCCTCTATTGTAGGTTGATCAGATGCTGCGTGTGGCATATTTTGCACATCCCTCTCCCCTGATTCTCCCTTGTTGTGGGTGAATGAAGTAGCAAGTTGAATAGGAGGAGTTTCTCTTACAAATGCAATAGGTGATCCTATGTTGCCTGGTATTGATGGTTCCCCTAGAATATCATTAATATTTCCACAAGATAAAAATCTTTCCCAGGATACCTATGGGTACTGTACACTAAAGCTCCTATTTACTAACAAGACAATTAAACAATTATGTGATAGTGCTGAATTATTTTCCTTTCTTTGATACTCAAACCCCATTCTTTTCAACAAATTATACATAAAATTTGGCACATTGACTATTTTATTATGGTGAAGGTGACTCAATAGCTTAAAATGCACATTGTATAAAAGGGATTGTCTACCATCACAAGTAATGTACTTAATAATATAGGAAGCACAAGAATCCCATACCCATGGATGTGATAGTCTTTTGGTACCTTGTGACGTCGAGTCCAAGTTTTCCCCTACCTCGCTGAACTCATCCCTGACAGCGATTGCATTTGCCTTGATAGGGAATTCTTCTCCACTTCTGGGTGGACCAAACACTTCTACAATTGAAGCCTCTGAAGCATCCACCTTCAAACCCTTAATAGTGGCTTCATCATGTTGTAATGTGGCTACAAATTGTCTTATCATATCTTCATTATATTCGGTGAGCTACAGAAAATAATTGAGCCATCTTCCTTGTGTAAAAATTGGCAAAACAAGCCTATCTTCCAATATTATTTGATGTACTGTGGGTTCCCTTATGAGAAGATCACCTCCCATGCTTGCTAATTCATTCAGCTCAAAATTCAAATTGAACAATCCTCTGCTCAACCCACAATTCTCTGTTCACAATTCTCAGCTCAACCTCTTGTTATACTTCATACAAATTGGTCGCTTGCAACTTCATGCACTAAGCTTGAACTAGTCTAAACTAACTTCTAAATTTAGAAAGAGGGAGTTGGCAAGGCAAAAGGTTATGATGCAAGAAGGGCAAAGAAAGGGGCTTAGTGGCTTTTGGTGGAAAAAATAACAATATTTTTGTTGTTTTGAACATTTACTATCTCCCCCCAACTAAATCTAGAAGTGTTCGCACTTCAATGATTATATGAGGTGGAACAAAATGATTATATAATATGGAGATAAGATTAATAATGAAAATCATGCAGAATTAAATGCGAGTACATATATAATGTATTAGAAAATTGTGTTAATTATGTTATGTTAGTATGCGTACCTATTTGAGTTGTAGTGAATAGAACTCCATGCATGTGAATCTATGAGAAGAGTGTCTGCAACATAAATATGATTGGACATTAGATCATCACTGAGAGATTTAAAATTAAGGATAGGTTGGCATGTACGAATGGGTGGATCAATCATGCATGCATTGATATGACAGTTGGTGGCTGCATGCGCGGGAAAAATGGAATAATTGTTGGTGACATGCAATTAACTCGGTGTGAAATTTGAAATCTCTGATAGATACGTGTTGCGGGTACCTTCTTCAATAGGTCCCAAAGTGAACGTTGGCATCTTTTAGTTGCCTTGATACAGGTCCCTACTACATAGTGAAATTGGCTTCATGAAGATTGTGGCACTGGTGTTGTGTGTGCATGTGAAGAAAGTTAAGGAATTATACCTGAGTGACCTTAGGAGGTGAGTTGTGTAGCTCATCTGTTGAGTCACTATGAGAACCGGTAGTATCTACATCTAGGTTATTGTCTGGTGATAATATGGTAGTGTTTGAATTAGGGTTTTGAATAGAGCATTGCTTTAGAAAAGCATCTCGTGTAGCTAGCTTTATGTAGAGCTTTAATTTGTGGCCATTAACCTTGATAGTGCAAACCTGACTGCATCTATGGTCTGTAGTTTGACTGCTCCATTGGGAAATACCTATTATATCTCATAGGGGCCTAACCATCTAGATTGTAGCTTTCCCTTATAATCTTTGTATTTGGAATCATACAATAAAGACCAATCACTGACATGGAATTCTTTGGTCTTGATAAACTGATCATGCCATTTAGTCCTCTATTTTTGAACTATTTCTGTGTGATGGATAGCCTCCATTCTAATTTCATCTAGCCCATTCAGAATATGTAGCCTCTCCTTTTGTGCTTCTACCAAGTCCATCTCAAGTTCTACTACTATCCTTAGTGTCTTATATTCAAATTCAATTGGTAGGACTATTGTTTTGTCATACACTAATTCATAAGGTGTAAAGCTTGTAGTTATTTTCCATGTTGTCCTGTATGCCCACACTGCTTCTGGCAATCTGGTTGCCCAGACTTTTCTGTGAATTTGCATTATTTTGGTTAGAATATGTTCAATCTCCATGTTTGTAACCTCCACCTGCCCATTGGCTTGGGGGTGATAAGGTGTTGATTTTCTATGTCTGATTTCATATTCTTTAACCAATGTAGATATGAGTTCAGAAGTGAATTGGGGACCTTGATCAGTGACAATTTCTCTTGGGGCTCCAAACCTAGTGAAGATATCTTCATACAAGAACTTGGCTACATTCCCATCTCTTGCAAATTGGAATGCTTTGACTATTGATAACTGAGAGGGGGGGTGAATCAGTTATCCTAAACTTGCTTCCAATTCAAACACTTAAATCCACTTTGTTATTCAATAACATAGCAATTAATCATTCATGAAAGCATAAAGCATAAACACCAGAGAAAATACACACATGAGACACCAAGATTTTGACGTGGAAAACCCGGTTAAGGGAAAAACCACGGGGTGATTAACCCAAGGATTATTCTCTATTAGAAGAATAAGAAAAATAGATGGCACATGCCAATTAAGGCTCACTGCCTGAGCACACTGCTCACAAGAGGTACACTGCCTACAAGAGACACACTGTCTACAAAGTAATCAAGTATCACAAACTTGAACTGGAGATTGACATCTTTACCATGCCTGGATCAGTTCCATTTAAGCCCAAAAACTCCTACTCTATCTTTTGCTCTTTTTCTTCGCTATGCCACACTCATCCACACAATTCACACTTTGGAATGACTTTGCAAACCTTTATTTATACAAGGCATCGACTTAGGAACACTCATTTAAGTCAGCAAACACTTTTAGATAATCTGGAAGACATGTAGTACATCCGGTCGGCCTATCTCAGGAAGAACACCAACAACCGGTGGTCTTTACATCAAATCCAAACTCTAACTTCAATGTGGACTGCCAATAAGAATTGTACATGATCCAAGGATCACCAAAACCTTCCTGAGTCAACAAGAACATCCGCACTTTATCAGCTTACTGGAATTCTTCTCTTCTTCATCTGGAACTTCAAGAACACAGTCTATCGCCACTGTCACAATGAAAAAGGTGCTTCCGGACCACCAAACCATGAACAAACCTAGTTGTCACTTCTCATTGATTTCTTCAACACTCCCTCCAATCCACAGAATGAGATAATGCAATTCCAGAGCTCAGCGGACCAATCTGTGATACTCTGTCACCATTGAACATCTGCCAGAACCGGTTCTACTAAAGTGACCATAACTTCTTCAAATCTTCATGCGGACCTCTAAAATCTTGACTAGAGCATCTCAAGACTCGTATCTGAAAACCCTTTAAACCGCATCCTCTGATTTTCATCTTATCTTAGACTTTTACCTTAATGTCATCATTATTCTTCACTGTTCCTGATTGAGACTAATTTCCTCAATACACAGCTCATCCAATCCTTCTCATTAATGCAATATGAGTATGTTGACATCAATGACAACACTGGTTATCCTCATACTTGCAACAATCTCCCCCTTTGTCATTGATGGCAACATATGATGTGAAAAACCATCAAGACAAGAACTTCTCCTTTGTATCACAGCTCCCCCTATCAGCAACAACTCTTCACATGTCTTCTCTTTCTTTACTGCTCCCCCTTTGATCATCAACCACTTGTTTTTCACATGTCTTCTCTCCCCTTTTGACATCAATGGCAAAGGGTTCATACTTACAACTTTAACACATCAGAATCATACCAACTGCTTCCCCTAAGTAGCAGCTCCCCATCACCAATCCGGATCACAAGATATGACTGTGATATCCACCAGACTGATGCACATCAATGCATCCTAGTTCATCACCGGAGGGGCAACAACCCCTAACTTCTCCTAGAGATACTCAAAAGATTCCTTAGGAAGAGGTTTAGTAAAGATATCTACAATCTGATCATTTGAGGGCATAAACTCCAATCTAACTTCATCCTTGTTCACTTGCTCTATCAGAAAGTGAAACTTAATAGATATATGCTTAGTCTTAGAATGCAACACCAGATTTTTAGAAATATTTATTGCACTGGAATTATCACAGAAAATTGTGATAGGCTCCTCATACTCTACTTTAATATCTCTTAGCATCTGCTTCATCCATAAAACTTGAGTGCAACTACCTACTACTACAATGTATTCTGCTTCAGTTGTAGATAGAGATATTGCATCTTGTTTCTTGCTTAGCCAAGAAACCAATCTCTTTCCCAAAAAGAATGCTCCACCACTAGTACTCTTCCGGTCATCCACATCTCCTACCCAATCTGCATCTGTGTATGCATGAAGAGAGAAATCATGATCTCTAGGATACCACAAACCATACTCCACTATCCCTTTTAGATATCTAAAAATTCTCTTGATTGCCATGACATGAGATTCTCTGGGATCAGCCTAGAATCTAGCAACAAGACCAACAGCTTGCATAATATCTGGTCTAGTTTGAGTGAGATACAACAATGCACCAATCACTGATCTGTGCTTTGTCTGATTTGCCGTAGGAGAGTCATCATCTTTGCTCAACTTGCATCCAGTTGCCATGGGAGTATTCATTGGATTTGAATCTTCCATCCCAAATTTCCTCAACAACTCTTTCACATATTTGGTCTGAGAAATGAAGATACCTTTCTTTGTTTGAGTGATTTACAAACCCAAGAAGAAATTCATTTCACTAAGCATAGACATCTCAATTTCACTTTTCATTTGATTTGCAAAAGTTTTACACATGCTATCTTTTCCTCCAAAGATGATATCATCAACAAGTACTTCAACAATCAAGATGTTTTCATGATCAATTTTAAAATATAAGTTACTGTCAGCAGTACCTTTGTTGAAACCAATTTGCACAAGATGTTTATCCAATCTTTCATACCAAGCTCTTGGGGCTTGCTTCAATCCATACAGTGCTTTCTTCAACTTGCAGACCATATCACCATGATCAGACAATTGAAATCCATCTGGTTGCTCAATGTATACTTCTTCTTCCAAATCACCATTTAGGAAGGCAGACTTGACATCCATCTGATATACCTTGAAGTCTTTGAAGGCAGCAAATGCAAGAAATAATCTGACTGCTTCAATTCTTGCCACCGAAGCAAAGGTTTCTTCAAAATCAATTCCTTCTATTTGGGAGTAGCCTTTGCAAACCAATCTGGCTTTGTTTCTGATTACCTCACCAACTTCATTTAGTTTGTGTCGGAAGACCTATTTGGTTCCAATCACATTCTTGTTTCTAGGTCTGGGAACAAGATCCCAAGTGTGATTTTTCTCACTTTGCATCAACTCTTCCTCCATTGCTTTGGTCTAGTTTTCATCATTGCAGGCTTCATTTATTGTCTTAGGTTCAATCTTTGAAATCAGACAATATTCATCTAAATTTTGAGCAATTGTCCTTCTAGTTTGCACACCTTTGCTTTTGTCACCTGTGATCTGATCTTCAGAGTGGTTCAGTCTTACATACCTTGGAACTTTGGGAGTTTCTTGTACTTCTATTTCTTGATCAGGCTCATTCAGACCTATCTCTTATTCCTGATTTACCAGATCAGTCTGAATCTGACTTTCAAAAGAGGATTGAGCTCCTTGAACCAGAACATCATTCTGATCATCTTCATCATATTCATAAAACCTTGAGGGTTCTCAATTCCTTCATCAACCTTCACATTTGTACTTTCTATCATCTTTCTCAGTCTCTTGTTGTAACACCAGTATGCTTTGCTTTGAGTGGAGAAGCCCAAGAAGATTCCTTTGTCACTTCTAGCATCAAACTTTCCTAGATCTTCATCTCTTTTAATGTAACATTTGCTACCAAATACTCTGAAATATCTCATAGTAGGAGTGATGCCAAACCAAAGTTCATAAGGAGTCTTATCGGTATTGCTTCTGATTTGAACTCGATTGAGAGTATAGACTGCAGTACTAATAGCTTCTCTCCAAAACATTTGTGGAACATTTGCTTCCATCATCATTGTCCTGGATGCTTCTTGGATGGTTTGGCTCTTTCTCTCTACTACTCCATTCTGCTGTGGAGTCCTAGGAGCAGACAACTATCTCTTTATACCATGCTTCTCACAAAAATCTATGAATTCACTGGATGTGAATTCACCACCTCTATCAGACCTCAAACATTTCAGTTTTAATTCGGTTTGATTCTCTACCATAGCCTTGAAGATTTTGAACTTCTCAAAAGCTTCTGATTTCTCTTTCAGAAAGGTAACCCACATCATCCAGGAATGATCATCAATCAGTAACATGAAGTATCTATCACCTTGCATACTCTTGATTCTTGTCGGACCACATAGATCAATATGAACTAATTCCAATAATCCGGTAGAGGGCTAATCCTTGCTTTTGAATGAGATTCTGCTCTGTTTACCTAGCTGACATTCTTTGCACAAACTATTTCTAGGTTTTACCAATTTTGGAAGATCTCTTACAGCCTGAGTATTGGTTATCTTGATGATGTTATCAAAATTTACATGACACATCCTTCTATGTCATAGCCAACTCTGATCAACTTGAACAAACAGACAACTTTTATTAGTACCAACTAGATGAAAGATATTACCTTTTGTTTGAGTACCGGATGCAATCTCAGTTCCAGAACTTTCAAAGATCCTGCATCTTCCATTCTTGAATCGGAGATCATAACCTTTGTCCACCAACTGTCCAACACTGAGAAGATTGTGCTTCAATCCTTCAACATATAGTACATTACCAGTTTTGTTCTTTCCATCAAAAGAAATAGTTCCCCTACCTCTGATTCTACCAGCAGAATTATCACCAAACTTTACCATTCCTCCTTCATACCTTTCCAAATCTAAGAACTTGTTCTTGTCACCTATCATATGGTGAGAGCATCCACTGTCAATAACCCAATCATCCTTTTCTTCAACTTGGGCAACCAAAGCTCTTTCTACAACCTTATGATTGACAGATTCAGAGGACATTGGATCTTCTTCCTTAATGGCAATAAACACCCATTCATTTCTGGATTTGTTTCCTATCTCTGATTCATCATCTGTTACTCCTTCATCATCTTCTTCATGAACATAATAACAATTCTTTTGGAACCTTTGTCTATTAGAATTTGACCTTGTAGATCTTTCCGGACATCTTGAGGCAAAATGACCAATCTTATTGTAGTTGAAGCACTTAAAGGGTAATTTTCCTTCATACTAACCAGAACCTCTTGGTAGTCTCTTTGCAATGAGGGCTTCAAGTTGAGTTGTTTCTGCTTCTTCCACTTCCATGTCTCTTCTTGCTTGATCATACCATGACAGCTTCCTTGAAGAGTTTTCTCCCGGATCAAATCTTTGTTTACCTTTCACAGAGGCAATGGCTTTGAATGTAGATTCAGTCTTGGGGGGATAATCTCCAAACTCAGTCATTTCAAATGCAGCCAGTTTGCCAGCCAATTGGTCTCTTGTGACAGTTGTATGGGCTCTGAATTCATCAATGGCAGCAACCTTGATTTTGTAGGCAGCAGAAAGGGATCTGAGAATTTTGCCAACAATCTCATTTTCATCCAAAACTCCACTAGCATTCCTAATTCCACACACCAGCTCATTTACTCTTGGCATAAAGGTAGTAATATTTTCATCATCTCTCATTTTCAGTCTTTCAAACTTCCCTTTGAGACTTTGCAACCTTGCACTCTTAACATACTCATCTCCTTCATGTAGAAGTTCTAGTTTAACCCAGATCTCATAGGTAGTTGGTAGGTCAATAACATTTGAGAGCTCTGAGTCAATTAAAGCACTTAGAAGAGCCTCTTTGGTTCGTAGATTGTTTTCAGCATCTGTGATTTCATTTAGAGTTGTTAGACCACCCTATGGAGGTACATATGCTTTTGTGACCATGGACAAGTATGCCTTTCCCATACACTCCAAGTGACATTTCATGCGACCTTTCCAAAGAGAGAAGTTGGTTCCATCAAACTTCAGATTATCCTTCTTGTATGACGACATCCTGGATCTCCTCAAGCGGTTAAGCTCTTTTTAGAGGAACTTGGCTCTGATACCAATTGTTGATAACTGAGAGGGGGGTGAATCAGTTATCCTAAACTTACTTCCAATTCAAACACTTAAATCCACTTTGTTATTCAATAGCATAGCAATTAATCATTCATGAGAGCATAAAGCATAAACACCAGAGAAAATACACATCAACACATGAGACACCAAGATTTTGACGTGGAAAACCCGGTTAAGGGAAAAACCACGGGGTGATTAACCCAAGGATTATTCTCTGTTAGAAGAATAAGAAAAATAGATGGCACATGCCAATTAGGGCTCACTGCTCAAGCACACTGCTCACAAGAGGCACACTGCCTACAAGAGACACACTGTCTACAAAGTAATCAAGTATCACAAACTTGAACTGGAGATTGACATCTTTACCATGCCTGGATCAGTTCCATTTAAGCCCAAAAACTCCTGCTCTGCCTTTTGCTCTTTTTCTTCGCTATGCCACACTCATCCACAAAATTCACACTTTGGAATGACTTCGCAAACCTTTATTTATACAAGGCATCAACTTAGAAACACTCATCTAAGTCAGTAAACACTTTTAGATAATCCGGAAGACGTGTAGTACATCCGGTCAGCCTGTCTCAAGAAGAACACCAACAACCGGTGGTCTTTACATCAAATCCAAACTCTAACTTCAATGCGGACCACCAATAAGAATTGTACACGATCCAAGGATCACCAAAACCTTCCTGAGTCACCAAGAACATCCGTACTTTATCAGCTTACTAGAATTCTTCTCTTCTTCATCCGGAACTTCAAGAACACAGTCTATCGCCACTGTCACAATGAAAAAGGTACTTCCGGACCTCCAAACCATGAACAAATCTAGTTGTCACTTCTCACTAATTTCTTCAACACTCCCTCCAATCTGCAGAATGAGATAATGCAATTCTGGAGCTCACCAGACCAATCTGTGATACTCTGTCACCACTGAACATCTGCTGGAACCGGTTCTACTAGAGCGACCATAACTTCTTCAGATCTTCATGCGGACCTCTGAAATCTTGACTGGAGCATCTCAAGACTCATATCTGAAAACCATTTAAACTGCATCCTCTGATCTTCATCTTATCTTGGACTTTTACCTTAATGTCATCACTCTTCTTCACTGTTCCTGATTGAGACTAATTTCCTCAATACACAGCTCATCCAATCCTTCTCATTAATGCAATATGAGTATGTTGACATCAATGACAACACTGGTTATCCTCATACTTGCAACATTGACTTCAACCCATTTTATCAGATAATCAGTGCAAACTAAAATATACTCCTTGTTATTAGAGGCTAGTGAAATTGGGCCAATGAAGTCTAGCCCCCATTTATCAAATGGTGCTAGTGCAATTTGTGGCTGCAAAGGCATCACATATGTCCTTGTTGGTCTGCCCATTCTCTAACATCTCGTCACAACTCCTTGTATACTTTATTGAATCCTTATGGAGAGTTGGCCAATAATAGCATGTTGTTAAGACCTTAAATGTTGTCATTTTGGCTGCAAAGTGAGCCCCACAGGGCTCATCATGGCAAGCTTTTAAGATGTGGGTGCTGCCACAATAATGGGTTACACTTTTTGGGACATCATAATTTTTGCTGAAATCACATATTTTTAGAAAATATAATGATTTAAGCTTTGAAAAGTTTCATTTAAAGGAGTTTAATTGAAGAGGGTTTGATCAAACCCCCTTGGATAGAACCCCGCTAGTTTTAAACCATACCTATAATGGAGTCTCCTCTACACCTATCAAAATGCTGATAAAAAACCACTTTTGATTTACCTTTTGGGGGATCAAACGAATTCATTTAAAATTTATGTTTTGCAAGTATGTAGTCCTTATTATAAGCTTCCCAAAAGTATAATTTTAAATATATTTAATTTGACTATTATATTTATTTTTTATTTCTTGTGAATGTAGGTTTTTCACCAAACATCAAGTTCTTTGTTCTACACATGGAAAATTAGTAAATTAGTGAAAAAAAATTCTAAAAAATATCTATACCCTAGGTATTGATGTTCTTGTTTCAACAAAAAAAGAAAAATTGAATTTCAATACATACAGAAAAAGTTATGTTTTACGGAGTACGCCTATGTCTAAATTATAATTGGTTTGACTTCAAAACTTAATTAAAAAAAAATATTCAACAAAACATTATGAAACCAAATGCATGCCCTATATATCGGTGTTACCAATCTAAATTCAAAAGAATCAGAATTTTATCATTTATAGAAATAAAGTTATGTGCTACAGAATACACATCATTTTAAAAAAATGTTGTTTACTATTAAAAACTAGTTATCAAAGGAGATGCAAAAATTTCTACAATTTAACTCTAATTTTTTTAAAATATATATATTTAGAATCTACAAACAAAATCTCACAAATCACTAGTTTGCATCATCTTCAAATTCCTAACAGTTTAGTGGCTATAGGTGTCAGAAAGTGAAGATTTGGTTCAAAATGTTGATTTCAATGTCAAGTTTGGCCAAAAAGTGTAACCCATTATTGTGGGATGACCCATGTCAAAGACCTCATCTTCTCTTATACATCTCATAATATGATTTGGACCAATATAGAATAAATAACCAACAATCCAAGAGTATGGAAAGCTTTTATGCACTAGTTGTCTCTTTTCTCTAGGAGAGAAATGTGATGGTATATGCCCTGCCACTAAGTAATTTGCAATGTCAACAAACCATGATGTGTGTATATTAAGAGAAAACAAATGCTCATCTAGAAAAGAGTCATCTACAACACCTTCTTCTAATTGTGTAGGAAATCTAGACAGAAAACCTTCCACCACATTAGCTTTCCCTGGATTATCCACTATTGTTATATCAAACTCCTATAGTAAGAGCAACCATCTGACTAGTCTACCTCCAACCACAAGTTTGTTCATTAAGTACCCGATTGTAGTATGATCTGTGTGGATAAAGACTGGATAACCAGTGATATAATGTCTAAACTTGTTAATGTCATAGACAACTGCTAACATCTCTTTCTCTATGATAATGTAGTTAAGTTTTGCTCCTTGTAAATTCTTGCTAATATAATAGATAGCATACTCCTTATTACCTTCCTTTTGGCCCAATACAACTCCTATAGAAAAATCAGAAGCATCAGTGTGTATGTGGAAAGGCAATGTCCAGTTTGGTCCTCTCAAGATAGGTGCTTGAGTCAAAGCTATCTTAAGTGTCTCAAAAGAGTGCTGACATTATGTGGTCCAATCAAATTCTATATCTTTTGCGAGCAGAGTAAACAAGGGTGCTGCAATTTTACTGAAGTCCTGAATGAATCTCCTATAATAGTGTGCATGGCCTAGAAAGCTCCTGACATCTTTTTGTTTTTGTGGCACAGGAAGTGTAGAAATTATGATCTCAATTTTATGAGGATCCACTTGAATTCCTTCACTTGATATAAAATATCCTAGAACAATCCCTTGAGTCATCATCATGAAACATTTCTCATGACTCAATGATATATTGTGTTCTTGACATATTTTTAGGACTTTCTCTAGATTGTTGAGTGTTGTTTCATATGTTTCTCCATATGTGGTGAAGTCATCCATATAAATCTCCATGGAATCATGAGCATAATCTGAGAAGATACTTAGCACTACCCTTTGGAAAGTGGTTGGGGCATTACATAATCCAAAGGGAAAAACAGAATAAGCATAAGTACTCCAAGGGCATGTAAATGTAGTCTTATCCTAATCTTCTAGAGTTATCTTCATCTGGTTATAGCCACTAAAGCCATCTAAGAAGGAGAAGTATGTTTTACCTACTAGGGAATGAAGTACTTGGTCAATGAAAGGCAGTGGAAAGTTATCCTTTCTAGTGGCTATGTTTAGCTCCCTATAGTCCACACATACCCTCCATTTGCCTCCTTTCTTAGGCACAATGACTAAAGGTGACACCCATTGGCTGTCACAAATAGGGTAAATGAAGCCTACATAAAGTAATTTTTGTAGTTCAGTTTTAACTATTTCTCGCAAGGCAGGGTTCATTCTCCTTTCAAGCTGTCTAATTGGCTTGAAACCATCATTTATGTAGATCCTATGCATGCACAGGTCTAGATCAATTCCCTTCATGTCATTGTAATCCCATGCAAAGGCTGATGAATGTGCCTGCAACACAGTGGTCATGGAATTCTATTGTTCTTCAGTTAGGGCATTGTTAACATTCAACATTTTACTTGGCATGATTACAAATGTTTTGGAAGTTGATTGCATCGATGAAAAATCATATCCACTGATGTTGGGAACACACTCTTGTGGCAGTAAAGAGTGGAAAAGTTGGGATATTTCTTCTAAGGAATTTGTAGGTATAATGTTCTATAGTGGATCTTGTAGACATGCCAGACAGTCTTGTTGTTGTGGGTCCCTACCATAGTTGTTCTATATAATGTGGTCAATTAAGTCATCCTCATCTTGGTTTTCCAATAGGGGATTGCGTTCAATGGTCATGATTGTTTGCAGGGAATAGTTGTCTTCTTTTTCCAAGGTAGGCCATATAGCTTGCTCTAGATTTTCATGAGGTTGGGCTAGTGGAAGAGGACCAACTTCTTGGTTATAGTTCCATTTGATATTATCATGTTCCCAGACCTACATCCTATGAATGCATCAGATGTTGCTAACCATGGTATCCTTAAGATAAGTGGATATCTTGCAAGTTTAACCTTTGGCTGTAAGACTATGAAATTTGCAAGATACTCCCATGAGTCTAATGCTATGACTATGTCTTCAATGATCTCTTCGGGTTTTATTGTGGACCTATCTACCAACTATAAAACAATTGGTGTAGGCCTAAGGTTAGGTAGCTGAAGTAACTGCATTGTTTCCTTAGTCATGACATTAATGGCTTCCCCTAAGTCAATCAGGGTATTTTTGATGAGGGTCCCATTTATCTTAACATCCACTACTAGACTTCCAGGGTCAATGTATTTAGGGATAGTTATATTCCCTAGCATGATATCAGCAAGGTTCCCTAAGATATGGACTATCTGAGGATCCTTCCTTTTTCTCCCTAGCTTTTTAAGGTAAAGGTCCCTTACTATTTTAGTATAAATTGGGATATCCTTGATAGATTGAATGAGGGGGATTTTGATACTGACATTCTTGAGTTGTCCTAATAGATCTATCTTGGCTTGGCTATGATGTTTTATAATGGATAAACACTTAGGGAAAGGAGGATCTAGACATGAGATAGTCTAATTTACCTCATTTGACTCAGCCTCCAGAGGTGAATTGTCTAAATCTTCAGCTGTAGGTTCCTCATCTACCATCTCAATGATTTGAGGGGATGAAGGCCTACCTAATATTTTCCCTGACCTGAGGTGGACATCACTCACCTCTACCCCATAAGTGGGGTATTGAATAGCCTCATTAGTGTATGCCTATTGGACAGGCTTGTTATTTGGGTTAGGTGCAAGTTGGGCAGGCAGTTGTGGTGCTCTTGCTGGCAAAGATGTTGGGTTTGATGGATTGGGAATAATAGTCTATTGTTGTGGCTGAGAAGGCAGTAAATGTTGTGAGTAATTCATATTTTGGTTTTGCCACTACTGTCTTTTTTGTCATTGTGGCTACCATTGGTTTTGTTGTACTTGCCATTGAGAATTGTAATTGGGACTGTGGAAATTTTTTTGTGGCCATACATTTGGATGTTGTTGATTCTAGTTTTGCTAAGGTTTTTGGCATTGGTGAGGGCTTTTCCATTGGTTTTGGGTGTTGGCCAAGGCTGGGGGTTCCAACCAGATAAACTATGATTACCAATTGGAAATGATGCATTAAAACTTAGAGGGTCTTGTGGCATACATTGTCTTGGTTTCCATGGATTTCTTTGTGCAACATAGAACAACTGCCCATATTCACTTTCAAATGGTTGAAAATGTGGTTTCTCTTATTTATCTTCTTTAATACTTGCCACCCTTTTACACTTGCAATTGGCTTTCCTTTGTCTGCAGTTGGGGTAGTATTCAGTAAGTATTGCCTCAGCCTCTTCCTTCTTCTTCTTCAAATGTAGAGTGTCCAACTAAGTAGCTAGGTGACTTATAATATCTTCTTTCATGTTGGTCAACAGGTTGCTCAATTCCACCCTTGAAACTGAATTAGATGTCTTGGCAATGGTAGATGTTCTTTCTCCCCTTATCTTCTTGGTAAAGGACCTTGAGTAGTTTCTGCAAACTTTGTAGATATCATCAAAGGGTAATTGAGAAACATCCCCTGCCCCAATAAGATTAAGCGCATCCATGCAGTCATCATTGACTCCTCTCAAAAATACAAGCTTTAGGGATTCATCTAAGAGTTGATTTTGTGGGTTTTCTTTAGACAGAATTGGAACCTTTCTACATAATCTTCTAATGTTCATCTTTTTGAGTCATCTTGAAAATGTCATCTCTTCTCTTATCAATTCCTCTGCAATAATCTTGGTACATCTCCAAGAATTTTGTTTTCATTGTGTCCTAATCTAGGATAGCGTCCTTGGCCAGTCCCATAAACCATCTCAAAGTAGCATCCTTCAAAGTAGCAGGAAATAGCTTGAGCCTATGAGCATCAGTTGTGTAGTCCTAGCTTCTACACAGGACATCAAAATCAAACAAGAATGTATCTAGATCCTCAATCACCAAACTATAGAAGACTGGTAATGCTGAAGGAGGTATATTCTTCAGAGTAGTAGCCCTCTCTTGGTTGGTAATTAGAAATTCAAAAGTCACATGTTCTAGTGGATCATCCACTGCACCAGCCATGGTTAGGAAGTTCCTTTATGTATTATCAGTAGATGTTGATGAGAAGGAAATTTCTTCTTCAGTAATACCCTCACTCTTATCATTGTAGTCCCCAATACCTATTGTATCTTGTTGGGTTGATGGGAGAAACCTTCCCAAAGTGTCTCTCTACCTCCACATACAAAAGGTATGACTTTGTATAGCAACGGCTCCTACACAATGTTAGTGAAATGTTCTGGTGTTAGTGGGATGAAACCTAAGTATCCTATTCTCTGAAAGCAAAATGTTTAAACTAGGAAATCTTGGAAATAACAAGAACTGATCTCTGAAAGTAGCACCATCCCCGACAACGGTGCCAAAAATGTAGAGTCCTTACTATGTCTAGTAAACTTGGTGATATTCACACAATTCAGAGGAGAAACCTAACTAAACAATCCACTGTAATCCTTGAAAAAACCTTCATTAAATTATCAACTAGGGCTAGTAAGATTGTGATGGTACTAGCACTATATGTGCCTTCAAAGATCAAAACTACTTAACTCATCTAGTATAGTGTCATAATTCAAACTGCATAATGATAAAGAAAGTAATGTTGATATTGTTGCTATGTGTACTTGTAATATAAGACTGTAACTAATGACTATAAAGAAATGAACACTAGGGTTTAACTTGGTATAGATAATCTATCCTACACTCCTGACATACACTCTACACTTCGGAGTACAACAAGTTGAGTAACTAGAATATCTTGAAGAATCTAATGCATTTATGAATTGACTATTATAACAAAGTAACATACAAGAAATGAAGTGAGGGGCAGTTACCTTAAGTGGCCCTTGCTCAAGTGACTATCTCCACTGATCTAACTCAAATCTAGTTGCTCAGATTGACACAATCATTCTAATTCCAATTAATTCATTGAACAATCTTTACAATATCACATAAGATTTTGCTAGCATATTTTATTCATGCATTCATCATTAAAAACATAAACATTGTCTCTATAACTAACCTGAAAAAGATCTAATAACTATATCTGTGATTGAACAATCTACTTAAAACTTAAAAACTTAAACTACCTCAACCACCGAGCCATACATATAGGCATGGGGGAGTTTATTGGAACAAGGTCTCTTAACTGAAATCATAAATCACCACTCTCTACATACATGAGTGTGATAAATGTCAAGTAACTAATAACTAAAAAAGAAAGAAAGAAGAGTCCTAATGAAATTGGAACTTCTTACTAAAATAGAGGAAAGTGGACTGGTTGAATCAAGCACATTAGATTCCTAGCTGCAACAGAATCCTTCTCCTTCAATCATCTTTATTAATTGTTATCACAATGCATAACCATCTTCATCAGGTGCCTCCATGTTGTAATTATTGCGTTCAATTTATCTTGGAACTTCCCCTGCTCTACTATCTGGGAACTCTTTGGCTGCTGCTACACCTTACAGTTGTTGCAGGCTACAGTCCATCTCCTTCATCTACAAGAGTTAGTTCATAGAACATGCACACAATACTAACAACCATAACTAAGCACATATATCCTTTACAATCCATACATATCCACACATAATCATGCAATAATCATCATATTATAACCATATTCTATATAATTAATAATCAGGTTCAGGACTGCATAATAAGATAAAAGATAGTAAAGTGTAGGAATATGTATAGGACAAATGTCTCAGAATGTTTGAGAACTTGCATAAAAACATAAGAAAATAGCCAATAACTAGACCCATCAATGACCTCAATCTATTGTAGTAGTAAGGATTGATCTACTGTATTTTGAATCCCCTCTGGCACAAGAGTTTCAAACTTCACCTTTGACATTCCTTTGATTTGTGGAAAATTATCTCGATGCAACTTTAATTCTTCTTTGAAATTAGCTAATAATTCCATAATTAGGTTAGAATCTCCATTATGGGAGAATGTTGGGAATTAAGGTGTCTCAACCTTGGTAATTCCTTGTATTATTTCATTGTATTTATTTATTTATTGCCTATTATTGTAATTAGGATGCAAATCCTTATTGTCATCTTGTGGGAGTTGGCACGGTGATGTGTCATCCTACGTGGAAGATGACAACATGTAAATGTGTCGTCACATGAGGAGATAGGTGTCCCACTTAGTGGTAGGAATATTTTTCCATGTGTCGGCATCTTGGATAGTGTGTAAGGGAATATTGACTAAAACGGATATGACAGATTCCTATGACAAATCTATGACACGTAAGAGTCGTAAATAGAAGATTCTATGACAGGTGAAGACATGTGTCATAGGGCATCTTGGAAGAAGGCATCTTTGGGCACCCCAAGGAAGGTTATGACATGTTGTAAGAGAATATGTTATTTTTAGCCTATGTATGACAGATTCTCTTACAACTGTAAGATATGACAGCTATGATGGATTCTATGACAGTCGTAAGTGTCGTAAGAGTATATATCATTGACCAACTTGGGAATAGGCAACCTCTTTGGGATGGGGTGATATGACAAGTGTCATAAACATCCTACAATGTTGGACAAGTGTCCATAGGCATGGGTTTTGGGCCATGAGGCCATGTTGGACTCCCATCTCAAGAAAGAGCCATTTTAGCCTTGTATCTTCTATATAAACAGGTGCTTTGGAGAGATGTATTATGTGATTGATAGGTACTATTATGCTGCTAGATTGTCTCCAGATACGAGTGTCAAAGACTCCTGCAAGAGCATTGGCTCTGAAACTATATTGTAACCTTGATTGTTTACTGTAATACATTTGAGCTGTGTTTTGGAGTGGGGTTTTTCACCTGATAAGGGTTTTCCCCACGTATATCTTGTCTCTCTCTCTTCTATCTACTTTCTATGTGTATGTGTATTGCTACAATATCTCTATTGTTGGGTTAACATTGTTGTAACTGTAAAGATTAAAATGAATTTGCACTCATCTCTCCTCATTAGATTAGTGTAGGAAGTGATTTCCACACACCTAGCTTCCTTTCAGTTGGTATCAAATCTTGATCACCTTTGGTCCTAGTTGTTGGGTAGGGGTTTTTTTAGCTAATCTTAGGTTGAGTGGGAGCTTTGTATAGAGCATTATGTAATCTTGTTGTAGGAAAGAGATGGCAGGCACATCTGGAAGATTAGAGGTGGAGAAATTCAATGGCACTAATTTTGAGTTATGGAAACTTAAGATGGAAGACATGCTTGTTGATCGTGACCTATGGGAAACCATATCTAGTGTAAAACTAGTTGCAATGGCACAAGATGATTGGGATCTCAAAGATCGAAAGGCTAAGGGTCTCATAAGACTCAGTCTAGATGATTTTGTCCTGTTAAATGTCCATGAGGAGAAGACCACGAAAGATCTTTGGAAGAAGTTGGGAGATGTTTATCAGGCCAAATCCCTGGTGAACAAACTTTTTCTAAGAAAGAAGTTGTATTCTCTGAGGATGGAGGATGTAGGATTTATTGCAGATCACCTAAATGCCTTCAACATGTTAATTGCACAATTGACATCCGTTGGTGTGAAGATGGAGGAGGAGGATCGATGTATGACCTTGCTTTTTTCTTTGTCAAACTCGTGGGATCATCTTGTTATGGTTATTGGGAGCACCACATCCACTTTCACAATGGATGAAGTGGTATCTTCACTGTTATCTGAAGAGATGCAGAGAAAGTCTTCTAAGGCAGCCAAAGAGGCTCTTGCAGTTTGTGGAAGACCCAAGGAGAAAGGGAAAAAGAAGGACAAGAAAGCTGAGAAGGGCAGATCCAAATCCCGTGGGAGATCTAAATCTCCTGAAAAGTCCAAGGCTCTTTGTTGGAATTGTGGAAAAATTGGGCATTTCTTAAAGGAATGGAAGGAGGAAAAGAAAAAGAAGAAGAAGAATGTCCTAGATTCAGATTCTGACAAATCACAAGATGATGGTGATGCCTTCATCGCAGCCCTGGCCACTCATGCATTTGATGATGTGTGGTTGATTGATTATGGTGCATCACTCCACATGACCTCGCATCAAAGCTGATTCATGAAGTATGAAGAGTTTGATGGTGGAAGAGTATACCTAGGTGACGATTCTCATCTAAAGATTGTTGGTCGTGGAAGAGTCTCAATCCAATTCCCTGATGGACAAGTGAAGGGGATCACTGGGGTTATGCACATCTCAGGCTTAGAACAGAACCTGCTTTTTGTAAGTATGTCAAATGATGCAGGTGTGTAGTTTGTCCTTTCGAAGGATGGATGCAAGATAACTAGAGGATCGATGGTGCTTACGAAGGGTACTCGGAGAGGTACTCTATTTCAGTGGGAGGCATGCACTTCACAGTGCAATAGTTCTTCTGACTTGAAGAAAAGAGCCACAGTCACTTCATCCCCACCATCTGAACAAGCAGTGAAGAAATCTGTTGTAACAAATTCTAATGGTAGTGCATCTTGTGTATCCAAGGGTGCTCATGCCTTGGAAGTTAAGCTTCCTGCTAAAAAGACTATGTTATGGCATATGAGATTTGGCCACATTGGTGAGAAGGGTCTTAGAACCCTAAAAAATAAAAACCTCGTTGAGGGGTTAAATGATTGTAATCTTGAGTTTGACTTTTGCGAACATTGTATATATGGAAAGCAAAACCGTGTTTAGTTTTACTCTAGTTCTCGCAAGTCTTCTGGTGTGTTGGACCTTATTCATTCTAATGTGTTTGGTCATGTTAGTGTCCTTTGATTTCCAAATCTATATATTTTGTATCTTTTATAGATGATTATAGTAGAAGGACATGGATTTATTTTCTCAGAAACAAAACTGAAGTCTTTAGTCAGTTCAAAGACTTTAAAGCTTTTGTTGAGAATTAGACTAGTAAAAAGATTAAGTGTTTGAGAACTGATAATGGTGGTGAGTTTTCTTCAGCAGAGTTCGATAAGTTCTGTAAAGAGCAAGGGATTGAGAGACATAAGACAACTCCATACACCCCACAACAAAATGGAGTTGTAGAGAGGATGAACAAGACACTGATGGAGAGGGCTAGGAGTATCCTTAGTGGAGCAAGCCTTGAACAAAAGTTTTGGGCTGAAGCTGTAGCCACTACTTGCTACCTGGTAAATATGTCTCCTACATCAGCTCTTGTTGGTAAGAAACCTATGGAGGTGTGGTCTGGTAAGAAGCTTTTAGTTAGACATCTTCATGTTCTTGGTTGTGAGGCATATGCACATGTGCCTAGGGAGAAATAGTCTAAATTGGAGAACAAGCCTGTTAAGTGTATTTTCATTGGCTATGGAGTTGGTGTGAAAGGATACAAGATTTGGGATCATGTGGCTGAAAAAGTGTTGTATAGCACAAGTGTTATCTTCAGAGAGCTAACACCTTCTTCCATTGTTCTACAGCTGGAAGAAATAGAAAAGAAAGAGGATGTGGTTTAGTTTCCTTCTACCCCTGAGAAGACTGATCTGACAAACCCTGTGAGACCTGATGATGAGGAGAGCTCTAGCAGCTCTGAAAACTCAAAAGAAGAAGCAGAACCTCAAACTCAGCCATTGGGAAGGTCTACACAAACAAGGAAGCAACCTAATAGGTTTGGTTATTCATTACTTGATTCTAGTTGTGCTTTTGCATTGCTTACTAACACTGATGAGCCTAGAACTGTGATAAAGGCTATGGGCATGAAAGATGTAGGTTCCTGGAAGGATGCCATGGAAGATGAGATGGCTTCTTTGGAAAAGAATAAAACATCAGACTTGGTGCCTTTGCCTGAAGGACAGAAACCTATTGGATGCAAATGGGTGTTCAAGAAGAAATTCAGTTCAGATGGCAGTGTTGAAAAGTACAAGGCTAGATTGGTTGCGAAGGGGTATTCACAAGTGGAGGGAATTGATTATGGTGAAATTTTATCTCTTGTTGCAAAGCTGACATCTATTCAGTTCCTGTTATCTCTTGGAGCAGCTTATTACTTAGAGTTGGAGCAGATGGATGTGAAGACAATATTCCTTCATGGTGATTTGGAGGAAGAGATTTACATGTTACAGCCAGAGCATTACATAGAGAAAGGTAAAGAAAATTTGGTTTGCAAGTTGAAAAAGTCTTTGTATGGTTTGAAGTAGTCTCCTAGGATGTGGTACTTGAAGTTTGATGCCTTTGTGTTGGCGGTTAAATTTCTGAGATTGAAATCAGATCATTGTGTATATTACAAATTTGACAATGATCGCATTCTCATTATTGCATTGTATGTTGATGATATGTTGTTAATTGGGAATGGTAAGAATATGATTTCTGATTTGAAGTCTCAGTTGTCAGCATAGTTTGAGATGAAAAATCTATGGGCAGCCAGGTATATTCTGGGAATGGAAATCAGAAGAGACAAAGCTAACAAAAAACTTTGGTTAAGCCAGATTAAGTATGTGAAGACCATGTTGGATAGGTTCAGCATGGCAAATTGTAGACCATTGTGTGTTATTGTTTCTTTGGGGACAAAGTTGTCTATTAATGATTGTCCAAAATCTCCTAGTGAGATGGAGGACATGAGCAGAGTACCTTATGCTAGTGTTGTTGGTAGTTTGATGTATGCTATAGTCTGCACAAGACCATACATTTCCCAAGCAGTGGGAGTCCTTAGTCAATTTATGGCTAATCCTGGATGGGTACATTGGGATGTAGTTAAGAGAGTGTTCATATATTTGAGGGGTACTTCTGAGTATTCCATATGCTATCATGGTAATGTTATAGGACCTCCGCATTCTATTTGTATTCGTGGATTCATGGATTCTCATTGGGCGGGTGACATTGACAGCAGGAGATCCACCAGTGCTTATGTGTTCACCATGTTCGGTGGTGCAATTAGTTGGATGAGTAAGCGACAACCTGTGGTTTCTTTGTCCACGACAGAAGATGAGTATATGGCAGAAACTCATGCTTGCAAGGAATCCATTTGGCTTAAGAGATTGTGTTCAGATATTGGTGTTGATGTAGGATAGATTACGATTTGTTGTGACAGTCAGAGTGCGATTTGCCTAGCAAAGAATCCAACTTTCCATGCCAAAACAAAGCATATTGATGTACAGTTTCACTTTGTGTGAGACATGGTAGAGGATGGGAAGGTGAATTTGGAGAAGGTAGATACTTTGAAGAATGTTGTAGATGCATTGACGAAACGAATGGGCATAGAGAAGTTCAGATGGTGTTCGGAGTCTATGGGTCTCTCAGCCTATAGCAGTTAAATCCTATTATTTCCATTAGCTCTTACAAGGTGTTTGACAAGTGGGATAATGTTGGGAATTAAGGTGTCTCAACCTTGGTAATTCCTTGTATTATTTCATTGTATTTATTTATTTATTTCCTATTATTGTAATTAGGATGCAAATCCTTGTTGTCATCTTGTGGGAGCTAGCACGATGATGTGTCATCCTACATGGAAGGTGACAACATGTAAATTTGTTCTCACATGAGGAGATAGGCATCCCACTTAGTGGTAGGAATATTTTTCCATGTGTGGGCATCTTGGATAGTGTGTAAGGGAATATTGACCAAAACGGTTATGATAGATTCCTATGACAAATCTATGACGTGTAAGAGTCGTAAATGGAAGATTTTATGACAGGTGAAGACATGTGTCACAGGGCATCTTGGAAGAAGGTGTCTTTGGGCACCCCAAGGAGGGTTATGACATGTTGTAAGAGAATATGCTATTTTTAGCATGTGTATGATAGATTCTCTTATAGCTGTAAGATATGACAGATATGACGCATTCTATGACAGTTGTAAGTGTTGTAAGAGTATCTGTCATTGCCCAACTTGGGAATAGGTGACCTCTTTGGGATTAGGTGATATGACAAGTGTCATAAACATCCTACAGTGTTGGACAAGTGTCCATAGGTATGGGTTTTGGGCCATGAGGCCATGTTGGATGCCCATCTCAAGAAAGAACCATTTTTGCCTTGTATCTTCTATATAAATAGGTGCTTTGGAGAGGAGATGTATTATGTGATTCACAAGTACTATTATGCTGCTGGATTGTCTCCAAATACGAGTGTCAAAGACTCTTGCAAGAGCATTAGCTCTAAAACTGTATTGTAACCTTGATTCTTTATTGTAATACATTTGAGTTGTGTTTTGGAGTGTGGGGTTTTTCACCCGATAAGGGTTTTCCCCACGTATATCTTGTCTCTCTCTCTCTCTTCTATCTACTTTCTATGTGTATGTGTATTGCTGCAATATCTCTGTTGTTGGTTTAACATTGTTGTAACTGTAAAGATTAAAATGAATTTACACTCATCTCTCCTCATTAGATTAGTGTAGGAAGTGATTTCCTCACACCTAGCTTCCTTTCATTTTTCATTGTCCTTGAATTCTAGTTTAGGGTGGAACTCATATACCTATTTTTGGTCTTCTCCTAAGCGCATTATTCTATTTCTAGTCAAGATAGGAAAGATGGTCTCCTTACTGTTGTGTAGTCTTACAACATGCATCACTTTGCCTCGACAAATAGGGACCCAATTTTGTTTGTCCTTTCTATCTATGTGTTTTATGTTGTGGGCGGTAATGGTAAAATAAGCATCCTCATCGAGGTCAAAGTTAAGTCAAATTCCAAGTTGAGAATAATCCCATGTGGAACCCACAAATGGATAGAGGGTAAAATTCTGCTCAACTTTGCCTTTTGGATCAAATCAAACTCGTTGAAACGAGCAAGTTGTGCTCAATTGAAATTTCGGTCAATCAGATATTTTGGTCAACCGAACATGACATTCAAAATGTGAAAATATCATGTCTAGTCCTTATATCATGTCCACTCCTAATGTCAAGTCACAAATGCATAGTAACGATATCCGAACCTGAAGACATTATCAAAGATCATTGATTTGATATCTATCCTGACCTAACATTGGGCAAATATCCTAGGTTTAAATATCCATACCCATATCTAGTCTGAAACCATCAAATTTGGTGTAGCGAGTCATGAAACCGTCTACCAAATAGGATATTTTAACATGACATGATCAACTAAGCAAATGTCCTATCCATGTCCATATCTAATGCACTGAATATATTAGACCTGACATTTGAACCAGATATTTTACAAATGTCCATGTCCATACTCAATCCCATATCCTATCCCTAGCGTTTAACCCATTGAATTTTCAACTAGATATTTTGGAATGAACATTCTATAATGGTATTTTAGAAAATGTCCTGACCCTTGTGATTAACTAAGTTCCTGTCACTTCCCTCCCCAGTCAATAGGGTTTGACCATGAAATTGATGATGTCACCTAACAAAGTTTCTGCTAGGATGTCTACCTGACCTCGGTCAAAGTCAAATGGATATTTTGCACTGGACATCCTAACTGGACATTAATCTTCAAATGTCCATCTGGTCCTTAAGCTTTAATATACTACTTTTGGCCGTTGATATTTTAATTCAAATATTAGCATTTTTCCAATTGTTAATTCTGCCTATGGCCAAATGGTAATTGCTTAACCAAAATGCAGTGGGCATTTAATGTGCCCATACTTAGCAAATATTAGCACGATAAGAGAAAACCTTGATGCATTTTTTTTGAATCACAAAGCATCTGTTTGAGATTGAAAGAGCACAAGTGCAAATAATTATCTTCAAAGGCAAATTGCAAAAGGTTGATATAGCATATTAAGCTCGACTAAACAGAGTCCATTGCATAGTAAAAAACAAGGTGGTATCCCTGTAATCAGGTACAAATATGACAAACCCCCTTTTACTTGATCATTGTAGTAATTTTTCCTTACTGAGGGTAAAACCTTGAGGGTAAAATCCAAAGGTAAATCATAGGGTAAATTTGGTATTACATCAGGATTATTAGTGATTATGGATAATTTGGTAAATTTACATTAATTTACCTATTTCAGTTCCTTGATGCCAAAATTTACTATGGATACCTGTATTGCATAGGACAAGATACAGAAGAGACGAGATTGTTGCGATGAATAATTCAAACCACCAATGTCTTCCACTTCTAGAGGTGTGTGGAGCAAATCTAGTTATGCGCTAGATACTCATTGTGGGAAGATAGATCTAGATGTCTTTAGAACTAGAATCCAGGCTCATAAAGAGGATGTTACCCTATATAACATTGCGAAGAGTGGAATAAATAATGCAGCTAGGTTTCCATACACCGTAGAAGCCCTAGAACTAGTGGTTGAATGTTCTCAGAGATATAACCCAATAGATAAGAAGGTTGAGCACTAGGGGCATGTTTATGCTGACTTCTCTACCAAAGGCATAATAGAAGCATTCAAGTTACCCAACAGTTGTGATATGGTCGAGGTAGATGTGAATGCATTGTCTACAGAGTATAATGCCAACCTTGTAGACTACCAAAAGATCATGTATACATCCTGGATGGATCCAGCCACTGGGAAAATGGTAGTGTCTAAAATGCCCCAAAACCTCTACAAGTTTGATCTCAACTCGGAGGTGCAGTATAGGATAGCCCTACTGAGAAGAATGTTAGGAAATATAGATTCAGGGACATTGGAGCCATGGATGTTTGGCTTAATTTGTCTGGTGAAAGAGAAGGGCAAGGTAATGCACTGGGCAAGACTCATCAGTGAATCACTTCATGAGGGTAGGATAACATGGAAGAAGAGAAGACAAATGTTCTACATGACATCCTATGTAGTTTATGCATGTGCATATAGATCCTAGTTCAATGGATTGCAGACAATGGGTAAGTTAGGGCCCCAACCAATGGATCAACTAGTGTGGGAGTATTACCCACAATTAGAAAGGAAACAATCCATCCTACACTACAAGGTAGTAAATGACTATTTCATGATACATTTAGTTTGGCTGATGGAGGGAGATCAAGCTAAGAGGCTCTCAAAGGAGGCATGGGAGGTGATACAACTACATGGGTCCTAGCTCATCCAATTCCCTACTTTCACCTATATTAGAATGGAGGGATTTGAATGTAATCCATTCATGCTTCCAAGATGCCCTATAGATAAGGTATTGCTTCTAGAGATCACAAGGTAGATTATACCTTCTTTTGAGGCATATGTCACAAAGAATAAGAGAGGAAACATCAGGTTCCTAATAGATATCAATTGGTATACCTACTTGAACATTGATAATGCCAAATTATCTAAAGCTGAGTTGCATAGGTTGAACTTGCATCCATTCCCTCATGCAAGGAGTTTTGATCCATATCACATAATGGAGAAGTACACCAAGATGAAATTGAAACACATCCCTCACATGGAAGATTTATAGGCTAACTGCATAGATGAGGAGGATGTGAGGAAAAGAAGATATCAAAGATTGACTTTGAATCAAATCAAGACCTTGGGATGTTTCGAAGTACTACCACAGGTCAAAGCTAATGATGGCTAGGTCTTGGACCCCGAGTATGATGATAAAAGGTTGTATATAGAAACCTTACCCCCTCTGGATTGGTCTCAATCTAAGGAGACATCCATTGACGCTATCACTAAGAGGGTCCTAACCACCACTCAAAGGTGGGTCAAATAGAAGATGAATGAGCTAAAGGGTAAAGGTGTGGCTATAACCTATGATAAGAAGAGAAAGATGAAAGATAGAGAAGATTTGGAGTATGATGATTTTCTCATTTAAAAGAGAAGAATAATGGAGGCTAAACTAGCCAAGCCGAGGACTTCAACATCAAGCGAAGCCCTAGTAGCAGAGGGGATCACCGTTGCTATGAGGCCCTCACCTCCAAGGGATCAGCCCTTAAGAGAAATAACCATCTCCAGCATGCCTACTAAAGAACGTCATCCAACAAACATATTAGGGGGATTGTTTATCCCTAAACAAAAAAGGGGACCTATCACACCAATGAGGGGAGTTGTGGCTAAGCCAATCAAGTTCTTGGCTATAGCAGAAGAGCCCATGAAGATGGAGTTGATGTTTGCAATAGGTCGGTCTTAGTAGGCCCACCCTCTCCACAAGTCAAACTCCAGGAACATCTAGTCGAGCAAGTGGAGGCTTACCATGCTCAGACTAGAGGAGAGGTAAGGCAACTGTAACATGGCCAATCAGCTCAGCACATCATGTAGGTGAAACATGAACTAGCTAAGGAAGCCAAAGCATAAGAGAAGGCCAAGGCTAAATAATTATAGTTGTCATTAAGTGGAGTAATTGACTTACCTGATGATGAGGTCACATGGGATGCGACCAATGATCCGGTGGGTTCCCTGCTTACATTTTCAGTAACACTTCAACAAGAACCTCGTCAAGAAGAGTTAATAAGGAGTTTGATGGCCACAAAGGATCCTACAGTAGAAAACATATCAGATATAGAGAGGTTAGGATCACCTCAAGATCCATTGGGTAGAGTTCAATTGGATGACCTGGTCACCAGAATAACGACAGATGAAGAAGAGATGGATGCATCCTGGCTTGAGGTAACAAATAAATCTACTATGGAGCTCCCGGATATTCAAGAAGAAGTTGCTCAAGATATTCCTATAGAAGGAGAAGTCAGACAAACTAAAGAAATAGTAGGAAGAGGATTGGATGAGTGAGATCAACAATTGGCCCCACATGAGCAACATTTAACACAAGATAAAGGGGATGAAAAAATGCATGATGTAGGTGAAAATCTTGAGATTCCTCAATAGGAGGTCCCTCAAGAGAAGGTGCCACAACAAGAAATGGGTTTAGATAAGGACATCGATATGATAGTCAAGGATGCTCAAATCAAGCAATCAGGTCAGGGAGGACCAATAGAGGATATACTAGAATGGTTGGCATTCGAGGTAATGGAACCTCATGTCAACCTAATTCCTTTCGATTTCAAGGCTTTATTTTCTACAAAGGAACCCAGGCCCAGGCGCAAGGCAACGACAATATCCTCCATTAAAAGGGATACAACTAGACATAAGATAGTGCATTTAGCTATTCCTACAGTAGATAAGTCCAAGGGAGATATTACAACAATTGAGTATCAAATTACTACTCTTGACTTAGGTCACGCAATTGCAGAGCAGGAAATTGAAGAGCTTAAAAGTAGTGCGGAAGCAACAGCGGCCCAGATATGTAAGGTAAAGATGAAGAACAAGGCGTTGAAGGATTGTAATGCTCAAGTTGAGGCCTTTGTGAAGGGGTTAGTAGCTCTAGGGATGCAAATCATAGAAGTTCTAGCTAGTCTAACGTTGGTAACACAGGAGGAGATAACTGACCTGGATGCGAAGAAGAGTCAGGCCCAAGTAATGCACAATTGGTTTCAAAAGTTTATAAAGAATGGAGAAGAGGTAATTCAGGTTTCCTTATCCAATTGGGATTATTTAGCATATATCTAGACATAGGCATGCATCCTAAAGAAAGAATGTATTACAAGGCTTGGTCAGAATGATCAAGACCTTGGTGTTTTGAAGAATGTCCACAAGATGAATGATCAAGTGATGTTGAAGTATAAGATAATGATAATTGAGACTATGCCCAAGATATCAATGTGGATAAAGGATTTAAAATTTGAGGTAGATATCTTGAAGGAGTGTAGACATAAATCTATTGACATACGCAATAAGGCACATGACCTCCTAGCAAATGAGATGGAGATCTTAGAAGAGCTGCTCGGGACCTTAATGGATGAAAATGAAACATATGAAGAGTAGGCATCTGTAGGATCTTTTAAGGTTGTATTTGAACTTGGCTTGAAGGATCTGATGGAACATTTTTTGGAGATAGTCATAGATCGAGTAATGGACTTATCTGTTAGGATAAGAGCATACAAAGAAAAGATAGACAACAAGACTATTAAGCGGATATCCATAGGTGATCAACTTCAAATGCAAGATTATGCTAAAAATAGGGCACAACAATTTGATAAAAAAGAGATAGATAAAATAGTTAAATCATATGACTTGTATGAGAGCATGGATTCCATTGTCTTGATAGAGTCTAAACATTGGTCTTCAGATACTGAATAGTCTAGAGTGCATGAGAAGGTGAAATTTTCTAGATGATGACATCTTGAAGATGCTAAAGAATATTCCATTTCCAACTATCTTATGTTCCAGATTTCCAACTGGCAATCACGTGCCTTGAGTTTTGACAGTGGATGTTTTTGAAATTGATCTTGACTATTGGTGTATTGTAACCAATCTCGGTTCCTTATTCTATAAAAGGACCTAGATCATTTGTAATTAAGGGAGACTAAATTGATGAACTCTACTGTGCATTAAGTTTATTGATTTGACAACTTTGTGGCTTATTTTCATGGTTCTTTCTCATATCAGTTGTACATTTGCATATATTTTTTAACATATAATGGACATGAAGCTACAAATTATAGTTCTATTGTAAATCTTAAGTAATCTTTATTGATTTGAGTACGTAATGTTGAATTGATGTATTCTTTTGAAGTGCATTCAACTAATTGCTTGTTGCTATCAAGTTTCCTTGAAGATTCACACCTCTTATTTGTAACTGTGAATGTGTTTGGTGAAGTATGAGTAGGTTTGCCTCATTTCATGATTATGTCTGGATATACACGTGGATTGCTGGTGAAATTTAGAATCCTTAGGACTTTTTCCTTCTAACCTAATCTTTTGACATTTATTTCATAAATTGTGGTGAGAAATTATAAACAATGATAAATCTAAAGCAAATAATCATAAATATTGATGAATTGTATACTTTAAAGAAGATCTTTAGGTAGATTCATAGTATATGTGCAAAGATTAGTTCAAATAGAGATCATTTCAAAAGAATTGATCAAAGTTAGAACCATTTCAAATGAACTAATCAAAGTTAACAATAATTTCAGAAGAACTAATCAAAGTTACATCAAATTTACAGTAATATACTTGAAATCTAGTTGTTCATTTGAGAATTTGACATAAACGTGTGAGATATTGTGCAGATTGATCTAAATATGCAGGATACTGGTAAAGTATTACATGATTTTGGCAGAAATGACTTGGAAGCATGTAAGTCCCCAAAATGGAAAATAGCAACTCACAACAAACCCTAAGTGACAACAAGTAGTCAAGCCCTGACCATTGGAGACTTGGGACCTTAAATTCCTAGTGAATTTAAAGTTTTTCAAGAGGAATAGGGGTTTGCTTTATGAACTTATTATTCCTATGAGTGTGACTAAACATCACATCAACACTTACCATAAGGTAGACAACATTCCCCCATTGGTTTAGCAAAGTGTAGAGATGCTCAAGCTACAAAGCAACCTTGTTGGCTTGAACTTGGATCTGCATGAGCACATTACATATCACTAGTGATTTGGAGTGAATAGTAAAATTAATATCCACAGTAGAATTAACAAAACTAATAGAATTTTTATCTTTACAAATGTAAAAAACCATCTCCAATATGAAATCATGCCACAAATAGAAAAACTCAACAGGAAATTTGGTCCCATCCCCTAGGATGACATTATGGTAGGCTTGAAAGGCAAATAAGATTCACAAGAAAAATAAAAATTTCCTCATAATCACTAGATTTCCATCCAAAAATATGAAGCCATGTTGAGGGCTGGGAAAAAGATTGCATATAGCATTGTGTCTTATTCCAATGGATACTAGAGCTAGAAGATGGGCATAAAGTGTCAAGACATTTGAAAGCTTGGCTAATGTTTTCCTCTTCTATGAGAATCAAGAATGAATCATTTGCAAGGCACCTATTGGCCACTTGTTGAGAGGCATATCTAGGCAAGGTAATTCCTTTAACATGTTTTTGTGAAATATTATTGGCAAGAAGATAACTAAACCCTTCAAAAATAAGCACATGAAGTGAAGGCACAAGAGGGAAACCTTACCTTATAGAATAGAAAAGGTAAAAGGGTTTCTATTGAAAACCATTAATGGTGAGGTAGGAAGAATCATTAGTAAAGAGAATCTAGACTGGCTGAATGAATGTGGGACCAAAGTTAAGATCTCTAAGAGTGGAAAGAATGAAATTCCATTCAATCTTGTTGTAATCCTTTTCAAAACCAATTTTGATGAAAAGTGTGTGTTGGTTTGACTTGTCTACCCATTCCATACCCTCCTAGACAACTATAACATTGTCAAAAATAAATTTACTTTGAATAAATCTAGTCTACTTAGGACAAACAACCAATTTGAGGAGATGTTTGATATGCATGGCTAGAGCCTTGGCAATAATTTTGTAGGAGAGATTTAAAAGAGTGATAAGCCTCTAATTGCAAATAAATTCTATATCATAAGCCTTACGTATGAACTTGATATTTCCTTGGTTCAAATTATAGATCCTAGAGAATTGGTATGAAAAACTTTAAGATATACTTGAAACAAATTATTGCAAACATCATCCCTAAGGATTTTGTAGAATTCATAGGGAAAACCATCGCAATGAGGCACTTTGTCATTAGCCATTCTAAATGTAGTTGAATGGAGCTCCTCATGTAAGAAAGGAGTTTGTCACAAGTAGCAACTTGGTCTTTAGAGAGATTGCATGAAACTACATCCAAACATATCTTAAGAGCCACTTCCTTCTCAAGGGACATGGCTTGATGTCATGCCCGCATTTCCCATGCGGTCACGACACACAACACACGTGTCATGTCCACATTTTCCATGTGGTCATGACACGAACTACAAAAAACTTTCCTACCTATCCCTAGGAAACCCCTCGCATGCGTCTGCGTGCTCGATGGCATTACGCATAAGGCATAAACATAACAACATAACTGCAAGGGTGAAGGCCGTCTAGGGGGTATGCGACATGTAGAGTGTCGCTTCTAAGGTTAGACTAATTTAATCTAAACCCTAAGTTTCCTAGGTGAAGATGATTTCATCAGCATCGAACCCTATCTAACTCAGATCGAAAAGTGATAAAGCAATATGGTAAGATAGCATGTGATTCAAGTGGAAAGATGGAATGGAAATAAATAAAACAACGCATCAAAACAAACCTAGGAATCTAGCAAAATTTTGGCAGCATAACGCGTTTTCGATAAACGTAAAAATAAAATTTAAAAATAAATCACAAATAGGAAAATAAAATTTAGGAGTACAATTAAATAAAATAAAATTTAGGAACAAATTTCAAACGACTTAAAACAAAATAATAAATTAAGTGCCTTACCAAGGCCTAATAAATCGACCTGGCATAAAGGACTAAAAATTTGAAATAAATAATAATAAAATTAAAAATAATAATAATAATAATAAAATAATAATAAACGTCTAATCGGACCTTGAAAATTTGAGTCCGTTAATAAACATAATTTTGGCAATTATGTTTATTATCGAACTCGGAACAAAAGGGAAGGGAGGAGGCTAAGATACTCACTCCCGCAAAAATAATAATATAAAAAGAAATAAACAATTAAAAGGATGATATCACGATAGGGAAAATTAAAATAATACCCTAAGTAAGCCAAATTAAATATGGAGGGGATAAATTCCCGATGAAATAAAATAAATCTCCCTCCCAAGAATTAGATTCACAAGATAAATTTTAAATAAACGATTAAGTTAAATCTCCCCTAATAAATCATCAAAAAGACTAGGCATGCCAGTGACTGAAAGTTAAGGATAAATTGAGATAAATAACTATTAAATAGATGTAACCCAAACTGACGAGATCTGAGGAATATGGTTCTCACAATCGTAATTCCTCCCATAGAATTAAGTAATATTATATATCAATATTAACATCGAATATCAAATGCCCTCCAAGGAAAGCTCACAAGGTTAAATAAAACAAAAGAGTTAAACCCCTAAATAAAATTAGGCATATACCCAACTAGCAAAAAAAATCTTCCCAACATTCAAGAATTCGTTTAAACCCTATGAACTTATTAACCTAAGATGCCAACGATTTACAAACATGGGGGTAGTAACACAAAGAGCCAAGAAGATGCACCCCTCTGCCTGCCACCACTAAGATCCTAAGGCTAAGGGATAAAATGTGGCCAACAACAAGGATGAGAAGGGACAAACTTGCGGTCACCAAGATAAGGCAAAAGCCTAATTAAAATAAAATAAAACAAAATGAACCAAGGCACCGCACTCCCAAGGAACCCTATTGCCACACAGGAGAAAGTGAATAATACACAACGAGGGCAACCTCGTCCTAGCCCTAACCCTAAAGTTTGATCATTCCCAAGTGCAACGCGGGGTCTGCAGGGTAGAGGATGAAAGTCACCATGGCTGTCACGAACCAGGACAGGGCCGAGTTTGTTCCTTCACTTTTTTTTTGTCAAGGGATCCATGGTGAGTTTCCTAGTCTGCACAAGGGGGATGAGGACTCCTGACGGCTGAACCAAACGGGATGGCGGGAGGGTGAGGTCGATGGTGAAAACAATGGAGGCCAGGGCTTGCAGGTGTCAAGGGTTTTGATGGGGGTGGGGGGTTTGTCTCCCCACCCCACTCACAATCCAAATGGTAACAGTGAAGACAGCGGCTTACACCCGTCGCCCTGTCCTCCACTGTAGATGGTAATATGGCCCACGGTGACCTGAGTGTGGGTCAACTGACACCCTCCTAAGTGGTAGCTAGAATAGCATAGGTTTATTTATCTATCGCATTTCTTGTTAAAAAGATTTTCGGTAAAAGTTTCTCTACAGGGCATTTTATTCATAGTTATGGCACTTAGATGTGATTAAGACAAGAACCATCCACAGTTTGTTATCTTGTTTAAAGCATAGTTTATTCCACACTACAACCTATAACTAGCAAGTTTGCATAGGAAAGTTGTTGACAGGGGTACAACACATACCAATGGCACACAGGTGGGTAGATCTCCCTACAACAACCAATTCTATTCTAACATAAGGCTCACAAATGAACTAATTGAGAATAGTAAAGTGATAACACAATTTCATAAAGATACACACACCTGACAGTTAAAAACTTCCCTCCAACTGAAAATGAGGTTAACTACTAAATACATTCCAGAATGATAAATGCACAGAGTAATAAATATATAAATATATATATATATGTATATGTATATATATTTCCTTTTATCTCTTTTGAAAAGAAATATACAAGGTTGGGAATGCATTCCAGTCTAGCTTCTACAACAGCAATTATTATGAGCTTAATAATACATCACATAAAACTAGGTTAAACTTTCCTCTCTTTTTTTTTTCTCTTTGAAACATGAAATAACAGAAATATCTGCATTTGTATGGAGCAATTAAAATATACAAAGTTCCTCTTTTTTTCTTTTTCTTAAATAGCACTAAGGTAGAAGTTGCATTTTAGTCTAATCTTCTTTCCTTCCAACAACAACTAATACAAGAGGAACTCTTACCACAACAAATAGGTAATAAAACCCCACTTTCTCTTTCTTGTTTGCACTACAATCCATTTAATAGTACACATATAAATATATATCTTTTCTTTGAAGGAAAAATTCAAGGTAGCAACAGAAATAATGTCACATGCATTTCACAAAACTGTAACTTCCACTTAAATACTAAACAACCTTTTAATAAAGTAACAAGAATATTTCTCTTATAGCATTTAATACAACCATCCCCATGGCAAATTATCTTGACAAACTTTTACAAAAATACATTACAATTAGGCCACAATGGCCATGGCTTCAATAGCCAAAAGAATGCTACAAAGCTACTCAAAGTGAGCTCCACTACAACTTCTTTTCTCCACTCAAATCCTGCAACAAACACAACAACAAGAACAACAAAACCAGCCACTTCGCAAAGCTCTCCTCCCTAACATAGACCCACAAGAGGGCCACCCCCGAGCTGGGGAGGTAGGGATTCACACGAGTATAACAATCCATAACAAAATATCAATCACAACCACACCAAAAACACCCATAAGTTTAGCACAAAACTCAACTCATAAAAATGAGTTGTTGAGGGTAGGGAATGGACCCCTCAACTTCAAAGGGCTCCCAAAGAGATGAAATAACATGCTCATGGCCTCAAGCCAAATAAAATCTCCCAAAACACCACTCTCCACAAATAAAATCACAATAATCTCCATGGCACTCTTGCCATTCAATGAACTTCTCCACAATAAAAGCCCTCAAGGCGAAAATACATAATGTGGGAGAGACCTCAAGGAGGTTCCTTTCCCCTACCCATAACAAGTTGAGCATTACCTCCATTGGAGGTGCTCTCACCATACTCCCATCCCAACATCACAATGCAAACAACAAGCAACCAAAACTTTAACACAATACATTAATAGCAAGGGTGAGAAAACAAGTTTTGAAAGGCCTACCTTCAAAAGCCCTTATAATGGAAGCAAGTTGGTGAAGAGCTCCAAGCCTTCCCAAGCCTTCCAATCCTTCAAGAAAAGCCTCTAACTCCTCCAAACTCCTCCAAAAAAAAGCAATAAGAATAAAATTGAAGAACCCCACACTCCTCAACAAGAGGAGATAATATAGGCCATGAATTTGGCCTTGAGGAATGAGAAGGTGACACTTGTCACCTTCTCCTTCCTCCTCCCATGCCACTTGCAAGGGAGAGGAAGTGTGAGGATGACAAGTGTCCTCCTCTCATTCCCTCTCAATCCTCACCTCATTCACTTGTGCTCTCACACGTGTGAGAGGACAACTGGTGAGGTGGCAACTCCACTCACACCCACAAGAGGATAAGGGATGCCATATGGCATCCTCCTATTCTCTCAAGGAGCCATCTTCCTCCATGATGCTCTCACACGTGTGTGAGAGTCTTGGGGGAAGCTCCCCACACACTTGGGAATCTTGGAGACCTCCCAAGTCTTCCTTGGAAAAGGGTTCCCAAACTTTGGGAAGGGAGATGAGTCTTTCCCAAGGCATGACTCATCTCCCACTTCCCTTATTTCAAATTTTCGTCACTTTTACCAAACCAAGGTTTAGAGTGACCAAACCTGAGTCAAATCTAGGGTTAGATAGTCCAAGTTGACCCTAGACTCAAGGGTAACCACCTAGGGTAGCTTTTGGGACTCCAGGGTTCACAAAGGGGGTTAAAAATCACATTTAAATGGCCTCAAAATAAAATAAATACCAAGTGGTTTAAATCAAGTAAAATTATACAACACTCATTATTAAATAAATAGACAAGGGGTACTAAGGCCGAAATAACCAAATTAAATCAAGTACTTAAATCATCATTCAAATTCAAACATGATCCTTATCCCTCTTGGGAATGGATCAGTTTACAGGGGATAACATAGTGTGAATTCTACCTCCAATTTTCCCGTGGCTAGGGAATGTGAAACCTGCACATCTCGATCAAGTGTCAGTCATATCATGGAAATCATAGCCGAAGCAACTGGAATTACATTCACGCAATTCGAATACATCAATAATCATCAATACATAACTCTAATTTAAACTGCATTTTAAATCATATGTCAAATAGTCTACATCACATAATTAATTAGAAACTCATTACGAAATATCATCTAATATATCCCATGTGTCAAATCACCAAATATCATCCACTATGATCGAATCAAATCACATATGTCAAATCAAAGTCCTATCATAAACAGGAGATAAAAAAATAAGTCTGCATAATAAAACCATAGTCACTAAAGGTCTGATAATGTCATCACAAAATAGCATAATCGATCAAAATAAGGGAGGTGAAATAATCAGCCTCACATCCTTCCCCCCTAAGACTGAACTTCCTCCTAGAAGTCGTCAAAAAGGTGAGGATAGAGTGCCCTCAAACTAGTTGCATCCTCCCAAGTTGTTGTGACCTCATCATATCGATCCCACTGGACCTTAACCTGGTCTAGCTCTCGACCTCGAAGGCCCAGCGTCCGACGAGCCAATATGCGAATTGGCTCCAAAGCCAATTGCCTGTCCACCTCTACCTGTAAAGCACTCAAGTCCAGTAAATGAGACAAATTAGATATATATCGCCTCAAAACAGAAATATGAAAGACATCGTGGATACGTGACAGGCTAGGTGGCAACGCTAGACAATAGGCAACTGGTCATATTCGCTCCAACATCTCAAAGGGTCCTATAAACCGTGGTGTGAGCTTAGAGCCCTTTCTATAAAGGATAGGACTCTTGTGTGGCTGCACTCTAAGGAATACCCTGTCACCCACTGAGAAGCTCCAATCAATCCTCTTAGCATCGACATACTTCTTATGCCTGTCCTGTGCCTCCTGTAACCTCTGTCTAATTAGTGTGACCTGCTGCTCCATATCCTGAACTAGCTCTGGATCGATGGCAACTCTGTCCTCTATCTGATCCCAACTCAATGGTGTCTTGCACGGTCTGCCATATAAAGCCTGGAAGGGAGGCATACCTAACGAGCTGTGATGCCCATTATTGTAGGCAAACTTAACCAGATATAGATACTCCTCCCACCTAGACTGATGGTCCATAACATACATTCGAAGCATGTCCTCCAACACCTGATTCACCTGCTCTATCTGCCCATCTGTCTCGGGATGATAAGCGGAGCTAAAATTGAGCTATGTGCCCAACACCTGCTGCAAGGCTCTCCAAAATGCTGAAGTGAACACAAAATCTCTGTCAAAAATAATGCGGTGAGGTACTCCGTGTAATCTCACAATATCATCTAAGAATACTCTCATCACTGCTGGCGCATTGTACGTCGTGCGTACGGGTGAGAAATGCGCTACTTTGGTCAACTTGTCGACTGTCACCATGATGGCATCATGGCGACGCGAAGACATAGGAAGACCAAAAATGAAATCCATGGAAATGGTGTTCCATTTCCATCCAGGTATATCTTGTGGGTATAGAAGACCCGCTGGATGCTGATGCTCGGCCTTGACCCTGTGGCACTCAAGGCATCGAGCAACAAACTCTGCTATGTCTCGTCTCATACCTGCCCAATGGTACAACTGTCGTAGATCGGCATGCATCTTCTTCACCCCTGGATGTGCCGCATATGGTGCTCTGTGAGCCTCTGATAACACTACGGTATGTAGGTCACCTGCGCGGGGTACATAGATGCGCTGTTGATGACGAAGTAACCCATCTGCCTCAAGTGAATACCCTGCAAACTTGCCCACAAGGGCCCTCTATGAACTGATCTCCTGCTACACCTCAAGAAACCACTCATCCTCTGGCAAATGCTAAATAATGCGACCTCTCAAGTCCACACTCAGAGTCAAGGTCAAGAGCTCGTGGCACCTCCGACTCAATGTGTCAGCAACCACGTTCTCCTTCCCTTTGATGTAGTTGACATCAAAGTCATACTCGCAGAGGAACTCCATCCAACGCTGCTGATGGGCGTTCAGATTTGGCTATGTAAAGATGTACTGAAGGCTGTGATGATTAGAATGAAGCTCAAAGTGATGACCCAACAAGAAATGTCTCCAATGAACTAGAGCATGAACTACTACCGCTAACTCCAAGTCATGCATGGGGTAGTTCAGCTCATGGGTCTTGAGCTTTTGTGACTCATATGCAATCGCTCTTCCACCCTGCATAAGTACGGCTCCCAATCCCTCAAGTGATGCATCCATGCAAACCATAAAATCAGTTGTAGGATCAGGAACCGCTAAAATAGGAGTGCTGGTGAGACGCTCCTTGAGGACCCCAAAGGCCCTCTCACACTACTCAGTCCAAAGAAAGCTCTTCCCTTTCCACTGAAGGGAAGTGATAGGGTGTGCAATCTGAGAAAAGCCCTCAACAGAGCGACAGTAATAACCAGCTAACCCCATAAAACTCCTGACCTCTGTCGCACTAGTGGGTGTTGGCCAATACTTGATAGCCCTGATCTTCAATGGATCTACTAAGATTCCATCACTAGATAGGATATGCCCCAGATACTAAACCTCTGTCCTAAAAAATGCACACTTCGCCAAGTTCCCATAAAGATTCTGCTCTTGCAAACACTGTAGAACCTGACGAAGGTGCTCCTCCTCGATTCGTGAATAGATCAAAATGGCATCAAGGAAAATGATCATGAACCGATCTAAATAGGTACGGAACACCCCTTTCATGAGACTCATGAACACTATAGGGATGTTCGTTAAGCTGAAGGGAACCACTGTGAACTCATAGTGGCCATAATGAGTCTAAAAGGTGGTCTTATGGATATCTGCCTCAGTGATGCGTAGCTGATGATACCCAGACTTTAGGTCAATCTTAGAGAACACCCTAGCTCCCTACATCTGATCAAAAAGATCGTCGATCCTGGGTAGAGGATAACGGTTCTTCACTGTCACCTTATTCAACTACCTGTAGTCCATACACAAATGAAGAGACCCATCCTTCTTCTTCACGAAGATGATAGGAGCGCCCCAAGGTGAAACGTTCGGTCAGATGTGCCCCTTCTCAAGCAAGTCCTCCAACTGTAACTTGAGCTCAGTGAGCTCATGTGTGGTCATCCTGTAGAGTGCATGAGACACTGGCTCGGCACCCGGCACTACATCTATGTGGAAGTCTACCTCACGTCGGGGTGGCATCCCCGGTAACTCTGCTGGAAACACATCAGCAAACTCCCTAAAGATGGGATGATCATCCAAAGATGCCTCTGGCTCATCATCTAATTTGTTGCTCACGGTGATGGCGAACATCTGACATCCCTTCCGCATGCAGCGCTTAAGCTGCTAAGTGGATACCATATGCACTGTTGTGGGCTTCTGAATGCCCATGATCTCTATTGAAGTACCGTGGTCGTCTAAACAACTAATCATCTTGTAGCAAAGATCTAGCTTGGCTCAATGAGCTGCCAGCCAATCCATGCCTAGCACCACATCATAGAATCCTAACGTCATGACTCTAAGGTCACAAACTGTAGTGAAGGGTCCCAAAGCAATCTCACAGTCATGGACTAAGGCATCTATTGTCAGTTTGGCACCTAAGGCCAACTCAACCACCCACCTATCACCCTGCCTAGAGGCCACTAGCCTGCAACACTCCACTAATGATGGAGATATGAATGAATCAGTAGCACCAAAATCAAAGAGAATAGAAATGGGGTTACCCCCAATCGTACCTGATATCTTAATCACTGACGCCTGAAAATCTACCTAGTGGTTATCAACCGTTGCAAACATACGGTGGGATCTACCCACATCACCAACGGTCTGCTCAGATCCTCCTACACAAGGCTGTCCCCTACTGTAAAACCCTATGGGCACTCTCTAGCTAGGCGTCTTGCTCCACCACAAACATAACAAGGGCCCTTAGCCTGAACCTATCTAGTCTGAGTCCTACTCGACTGCTACTGCCCTGATCTACCAGTAGACCCCTGCGAGCCCCTATAAGACTAATGTGACCTCGTGAGTCTAGCAGGTGGTCCCTGTTGCCTCTGATCTCTGCGTGGGCCCTGCTGCTGCCAACCTCTATTATGTCCCCCATGTGACCTCTGCTATGTCCTAGCTCTCTGCTGCTGCTGCTGTCGGGGCCTAGGAGGTAAAGGTGCAGAACTGAATCCTCCTCTATGAGGTATCTGTGAGGGTCTACAGAAACTCTGCTGATGCTGCTACTATCCACAATCCTGAAACTGAGGGCATGAACCCTACCCTCATCCCTGAATCTCCTCAGCGATGTATGCCTTCTTGGCAGCATCACTCAAAGTCTGGGGGTCTGCCATCCGAACAGGCCCTGCTATACTGTGGTTCAGTCCTCTGATAAACTTATGCACTAGGAGTTTCTCGTCACGGAGATACTCCGCATATCTGGATAACTCTGTAAACCTACCCTCATACTGAGCCACTATAAGACCCCTCTGCTGTATGTCATGGAACTCGTCTATAAGACTCTGCCTGTAATGGTCTGATAAGTAGCGTGCATTGAAGCACTCAACGAAGGTCTCCCATGTGAGGGTGTCTAAAGAAAGGTGACGCTTGCACTCCTCAGTGCGCCACTAGGTAGTTGCTGCATCTCGCAACAAGTGTACTGCCACACGGGCCTTCGTGTTCCCCTCGTAAGGACGCAACGTGAAGCATCTATCTAAACTGATAAGCCAGGCCTCTGCCTCGGTTCCCTCTATGGTCCCGATGAATGTAGGAGGGTTCAACCTCAATATATCCCTAATGGGGTCTCCTCTATCTCTAGGCCTCCTGATAGGATCATCTGTATAGTAGTCATAAGGCCTATGACCAAAGTGCTCTACCCGTACTGCCTCATCATGCCTAGCATGATGTGAAGGACTCCTACTATGGGCCCTGTCGACTGAACCAACCTCCTCTGTCTCTGGCAACTCGACATAAGGTTCCACACATGGTGCCCCTCACAGCTCTACGCGAGGCACCACACGTGGCTCAACACAGGACTCAGCTCGTGGCTCCACGCGTGGCTCCTCTCGTGGATCCTCACAGGGCTTGACACGTGGCTCTATACGTGGCTCAACTATAGCCGGTGGAATCCTATCTAGAACTACCTGTAAGGCCTACAAAATCTGTGGCCCAATATCGCGTATGGCCGGTGGTGCCTGTGGTATCTGTGGGACTGGCTGATCCGGTCCCTCAGCTGAAGAGTCAGTGTGCACCTCGGCGGGTGGAGTGTGGCGGGAATGCACTCGCTGAACTCGTCGAGGAGGCATCCTACAAAAAATGAGGTAACCACAAATCAGTCAAAGTTGCGGAAATAATAATGTGCCCTAAGCAAGCCTAGTGTTTAAACTTAGGCTCTGATACCAAATGTCATGCCCGCATTTCCCATGCGGTCACGACACACAACACACGTGTCATGTCCACATTTGCCATGTGGTCATGACACGAACTACGAAAAACTTTCCTACCTATTCCTAGGAACCCCCTCACACGCGTCTGCGTGCTCAATGGCATTACGCATAAGGCGTAAACATAACAACATAACCGCAAGGGTGAAGGCCATCTAGGGGGTATGCGACACATAGAGTGTAGCTTCTAGGGTTAGACTGATTTAATCTAAACCCTAAGTTTCCTAGGTGAAGATGATTTCATCAGCATCGAACCCTATCTAACTTAGATCAAAAAGTGATAAAGCAATATGGTAAGATGGCAAGTGATTCAAGTGGAAAGATGGAATGGAAATAAATAAAACATTGCATCAAAACAAACCTAGGAATCTAGCAAAATTTTGGTAGCATAACGCGTTTTCGATAAACGCAAAAATAAAATTTAAAAATAAATCACAAATAGGAAAATAAAATTTAGGAGTAGAATTAAATAAAATAAAATTTAGGAACAAATTTCAAACGACTTAAAAAAATAATAAATTAAGTGCCTTACCAAGGCCTAATAAATCGACCTGGCATAAAGGACTAAAAATTTGAAATAAATAATAATAAAATTAATAATAATAATAATAATAATAATATAATAATAAACGTCTAATCAGACCTCAAAAATTTGAGTCCGTTAATAAACATAATTTCGGCAATTATGTTTATTATCGAACTCGGAACAAAAGGGAAGGGAGGAGGCTAAGATACTCACTCCCGCAAAAAATAATAATATAAAAAGAAATAAACAATTAAAAGGATGATATCACGATAGGGAAAATTAAAATAATACCCTAAGTAAGCTGAATTAAATATGGAGGGGATAAACTCCTGATGAAATAAAATAAATCTCCCTCCCAAGAATTAGATTCACAAGATAAATTTTAAATAAACGATTAAGTTAAATCTCCCCTAATAAATCATCGAAAAGACTAGGCACGCCAGTGACTGAAAGTCAAGGATAAATTGAGATAAATAACTATTAAATAGACGTAACCCAAACTGATGAGATCTAAGGAGGAATATGGTTCTCACAATCGTAATTACTCCCATAGAATTAAGTAATATTATATATCAATATTAACATCGAATATCAAATGCCCTCCAAGGAAAGCTCACAAGGTTAAATAAAACAAAAGAGTTAAACCCCTAAATAAAATTAGGCATATACCCAACTAGCAAAAAAATCTTCCCAACATTCAAGAATTCGTTTAAACCCTATGAACTTATTAACCTTAGATGCCAACGATTTACAAACAAGGGGGTAGTAACTCAAAGAGCCAAGAAGATGCACCCCCCTGCCACCACTAAGATCCTAAGGCTAAGGGATAAAATGTGGCCAACAACAAGGATGAGAAGGGCCAAACCTGCAGTCACCAAGACAAGGCAAAAGCCTAATTAAAATAAAATAAAACAAATCGAACCAAGGCACCACACTCCCAAGGAACCCTATTGCCACAAAGGAGAAAGTGAATAATACACAATGAGGGCAACCTCGTCCTAGCCCTAACCCTAAAGTTTGATCATTCCCAAGTGCAATGCGGGGTTTGCAGGGCAGAGGATGAAAGTTGCCATGGCCGCCACGAACCAGGATAGGGCCGAGTTTGTTCCTTCACTTTTTTTTGTCAAGGGATCCACGGTGAGTTTCCTGGTCTGCACAGGGGGGTGAGGACTCCTGACAGCCGAGCCAAATGGGACGGTGGGAGGGTGAGGTCGATGATGAAAACAATGGAGGCCAGGGCTCACAGGTGTCAAGGGTTTTGATGGGGGTGGGGGTTTGTCTCCCCACCCCACTCACAGTCCAAATGGTAACAGTGAAGATGGCGGCTTACACCTGTCGCCCTATCCTCCACTACAGATGGTAATACGGCCCACGGCGACCTGAGTGTGGGTCAACCAACACCCTCCTAAGTGGTAGCTAGAATAGAATAGGTTTATTTATCTATCTCATTTCTTGTTAAAAAGATTTTCGGTAAAAGTTTCTCTACAGGGCAGTTTATTCATAGTTATGGCACTTAGATGTGATTAAGACAAGAACCATCCACAGTTTGTTATCTTGTTTAAAGCACAGTTTATTCCACACTACAACCTATAACTAGCAAGTTTGCACAAGAATGTTGTTGACAGGGGTACAAAACACACCAGTGGCACACAGGTGGGTAGATCTCCCTACAACAATTGATTCTATTCTAAGATAAGGCTCACAAATGAACTAACTGAGAACAGTAAAGTGATAACATAATTTCATAAAGATACACACACACCTGACAGTTAAAAACTTCCCTCCAACTAAAAATGAGGTTAACTAATGAATACATTCCAGAATGATAAATGCACAGAGTAATAAATATATATATATATATATATATTTCCTTTAATCTTTTTTGAAAAGAAATATACAAGTGTAGACACCCAAATTTGTCCATGTCTAGCGACACCTTGTTACATCCCTAATCAATTCTCCAATTAATTAAATAAATTTTATTTATTTAATTAAAATCCCATTCTCATTCACTTAGCCAATTAATTAAATAAATTGTATTTATTTAATTAATTCCACATCATGTCTTATCTCATTTTATGCATTTATCATATTAATTAAATAAATTTTATTTATTTAATTAATTTCCAACTCATATCCCACTAATTCAAATACTTTATTTGAATTAAGCCTTTATCATTTATCACATTTCAACACTTGTCCATTTCCCATTTATCATGTGTTGTAAGACAATTTTCATTTAAAATCCTTCACATGTACAACTAATTGGACCTAAATTTAGTAACTTTCAATCTTAGCCATTCACATAGCCTTTGAATCTCCACCGTTGGTTGATCTTGGTTGAGTCCTATATAAACAACCTCTCATTCCATATGAGACATCTAGAAATCTAGCAATCCAGAATTCATATAGTATCTAGCAATCCAGCAATCATATAGCAACTCCATTATCATCTTGAGCATTCGAGCATTTGAGCTTTTATCATCCATCAATGGCAGCTTTCAGCTTTGTGATTGTTCATTGTTGAAGAAGCAGTCCACATTTCCCTCTCAAACAAGGAATCGCACGGTCTAGGTGATGTTATGCTTGCATTGCATTGTTCTTTTGGCTTCATTTAGATTAGATTCCTTGATGATGGTAGGGTTAGGGTTTCATGACTATGTCTGATCTTCCACACCTGACTTTCACCTATCACATTTTGGCACGCCCGGTGGGACCCACGTCCCTGATTAACTTCATTTTTTGGAGTTGTTTCCTTGAAGATCAGATTTTGCAGGTGCTCGCAGAAAATTCCAGTCGCTTTTAAAGGAAAATCCGCCGCTTCGAGATTTCTGCGTCACTTCTGAGCTGGAGCAGGCCGCATATACCTCTCTGGATCGCCTTTGACCTAACAGTCGTCGCCTTAGGTAAAACGCATCGCTTTTATCATTAAAATGATCGCCTGGGACTGTGTTCACTATATTTTCCGCTTTTGATCTAACAGCCGCCGCTTTTGCGCATAATCAGATCACTTTTAATCTAACAGGGGTCGCCTTTGCACAAATCCGCATCACTTTTGACCTAACGGTGCACGCTTTTATTCTGATATGATACGCTTATGAGCTAATAATATTCGCCTGTGCAGGTTAGGGTTTTGATTTTTGTTTTGCAGAGACAGGTCGCTTTCGACTTCCAACAGGTCGCTTCCGGTATATTGCGATCGCATATGAGACGACAGACGCCGCTTTTGAATATATTTGTGTCGCTTATGGACTAATATTATTCGCCTGTTGGGCTAGGGTTTTTGTTTATCGGCTGTGTTTTTGCAGAAACAGGTCGCATCCAGCCCTCAACCGATCGCTTATGGAAAATATGCATCGCTTATGAGCTAACAGGCGTCGCATACTGTGTTTTTGCGCGTCGCATATGATCTGCAGTCTTTCGCCTATGACATAATAGAGGTCGCTTTTGATCAACAGTGGGTCGCATCTGGTAAAGCTCTGTTGTTTTCAAGCCTGTTTCAGTTCCAGTTTGATTTTTGGCTATTAACTGGGTATTTGCGCAGCATCTTATCGATCTGTCCAAGAAAGGAGGTTATCAAACTACTGACATATCTGTTGCAGGTTCGATCAGTCCAAGATTTGTGGTTTTTTTCACTAAATTAGGCATATTTGGGCTTGGTGCTTAAAATGAATTACTGTTTGCTCCGTGCTTGATTTATCTTTTTGATTGCTTGCATGTGCCTGATTGTAACCCAAATTTAATGACAAAAGTATCCTCTCCCCTTGCCTATCAAATGGATCTTGGGTGCATGAGAACTTGTCATTATCTTTAGAGGGCCTGCCTTCCCGGTGTGAGAAGGGATACGACCCAAGCGGTAACGGGCTAAAGCCAAGTCCTTCCGAACCGCTATATAAGAAAAGTGTTTGTGTCGAAAGCCACAAACAACGGGTGCAGTTGTGTTATACCGACAGCCAACCTCCCCCAAAACCCTCCAAGGCGCAACCCTTGGAGGCTGGGAGACTCCATAACGGAGAGTAGCGCTGCCGCACGTATAGCCACCCGAACGGATGCCCTTATTAGCAACTTTGTGTAGTAGCCAAAAACCTTCTATCTGTTGACGCAGAGGACAAAACCCTTGAAGCGGCCCTGATTCATGCGGTTCTTAGCTGAGGTAGCAGGGACAATCTAAAGGTTTGGAGAGGGTCAAGCCTTATAAGAATCCCAGATCTTGGTATGCGTGAGAAGTGTGTGCAAATGTAAGGAGGAGCCGGTGCTATCAAGATCCTGGAGCTACCCGCTTTGAATAGGCGCAGCTAGGGGATTCAACAGATACTGTCCTATCCTAGCCTAGGTTGTATCAGTTTGTGCTTGTTGTGAGTGTGAGTGACTGTTATCATTGTTTTCTTGCTGAAAAAACTGCAAAAAATCAGACCACCGGTACACAAACACAGTCGCTTTTGAACCTAAACTGCTCGCACAGACCATCAACATCGCTTCTGAACTGTAGTGACTCGCATTCTGCCTGAACTGCATCGCTTTTAAACAACAACTGCCCGCATACTGCTTAAACAGAGTCGCTTTTAAACCGTAGTTGATCGCCTTTTGCTTGAACAGAATCGCTTCTGAACCACAGCTGATCGCCTACTGTCTGAACCAAGTCGCATCTGATTCATTACCAGTCGCATATTGTTTGAGCCAAGTCGCTTTTAATCCACAGTTATTCGCCTGATTCCAGAACAAGCTCGCCTATGAACAACAGACTGTCGCCTTTAGGGATATCTGAGTCACCTCTGAACCAACAGTAATCGCCTTTGAACCAACAGTCATCGCCTCTGGCATAGCATTCGCTTTTGGTTAGCACTGTCATTTTTCTGTCGAAACTAAACCAGGTCGCATTTGAGCTATCATTAATTGCCTTTAGCATCCTCTGAGTCGCCTTTGAGCTATCATCAGTCGCCTGTAGCTAAAATTCTTGCAAATCTCAGTGCATCAGCTAAATTAGCCTCAGGACCAGCTTGCTTGAACCTCAAACATCAGCTTTCAGACTTACCTTTGATCAACAGCAAACACCTGGACTTTGTCTCCTATTTTGAGCTTATCAATCAATCACAACTCATGAGCTTTTCCATCTTTTTGAGATCCCAACCAGCAAATCAGACATCAATCCAATCATTTCGATCAACAAACAACCTTCAGTTTTAGCTTCAGCCAACAAACAACCTTCAGCTTTAGCTTTAGCAAACAATCTCTTTTTAGCTTTAGCTCCAACAAACATCAACAGCAAACAATCTTTCCCTTGAGTGATTAAGCTACCTCTAGGGACAACCAACAACAACTCAGCCAAACCAAATCAACCAAGCAACTTAGCCAAACTAGCAAAACCAAAACAACAACCAATCAACCAACTATCATCTTTTGGGTCTTAAAACTTTGACAAGCTCAACTTCATCATCAACATCATGCCTCAAACTAGGAGTCAATATCGAGCTGAAATAGAAGCCAAATTGAAAGCTGAAATGGATGCCAAATTGCAAGCTGAGATGAAACAATTCACAACACCTCTTAAGGACGCAACTCAATTCACAACTGGTATGCCTTCTCATATGTTTATACCTCAAGGGTACACTAGGGGCGAATCATCTTCACAACAAATGCACCCTCCACCATCCTTGGAAACTTTCGAAGAACAATCTCAAGACGACTCATCAGAATTTCAAGATACCTATCTATGGGACCAAGTTGAGAAACTCATGATATCTGAGCCTGATCGCTGTTTTCTCCAACTTGCTCGCATGGGTGCTAAACTACCTAAAGACTTTGATATATCCACTATTAGAGAGCACGATCCCAACACTACTGCTGTTGTTGCGAATAAACCATCTACTATAGTCACATCATCTCCTATTACCTCGCAAACACCATCCTCATTGCCTCTTGTTGCTTCATTTGAGTTACCACGATCAGAGCATACCTTAGAACCATTGATAGTGCCCACCAATGTGCTTCCTCTCATGTCACAAAATCTCAACATCCCACCTTTTCATGTCCCTCAACATATCTCTCCTTCTACCATGACTGTTTCCATGCCTCACGTCACACAAGCTGTCCATGTAACGCAAGCACAAACACTTCGAGCATCACAAGCAATTCCCATATCTTATGGTGTGCATACCTCTCAAACCATTCCAACAACACATGTCCTCCATGCTTCACAACCATTGCGATCTACCACATCTCATACACCAACTGCTAATTCCTTCATGTTATCCTATAATCCCAATGTTAGCCTTATTGACATGAGTGATCCCCTCATTTCTCAAGCCAATCCAAACAATCAGATCGCTTATGTTGATCAACTTACATCCATGCTGTCCTCTTCTTCCAATCCTTCACACACTATCAATCCATCTTATGCTACCCAAGGCTTCTCTAATATCACCCAACACATGACATATACCAATCCTCATATTGTCCAAAATACCAATCCCAATGTTCACCCTTCTGTTGTATCTACCAATCCCTCCGTCACTTACCATGTCATGAATTCAATTCCAACTTCCCAACCATCTGCTACTATCAATCCCACATCCACTTCTCATGTAATGCACACCCACTTACCACTTGTGTCTCAAGGACAGCAATCCTCTAACACATACATGTCACATACCACTCCTTTGACATACATTGTGGGCACACAACCCCAACAAACCATTACAGCTTCGTACATCCCACAACCACAACAAACTGTCACAACTCCACATATACCACAACCGCAACCACAATATGTTTCATATCACACTCCACCCCCTTTGCAACAACAGCAGTTATCCTCAGCCGATATCCAACAGATGATCGATGAAAGGGTAGGACAAGGCAAGAAACCCTTCTCTCTCGAAAACATATGCGCTTATCCTTTTGACAAGTCTCTTAATATGATACCTTTTCCACCACACTTTGAAATCCCACAATTTGATAAGTACAAAGGGAAAGGAAATCCGGATGACCATCTTCGAGCCTTTTTCGTGGCATGTCTCGATGTTGCCTATGATGATACATATCTTTTGAGACTATTTCCTCGAAGCTTAGCAGGACAAGCTCTCGAATGGTTTTCCCATTTACCTCCAGGAATTAAGACTTTTCCCGAATTGGCAACCAAGTTTCGATCACATTTTGCCTTCAATATTGAACATGAGGTAAACATGAATGACATTGTCAACAACAAACAACGCAATGGTGAAACCTTTTCCTCATTTACCCAACGATGGCGTAATATGGCTAGCAAATTATCATGGGAAATCCCTGAGAAACAACAGCTTGACATCTTTGTTCAAAATCTTCATCCTGAGCTGTCATTCCAATTACAATTGCAAAGTGCTAGCACCTTTGATGAACTAGTTTCCAAAGGAGTTATTATTGAACGAGCCTTAATTGCCAAAGGAACTATCAAGATCTTTCGTGATAACAAAGATTCTCCCCAAAATTCCAATGATAAGTCTCGCTTTTGGAACAAGAACAAGAATGTTGTCAATGACGGTATTGTTGATACAAAGAATATCCAAACTATGAGAGCTCCTATCAACATTCAAGCAGCCTCTCCACCAAGACAGTCTTTTCCACAACGCAGAAACCAATGCCAAACTTCTAATCCACGCCAACAATTTACACCATTAGTGGAACCCATGGAAGTTATTCTTCGAAAGCTGCTTCAAGCCGGAGATGTTATTCTACCCGATGCACCACCAAATGGCGAACCACTCTTTCGAGCTCCTTGGTACAAAGAGAATGAGTATTGTGATTATCATCGAGTTAAAGGACACAAAACAAATGGTTGTATGCGCTTAAAACATGTTATCCAAGACTGCATTGATCAAGGTCTAATCAACGTCACACCTTCAACACCTCAACCTGCTCAACAATCCACATCAAACTATGATCTAGAGACTTTCAAGAATCCACTGCCATCTCATGATCAGACAAATAATCTTCAAGCTGGAAATGCTATTCCCTATAGCTATGCATCATCTACCATTGGCCGCATTGACCATGCTCGCATTTCTACCATTACCATCCAAGGAGCACCTGATTGTGCCGTAACCACGCGAAGAGGTCGAGTTACCGTTCAAGGAGCACCTCCTCATCCTCCTCGACCTCTCTCTGACTATAACCTCTTGGATCACCTTGGCAAAACCCCCGCACACATATCTATCCTTGAGCTGCTCCGCCTATCCCCCGCACATAAAGCTATCCTTGATAAGGCCTTACAAGAATCTTCGGTGCCTAATAATATTAATATCACACAATTTCAATCCATGGTCGCTAGCATTGCAGCCCCTTGTCATTTAACCTTTTCTGACAAAGATCTTCAACCCTCCATGCATCCGTCACACAATGAGGCCCTCCATATTGAAGTATTTGTTAACCAACGCCGTATCAAACGAGTCTTGATAGATGGGGGAGCTAGTCTAAATATATGTTCTTTGAAACTTATCAAACAATTGGGATATTCTGAGAAAAATGTTGACACCTCCAAGGTTATAACTATCAGAGCATATGATGACGCTGAAAGAGATACTGAAGGGATCATCTTATTGCCTATTCAAGTTGGACCGGTCATTACAGAAACTCGCTGTCAAGTCCTTGATATTGATCTGCCTTACAACATCATCCTCGGTCGCCCTTGGATCCATACCCTTAAAGCAGTTCCATCTACATATCACCAATGCCTTAAATTTCCGCATAAGGGTGTTGAAGTTACCATTCAAGCTGATCCTAATCCATTTGAGTTTTGCCGTGCTTTTCAAGCTAAATATCAGAGTCCAAACCGTATCCCTCTCAACACCGAGGCATATCCATCATCCTCATATGTCGACCCATCCGATCTCCTCAAGCCCTCATCTAGCAAAGCCGCTTCCAACCTCCATATCAAATATACCGAACATGGCCCTGGTGAGTACAAATTGCAGGAATCCTGTTGCGTTGGCACCCTTCCGTTATCTCCTAAATCCCACGGTAAGCTTTCTATATCTAAGCCCACTTCATCCTCCGCTGTTATCAAAGCTCCCCCTACCGTATTCATTAAAGGTGGTTTCTTGGATGACGAAGACATTGAGGACATAGACTCTTGGATATTCTTTGATGAAAATGACCAAGTCCAACTTGAAGTAGAGCGATACAACAACGGGTTTCGTATCATCAAGAACATGGGCTATAAAGGACATGGCGGCTTGGGATCACAGGAACAAGGACCTATTGAGCCCCTTATTGTGTCTAAGAAGTTTAATAAGCAAGGCCTTGGTTACCAACCGGAGGTACCGCGATCCAAAGACATTAAGTGTATTTCCGATATTGACGTTGGATCTTCTTCGGTAGGAGAGACTTCTAACTCGGATACCATCGACGACTCCTCCCTTCATATCACCGACCTCTTTCAAGAACATTCCATCTTCATGTTTTCCGCAATCTCTTCTAGCCATCACGATCCCTCCATTAGCCTCTCACTCGTATATCCTGACCTCATCGATTGGGACCAACAGGGGGCACCGATATTAGATACATTTGAAAATGATGAAGCCATTGCAGAATTCATGGGTTTGAGACAAGGTATCCCATTGGGTGATCACAAAGCAGGTTTCATGATGGAATTACCTAAACTAGCATATTTTGGCGGAAGTATCAAATCCTTCAGTCGCAAAAGTGAAATAAACAAAATTCAACAAAATAGGTCACTAGGTGAAAACCGCAAGGCGCCTCTTGACCGTGAAAAAGTAAAAATAAAGGACGTATCCGAAGGTGAAAACCTCTCTGAGGCACCTGAGGATGAGGGATTTGATCTTCCTGTCACCGCTGATTACCATGAGAAATCAACTGTGCTAGTTGAAAAATCACAAGACATGAACTTGGGAACAGAACAAAATCCGAAGATCACCTTTTTGGCAGCATCACTATCAGAGCAAGAACGAAAGAACTTCACAGCATTTTTCCTGAGACGAGCTATAAATTTTGCATGGACTTATGCAGACATGCCAGGACTAGATCCTTCACTTGTGGTACATCATTTAGCAGTATTCCCTGATGCAAAGCCTGTCAAACAAAAATTGCGCAAAATGCATCCACAAGTTGCCTTATTGGTTAAAGCAGAAATTCAGAAACTATTAGAAGCAAAGTTCATAAAGCCTATTGATTATCCAGAATGGGTTTCAAACTTGGTACCTGTAGCAAAACCAGATGGACGACTTCGCTGCTGCACGGACTTTAGAGATCTTAACAAAGCATGTCCTAAAGACGATTTTCCATTACCAAGCATAGACAACATTGTTGATCTTACAGCAGGACATGAAATGCTATCTTTGATGGATGGATTTTCTGGTTATAATCAAATCAGAATAGCAGAGGAAGATCAAGATAAAACGTCTTTTATTTGTCCATGGGGCACATATTGCTGGGTTGTAATGCCTTTTGGTCTCAAAAACGCTGGAGCTACCTATCAACGAGCCATGACAGTTATTTTTCATGACCTTTTTCATACTATCATGGAAGACTATGTTGATGACATCCTGGGAAAATCTAAGACAAGGGAAGGACATCTACCAGTATTGGCACAAATTTTGATCGATTAGAGAAATACCAAGTCAGACTAAATCCAAAGAAGTGTGTATTTGGTGTAACATCAGGAAAACTATTGGGATATATTGTGTCTCGACGAGGCATAGAAGTGGACCCAGCTAAGGTAAAAGCTATCATAGAAATGCCTCCACCAACGAATCTCAAACAGCTCCGCAGTTTACAGGGTAGGCTACAATCTATCCGCAGATTTATCTCACAACTCGCAGATAAATGTCATCCTTTTCAGCATCTTCTTCGCAAGGGTGAACCTTTTAAGTGGGATGAAAAGTGTCAACAGGCTTTTGATAAGATAAAGGAATACTTGGCAACACCTCCTGTGTTAATACCTCCTGTACTTGATCGTCCATTACTGCTTTATATATCATCAACAACCGCAGCATTAGGTGCACTTCTAGCTCAACATGATGATTCAGGAAAAGAACAAGCCATCTATTACATTAGCAGAACTCTTGTGGGATATGAACTTAATTACTCATTCATGGAAAAAGCTTGTTTAGCATTAGTGTTTGCTTCCCAAAAGTTGCGACATTATATGTTGAACCAAACAACAAAGCTCATCTCTAATGTGGATCCCCTCAAGTATCTCCTTTCAAAAGCACTTCTCACAGGGAGATTAGCAAAATGGGTTATGATCTTGAGTGAATTTGACATACAATATGTGAACCGTAAAGCTATCAAAGGACAAGTCATTGCTGATCAATTAGCTGCAGCACCTATCACAGACATTCAGCCAATATATCCCGAATTCCCTGATGAAGGATTGTTTACTTTCAGCTCTCCAGCACGATGGCAGCTATACTTTGATGGATCATACACTCAACATGGATCTGGAGCAGGTATCTTGTTTGTCACTCCCCAAGGAGACTGCATACCTAAATCATACAGAATAGCATTCCCCTGTACCAATAACATAGCAGAGTATGAAGCTTTAATCACAGGTTTGCGCATGGCAGTACAATGGGCTATCAAACAGTTACGAGTCTTTGGTGATTCTCAGCTAGTTATCAAACAGGTCTTAGATGAATATCAAACAAAAGATGAGAAGCTTCTTCCATACAAACTAATGGTGGATGATTTCAAGCAATATTTCGAGGACATTACCTTTGAGCAAATTCCAAGACTACAAAACAGAGCAGCTGATGCCATGGCTATGATTGGGTCTCTTTTAGACATGCCATCTAACACCCATAAATGTGAATTCTTGGTCGAACAGCTTTTGATCCCCGCATTTGAAGTTCCACAGTCTGAGCTTATATGTGAGATTGTTGGTCCCAACTCGTTGTGGTACAAAGATATATACGAGTATCTCCGTAATCACACCTTGCCTCTTCAACTATCCAACACCCAACGTAAAACTTTTATCCGTTGAGCCTCTCGTTACACTATCTTAGGAGACACCCTTTATCGCCGAAGTCTTGATGGTATCCTTCTTAGATGTCTTGATTCTGAGGAAGCAAAAACGGCCTTACGTGAAGTACATGAAGGTGTCTGCGGTTCGCATTCCGCTGGCCCTGGCCTTGTTAAGAAACTTCTGCGAGCAGGATACTATTGGCCAACTATGGAAAAAGATGCCCAACAATTTGCAAAGTGATGTCTACAATGTCAGAAACATGGAGATCTAATACATGCACCAGCACATGAGCTTCAGCCTATTGTCACTCCATGGCCTTTTTCGCAATGGGGACTTGATCTTGTGGGTAAAATCCATCCTACTTCATCAAATGGTCATAAGTTTATTATCACTGCCACTAAGTATTTCACAAAGTGGGTAGAAGCCATACCAATGACCTACATCACAGGTAAACAAATAGCTAAATTCATCCTACATTACATCATCTGCCGTTATGGAGTTCCTCAAGCTATTGTCACAGATAATGGCCGGCCTTTCAAGAACCAAGAGGTTAGAGATCTTTGCAATAAGTTTCATATTCAACATAGGTTCTCTACGCCTTATTATCCTCAGAGCAATGGTCAAGCTGAAGCCTCTAATAAGACAATCATCAAGATCCTTAAAAAGACTGTTAACGAAACTGGTCGAGATTGGCATCTACAACTGCATCCTGCTTTATGGGCATATAGAACAAGTGTCAGAACTCCTACTGGCGCCACACCCTATGCTCTAGTCTATGGCACTGAAGCTATTTTGCCTATCGAGGTTGAGATCCCCTCTTTGCGCATATCCTTGCAACATACTATTTCAGATGAAGAATATCGAGTCTCCCGACTCCATGATCTTGAGCTCTTAGATGAACGCCGCCTTATAGCATTGAACCATCTTCAAGTCTATCAAAACCGGCTACGTCGCAGCTATAACAAAAAGATCAGAGAACGCAGATTTCAGGTTGGCGACCTTGTCCTTAAAGAAAACCAAAGGAATCAACAACATCGAGAGAAACAGGGCAAGTTTGAACCAAATTGGCTTGGTCCTTTCATTATCACAGCAGTTTATGGATCTGGTGCATACACTTTGTCAACACCTGAAGGCATTCCCTTGGATGAACCCGTCAACAGCGTTCATCTCAAGAAGTTTTATCCATGAATCTCAGCTATCCCACAAAAACACCAAAAAAACAAAAAAATCAAAATATGTCAAAACAAAAAAAAAAAAAAAAAAAAAAAAACAAACAAACATAAGATAAATAATCCGTCCTCTGGTGAAAACCTGGTAAACAGGCGCCTTGGATAAGTACCATAGTGAAAACCTGGCAAACAGGCGCTATGTGTAGTGACCAGCTTCCCTCATTTGTTTGGTTCGTTTGATCATTTTCCCCACTGCATCTTGTATAAGCTATTTTCATAAGCCCTATCGCAATCTCACACATAGCCTTTCCTCTTCATCCTTTGCCAATGCTAGTTATCATATGTGAGACATTGTCGTGATATCTATATCTTTTGGCACCCTAGCATCTTGGCCACATCTTTTCTGCATTGTCGCTTCTGCATAATAAACCTCATCCCACACTGGGGGCATTTGTTGAGTCTTATTTGGAAGTGGATCCTGTTATCTCTAGCTCATAACACATCAACCAACTCAGCTTTCAACACAGCACACCTTATCAACTTCAGCCATGGCACATGTCCACCGACAACTATGACCTAACGACTTGCAACCAGGACTCATACCTTCACAATTCATCCACACTCATCCAACAATCGCAACAAACATCGCTTGATCAAACATCCAATCGATTAGCCACATCAATAAGAACTACATCCAGCTCTATCGTTGACGCCTTGATCCCGTGGATACAGGGTATGTAGGCAATCAGAGATGCGAAGGAAGCACTCTGATTCAGGCTAAGACGATAGCCCCTTTCATCAGTCATCTGTCATCTTTCCTTCTAAACATTCTTCAATCTTTCAGCTCATATTCTTCTATCTTTCATCACTTACATCATCAATAAAACCCAGAACTACCTATTCATCATGTCTCATCTTCATCGTAAATGTGCTTTGATCCCGTGGATACAGGGTATGTAGGCAGTCTGGAATACGAAGGAAGTTTCCAGTACTCAAGCACCGATGATCCCCCCATCTTCTTCATCTTCATTCATCATCCATCTTCTCCTCTTTGATCAGCTCAAACAGGACGCAATCCATGTGTATATTACAAGCTCAAGCACTTTAACCAATCATAGGTAAGCCAGAAGCTATTTGTCCGAATGCCTTAAGCCAACATTTGCTATAGCCATTTATCAACAACTTTAGCCTTCAACAGGATGTAGCTTTCCTCTTAACAAGGCGCCAGCTTAATCTATCCACGAGCACCCAAATTTGGCAAGAGAACGTGATGACAGTATCTTTTGTTTTATCTTTTGATTTATCTTTTGTCCCTTTTCTGTACCTAGTCAAGACTGCCTTGATCTATTTATATCTTGGTATGTTGCGATGAAGTAAGGACTGGGGCATGGTCATATAGCTTTCGTATGCCGTGTTTGCAGGATGATCTTATTCTCTTCCTATGCGTCTTGGTATCTTGTACGTGTTGGGATTAGCATCTTACATATCAATATCTCTAGCATCTGAGAAGCTAAACAGTCTCTTATGCATTAGAGACTATTCTATGTTAAGACTAACTCCATACATATAACCAGCAAGCTATCATTATGTGTAGTGGAGATAAGCTCAAACCATTGTTTGTAGCGTCAAAGTCCAACACTAGCTGTTATTCATATCTTGTGCATGTTGGCTCACCATCTTGACCACATGCGTTCAGACAAGATTGTAACACGTTAGTTACGCATTGGATACCTCGACACCTTGGTCTCTTATACCCTGGTGCATAACATCCATATGCTATATCAAACATAAGGACTGCATTTCTTTTCATTTTGAGCAATTACTTGAAAGCTGCCCATCATCATCTTATCTTATCCATTTTATCTATCCATTCGTTCCGTCATCCTCAGCCAAGATCAATCATCTCCATCATCCTTTGTCCATATTCCCGCTCCTGCAAAACAAGTGTTAGCCATACATAAGTCCATTACATATCTTTTTCTTTACCATCTACCTATATGCATACATCTATTCATGTCATTACCCTTTACATTTTCAAATATTTTCTATCCATTACCATTTGCATAAATATCCATCCATAATCCATACACATAACATGCATAGCCATCATAATATCAACATCACAACCATTATAACATCATATAGATCGCCAAAACTGCTATATATATATATATATACATGTGTGTCAAAATACAAGTGTCTACAATACAAGCTGAGCCCTGAAAAGAATGAATGTACAACAATGGCTCTAGGCCTCATCATGATACAATGTCAACAAGGTGTGCCCTAGCAACTACTGCCAGCTCCCTCACCCTGACCACCACCACCAACAGGTCCTGTACCTGGTCCTCCATCTCTCGGTGGCCCCATCACTGAAGCTACTGACCGAGATCCACCTGACCTCCGTGAGCTCGAAGCCCCTGACCTGCTCCTGAAGCTAGGCTGTCTCTGCTCTGCCGGCACAGCTCCATAATATAAGCCTCTATAATACTCAGCCTCACCCTGCACTCTCCGAAGCTCGGCCTGTACTGCTGTCAACTGTGTGGCTAAGTACATAGTAGCTCCATCAGTCCCCAAGGTAGTCACTGCTCTATCCCGCTCACTAGTCATAACCTGCAACTGCTGTACTGCCCTATCTCTCTCAGCTCGCAGACTATCTCTCTCAGCTCGCAGACCATCTCTCTCTGCTCTCATAGCCTGCTCCTGCTGTACTGCAGTATCTCGCTCAAGCCTCATCATCTGCTCATGCTGCCTAGCTGTATCCCTCTCTCCTGTAACTCTCGCGAGCGCACCATCCTCCTGTCCATCTCCTCTCTGCGCTCCCAACTGTAGCTGCGTCTGATAAGCCTGTGCCTATGCTCTAGCATGCCTCAGACTGATCACGGCCTGATGCCTATCCATCTCCACCCTCCTCAGCCTCATCTGTGCTCGCTGCCTCCATCTCCTCTCCTCTCTGATCCGTCTCCGCAGCTGCTGAATGCCCACATCATCCCCTGCTCTGATCTGTGCCTGTGGCTGTGCTAATATAGCTGGCTGACCTGGCACCTGCCCTGGCATCTGTATCCCTGGTGCAGCTGGCACTACTGCCTGTGTTGGTGGAGCCCGTCGTCGTCGCCTCCGAACTGGTCTCTCCATCCCAATCTCCCCAATCTCTGCGTGGAATCACCATCCCGCTAGCTCTGCCACTCTCACTCTCAGGAGCTCTGGATTTCTCTAGGTTTCTAAGCACAAATGAGCACAAATGAGCCTATTTGCCCTTGCAGCCCCTACTTATAGCCCTTCTCCAAACCCTAATTCTTCTATACCACAGCCTATTTTCTTCGCCTCTGCCCTCTTTTCTGCCTTTTCTTCTATCGAGCGCCAACCCAGTCTTTCCTGGTTCGCCTGGCTTACCTCTCGAGGGGGCATCACCTGCCAGTTACACTGGGGCATAACTTGTTTATCGAACATATCTCACATCTTCTTTGACACAACGTTCTATCGAACATTGTATCAAAGAGGGGCAAAATGTAGACACCCAAATTTGTCCATGTCTAGCGACACCTTGTTACATCCCTAATCCATTATCCAATTAATTAAATAAATTTTATTTATTTAATTAAAATCCCATTCTCATTCACTTAGCCAATTAATTAAATAAATTGTATTTATTTAATTAATTCCACATCATGTCTTATCTCATTTTATGCATTTATCATATTAATTAAATAAATTTTATTTATTTAATTAATTTCCAACTCATATCCCACTAATTCAAATACTTTATTTGAATTAAGCCTTTATCATTTATCACATTTCAACACTTGTCCATTTCCCATTTATCATGTGTTGTAAGACAACTTTCATTTAAAATCCTTCACATGTACAACTAATTGGACCTAAATTTAGTAACTTTCAATCTTAGCCATTCACATAGCCTTTGAATCTCCACCGTTGGTTGATCTTGGTTGAGTCCTATATAAACAGCCTCTCATTCCATATGAGACATCCAGAAATCTAGCAATCCAGAATTCATATAGTATCTAGCAATCCAGCAATCATATAGCAACTCCATTATCATCTTGAGCATTCGAGCATTTGAGCTTTTATCATCCATCAATGGCAGCTTTCAGCTTTGTGATTGTTCATTGTTGAAGAAGCAGTCCACATTTCCCTCTCAAACAAGGAATCGCACGGTCTAGGTGATGTTATGCTTGCATTGCATTGTTCTTTTGGCTTCATTTAGATTAGATTCCTTGATGATGGTAGGGTTAGGGTTTCATGACTATGTCTGATCTTCCACACCTGACTTTCACCTATCACAACAAGGTTGGGAATGCATTCCAGTCTAGCTTCTACAACAGCAATTATTATGAGCTTAATAATACATCACAGAAAACTAGGTTAAACTTTCCTCTCTTTTTTTTTTCTCTTTGAAACATGAAATAACAGGAATATTTGCATTTGTATGGAGCAATTAAAATATACAGATTTCCTCTTTTTTTTTCTTTGTTTTTTTTCTTAAACAACACTAAGGTAGAAGTTGCATTTTAGTCTAATCTTCTTTTCTTCCAACAACAACTAATACAAGAGGAACTCTTACCACAACAAATAGATAATAAAACCCCACTTTCTCTTTCTTGTTTGCACTACAATCCATTTAATAGTACACATATAAATATATATCTTTTCTTTGAAGGAAAAATTCAAGGCAGCAACAGAAATAATGTCACATGCATTTCACAAAACTGTAACTTCCACTTAAATACTAAACAACCTTTTAATAAAGTAATGATAATATTTCTCTTATAGCATTTAATACAACCATCCCCATGGCAAATTATCTTGACAAACTTTTACAAAAATACATTGCAATCAGGCCACAATGGCCATGGCTTCAACAGCCAAAAGAATGCTACAAAGCCACTCAAAGTGAGCTCCACTACAACTTCTTTTCTCCACTCAAATCTTGCAACAAACACAACAACAAGAACAATAAAACCAGCCACTTCGCAAAGCTCTCCTCCCCACTGTAGACCCGCAAGAGGGTCACCCCCGAGCTAGGGAGGTAGGGATTCACACAGGTATAACAATCCACAACAAAATATCAATCACAACCACACCAAAAACACCCATAAGTTTAGCACAAAACTCAACTCATAAAAATGAGTTGTTGAGGGTAGGGAATGGACCCCTCAACTTCAAAGGGCTCCCAAAGAGATGAAATAACATGCTCATGGCCTCAAGCCAAATAAAATCTCCCAAAACACCACTCTCCACAAATAAAATCACAATAATCTCCATGGCACTCTTGCCATTCAATGAACTCCACAATAAAAGCCCTCAAGGAGAAAATACATAATATGGGAGAGACCTCAAGGAGGTTCCTTTCCCCTACCCATAACAAGTTGAGCATTACCTCCATTGGAGGTGCTCTCCCCATACTCTTATCCCAACATCACAATGCAAATAGCAAACAACCAAAACTTTAACAATACATTAATAGCAAGGGTGAGAAAACAAGTTTTGAAAGGCCTACCTTCAAAAGCTCTTACAATGGAAGCAAGTTGGTGAAGAGCTCCAAGCCTTCCCAAGCCTTCCAATCCTTCAAGCAAAGCCTCTAACTCTTCCAAACTCCTCCAAAAAAAAGCAATAAGAATAAAATTGAAGAACCCCACACTCCTCAACAAGAGGAGATAATATAGGCCATGAATTTAGCCTTGAGGAATGAGAAGGTGACACTTGTCACCTTCTCATTCCTCCTCCCATACCACTTGCAAGGGAGAGGAAGTGTGAGGATGACAAGTGTCCTCCTCTCATTCCCTCTCAATCCTTACCTCATCCACTTGTGCTCTCACACATGTGTGAGAGGACAACTGGTGAGGTGGCAACTCCACTCACACCCACAAGAGGATAAGGGATGCCATATGGCATCCTCCTATTCTCTCAAGGAGCCATCTTCCTCCATGATGCTCTCACGTGTGTGAGAGTCTTGGGGGAAGCTCCCCACACACTTGGGAGTCTTGGAGACCTCCCAAGTCTTCATTGGGAAAGGGTTCCCAAACTTTGGGAAGGGAGATGAGTCTTTCCCAAGGCATGACTCATCTCCCACTTCCCTTATTTCAAATTTTCGTCACTTTTACCAAACCAAGGTTTAGAGTTACCAAACCTGAGTCAAATCTAGGGTTAGATAGTCCAAGTTGACCCTAGACTCAAGGGTAACCACCTAGGGTAGCTTTTGGGACTCCAGGGTTCACAAAGGGGGTTAAAAATCACATTTAAATGGCCTCAAAATAAAATAAATACCAAGTGGTTTAAATCAAGTAAAATTATACAACACTCATTATTAAATAAATAGACAAGGGGTACTAAGGCCGAAATAACCAAATTAAATCAAGTACTTAAATCATCATTCAAATTCAAACGTGATCCTTATCCCTCTTGGGAATGGATCGGTTTACAGGGGATAACATAGTGTGAATTCTACCTCCGATTTTCCCGTGGCTAGGGAATGTGAAACCTGCACATCTCAATCAAGTGTCAGTCATATCATGGAAATCATAGCTGAAGCAACTGGAATTAAATTCACGCAATTCGAATACATCAATAATCATCAATACATAACTCCAATTTAAACTGCATTTTAAATCATATGTCAAATAGTCGACATCACATAATTAATTAGAAACTCATTATGAAATATCATCTAATATATCCCATGTGTCAAATCACCAAATATCATCCACTATGATTGAATCAAATCACATATGTCAAATCAAAGTCCTATCATAAACAGGAGATAAAAAAACAAGTCTGCATAATAAAACCATAGTCACTTAAGGTTTGATAATGTCATCACAAAATAGCATAATCGATCAAAATAAGGGAGTTGAAATAATTGGCCTCACACTTGAGCTTGAAAGACTCTAGTCTTGTTGGACAAAGGCATGGAGGTCCCCAGGAATAGCAAGAAGGTGTTGAACATCCTCCTTGATGCACTTAATTTTTTGAGATGTTTTTTTTGGCCACAAGGCCTAGAAATATTCTTTTCAAACATGATCACCAACTGTTAACCAATGAAGTTTGGATTTTATCTAGGCTTCCCTAGCAATGTAGGCATCAACTACCTATATAGGGCAACACTACTTAGCCCCCTGAATTTGGAAGAGTATGTGGAAAGGCACTACTTCAAGATGAGTGGAGAATTGGCCAAGATTTGATGACATGGCCACATAAAATTTGTGATGTATCTAGGCCAACTGACAAGTAAACATTCTCAAAAAATGAGCAGTATATATGATGGTGTTAAATAGCCAAACAATCCAATCACGATCTCCCTTTAGATGTGGCACCAAATTCCAAATGCATTTTATATGAACCAATGTGGACTTGTGCTAGAGCAATAATGTGTTTAAAGAGAATTAAGTATTTTTAGCCTTGAAGTTTTGTAGGCCACACTCAATTTTGAACTAGATCAACAAATGGTCAAAAAAATTAATAAGGCATGGGTTCAACTAGAATAGACTAATAGTTGACAAAGGAAAAGTATGATTTATCTAATATCATAGTAGTATCAAGTCTCTTAGCGACTCTTTAGACCCACTATGCAAATTGGACCAAGTGTACCAAATTGGAGATGTGCTTTGGTGGTCAAGACTTAGGTCATAAAGGCCTAATTTATTGCACATATAAAGCTATGTCTCTTTTTTATTAACTATCCACTACATGGATAATTGGTCATGTTTGTTAGATGGCACCTCAACCATGTTGAAGTCACCATTAGGAACCCATTGTAGTGACAAGTCATTTGCAATCCATTTCCAAAGTAGCATCCTTTTACCCACATCATACAAGGCATAGATATTGACAAAAGAAAAAATATCAATTCTCAATATTTGAAAGGGCCCATAAGGCTCTATTAGATGGTTCACAACCATGGGTAACATAGTGGGGTTTCCACTTGACATTGACAAATGTTACCATGCCACCATGAACCTACTCATAATTACTATTGAAAAAATGCTATCTAGCTATAGGACACAACACATGAGTGAAAGAAAAAAGCCAACAAACTTAATCTCCTAAAGATAAGGAATATTTAGAGGGGTAAATCTCTATCAAAAATCCTACACCGTGAATTTATAGTTTGGGTTTGTCAAATCCCTTACATTTCATGAGATGCAATTCATTGGACAATATGGTTTAAGGACATTTCCTTGGAGTCCAATCCTTGCAATGCGGTAAATCCAATTTTCTTAATCTAATCTAACATTCAAGAGAGAAGGATCCAAATTGCATCTACCATTTCTGAGGAACATATTCTCCTTCTTCGACCTCTTGGGGAGGGCTACGAGACTATCTTCCTACCTCTAGTGATGATGCAATTGGAACTCCCAAATTCAACAAGGAAATAACACTCACTAGAAGAGGATTTCTTGAGATCCAAGGCTTACTAACCTATTTAAAGGACTCACCAAATGAGAGGTATGAGCTAGTTGTAAATCAACCTACTTTCTTTGCTTTATCACTAGCTTGCAGCCAAGAGGATCCTACAAGTTTGTTGATTTGTCATTAGCTTTAACCAACCACAACTTAAAGAAGTTTGGTCATTGGAAATAATTAATTTTTTAATCCATTTGAACATCCAATAGAAAAATTAAGTTTTTTTCTTTTCTTTAGAGGGAATAAGTATTTATATTTGTGATTTATTTAGTTTTTACTACACTTTTCAAAAGTAAAAATAAAATAAAATAATTACTCAAATAATAAATGGTGGCTTTCAAAAGTAAAACTACAACTTATCTTTCTATGTAGTAAATAAAATAATTCTAAAGTAAAATAAAATAGCTCTGGACTGATATGGCATGTTTTAGATAGATGTATTTAAGAGCAACCCCTACCTTGCTTCACTACTTTAGGCGCCATCCACCCTCCTCTCATCAATATTCCATTTTCCTTAGTATTCCAATTTGATGGTCTTGTATTAGTGAAATAAATCATTTTTTTCCTCAATAAAGAACTGAAGGAATATTATAGACATAACTCCCTTAATGAGTTTATTTAGCTTTACCTGTACATAATTATTATACCTATTCCTTCTTGCGTACATATTATATACAACTTTTAAATTAGTAAGAAGATGATCTTTGGGATTGCATCTTTTAATGAATTTGTAAAGGTAAATCTAAATTTTAAGGAACATCTTTAAAAAAATCATTCATTTTTAGATCAATGACAAAATTAAGTCATCCTATTTGTCATCAATTGATAAAGAAAGGAAGAGAATTAATTAAATTCTCATTATTTCTTTATCATCCTCTAACATGTGGTCTCAAAGGCATAATAGCACACTTGGGAAAGCTCTTTGTATTTTACTCTCTCACTATGGAGGAGATGTTCCATTGTCTCTGACATGTCTTGCTAGTTATTTGAACCCTACACCTCCCTCCACACATTGCTCAACTTCCTTACATTCTTTCTCTTTGTTTTTATATCCTTGTGCTGGGAGTGGGGATAGTAATTACAAATCTCTCTTTAACTTGTATTCCTTCTCCAATATGGTCAACACTTGTGTTGCACTTGGGGATAATGCTCTTTGTCTCTATCTCTTCATTAATATTTTTATTGATGTTACCTATATTTGTTATAAAAATGAAATAGAACACCATACTATTCTATTAGATATTGGATCACGATTACAATGATGTAAATATCTCCTTATATAGAGTTTAGAGATGAAATGGATAAGCACCATGCATGACAAAGATTCTAAAAACTAAAAACAATAATAAAGCAAAATCACTTAAGTCACTAAAGTTACTTTATTACAAAGATAAGTCTTATCCTCTAATACCCCCTCTTAAGGCTTACTGCTAAAACAAAATAAACTTACAAACTAAAAACACAAAACCATGTACTCTTCAGAATCTTTTCTTGGAAAATAATTCTGCAACCATGTAGAACTCCATTAAGCTACTTCATAACCCTCATAAAGGTGTAGCTCCCAAGTTGAATTCTTGAGTTCCTAGATTACCACCTTCCCAAACTCTTGAATCACAGATCTCCCAAATCATTGGACAACAATCCATATTGAGAAACATCCCTAATTCTCCATCATGTTGTCTCATAACCCTTGTAAGGGTTTGACTCCCAAGATCCACATACTTCCAAACTATCTAGGCAACAATCCATACTGAGCTTCAACTACACTAGATTCCTTTCAATCTTCAAAGTATGGGATTCTTTAAAATGCATAAAAAGCACATTCTTCACCATTGTTAGCATCTGGAGGATCTTCTTGAACAATGGCTACATTACCTCTATTTGATTTTTCTTTAAGCTTTCCTTTGAGAACATCATTTGTTGGAATTCTACAATTCCAAGTTGTCTAGCCTATTTTCTTGCAATAGTAGCATTCAGTCCCCCTTTTCTCTTTACCTGATCTTCTATAATTGATGTATAATGATGTTTTAGTTTGAGGATCATCCTCTATTTATCCTACAATTGTTCTATTTTCTTCAGCTAGAAGAGCTGAAATTATATTGTCCAGATTTTGAGAAGATAGATAACTAAGAGTAAAGATGACATTGTTGAATTTTGAAGGCAAAATTTTTAATAAAATGGATTTGGCATCCTCATCATCTAATGTAGCACTAACTTCTACTAGTTTTCAATGGAGAGATCTCAAATTGTTTATGTCACTAGACATTGTGACTTTGTCAACCATCTTGAATTTGAAAAGTTGAATCTTTAAAGAAAATTTAGCATTAACCTCTTTTTCTCCAAATAGTGTGTTCAAATTTTTCCAAATTTTCTTAGATGGTTTTGCGAGATCTATATTATGTAACTTAGAATCAGAAAGAGCAAGACCAATAATGGATTTTGCTTTATCATCTCTGCTTTGTCACTCTAGTGCTTTATTAGCATCTGTAGGTAGTTTCTCATTTCCATTTACTATTCCCCACAGGTTCTTATGCATCAGTTGCATCTAGATTTTTACTTTTTAGGTGTGGAAATTGAAGCCAAAATATTTATCTAATGGAATTTCTATTTTTAGAAATTATACAAACCTAGGCAAAAGAAATGCCAACAACTCCATGCCCTAGCTATAAACTATTCCAAAAACAAAATGAGAAACCCTAGTCTAAAAATCCTTCAAATTCCTTTTCAACCCTAGCTGAAAAATGTGGCATAAACCCTAGTTGTGATCTGCATGTGCCCTAGATGAGGATTTAAAAAATTGATTGCAACTTCAAACCCTAGTCGTCTCACAAAACTGAATTGAGTGCAATTTTTATCAGATGAATATTCCATGATTGAAATAAAAATAGTGCACTATTTCATGTAGAAACCCTAGCACAATTTTTACAAAACATGCCCTTTGATTTTTGATAGCAAAAAAATCCACAACTTGCAGATGATTGTCACCCATGCAACCTCCTTTTCAAATGAAAATAACCTTCTTTTTTGTTAAAACCACCTGATTTTACTATAAAAACAAAACCGTGAGGTTTTTAATTATTTTTATGAGCAAACCCTCAATTTTTTAAAACAATTTGCATGAGTCTTTTAAAAACAAAAAAAACTCCATGAATTTCAATGAAAAATCCATGACCTCCTATACAAACAACCTACAATTTTTAACTTTGTTGGGCAATTCTGATTCACATGACTCCCTACTCTAATACCATGTTATAAAAATGAAATAGAACATAATATTATTCTATTAGATATTGGATCACAATTATAATGACAAACATCTCCTTATATAGAGTTTGGAGATGAAATGGATAAGCACCATGCATGACAAAGATTCTAAAAACTAAAAATAATAATAAAATGAAATCAGTTAAGTCAGTAAAGTGACTTTAATACAAAGATATGACTTACCCTCTAATAATATTAATTTCATTCCCACCTATATTAATTTATTTCTCAACTTTAGTATTCTTTGAGAATTGAATGAGATTATTTTAATGTCTATGTTAAAACTTATTTCTTCCTATAATTCATTTGTTCAGGTGTAGAAAATGTGTGTCTCTTGTTGTGGAATGTGAATTCAGATGAAGAGTTTGTTGCAAGTACGTGCTATTATGTGTTGTCATTGATGTCAACAAGCATGTGTTGTCATTAGTGTCAAATGTGTCTTTTGTTGTTGCTATTGTTATTTGATTGAGTTACTATGTTGAGGATGATGTGATTGCCTTGAAGAAGTGATGAAGATGTCAAAAATATATTTTTGATGGTTGGTTTCCAAGTGCTTTTAAGAAATTTTGATTAATAAAGGAAATAGTGTGTTGAAGAGACTGACTGGCTTAATAGAGTTGTGATCAATTTTGGCTCTGCATTTCTTCCTAATTGGATATCTAATTGTGTGGTTTGGATATGTTGTTTAGAGGTGTTCAGAGATGTTATACTCTAGATTTTTTTCTCTGGTTAGTTGTGTAGAGAAAGTTATGTTCACCAGTGTGCGGACAGTGTTTCTAAGTTGTGCAGAACTATCTAGTAGAAACTGTTTTGCTCCGCATTTCTCCACAGGTTTGTTTCTGGCTTTGCAGTTCTGGATTCATGTTTATAAGGTCTATATCTTTCTTCAGTTCAAGTGGTTCATGGTTTGGTTCTCCACAAGTACATTTCTTAAGTTGCAATTGATGACAGAGTATGATATAGTTGGTTAAGTACTCCGGTGTGAATTTTCTTCAGGTGAAAGATGTTGCAAAACATTTTGTTGGTTTTCAGGTTCTTATGGATGTTTCTAGATCATGTTCAAGCTTAGAACATGGTGTGCATGTCATCTTTTGGTCTTGAGGAAGCATGCACTTAAAATTTCATAGTATTAACACAAGTTTGGCTGACTTGGCTGTTTGCTCTAATTGTGGTTGTGCTTCGTTGATTGTGAAAGCATGATGAAGCATGTAAGAGTGGATTTAGGTCTGTGCTAAGGAATGATGGGGTCCACATTCATTCCTTTCCTTCGCATGAATGTTTTGGTCTAGATTTAATTTGAATTTTATGGATTAAGATGTGTTGCCGACCTTGGAGAATGTTTGTGGCAAGGATTCATGAATGGGGGTACATGCAATGGATATGATTTTTGTAATGTGAATTTGATCAATACAGTGAGAGCTTTCATGTGTTAGGCTACTGGATGCAGTGAGCAGAAGGTGTCTACTATTTTTTAGTGTTGCTGCGAAGGTGATGGTTGTATTGTGGTGAATATTGAGCTTCATTAGAACTAAACTCCATGCATAGGTTAGATGTAATTATATCAATTCATCCCTGGTAGTGAACATCTTCTTCTTCTATCTCTTTCTTCTGGACAGTGAGTCCTTTGGCAATGAGCCTTTCTTTTTTCTAGGTAGTGAGCCTTTTGTAATTTGGTATTGCTACTACTCTATATTGTGAGCTAATCCTCACTGTGGTTTTTCCCTTCTTGGGTTTTCCACATAAAATCTGGTGTTGTCTTGTGTTTGGTGCTATTATGATTCAATTTTTGTTATTTGCTTTTGATGCTTAATCATCATAACAAGTTTAAAGGTTAATGTAGATCTGAATGTTTGTGAGGGTTTGAAATTTTTGATAAAACTGATTCACCCCCCTCTCAATTTTCTTGTGTATTCAACAATTGGTAGTAGAGTTAGGTTCCTTTGAAGAAATCTTAACAGCTTGAGGTAGATCTAGGATGGCGCACAAGAAGCAAATTCCCTTGTTTGATGGATTAGACTATGTACTCTAGAAGGTAAGGATGGAAGCCTTTCTAATTACTCTTGGCTATGAGATCTAGAAATCTATTAGGTTTAATTACACTGTACTTGAAAATGGTATAAGTACTGAAGATGAGATCAAAGCTGCTGAAGTAGATGGTAAAGCAAAACATGCTCTTTTAAGTGGACTTACTAACTCTGAGTTGGTGAAAGTTGTGAATTTGAAAACTACTAATGAGATTTGGAAAAAGTTGGAAAGTGTTTATGAAGGAGATGATAAGGTCAAACAAGCTAAAATGCATAATTTGAAGCTCACATTTGAGACCATGCGAATGTCTGAAGATGAAAACATTTCAAGCTACTTGTAGAAGGTGGATGAAGTTGTCAATGGCATCAAAGGACTTGGTGAAAATATAGATGAAAAGGAAGTGATATTGAAGGTACTCAAAACTCTTCCTTATTGAAAATAAAGGTAGAACTGCTGCTATAAACTTTAAAAACTTGTATATGCAAAGCTGAAATTAAGTTTAATCTGTAACAATTAATGAACAAGTGATTTTGCACTTTTAATCCAATGTAGAATAGAAAAGAATAGAAGAGAAGAAGCTTGCAAAGTATTTATGTGGAGAAACCCTTTCAGGAAAAAACTCCACACTCAAAGATGTTTCTTGCTTGTATTAAATCTTTTTGGAAAAGATTACATTCAATACTAAAATTCCTCTAAGTCCTTGATGCACTTCACAAAAAAAAGCTTCTTGCTTTTTTCTCTAAGTCTTTACAAAAAACTTCTTTATTTTTTTTCTTCTTAGTCTTTTTCTCCTTTTTAACTCTTTAGAAAATGTATGGAGCTCTTAATTAATTCAAGAAGCTTCATTTAATTCAAGAGCTTCTTAATTCAAAAGCTTGAAAAATAGAATACAATAAATTGTAGTTGATAACATAGCAACCAATGCTCATGCAAAAGCCAAGCACTCTAAATTGAGAATACTAAACTCAAACAATGTCCAAGCTTTCAGTTAAGTGCCTCTTCATGATGTGGGCACCCAAGATAGCTAAAAATAGTTTTGCCAACATCAAACATATCTCCAAATAAAAGCATCAACAAAAAGTCTTCCAATTGGGTGTCCATATTTGCTCAATCACTTTCTGTTGACTAAAGTGATCAATACACATCAATTTCATGCAAACAACATGCAATATTGATGTCCCCAAGGTTATTCTAAATTACTTTGTTCTGTACATGAAAGTGACATGCAAACACCGTATTCAACATGCAACTAATACCCTTACCTGAAACACTGAGATGTACCATCCTACAACTTTTGGGAGTTGGAGTGTCTTGCAACTAATATCTTAAAACTGACATGCAAGCATTTTCAACAACATGCAACTGATACCCATTTCTTGAATCACTAAGATGTACCATCTTGCAAGTTTCTGGAGTTGGAGTGTTCTACAAGTAAACTCACAAAAATGACATGCAACTACATGCAAGGTCATATAACTGACATGCAACAACATGCAAGGTCATACAAGTCCATAGCAGTGACATGCAACAACATGCAAGCACATGCAAATGGCATGCAACAACATACAAGTCCATAGGAGAAACATGCAAGAAATATGGAACAACATGCAAGTACATGCAAGTAACATGCAAGTCCATGCAAGCAATATCCAATTCATGCATCTCTAACACTATAGTTAACGCCAACATTATCTCCATGCAAGGTGTCTCAACATTATCCACTCATGTACATAAAAAAGTACAACTCCAAGTCCAAATATAAGTCCCCATGAAAAGGGGACGCCCAAGTCTAACTCCCACTCACTAGGAGTTATCAAACTCTAAATTTAGACTTAGGAAAAGTCAACAAAGTCTTCATGGTTCTCATCTCAAAGTGGGTGCCCAAGTTTGATTTTATCCAATAAAGAATTAATTACAAAAGTCAAAGTGATGTAATTAATAAATAATTAATCTCTCAAAGTCCTAATGTGTTGGGGAACACATTCCAAGAACTTTGGAGACACATGAATTGGTTAGGATTGCAAGTTAATGGCAACTTATCCCAACATTCTCCCACTTGACATTATACATTCAAATAACTCTAAATGATATAATCAAACTTTAAATCAAGTATAGTGATCAAGGCCAATTGCCTTCCTACACCAAGAGAACTTATCTGTAGTAACTGGCTTCGTAAGATAATCTGCAACATTAACCAAAGTGTTAACTTTTTCAATCAAAACCTTACCATTCTAACCCATTTCTCACACAAAGTGATACTGAACATCAACATGCTCAGTACGAGAATGATACTTAGGATTTTTGGCTAAACAAATAGCACTCTGATTGTCACAATTAAGTCTTACTATTCTGCAATCAAAACCAATACCACTAGTACAAAAAGAGCAATATATTACTAAAAAAACTACTAAAAATTGCTTATAAATGACCAAACATCGTCACATGACCATTAGTAGTTTATTGTTAGTCATTTATAACGTGACCAAATTGATGACTAAACCATTTTTAGTCATTTATTGGTTTTTTTGATTGATCGATTTGGTAGTATATTTAGTCGTTGATTTAGTCATATTTAATCATATTTATTCACTGAGTTTGGTCACATGACCATTAGTAGTTTATTGCCGGTCATTTATTTTGTCACATGACCAAATTTATAACGCGACCAAATTCATGTCAATTGGTAGTATATTTATTCATTGATTTCTATCATAGTATATTTAGTCATATGTTTAGTTATATATATTCATTGATTTTTGTCAATTGGTAGTATATTTATTTTGCTATTTGAGGATTTAAACATAAAACATAGAAATACACAACAATCATCAATTGCACACAATAAGACAACCATTGAGAAGGCAAAATTACTGAACTTTGATTGAAAGAAAGGTGTTCTTATAGGTTGTACAAGTCTGAAATATCTATCTTGCTTGAAAAATGATTAGAAATAGAGTATTAAAATGTTTATTTTTAGTCACAAGACTGAAAATCTAAGTTACAATGCACATAAATGACAGAGTCAAAGGATTCCAAACAATTTATGCATAATACATGTATTTTGGTCTAACAGCAGGAACCTTTTCTGCAGGTGAGAACACCTAAAGTTGCAGTAATAGAGCCCACAATAGAGGAAGGACTTGCTGCCATACTCAAAGCTTTGGCATAGCTTGAGGATGCTCCAGCCCCTAACGCTCTGAAGAATGCCTCGTTTAACATTAGATCTCCCTCTAATCACCAATTCCAATTCCTCCACGTACTTTCTGATGCATCTTCATGCTTTGTCACCTGCACATTACTCATACTCATCATAACTATTCTACATCCATTGTAAACCAAAGAGATAAATAAGAGATGAGTTGTATAGGCCTTTTACCTCCTTTTTGAATTGATTGCTAGGGGCAAAGAATCTATTGCCTTGGCTGTTAATGGTGGGGGTTGCACTCTCCCCGATGGCATACGTATCCCAGTGGGTGTAATCATTGTTCACCACATGGAAGTATCCATGTTGGCCCCTATTAATTTTGTAAGCTTCCAATAGAGAATAGACAGATAAACTTGATATTCTAGCTACCATTTTTTTTAGATCTGACAATCTAGTTGTTTTTGAAACTAAGTTTATTATTAGTAATACAATGAGAGAAGAAAAGCCTTAATGTATCATAAACATCCATTATAGATGCAGAGAGAAACTAGATGAAAGCAATGAAATTGCACATTAAATAGCTATAGAATCAATAGATGTATTAAAGCTTCCCGCCACCATATAATCAAAAATAATCTTCATCTGTGTTATTGTGGACAAAAGAAAATTAGCTCAACCTACAAATTTGATTTTCATGTTATTCCTACACTATAGTATAAAGATCAACTGTGCATTTCTTCTATTTCTTATTCTCCTTGTTTCTATAATAGTACACTAGTCTAAAATCCCCAAGCACCCCCACGTAACTAGACTACATCCAAAAGCCAATATACAACTTAATCAGGTACACTAGTCTAAATTAATATATTTAGTATCTAGCAGACCCCTCAAATGCTCTTTTTCTTCAACGTCCTACTTACAAAGCTGCTCAATTTATATTAAGCATCTCTTAGAACATAAATTGCTATGCTTTCCATAAGAATTATTTTTACACTTTTATAATGCATTAGTTAAATTATCACTCCATGAAGACTCTTGTGGATCCAAAGAGAATATTGCAGAAAGGAGACAAACAAGGCCTTTCTTTTGACAAGAAAAAATTCTATTTTTAAAACTAGCCCTTAAATTCTCTGTATAATATTTTTACCAAAATAATTCTGATAGTTGTTAGCTTAGACACATTCACCTGTAGATGATATGGGGCATTCCTTATCCTCAAAATTATTTAACATTGGAAAAGGCTTTTCCCTCCATACTTCAAAATGTGGAAGCACAGACAAGGCACGTGAACTGTCTGATGGAATGGCTCAAAGAAATGTGGTCTCATGGACTGCAATGATTGCAGGATATGCACAAAATGGATTTGTTGAACAGTCTTTAGAAATTTTAAAGCAAATGCAACTGTCTAGTGTAAAGCCAAATTCCACAACCTTTGCCAAAATCCTCCCTACCTATGTCAAAATGGGAGCTTTGGAATGTCAATGCTTCCAAATTTTGCATCACCTGCTCTCTCGCAGGCACTTCAAGTCATGCCTGCGGTGATGTGGGGAAAGCCTCGCATCACCACAGGCATGACTTGAAGTGCCTGCAAGAGAGTGAGTAATGCAAAATGTGGAAGCCTTGACAAGGCATGCGAACTATTTGGCAGAATTCCTCAAAGAGATGTCATCTCATGGAATGCAATGACTGTGGGATATGCATAAAATGGATTTTTTGAAAAGGCTTTAGAAACTTTCAAGCAAATGGAATTAGTAGGTGTAAATCTTAATTCGACAACCTTTGCCAACATCCTCCCTACCTGTGCCAAAATGGGAGCTCTGGAACAGGGTATGGACATACATCATAACATAATGGAAGGAGGGTTTTTGTTAGATGTTATAGTTGGAAATGTTCTGGTACACATGTATGCAAAATGTGGAAGTATAGATAAGGCACATGAACTGTTTGATGGAATGGCTCAAAGAGATGTCATCTCTTGGAATACAATGATTGTAGGATATGCACAAAATGGATTTGTTGAAAAGGCTTTAGAAATTTTAAAGCAAATGTAATTGGCTGGTGTAAAGCCAAATTCCACAACCTTTGCCAGCATCCTCCCTACCTGTGTCAAAATGGGGACTTTGGGATAGGGTATGGACATCCATCAAAACATAAAGGATAGAGGAATTTTGTCAAATGTTGTAGTTGCAACTGCCCTATTAGACATTTATGCAAAATGTGGAAGCATAGACAAGGCATGTGAACTGTTTGACAAAATGCCTCAAAGAAATGTGATCTCATGGACTGCAATGATTGCAGGATATGCACAAAATGGATTTGTTGAAAAGGCTTTAGAAATTTTAAAGCAAATGCAATTGGCTAGTGTAAAGCCAATTTCCACAACCTTTGCCAACATCCTCCCTACCTGTGTGAAAATGGAAGCTTTGGAATAGTTGAATTTGGCTATATCAAGCAAAAGAAATAATAGTTGAATTTGGGTATTATTTTAAACAGTCATCAAACACATTCCATAGCATGAATTTTCTCAAAAAATACTGTGCATTAAACATTTCACATTCTTGACAGAACATGGCTATATGGCTAGAGTAATTATTCAGAATTCTATCAAAATGCATACACATTTCCAACAGTAAGTTGACATGGGTAAAAGCAATTAGAAATTTCTGAAGTGCACGCTGCTCCTCTTCACTAAAAGTGAGCAGTTATCACTTACAGATAACATAAAAGATTGTTCATTCACAAGACATGCCTAAGTTCTGATCAATTCCACAAAAAAGTTTGATTTCAGTAAGTCTTTAATGCTCAAAACTTGAAATTATAGGTGATTTTAAAGGGAAACATGATCAGTTGTGACATTATAGGCATGTACCTCCTCGTTGGTGACATACTCGTCTAAAACAGAGTCAAATGTAAATTCACTTTTCTCCACATATGTTGTCAAATCCACCTACAAGACAAGAATAGTCAGTAACCCCTATAAGTCAAAATTTAAAGCATGTAAAAACTCATTGTTAAACATGTCAATTTAAAAACTCTTTATTTTTCTTCCTGAAAAGAGTCATATCCTATAATTTGCTTATTTACTTAACACCTAATTAACCATAGAGTAAAACTAAAGTCTAATATGGTGAATGCCAGTTAATCTTGCCAGCAACTACTTAGAAATAAGAAAACCCTTACAACACTTCTAAATACATCTAATTAATAATGAACCAATTGTCTTATGCACAAAACACATAAAAGTCCCAATCATAAGTTATGCATGAGATAATCCCAACTCAAGGATTCTTTGGTCAGTTTTATCTTGTCAGTATTGTTCACTGATCACTACTACTATGAGATGTTTAACTATTCACTTTATTATAATAATGTGTAGAGATTCTGGAAGAGACTGTGTGTTGCTTTTTTAGATCGACATTTTGGATCACACTCCTGATGATGGATCACAGAGTGTGATCTGAAACGTTGATCCAAAAAAAAGAAAAACACAATCTCTTCCAGAAGCTCTACACATTCTTACATATCATGGACTGTGGAAATATCATGTCTATATTCACTTTAATGTTGTCCTAAAAGCACTTTAACATATAAACTATATCCAAAACAAATAGACAAATAACAATTTCCAATAATCTTACAACAATCCTTTTTGAGTAAGAAAATGATACCTTTAACTTAGTCTAATGAACAGTTAATGAGCATGCCTTTGAATCAATTGTAACTATGTCATCTTCCTTTCCAGCAAACTCCTTTTTGTTTAAAGGCCTTTTTCATACCTAAAAACATGTCAAAAAAATTTAGTCATGATCCCGATACATCAAAGATTCAAAAGCATAAAAAGTTACCTCACATAGAGTAAACCACCTTAACTTGTGACTCAACAGAGTTTACTATCAAACTTATGTGTGGTAGAACACTACAGCAAAGCAAACACCAGATGAGCAAACCTTGAAACAAAACCCACTTTAGATTTGACCTTTCAACATATTCACCATTACCTCTCCCATTTTACATGCAATGGTACAACTTGGCAATAGAAAGCCAAATCCATAAGGTCATATTCCCTCAATCAAATTATGTTTCTTCAAATTCCATGGTTCTCTTGCTTTACAAGAACAAAATCACATCTTTAGTTCATAACACTCTCACTTGGGAATCTACAGATTGAATTTTTTGCATGCATGCCTTTGTCCCTATTTTATCAATCTGTGCTAGTAATATAACCCCCTCTTATGTAGACAACATTACAGGACACTCTCTTTGTCAAAATGGAATATGACCTAGATACTATGCAATTTTATTCTTAGAACTCTTGTCCTGATAAAATTAAATCAATATGCAATACCTTCCCTCATTAACCTCAATTCTAGTTAGAAACACAGGAAATGAATGGCTTTGCATTAACAATGTCTACATATAAAAGTGAATCATATTTTTCCACACATTTATATATGAGAATGCTACAAAAAATATGAGAATGTGATTTAACCTTTAAGGTTCTGAGTATGATTTAACCTTTACGGTTCTGGGCAATGGAAGTTTTGGAAATTGTGTGTTGCTTTTGATAGGTTGAAGTGAAGAACCTGGATGCCAAAAGACTAGGTAGTGAGGAAAAGGAAAGGAAACCTAGGTGAGGTATCATGAGAAGAAGTCAAGAAAAGAAAAGAGATAGCAAGATGTAGCAGCAAACTTAGAAGGAGAAGACGGCAGTCAATAAGATAAGATCAGAGTTTGAAAGAGATATGGCAGAGTTTGAAAGATGTATTGAGCTTACAGTGCAGCAGTGTCTTGAGAAAGTATACCAAGGAAATGTCAGGTATTGGTCAATGAGAAAGAAGGTTAAGTGTCCTCTAAAGATGATTGTTCAAAAGAGAAGGAAGCAACAGGAAGCTAACATATTGAGGAGATGGTTGAAAGTATTTGACAATCCATCCAAGGAAAGAGATGTGGAGGCAAGTAAGTCTCATTGATTTGAAATTAATGAAAGCTTTGAGTGTGTAAATGCAGGAATAACAGTAAATGAGGAAAAATCCTAAGTGTACAAGATGAAATACTGTGTCATCCTGAGGAAGGTGAGATACTTGGCGAATGCATATTGAATTTTGTTTTTGATAGTGAAAGGTTGATGAATAATGAATATGTTTTGTGTTCTCCTAGAGAAAGACTAGTGTTTGATGAAATGCATGATGAATTAGATGCTTTATTATTGGAAGAAAAGGATATGAATGATAAGTTGTTTGCAGCAGTAGGACAAACTAAACAGTTCAATGATGAAGGTAGCCCTGAAGTGCTGCAGGAAGTATTCAGTCCATATACAGAGATTGATCACATCATTTGGAAGGAGATGACAGGTTTGGCAAAAGAGGAACACTACTTTGTGTATGAAAGTAAAGAGAAATTAACAACTGAGATGGAAGTGTTAGAATATGTTATTTATCAAAGGAGACCCTTAGAGGACAAGTTCAGTCCTAAGACAACCATAGCACACATGGAGGATCTCTTGGGTGTTGAAGTGGAGTGTATGGTGCAAGGAGATAAGGAGATCTCAAGGTCTTAATATTTTATCTCTAATCTTTCATTGGACTATGTATGTGCAGGTTTGTTAGACAAGGAGATAAAAATCATTAAGAAGCAGACTCTTGAAAGAGATCGGGTTCAAAGGAGGATGCCAAAAGAGGAATACCTTGCAAGGAAGGAAGAAGAGAAGGAGCTGAGAAGGCAACCTAGAGAAAACAAGTGGAAGACATAAAGACAAAGCCAAGAAAACATCAAGAGAATAGTGCAACAAAATTGGAAGATCAGGAAGAAAAAGAAGACCTGCACTCAAGTGGGACTTGAGTCTTCTTCCCCTTGGGTGTATGGTGCAGGGGCATCAGGAGCCTCATAAGATTAATTTTGACATTTTTGTGTTTTAGGTTGATGGTGTGTTTTAGTGCATAATAAGGTCATTTATGACCATTAATCATATTAATCCATTTTTGGTGTGTTAGAGGGTCGTTGGTTTTAAAAATGTAAAAGTTGCCAAATGTTGCTAAAAGTTATCATGCAACTTGGATAAGTGGTCAAAAAGGCAATAAATAGTTACATGAAATGGTTACAAACCATTGGGATTGATTTTAAATACATAAATACACCTCAAAAGTTGAATAGAAGAGGAGAAGAATGGATTTTTGGTAATCTTGATGAATAGAAGCAAGCTTTTTTGTGGTTTTTAACATTGCAGTTCTATTTTGTTGCTGTATATGGCCTATATGACCCATGTAATGACCTGAAATCAATTGGATCATGTGGGCATGTGAATCTACTTCATTTTTCTTTTTGTTGCATCAATTTTCATTGAGATTTGTGAAAGTTATGGCCATTTTGGTGAATGTTACTCTGTTTTAACAATGTTTTCCAGAATTTGCAGTCTAAAAATGTGCTAGTACGGCAATGTACAGTATCGTACGAGCCTGAAACTAATTATAAAAGTTGAAGGCATGAGTCTAGTTTCATATTCTTTTGGTTTGAGCAAATTTTATTAATTTTTGAATGAGTTATACCATTTTTTGTGAGAGCAGTTATGTAACAGTCCTAGGGTTTTAACAGGAACAATCTTGTTTTATCCCTAGTCCGCACAAAGAAACCCTATTCCATTTTGACATATATTTAGTAAGGGCCAAAAGGGTATCCAAAATAGGTTTTACATTTTCATTTGCAGGAGTTTAAAAAAGTTATGCCCAAAAAGGTCTAAATTGTTGCTCCCATGTTTTAGGCTCAGGAACACATTGCCTAGAGTGAACTAATGTGCACATTTGCATCATTTGTATTGGACCATTGTTGGAATGTGTAAATTTTATTATGAGTGAGTCCTTTTTATCTCTGCATGTCATTTTTGAGGAGTTGAAACATAACATGATGGTTTGCCTTTGTTCATTGGAGTCATTTTTGGAAGTTTGCACATAGGAGCAGCCGTGACGAACATGCAAGATCACTTTATCATTTGGGTCTATTTTCATGAAGAATGTCCTTCCTCTACATCATATTTTATCCAAATATGAACAATATTCTTAACATGATGTTGAAAGTTCACCTCACTAATTTCTTGACACAAAATACTTAGTTGGTTTACCTCCATATAAAAGAAATGACACCTTATGCTTAATAATAAAATGAGAGTTCAAAAATTGATAAGGTAATTTATTCAAGTACCCAATATGATAAGATGAGATAATTTTTTCAAGTGCAGAGTCTAGCGTAACAACTCAATAAAGGCATTAAACACATCCATCTGCAGCAAAATTAACAAGAAGTTGAAATAATAAAATACAAGAAAATGGCATCATTCATCTAAAACTTAAATATAACCAAAATATTAATACTTTAACATTTTCCTCTCGCTCTTTAAACATTTCTATCAGCCTTGGACAAGCCTACAAATCAGATTCCATGCAAACTTAGAGCCCAAATGACAATAATAAATTGTGATTCCAATTAAATATTTCACTTATCAAATAAGAATATTAATCTCTAGGAGTAACTAATGAATGAAAAAGATACTATCTTAAAACTGTGATCATACTCACCAAGGTATTTATACAATTGTTGTGTCCATTAATTAAAGTAATTAAATAATGATAAAAAAATTATGTTGATCTAAAGATGATTGTCTTAACTGCACAAAGAAAGATGTGAAAATTCAAAAGCTCCAAGCACCGTGTAGGTTATACTTGACAGTAGCATAAGTGAATCAATCTTTTGTTCGTAGGATATGTTGCAGACAATATAATCTTATTATTTTTACAAAATCAATACACAAATGAAGCTCATGACCTTAACTTGCATGTGTCAATACGTGGACTTTCTATAGGGAACATATTAATGTCTAGAGAACTACTGTCATGCGTTGCCAAACCCTCTTCCATTCTACCAACTACCCAACTATTATACTGCCCTCTTACCCTTCCACTTATTGTTATCTGATCTTTCATTTCTTTGAAGGACTATCATTCTTTTGACAGTCATAACATGGCTACCTTTGCATGTGGATTGTCCCTTTATTCCATAAGCACTCTATACTTCAATGAGTTCTATCATACTTCATGGCACCAAATGATAACAAAGACTCTTGAAAAATGGTTTAAAAGACTCAGTTAGGACTGTCATATGATTGTCCCTGGCTCAATATCATTGAAAATACTCATAATGTCATTTGATGTGGACTGTGAAAGGGCCAAAAGGGTATCCAAAATAGGTTTACATTTCCATTTGCAGGTGTTTAAAAAAGGTTATGTCCAAAAAGGTCTAAATTGTTGCTCCCATGTTTTAGCCTTAGGAACACATTGCCTAGAGTGAACTAATGTGCACATTTGCATCATTTGTATTGGACCATTGTTGGAATGTGTAAAGTTTGTTGTGAGTGAGTCATTTTTATCTTTACATTTCAGTTTTGAGGAGTTGAAACATAACATGATGGTTTGCCTTTGTTCATTGGAGTCATTTTTGGAAGTTTGCACATAGGAGCAGCCGTGAGGAACATGCAATATCACTTTGTCATTTGGGTCTATTTTCATGAAGAATGTCCTTCCTCTGCATCAGATTTTATCCAAATATGAACAATATTCTTAACATGATGTTGAAAGTTCACCTCACTAATTTCTTGACACAAAATACTTGGTTTAACTCTATATAAAAGAGATGACACCTTATGCTTAATAATAAAATGAGAGTTCAAAAATTGATAAGGGAATTTATTCAAGTTCGCAATATGATAAGATGAGATAATTTGTTCAAGTGCAGAGTCTAGTGTAACAACTCAATAAAGGCATTAAACACATCCATCTGTAGCAGAATTAACAAGAAGTTGAAATAATAAAATACAAGAAAATGGCATCATTCATCTAAAACTTAAATATAACCAAAATATTAATGCTTTAACATTTTCCTCTCGCTCTTTAAACCTTTCTATCAGCCTTGGACAAGCCTACAAATCAAATTCCATGCAAACTTAGAGCTTGAATGACAACAATAAATTGTGATTCCAATGAAATATTTCACTCATCAAATAAGAATATTAATCTCTAGGAGTAACTAATGAATGAAAAAGATACTATCTTAAAACTGTGTTCATACTCACTGATGAGTGCCAAGTTACACCCATGAAATACATCTTTTTACCTCTTTTTCTCCTTCCTAATCCCATCCTTCTTAATGTCTGCACCCAAATAAGCTAGTAAGATTGTTCTAGTTAATGATTAATTGAGATAGATTACTTAATATTATAATTTCTGATTTAGTGACTAATGTGCATGGAATTGATGGAAAAATGTAGAAACTTCTCTCTTTCTGAATCAATAGGTGTAGATGCCAGGAACAACAATTTTTGTGCATCTTCAAAGATAGTCTTCAATGATCTCTGGAGACAATACCAGAACACCACGACACCAAAGTTTTGAAGGAAAGAGAAAGCCTCTCCAGAGATGAACAAGGAAAGCTACAGACATTTCCGGAGCTACAAACATATCTCCGGAGCTACAAACATATCTCCGGAGCTACAAACAAGGACAGATATCTCTGGTGCCTCTTGAGAGCAGGGCATATTTCTAGCATAAGCTACCAATCAAGCACTCTTAGCAGTGATCATAATACCCCTTATTTCACTCAAATCATCACCTGAGTGATGAAGGGCATCTTTAGTTAAACTGCTGGAGTTTTTATCTTTTTAAAGTTTTTGCATGAGTTACAGATAGAGCTAATTCAATATCCATTATTTTAGGGCCTCGCTGCCCAAATGTGTTAAGACTCAAACTTAGAATTTTGAGTGGACTTTTGTTCCACTCAAGTCTACTTTTATTGCATGATTATTTTCCATAGTTAGACAACTAGTGTAATAAAGAGATGGATGTCATCTCATAGAAGAACTGGTAAATAAGATAATTGATATGTCATCACTCATTTTCATATAAACTTATAGAAATAGCAGAAGAAATATACATTGATTGATTTTATTCTGATTCTCAATAATCTCAGTTTTGTGATATCAATATCTTCCATGAATGCAAAGCGAATGGAATTAGGTTGAATTTAGTTGTGATCTTCTTTTGTGTTAATTCCCTACTGTAGCCTTCAGCCTCAAGGGTGTGGAGCAAGGGCCCACTCTCACCACCAAGGCAGAAGGCTAGTACCACTGTTTTATTACTTTAGCTTTTTGATGTGAAAAGTATTTACTGATTTTGATAGATAGATGCATGTTACTATTTTTAAGATTGCTTTGAGTAAATTTTCTATTTAATTTTATTTTTAGCATTCCTTAAATTCATTCAGCAGGTAGATAGATTAATCTCTTCAAATTAATAGAAGCTTTTAGGATTAGCTTAGGAAATTGGTAGATGTACAATCCCTAATTGCAGATAGCCAAGGACACAACCCCTAGATTTTGACATCTGAAAACTGATTAAATGATGAGGTACAATGACACCTTGCCATTTTTGGCACTGTTATCGGGGATGTATTGTGTTAATTAGGGAAACTTAGTTAAAATAGTTTTTAGGGTAAATTTGTATGGTTAGAGCTAGAGATTTAAAAGGAAGATATATAAAGCAGACACCCCAACAACAAGCTATAGGGGAAAGCAGTGGGGTGGCACAAGATCTTGTTGAAGAAAGAAACCTAGAACCTACTTTAGAAGTTGCACCTCAAAGCAACAATCCCTTAGATCCTCCAAATCTTCCACTTGCCAATTATATCCAAGAATTACAACAAAAGTTTCAGGCAGATCCTTTGATAGAACCTAATTTCCTAGAACCTCATAGAGAAGAACCAGTACTAAACATGGATAATGAAAATCATGAAGAGGAAAATCAGGCTCCAAGAACCTTCTCATATCCTATTGTTTTGGCTACTGGAGACAATGCTCCTATGAAGAATATCTCACCAGCACACTTACCAAATTTTAGAGGATTTTCTTCTGAGATCCAGATTAGTTTTTATTTGAATTCAAAGTAGTCTACCAAACTTATGATTATGGATCAGATAACCAAAAACTCAAATTGTTCCCTTCAACCCTGAAAGATTTTGCGATGAGATGGTTTATGGGTTTACCCCAGAATTCTATCCATTCTTGGGATCAGATGGAAACAAAATTTTTGGAAAAGTATCAAGATTACTGTAGATCCAGTAATAAAAATGAAGAATTGTTTAAAATTAGGCGAGGGGAGGAAGAGACCTTAGAGGACTATGTGGATAGGTTTAATTTCACCTTGAGAAGGTATGCCAATCCAGTAGATCACTCCTTGTCCAGAACCCTGCTTGTAAAAGGATTGGATAAAGAATTAAAATAGGCACTGGATCTAATGGGAAAAGGAAATATCAACAAAATAGAAATACCTGCATATAGAAGAACTCTGCAGGAACTATTCTAGAACCCAAGATGGAGTGAAGTCATATAAAACTTTTAAAGGGAAGAATGAAATAGGACAGTTAATGGAAGAGATTACAAATCTAAAAATAGATATTCTAATCCAATTAAATACCACATTGGATGGAATTCAAGCAAAAACCAGAACAACTGATCAAAATAGAGCAACTGAACCACTCTCCATCTATTGTCCTCGGTGTAGAAACAAACATCTATTGAGAGAATGCCATTTGGACAAATCAGAGATTTGTCAGATTTGTGATAGGGAACATCCTACCAGTCAATGTAGTCAACTTCTAGCCTTGAAAAGATTAAGTAAGAAGAATATTGTAATAGAAGAGGAATTGAACTATATGGGACAAAAACAAACTGGGAATTTCCCTTATAATCAGTATCCAAACCAGCCTTCTTACAGGGGTCCTTCTAATTGGAGAAATAATCAGTGGAATCTAACTTGGCATGGGCCTCAAAACAATCCTCCTTGGGGACAGCAGGTTTGGCTAAGTCAACATTGGCAAAATCAGCCTTGGGGAAATCAACAATGGCCACCACAGTTTGGATCACAAAACATGCAACCTCAATGGGGTTCTCAACAAGGATATAATCAACAATACTAGGGACAACCTAGATGTTTCCAACCTCAACAACAAGCTTTACTAACTAGACCCTCCAACACACAAGGTCAAGCACAAAATGAACCAGTTAGCCAACCACCTTTACCAGCTCAGCCTATACCAAACCCACGGAATAAATAGGGAGCATCTGTTTACATGACAAAGCAAGAAAATCTGGCTAGAATTAATGCTATATATTCAAATAATCTCCAGCTGTGTTCTGGGAAAATATTCCCAAGACCATCTCGTCCAACTATAGTTGAAGTAACCAATGATGAGGAACCTAAAAATCCATCCACTCAACCCCCGGAGGAGATTACTAATGAAAAAGTGCTAGAAGAATCATCCTTAGACAACTCTGGAGTTGCTCCTAAAAGACTGACTCCGGAGAACATTCCTAAACACAATTCTGACAAGAGCTTCGGAGATGCTCCAGAGATGGAAAAACTAGCACCATATCCAGAACGACTTAAACAGTATGTTCCCTAGAAAAAGATCTTACAAAAACAAGTCCAAACCAACCTGGAATCAGAACTTTTACAAGAAATCAAGAAACTAAACATTGAAATTCCTCTTCTCCAGGCAATCAGAGATGTACCAGAACTAAATCAGTTCATTAAATAGTATTGTATCAAAACGCAGGGCAAGAATAAAAACTTTCCCTCCACAATACAAGTGGAAGGAAAAGTAGTAGATCTATTGATGGGAGAAATTCTTCTTCCAAAATATGGAGACCCTGGAAATCCTGTCATAACTATTTTCATCTCAGGGGTAGAAATTTCAAATGTTCTGGTTGATCTGGGAGCAGTAATTAATGTGATGACAATTCACACAATGAACAAATTAGCTCTATCAGGTATCCAATCCACAACTACAATTCTTCAACTTGCTGACCAGTCAATAGTTGTTCCAAAAGGAGTAATCACTGATGTACCAGTTGTGATAGATTCATGGGAATTTCCAGTGGACTTCCCGATATTAGAACCTAGAAACCAGAGAAATGCTTATCCACTGATTTTAGGAAGACCATGGCTAGCTATACCAGCAGCATCTATTGATTGTCGAACTGGAGATATGGTCATTTCTAATGGGATAGATTTGAAGAAAATATCTTTGTATCCTCCAGCTAAACCATCAATCAATACATTATACAAGAAGAGTATGGGTGGATGACCCAGAGAACAATGACAACAGTGCCTCGGTGGCTATAGTAACCATCAAGGAAGATCTGGGAGAATTAGAAAAAGAAATATACTATGATACAACAGAAGACATCACTCACATATTAATCAATAAAGATGTGATGGAACTCACCCAAGATTCTAGGAGAGAACTTCTTACTTCTTCTCATTGTACCCTCGTCAACATCATTCCTTGTGGGGAAACCTTTTACAAAGACTTAGCCACTTCCATATGTTGCTTTCACATTCTTGTCCTCTCAATACCATGACTCCAAATTATGGATTAACTACATCTATGGATCAAATCACAAAACAGGTCATGATTTTACCAGGGAAAATACTTAATATCAATACTTAGTTAACAGCAAATCAGGAAGAAAAACTTATCCAACTTCTGATTTCCCATTTAGCATCTTTTTCTTGGGAATACCAAGATATGAAAGGCATACCTCCTGAGATCTATACCCATCATATATACACTAAGGATATTAAACCTGTCAGACAGCCCTAGAGAAGATTGAATCCTGCTTTAAAGGACATTGTCAAAACTGAAATAGAGAAATTACTTCAAGAATGGTTTATATAATTCAATCTCAGACAGTCAATGGGTCTCACCCCTTGTCATAGTGCCTAAAAAGAATGGGAAATGGAGGGTGTGTATTGATTATAGAGAACTAAACAAGGCCACAAAAAAAGACTACTTTCCCTTACCATTCATTGACCAAGTACTGGACAACCTTGCTAGGAGAAGTATTTTTCTTTTCTAGATGGATTCAGTGGGTATAATCAAATTCAAGTAGCACCTAAAGACCAAGACAAAACCACCTTCACATGCTCCTGGGAAACTTTTTCTTACAAAGTTCTTCCCTTTGGGCTATGCAATTTCCTAGCTACATTTCAGAGACTTGTTTTAGCTATTTTTGCTAAACTAGCTAATGAATGCATGGAGGTCTATATGGATGATTTTACTGTGTATGGGGATAATTTTGAAGAAGCTCTCACAAACCTTGAGAAAGTACTAAAATGTTGTGAGAAAAATCAATTGTCCCTTAGCAATGAAAAGTGCTTTATGATGGTGGAGGAAGGAATTGTTTTGGGACACCACATTTCAGAAAAAGGGATCAAAGTGGATCAAAACAAGATAGAAGTGATCACACAGTTGCCTTCACCCAAAAATTCGACAGATGTTAGAAGTTTTTTGGGTCATGCATGCTACTATAGGAGGTTCATAGAAAATTTCAGCAGAATAGTTGCCCCCCTGTTTACCCTGCTTAACAAAGACACAGAATTTCTATGGACAAAAGAATGTCAATCAGCATTTGAAACCTTGAAAGAGAAGCTTACTGTCACACCAATTTTGAGAGGACCTAATTAGACTTTGCCATTTCACGTACAGACTGATGCCTCAAATGAGTCCATTGGGGCAATTTTAGGACAAAAAGAGGAAGAAGAAAGTATGCATGCCATTTATTACATCAGCAAAAACCTTACCTCTACAGAAAAAATTACACCACAACTGAAAAAGAATTCTTGGTAGTCATCTATGCTATAAACAAATTTAGGCATTATATTACTGCATATAAGATATTTGTACATACTAATCATGCAGCCATCAAGTACCTAATTAATAAACCAGTAGTGGGTGCAAGGATCATCAGGTGGTTATTGCTATTGCAGGAATTTGATATTACCATAGTTGATAATCCAGGAAAGTTTAATTTAGTTGCTGATTTTCTGTCAAGATTGCATACAGGAGGAGAAAACCAACCAGTGGAGGACAAGTTCCCAGATGAACATCTTTTTGCTATCTCCTCTACTGCACCTTTGTTTGCTGACATAGCTAATCTTTTAGCTACAGGCTTGTATCCATCCCATTTTACCTCAAAACAAAGAAAATGTTTAGTTAAAGAAAGTTTATCTTACAAATGGTTGAATGGTTTACTATTTAAATGTGGTCCTGATTTCATTCTACTCAGATGTTTAAAGGCTGATGAGATTTTTGATGTGTTGAGAGCATGTCATGATGAACCATCCGGTGGCCATTACTCCTTCCACCGGATAGTCCACAAGATCCTCGGAGTTGGTTACTACTGGCCCTCTCTTCATAAAGATACAAAGAAGTATGTGCAGCACTGTGACCAGTGCCAAAGGATGGGACAGCCAACCTTTACCCAGGAGATGTTACTACATCCTCAAGTCATGATGGAACCATTTGAGTAGTGGGGTCTAGACTTTGTGGGACCAATTTCTCCACCATCATCAGGCAAGGAGTACATTCTAGTATGCACAGACTATGTTACTAAGTGGGCTGAGGTTCAAGCATTACAATTTGCAAGAGAAGAAAAAGTTGTTCATTTCCTTTACAATAATATTTTCTTAAGATTTGGAGCCCCGAGATCAATAGTTTCAGATAGAGGACCTCAGTTTACTTCACAAGTAATCAAAGCATTCACAGATTTATATCAAGTCAAGCACAGAAAATCTTCACCTTACCATCCTCAAGCAAATGGACAGGTAGAAGTAACTAATAGGGAACTTGAAAATATTCTGACAAGGACAGTAGTAATGAATAGAAAAGATTGGGCTAGCAGATTACCTAAAGCAGTTTGGGCTTACAATACCACTTGGAAGTCCACAACAAAGTTCTCACCATATGAATTGGTTTATGGGAAAAAGCTTATTTTGTCTATAAAATTTAAACTCCAGACACTTAAAACTATGTTGGATATTGATCTACCATTGTCTATAGCTCAACAAAATAGAATTCTTCAGCTCAATGAGTTGGATGAAATTCGGACAGAGGCCATTCAGCAAACAGAACTGGTTTAGTATCAGAGGAAGCAATGACATGACCAACACATCAAGAGGAGGACATTTCAACAAGGTGATTGGGTTCTTCTTTATGATTCTAAATTCAAAGAGTTCAAGGGGAAATTACAAACTCACTGGATGGGTCCTTATCAAATAAAGGAAGTCTTTGAAAATGGAACTGTATTATTGGAACCTATTGATGGAAGCATAGACATGTTCTTAGTAAATGGTCACTGAATCAGACTCTATAAAAGACCATCTACTAAAGAGGAGTTTCTTAATAATTTGTGTTTTGATACAGGGGATACCTCCTCTGTCACAGTGTTGGATTGAAAAAAAAAGGAAGGTTGAAAACCAGCAAATGGCTGCCTTCTAAAAAAATAAAAAATAAAAAAAGGAAGGCTGAAAACCAGCAAATGGCAGCCTTCTACTGTCTTTCTCGACCAAGGGAATTGAAAACCAGTAAATGGTGGTTCCCTTCTTCAGGACAGTTGAAAAAAATTGAGCTACGAAGGTGATCAGGTGCAGGGAATTTGTCAAATGCATCTCCGGCGCTTCCCAAACTAGGAGCACCTCTGGCACTTCCCAAACCAAGAGCACCTCCAGCGCTCTGTCAATAAAGAAGTCAATTTCAATAATAAGGGAGGGGACCCACCTCTCCAGGCAATAAAGTGGACACATCACATGATGAGGTCAACATGACTCATCCTCCACTTTATCACAGGAATAAAATAAAATCAGCACATATTTCATTTGCAGGGGTATTCACAAAGACGGTGCTAATGTCACCCAAAGAACGTGGATTCTTGAACCACTCAGCACAATGATTGTAGGTCACGTACCAATGGAGTAGTGGGCATCATCTCAAGCCACCAAAAGCTGTTCATGTGCCGCAACACGTACAGTCTCATAAAATGACGTAGCATCTCTGTCATGTACATTGCCCTCATCATTAAAAGTGATCCAGGTAATTCTATCTTTAATTAATCATTAATAGCAACTGTCTTGTCTTTCTATTTTTGGGTGCCGCCACTATGACACGTCCTCCTGTCATCATTTCCTTTTCCAAATTCACGTATGCCACCATCTGTGTTGTACTGCCACCTTGCCTCCAGAGTGTCCTATCACTCTGTTGCATTTATGATTACCTAGGTACTCTAACTAATCTGCAAATCTTCCACAAGCCTAAGCTGAGAAACATCCTAATCCTCATTTGAACATCCAAAATACCCTGAAGAACAAAGCAAATTGAACAGTCCTCCGGAGCCTACGGAGTTAAGAGGAAGGGACAAACTACAGGGAGGAGAGTAAGGAATTAAGCACAGAAGGTGGAACCAATTTAGCAATGGGGGTAAAGAAGAAGTCTAAACCAGAGAGTGCTGCGGGTCTTCTGTAAGATGAAGCTGCAGCAAACAATCTAAGAACTGCAGGATGGCTGGACATTCTAGAAAAAATTGAAGGGTTTCAGGAAGATGTCATGGATGAATTCCTCAGAAATCTAAGGGACAATCAGACAACTGTTAGAGGAGTCCAAATCAATTTCTCTTTAGCCACTATCAGTCACATTTCTAAACTTCCTAAACAAGGTGAGAGGTTTTATCACTTGAAAACCTTATACACTAATTTAATTAAGAATTTATCTGTTCGAGGTGAACCTGCAATTCAACTGCATTCAAATAAAAATGAAGTCAAAGGAATTCTTAGGTCTACCCTTCCAAACCCTTGGCAATTTGTTGCCACCTGGCTGATGAAATATTTTACTTGTGATGGTCAATTCTCTCTAGTTTTAGGACCAATCATGAAAATATTGATTTTTCTAAGGCAGGGAATGCACACCCTAGGTTTAGCATAAACATTCCCAATTTATTGTATTCTGCCATTAGGGCAACTACAGAAAGATATCAGCAAAATAAGGGTCCCATCAAACATCATGGCCTCATTTTTCTAGTAGTCAAACACCACTTCCTATCTCAGGCCAATGGGGAATAATTATGGCAAAACTTTATTGAGCAGAATCCCTAGGACAGAGAACTAGAGATGGCACAGCTAGGAGGTGAGAGTTCTCCTACTCACCAAGAAGAGGAAACTGAGCCTTCAACCTCCTCCATAGCTGTTCATAGAGGAAAGAAGTCCTCACAGGAGGTAACTTCATCTACAGCCCTTGTTCCTGACAAAAAGAAGAAAGGCAAAGAAATTATAGAACCTGCTCCTAAACAAACCCTATATATGACTCAATCAGTTAGGAGAAAGATGACTCTAACTGAGGAATCTTTCCCTAAGGAATTAATAGTGGAGAGGTTAGGACAGAGAGCAGAGAGATTCTGGGCTGATGAACCATCTCATGATTCAGATGAGATCGCTCTGATCAAGAGGATGTTGAAATTTTAAAAAAATAGCAATTGTTAGAAGAAATTGAAAACCTAAAGAGACTACTCTGGGGGAAGAACCTGATTATTACTGACCTCAAAAAGGTCAGAATAGAGGTAGAAATGGAGCAAAAATAAGTCATTTAAAATATACAAATAGAGCTCCAAAGCAAAAATAAGATCATCTAGGAGAAAGAAGCAGAATTAGAGGCCCAGAAAATTGAGAAAGAAATAGAACTGGAGGCCCAGAAAATTGAGGCAGTCAAACTGTTGGAAGAAAAATAGAAAGAAGCAGCACAAAGTGTTTCTGAGCTCACCATGGCTAGAGACAATAGCCTCACAATAATGGCAGCATTGATTGAGAAAATACATAGCCAGGATAGACAGTTAACTTGGGCTAACAACAAACTAGATGACCAGGAGGAATATATTCAAGAGTTGGCTAGCCCAAGGGCAACTAATGAATAGGAAATCCAAACAGATGCATATGTGGGTCCAATCCCCATTGACATTCCTAAAGCCCTGTTCCATTGGGAGAAGAAGCATAGAGAATATGAGGCTTCCAAGCCTATGATGCAGTTACAAAGGGCAGTCACTGCCAAAACAAAAAGAATAGCAACTCTGGAAGGCAAAATCATTGAAATGGCCTCCCTTTTTTCAGAAATTCTATCCTGTAGGCCTTCAAGTGCTAGCTATTCTATGTTCTTACAAGAAAGAGTACTGCAAAGGAAATTCTCTTTAGTCCTGTCTGACCTGGTTGAGGATATAGAGACAGCGGAAGGATTCATGACAGCATATACAAGAAGTAATGATGAGGACAAGAATTTCCTATGTGAATTATACCTGCATGGGTTCTGTGTTAATGATATAACTTTCATTCTTAATCATTTTGTGGGGGAACGCCAGCTTAAAGCATTTATGTCCCTAATAAGAAATCATCAGATCTGGAATGAAAGGATGGAAGATCATCTCAAGAAAGATTTAGAAACAGATCTCTTCATCAGGAAGGAATATCCCAATCCCAATGCTTTTAAGATCCAATGCAGGTCCCTTATCTATCACCCTAAGAGTAAGGACAAAATTTTACCATTATACTTAAAAATTTTGCAAGAGTGCTCCATCAATTTTGGTCTTTTCATGAACAGTTCTGCAAACTCAGTACTTGCCATTGCAAAGAAAAGATGGAATGTTTTGACCTCGGAGAAGAAAATGAGAGAGGTGGTCACCCCTGCAAACTTAAGATTATTTATGAGAAAAGCAAAGTTAATATCCAAACTAATGGATAACCATAAGTAGGAATGGATAGGTGAATGGTTCAGGCCCCCTCTGATAATTGAGCCACTCCCTGTCTGCGCTGAACAGATAGAAGATGAGAAATTGCAGGACTGGTTGAAGTAGGTTGATGAATACATAGGCAATGGTAATATCAACCGCACAACTTGGACCACCTATGCACAGGATTATAGCTTGACTGACAAGCTACTTCACCCGAACAAATCCAGATTGTGAGAAGCAGGAGGTCCTGCCAAACCTTAGGTATGGAGGGGATGATGAGTCCCAAGTTACACCCATGAAATACATCTTTTTACCTCTCTTTTTCTCCTTCCTAATCCCATCCTTCTTGATATCTGCACCCAAATAAGCTAACAAGATCGTTCTAGTTAATGATTAATTGAGATAGATTACTTAAGATTATAATTTTTGATTGAGTGACTAATGTGCATGGAATTGATGGAAAAATGCAGAAACTTCTCTCTTTTTGAATCAATAGGTGTAGATGCTAGGAACAACAATTTTTGTGCATCTCCGGAGATAGTCTTCAATGATCTCCGGAGACAATACCAGAACACCACGACACCGAAGTTTTCAAGGAAAGAGAAAGCCTCTCCGGAGCTAAACAAGGAAAGCTACAGACATCTCTGGAGCTATAGACATATCTCTGGAGCTGCAGACAGGGACAGATATCTCCGGCACCTCCTGAGAGTAGGGCATATTTCCAGCATAAGCTACCAATCAGGCACTCTTAGCAGTGATCATAATACCCCTCATTTCACTCAAATCATCACTTGAGTGATGAAGGGTCATCTTTAGTTAAACTGTTGGAGTTTTTATCTTTTTAAAGTTTTTGCATGAGTTACGGATAGAACTGATTCAATATCCATATTTTCAGAGCCTCACTGCCCAAATGTATTAAGACTCAAACTTAGAATTTTTAGTGGACTTCTGTTCCTCTCAAGTCTACTTTTATTACATGATTATTTTCCATAGTTAGACAGCTAGTGTAATAAAGAGATGGATGTCATCTCATAGAAGAACTAGTAGATAAGATAAGTGATATGTCATCACTCATTTTCATATATACTTATAGAAATAGTAGAAGAAATATACATTGATTGATTTTATTCTGATTCTCAATAATCTCAGTTCTGTGATATCAATATCTTTCATGAATGCAAAGCGAATGGAATTAGGTTGAATTTAGTTGTGATCTTCTTTTGTGTTGATTCCCTACTGTAGCCTTCAGCCTCAAGGGTGTGGAGAAAGGGCCCACTCTGCCACCAAGGCAGAAGGCTAGTACAACTATTTTATTACTTCAGCTTTTTGATGTGAAAAGTATTTACTAATTTTGATAGATAGATGCATGTTACTGTTTTTAAGATTGCTTTGAGTAAATTTCCTATTTAGTTTTGTTTTCAGCATTCCTTAAATTCATTCAGTAGGTAGACAGATTAATCTCTTCAAATTAGTAGAAGCTTTCAGGATTAGCTCGGGAAACTGGTAACTGTAGAATCCCTAATTGCAGACAGCCGAGGACATAGCCCCTAGATTTTGACATCTAAAAATAGATTAAATGATGAGGTACAATGACACCTTGTCACTCACCAAGGTATTTATACAATTGTTGTGTCCAGTAATTAAAGTAATTAAATAATGATAAAAAAAAATTGTTGATCTAAAGATGATTGTCTTAACTACACAAAGAAAGATGTGAAAATTCAAAAGCTCCAAGCACTGTGTAGGTTATACTTGACAGTAGCATAAGTGAATCAATCTTTTGTTCGTAGGATATGTTGCAGACAATATAATCTTATTATTTTTACAATATCAATACACAAATGAAGCTCATGACCTCAACTTGCATGTGTCAATACGTGGACTTTCTATAGGGAACATATTAATGTCTTGAGAACTACTATCATGTGTTGCCAAACCCTCTTCCATTCTAGTAACTACCCAACTATTATACTGCCCTCTTACCCTTCTACTTATTGTTATATGATCTTTCATTTCTTTGAAGGACTATCATTCTTTTGACAGTCATAACACGGCTGCCTTTGCATATGGATTGTCCCTTTATTCCATGAACACTCTATACTTTTATGAGTTCTATCATACTTCATGGCACCAAATGATAACAAAAACTCTTGAAAAATGGTTCAAAAGGCTTAATTAGGACTGTTATATGAGTATCCCTAGCTCAATATCATTGAAAATACTCATAATGTCATTTGATGTGGACTGCAAAAGGGCCAAAAGGGTATCCAAAATAGGTTTTACATTTCCATTTGCAGGTGTTTAAAAAATGTTATACCCAAAAAGGTCTAAATTGTTGCTCCCATGGTTTAGGCTCAGGAACACATTGTCGAGAGTGAACTAATGTGCACATTTGCATCATTTGTATTGGACCATTGTTGGAATGTGTAAAGCTTGTTGTGAGTGAGTCCTTTTTATCTTTGCATGTTAGTTTTGAGGAGTTGAAACATAACATGATGGTTTACCTTTGTTAATTGGAGTCATTTTTGGAAGTTTGCACATAGGAGCAACCGTGAGGAACATGCAATATCACTTTGTCATTTGGGTCTATTTTCATGAAGAATGTCGTTCCTCTACATTAGATTTTATCCAAATATGAACAATATTCTTGACATGATGTTGAAAGTTCACCTCACTAATTTCTTGACACAAAATACTTGGTTGGTTTAACTCCATATAAAAGAGATGACACCTTATGCTTAATAATAAAATGAGAGTTCAAAAACTGATAAGGTAATTTATTCAAGTTCCCAATATGATAAGATGAGATAATTTTTTCAAGTGCAGAGTCTAGCGTAACAACTCAAGAAAGGCATTAAGCACTTCCATCTGTAGCAGAATTAACAAGAAGTTGAACTAATAAAATACAAGAAAATGGCATCATTCATCTAAAACTTAAATATAACCAAAATATTAATACTTTAACATTTTCCTCTCGCTCTTTAAACATTTCTATCAGCCTTGGACAAGCCTACAAATCAGATTCCATGCAAACTTAGAGCTCGAATGACAAGAATAAATTGTGATTCCAATGAAATATTTCACTTATCAAATAAGAATATTAATATCTAGGAGTAACTAATGAATGAAAAAGATACTATCTTAAAACTGTGATAATACTCACCAAGGTATTTATACAATTGTTGTGTCCATTAATTAAAGTAATTAAATAATGATTAAAAAAAATTGTTGATCTAAAGATGATTGTCTTAACTGCACAAAGAAAGATGTGAAAATTCAAAAGCTCCAAGCACCATGTAGGTTATACCTGACAGTAGCATAAATGAATCAATCTTTTATTTGTAGGATATGTTGCAGACAATATAATCTTATTATTTTTACAAAATTAATATACAAATGAAGCACATGACCTCAACTTACATGTGTCTATATGTGGACTTTCTATAGGGAACATATTAATGTCTTCATAACTACTGGCATGTGTTGTCAAACCCTCTTCCATTCTACTAACTGCCCAACTATTATACTGCCCTCTTACCCTTCCACTTAATGTTATCTGATCTTTCATTTCTTTGAAGGAGTATCATTCTTTTGACAATCATAACATGGTTGCCTTTGCATGTGGATTGTCCCTTTATTCCATGAGCACTCTATACTTTTATGAGTTCTATCATGCTTCATGGCACCAAATGATAACAAAGACTCTTGAAAAATGGTTTAAAAGACTTAGTTAGGACTGTTATATGACTATCCCTGGCTCAATATCATTGAAAATACTCATAATGTCATTTGATGTGGACTGTGAAATGACTTAGTATAACCTGGGTACCCTCCTTAAGGACTGTGAAATGGTGTGATGAGCCACACAATGGGATACCTAAAACAACTTCATGCTTTGGGCAACAGGAGTCCAGGAGTGTGTTGATGTTTATCTACTTAAACAACCATTATTAAAATTCTAAGTTAAAATCTTATAAACTAACATTCTATAATTATAAAAGATTTTAACTTAGTAATTGTGTAATTTTAAAAGATTTTAAAGTTATGGAATAAAATATTAAGAACATATAGAGAAGATCCATGCCCAATAGGTGTAAAAAGATTATGGTATAATACCATTGACATGCGGAGGAATTAAAAGTACGGATTTGAAGCCATTGTCATGCAGAGGCAAATTAATGAGTGGATGGCAGAGAGATTTGATTCTATGCAAAATAGCTCCCAAAATAATACCGTAAATAAATTCTTAACCAGAGATATGACATATTCAAAGAACCATTGGAAACATTACCATCTGAAAATTATACAATGCCATGAAATTTAGATTAAATTCACTTACCTGAGTCTCCAGTCATTCCTCATGATTACTTCAACCTGGAAACCCGGCTACCTACCCCTATTATCACCATCTAATTCTCCCATGAAAGTATTCATATTCACAAGAAGAGAGAAAAATAGAGCAAAACAAATGAATGGAATCAAAACCCCTTCCTTCTCAAATCTTTTAGGCATTTCCATTTATGAAAAGTGATCCCCCAATAGAGAAAAAAGAAAAGTCCAAACAACTTCATGCTCTGGGTAACAAGGGTCCAGGAGTGTGTGAACATATATTTTCTCTGTGAATCAACAAGCAAATTATTGGAGAAATCATCATCATAATGGTTGTGAATCGACAAGCCACATAGGAACCTATCAACGCAAATCATGTTTAGTTCTTTGCACGCATTGGAAGTGCCCTAGAAAACAAAAAAACATGCAAAATGTAGAATGTACAATGAAAAATATAGTGACGAATAAAGGGCACACGCACTGAAGAAATATTTTAAACCATTACCTGTTCAAATCCGTGACATGATGCTTGGATAGATTGTGATCTGTAGGAAAGAATATCAATGTCATTTGAAAATAAGTTATTTAAACCCTCTTCTTTGTCCTAGTAGCCATTTCACCCTGTTCTGATGCCTCCACGAAGAGAAATATTCACCACATATATATCCCAACATGCAAAACACACATTCTTGTCTACAAAAAACAACAAAATAGGAATTTAGGTTTTTCCCATATTCCCTCCATGAAAAATGTGAGGGAAATCAAAACATTACGTTTTGTCCATTTTCCCTCCATGAAAAATGCCTCAAAAATCAAAACTTACCCACTTTAATATCATATTGTGACCAATTATTTAGTCATTTTTATTTGTGTGACTAAATAATTTATTTAGTCATTTATTTGTGTGACTAAATATATTTGTGTGATGATCAAATTAGTCATTTAGTTAGTCATTTATAGCTGTGTTGCAAAAAATTAGTAGAATTTAGTCATTTTTAGTTGTCATGACTAAAAGTTTTAGTCATGTAGTCATTTATTTGCCAAAATTCTACTAGTGTACATTTCCCGAGTCTCTTTAACCAAATAGCCTCTTTGGAGGCATGTATAGCAGCCATATACTCTGCTTTTGTAGTAGACAAAGCAATTGTGGGTTGCCTCTTACTCATCAACTTACTGCAGCTCCAAACAAAGTAAAAACATAGCCACTTGTGGACCTTCGACTATCCAAGTCACCTGCCCAAGCAAAATCAACAAAACTATGTATGTCTAATGATTTATCAACACTATCAATACTATGATAAACCAAACAATAACTAGAAGTTCCTCGCAAATATTTAAACACCCTCTTAACATAAGTCCAATATTCTTTACTAGGGTTAGACATAAACCTACTTAAAACTCCCACTGCTTGTGCAATATTTGGTCTAGTGCAAACCATTGCATACATTAAACTACCAACAACACTAGCATAAGGAACATTAGAAAACTCTTCAAAAGCATCATCAGTGGTAGGACACATGTCTAATTTCAGCTTAGTACCAATAGGAAAAGGAATGCTAACTGGTTTGCAATCATGCATATTAAATATTTACAAAATTGTATCAACATACTTACTCTAACTTAACCATAGTTTTTTGTGAACACGATCCTTGTTGATCTCCATTCCAAGAATGTATTTTGCAGCCCCTAAGTCCTTCATATCAAAAGATTTTGAAAGCTGAGTTTTAAGCTCTCTAATCATTTCCTTATTGTTCCCAATAAACAACATGTCATCAACATACAAGACAATAATTAGAACTTGATCATCAATAATCTTAAGATAAACACAATGATCTTTTTCACTTCTAACAAAGCCAACTTTCAATGCAAAAGCATCAAACTTTTGATACCACATTCTAGGTACCTGTTTCAAACCATACACATATCTATTCAATTTGCAAACCAAGTCTTCCTTCCCTTTAACAACAAAACCATCAGGTTGCCTCATATAATTCTCCTCCTCAAGATTCCCATGTAATAAAGTAGTTTTAACATCCATTTGCTCTATCTCAAAATCAAAATTTGCAGCAACAGACAAAAGGAATCTAATAGAAGTTAATTTAGCAATTGGAGAGAAAATTTCATTAAAATCAATACCCTCTGTCTGGGAGTAGCCCTTGGCTACCAATCTAGCCTTGTACCTTTCTAGATTACCATCTGCACCAATTTTCTTTTTATAAATCCGCTTACAACCAATGGATTTTCTTCCTTTGGGCAAATGCACAAGATCCCAAGTGTCACAAGTGTCCAAGGAATTCATTTCCTCATGCATAGCTTGCAACCAAGACTCACACTCTTCTGAAGATAGAGCCTTTCTAAAAGATCTAGGTTCATCATTAGTACTCAATAAAGCAAATATACAATGAAAATCAGGAGGGATATACATGTCAATTGGATTATGTTGCCTTGTGGATTTTATTACAGTAGGAGTAAGAGGCTCTATTTGTTCTTCTGTATGCTCATCCTAAACATCATTATCTGAACTCTCCAAACTCTCTTCTTATTCTCCACTCTCAAACCCATCTATTTGTTCTTCAACATGTGCATCTTCTTGCTTATTTGTATGTGTTTCAAAATGCACTATTTTAGCCTTTTCTTGTTCCTTTGGTTGTTCTTCACCTTCATAAGCTCTAAACTCTCTAAAAATAACATCTCTTGATAAAATCATTTTCTTGGTTAGAGGGTTCTAGAGTTTGTAACCTTTTACATTCTCACCATAACCTACAAAGATGCATTTTTGAGCTTTTGGATCTAGTTTAGTTCTTTTCTCTTTAGGCACATGAACAAAAGCCTCACAACCAAATATCTTTAAATGTGAAATAGAAGGTTTTCTTTTTAACCACATTCCATAAGAAGTCTTATCTTCAAGAATGGAGCAAGGAGATCTATTAATTAATTAACAAGTACTTACAGCCTCATCCCAAAAACATTGATCTAGCTTAGCATTTCTTAACATGCTCCTAGTTCTTTCCATTAAGGTTCGGTTCATTCTTTCTACTACCCCATTTTCTTGGGGAGTATAATGTGTTGTTTTCTGTCTCACAATACATGCATGCTTACAAAATTCATCAAATTCCTTAGAACAATATTCACCACCATTATCTGATCTCAACACCTTTATTTTACAATCTATTTGCTTCTCAACTAAGGCCTTAAATTATTTAAACTCAGTAAAAACTTTATATTTTGAATTCATAAAATAAATCCAAGTGTATCTTGATACATCATCAATGAATGTGACATAATATCAAGATTTTGCAAAAGATTCAACATCCACAGGTCCAAAAATAGCTGAATGTATAATCTCTAATAAACTCTTTGCATTATTTGTTCCACTAGGAAATGAAGATCTACTTTGTTTTCCAAACACACAATGCTCACAGAAATCATTTTTACCAACAGAATAATCTGAAATACCATCAACCATTTTTTTATTAATAATGGTCCTAAGACCTTTTTCACTGATGTGGTCCAATCTATGGTGCCACAACATACATGTATTTTTAGCGTCTGTTACATTGGCTAAATTATTCAAAGTAGTTGCATTTAATCTAAACAAGTTTCCCATTTGAGATCCTTTAGCAACCACCCAATTCCCTCTTACCAACCTACAATAAGACTTATCAAATGTCACATTCATTCTGGAAGCATTTAGCTTTGATACAGAAAGTAAATTTCTTGCTACTCCTGGAATATGCAAAACATCATGAAGGGTTTTAACCCTTCCATCACTGAAATACAACTTTACATTTCCTTTACCAATTATCTATTTTATACTATTGTAAACAAGGAAAACTTCACCTCCATCATATGCTGAATATTTTGAGAACCACTCCTTGTTGGGAGTCATTTGGTAGGAGCGACCTGAATCAATAAGCCAAGCATCATTACTTATTGTGTTAGCTGAAATAATTAATGTATCATTGTCACCATCCTCCAAGGCTTTTTCAATGGAAGAATTAGAACTATTTTTCTTGTTCTTGCAGTCTTTCTTCACATGTCCCCGTTTGCCACAGTTCCAACATTTTACCTTGCTCTTACCAGGGTTAGAATGACCCTTAGACTTACCCTTCTTCTTATCTCCTTTGGGTGTATTTTCCTTAGTTCTACCCCTTACATGTAAAGCACCTTGGGATCCACCATTTTTGGACTTTCTTCTCATTTATTCTAAAAGAAGAGTAGCAATGATATTGTTCATCTTTGGATCTGCACCACTACCACTAATAGAAATAATTAGATTTTCCCAAGATTTTGGTAAAGAACATTATAATAAGATACATTTATCCTCATCCTCAAGCTTAACATCTATAGATGCAAGTTGACTTAAAATCAAATTCAATGCATTCAAATGGTTTGCAATAGAATCTCCATTTTTCATCTTTAATGAATACAATTAACTTTTGAGGTATAACTTGTTAGTCAAACTTTTGGTTTGATAAATATCACCTATCCTCTTTCATTGCTTGTATGGTGTAGCTTCAGTAGAAACATTCAAGAGGACGACATCTGCAAGGCACAACCTTATGGTTCCTCATGCTTCTTTATCAAGTTTCAACCATTCTTCATCAGACATAGTTATAGATGGATTCTTCTCATTTGAAACAACAACCCATTGTTCTCTTTCTTCTAAGAGATCTTCCATTTTCAATTTCCACATCTTGTAGCTAGATCCATTGAATTTATCAATATCCATACGAGAGGTAGAACCCATTATATACAATCTTATTCACAAATCTGCAAAACCTACAAAAAAAAGCTCCCACTACAGTCAACAAACCTTCAACACTTTAAGAGAAAGGTGTCCCTCACTCCACACAACCGTTAGTTTGATACCAAATGTTGAAAATGAAGGTAGAACTGCTGCTATAAACTTTAAAAATTTGTGTATGCAAAGCTAAAATTAAGATTAATTTGTAACAATTAATGAACAAGTGATTTTGCACTTTCAATCCAATGTAGAAGAGAAGAGAATAGAAGAGAAGAAGCTTGCAAAGTATTTACATGAAGAAACCTTTTCGAGAAAAACTCCACACTCAAAGATTTTTCTGTTGGATTCAGGACAGACAACTGAGAGTGGGGGGGTGAATCAGTTGTCCAAAACTTGTTTATAATTCAAACACTTAAATCCACTTTGTTATTTAATAGCATATCAATTAATCACTCATGAAAGGATAAAGCATAAACACCAAAGCAGAAACATATCAACACATGAGACACTGAGATTTTGACGTGGAAAACCCGGTCAAGGGAAAAATCATAGGGTGATTAACCCAAGGATTATTCTCTATTAGAAGAATAAGAAAAATAGATGGCACATGCCAATTAGGGCTCACTACCCGAGCACACTACTCACAAGAGGCACACTGCCTACAAGAGACACATTTTCTACAAAGTAACAAGTATCACAAACTTGAACTGGAGATTGACATCTTTACCATGCCTGGATCAGTTCCATTTAAGCCCAAAAACTCCTGCTCTGCCTTTCGCACTTCTCTTCGCTATACCACACTCAACACCGCAATACACACTTCAAAATGAATTCACAATCCCTTATTTATACAAGGCATCGACTTAGGAACAATCATCTAAGTCAGTTAACACCTACAAGATCATTCGCAAGACGTGTGATACATTCGGTCAGCCAGTCTCAAGAAGAACACCAATATCCATGGTTATTCTTCAAATGTAAACTCTAACTTCAATGTGGACCACCAACATTAACTGGACATGATCCAACGATCATCACAACCTTTCATGAATCATCAAACACATCCACACTTCATCATCCTACTGGAATTCTTCTCTCCTTCATCTGGAGCTACAAGAACACAGTCTGTCATCACTGTCATAATGCAAAAGGTGCTTCCGGACCTCCAAACTATGAACAAATCTAGTTGTCACTTCACACGGACTTCTTCAACACTCCCTCCAATCTGCAGAATGAGATAATGCAATTCTGGAGCTCATCGGACCAATCTGTGACACTCTGTCACCACTGAACATCTGTCAGAACCGGTTCTACTTGAGCGACCATAAATTCTTCAGATCTTCATGTGGACCTCTGAAATCTTGACTGGAGCATCTCAAGACTCATATCTGCAAACCCTTTAAACCGCATCCTCTGATATTCATATTATCTTGGACTTTTACCTTAATGTCATCACTGTTCTTCACTATTCCTGATTGAGACTAATTTCCTCAATATCCTCAGTACATAGCTCATCCAATCCTTCTCATTAATGCAATATGAGTATGTTGACATCAATGACAACACTGGTTATCCTCATACTTGCAACAATCTCCCCCTTTGTCATTGATGGCAACATATGATGTGAAAAACCATCAAGACAAGAACTTCTCCTTTCTGTCACAGCTCCCCCTATCAACAACAACTCTTCACATGTCTTCTCTTTATTTACTACTCTTCCTTTGATCATCAACCACTTGTTTTTCACATGTCTTCTCTCCCCCTTTGACATCAATGGAAAAGGGCTCATACTTGCAATTTTAACACATCAGAATCATAACAGCTGCTCCCCCTGAGTAGCAACTCCCCATCACCAATCCGGATCACAAAATATGACTGTGATATCTACCAGACTGATGCACATCAGTGCATCCTAGTTCATCACTGAAGGGGCAATAACCCCTAACTTCTCCCGGAGATACTCAAAAGATTCCTTTGGAAGAGGTTTAGTGAAGATATCTGCAATCTAATCATTTGAGGGCACAAACTCCAATCTGACTTCACCCTTGTTTACTTGCTCTCTCAGAAAGTGAAATTTGATAGATATATGCTTAGTCTTAGAATGCAACACCGGATTCTTAGAAATATTTATTGCACTTGAATTATCATAGAATATTGTGATAGGCTCCTCATACTCTACTTTAATACCTCTTAGCATCTACTTCATCCATAAAACTTGAGTGCAATTACCTACTGCTACAATGTATTCTGCTTCAGTTGTTGACAGAGATATTGCTTCTTGTTTCTTGCTTAGCCATGAAACCAATCTCTTTCCTAAAAAGAATGCTCCACCACTGGTACTCTTCCGGTCATCCACATCTCCTGCCCAATCTGCATCTGTATATGCATGAAGAGAAAAATCATGATCTCTAGGATACCATAGACCATACTCAATTGTTCTTTTTAAGTACCTAAAAATTCTTTTGATTGCCATGACATGAGATTCTCTGGGATCAGCCTGGAATCTCGCCACAAGACCAACAGCTTGCTTTATATCTGGTCTAGTCTGAGTAAGATACAATAATCCTCCAATCATTGATCTATACTTGGTCTGATCTATCTTAGGAGAGTCATCATCTTTGCTCAACTTACATCCGGTTGCCATGGGAGTGTTCATTGGCTTTGAATCTTCCATTCCAAATTTCCTCAATAATTCTTTCACATATTTGGTCTGAGAGATAAAGATTCCTTTCTTTGTCTGAGTGATTTGTAGACCCAAGAAGAAATTCATTTCACTGAGCATTGACATTTCAAACTCACTTTTCATTTGATTTGCAAAGGTTTTACACATACTGTCTCTTCCTCCAAAGATGATATCATCAACAAATACTTCAACAATCAAGATGTTTTCATGATCAATTTTGAAATATAGGTTACTATCAGCAGTACCTTTGTTGAAACCAATCTTCAAAAGATGTTTGTCCAGCCTTTCATACCATGCTCTTGGAGCTTGCTTTAGGCCATATAGTGCCTTCTTTAATTTGCAGACCATATCACCATGCTCAGATAACTAAAATCCATCCGGTTGTTCAATGTACACCTCTTCTTCTAAGTCACCATTCAGGAAAGTAGATTTGACATCCATCTGATACACTTTGAAATCTTTGAAGGTAGCAAATGCAAGAAATAGTCTGACTGCTTCAATTCTTGCCACCGGAGCAAAGGTTTCCTCAAAATCAATCCCTTCTATTTGAGAGTAGCCTTTGCAGACTAATCTGGCTTTATTTTTTATTACTTCACCAACTTCATTTAGTTTGTTCCGGAAGACCCATTTGGTTCCTATCACATTCTTGTTTCTAGGTCTAGAAACAAGATCCCAAGTGTGATTTTTCTCAATTTGCATCAACTCTTCCTCCATTTCTTTGGTCCAATTTTCATCATTGCAGGCTTCATTTATTGTCTTAGGTTCAATCTTTGAAATCAGACAACATTCATCTAAATTTTGAGCAATTTTCCTTCTAGTTTGCACACCTTTTCTTTTGTCACCTATGATTTGATCTTCAGAGTGGTTTAGTCTTACATACCTTGGAATTTTGGGAGATTCTTGCACTTTTGTTTCTTGATCAGGCTCATTCAGACCTATCTCTTCTTCCTGATTTACCGGATCAGTCTGAATCTGACTTTTAGAAGAGGATTGAGCTCCTTGAACCAGAGAACCATTCTGATCATCTTCATCATATTCATAAAACCTTGAGGGCTTCTCAATTCCTTCATCAACCTTCACATTTGCACTTTCTATCATCTTTCTCAGTCTCTTATTGTAACACCGATATGCTTTGCTTTGAGCAGAGTAACCCAAGAAAATTCCTTCATCACTTCTAACATCAAACATTCCTAGATCTTCATCTCTTTTAATGTAACATTTGCTACCAAATACTCTGAAATATCTCACAGTAGGAGTGATGCCAAACCAAATTTCATAAGGAGTCTTACTGGTATTGCTTCTAATTTGAACTCGATTGAGAGAATAGACTGCAGTGCTGATAGCTTCTCTCCAAAACATCTGGGGAACATTTGCTTCCATCATCATTGTCTTGGATGCTTCCTGGATGGTCCAGTTCTTTCTCTCTACTACTCCATTCTACTGTGAAGTCCTATGAGTAGATAACTGTCTCTTTATACCATGCTTCTCACAAAAATCTATGAATTCACCGGATGTGAATTCACCACCTCTATCAGACCTCAGACATTTCAGTTTTAATCCGGTTTGATTCTCTACCATAGCCTTGAAGATTTTGAACTTCTCAAAAGCTTCTAATTTCTCTTTCAGAAAGGTAACCCACATCATCCGGGAATGGTCATCAATCAGTAACATGAAATATATGTCACCTTGCATACTCTTGATTCTTGTTGGACCACATAGATCAATATGAACTAATTCCAATAATCCGGTAGAGGAATGATCCTTGCTTTTGAATGAGACTCTACTCTGTTTACCCTGCTGACATTCTTTGCATAAACTATTTGAAGGTTTTACCAATTTTGGAAGATCTCTTACAGCCTGAGTATTGCTTATCTTGATGATGTTATCAAAATTTACATGACATATCCTTCTATGCCATAACCAACTCTGAACAACTTGAACAAATAGACAACTTTTATTAGTACCAACTAGATGGAAGATATTACCTTTTGTTTGAGTACTGGATGCAATCTCAGTTCTGGAGCTTTCAAAGATCCTACATCTTCCATTCTTGAACCGGAGATCATAACCTTTGTCCACCAACTGTCCAACACTGAGAAGATTGTGCTTTAATCCTTCAACATATAGTACATTACCAGTTTTGTTCTTTCCATCAAAAGAAATAGTTCCCCTACCTCTGATTCTACCAGTAGAATTATCACCAAACTTTACCATTCCTCCTTCATACCTTTCCAAATCTAAGAACTTGTTCTTGTCACCTATCATATGGTGAGAGCATCCACTATCAATAACCCAATCATCCTTTTCTTCAACTTGGGCAGCCAAAGCTCTTTCTACAGCCTTATGATTGACAAATTTAGAGGATATTAGATCTTCTTCCTTGATGGCAATAAACACCCTTTCATTTCCGGATTTGTTTCCTATCTCTGATTCATCATCGGTTACTCCTTCATTATCATCTTCTTCATGAACATAATAACAATTCTTTTGGAACCTTTGTCTGTTGGAATTTGACCTTGTAGATCTTTCCAGACATTTTGAGGCAAAATGACCAATCTTATTGCAGTTGAAGCACTTAAAGGGTAATTTTCCTTCATACTTACTAGATCCTCTTGGCAGTCTCTTTGCAATGAGGGCTTCAAGTTGAGCTGTTTTTGCTTCTTCCACTTCCATGTCTCTTCTTGCTTGATCATACCATGACATCTTCCTTGAAGAGTTTTCTCCTGGATCAAATCTTTGTTTACCTTTCACATAGGCACTAGCTTTGAATGCAGATTCAGTCTTGGGGGGATCATCTCAAAACTTGGTCATTTCAAATGCAGCCAGTTTGCCAGCCAATTGGTCTCTTTTGACAGTTGTATGGGCTCTGAATTCATCAATGGTAGAAACCTTAATTTTGTAGGCAGTAGGAAGGGATCTGAGAACTTTGCCAACAATCTCATTTTCATCCAAGACTCCACCAGCATTCCTAATTCCACACACCAGCTCATTTACTCTAGGCATAAAGGTAGTAATATTTTCATCATCTCTCATCTTCAGTCTTTCAAATTTCCCTTTTAGACTCTGCAACCTTGCACACTTAACATACTCATCTCCTTCATGTAGAAGTTCCAGTTTAATCCAGATCTCATAGGTAGTTGGTAGGTCAATAACATTTGAGAGCTCTGAGTCAGTTAAAGCGCTTAGAAGAGCTTCTTTGGTCCACAGATTATTTTCAACATCTGTGATTTCATTTAGAGTTGTCGGACCACCCTATGGAGGTACATATGCTTTTGTGACCATGGACAAGTACACCTTTCCCATACACTCCAAGTGACATTTCATGCGACCTTTCCAAAGAGAGAAGTTGGTTCCATCAAACTTCAGACTATCCTTCTTATATGACAACATCCTGGATCTCCTCAAGTGGTTAAGCTCCTTTTAGAGGAACTTGGCTCTGATACCGATTGTTGTACTCAGGACAGACAACTGAGAGGGGGGGTGAATCAGTTGTCCAAAACTTGCTTATAATTCAAACACTTAAATCCACTTTGTTATTTAATAGCATATCAATTAATCACTCATGAAAGCATAAAGCATAAACACCAGAGCAAAAACATATCAACACATGAGACACCGAGATTTTGACATGGAAAACCCGGTCAAGGGAAAAACCACAGGGTGATTAACTCAAGGATTATTCTCTGTTAGAAGAATAAGAAAAATAGATGGCACATGCTAATTAGGGTTCACTACCCAAGCACACTACTCACAAGAGGCACACTGCCTACAAGAGACACATTGTCTACAAAGTAACAAGTATCACAAACTTGAACTAGAGATTGACATCTTTACCATGCATGGATCAATTCCATTTAAGCCCAAAAACTCCCACTCTGCCTTTCATACTTCTCTTTGCTATACCACACTCATCACCGCAATACACACTTCAAAATGAATTCACAATCCCTTATTTATATAAGGCATCGACTTAGGAACAATCATCTAAGTCGGCAAACACCTACAAGATCATTCGCAAGACGTGTGATACATCCAGTCGGCCAGTCTCAAGAAGAACACCAATATTCATGGTTATTCTTCAAATGCAAACTCTAACTTCAATGTGGACCACCAACATTAACTAGACATGATCCAATGATCATCACAACCTTTCATGAATCATCAAACACATCTGCACTTCATCATCCTACTGGAATTCTTCTCTCCTTCATCCGGAGCTACAAGAACACAGTCTGTCATCACTATCATAATGCAAAAGGTGCTTCCGAACCTCCAAACTATGAACAAATCTAGTTGTCACTTCACACAGACTTCATCAACACTCCCTCCAATCCACAGAATGAGATAATGCAATTCTGGAGCTCACCAAACCAATCTGTGATACTCTGTCACCACTGAACATCTGCCGGAACCGGTTCTACTTGAGCGACCATAACTTCTTCAAATCTTCATGCAGACCTCTAAAATCTTGACTGGAGCATCTCAAGACTCATATCTGCAAACCCTTTAAACTGTATCCTCTGATATTCATCTTATCTTGGACTTTTACCTTAATGTCATCACTATTCTTCACTGTTCCTGATTAAGACTAATTTCCTCAATATCCTCAGTACACAGCTCATCCAATCCTTCTCATTAATGCAATATGAATATGTTGACATCAATAACAACACTGGTTATCCTCATACTTGCAACAGTTTTCTACTTGTATTAAATCTCTTTGGAAAAGATTACATTCAATACTGAAATTCCTCTAAGTCCTTGATGCACTTCACAAAAAAAAGCTTCTTGCTTTTTTCTCTAAGTCTTTACAAAAAAATTCTTTCTTTTTTTCTTCTAAGTCTTTTTCTACCTTTTAACTCTCTGGAAAATGTATGGGGCTCTTAATTAATTCAAGAAGCTTCATTTAATTCAAGAGATTCTTAATTCAAAAGATTGAAAAATAAAATATAATAAATTGTAGTTGATAACATAGCAACCAATGCTCATGCAAAATCCAAACACTCTAAATTGAGAAGATTGAACTCAAACAATGTCCAAGCTTTCAGTTGACTACCTCTTCATGATGTGGGTGCCCAAGATAGCTAAAAATAGCTTTGCCGACATCAAACATATCTCCAAATAAAAGCAACAACAAAAAGTCTTCCAAATGGGCATCCATATTTGCCCAATCACTTTCTGTTGACTGAAGTGATCAATACACATCAATTTCATCCAAACAACATGTAAAATTGATGTCCCCAAGGTTATTTTGAATTACTTTGTTCTGTACATGTAAGTGACATGCAAACACCAGATTCAACATGCAACTAATACCCATTACTTGAAACACTGAGATGTACCATCCTACAATTTTTGGGAGTTGGAGTGTCCTGCAAGTAATATCTTAAAACTGACATGCAAACACTTACAACAACATGCAATTGATACCCATTTCCTGAATCACTGAGATGTCCTATCTTGCAAGTTTCTGGAGTTGGAGTGTTCTGCAAGTAAAGTCACAAAACTGACATGCAACTACATGCAAGGTCATATAACTGACATGTAACAACATGCAAGGTCATACAAGTCCATAGGAGTGACATGCAACAACATGCAAGTGACATGAAACAACATGCAAGTCCATAGGAGTAACATGCAACAACATGCAAGTAAATGCAAGCAATATGTAACAACATGCAAGTAACATGCAAAAACATGCAAGTCCATGCAAGCTATTCTGACCACATGCAAGAAATATCTAATTCATGTATCTCTAGCACTGTAGCTAACTCCAAAATTATCTCCATGCATCTCTAACACTATAGTTAACTCCAACATTATCTCCATGCAAGGTGTCTCAACATTATCCACTCATTTACATAAAAAAACACATGTCTAAATATAAGTCTCCATGAAAAGGGGACACCCAAGTCTAACTCCCACTCACTAAGAGTTATCAAACTCTAAATTTAGACTTAGGAGAAACTTCAACAAAGTCTTCATGGCTCCCATCTCAAAGTGGGCGCTCAAGTTTGGTTTTATCCAATAAAGAATTAATTGCAAAAGTCAAAGTGATGTAATTAATAAATAATTACTCTCAAAGTCCTAATTTGTTGGGGAACAAATTCCAAGAACTTTGGAGACACATAAATTGGTTAGAATTGCAAGTTAATGGCAACTTATCCCAACATTCCTAAAGCTTATAGTCATAAGGTTTCTGCTATTGAAGAATTACAAAATTTGAATCAGCTTACCAAAAATCAGTTGCTTGGCACCCTAACTGCTTTTGAAATAAGAGAGTTTGGAACAACTAGTGGAACTACAAAGGATGAGACTACTTTTAAGGCTAGCATATCAGAGAAGACAATGGAATCAAATCTGGAAGACCTTGATGAAGTTGAACCTAACTTTGTGAGAAGGATGAAAAAGGGTACTAGAAAGTTTAATGGTAAGTTGCCTTTTAAATGTTTCAGTTGTGGAAAAAATAAGTCATTATGCTTCAAGATTCCCAGATAGAGATCTGAGAATTAAGAATAGGGAAAACAGAGGTAAGATTGTTAAGAAAAGTTACTATGTTAGAGAAGATGCAAGTATATCTGATGATGATGAATCTGATTATGAGGATGATAATGATAATGAATACTTATTCATAGCCCTAAGACATGAAACTATTTCTGCTAACTCTGGAAGTTGTGTGAAGGAAAAGGGTCTTAAAGCAAGTACTAACCCTAAAGGCACTACAATGTCTACCTTTCATGCTAGAAGAGAAAAAGATGACTGGATCATTGTGAAAGGAAGCTAGGTGTACGGAAATCACTTCCTACACTAATCTAATGAGGGGAGAGCTATAAAAATTCAATTTAATATTTAGAATTATAGCAACATGAAACATATAACATAGATATTGCAGCAATACACATAGAACCAGAAAGAAGACAAAAGAAGAGAGACAAGATATAAAGTGGGGAAAACTCTTATTGAGTGAAAAACCCCACACTCAAAACCCTGCACAATGTATTATCAAAACTGAATATGGTTTACAATACACTTGCAACGCAAGCTTCAATAGTCCTCGACACTCATGCCTAAAGTCAATCTAGCAGCATAACAGTACCTATCAATCACATACTACATCTCCTCCTCAAAGCACCTGTTTATATAGAATATACAAGGCAAAAATAGCTCTATCTTGGAATGGGCGTCTAACTTGGCCTCATGGCCCAAAACCCACACCTATGGACACTTGGTCAACATTGTAAGATGCATCTGACACTTGTCCATACACCCCATCCCAAAGAGGTCACCTATTTCCAAAATGGGCTATGACAGATGCTCTTACGACTGTCATAGAATCTGTCATAGCTGTCATAACTTACAGTTGTAAGAGAATCTATCATACACAGGATATAAATAGCATATTCTCTTACAACATGTCATAGTCCACCTTGGGGCACCCAAAAATGCCTTTTTCAAAGATGCTCCTCGACACATGTCTTCACCTATCTTACAAGCTTCTATTTCTGACTCTTACATGTCATAACTTCATCATAGGAATCTGTCATAACCGTTTCGGTCAACATTCCCTTACACAACATCCAAGATGCCAACACATGGCAAAATACTCCTACCATAAAGTGGGATGCCTATCTCCTCATGTGAGGACAAAATTACAAGTTGTCATCTTCCATGTAGGATGACACATCACCGTGCCACATCCCATAAAATGACAATATGGAATTTACAATTAATTTACATCATAGACAATGAATAAATAAATACAATTAAAATAATGCAAGGAATTACCAAGGTTGAGACACCTTAATTCCCAACATTCTCTCACTTGTCGAACACCTTGTAAGAGCCAATAGAATAACAAGATTTAACTGCTATAGGCCGAGAGGCCCATAGACTCTGAACACCATCTGAACTTCTCTATGCTAACTAGTTTTGTTAATGCATCTGCAACATTCTTCAAAGTAGCTACCTTCTCCAAATTTACCTTCCCATCTATTGGTGTTTCTCCTAAACTGGATGCTTATTCCCAGTTACCCTACAAGGTAGACATCATTGATCGACAGGTTTCCTGGGCCAGGGGCCAACAGTACAGGAGATAGACTTTATAAATATCTCCTCTTCTTCTTTAGGCTCTATAGAACCAAGGCGGGAATTCCCTACTCAACATCCATAAAATAAAACTATGACTGATTGGGATGTTGACACAAAACAGATAAATCCTCTCTTATGCAAACCAAAACTATGAGATAAGTGCAAAGGGGCTAGCTTTGGGCCTATATTCAGTTGTAGACAAAGGATTTTGGTCCTAAAAACTACTTCTAATGTCCTAAATGTTTGTATTTGAAGTTTGAGTTTGATTATTTGGTATTTGGATGCAAAACTGAGACTTTGGGTTGCAACCTAGATACAAGACCAGATCGATGCCTATCCAGGGCTCAGAGTCAGTAGACATATATATGTGAATGTTAATCACAGACCTAAAACAACAATCAGATTTTAAGGGGATTATGCAATGTCTACCTTACAGACAATACCCAAGACAAAGTATTTAGTTATTTCTACTTACAAACATCCTTATTATAATGTATTCTTCTCAATACTAACCCAAAACATTCAATCCACTCCTCAAGAAGAAGTAAAAGATTAATCATTCAATATAGGAAACCCATATCCTAGAATCTCTAACACCCCTTAGATATTCAGATTCAGAAGAAGAACACATTCAATCTTGGAGACAAATAATAGAATACATGCAATAAAGCATTACTCATTTAAATCAACATGAAACTAATGAATTCTGTATATAAGACATTCAACATACAACTCATAAACTCACAAAATACCCAGAACAAAGCCACCAGCAAAGTTGTATCTTCTTACAGTACCAAAATTTGTCTAGTTTTCAACAACCGAAATGAGTGACACAGCTTGTCTCTTATAGCACAAGTGTGTACATTCAGCAATTAATTACAAAGTCTTTTCAAAATTTTGAAATTCTACCAAATACAGAGCACCATGAGAATGGCACTTAAAACAATTAATGCAAAAGGCAGAAAGAAAAGATGGGAGTGGTTGAACTCGAGCCCCATGCTGCCACATGAGGATTTTCTTCTTTAATCAGGTAGCTATCTAGTCAATCAGGCCATACCTCTGCAATTCCTATGCCATTAATGGCACACCAATCCGTAGGATGTAGCAATGGTCCGCACTCTGAAGATTCCCACCAGAAAAGATGCAGTGAGCACGAGAAATCCCACGCTGATGAAAGTTTGAACCATGACCGTCGAAATCCTTCCTACTGCTGAGATTTGCGGTGCCAAAATAGTCTAAAAAGTCAAGAACCAATAAAAATGTGCCACGTAGGCACCCCGTGCATCCATCGCTGACCATTCCAAAAATGTGAGATCAATAATCCCACATTCACCCTGCAATGCTTGCTTGACTGCCTTATAAACCAAGCCATGAGAAAACCTAGTGTCGTGCACTTTTGCCTTGCACGACCAGCGAACCACCTGCCATCAACCCGTCGCTTTGACTCCTGTCGACACCAAGACCCAATCGGTGAGACCATAAACCATCAGCGGGCCTGAAAACTCACCTGTCAATATCACCTGTCACTCCGATGACCACCCCACATACACCTTGTCCATCGGAGATCGGCGACACCCAGGAAACATTCACCGATGCATATAGTTATGCCAATGACCCCGCTGGATCGGTGAGACCAACTCCATCGGCCAAACTCCAGCCTACCTCTCCGATCCCACAACTCTCGCTGACCGCTATTGAACCATACTCCGTCAGCCAGACCCCACACAGTCAAAGCGACATCTTTCATGCCTACCAACTTACATACACTTCATCGGCCCTTCGGAATGACCCTTTAACACCACTGCCGATGGGCAAGGTCTGGACGATGAAAGGAACAAACCACTGTAGACAACATAATCGCTGAAACAAAAGCCAACTCACGCCGATGGATTTAGAAATTTTAGGGTTTGAATGAAAAACCCTGCAAACATTCAAGCTTAAAACCCTAGACATAAATGGGTAACAACACAGGCTCCGATTAGGGATGTGCAGGTGCAAGACTGCAGCGAGGACCAGACTACTCTGGGGCAGACCAGACAAAACACAAAACTCAAAACATGACCAACTATACAAGGCGTGTAAAAAACATTTACATCTAGTTTACAGTGTGCACAGAAGACATTCATCTATGAGAAAAAAGCTTTAAGGAATTTACCGTGCACAGGCAATTCCAATGGTTCACCATTGAGGGCCTAGAGAAAATATGAATCATCTTCATGGATATTGCCAATTTGATATGGGCCAGTCCATAACGGCTCAAATTTACCATGCTTGCCCTTGTCCTGGCTCCTTGCATTCTACATAAGGACCAAGTCACCTATCTGAAACCTTCTCTCTGTAGCCCTCCTATCAAACAGATATTTCTCTTTTTGTTGCTTCCTGATGTTTGTCTTGTGTGCTTCTCTTCTGATTTCATCTAGTGCAACCAGCTGATTTATTCTTTCAGTCATTGAGTCCTCAATCTCCTCCTCATTTTCTTGTATGAATTTATTGTATATGGGGAAATCGGATTGATCAATAATGATAATAAAACCCAAACATCAATGAAATATGCAGATAACAAGAATAAATAAATGAAATACAAACTTACAAAACCTGTTACCCTGTGGCTTCCATTGTTCACCTATCTGTTCTTGACCTTGATGCTGAAGAAGATTGGCCCTCAGGGAGCTTGCTTCCTTGCTAGTTAATGGTGACAAGAACAGAATGGCTGAGATACAATATGTGATTGAAGATGAACTTCAACACACTAATGATGGAGGATATGGGATGACTAGAATGAGGAGAAGAAATTGGGCATGATGAGGATGCCAGAAGAGATCTTCCTAAAGGAAATTAGGCATGGATTTGATGCAAGAATGAATGTGTCTAAATGGCTTGGGTGAGGGTTTCATTTATAGATTTTTGAAAAAGGAATGGAGGGTGAGGATCAAGAGTTGAGATCAAGGGCTAGGAATAAAAGTAAATCTTTTATTCATAGTGGATGAATTAAAAATTTATTTTTGGGAAGAGTGGAGGATAATTAAATTTTAAATTCAGTTAGTGGAGGATAGTGGGGGATAATTGAATTAAAAATTCAATTAGTGGAGGATAGTGGGGGACAATTGAATTAAAAATTCAATTAGTGGAGGATAGTGGGGGACAATTAGTGGAGGATAGTGGGGGACAATTGAATTAAAAATTCAATTTTGGAGGATAGTGGGGGATAATTGAATTAAAAATTCAATTTTGGATAATTGAGGATATTAGCTAATTAAATATTAAGAATATTTAACTATATGTGCCACATGGTGAGGTGGAAGAGATGAGGTGGAAAGATGAGGTGGATTGATGACTTGAGATATTAGAAGAATTTAGGGAATTTAATTAAATAAAATGATTTTATTTAATTATGGGATAATGAAACAATCAAATAAACTTATAATATTTATTTAATTGATAGAAGAAAATAAGAATTAAGATAAATATCAAAATATTTACTTAATTCAACCTGAGCCAATTTTAGGTGTATACATTTTGCCCCTCTTTGAAGCAATGTGTTTTATCACGTTGTTTCAAAGAATAAGAAGTTTGATAATGATACATGCCCCAGTTTGCCCCTGGTACAGGTTATGATGATAGGATGCCCCCTCGGGAGATTGGATGGAGAGAAGGTGGTAGGCGTGAGACGGACAATCTCACGATAAGATATGTTGACAGGAAATGAAATGGTTGAATGCAGAAGAAAGGGATGAATGATATGGAATGCAAGATAAAAATGATAACACACACAAGCAAGTAAGCAAGTATGCACAAATGACACAAGCACAAACAAGGTATTGCCCCTGTCGAGTGGTAAACCAATGATATGGATCGATGATGTCTGGTTTCAGAAATAAAATATGTCGTATAAGACTCCGGGTCTAGTTTTCGACAATATAACATCCTGTCTAAGACATTTGATACGATAGTGTTGTCATGGCAGGGAACAATATATCCCTAGACCAACATGGCAGGTGTGTTGTCATGGCAGGGAATGATGGATCCCTAGAGCAACACGAAGGATAGTGTCTAGTTTTAGGAGATGAAGCATGTCATGTAAGACGTGTGTGTTGGTCTGATTTCGACAATGCAACATCCTGTATAAGACAATTAATTGATTAATTGATTGAGTTGGTTTACGACCAGACAAGGATCAAGACCATTGATTGTGATTGGATCATTTGACAAGATTGACTTGACTTGATTGGCATGGATTAAGGATAGACTTACAATTGGATATGATATGGATATGGATATGGGTACGAGACGCAATTGGATATGGTATAGATATGGAAATGGATATGAACTGTAGTTGGATACGGTATGGGTATGGATATGGATATGGATATTTGTCACCTTGATATAGTAAGTATTTTGAAGCGCTTTCATCATTGGGCTTTATTATGTTCTAAGAAAATACAAGCATCTAGGTAGAATTGAACCGAGATGACCTGAGTATTGCTTACATGAATTTTTTATTTAGCAAGTCAATACAAGCATCTAGCCAAAATTGAATCTAGATGACCTGAGTATTTCTTGCATTTTTCAACAGACAAGGATTGCCCCTTTTCATGTTTAGACCTCGGAGTCCTCGATGATCTTTTGTCGATCATGTCATTAGACAAAAGTCGTCACATTACTAAAGTTTAATCCACAAGCAACAAACAAAGAAAATAATCATGCCCCCATCATAGCATCTCTAGCTTTGGCATCCTTGAGTAGCATAGAAAGGCATGATAGCATAAATCAAGACTTTGTAAGTTAATCTAACCAATCATGAAACATTCTTACATTTAGATGTGTTTGTTTCTTGCCATAATTGATATGAGATTTAGCTTGAGTGTTTCAGTATGGTGGGCTGCTTTGTTTTTAGATAGGTTGATGTTTTGTGTCATGATTTTTGTTGTTTTTAGGAAGCGTGCTTTGTTGCTCTTGTTTGTCTAGTAGAAGGTATCACAATCCTTATTAGTGGGACAAACCCTAAGGGACTGACCTAGTGCCTTGGGGGCTCATTGCTAAATGGCCTTGCCTATGTGACGATGCAGAGGCAACATAGTTTGGGGCTTGGACCATGAATGGACTAGAGGATAGAGGACAAGATATGAGATGGACAGGGAAGCAGAGCCTCGGGGGCACATTGATAATGGCCTTGCCTACGTGATAGCTCAGAGGCGACGTAGTTCGACAAGAACCCTAATGGACCCAGGATATGGATCGGATGAGACATCATATGGAACATACATGGATCAGATATGGATCAAATAAGACATGATATGGATCAGATAAGACATGATATGGAATCCATATGGAACAAACAATACTGATGACAAGGAACCACCACGGATATGTAGATGGATGAAAGATAGTAGATACAGATGGTGATGAGGATGGGCAATAGTGGATAGGAGGAAAACAAGGATGTGATCTCCAAGGGCTATGTCGCATAAGTGTAACATGCCCCATTGTCAGTAGAGTACATAGAATTTTTTCATGACAATGCTAAGGACGATAGGAGGATGAGAGGATAATGAAGGGTTTGCCTGGTTTGGAGGGATAAGTTATGTCAAGAGACATCTAGAACATTTGTCAACATTGTGCCCCCAATCTTTATCAAGACCAAATAATAGAGGAAAGGAAGATTGGATGGATGGACAAGACAGGATAGGAAATGGTATGAAAGGAAACTGGTAGGAGAAGAGTGATATGCCGATGAGACAAGGTGCCCCCAAGTGTAGGTGACATAGAAGATCAACTTTACACATGATGGCTGTTTGCCAGGTTTTCATCTTGGTACTTATCCAAGGCACCTGTTTGCCAAGTTTTCACCATTGGACGAAGGGATTTCTCTTTACTTTTTTTATTTTTATTTTTTGTTTTTAAATATTTAGATAGGAGAAGGTGGATATGGAAAGACTCAAGTATAGAGTTCCTTGAAAGGTGATAGTCCCGCTAGATAGATATTGTCGAATGGACAATGTCAAGTGTTCTCACAGATGTTGGTAGGGGATCGTATGAAAGTGAGATGGTGTAGGTAGATAGTGGATTATGATGCAGAATATGGAGGGAAGGCTTATGCAACAACATGGACCATAGGATGAGGAAGATATGTAGGATAGTAGTAGAAGGAAGGGGAGATGGAGGTATATGAAAATGTTGTGGAATGGAAGGGAATCATGACCAACGATTGCACATACCATGGTAAACATTGAAGCTGGTGATGGGAAAGTAGTGTAGGAGGCAACAGAGACTTTTGCTTGTGGATGAATGATTTAGGAATTTATGGACCCACATAGACTTAGTATTTTTCTAATTTTTGTTTGCCATGTGGGATGGAAGAATTTCAGACTTATGCATGGAATGGGAGAAAGTGGATGGTTGAGATTCTTGAGAGGTGGATGCCTCATGTAACTTTAGGGATTTGTGCTTAGGTACCCAAACCATTTTGTTTTTAGATAGTACCTGTGAAGGTATGGGTTTGGGTGTATGCATCTTTTGTGTAGCTTTTGGATTAATCATTTGTTGCTTGGGGACCCACACCTTTTTCAGTTTGGCATTGAGGTGTATGGGTGTATGCAGCTTTTGATATGGATACTTCTTTGATTCTTGGCTTTTATATCCTAGGTCATGAGGACTCTTAGGATTTTTTACTTTATAGGTAGAGGCATCCACATATTTGTCATTGAATCCCCGTGGGATGGTAGAAGTGAGGTTAGTGAAAGCTCCTTGTTGAGACAATATGTGCATTTGTCGGCCATGATTGGGATATGTAGAGGATTTATAGATGGATGGATAAGGTGTTGGAAGAAGTGGTGGTAAAAAGCATGGAGGGGTGTTAAGAGTTGGAAGTAGTGGAGGTAGATTGGATGGTGGGATATTAGGAGTTGGAAGTAGCGGAGGGAGTTTGGATGGTGGAAGGTGTATGGTCACATGCTTTTGGGATGTGTATGATAAGGGAGGTGGGATATTAGGAGTTGGAAGTAGCGGAGGGAGTTTGGATAGTGGAAGGTGTATGGTCCCATGCTTTTGACAATTGTAGTATGATGGAGGTGGAATGGCAACATATGTTTTGGGGATATGATAGGGTTTGCGATGGAAAGTGGTAGACTTAGGAGGAGTGGAGGAAGTACCAACATCTTGAGTTTGCTCACCTTGGGGTATGTATCCAAGGCCGTATGAAGGTGGGGGAACATTGACATGAATAGGTTCCAAAATGCCTTGTTCATGAAGGCCTAAGCCTTTACCTTGATAGTTCATATTCTGGAGTATACGGTGGACAGTGGGATTATGTGTAGGTGGAACATTAGACACAAGTTCTTTATTGGATGGAGAAGGCGAGATAGCGGATAATGGTTGTTGGTGTTCTAAGAAAGAAAATTCATGCATGAAAGTAGTAAGACCAAGGATATATGGTGGAGGATTTGCAGCTTGGTCAATAATGGATGGCAGAGGAGTATTATTGGTTTGATCTTCTATGCTTACTTGGGGGACAAGTGTCTCATCATGACAAGTGGATGTTTGCTCATTCTGGATAGGGCTAGATAACAGATGACTAGGAGTAATTTGGATATCTCGCTCATGGATGGATAGAGGATTATGGATAGGATCAAGGTGCTCATGGATAGCTTCTTCATAGGTATCAACTTGATCATAGAAAAGGTATATATTATGGATAGGTTGAATTTGGATAGCGTGCTCATGAATGGTTGTTGGGAGATGGATAGGATCAAGTGGCTCATGGATAGATTCATCATTATGGCTATCATCTTGATCATGGAAAAGATACATATTATGGATGGGTTGCATAAAAGTGATTTGATCGTGAGTTGGACTAGGGCTTAATGTTTCCACATGCTTAGGATTAAACCTTTGACATACCTCTTGGGTTACTTGGATGGAAGTGGAAGGCTCGTGGATGGGCTTGTGGTCAACAACATGAGGGTGTGACGGACCTTGACTCTGGTGCATGGTAGAAGGCTCTTTGAGAAGCTCAAGGGGTTGCGGATGACATGAAGGGGTTGTAGGATTTGACATGGTACTGGAAGAATCTTTGGTAAGGTCAAGGACCAGACTTTGGGGACATGGTTAACTTTCTGCTAGTAGTCCTTGGATCACATCCGTCGCAGGTGTATGGGTAGATGGATGATATAATGGATGAGCAATAATAGCAGATGATGTTGTAGGATTAGGACTAGGATTAGGTTGGGGGCTAATTGGATTGGGTGGATTAGGATTTGGATTGGATGAAGGGATAATCTTACCATAATTTATGATGTTTTTGATCAATCTCTTAAGTTTGACACAATTGGTTGTTGTATGGCCCTTATATCTATGGTATGCACAATAATGGTTTTCATTATATCGAGGGGGTTTAAGGATTGGTTCAAAAGGGTCTATCGGTGGCAGCTCAATCAAATTTGTTTGAACTAATTGTTGTACGATTATGTCCAAGGGATCCTGTGCTGGAGGATTGGTAGAACATGGGTATGAAGTTGATGAAGGGCTTGATGGGCTAGAAGATGGACTAGGGGTAGGATCACATGGTGGTCTTATGATAGGACTTGTTGGCTCATGTGTTGGCATGGGATTGGATGGTGAAGGCCACTCATAAGATGCATTGGGTAGATTGGTATCTCCCTTGTCAAAGGTTATTAGATCTTGCCTAGGATAACTTGGACTCATTTGATTTATATACCAGGGACCACTTGGATTTGCATGTGCTTCTTGTTGCAAGGGTGGACTTAGGCTCACTTGTGCTTGTTGTGGAAGCAATTGATAGTTTTGGTGGTTGGGTAAAATGGTAGGATATGTAGACAAAAGATCTTGGGGATGGTATGAAGTTGAGGGCATTTGATCTTGTTTCCACGGTGGATCTGGGCTTACATGTTCTTGTTGTGAAGACACTTGGTTGCCTCATGGATGGGCTTGGTGGTATGTTGGAGGTGAAGGTTGATTAGGGGCCAAAGTGGTATATGATTTCCAACTTGAAGTGGTGTTTGCCTTGTCATAAGTATGGGAAAAAGACATAGGAGTTTGGGGCGAGGCATAGCTAGTACTGGCATGTTCAGCTTGCAAGCTTGTCAATTCTTGTTTTAAGACTTGGATTTGTTGACAAATTGCTATATAGTCTTGGGGCGAGGGATCTAAGTTGATTTGCAATCGTAGATATTGGAGTTTTTGATCAAGATATTCTAAGTGGTTTTCCATTAACACAAGACTGGAAAAGATGACTAGTTTGGATGTGGAGCAGTAAATGCGTCGTAACAGAATGCAAATGTGTCACAAGTCGAGATCAAATGTGCCTGGAGGAATGAGTTGAATGACTAGTTTTATGTGTTTAACTTGATTTGGCAATGATCCCACATGTACAAACATGATTCACTCATGCAAGACACAAGAAGTAATTTTGAATTTTGAACTTTGAAGAATAGTGATGATGATTAATCAAGCACACGTGGAAGACACATCAACATGCCCTAATGTCTAGTTTGATGTAGGGTATGGCCAATTAGGTTTGGGCAATGTTTACATGAGGTTGACTAGGGATTGAAAGTGAAATCTTGTCACACAGCCGGGAGAAGGGGGTAACCCACCCTTCACCTTCACTTCCCAAAGGTAGAAAGTTCTTTGGGGCTTAGCCAAGAGTGACAAGATTCTAATTTCAATGAGGGTGTCTTTCAATTTAGCCTCGAATGAGGTCGTCCCTAGGGGTGATGAAATCCCCTAGCAGGCCTCCTAGGAAAGGGTAGACAACAGCAAATCAAGTGAGGTGTTTTTGATCTCCAAGTTCACCTTGTGGTGCGAGGAGAGAGCATACACACGCACACTTGATTCATGCTCACGCTTGTAAATTATCCCTTAGAAAATGAAATGTGAGGAAGGCACTTCACACAATGGTTCTTTTTAAATCCTAATTTCAAGGTGTGATTGAAAGACACTGATTGATTTTATGCCCAATTTGATATGTGATGAAGACAAATGTTCATTTTTTAGAAGCCCAAATCGAAGTGTGTGATGAAAACAAGATTGAGGATGAATGATTAGAATGAATGTACTAGGATTGTTTTCACTATCCAAATTTCTGTATTTGCTGATCCTGATGTTGTTCCAGACCTGAATGATCACCTGCAAGTCACAGAATCGAAAATGAAGCACGTAGACTAGCCAAGATGAGCGTTATGCAAAAATTGATAATCTGATAAAATTAGATGAAAAATAAACTGATACAAAAAAAATAAGTTCATAAACAGATTCTACGCAAAATTCTATACAATTTGACAAAAAAATTTGATGAAAAAGGATCAAATTTGCAATAGATATGAGCATTTGAAGTTTGGAAGCATCTTTGACTTTGACTGCGAAAAAAGTGGTCAAAATGGTATAGTCACCTAAAAATGTCTTCACAATTGTGTAATGCTCTGAATCCTCTTTCTGACGAGTGTTTGTATGTAAAATTCCACCACCGTATGACAAAGTTATGAGCAAGAGAAAAAAAATGCTTATTTCGGCATGTAAGAGGCACAAGAGGCTAACTAAGTGTTTGGCATGACCGCTTGTGGTTTAGAAAAACAAAAATTAAACATTAAAAATTTACCAAAAAAAAAATAATAATAATAATAAACCATTAAAAAAATCAAAAATAAAAATAAAATAAACAACAATAAAAAAACAAAAACGGAGAGTTATTTTTTTTCTTCTTTTGATTGCCACTTAGCAAAATAGGCTTTTTTTTTTTCAAACTCACAACTTTTGCATACGAAGTCGAAAACTCACAAACAAATACTCATCAAAAAGAGGACTCAGCAAACTTTACAATTGTGACAAAATTTTCAGGCGACTGTACCATTTCACAACATATGTTATGTCTGCGTATACATTCTTTCTTACGACGCTTTTACCCACTGTTATGGTGCATCTGTGTTACTGTGCTTCTGTTGACTATTTATGCGCATTTAGTCACTGAAGCGGCACTTCTGTAGCAGGCAGTGATCTTAAGGTTTTTAGAAGATTTTTCTAACGTCGACATCTTTACAAGGGTACTCTTGATCTGTTTTGCAGGTTAGGCTACTGGTTTAGATTCATCTAGTTGCATTTACTAAACTCACACTTCAATTTTTAAAAGACAGTAAAATGAATGCTCATACAAATTCCACATAGCCTTTAACTAGGAAGAGAGTAATTGAACCATTGCTATATTTGCATATTGCTATCTTCTATAGTTAGATCATTGCTATCTTACAAACGGGAATGAACATTGCTATCTTTTAACCACTTCAAACTTAACAACTGTGTGAGTGCACGAGTCGATTAGCCCATATAGTTTTTCTCCTTTTAACTAGGTTGGATAAATTAATGTCTTCCTTGCTTGACGAATGACAACAGGCTTATGCTCTCCCCTTTACTGGGTGACCAGAGTGCGAGACTTGTTATTCCATCTGTTTAACCTTTAAGAGGGGTATGCCCTTGGATGCACGCCTGTCCAAGTGGGAATGACCCTGAGTGGAACCAGGCTAAAGCCAACCCCTACCAATCCACTTAAAATAAATGTGCTTAAGGTGAAAACTTCTTGCAACGAGTGCTGCTGTGTTACACCGACGGCCAACCTCCCCCAAAACACTCTAAGGCATAACCCTTTGAGGCTGGGAGACTCCATAACGGAGAGTAGTGCCACCACATGTGTAACCACTCGAACGGTTGCCCTTATTAAACACCTTTCATTCTAGTGGCCAAAAACCCTTCTTATCCATTTCGAGCCTAGGATTTTGTACTTGTTCTTTCTTTTTAGTCCAAATAGAGTCAAAAAAAAAATCACAAAAAAATTTTAAAAAAACCATAAAAACGCTTTGTGTTTGCTGTGTTTTCTTGCCATAAGATTTAGAAAATCAGATCAGAAGAACATTCTTGCAACCAAACTCCTATCATCATAACCTGTACCAGGGGCAAACTGGGGCATGTATCATTATCAAACTTCTTATTCTTTGAAACAACGTGATAAAACACATTGCTTCAAAGAGGGGCAAAATGTATACACCTAAAATTGGCTTAGGTTGAATTAAGTAAATATTTTGATATTTATCTTAATTCTTATTTTCTTCTATCAATTAAATAAATATTATAAGTTTATTTGATTGTTTCATTATCCCATAATTAAATAAAATCATTTTATTTAATTAAATTCCCTAAATTCTTCTAATGTCTCAAGTCCTAAATCCACCTCATCAATCCACCTCATCTCTTCCACCTCACCATGTGGCACATATAATTAAATATTCTTAATATTTAATTAGCTAATATCCTCAATTATCTAAAATTAAATTTTTAATTCAATTATCCCCCACTATCCTCCAATATTAAATTTTTAATTCAATTGTCCCCCACTATCCTCCACTAATTGAATTTTTAATTCAATTATCCCCCACTATCCTCCACTAATTGAATTTTTAATTCAATTGTCCCCCACTATCCTCCACTAATTGAATTTTTAATTCAATTATCCCCCACTATCCTCCACTAACTGAATTTAAAATTCAATTATCCTCCACTCTTCCCAAAAATGAATTTTTAATTCATCCACTATGAATAAAAGATTTATTTTTATTCCTAGCCCTTGATCTCAACTCTTGATCCTCACCCTCCATTCCTTTTTTAAAAATCTATAAATGAAACCCTCACCCAAGCCATTTAGACACATTCATTCTTGCATCAAATCCATGCCTAATTTCCTCTAGGAAGATCTCTTCTAGCATCCTCATCATGCCCAATTTCTTCTCCTCATTCTAGTCATCCCATATCCTCCATCATTAGTGTGTTGAAGTTCATCTTTAATCACATATTGTATCTCAACCATTCTGTTCTTGTCACCGTCAACAAGCAAGGAAGCAAGCTCTCTGAGGGCCAATCTTCTTCAGCATCAAGGTTGAGAATAGATAGGCGAACAATGCAAGCCGCGAGGTAACAGGTTTTGTAATTTTGTATTTCATTTATTTATTCTTATTATCTGCATATTTCATTGATGTTTGGGTTTTATTATCATTATTGATCAATCTGATTTCCCCATATACATTTTGCCCCTCTTTGAAGCAATGTGTTTTATCACGTTGTTTCAAAGAATAAGAAGTTTGATGATGATACATGCCCCAGTTTGCCCCTGGTATAGGTTATGATGAATTAAGTAAATATTTTAATATTAAGTAAAATTGGCTCAGGTTGAAGAGTGGAGGATAATTGAATTAAAAATTCAATTAGTGGAGGACAGTGGGGGACAACTGAATTAAAAATTCAATTTTGGAGGATAGTGGGGGATAATTGAATTAAAAATTCAATTTTGGATAATTGAGGATATTAGCTAATTAAATATTAAGAATATTTAATTATATGTGCCACATGGTGAGGTGGAAGAGATGAGGTGGATTGATGAGGTGGATTTAGGACTTGAGACATTAGAAGAATTTAGGGAATTTAATTAAATAAAATGATTTTATTTAATTATGGGATAATGAAACAATCAAATAAACTTATAATATTTATTTAATTGACAGAAGAAAATAAGAATTAAGATAAATATCAAAATATTTACTTAATTCAACCTGAGCCAGTTTTAGGTGTATACATTTATAAACTGGTAGGAGGTTATTCACAGGCAATCTAGCTGCTACACCATATACTAATTCAAAAGGCAACCTTCCAGTCGCTTTCTTGACTATCACTCTGTCAGCCCACAATGCCATCTTCAGCTTTGAATCTCAAACCCTTTTGTTTTTATCCATCATCCTTTTGATAATTTTCATGAGACTCTTATTGCTCGACTCTGCTTGACCATTTCTTTATGGATGGTATGGTGATGTATGGGACAAATCAATTCCATAATTATTGCAAAAATCAACAAATTCACCAGACCTGAAGCACATAGCATTGTCTGTGACCACTTTGGCTAGTACTCCAAATCTGACAACAATATGTTCTAAAATAAAATCCATCACCACCTTGCTGGTAGCTTTTTTAGTTGGAATGGCCTCAATCCATTTAGTGAAGTAATCAGTAGCAACCAAAATCCAACTGTGTACTTTACTTGATTTTTCTGAGATTTCCCCTATAAAATCAATTCCCCATTGCTGAAATGGAGCGTCTACAGTTATAGTCCTAAGGGACAATGCACCTTCATATTTTAGCTTTCCTGAAAACCTTTGGCAAGGATCACATTTTCTTACCATTCTTTGTGCATCTAAGAAGAGAGTTGGTCACCAATAGCCTGCTCTAAGAATTTTGTGGGTTATTGTCTGGGCAGTATAGTGTCCACCACACACTCCATTGTGCATGTCACTTAAAATATCCTTAGCCTGATTTTTATCTATACATCTGAGTAGCACACCATCAGGATTTTTCCAATATAGCTCTCCTTGAACAATGATGTATTTAATAGCATGTAGCTTCAATGTCCTCTTTTGATTATCACTGAGATGGGAAGGACAGTTCAAATTCTGCAAATAATGTACTATGTCCTTATACCATTCAGATTCTGACATATTTATAACTTCATTGTGCACTGCATTCACTTGGCATGCCTCTAGATTTGACTGTGTCATCAATTTTGCCAAACCTTGTCCTCTTACGAATTTTGTGATCTATACTTCAATGTTGAACTTCTGCAATTTATTTATCCATCTACATCTTCTTCCAGTTACCTCCTGCTGAGTAAAGATATCTTTGACTGCTGCATGAGGCACATATGCAACTATCCGAGAGCCTACCAAATATGGCCTGAAACTTTTTACTGCTCTAACCAGTGCATATGCTTGCTTCTCCATGATGTCATACTTCAACTCAGCAGCTTGCAATGACCTGCTAAAGAAAGCTATAGGTTGTTCAAAACCTCCTACATTTTTCTGCAATAAACATGCAGCAATAGTATGGAAAGAAGCAAATGAGAATAGCTGAAATGGCTTAGAAAAATCAGGAGATTTTAGCACAGGAGCCATCTTTATAGCCTCTTTAATGCTCTGAAATGACTTAGTTGCTTCATCTTCCCATTTGACAGTTGCACCTTTCTTCAACATCTTGGAGATATCTTTTGTAGTTTCTGCACAATTGGGGATGAATCTCCTAACAAAATTAATTTGCCCAAAGAAGGACTGAATACCTTTCACTGTTCTAGGGATCTAAATTTTGTCAATTGCAGCCACCCTTTCAGGATCAATCCTGACTCCATCCTTGGAAATAATGTGTCCAAGCAATTTTCCTTCCACTACCCCAAAAGCACATTTCTTTGGGTTGAGTGAAATTCCATACTCCAGTGCTCTAATAAAGATTTGTTCTAAGTGTATGCAATGTTGCTCTTCCTTTTTTGAATAAGCTGTCAAATCATCTTGATACACAGCCAAGATTGAGTCAATTAATCCTGCAAAAGCAATATCCATAGCCCTCTGAAATGTGGCACCTGCATTTGTCAGCCTAAATGGCATTCTCACATATACATATGTTCCCCATGGAGTGGTCAAAGAGGTTTTGAATTTTTTTGATTCTTTTACTTTCACTTGATTGTACCCCAAAAATCCATCCATCATGGACAAAAGTTCACAGCCAGTCACCTTCTGCAACATGGCTTCCATGTTTGGCAATGGATAATTGTCCTTCAAGGAAGATACATTCAGATTTCCAAAGTCCACACAAAGCCTTATGTCACCATTTTTCTTTCTGACTGAGACAAGATTGGACACCCAAGTTGAGTGTCTAATGGGCATAATTATTCCAGCCTCCCTAAGCTTCATAAGCTCTTCTTGCATTTTTGGAGCTAAAGTTGGGTTGATAGGTCTTTGTTTTTATCTAAATGGTTTAGCTCCAGGCTTCAAAGGGATTTCATGCTAGAATAAATCCTCTCTATAAGATTTCAGGTCCTCATATGACCACTCAAAGACATGCTTATACTTTCTCAGTAATGCAATCAGCATAGTTCTGATGTGTGGTTTGAGCTATTTTCCAATATATACCTTCTTGGGGGCATGAGATGTCCCCAAGTTTATCTCCTCCAAATCATTCTTATTTGTTGGAGATGCCTTTGTAGCAAATTGGTCCCTATTGTCAAAAGCTCTCTCTAAAGCAACCAACCCTCTAGGGATTTTATTTGTCTTGAGTTGAATTACCTCCTTCCCTAAGAGAGTTTCTTTCCCATCTACAACTTCTACAAAGTTCTAAAAATCTATTTCTTGGTTCTCATATGCATCAATACAATGTAGAAATCTTAGCAAATTTTTGTCATCATCAAACACCTGCCAGCTGCATACGTTATCTGGTACTGTAGGTCTTAATTTGACCTCAACATTTGTAACATCTGACAGAGTAACATCATCTGGCCTTATGGCTACATTAGCTAAAAAATCAGCCCTGACATTTTTTGATCTCTCTATCCAGCTTATTGAAAAAGCATCAAACAATTCAATTATATCCCAAACAGCATGCTTATAATGTTTTAATCTCTTATTCTTTGATGCATACTTATCTCTAACCTGGGAAACAACTAACTCTGAATCCCCAAATACTTTGAGAATCTTGATTCCATGCTTCAAAGCCACATTCAATCCTAACAACAGAGCTTCATATTCTGCAATATTATTCATACAAGAAAACTTTAGCAAGAATGAGAAATTTAGAAGCTTACCAGTTGGAGACAGAAACACAATTCCAGCACCAGAGCCTTCCTTCGAACAAGCTCCATCAAAATACATGGTCTAGAGACCCTGTTGGTCAAGCTCTTGAATGCACATGTCTCTCCCTTCACCTCCTTTTTCATCCGAGACAACTCTAAAATTTTCACAATCAGTAGCAACGAAACATATATGCTTCTCTGATTCCTGATCCTCAACTGTGTCTAGTGACCTTTCTCTCTGATCAGTTTGACATCCTTGCCATTCATAGGGATCATAGCATATGACAGGTCTAATTGCATACTCCCACCAATCAATGCTACCCATCTTCTTGACAATAACATGCCATACTGTGGCTTGATATCAACAACTGTTATGTTTATTTTGTAGGTCTTTTCAGGGTATGCTACTAGTCTGAAATCCACATCTTTCATGATTCCAATGATAGGTACTTCCCTAGCATCTATTGCATAGCATTTTCCACATGCCTTATCTATCTTTAACCCAGCTTGCTGCATGATAGTTAGAGGCATGATATCCGTTGATGCCCCTGAATCAAGCTTACAATTCTTAATCACTTTTCCATTGATGACAAGGGAGACATAAAATGGTTCAACCTGTGAAGGGCATTTTGTCATGGTCACCCCCAGATATACTTCAGGAGTCTCATCCTCATCCATACACATAGCTTGTTTCCTACCCTGAGTCTCAATATTCTGATTAACTTGACAGGGTACTCCTGAAATCAGAGACAATGTTTTATTTCTGAACTCCTCAACTTTCATTAGCTCCATCACTGGAACAAAGACCGTTAACTGGGACAAGACCTGAGTAATGTCAAATGGAGCATAATTTTGTATAACAGTTGTAGCCTAATCTATAGTTTTATTTTTATCTTGGTATGATCCAGCCTTAATTTTTGTGGCTCTCTGACTGTCATCTTTGATCTAAAAATTTTTGTTTTGATCCTCAACTTGGGGAGTTCTATTTTCTGGTCCTTGAGAATCATGACCTATTTTTTGCTTAAAATTTTGCTTATTATTGCCCCATTGTTTCTTTTGTGGTTCAGTCCCTTTATGACCATGCACTGGTTGGCTCGCAAAAGTGTTCTCTGGTTGATGTGAGTTACTTACCTGAGCTTTACCCCTGAGATTGTAATTGCTTTTGACTTGAGCCACTGCTGCAGCTGTGAGGGCTCTAATCTCTTCATCAGAAGGTCTCATCAAATTGTTCAAGAAGATGTGTGTCCTGAGCATAAGCATAATTATCCTCATCATCTTCATCATAGGGAAACTGCTAGCAGACATGAACCTCATTATTTGTGCTTGCATCAACATCAGGAAAGGGATACTCCCTGTTTGTAGACATCATATTGATATTGTCATCTTCCATGCAATGTGGTGCATTGCATTCATCACAGGCAACAACATTATTATATAAAGATTGAGCAATCATACACTGTGACTATGAGTGAGGCATCTGACAGATTATGCACCATGGGGTATCATTAACAATATTAACAGCCTTCTTCAAAGGATCAGGAGTTTCCTTAACATTCTGAGTCCTTTGACCTGAGCTGCTGTTTGGGAGAATGGGTTTACCATTATGCCAATTGGTATTGTATGGCATATCATGCAATGATGGTCTTCTTTCTTGCCTTTGGTAAACCTATCTGTCAGGACCTATCCCCTTTTCATTTTTAGCCATTCTATAACTGAGGTCCTTGACAATAGTTTCCAACTTGTCTAATTTATCCTCAGAAGTAGATGCATTTCCTTGAGTAGTTTGAGATTTAATATTTGGATTTTGCAGAAGTTTTACATCATCTCTTCTATTTGTCTTACTAGATGCTTTTCTATTATTTTCAATATTAGTTGCAATCTTGAAAGCATCTCTGAGGCTAGCAGGACCCTTATCCCTTAACCCATAGGTTGTTTTGGCATCAAAAGCATTTATATACAACACTATGCGCATTGGTTCATTAGGCCTCAGGTGATGTAGCAATTTGTTCAACACCTTAGTGAATCTAGCATTAAAATCAGTAACCTGTTCATTTGATCCTTTGGTAATGCCAGTGAATTCATTAATGAAGAAACTTGGATCAGTTTTGTCACCATATTGTTCTTTGAAAATTCTTCTGAAGTCATCCCATGATGAAATACTCTTGTCAGGTAGACCCTTGTACCATTCTCTGGCCTCATCAACTAAGGATTGCATAAATAATTTCATGAAAACATCCTCATGCTCAACCTCAAAGTTATCCATGATATTTTGAAAAGCTTTTAAATGATCTTCTCCTGACACAATATTATTTCCTGAAAACTTTGGCACTTGCGGCCTCACATGCTTGTCAATAGGATTAGGGTATCCAGGAATGCCATCAAAAACTAACTGCCTGAATCTATCTAGCTGCATAGGCTACCTATCAAACTAATTTACATTGGCATTTCTATTTGTATTCTGATTTCTTACATAATTTAATGGTACTCTAGCATTATTTGCATTCTCTCTTTGATCATTATGCTGATCTTGAGCTTCATTTTTGTGTTGGTTTCTCAGCACATTTGTATTGTCAAGGGTGGGAACTGAATCATTCTGAGCAATTCTCAGAGCTTGCACTTTCTGTCTCATGTCATCTCTGATTTTTACTACCTGTAAATATTCTAATTCTGCCCTCAAGCTCTTGATTTCTTCAGCTAATTCCTCCTCTCTAGGCATAGAAGAGGACGGTTTCATTACATTCTGATCATCATCATCATCATCCCTTGGGGATTCAGCTTCTTCAAATCTATCACTGGGATCCAAAAAAGGGCATTCTTGAAACACCTCTGACCTCATTCTCAATCCACCACCTTGTTGTCTTTCATATACGTTCTGGATTCCAGCCTCAGTGTTTGAAAAATAAGGTACTGTCCACTCTAAATATCCTGGATTGTCCTGAATATTATCATTACTTCTAGGAGAACCCTCTTGACTGGCTTGAACAGTCCCTTTTTTCCTGTACATCATTTTTATGGATAACTCTTTAAACAGAGGATTACATAGGGATCTTCTCCCTAGCATACAAATTTTTTCTTTATCGGTTGGGAGATTGGTTCAGAGTCACCACCTATAACTAGGAATTGTTTTCTTTTAAACAATTAGGGTTCTTTCAAAAAGCATGTTCCCAGCGGAGTTTCCAAATCTATTGCGACTCAGATGGGCAAGAATTTACTAGGGATGAAAAGATAACACTTTCACTTAATTCCCCAGCAGAGTCGCCAAATCTGTTGGTGTTTTTCCCAGACTGGATGCTTATTCCTAGTTACCCTACAAGGTAGCCATCATTGATCAACAGGTTTCCCGGGCCAGGGGCCAACAGTACAGGAGATAGACTCTATAAATATCTCCTCTTATTCTTTAGGCTTTGCAGAACCAAGGGGGGTATTCCCTACTCAACATCCATAAAATAAAACTATGACTGACTGGGATGTTGACACAAAGCAGATAAATCCTCTCTTATGCAGACCAAAACTATGAGATAAGTGCAAAGGGGCTAGCTTTGGGCCTATATTCAGTTGTAGACAGAGGATTTTGGTCCTAAAAACTACTACTAATGTCCTAAAGGTTTGTATTTGAAGTTTGAGTTTGATTTTTTGGTATTTGGATGCAAAAGTGAGACTTTGGGTTGCAACCTAGATACAAGACCAGATCGGTGCCTATCCAGGGCTCGGAGTCAATAGATATATATATGTGAATGTTTATCACAGACCTAAAACAACAATCAGATTTCAAGGGGATTATGCAATGTCTACCTTATAGACAATACCCAAGACAAAGTATTTAGTTATTTCTACTTATAAACATCCTTACTGCAATGTATTATTCTCAATACTTAACCCAAAACTTTCAATCCACTCCTCAAGCAAAAGTAAAAGATTAAGCATTCAATATAGGAAACCCATATCGTAGAATCTCTAATACCCCTTAGATATTCAGATTCAGAAGAAGAACACATTCAATCTTGGAGACTAATAACAGAATACATGCAATAAAGCATTACTCATTTAAATCAACATGAAATTGATGAATTTTATATATAAGACATTCAACATACAACTCATAAACTCACAAAATACCCAGAACAAAGCCACCGGTGAAGTTGTATCTTCTTACAGCACCAAAATTTGTCTAGTTTTCAACAACCGAAATGAGTGACATAGCTTGTCTCTTATAGCACAAGTGTGTACATTTAGCAATTAATTACAAAGTCTTCTCAAAATTTCAAAATTCTACCAAATACAAAGCACCATGAGAATGGCACTTAAAACAATTAATGCAGCAGGCAGAAAGAAAAGTGGGAGTGGTTGAACTCGAGCCCCACGCCACCACCTGAGGATTTTCTTCTTCAATCTGGTATCTATCTAGTCAATCAGGCCATACCTCTGCAATTCCTATGCCATTAATGGCACACCAACCCGTAGGACGTAGCAACGGTCCGCGCTCTGAAGATTCCCGCCAAAAAAGATGCAGCGAGCATAGGAAATCCCACACTGATGAAAGTTTGAACTATGACTGTCAAAATCCTTCCTACCACTGAGATCTACAGTGCCAAAATAGTCTGAAAAGTCAAGAACCAATAAAAACGTGCCACGTAGGCAACCCGTGCATCCATCGCTGACCATTCCAAAAATGTGAGATGAATAATCCACATTCACCCCGCAATGCTTACTTGACTGCCTTATAAACCAAGCCATGAGCAAACCTAGTGTCGTGCACTTTTACCCTGCACGACCAGCGAACCACCTGCCATCAACCCATCACTTTGACTCCTACTGACACCAAGACCCAATCGGCAAGACCATAAACCATTGGCGGGCCTGAAAACTCACCTGTCGATATCACCTATCACTCTGATGACCACCCCACATACACCTTATCCATCAGAGATCGGCGACACCCAGGAAACATTCACCGATGCATATAGTTATGCCAATGACCCCGCTGGATCGGTGAGACCAACTCCATCGACCAAACTCCAGCCTACCTCTCCGATCCCACAACTCTCACCGACCGCTATTGAACCATACTCCGTCAGCCAGACCCCACACAGTCAGAGCGACATCTTTCACGCTGACCAACTTACATACACTTCATCAGCCCGTCAGAATGACCCTTTAACACCACTACCGATGGGCAAGGTCTGGGCGATGAAAGGAACAAACCATTGTGGACAACATAATCACTGAAACAAAAGCCAACTCATGCCGATGGATTCAGAAATTTTAGGGTTTGAATGAAAAACCCTACAAACATTCAAGCTTAAAACCCTAGACATAAATGGGTACCAACACCATCCTCTATCATGTCTTGCATGAAGTGAAACTGTACATCAATATGCTTTGTTCTGGCATGGAAAGTTGGATTCTTCACAAGGCAAATCGCACTCTGACTATCACAACTGATCATAATCTGACCTACATCAACACCAATATCTGAACATAATCTCTTAAGCCATATGGCTTCCTTACAAGCATGAGTTGGTGTCATATACTCAATTTTTGTTGTGGACAAAGCAACCACAGGTTGTCGCTTATTCATCCACCTAATAGCACCACCCAACAGTGTAAACACATAAGCACCGGTGGATCTCCTGCTATATATTGCACCTACCCAATCTGAATCCACAAATCCATGAATATCAATAGAATGCGACGGTCCTATAATATTACCATGATAGCATATGGAATACTCGAAAGTACCCCTTAAATATCTGAACACTCTCTTAACTGCATCCCAATGTACCTGTCTAGGATTAACCATAAATTGACTAAGGACTCCCACTGCTTGGGCAATGTCTGGTCTTGTACAGACCATAGCAGACATCAAACTGCCAACAGCACTAGCATAAGGTACTTTGCTCATGTCCTCCACCTCACTAGGAGATTTTGGACAATCATTAATAGACAACTTTGTCCCCAAAGAAGCAGGAACACACAATGGTCTACAATCTGCCATGCTGAACCTATCTAACACAGTCTTCACATACTTACTCTGGCTTAACCAAAGTTTTCTGTTAGTTCTGTCTCTTCTAATTTCCATTCCTAGAATGTACCTGGCTGCCCCTAAATCTTTCATTTCAAACTGTACTGACAATTCAGATTTAAAATCAGAAATCATATTCTTACCCTTCCCAATGAGCAACATATCATCAACATACAATGCAACAATGAGAATACGATCACCATCAAACTTATAATACACACAGTGATCCAATTTTGATCTCACAAATCCAATTGACAACAAAAAGGCATCAAACTTCAAGCACCACCTCCTAGGAGACTGCTTCAAACCATACAAAGACTTCTTTAACTTGCAAACCAAATTTTCTTTACCTTACACCATGTAATGCTCTGGTTGTGACATGTAGATTTCTTCCTCCAAATCACCATGAAGGAAAGTTGTCTTCACATCCATCTATTCTACCTCTAAGTCATAAGCTATTGCAAGAGATACCAGGAATCGAATGGATGCTAGCTTTGCAACGGGAGAGAAGATCTCACCATAATCTATACCCTCCACTTGTGAATACCCCTTTGTAACCAATCTGGCCTTATACTTCTCAACACTGCCATCTGCACCAAATTTCTTCTTGAACACCCATTTGCATCCAACGAGTTTCTGTCCAACAGGCAAAGGCACCAAGTCCCAAGTTTGATTCTTTTCCAAAGAAGCCATCTCATCCTCCATGGCCTCCTTCTAGGAACCTGCATCTTTCATATCCATAGCCTCTGATACAGTTCTAGGTTCATCACTGTTAGTAAGCAAAGCAAAAGCACAACTAGAATCAAGCAATATATAACCAAACCTCTCAAGTTGCTTTCTTATTAGTGTAGACCTCCTCAAGAGTTGAGGTTGAGGTTCAGCTTCTTCATCTGAGCTTTCAGAGCTACTAGAGCTCGCCTCATCATCAGGTCCAACATTGTTTTTTTATTTAGTCTTCTCAGGGGTAGTAGAAAACTGAACAACATCCTCTTTCTTTTCTTTTTCTTTTGGCTGTAAAATAGTGGAAGAAGGTGCTAGCTCTCTGAAGATGATACTTCTGCTATACAACGCTTTTTCAGCCACAAGGTCCCAAAGTTTGTATCCTTTCACACCGACACCATAGTCAATAAAGATACACTTAACAGCCTTGTTCTCCAATTTTGACTTCTTCTCCCTAGGCACATGTGCATATGCCTCACAACCAAAAACATGAAGACACCTTATTGAAGGATTTCTACTAGACCACACCTCCATGGGTGTCTTACCAACAAGAGTTGATGTAGGAGATTTGTTTACCAGATAGCAAGCAGTGGCAACAGCTTCAACCCAAAACTTTTGTTCTAGGCCAGCTCCACTAAGTATATTCCTAGCCTTCTCCATCAGTGTCTTGTTCATCCTCTCTGCAACTCCATTTTGCTATGGGGTGTATGGAGTTGTCTTATGTCTTTCAATCCCAATTTCCTTACAATATTTATCAAATTATGTAGAATAGAACTCACCACCGTTGTCAGTTCTCAAACACTTAATCTTTTTACCAGTCTAATTTTTAGCAAAGGCTTTAAACTCCTTAAACTTACTATAGACTTCAGATTTGCTTCTGAGAAAATAAATCCATGTCCTTCTACTGTAGTCATCTATGAAAGATACAAAATATACAGATTTTGATAACGAAGGAACATTAACATGACCAAATACATCAGAATGAACAAGGTCCAACACACCAGAAGACTCATGAGAACTCGAATAAAACTGAACATAGTTTTGTTTTCCATATATGCAATGTTTGCAAAAGTCAAACAAAAGATTACAATCATCTAACCCCTCAACGAGGTTTTTATTTTTCAGGGTTCTAAGACCCTTCTCACCAATGTGGCCAAATCTCGTATGCTATAACATTGTCTTTTTAGCAGGAAGCTTAACTTCCAAGGCATGAATACAACCATCAGGACTAGATACAACAGATTTCTTCACCTCCTAGTACCCTTAGCAAGCATCATAGCTCCTCTAGTCATCTTGCATCCTTCTTTCAAAAAGACAACCTGCACACCTGCATCATTCAACATACTTAAAGAAAGCAGGTTTCGTGCTAAGCCTGGGATGTGCATAACTCCAAAGATCCCCTTCACTCATCCACCAGTGAATCAAATAGAGACTCTTCCATGACCAACAATCTTCAGATGAGAGTCGTCACCCAGGTAGACCCTTCCACCATCAAACTCCTCATACTTAGTAAACCAATCTCGATGCGAGGTCATGTGGAATGATGCACTAGAATCAATCAGCCACACATCATCAGATGCATGGGTTGCCAGGCTGCGATGAAAGCATCACCATCATCTTGTGACTTGTCAGAATTTGAATCTGGGTTCTTCTTCTTCTTTTTCTTTTCCTCTTTGTATTCCTTTCAGAAATGCCCAGTTTTGCCACAATTCCAATAGAGAGCCTTGGACTTTCCAGGAGATTTGGAGCTACCCTTCTCAGCTTTCTTGTCCTTCTTTTTCCCTTTCTCCTTGGGTCTTCCACGAACCACAAGAGCCTCTTTGGATGCCTTAGAAGACTTTCTCCACATCTCTTCAGACAACAACAAAGAAACCACTTCATCCATTTTGAATGTGGATGTGGTGATTCCAATATCCATGACAAGATGATCCCACGAGTTTGGAAAAGAACAAAGCAAGGTCATACAGCGATCCTCCTCCTCCATCTTCACACCAACGGATGTTAATTGTGTAACCAACATGTTGAAGGCATTCATATGTTCTACAATAGATCCTCAGTCCTTCATTCGAAGAGAATACAACTTCTTTCTCAGAAAAAGTTTGTTAACCAGGGATTTGGCTTGATACACATCTCCCAACTTCTTCCAAAGCAAGTTTGCAGTAGCCTCCTTGTGGACATTTAACAGAATAGAATTAATAAGACTAAGTCTTATGAGACCCTTAGCCTTCCGATCCTTGAGATCCCAATTAGCTTGTGACATTGCCGTAGGTTTTGTTCCACTAATAGTTTCCTAGAGGTCTCGATCAACAAGCATGTCTTCCATCTTGAGCTTCCACAGCTTGAAATTAGTGCCATTGAATTTCTCCACCTCTATCCTTCCAGATGTGCTTTCCTTGTTGCAATAAAATTTAGGATACTCTGCACAAACTCCCACTCAACTTAAGATCAGCTCAAAAAACCCCTACCCAACAACTAAGACCAAAGGTGATCAAGCTCTGATACCAACTGAAAGGAAGCTAGGTGTGTGGAAATCGCTTCCTACACTAATCTAATGAGGGGAGAGCTATACAAATTTAATTTAATCTTTAGAATTACAGAAACATGAAACATATAACAGAGATATTGCAGCAATACACATAGAACTAGAAAGAAGACAGAAGAAGAGGGACAAGATATAACATGGGGAAAACCCTTATCGGGTGAAAAACCCCACTCAGAAACCTACACAATGTATTATCAAAACTAAATATGGTATACAATACACTTGCAATGAAAGCTTTAATAGTCTTCGACACTCGTGTCTAGGATCAATCTAGCAGCATAACAATACCTGTCAATCACATACTACATCTCCTCCTCAAAGCACCTATTTATATAGAATATACAAGGCAAAAATGGCTCTATCCTGGAATGGGTGTCCAAATTGGCCTCATGGCCCAAAACCCACGCCTATGGACACTCGGTCAACATTGTAAGATGCATCTGACACTTGTCCATACACCCCACCCCAAAGAGGTCACCTATTTCCAAAATGGGCTATGACAAATGATCTTACAACTCTTACGACCATCATAGAATCTGTCATAGCTGTCATAACTTACAATTGTAAGAGAATCTATCATACACAGACTATAAATAGCATATTCTCTTACAACATGTCATAATCCACCTTGGGGCACCCAAAGATGCCTTTTTCAAAGATGCTCCTCGACACATGTCTTTATCTGTCTTACAAGCTTTTATTTCTGACTCTTACATGTCATAACTTTGTCATAGGAATCCGTCATAACCGTTTCGGTTAACATTCCCTTACACAACATCCAAGATGCCGACACGTGGAAAAATACTCCTACCACAAAGTGGGATGCCTATCTCCTCATGTGAGGACAAAATTACAAGTTGTCATCTTCCATGTAGGATGACACATCACCGTGCCACATCCCACAAAATGACAATATGGAATTTACAATTAATTTACATCATAGGCAATGAATAAATAAATGCAATCAAAATAATGCAAGGAATTACCAAGGTTGAGACACATTAATTCCCAACCCATTGATAGTGGATGCCCAAATCATATGACAGGTGATAAGAGTAAGTCTGTTAAACTTGAAAAATATGATAGTGGAGCAGTTAGGTTTGGTGGTGATGAAGCTGCTAAGATTTGTGGAAAAGGTTCAATCAGTTTTGATGGAAAGCATAACACTGATGATGTTCTTTATGTCAAAGGTTTAAATCATAATCTCTTTAGTGTTGGACAAATGTGTAGCAAGGGTTACAATCTTATGTTTTAGGATGATGGTTGTGAGATTAGAAAAGGCTCTAGAACAGTGATTGTTGCTAGAAAGAGGACAAGTAGAAATGTTTATCATCTCAAAGGTGGTGCTAGTTATTGTTTTATGACTCAAATCAGTGAGAGTTGGCTATGGCATAGGAGATTGTGTCACATCAATTTTGATAGCCTGGTAAGGATAAGTTCGGTTCAAGATGTGAGAGATCTATCAAAGATTACAAAGCCCATCAATGCTATCTATAAGGAATGTCAGATTGGAAAGCAAACAAGAAGAAGTTTCAAAGTCAAGGATCAGTCATCTATCAGACTATTAGAATTGGTACATAAAAATCTTTGTGGTCCTACTAGAGTAAGGATTTTTCAAGGTGACAGGTATTTTATGTTATTTATTGATGATTGCTCTAGAATGACATGGGTCACTTTTCTTAAGGAAAAATCAGAAGCCCTAGATAAGTTTAAAGCCTTTAAAGAAATAGTTGAAAAAGAAATGGATGTGAAGATCAAATGTTTGAGGTCTGACAGAGGTGGATAATTTACTTCTAATGAGTTTAACATGTTTTTTGAGAATCATGGGATAAAGAGGCATCTATCTGCCCCTAGGATTCCTCAGCAGAATGGAGTGGTTGAAAAGAGGAACAGGACTGTTCAATAAGTTGCAAGGACAATGATCAAAGAAGCAGACCTACCAGAAGTCTACTGGAGATAAGTAATTCATACTATTGTCTACATATAGAACAGAGTACAAGTAAGGGAAAATGACACAAAGACTCCCTGTGAGCTATGGTATGGAAGGATTCCTACTGTTAAATATTTCAAATTTTTTGGAAGAAAATGCTATATTAGAAGAGATGCAGAACTAGGAAAGTTTGATGCAATGTGTGATAAAGGTTTTTTTCTTGGGTATTCTAACAAAAGCAAAGCTTACAAGTGCTACAACAAGAAGCTAAGAAAGATTGTTGAGAGTGCAAATGTCAAGGTTGATGAAGATATGGAGAAGATTTTAGAAGTTAATGAATATGAATCAGATGAGTCTTCTTGCAGAGAAGAAGAAGAAGAAGAAGAAGAAACTAAAGAAAAAGAAGTACAGGTTGAGGAACAAGAAGCTCTGGAAGGAATCCCTAAAACTCCCAAGGATGTGCAGAGGCATCACACTAAAGACTAGATAATTGGTGATAAGAGCAAAGATGTATTGACAAGAAGTAGAGCTATTGAAGAATAGGTAAATCTATGTTTAATTTCTAAAGTTGAACCTTAAAAGTGGTTGAGGCATGCAAGGATGAGTATTGGATCAAGGCTATGGAAGAAGAACTAATGCAGATTGAGAAGAATCAGACTTGGGAACTGGTCCCAAGACCAAAGAACACAAATGTGATTGGAACTAAGTGGGTATTCCAGAACAAATTGAATGAGAATGGAGAAGTGGTAAGGAACAAGGCAAGACTTGTGTGTAAAGGCTACTCACAAGTTGAAGGATTAGACTATGAGGAAACTTATGCTCTGGTGGCAACAATGGAGGCCATTAGGATGTTTTTGGATTTTGTAGCACATAAGGATTTCAAAGTATGTCAAATGGATGCGAAGTCTGCTTTCTTGAATGGTGAGTTGGAAGAGGAAGTGTACATAGAGCAACCGGAAGGATTTCAGTTGTCAGATAAGCTAGATATGGTTTGCATGTTGAAGAAGGGGTAAGTGCAAGAAGATGGGGGGCCAAAAAGGGGTCTTAAGTGGCCATTTTTTTTTGAAATTAGGAAATACTGACCTTGGATGAGAAATTGAACATAGTTACACTCAAAATTTTAAGATGCAACAAAAATAATGTTCGTAGTGCTCTGAGTCTACTTTCTAAACTGCTATTTTTTAAAAAAATGGTATAGATTAAGGGTTCAAAAAAGGGAGCCACAGAAATTGGTGTTGTTTTTATCAAAAAAACATAACATAGTGTGTTTTGTGGCTCCCTGAAAAGGTTAACTTTTTTTTGGTATTTTTAAAATCTCTTGTGAGAAACTAGCTAACAGCATGTAGTTTATGCCTGATTTTTCTGATAATGTTTTAATGAATATTTGATTTTTTACTAAGTTTCAAAGTGGACACATCCTGAAAAATAGAATTTTGGCTGTATACCCCTATAAAGTTTGAAAACTAATTGAATTTTTTTTAAATATGTGTAGAATGGAGTCTAGTTTATAAAAATATAACTTATTTGAAATTTCAATGAACGATTAATTTATAATAATAAAAAAACCAAACACTAGTTTTTGCCCAAAAACGGACACACAAACAAAATAAATTAAAGATGAAAGGCTTAACATTGTCAAAATGTGAAAAAAATTACATCGTTAAATAGCTAAGAGAAAGCCTAACATTACCCAGGTGTTTAATTTGTTCAACCTTGAAACACGTGCAAATCTGAGGGTTAGCATGAACAAAATTGTGTGAAATCCTGTAGAATATGCAAAAACATGTCTTTGGATGTTGGGAAGGCACTCCAAGCCTTTGGGTTGGAAATCCAAAGCAAATCCCAAGCCTAAGGATTGGGATTCCCAAAGCAAAATATAACGCGAGCACGTTATGTTTTGTATTTTTTTCTTTTTTGCAAGTTTGCCTGATGTTTGCCCAATTCAACATAACACGAGTGCATTATAACGTGCTCGTGTTATGTCTCGCTTGGAATTATTTATGTTCAAAGTTTTCAAGTATGTTTGATGTATGTATATTTATGTATATATTTGTATTTATATATGTATGTATGTATGTATGTATTGATGTATGTATGTATGAATGTATGTATTCATGCTTGTATGTGTGTGTATATATATATATGTATGCATGTTTGTATGTATGTATGTATATGTATGTATGTATGCCTATATGTATGTATGTAAGGGTTTTGGGTTTAGGGTATATAAGGACCTGAGCTCGTATAGTTTTTAGGGTTGAGGGTTGAGGTTTTTGGGTTTAGGGTTTAAGGTATAGGGTTGAGGGTTGAGGGATTAGGGCTTAATTAATAGGTAGAAGGTAGAGGGTTGAGGGTTGAGGGTTACAGTTGAGGGATAATATTTAGCTTGTTGAGTGTATAAGATTAAGTGTGTAAGGCATGAGGATTAGGGTTTAGGATATTGGGTTTAGGGTTTACAATATGGATTGAGAGTATATAAGGCATAGGGTGACTTGGGTTGAGAGTGTATGGTTTAGGTTTTAAGTATAGGGTTGAGGCAAAATATTCAGGGTTTAGGGTATAAGGGTGAGGTTATAGGGTATAGGGATGAGGGTTTGTGGGTGTAAGCTTCAGGGTTTAAGGTATAGGGTTGAAGATTGAGGGATTAGGGCTTAAGTATATGGTGGAGGGTATAGGGTAGAGGGTTGAGAGTTTATAGTTGAGGGATAATGGTTCAAGGTTGAGTGGCTAAGATATAAGGTTTAGGGTTTAAGGTTGAGGGTATAAGGCATATGGATGAGTGTTGAGGGTTTAGGGCATAAGTATAGGGTAGAGGTTTGAAGGTTGAGGGATAATGTTCAAGGTTGAGTGTCCAAGGTTAAGTGTATAGGGTATAGGGTTTAAGGGTTTAAGGGTATCTAGGGGTTGAGAGTTTAGGGTTTGAGGGTTTAAAGTTTGAGGGATTAAGGGTTTAAGGGTTGAGGGATTAGGGTTTAAGGCATAGTGTGACGGTAGAGGGATTAGGAATAGGGTTTAGGGTTGAAGGTTTAAGAATTAAGGGTTGAGGCTTTAGCACTGAGGGTTAAGGGATTAGGGTTTAAGGTATAGTGTCAAGGGTAGATGGTTTAGGGATAGAGTTTAGGGTGTAAGGTTTAAGGGTTGAGGGTGTAGGATTTAGGGATAGGGTTGAGGGCTAAGGGTTAATGGATTAGGGTTTAAAGTATAGTGTTGAGGGTTAAGGGTTTAGGGTTTAGGGATAGGGTTTAGGATTTAAGGTTTAAGGATTGAAGGTTGAGGCTTTAGGGATAAGGTTTAGGGTTTAGGGTTAAGTGAGAGACCTAGATGGCTAAGGATGGATGGAGAGGCAAACAAGGAGTGACAGAGAGACGTAGAGAGGTGAGGGGAGACAAAGGTGAGAGATAGAGAGGTGAGGGGAGAGATATAATAAAATGAGAGAGTGAAGTTGACAACTTGAGGGAAAGATGGGTAGGGAGGAGGGAGAGAGGTGGAGAGTAAGGGAGATATCTAGAGATCTGTGAGAGATATACAAGTGAGAGACCTATAACCTAGGGAGAGAGGGGTGAGAGAGATAGGGGAGAGATGGGGGTGAGGTAGATAGGGGAGGAGAGGGGTGGATAAGGGTTAAGGGTTTAAGGGTTTAGGGTTTAAGGGTCAAGGGTTTAGGGTTTAAGGGTTGAGGTATTAAGGGTTTAAGGGTTGAGGGGTTAGCGTTTAAGGTATAGTGTCGAGGGTTGAGGGTTTAGGGATAGGGTTTAGGGTTTAAGGTTTAAGGGTTGAGGGTTGAGGGTTGAGGGTTGAGGCTTTAGGGATAGGGATTAGGGTTTAGGGATAAGGGATTAGGGTTTAAGGTATAGTGTCAAGGCTTGAGGGTTTAGGATTTAAGGTTTAAGGGTTGAGGGTTGAGGCTTTAGGGATAAGTGAGAGATCTAGATGGCTAAGGGTTGAGACATAGGGGAGATATCGGGTGAGGTAGATAGGGGAGGAGAGGGCTGGATAAGTGTTGAGGGTTTAAAGCTTTAGGGTTGATGGATTAGGGTTTAAGGTATAGTGTTGAGGTTTGAGGGTTTATGGATAAGGTTTAAGGGTTGATGATTTAGGGATAGGTTTTAGGGTTTGGGGATAAGGGATTAGGGTTTACGGTTGAGGGATTAGGGTTTGAGGTATAGTGTTGAGGGTTGAGGGTTTAGGATTTAAGGTTTAAGGGTTGAGGGTTGAGGCTTTACGGATAGGGTTTAGGGTTGAGGGATTAGGATTTAAGGTATAGTGTCGAGGGTTGAGAGTTTAGGGATAGGTTTTAGGATTTAAAGTTTAAGGGTTGAGGGTTGAGGCTTTAGGGATAGGGTTTAGGGTTTAGGGATAAAGGATTAGGGTTTAAGGTATAGTGTTAAGGCTTGAGGGTTTAGGGATAGGGTTTAGGATTTAAGGTTTAAGGGTTGAGTGTTGAGGGTTGAGGCTTTAGGGATAAGTGTTTAGGGTTTAGGGATAAGGGATTAGGGTTTAAGGTATAGTGTTGAGGGTTGCGGGTTTAGGGATAAGGGATTAGGATTTAAGGTTTAAGGGTTGAGGGTTGAAGCTTTAGGGATAAGTGAAAGACCTAGATGGCTAAGGGTTGAGAGATAGGGGAGAGATGGTGTGAGGTAGATAGGGGAGGAGAGGGGTGGATAATGGTTAAGAGTTTAAATCTTTAGGGTTGAGGGATTAGGGTTTAAGGTATAGTGTTGAGGGTTGAGGGATTAGGGTTTAAGGTATAGTGTTAAGGGTTGAGGGTTTAGGGATAGGGTTTAGGATTTAATGTTTAAGGGTTAAGGGTTGAGGCTTTAGGGATAGGGTTTATGGTTTAGGGATAAGGGATTAGGGTTGAGGGTTGAGGGATTAGGGTTTAGGGTTGAGGGATTAGGGTTTGAGGTATAGTGTTGAGGGCTGAGGGTTTAGGGATAGGGTTTAGGATTTAAGGTTTAAGGGTTGAGGGTTGAGGCTTTAGGGATAGGGTTTAGGGTTTATGGATAAGGGATTAGGGTTTAAGGTATAGTGTTGAGGGTTGAGGGTTTAGGGATAGGGTTTAGGATTTAAGGTTTAAGGGTTGAGGGTTGAGGCTTTAGGGATAAGGTTTTAGGGTATAGGGATAAGGTATTAGGGTTTAAGGTATAGTGTCGAGGGTTGAGGGTTTAGGGATAGGGTTTAGGATTTAAGGTATAAGGGTTGAGGCTTTAGGGATAGGGTCTAGGGTTTAGGGATTAGGGTTTAAGGTATATTGTCGAGGGTTGAGGGTTTAGGGATAGGATTTAGTATTTAAGGTTTAAGGGTTGAGGGTTGAGGCTTTAGGAATAGGGTTTAGGGTTTATGGATAAAGGATTAGGGTTTAAGGTATAGTGTCGAGGGTTGAGGGTTTAGGGATAGGGTTTAGGATTTAAGGGTTGAGGGTTGAGGCTTTAGGGATAAGCGAGAGACCTAGATGGCTAAGGGTTGAGAGATAGGGAGAGATGGGGTGAGGCATATAAGGGAGGAGAGGGGTGGATAAGGGTTGAGGGTTTAAAGATTTAGGGTTGAGGGATTAGGGTTTAAGGTATAGTGTTAAGGGTTGAGGGTTTAGGGATAGGGTTTAGGATTTAAGGTTTAGGTTTTGAGGTTTGAGTCTTTAGGGATAGGGTTTAGGGTTTAGGGATAAGGGATTAGGGTTTAGGGTTGATGGATTAGGGTTTAGGGTTGAGGGATCATGGTTTAGGGTTGAAGGATTAGGGTTTGAGGTATAGTGTTGAGGGTTGAGGGTTTAGGGATAGGGTTTAGGATTTAAGGTTTAAGAGTTGAGGGTTTAGGGTTTAGGGATAGGGTTTAGGTTTTAGGGTTTATGTATTAGGGTTTAGAGTTGAGGGATTATGGTTTGAGGTATAGTGTTGAGGGTCAAGGGTTTAGGGATAAGGTTTAGAATTTAAGGTTTAAGGGTTGAGGCTTGAGGCTTTAGGGATAGGGTTTAGGGTTTAGGGATAAGAGATTAGGGTTTAGGGTTGAGGGATTAGGGTTTAGGGTTTAGGGATTAGGGATTAGGGTTGATGGATTAGGGTTTGAGGTATAGTTTTAAGGGTTGAGGGTTGATGGTTTAGGGATAGGGTTTAAGATTTAAGGTTTAAGGGTTGAGGGTTGAGGCTTTAGGGATAGGGTTTATGGTTTAGGGATAAGGGATTAGGGTTTAGGGTTGAGGGATTAGGGTTTAGAGTTGAGGGATTAGGATTTGAGGTATAGTGTTGAGGGTTGAGGGTTTAGGGATAGGGTTTAGGATTTAAGGTTTAAGGGTTGATGGTTGAGGCTTTAGGGATAGGGTTTAGGGTTTAGGGATAAGGGATTAGAGTTTAGGGTTGAGAGATTAGGGTTTAGAGTTGAGGGATTAGGGTTTGAGGTATAGTGTTGAGGGTTGAGGGTTTAGGGATAGGGTTTAGGATTTAAGGTTTAAGGGTTGAGTGTTGAGGCTTTAGGAATAGGGTTTAGGGTTTAGGGATAAGGGATAGGGTTTAGGGTTGAGGGATTAGGGTTTAGGGTTGAGGGATCAAGGTTTATGGTTGAGGGATTAGGGTTTGAGGTATAGTTTTGAGGGTTGAGGGTTTAGGGATAGGGTTTAGGATTTAAGGTTTAAGGGTTGAGGCTTGAGGCTTTAGGGATATGGTTTAGGGTTTAAAGATAAGCGATTATGCTATGCCCTTAATATTGGTGTACATTAGGTTATGAATAGTCAGCTTGTGGCTATCTTAACTCCTAATTAAGTCATGTTATCATTATTATATTATTATTTAGTTAGATAGGTCAGACTAGGTCTTATAATAGGGGTGTGTCTATTCAACCTAAGCATAATTAGGTATATATAGGAGGATGTGAGTCTTATTTCATCATATTGTGAAGTGTGTTCTCATTGGAGATATTTAGAGGTTGCCCCCTCGAAGTGACCTGTTATTCTCAACTATTATCAAGTATTTGTAGAATATTTCATATCATCTTCCTCCATTGTACAAGTTATTTCATTACAGATTAGGGTTTAGGGTTGAGGGATTAGGGTTTAGGGTTGAGTGATTAGGGTTTAAGGTTGAGGGATTAGGGTTTGAGGTATAGTGCTGAGGGTTGAGGGTTTAGGGATAGGGTTTAGGATTTAAGGTTTAAGGGTTGAGGGTTGAGGCTTTAGGGATAGGGATTAGGTTTTAGGGATAAGGGATTAGGGTTTAGAGTTGAGGGATTAGGGTTTAGGGTTGAGGGAGGGTTAGGATTTGAGGTATAGTGTTGAGGGTTTAGGGATAGGGTTTAGGATTTAAGGTTTAAGGGTTGAGGGTTGAGGCTTTAGGGATAGGGTTTAGGGTTTAGGGATAAGGGATTAGGGTTTAGGGTTGAGGGATTAGCGTTGAGGGTTGACGGATCAAGGTTTAGGATTGAGGGAATAGGGTTTGAGGTATAGTGTTGAGGGTTGAGGGTTTAGGGATAGGGTTTTAGGATTTAAGGTTTAAGGGTTGAGGGTTGAGGCTTTAGGGATAGGGTTTAGGCTTTAGGGATAATGGATTAGGGTTTAAGGTATAGTGTTGAGGGTTGAGGGTTTAGGGATAGGGTTTAGGATTTAAGGTTTAAGGGTTGAGGGTTAAGGCTTTAGGGATAAGGGATTAGGGTTTAGGGTTGAGGGATTAGGGTTTAAGGTATAGTGTTGAGAGTTGAGGGTTTAGGGATAGCGTAAAGATTGTATATATGTTGTGGTTGATAGACTTACTAAATATGGTAATTTATTTGTCATATCTATAGAGTTTAAGGTGTTGCAAGTCACTAAATTATTTTTCAAAGAGTTTTTTAGATTACATGGGTTGCCAAAAAATATAGTAAGTGATATAGATAGTCATTTCCTCAACTTGTTTTGGCATTAAGTCTTTAATTTAACAAGAATTGAATTATCTCCAAGTACCAGTTATCATCCATAGACTAATGGATATATGAAAATAGTCAATAAATGGGTTGAGGTCTATTTACAAAATTATGTAATCGGGCATCAAAAAACTTGGATAAACTAGCTTTATTTGGGGAGCACTATTATAGTACCACATATCATATGTCCATTGGGATGAAACTTTTCAAGGATTTATATGATTATGATGCTTTATCATTTGTGGATTTGGTCATCACAGATAACAAAGTACCAGGGAAAAAAGATCTAGTTAAGCAAAGTCAAGAAATTTTTGGAATCACTCAAGGAGAACCTACAAAGAACACAAAATCAACAAAATTTGTATGTTGGTCATAGAACTAAAAAAAATTGAAGTGGGAGATATGGTATTCTTGAGGATAGAACCTTATAGATAGTCTTGCCTAAAATGGAGTGGAGTAGAGAAATTGAAACCAAGGTTCTATAGCCCTTACAGAATCAAACGATGAACTAGGGTGTTGTATATGAATTGGAATTGCCAGAAAATTGTAAGATTCATAATGTATTTCATGTCTCTTGTTTAAAAATAACACTAGGAAGTCAAATTATTCCTTCATTAGAGCTACCCCCACTGGATGGTGAAGAGAATCTAATTTTGATTCTTGAGGCCATTATAAATTTTATAAAAGGAAAGCCAAGAAATAAAACAATGACAAAATATCTGATTCAATGGAAAGATCTTCTTGAAGAGGATGCTACATAGGAGAAAGGGGTTAATTGAGTTATACTGATCATTGAATTTTTTTACAAAATAAACTATTAACAATAATTTTTGAATTGATCTCATCAAGTAAAATAAGGATTTCGTATTTATAATTAATTGTGCAAAATTATTAAAATTGTGAACTAGAGTTTGATATATATAAAAATATTCCATTCGAGATATTACAATTAACCTTTAAAGTATTTTTAGTCCAAGGAAAGTAAAATTAGGTATTCAAATCAATCAAATTCTTGCATGGTTTGAAGTATGCACTTTACTCATTATACATCAAGATTGGTGAGCATTTGTGAACACATAAATTTTATCGTGTCCTTTCATATCACAACTTGTACATCCAAAAAGAACATGGATAAATTGTAACTATGATTATACATGTTGATGATCTTGTCATGCTTGGGAGTAATGAGAAGCTAATCTCTCAAGTTGAGAAACATCTAAATAATTTATTTGGGATGATTAATCTTGATTTGTTTCTCTATTTCCCTGGATTAGAGGTGCATAAATAAAAGGTTGTGTTTTTATCTCTTAAATAAAAAATGCCAATGAGTTTCTTAAAAAAATTCAAGTTGATTGAATGCAATCCAATGGTAAAATCTATGGAGGAAGGCCTCAATCTTTCTAGGTTTGATGAATATAAAACATAAATGACACACTCTATAGAAAACTAGTAGAAAGACTCATTTATCTTAACACTCTTATAGTGAAATATTTCTCAAGGCTCATTATAGAACCTAAAATTTCACATTGGAAATCATTACAAAGAGTATTGAGATATGTACATGGTACTCTAAATTGTGGCATCAAGTATGTGTAAATTATACTATTAATTTATTCTTTAAAGCAATGCATGTCATCGCAGAAAAAATCATTTTAAGTATGTTGATAAGAATTAAAGAGAAATTGAAAGGATGGAAACTACTAGCAAACAATGTCAAAAATAAGCCAGACTTAGATAAAATATTAAAATCAGATATAGAATAGATGGGTTTCAAATATATGTATCTCTACATATATTACTTACATCAAATGAAGAAAAATGTATTTGCAATGATATGACAATTGGGCCCCCAATATTCCTCGACTTTGACAAATACAAAACATCAATTGATATCTATATTAATTAAATGTATGAAAATTGAAACAAATGAAGCAAAAATGAAAGAACACAATTGCCTTAATATGGGTTACAAATGCTCCTAATTATGGAAAACACAATCCTATTGAAATCAAATAGTTTGTAGATAAGTATATGACATGTTACATAAGCTTATTTGAAGGAAAACTTCTAAAAGTGTATTGGCATTGCCATAGAAGAAGTTTCAAAATAATCCCTACCATTAATAGTTGACATGTTGTGGTCAACATGTTGGCACTTTACAATAGGGGCCACTGACACATTGACCACAACATGCCGGTGGTTTAAGCTCTTCCCAAAAAAACTAAGGAAAGACATTACAAATACAATAGACAATAATACCTCGATTTCAATGGTTGACTAAACTATACCAAAAAATGTTAGTGAATTATTCACAACTACAAATATAGTCCCATAAAAAACTAAGAAAACATTTGTTTTAAAATTTGGGAACTAACAATGACCAAAAATAACAACAAAATTTTGTGTACTTCAATTTGTTTTAAATTTTAGTAACAGTGAACAAAAATCAAAACAAAACAAAATATTACGCTCTGTCCTGATAAAATAAAGAAACTGAAGGAAATGTCTAGGGCATATGAACATGGAGATAACATCATTTAAAGGGCATATGATCAAATATATAAAGGAATGTACCATAGAGGAAAATCGCCATGATTATTTTTTTAAAAATGATTGCAGGTTGCCGTCTTTTCTTCAGATCTGTGTAATCGTACTTAATTTTGCATCTCCTCAATTCAAGTGCTACTAACTAAGAAATACCAAGTACCGTCAATCACTCACACCATGGCTCATTTTTTCCCCTGTACTAATATTGTGTAAAATTCACTCTCTACCAATTTTGTTTATTGTATTTGTAGGTATATTTGTGCTTGTAGATAATTCAAGATTATATAGTTATTTTTGTTTGGGTTATTTTTACACATGCTTGTGCATCTGCGTTTGCCATGGAGGATGAAGAAATGGGGGAGCTTTTTATACCATGCAGAGCATGCAATCACAAATGTTTTAAAAAACATGGCAAATACCATGATAAAGAGTGCTTTAATGGGTGTGCCTCCTTCGTCAAAGTTATGCTTGGAGACTTTACACAAAAACTGGTAATTCTATACAATATTTTTCATTCTTTTATTTCCTATACACTGTTAAGAACTTGTAAAATCTCATTGTATAATGTGTTTACCATAGCACATTCCTCCTACATTTGTTTCACAATTTATAAACGAAACAGACGAACATATGGTGTTGCAAGGCCCAGGTGGGCAGGAGTGGGATGTACAATTAGGGGGTACCATAAATAAACTAGAATTTAGGCAGGGTTGGGAAAATTTTGTGAATCATCATGGGCTGGAGATTGGAGATTTTGTTGTGTTCAAGTACATATCCAAGTCATATTTTAAGGTTAAGATATTTCAAAGAACAAGGCATGTGAAAAAAATCAATGTTCTTCAGCTTATGAATACCAACATTGATACAGATAAAAGATGCCCTTCTTTTAACAGAATATGCAATTCAAGTCAACCAATGGGCAGCAAGTTGCTGAATGAATTAGTTTTTGATGGGGAAAATAACAATGATGTTGAAGCAATGGAAGAAAATCAAAATTGTAAGCCTAATTTAATTTATTTCAACTTTCAAAGCAAGTATTTGAATTGTAGCTTTACCAGGAGGATTGGTATAACAAAAACTTATTTCTATTGTAGGCCATTCTTGGAAGAACCTTGGACATTATGGACCCTCTCATCTAGAAAAGCACATGACAGTGAACTCTGCCCCTTATTTCAAATCAGAAAAACCTTTTTATTCAATGAAAATGAAGTCACAGAATGTAAACTGACCAATATGCAAACTAGTAAGATCAAATTCTCTGTCTTCTATGCTTATTCCTCTTATTTTGTTAAGAGAAGAGTGTCAAAAATGATGGGTTTAACAATCTAACATAAGGCAAAGCAGTTTTGTTATTACATTTTTCTAAGGGATCTCTAATATTCTAATTTAATTCAGTCTTCTATAATATGAACATCTACATTTGTGTGAATGATAAGCTTTAACAATAGTGTATTAAATCAATGCAATCAGCTATTTACTGGGTTAAAATAACTTAGTTTTTGTAATGGTTTGGGAATGCAAGAGTCCCCAAAAATGGGTAAATGTCCTCTTCAATTACCAAGAGAAAAAAGTTTAGTAGTTCTTGTGGATAAAGCCAGTAAACAATGGGAGATTATTTGCGTTTTTCATAACAATAGACCTACCCTAAGTGCGGGGTGGGCATATTTTGTACGTCATAATAATATCAAGGAAGGAGACATTTACATCTTTGAGCAAGTAGACAACAAGAAACATAGATTTATGTTTAGAGTTCATATAGATTCCATAAAAGAAGGATCCTCCTCAAAGAGAATGGAAAGGCATGGTAAAGATGAAGGATAAAATTATACAAGAAAAGGTCTTCATGAGGATTGTAATATTTTGTCTAAAACAAATAGAAAGGTACTAAAATGTATACTTATAGTTGTTTATTTTACCTAGTTGATGGGAAATAATATTTTGTTAAGACTTTTTAGTTATTCAATTTAGTTATTAATTATAACTTTTTTAAAGGGTAAAATAATTAAAATAAGGTTAGTTTATTAAATTATTAATTGAGATTTTTTATTGAAATGTTTATAATTTCAAATATAGTTGTGAAATTTTCATCACATTTTTTAATATTAATATAGACATCTTAAATACATTTAATAGATAAATATGATTTAGAACTATTTTATTTACTTATGAAATATTTTATTTTATTTTAAAAACTATTTTTATTTACTTAAGATTAATTTTATTTAATGAAGAATTGTATTATATTTATTTGAACATGAGGAAAAACGTGGGTTTTTGTTTAAATAGGCAAGCATAACATGCTGGCATTATTGCTTAGAAGTTTTTTTTTTAAGGTTGGCCACTTTTTAGTCCCCCAACTTTTTGCACCCACTCGAAGGCACTATATGGATTGAAGAAAGCCCCCATAGCTTGGTATGCAAGGCTAGACAGGTATTTATTATAGCAAGGATTTAATAAAGGGTTTGCAGATAGCAATCTATACATCAAAGTAAGTGGAGATCAAATTATGATTGTGCAAGTGTATGTAGATGACATAATTTTTGGTGGAAATGAAGGTATGTGTAAGAGTTTTATAGATGAGATGTAGAAAGAGTTTGAAATGTCAATGTGTGGGGAAATGAATTTCTTCCTTCGCTTACAAATCAATCAGACAGATAAGGGTATTTTCATTTCTTAGTCAAAGTATGTGAAAAAGTTGTTAAAGAAGTTTGGAATGGAAGATTCTAAACCAGTTTGTACTCCTATGGTTACTGGTTGCAAGCTGAGCAAGAATGATGAATCTCCTAAGGCTAATCAGAGCAAGTACAGATCAATCATTGGAGGATTACTATATATGACTGCTACTCGACCAAATATTATGCATGTAGTCTATCGTGTGGCTACATTCCAGGTAGATCCTAGAGAATCACATGTTATGGCAGTTAAGAGGATATTCAGATATTTAAAGGGCACTCTAGATCATGGCATGTGGTATCCAAAATATATTGACTTTACTTTAGTGCATATACAGATGCATATTGGGCTGGTTGTGTAGATGACATGAAAAGTACAAGTGGTGGTGCATTCTTTCTTGGATGCAAATTGGTGTCTTGGCTAAGTAAGAAATAAGATTCAGTGTCTTTATCTACTGCAGAGGCAGAGTATATTGCTGCAGTATCACGTTGCACATAGGTGTTATGGATGAGCCAAACCTTATAATGAGCCAATCCCCATTTTCTGTGATAATACAAGTGCCATTAACATTTCAAAGAATCTGGTGATGCATTCAAGGACAAAGCATATTTTAATTAGGTATTACTTTCTGAGAGAGAAGGTTACAGAGAATGAAGTAAAGCTTGAGTATGTGCCAACAAAGGATCAGGTTGCTGACATATTCACTAAGGTTCTTCTTAAGGATACATTTGAGTATCTCTGGGAGAAGTTAGGGGTTATTTCCCCTCCTTTGAACTAGATGCATAAGGAGGTGCATCAGTCTAGTGGATTTCAACATTCATTCTTTTCTAGACTGATGTTGGAGGCTACCTCTTAGGGGGAGTGGGTAGTGGTCATGATGATTGTTGCAGTCAGGGGGAGTAAGAGTTGATACAATTTGGTGTGCACTCCTAAGGGGGAGTATTCAAAGAAGTGAAAGAAAAAGATGTTGCAGAGCAGTAGTGAGCAGTGCAAGTGTGTGCAGTATCATAAAAAGGGAAAGTTGTGTCACCCTTTTCCATTGATGTCAAAGGGGGAGAGAGTTCATGTGAAAAAGAAAAGAATTAGTGATCAGATAGAGAGAGTAAGATGTGTAAAAGAAAGGGGGAGAATAAGAAAGAAAAGAAGTTGATGCAGAATTGTGTCTTGATGGTTTTTCACATTATGTGTTTCCATCAATGACAAAGGGGGAGATTGTTGCAAGTATGTGCTAATCGGTGTTGTCATTGATGTCAACAAGCCTGTGTTGTCATTGGTGTCAACTGTATCGTCTGTTGTTGCTGTTGTTGTTTGACTGAGTTGATATGTTGAGGATGATGTGATTGCCTTGAATAAGTGATGAATATGTCAGAAACATATTTATGATGGTTGGTTTCCAAGTTCTTTTGAGAAAATTTTATTAATAAAGGAAACAGTGTGTTGAAGCGATTGACTGGCTTAACAGAGTTGTGATCAAGTTTTGCTCTGCATTTCTTCCTAATTGGATATCTGATTGTGTAGTTTGGATATGTTGTTCAGAAGTGTTCAAAGATGTTATACTCTAGATTTTGTGATCCGATCAGTTGTGTAGAGAAATTCATGTTCACCAGTGTGCGGACAATGTTTCTGAGTTGTGCAGAAGTGTCTGGGAGAAACTATTCTGCTATGCATTTCTCTGCAAATTTGTTTCTGGCTTTAGGGTTCTAGATTCATGCTTATAAGGTCTATATCTTTCTTTAATTCAAGTGGTTCATGGTTTGGTTCTTCGCAAGTACATTTCTTAAGTTGCAGTTGATGACAGAGTATGATATAGCTGGTTAAGTAATTTGGTGTGAACTTTCTTCAGGTGAAAGATGTTGCAAAGGTTTTTTTTGGTTTTTAGGTGCTTGTGGATGTTTCTAGGTCATGTTCAAGCTTGGAGTGTGGTCCGCATGTTGTCTTTTGGTCTTGAGGAAGCGTGCACTTAAAAATTCATAGTATTAACACAAGTTTGGCTGACTTGGCTATTTACTCTAATTGTGGTTGTGCTTCATTGATTGTGAAAGCATGATGAAGCATGTAAGAGTGGATTTAGGTCTGTGCTAAGGCGTGATGGGGTCTGCATTCATTCCTTTCCTCTGTGGGAATGTTTTGGTCCAGACTAAGTTATTTAAATTTTATGGATTAAGATGTGTTTCCGACCTTGGAGAATGTTTTCAAGGTTGATGATGGCATAAATATGTGTCAAGGACTCATGAATGGGGGTATGTGCAATGGATATGATGTTTGTAATGTGAATTTGATTAGACGTCCAGTGAGAGCTTTCATGTGTTAGGCTACTAGATGCAATGAGCAGAATGTGTCTACTATTTTTTAGTATTGTTGCGAAGGTGTTGGTTGTATTGTGGTGAATATTGAGCTTCATTGGAACTGAACTCCATGCATAGGTTAGATGCAATTATATCAGTTCATCCCTGGCAGTAAGCCTCTTCTTCTTCTATCTCTTTCTTCTAGACAATGAGTCCTTTGGTAGTGAGCCTTTCTTTCTTATGGGCAGTGAGCCTTTTGTAATTCAGTATTGCTACTACTTTATATTGTGAGCTAATCCTCACCATGGTTTTTCCCTTCTTGGGTTTTCCATGTAAAATCTAGTGTTGTCTTGTGTTTGGTGCTATTATGATTCAATTTATGTTATTTGCTTTTCATGCTTAATAATCATAACAAGTTTAAAGGTTAATGTGGATCTGAATGTTTGTGAGGGTTTGAAATTTTTTATACAACTAATTCACCCCCCCTCTTAGTTGTCTTGTGCATTCAACATAGTCAATATATGTCCTCAGATTCAATTAAATGTTATGTAACACTTGATAAACCATTCCATTCACAATCAGAAGCTTAGCTCTACAAATCCACTCAATCAAGCAAGCAACCACCCCTATGACTAGACTCAAAAAAAAGCCAAACCCCTGGCTATTTAATATTAAGACTTTATCTTAGATTAGCAAGTCAACAAACTTTTGATGTATTAAATTTTTATAGATTACTTACAATTGGAACTTAAGACTTCTTATAAAGTTCTATAATTTTCTATTGACCTAACTGCTTTCAAACTTATATGGCATTTTATATAAATTACAAATGATTGCACCTCCTTTCAGTGCAAGTGCTAGTTCTAATCTCTTGTAGTTTACCGTATGCATATAAGTATTAATTTATTTATGACCCAAGCATGTAAATTAAGTCAAGAATGACCATGTATTCACATGAAATAATTACCCTTAATTTTTGTATTAATATTAAATTATTATAGTATAAAAACATTTTTAATGTATTTTATTTTCATAATTTGCTATAAAATTCATTAGATACTTTCATTGCGAGATGGGCATGATAATGGTTGAAATGAAATATTTAGCTGAATGTATGAGGGGTATAAATAAATAGGGGTATAAAAATATCATTAAAAAATAAGCACCTAAGATATATGGTAAAAAGATAGATATTTTAATAGGAGTTGCATACTAGGAAGGGGTATAAAAACTAAATATATAAGGATAGAAATAAAAACTAAGGGTATTATTTAAGTTTCCATGATTGAAGGTGAGATAGGGTAACTTTACTAAGTGAATCACCCAAGCACATACCATGGTTAATCAAGAATCACTAGGGGTTAGGAAGAGAAACACAAGGAATACATAACATAAAGCTAAATGCAAAAAACATTGAAAATAGATTCTATAAAATATTAGATTTGAGGTAATATTAGAAAGAAGATGTGCTAAAATGTTGCAAAGTGCATTGATTGGCATCCAAATGTGAGATTTAATAAAACTTGGTTTAAGAAGATTTTAGGTCTAGGATTTTCTTTTACTTACCTTAGTTCAAAAACCCAAATGCAAAGAAACTTTAAAACACAACATAAAAATATTGTTAGGAATTGCATGCAGAAGATATCAATTAAATGCAAATAAAGATTAAACAGAGGAAAGAAAGTACACAGAAATAATAACAGCGAGAGATAATTTTTAATGTGGTTCACCCAAACTCGGGCTACATCCACCAACAGAGAGTCCAATACTATTATCCAATAAATCAAACTGATTACAACCAGCAATCCTTGCAACTCAATGCCGCTGCAAATGCTATAATACAATATCAAAATCTTGCCCGTAACATACATCCCAACCGCTTATAACAAGCTTTTTGGAAGCTTTTAGAATTAGGGTTTTACAATGTCATTTTTCTTTTGTTGGTTAACAAAAAATTAACAACCGACTCCGAATGGGCAAAAAAGAGGGAAAAAAATTTAACCTTACCTTACCATGGGGGTAACACTTTAATTAAAAGCTAGACCTCAACCTAAATAAAAACTTGTTTGAAAGATATATCATGTCTAAAATTCATTGGAAGACAAATTGACTAAAAAAAGTAGAGATTTACCTCTGATACAAACTCATATCCAAAATACCTTAAAATCCAGTTAAATCTCATTTTGGGTCCAAATATCTATTGGAGGCAAAAATTTAAAAATGAATTGTGATATGCTCTAGGATGAATTTGGATACATGAAGATTTATCAAATGGCATTAAAGCAAGGATGAGCTCTGAGTTGGATATGCCTAATCACAACAAGTATTTAAGCTAGATACAAAAGTTGATTGAACCTAGGTTAAAGACCATTTATGGTTCAAAAGTGAATTGGAGACCAAATGATTCAAATGAAAGGATTTCTATTGGGAAATAAAAATAAATGCAAAAAGGGGTTTACCAAAAGCATATAAAAATTGAGTAATCTAGAAACAAATGGGATAAAATTGTGACAAAATTAAATGTGATAAAAAGTAAACAATATATAAAGTAGATCAAGTATGAGATTTTAAGAAAAATAAGGTAAGAAAATACAAAAAAATAACATAGATAACCAAAAATGGTTGCAACTCTATAAATTAGGCATGTGGAACACCAAAGAAGCTCTGGTGCTTTTCAATGTTGCCCCTTCTTTAAAAAAGTTTAGTATTTCACTTGGTAGGCCATGGCTTGAACATATAAAAATTATGTTTTATGGTATACATCAATGACTTAAATATGTGCATGAAGAAAGAGTTACATTAATTAGTACTTTGGGTTGTATCATTTTTCCTCTTAAAATGGATTACAAAGAAGTTCTAGTGCTTTTCAATGTTGCTCCTTCGAAAAAGTTTAATATTTCACTTGATAGGCCATGGCTTGAACATATAAAAATTGGATTTCCTATTATACATCAATGACTTAAATATGTGCATGAAGGAGTTGTTACCACAATCCTCCTTGATTCATTTACTTTGGAGACTTATATCCATACTCCCAAGGAATCAACACATGTAAATGGAGAGGTTTTCCATAAAAAAGGAAAAGAAACCATTATGAGGCCAAAAACATAGGAGCACATGAAGTTCTCTTCATTGCCTCCCAAGTTATGTCAAGAAATGAAAGTGAAGCATAATTCTTGTCATCCACCACAAGAAAAACAAGAACATGTAATTTATCATCCCCCATTTGTTCCAAACAAAAGGAAGGTTCCATCCTTATCAACAAACAAAAAAAAGTTATATTTAGTACTTCCCTTGCTACATCTAAAGGACCATCTACTATTTGGGTACCAAAGACCAACAATAATGTCAAGCAAGATCCATCTCTAAAGTCACAAGAACAATGGATGCAAAAAGGGAAAGCACCTATTCCAACTATATTTCAATCACTTTTATTGAAAGTACCACTTCATATAATGATGAAAGCCACTCACTTGAGGTTGATTCCAAGGAACATAATTATGATCAAGATGACTTAATGGAAGATGATTCTTCCAACATTGTTGGCTGATATTTTGGAGTTTCCATGTTCTACATATTTACACACGTACATTACTTTATTTAGATGGTGTCTCCCACTTAGAAGGCATATTCTTTATGGCATTTGCCACATTTCTACTATAATGATGATACTCTTACATGATTATCCATACGATTCTAATGATTATGGTTTAGCATTCTTGATTACATGTCTCATTAATATGATATTATCTTGTGATGATCACATAATCTTCTATGATCTTTTTTTATACAAGAGTGTACCATACAATTTGAATATTTTTTACACTTAAGTCATCTCACAACAACTAATTGGAAGGAGTCAACTTGCACCCATTTTTAAATTTGAAAAATTTTGGAGTTGTAAGAGACCTAAAATGATTAACAGATAAGATTACAGATAGAATCCAACTCTTAAATATGCAAAAATAAATTGATATTATTTTACCAACTTTCACACAAAAATATATTGACATATACAAACAAAGCCAAATTCAGTGAGAAAATATTTTTTTAAAAAAAATTGGAACAACTGTAAATCAACTATACATAATTGCAAGACCAATCTATCCTCCCATATGTTTGTGCTCTATATTAACATTTGTTCATGAAATATGGTGGCAGGCCATTCAAGGGGAGAATTCCCCTTCCACGAACGCTGCTGTTAATGACACCCCCTGCTCAGGGCTCTCCTCAATCAAACGAATTCTAACACTGAATGCCTCCAAGCATTGTGAAAGTCTGTCATTAGACGGCCGTATGAGCGGAACAGAAACAGCTTTTAGGGCACTCAATTTCTCAAAATCGCGCTCCCTTGCGTACTCCTCTGCGATTACCAGAGCAATTTCCGTCATCACAATTTTCTTCTTGAGAAACAGATAATAAGATAAACCAAGTCAAACAGAAACAGAAATTTGGTGAAATATATCCAGGCTTTTCTGTCCTCCATGCTAGGCTCACAATTGAAAGGGGCAGACAGGATATTTCTGCTAGTTAACGGGAAGATTCCGGGTCACAACCTCGCGACATCCGAGAAGAATCTGTAGCTAACAAGCAGAAGCCCTGCGTCCGCCACGTGTTTCAACGCGGGATTCCATCGTTTAAGGTTAAGGGAAGGTCAAAAACCTGGTTCGGTGATACAATGAATACAACATGGTTCTTGTGCAGATCTTGGGAAAATAAAATGTTTGTATTGATGGAAGAAAAACTTGTCTGCTAACCTGAAAAGTGTGCCGGCAGTTTTCAGATACAGGAGAATGTGAAACCGTGTGCACTGTGGCCGCGTGACGCGTCAAACCAGTGAGCCTATAGCAAAAAACTCATCGTTAAGAATGGTGAATAATGAAATCCCCTATGTTGAAGACATAAGCCAAAACATATTTCATGTTCTACCTTCACTCTTAGACATAGTCCTCATCTTAACTCATCCTTAAAAGAATGGTCAATAATGAAATCCCCTATGTTGAAGACATAAGCCAATACCACTATTTCAATAGTAAAAGTAATTTAGACCATTATGTTCACTTTGAAAAAAAAAACAAAAATGCAAGGACATCATCAATAAGCTGCAACTTCTTAGGGATGGTGTAGGTAAATTCAATGATGAAACTATTAACCCTCTTGAGTTGTCAATGCTCTCCATACCCTCCAATTGAGTACATTCTATAATATGAATATGCTCAAGGAAATTGGCCAAATAATGAATGAATCCTTTCCTCCTCAAATCCAAACATCCTCTTCAACAAATTTTTCCCTCTCATCCCTCCATCATTCCTACTCTCCTTACTCCTACTTTTTATCATTTACCTCCCCTATTGCCCTTTCTCAATCCCTCACTCTTCTCATGTAGGACCCATCATCCTATACTTATCCCCAATCACACTCTTATCCTTTCCCATTCCTTGTCTCCCAACTCAACTTGAACCCCTATGTCACCAATTATCCTCTACATGCTCCTCTTACTTAATCCCTTCCTTACAATCTTCCTATTACGTTTCCTCATGAGTCACTACATCACCTATATTTCAACTTGGATATTATTTCTCATTGGCTATTGTTAGAGATGAGTTTGATAATGACAAAGGGTACTCCCCCTAAAACACACTCAGACACAATAACACTGTAAATATGCCACAAACTATTCAAATTATATTCATGAAAACGTAATTACAACATGCAATTACCAACATGCAAAGGGTCTCCAGACCGCATGTTACAGCGACATGGGTTGTATTACAATTGAAAACGTAAATATTTTCTAACTCTAAAATCCTGTAAGCTGGAGCTCGAAACTGCTTTTCAAAAACTGCCTCCATCTTCCTCGCTCTGCCTTCTTATCCTGCCTTTCCCCTTACTTTCCGCTTTCCTTCTCCTATTCCGTTTGGGAAAGTCTTATCCCTTTCTGGCACCCAAAGAGTCCAGTTGTATCTTTCTCGCTCAGGAAATTTTAAATTTTGAAATTTGGTAACACAACTTCTAGAAGCCATAACTTCTGAATCAAGCGTCTAATTGACAAACCGTTTGATGCATTGGAAAGCTTGAGAAATATCCCTTTTGGAATATTTTGATTTTTGGGCTTGTACGGGGCCTCTAAGTGCCTCAAATTTGACTTTGAAACTTTTATTGGGGGGGGAGGTTTGAAAATAGAAACTTTAATATCTCTCAAACCATAAATGATATTGAGATGATTTCTTCATTGTTGGTTTAATTTTACAACTCCGCTTCTTGAGGTAAATTTTTAGGTCCATACATATATAAATGCAAGTTTGCTAAAAATAACATATTACTATTTTTAGATTTCTGAAAATTTTGACTGTCTTGAACCACTAAGGATGTCAACCCGGGCTCCAACACAACTAAACAACAAAAAATATTTTTGGGTGATGTAAGATTGTCCTTACACCACTGGATGCTCCTGCATTAGATAAGGCCTCAATTGATGGTAAACCCTAATGACCCTTTCTCTCAACCTCCAAGTAGACTTGATTAAAATATTGTTGAATGGTGAGCCACGTGCACTTGAAAAGTCCATCTAGTAGCCCATTAAAATTAGGTCTTTTTATAATCGACAGATATAAAAGAGTTCTCAAGTTCTTTTAGTAATAGCAACCTAGCCAAATGATGTCTCAAATCATTAGCTCAATCTTAATAGGGAGACAATTGGAAACAATAAATTATCCAACTCTTTATTATGATATCATCAATTGGATCATCCATGAACAACTCTTTGTAGTGTAGGAGAAACACATTCTTGATTTGAATAGAGGAGGAGAAAATTTTACTCAAAGCATCTTGAATAGACATAATTATTTCCCTTTTATGTTTATGTTTACATATTTAAAGAAAAATTTGAAATCCTTGACACTATTTTTGTTCTAACTAGGGTTAGAGAAAATATATGCTCTTTTACCTCTATAAATATCAATCTCATATAAACCTGTAGACATCAAAAATTGACCTAAGTTATCCTTCATCCAAAGATTTAATTAATTTTAATTAATTAAGTAAATCTTACCTTTTATACCATATTTCCTAAATAATAAATTCAATTTATTTATTATTTATCTATAAACCCAAACACCTCCTGAAAAATAATAAATTAAATAAACTTAATTTATTATTTTGTCCAAACCTTTTCGTAAAACCAAAACCCGTAAAATACCTACCATTCTATTAAAAACCCGTTCAACTAACTTTTACCCATTCAACTTGCCAAAACAATTTTCACCAACTGTTATAAAACCTATCTCATTTTCCATTTTCCACCCCCCGGCAACATTTACATTGGAGTTATGCTAATATTCTGAGCAACCACATTTCAATATTTCGGTAACATCTATTTTATTTGGATTTCAATAATTTTTATCATTGTCGTTTGTGTTGCACTGAATATAGGTTTAGGGTTTGCATATAATTTTCAAATCTTTCAATAAAATCTATATTTTGGCTGCAAACAATGGTGAACCTGATGTGAACATGCCCTTTTGTGTTTTGTTAATCTATCACTTTGCAAGTATTTTTGGTGAGTTTATGAAGGTTTCCTCCTGGCTTACATTTGCTTCCACCATTGGATCCAAAGCAGCTCATGGGGCTTTAATCTTCAGCTGGCGGATCTTATTTTTGTTCATTGGACAAAGGGGGTTTTGGGTGAAACTCCTTAACGGTTATCTCGCTAACAGCTAGTGGTTGTGGTAACGGTGTTTATCAGGATTAAATCTTCTTTAATCTCCAGTTTTACATTGTGAATGTCATGATTAAATATTTCTCTCAATAATAATTCTGAGTGCCTTGAATTAAAAACTATGGGTTCTACTTTTGAAATTTCACAGCATTAACATTTCTCTTTAGTGTGGATGTTACCATCTCCGTAACCGTTATTGGGTTTTGGCGTGTTTGTTATTCATTTTGTCATAACATAGCGGGTGTAGGTTTCTGAAACAAATTAGAAAGTTCAATTTATCATTTCTGTGGATATCACATTTTCTTAATGCTTGTTAATTGCTTCGGTTTCCAAACATAACTATTAAGTTTGCTAACAATCTTGTGATGTTTTCTGGTAAACTGTAGCTATTTACATTGTTAACGATCGTTGTTATCCGTTAACTTTGATCTTTATCGGCACCGGTGTTGATGGTTAGGGTTATTATAGTTGTAACTTTCTATTTTGATGATGCGTGTGAAGTCTTGTGTAACCGTCAGCATTAACAATTATGTATTCAAGAGAATAGGCGGTTATTGCAGACATATTTAGTTGATAGCCTTTTATATGTGAGATTATAGTTCTTGGATGTCTCACGCCCTAAACAAACTTCACACTGGAAAATTTATTAAACTCTGGCCATTTTTATCATTGTGTTTTTTTTCAAACTTCCTATAAAATGCAAAACAATTCACTGGAAATTCACTAAACTCATTGGTTGTCCTCACGCAAACTAGATGGCTGTTCCTATCGGCGTATTTCATGAATATCTTGAAGTGTAAAAGGAATCATTGTTTCTAATTAGCGTATTCCTTAAACCTCCTATGGATGCAATTACATTGGTTGCTTCATTATCGGCGTATTCCAAGAGTATCAGTTGTTTCTGAAAGTTTGCTGAACCTCTTATGGGTGTGAAAGTTGTAGCTGGGTGGACTTTCTTAACTCGTCAGTTATTTCCTATCTGCGTAATCCTTGGATTCCAGTGAATGCAATAAAATTCATGCTGGGTAATTTTCTAAACTCATCTATTGCTCTTACCAGCGTACTTTTTTTACAACGGCTTTTTTAAAAATTGTTCACTATTCCTTAAACTCATTGGTTATTACTTTCAGCATATTCTTTACTGGTATATTTTTCAAACTTGGCAATTATTTCTATCACCGTATCCTTGAACATTCTACCGTAAACAAGTTTCTTGTATGAATTCTTTTTACCGCGTGAGACACTGTGTAGACATTAATTTCTTCTACTGCATGTTTGACATAAAATTCTCTGCAGCATGAGACAGATTTCTTGAGTAAATTTCTTTCATGGTTGTTTGAATAAGCTTTTAAAAGATATTGATTGAATCATTATACAAGTCTTAGAATGGCTTAAGTTTTGGGGGTTGGAAAGTTTCACGCCAAATGTTTGTATTGCTGATGTTTAGTGCAACAATGATGTTTACTATAAACCCTAAAAGTTGTTATTGATATCTTTTGTTTTAATTATGATAATCATAGTTGTGGTATTTGTTTTCAAATTTGCCTCTCATAAACGGTGAACATCAATAGTAGTTGGGCAGTATTTAAACCATGAAATCATTGATCATTAGTATCCAGTATTACATTTTTTAGCCATTGTACTCAAAACCGCGACATGGGAAGTATGGAGATCAAAACCGTAACTGCCACAGTATAACTGCCAGAGAAACCATTTTCTCATGACAAGGAGAAAATTGAGTTTGCAAATCACCAGATTGTCCTTTTTCAGCCCCTGGAGGCTATTTCATGTAAACAGGCCTAACTTTGTCATTTGTCATCGAATTTTCATGTTTTTGTAGGTGTCGAAAAGTTAATTCAGAGAACTACATCACGGTGATCTCATATTTTCTGGTATAATGCTCTGAAATTCAATCATTTTCAAAAACATCAAACATTTTCTTCTTGTTGTGCACTAACATTTTTTGTGTGGGTTTTTGCAGGATTGTTTTGTCTTGTCCTAACATTTTCTTGCAGCATTACGCCTATCAAAGACAATTTTTTCAAAACTACTAATCAGTGTGTTGTAGGATCGATCGTCAAAGAATCTAATCTTGAAACATCGTGTCTTCTTTTTATAGATTAGATCACATCATAAGCAAGGGTTAAAATTAACAAGTGTTTGCGATGTCTTGTGGATTGCAATTTTGTCATTGAATGCGTATGCTCTTCTCTTGCATCATTTGGCGATCTTGAGAATCAAAAGCATTCCTTTGACATTTTGTATAACCACCCACACATTTGGATTTGGAATTAAAAATGAACCCCATGCGAGTGTGAGGCAAAGGCGTTGTGTATGCTCTCTCCTTGCATTTCATGTGATCTGGGAGATCAAAAACAACGTGTTTCCTTTCTTTTGTCATCCTTAGAGTGGGCTTGCTCTTGAGACACATCCGCAAGGAGAACTCATTTGCAACCCCAAGCGGTACTTTCGTCTGGTCCGCTATATAAATTGAGGATAAGGCGAAAGCCAAGTCTAACCGGTATTAGTGCTTACCGTACAGTGCTAGCTCAAAAGGAGGCGTACCTTTATGTATATTAAACTCCTAGTAGGGTTAGTCAAAGCCTTTAGTGGCTTGTTGGACGCTCGTAAGGTGCCGGTCCCCCAGATATTCACTAGAACCCTTTTGTGTAGTGGCCAAAAACCCTCTACTTGTTGATACAGGAGGAAACTCTGTAGCCGTCCCATATTTTTGCAGCTTATGGCAGAGATAGTAAGGTACCTCAGGATCTGCGCATCCTAGGACCTGGAACTTGGTGTGCCTGAGAAGTGAGTGCACTGTAAGGGGGAGCCCGTGCCCCAAGTTCCTGGAGCTATACACCATAAGTAGGCGTGGCTGGGTAAAACCAAGTGGGAACTCAACAAGTATTGTCCTTTCCAAGCCTAGGATCGTGCATGTTTACAAGTGTTTGCAAAACATCAAAGTGTCATCAAAAACAACCAATCAAATTGTTGTGTGTCTTATATGATTGTGTGTGCTTGATCATCATCATCACTACAACTTGTCTCCTATATCATCAACTTGACTTTTAAAATTGAGAACCTATCATCCTTTTGTGTCACATCTCAAGTGGAACCTTGTCACTTTGAATCCTAAGGAGCTCTTTCAATTGATCCATCTATTTCCCACCTAATTCATTTCCCACCTAGTCCAATCCTTATTCTTTAACGTCAAAATGGTTGTGACGATCAACAAATCTAGGACAAATCAAAAACCAAAACTCATACTCCGCGGAGGCCCTCCTAGATATAATAATGATGAGAATTTGGTAGATCATGATGCATATTTTGATACCCATGAACCATATATCTCTCCATTTTGGCCTCCACCAACATCACTATCATCTCAAGAATATGAGGAAATACAAGAGCCTCGACATATCTATGATGATCATTATCCACAAGAACATTCCTATCATCACAAAACAACCCAAGATTTTCCTTCCATGCCCTCAACCTCACAAAATTATAATCCTACCCAGGTCTCAACCTCGACATCCATTAATCCCGAAGTCCTTCAGTTACAACAACAACTCGCTCAATCACTACAACAAGAGGCTGATCTTAGATTTCAATTGGCACAACTATCACAATTATCTTCGCAATTTTGACATCCTACCATGTCAACACCCCAACTCTATGAGTCATCTCCATCCATCTCATACAAATCTTTATCACAACCAAGCTACCACTCATATCAACCCAACACATCTATACCTCAAACCTATTCAATAAAAAATTTACCTCAAACCTCACAGGTCCAGATCCCTACCCATGCTTCATCTTCACACATACCAAGTCCCCTCACCTTATATCTTCAACAACAAAGCCAAAAAAAACAAGCCCTCCTTTAACAACAACAAATCTTAGCCCAAAAACCACGACCTTCATTTAACTCATCATCCACCATACCTTTATCCATGCAACAACAACAAATTCCATCTAATTTCAATCCTAATCCATTGGCCCCCCAGCCTTCTCATTCATCAATCCCTTCGTTACCTTCACCACCATCATCCATACAACATCAACAAATTCAACCTAAATTCTATGAGTCACCCCCATCATCATGCCAACCTAGTCCCTCCACATCAACCAATCTCATGAATATTCCTCAATATCCATCTCAAAATCCTCCACAACATGAGCATGAGTCCGCAAGTCTTTTTAATGATACTCTTGATAAGGGAGACACCACCTCAAGTTTGGAATCATACACCAATCCATTCACTAGTCCTCATTCATCCGTCTTTATGGAACCTCCATCATATAATCCTTCCAACCTTCCAAATCCTACTCCATTAAGCCAATCCCGAACACCCTTAAAGTCTAAACCATCAATTTTTCCACCTAAACCCAATCCTATGATCCATCAACGAAAACCTGATCCTAATCCCACTCCTATCACGCCTAATCCCATTATCCCTCCAGTGCATTCTAATCCTACACCTTCCATCCTTATTATCCATCCATTATATTGTGCATCCACTCGTATACTAATGAAGGATGTGATGCATTGGCTACTAGCAAGGAATCAACCACCATCCTCATGCCATCAAATCCCTATCCAAGAACCTTTAAATGTCATGCCTATTTCTCCAATCCCATCTTCTAGTCCACAAATTATCCAAGAACCTTCAAATGTTCTTGAAGATCCACCTGCCATAAGCCTAATTCACTCTCCACCATACATTGAATCTATCCAATAAACCTCCATTCCTATCCAAACTCAAGATTTATGTCAAGGGTCAAACCTAAAGCATGATCAACCTTGCCCCTTACCAAATCAAGATCAAAGCTCTTCCTTTCCACCTATTCATAACCTATATCTTTTCTATGATCAAGATATTATCTGTGATCAAGAGCTTCTCACTCCTTCCACTCACGGTCCCAATACTATTCATGTTCAAGAAACCTCCACCATTCTTATCCATCATCCCACAATATCCACTTCCCTTGATGAGACACTTGGTCCTCACAAGCACATAGATAATCAAACAAATACATTGAATCTTCATGAGTATAATGAGCATAATCAAGATCCTATTGCTCCTTCACCATCTCATACTGATACCATTTCAAATCCACCATCATGTCCTATTGTTCTTACTACCTTCCTAAATGAATGTTCTTCCCTAGGAGGGCAGCAACCTGTATCTGCCACCTCATCCTCCTCATCCAATAAGGAACCCGTGTCTTGTATCCTCAAAAATAAGCATCCCATTGCACATCGTATGTTCCAAAACATGAATTATCAAGGTAAAGGCTTAGGCCTTCATGAGCAAGGTAACTTGGAACCCATCCATGTCAAAGTCTCCCCAAAACCGTATGGTATTGGTTATACACCCCAAGGTAAGCAATCTCAAGATGTTGGTACCACACTCCCACCTCCTAAATCCACTCCATCTAAGCCCAAACTAGGTGCACCTCATCGCACTCATAAAACATATGTTTCCATTCCTCCTCCATTATCCTACAAACCCAAATAGCATGTGACCATTCATCTTCCTCCATCCACTTTACCTCCACTTGTACCAACTCCTAACATTCCTCCATCCACTTTACCTCCACTCCTTCCAACTCCTAATATTCCCATCCTCCAATCTCCTTATTACTTTAGCGAGAAATCCATTCATACATCCCATTCCCATACATCCCCTACAATTCCTAATCATGATCAACAATTGCACACATTGAATACACATGAAGCTAACCTAAACACCCCTATGGGATTCAAAAATAAAAATTTGGATGTCTCCACCCATAAAGCAAAAAATCCCAATAATCCTCATGCCATATGGCACAAATGCAAAGAATCAAAGCAAAATCAAAATTCAAAAATGCTACCCAAGTCCACATCTCAAAAGGATAATTTCAAAACCAAAATGGTTTGGGTCCCCAAGCAAAAAATACCTAGTTCAAATAGATCATCCACAATTCTAAAATCCCAAATATGCTGCTCCCTATCACAAAATCCTAAAATTCATAAGTCCATTTGGGTTCCTAAAGACCTAAATAGAAAAATCCTTAAGATAACATCTCCATTACTCCCAAATCCCCCTTCCAAGCTTCAAAATCTATTTCAGTGTGTGCAACCGTTGGTCTTGGTTCCCTTCCATTCCACAACATTCCCACATACCTCCATCTCCCCATCTTCCATCTACTATCCTACTTATTTCTTCCATCATGTCCCTATGGTCCATGCTTTTGCATAAGTCCTTCATATCTATCTATTTATCTCCATCCTACTTCACTATCCTTCTATCCTAGTCCACATCATAATCGGCTACCCCTTATCATTCCTTGCATGAACCTTTCATAATCCACATCAAAATCCATTCCCTCTCATGCAAATTCCTTACCAACATCTATGAGCATAACAAAATTTGACATGGTCTATGAGTTATCCATCCTAGGACATTTCTATGGGAATAAAATGAGTCCCCATCTATTCCATCTGACTATCCCCTACCTAAGTCAAAAAAAAAAAAAATCAAAATAGTAAAGAGAAACCATTTCATCCAATGGTGAAAACCTGGTAAACATGCGCCTTGGATAAGTACCATGATGAAAACCTGGCAAACAGGCATCATGCGTAGGTGATTATCTATGTGCTTTACACCTGGGGGCATGTTGTCACATCTATCGCATCTCATATCCTATCTAGCCATCGCATATCCTATCTTATCTTGACATTCTTATCCATCATATCTATCATACCTTCCTCATTGCACTATCCATCTATATTCCATTCCTTTTGATCTTGATAAGAGTAGGGGCATAATGTTGAAAATGTTTTTAGACACGTCTTGTCATACTCCCAATTCCATCCATCTATTTCTAAAAATATCCTCCATACATCCATCCACTACTAATTCCATTCGTCCCTTTCAACCATTATCCCTATCATGCATCCTAATCAGCATCACCCCATTGAATCCTAAGGCATAGCTAGAGTGGGGTTAGGTTATTCCTATGCAACGTAGTCTTTGGAGATCACATCCTCAGTTCCTTTCATCCATATTTAGTTCAATTCATCCATCTATCATATATTTCCCATTCATCGTCCTTCTATCCCTAATCCATACATATTCCTACCTTTATCCTATTGCCAATTCTTTTATCCATCCATACTCCTACCTTTATCCTATCGCCCATCCTCTTACCCATTCATCCAATCTTTTTATCTATCACATTCACTATTGTTCATCTCCATTCATTAATGATCCTTGCCTTGTGGTTTAGTTTTCCCTTGTCATTGGTATCTATTCAAAGGCTATCTACATACAATCCCATGCCAAAAATCCAAAAAAATCATACCATTTGAAAAGCCAAAAAATCACAATATTTCCAAAATACAAAGAAAAAATCAAATATCCAACAAAAATCAAATCAATTACATGCAAGTATCCTTCCATACCAATCAATGTCAATCAATCAGGTCAAATTATCCAATCACATCCACGGTCTTGTTCCTAGCCTTGTTGTGGACCTAATCAATCATCATCATCAATGGGATATATCGTTCCCAATCCTAGTGTTGTTCTCGGGATATATCGTTCCCCTAGCAACAACACAATCCTCACGTTGTTCTCAGGATAAATCGTTCCCACATCAACAACGCTATCAACCCAATCCTCGCATTGTTCTTGGGATAAATCGTTCCCACATCAACAATGCTATCAACCCAATCCTCGTGTTGTTCTCAGGATAAATCGTTCCCACATCAACAATGCTATCAATCAATCATCATCATTATCAACATCAATCAATCTACTCGATCATTGGTTTTCAGCTTGATAGGGGCAATGCCTTGTTTGTTTTTGCATCATTTGTGCATGCTTGCTTGCTTGCTTGTGTGTGTTATCTTTTCATCATGCATTTGAATCGCATCCATATCATCCCAGCTAATATTCATATCTTGTGTATGTTGGAATAGCTTTTTGCATTATCTTTTGCATCTAAGGTCGTATCATACCTTTTGTGCATTCAAACTTAATGCTTTAAGTTTACTTCCTCATACGTTAGACAAGTTGTATTACGCTGGGGCAGATGACACATCGTCACCATGGTCATTATACCTTGGTGCATAACGTCAGGTGCTATATCAAACATCAGGTTGCTCAAAGTTTACTCAACATAACTCTACTTCCGTCCGTCCATTTCCTTTTTCAAGAGCCTATCCATCTCCTTCGTCCCTGCATATCCTCTTGAGGGGGCATTACCTACCAATGCTTCATTTCTATAAGCCCCGTGTGATCCCCAGCCTACCCAATATCTAAATCCAAAATCTATGTTTTATTCTTCTTTGAAACGACATTGCTTTTGCAATGTCATCTCAAAGAGGGGCAAAATGTAGACATCAAAAATTGACCTAAGTTATCCTTCATCCAAAGATTTAATTAATTTTAATTAATTAAGTAAATCTTACCTTTTATACCATATTTCCTAAATAATAAATTCAATTTATTTATTATTTATCCATAAACCCAAACACCTCCCGAAAAATAAATTCAATTTATTTATTATTTTGTCCAAACCTTTTCGTAAAACCAAAACCCTACCATTCTGTTCAAAACCCGTTCAACTAACTTTTACCCGTTCAACTTGCCAAAACAATTTTCACCAACTGTTATAAAACCTATCTCATTTTCCATTTTTCACCCCCTGGCAACATTTACATCGGAGTTATGCTAATATTATGAGCAACCACATTTCAATATTTCGGTAACATCTATTTTATTTGGATTTCAATAATTTTTATCATTGTCGTTTGTGTTGCACTGAATATAGGTTTAGGGTTTGCATATAATTTTCAAAACTTTCAATAAAATCTATATTTTGGCTGCAAACAAAACCTTTTAGCCACAACCACCCCCTTTAAGCAATTATCATTTGAGGGATGGACTAAGAGAAGTTCATCAAGAAGAGGATCCTTCCCATAATGTATGCACTTGGATAAAATCATTCTCATTCACAATTTATTGATTGGTTTATACTTTGACTACACCTCAAATGACAATGAGAAGTGTACCTAACTATAGTATTGGACAAATAACAAACTCCTTCATTTAGATTGGGTTATAGTGGGGAAACTTAACATGATGAAAAGCAATAATGATAGAAATTAGCCAACTAATATTAGATTGTTTCGACGTCAATTGCAATTATTTTTTAACTTGTCTTTAAATATATACTAGATGTCAATCTTTTATAGGATGTCATGTTAACATTTACTTTAAAATGTTAATCATGAATAGAACATTGCAAACATATATCATCAAAAGTTCTTGACTACATTAAAAGGGAGTAGGTATATATATGTTTTGTTAGAAGAAGGGACATATTATCACATAAACAAAATAACAATTTAAGGTCTAGAGTCTCACCCCCTTAAAAAATATTTAACATCATTGACTAAAAACATAAGACATGTGATTTAGCAAGGATTATGTGTAGAATTGTTAGTGTTTTATGATTCCACCAAACTCATCCCTTATTATTGTACCTCAAAAAGGGGTTTGAACCTTGATGGATGACATAATCACATGATATATCATCACCCTCACACATTATGCTCAACCAATTAAACTACAGAATTTAATTTAAAAAAATGTATTAGAAAAAAGTATGAAACAACTAAACATTTTTTTTACTTATAAAAATAATTATTCCCGCATCCCTAGTATGGAAATTGTTTTAAAATGGTTGTTGTAATTTGGCCCATTGGCTTTGTTCGACAAGGAATGAAGATACAGGGGGAGCCCGTTTTTCAAGACACTGCCAAAACCACAACATTAAAAAACGCCGCCCCTGCATTGAAAATAGAAGCCCATGGTTTCTCTTTTTTTTTCCGTTTATAAAATGACCAAATCCATTGTTTCATCACTTAACGGCAAAGGTTGAAACATATTTCAAAGCTATTTGTGATTTGTTTACGGCATTTAACGGAATTAGCGATGGCAGACGGAAGTGATGAGCAGCAGAGGAATGATACGCCCGCAACTGTTTCTACACATCTCATTCTTCGCAATCTAACAGATAAGTCGGTTTCTTGGCGTGATTTTATCTTGGGAGGATCTCAGATCTCCAATGAACTTAGAAGAACGCTCTTTGAAAAGTTTAGAGAGTCGAGGAACGTGTTCCATGCGGCCATTGAGGAGGGATTCTTCTCTGCTTGATTTACTGCATATATTTTCTGTAATTTACACTGTTCAGCCAAGTGCTTATGCTGATTTTGTATGGTAACTATTTCCTATCTTACATAAAAGAATGGGGCACATATGTAACCCACTGCAACGTCTGTAAATGTTAATCTAATATAATTATTATTATTTCCAACCCATTGCCCCTTGCTTTGACCTTTAAAGGACTTTTTGCTTGTCCTACAAAGTTTTTGGTCTTCAATTTATAAATTTTCTTTATGAAAACACTATACTTAAAAACAAATGCATTAAAGCATAAAGTTAAATCTTCAAAAAGCAGGTAGTATGGGATCACACCTTAAAGATGAGCTGGTTGAACTAAAAGTAAAAAACAAACACATGACCTCAACAAGGGAAAAACCTACCAATTAAAAGAGTCTATGACCCCATAAGGAAAACAATCAAGTTACCAAATTAACATAAAAAGCATAAAAAATAACATTCTACAAAGGCCACACCAATATTAGAAGGGGAGTCTTGTCCATTAGAGTTATCCCATTTGCCACTCTCCACAAGTTCTTACCCATCATTCATAACTAGTTCATCCTCCTCAAGAGCCTCTTGTGTTTTGATTATGAACATATTTAGGCAGAGAAATAGCAAGTGCTAGTTGAGGAAAATCTCCCTCATCAGGAGGGGCCCACCCACGTTGTTGAGAGGTCGTGGAGAAGTGTAGTGGAGCTTGAGACCACCCAACTTGGCAACCAGAAAGCTGAGGTGGAGGTGAGGTCAAACCAAATTGTTGTCTCGTAGGTGGTGGTGAAGGCGAAGTAGTGGCTCTCTAAAAGTTATCCTAGTGGTTGCTTCTCTAGTCTTAGTAGGGTGGTTTAATATAGGATGGCAGTGAAGGAGGAACCCTAGCCATCATGCAAGGGGCATTCCCTAGTTGGTTTAGCAAAGTCTAGAGATGCTAAAGCTATAGAGCAGCCTTTTTGGCTTGAAATTGGCTCTACATGAGCACATTAGAGATCATTAGTTATTTGGAGTGAATAGAAAAAATAATATCCATAATAAAATTAACAAAAATAGTAGAATTTCTTTCTTTCCAAATACGAAAAAGAATCTCCAATATGAGAGCATGCCATAACTAGGAAAACTCAACAGGAAATTGTGTCCCATCCCCCAAGATGACATTGTGGCAAGCTTGAAAGGCAAATATGATTCCCAAAAATTTAAAAACTTCCTCATGATCTTTGAATTTTTATCTGAAAGTATGAAACCAAGTTGAGGGTTGGGAAAAAGATTGCCTATAGTATTGCATCTTATTCCATTGGATACTAGAGCCAAAAGCTAGGCAGAAAGTGTCAAGACATTTGAAATCTTGGCAAATGTTGTCCTCATCTTCATTGAGCAACAAGAATAATCATTTGTAAAGTGTTCATTCACCACTTGTTGGGAGTTAGGTCTAGGTAGGGAAATTCTTTTAACATGTCACTGCAAAATAGCATTGGCAAGAAGATAACCAAACCCTTGACTGGTAAGCACATAAAGTGAAGGCACAAGAGGGCAACCTTACCTTATAGAATAGAAGAAGCAAAAGAGTTTAGATTGAATACCATTAATGGTGAGGCAAGAAGAAGTATTAGCAAAGAATATTTGGGCCAACTGAATGAATGTGGGACCAAAGTTGAGAGCTCTAAGCATGGAAAGAATGAAATACCATTTAATCTTGTTGTAATCCTTTCTAAAATCAATTTTGATGAAAAGCATTTGTCAATTTGATTTGTGTTACCATTCCATACCCTCCTAGACAACTATAACATTGTCAAGGATGTATTTACTTTGAATAAATCTAGTCTACTTAGGACAAACAACAAACATGAGGAGATGTTTGATATGCATGGCTAGAGCCTTGGCAAAAACATTGCAAGAGACATTCAAAAGAGTGATGGGCTTCTAGTTGTAGATCAACTTCGGATCCTGAGCCTTAGGTATGAAGTTGATATTTCCTTGGTTCATAATAGGGCTTAGAGAATTGGTATAAAACACTTCACAATATACTTGAAACAAAGTATGGCCAACATTGTCCTAGAGAATTTTGTAGAATTCACATGGAAAACCATCACAACTAGGCACTTTTTTATTAGCCATTCCAAATGTAATTGAGTGGAGATCCTCCTAAGAAAGGACTTTGTCACAAGTAGCAACTTGGTTTGTGGAGAGCTTGCATGAAACTACATCCAAGCATGTATTAAGAGCCTCTTCCTTCTTAGGAGACAAGGCTTGAGCTTGAAAGATTATATTGTAATGTTGAATAAAGGCATGAAGGACCTCAAGAATAGAAAAAAATGCATTGACCATCCTCATTGATGCACTTAATTTTTGAGATAAATTTTTTGGCCATAGGGCCTACAAAAGTTCTTTTGAAACATGATCAATAACTTTTAATTAGTGAAGTTTGGCTTTGAAATAGGCTTCCTTGGTAGTGTAGGCATCAACTACTTGCACAAGGTGGCATTACTTAGCTACCTGAATATGGAAGGGTATGTGGAAAGGCACTACTTCAAGCTGAGTGGAGAATTGGCTAATCTCTGATGACATGGGCACATATGATTTGTGATGTAACTAGGCTAGTTGGTGACTAAACATTCTCAAAAAATGAGCAATAGAGGTGATTGTGTCAAACCACCAAACAATCCTACTACTATCTCTGATGCAGGAGCATCCGGAAGCATTCAAAAACAATTAAGACAATTAGCAGTACAATTGTAGAGTATTGAGAGAGTGACCTTGGAGAATACCGCATTTTACCACATTTGCATATCAGAGGCTGTGGAGCTAGACTTAACATCTATACATAGTCACCTACAACATATCCGAAATTTAGATCATTTGGGTTCGATTCCGGAGAGATATCGCTATCAGAAGATTACATGTTTTTACCTGTTTTCACATAGTAGAGCTGACATTGTTCAGTGAAGTCTAATCAGCTTGCGGAGCAAATCCATGACTTGCGGAGCCTAAAGGAACATTATTCAATGAAGTATAGGACATGGCCTACCTTTATGGAGATCCACATGAAGTTTTATGTACCAGCAGAGCAATACCATATGTTTAGGTCTAACCTATCCGTGTACACATGTTTCATACTAGCCGTTGCAATTAGGCCGACTTGATAATGATTTAAAGGCTTGTAGAGGATATAAATAAGATATAAAGAGTTGCTTCTAGGCAGTAGTCAATAGCACAAAGATATGAAGCAAGATCTTAAGTTGTTTTGATCCGAATGAGTAGCAGAACAGAGTAGAAGGTAGAACGGGAAGCAGAATGAGTTGCAAAGCAGATAATTGAGTTGTAGAAGAAAGAAATCATAAAGGAATATTGTTGTATGGATATTTTGTAATCCCTGGGTTGTGGCCTAGCATCTGTAAAGCCCTTGAGACATGTGTAATTCGAATTGAAGTTATAATATATGAGGAATGAGCTTTGAAGGCTAGGTTTTTCCCTGTTAGGATTTTCCCAGGGTATATCATGTGTCATATGTTCATGAATATTTTTTGTCTTTCTGTTGATTAGCTATAAGCTTCTATTGCATATCTGTATGATCATAGTGTTAATTGTTAAAGGCTGCAAGGTTGGACAATCCCTCAACCGGACCCTCCTACCTTGACTGCATTAAGTGGTATCAAAGTTGGTTTCAAATCTGTTGGGTTGGTTGTGAATCTGTTAGAAGGTGGTGAATATATTGGAAAGAAGTGCAAAACTCTAAAGTATTCATAAATCATCATAGAAGAAAGATCAAGGAAAGGAATATTCTGGTAAGCAAGCTTTTCAAATTGAGTGTTTATCTGATTTGTTTCAATGGGGAAGATTGGAAAAAGGATGAAGAAAGAAAATGAAACCTGTTACATCCCCTTTTTGGATTCAATGTTACTATTTACTTTTTCTTAAATAATACAGTCATGTGGATATGTTTTAACATCATAGAAAATAATGATAAAAAGGTTAATTTTATGAAATCATGGATTTTTACTTGATTATGATCAATTTGATGTTATGAATTAAAATGTCTTTTCGATATGAAAATGAAATGATTTGATGTAAAAGTGTTTTGATTAGAACATTGGTACTCTGACCACAAATTGTATGTGAGATTGTCAATGATAGAAATAGATGGAACATGTTCGCCAGGAAGAAAGAAGAAGAGAAAGTATCTTTGAGAAAGAGAGAATAGACTCTAGAATAACCCATGGGTGCTTGCCACTAAAAATAAACATCAGGTAGATAAACCTAGTTGCCTTGAGTTAAGTATTGATTTCGGGCTAAGTCAATTTTAGATGAGATGTCAAGGTTTGCAAGAATAGGTCTTTCTTCTTTTCGTAGTTGTCGTAATCAGTATGGGAAATCGACATCTGTGTCGTAATACTCTGAATCATGTTGTCAAATATGGATGACCGATATAGTTTTATATATATATATATAAATGTATACACTTGAGAATGAGTTGTATGTCGTGTCTTGTTTAGTGGTTCGGCGTAAAAGTTGTGCGTAAGTCGATCCCAAACCTTGTTTTGTGTTTGCGCTCAAATCGTCGTCGTCGTCATAAAGCTCTATGAGCGTAAGATGTAAACATTTACTTGCGAAATTCGATGGATGTTGAATTGTTTCTATTATGGGCTATTATCGTATAATAAAAGGTTTAAATAATGTTTTAAATCTTGAGACCGTTGAGTGTAATACCTTTGGTCGTATTGTAATGGAATATACAAAATTATATTAGTTATATTTAAATAGTCATTTTGGGGTAATTCTTTTATTCTTTTATGTTATTAGCAATCGAGCAGTAGCTCGAAGGGCTCACTCAAGTCTTTATTATGATGTTTTATATTCCAAAACAATCTATTTACTCTTGAACTTTAAACTTTATGGATGGGTTGTCGGCTCAGCCCTTAGTTCTAGTTTTGCTTCTGATTTAAACTCATAATCGGTTATGAGTAGTGTGACAGCTTGTCCAAACTGTAAACCGCCACCTCGCATAGTGTTGAGCTCCACTTTGCTGAGTTGTTGCAAATTTAGTGGGAAAACAGAACCATTTCTGTGTGGTGGTTGCGGAAAGGAGTAGTTGGTTAAGCCATGCAGGGTAGTTACCCAGTTGTGAGGGCGTGGTCTATAGAGTGGGAAGTTAGTTTTCCTTCGGAGGGGGAATGGGATATAGAGGAAGTAGGGAGTCGGTTTTAGGGGATGGAGAATAGAGAATAGAAACTGAGAGGAGGCCGAGCATGAAATGAAGGTGAGCGGGAAGAAAAGAATGAGCTCTTGGACCAGTTTTGAAGCAGCCACAGGAGATTTTCTTCAGGTTTCATTTCATCTCTCCTCTACGCTATCATGGTTATCAGGAATGTGTTATTAAGATTGGCTTTACTTTGTAATACGAAGGAACTTAGTATTTCATGGATGATGTAATAAGTGAATTGATCACCATCTTGAGACCTATGTGTTTTCACTTCTTTCAAAACAGAAACAATGTTATTTGTCCCCTGAACTACACCGCAGTCCAAAAACTCACAGTTGAAACAACTTTGTACCTCGAAGCATCTTTGATGGTTGATTTAAACTGTGTAGTTGTATTGTTTAACTTCAGAAATATATGGATATGTGGAGACCACTTAGTAGACTGAGTTTTGGTTGAAAACTAGCTATAAAGTTAATCCAAGCCGCAGTGGTTTAACCTTGGTCGACGTTGGAAGCATCCTTAGTTGGTCTGCCGACTACTTACGGTGGTCTTGTCATATTTAAAACAACTAGTTTTATAAAAGACTTGGAGAATGTGTTAACCCTCGGCAGATAAGAAACAATAGTGTGGAATGTATCTCGATGCATGTATGACTACTCAGTCTTCCACAAGTTCTGAATCTATAATTAGTTGGCCGACCATAGAGAATATACTTTTCTTACTGCGAATAATAACTAGATTTAGTCCACTTATATATAACTCTTTTAGCTTTAAAAACATTCAACTGTTGTGTCTTCGAAAGAGGGTATAGAGTTATTATTGGTTTAAACTATCAAACATGTTAGATAATGAAGTTTTAGAGCAGACACAATGAGTCTATAGTTAAGCGTTTAGTCTAAACTTGTTTGCATTCTTCTTGCAAATAGAAACAACTTGATAGGATTTCTAAATGCTTAGTTTGATAAAAGATTAAGCTATGTCGAAGATTCAATAGGTCGAAGAAGACTTTTAAAGAGTATTTAAATTTTAACTCTGGGTCTTCGATTACTTGTATTCTATATTTGGTTTATTGTTAAAACCCTTCCAAAACAACTTAGTTAAGTATAGTGTCCACTCTTGACTGGATAATTTAAAGCAGTGGACTAACTTAGAGATCAACTTTTAAACTTATAGCATTAACCGATTAACCAGTAAGCTAGAATCCCATTTTTTTAACATATGGACGGAAATGTCTCCGTGAGCTAAAAAGAGAGAAGTAAACCTAACTTCCATGCGCTAATGCATGATGAGTTTGGAACACCAAGAGGTTATCGAGGTCGTTATATTAAACTTATTCATAGGTAACTGTAGGATTGCGATTAATTCAAGTTGAGTTGGGGTGGGTGAACTTACTACTTGCATTGACACAACGATAATTATATTCAAATCCTTTGGCCAAGGTAGTGCATGTGCCTCAAGTGCATTGATAGTTCACTGTGACTGGATGGCGTAGCTTGTGGAGTGGTCATGCTTGACTAGAGGGTATCTAGGGGATTGCATGATAACAAGATACGTAGGTCACAACACCAGTACTCAGATGGCTAACGCCATTGGTTATCCTAAATCTATCCTCTTGAGTAGGGTAGGGCCACTTCTGGATAGGAAGGAGTGCGGGAGACCGACGGTCTGTGGTTGGAGGTTAAGCTCCTTGAAGATACTTTCTCTTCTATATTCTAGAGGCTTGCCGAGACTTGAATTTGGATGGTTGACAATCGAGATGCAGTGACTTTGGTAAGTTTTTATTAATAAAATGTTCTGAGTATCTTTAATCATCATATTGTATAATGTTGTAGATGGATAAGATCCCTTTTGTATAATTTATAATTTCATGTTATTGATAGTCAATGGATGTACTACTTGATTTTAAAATGAAAAACAAATTATCTTTCTACTTTAAACTTAAAAAAAAATTATTACCTTTGGTTAAACTTAATTTTTAGGGTGAAAACTAAAGTGGGTGTTACATATTGTATCAGAGCTAACCAGGTTCAGCACTAGGGCTGATGAGTCCACTAAGATGATTAAGAATCAACATTATGCGGGTAGCTAATGATTTGATTTACTGTGCCAGGATGGTACGTCTCAAGAAAACTGCAAGGAAGTCCTTCGCTGGTAAGGAACGTTACCTACAAGCTAAGCAGAGATGTCTTGCAATGATTAAGACTATTGAGAAAATGAATGATGAAAAAGACATTTGGCTAGATGATGTGGAAACTTTTGCCAATGCTCTATCACGACTCAAACAAATGAAAAGAGAACTTCTAGAGACATCTAGGACGGCAGTTCGAATTATGGTCAATTGCTGCCCTATTAGTGTACCAATGATCACTAGGGATTCCTGTATACCACCTAGAGTTGAAATCATTATACTATCATCCGATAGCGAATCTAAGGGTTATACACCTCGCGAATATGTGTCAGACAATGAATCCGAAGGTTACACCCCTCTTGTAAATACTGAGTGAAACATGAAATGTGTCTATCCTTAAAAGAATGTATATACTGTTGTGCAAAATATAATAAAGACAAATTTTGGTTTGAGAATAACTATGGTTATGAGCAATTGTTATGTTTTGATAATATTCAAAATGATAAATCATAGAACTGATTAGTACTTGCTAAAGCAGGTGAGAAAACAAATAAACATGGATCAATCAGAGTTTAATGAGAGAGAAGATCGGGAAGGTCACAACTCTCAGGATAACTCCATTGATAAATTGGATAAAATTCTTAATATGCTTACTGAAACTAAGGAAAGGTTGGGCAAATTGGAAAAGAAAGTGAACGAAACCAGGAATATGAAAGGTGAAAATGAGTATTCTAATAATGCGAGTAAAAGTAAGCAATGAGAGCATGGCACGTCAAGTGAGAATCAAGAGAATAGTGAATCTCAGAGGGAGACAAAAGATAAACTTTCATTGGAACTATCTAAGGATATGAAAAAAGATTATTCCTCCCAAATTTGATGGAATGAAAACTGGTGATGCAGCAGAAGCATGGCTAACAGAAATGGAGAAGTACTTTGAAATCAAAAATTATTCTGAGATTACAAAGGCAATGTGGGGAGCATATCAGCTATCTAGAGAAGCATCCACTTGGTGGATGAACAAGAAGATGGAACTAGATTTAAGCCCCTTGAAGGTGACATGGAATGAATTTGTGGAACTTTTTTGAAAAAGGTGGTTACCACAGCTCTACTTTGATCAAAAGCTAACAGATTTTCAAAATCTCAGGCAAGGTGGTTTGTCCATGGTTGAATATGTGGAAAAATTTACTAGATTGTTGAAGTATGTTCCTCAGTATCAAAAGGATGAAAGATTTCAGATAAGAAAATTTATTATGGGACTCAATCCTCAGATTGGCGGTGAGGTGGAGGTGCATGGTCCGAACACAATGGACCAGGTGTATGAGAAAGCAATTAAGCAGGAACAGAAGATCAAATCCATTTCTTCTTATCGTGAAAAGAAGAGTAAGAGATTTGATAAGAACTTCATTGATCAGACGTATAAAAGGAAGAATGATAAAGGATATGGAAACAGGGGGTATGATATAGGAAATCGAAAAAACAAAGGGGGATTTGGTAATGAACGAAGAAATGAAGACTTTAAGAAAAATGACAATTTTAAGAGGAATGATGATGCTTTGAGTAAACCATCCAAGAAGAGAGGACCAATTGGAGGTTGTTTTTCATGTGGTGGAGATCATTGTGCCAACCGTTGTCCTAATAAAAAGTAGAATGAACAACATAGGAACACGGTACTTCCTTCGCAGCAAGAAGCGTTTCAACAAAGGATTCACGCTGCCCTTGACAATCGACAAGTTGACTATCAGATTACTCCCATTGAGATGACAGATACTTTATTCAGAGTCCCTGTTTCTATTCTGATTGATACTGGTGCAACAAAAAATTTTGTGTCATCTAGAGTCTTAAGTAAATTTCCTAGAAGAGTTGGTTTTATGTCGAAACCATGGACAGTTGAATATGCTAATCACTCAAAGGCTCAGGTAGAGCAATGTTTGTCTGAAGTTAAGATTGATATTTCAAACTTCTCCATTGAGGTAAATTTATATGTAGCACCTTTAGGGTCCTACGATGTCATTTTAGGAATGAATTGGTTGTGGAGACAAAGGGCCAAGGTGGATTGTTTTCATAAAACAATAGAGTGTTTAGATGATAAAGGAAACAAAGTTAACTTTTAGGGTATTCAAAGGGAAATAAGGATCAGGTCTATTCCTTCAAAACAATTAAAACAGGCTTGGCATAAGGGATGTCAACTTTTTGCAGTCAAAATGGACCTAGTAGAGGAAGCTTTAGAGAAGTAAATATTTGAGGAAAAATACCCATATCTTTGCAATTTTAGTGATGTATTTCCTGAGGAACTGCTAGGCTTGCCTCCAAAAAGAACCTTTGACTTTTCCATAGATATTAAACCAAGATCTGAGCCAGTATCTAAAGCTCCATATCGAATGACCACTACTGAACTTGTGGAATTGAAAGCTCAATTACAGGAGCTATTGACTAAAGGTCTAATTACGCCAAGTGTATCACCATGGGGAGCTCCAGTTATTTTTGTCAAGAAGAAGGACAGAACCCTTAGACTATGTATAGATTATCGGATGCTAAATAAGGCAATGATAAAGAATAAGTATCCACTGCCACGTATTGATTATTTATTCAACCAAATGCGTGGTGCAGCAGTATTATCTAAGATAGATTTGAGATCTGGATACCATCAGTTGAGGTTGAAAGATGAAGATATTCACAAGACTGCATTTAGAACAATATATGGTCATTATGAGTTTACTGTATTACCATTTGGATTGACTAATGCACCAGTCGCTTTCATGAATCTCATGAATAGTGTTTTCAGAGACTGCCTTTGTAAATTTGTCCTAGTTTTCATAGATGATATTTTGATATATTCCAAAAATGAGGAGGAGCATAGACAACACCTTCAAATTGTTTTGCAATGATTAAGAGAACACAAATTGTATGCGAAACTCTCGAAATGCACTTTCTTTCAGAAAGAAGTGCAGTATTTGGGACATACTATATCAGCAAAAGGGATATCAATTGACCCAGCTAAAATAAAGGCTATTATGGAATGGCTTGTACCTTCCAATGTTTTAGAAGTACGAAGTTTTATGGGATTGGCTGGATATTACAGGAAATTTGTTCTGAATTTCTCAAATATTGCTAGTCTAATCACTTCTTTGCAGAGAAAAGGGAAACGGTTTGTTTGGTCAGACGAATGTCAAAAGGCATTTGATTTACTAAAAGAAAAGTTAACAACAACACCAATTTTGAAAGTCCCTGATCCTGAAGGGCAATTTGAGGTTATTACCGATGCTTCTGGAGAAGGGTTAGGAGGTGTGCTTATGTAAAATGGGCATGTAATAGCCTATGAATCAAGAAAGTTGAAAAACTATGAGCAGAATTACGCTCCTCATGATTTAGAACTGGCGGCAATGATTCACACCCTTTAGATGTGGCGACATTATTTGTTGGGAAAGACTTTTATATTAAAAACAGATCATCAAAGTCTTCATTTCATATTTACTCAACCTCATCTCAATGCAAGACAAAGGAGGTGGTTAGAACTAATATCAGATTATGACTTTGAGATTGCTTACATCAAAGGTAGAGAAAACCGAGTAGCTGATGCCTTAAGCAGAAGAAGACGCATAGCTTCTATAATCTCTATTCATGCTAATTTTAAAGATTTAGTATTGCAAAGTTTATCTGGAGATGATTATTATGAGCAGGTGAAGCAAGCTCTACAACTAAACCCCAAGGATCCAAGATATGATGGATTTTGTTTTGAGTCAAACAGATTAATGAGATTTAAGGGAAGAATCTACGTTCCTAATTTTGTTGAACTAAGAAACCTTGTTTGGAAGGAAGTTCATTGTGCACCATATTCCAGACACCCAGGGGTAACAAAACTTTTAGCTGATGTCAAACTGCTATACTTTTGGAAAGGAATGAAAAGTGATGCTGCAAGATTTGTGGCAAGTTGCTTGGAATGTCAGAGAGTGAAGGCAGAACACCAACATCCTGTCGGATTGTTATACCCGCATGATATCCCAGAATGGAAATGGCAAGTTGTTAGTATGGATTTTGTTCAAGGGTTACCAATGTCTAAGAATAGACATGATGCAATTTTGGTTGTAGTAGATAAACTAACCAAAGTAGCACATTTTATTCCTAGAAATTTGACAGATGGAGCTCATATTTTGGCTCAAAAGTTTGTACAAGAGATATTTAGATTGCATGGGGTACCTGAAAAGGTTATATTCGATAGAGATGCTTGAATAACCTCTCGGTTTTGGCAAACTTTATTTTCAGCACTAGGGACTAAACTCAATATGAGCACCGCTTACCATCCTGAAACCGATGGACAAACAGAAAGGGTTAATCAGGATTTAGAGGATCTTTTAAGACTGTATTGCATGGACCAGCAATACAGATGGGAGGAATATTTACCTCTTGTTGAATTTGCCTATAATAATTCCTATCATTCTGCCATTAAGATGGCACCATTTGAAGCATTATATGGAAGGAAATGCAAAACTCCTATAAGTTGGGACAAGCTGGAAGATAGGATAAGCATTGGACTAGAAATACTAGTAGATATGGAAGAAAAAGTGAAAATGATTAGGAAAAGGTTGGCGGAAGCCAACAACAGGTAAAAACGTTATGCAGATCGCAAACGGGTGCCTAGACAATTCTCTATTGGTGAGAAAGTTCTTTTGCGAGTGAAACCCCATAAAAGCTTAATCAAATTTGGTAAATCATCAAAGTTGGCTCCTCGATATGTCAAACCTTTTGAAGTCCTTGAGATTATTAATCCAGTGGCCTACAAAATTGCTCTACCTCCAGTCTTGTCCAAAATGCATAATGTTTTTCATGTTTCTTACCTAAAGAAATATTTTGTAGGTAATGACCACATTCTTAAATGGAATTCTTTATAGATACAAGAGCCAGGAGTGGTTGTGATCGAGCCACTCAAGGTGCTCGAAATGCGTAAACTCCATTTGCGTAATCAAGAGGCTTTGCAATGCAAAATTCAATGGGACCAATATGGCGAGGATAGCGCCACTTAGGAAGACTATAATGACATTCACCAAAGATTTCCTTATCTTTTCAAAAACATTAATGTTAAACTATAAAAGTTTGTTTTTATGTTAAAATTTTGCTTGATAAACTCAATCATCGGGGACGATGATTCTATAGGGGAAAGATATGTTACATCCCCTTTTTGGATTCAATTTTACTATTTACTTTTTCTTAAATAATACAATCATGTCGATATGTTTTAACATCATAGAAAATGATGATATGATTAAAAAGGTTAATTTTATGAAATAATGGATTTTTACTTGATTATGATCAATTTGATGTTATAAATTAAAATGCCTTTTCGATATGAAAATGAAATGATTTGATGTAAATGTGTTTTGATTAGAACATTGGTACTCTAACCACAAATTGTATGTGAGATTGTCAATGACAGAAATAGATGGAACATGTTCGCCAAGAAGAAAGAAGAAGAGAAAGTATCTTTGAGAAAGAGAGAATAGATTCTGGAATAACCCATGGGTGCTTGCCACTGAAAACGAACATCAAGTAGATAAACCTAGTTGCCTTGAGTTAAGTATTGATTTCAGGCTAAGTCAATTTTAGATGGGATGTCAAGGTTTGCTAGAATAGGTCTTTCTTCTTTTCGTAGTTGTCGTAATGAGTATGGGAAATCGACATCTATGTCGTAATACTCTAAATCATGTCGTCAAATATGGACGACCGATATAGTTTTATATATATATAAATGTATACACTTGAGAATGAGTTGTATGTCGTGTCTTGTTTAGTGGTTCAACATAAAAGTCAAAGTTGTGCGTAAGTCGATCCCAAACCTTGTTTTGTGTTTGCGCTCAAATCGTCGTCATCGTCATAAAGCTCTATGAGCGTAAGATGTAAACGTTTACTTGCGAAATTCAACGGATGTTGAATTGTTTCTATTATGGGCTATTATCGTATAATAAAAGGTTTAAATAATGTTTTAAATCTTGAGACCATTGAGTGTAATACCTTTGGTCGTATTGTAATGGAATATACAAAATTATATTAGTTATATTTAAATAGTCATTTTGGGGTAATTCTTTTATGTTATTAGCAATCGAGCAGTAGCTCGAAGGGCTCACTCAAGTCTTTATTATTATGTTTTATATTCCAAAACAATCTATTTACTCTTGAGCTTTAAACTTTATGGATGGGTTGTCGGCTCAGCCCTTATTTCTAGTTTTGCTTCTGATTTAAACTCATAATTGGTTATGAGTAGTGTGACAACTTGTCCAAACTGTAAACCGGCACCTCGCATAGTGTTGAGCTCCACTTTGCTGAGTTGTTGCGAATTTAGTGGGAAAACCGAACCATTTCTGTGTGGTGGTCGCAGAAAGGAGGAGTTGGTTAAGCCATGCAGGGTAGTTACCTAGTTGTGAGGGCGTGATCTATAGAGTGGGAAGTTAGTTTTCCTTCGGATGGGGAACGGGATATAGAGGAAGTAGGGAGTCAGTTTTGGGGGATGGAGAACGGAGAATAGAAACTGAGAGGAGGCCGAGCATGAAGTGAAGGTGAGCGGGAAGAAAAGAACAAGCTCTTGGACCAATTTTGAAGCAGCCACAGGAGATTTTCTTCAGGTTTCATTTAATCTCTCCTCTACGCTATCATGGTTATCAAGAATGTGTTATTAGGATTGGCTTTACTTTGTAATAGGAAGGAACTTAGTATTTCATGGATGATGTAATAAGTGAATTGATCACCATCTTGAGACCTGTGTGTTTTCACTTCTTTCAAAATGGAAACAATGCTATTTGTCCCCTGAACCACGCCACAATCAAAAAACTCACAGTTGAAACACTTTTGTACCTCGAAGCATCTTTGATGGTCGATTTAAACTGTGTAGTTGTATTGTTTAACTTCATAAATATATGGATATGTGGAGAGCACTTAGTAGACTGAGTTTTGGTTGAAGACTAGCTATAAAGTTAATCCAAGCCGTAGTGGTTTAACCTTGGTCAACGTTGGAAGCGTCCTCAGTTGGTCTGTCGACTACTTACGGTGGTCTTGTCATATTTAAAACAACTAGTTTTATAAAAGACTTGAAGAATGTGTTAACCGTCAGCAGATAAGAAACAATAGTGTGGAATGTATCTCGATGCATGTATGACTACTCAGTCTTCCACAAGTTCTGGATCTATAATTAGTTGGCCGACCATAGAGAATATACTTTTCTTGCTGCGAATGATAACTAGATTTAGTCCACTTATATATAACTCTTTTAGCTTTAAAAACATTCAACTGTTGTGTCTTCGAAAAAGAGTATAGAGTTATTATTGGTTTAAACTATCAAACATGTTAGATAATGAAGTTTTAGAGCAGACATAATGAGTCTATAGTTAAGTGTTTAGTCTAAACTTGCATAAGGGGGTATAGAGTTATTATTGGTTTAAACTATCAAACATGTTAGATAATGAAGTTTTAGAGCAGACACAATGAGTCTATAGTTAAGTGTTTAGTCTAAACTTGCATGCATTCTTCTTGCAAATAGAAACAACATGATAGGATTTCTAAATGCTTAGTTTGATAAAAGATTAAGCTATGTCGAAGATTCAATAGGTCAAAGAAGACTTTTAAAGAGTATTTAAATTTTAACTCTGGGTCTTCAATTACTTGTATTCTATATTTGGTTTATTGTTAAAACCCTTTCGAAACAACTTAGTTAAGTTTAGTGTCCACTCTTGACTGGATAATTTAAAGCAGTGGACTAACTTAGAGATCAACTATTAAACTTATAGCATTAACCGATTAACCGGTAAGCTAGAATCCCATTCTTTTAACATATGGACGGAAATGTCTCCATGAGCTAAAAAAAGAGAAGTAAACCTAACTGCCATGCGCTAATGTATGATGAGTTTGGAACACCAAGAGGTTATCGAGGTCGTTATATTAAACTTATTCATAGGTAACTGTAGGATTGTGATTAATTCCTTTGGCCAAGGTAGTGCATGTGCCTCAAGTGCATTGATAGTTCACCGTGACTGGATGGCGTAGCTTGTGGAGTGGTCATGCTTGACTAGAGGGTATCTAGGGGATTGCATGATAACAAGATACATAGGTCACAACACCAGTACTCAGATGGCTAACACCATTGGTTATCCTTAGTCTATCCTCTTGAGTATGGTAGGGCCACTCCCAAATAGGAAGGAGTGTGGGAGACTGACGGTCTGTGGTTGGAGGTTAAGCTCCTTAAAGATACTTTCTCTTCTATATTCCAGAGGCTTGCCGAGACTTGAATTTGGATGGTCGACAATCGAGATGCAGTGACTTTGGTAAGTTTTTATTAATAAAATGTTCTAAGTATCTTTAATCATCATATTGTATAATGTTGTAGATGGATAAGATCCCTTTTGTATAATTTATAATTTCATGTTATTGATAGTCGATGGATGTACTACTTGATTTTAAAATGAAAAACAAATTATCTTTCCGCTTTAAACTTTAAAAAATATTTTACCTTTGGTTGAACTTAGTTTTTAGGCTGAAATCTAAAGTGGGTGTTGCAAAACCCTAATGTGTGAAAACGATCTTTTGGAAGAAGAATTATGCAAAATTAAAAAGTGTAATTTAGAGCTGATGAAGAGGATGAAAGATCTAGGAGTGGAGAAGTTTGATGCCCTTGAAGAAGAACTGAAAGATGTAAAGAGAAGAAATGAAGACCTAGAAGCAGAGCTGAAACTATTTGAGGATGTTGAAAAGAGATTTACAGAACTAGAAGAAGGATTTAAGTTGTTTAATAAGGTTGAATAGAGGAACAGAGATCTTGAAGAAAGTTTGGAAGAATTGAAGGAGAATAGTTTGTAGAACAGTGAAATATCATAATTGAAAGAGCAAAAAGATCAGTTAAAGTAGTCACTAGTAGAATGCAGAAAAAAGAAAGTCTGAGATCTAAACCTGAACTTTGTAATGTTTCTTGTGATACTAATGATTTGTGTGATAATGCAAAAGTTTCTAAGATTGAAGATGACAGTGTAATTGAACCTGCAGTTGTTGGTGATGGTATTGGTTTCAAAATCATGCAGAGAATGGGATATGAAGGACAAGGATTGGGAAAGCATCAGTAAGGAATTACAGAACCTATTGAACTGGTAATAAGATCAAGAAGTGAAAGTCTTGGATATGACAGAGGTAAGGATGTTGCAAATTCAAACAAAATAAATCAGGGAAGAAGAGGCATGTATTGTTCACATTGCAATAGACATGGGCATGGAAAGGAAGTGTGTTGGGATCTATACCCTTGTAAGTTTTGTGGATTAAGTAATCGTTCTGAAAGGATGTGTTTGGATTAAATGAGGAGGAGAAGATCTAAGGCAGGTTGTATACAGAAGAATTATGGATGGATTGATGGACAGGAATAGAAACATGTTACTTGTATGTTTAGAGGGAGGTATAGACTGAAGTATTCATGTGTTGGATCAGGATGCAGAGAAAGAAGACCTTATGTGGAGTAGAACAAGGACAGTAATTCAAACTACAGAGGGAGAAGTGATAGGAGTCACAATGCTTATCACAGTAAAGGATACAGAAGAGATGAAAAAGGATTTGCTAGAAGAGGAACCTGTTTTCAAGTTTGGAGGAGAAAAGAATCAAGCAATGAAAGTCATCAAGAACCTATTACCAAAGAAGCTAATGAAGCAGTCAATAATATAGAGACAGTTTGTGCAGAGGAAGAAGACCCAGTTAATATAGAGATAGTTTATGCAGAAGAAGAAGAGCCTGTTAACACAAAGATAGTTTATGCAGAGGAAGAGGAACCTTTTGAGTCATCATATTTGATAGAGAAACCAGAAGAAGGTGAAGTATTGATCTTAAGGAGAGTTGTGTTATAGACTGAACATCTGAGAAACCATAGCAAGTTTGTGTAAAATCATCTAAAAAAGTAGTGCAAGAGAAGGTTGTCTGAACAAGTGTGAAGCATAACGGAAGGAAATTCATGTTACAGAAAAGAGGGAATGACAAAATATTCTACCGGAATAGAAAGTTTATGTACCAGAGTGAAGTAAATATGGACAAAGAAACAAGGAAGAGTATAGGAGAAGTGTATGTAGAGAGGAAACTATAAGATCTTGATGAGTATAGAAGAATTGGTATTTGGGATCAGAGATTAGATAGTGTTGCAGAGAAAATTCAGAAAGTGCATTGACAGAATCAAGGAAGTAACTGATTGTTCCGGAGGATTCAAGTATGTATTTATTGAATCTTTATTGATTGAAGTAGACATTGATTTTGAGGCAACTTAAGGAGAAGACTTGCTCAGACCGCTAATCATTGAGGCAGTGCAAGGCTTGCAAGTAGAATGTCAAACTTAGAAGAATTTGAGGCAGTTTTGCAGGGTGGACTTGAACAGACCTCTGAACTTGAGGCAGTTGCAAGTACCTGAAAATAGACCGTTGAATCTATTCAAAGAGACAACAATGAATTTGACATAATACAGACCAAAGTGAAGAGGCTCACTTTTCAATTAACCCCAAGAGTTTGATGCAGGAGCATCTGAAAGCATTCAAAATCATTGAGACAATTAGTAGTGCAATTGCAGAGTATTGAGAGAGCGACATTGGAGAATACCGCATTTACATATCAGAGGCTATGGAGCTGGACTTAACATCTATACATAGTCACCTACAACATATCTGAAATTTAGATCATTTGGGTTTGATTCCAGAGAGATATTGCTATCAGAAGATTACCTATTTTCACAGAGCAAAGCCGACATTGTTCAATGAAGTCTAATTGGCTTGCGGAGCAAATCCATGACTCACGGAGCCTAAAGGAACATTATTCAATGAAGTATAGGACCTGGTCGACCTTCATGGAGATCTGCACGAAGTTTTATGTACTAGCGGAGCAATACCTTATGTTTAGGTCCAACCTATCCGTGTACACACGTTTCATATTAGCCCTTGCAATTAGGTCGACTTGATAATGATTTGAAGGCTTGTGGAGGATATAAATAAGATATAAAGAGTTGCTTCTAGGCGGTAGTCGATAGAACAAAGATATGAAGCGAGATCTTAAGTTGTTTTGATCTGAATGAGTAGCAGAACAAAGTAGAAGGCAGAACAGGAAGCAGAATGAGTTACAAAGTAGAGAATTGAGTTGTATAAGAAAGAAATCATGAAGGAATATTGTTGTATGGATCTTTTGTAATCCCTGAGCTATGGCCTAGCATCTGTAAAGCCCTTGAAGCATGTGTAATTCGATTTGAAGTTATAATAAATGAGGAATGAGTTTGAAGGCTGGGTCTTTTCTTGTTAGGGTTTTCCTGGGATATATCATGTGTCATATGTTCATGAATATCTTGTCTTTCTGTTGATTAGTTGTAAGCTTCCGTTGCATATCTGTATGATCATAGTGTTAATTGTTAAAGGCTGCAAGGTTGGACAGTCCCTCAACCAGACCCTCCTACCTTGAATGCATTAATCTCCCTTTGGATGTGCACCAAATTCCAAATGCAGTTGATATGAGCCGACATGATTTTGTTGGAGCAATGACATGTTAAAAAAGAATTGTCTTTTCAACCTTGAAGATTTTTAGGCCCTAGTCAATTTTGAACTAGATCAATGAATGGTTGAAAAGGAAACAACCTGACATGGGTTCAACCAAAAGAGAGTAATAGTTGGCAAAGGAAAAGTATGGTTTCTTTAATATCATAGCATGGTCAAATCTCTTAATGACTCTTTCAGACCTATATGCAAATCAACCAAGTTTACCAAATTGGAGATGTGTTTTGGCAGTCAATACTTGGGTCATAAAGGCCTAATTTATTGCACATATAAAGAAATGTCTCCTTTTCACTAATTGTATGTTGCATAGGTAAATGGCCTTGTTTGTTAGATTCCACCTCAACCATGTTGATTTTGCCATTAAGAACCCATTGCACTGGCATAAGGTCATTTGCAAGCCAGTACCAAAGTAGCATCCTTTTAGCTGCATCATTTGAGGCATAGATATTAACAAAAGAAAAAAGTTTGATTCTCAATATTGTAAAAGGCCCATATGGCTTTATTAGATGGATTAGAACCATGGATAACATAATAGGGTTACCACTTGGCATTAACAAATTTTACCTTGCCACAATGACCTTGCTCATAATTATTGCTAAAACAAATACTATCTAGCCATAAGACACAACACATGAGTGAAAGAAAAATACCAACAAACATAATCTCCTAAAGACAAAGAATGTCTAGAGGGGTAAATCTCTATCAAAAAATCTTGCACCATGAATTTGTAGTTTGGATTTGTTAGACCCCTTACATTCAATGAGATGCAATTCATGGGGCAATAGGGTTTAAGGACATTTCCTTGAACTCCAAACCTTGCAATGAAAATAATATATTTTACTTAAATCTAATCTAGTGTTTGGGAGAGAAGGATCCAAATTGCATCTACCATTTTTCAGGAACATATTCTCCTTCTTCGAACTCTTGAGGAGATCTATGAGACTATATTCCTTCCTCTAGTTATAAATGCAATTGGAACTCCCAAATTCAAGGAGGAAACAACACTCATTGGAAGAGGTGTTCTTGAGATCTAAGGCTTACTAACCTCTTTGAAGGACTTGCCAGTGGTATAGGTAAGAGCTAGTTGTGAATCAACTGCTTGCTTTGCTTTATCACATACTTGTAGCCAAGACGATCCAATGGGTTTTGTTGATTTTTCATTAGCACAAGGCTGTTGAACACACCATGATATTGAGAGGGGGTGAATCGGTGTCTAATTAAACTTCAAGCCCTATGGAGCAGATTAAAACTTAAGTATTACAACATCAATAAAAACATGAAAGATTAACACAATGCACATCAGCACATAACACCAGATATACGTGGAAAACCCTAGAAGGGAAAAACCACGATGAGGATGAACTCACAATATATGAAGCTCAATAATAACTTTGTTTTAGGGCTACAACCCAAGGAAGCTACTACTCCCTGAAAACTTTGATTTAGGGTCACTCCCAAGGAAGCTACTACTCCCTAAAGACTTTGTTTTAGAGTCACTCCCAAGGAATCTACTACTCCCTAAATTGAGAACACACTTACAAAAGATTACAGTATGACAGTCCTTCTATTGTCTAAAAATTGACATTGAAACTCATACCTTTGATGATCACAATTCTGCCTATTCATACTTCCTTCTGATGATCAGATCAGTTAGGCACATTCTACACTTGATCACTGTCACAACTATGTCTTCAATATGAATTAGGATAACATCTACAACTTCTACTTTTTCTCCTTCAGTCGCACATCAAAATGCATTCATTATGCTCCTTATATTGCATGCGAGCCCTATCAATCACTTTACAATCATAATTTCTGAACTCAATTCGATTCACTATTTATACATGATATGATATTACATTGATTACATTGTTTGTTAGCCAGAGACAATATGAAAAATACATTTACAAGTCGGCCAAACAACATACAACATGAAACGTGTAGAAGATAAGTCCTAAACAAGACCACATGCTACACCGGCAGAAGATCAATGCCTTGCGGACATCAACACTTGCTTAACCAGGTCCAAAATATCCTTCACAACATCAAACACCAAGGAATTACATCTGCACACTCTATTCATTTGAAAATAGGACAGCCTTAAGAAAAACATATGAAAACTTGAAGCATAACGGCCACAACAACTTGAAAACCTTGTGCGGTATTGGAAACAAGAAAGATCTTAATGAAACTCTACTAGATGAGTCTACATGACTCATACAACATCTCCAAACACCCCTTTACCTTTGCACATCAAATATTTGTGATGTACATCTTCAACCATGAACTCTGGGAACAATAAGTCATCCAGAACACACTGCAACATGCTGTCATTTGAAAAACCGAGCTTGTGGACCACCAAGAGACTTGAAATTGCAAGGAAGCCTATAATGCACATCCATAAACATGTCCTCAAAACTGTGAAGGCAACCATTCACTTCCAGAGAAATGCGGAGCATTCCAACAGGCCTTCAACACTGCCTCACTCTGCCAAAACACATGTCAATACTCTATCATGTATAACTTTCACAGCGGAAGGACAAATGATCTAAAGCTTTGGAATTAACACCTTTATTGCACCCTGAACATAGTACCAAAACTACATAGCCATAACTACAAATGTGGAGGAATGTGAAGCATTCTATTGTCGTATAGTAACTATCTTCAACACTTCCGGTGATCCAATCATCATGAAACTTGAATCAGTCCATCAACAACACATCTAATCATCTTAGTGCTTCTAATTCCCATATTAATATGTCTTCATACTCAACTCTTCATTGATCAAGGCATGACATCCAACCATGAACTGTATCTTCTATGCTAGATAGGACATGACATCCAACCATGAACTATACCTTCTTTGTTGGATAGTGCATGACATCCAACCACGAACACCATTACACATCCATGATAGTGTTGACATCAATGACAACCTTAGGAACCATATGTGTAACAAAGGCCATGTGGGACTTATTGCTTTGGCCTTAGTAGAGTTGGACTAAGAGTTCTCTTGGGCTTTGTTATGACCATTTTTTATGCTTTTCTACATTAGTCCACCCAAATTTAGTTTTCCTTGCCTCAATAGATGGCTTGGAGGTTGGTTTAGGCTTGTGTGTAGCTAGAGGGTAGGCTCTAATTTTGTGGTCATAGGTTTGACACCAAAAGCAAGTGTTGGGTAGGTTGATATATAGAATACAGTGTGCATGGTGTATCTCACCTATATATATATATATATATATATATATATATATATATATATATATATATATATATATATATATATATATCAACAATTTCTTTTAAATCTTGAGAGAGTTCAACCTCTATATAGACTCTATGTTATGGCCTAGCTGAATAGAATTTTATAGTTTCAATACATACAACCCTCCAAGAGAGGAGGAAATGTGATGAAGGGCCAACATGGTAGGAGCAACCTAAGAAATTCAAGCTAGATAGGCACCTTGAGAGCTTATTGGTTGAACATGATAAAATCCCTCATCTAGGGAGAAAAAAATAGTATTTAGATCTACGCATCTAGTAGGGTCCATGGTGGAGGACTATGTCCACATGGTTAGATTCCACAAAGTAGCTGAGAAAGAAGCATGGAGAATTAGCATAAGAATAATGGAAGAAATATACCCTTAAGTGGGGAAGCAAAACATAAACCATAATATAGAAGGCAAAATGAGAATAAGAGGTGCAACAAACATGGCATATTTAAAGGGGTCAAAGTGTAAGAACATACAAAGTAAATGGATGAATAGAAAAGGGGGGTCACGCCATACATGATGTAAGCAAAAGGCCAAAGTAGAATTGATACAAAACATGAAGAAGAAAATTGACATGAACAACAAAATGTCATATTCAAAGTCACTTCTGTCCACATGCACTAGTGCAACACCAAAGGTGTCTTTGCATCATCCAAATGCTAACTAAGAACATAAGCCAAGAAAAAAGCAAAATCATAAAATATAGTGAGTAATGAGAAGGATAGGTAGGGATATCTAATCAACAAAGTCATTCTTTATCATGTGTATGAGGGGTTTCTCTTTTATGTCGTGTGTCTCAATATAGGGTGTGTTATAATGAACAAGACTAATCTCTTGATGCACATGCTTTACTTCCAAATGAAGAAGTTTTGAGCTCATGAGCATGTTCAATGTTTATCTTCTCTTTGTCTATAAGTTCTTGAATTTTATGTTTGAATGCAATGTTTTGAAGCTTAGAATATCCATGTGTATAATGAAAAGTAGGTTTAGCATATGTATAAATCATTTGGATAATAGGATCAAAAAATAAATCATGAGAAGGCATCACCATGTCCATACTATCCCCATGGGCATTAGGTTTAGAAAACTAAGCAATGGAAGCATGTAATAAAATCATTGCAAATCTTTACCACTTAAATAAAATCTAAACTCACTAATCAATATGATATCATGATCTAAACACTCATAATTCATAAGCAAGAATGATTTAACATGTAACAAATTATCTATACTACCATCATACTCATCATGTAAAAGTTCTTTACTACTAGGGTGTACTATCATCACTAATATTTGCCTAAATAGCTAAAGATGTATCATTATGGGATGTATGAGTAAAACAAACATTTAGAAGATTGATCATTATATATCACATTATCATGTTTGAGAAAGGATATGTGGTTTTGAAGGCATGACTATGGATGTAGAGCTATCATAACATGTAGAAGGAGTATAATCATAAGGTGCAACAATGTCATAAGTAGGTGAAGCAAATGCATCTTCATCACATAATGTATCAATGATAGTAATAGAAGGTAAAGGTGAATCATGAGTATTCTCCACAATAGATAAGATTACAATAGAGTCCAACCCTTAAGACATCCATTAAGACATGAAAAAATGAGTTCATATTATTTTATCAACTTACCCACAAAAAAAATGTCATTATATACAGAAGAACGAAAGCCAAATTCAGTGAGAACAAAACTTTAAAAAGAGAATGGAACTACTGTAAGATGTTCTCCTTACACATCAACTATACATAATTGCAAGACCAATTTATCCTCCCATATGTTTGAGCTGTACATTAACATTTGTTCAAGGGGAGAATTGCCCTTCCACAAACGCTGCTCTTAATGACACCCCTTGCTCAGGGCTCTCCTCAATCAAACGAATTCTAACACTGAATGCCTCCAAGCATTGTGAAAGTCTGTCATTAGACGGCCGTATGACCGGAACAGAAACAGCTTTTGGGGCATTCAATTTCTCAAAATCGCGCTCCCTAGCGTACTTCTCTGCAATTACCAGCGCAATTTCTGTCATAACAATTTTCTTCTTGAAAAGAAGATAATAAGATAAGCCAAGTCAAACAGAAACAGAGATTTCAGATTTGGTGAAATATATCCAGGCTTTTCTGTCGACCATGCCATTGCTACCTAACAATTTAAAGGGGCAGACAGTATATTTCTGCTAGTTAACGGGAAGGTTCCGGGTCGCAACCTCGCGGCATCCGAGAAGAAAGTGTAGCTAACAAGCAGAAGCCCTGCGTCCGCCACGTTTGTGAACGCGTGATTCCATCCTTTAAACTTAACTCAAGGTCAAAATTCTTGTCCGGTGATACAATGAATACAACGCGCCTTCGAAACATGGTTCATATGCAGATCTTGGGAAAATAAAATGTTTGTATTGATGGAAGAAAAACTTGTCTGCTAACTTGAAAAGCGTGCCGGCAGTTTTGAGAGACAGTAGAATGCGAGACTGTGTGCACTGTGGCCGCGTCAAACCGGTGAGTCTAAAGCCAAAAATAGGCGAGCGTTCGGAGAATTTGCCAATGGCGTCGTGATTTTTTTTTTTTTCTCTTTATTTGAGTATATATCTGAGACAATTCTTTCACAGTCCATTGAAATAAGTTCAAAGAGTTTTTACATAAAACTGTGTATTACTAGCTTTATTAGAAGCTTTTGTTTTTAAGTTGGTTGTAGTTTAATTGGTGAGGATGATGGTATGTTTTTTAATTATATTATCCACCAAAGTTCAAATTGCTCATAGGTATGATAGGGTCAAGTTTGACCCTATATGACTTTGATGGATCATTTTAGCCACATCATTTGAGGCATAGATACTTACAAAAGCTAAAAGTTTGATTCTTAATGCTGTAAAAGGCCCGTAAGACTTTGTTCAATGGGTCACAACCATGGGTAACATAATAGGGTTGCCACTTGGCATTAACAAATTTTACCATGCCACTAGTGCTTAAAATTGACAGTTGACCTTGCGTGTCAAGCAATTTTTTTATGACAGATATCTATTCAATGTTGCCTTTAAAATACTATGACATATCTTAGTATAAGTAGATTATATAAAAACCAAATATATATATCAGTACAATCCTATGTAAATTTTAACAGTTTGTCCAAAATCTTTCCTTTCATATGAGAGTCTTTTTAAAATTTTGATTGTATTTTACAACAAAAATGGCTAAATACAGCTATACAACTATCAAATATAAGCCCTGCATGCCACCATGACCTTGCTCATGATTACTACTAAAAAAATACTATCTAGCCATAGGACACAACACATGAGTGAAATAAAAAAGCCAACAAACTTAATCTCCTAAGACAAAGGATGTCTAGAGGGGTAAATCTCTATCAAAAAATATTGCACCATGAATTTGCAGTTTCGGTTTGTTAGACCCCTTACATTCCATGAGATGCAATTCATGGGGCAATAGGGTTTAAGGACATTTCCTCAAAGTCCAAACCTCAAAATGAAAACAATATATTTTACTTAAATCTAATCTAGCATTTGGGAGATGAGGATCTAAATTGCATCTACCAATTCTTGGAACATATTCTCCTTCTTCGACCTCTTGAGGAGAGCTATGAGACCATCTTCCTCCCTCTAGTTATGAATGCAAATGGAACTCCCAAATTCAATGAGGAAATAACACTTATTGGAAGAGGTGTTCTTGAGATCTGAGGCTTACTAACCTCTTTGAATGATTTACAAAAGGGATAGGTAAGAGTTGGTTGTGAATCAACTACTTGCTTTGCTTTATCACAAGTTTTTGGCAAAGAGGATCTAGTGGGTTTTATTGATTTGTCATTAGCTTAAGGCCATGTGGGACTTATTTCTGTGGCCTTAGTAAAGTTGGACTATGTGTTCCCTTGGGCTTCGTTATGACAATTTTTATGGTTTACTACATTAGTCCACTCATATTTAATTTTTCTTGCCTCAATAGATGGCTTGGAGGTTGGTTTAGGCTTGTGTGTAGCTAAATGGTAGTCTCTAATTTTGTGGTCATAAGTTTGACACCAAAAGCAAGTGTTGGGTGGATTGATATATAGAATACAGTGTGCATGGTGTATCTCACCATATATATATATCAACAATTTCTTTTAAATCCCGAGAGTTCAATCTCTACATGGACTCTATGTTATGGCCTAGCTGAATAGAACTTTGCAAGTTCAATACACACAATGTTTATCCAACTACATAGCATGTTTTCAGATGACACGTGGCCAACAAAATAACCAATGAGCATATGTTGCTTAGTCCATTTATATGCATTATCAAAATCAAGCACTGAAAGAGCAACAATGGGTTAATAGAAGATAAACCTCATGGAAGACTTTTGGTACAAACTTGTGAGGTTTCTTCAATGGCACCATTGCTCACTCCAATTCCTAATTCTTTAGCACTAACAACCAAAGCGAAAGACAAGTGCCATTTAAAACGTTGCCCTAAGATTATAAAATCTTGTTGCACTATTACTTGAGGCAACATGAAAAACAATACAAAGCAAGGGACATGAGCATACAAACCAAAACAACTTCTCTAGCTTGCTCCACTCTCCTTCCAAGCTTTTCCCCCTCATAAGAAACTTTTGAATTTTTCCATGTTAATGAGAAAGCATGATGAAATGTTCATATTCTTCAAAGTTGTGGGCTAGGATTCTAATTGTTCATCATATATAATATTTTTTATATTTGTATTTCTAACATTTTATTATTCCATTGATCATTGTTAACATAAAGTGTGTTAAGGTTTATAAGGGTAGTGGAGGATAGTTGTCAAATCACACGCGCGCACACACGCAGGCACACACACACACACGTACCAAATATTCTTTGAATGTTCCTCTTACTTAACCCCTTCCTTACAATCTTTCTCCCACTTTTCCTCATATTGTCTCTGTTACATCCCCAACTTACAAATTAGACTTAATCAATAACTTGGCATGATAATCAGAAGGATTAGTCATAGTTAATTGATTTGATATTGTGGAAATATCTGATTTAACTTTTGATTATGAAGTAGAAACAAATGTTAAATAGTTTTGTAAATTAAATGATTTACGATTATGAGATTTGATAATGATGCACTGATCGTAATCTTGTGGTCCTGAGTGTGACAAGAAAAACAAACGTCCTTCAAAGAAGGAAGGAGAGTATCATCCTGAAGGAAGGATTAGACATTGTGAAAACATAAGTTGACTAGCCATCTAAGTAATAGACTCCTATGTCCTTCTCAACCATTCATAAGTTGACACGTGTCATGTCTCTTGTCTTTTGTTTCTATGTTCTTGGTTTAATCTTTTGTCGATGAAGTTATCACGACAAGTCGTGATGACTGGACGATGTTTTGGGAACATCATCCCTAGCCGAGAGACAATACTGTTTAGAGACAAGGAGGTCTCTCTTACTTGTTCTCGGGGTCATTATTTTTCCCTAGTCATTCGACTAATGGGAATAGCTGATTTCAAGTAAGTATCACTCGACCCCAATAATCGACGTTATTAATGTGAATTTTTTATGAATATTATCTCTTGTGTTAATCCTTAGTCAAGGATGAAACCTCTTAATAGGTTGTTACCTATAATGATATTATTGTTATTTACTTATCTTAATAATTGTATTCTTTGGAATATTCCTAAGTTGATATAGTCGATCATGAAGATCAATGGGAGCTTCGAGCTCAACCATCCCATGTTGTGCAAGGATTGAGCCACCTTTTAAGGGACACTATTGAGTGGAAAGCTAGTTAGCAGCCAAAATCAGCATGCCTTGGGATCGATTACCTTTGGTGTTGGGCTCTCCATTTTGGAAAGGATCACTTCAGTGAGTTGGGAATGTTGGTTGCATTTTTTGGAAAAGAAAGTAGGTGGCGTAACTATTCAAGGAAGAACAGTGGCAGGAGGGAGCTGTGAGCAGCTAGAAGACTCGCAGACTGGGACTGCAATCGGTTTATTACTTGATTCAGGTAAAATGGGAAACAAATGCTCGATTACTTTTCAAATGATGAGTTTAAATCTCAGAGAACTTCTGCCTGAGTCTGTGAAACATGAAGTTTCTTGTTATTGATTAAAAATCTGAGGCACATGGCCTGCAAGGCTGTGCCATGCATGTTGTCTATTTTTTTTTGAGTTATTTCTCCAGGCTAATTGACTGAGCTATTCTTGTTTTTAAATCTCATATATGCGGTGGTTTGGGAGCCATATGGCCGAACCCTTTTAAGACAACTTTGAGATATGTTTATGCTCGAAGCCTCGTAGGCTGAGCTTGTTGGACTCAATAACTGTTGAAACCATGCTCAAGGTTGTGAGCCGAGCCAAGAACATATTAAACTTCTTTGAAAACATGCTCAAGGCTATGAGCCGAGCTAGGAAACTATGTAACTATTCTTGAGATTACGCTCAGCTGAGTCATAATGTTGTGGAATCTTGTTTATGTTGAAGCCCGAGGCTTAAAGAACCAAACAATCATTGTTCTTTGTTTAATACTAGCTCAAGGCCTCGAGGCCGAGCCCTGTAAAGATTATCTCTTTCTTTGAATGAGCCTTGAGTCTTTCTACTCAGTCATATTGCATTGTATGATACATTATGATAACTGGAGCTCAAAGCCATAGTGGCTGAGCATGTATTCATTACATATTTGTTAAGCCCACATCGTAGGATGACAAGGGCCGAGCCTATGATCTCCCGAAGGGAGTTATGAATGACTCCAAGTGTTTAGTTGATAATGGATACAGTCATTCGACTGTAATGATAGCCGTGTAGGCGTCAATGCTTAGCATGCAGTCCTTCGACTGTAATAATAACCGTGAAAGATATTACTATTATAAACCCAATCCAATGACTGAGATGATTGCTGAGAAGGCAATTAGAAATTGGTGTGTCTTTAACACCCAAACAAACCCCAGTCAGGCTTCCATGAGAAGCTGACTGTGAATTACAAATAGAGCTGCATAAACTATTATGAATGTTTATATGAACCTTCGAATATGAAGGGGTATGATCTTTAATGATCATAGTCTCATCATGAGACAGTTGGAATAAGATTATAGAAGAATATAGACTAGTTCTATATGTGACTGAATTATGACTTATCGGATAACGTTATAAGATATAATTTATTTTACTTATTTGTAAATTATTAGGTTGGTGAATAGCCCTTGAGCTCATTGGGAAGATAAGAGCTATTGAATCTTAAGAAACTAATGTATTTTACTAAGGTAGGGTATGCCTTGAGTATCGTGGAATCGACTTCATCATATGTGATGAAATGTTATCGATATGTTAACCATGGAAGACCAAGATGGTCTTAAAGTTTGAAATTGAAATGAATTGAAACGGAACGAGGTGACGTGGAGTCACTAGTTTCGCTTTACAAAAGTAACCTATTTAGTTATAAATGACTTATGATGGGAGTCGAATGTTCAAGTTTGGATAGTGATTCGAATTGATCCCACAAACATACTAGACCTAAAGGATAAGGTCGTTAAGAATTGACTGTAGGACATGACAACTTATAAGTCAAGTTAGGGTGGTGGACATTCGACGACGTTCATTGTATAACGTATTTGTATGAAAACTTTGGCCAAAGTAATGCATCCGTCTCTGCATGCATTGTCGGTCCACAGTGATCCAGATGGCCTAGTGTCTCTAGTAGTGTCATACAAGTTAGAGTGGATCTATAGTGTACGACCGTAAGACATTAGGAAGGACACAACACTAGTTACTTAGATGGCTATCCAATTGGTTTCCAATGTCTAACCTTTCCATGAAGGGTAGGCCCTCTTCCAATTAGGAAGATGAGCGGGGACCGCAGGTCCGTGGTTGGAGGAAAAACACTAGGATGATACTCTCCTTCCCAAGCATGAGACAAGCCAAGGCTTATGAAGATAGATGTCAATGGTTCCAGATATAGTGTTTGCATGTTGACTAGTTGGTCTATTGTAATGTAAAAATTTGATTAAGATGCCTAGAGCATATATTGTATTTGATTAGTGATGGATATTCACTAAGGATTGTAATGATTTATTAGATTGTAAGCTATGTTATATCCTGATTTGGTTAACATACTTAAATGATGGAAAAGAATATGTTTCTTTATGTTCAAATTTTGAATATTGTAATCCATTCTTAATTATGACTTGTTTAAGTTACATGTTTAAGTTAAATCTTGAGTTTTATGGAAAGTGATGTTACAGTCATTACATCACCTATATTTTAACTTGGATATTATTTCCCATTGGTTGTTGTTAGGGATGAGTTTGATAAGGCTTCAATTGATGGTAAGCCCTAAATATCCTTTCTCTCATCCTCCAAGTAGACTTGATAAAAATATTGGTGAATGGTGAGCCACATGAACTTGAAAAATTTATCTAGTAGCCCATTAAAGTTAGTTTTTTTATAATCAATAGAGAAAATAGATTTCTCAAGTTCTTTTAGTAATAACAACCTATCTGAATGTTGCCTAAGATCATTAGCTCAATCTTAATAGGGAGACAATTGGAAACAATATTATCCAACTCTTTATTATGATATCATCAAGTAGATCATCCACGAACAACTCCTTGTAGTGTAGGAGAAACACATTCTTTATTTGAGTAGAGAAGGAGCAAATTTCACTCAAAGCAGATGTCTTAAAAAGACGTAATTCTTTCCCTTTTGTGTTTATGCTTAGGTATTAAAAGAAAAATTTGAAACCTTTGTCACTATTTTTGTTATAACTATGGTGAGAGTGAATATACGGTCTTTTACCTCTATAAATACCAATCTCATACAATCTTTTTAAGCCACAACCACCACCTTTTGGCAATTATCATTCAAGGGAATGACTAGGAGAAGATCGTCAAGGAGAGGATCCTTCCCATAATGTATGCAGTTAGATAAAACCATTCTCATTCACAATATATTGATTGATTTATGGTTTTTCTACACCTAAAATGGCAATGAGTGTACGTAACTATAGTATTGGATGGGTAATAAACTCCTCCATGTAGATTGGGTTGTAGGAGGGAAACTCAACATGATGAAAAGTAATATTGATAGAAATTGTCCAACTAATTTATTAGATTGTTTCAACATCAATTACAATTATTTTTAACGTGTCTTTGAATATAGACTATATGCCATTCTTTTATAGGATGCCATGTTAGCATTTACTTTAAAATGTTATTCATGAATAGAACATTGCAAACATATAGCATGAAAAGTAAGTTCTTGAATACATTAAAAGGAAGTACATATATACATGCTATGTTAGAAGAAGGGCCATGTTATCACATAAACAAAACGACAATCTAAGGTCTTATGTACAGACTTATGAATGGTACAATCTCATCCCAAAAAAACAAATTTAATTGGAGTGACTAAAATCATAAGAGATGTGATATATGACATAGATGTTAATGTTTTTGCTATTTAATATAAGAGTATGAGCCTAAGTTAATTTTTTTGGGCTGAGAGCCAGGACTAAGGTATCCATTTCACCAAAGTCATTTGGGGCATAATCTCGACCTCATCCCTTATATTGCACCTCTAAAAATTTTGAATGGACCTTGGTGGATGACATAATCAAGGAACATACCATCATTCTTATCAATTAATCTCAACCAATTAAACTATAAGATTTAATACATTTAAAAGAATGTATGCACAAAAATTTAATATGGAAAAACAACTAAACATTTTTTAAACTTTTAAATGTGTTTCAACACATCTTAAGCTCCTAAACGGTACATTGGATTTCGACGTTTTTTTTGGGTTTCTTCATATGTGACTTAAGAGATAAAAATTATTGTTTGGGGTACTGGGTATTAACAATGTAGCCTAATCAGCTACATCTTCACCGAATTGTCCAAAAATACCAAAAAAACAGTTGGACCGAAACATGTCCACCAAGGCACCTATTACCGATCGCCTTACTGCCTATGTGTCACCATATGATTGGTCATTTCTTTGATGTGACATGTGAAATGTATTTACACATGTATATATGCACATGTATTGGTTCCTTATTAAATTTTTTGTAATATTTGTACACATGTATTGGTTTTTTTCATAGATTTAATTGGGAGTAAGGTGCCCCCAAGTAGACAACTATTGGTTCATGGACAGCTACGGGATCCTCTATATAGGAAATTGGTATAAAGTGCTTCGAATTTGGGGCATGCATAATAGACCCCCGAAATAAAAAACATAGATGTTGTAGTTTAGCCCATTGGTTTAGCTCGGCAAGGAATGAAGATACAGGAGGAGCCCGTTTTTGAATGACAACACCAAAACCACAACATCAAAAAAACCGCCCGCCTGCAAAAAAAAAATAGAAGCCCACGGTTTCTATCTGTTTTTTCCCGCTTATGAAACGCCCAAATCCATTGTTTCATCACTTAACGGCAAAGGTTGAAACATATTTCAAAGGTATTTGTGATTTGTTTACGGCATTTAACGGGAACGGCGATGGCAGACGGAGGTGATGAGCAGCAAAGGAATGATACGCCCGCAACTGGTTCTACACATATCATTCTTCGCAATCCAACAGATAAGTCGGTTTCTTGGCATGATTTTCTCTTGGGAGGATCTCAGATCTCTAATAAACTTGGAAGAACGCTCTTTGAAAAGTTTAGAGAGTCGAGGAATGTGTTCCATGCGGCCATTGAGGAGGGATTCTTCTCCGCTTGATTTACTGCAGATATTTTCTGTAATTTACACTGTTCAGCCAAGTGCTTATGCTGATTTTGTATGGTAACTATTTCCTTTCTTACATAAAAGAATGGGTCACATATGTAACCCTCTGCAACGTCTGTAAAGGTTAATCTAATATAACAATTGTTATTTCCAACCCATTGCTCCTTACTTTGACCTTTAAAGGACTTTTGGCTTGTCCTACAAAGTTGGTTTTCAATTTTTATTTTCAATTGTAAATAATAATTTTTTTTAATTATGAAAACACTATATTTTAAAACAAATGCATTAAAGCATAAAGTTAAATCTTCAAAAAATAGGTAATATGGGATCACACTCCAAAGATTAATTCGTTGAACCAAGAGTAAAACAAACACATGATCTCAACAAGGGAAAAACCTACCAATTAAAAGAGTGTATGGCCCCATCAGGGAAACAATAATCAAGTTACCAAATTAACATAAAAAGCATAAAAATAACATTCTACAAAGGCCACACCAATATTAGGAGGGGAGTCTTGTCCATTACAGTTATCCCATCCGCCACTTGGCAAGTATCTGCCACTCTCCACAAGTTCGTACCCATCATTCATAACCAGTTCATCCTCCTCAAGAACCTCTTGTGTTTGATTATAAATAAATTTAGGCAGAGAAATAGCAAAGCGCTAGTTGAGGGAATTTTCCCTCATTAGGAGGGGCCTACCCACATTGTTGAGAGGTTGTGGAGAAGTGTAGGGAGTTGGAGACCACCCAACTTGGCAACTAGAAAGCTGAGGTGGAGGTGAGGTCCAACCAAATTGTTGTCTCGTAAGTGGTGGTGAAGGCAAAGTGGTGCCTCTCTAACAGTTATCCTAATGGTTGTTTCTCTGGTACTAGTAGGGTGGTTTAGTATAGGATGGCGGTGAAGGAGGAACCCTAGCCATCATGCAAGGGGTGTTCCCCAGTTGATTTAGCAAAGTCTAGAGATGCTATAGCTATGGAGCAACCTTTTTGGCATGAACTTGGTTTTGCATAAGCACATTAGAGATCACAAGTGATTTGGAGTGAATAGGAAAATTAATATCCATAGTAAAATTAACAAAAATAGTAGAATTTCTTTCTTTCTAAATGCAAAAAAGAATCTCCAATATGAAAGCATGCCATAAGTAGGAAAACTCAACAAGAAATTTTGTCCCATCCCCCAAGATGACATTGTAGCAGGCTTGAAAGGAAAATATGATTCCCAAAAATTTAAAAATTTCCTCATGATCATTGAATTTCCATCTGAAAGTATGAAGCAAAGTTGAGGGTTGGGAAAATGACTACCTATATTATTGCATCTTATTCCATTTGGTACTAGAGCCAAAAGCCAGGCATAAAGTGTCAAGACATTTGAAATCTTGGCAAATGTTGTCCTCATCTTCATTGAGCATCAAGAATAATCATTTGTTACGTGCTCATTCACCACTTGTTGGGAGGTAGATCTAGGCAGGGAGATTCCTTTAACATTATGCTATGAAATAGCATTGGCAAGAAGATAACCAAACCCTTCAACAGTAAGCACATAAAGTGAAGGCACAAGAGGGGAACCTCACCTTATAGAATAGAAGAAGCAAAAGGGTTTAGATTGAATACCATGAATGGTGAGGCAAGAAGTACTAGCAAAGAATATTTGGGCCAACTGAATGAATGTGGGACCAAAGTGGAGAGCTCTAAGCATGACAAGAATGAAATACCGTTCAATCTTGTTGTAGCATTTCTAAAATCAATTTTGATGAAAAGAATTTGTCAATTTGATTTTTGTGACTATTGTGTACCCTCCCAAACAACTATAACATTATCAAGGATGTATTTACTTTGAATAAATCCAATCTACTTAGGACAAACAACCAACATGAGGAGATGTTTGATATGCATGGATAGAGCCTTGGATATGATGTACTATAATGATAATACTCTTACATGATTATCCATATGATTCTAATGATTATGGTTTAGCATTCTTGATTACATGTATCATTAATATGATATTATCTTGTGATGATTACATAATCTTCTATGATCTTTTTTTATACCATTGTACCATACAATTTAAATATTTTTTGCACTTAAGTTATCTCACAACAATTAATTTGAAGGGATCAACTTGGACCCATTTTTAAGTTTGAAAAATTTTGGAGTTGAACCCATGCCCAAAAATCAACTCTTAAATATGCAAAAATAAAAAATAAATTGGTATTATTTTACCAACTTTCACACAAAAATATATGGTCATATACAAACAAAGCCAAATACAGTGAGAAAATAACTTTAAAAAAAAAAATTGGAACAACTGTACGTCAACTATACATAATTGCAAGACCAATCTATCCTCCCATATGTTTGAGCTGTACATTAACATTTGTTCATCAAATATGGTGGCAGGCCATTCAAGGGGAGAATTGCCCTTCCACAAACGCTACTCTTAATGGCACCCCTTGCTCAGGGCTCTCCTCAATCAAATGAATTCTAACACTGAATGCCTCCAAGCATTGTGAAAGTCCGTCATTAGACAGCCGTATGATCGGAACAGAAGTAGCTTTTGGGGCACTCAATTTCTCAAAATCGCGCTCCCTTGCGTACTCCTCTACAATTACCAGAGCAATTTCCATCATGACAATTTTCTTCTTGAGAAGCAGATAATAAGATAAACCAAGTCAAACAGAAACATAAATTTGGTGAAATATATCCAGGCTTTTCTGTCCACCATGCTAGCTCACAATTTAAAGGGGCAGACAGGATATTTCTGCTAGTTAACGGGAACGATCCAGGTCACAACCTCGCCGTATCTGAGAAGAAACTGTAGCTAACAAGTAGAAGCCATGCGTCCGCTATTAGCGTAAATTTATCTCCTTAACAATAAGCTCACTAAGCATACAACAGTCAGTTACGGTGATCTTCTGCGATTCATGCATATAGCAGTTCTCTCTATTTTCACTGTCTCTTCCACTGTAATTTCCTCCCGGATTCCTCTCCTACGGAGGCTTTTTATATGTGTAAATTTATGCATTTGGTAATATGAAAAGTAGAAGTCGGTTAATACATCCCGTTTTCATCTATGCTTGGAAATTATCTCTGTAGATCTGGAAAATTCAACATGGTATCAGAGCAGGACAGGGATTTTTCCAGGCCATAGGCAAATGCATTTTCTTTTTTCTGTGCTTGATAAATTTGCTATTACAGATTTGTAGAATTAAACCCTGCATTTTTCTCAAAGCCATGCCCTCCCTACTGGTTGATTCACAGGCCTGAGGTGAAAGGCAACTGGCCTCTCATAATTTGCTCGATTTGCAAGAATGAGGCAAGGCCTCTCTTCCAGTACGTGGTGTTGATTTCTTTGCATAGGCAAAGGCGATTTCTTTGTGCATAGCTGTGAATCTTTTAAGAGGCAGAGTGACTCCTGTGTGGAAAGCAACGGATGAAGGGAGTATGAAATCCCTATTCTATGCGGCACTGATCTGTTTTTGGAGGCTCTTTCTTTATCACAAGCAACACAACACCCTATAGGCCTCGCCTATTGTTGAGGATAGGCGTCTTGATGTTCAACGACCTCCAGCCTCCCGCTCAGTAGCAAAGACAACGCCCTACAGGGTCGATGTCACGGCCAAGAAAGGACCACTAAATGGTATTTCTCTTTTGATTTGGGGCTGTTACAATTCCTCTTTGTGATTCAACAATTCTATTTAAGGGGGGGGGGCTTACTCATGTCTTTTAAATATCAGTTTCATCATTTTGTTGTTAGGCTAGATTCCAAGAATTTCTTGTCTTGGAAACAAGGGATAAAGAATCACTGCCTTGAGCAGGGTCTACTACCCTATCTCCTCAGACTGGTTCCTGAGCCAAGTGACTATGATGAAAAGAATGCATGGTTTAATAATAATAACATGGTCTATGGACTAATATGTCTTACTATTTCTGAGGATACTCTACATCACATAGAGCACACTGAGTGCCCTTTTACTGCTTGGATCATCATCCAACATTTGTATGGAGACATTGAATCTCCATTGAAAGTGATGTTTTCTTGGAAAACTAGGCTATTGATGATATTGAGACTTATGATGTCTCATCTAATATGGACACATCTAGTATGGATGATTAGTTCATTGATACCCCATCAACAACACTTGTTGCAAATCTAGATTCCAAAGATGCTTCTTCGAGAGCCTCCAGTGATTCATTGCAACAGGTTCATTTATGTCTTTTGGATTCAGTACATTGGGACCTCATTCTACCAGACATTTCCCTCATTTCAGATCTAGATGACACTATTGAGGACATATGTCTTCTCTTTGAGGACTACTCTTTTGTCCTTGCATCTGTTGCTACTTTTGAGCTCTGTGTTGCTTCCTCGAAAGCTTCCAATGGCTTCTTGTAGCAGGGCATCCATAGTCTTCCCAATTTAACTTTTTGGAATGATCTCTTGATAGGAGTTTCAAACTTGTTTATGGAGATTCACATTTCGGATTTGGAGGACTCATTTGAGGAGTTATCTCTCCTCTTTGTTAACAGCCACATCAACGTTGTTGGCCCACCATCTTCATCGCCTTTGCAACTTCCTCTATATCAGTCTTCATAGGATCTTGGATAGTCTTCATAGGATCTTGGATCGCCATCATCGCTTTCCGACATGTGGACATGTGAGTAGTTTTTAGATGCACACACCATCTGGATTTGGATTCTAGTATTACCCATCTTTTTGGATTGGTTTCTCCAATCACCAGTGGATCATTTTCTTCCTAAGGGGAGAAATGTAGTTTGTAGGTAGTGGATCATATTTTGTCTTCAGTCGTTCATCATTGGCACGGGAGCTCTTTCATTATGGGGGGATTCATATCTTCTCTTCTTATATTCTCTCTATATTTGTGGGGGAATTCTATATGTCCATGGGTACCTAAAATGGCCTTGATGCCAGGAGCCATATTTGATTGGCTATATTGGATTTTGTCTCCTTAGTTAGACTTAAGGGGGGGTGTTAGCGTAAATTTCTCTCCTTAACAATAAGATCACTAAGCATACAACAGTCAGTTACAGTGATCTTCTGCGATTCATGCATACAACAGTTCTCTCTATTTTCACTGTCTCTTCCACCGTAATTTCCTCCCCGATTCCTCACCTATGGAGGCTTTTTATATGTGTAAATTTATGCATTTGGTAATATGAAAAATAGAAGTCGGTTAATGCATCCGTTTTCATCTGTGCTTGGAAATTATCTTAAGGGAAGGTCAAAAACCTAGTTCGGTCATACAATGAATACAACACGCTTTGAAAACATGGTTCTTGTGCAGATCTTGGGAAAATAAAATGTTTGTATTGATGGAAGAAAAAATTGTCTGCTAACCTGAAAAGTGTGTCGACAGTTTTGAGATACGGTAGAATGTGAAACCATGTGCATTGTGGTCGAGTCAAATCAGTGGTATGTTTTTTAATTATGTCATCCACCAAGGTGCAAATTTTTCATAAATGCCATTGAGCCAAGTTGGACCCTTGGATGACTGACAAATTGGTTCTTCATTCTCTAGTTGAAGGTTGTGGCAACTTAACTGAAGGACAACTTCTGGTTTATATGTATGCTTACTTGTCATGATACAATCCACTTGCATGCCAATATCTATGTAATCTTGTTGTTTCCATAAAAAAAATAAAATAAAATAAAATTTAGAAGTAAATGAAAAAAATGAGGAAAGATGAATATATAGTGGCATGACAAATTTAAAATTAAGTAGTGGTTGCATAACAACATAACTTTAATATTCATTTCTACATAGAGTTACCTTTCAAATTCTATATTATAGTTGCTCCACATTTTTAAGAGAAGTTTCTAAATTATGCATTATACAAATAACGTTTTTATATAAGACTCCCTAAACTTTTAAAAATTAAGCTATTTGTAACTTCATAGAACCATGTTATAAGTAATCGAACACTTAGTAGTATAGCGACACCTAGCACTTTTCCCTCTAGTTTAAAATTCACTCTTACCAATTTTATTTAATAAGCATGAATAATGGCCATCTAGGTTTGGTTAATGCATCAACTATTCCTATACCCATGTCACCCTTAACCCTTTCAGACCTGAACATCTACTTATGTTTTACTCCCCATCATTCCACTACCCTAGACACTATTGTGCCCATGGTATAGTCCCTTAGATGCAACCCTACCTGGTCATGTTTGCAATATTCAAAAGCTTTTTTTTTCATTTTAATGTTTGTTTGTTTACTTCACTTCACATGTATATCCTCTTCCAAACGACCATAAATAGTCATAAACCACTTATTAAATAAAGGATCTATTGGACCATGATTGCACAACAAGCATAGCAAGCAACACATAGCAACACAAAATAGTAATCAACATAAATTAGTAATAGGCATTAAGAAGCACAATACAAGCCATTATTGTAACTCAATCTTCGCCTATAATTTACACTTACACACATTTCCCAAGGCATTCCTTCTTCAATCTTATTAAATCTTTGCAAGTTCTGATCATCATTGAATAAGTTTTACTATTCAACCTCCTCAAGACAACCCCCAAAGGTTCCTATAACACCACCCAATCTAAATACCAATTTCTGTTACATGTGCAAGTAGTAGAGTCATAGTGGGTGTTGTTGCAATCATATAAGACGAGCCAACACAATAGAAAGACATGATCATAGTCATATGGATGCCACCACACAAAGTCAAATAGAACTATGTGTGGATCCATCATCTTGACATAGGGCTTGAGAAAAGAGAACACAAAAGTAAGGGGAGTCCACATTCCTCCTAATCTAGCATAGTGGAATTAGAAAAACAAGCTAAAAAGACCATGTCTTTTAAATATCAGTTTCATCATTCTATTGTTAGGCTAGATTCAGAGAATTTCTTGTCTTGGAAATAAGGGATAAAGAATCATTGCCTTGAGAAGGATCTACTACCCTATATCCTCAGACTAGTTCCTGAGCCAAGTGACTATGATGAAGAGAATGCATGGTTTAATAATGATGACATGGTCTATGGACTAATATGTTTTACTATTTCTGAGGATACTCTACATCACATAGAGCACACTGAGTGCCCTTTTACTGCTTGGATAATCATCCAACAGTTGTATGGAGACATTGAATCTCCATCTGAAAGTGATGTTTTCTTGGAAAACCAAGCTATTGATGATATTGAGACTTACGCTGCCTCATCTAATATGGACACATCTAGTATGGATGATTAGTTCATTGATACCCCATCAACAACACCTGTTGCAGATCTAGATTCCAAAGATGCTTCTTCGAGAGCCTCCAGTGATTCATTGCAGCAGGTTCATTTATGTCTTTTGGATTCAGTACATTGGGACCTCATTCTACCAGACATTTCTTTTTTGTTTGTAGAGTCCCTCATTTTGGATCTAGATGACACTATTGAGGACATATGTCTTCTCTTTGAGGACCACTCTTTTGTCCTTGCATTTGTTGCTACTTCTGAGCTTTGTGTTGCTTCCTCGAAAGCTTGCAATGGCTTCTTATAGTAGGGCATCCATAGTTTTCCTGATTTAACTTTCTGGAATGATCTCTTGACAGGAGTTTCAAACTTGTTTATGGAGACTCACATTTTATATTTGGAGGACTCATTTGAGGAGTTATCTCTCCTCTTTGTTGATAGCCACATCAACGCTGTTGGCCCACCATCTTCATCACCTTTGCAACTTGCTCATATCAATCTTCATAGGATTTTGGATCACCATCATTGCTTTTCAACATGTGGACATGTGAGCAATTTTCAAATGCACACACCATCTAGATTTGGATTCTAGTATCACCCATCTTTTTGGATTGGCTTCTCCAATCACCAGTGGATCCTTTTCTTCCTAAGGGGAGAAATGTAGTTTGTAGGCAGTGGATCATATTTTGTCTTCAGTCGTTCATCATTGGCACGGGAGCTCTTTCATTATGGGGGGATTCATATCTTCTCTTCTTATATTCTCTCTATATTTGTGGGGGAATTCTATATGTCCATGGGTACCTAAAATGGCCTTGATGCCAAGACCCATATTTGATTGGCTATATTGGATTTTGTCTCCTTAGTTAGACTTAAGGGGGGGTGTTAGCGTAAATTTCTCTCCTTAACAATAAGCTCACTAAGCATACAACAGTCAGTTATAGCGATCTTCTACGATTCATGCATACAACAATTCTCTCTGTTTTCACTGTCTCTTCCATCGTAATTTCCTCCTAGATTCCTCTCCTACGGAGGCTTTTTATATGTGTAAATTTATGCATTTGGTAATATGAAAAATAGAAGTCGGTTAATGCATCCCGTTTTCATCTGTGCTTGGAAAATATCTCTGTAGATCTAGAAAATTCAACATCTGCCACGTGTTTCAACGCGGGATTCCATCCTTTAACATTAAGGGAAGGTCAAGAACCTGGTTCGGTCATACAATGAATACAACGTGCTTTGGAAACATGGTTCTTGTGCAGATCTTGGGAAAATAAAATGTTTGTATTGATGGAAGAAAAAATTGTCTGCTAACCTAAAAAGTATGCCGACAGTTTTGAGATACGGTAGAATGTGAAACCATGTGCATTGTGGTCGAGTCAAATCAGTGGTATGTTTTTTAATTATGTCATCCACCAAGGTTCAAATTTTTCATAGATGCCATTGAGCCAAGTTGGACCCTTGGATGACTGACAAATTGGTTCTTCATTCTCTAGTTGAAGGTTGTGGCAACTTAACTGAAGGACAACTTCTGGTTTATATGTATGCTTACTCATCATGATACAGTCCACTTACATGCCAATATCTATGTAATCTTGTTGTTTCCATAAAAAAATAAAATAAAATAAAATTTAGAAGTAAATGAAAAAAATGAGGAAAGATGAATATATAGTGGCATGACAAATTTAAAATTAAGTAGTGGTTGCATAACAACATAACTTTAATATTCATTTCTACATAGAGTTACCTTTCAAATTCTATATTATAGTTGCTCCACATTTTTAAGAGAAGTTTCTAAATTATGCATTATACAAATAATGTTTTTATATAAGACTCCCTAAACTTTTAAAAATTAAGCTATTTGTAACTTCATAGAACCATGTTATAAGTAATCGAACACTTAGTAGTATAGAGACACCTAGCACTTTTCCCTCTAGTTTAAAATTCACTCTTACCGATTTTATTTAATAAGCATGAATAATGGCCATCTAGGTTTGGTTATTGCATCAACTATTCCTATACCCATGTCACCCTTAACCCTTTCAAACCTGAACATCTACTTATGTTTTACTCCCCATCATTCCACTACCCTAGACACTATTATGCCCATGGTATAGTCCCTTAGATGCAACCCTACCTAGTCATGTTTGCAATATTCAAAATCTTATTTTTCTCATTTTAATGTTTGTTTATTTAATTCACTTCACATGTATATCCTCTTCCAAACAACCATAAATAGTCATAAACCACTTATTAAATAGAGGAATTATTGGACCATGATTGCACAACAAGCATAGGAAGCAACACATAGCACCACAAAATAGTAATCAACATAAATTAATAATAGGCATTAAGAAGCACAATACAAGCCATTATTGTAACTCAATCTTCGCCTATAATTTACACTTGCACACATTTCCCAAGGCATTCCTTCTTCAATCTTATTAAATCTTTGCAAGTTCTGATCATCACTGAATAAGTTTTACTATTCAACCTCCTCAAGACAACCCCCAAAGGTGACTACAACACCACCCAATCTAAATACCAATTTCCATTACATGTGCAGGTAGTAGAGTCATAGTGGGTGTTGTTGGCATCATACAAGACGGGCCAACACAATAGAAAGACATGATCATAGTCATGTGGATGCCACCACACAAAGTCAAATAGAACTATGTGTGGATCCATCCTCTTGACATAGGGCTTTAGAAAAGAGAACACAAAAGTAAGGAGTCCACATTCCTCCTAACCTAGCATAGTGGAATTAGAAAAACAAGCTAAAAAGACCATCATTCTATTCCTTATCTCTTGTCTTTTCATTTTCTATGAGCAACTTAATCTAATTTCTTTAATTTAGAATCTAAAATGTCTTTTAATATTTCATTACATTGTAGTTTAGATTCTAGATTAAAGAGTACATTGAAGATAAAAAGGAAATTAAAAAGAATCACAATCCATCTCATTTGTTTCTAATTTACATTTTTTTGTACCTTGACACTTCCATACATTGCAAATTCTTTTACTTCTTATTTCTTTTCAAAATATGGCAAATGGTATCCCTAGCATAAATATTGGAAATGGTATCATGATACCCCATTTCACAATTACAAACCTTGCAAAGGATATGCTTAGTTGTCTTTGCATTTGCATATGGTGCAAAAGCTCAATGATAGATGGGATCTTTAGTCTTTAGTCAAATCATAACATCATATATTCTAGATTGTTTAGTCAACCATTTTGAGTTGAAGCTTGCTCACTTTGTTTGGTTTATTCTCTACCAGAGTTTACTTATTGGTTCTAGATCAATTCATTTGGGAGTTGTCAATCCTTGTTCACCTTTTTGTAGACACTGGGAGACTCTCAAGCATCTTTTTGGTTTTGTTTTAGAGCCCACGCTACTTGGAATTAGACCATGGTTTTTTCAAGCCTTTTATACCATGACCGTTTTCCTAGCACATGATTCTTTTATGGGATTGGCCTAAAATTCCTACAAAGTTTACCCTAATATGACATGCTTTCAAAATGGAAATCCTATTTAGCATTTGAAAAGATCTAGAAATTCTCCTTTCTTTTTAGACTGTCATAATGATATTCATTTCTTCTTGTCTACTAAGTCCATGTTTTTTCTCTTATGTTCTCATGTAGATACAAGTGCAAGCTAATAAAGTTGCAGTTGAAGTAGCTCATCTACAAGTGCTTCTTGACCACTAGGGTAATGCACATTTTATGATTGCTAGAGTTTCACTGATATCTCCTTCCAATAGAGGTCAATCCCCTCCTTGAGGGTGTTAGTGTGGATATAATGATAATGCATATGGGCATGATTCTCATGCTTCTTAGCCTCCTCAACATAAAACCCAGGGTCACAATGCTCATGGTTGGTCCTACTATTCTCATTCACATTCATTTTCTTCTTCACAAGTTTCCTCACCTTACTCTAATTATTCCTCCTACCAAGAATGATACTTTACCTTCAAATGGTGAGTAAGCTAATAAAAAATATGATCTTACCGGTTGGAAGCCTATTCTAGATAGCCAAGACCTTTTTGATGGTTGGGACAAGCTTGGTGACTATGATCTACCTCTTCTTCCTACTACTAGATCCATAGCTTTTGCTACTTCGCACCTTTTACTACTTATTTTTCAATTCATATATGTTGCTTAAGGTGTTTCCTTGCATAGATGTTGGGGTATGACTTTTTCCACCACTTGATTGTGGATATAGTGTAAAACATAACTTTATATCAAGTAATATATAAGACACTAATTTATCAAAAAATGGCAAATGTTTGCTTGAGGGTTGTATGCTAAAACATATTCCATGTTCTACCTTCCCTCTTAGACATAGTCCTCATCTCAACTCATCCTTAAGAATGGTCAATAATGAAATCCTCTATGTTGAAGACATAAGCCAATACCACTATCTCGATAGTAAAAATAATTTAGACCATGATGCCCACTTTCAAAAAATCAAACAACAAAAATGCAAGGATATTGCCAATAAGCTCCAACTTTTTAGGGATGGTGTAGGTAAACTCAATGATGAAACAATTAGCCCCTCCTCACTTGTTAATGCTCTCCATACCCTCCAATTGTATACATCTTACAATATGGATGTCCTCAAGGAAATTGGCCAAATAATGAATGAATCCTTTCCTTCTCAAATCCAAGCATCTTCTTCAACGAATTTCTCCCTCTCATCCCTCCATCATTCCTACTCTCCTTACTCCTACTTCATATCATTTACCTCCCCTATTGCCGTTTCTCAACTCCTCACTCTTCTCATGTCATACCCATCATCCTATTCTTATCCCCAATCACACTCTTATCCTTTCCCATTCCTTATCTCCCAACTCAACTTGAACCCCTATGTCACCAATTATCCTTTGAATGTTCCTCTTACTTAATCCCTTCCTTACAATCTTCCTCTCACTTTTCCTCATATTGTCACTACATCACCTATATTTCAACTTGGATATTATTTCTCAATTGCTATTATTAGAGATGAGTTTGATAAGGCCTTAATTGATGGCAAGCCCTAAATTGATGGTAAGCCCCAATGATCCTTTCTCTCAACCTCCAAGTAGACTTGATAAAAATATTAGTGAATGGTGAGCCACGTGGACTTCAAAAGTTCATCTAGTAGCCCATTAAGATTATGCCTTTTTCTATAATCCATGGATAAAAGGGTTCTCAAGTTCTTTTAGTAATAGCAACCCATCCAAAAATTGTCTCAGATCATTAGCTCAATCTTAGTAGGGAGACAATTGGAAACAATAAATTATCCAACTCTTTATTGCGACATCATCAAGTGGATCATCCATGAACAACTCTTTGTAGTGTAGGAGAAACACATTCTTGATTTGAGTAGAGGAGGAGCAAATTTTACTCAAAGCATCTTGAATAGACATAATTATTTCCCTTTTGTGTTTATGTTTACATAATAAAAGAAAAATTTGAAACCCTTGTCACTATTTTTGTTCTAACTAGGGTGAGATTGAATATATGCTCTTTTACCTCTATAAATATCAATCTCATATAATCTTTTAGCCACAACCACTCCCTTTAAGCAATTACCATTTGAGGGATCAACTAAGAGAAGATCATCAAGGAGAGGATCCTTCCCATAATGTATGCACTTGGATAAAACCATTCTCATTCACAATATATTGATCAATTTATACTTTGACTACACCTCAAATGACAATGAGGAGTGTACCTAACTATAGTTGGATAGATAACAAACTCCTTCATTTAGATTGGGTTATAGTGGGGAAACTCAACATGATGAAAAACAATAATTATAAAAATTAGCCAACTAATATTAGATTGTTTCAACATCACTTACAATTATTTTTAACTTGTCTTTGAATATATACTAGATGTCATTCTTTTATAGGATGCCATGTTAACATTTACTTTAAAATGTTATTCATGAATAGAACATTGCAAACATATAGCATCAAAAGTAAGTTCTTGAATACATTAAAAGGAAGTAGGTATATATATGCTTTGTTAGAAGAAGGGTCATGTTATCACATAAACAAAACAACAATCTAACATCTAATTAATGGTACAGTGTAACCCCCCCAAAAAACATTTATTGAGATTGACCAAAAACATAAGACATGATATAGAAAGGAAGATGTATAGAAATGTTGGTGTTTTATGATGGGTTTTATGCCAAAATCAAATATTTTTAGCTAAGAGTTAAGCACTCAAGGGTATCCATTCCACCAAAGTCACCCAATGCATGATTCCAACCTCATAATTGTACCTCAAAAAAAGATTTGAACCTTCGTGGATGACACAATCAAGAGGCATATCATCACCCTCCCCAATTATGCTCAACCCATTAAACTACAAAATTTAATAGATTTTAAAAAATGTATTAAAGAAGAGTATGAAACAACTAAACGTTTTTTTACTTAAAAAATGCTTATTCCCGCATCCCTAGTATGGAATTTTTTAAAAAATGGTTGTTGTAATTTGGCCCATTGGCTTTGTTCGGCAAGGAATAAAGATACAGGGGGAGCCCGCTTTTCAATGACACCGCCAAAACCACAATATTAAAAAACGCCGCGCCTGCATTGAAAATAGAAGCCCGCGGTTTCTCTCTGGCTTTTCCCGCTTATAAAACGCCCAAATCCATTGTTTCATCACTTAACGGCAAAGGTTGAAACATATTTCAAAGCTATTTGTGATTTGTTTACGGCATTTAACGGAAGCAGCGATGGCAGACGGAGGTGATGAGCAGCAGAGGACTGATACGCCCACAACTGTTTCTACACATCTCATTCTTCGCAATCCAACAGATAAGTCGGTTTCTTGGCATGATTTTCTCTTGGGAGGATCTCAGATCTCCAATAAACTTGGAATAACGATCTTTGAAAAGTTCAGAGAGTCGAGGAATGTGTTCCATGCGGCCATTGAGGAGGGATCCTTCTCTGCTTGATTTACTGCATATATTTTCTGTAATTTACACTGTTCAGCCAAGTGCTTATGCTGATTTTGTATGGTAACTATTTCCTATCTTACATAAAAGAATGGGGCACATATGTAACCCTCTGCAATGTCTGTAAATGTTAAACTATATAATAATTGTTATTTCCAACCCATTATTCCTTACTTTGACCTTTTAAGGACTTTTGGCTTGTCCTACACAGTTGTTGGTTTTCAATTTTTATGTTTCAATTGTAAATAATAATATATTTTTTTAATTGAAAACAATATATTTTAAAACAAATGCATTAAAGCATAAAGTTAAATCTTCAAAAAGGTAGGTGGTATGGGATCATATCCCAAAGATAAACTCGTTGAACCAAGAGTCAAAAACAACATATGACCTCAACAAGGGAAAAACCTACCAATTAAAAGAGTCTATGACCCCATAAGGAAAACAATCAAGTTACCAAATTAACATAAAAAAGCATAAAAAATAACATTCTACAAAGGCCACACCAATATTAGAAGGGGAGTCTTGTCCATTAGGGTTATACCATCTGCCACTTGGCAAGTATTTGCCACTCTTGACAAGTTCTTACCCAACATTCATAACTAGTTCATCCTCCTCAAGAACCTCTCGTGTTTGATTATGAACAGATTTAGGCAGAGAAATAGCAAGCGCTAGTTGAGGGAATTTCCCTCATTAGGAGGGGCCCATCCACATTGTTCAGAGGTCGTGGAGAAGTGTAGGGAGCTGGAGACCACCCAACTTGGCAACTAGAAAGTTGAGGTGGAGGTGAGGTCCAACCAAATTGTTGTCTCGTAGGTGGTGGTGAAGGTAAAGTGGTGGCTCTCTAATAGTTATCCTAATGGTTGTTTCTCTAGTACTAGTAGGGTGGTTAGGATGGCGGTGAAGGAGGAACCCTAGCCATCATGCAAGGGGTACTCTCTAGTTGGTTTAGCAAAGTCTAGATATGTTAAAGCTATAGAGCAACCTTTTTGGCATGAACTTGGCTCTACATGAGCACATTAGAGATCACTAGTGATTTGGAGTGAATAGAAAAATTAATATCCATAGTAAAATTTTAAAAAATAGTAGAATATCTTTCTAAATGCAAAAAAGAATCTCCAATATGAAAGCATGCCATAACGAAGAAAACTCAACATGAAATTTTGTCCCATCCTCAAGATGACATTGTGGCAGGCTTGAAAGGAAAATATGATTCCCAAAAATTAAAAAATTTCCTCTTGATCATTGAATTTCCATGTGAATGTATGAAGCCAAGTTGAGGGTTAGGAAAAAGACTGCCTATAGTATTGCATCTTATTCGATTGGATACTAGAGCCAAAATCCAAGCATAAAGTGTCAAGACATTTGAAAGCTTGGAAAATGTTGTCCTCATCTTCATTGAGCATCTTGAGAATACTCATTTGTAAAGTGCTCCTTCACCACTTGTTGGGAGGCAGGTCTAGGTAGGGAGATTCCTTTAACATGTCGCTATGAAATAACATTGGCAAGAAGATAACCAAACCCTTCAACAGTAAGCACATAAAGTGAAGGCACAAGAGGGCAACCTTGCCTTACAGAATAGAAGAAGCAAAATGGTTTAGATTGAATACCATTAATGGTGAGGCAAGAAGTACTAGTAGCAAAGAATATTTGGGCCAACTAAATGAATGTGGGACCAAGTCGAGAGCTCTAAGCATGACAAGAATGAGATACCATTTAATCTTGTTGTAAGCATTTCTAAAATCAATTTTGATGGAAAGTATTTGTCAATTTGATTTTTGTGACCATTGCGTACCCTCACAAACAACTATAACATTGTCAAGGATGTATTTACTTTGAATAAATCCAATCTACTTAGGACAAACAACCAACAGGAGGAGATGTTTGATATGCATGGCTAGAGCCTTGGCAATAATTTTGTAGGAGACATTCAAAAGAGTGATGGGATTCCAGTTGTAGATCAACTTCGGATCATGAGCCTTAGGTATGAAGTTGATATTTCCTTGGTTAATTATAGGACCTAGAGAATTGGTATAAAACACTTTAAGATATTCTTGAAACAAGTTATGACAAACATTGTCTTAGAGGATTTTGTAGAATTTGCATGGAAAACCATCGCAACTAGGCACTTTCTCATTATCCATTCTAAATGTAGTCGAGTGGAGCTCCTCCTAAGAAAGGACCTTGTCACAAGTAGCAATTTGGTTTGTGGAGAGCTTGCATGAAATTATATCCAAGCATGTATTAAGAGCCTCTTCCTTCTTAGGAGACAAGCCTTGAGCTTGAAAGATTATAGTGTAACATTGAACAAAGGCATGAAGGACCTCAAGAATAGAAGAAAGGCACTGACCATTCTCGTTGGTGTACTTAATTTTTTGAGATGAATATTTTGGCCACAGGGCCTAGAAATATTCTTTTGAAACACGATCAACAACTTTTAACCAATGAATTTTGGCTTTGACCTAGGTTTCCCTAGTAGTGTAGGCATCAACTGTTATGCCCTTACTTCTATAGTGTATATGGTTATGAATAGTCGGCTTGTGGCTATCTTAACCCTTAATTAAGTCATATTATCATTATTATATTGTTATTTAGTTGTTTTGGTCAGCCTAAGGCTTCTATAGGGCTATCTAAGTCGGCCTGGGTGATATCCTAGGCATAAATAGGTATATATAGGGGTAGTGAGTCTTATTAGATCATCATATTGTGTATTGTGTTCTCATTGGAGACTATTGGACGTATCCCCCTCGAAGTGGATTAGGAGGTTGCCCCCTCGAAGTGGCATATTATTATCAAGTATTTGCAGCATATTTACTATTATATTCAGATATTGTGCAAGTTGTTTCATTACAAGTGGTATCAGAGCATGATCTTGGCACCATAGAGGCAAGATTTTTTTCTCAACATTGGAGGCGATTTTGGGAAGAGCATAACTTTCAAATTTTAGCGAATTTTTTAAAGATTTTTAAAGGGTTTTTGAGGACCATATTAAAGAAGATACAATCTAGATTTCAGAGGAATTGAAGCAAAAATAAGCGAGTTATTGCAAAATTAGGGTTTCCAACAAATTCGCTCTCAAGGCAGCAAATTTGCTAATTTTTTGGATTTTTTTCTGGGTAAGTGGTATCTTGGCCTTAGTAAGTTACAATAAAAATTTCAGAAAATTTAAATTTCATTTGTGTGATTTATTTCAAAAATATTGGTTTCCATCATGACGAGCCTTGCGACAAGAGGCAAAAAGAATGTTGTCACACTGGGGAAATCCTCTGATAAGGATGAGGAAATAAGTAAGTACAAGAGGGATATGTATGACATAAGAGAAGATATATCATATATACGAAGCATGTTAAGTGCCTTAATGAAGGAACCAAGAAAGGAGGTCTCAAGCAACAAAGAAGAAGAAGAAGAAGCGGAAGAAGAAGCGGAAGCGGAAGAAGAAGCGGAAGAAGTAGAAGAAGCAGAAGAAGAAGCGGAAGAAGCAGCGGAAGAAGCGGAAGAAGAAGCGGAAGAAGCGGAAGAAGTGAAAGAAGAGGAAGAAGTGGAAGAAGTGGAAGAAGCAGAAGAAGTGGAAGAAGCAAAAGAAGCAGAAGAAGCAGAAGAAGAAGCGGAAGACGCAGCGGAAGAAGCGAAAGAAGAAGCAGAAGAAGCGGAAGAAGCGGTAGAAGCGGCAGAAGCAGCGGAAGAAGAAAAAGAAGAAGCGGAAGAAGAAGAAGAAGAAGAAGAAGAAGATCATGATGATGATGATGATGATGATGAAGCAGAAGAAGAGATAGAAGAAGAAGAAGAAGAAGAAGAAGAAGAAGAAGAAGAAGAAGAAGAAGAAACAAAAGAAAAAGAAAAAGATGATGAAGAAGAAGTTCCTGGTCAAGCTATTCAACCAATGCAAGGGTACCATGTACTATTCCTCACCTCTTCCTCTATGGCACATCAAAAGGTTCAAGTAAAGGAAGAACACATTCATCACCATCAAGTGCTAGATGCAAAGGGAAGACACATCTTGGAGCTGAAGTTAATTTTCCAGACACACATGAACAAGCTGAGGACATCAAGGACATATCTTCTAGTTGAAGTTGCCACATGGGATGATGAAGATTATATGAAGAAACTACCAGAATTGATCAGCGTTGAGGACAACGCTTTTGTAAAGGTGGGGGGCATGTTATGCCCTTACTTCTATAGTGTATATGGTTATGAATAGTCGGCTTGTGGCTATCTTAACCCTTAATTAAGTCATATTATCATTATTATATTGTTATTTAGTTGTTTTGGTCAGCCTAAGGCTTCTATAGGGCTATCTAAGTCGGCCTGGGTGATATCCTAGGCATAAATAGGTATATATAGGGGTAGTGAGTCTTATTAGATCATCATATTGTGTATTGTGTTCTCATTGGAGACTATTGGAGGTATCCCCCTCGAAGTGGATTAGGAGGTTGCCCCCTCGAAGTGGCATATTATTATCAAGTATTTGCAGCATATTTACTATTATATTCAGATATTGTGCAAGTTGTTTCATTACATCAACTACTTACACAAGGTGGCATTGCTTAGTCACCTGAATTTGGAAGGGTATGTGGAAAGACGCTACTTCAAGCTGAGTGGAGAGTTGGCCAATCTCTAATGACATGGGCATATTTGATTTGCAATGTAACAGGCTAGTTGGTGACTAAACATTCTCAAAAAATGAGCAGTAGAGATGATGGTGTCAAACCACCAAACAATCCTACCACTGTCTCCCTTTGGATGTGGTACCAAATTCCAAAGGCATTTGATATGAGCCAACATGATTGTGTTGGAGCAATCACATGTTTAAAAAAAGAATTGTCTTTTCAACCTTGAAGTTTTGTATGCCCCACTCAATTTTGAACTAGATCAATGAATGGTTGAAAATGAAACAACCTGACATGGGTTCAACAAAAAGAGAGTTTAATAGTTGGCAAACGAAAAATATGGTTGCTTTAATATCATAGAATGGTCAAGTCTCTTAATGACTCTTTCAGACCCAGTATGCAAATCAACCAAGTTTACCAAATTGGAGATGTGCTTTGGTAGTCAAGACTTTGGTCATAAAGGCCTAATTTATTGCACATATAAAGAAATTTCTCATTTTCGCTAACTATACACCGTATAGGTAAATGACCTTGTTTATTAGATGCCACCTCAACCATTTTGAAGTTGCCATTAAGAACCCATTGCATTAGCATAAGGTCATTTGCAAGCCACTGCCAAAGTAGCATCCTTTTAGCCACATCATTTGAGGCATAGATATTGACAAAAGCTAAAAGTTTGATTCTCAAATTTGTAAAACGCCCATAAGGCTCTGTTAGATGGGCCACAACCATGGGTAGCATAATAGGGTTGCCACTTGGCATTAACAAATTTTACCATGCCACCATGACCTTGCTCATAATTATTGCTAAAAAAATATTATCTAGCCATAGGACACAACACATGAGTGAAATAAAAAAGCCAACAAACTTAATCTCTTGAAGGCAAAGAATGTCTAGATGGGTAAATCTCTATCAAAAAATCTTGCACCATGAATTTGCAGTTTGGGTTTGTTAGACCCCTTACATTCCATGAGATGTAGTTCATGGTGCAATAGGGTTTAAGGACATTTCCTTGAAGTCCAAACCTTGCAATGAAAACAATATATTTTACTTAAATCTAATCTAGCATTTAGGAGAGAAGGTTCCAAATTGCATCTACCATTTCTTAGGAACATATTCTCCTTCTTCGACCTCTTGAGGAGAGCTATGAGATTATCTAGCATTTGGGAGAGAAGGTTCCAAATTGCATCTACCATTTCTTAGGAACATATTCTCCTTCTTCGACCTCTTGAGGAGAGCTATGAGACTATCTTCCCCCCTTTAGTTATGAATGCAATTGGAACTCCCAAATTTGATGGGAAAATCACACTCACTGGAAGAGGTGTTCTTGAGATTTGAGGCTTACTAACCTCTTTGAAGGACTTGCCAAAGGGATAGGTAAGAGTTGGTTGTGAATCAAATACTTGCTTTGCTTTATCACAAGTTTTTAGTGAAGAGGATCTGGTGGGTTTTGTTGAATTGTCATTAGCTTAAGGCCATGCGGGACTTATTGCTTTGACCTTAGTAGAGTTGGACTAAGAGTTCCCTTTGGCAAGTTGTTATGACCATTTTTATGGTTTTTTACATTAGTCCACCCATATTTATTTTTTCTTGCCTTAATAGATGGCTTGGAGGTTGGTTTAGGCTTGTGTGTAGCTAGAGGGTAGTCTCTAATTTTGTGGTCATAGGTTTGACACCAAAAGCAAGTGTTGGGTGGGTTGATATATAGAGTACAGTGTGCATGGTGTATCTCACCTATCTATATATCAACAATTTCTTTTAAATCCCGAGAGAGTTCAATCTATACATGGACTCTATGTTATGGCCTAGCTAAATAGAACTTTGCAAGTTCAATATATACAACCCTCCCAAGAGAGGAAGAAATGTGATGAAGGGCCAACATGGTAGGAGTAACCTAAGAAATTCAAGCCATATAGGCACCTTGAGAGCTTATTGGTTGAACATGATAAAATCCCTCATCTAGGGAGAAAAAATTACTATTTAGATCTACACATGTACTAGGGTCCATGCTGGAGAACTATATCCACATGGTTGGATTCCACAAAGTATATGAGAAAGAAGCCTTTTGTTAAATTTTAGATTAAATCCATCTTAATTCCATGGGGTAACCACACAATGTTTATCCAACTACATAACATGCTTTCAGACAAAACACAACCAACAAAATAACCAACAAGCATATGTTGCTTAGTCCATTTACATGCATTATCAAAATCAAGCACTAAAAGAACAACATTCGATGGATTAATAGAAGATAAACCTCATGGAAGAATTTTGGTACAAACTTGTGAGGTTTCTTCAATGGCACCATTGCTCACTCCAATTCCTAATTCTTTAGCATTAACAACTGAAGTGAAAGACAAGTGCCATTAAAAGGACCGTGCCCTAAGATTAGAAAATCTCGTTGCACTATTACAAGGCAACATGACAAAAACAAAGCAAGGGACATGAGCATACAAACCAAAACCAACCTCTCCAGCTTGCTCCACTCTCCTTCCAAACTTTTCCCCTTAATAAGAAACTTTTGAATTTTTCCATGTTAATGATAAAGCACGATGAAATGAATATTCTTCAAAGCCGTGGGTTTTGATTCTAATTGTTCATCATATATAATATTTTTATATTTGCATTTCTCTTACGTTTTATTATCACACGCACACACATGCACGCATGCGCGCACACACACATGCATGTGCACACACACACACACATGTACACACACATGCGCACACGCACACACACATTCAAATTTAAATTTTAAAAATCCTCAAAATTTGAAGCTAAAGTGTTTTAGAATATTGTGTAATAAGTTTGATTTAATAATATATATTTTTAACAAAATTTTGAGTACAATTAGATTTTAAATATGGTTTTGTCTTGCAAGTATTTAGATAATGGGAAAATTAATATTTAATGGTTGGAAAATTAATTTTCATTTTTGAAAATTCATTATATAGATGTGTCTCTAGAGTAATTTAAATAGAAATGTTCCCAACATGCTCCTTTCATAAATGTGAATAATATTTGAATGATTACTTGATGTTTGATGATGATAAATGAATGCAATTGAATGCCTTGAAATCCAAGTACATAGCAATTAATTATGCAAATGTATGTTTAGTCATGTCTAGGTGGGAAATGAATGAATGGGAGTTAGCCAAAATTTCAATCTAAATTGTAAAAATTTAGGGGTTAGATCGATCTTGCACTTGTGGAATGAATCAAGACATGGGAATAGTAAAATCAAGGTGGATAATGAATGCATGGGGATAGGTGCATGAATAGGCATAATGGATGCATAATCTAGGTGAATATATTAGAATATGTGTGTATATAGATGAGATGGTGAATAAGTAATAAGGAATGTGTTTATAAACAATGTATAGCCACCTAGATAGTAAGGCAAGATGGTCTTGATTTGCTCAAGAAAAATCATGTGATAATCAACAATAGATAAGCATGTTAGTGCAAATAGATAAGATGTGATAGTGAAGGCACATATAAAGCTAAATTGCCTTCAATATGGGTAATATGATGAGACATATCTAGAAGCATGATAAGAAAGTGCAAGCTCACGTGATGATAGATATTGAAATAATATAAGTAGAAGATAAAGACATTATATGGGAAATAGGCATCAACATAAGCATTATAATCTTATTTCAAAGTAAGAGTCATAAACATGTGAGAAGGATCATAAGCATAAGATGTAAACATGACCAAGATCATATCACAATGTGATAAGTGTCATATAGGATGATAAGCATGACAAATACTATAATTATGAGCTGTAAATACAATAAGCATCACAATCACAAGATGTGAATATGGGAAGTATTAGTATCATGATAAAGGTAATCATAGCATGGAAATAACATCATAATCATGGAGGATGAGGATTGCAAGGTTAACATGAATCATGTGTCATCATCAAGTCATGTAGCATAGGTGCATAACAAGGAATACGTGAAAATCCATGATAGTACACATAGAACATAAGAGGACATAGGATTCAAACAAGGTATGTAGGAAAGCATAGATAACTAACATAAGAATAATGCAAGAAAGATACCCTTAAGTGGGAAAACAAAACATAAACCATAATATAGAAGGGAAAATGAGAATAAGAGGTGCAACAAACATGGCATAATCAAAGGGGTCAAAGTGTAAGAACATACAAAGTAAATGGATGAATAGGCAAGGGGATCACAACATACATGATGTAAGCAAAAAGGCCAAAGTGGAATTGATACAAAACACAAAGAATAAGTGACATGAACAACAAAATTTCATGTTCAAAGTCACTTCTATCCACATGCACTAGTGCACCACCAAAGGTGTCTTTGCATCATCCAAATGCTAACTAGGAACATAAGCTAAGAAAAAAGCACAATCATAAAATGTAGTGAGTAATAAGAAGGATAGGTGGGTATATCTAATCACCAAAGTCATTCTTTATCATGCGTATTAGGGGTTTCTCTTTTATGGCATGTGTCTCAATATAGGGTGTGTTCTAATAAACAAGACTAATCTCTTGATGCACATGCTTTGCTTCCATATGGTTCACCTTATCAAATGAAGAAGTTTTGAGCTCATGAGTATGTTCAATGTTTATCTTCTCTTTGTCTATAAGTTCTTGAATTTTATGTTTGAATGTAATGCTTTGAAGCTTAGAATATACATGTTTATAATGAAAAGTAGGTTTAGCATATGTATAAATCATATGGATAATAGGATCAAAAGATAAATCATGAGAAGGCATCACCATGTCCATACTATCCTCATGGCATTGGACCAATGGCAGAATGGATACTTGGATGAGATTTTAATATGGTGGAGCATCCTACTGATCGTAGTTGGGACAATGGGTATATCACTTATCCCAATCTGAATTTAAAGCATGGACCTTAGCTCGTAATGCTTTGAGAGTTCATGACCCTCTTCTGGGCAAATCTGAACTCCAAAAACCACATTGGTTTACATGGCACAATTGTCGAGAAGGATTCCTGAGAAGAATGAGTCAGTTGGACCGTTTCCACATCTCTCCCAACTGCCATATCATCCCCTCTCCTAATGGTCATCATGTCCATCTAGATCTCTCAGCTACCCTTTCTGATCACCTTCCCATTCTCACCACTCTCTCCCTCTCTAAATCTACCATCCTTCCAACCAATCTTCCTTATAAGCTGAATATTTCTCACTTAAAGCAACAAGACTGCATTGATGGTCTTATTGCCTTGTGGAAAGCTGAGCCTAAACCCCAACAAGATAGATGGGTTAGTTGGTGGGAAAGAAATATAGAACGATGCACTCTTTTCCTTCATGATTATGGTCGGAGAGCTATTGCAAAATGTCACAGGCTTGAAAAGTCTTTAACAAGACAACTAGAACATAATCAAGCTCTTTTGGCTTCTAATTCTTATGATATTGCCCTCCAACATTTAGTGGCTCATACAGAAAATGAACTGCGGAAACTAGTTGCTTATAAAGGCAAAGGAGCACAAGTTAGGGCTCGTCTACAATGGATCAAAGATGGTGATAGGGGGACAAAATTCTTCTTTCAATTTTTGCAGCATAAACACAAGAAAGATCATATTTCTGCTATTTAAACCTCTGATGGTTCCCTTCAATCTAACCACTCAGACATTATGCAAACATTCTATGAGCATTTCAGAAATCTTTTTGTTGATGAGTCGACGGGCGATCCTCTTCTCAATATCCTTGAAGATATTATTGTTGAATGCATACCACGCAGAATTGACCCTGAGTATAGTTGTTTTCTTGATCACCTTCTATCTATGGAAGAAATTGATGAAGCCCTCTATTCTATGGCCTTAGAGAAAAGTCCATGTGTTGACGGTCTGCCTGTGGAATTTTACAAGACACTTTGGCCTTACATACAAGAGGACTTTTATCATGTGTATCTCGAAGCCATTGAGGTTGGCTCTTTAGGAGCTTCTATTAATCAAGTACTGATCAAACTCATTCCCAAGGGTAAAGATGAAACTGTTAATGGTTGGAGGCCTATCACTTTACTCAACACCTCTTACAAGATTATTGCCAAAGTTGTGGCTTGAAGAATAAAATATATTACTCAACAGATAGTTCACCTAGAGCAAACAGGATTCCTTGGTGACAAATTTATTCTTGACAACCTTGTCCTTGCCTGGTAGACGGCTGAGTGGGCTCAAAAAACTACCCAAGATGCTTTAATCATCAAACTTGAGTTTGATAAAGCCTACGATCACATCCGCTGGCCATTTATTCTTAACATGTTAAAGTGGTTGGGCTTTGGACCTATGATTTGCAACCATATTAGAATGCTCTTCATGGATGCTAATGCCAGAGTTGTGGTTAATGGATCCCTCTCCCCTCAATTTCCTTTGCAAAAATCCATCCGTCAAGGTTGCCTCCTCGCCCCCTTCCTTTTCATTTTGGCTGCTGATGCTCTTGGTTATTTATTTTAGCATGATGTCTCTAATAAACTTATCCAAGGCATTTCACTCCTAGGAAAATCCAAAGCCATCAACTCACATTTTGTCGATGATAGTATGTTGTTTATCTAAAATTCAGCTACATAAGTTACACCTTGGATATATTGGATCTATTTTACACCATTTCTGGATCAAAGTTGTCCATGCACAAGACTAAATTTTTTATGACCCGGCCTGGCCCCCTTCCTCTTTGGATCCCAAAGGAGTGGTGAGAAGTGAAACATGGCATTATTACTAGATATCTTGGCATACCCTTTGGCATTGGAGTGACCCTTAAGGATATGTGGAGATGGTTCCTAGACAAAATCAAGGCCAAATTATTGAATTGGACCAACTGATTCCTATCTATGGCTAGGCGTATCCAAGTGGCCAACAAAAATCTTATAGTAAGCCATGTGTATATATCTTCTTGTTGGTTTCCATATAAAACATGTTACAATCAATTAACTTAGCTAATCAGGAGTTTTATTTGGGCCATATGGGGTAATAAAAAAGGCTTGCCATCTACTTCCTGGCTTCATTGTATTCAGCCAAAAGACAAAGGAGGCCTAAGAATTATTGACCCCTTTACGCAAGGTGTCTACCTATCTTCCAAATGGATAGTGAGAGATTTAGAGGGGGATTCACCTTAGAAACACTTAGTTCATTTCCACATCCAACACGCCTCTGTAGGTCACCCCTGGAACTCAGTCAATTAGCATGACAAATTGCTACTTGCTCCCTTCTTCAAAACATAGGGATCTACCCCATTCAACACTATCTGGAAAAGCTGGCAAATAACCTCAGGAAAGATGATTTGGTATGACCAATCTCTTAGCCATGGACTAAGCTTTGCCTCATCCTCCATTTGGTGGAATCGCTTGATCTAATATGACAGTAAACCCCTTGGTCTCTCCCAATAATTTAAAGGTAAACGTCTTTTTAAAAAGGGAATTTAGAATTTCTAGAATTTATGGGACCCAACAAGTTTCAGCTGGAAATCATGGCAACATCTCCAAGCTCAATACAACCTAGCTCCCTCTGATAAACAACCAATTCTTAATATTCAGCAACGGGTGCCCCTTGGACTCTATACCTTGCTTTCCTTAAACTATCATTCTACCTTCTTCAAAGATTGGAGATGGTCTACTACTCATAACTTTTAGTTTTTTCCACTCAAAAGGATCTATAGGCAACTTCTACTATCAATTACCCTTACCCCCTGCCTCAATGCTAAATGGCACTACAAGTTTAATAGTTCAAGGTGGAATAAACTCAATCTCCAGATTTGGAAATCCAAAGCTAATGCCCAATCCCAGCTTACGGCTTGGAAAATCCTTCATGTGAAACTCCCTATTGGCCCTCACCTCAAATTCCTTCACCCTTCCCCAAGTTGTCCTTTCTACACCAAGTGTGAGTCTATTAAACATGCTTTTTGGTCCTATCTCCATGCTCGCCACCTTTGGCTTTCCCTTTTCTCTGCACTCCCTGCTATCTTCCCTAAGCCTTGGACATGGAAATCATCTCTCCTGGGGACCTCTAATTCCCACAATGTTATCAACCACACTTGCAGACATGTGATACTCAAGTTCATTTAGAGATTTCATTGTTTATGTCTTTTCCAGCACCTTCTATCCTAGACAAATTGAAATGCAGATGGTCTGCTCCTGTCTATACCTCTACATATCCAATTTGTCTTCTTTTCTTCAAGATCAGTGGACAACTAATGGTGGGCTATTGGACATCATCAGTAACCTTCTTTCACAACTTCAGAGTATTGAGGGAGTCCATAATCGATGACAATCATAACAAGTTCAGCACAGGTTGACACAAGTGTAGTTGCTCTGTCTGTTAGTGATTTGGCAGATTTTTCCATGTTGGCACGACAATTTGTTGTTGTTTGTAGTATGATGTTGTGCAGGATTGTACAGGCACAGTGTTGTCCATTATATCAAGATTTGTTGTTGGTGGCTGTTGTTTTTATTATGATGTTGTGCATGGATGTACATCAATTTTACCTCCTTTTCTGGTGTTCTATAGTCTATTTGAATGTGCTATATGTCTTGAAAGGACATCTATAATAAACTATATGTAATTTTTTCTGTTGCTTTTATTCAATAAAAAATAAATAAAACCATGTTATAAGCAACTAAACACTTAATAGTATAGAGACACCTATCACTTTTCCTTCTAGTTTAGTATTCACTCTTAACACTTTTATTTAATAAGCATGAATAATGGCCATTTAAATTTGTTCAGTGCACCAACTATTCCTATATCCATGTCACCTTTAACCCCTTTCAGACATCAACATTTAGTTATGTTTTACTCCTCATCATTCAACTAACCTAGATGCTATTGTGCCCATGGTATAGTCCCTTAGATGCAACCCTACACGGTCATGTTTGCAATGTTCAAAAGCTTATTTTTCTCATTTTAATGCTTGTTTGTTTACTTCACTTCGCAAGTATATCTTCTCTCACATCCAAATGACTGTAAATAGTCATAAACCATTTATTAAATAAAGGAATAATTGGATCATGACTGCACATCAAGTATAGGAAGAAACACTAGCACTTTTCCTTCTAGTTTAGCATTCACTCTTAACACTTTTCCTTCTTTTTTAGCATTCACTCTTAGCATTTTTATTTAATAAGCATGAATAATGGCCATTTAAATTTGTTTGGTGCACCAACTATTCCTATATCCATGTCACCTTTAACCCCTTTTAGACATGAATATCTAGTTATGCTTTACTCCCCATCATTCCACAACCCTAGATGCTATTGTGCCCATGGTATAGTCCCTTAGATGCAACCCTACACGGTTGTGTTTGCAATGTTCAAAAGCTTGTTTTTCTCATTTTAATGCTTGTTTGTTTACTTCACTTCGCAAGCATATCTCCTCTCACATCCAAATGACCATAAATAGTCATAAACCACTTATTAAATAAAGGAATAATTGGATCATGACTACACATCACGTATAGGAAGAAACACATAAAAAATACACAATAGTAATCAACACAAATTAGTAATAGGGATTAAGAAGCACAATACAAGCCATTGTTGTAACTCAATCTTCACCTATAATTTACACTTATGTACATTTCCCAAGGAATTCCTTCTCTGATCTTATCAAATCTTTGCAAGGTTTGATCATCATTGAAGAAGTTTTACTATTCAACCTCCTCGAGACAAACCCCAAAGGCACCTATGACACCATTTGATCTAAATACCAATTTCCATTATATGTGCAGGTACTAAAGTCATAGAGGATGTTGTTTGAATCATATAAGATGAGCCAACACAACAAAAGGACATGATCATAGTCATATAGATGCCACCACACAAAGCCAAAAAACTATGTGGATCCATCCTCTTGACATAAGGCTTGAGAAATGTAACATGTCATCTCACATGATCCAAAATAATAACCATAATTAACCATCTTAACTAAGAGTAAGATTACTTCATGATTAACATAATCACAGTTAAGAAAAAATGAATTGATATCATCATGATAATTAAGCATGTTATTCTTTTCCAGAACATAACAAAACTTAGAATATAACCTTCACTATACATGTACAAAGCTATGCTCAAGGCATCAAATATAGAAATATACATAATATCCGACTATCAAGTCATTTAAAGAAAAATAGTGTATCTGGAACTTTGATATCTGTCTTCATAAGCCTCGGCTTGTCTTCTTCTTAGGAAGGAGAGCATCACCTGAGTGCTTTTCCTCCAACCACAGACCGGCAGTCCCCTACACAACTTCCTACTTGGAAGTGGCCCCTACCCTTCATAGAGGGTATAGATGTAAGGAATCGTTAGGTTTGCCATCTAAGTATCTGGTGTTGTGTCCTTCATAATGTCTCACGGTCATACAACTATAGATCCACTCTAACTATGTATGACACTATTGGAAACATTATGCCATCTAGATCACTGTTGAATGACAATGCACGCAGAGATGGATACATTACTTTGGCCAAAGATTTACATACATTAACGTTTTGCAATGAACGTTGTCATATATCCACCACCTCGACTCAACTTAGAAGTTGTCACATCCTACAGTAGTCATAGTTTGACTCTTTAGGTCTAGCAAAGATAGGTTCAGTTCATTCTTAGTCCAAGTCTAGGCCAACCAACTCTTGTCTTAGGAGTTCATTTAGTTATGTTACATTGTTTTCATATCAGGGAACCTGTGACTCCATGTCACTCTATTCCCTTCTTTTCAAAATGACAATAGACGAATAATGTTTTTGAACTTATGACCTTCTAGGTTCACAGCTTCATGTTTGCCATATCACAAGGTTTACATTCAATTCATGTCATCCAAGACTTATATCATAATAGCCTAGTGAATTGGTCTTATTAAAAAGACTCTATCCCAAGTATCCACATGGGCTTTAATATCTTATACTTCATTCATGAAGTAAGGCCATTTGAAAAGAGGTGGCTTTCATTATATTAAATGCAAGAGTTTCATACTATTCATAGTATTCATTCTCATAATTAAATAATTGTCTAGGAGAAATAATTTCTCCAATACCCCCGGGCATGCACATAAGGCTGCCCACAAATAATACCATTTATCTTTTTATCCAATTTCTCTTTCTTCCACGAGGAGTCAACATATACTTGAAAATACAAAAGATGCATCGTAGTTATTATAATAACTATCCTTAACAGTTAAGTATTGTTATTAGCAGTCTTCTTGGCTGATTATTACGTGCCTCATGCACAACCAAGGTTAAAGATTAATGATAATGTAATTAAGGCTCAAGTGAGGCTCTTAGCCTACTCCAAGATAGAGTACATAATACCTGTACATAGCTATTATGGTTTAATGTATTCACAATAGTGAGCACAGTCAGCTCATATAGTAATAAAGAGAGTTTCAAAGAATGAAAGAACCAGTGTAAGCCCTTGCCATATCGGCATCCAACTTCTTGCGTGCGACTGCAATACATAGGCTCAGTCTTATGGCCTCACCCAACATGCTTATAAACAATGCTTACAGACTTTACATTATAAATGTATAAACGACCTCTAAGGCCTATAAAGATAACCCCACAGTATATGTGGTATCATGGTGTTCTCCCAACAATGGCTACGAAAGAGCCATAGTTTAAACATAGCATTCTCTACGGGACTGTCTCAGTTTAAACATAACATTGTTTATGAAGTTTCATAGATAAACACAACATTGTCTTGAAATATCATAGTTAATGCACAACATTGCTATGGTGAAGTTTACACACACCATTGCATACAATGAAGTCTACACACAGTATCGCTTACGGCCTCGAAGGCATGTTTCGATAACACAGTGGGCAAATAATATCACTTCATGTCAACACAGTCGACCTCATACAGAATGCAAAGGTGATACCATTACTAGGATTCATACCTGTTAAAGTTTAGTCACTGGGATTGCCCTATCGAGGGTCACTTTCGATTATCCTTCGATAGCTCTATCCCAAGCTCATGGATTCTCCTTACTTAGTTACAACTGTAGCAAGCTTCTTCTACATAAAACTTTGACTCTATTTCCCTATTCTTTCTCTCCCAAAGCATACCGAAACACATAACCCAAAACCAAAGGCTTTGTTTCCACTTTTGCATTCATCGCATGCAACATAGCCCACCACCTTTTTTGGTCCATGTAGGGGTAAAACCCCATAACCAACTTCGCCACCCGTGGCCTTTTGGGGCTCCAACAATCCACTATCCTCCATGATGGAGTGGCAGTGTGGATAGGAAATATGATAAGTTCCACATCGGCCTCCACTCACCCCACACATCGTGGGTGGTGGTTGGCCTAACAATATAAGTTATCTATATTATTAGTAATAAAGGTACTCGATCATAAGGGCTAGCATAATTATGTTGCAAAAAGTTTCCCTTGCATCTACATGATGTTTAAGGGTAAACAAAACAATTTAAAATGTTATCAAATGACAACATCAACAATAGGGTGACACAATCAAAATGCAATTTTGGGGTCGAGTACTACTCCCCCTTGAATGCCATGTTGAACATAAACAAAATTTAAAAGAAATAATAATAATAGTCAAAAAATCCTAGTAGGGAATTGGATAAGGGAACAAGGAAATAATCAACATCTCGACAAAATCACCCATCGACTAGAATTGACGTTCTAAAATCATCATTAATCAAATTGACGTGAGAAATGTTGAGTAACCTCACCTTGACAAGACAAAACTAAAAGAATTGGAAAATGATTTACTAGGTAAGGTGTACTCACTCTAAGATTCTTAAGGACTAGCTCTGATACTCAGATGACAATCTGACCTCTTCCAAACATCTATCTCCTCCTCCTGGATGATACTCTCCTTCCATTCTTGGCAGAGGATTCTTTCCTGTTTACACTCAAAACCATATAACCATGATCAATGTATCTTCATTTGATTTGCAAATCATTATAATTAAATAGTCATATCAACATATAATCTCATGTCTAACTAACATTAATCAGTATTCACATAATCAAGGATTAAATCTGATATTTTCCACAAACATCTAATCATTAAACTATGATTAATCATCCTGATTACCACACAAATACAAGATTAAGCTAAACCATAAGTTGGGGATGTAACAAGAAAAGAGAAGACAAAAGTAAGGAGTCCACATTCCTCCTAATCTGGCATAGTGGAATTAGAACAAAATTGTTGCACCACTGGCTGAAAAGACCATCATTCTATTCCTCATCTCTTATCTTTTCCTTTTATGTGAGCAACCTTATGTAATTTCTTTAATTTAGAATCTTAAATGTATTTTAATAATTCATTATGTTGTAGTTTAGATTGTAGATTAAAGAGTACACTAAAGATAAAAAGGAAAGTAAAAAGAATCACAATCTACCTCATTTGTTTTTCATTTACATTTTGTTGAACCTGACACTTACACACATTCAAATTCTTTTAGTTCTTATTTCTTTTCAAAATATGCCAAATGGTATCCTTAATAGAAAGGTTGGAAATGGTATCATGATACCCCATTTCACAATTACAAACCCTACAAAGAATATGCTTTGCAATCTCTAAATTTGCACATGGTGTAAAAGCTTAATGATAGATGGGCTCTTCAATCTTTAGAAAAATCCTACCAACATAGATTCTAGATTGTTTTATCTTATTCTTGAACCAAAGCTTTCTCACTTTTCTTGGTGTATTCTCTATCAGGTTTACTTATTGATTCTAGATTGATTCATTTGGGAGTTGTTAATCCTTGTCCCTTTTTGTGAAACTGGGAGACTCTCAAGCATATTTTTTAGTTTTGTTCTAGAGTCCACACTGCTTGGAATTCGATCCATGATTTTTTCAAGCCTTTTAGACCTAAGCCTTTTTCCTGGTACATGATTCTTATATGTGATTGGCCTAAAATTCCTACAAACTTTGTACCCTAATATGACTGTTATCACTAGGAATTACACTCGTATGCAAGGCTGGTTAAAGCACTGCAATTCCGTGTAACATGGGACTAATTTCAAGTTGTGGGTGCCCTATGACAAAACTAGACCCCCAGATTGTGGGCTGGTTCCCAATGTTCTATTGAAATGTATATTTTTACTTTTTGGGAAAAGGGAAGAAAGAAACTAATTGAATATAAAAGATAAAATGGTGATGCACCTGATTTGGGTAGAAATAATGCAATCTGATCCACAATGTTTGCTTAGAAAACTGACTTTTACACAATCCAGACTTGACATATATACCACAAAAGTGATTCTAAGGAAGGTTTGAAAACAAGTTTTATGAAGGAAATGGTTTTTTCACAGCATAAAAAGACTATTTCTGGTTAACACAACCTAAGACCTATGATGAATATATGCTTGAATGCTACAAACAAGGAAGTGAGACAATAATTTTAAAGGTTTAATAATAAAACACAACAAAATTTCATCAAATCACTTCAACATTTAGCACAAAAAGGAAAGGTAATTCAACTTGATCTAAAGTAAAAAAAGGAAAGATTTGCAAATAAGACAAAAAGATAATCTGTAACCTGCCGATCTCTCAATAAAACTGTAAAAGTGATCTACAAGAATTCTCCAATCTGTCTGAATCAAAATGAGAATCAAGAACTAGCAAAAACAAACTTTTGCTTTACAATATACAAGTCTGCTCTCTTCAAGAGGCATGCAAAAAATATGGACTTGCAGATAACTGCCTCTAAAAATACTCATTCCCGAGCAATGTCCAAAATCCTCAAAATTTGGGCCTAAAACTGCCACAAATTGAGCAAAAATAGCTTCAATTTGGGCCTCTCCATATGTTTGACCAAAAAAGTTGACCAAGGACCCTAAAAATACTCCTAAAAGTCATGTAAAACCTCCTAGGTGGCCTAGTTGTCTCCACTAATCAATTTGCATGATTTTGCATGAGCAAAGTTGATTGTGAGTAAATAATAAAGTAATAGAATATTACTTTATTATTGGTTACAACTTGTTTTATTTTTGATTTTACAACTTGTGAAAAATAATAAAGTAATTTATAGAAATATTACTTTTATTATTTATTTACAATTGATTTGTATGTAAAATCGTGCATGACTAGAAAAATATCACTCCTTATCACTCCAATTACATTTGCCTATTTTGCATGATATGAGCCAAAATTAGGACTTTACGAGAAAAAAGAAAACTCCTTATACCTCCCTTTGGAAAAAATATCTCCATTTTGCATGATAACTACACATTAAGGCAAGAATTTTATCCTTATCACTCCATGATCAATGAGAAAAAATTATCTTCTTCTACAAGAGAAATAAAAAATCTGAGTCACTCCATGCATCGTGACACTCCATGCACAAAACAATATGTATAAACATTCTTATGGCTCCCTTTTGATGCCTTAGTGCACACATATATCATTCTATTTTATAAACCATCTTATATCTCCATATGCAACTTTAATATCAAGGAAGAAAATCAACAACTCCATGGTTCCCTCATTGTCTGCCACCATGCAAAACTTACCTTATCCACAATCCACCACCTTGCATGCATTTCTTGTCTTCATATGATCTCTTACCTTTGACTTTGGATGATGATAATACAAGGCATAACAAACTCCCTTTGACCATATTTGGCCAATTTTTCTCATGATATTGGTATTATCTTGACCTTGGAAACAAAAGCAACAATCACGACTATCGGCCTTTCCTAACAATGATCGCTAGGAATCATATCCTTCAAGTTTTGACCGTGGTGGGTTTTGGATAAGGTAATTATTTTTGTTTTGTGAAGTGAAAAAAGAAAAGAAAAACTACAAAAACATCGAACAAAAGAATGAATAACCCTAAAGTTATTTCATTTCTCACTCTTTCATTTGTCTCCATTTTGCTCTGCAAAGACTGGCCGCCGCTAGGGTTTTGAAAGGAAGCAAGCTTTTCTTTCTTCTACAAGATATAAGGTAAGCTCTCTTTTTCGACCTTCATTGCTACCTTTTGCGTTTCATTTTTTTACTGCAAAACAAAATGAAAACTAGGGATTTCAAGATGCGAAATGGTTTATTTCTAAAAAATGAGGCCCTTTTTGGTAACAACCATGATTTTTTCCTTGTTTCCTATACACTCTTTTTCATCTACAGATGCAAAATTTATACAAGGTTTTCTATATTTCTTAAGAAGTGATCTTTCTCTGTAATGGCCGTGGCTGTGTGTTCCTTCTCTTTGCTTGGCTCCACTGTATACGTAATCTTTTGAAGACTTTATAGAAATTTTGTAATGAGGGTTTTTCTATTTTTCGCATGAGATGGTATCTCCTAGAACAACTTGCTCCATGCTCTTCTTCTTGTATATTCCTCTTGACTATAGATACATGTAAAATAAAACAAGGGTTTTCAAGATCTCCATATGGGTATCTTGCTTCTGAAGAAAGCTGGGAAAACTCTACCTTAATGGAACCTTTGCTACATGGCTTCATAGTCACTATGCAACTTTAAAGCTTCACTATTCTTTCATTGTGTTAAATAGGCATTGCTTCACTACTTCCATACCACTCTGTTTGATATACCTATCAGAGTTTGATCTTGAGAACTTTGGTCTCTACAACTTTATAGATTTCTGAAGGTACATCGATGCCTGAGTATGACTGTGATATCTCTATCTCCTTGATCACATAACCCTTAACATTCTCTTCAAGCCTGAAGCCACGACAATGATCATCTGTAGGCTAGCTTGTACATCATTTATGGCTCTAAAACCGAGAGCATTGTTCATTATGATCTTGGAAGTATCTCATCTGTTATGTGAATGAAGCTCTTTTACCTTGTTCTGAAGGAAAATAGTGCTCTCTCTATGCCTGATTGGGATGCTGAACCCCTTCATTACTTTAGACATGACTGTCCTATTTATACTTTCACCTCATATTTTGACTATTTCATGCAAACTACACCCTAATTGTAATAGAACTTCTTCTTGCTGCTGGGACAGTAGGACAACTTTTAAATTTCGTTCATTTCAATGATCAAACAATCAATAGAAAGTTTACACTTCCATCATAATAAGTAGTGATAAATATTCATTAAGTGCTGCCTATTCCATACACTGTACCAAATCTCCATTTGTTTCTATCCTTTTATGTCATTTGTGTTGATGGCTGTTGATTAGCTGTCCATTACAAGACTTGTGAATTTCATGTTCCTTTGTCAATCATCACTATAGCACTTGATATAAGTCTTATTCTTCTTCTGATGCTCCTCCTTCATCATTGATGCACTTTTATAGATGGGTATGGCAACTCATGATATATCATAACTATCTCTTGTTTGTATAATCTACTTCATTGATCACTGTCTTTGATTGTTCATGGTTAAGGTGACTATATCTGTATCTTTCCTTAAGGCATGACACCTTCTTGACTGCACCATGGCATCACTGTAGCTCCAACGTGTATGAGGTAGAGTTTGTTTGAACAAAACAATTGATGAAATGGATGAAATCCATCTTGTTATCTCTAGACTGTGGCACTCTTAACACTCTACTGTGCTTAATGTATTTGCACCTTTCCATTCTAGATATGACTATCTCTTGCTTTTGGATTCGTCTTTGACTGTCATGTCAATGATGATATATGAATGTTGTTCTTAGCTTGTTCTTCTTTTAAGATCACTGGTAGTGAGTGACAGTCTTTATCATTTAATGAGTGCCTTCAGGGAGCATGTTGTATGCATTTGTCATTGCATTTTTGCCTCTAGTATGTGACTGTTACACTCATATCTCATATATATTGTGAAGTTTTACCTTATGACAGTCAAGTTGGCATATTGTTTATGATTGTCTTGCCTTCCACTGTTTCATCTGTTGTTCCACGTGGCATTTACTTGACTGTCTCTATGAGACACTTGCAAAAAGTGATATGATATGACTGTTAACCTTTGAACATCTTTAACAGTATGAGAACAAAAAGAGGAATACCTGGTGTAGAATGTTGTCTCACCTGAACTATTTCATCTTTACCTCCTTGTACTTGGAAATTGTGAAAACCATTGAGGGTTGGTATTGCATTGAGTGCTATTGCTACTTATTTGATGGTTGTTAATGTGTTCACTATGTTTTTCATGTACTGTGATGCCATCATCATAGATTCAAAATGATTGTTCTATTCACCTATGTTTTCCACATTGAATATCATCAAAGTCATTCCCATGCCTCATTAGTCTTTTACTGGTTATGCCATGTCTACTTCTTGACTGCTATACCTTTCTAAAATGGTTGCTTCCTCTATTGCTAGTCTTCTTTGAGGGCTGCTTTATCATTCATGACTATCCAACAGTCCCTTCACTAATTGTCCTTTGATTCTGAACGTATTGTCCTCTGATTTTGAATGTAATGTATTCAATTATTGGGCAGTCTTGTTGATTCTCATGCCTTATAATGTCTAATATGAATGATTGGCTGTCTTACTTGCCATCATATATTGTTCCATGTTGTTTGAATGGTATCAATAGCTTTATGTAATATGGATCTCAAACACAACAGAAAGAAAGGAAAATACCTTTCGTGATTGTATTCCACACTTTTGATCATTGTTGATTGCTTTAATGCTTAACATGATATTTGCTGGCTTTGTCCTTCCAGAAGCATGGATTGATTTGACTGTATCTTATAAACATGAATACATAAGCATGATTTGAAATTTGTCTCCAACTGTTATTTGAAAATGATGGCTCCTGTAGCCTGATCCTTCCATTTGATATGCAATTGAGACTTGATTGGCATATGTGCTTTCTGTCCTTAATTTGTTCTTCCAGTACTGTTCTTTGTGTATCTTTGATGGCATAAGACTATGAGCTATTGGATATAGCATAGCATGTAATGGTATCACTTGAGCATGCTGGGCTTGACCCTTGTGGGAGTCACATTTTCTCCACATGCTTGAAATATCTTCAATGAATGTTTACTTGTTCCTGCATAAGAAACACACATGTTAGATAAAAATGTACCTTTGTTTACCATGTGAGGTGACTTGTATGATCTCCTCCTCTTGCTATGGCACCAATATCTGCTAATTCTGATTTCTCTTATGCAACTGATATCTGATTTGACCTTTCATCTAAATGCATGATATGATAAGTAGATGTCTCTGTTTGATAAAAGCATGTGATAACTGTAAACATCTAGAGCACGAACAAGGCTGTCCCCAAAATTATGCAGGTTTCAACTTGATGATGGCTTGGAGTGAAGAATGAAGACTGAAGACTTGAAGGCCAGCTTCAACAACAACCTCCATTATCATGCAATGATGGATGTTTAGATTTATCATACGTTCATTTCTCTTTTCTTTTATTAAACAGATACATAGCTTTCATGTCTGCAATTGCTCACTCTAGTCACTCCCACGGCTTGTGTGGGACACATTTGAACACTTCTTTTAAACATGATCAGTTAGTTTCTATGATGCATATTGATGTATATTTATTTCCTTTTGAATCAATGCATGAGATAAATTAACAGATACTTGAATGTATGTTCCAAAACATGACATGAAATAACAGTGCAAAACAAAATGTCTTTCTTTCTTTTACTCAAAACTAATTAACTGAATAATCAATCTAACTTATTACTCCTGAAAGATCAAACTATGTAGAACAACTGTATCTCCTTGAATGTTTGATTTCTTGATAATCAATTCTCTTGTCATGATAACTTATTAGTCCTGATTGGACTGATGGGTTATCCTGACAACTGGATTCCCTCTATACTCTGTTAAGGCATCAACCATTCAATGAATGCATAACTTTGAAGTTTTCTATTATTCCTTCTGAACAACTACACTTAGGTCCAACTAGTTTTAAGTGTGAACAAAAAATTAGTAACAATGACATGCTTTCAAAGTGGAAATCCTATTTAGCATATGGAAAGATAGAAAATTTCCTCTCTTTTTAGAATGTTATAATGATATTCGTTTCTCTTTGTCTACTAAGTCCGTGATTTTCTCTAATGTTCTTATGCAAATACAAGTGCAAGCTAATAAAGTTGCACTTGAAGTAGCTCATCTACAAGTGCTTCTTGACCATTGGGTAATGCACCTTTTATGGTCATTTGAGTTTCATTGACCTCTTCTTCTAATAGAGGTCAATCCCCTCCTTGAGGGTGTTAGTGTGGACATGATCATAATGTGCATATGGGTATGATTTTTCATGATTCTCATGCTTCTTAGCATCCTCAACATAGAATCTAGGGTCATAGTGCTCATGGTCTTGGTCCTAGTATTCATGTTCACCTTCAGTTTCTTCTTCACAAGTTTCCTCACCTTGATCTAGTTATTTCTCTTACCAAGAATGATACTTTAACTTCAGATAGTGAACGAGTTAATAAAAAAGGTGCTCATATAGATTGGGAGCCTATTCTAGATAGCCAAGACCTTCCTAATGGTCATGGAAAGCCTGATGACAATGATTTATCTCCTCCTCCTGCTACTAGATCCATAGCTCTTGCTACTTAGCAACTTTACCACTTGTTTTTCAGTTTGGATATGTTGTTTAAGGTGTTTCCTTGCATAGACTTTGGGGTGTGACCTTTTTCACCCCCTTTTTATGGATATAATGCAAAATAAAACTTTATATGAGGTAATATATAAGACACTAATTTATTAAAAAAATGGCAAATGTTTTCTTTAAGGTTGTATGCCAAAACATATTTCATGTTCTACCTTCCCTCTTAGACATAGTCCTCATCTTAACTCATCCTTAAGAATGGTCACTAATGAAATCCCCTATGTTGAAGACATAAGCCAATACCACTATCTCAATAGTAAAAATAATTTAGACCATTATGCCCACTTCGAAAAAAATTGAACAAAAATGCAAGGACATCACTAATAAACTGTAACTTCTTAGGGATGGTGTACATAAATTCAATGATGAAACTATTAACCCCTTCTCAATTGTCAATGCTCTCCATACCCTCCAATTGAGTACATCCTACAATATGGATATCCTCAAGGAAATTGGCCAAATAATGAATGAATCTTTTCCTCCTCAAATCCAATCATCCTCTTCAAAAAAATATATCCCTTTCATCCCTCCATTGTTCCTACTCTCCTTACTCCTACTTTACATTATTTACCTCCCCTATTATCCTTTTTCAACCCCTCACTCTTCTCATGTTGTACGCATCATCCTATACTTGTTCTTAATCACACTCTTATCCTTTCCCGTTCCTTGTCTCCCAACTTAACTTGAACCCCTATGTCACCAATTATCCTCTGAATGTTCCTCTTACTTAACCCCTTCTTTACAATCTTCCTTACACTTTTACTCATATTGTCATTATATCACCTATATTTCAACTTGGGTATTATTTCCCATCGGCTATTGTTAGGGATGAATTTGATAAGGTCACAATTGATGGTAAACCCTAAAGATCCTTTCTCCCAACCTTCAAGTAGACTTGATAAAAATATTGGTGAATGGTGAGCCACATGGACTTGAAAAGTTCATCTAGTAGCCCATTAAAATTAGGTCCTTCATAATCCATGGAGAAAAGGGATTTTCTCAAGTTCTTTTAGTAATAACAACTATCTAAGATTAGTAGCTCAATCTTAGTAAGGAGATGATTGGAAACAATATCATCCACCTCTTTATTATGATATCATCGAGTGGATCATCCACAAACAACTCTTTGTAGTGTAGGAGAAACAAATTCTTGATTTGAGTAGAGGAGGAGAAAATTTTACTCAAAGCATCTTGAATCGACATAATTCTTTCCCTTTTATGCTTATGCTTACTTATTAAAAGAAAACTTTGAAGCCCTTGTCATTATTTTTGTTCTAATTAAGGGGAGAGTGAATATAAGATCTTTTACCACTATAAGTATTAATCTCATATAGTCCACAACCACCATCTTGTACGAGTAACAAACTTCCTTATATAAATTGGGTTATGGGAAGGAAATTCAACATGGTAGAAAATAACATTAATAGAAGTTGTCCAACTAATTTTGGACTCTTTCAACTTCCAGTACAATTATTATTTTTAAAAATATGTATTCAATTAATCTAGACATTATTCTTTTGGCTGAGTAATGGAAGATTAAGATCCAAGTCCCAATTTCTAAGTTGTGCTTTTAGCATTGTTGTAGGCTTTGGTTTACTTTGTAACATTGTTGAAAGCAATTCTGAGTTATGGGTTAGGCGTAGTTCGAGTTGCACTCTCTTGTTTGGGATTCTAGGTATCAACGGTGTAACCTAATCAGCTACATCTTCATTGAGTTGTCCAAAAACACCAAAACAACAACTAGATTGAAACATGTGCACCAAAGCACCTATTACCGATCACCTTACTATTGCCTTATGTGTCACCATATGATTGGTTGTTTCTTTGATGTGACATGTGAAATGTATTATTACACATGTATATATGCATATGTATTGGTTCCTTATTAAATTTTTTGTAATATTTGTACACATGTATTGGTTCTTTTCATAAATTTAATTAGGGGTAAGGTGTGTCCCAAGTGGACGGCTATTGGTACATGGAACTACAGGGTCCTCTCACCTAGTACAGAAAATTGGTATACAAGTGCTTCGAATTTGAGGCATGCATGATAAAACCCCAAAATTAAAAACATAGATGTTGTAATTTAGCCCATTGGTTTAGTTCGGCAAGATAAGGGGGAGCCCATTTTTTGATGACAATGCCAAAACCACAACATTAGAAAAATGCCTGCTTGCCAAAAAAATAGAAGCCCATGGTTTCTATCTATTTTTTTCTGCTTATAAAATGCCCAAATCCATTGTTTCATCACTTAACGGTAAAGGTTGAAACATATTTCAAAGGTATTCGTGATTTGTGTACGACATTTAATGGAAACGGTGATGGCAGACGGAGGTGATGAGCAGCAGAGGAATGATATGCCCACAATTGTTTCTACACATCTCATTCTTCACAATCCAACAGATAAGTCAGTTTCTTGGCATGATTTTCTCTTGGGAGGATCTCAGATCTCTAATAAACTTGGAAGAATGCTCTTTGAAAAGTTTAGAGAGTTGAGGAATGTGTTCCATGCGACCATTGAGGAGGGATTCTTCTCTGCTTGATTTACTGCATATATTTTCTGTAATTTACACTGTTCAGCCAGGTGCTTATGTTGATTTTGTATGGTAACTATTTCCTATCTTACATAAAAGAATGGGTCACATATGTAACCCTCTGCAACGTTTGAAAATGTATAGGTGTTCCCTTAGTGAGGAGCACTACATGAAATATATACATCGATGGTCCAAATTAAAAGGACTACCATCAAACAAATCTTGATCTTAAATTTTTTGAAACAAATCATAAATGTTGAGAAACAAAAAAAACTCTTATTTATTATTATTTTAATTCATTATAACACTAGTGGATGGTACAATTCCTCTACATTAAAAAATAACATGGAAAAACAACGAAGACTATAGAAATCTCATGAGATTTTGTTTGGTCTGATCCCTCTTTAATCACCATCACGCTTGTTTGATTTATCGATTGGGTCTCCGAATCCTATCACCCACATCACTTCAGTCATCATTTCATGACACTGATTCACTCACTATTAATGCCAATCCCTAGGATAAGAAGAGATCGAGTGAAAGATCTGCCAGGTGTGAAATTCTATAATTATCATATCTATCTTGAATGCTTATTCTGGAATCAAAGAATCCCTCTGTTACACGAATCTTTTGCTGAAACCCACAATTGTATGTCTCATGTTCTATATATAGGCATCCTGTGGAGAGAGCTTCAAAGAGAATCGACCAGAGTCTTTCTCACATTTTCTCCCTGAAGCTCAGAAACACATGATATCTCTTAACGGCTTTGGTAGACAAGTTTAGTTGTGCGAGACTTGTATTGTTCCATCTTAGAGTTGGATATTTAGCTTTAACATGGTAACTACAATTTTGAAATCTTTATAAATGCATCTTTAAATCTGAGATGACTCTGTCTTTAAATTAGTATCAGCGTTGGTCATGTTAAGTACTGTGAACCAAAGCTATTTAGCAAACCCTATCTTGTAACACCTTATTTAAATAGTTAATTAGTACAGTTGTTAAAGATTATAGCTCAGATATGGTATTAAGCCTAACTTATCTTCAACTACCCTTTTTTGGGGCTGCTTATTTATTACCTGCAAACAAAAGATAAAGCTTATCTTGCATAGAATTTTCTCTCTGGTAAATCTCTGTATTTGAGCGAACTAGAAATAGCACATATAGGTTTTAGTGTGCTTCTTTTGTTCTGATAAGAAAAAAAATAATTGCGTTGTTAGCATAGAGAAACTAAGCCAACTTCTAAATTGGGTGATTGCAAAAATCTCAAAGCGATTAGGAGAGATAATTGGGTTTGAGGATAATTTGGCAAAGTGAGAGTTATTGGGGGAGCTCTACAATGGATTTCGTCTTTTGTCACATTCCCAGAAATGGGTAATAACTCTGCAAAGTCTAAAGGAGGTAAGAATGTGAGTAATGACTAAAGCAGTCGATCTTAATCGCCATGGCGTTGTTCACTAAAATGCATTGTGTTGTTATGGTGAGGGTCAGGAGGTTTTTCTCTAGCCATCTTGAGCCTCTATCATCAATGACGGGATGAGCTTTTTGTTCGTCTGAACTCATTAGTTCAACATCGCGTGAGGGGTCCCTACCTTATCTATTTGGACTCCTGACCAAATTAGGATGCTTCCATAGTGGGTCGACTTCCTGTTAAATAATAAATCGCAGAAAACAAAATAAAAATAAAGATTCAGAAAACACAACACAATGCAAATTTACAGTGGTTCACCATAAAGGCTACGTTCACTCTCAAGCAGGGCAATATTATTATTCACTATATCTCCAATCTGATACATCACAATACCACAACATGCTTTATATAAGCAAACATAATAGAATGTGAAGAGTCAAGAGTCATTGGAGGGAAAAACCAAGTGACTGTTGGGTTTCACATTCAACAATCTCCCACTTGAAACCCAACAACTGCTACTACGAATAATGATATCCCCTGCATTTCCATTCCTATCATCACTTTGAAAATTCTACAAGCCTATCCCATGGCCTACCTTTCTCAGTAGTACCAACAAATCATTTATTAGGACACTGTATAAACATGATCTGTGACCCTTCTTCATCTTCATTATTCGACAGAAGATTCTTCTGCAATGCCCCGATCAAGTCTTCCAGTCATGGGTTAGAACAAATGCCCACTAAACCATTCAACGAAGAAGAAAAATCAAACTAGCGAATCATATTCCGGCAATTTGCAATTCCAACTGCAACAACTCTTCCAAGCACAATAAATGACAGATAAAGATAAAAGTAGAGATTTAGAAACAAGAACACAATAATTCTAGAAATTCCACCAAATTCACTGGCAACTTTGACAACAGTCTTCTTAGATTTAGGTGCTCCATCTTCCATATTGATTGACATATTTCCAGATGCACAAGTTTTGGTACTAGCACCATTACAAACGGATTCCAAACTTCCACTCTAATCACCATTACAAACAGTCTCATCTTCATTTAGCTTCAAATTTTCACTCTCATCACCATTAATTTCATCTACCCCAGGTTCTTTAGCATTAACCTGCTCACCATCATCTAACTGATCCCCAAAACTTTCACTGTCAAACATACAAGAAAATCGTTAATAACAGAATCAGTTTCAACATCTAATTGATCCAAAAACCTTTGCTAGGTAGTCCAAATTTCACACAATGACAAATTTGAAGTAGGATGAACAACTCCCACTTCAACAAAACTCTCTATTACATACATGGTGCCTAATTTTCTGCCCTTTGCAATTACCAAGGCCCCCTTTTTAACTTTACATCTATTTGATTCAAAACTAATCTCACAACCTTGAGAGCCCAATTGTCTGACCGAGATTACATTTTGTTTGAGTTGGGGAACATATCTAACATCACGTAACAACCAACTATATCCATTTTTTAGTTTTAATAAAACACCCCCTTTGCCAACAACATCACAAGATTCATTATTATTGTAATCAGTGAAATCAAATGAAGATAATAACTTATCTAATGCATAAATACATGATTATACCTTCATGAAGACCTCACAAATCCATGCGGGAAGGAGATGCGCCTATGTAGCTCCTCAGATGTTTCCCTGATTAGTGTGTAGATGTGGATTGCTCAATGCATACAACACAATGTGGATAAGAGATAAGTGATTTGATAGGATTAGGAGATTTGTGGAGTGATTTTGACAGAGTTCTAATGCATGAAGTGGTCTCTCCAAATGGCTTAGAGAAGGTCCAATTTATAGAATTTTGGAGATGAGGATGGAGGGTGAGGATTCAGTTCACAAGATCAAGAGCTAGGAATAAAAGTGAATCTTTTATTCCTAGTGGATGAATTAAAAATTTCCATTTTGGGAAGAGTGGAGGAGTGGATGAATAAATAATTCATCTTTGGGGAGAGTGAAGGATAATGGGGGACAACTGAATATCAAATTCAGTTTAGTGGAGGATAGTGGGAGACATCTGAATTTTAAATTCAGTGAGTGGATGAGTGTGGGGGACAAGTGAATTTTAAATTCAGTTTAGTGGATGAGTGGGAGACAAGGTTAATTAAGTGTTATCTTAATTAACTTAAGCCTAGGTTAATCAGATAAATAGGATTTATCTAATTAACAGTGATTAGGGAAATAGATAAATCATCTAAATGAATATTAGGAATATTCATTTAATTGATAGGATAGGGTTGTAAGGTTAAATGGATCAATTAGGTGAATTAATTGATCACCAGGGATATGCAGATTGGGGGAGTAGATGAGTGCAGAGGTACAGAAAATTGGTTTGCAGAGCAGTCCAATTTTAGGTGTCTACAGTTACCAAGAAAAACCTTACCGAAGTCACCAATTTGTAGATTTTCAAAATACTCCTTGCACAGAGTGACATGAAACGATGAACCTGAATCAAGCACCCAAACATTAGTTGGAATTTCTTCTTCGATTAAAATAAGAACACCTGCATCTTCTTGGTATGCTACATTGGCTTCAACTTCCTTTGGTTATTCTATTGTTTTCTTGTAAGACCAGCAGTTCCTTTTTATGTGACCTTGCTTGCCACAAAACCAGCAAACACCATCTCTACCTTTAGATTTCGATCTTCCTTGTGACTTTCCACGCTCTGTTGGGTTGTTCTCTCTCTCTTGATCTTCCTCTATCTTCTACATTCAAAGCGCTACCCAATGTTGAGGTCTCACTCATGCTCTTCCTACGCATTTCTTCACTCAAAATTATTCCAACAACATCATCAAATTTTAACGTATTTGAACCAGAAATAGAATTACTAACAACCATAACCAAGCTATCCCAGCTTTCTGGCAAAGAGAAAAAAAGTAAAAGAGCTCAAACTTCTTCATCAAAACTTATTTTTATCGAAGCTAACTGATTAGTAACTGTATTAAAATTATTTAAATGTTCAGCTACATAACTACCTTCAGCCATTTTCATATTAAACAACTGCCTTATTAAAAATACCTTATTTGATGCTAAGGACTTCTCATACAACTTGTCCAAAGTACTCATTAACTCCATAGATGCGGTTGCTTTAGATATGTTAAATGCTACAGATGGAGACAAGCACAATCGAATCGCTCCCAATGCTTTTCTATCCAAAATATCCCAATCTTCATCTAGCATATTAGCTGGTTTCTTTTCCTTACCATGTAATGGTCTCCACAGATCTTTCTAGTATAGAAAATCTTCCATCTGCATCTTCCACAATGGATAATTATGGCCATTGAACCTTTCGATCCTTCCTTCTTCAATCGACATTGCTCCCACTCAAACTCGAATCTCTCTTGCCAAACAATCAAGCACAACCAGATCTGATACCAATTGTTAAACAATAAATGGTAGAAAACAAAATAAAAATAGAGATTCAAAAAACACAACACAACGCAAATTTACAGTGGTTCACCATAAAGGCTATGTCCACTCTCAAGTAGGGCAATATTATTATTCACTATCTCTCCAATCTGATACATCACAATACAACAACATGCTTTAAATAAGCAAACATAATAGAATGTGAAGAGTCAAGAGTCATTGGAGGGAAAAACCAAGTGACTGTTGATAATTGAGAGGGGGGGGTGAATCAGTTATCCTACTATTTTCTTCTTTCTTAACTTTCTTAATAATCAATGTAGCATTAATCCAAATAAGCAAACATAACTATGAAATGGAAATACACATGACACAATATTTTGATGTGGAAACCCTATTAAGGGAGAAAACCATGGGGTGATTAACCCAAGATTGTATTCTCTGTTAGAAGAATGGAAATACAAAATGGCACTTGCCAATTAGGGCTCACTGCCCGAGCACACTGCTCACAAGAAGGCACACTGCCTACAAGAGACACACTATCTACAAAAAGAGTGTTATACAATACTTGAACTGATTGGTAGCATCCACATATGCTGGAGTTCAATTCCGGTTAGGCTCAGTACACTGATCTGCTGCACTTCATCTTTCCTCTTCTCTTATGCTGCTTTCCTTTCACATACCGGACCTTCCTTACTGCTTCTGCTCTGCTCTGCTTTTATTTGCACATCAATAACAACCACAACACCTCTCACAACTAAATCCATCGTGTATATATATCCGCACAAGTGATTTCATCACCTTTCTAGTCGGCACCTGGAATAGTCAATCTTTTCACAAGCTCTGATCTATCAGCTGAATCCTTGCTTACCAAGTAATGTGGATCAAGCATATACTTGTAGAAGTCATCAATCATGTCGACCAAACATAACTTATGCCTTAAGAACCTTTTCCATCATCAGTAACACATCTGGAATAATGTCTGATGTTCTGCCAGTCAGTTCTTCCTCTGTCCACACTGTCACTTGGGAACCCGACACTCCAGCATTCATATCTTTTTATCCTTTCCACACCGGAGGTTCAAACCTTGGAATCTATCAGTCAAGATACTCCTCTTGACTTCCCCAAATCTGTAATTCACTGAGATACTTCTGCTGAGAGATCCAGACCTGTCTGTCGGACCTTACTGACTGCTCTATTCTTGTTTACCGGACCACAACATTCTTCACTCTGACTTCTGGTAGAGACATACCATGTCTTGCGGATGTGTGGGATGAACTTTGTTGCCATCAATGACAACATTCATGAATCCATATAGTGTCTCTTGCCAACAATCTCCCACTTTGGCATTGATGGCAACACTTAGTGAAAAATGACTAAGTATTTACACTATGCTCCCCCTTGGCTGATGCTCTATTTTTATATATGTTTTCCGGAGCTCCCCCTTAGTTGGATTCCTCATTTTTCATTGCTCCTCACTCCCCCTTTGACATCAATGGCAAAGGGTAGGGTCCGCACACCAAAATTTCTAAAAACAGTCTATACATATCCGCATAAGTATATATACAAGTTGTACTTACATATACTTAAGTATGTCTGCAAAAGTATTCTTCAACTATACAACTTCTGTCACCCAAATCTACTTCATCCTGTCCAAAATTGAGATGTGACCACTCAACAGGAACGCAAAAGCTTCTACCCTCTTAAGATCTGTCGGATCATTGGTCCGAGCGGTAGTGTGAGCATCATTTATGGCCTCATGCATGGCCTCTAACTTAGGGATAATGATCCTTCTAAGTTCACCCATCCGGCTAATTATGTTCTTCCTTTCCTTCTCAAAATTCTTTATTGCATTTGCGATTGCAATAGACTGACACTCTTGATTTGCTATGGAGGATGAGAGAGGATCAAAACTTTGAGACAGACTTAGGAGTTTATCCTCTTGTTCCTTTACTTTCCTCTCAATGTCTTTGGTCACTGTGGGCCAAAATAAGCAAAATTTGTACATATTTCCTCCATCTTTAAGAGCATTTTCCAAGCTCTTTATCCCAATATCCATATTTCTCCTATCATTAATTATCAACCCTTGTACCTCAGAGAATCTCTTATCCTAAAACTCCTTTCGGACCTTTTCTTCAGCTGACTTCTCTAGAGAATCAAAATGTGTACTAACACTGCTGACTAGAGTTTTGAGATTACCGGAAGAGGAGGCTGTGGGATCCCCCTAAAAAGATGGCATGATCTTTTCCAAAAATCCAGATGCTACCTCTATAAGCTCACAGTCTTCCATGTGAGATTTTAGTAGTTTCTCTTTGGCCTTCGCATTTGCAAATGAAGCTATTTTCATTGTTTGCACCGGTGATAGAGAGTCAAAGTCTAATGGCCCTTTTAGTAGTTCCAGTTCATCAATCTCCATAGCTACTTTTGTCAAAAAGTCCTTGATTGATTCTGTAGTGTCTCTTGCCGAAGACAGATTTTTCTTTTCTTCTACAGTCACAAAACTGTCTTTTGAAGCTTTCTCCCCTTCCACAACCTTTGTACTGATATCTTCTTTTCCCTTCACCTCTGCTTCTTTCTCCTTTACTCTTTCTTCTCCTTTAGATCTAGAGACTGTAGGGGAAACCAGTGGAGAGATGTTAGTTTGTTCATGAGCCACCTCTTATGGAGTTAAAGATTCCAAATCCTTATCCTTTTCTGCAATGGTGTCCATGACTTGCTCAGTTGACTCTTTTTCAATACTTGTGGTCGAGGGGTCAGTACCTAAGTCCTCTATGATTGTAATGTTGAATTTCTTAAAAGTATTTCAAAGGATCTCTTCAGTTCCTCTTGCCACTTTGTCGGTTTCACCAAGCATTAGCTGATTCATCCTAGCTTTGCTCTGGAACTCATCCTTGCAATCTTTAAAGATCATGTTCATTTGTTGCGGAGTGATTGAAGGGAAGAGCTGAATGGTGACCTGTTCCTGAATCTCAAGATCTTTTTCTCGAGCATTATTCTTCCTCATTTCAAGACTTTTCTCTAAGCTTTTGGAAATTAGAGAGATAGTTTCAATAAAAGCTTTGTTGTAAGTGTTCAAAAACTGAACTGTGGCTTCCTCCAGAATCTTTTTATCTACTTCATTATATTCATCATAGAATTCTATTAAGGGTTGTAGGTTCCCATCCATAGTGACTGCTTTCACTACAACATCTAAGGATAGAGTGGGTTTTTCAACAAATTCCTCTTCCTTCTCTTCTTCTCCTTGACTGGTAGAGTGTTTACTGGATGATTTCTTCTTCTTCTTCAGTTTCCTTATCTCCTCATCTGATTCAGTTTCCTCATCATCCTTTAGGCTAACATAGGACCTTGTTGCCTTTTTCTTTGTTCTCTTTTCTCCTTTTCTGGATGCCTGGACTTCCAATTTTGAGCTTTTAGTAGGGACAGGTGCCAATCTCTTTGATGATCTTGTCTGGGTGGAAGATTCTACTGGAGCACTTTCCTTACTTTTCTCTTCTGCCTTTTTCTTTTCTTCCTCAGCCTTTTCCATCTTTTTCCTGTTGGCATCAAGTGCCTCCTTTGAGATCCCAAAGCCTTTGGCAACATCTTCTACTTCTTTTCTCACTTTCCTCTTGATCTCTGGCTACCTTAGCTCTATATGAATTTTCACACTTAGTTCTTCAAAGGTTCCAAATCTTTCTGCTTTTAGGTCCTTTGGCTGACTGAGCATGTGTTGAACATACAACACTATAATTTGTTCATCAACTTCATACCCCACGGGCATGATCCAGACTATCCTTGGCTCTACTACTTCCATTAGGCATTGATCAGTGTCTACCATGAAGCACACTGTATCCTTGTATTTCTCAACTACTGATTTGGGGATTCTTTCTCTGATTTGCATTATATTTTGAAATTGCTTGAAGTAACCCCACAGAGCTGTATTCCTTGCCTTAGCATCCCCAAGTTCATGCAAGTAATCTCTGATCTAAATTGCTACCAGTTTGTCATTTTGCCATACCCATCCATTTGATCCGGTCAGCTCATTCATGAAGTAGAAAAATAGACATAGTATTAGTCCACCATATTTAAAGGAGTTCTTCTTTTCCTTTTTGATCTTCTGGATGTTTTCCATTAATTGGCTCAAAAGAAGTTCACAAAGATCATATTCTGCATTCTTTCTCAGCATCTCATAGGCAGTATATACTGCAATTCTGGATATTGAATTCTCCCTACTGGAGTGATATATCTTGTATCCTATTATCATAGATGCAAACTTGACATCCAAGTCAGTAATGTCTTCAATGGTCATTGCCCTTTTATCAAATTTTGATCCGGTGGCCTCAGTCAAAATGTTGTTTTTGACATATTTGAGGACAGGTATCCCTCTGGAGGAGTATAAACCAGTTACTGCCCTAATTGCCCCCTTTGTGATCTTGCAAGGTCTGTTCAGCCAGAGAAAGTTATCATGCACTCTACTCAATACATACTGAACCCATTCATCTTCTTCAAAGCAGGGGAAATGAATGAACTGATCAAAATGCTTCTCCTAGATGCCCTTATATTCTGGTTTAAGCTCAAAAGCATCATCTATCAATTGTTTGTGATAGATGTCTCTTAGTCTGAATTCCCCAAACTCTTCAATATTTGCATGTATGTAAACCCTAATGTCTTCTGTGTGCAAAACACCATGCAGAACACTAGAGAATGCTCCTAGGGGATCTACCTCCAATGATTTGTATGGATGTTTCTTAAATTTAGGATGGGGCCTATCAGAGATCTTTACTATATTCAGAGTATCCATCTTCCAAAAGATTTGCAGAGAGATATTAAGAACGGAAAATACCTTTTGTGCCTTTCGGTTTCACGAAGTTGGCCGGATTGATTTCTGGATGAATTGACTTCTGCAAATGATCTTCGATGAACTTGAGGAATTTTGTTGCAGAGCTTCACTTTTCGTTTCTTTTTGAATGCAGAGTGAACAAGTGATTAATGAGAAAACCCTTATATTGCTCCGCAAACCCTAATGTCAAGTTGCAATAAATGCTCGACCTAAGTTATTCTAGTTTGCCTTATTCGGATGACTTGGAGAACCAGATCAATCTTGATCTTTAAACATCATGCGGATCTTCCAAATCTTTATCATAGTTTGTTTGGATGTTTCCCTTATGAACCCTTTAATCCGCAACTCTTCTTGTGCCAATTCTGGCACCAATTGACTGGCTAGGGGAACAAGGTTTTCTTTATGTCTCCCCTTGAGCCAGAGCTCACTTTTTAGTTTCTGGAAGGAATATCAGCACCAAATTCTGGTGCGGATCCATCCTCTACATTCTCTGTACTTTTCTTCACCCCAATCTTGTTCATCCGACTTTGAACTTCATCCGCATTCACTTTTTGTTTTCCCTTATCTTGATTCTGATTATGATATACCGGACCTCTTTTGTCCTAAATCTTGCTTCTACAGAATTTTGCAATATGATCGGATCTATTGCAAATTTGGCAAACAATATTTCTTTGCATATTTGATTGATATCCTCTTGATCTGGATTGATTAGCCATATGACCTATTCTATTGCATGTAAAGCATCTACCATTGAATGATTTGTTCATTTGCATATTTCTGCATTTATGAGATTTGTGACCATACCTTTTGCAGATAAAACACTGTCCGAAGAAGGATGAATTAGTCTGATTCATTCTCTTTCTGCACTGATTAGCTTTATAACTAAAGTTATTGTAGTTGTGGCAATATCCATTGAAGGATGGATATCTTTGAGCATTAGGCTGTCTTACCGGAGGTCTTCTAGGCCTGTTCCTTGGATTTTTTGATCTAAAATTCTTCTGACTAGATCCGGAGCTTTCTCCTTTCTCATATCCCAAACCACACTTGTCATCTACCCTCTTTTGACTTCCAAGAAGAACTTCAAGTTGAGCAAAACTTATTTTGAATTTCTCTTTATATTTATTTGCTGTTTGAAGATCCCTTTTGAGAGAGACAATTTGATCCTCAAGTTTTCTTCATTATCTTTAGCATCTTCAAGATCAGATTCAAGATGTTTGATAATTCTATCCATCTTGTGACAATCTTCTTATTTCTCTTGGAGGGATTGTCTTAGATTATCTTCAGTTTTTCTTTTCTCTTCAACTTCTTAGGTAAACTTCATAACTCTTGATTCCATTTCATGTCTTACCATAATGATTTCTTTTGATAACTTTTCACATAACTTGGTTTTCTCATTCAGCTCTTCATTTGCATCATTTGCTTCACTTTGTCTTGCCAATTGTTGAAGCAGCTCCTTTCTCTTTTTCATAGAGAGACTTAATTTGTCTTTTAGTTCTTTCATGAAATCATCAGCTTGTTTGAGTCTTTCCTTTAATTCATTGACTTCAAAGTTTGACTGTTCAAGATCATCAAGGGCAGTCTTGAGTTGCTCCCTTAAGCCATATGCATCCATTTGAATTCCCAGATCTTCCTCAAGCTGTTAGACTCTGTTAGGAGGAACTTGGCTCTGATACCAATTGTTGATAACTGAGAGAGGGGGGGTGAATCAATTATCCTACTATTTTTTTCTTTCTTAACTTTCTTAATAATCAATGCAGCATTAATCCAAATAAGTAAACGCAATTATGAAATAGAAATACACATGACACAATATTTTTGACGTGGAAACCCTATTAAGGGAGAAAACCACAGGGTGATTAACCCAAGATTGTATTCTTTGTTAGAAGAATGGAAATACAAAATGACACTTGCCAATTAGGGCTCACTGCCCGAGCACACTGCTCACAAGAAGGCACACTGCCTACAAGAGACACACTGTCTACAAAAAGAGTGTTATACAATACTTGAACTGATTGGTAGCATCCACATATGCTGGAGTTCAGTTCCGGTTAGGCTCAGTACACTGATCTGCTGCACTTCATCTTTCCTCTTCTCTAATGTTGCTTTCCTTTCACATACTGGACCTTCCTTACTGCTTCTGCTCTGCTCTGCTTTTATTCGCACATCAATAACAACCACAACACCTCTCACAATTAAATCCATCATGTATATATATCCGCACAAGTGATTTCATCACCTTTCTAGTCGGCACCTGGAATAGTCAATCTTTTCACAAGCTCTGATCTGTAGGCTGAATCCTTGCTTACCAAGTAATGTGGATCAAGCATATACTTGTAGAAGTCATCAATCACATCGGCCAAACATAACTTATGCCTTAAGAACCTTTTCTATCATCAGTAACACATCTAGAATAATGTCTGATGTTCTGCCAGTCAGTTCTTCCTCTATCCACACTATCACTTGGGAACCCGACACTCAAGCATTCATATCTCTTTATCCTTTCCACACCGGAGGCTCAAACCTTGGAATCTATCAGTCAAGATACTCCTCTTGACTTCCCCAAATCTGTACTTCACTGAGATACTTCTGCTGAGAGATCCGGACCTGTCTGTCGGACCTTGCTGATTGCTCTGTTCTTGTTTACCGGACCACAACATTCTTCACTCTAACTTCTGGTAGAGACATACCATGTCCTGCGGATGTGTGGGATGAACTTTGTTGCCATCAATGACAACATTCATGAATCCATATAGTGTCTCTTGCCAACAGTTACTGTTGGGTTTCACATTCAACACTTCCCACCTAATGTTTGACAGTTGGATTTTAGAGTGCATGGAGTGTGTAGTAGTGGTTACTAGCATAGATTATTGAGATAAGGTCTTCTGACACTAAATCCAACTTGTGATAGGTAGAGTCGATCGAGAGGGGTGCATGCATATGTCTTTTGTCTTTACGTTCGTCCGTCCTCTGCTTGTGTTTTTTATAGGAAAATATACTAGCAATTGGACCCATAGGTTCAATGGGCATGCTAATAATTAGCCTGGTTATTATGTTATTGAGGATTTACAATTGAATTGACCTCCTTAATCTGTGTATGGTTGATGAAGGGGGTAAATCATAAAAGACAACAACAGAAATTGCACATAAAAAATAGAACTTTCTTTATTGATTTGGACAACTTATTACATTACAGAAGCTCAAATACAATAAGAGGAATCAACCATCCACAGGCTGCAACACATTACAACTTCCTCTCCTAAGACCCTCGAATCATCTGCCTTCTGTAACCCCAAATTACTAAGGTTTCTGTTTTCCTGCCTATTCTTGACTCTACACTTTCCCCCTTAACTCTACTACTGCCCAGGGTTCCCAAAAATGGTTATTAATAGCCTTTGTGGTGGCCAACAACCTAATTTCAAAATTTGCATCTCCCTCCAAAAATAGGTAAACTTCCGAGAGCCATAACTTTTGATCCAGGTGTCTGATTGACGAACCGTTTTATGCGTCAGAAATCTCGCAGAGTGCTCTACGCACTAAGAACCAGCTTGGCTGGTTCTGGCCTTTTTCGGGCGCGTACGGGGCCGTTTAGTGCCTCAAACCTAAGTTTGAATAATTTTCAGGCATTTTTCAGGAAACAAAAACTTTAATATCTTTCAGCTCACAAATGATCTTTCTGTTATTCCTTCACCAAAGGTCTTATTTTTCAGTTATGAAACTTCATGTAAATTTTCACTTCATTCCGTCCCCAAATGCAAACTTTCTAAAAATAGCAGGTTACTATTTTTAGCAGTTTGGAAAAACTGAAAGTTGTACATCATTATTCAAGCGATTATGGAACCAGAACCACAAATTTTGAAAAGAAATGGAAAGAACATCAACAATTTTGAAACACATATTTTTTTGGGTGACGCAAGATTGCCCTTACACCACTGGATGCTCCTGCATCAGACACCCAGGGTAATTTGAGAAGTGACCCTGTCACGTCTCAGGTGTTTGTGTGAGGAAAATCCAAAAGGTCAACCTCTGCCTTAGACAACCAAGAAGAATCTTCAACAGGCCTTCCTTTCTATTTCACCAGGTATTCTTTATATTGCCTGTTCCAAGTACTTCTACCCACACGGTTATCCAATATCTCTTCTATCTCCTCTATTGAAGTAGATGCCAGAATACTCCACTATTCTTCTGTTGGTCCATCCTCTGTTCCACCTTCATGATATTCTAATAAATCAGCAATATTGAAAATAGGGGAAATGTTGATCCCACTTGGAAGCTCTACCTCATATGCATTTCCTAAATCATGTTTCTTCAAAATTTTACATGGTCCAAATTTCTTCATTTTCAGCTTATTGTATGTTCCAATTGGGAACCTTTCTTTTCTCAAGTGAACCATGACTTCATCTCCTACCTGGAACTTCTTATATCTCTTCTTCTGATCTACCTTAGCCTTGTACTGAATATTTATCTTATTAATGTGCCTTTTCACCTCTTCATGCAAATTCTTCATGTGTGCTGCAAAGTCTTCAACCTCGGCACTTGTATTTTCTCCTTTGTCCAAATTCCTTAACTCTGATGCATTTCTTGGACTATTCCTATATACAATCTGGAATGGTGATTTACCAGTACTCTTATTGATAGAATTGTTGTAAGCAAATTATGCCTGTGGTAAAGTCAAATCACATCCCTTGGGCTTATCCCCTACTAAGCATCGTAGTAGGTTACCCAAACTCCTATTCACCACTTCTGTCTATCCATCAGTTTGTGGATGGTGTATAGAACTGAACTTCAAATCTGTTTTCAACTTCTTCCATAATGTCCTCTAAAAATAACCAACAAACTTGGTATCTCGATCTAAAACTATGCTCTTCGGTAGACCGTGTAATCTCCCACCTCCCTGAAAAATAATTCTGCAATATGAACAACATCATTAGTCTTCTTGCAAGGAATAAAATGTGCCATCTTCGAGAATATGTCCACCACCACAAAAAATGGAATAATGTCCTCTCTGTGTCCTTGGTAAACCAAGAGCAAAATCCATACTAATATCATTGCATGGCTTCTTTGGTACAGGTAGTGGCTGATATAGACCTGTATTCTGACTTGCTCCTTTCGCCATCTGACATACTCTGCAACTTTGCACAAATTTCCTCACATCCTGTTGCAACTGTGGCCAATAATAATTTTCACCAACAATAGCAATGGTCTTATCTCGACCAAAGTGTCCAGCCAATCCTCCACTATGCTTCTCCTTAATCAGGTTCTCTCTCATGGAACTCCTTGGAATGCACAATTGGCTTCCTCTAAACAACATGCCATCTTGGATTATGAAATCCAACCATTTTGTCCTATCTAAAGTAACAAGTTCCAAACAAGTTTTCCAGGCCTCTGCAAAATCTGGATCTTCTAGATACAAACTCTTGAGCTCATTGAACCCAACAACCTCTATCTTCATTTCTGTCAACAAATTTTGCCTTCTACTCAAGGCATCTGCAACTCTGTTGGACTTCCCACTCCTGTGCTTCAAAATAAAAGTATAAATTTGTAAAAACTCAACTCATTTTAAGTGCCTCTAGTTCAACTTTCCTTGACTATTAAGATACTGCAAAGCCTGATGATCAGTATATAAAACAAACTCCTTTGGCAACAAATAATGTCTCCATTTCTTCAAAGCCTGAACTATTGCATAAAACACCTGATCATAAACAAAATACTTTTTCTTGGCATCATTAAGCTTCTCACTAAAATAGGCAATGGGCTTACCTTCTTGACTCAAAACAACTCCTATAGCACTACCACTAGCATCACAATCTACCTGAAACACCTTATTGAAATCTGGAAGTGCCAAAACAAGTTGCTCTGTGACTTTCTGCTTCAATGTATCAAAGCTTTTGTCTGCTCCTTTAGTCCATTTAAACTCTTTTCTATCCCCTCTCATTGCCTTAGTTAGGGGTACACAAATGCTATTAAAATTCCTGATAAACTTTTTGTAAAAACTTGCCAAACCATGAAAAGATCTTACCTCTGTGGCACTCCTTGGCATAGGCCTTTCAAGGATAGCTCTCACCTTCTCTAGGTCCATCTTAAGACCTTCCTCTGAGACAACAAAATACCAACTCCTTCTTTGCAAAACTACATTTCTTCAGATTAATCAGCAACTTCTCCTCCCTCAGTTTCTCTAAAACTCTTCTAATGTGCATCAAATGCTCATCCCAAGTCTTACTGAAAATCAAAATATCATCCAAATAAACAATAACAAAAATTTCCAAAAATTCTTTCAATACCTCGTTCATGAGCCGCATTAATGTGCTCGGTGAATTGGTTAGCCCAAATGGCATGACTAACCACTCATACAAACCCTCCTTTGTCTTGAAGGCTGTCTTCCATTCATCTCCTTCTTTGATACGGATCTGGTGATACCCACTCTTCAGGTCAATCTTCATGAAGTACTTGGCTCCACTCAAACAGTCCATTATGTCATCCATTCTGGATAATGGAAATCTGTACTTGATTGTGATCTTATTGATGGCTTGAGAATCTGTACACATTCTCCACTCTCCATCTTTCTTCGGTGCTAGTACTGCAGGTACCGCACATGGACTTAGGCTCTCTCTTATCAGCCCCTTCCTTAACAACTCTTATACTTGTTTGTTTAGCTCTTCACTCTCTGCAGAGGTCATTCTGTGGGCTGCCTTATTCGGCAAACTGGCTCCTGGTATCAAATCCATTTGATGACTTATCTTCCTCACTGGTGGTAAACCTTTTGGTACATTATTAGAGATAATGTCCTAAAATTCTTCCAACATGTCTGAAACTTTTCTGGTATATCTTCACATTTCTCTTGACTAATCTTAGGAATCAATGCAAAGCAATGACGCTCATGATTCATACCCTCCAGAAATTTCCTACCATCTACCAAGCAAATTCTAGCAGTACTACATACCTTTTCTTCCACCTCCTTCAAGGGCTTTAACTTATGACAAACTCCATCCTTTGTTAGGGAATATATGTTTGTATGGCCATTATGGACAGCGCTCCTATCATACTACCATGACCTCCCCAACAACATATGACATGCATCCATTGGTATGATATCACACAACACCTCATCATGGTAGTCCCCAATCTTGAACTTCACTAAACACTGCTCATTGCCCAACACTCTATGGTCCTTATGCAACCATGCAATCCGATATGGATGTGGATGCTTTCTTCTTCTCAACTTCAACTTGTCAACCATCTCCTCTGAAACAATATTGTCAGTACTTCCACTATCAATAATAATATCACAACACTTACCTTCACATTTGCACCTTGTGCGGAATAAACTCTTCCTCTAATTGGGTTCTTTCTCCTCATTCAACAAAGTTCTTGTTAGTTTCAGGATACACAATTGAGAGGGGGGTGAATCAGTTGTGTCAAAACTTTTCTTTTATAAACCACTCAAATCCTTAGCAACATAATAATAAAACAACCATGAAAGTATAATGCAATAATTCAAGAGCAGAAACACATTAACACATATGACACCAAGATTTTAACGTGGAAAACCTAGTTAAGGGAAAAACCATGGGGTGACTAACCCAAGATTGTATTCTCTATTAAAAGAATAAGAAGAACAAATGGCACATGCCACTTAGGGCTCACTGCCTGAGCACACTGCTCACAATAGGCTCACTGCCTATAGGAGACACACTGTCTACAGAATGATAAATATTACATACTTGAACTAAAGAATAGCATCTTCACCATGCTTGAGTCAGTTCCATTTAAGCCCAATACTTCTGCTCTGCCTTTCGCACTTCTCTTCTCTACCACACTCTCATCTTCACCAAGATACTTTTGAAATGACTTCACAACTCTTATTTATACATGACATTGACTTTGGGATAATCATCAAAGTCGGGAAACTTTATAGAGCACATACACAAATACAACTTAATTTATTACAAAAGACTTCATGCAAATCACCACATTGTCGACCACATGTATCTGGGACCCAAATCTCCTTTGAGGAACATGCCATCCTTCTCATAACATCCCCAAGATCATCTGCAAGATGTGTAAATCATCCGGTCAGCCAAACTTAGGAAGAACATCATCATCTGGACGTAATTCTTCAATTACGAGCTCAATCTTCAATGCGGATCGCCAACACAAACTGGACACAATCCAAAGACCTCCACAAGCTTCCTGAATCACTGAGAACATCCACACTGCTTTTGCTTACTGAAATCATTCTCTCCTTCATCAGAAACCTCAAGAACATAGTCTGTCATCACTGTCATTATGGAATAGATGCTTGTGGACCTCTAGATCACGAACCAATTGAGTTATCAATTCACATTGATTCCTAAATACTCCACCAAATCTGTAGAACAAGATATTGCATTTTTGGATCTCACCAGACCTATTTGAGTCGCTTTGTCACCTCTGAACATCTACCAGAACTAGTTTTACTAATATGGCCATAACTTCTTCAAATCTTCATGCTGACCTCTCAAATCTTTATTGGATCACCTGTAGACACATATCTACAAACCCTTTGATTTGTATCCTCTTATCTTCATCTTATCTAGGATCTTCACTTCATAAACCTTCACTGTCTTCACTATTCTTCTCTGTTTCTGATAGGACTAATTTTCTCAATATCCTTAGCACACAGTTCATCCAATCCTTGACATCAATGCAATAGGAGTATGTTGACATCAATGAAAACACCGGTTAGGCCCATACTTACAACAATCTCCCCCTTTGTCATTGATGGCAACATATGATGTGAAAAATTGTTTTAACCATCAAGACAAGAACTTCTCCTTACTGATTGACATAACTCCCCCTATCAACAACAACCATTCACATGTCTTCTCTTCCTTTACTGATCCCCCTTTGATCAGCAACCATTCTTGTTTTTCACATGTCTTCTCTCCCCCTTTGACATCAATGGCAAAGGGCACATACTTGCATCACTCAGAATCATACAGACTGCTCCCCCTGAGTAGCAGCTTCTTGTCATCAATCTGAACCACAAGATATGACTATGAGATCTACTAGATTGATGCACATCAGTGCACCTTAATTCAGAACCAGAGGGCTAATAACCCCTAACTTCTCCCTAAGATACTCAAAAGAGTCCTTAGGTAGAGGTTTTGTAAAAATGTCTGCAATCTGATCCTTGGAGGGCACAAACTCCAATCTGACTTCATTCTTGTTCACCTGCTCTGTCAAAAAATAAAACTTGATGGATATGTGTTGTCTTTGAATGTAACACCGGATTCTTTGAAATGTTTATTGCACTTGAGTTGTCATAGAAGATTGTGATAGGTTCCTTATACTCCACTCTGATGTCTCTTAGCATTTGCTTCATCCACAATACTTGAGTGCAACTGCCTATTGCTGCAATATATTCTACTTCTGCAGTGGATAAAGATATTGCCTCTTGTTTCTTACTCAACCAAGAAACCAATCTTTTCCCCAAAAAGAATGCTCCAACACTGGTACTCTTCCGGTCATCCACATCTCCTGCCCAATTTGCATCTATATATGCATGAAGAGAGAAATCATGATCTCTAGGATACCATAGACCATACTCAACTGTTCCTTTTAGATATCTGAGAATCCTCTTGATTGCCATGACATGAGATTCTCTAGGATTAGCTTGGAATCTTGCAACAAGACCAACAACATTCATAATGTCAGGTCTAGTTTGAGTAAGATACAATAGTCCTCCAATCATTAACCTGTACTTTTTCTGATCAACCTTAGGAGAATCATCATCTTTGCTCAATTTACATCCGGTTGCCATGGGAGTATTCATTGGTTTTGAGTCTTCCATTCCAAACTTCTTTAACAATTCTTTCACATATTTGGTCTGAGATATGAAGATTCCTTTATTTGTTTGAGTGATTTGTAGACCCAAGAAGAAATTCATCTCCCCAAACATAGGCATCTCAAATTCACTTTTCATTTGATTTGCAAAAGTCTTGCACATATTATCTCTTCCTCCAAAAATAATATCATCAACAAATACTTCAATAATTAGGATATTTTCATGTTCAATCTTGAAGTATAAGTTACTGTCAGCAGTACCTTTGTTGAAACCAATCTTCAAGAGATGCTTATCTAGTCTTTCATTCCAGGCTCTTGGGGCTTGTTTGAGTCCATACAGAGCTTTCTTCAACTTGCAGACCATATCACCATGATTAGACAATTGAAATCCATCCGATTGCTCAATGTATACTTCTACTTCTAAGTCACCATTCAAGAAGACTGACTTGACATCCATTTGATATACTTTGAAATCCTTGAAGGTAGAAAAGGCAAGAAATAATCTGACTACTTCAATTCTTGCCACTGGAGCAAAAGTCTCTTCAAAATCAACTCCTACTTGGGAATAACCCTTGCAAACCAATCTGGCTTTGTTTCTGACTACTTCACCATCTTCATTCAGTTTATTCCGGAAGAACCATTTGGTTCCAATAACATTTTTGTTTCTAGGTCTGGGAACAAGATCCCAAGTGTGATTTTTCTCAATTTGCATAAGCTCTTCCTTCATTGCTTTAGTCGAACTTTCATCATTGCATGCTTCATTCACTGTCTTTGGTTCAATCTTTGAAATTAGACAATACTTTTCTGAGTCTTGAGCAATCTTTCTTTTTGTTTGAACACCTTTTCTTTTATCACCTATGATCTGATCTTCAAAATGATTCAGTCTTACATACTTGGGAATTTTGGGAGTTTCTTGCACTTCTATTTCTTGAATAGGTTCATTCAAACTTATCTCTTCTTCTTGACTCTTCGGATCAGTCTAGATCTGAATTTCAGAAGGGGCTTGGACCAAAACATCATTCTGATCATCTTCATCATATTCATAAAACCTTGAGGGTTTTTCAACACCTTCATCAACCTTCACATTTGTACTTTCTATAATCTTTCTCAATCTCTTGTTATAACACCGGTATGCTTTGCTTTGAGTAGAATAACCCAAGAATATTCCTTCATCACTTCTATCATCAAATTTGCCAAGGTCTTCATCTCTTTTAATGTAACATTTGCTACCAAAGACTCTAAAATACTTCACAATAGGAGTGATGCCAAACCAAAGTTCATAAGGGGTCTTACTAGTATTGTTTCTGATTTGTACTTGATTAAGAGTGTAGATAGCCATGCTTACAGCTTCTCTCCAGTAGATCTAAGGAACATTTGCCTCCATCATCATGGTTCTAGATACTTCTTGGATGGTCAAGTTCTTTCTCTCTACTACTCCATTCTGCTGTGGAGTCCTTGGAGCAGACAATAGTTTTTTTATCCCATGTTTCTCACAGAATTCTATGAACTCTCTGGATGTGAATTCGCCACCTCTATCAGACCTAAGACATTTTATGTTTAATCTAGTTTCATTCTCTACCATAGCTTTGAATATCTTGAATTTCTCAAGAGCCTTAGATTTTTCTTTTAGAAAAGTCATCGACATCATCCTAGAGTGGTCATCAATTAATAACATGAAGTATCTATCACCTTGCAAACTCCTGATTCTTGCTGGTCCACATAGACCAGTATGTACTAAGTCCAATAATCTGGTAGAAGATTGTTCCTTACTTTTGAATGTGACTCTTCTTTGCTTACCCAACTGACATTCTTTGCACAAACTATTAGTGGGTTTAACTAGTCTTGGAAGATCTCTTACAGCCTGAGTGTTGCTTATCTTGATGATATTATCAAAATTCACATGACACATTCTCCTATGCCATAACCAACTTTGATCAATTTGAACAAATAAACAACTTTTTTCAGTGCCAACCAAGTGGAAGATGTTACCTTTTGTTTGTGTACTGGATGCAATCTCTGTACCAGAACTTTCAAAGATCTTACATTTTCCATTTTTGAATCGGAGATCATAGCCTTTGTCCACTAACTGTCCAACACTGAGAAGATTGTGCTTCAGACCTTGAACATACAGTACATCATTGGTTTTGTTCTTTCCATCAAAAGAAATAGTTCCTCTACCTCTGATTTTGCCAACAAAATTATCACCAAATTTTACAACTACTCCTTCATATCTTTCCAAATCTATAAACTTGTTTTTGTCACCTGTCATATGGTGTGAGCATCCATTGTCAATGACCCAATCATCCTTTTCTTCAACTTGGGCAGCCAAGGCTTTTTCTATAATTTTGTGATTGGCAAATTCAGAGGACATTGGATCTTCTTCCTTGATGGTAATAAACACCCAGTCACTTCCAGACTTGTTTCCTGTCTTTGATTCATCATCTGTTACTCCTTCATCATCATCATCTTCATGAACATAGTAACACTTATTTTGAGATCTCAATCTATTAGGGTTTGGCCTAGAAAATCTTTCCGGACATCTTGAGGCAAAATGACCAATCTTATTGCAGTTAAAACATTTGAAAGACAATTTTCCTTCATACTTACCGGATCCTCTTGGCAATCTTTTTGCAATGAGGGCCTCAAGTTGTTCAGCTTCTAATTCATCCTCTTCTAGATCTTTTCTTGCTTTCTCATACGAAGAAGATTTTCTTGAGGAACTTTCTCCTCGATCATATCTTTGTTTTCCTTTTGTAGAGGCACTAGGTTTGAATGCAGATTCAGTCTTGGGAAGTGCATCACCAAACTTAGCTAACTCGAATGCAGATATCTTACCAACTAATTGATCCCTTGTGATAGTTGTTAAGGATCTGATTTCCTCAATAGCAGCAACTTTGTGTTTATAAGAAGGAGGTAAGGATCTGAGAACCTTAGCAATAATTTCATCTTCATCCAGAACTCCACCAGCACATCTGATGCCACAAACGAGCTCATTTACTTTTGTCATGTAAGAAGTGATATTCTCATCTTCACTCATCTTCAGGTTTTCAAATTTTCCTTTCAGACTCTATAGCTTGGAAAATTTAACATACTTGTCTCCTTCATGCAGAAGTTCTAGTTTTTCTCAAATCTCATATGCAATTTTTAGATCAATAACATTTGTCAGCTCTGAATTAGATAGGGCATTTAGTAGAGCTTCTTTGGCCTGAAGATTATTTTCAACATCTCTGATTTCATCTACAGTTCTCGGACCATTCTGAGGAGGAACATACTTCTTTGAAGCCATGATCCAATATGGCATTCCCATACATTGCAAGTGACATTCCATGCGGCTTTTCCAAAGAGTGTAGTTGGTTCCATCAAACCTCAGACTATCCTTCTTGTAGGAAGACATCCTGGATCTCCTCAAGCAGTTAAGATTTTTTTAGAGGAACTTAGCTCTGATACCAATTGTTAGTTTCAGGATACACAACTGAGAGGGGGGGTGAATCAGTAGTGTCAAAACTTTTCTTTTATAAACCACTCAAATCCTTAGCAACATAATAATAAAACAATCATGAAAGTACAATGCAATAATTTAAGAGTAGAAACACATTAATGCATATGACACCAAGATTTTAACGTGGAAAACCCGGTTAAGGGAAAAACCACGAGGTGACTAACCCAAGATTGTATTCTCTATTAAAAGAATAAGAAGAATAAATGGCACATGCCAATTAGGGCTTACTGCCTGAGCACACTGCTCACAAGAGGCCCACTACCTACAAGAGAGACACTGTCTACAGAATGATAAATATTACATACTTGAACTGAAGAATAGCATCTTCACCATGCTTGAGTTAGTTCTATTTAAGCCCAATACTTCTGCTTTACCTTTCACACTTCTCTTCTCTACCACACTCTCATCTTCACCAGGGTACTATCAAAATGGCTTCACAACTCTTATTTATACAAGACATTGAGTTTGGGATAATCATCAAAGTCGGCAAACTTTATAGAGCACATACACAAATACAACTTAATTTATTACAAAAGATGGTGCAGGGACACCTCGTAAATCTAAAAGTTCCTCACATTTCAAGAAATGTTATGTCTGTTTGTAAAGGCTTTCGAGCCATGTAGATATGTGTCATGAAGGATTAACATGATGTAACCGAACTGTCTATTTTCTAAACGGTGGTCGGTTGGTGGTTCACCTCCCACCACGTAATGTAACTGTTGGCATAGGTGTCATTCTCTAGCAAAAGTCTGTATCTATAAAAGAATGTGGACAGACTGAAAAGAGGGGGGTGTGCAGTGATAGACAAAGTGAAAAGAAACGGTATGTACATTCTAAAATAGAAGAAATAGAAGGATTTTGTGTTCTGGTCTAATTACAGTGGATATCGTTTGGGGTCATTCCACTGGAGGATTTCTCTGAAATTAGTGGAATGACCCCCTCGATTTGTTAATTCATTTTATGTTCAGTGTCCCGTGTTTTTAAGTTTGGTTTCATTTCTGTAGAAATAAGTTGCGTCTGTGTTGTTTGGTTACATCAGTTACAAAGAAGGAATAGTGTGTTTTATGTGTATATAACATGTGTGTATATGACAAATAGTGTGTGTGCATAGCGCAATTGCATGTGAGGTCATCCTGTGTATTCTACATTTGGTATGTGAGAGTCTGACTGTGGATGGCGGAAGATGCAAGTGTTCGGCGTTGAACCTCAGCATTGAACCTCGTCGCTGAACCATCGCATGGAACTGGTTCATTCGGTTCAATGGTTCACCAGTTCAAAGAAAAAGACAATGGTTCGATGAAAGGGTTCAAGGTAAGGGTTCAAGGGAATGGTTCAAACGAAGGGTTCAACAGTTTAGCCAAAGGAGGGAAGAGTGAAGGATCCATCGGGGAGAGATGTGTGTCGGCGTAAGATTTGGAGAGGGAGCCGATAACTGTATGTCTTGGCGATAGGGTGGTTGGTGTCAGTGAGAGAGGGATATCGGGGAGACTTCCCGTGGCTAGGCTGACAGTGCAAGTCCCACCGATGATAGGTTTGACTGAAGGCATCGGGGTGATCCAAGGCATCGGCACAAGCTTCATTCCTAGCACCGATGGTGTATGTCACACCGACCGGGAAGAAAGATGGAAGTCTTCATAAGGTGTATTAGCATGAGTCACCTCATCGGTAGAAAGGAGAAAGGTGGCACCGACAGTAAGTGGTCTTGGCGATAGAGAGAGGTCATCGATGAGAGAGGGGTGCATCGGTGAAAGATCTTAGGGTTAGGCTGAAGACATTAGTCTGGCCGATGAAGGCTGTTTATGGAAGGGTCATCGGAGTGACTCAAGCGGTCGGTGAAAGAGATTTTGGCTTACCCGACGGTGGACTGTCTTGCCGATAGGCAAGAGTGTGTATGTTTCGGTGAGACATTTCAAAGGTCTTGCTGACATACACTGTAAAGGCTATTTTGTGGGCTTCAAAGGAGCCTTCAACCTGTATTATATGTTCAACTGGGTCCTCCTCTGCGTCAAGTGGTATCAGAGCACAGCGAAAGAACTGGGCTATTGGTATTAATTCTGTCACTGAATAGGCAGAAAAAGTTATGGGTATTCTGTCACTGAATAGGCAGAAGAAGAATGAAGAAGAAAAGAGAAGCAAGAAGCTGAAAGAAAGAGTGCTAGAAAGGAATTTTGCTGACTTCCAGTTGTAGGTGCTGATTCACTCGCTACAGTGGGCAGATGAGAGATCTATCATGGAGCCATAGGAGATGGTTCAAGGGCCTGAGAAGAAGGTCCAATTGGTGTCACCAAAAATCCTGGGGAGAGAGGCGAGAGAGGACTCCCAGGTGAGGGACAGAGGTGTTGGTGTAGCATGAAGGAGTGGATTTCAGTTGTTGCATTTCGGAGGCAGCCATTGATAGAAGGCATAGTTGAGGATGAAGAGAAATTAGCAAAGGCATCCAGTTAGCATTGAAGACATTGAGAAAGCCAAAAGACATTGCAGGCTTTTCACTGAGCATTTCCATGGGACATGGAAATTTTTCAAGTCTGGGATTATGGTGCAGGGGCACCTCGTAAATCTAAAAGTTCCTCACATTTCAAGAAATGTTATGTCTATTTGTAAAGGCTTTCGAGCCATGTAGATATGTGTCATGAAGGATTAATGTGATGTAACCGAACTATCTGTTTTCTAAACAGTGGTTGGTTGGTGGTTCACCTCCCACCACGTAATGTAACTATTGGCATAGGTGTCATTCTCTAGCAAAAGTCTGTATCTATAAAAGAATGTGGACAGACCGAAAAGAGGGGGGTGTGTAGTGATAGACAGAGTGAAAAGAAACGGTATGTACATTCTAAAATAGAAGAAATAGAAGGATTTTGTGTTTTGGTCTAATTACAGTGGATATCATTTGGGGTCATTCCACTGGAGGATTTCTCCGAAATCAGTGGAATGACCCCCCCGATTTGTTAATTCATTTTATGTTCAGTGTCCTGTGTTTTTAAGTTTGGTTTCATTTCTGTAGAAATAAGTTGCGTCTGTGTGTTGTTTGGTTACATCGGTTACAGAGAAGGAATAGTGTGTTTTATGTGTATATAACATGTGTGTATATGACAAACAGTGTGTGTGCATAGCACAATTGCATGTGAGCTCATCCTGTGTATTCTGCATTTGGTATGTGAGAGTTTGACTGTAGATGGCGGAAGATGCAAGTGTTCGGCGTTGAACCTCAGCATTGAACCTCGTCGCTGAACCATCGCATGGAACCGGTTCATTTGGTTCAATGGTTCACCAGTTCAAAGAAAAAGACAATGGTTCGATGAAAGGGTTCAAGGTAAGGGTTCAAGGGAATGGTTCAAATGAAGGGTTCAACAGTCTAGCCAAAGGAGGGAAGAGTGAAGGATCCATCAGGGAGAGATGTGAGTCGGCATAAGATTTGGAAAGGGAGCTGATAACTGTATGTCTTGGCGATAGGGTGGTTGGTGTCGGCGAGAGAGGGATATCGGGGAGACTTCCCGTGGCTAGGCCAACAGTGCAAGTCCCACCGATGATAGGTTTGATTGAAGGCATCGGGGTGATCCAAGGCATCGGCACAAGCTTCATTCCTAGCACCGACGGTGTATGTCACACCGACCGGGAAGAAAGATGGAAGTCTTCATAAGGTGTATCGGCATGAGTCACCTCATTGGCAGAAAGGAGAAAGGTGGCACCGACAATAAGTGGTCTCGGCGATAGAGAGAGGTCATCGGTGAGAGAGGGGTGCATCGGTGAAAGATCTTAGGGTCAGGCCGAAGACATTAGTCTGGCTGATGAAGGTTGTTTATGGAAGGGTCATCAGAGTGACTCAAGCGGTCGGTGAAAGAGATTTTGGCTTACCCGACGGTGGACTGTCTTGCCGATAGGCAAGAGTGTGTATGTTTCGGTGAGACATTTCAAAGGTCTTGCCGACATACACTGTAAAGGCTATTTTGTGGGCTTCAAAGGAGTCTTCAACCTATTTTATATGTTCAACTGGGTCCCTCTGCATCAAAAGACTTCATATGAATCACCACACTATCGGTCACATGTATCTGGGACCTAAATCTCCTTTGAGGAACATGCCATCCTTCTCATAACATCTTCAAGATCATTCGCAAGATGTGTAAATCATCCAGTCGGCCAAACTTAGGAAGAACATCATCATCCGGAAGTAATTCTTCAATTACGAGCTCAATCTTCAATGCGGACCACCAACACGAACTGGACACAATCCAAAGACCTCCACAAGCTTGCCTGAATCACTGAGAACATCCACACTGCTTCTGCTTACTGAAATCATTCTCTCCTTCATCCAGAACCTCAAGAACACAATCTATCATCACTGTCATATTGGAATAGATGCTTGCAGACCTCCAGATCACGAACCAATTAAGTTGTCAATTCACATTGACTTCCTAAACATTCCACCAAATTCGCAGAACAAGATATTGCATTTCTGGATCTCACGAGACCTATTTGAGTCGCTCTGTCACCTCTGAACATCTGCTAGAACCGGTTTTACTAATATGGCCATAACTTCTTCAAATCTTCATGCGGACCTCTCAAATCTTTACTGGATCACCTATAGACACATATCTACAAACCCTTTGATTTGCATCCTCTGATCTTCATCTTATCTAGGATCTTCACTTCATAGACCTTCACTATCTTCACTGTTCTTCTCTGTTTCTGATAGGACTAATTTTCTCAATATCCTCAACACACAGTTCATCCAATCCTTGACATCAATGCAATAGGAGTATGTTAATGTCAATGATAACACCAGTTAGGCCCATACTTGCAACACTTCTGACAACTAGGGTTTCTCCCCTTTCAGCATCTTCAGAACGCCTAGACTGCGCATCTTCATCTACATGTGCAACTCATGCATTATCTTCAGGTCTTCTATTTGTCTTTTCTTGATGTTACAGACACTCGTATGCTCGATGCCCTTCTTCTCCACATTGGAAATAGGTTCCTCTAAAACCTTCTCTTCTGGGTCCTTGCCCAGGTCTGCCTCTTCCTCTTCCTCTTTGCTCACCATTATTCTGGTCACAAGGGCGGTAGGCATTATCCCCTCTCTAATTTTGACTAGTGTCAGCTTCTTCACTTTTCTTTTGATCCTCATTACGGCCTCCATAGGGTCTTCCACCAGTCCTTCCACTTTGACCTCTTCCCCTTTGTTTGCTATCGAATCTTTTATTCAGCTTCTCTTCCACCTTCAGGGAAAACTGGTACGCATCTTCTATGGTGGTCATTCTGACCAGGCTCGGCTCCTCTTGAATACTCAACCTCAATCCATTAATGTAATGGGCTACCTTCTCCTTGTTGGGCTCTGCATGGCTTGTCCTGATAGTAATTTTATAAAACTCTTCTGTATACTCCTTAACAGACTTGTTACCTTGCTTCAACCCTTGCAGCTTCTTCAACAACTCCATCTCATAGTCCACAGGAATGAATTGGTTCTTTAGTTTCTCCACCATCTGATCCCATCTAGTGATCTTTCCTTTTCCTCTTCTATTCCTATCTAACTGGACCTCCTTCCACCAAATACTGGCATGACCCTTCAATTTTGTTTTTGCAAACTTGACCCGATCTGGGTCTTCCACATCTTCATACTCGAAATACTCCTTCATGTCATTGATCCAATCAATAAGTTGTTCTAGATTCAAATCTCCAGAATATGTAGAAACTTTGATCCTGGGCCTCTTTTCAATCTTAGAAATGGCCCTCAACAACCTAACTTCTGCAGGATCTCCTACAGCTTCTTGTTCTTCCTCGGATAACTCTTCTTCAGCTTTATCCTCACTTTCTTCTCTTGTTCTCGGATAAAACCCTCTTCGCAGCTCCTTTTGCAATGCATCGATTCGCCTTTGTAGGGCTCTAAAACCCTCTTCTGTTAAAGCATTCCTCCCAATATGATTTCTTCATGGAGGCATCTTGATCTCCGCAACAAACCCACAACCTCAAGTCCTGGTGTAAACTACCTCATGGTCGGCAATTTGTCTACACACTCAGGAACCCTTGCTCTGATACCACTTGATGAAGGGGGTAAATCATAAAAAACACAACAAAAAAAATTGCACACAGAAAATAGAACTTTCTTTATTGATTTGGACAACTTATTACATTACAGAAGCTCAAATACAATAAGAGGAATCAACCATCCACAGGCTGCAACACATTACAACTTCCTCTCCCAAGACCCTAGAATCATCTGCCTTCTGTAACCCAAATCAGCTAGGGTTTCTATTTTCCCACCTATTCTTGACTCTACACTTTCCCCCTTAACTCTACTACTACCCAGGGTTCCCAAAAATAGTTATTAATAGTCTTTGTGGTGGCCAACAACCTAATTTCAAATTTTGCATCTCCCTCCAAAAATAGGTCAACTTCTGAAAGTCATAACTTTTGATCCGGGTGTCAGATTGACGAACCGTTTTATGCGTCGGAAAGCTCGCGGAGTGCTCTATGCACTAAGAACTAGTTTTGTCGGTTTCGGCCATTTTCGGGCCTGTACGGGGCCTTTTAGTGCCTCAAACCTAAGTTTGAATAATTTTCAGGCATTTTTCGGGAAACAAAAACTTTAATATCTTTCAGCTCACAAATGATCTTTGCGTGATTCCTTCGCCAAAGGTTTTATTTTTCAGTTATGAAACTTCTTGTAAATTTTCACTTCATTCCGTGCCCAAATGCAAACTTTTTAAAAATAACAGGTTACTATTTTTAGTAGTTTGGAAAAACTGAAAGTTCTACATCATTATTCAAGCGATTATGGAACCAGAACCACAAATTTTGAAAAGAAATGGAAAGAACATCAACAATTTTGAAACACATCTTTTTTTGGGTGATGCAAGATTGCCCTTACACCACTAGATGCTCCTGCATCAATGGTAAAACTTGCAAAAGAATAATATTATGTTGTCCCACAAAAATATGAATGAATCATAATTGAAATGATTTAGGAGAAGAAAGAGAAAAAATATTCCAACATATAGAAAATGTCTTTGCTCCAAATATATGAAAAGATATGCATGAAGCATGTCCATAACAAGTCGAAGATAAATAAGGTGCCCCCAAAATATTCTAAATTTGAGGTGGAGAGGGTGGAGACCAAGCCACAAACATACATATTAAATTTAAAATACAACTTAACCAAATGCCACACTACACAAAGGCTATACCAAATTTAAATTCCAAGAAAAAATGCATTGTAAATAGTATCATGACCACATGTAAATCAATCAAAGTGCTTGCTTGAAGATCCAATTAACAATCTTATTAAATATAATTCAATTTTAATTTTTAGTTTGACTTATACACTTTATTTATAGAAATTTTAGTAGCCTCCTTGTGCTTTCTCCACTCACTTAAAATGTTTTTACATGGAGCATCTAGATAATGATATTTTGAAGCCCAAACTTGCTTTGTTCCTTAAGCCAATTCATTTCTATGTCCCTCAATTTAATTAGCCTACAAGAAAGGTTTAAAAAAAAAGTACCATGTCTTTTAACAAACTCAATTTTTATTCTTAGGTGTTGAGTAGCTAAGTAGTTTTAAAAACATGTATAATGTATCCTAATAGCTCCTTAGTATCATAGATGAGCACATATCTCTTGTGTGATTGAACAACTTGCTCTAGCTCAGATGTTTTTGTATATACATGAATTTTGTGCACTTCCTGTAGACAATCACCAATATATCATGTCATACAAAATAACAACTAGTTGGAACATAAATATTTGCATAGATTGTGATTTGCTTTGTGTAAATTCTCAACAAGGTATTCTAATAATCTATATGAAACAAACAGGTACATAAAAAAGTAAAATGTTTGAATTATATGCCATGTTTAGATATGTCTCAACAATATTATTTTTTTAGGGTAATCTAATAATTGAATTGGAGGAAATATTTTTATATAGGTATATGTTTACTCAGCATATTGTAAAAGGCGTACCTTTTATGGACTTTTGAACTATTCAACTAAAAAGAGATGTGACTTTAAATTTGTTCCTAATCAATTATTGAGCTTCGTACAGTGTCAGTCTCGAAACAACGGTCTCCTTTCTAGCGCGGGTACAAGTGATGCAAGATGACTCCCCTCTTACAGGACACACAACCAATTACTCAAATCATACATTCATTCATAGACAAATCAATCAAAAGCAATTATCAAATTTCAAACAATAGCTAATAATGCTCTTAGAACTTGATTCTTATTCAAAGCAACAATTCACATATCTACAAACAGGTATTTACAATATCGGCTTCCATGGCCTCTTCCACATACACAATCTTTCAATTTTCCCTCTTCATGGGAGTAGTTTCATTTTCATACACTACTCAATAATCACAAGACATTCCCCATATCAGAATTGAAGTTCTCTCTTCTCTCTTCCTGTGCCTTCCTTTCCTCTCTCTTACTGGGTGCTACCTTCTATGTCATTCTATAAAGTTTTTAATGAGCCTCTTATGAGTCGTCTCAACTTCCAGCGGCCATCCAATTGGCATTTATTAGAAGTCTTGTCTTTTTCTATACCCAAAAATGAATCGACTTATGCTTATAAAGCATTTTGCCTGCTATAAGAGAGGCTATACTCTTCCTTGAAACTGCGACTTATGGAATGACCATTCATCTGCCATCAAATTCTGCAAACCACGGTTTATACACTTGACATATTAATGCAGAAAATAAAATCAACTTTATCACATATATCATCAATCTCATCTACATGGGTTTCTAGAAAACCAAATCAACCTCCATGGTGTCAAATCTATTGCTCTCTACCTCAGCGGTTGTCACCATTGAGAATCTCAAGACAAACAGTCCAATGTCAATTTGCTCTAGTTGAGAAAGACCATTGTCCTTTTAGGTCATACGCCAGAGTAATGACACAAATGCCATCTCATACAAAGGAACCAAATGACCATTATTATATAAGAAATGGCTTGAACAAAGGCTACGGGAACTTGGAATCCTCTCACTTGCTTTTCACTTCATAACATCCTTTGTATCGTCAATTTTTCTTAGAGTGATTAGTTTTGAAGTTGCTTCTCATGAGAATCCATCTCAATACAATATTGCTTAACTCATGAAATAGTGACATTCTCATTATGCCCAAGTGAAATAGCTTTATCAAAAGCAAAGATTATCTCAACTACCATTTTACAGATTCCTTCTTTATCAAATCAAGGAGAGTACTCAAGAACCAATTTTGGAGAGTAGACGTAAGGTGTCTAGATCATCGAAGATATTGCTCTACTTGGTGGTGATGAACAACAAATACAAAGACTCCATTGGCTGGTATACATAGTGAACATTTTTTGTTTCAACATAAGTATGTTGTTTCCCACTTCCCACCAACTTAGAGAAGCAACTAGCAGCCCTTAAATCCTAATTCTTGTCATATCAACAAACTGCGTGGAAACCAAGGTTTTCCCTGACTTGGTGATAATAGAAATTGAAGAAAGATCAAATGCGACAACTGCCATCGAAATCACAAACCATCTCTGACAAAACTGAAAATGCCAAAACTCAACCCAAACTGAAACAAATTGAAATATCATATTTTTTTGGTTTATGCAGGATCACATATTCACCTAGTATGCTCCTGTTGGTTTAGGTCTGGACAACTGAGAGGGGGGGCGAATCAGTTGTCACACATTTTCAATCTTTTCTACCTTTAATCTTCCTTTGCCACTTATAATCAATTTAATGATATAAACATTTTAGCATCAATCAATAACATATGAACAGAAAACATAACTAACACATTTGAAACCAAGATTTTGATGTGGAAACCTGGTTAAGGGAAAAACCAAAGTGGGGTTTAACCCACAAAAATTAATACCCTGTTAAAAGTATTTTTACAAATGGGAATGCACATGCATTCGGGCTCACTGCCCAGAGCTCACTGCTCAAATGGAGGCTCACTACCTATGGAAATATTACAAGAGAATGACAGAGATTTGAACTGATTAATAACATCTACCCATGCAAGAATTTCAACTCCAGTTAAGTACAAAAATTGATCTTACACATGTCATCTTTGCTCTGCTCTTCTTACTGTTCTGCCTTCATTCGCACTTTGAATTTCTGCTCTTCACACATATGCCTTATTCCTATACACCATACCAACTAAATCATCCAATTTCATCAGCTATATATATCTGCAATATGATCTACAATCATTCTATCAGTCAGCTTCAACAACACTTAGAACTTTTATGAATGCTCAGCTATGTCGGCTAGATCTATGCATAACTTAAGGTGCGAACCAAAACTTGCTCTTGAAAATCATCACTCATGTCGGCCACTATCACTAATCATCACCATTTGTCCAACAAACAACTTCCATACATCCAGAATCAAGACCTTCTGCAAGGTCGGCCTGTTCTTCTTCTGTCTGTTTTGTCAAACTGAGATTGGATACTCAGAAATTGATATATTTTGAGTCCTTCATCTCCGGAGGATGAAACTTTGGATTTAGAATGTCTTGACAATGCTTACAACTACCTCAGATCTGCAATAGACCATGCCTTTCCACCAGAGAGATCCAGACCAAGATACCAGACCCTGTCACCTGCTCTATTCCTAACTACCCGAACTTAGACAAATTCTGATTCTGACTTCTGGTGTGAACAAATTGTGTTATACGGATGATCTTAGTTGCCATCAATGACAACACTTATCATGCCTAGTAGTGTCTCTTGCCAACAGCTCCTACATTAGACATGCCGGGTAGAAAGTTTGTGAGCATATGCTCACAAAGTGGAGTTGAGTAGTTGCACTACTCTTCCATGTTGCCATAAACCTGCAGTGAACTCCTTCGCTGTCCAAGAGCTAAAAATCAATCATTCTTCTGTCTTTTCTAGCATCTTGTCAGGACACTTGCCATCCTCCTCCACCAAGTGTGCACCTTCTTCCTCCTTCCTCTCGTGGACTCATGTCCACCACAACCTGACCTCCTCCTCCAAATACTCTCTCCATTCCTCACCTCTTTCATGGATCTAACCCACCAACATCCAGCCTCCTCCACCAAAATCCCTCATCACAACCTGCAGCATCCATATACAAATCTGCACCTACAACTTCACCATTCTCTTCCTCCTTTGTTGTTGTGACACCATCTTGCTCATCCTCTGCCACAACTTTTTCATATTCACCAGCCACTGCTACCACCATCATCGTGTTCTCTAAAGGACTCACAACTATTGTAGCATTATCCTCTTCAACTGTTGCAACATTAGATTGCTCCTCAATCTCTGATGTGATCTCACCATCGTCCTCTACAACTATATCCTTTTTCTTTTCATCCTTCGAAACCTCTTCCATAGCCTCTTCTCTTTCTTCTTTATCCTCAGCCACTGTTGCACTTTCCTCTTCTTTTTCAACCTCTTTCTCTATGCCTCCATTAGGGCATACTGCTGCAACTTATTTCATCACTTTCTCTTGTTTACCCTGCAATGGACTCAAAACATACACTTCCCCATCCTTTATTATGCTATATGTATTTTCTTTGCCATTATGTATCGCTTCTCCATCATAGAGCCTGGTCGACCCAATAAAACATGGCATATATCCATAGGTACTATATCACATACAATCTCATCCTTATATCTACAAATCTAAAAATCAACAATACATTGTTCACTTACCCATATTTGACGATCTCCTTGCAACCAAGAAATATTGTAAGGGTTTGGATTCTTTCTTCTCTTCAATTTAGCTTCTCGACCATCTCTAATGACACCAAATTATCAGTGCTACTACTGTCCACAACCACTCTGCAACACTTTCCACCTGACTTGCAAATAGTTCAAAACACATTGCTCCTCTGGATGGGCTCTTGCTTCTCTTTTTGTGGCTTCAGAAATTCTTTCTTCATCATAAAACATTCTCCTGGCTTCCAAGACATTTTGTCAAACACTTTCCACATAGCCTCAACATGCAACCTGCACAAACTTCATAATCTACTATCCACAGCTTCACCACTTCTCATTTCCACCCATAGGTCTTGGTGTAGACTCTACATGCTCAAGACCTCTGGCTCTGATACCATTTGATGCAAGATGACTCCCCTCTTACAGGACACGCAACCAATTACTCAAACCATACATTCATTCATAGACAAATCAATCAAAAGCAATTATCAAATTTCAAACAATAGCTAATGCTCTTAGAACTTGACTCTTATTCAAAGCAACAATTCACATATCTACAAATAGGTATTTACAATATCGGCCTCCATGGCCTCTTCCACATACACAAACTTTCAATTTTCCCTCTTCATGGCAACAATTTCATTTCCATACACTACTCAACAATCACCAGACATTCCCCACATCAAAATTGAATTTCTCTCTGCTCTCTTCCTATGCTTTCCTTCATTTCCTCTCTCTTACTAGGTGCTACCTTCTATGTCATTCTGTAAAGTTTTTAATGAGCCTCTTATGAGGCGTCTCAACTTCCAGCGGCCATCCAATTGGCATTTCTCAGATGTCTTATCTTTTTCTATACCTGGAAATGAATCAACTTATGCTTATAAAACATTTTGCCTGCTATAAGAGTGGCTATACTCTTCCTTGAAACCGCGACATATGGAATGACCATTCATCTCCCATCGAATTCTTCAAACCACGGTGTATACACTTGACATATTGATGAAGGGGGTAAGTCACAAAACACACAATAACAGATATTGAACACAGCAAATAGAACTTTCTTTTATTGAACTGGGCAACTCATTACATGACAGAAGCTCAATTACAATCAGAGGATGAATCCTCTACTGGTTGCAACACATTACAGCTTTCCCAACCTCAAGACTCTAGATTCTTAAGCCTTCTGTAACCCCAAATCAACTAGGGTTTCTATTTTCCCACCTATTCTTGACTCTACACTGGCCCCCTTAACTCTAACCCCACTCAGGGTTCCTAAAATAGTCATAAATAGCACTTTTTGGCGGCTTCCAGCTAAATTTCAAAATTTGCAACTCCCTCTGAAAGTAGGTCAACTTCCGGGAAGCATAACTTTTGATCCGGGTGTCCGATTGACGAACCGTTTTAAGCGCTAGAAAGCTCGTGATGTGAACTATCACGCCGAAAATCTATAAATGGATGTCCATCAACTTTTCAAGATGATATGGGAATTTTTAGTGCCTCATATCTCGTTCCAAAAATTTTTAGGGGCTTTTTAGAAAATAAAAACTTTAATATCTTTCAGCTCACAAATGATCTTTGCCTGATTCCTTCGCCAAAGGTCTTATATTTCCGTTATGTAACTTTCTGAAAGTTTTTGCTTCATTACGTGTCCAAATGCAAACTTTCTAAAAATAGTAGGTACACTTTCCAAAATAGGCAGGTCGCTATTTTTAGCAGTTTTGGAAAAACTGAAAGTCCTGCATTATTATTCTGGATATTATGAAAACAACTACAATGATTTTGAATTAACTTCTTTTTGGGTGATGCAAGATTGCCCTTACACCACTGGATGCTCCTGCATCAGACACCCAGGGTAATTTGAGAAGTGACCATGTCACGTCTCAGATGTTTGTGTGAGGAAAACCCAAACGGTCAACATCTACCTTAGACAACCAAGAAGAATCTTCAACAGGCCTTCCTTTCCATTTTACCAGATATTCTTCATATTGCTTGTTCCGAGTACTTCTTTCCACACGGCTATCGAAGATCTCTTCTATCTCCTCCATTGAAGTAGATGCCGGAATACTCCACTGTACTTCTATTGGTCCATCCTCTGTTCCACCTTCATGATATTCTGATAAATCAACAATGTTGAAAATAGGGGAAATATTGATCCCACTCGGCAGCTCTACCTCATATGCATTTCCTGAATCATGCTTCTTTAGGATTCTACAAGGTCCAAATTTCTTCATTTTCAACTTATTGTATGTTCCAATTGGGAACCTTTCTTTTCTCAAGTGAACCATGACTTCATCTTCGACCTGGAATTCCTTATATCTCCTCTTCTGATCTGCCTTAGCCTTGTACTGAATATTCATTTTATTAATGTGCTTTCTCACCTCTTCATGCAAATTCTTCAGATGTTCTGCAAAGTCTTCAGCTTCAGCACTTGTCTTTTCTCCATTGTCCAGCTTCCTTAACTTAGAAGCATTTCTTGGGCTATTGCCATATACAATCTGGAATGGTGATTTACCAGTACTCCTATTGACAGAATTGTTGTAAGCAAATTTTTCCTGTGGTAAAATCAAATCCCATCCCTTGGGCTTATCTCCTACTAAGCATCGTAGCAGGTTACCCAAACTCCTATTCACCACTTCAGTTTGTCCATCAGTCTGTGGATGGTGTGCAGAACTAAACTTCAAATCTGTCTTCAACTTCTTCCATAATGTCCTCCAGAAATAACCAACAAACTTGGTATCTCGATCTGAAACTATGCTCTTTGGTAGACCATGTAGTCTCATCACTTCCCTGAAAAATAACTCTGCAATATGAACAGCATCATTAGTCTTCTTACAAGGAATAAAATGTGCCATCTTTGAGAATCTGTCCACCACCACAAAAATAGAATCATGCCCTCTCTGTGTCCTTGGTAAACCAAGAACAAAATCCATACTAATATCATCCCATGGCTTCTCTGGTACAGGTAATGGTTGATACAATCCTGTATTTTGACTTGTTCCTTTTGCCATCTGACATACTCTGCAACTCTACACAAACTTCCTCACATCATGCTACAACTGTGGCCAATAATAATTTTCACCAACAATAGAAATGGTCTTATCTCGACCAAAGTGTCCAGCCAGTCCTCCACTATGCTTCTCTTTAATCAGGTTCTCTCTCATGGAACTCCTTGGAATGCACAACTGGCTTCCTCTAAACAACATGTCGTCTTAGATTATGAAATCCAACCATTTTGTCTTGTCCAAAGTAACAGGCTCCAGACAAGCTTTCCAAGCCTTTGCAAAATCTGGCTCTTCAGGATACAAACTTTTGAGCTCATCGAACCCAACAACCTCTATCCTCATTTCTATCAACAAATTTTGCCTTCTGCTCAAGGCATCTGCAACTCTGTTGGACTTCCCACTCCTGTGCTTCAAAACAAAGGTGTAACTCTGCAAAAACTCAACCCATTTTAAGTACCTTTGGTTCAACTTCCCTTGACTATTAATATACTGCAAAGCCTGATGATTAGTATATAAAACAAACTCTTTTGGCAACAAATAATGTCTACATTTCTTCAAAGCTTGAACTATTGCATAAAATTCCTGATCATAAATAGAATACTTTTTCTTGGCATCATTAAGCTTCTCACTAAAATAGGCAATGGGCTTACCTTCTTGGCTCAAAACAGCTCCTATACCACTACCACTAGCATCACAATCTACCTGAAAAACCTTATTGAAATCTGGAAGTGCCAAAACAGGTTGTTTTACAACTTTCTGCTTCAATGTATCAAAGCTCTTGTCGGCTCCTTTAGTCCATCTAAACTCTTTTCTATCCCCTCTCATTGTTTCAGTTAGGGGTGCACAAATGCTACTGAAATTCCTAATAAACTTTCTGTAAAAACTTGCCAAACCATGAAAAGATCTTACCTCCGTTGCACTCCTTGGTGTAGGCCACTCAATGATAGCCCTTACTTTTTCTAGGTCCATCTTAAGACCTTCCTCTGAGACAACAAATCCTAGGTATACCAACTCCTTCTTTGCAAAACTGCATTTCTTCAGATTAATCAACAACTTCTCCTCCCTCAGCTTCTCTAGAACTCTTCTGATATGCATCAAATGCTCATCCCAAGTCTTACTGAAAATCAAAATATCATCCAAATAAACAATAACAAAACTTCCCAAAAATTCTTTTAGTACCTCGTTCATGAGCCGCATGAATGTGCTCAGTGCATTGGTTAACCCAAATGGCATGACTAACCACTCATACAAACCTTCCTTTGTCTTGAAGGCTGTCTTCCATTCATCCCCTTCTCTGATACGGATTTGGTGATACCCACTCTTCAGGTCAATTTTCGTGAAGTACTTGGCTCCACTCAAACAATCCATGATGTCATCCATTCTTGGCAATGGAAATCTATACTTGATCGTTATCTTATTGATGGCTCAAGAGTCTGTACACATCCTCCATTCTCCATCTTTCTTTGGTGCTAGTACTGCAGGTACTGCACATGGACTTAGGCTCTCCCTTATCAATCCCTTCCTCAACAACTCCTGAACTTGTCTGTTCAGTTCTTCATTCTCTGCAGGGGTCATTCTGTGGGCTGCCTTGTTTGGCAAACTAGCTCCTGGTATCAAATCCATTTGATGACTTATCTTCCTTACTGGTGGTAAACCTTCTGGTACATTATCAAAGATAATGTCCTGGAACTCTTCCAACATATCTGAAACTTCTGCTAGTACATCTTCACATTTCTCTTGACTAATCTTAGGAATCAATGCAAAGCAATGACGCTCATGCTTCATACCCTCCAAAAATTTCCTACCATCTACCAAACGAATTCTGGCAGTACTACATACCTTTTCTTCCACCTCCTTCAAGGGCTTCAACTTATGACGAACTCCATTCTTTGTTAGGGAATATGTGTTTGCACAGCCATCATGGATAGCACTCCTATCATACTGCCATGGCCTCCCCAATAGCATATGACATGCATCCATCGGTATGATATCACACAACACCTCATCATGGTAGTCACCAATCTTGAACTTCACTAAACACTGCTCATTGACCAAAGCTCTATGGTCCTTCTGCAACCATGCAATCCGATATGGATGCGGATGCTTTCTTCTTGTCAACTTCAACCTGTCAACCATCTCCTCTGAAACAAGATTATCAGTGCTTCCACTATCAATAATAATATCACAACACTTACCCTCACATTTGCACCTTGTGCAGAATAAACTCTTCCTCTGGTTGGGTTATTTCTCCTCATTCAGCAGGGTTCTTCTGACAACTAGGGTTTCTCCCCTTTCAACATCTTCAGAATGCTCAGAATGTGCATCTTCATCTACATGTGCAACTCGTGCATTACCTTCAGGTCTTCTATTTGGCCTTCCTTGATGTTGTGGACACTCATATGCTCGATGCCCTTCTTCTCCACATTAGAAATAGGTTCCTCTAAAACCTCCTCTTCCAGGTCCTTTCCCAGGTCTGCCTCTTCCTCTTCCTCTTTGATCACCATTGTTCTGGTTACGAGGGCGGTAGGTATTATCCCCTCTTTGATTTTGACTGGTGCCTATTTCTTCACTTTTCTTTTGATCTTCATTACGGCCTCCATAGGGTCTTCCACCAGTCCTTCCACCTTGACCTCTCCCCCTTTGCTTGCTATCAAAACTTTTGTTCAGCTTCTCTTCCACCTTCAGGAAAAACTGGTACGCATTTTTATGGTGGTCATTCTGACTAGGCTCAACTCCTCTTGAATACTCGGCCTCAACCCATTAATGTAGTGGGCTACCTTCTCCTTGTTGGGCTCTACATGACCTGTCCTGATAGTAATTTTATAAAACTCTTCTGTATACTCCTTAATAGACTTGTTACCTTGCTTCAGTCCTTGCAACTTCTTCAACAACTCCATCTCATAGTCCATAGGAATGAACTACTTCTTCAGTTTCTCCACCATCCAATCCCATCTGGTGATCTTTGCTTTTCCTCTTCTATTCCTCTCTAATTGGACCTCCTTCCACCAAATATTGGCGTGGCCCTTCAACTTTGTTTTTGCAAACTTAACCTGATCTAGGTCCTCCACATCTTCATACTCAAAATACTCCTCCATGTCATTGATCTAATCAATAAGCTGTTCTGGATTCAAATCTCTAGAATATGTAGAAACTTCGATCTTGGGCCTCTTTCCAATCTTTGAAATGATCCTCAACAACCTTATTTCTACAGCATCTTCGGCAGCTTCTTGTTCTTCCTCAGATAGCTCTTCTTCAACTTCATCTTCACTTGCTTCTCTTGTCCTCGCCTCAAACTCTCTTCGTAGCTCCTCTTGCAATGCATCAATTTGCCTTTGTAGGGCTCTAAAACCGTCTTCCGTCAAAGCATTCCTCCCAACACAATTTCTTCATGGAGGCATCTTGGTCTCCGTAGCAAACCCACAACCTCAGGTCCTGGTGCAAACTGCCTCACGATTGGCCATCTGTCTACACACTCAGGAACCCTCGCTCTGATACCACTTGATGAAGGGGGTAAGTCACAAAACACACAATAACAGATATTGAACACAGCAAATAGAACTTTCTTTTATTGAACTGGGCAACTCATTACATGACAGAAGCTCAATTACAATTAGAGGATGAATCCTCTACTGGCTGCAACACATTACAGCTTTCCCAACCTAGGGTTTCTGTTTTTCCACCTATTCTTGACTCTACACTAGCCCCCTTAACTCTACCCCCGCTCAGGGTTCCTAAAATAGTCATAAATAACATTTTTTGGCGGCTTCCAGCTAAATTTTGAAATTTGCAACTCCCTTCGAAAGTAGGTCAACTTCCGGGAAGCATAACTTTTGATCCGGGTGTCCGATTAACGAACCGTTTTAAGCGCCGGAAAGCTTGCGATGTGAACTATCATGTTAGAAATCTGTAAATGGATTTCCATCAACTTTTCAAGACGTTATGGGAAGTTTTAGTACCTCATATCTTGTTCCAGAAATTTTCAGGGGCTTTTCAGAAAACAAAAACTTTAATATCTTTCAGCTCACAAATGATCTTTGCTTGATTCCTTTGCCAAAGGTCTTATATTTTTGTTATGTAACTTTCTGGAAGTTTTTGCTTCATTACGTGCCCAAATGCAAACTTTCTAAAATAGCAGGTACACTTTCCAAAATACGCAGGTCGCTATTTTTAGCAGTTTTGGAAAAACTGAAAGTCCTACATTACTATTCTAGATATTATGGAACCAGAAACACTAATTATGGAAAGAAATGAAAACAACTATAATGATTTTGAATTAAATTCTTTTTGGCTGATGCAAGATTGCCCTTACACCACTGGATGGTCCTGCATCACATATTAATGCAGAAAATAAAATCAACTTTATCACGTATATTATCAATCTCATCTGCGTGGGTTTATAGAAAACCAAATGGACCTCCATGGTGTCAAATCTATTGCTCTCTACCTCAGCGGTTGTCACCATTGAGAAGCTTGAGACAAACAATCCAATGTCAATTTGCTCTAGTTGAGAAAGACCATTGCCCTTTCAGGTCATACGCTGGAGTAATGGCACAAACGCCATCTCATACAAAGGAACCAACTGACCATTATTATATAAGAAATGGCTTAAACAAAGGCTGCAGGAACTTGGAATCCTCTCACTTGCTTTTCACTTCATAACATCCTTTGTATCGTCAATTTTTATTAGAGTGATTAGTTTTGAAGTTGCTCCTCATGAGAATCCATATCAGTACAGTATTGCTTAACTCATGAAATAGTGACATTCTCATTATGCCCAAGTGAAATAGCTTTATCAAAAGCAAAGATTATCTCAACTACCATTTTGTAGATTCCTTCTTTATCAAATCAAGGAGAGTACTCAGGAACCAATTTTGGAGAGTAGCCATAAGGTGTCTAGATCATCGAAGATATTGCTCTGCTTGGTGGTGATGAACAACAAATACAAAGACTCCATTGGCTGGTATATATAGTGAACATTTTCTGTTTCAACATAAGTATGTTGTTTCCCACTTTCCACCAACTTAGAGAAAACAACTAGCAGCCCTTAAATCCTAATTCTTGTCATATCAACAAACTACGTTGAAACCAAGGTTTTCCCTGACTTGGTGATAATAGAAGATGAAGAAAGATCAATGGTGACAACTACCATCAAAATCGCAAACCATCTCCGACAAAACTAAAAATGCCAAAACTCAACCCAAATTGAAAAAAATTGAAATATCATATTTTTTTGGTTGACGCAGGATCGCGTATTCACCCGGGATGCTCCTACATCAACAAGACAACCATCAGAGAAATCTAAGCCTCTCCTGTCAAAGGCATTCCCCTTTGGAAGGCATTGAGCTCATAGTACAATTCTGTTTGGTGTCATACGTGGTGGACAACCATAGGGAAAATCTAAACCGAACATGATTTTTATCATGTCGATTTGACAAGGAGATTTGGTGGATTAGCCTTGTGGGTTAGAGTGTGTTTTATTTATTTTCCTTATCAATTCCTCTTGCATTCCAACATATGTTTAAGTGCACAATGAATGTATTCAAATACCATGATATAAAAACATATTATGTTCAATAGACATGCATTTAATCTGCCAATTATTATATGTTTCACTATTCATCTAAAAAAAGATGGACTTTCAATTGTTCCATTTTAAACTTATTATGTTTAATTGTGATGGATGTGAAAACTTAGAGGGGTATGATATAACCCTTGTGATATTAGATTCATCTTCAACATTTTTTATGATTAAATTGATTGAAACTCTAGAGCTGCCATGACCTTGTTGACTAATGATCATATACTTTGTATCATCATTCATATTATTGAAGATTTGACTGTGTAAATTACATATGTTAAGAAAAATTTACAATGATTATAAAATTATCGACGTGCCCATTGAACCTATGGGTCTAATTGCTAGTACATTATAATTGTTATTTCCAACCCATTGCTCCTTACTTTGACCTTTAAAGGACTTTTGGCTTGTCCTACAAAGTTTTTGGGTTTCAATTTTTATTTTTCAATCGTATATAATGATAATTTTTTATTGAAAACACTATATTTTAAAACAAATGTATTAAAGCATAAAGTTAAATCTTCAAAAAAGTAGGTGGTATGGGATCACACCCCAAAGAATAACTAGTTGAACCAAGAGTAAAAACAAACACATGACCTCAACAAGGGAAAAACCTACCAATTAAAAGAGTCTATGGCCCCATAAGGAAAACAATTATCAAGTTACCAAATTAACATAAAAAGCATAAAAAATAACATTCTACAAAGGCCACACCAATATTAGGAGGGGAGTCTTGTCCATTTGGGTTATCCCATCTGCCACTTGGCAAGTATTTGCCACTCTCCACAAGTTCTTACCCATCATTCATAACTAGTTCATCCTCCTCAAGAACCTCTTGTCTTTGATTAGGAACATATTTAGGCAGAGAAATAGCGAGTGCTAGTTGAGGAAAATTTCCCTCATTAGGAGGAGCCCACCCACATTGTTGAGAGGTTGTGAAGAAGTGTAGTGGAGCTAGAGACCACCCAACTTGGTAAGTGGAAAGCTAAGGTGGAGGTGAGGTCCAACCAAATTGTTGTCTCGTAGGTGGTGGTGAAGGCAAAGTGGTGGCTCTCTAACAATTATCCTAATGGTTGTTTCTTTGGTCCTAGTAGGGTGGTTTATGTAATGTCCCCTTTTTTAGCCCATGCAGATAGATGGAGAGTTAGTCTATTATTGAGTTACCGTAGACTAACCAGCCTAGTTAGGGAACCACTGTTGGTGATGACTTGGATGGGTTTGTCAGTATTTGAGTGGATGTTGGCATGGTTTCAATGTGATCTTCAGTTTGGCACTTTCTAGGGTGGATTTATTTTGCTTAGGCCCGGACTTACTATTTTTGGCAAATTAGGGTTTCTGTCTATTTCAAGATTTTTCGGTGTTGGAGATGAAGCGTCTTGGTGAGACCTTTCCAACGGTCTATAGATCACTGGATTCCAAGATCATTTGGGCCTCCGTTTTAAAGTCCATAAATTATTAAAATTATATTAATATTGGACTTTGGGTTATAATGGTTAAGTGTCAAAAATGAAATATTAATAAAGTCACTTTAGTCATATTGTTGGAGCGCTCACTTTGGGATTATTAAAAGTGATTTAATTACGCTGATAAGCATTTTTGTAGTGAGAAGCACTACCTGATTTATATAAATGAATGGCAGGGATTAAAAAGACTACGATGGAAAAGATCGTGTCCGTCCAATTTGCAATGACTTGCCAGTTTTTCTTTTATCTATAATTATCAACAAATTTGACTTGATAGGCCATTTGATTTTCCCCCTTATGCGGATGGTTGGGAAAATCTGGGAAGATATAAAATATAAAATTTTAGTTCCCTTCACCTTTATTCGCCATCTGTTTCCTTGTAGCCGTTGGGATATTTTCCACCGGAAATGTTGTCTAAGGGTGTAAAAAAATTCATGCTGGAAAATTTTCTAAAATCCTTGGTTGTCCTCAATCCGCGAAAAAAATCGTGTCAGAAGTCATCTCATGTTTGTTTCGTTTTCCTTGTTTGCCATGCATAGCGGGCATTGCCAGGTTTTTTTTCCCTATCCCAATTCTCATCGTAAACATTCTCAGAGAAAGTTAGGGTTTAAAAGCCGCCGAATCTCGGTGTACCAGTCACTTGTTATTTATTTCCATGCCACAAAACCAACTGAATCAAAATATCTCACATCATAGCTCAAAATCATCATCTGCAATAACCTCTTCAGCAATAGCTTCCTCATCATCATCATCCAATCTGAAGTATGGATTGTGTGACTCTGGCCTGAATTTGTAGCCTGTGAAAATGTAGAAGGCCAAGGTAGCCAGTTCTATCGTTAAATCACAGGTCCAAGAATTCTGGTAAGATATAATTGTTCCAAAGGCAAATACCACTATCTAAGTGAAGTATAAGTAGTTGACTACTACAATGTAGTACTGTCGAAACAGACTCACCTATGAAAACAGTTGACTACTTGTAAAATACTGCAGTTCAATTTTGTCTTGCCATACAGATGAATTTGGAGTACTCTTGGTCCAACAATGTGAAGTTTCTTTCTGCCATCCAATTTTCAGGCTCAAATTCCATGTTGAAGTCGCTCTATACTTCTAGCAGTAATTATGGTATTGATACAGAAAGTCTTCTTATAGCTATATAGATAAGTGCAATGGTGTTATATATTCTAATGGCACTAAGATATGGTAGCACGTGGGATATTTTTTCAGGTTTGGTGTATAAAATGTTGGTCGGATATGCACACGTTAAAGAATGGTTTTATTAAATAGATATAAATAATAGATATATCTATAATTATATAATAATCATAGATTATATCATAATTATGAATATAAAATATAATAATTACAAATAGTTTGATATCTCAACTTATGTCATATACCAATTATTAATTATAAATATACCATCTATTAATATTCCTATATTTATTTCTATCATAACTTGGCATTATAATGATAAAATTAATAGTTTTATATAGCTTTAGGGTTTCATCGCATAGTCCAACATGTGACCTTCCTCTCTCCACATAAATTTATGTTTAATTTTATTGAATATTAGTTCATTTACAAGAGATGTGAACAACTAAACTTTTAGTAATAATTTTATTTTCAATACAAAATTTATATAATAAACATTATTAATTTAATTTATTATCTCAATTTTATCTTAATTTAGTTTGTTTAATAAAAATAATCAACTGAACCTTAAAATATATTTCAATTAATTAGTTCACACTCTTTTAATTTAATAGAAACATAACACATTATAATATCTTTATTTATCTTTATAATGTTTTATTTTCATTAAATGTTTTCAAGGGCAATAAAGACTTCTCCATGTCTAAAACTCAATAAGCTTGTAAAATTCTATAAATTATTCAAGAATTAAAATCTAAAAAAAATACTACTCGATCAAGCAACCTAGTAGTAGATTGGTCCAAATTTCTCGAACTCCAAAATTTGAAACCTTAAAGTCCAAGGATTCTTGAAAAAGTTAATGTAGATTTGTATTTTGAAGAACACCTTCTCACAAGGAATGAATAATAGTAGCATAGACAAGGCACTTGACCTAATGGACAAAATGCCTTAAAGGTATGTTCTCGTCAATTGTTATGTTTGTAGGAAATGCACAAAATCCATTTGTTGAAAAGATTTAAGAAAATTTCAAGAAAATACACTTGGCACATATAAAGCCAAATCCCACAACCTTTGGCAACATCCTCTCTACCTATGCCAAAATGCCCTTTGCAATATTTTTCATTAGTTAATTTCTCATAGCTTGTCATTATTGAACAATTATTTGAGTCAAGTGTAATTGTTACTTTTGGGTTAGTAAATGATGTCAAAACATGTGAATGTTTATGCTTTATGGAGGTCAACAATGAATTGAACCTTGGTTAGCAATGGTCAAGTAGACAAAAAAAGATCAAACAAAGCCTTGTGTAAGCAACATAGAGCCAACAAGAACAAAATAATCCAAACATGTTAAAACTATAGAGGGTACATCTAACAAATTCTACAATTTCTTCTAAAAAATATCAGTGTGCCCATTGAACCTATGGGTCGAACTGCTAGTTAAATATTACCTCCAAAAAGATGAATCGACCCCCTTAGAGGAATTATAAAAAGGGGAAAAGCAATTCATTTGGTATGTTTTGATTATTCATTGGCTTTGGCTTTTGGCTCTGCAAAGAGTTTGAGGGTTTTGGAGAAATTTGAAACCATGGCTTTTGGAGATGAAAACCTCCGTTAGTAACAGCGTTCCATAGGTGTGAATGATCATCCTTGGGTGCTTGAAGAGGCAAATATACTCAGCGTTTGCATTTGTGCTTCATGTCGTTACATTCTGATGGAGACTTGAGGAGATTATGCACACATATTTATACAGATTTATTGAATATCTATTGAGGGCTTACAATAGCAGATTTACCTGAGTTTTGGGAAGCATTGAGACTGATTTTCTTCCATGCACAGGCCGTACCATACCACAGTGCTGGCCATACCAAATAGGCAGCTATCTCATCAGATTTTGTATTGTTTTTCAGCCCTAGCTGGACGTGGAAGTCTATAGCAGAACTTTAGGTCAGTTTGAAGTGTTTTGGGAAGCATTTGGAGTTGGGTCCGTCGCTGTACCAGCATATTTCCAGGTCGTATAGGTTCTTCATAGGTCGTGGGGCATCTAAAGGTGAAACTCCTTCATTTGGTGGCTTCTACTACACTCACTAGGGACGCCTAAGGTTATGCCACCCTTTGCATCAGTTGTTTGAAGAAGATCATTTATTTGTTGATGATTTAGAGGTGATTCATGAAGCTTGTATTGTTGGTCCATGTACAACAAAATTATAAAGTTGAAGAAATGCAAATGGGTAAGTGATGATAATTCATTTCGTGTGATTTTATGAACTGAGTCACCATTATTTTGCTCATATTCATTATAGTTTTTCTGGGTTATCATTGCATGTCACATATTTCATTGTTATCTGGCAAAACAATTACATGCAAACACAAAACCCCTTCTGCAACTTATGTTTAGTTCTGAAAGACCACATAAAAAAATAACATAATATAAAGATATTAAAAAGAACAAACAGGGGCAACACATTTCAGTTTAGTATAGGATGATGGTGAAGGAGGAACCCTAGCCATCATGCAAGGGGTATTCCCCAGTTGGTTTAGCAAAGTCTAGAGATGCTAAAGCTATAGAGCAACCTTTTTTGCGTGAACTTGGCTCTGCATGAGCACATTAGAGATCACTAGTGATTTGGAGTGAATAGAAAAATTAATATCAATAGTAAAATTGACAAAAATGGTAGATTTTTTTTCTTTAGCATATGTATAAATCATATGGCTAATAGGATCAAAAGATAAATCATGAGAAGGCATCACCATGTCCATACTATCCTCATGAGCACTAGGTTTAGAAAACTAAGCAATGGAAGCATGTGTCAAGTTCATAAAAGAAAACAAGATGACTAAAATCATTGCAAATCTTTACCACTTAAATAAAGTCTAAACTCACTAATCAATAAGATATCACCATCTAAACACTCATAATTAGTAAGCAAGAATGATTTAACAAAGTTCTTTATTATTAGGGTGTAACATCATCACTAACATTTGCCTAAATAGTTAAAGATGTACCATTAAAAGGTATGGTATCATTATAGGATGTATGAGTAAAACAAACATGAGATGTAGAAGATTGATCATTATATGTCACATTATCATGTTTGAGATGGGTATGTGATTTTGAAGGCATGACTCTATGGATGTAGAACTATCATGACATATAGAAGGAATATAATCATAAGGTGCAACAATATCATGGGTAAGTGAAGCAAGTGTATCTTCATCACATGATGTATCAATCATAGTAATAGAAGGTAAAGGTATATCACGAATATCCTCCACAATAAATAAGATTACAATAAAATCCAACCCTTAAAGATATACAAAATGAATTCGTATTATTTTATCAACTTTACCACAAAAATATGTCATTATATACAAAACAAAGCCAAATTCAGTGGAACTACTCTAAGATGTTCTCCTTACACATCAACTATACATAATTGCAAGACCAATCTATCCTCCCATATGTTTGAGCTGTACATTAACATTTGTTCAAGGGGAGAATTGCCCTTCCACAAACGCTGCTCTTAATGACACCCCTTGCTCAGGGCTCTCCTCAATCAAACGAATTCTAACACTGAATGCCTCCAAGCATTGTGATAGTCCGTCATTAGACGGCCGTATGACCGGAACAGAAACAGCTTTTGGGGCATTCAATTTCTCAAAGTCACGCTCCCTTGCGTACTTCTCTGCGATTACCAGTGCAATTTCCGTCATCACAATTTTCTTCCTGAGAAGCAGATAATAAGATAAACCAAGTCAAACAGAAACAGAAATTTGGTGAAATATATCCAGGCTTTTCTGTCCACCACTACTGCTACCCAACAATTTAAAGGGGCAAACAGTATATTTCTGCTAGTTAACGGGAAGGTTCCGGGTCGCAACCTCGCGGCATCCGAGAAGAAATTGTAGCTAACCAGCAGAAGCCCTGCATCCGCCACGTGTTTCAACGCGGGATTCCATCCTGTAAGGTTAAGTGCAGGTCAAAAACCTGGTTCGATAATACAATGAATATAAAGCGCTTTGGAAACATGGTTCTACTGCAGATCTTGGTAAAATAAAATGTTTGTATTGATGGAAGAAAAACTTGTCTGCTAACTTGAAAAGTGTGCCGGCAGTTTTGAGAGACAGTAGAATGTGAAACCGTGTGCACTGTCCGATGAGTCTAAAGCCAAAAATAGGCGAGCGTTCGGAGAAATTGCCAATGTCGTCGTAATTTTTTGTCTCTTTATTTGAGTAAATATCAGACAATTCTTTCACAGTCCATTGAAATAAGCTCAAAGAGTTTTTTTTAAGAAGCCCTGTTTTTAAGTTGTAGTTTAATTGGTGAGGATGATGGGATTTTTTTTTTTTGATAAAAATGCAATTTATCTATTTAAATAAAATAACACTTCACAAAAAATAACGGGTGGTTAAAAGGCACACCACAAGAGTCACATGGCTAAGCCCAGAAATATCTAGAACAAAGTATCAAAGGGTACAAGACCCATATAAAAACAAAGAAAAAACAAAATTAAGCAGCCAATGCCATTCTTGCAGATGGCAAATCCCTGTCATCCGGTTTCCCCCAAATGTCCGCGGGGACCAGGGTGACATCAGGGATAGCCCAGCATTCTTCATTTCCCTGTTCTTCTTTCTGAACATTTCGCTGAGATAGCCAAATTTAACCGAGGGAAAACCTTAGTATTATCCCACCCTATAGATGGTATGTTTTTTAATTATGTCATCCACCAAGGTTCAAATCTCTCATAAGTAACATCAGGCAAGTTCGACTTTGAATGACTTTGATGGACTTGTTCTTTCTTCTCATTGCAACTTAGCCGAAGGTCGGTCAGATTTAGATGTATGCTTACTCATCATGCTACAATCCACTTAAAAAGGGTAGAGATGTTGATATCTATGTAATCAAAAAATAAAATAAAATAAAATTTAAAAATAAATGAAAATAAGGAAGAAAGATAAATATGTAGTCACATGACAAATTTATAATTAAGTAGTGCTTGCATAACTCATAGCTTTAATATTCCTTTCTATCAAGAGTTACCTTTCAAATTCTATATTATAGTTGCTCCACTTTTTTAAGAGAAGCTTTTAAATAATGCATATACAAATAATTCTTTTACATAAGACTCCCTAAACTTTTAAAAACTAAGCTTTAAGTAGCTTCATAAAACCATGTTATAAGCAATTGAACACTTAGCAGTATAGAGACACCTAGCACTTTTCCTTCTAGTTTAGCTTTCACTCTTAGCACTTTTATTTAATAAGCATGAATAATGGCCATTTAAATTTGTTCGGTGCACCAACTATTCCTATATCCATGTCACCTTTAACCCCTTTTAGACATGAACATCTAATTATGTTTTACTCTCCATCATTCCACTACCCTAGATGTTATTGTGCCCATGGTATAGTCCCTTATATGCAATCATACATGGTCGTGTTTGCAATGTTCAAAAGCTTATTTTTCTCATTTTAATGCTTGTTTGTTTACTTCACTTCACAAGTATATCCTCTCTCACATCCATATGACCATAAATAGTCATAAACTACTTATTAAATAAAGGAATAATTGGATCATGACTCCACATCAAGTATAGAAAGAAACACATAAAAATACACAATAGTAATCAACATAAATTAGTAATATGCATTAAGAAGCACAATTCAAGCCATTGTTGTAACTCAATTTTCACCTATAATTTACACTTATGTACATTTCCCAAGGCATTCCTTCTTTGATCTTATCAAATCTTTGCAAGGTTTGATCATCATCGAAGAAGTTTTACTATTCAACCTCCTCGAGAAAAATCCCAAAGGTGCGTATGACACCATCTAATCTAAATACCAATTTACATTATATGTGTGGGTAGTAAAGTCATAGAGGATGTTGTTGCAATCATACAAGACGGGCCAACACAACAGAAGGACACGATCATAGTCATATGGATGCCACCACACAAATCCAAATAGAGTTGTGTGTGGATCCATCCTCTTGACATAGGGCTTGAGAAAAGAGAAGACAAAAGTAAGGAGTCCGCATTCCTCCTCCTAATCTGGGATAGTGGAATTAGAACAACAAAATTGCACCAATGGTTGAAAAGACCATCATTCTATTCCTTATCTCTTGTCTTTTCATTTTCTATGAGCAACTTTATCTAATTTCTTTAATTTAGAATATTAAATGTATTTTAATATTTCATTATGTTGTAGTTTAGATTCTAGATTAAAGAGTACACTAAAGATAAAAAGGAAATTAAAAAGAACCACAATCTATCTCATAATTTGTTTTTCATTTACATTTTGTTGAACTTGACACTTACACACATTCAATTATTTTTACTTCTTATTTCTTTTCAAAATATGGAAAATGGTATACTTAATAGAAAGGTTGGAAATGGTATCATGATACCCCATTTCACAATTACAAACCCTACAAAGGATATGCTTTGCACTCTCTAAATTTGCATATGGTGTAAAAGCTCAATGATAGATGGGCTCTTCAGTCTTTAGCAAAATCCTACCAACATAGATTATAGATTGTTTAGTCTTATTCTTGACCCAAAGCTTGCTCACTTTGCTTGGTGTATTCTCTACCAGAGTTTACTTATTGATTCTAGATTGATTCATTTGGGAGTTGTTAATCCTTGTTGTCCCTTTTTGCAGACACTAAGAGACTCTCAAGCATCTTTTTTAGTTTTGTTCTAGAGCCCACACTGCTTGGAATTCTATCCATTAAGTTTTCAAGCCTTTTAGACCTAAGCCTTTTTCCTGGTACATGATTCTTTTATGGGATTGACCCAAAATTCCTACAAAGTGTGTACCCTAATATGACATTCTTTTAAAGTGGAAATCCTATTTAGCATATGGAAAGATATAAATTTTCCTCTCTTTTTAGGATGTTATAATGATATTCATTTCTCTTTTTCTACTAAGTCCACGATTTACTCTAATGCTCTCATGCAAATACAAGTGCAAGCTAATAAAGCTGCACTTTAAGTAGCTCATCTACAAGTGCTTCTTGACCACTAGGGTAATGCACCTTTTCTAGTCACTTGAGTTTCAGACGGGTGCAAAAAGTTGGGGGGCCAAAAAGTGGCCATTTTTTTTTTTTAAATTTCTAAGACATAACGTGAGCGCGTTATAACGCGCTCGTGTTATGGTTTACTATTAAAAAAAGGGAAGTTGCTACTCATTTTTCCTTCTATTTTCTCTGCACCCACAGCTTGCAAACCCTAAGGAGCATGCTTGTGTTATTGAAGACCAAATTTGACACCAAAATCTCACCGATTCATCACCAAAATGCCGCCACGATGTCGGGGAGGCCAAAGGAGTGAGTTGTTTTTATTTTTGTGTGAATTTGTTTCTAAATAGGCAGGTTTAAGTTGATTTTTGATGTAAATTTCCTGAATTGACTGGAAATAATAATGCACCTCCTCCTCATCCTCCTCCTCCTCCTGAAAATCCACAACTATCTACTGAAGAACAACCCGAACAACAAACTCCTCCATCCATTCCTCGACATGCCCCTGGAACACAAGAAAATGTAATGGGGCAAATTGAAAACAATAAAAAACAAATTGAAGATATAATTGCAAGGTTGAAGGATCCTGCAACTTCAACCTCGCATAGATCCATTCTTGCTCAATCTCTTGAATCTATGTTATCAAATGTAGATTCAATTAGCAAGCAAATATCTAGTTGGACAGAAAAGAGGAGAGAATTTAGAGAGTATTAAATGCAGACAAGTTGTCGTATGAGCAAGTAAAAAATGAACAAATTACAAAATTGGACTCGTGTTCCATTTTTATAGACCCACGAACAAATCAACCTCTACCCCTTACATGCAAGAGGTTCCCTATCCATTGGTGCAACAACCCAACGATAAGGGACAATTTTGGGCAGAGGTGGTGGATGGTTTTTGACCATCCTCCATGCAACAATAATGAGTTCCTGCAATACTTTTTGAGGAAACTCTACTGCGAGTTTGTAAAAAACAAAGTGCCAAACTATTTTGATATGCGGGTCTTCCAGGGTAGAGGTGGGGGGTCAGCACAGAATAGACCAGGGGCACATGTTGACCCACAGCGGCCAACGAGACGAGCACTCGCTAGACCATCCCATGAGCATGTGTCTATCCCTTCCATTATGAAGGAGAGTGCTGAGGTCGAGACACTTTAGTCCATTAGTGCCTTGACCCAGAGCATCATAGAGCATGCCAATCCTGCAACACAACATGGGCTGGTGGAGAGTTCGAGGAGTAGGGTTCCACCCCATACTTGTCAGGCTTGCGGGTCAGCCTTTGGTTATGACCCCATGGATAGTCAGGACGCAGGTATGCAGGCTACATCTGCAGTTGAGCAGATGGTGATGACAGATACCCTCCTGAGTGAGACTTTCAGCCTTGATACTCAGGTAAATGTTTGCAAGTTCACTGAATTTAATTTATTAAATTTCATTTTTTAAATGCAAGATTAACTAATTTAGTTTGATGATTTTAATAAAATTTTAGGGTCATAGTGTTGATGCAGTTTTCAGCGGGTCTCCACCTACATATTACACTAAGACATCTACTGTCAGGGTATGTAACTAGAAAACAATTATAAATATTACATGTGAATAGCATCATTATATGAATGGTATTCTAATATCTATTTTTGGATGTTGAATAGGTTAATATTAGAGATTTCACGGCAACACCTTCCAGTGGTGGTGGACTTCAAAGCTTCACGGAGGCAATAAAATAAATAGTTTAATTAATGAATAGTACTTACTGATTTTTGTATTTTATATTCATATCATTGATTACATTTCATTGCACATCTTTCAAACTCAAAGCATTACTAGACATTGCATAACTAATAACTAGATGTTGATAGATGACAAATTTTTAATTACAATATAGTTATTTGAAAAAATACCTCAAAGAAATGTGGTCTCATGGAATGCCATGACAAGCAGATGCATAGACAAGGACATCACCATGAGACCACATTTCTTTGAGGCATCTTTTCAAATAGCTCACTACCTTGTCTATGCTACCACATTTTCCATACATGTCTACCAAAGCTTGTTGATCCCCTCCACACTATTCTTTGACAAATTCTCTCTAATAAACTCATCCAATTGCCACTAATTATACCCCAGGACATGACACCAGAGAGGGGTATGAGCCTATGACATCTTATATAGCATATGATTGACTCCAACATCATCTAGGTCCCTCCTTTGTTGACTCTAAAATTCCCCATGATGGTAATGTCTTCACCATTTCTCATAGCCCATACCAACTAGTTGTTACCTTAAGACACTTCTCCTTAGATTAATTTTTGTCAACCCCTTTTGGTCCACCTCAACCTCATACCAATTCCCTCTTTCACCTTTACCTATCTTATGCCTCTAAACGCATTGTTGCCCCAACTCCACAACCTCTTTCTATTACTTCACCTACTTGACTAGCTATGCCCCTATCTTCCCCACCATATATCCACCTATTACTACTTCACCTTCCTCATTGACTTTTATCTCCCCTCTAACACCCCTCCAAGATAAAGTAAAATAAAAAGTGTAGGACCTTTCCCCATCCACTTCTAAAAGTAGGCCTAAGAAACTTCCCCAACACTACACCCAACCTACTAACCAACCCATATCTACCCTACCTATTTCCTAATATACCCCTACCAGACGTCCCAGACCTAGTTTGCTTCCAACCCACCCCCTGACAAACCTCAAGACAAAGAAATGATAAGAAATTTTTAAAATAAGGTTTTTCTTCTCCTATCTAGTATCTTTCCTCTCTCCTATTATCCCACAAACTCTTGATATTCCTCCTTCCCTTAAACCCATAAACTTACCTAATGTCTATGTGATTTCTAGTTTAGGCATTATCTCGTAAACCCACAAACTCTATCTTAGGCATTGTCCTACCTCCATGACTACCAAACAAACAAAAATTTAAGCACAACCCTACCCCACCCTACCACCAACCTAAACCTAAACTAACACCTTCACTCCCTCTCTAACTTCTTAAACCTAAAATTTCATGCTACTATGGTCCCTCCTTTGTTGACCCTTATACCACACAATAGTCATGAATCTTCATCTAATTTGTATATATGCATGTGACTTGTGTGCTTTATTGTGTGTACTTCCATGTTTAGTTGAACGTGTGTGTATGTTAGGAGCCATGACTTGCATCACTATTATAGTTTTCGTAATTGAATAATGTTGTTTTATTTTCAGATGATGCAGGCTGCAGAGACACCTCCCGATGTTCATAGGGCAATGGAGCATGGTGTGTCCTCTGCGATTCATAGCTCCATGCCTTTGACGGGGGTATGAGGCAGATTAGTAAATTTCAAATTACATTCATTGTTATAGTTGTTTATTTTTTAAAAATCAAATGATTATTGATTTGAAGTTTAATTTATATTTGGATGGTTTCTATAGGACATGACATCGCCACAACCTAATCCTGGTACTGAGGCAAATGAGGAGATAGATTTTCGGATAGTGGTAAGTGATTATTTTGTTAAATGTTTCATTTTTTATAATGTAATTTCTATATATTAATGTCTATACATTTTATTGTAACAACCACAGATCCATGAACACCTAAATAGGAGGACCAATTCTCGGGTTCATAGTAGACTAGCCTCATACGCGTCTCAATCCCCTCAAAGATCAAAGACTGCTCATGATCTATTCTCTTCACCAAACAGAGGGGAATGACTTTTTATTGTGTTCCTTTGTTGTATGCCTATATGGCATTTGTGGACATATTTTATATTGCATATAGTTGACATTGTATGCCTATATGGCATTCTTGTAAGCCTATATGGCTATTTTTTATTTATGTTATACTTATATCGACAGATATTGATGTATGCCTATATGGATATTTGGTTAATACAAATCATTTTTGTTGATCATTATGTAATATGGAATGGTGAAGTGTAGATCATTTTTGTATGCCTCTAGGTTTCAAAGTTTAATTGTCAAAGAATCCATTCCAATTGATGATAAGAGAATTTGAGTTTTGGGTTGAAAGTTTTAGTCTCTCAAAACTATACATGCCCGAGGAAATAGAGAAAGGAAGATTGGTTAAATGGATAAATGGAAAGCAAGTTTTTTTGTTCACATCATGATCTACATGCTATTGCACAATCTTGCATGTTATCTTTAGTCACTCACATAACAATGTACAACCTTGTGCATAAGTCCTTGCATCATGTGCCACCTAAACAATGCCACTTGATCCAACACAAAGTTCATGGTTCCTTGCACCATGCATAATTCACATAGTGATAGGAATCATTTTGTGCAACTCAAAAGACACCCTATAATTCTTACACAACCCTTTGGATCATGTGCCATTTGCACAACATTAAGGATCGTGTCTCATAGTTTCACAAACAACTCTATTTAATTTTGCAAGTGACCAAGGGCATATTGCAATTCCCTATGTTCCAAAAGGATGTTCTTATGGTTGCTCCTTGGTATGCTGATCCATATTCTTTATGAGTTGCTCAATTGAAAATATTTCTTAATTCCTTGTTATTATACCATATTGGGATGCAAAGAGTATGTTTGTTGTCTTGAATAAGATAGTCAAAATCATATGCTTATGAGCCCCAGCTGACCATTATGGTTATTAAATATAATTCCTCTTGCATATAAGGCGAGGTTATGAGAGTACATTGAGTCTTACCTAATTTGAGTATGCAACATAACATCGGGGCTATAGGCTTCCATAAGTCATCAGCAATCCCTTTGAGAATGTGGTTAATATTATAAATGTATACTTTGCATCTCACCATGTTAATATGTATCATGTCATCACATTTACCAATTTGACTATAATTCCATAAAGCAATTCCCTACCCAAAAACTTGTTAAGCTTGAAAGCCTTGTTATGACATTGTATTGATCTTGCAGAAGGATGCATACCACTACCCCAACTCTTTGCAAGATTGGTATGAAATATGATAAGAAAGATAGGTGCAGTGTAGATCATTACATAATGATAGAGCCATGAAGTGTAGAGGGTTTCAAATATCACATAAGTCTAAGTTCAATCCTAATAACACAGTGACTTAAAGGTGAAAGAAGATGAGGGTTGAATAGCATGGATATGACAACATGAAAATGATATTAAGGTTTAGGAGAGTAGCCTAACAGAGGTCTATTTCAAGCCTAATAGGGGTCTAAGATTGCAGTGATGGAACAATGCATTGAAGGACTAAAACAAACCCTACAAAGATAGTACTAGAGAACAAAGTTAAGGTGAACCAAGATAAAAGAATAAGCAATTCATATATGACTGTGTTGACTGCTAGAACAAGTATGTTAACATCCATAAGATGCATGTTGACATGTGAAGACTATAACAGTTATAACAAAGGTAATGTGTGAGGATATTGCCGGTACAATGTAGCTCAAACTGTTTCGGCATGTTTGGGTGCGAAATAGGACCATGCCTAGCCTAAACCTACCCATCTTAACACGTTGGAATAGTCGGTTTGGCCGCATGAGGAGCAGAATGAAAGTTACACCCCTTTGCAACTTTACACTGCATGCATCTGACCATTTTTGGGGCAACAGAAAAACTTTCACCATGGGCAAACACCTCAGAGATATAAAAAACTGAGAGAGGTTATTATAGAGGGATGCTACGTAATCCAATAGTCTTAGATGGAATGTTTCTAAGTGACACAGTTTTCAAGTAACAACTTGTCAAAGATTGTTGCCTTTTTGCACTTTGGACTTGTCAGGGATATCGCCGATACAATGTAGCTCAAACTGTTTCGGCATGTTTAAGTGTAAAATAGGACCATGCCTAGCATAAACGTACCCATATGGATGCGTTAGAACTATCAGTTTGGTCACATCAGGAGCAAGATGAAAGTTACACCCCTTTGTAACTTTACACTACCTCCTTTTGACAATTTTTGGGGCAGCAGAAAACCTTTCACCACAGGAAAACAACTTAGAGATATAAAAAACCAAGATAGGTTATTGTAGAGGGGTTCTACTTGATCACGTTTCCTTAGACAGAATGTTTCTAAGTGTTAGGGTTTCTGAATAACAGCTCGTCAAAGATTGTTGCTTTTTTGCACTTTGGACTCTTTAGGGATATCGTCGGTACAATGTAGGTCAAACTATTTCGGCATGTTTGGGTGCAAAATAGGACCATGCCTAGCCTAAATGTACCCATCCAGACGCATTGGAACTGTCAGTTTGGTCACATCAGGAGCAGGATGAAAGTTACACCCCTTTGCAACTTTACACTACCTCCTTCTGACGATTTTTGGGGTAGCAGAAAACCTTTCACCACAAGAAAATGCCTCAGAGATTTCAAAAACTGAGAGAGGTTATTGTAGAGGGGTTCTACATGATCGCGTTTTATAGATGAAATGTTTCTAAGTGTCATGGTTTTTGAGTAACAGCCAATCAAAGATTTCTTCCTTTTTTCACTTTGGACTCTTCAGGGATATCGCTGGTACAATATCGTCGGTACATCCTTTAGACTTCCAAAACTTCCAACACCAACCACAACTCATCAATCAACATCAACATGACCTTAACACCATATTTTGTGATCAACACCTTCACTCCATGAGGACATTGAAGTTGATAAAGTTTTCCTATTAAGAAAAAGAGCTTCCCTTAGCTTCAAGAAATATACATATTCATATCAACACCTAAGACACCTATTATGGTAGACCTAGTTGACATATAGTACCTACCTAAGACACCTAGATTAAATTATACTTTATTCTAGTCTCTAGACAGGTAGTTGATATATAGTATCTACCTAGAAGACACCTAGATCATTCTAGATTATACCTTATTCTAGTCTCTAAACAGGTCGTTGATATATAGTATCTACCTAAGACACCTAGATTAGATTAAATACCTTTTTTCTAGTCTCTATCTACCTAGTTGACATATAGTATATACCTAAGACACAAGTAGAGACACATATTATCTAGTTAGAAACCAAGACACCTAGAGACACCTAGATTTTATGCATTACCTAGATTTTATACATTACTCTCAGGATCAACTTCATCCATCACTTAGGTCTAACCCCATGAAGCATAACATGATGATGATGCAAACATCAAGTGTATACCATAGCAAACAAATCAAGTTCATACCACTGCTTGTCAAGTTCATACAATTCTGTGCATCACATCACATACTCTATGAAGAAGCAAGTGTCTTTATATCACAAAACCCAACAACATATCCTGAAAGCATAATGGTATCATCAAACAATAGACAACCAATAGACCTGCACAATTATGCATTCCTTACTCAATTACTAACATCTAAGCACTTTGACATCAATGACAAACATATTCATCACAATATTCATTGTATATGTGTAAAAATGCAGCAACAAATTAAAAAAGACAAACCTATGTAAACTTACAAATTACAAATCAATGTAACATGACTTTATAAAATCAATGTGAATATTTACAAATTAATCCAACGAACCACCTGGGTCTACTCTACTCTTTATTGTGTCAAGTATTGCCTCATGGTCAGACTCACGTACCTTCCACAAGGTCTTGTTCAAAGGTCTACCCCAAAATTGTATCAAATGAACATTGGATGCCACGACAAGGTTTGAGTAATGAAGAATCTTCCGATGTGTGTCAAAGTCCTAAAATAGCCAAACATTAACACTCTTATGTGGGTACCTTATAAGACATGTTCTAGTAACAACATTGAGCCTGTAAGGTATTGGATGTTTTCTCCATCTGTAACTAGGGCCTCCAATTTCTTTTTGGCCTCAACACAACGACACAAGTAATAATTTGTTCCTTCTTTGCTATCTTCATTTGCAATAACTGCATAAACATGCCCTACATTGATATGTGTAGCAAATTAGATGAAATTAGTCAACATTACAAAAACACTAAAAAGTAAGATAACATTAGGAATTTCAAAAACTATGCAAGTAGATATATTACCTGGTTGAACTAGATTTGATATGTGGTAAAAGTCAATTGATGATTCCATCTCTATTAGTTCCAGTGCCGTCGAGGGTTGATACGTGTCAAGTGGGTTAAGATAACTTAACTGCCATTCGTCAACCCACTCCTTTGACTCACACTCATCATAGGCTTGAATTGTACATGAAGAACAAAAGCATGCCATCTTCCGCATATGGATACTCCATGAACCTGCAATTAAGCTTTTGAAAGAGTTTAGTTCACTTGATCTTGTCAGTGTACAATAGTCCTCATATGGTGCAATGTTAGTATCATCTATCAACCAAAAAAATCTACAAACTGAAGACTTACCTTCATTACCTAGACCCATCGAAGCATTACACCACTCGACGATTGATTTTGCATATGTCAACTTTGCATTGTCTCTTTTGATACATGCTCCTGCACCATCATGCTCCCCCTTTCCATGCCCGACCTCACAAAAGTGCCACATATGCTGAACACTTGTAATATTATGCCTCCTACTTAGCCAATAGAAATTCTGCAAGTTCTTGAATTGTGATGCACAGTTATCTGACCATATGATATGCTGACTGAACGATATGCCCCTTCTAGCCAAATCATTGTAGGACACCTGAAAGCAACCTTGCATGAACTCCATAGAATGCGTACGATCATCACTAATATAAAAATGATACTCCCTTATGATCTTTTTGTCATCCTCTGTACTATAATTCGCATGAATGAATGTAATGTGCACAAATTTAGAAACTTGTGTGGAGTTGTAATATTATGATTACACCTCGCGTTGTGGTTGTAGACTATAGTTCTTTGCAAAGTTGATGACTGAAACAATGCTATCAACTAGAAATGTGTCCTTGCATGACTTGAATTGCAAGTCCAACTAGCGAGCTCTATGGGCATGTCTTGCATACTCATACACTATACTGTCATGAAATATAGGCATAAACTGATACACTGGAATCTTTTCGATAACCAATTTATACCTCTTTTCTTCTTTACCATCTTTTGTATTGTATGCCACTATTTTATACTTGCCAAACTCTACTAGTTCATTTCCAACCGCATGTGTTCTTTCCATATGTTCACATATTGGCATACGTTGCAAGCCACCGCAATGCTGACATGTGCCATCCAAGCATAATTTCCTATAGTTCATATTTGACCTTCCTTTCTGTCACATAAAATTCTTGATATGAAGTCTCTTGAAGATGTTGGTGGGGCATGTATGCCACAATCCTGCAAAACATTGTTAGTATGCAAATCTAAAAATATAGACCAATAAACATCAAAATGGTTAGAAAATTCAATATGTAATCTACAACAACAAGTAGTGCGTGCGTGATTTATCTTAACATAGAAAGGTTTTAGCATTTCAAAAAATCTTTGACAAATTTTAATTTGAGGATACATCTCTAGAAATTTACCAAAAAACGTGTTTGAGTCATCCAAAAAATGCTTTGGATGTGGCTCACGATTCTGACTACCGATTCTCTTTCTTACCACATCCCTTTGATTTAGAGAAACTCTTGTGTAATTTTTCCAAAATTATTCAATTAGTGATCTCAATGTTTCGACAATTATTTTATCTTTTCGTGGTAGTCTCCCCAAGAACGCCCATAATTCATTGGCATTGGTGTCCTCAATTCTTTGGCGCCTTCCAATGGCTCTTGATAAAGTTTTCCTATTAATTCTCAATGCTTGACTCGTCTTTCTATTGAGACGAGCTTTCCTCATTTGACTACTTACTATAGTCGATGTAATAACACGCCGTGTTGCATTACTATCTTTTGTGCGTGAGGTGTTACCCACACTCTCATATGCACTCATTAGATTCTTGACAATAGATTTTTCACTTGAAGCCTCTGATGTTCTCAACCCAAGAATCTTTATGATGGACCTATACATTATACTTCGCATCATTTCAACAAATAGTTGACATCTTGCGGTCTCATTTAACTTTTCAAAGAACAATCTCCAAATCTTATGAGCATATCTTCTACAAGTGTGTTTTGGAATCTTACCTTCCATTGGCTGCAAAATATTCTCATCAATATCAATCAAATACTTTGGCTTTCTATGAAAAATTTTAGGTGGCATTAAGATAGGTAAATTTATCTCAACATTAGGAATTTCATCAATATTTAAATGAGATGGGCTAGATGGCACATCTTCGATCGAAGATGGAATAGATGACATACCTTGAGGTTGAGGTGGGAATAATGGCATACCTCCTTCCTCACATGTGAGTGATAATGTACTCTCAACTTGAGATGCGGTAGATGGTGTCCCTACATGTTGACTTGCAGTAGAGGATGTGTCTCCAACTACAGTATTCAAATCTCTCATAGCACAAAGTTTTTTCATTCGTTCCCCTTGTGTCGCCAATACCATATCTCTTTTTGATGGTTGTGGTTCCTCTTCAATTGGCATGTCTTCATTTATCGTGTCCAATTTCCTCTTCTCATGAAGTTCTCTCATAGTCACTGCTTTCTTTGCATTCTTAGCTTCTATCTCTTCCTGTGTTGGTTTAATTCTTGATCGTTTCCTCGGCATGACAGAGAATTTATCTATAGCATAATAAAGAGACAAATATCAGTTCCTAAGAAATGAATCCATACAAATAACTGAAATATTTGTCATTCAACCCTTCATACAAAATGTACATACAATCATCATCTAGAAGAGTAAATGTCACTCAACCAAAATAGGTTAAAAGCATACAAAGCATTATTGGAGCCATACAAAGCATTATGGTACAAAGTTCACTTCAGTCTTATGAGGATAAGGATAGAGGAGAGTCACCTATTGAGGCTACAAGTGAAGGGTACATGGGACTTCATGTTGAATACAAGGTTGAAGATGTGGGGGAGGCCTTGGTGCTAGTGGTATCAAACTACCTACACTTACTTGCGAATAGAGATCATCTCCTCACACATGAAGATTCAGCTTGCAACCATGGGATAGAATTTAGGACACATGATACACTTGATTTTCACTTGGAGATGTTTCGTGGGCCAGCACTTGTTGATAACCATCTAGTCATGAAAGTAGAGATGATTGAGATCGTGGGAGACATCACACTAGGGCATGAGGTAAGGACTAATTTTCTGATGTGTGACAGCAGTCCCTTATCTTCACATTATCATGTTATGACAACTAAGAGGATCAGCCTTAAGGCTTATGATTTTCATGGAGACACTCATGTTGAAATTTGTACTTTGTTGTGACTGAACTATCTTGAGACCCTATATCAATTCCATGGCAATGTGACTGATTTGTAGTATTTAACTTGGTACATTGTCATAGATATGGGAATGGAAACATTTGGTATACAATGTTTGTATGAACTATCAACATGAAGAATAATGTAGCATAGCATGGATCATGATTGGATTAAGCCTATTGGGATTTACTTGTATGATCTTGGCACATATTCATTTGTATTTTAACTTGTTATGACAAGATAATAGTATATCATTATGCTTAAGGGATTGTATATTTATATGTTGTAAGGATTTATTCTTGTATAATTTGACATCACGGTATGTTAAGGTCTGTTTAATTCATTATTGCACATACTTATTAAAGAGCCCAAGTGTAGAAAATATACATGGCACCATGTGAGATTGTAGGCTGACCTTATGGATTCTTGAGTAATAAAATCAAGAGATTTAACTTAAGGCTATATATATAGGTTTAAAGGAAACACACATGATGGCATTTTGCATGAGGTCCTTTAGGTTGAATCTCATTAGATAGACATTAATGAGTTTGTATTATAAGGTTCATTATGCAAAGGGACTTAACAATGATATCGTGTTTGTGTCTATTTTAATTAATGTTGACCTTTGAGATATCTTTTATTATGCATACTGTGAGGGGGAAATTTGGTTATTCAAATCAATGAAACATAATCCCAAACATCTACAGAATAATAAAGATAAAAGAGATTTAAAATAAAGAATAGACAATACCTTCACCTTTTACCTTTTTGCCTTCTGTAGTTCGCCTATCTTCGTTCGATCTTGATTGTGAAGCCCTCAGAAGCTGTTGCTTGCTTGCTTGTTTGAAGATGACAAATGAAGAATGGCTAGGATACTTTGGTATTTGAAGATGAGCTTCAAATACAGAAATGGAGGATGTTATGAAGTGCTCAAATATAATGGGGGTGCCAAAGGCGCGCTTAGATTCCTCCAGCATAAGTTTACACAAACTCGAGATATTGAAATGAAGAGAAGAAGGTTATATTTATAGAAGAGAGTGAGGGAAGATCAATGGTTGAGAAGAAAAGAATGAATCAACGGAGGAGGATTGTTGAGGAACGTGCAACAAATGGAAGAAAGACATGTGTCATTCAAAAAGAAGCTTTGTTGAGTTAAAAGCTTTCTTGATGAGTTTTCATTTTCTTTAAATTAGAATTTATTTTTCTAATTTAAGAGCAAAGTTGCTTTAAAGTTGCTTTAACTCAGCTTTTACTTTTGTATGACAAGAGGAATTTATTTTTAGAAGATATTGAAGATAAGAAAAAGAATTAAATAAATAAATTTATTTAATTTAGAAGATAAGAAAACAAATTAAATAAATAAATTTATTTAATTCATTTTTAGAAGATTTGGAAGATAAGAAAGCAAATTAAATAAATAATTTTATTTAATTTAGAAGATAAGAAAACAAATTAAATAAATAAATTTATTTAATTCATTTTTAGAAGATTTGGAAGATAAGAAAGCAAATTAAATAAATAAATTTATTTAATTTATTTTTAGAAGATTTGGAAGATAAGAAAGCAAATTAAATAAATAAATAAATTTAATTTATTTTTAGAAGATTTGGAAGATAAGAAAGCAAAATAAATAAATTTATTTAATTTACTTGCACATGATTTTGGAAGAATAAATAAAATATTTAATTATATTTTATTTTTGGGGATTTTAATTTAAATAAATTTGCATTTTATTTAAATTAGGAAGAATGAAAGATTTAATTAAATAATTAAAATTATTTAATTACTTAGAAGAATGGATGTTTTAATTAAATAATTGAAATTATTTAATTATTTAGAAGAATAAAGTTAATGTAGATGAAATTAATTAAATAAATGAAATTTATTTAATTAAATGGGAGGAAGTGAATCAAATAAATAAATAAATTTATTTATTTATTGATAGAGGACTATGAAGATGAAATAAATATTTAAAATATTTATTTAAGTAGAGTCATGTTATTTTTAGGTGTATACACATACCATGAACTGATTTAAAACATAGTCTATTATAACGACATTTTTGTGTCATGACTAATCTCTTTGGATAGTAAGAACTATGATGAACTATAAATGCAAAATGTAAGACATGTATGCAAAATATAAGACATGTATGCAAAATGTGGAAGCATAGACAAGGCAAATGAACTATAAAATAAAAAAAGTGAGACTGATATAAACACAAAATATGTAAACCATACAAGTGATATAAACATGTATGATAAAGCATGATAAAGTAATTCAAATAGAATTAAGGAAAATGTAAATATCTAAACATGTAAAGACTTGACATACCTAAAAAATAGAGATTCGAATGGAGAGAGTACCCAATTATGTAGTGTTTTTTTCTTATTGCATCAAGCCCCTCAACAATTTGAGTATTTCACCACTTGCTTCCTTTTCAACGTTAAATTGAATAATGTACTCAAATAGAATTAGTAACAACGATACTATTAACCAATCTATAATGTTAAATTCCTACAATTCAATCACAATTAACATTGCAACACTACAAAAATTAAAATTTGAATTCATATATATCAAATTTGATGTGAAAACTATGTTATTTCCTCCTTCTTAAGTTGGCAAAGCAAAAAAAAGTGGTTAAAGTTCATGCAAAGGTGGTAGAATGTGATAAATGTGCATGTGAACTTCCCAACAACATGAAAACACTTTTTTTTGTCGGAACACGTGCATAAACAGAGTATGTGGGCCTAGATCACTGGGGTCCAGGCCTTTTTACCATTTGTATAGCAAGCAAAAATGCGAGCGCATTTTGTCTTGCTATAGATTGATCCATAGAAAAATGTGTCTAAAGTAGAAAGGAGTTCAAAGAGTTCATGTTTTACTGAGGGTTCCTTAATTCAAATACCAGTAGATTGATGCTTCAAAAGTGGAGGGATTGGCATGTACATAACTCAAGGGATCATCATCCTTTTTGTAGTGGTCTAGGTATTTTATTTTGAAACTTATGAAGTGAATTAACTAAATGTATTCTCTTTATAATGTGCCACTGAGTTGTCATGGCAAAGAAGTGCCAAGTAGCTAGAGGTGAGATATATTGCAAAATATGATAGAAAGGATTGCCTATAAATATTTGTGCCTATCTCACCTTTGATAGCACCTTTGCAATATCTCTCACCTCTAGTTCCATTAGCTCATGTTCTATCTCTCACCTCTCTATATCTCACTTATCTCTCCCCCTCACCTCTCTACCTCTCCCTTCTCTATGTCTCTCAATCGCTCCTTGTCTACCTCTCCATCCATCCTTAGCTATCTAGGTCTCAATTAACCCTAAACCCTAAAGCCTCAACCATCAACCCTTAAACCTTAAGTCCTAAACCCTATCCCTAAACCCTCAACACTTTACCTTAAACCCTATTCCCTCAACCCTAAACCCTAATCCCTCAACCCTAAAGCCTACACCCTATCACTAAACCCTCAACCCTAATCCCTCAACCCTAAATGCTATCCCTAAAGCCTCAACCCTAAACCCTAATCCCTCAAGGTCCTAAACCCTAATCCCTTATCCCTAAACCCTAAACTCTAACCCTATTCCTAAACCCTCAACCCTCGACACTATACCTTAAACCCTAATCCCTTGTCCCTAAACCCTAAACCTTATCCCTCAACCCTTAACCCTTAAACCTTAAACTCGAAAACCTATACCTAAACCCTTGACTCTCGACACTATATCTTAAACCCTAATCCCTTAAGCCTCAGCCCTAAAGCCTCAACCCTCAATCCTTAAACCTTCAACCCTAAACCCTATCCCTAATCCTTAGATACCCTCGACACTCTACCTTAACCCTAATCCCTTGACCCTCAACCCTCAACCCTCAACCTTAATCCCTAATCCATCAACCCTAAACCCTAATACCTCAACCCTAAACCCTCAACCCTCAGCACTATACCTTAAAATCTAATCCCTCAACCCTAAACCCTAATCCCTCAACCCTAAACCCTAAACCCCATCCCTAAAACCTCAACCCTCAACACCATACCTTAAACCCTAATCCCTCAACCCTAAACCCTAAACCCCATCTCTAAAACCTCAACCCTCAACACTATACCTTAAACCCTAATTCCTCAACCCTCAACCCTCAACTAAACCCTACACCCTATCACTAAACCCTCAACCCTAATCCCTCAACACTAAACACTATCTCTAAAGCCTCAACCCTAAACCCTAATCCCTCAACACTCAACCCTCAACTAAACCCTACACCCTATCACTAAACCCTCAACCCTAAACACTATCACTAAAGCCTCAACCCTAAACCCTAATCCCTCAAGGTCCTAAACCCTAATCCCTTATCCCTAAACTCCAAACCCTATCCCTAAACCCTAAACCCTTAATCCCTCAACCCTAAACCTTACAGGTTAAACCGTAATCCCTTATCCCTAAACTCTAAACCATATCCCTCAACCCTCAACCCTTAAACATTAAACCCTAATCCCTCTACCCTTAACACTCTACCTTAACCCTAATCCCTCAACCCTCAACCATAAACCCTAATCCGTCAACCCTAAATCCTAATCCCTCAACCCTAAACCCTATCCCTAAACCCTCAACCCTCAACACTATACCTTAAACCCTAATCCCTCAACCCTAAATCCTAATCTCTCAACCCTAAACCCTAAACCGTATCCCTAAACCCTCAACACTATACCTTAAACCCTAATCCCTCAACTAAACCCTACACCCTATCACTAAACCCTCAACCCTAATCCCTCAACCCTAAATGCTATCCCTAAAGCCTCAACCCTAAAACCTAATCCCTCAAGGTCCTAAACCCTAATCCCTTATCCCTAAACTCTAAACCCTATCCCTAAACCCTCAACCCTCAACGCTCAACCTTAAACCTTAATCCCTCAACCCTAAACCTTACAGGTTAAACCCTAATCCCTTATCCCTAAAACATAAACCCTATCTCTCAACCCTTAACCCTTAAACCTTAAACCCTAAAACCTATCCCTAAACCCTTAACCCTCAACACTATATCTTAAACCCTAATCCCTTAACCCTCACCCTAAAGCGTCAACCCTCAATCCTTAAACCTTCAACCCTAAATCCTATCCCTAATCCCTCTACCCTCGACACTCTACCTTAACCCTAATCCCTCGACCCTCAACCCTAATCCCTCAACCCTAAACACTATCCCTAAAGCCTCAACCCTAAACCCTAATCCCTCAAGGTCCTAAACCCTAATCCCTTATCCCTAAACTCTAAACCCTATCCCTAAACCCTCAACCCTCAACCCTAAACCTTACAGGTTAAACCCTAATCCCTTATCCCTAAACCCTAAACCCTATCCCCCAACCTTTAACCCTTAAACATTAAACCCTAATCCTTCTACCCTCGACACTCTACCTTAACCATAATCCCTCGACCCTCAACCCTATCCCTAAACCCTCAACCCTCAACCTTAAACCCTAATCCATCAACCCTAAACCCTATCCCTAAACCCTCAACCCTCAACACTATACCTTAAACCCTAATCTCTCAACCCTAAACCCTAAACTCTATCCCTAAACCCTCAACCCTCAACATTATACCTTAAACCCTAATCCCTCAACCCTAAACCCAAATCCCTCAACCCTAATCCCTAAACCCTAAACACTAACCCTATTCCTAAACCTTCAACCCTTAACACTATACCTTAAACCCTAATCCCTTATCCCTAAACCCTAAACCCTAAACCCTATCCCTCAACCCTTAACCCTTAAACCTTAAACCCTAAAACCTATCCCTAAACCCTCGACCCTAGACACTATATCCTAAACCATAATCCCTTAACCCTCAGCCCTAAAGCCTCAACCCTCAATCCTTAAACCTTTAACCCTAAACCCTATCCCTAATCCCTCTACCCTCGACACTCTACTTTAACCCTAATACCTCGACCCTCAACCCTATCCCTAAACCCTAAACCCTCAACCCTCAACCCTCAAACTTAAACCCTGATCAGTCAAACCTAAACCCTAAACCCTAAACCCTAAACCCTATCCCTAAACCCTCAACCCCCAACACTATACCTTAAACCCTAATCCCTCAACCATCAACCCTCAACCCTAATCCCTCAACCCTCAACCCTAATCCCTCATCCCTAAACCCTAAACACTATCCCTATTCCTAAACCCTCAACCCTCGACACTATACCTTAAACCCTAATTGCTTATCCCTAAACCCTTAACCCTTAAACCCTAAAACCTATCCCTAAACCCTCGACCCTCGACACTATATCTTAAACCCTAATCCCTTAACCCTCAGCCCTAAAGCCTCAACCCTCAATCCTTAAACTTTCAACCCTAAACCCTATCCCTAATCCCTCTACCCTCGACACTCTACTTTAACCCTAATCCCTCGACCCTCAACCCTATCCCTAAACCCTCAACCCTCAACCTTAAAACCCTAATCCATCAACCTAAACCCTAATCCCTAAACCCTAAACACTATCCCTAAACCCTCAACCCTCAACACTATAACTTAAACCCTAATCCCTCAACCCTAAACCATAATCCCTCAACCCTAAACCCTAAACCCTATCCCTAAACCCTCAACCCTCAACACTATACCTTAAACCCTAATCCCTCAACCCTCAACCCTAATCCCTCATCCCTAAACCCTAAATGCTATCCCTATTCCTAAACCCTCAACCCTCGACACTATACCTTAAACCCTAATCCCTTGCCCCTTGCCCCTAAACCCTATCCCTCAACCCTTAACCCTTAAACCTTAAACCTTAAAACCTATCCCTAAACCCTCAACCCTATACCCTTAACCATATACTTAAGCCCTAATCCCTCAATTCTCAACCCTATACATTAAACCCTGAAGCCTACACCCACAAACCCTCATCCCTATACCCTATAACCTCACCCTTATACCCTAAACCACGAATATTGTGCCTCAACCCTATACTTAAATTAAACCTAAACCATACGTGCTCTCAACCCAAGTCAACTTATGCCTTATATACCCTTAATCCATATCGTAAACCCTAAACCCAATATCCTAAACCCTAATCCCCATGCCTTACACACTTAATCTTATACACTCAACAACATGAATATTAACCCTCAAATGTAACCCTCAACCCTCTAACCTCTACCCTCAACCCTCAACCCTCTACCCTCTACCTATTACTTAAGCCCTAATCCATCAACCCTCAACCCTAAAAACTATACGGGCTCAGGTCCTTATGTACCCTAAACCTAAAACCATTACATACATACATACATGCATACATACATACATACATACATACATACATACATACATACATACATACATACAAGCATACATACATGTACATACATACAACCATACATACATACATACAACCATACATACATACCTACAAGCATACATATATACATATATACATCCATCAAACATACTTACCAAACTTAAACATAAATCATTCAAAGGGAGACATATAACGTGCTCGCATTATGTCGAACTGGGCAAACACCGACAAACATGCAAAAAAGGAAAAAAAAGACAACATAACGTGAGCGCATTATAACATGCTCATATTATATTTTGCTTTGGGAATCCCAATCCTTAGGCTTGGGATTTGCTTTGGATTTCCAACCCAAAGGCTTGGAGTGCCTTCCCGATGTCCACATACATGTTTTTGCAAATTCTACAAGATTTCACATAATTTTGTTTGTGCTAACCCTCAGATTTGCATGTGTTTCAAGGTCAAACAAATCGAACGCTTGGGTAATGTTAGGCTTTCTCTTATTTATTTAACGATGTAATTTTTTTCACATTTTGACAATGTTAAGCCTTTCATCTTTAATTTATTTTGTGTGTGTTCGTTTTTGGGCAAAAACCAGTGTTTAGTCTTTTTTTCATTATAAATTAACCATTCATTGAAATTTCAAATAAATTACATTTTTATAAACTAGACTCCATTCTACACATATTAAAAAAATTCAATTAGTTTTAAAAATTTACAGGGGTAGCAAGGCCAAAATTCTATTTTTTAGGATGTGTCCACTTTGAAAATTAGTAAAAAAATAAATATTCATTAAAAAATTATCAGAAAAATTGGGCATAAACTACATGTTGTTAGCTAATTTCTCACTGAAACGATTTTAAAAATACCAAAAAAAAGTTAACCTTTTGAGGGAGCCACAAAACACGCTATGTTATGTTTTTTGGACAGAAACAACACCAATTTTTGTGGCTCCCTATTTTGAACCCCTTAATCTATACCATTTTCAAAAAAAAATAGTAGTTTAGAAAGTAGACTCAGAGCACTACGAATATTATTTTGGTTGCATCTTCAAAATTTGAGTGTAACTATGCTCAATTTCTCATCTAAGGTCAATATTTCTTGATTTCAGAAAAAAAGTGGCCACTTAAGACCCCTTTTTGGCCCCCCATCTTCTTGCACATACCCTTTCACTGACCTCTCCTTCTAATAGAGGTCAATCCCCTCCTTGAGGGTTTTAGTGTGGACATGATCATAATGTCCATATGGGTATGATTTTTCATGATTCTCATGCTTCTTGGAGTCCACAACATAGAATCCAGGGTCATAGTGCTCATGGTCTTGCTCCTAGTATTCATGTTCACCTTCAATTTCTTCTTCACAAGTTTCCTCACCTTGATCTAGTTATTTCTCTTACCAAGAATGATACTTTACCTTCAGATGGTGAGCAAGTTAATAAAGAAGGCACTCTTACAGATTGGGAGCCTATTCTAGATAGCCAAGACCTTCCTAATGGTCAGGGAAAGCTTGATGACAATGATTTATCTCCTCCTCCTGCTACTAGATCCATAGCTCTTGCTACTTAGCAACTTTACCACTTGTTTTTCAGTTTGGATATGTTGTTTAAGGCGTTTCCTTGCATAGACTTTGGGGTGTGACCTTTTTCACCTCCTTTTTATGGATATAGTGCAAAACAAAACTTTATATGAAGTGATATATAAGACACTAATTTATCAAAAAAATGGCAAATGTTTGCTTTAAGGTTGTATGCCAAAACATATTTCATGTTCTACCTTCCCTCTTAGAAATAGTCCTCATCTTAACTCATCCTTAAGAATGGTCAATAATGAAATCCCCTATGTTGAATACATAAGCCAATACCACTATCTCAAGAGTAAAAATAATTTAGACCATTATGCCCACTTTGAAAAAATTGAACAAAATTGCAAGGACATCACCAATAAGCTGCATCTTCTTAGGGATGGTGTAGGCAAATTCAATGATGGAACTATTAACCCCTTCTTAGTTGTTAATGCTCTCCATACCCTCCAATTGAGTACATCCTACAATATGGATATCCTCAAGGAAATTGGCCAAATAATGAATGAATCCTTTCTTCCTCAAATCCAAGCCATCCTCTTCAACAAATATATCCCTTTCATGCCTCCATCATTCCTACTCTCCTTACTCCTACTTTATATTATTTACCTCCCCTATTATCCTTTTTCAACCTCTCACTCTTCTCATGTTGTACGCATCATCCTATACTTGTCCCTAATCACACTCTTATCCTTTCCCGTTCCTTGTCTCCCAACTTAACTTGAACCCCTATGTCACCAATTATCCTTTGAATGCTCCTCTTACTTAACCCCTTCTTTACAATCTTCCTCACACTTTCACTCATATTATCACTGTATCACCTATATTTCAACTTGGATATTATTTCCCATCGGCTATTGTTAGGGATGAGTTTGATAAGGTCACAATTGATGGTAAGCCCTAAAGATCCTTTCTCCCAACCTCCAAGTAGACTTGATAAACATATTGGTGAATGGTGAGCCACATGGACTTGACAATTTCATCTAGTAGCCCATTAAAATTATGTCCTTTTTCATAATCCATGGAGAAAAGGGATTTTCTCAAGTTCTTTTAGTAATAACAACTGTCTAAGATCATTAGCTCAATTTTAGTAAGGAGATGATTGGAAACAATATTATCCACCTCTTTATTATGATATCATCAAGTGGATCATCCATGGACAACTTTTTGTAGTATAGGAGAAACAAATTCTTGATTTGAGTAGAGGAGGAGCAAATTTTACTCAAAGCATCTTGAATAGACATAATTCTTTCCCTTTTATGTTTATTCTTATTAAAAGAAAAATTTGAAACCCTTGTCACTATAATAAGAGTGAATATAAAATCTTTTACCACTATAAATATTAATCTCATATAGTCCACAACCACCATCTTGTAGAGTAACAAACTTCCTCGTATAAATTGGGTTATGGGAAGGAAATTCAATAGAAAATAAGACTAATAGAAGTTGGGCAACTAATTTTAGACTCTTTCACCATCAAGTACAATTATTATTATTTTTAATATGTGTTCAGTTAATCCAAACATTATTCTTTCGTAACATACCATATTAAAATTTGTATATATAAAATGTTAACTATAACTAAAACAGTGCAAACATATAACATTAAAAATAATTTATTTTGAATACATTAAAAAGTTGTTTATGTTATGACATAAATAAGAGATAAATCTAAGGTCATATGCATAATAAACCCCCCCAAAAATGGATGTTGTAATTTGGCCCATTGGTTTTGTTCGGCGAGAAATGAAGATACAGTGGGTGGGAGGCCCTTTGACAATGACAATGCTAAAACCAGAATATTAAAAAAACGCCGCCCCTGCATTGAAAATAGAAGTCCATGGTTTCGATCTGTGCTTTCCCGCTTATAAAACACCCAAATCCATTGTTCCATCACTTAACGGCAGAGGTTGAAACATTATTTCAAAGCTATTCGTGATTTATTTACGGCATTTAACGGAAACGGCGATGGCAGACAGAGGTGATGAGCAGCAAAGGACTGATACGCCAGCAACTGTTTCTGCACATCTCATTCTTCGCAATCCAACAGATAAGTCGGTTTCTTGGCATGATTTTATCTTGGGAGGATCTCAGATCTCCCATAAACTTGGAAGAACGCTCTCTGAAAAGTTAAGAGAGCCGAGGAATGTGTTCCATGCGGCCATTGAGGAGGGATTCTTCTCTGCTTGATTTACTGCAATATAGTTTCTGTAATTTACACTGTTCGGCCAAATGCTCAGGCTGATTTTGTATGGTAAATATCTCCTATTTTACATAAAAGAAAGGGTCACATATGTAACCCTCTGCAACGTCTGTAAATGTTAATCTAATATTATAATTGTTATTTCCAACCTCTTGTGTTTGATTTTGAATAGATTTTGGCAAAAAATTAACAAGCACTCGTTGCGAAATTTTCCCTAATTAGAAGGGGCCCAACCACGTCATTGAGAGGTCATGGAAGAATATTGTGGAGGTGAAGACCACCCACTTTGGTGGCCGCAAGGTTGAGGTGGAGGCAGGGTCCAACAAGATTGTTGTCTAGTAGGTAGTGATGAAGGTGGAGTGGTGACTCTTTAACAGTTATCACAATGGTTGCACCTCTGGTCCTAAAATGGAGATTTAGTATAGGAAGGTGGTTAAAGAGGAACCTTGGCCACCATGCCAGAGGCATTCCTTGTTGGTGCATATTTTATTTTTGCATTTAGTTTATTTAGTTTATTGCATATTTGCACCTAGGATAGGATAAGCTTGCTTATGTAGGTATCTACTTGGGTAGGTTTCACATTTGACTTGTACTTCCTTATTTGGTGATGTTGTACATACATGTGACTACATCCCTTATATCCCACATTGGTTGTACATTCGTATCTCTTGACATGGTGTATCATATATAACCACAATTTTTTTTTCTTTTGTACACATTGAATATACATTGAGCTTGCATATTGCAATCCATTGATCTTTTGATCTCTTTGTGCTTGCATTTAGTGTCTTGGTCTTGGGTGACTTTCATAGCCAAATCTTACCAAATCTTACATGGTATTAGAGTAGGGAGAGTTCTTAAAGACTTATCTTCTTTTCAATAGTAAGTATGCTCTTCTTTGCATCCTTGGATGATTTGAAGAAGTAAGCAAGTTGAGAGGAGATATCAAATTCTTGGGGGTTTTATTTGTGGCTTTGTTTTGTAAGTTAATTTGGGTGATTCTTAAAGTAATTCTAAACTCACCATTGAGTCTAGAGCATCTAAGAAAGTACCTGATCCTTCGAAGCATTTTGGTTAAATTTCAGTTTGTTATTATGTCTATAAGGCCCAAGAACCTATAAATCAACTGTTATTTCATCAAAATTAGAGCACTTTTACTTGGATCCCCTCACTAATTTTTTTTCAAAAAAATTGTTTATTTGCAGAAGGTTGTCACTTCACATAGGTCTTGAAAAAATGGTTCAAATTCATTGGAAGGAGGACTTTGAGAGTTTTCTAGCAAATAGTCATAATAAATATTTGGAGTAGTATTGAATGAGATATGATGCTCTAAAGATGACCTCTAATTCTGATTATTGACAATTTTTATTGCAACTTTTGAGAAAATTGTTAGATCTTGTTATTTGTTATAGGTTGAAGCATATCTTTTTAGGAATTGTGTTCTGGATCATATCGAAGAGTTATTTTAGTCATTTTATGACTTTTCAAAGCTCTCATTTTCTCCTATTATATTATACTTGCTAAATTCTTGTATCCCTATTTTGAAGGTTTGTAAAGATAGTAAAATTACAACTTTTGGGGAGGGTCTTTATCGGATTTTTTGGGTGCTAATATAATTCTAGGAAGATATGTATTGAGTGCATCTGTAACACATCAAAATCATGAAAATAAACTCTAAAAGAACCAATTGTGTGTATTCTACTTTGATAATGCTGGCTGTTCTCCCCTAGTCAGCATTTTTCTGTTTAAGTACCCTGTTGATGTTGGTTGCTTGACAGCTTGTTATGTATTTCTGTAATTTTTCTTACTCCAATAAAAAAAAAACATCAAAATCAAGTCCACTTTACAAATTTTGAAAGTGACAAATATAATCACACAAAGTATAAAGTGCAGAGATCATATTTTATTGGGGGTCTTGTAATTAACTAATTTTAAGGGGTTTCATCATAAATTTTGGTATTAAATTCTATCTTTCTGTTGTTAGGCTTAATTCAAAGAACTATTTATCCTAGATAAAGGGATAGAAAACGACTATATTATGAACGATTTATTAGCTTATCTCTTTGGACTCATTTTTGAGCCAAGTGACAAATGTTGGATTTAGTACATGTATCTTAGATTAGGTTAGATAATAAATAAATTCTAAGTGAGAATGTTAGTTTTAAAATATTTGTAAGTTAGTAAATAAAACAATAGTTAGTTGTTTTGGGAAGTTATTCCCGTAGGAGGTTATACACGGGAAAATAAGCTTTATAAGCCAATTGATTGTAATGTAAAAATAATCTCAAATGCTTAATATATTTTGATATTATACTCTGTTATTCATGGTGTGATAATTTAAGTTTTATATGTGCTCACCATTACAATATGGTATTAAAGCATTTAATTTTTTATTTTATTTTTTTTTTATTTTTTGGTGAAGAGGAAAGTTCTGTGCCCGTGATGATGTTGGCATTCAATGTGTATTAGTGTAGAGCATTGTATTCCACAGCCTGTCTGACCACTGGGTTTGCTTGAGGAGAAGAAAAATGATAGTGATGGATGTCTAATGCCCGTAGATCTCTGTTGGACTGTTACACTTCTCTAATATGCTTGGCCTTCTACAGTTAGATGTATTTGCTCCGTTGGGTTTGCACATAAGTTTAAGAGAGGTTTTAGATTGATGGAAAATTATTGAGCATATGATGTGGAAGGGGATAGGCAAAACTGGTTTGTGGGAGAGGATAAGGCAATTTGGGCGTCGAATTTGTTGGACATGCAGGAATAAAGAAGATAATCAGGAAATAGTATTTAGCATTGGCATTTTTCAAAGTAGATTATCTACTACAGATAGGGCATAATGCTATTCTAGACAGCATGGAGATCTTTTAAGGACTCATGTTTATTTGAAAGAAATTGTGGGAAGAGAAGCAGCTATCATGGGAGACGCAATGAATCTAAGATGAGGCATAGTGATTTGAAGGGAGGTGCAGTGACTCTAAGGCACAATGTTTTTAAGGGAGGTGCAGCAGTGCTATGATAGTTTACAATAGCGTAAAATGATTAAGTTGTCATTTTTGTGAAGTCACAGATACTTGCTAAATGCAAGAGGACATTCCAATTTATAACAACAATGATATTATCATCTGGTGTTAGGAGATATAAGGTTTGATTTATTTTATATTTACTTAAAAACTACTTTACATTTGAATTTCAAAAGCAAATGTTGGCACAAATAACATATATCCTAACATACATGAATTGTTTAGTAGAAGATTATTGAGTTATGGTCACAATTTGGAAGGTTGTGGGTTCAAATAACATAAAATTTTAGTTTTTGAGGCAAAACATTCAATGCCATATAGAAAGTCATGGATGGTATAAACATCCAAATGCAACAATTTGCATATGCTTATGCGTAGATCAATTGGTGAAGAGAATGAAATTGTTGTTTCTGACTTGGAGGTCTCAAGTTCAAACTCTCACAAAAGTTGTTTCTGACTTGGAGGTCTCAAGTTCAAACTCTCACAAAAGTTTTTCATATGCTCTGTGAAATAGGAGTGTTGAGATTTTATGTTAACCAAACATAAGCCTCAAATATCGATTTATAGTGACATTATTTTTTAATCTTGAAGACATCTTGTTCTATTGTTTGAACAATTTCATTGTAAGGGTACATTATCAGTTGAAACCAACACCTAATGTCTTTGTATGGATTCTATTTTTCATTAAGTGCAATTCTCAAAGAAACTAGACCTTTAAAATTCAACTACTAGGTGGCACATGGTGTGCTTGATTACATCTTATTTGATGCTCATTGTCAGACATGACATGAAAAATAAAAACTTAAAATGCCATGAAGTAGACATTGAAGACAATGGAGAAGGAAAAAACAAAGAACTTATCAAGCTTAAAGACTAAGCACAACCTTTACATTAGATGCTGGAGGCATCGAAAGTACGAGGTTATCATCACCTTGAGCTAGCTTCTCACTCAGAGATGATACTTTGCATGAGAAGCACCAATTTCAATTTGTCTCCATTCATGGTACAAGGGGGGCTTGAAAATTCTTGGCAGTACTTGTGGATAGTGTAATCTTTGAAATAAGGTGGGATTAGTGTATTCACATTGGTTCAATTCCTTTTGTACATTAGAGGAGGGATTTGATTCCCATAGCATTGGAGGACAGATATTGACACTTTTGGAGGAAAGTGGACTCTCGAAGGAGATTTGTTCTCATATGCAACACTAGAGGAGGGATTTTGACACACTCAAAGGAGAGTTGTTCTCTTATTATACATGGAGAATGGGATAATGTTCTCTCATGTGGTACAAAGGATTTGCAGGTTTGACAATTAGAACATCCACTAATTGGTTTAGTTTGGTGTGTCTTGGGTAAGTGAGGATAATTGGTGGAGGCACTTCATCAAAGTTTCCATAAGGGTTGTTGGGTTTAGTCCTTGTAGTGCTCCATCCTTTATTTGGATTGATGTAATAAGGGGGGGGGGAATGTTGGATTTATGACATCTTAGATTAGGTTAGATAATAAATAAATACTAAGTTAGAATGTTAGTTTTAAATATTTGTAAGTTAGTAAATAAAACAATCATTAGTTGTTTTGGGAAGTTATTCCTTGTTGCCCAAATTTTAGTCATTGTTCGTCATTATCAAAAATGTCCTTGTTCAATCTAAACTTGGTCTATGTTTGTCTTCATTGTTTTTTTCACCCATTGAAACATTGCTCCAAGTCAAAGTTTTCCTTTTCCCTTTTATCAACAATTTTGTCCTTTCCCTAACTCTGTTACTAGATTGGTTAGTTCACTAACCTAATGATTTAGCGATAGAGTAGAGCATTGGATAAGTATCCCTTTGCTATTGGCTTTTTGATTGTATCTTGAAAACCAAGTTTCTTTTCCTGAGTTGGCCTATTGGTGAAAAACTTGCCCTCTTGAAAGAGAGGTCACAAGTTCAAATCCTACAGGGGGTAGGGTATGTATGCCTCATATTTGAAGCACAGTTAGGTGCCTCCTGCATAATGGGAGTATGAGGTAGTATCATATGTTATAAGCCACATGTAGACCCAAAAACAGGTTGCCCGACATTGTGGACTATAAAAGGATCCATTCCATCCATTTCCATTTCCATTTTATCAGCAAATTTTGGAGTTTATAAACCTTGTTAGAGAAATTGTTAGTTCACGAACTTCCCGATTTCTCGATACTATACTTCATTCATTTCCTTGTCAAGATGTCTTTTCTATCAGTGTATGTTGTCTATTGTGAACTTGACTTGTGTTTGCTCCTGTGTTGCTTAGTTCCTAAGTTCGTGAAGTCCCCAATTGAGTGATGTTTTCTTTTGTGTAAAGTTCGCTTTGTGAAATTGTCAAGTTTTCAATAAAGGAAATCAAAGTGAGTATATATCGCTCATTTTGATGGTTAGCGAACTCCAAAGTTCACCAACATGTGGAATTGTCGATGAGCTTAGATTATGAAGATCATACAAAGGGAACAATAAAAAAACATTGGTTCATGAACTTATATATTCACCAATGTGAAAATGTGCCGATAAATGGTCTGATTATTGAGAAGTTGAAGTGTTTGGTTCGTAAACCCGAAAGTTCACTGATTTGAGAATTCAGTGGTGATTACTTTTCCCGATAAAGAGGTCCTTTATATTGATTCAGAAATAATTAAGTGGTCGATAAAGTTATCTAGCCTATTACTCAATGAAGCATTTATTTCGAAAGCATTTAATGAAACCCATTCTTACCATAATTGGTTTACTTTATATACAAGTTGGATTTTGGTTGAAACATATTATTGGAGCTATGGCTTGAAGTGATTGAGGTTTTCTCTCTCATGGTCATCTAGCATCTAGTTTTCAAGCATTGCGGTCTAAGAAAGGTGAGTTCACTGTCGCACCACCTATTTCATTTGAATATTGCTTCAGTGTCATTGGTGGAAGGAGCATCAATATTGTTGTTGTCGTCTTTCATGACTATTGAAACTCTCTTTTGTTCGAAGTGTCGTCTAGAACCCTTTACCTCCTATCATAAGGCGGTTACTCTTGGGAGCAGTAAACAACACAATCAAGTGGTTGATAAGGTTTGTAAAAATAAAATACAAATACCAAGGGGTGGACATATCTTTCATAATAGATAACCAACTTTCTAGCGTAAAGGATACAAACTTAGGTCACATTGACTTAAAAGAATTTTGGGAAGCCTGGATGAACACAAACCCTAGGGAACCCATAGCAGAAAAGACCTTTGAAAGTGGGTTAGCACACGTGGGAGGTTTTCCCCTAGCTGTACAATGCCAAGACTTAGTGTTATCTTGTATCAATAATTACCATGTTGAATTAGGACAAATAAGAACTGTTAGTGGTGAAATAATAATCTAATTGGATGTAGAAACCATCAGCAATACCCTTAGATTTCCAGTTTGGGAGGAGTACACTGACATTTCAATGGAGACTGGCTGGAATTATTATATTGACGAAAAGAATTTTTTTAAAACAACCATTGCTACTACTTGGCTTAAGAGGGAGAAGAAGGGAGGGTCACAATTGCCCAAAAACCTTGTCAGAGCTTTTTTTAAAGATGACATTTCTAATATAACAACTCTTTTACACAGAATAGTGGGAACTGTAGATTTAAATGAATTCTTAGAGTGGATGTGCCAGTTCATACTAGTCATTTGCACAGGTAAGCAACATATTAACTGGGCTAATCTCATTAGTGACCATCTAAATGACCAACTAGCAAAATTTCAAAAGAGGAGAAACAAATTCCACATGTGCTCTTACTTAGTTTATCTTTTGGCTATCACTCTGAGGGTTTGCCTGGATTGAATACCACATGAACTTTTCATAAAGACACACAGGTGTATGATTATTTCACTCAATTGCATGAAGAATTTGGTAACAAGGATTACTGGAGAATTAATGATGTTTTTTTCATGTTCATTGTAAGGAAAATATATGGTAACCCCGAGTTGAGAATTTCAATAGAAGTTGCAAATTTGATTATGCAGTTTGGTAGCTATTTTATTCAGTTTGATAGGTTTACATATTTCAGGGTTGGTGGATTTGAATTTCTTCCTTTGAAACTTTTGAGATATGCAACAGATTATATTGTGTTTCTGGAGTTTTGTAGACAAGCATCTATAGAAAGCAAGAGGTATCATGACTGTAAGAAGAAAGGGTACCCTTTCCCTTTAAGACTGGCCCATTACACTTGTAACAGGCTTGAGGATGCTAAACATGTTGACAAGTTGCTTGCTAAGCTCAGTTTTCATTCTTATGAATCAAGAAGTTTCCTTGACAATAAGGATTTTTTGAAGAAAAACTTATACCTTCCTATGTTGCGTGAACATCGCCCTCACCTAGAAGATTTTTGGGAGGATTGTGTGGATGAACATGAAGTGAGAAGAAGAGACTAGTCAAGATTGACTTTAGACCAAACGAGATATTTCAACCTTGGATAGGATCTTCCCAATATAGCAGATGAATATTCTGATATGATTGATCAAGGGTATTATGTTGAAATTTCTAAACCATTGCCAAAGCTAAGATGGTATGAGAGAGAAATCACAGATATTTCTGTTAGGTCTTCTTTTGTGTTGAATAAAAGTCAAAGGTGGCTGCAATCTAAAATGAGTGGTCATACTGCAATTTCTCTCACATAAGGAGCATACAATGGTGGGGCACCAAACTATTACATGGACCTCTACTCAGAGCACACTTACCAAAACTCATTCCACTAGATCCCATTCTCTTGCTAAAGATGGGAATGATGGAGGTGAAGATCCAAAGAAAAATGATAAGCTAAAGGGACAATGTGAGGGTGATAACCAACCTTTGAGAAAAAAATTGGAAATCAAGAGGCCTTTCAAACCTTATGCTGAGAGCATGTCAAGTCAGGAATAGGTACATGGTGTAGTCATGGTAGGAGGGTTCATAAAATGAACTATTCAGACCATGCAGCAAGAGTAAACACAACGGAAACAACTCAAAGAAATAGAACAAATGCAAATTTAGTCATTCAGTATATCATAGAATTCAAATAGAGATCAGCTGGCAACATGCGGGCTTACAATTAAGGCTCATAGGCCTGATTACATACATGCACAAGATAAATCTTTGAAGCTCCTTCACCAGAAAATGAAATAAGCTATCTATCTAGAACTTAGTAACTTATGAACTCCTTTCCTAAGGGTCTATTACATCAATATATATCATCTCTGGGACAATAGGTTCCTCCGCGTCGGCCAAGGAAGATCACAAATTCCAAAGAAGAGATGTAACGTGTGTACACAGATAGGTCAGACCTAAATGCATAGGACACTTCCAGAAAATGAATGGAATGATGTACGGATCTTCAAGGAAGTTCAGCCATGAACCAAAGATCATTGAATGATGTGTCATTAGGTTCCAAAGATCGGGAAATGCTTCCGCAAGTTTCTCCTTTAGTTGATTGTCAGTGATTATTTGGATGCTCTATTATGAGAACAGTCAAACTTCTGATAGCGATATCTTTCTGATATTGAAGTGCGGATCTCTAAATTTTGGATATGATGTAGATGAATGAATGTAGTTGTTAAATCCAACTACACAAGATTTGAAAATGCCACTAGACCAAAGTACAGAATATGCTTTTGACTGAACTTCCTAAACTGAACTAGAAAAGAAACAAACTGAACTAAAAACAAACTGAAATACAAATGTTTTTGGTTGATGCAAGATTGCTCTTGAACTAAGGATGCTCCTACATCAAACATCAGGGGTTATTGAAAAATTGAGTCCCTCACTTTGCTGGGGCTATGGGAGAACCAAGACGGTCCACCTCAACCTAAGAAATCCATGATGAATCTTCTTCCGATCTGCCTTTCCACTTCACAAGATATTCCTTGTATTGTCTTCCTCCAATGCTGTGTCCAACTCTGCTGTCCAAAATGTCCTCAATCTGTTCTAGTGCTTGTTGTGGTAACTACTTCTTCAAGTCTTCTTCCACGTTGTCACTGAACTCTGCTTCATGATACTGATAAAGGTCTGCAATGTTGAAAATAGGTGAAATACCCAATGTCTCTGGAAACTCCACTTCATATGTATTTCCTGAATCAAATTTTTTGAGTATGTTACAAGGTCCAAACTTCTTCATCTTCAACTTGTTATATGTCCCAACCGGAAATCTTTCTTTTCTCAGGTACACCATCATTTCATCTCCCATTTCAAATTCCTTATGTCTTCTCTTCTCATCAGCCTTCTCTTTGTACTTACTATTCATATTCTCCAAATGATCCTTAACCTGATCATGTACTATCTTCATGTGATCTGCAAATTCTTCTTCTACACTTCTCCTTTCCTTTGTATTGATATCTCTTAATTCTCCAACTCCTTTAGGATTCACTCTGGTCACAATTTCAAAAGGTGTTCTTTTGATACTCTTGTTCACTGAATTGTTATATGCAAACTTTGCTTGTGAAAGAATCAAATCCCAACTTACTGTCTTCTCTCCAACCAAACATCTCAACAAATTTCCCAAACTCATATTCACTATCTCTATCTGTCCATCGGTCTGTGGATGAAAAGTTGAACTAAACTTCAAATCTATCTTCATCTTCTTCCAAAGTGTCCTCCAAAAGTATCCAACAAACTTTGTGTCTCTATCTGAAACTATACTCTTAGGTAATCCATGCAATCTCACAATCTCCTTGAAAAATAGGTGAGCTACATGTACTACATCAGTTGTCTTCTTATAAGGTATGAAATGAGCCATCTTGGAAAGTCTGTCAACCACTATGTTACCTCTCAATCCGACTGGATGCTTATTTCCAGTTGTCCCTACAAGGTAGCCATCAATGATCAATAGGATTCCTGGGCCAGCGGCTAACAGTACATGAGATAGACTCTATAGATATCTCCTCTTCTTCTTTAGGCTCTGCAGAACCAAGGGGGGTATTCCCTATTCAACATCCATGAGAGATGCTATGAAAGGACTGGGATGCTGACACAAAGCAGATAAATCCTCTATTATGCAGACCAAAACTGTGGAATAAGTGCAAAGGGGCTAGCTTTGGGCCTATATTCAGTTGTGAATTAGAGGATTGTGGTCCTAAAACTACTTCTACTATCCTAAAGGTTTATATATGAAGTTTGAGTTTGATTTTATGTTTGGATGCAAAACTAGGACTTTGGGTTACAACAGAGATGACAGACCAGATCGGTGCCTATCCAGGGCTCGAAGTCAGTAGACATATATATGTGAATGTTTACCACAGACCTAAGGCAGTAATCAGATTTCAAGGGGTTTCTAAAATGTCTGCCTTATAGACAATACTCAAGAGAGAGTATTTTGTTATTTCTGCTTACAAACATCCTTACTGCAATGTATTCTTCTTAACACTTAATCCAAAACATTCAATCTACTCCTTGAGTAGAAGTAAGAGACTAAGTATTCAATATAGAAAACCTATACTCTAGAATCTATAACACCCCTTAGATGTTCAGAGTCAGAAGAAAAACACATTCAGTCTGGAGACAAATAACAAAACACATGCAATGAAGCATTACTCATTTAAATCAACATGAAATTGATAATTTTGTGCATAATACATACAACATACAACTCATAAACTCACAAAGACACTTGAAATAGAGTCACCAGAAAGTTGTATTCCTATTGCAGCACCAAGATTTGTCTAGTTTTCAACAACCAATGAGTAACACAGTTTGGCCCTTTTATACCAAGACTGTGTACCCGACAAAAATTAATTACAAGGCAAATAAAAAATCTGCCAGATTTAATGCATGAGGAATGGCGCTCAGAAATATTCAACGCTGTGGGGAGACAAAGAGGAATGGCGTAGATGGAATCAGGATCCGCACCGCCGTTCAAGGACATTCCTCTTCAATCAGGTTGTTGACCCATCCATCACCGACCCATACTGTTGTAATTCTACCATTAACGCTTCAGCTACCCACAACCTCTCTGAAATGTAGCAACGACGTACCTCTAGAAAATTCCTGCTCAAAAATAGCTGCACACGCTCAGGAAAAATCCTTCGCTGCAGGTTCAAAACAAGACCGTCGATCACCCCTCCATCGTTGTGATCAACGGCACCCAAAAATGTTGAAAAGTCATCGGCCAGTGAAAACGTGCCACATAGGCACCTCATGTTTCTATCGCTAGCTCTTTCTCCTTTTATTTCACCTTTATCGCTCCTTGTATATGGAAGAACAGATGCATATACAATCACCACTGTTCACCTTTCAAAATCCTTGTATATGCAAAATGCATATACATGCATCAATTCAATATACATGGCGGACCCCAGCCATTCATCCATCAGATTTGAAAAAAACATTCAAACCTGGGGCCCCACATCTCCTTATGCTTGTCGCATTGCACATACAAGTGCAACATACATACAAGGTGGACTTCAAATTTTATAGAACAAACTGGAATTCAGTTTGGGTCCAGCTTGTATCTCCATCCTTTGTATATCGACATATACAAGTGCTTTATACAACCCATGGACTTCAAAATTTATTCGATGCATTTCATTCCTCCATCGCGTTTGGGTTGTATGTCCTTTTGCTTGCATGTCTCAATGTATAATTGCATATACAATCGCCTCACACATACAAGGCGGATCTCAAAAACTTATCCACCGCATCTGACTTCTCCTTCGAGTCTGGAATGCATGTTTCTTCATTGTATATCCGAATGTATATTTTGTTTGTATGCCAAATATACAAACACAAACATACAAGCAGGGAATCTATTCAGAATATTCCACATATATTCTTCCCTTGTCTATTGAACATGTACAAACTTGTTTGTATAAAACTGCGGCGGGCCCCACCAAATGCACCTCTGCTGCACTGTAGCAAATGTATGCACGCCAGCCTTTGTATATTTTTCAATGTACATTTCCTTTGTATGCCAAATATACAAACGAGAATCTTCCATGGAATATACCTGCAATGTATCTTTTCTTTGTATCTAACCGTTGTATGTCTGAACATACAAACCAAATATACATGCAACCCAATATGCAAGTAGCAAATATTCCTGGAATCTTCAATGTATATTCTGCCCTTGTACATCCTCCTTTTGAACCTGATATGCATTTGGAAATGCATACAACTGCAGAATAACCTTGGGAATCTTCGAAAGATTCCCTCTTGTATATGCATATTCTAAGCCCGATATGCATTCAAAAATGCATATATCTCATTTTTTCAAAGGGCGATGGAGATTTTGCACCCGCCAATACATATTTTTGACCTATATGTATATACAAACCACTTTTTACACACAAAGACACTTGCACCTTAATTGACTTTAGTATTTTTTAACTACAGAGGCCAAAAGTGTTATAATTTTTTGGACTTTTGGGAAAGGGCCTGCATATTTAAATACATGAAACCAAATTGTTCATGTAGGCGGTAACACACTACAAATATTGAATCGTGTCCTCTCTGTGTCTTAGGCAATCCCGTTATAAAATCCATGCTTATGTCTTCCCAAGGTCTCTCCGGTACTGTCAAAGGTTTATACAATCTAGTATTCTGACTGCTCCCTTTTGCAACTTGACAAACTCTACAACTCTTCACAAATTTCTGAACATCCTTATGTATCTGAGGCCAAAAGTAGTTTTCATTTACCAAAGCCACTGTCTTATCAATGCCAAAATGCCCTGCTAATCCACCACTACGTTTCTCCTTGATCAAATTATCTCTCATTGAACTTCTAGGTATGTACAACTAGTTTCCTCTGAACAATATATCTTCTTGAATGAAATAGTCCAACCACTTACTCCTATCTATCACAACAAGTTCTCTACATGCTTTCCAAGGTTCTGCAAAATTAGTGTCTCCCTCATACATGTTCTTCAATTCATCAAAACCCAACACCTCAACTCTCATCTCTGTCAACAAGTTTCTTCTTCTACTCAATGCATCAACAACTTTGTTTGATTTACCACTTCTATGTTTCAACACAAATGTATAACTCTGCATGAAATCTACCCATCTCATATGTCTCTGATTCAACTTACCTTGACTGTTCAAATACTACAAAGCTTGATGATCTGTATACAACACAAACTCCTTAGGTAATTCTTCAAGGCTTGAATTATGGCATAGAACTATTGATCATAAACTGAATATCTTCTCCTTGCATCATTCAACTTCTCACTAAAATAAGCTACAAGTCTACCTTCTTGACTTAATACTGCTCCAATTGCACTTCCACTCACATCATAATCAATTTGAAATACCTTATTGAAATCCAGTAACGCCAAAACAGGTTGCTCTGTCACTTTCTACTTTAACAATTCAAAACTTTTATCTGCTCCTGATGTCCACTTGAAATCTTTTCTGTCACCTCTCATTGTCTTTGTCATAGGGTTGCAAACTGAACTAAAATTTCTGATGAACTTTCGGTAGAAACTAGACAATCCATGAAATGATCTAACTTCTCCAATGCTCTCTGGTGTAGGCCATTCAACAATTGCTCTCACTTTCTTAGGGTCCATCTTCAATCCTTCCCCAGAAATCACAAATCCTAAATATACCAACTCTTCCTTCATGAAACTACACTTCTTGATGTTGATTATCAATTTCTCTTCTCTTAACCTCTGCAAAACTTGTCTAATATGCCACAAATGTTCTTCTTTTGTCTTACTAAAAATCAGAATATAATCCAAGTATACAATCACAAACTTACCCAAGAATTTCTTCAAGACTTCATTCATCAATCTCATGAAAGTACTCGGTGCATTTGTCAATCCAAATGGCATCACTAACCACTCGTACAATCCTTCATTTGTCTTAAAAGCAGTCTTCCACTCATCTCCTTCTCTGATCTTGATCTAATGGTATCCACTCTTCAAATCTATCTTTGTGAAATATTTTTCTCCGCTCAAACAATCCATGATATCATCCATCCTAGGTAAAGGAAATCTAAACTTAACAGTGATCTTGTTTATTGCTTTGGAATCAGTACACATTCTCCATTCTCCATCTTTCTTCGGTGCTAACACTGCAAGTACTACACAAGGACTCAAACTTTCTCTGATCAAACCTTTCCTCAACAACTCTTGTATCTGTCTATTCAATTCTTCATTCTCTACCGGTGTCATTCTATGTGTTGCTTTATTAGGCAAACTTGTTCCCGGTATAAGATCCATGTGATGATTGATACTCCTTATAGGTGGCAATCTATCAGGTACATTATCTGATATGATGTCTTCATACTCTGTCAGCAACTCTTTTATCTCCTCCGGTTCAGTTTCTTTCTTCAATGCTCCAGGCTTGTTAGGAATCAAGGCATAACACACATCCTCATGTCTCAAACCATCCAGAAATTTTCTTCCATCAACCAAACAGATTGTAGCATTCCCACATACCACATCTTTAGGATCATCCTCGAAAGGAATCAAGGTAATTCTCTTCCTATTTGCTGTTATAGTATATGTATTATTTCTCCCATCATGAATAGCTTTTCTATCATACTGCAAAGGTCTACCCAACAAGATATGACAAACATCCATAGGCATAATATCACACAAGACTTCATCATGATAAGATCCAATATGAAATTTCACCAAACATTGTTCACTCACTAGTACCTTATGATCATCCTGAATCCATGTTATCTGATATGGCTTAGGGTGTTTCAATCTTTCCAACTTTAGCTTAGTCACCATCTCCTCTGCAATTAGGTTATCTGAACTACCACTATCAATTACAACTTTACAACACTTACCTCCTGATTTTCATCTTGTTCTAAACAAAGTTTTCCTCTGCGGTGGTTCCTCATTTGTTTCTACTTGAAATAGCGCTCTCCTCATCACAAGTGATTCTCCTTTCTCAGGTTTGCCAATAGAACAGGGGTCATCTAATTCAACATGTTCTTCTTCAACATAGGTTGCTCTTCCACTATTTTATGCCCTCTTACTTGTACTACCCAGATTACACTCAAATGCTCTATGTCCTTCACCTCCACACTTGAAACAAGTACCTCTGAATGTTCTCTTATCCAATCCTCTTCCTTCTCTTCTGTATCCTTCATTCCGGTATGCACTAGGGTTTCCTCTCCAATAAAAATTTCTATCATCTCTTCGATAAGCATTGTTATCTCTGTCCTCCTTCTTAAATGGGCTGTCAAACTTGTTCTGCTCCGGATATAATCTGTCTCCTCTGGAAAAAGTTCTACCTCTCTAAAATTTACCTCCTCTTCCTCTCTGTCTCTGATCACATCTTTATTCAGTTTCTCTTCAACTTTCAGGGCAAACTGATATGCTTCCTCTAAAAATGTCATCCTTACCAAGCTTAGTTCCTCTTGAATGTTCAATCTTAGTCCATTGATGTATCTAGCCACTTTTTCCTTGCTTGATTCACTATGTCCTGTCCTTATGATCATCTTATGAAATTCTTCAGTGTACTCGTTCACAGATTTCTTCTTTTGTCTCAAGTTTTGCAATCTTTTCAACAGTTCCAACTTATAGTCAGCAGGTATAAACTGATTCTTCAACTTTGTCACCATCCTATCCCATTTTGTAATCTTTTGTTTTCCTCTTCTATTTTGTTCCAACTGAACTTCTTTCCACCATATAGCAGCATGCCCTTTCAACTTTGTCTTTGCAAATTTCACCTTCTTCGGATCTTCAATTTCCTCATATTCAAAATATTCTTCCATGTCATTTATCCAGTCAATCAATTCTTCAGGGTTCAAATTACCACTATAGTTCGGCACATCAACTCTAGGTCTCTTTCTAATCTTTGAAATAGCTCGCAACATCTTTACTTGATCTGATTCTTCTTCTTCATCACCTTCTAGGGTTTCACCAGTTTGTTCAACAGATTGAAATTCTTCTTGATCATCGCTTTCAACATTAGGTCTCAGTGTCAAACCTCTTCGCCTATCTTATTCCATAGCATCCAAATGAATTCACATTATTTTCATCAATTTCATCATCTCATCCATTCTACTAGCCATTGCTCCAACAACAGCAACTCTCCTCAGCGGCATTCTTCCAAGGATCAAGTGTAAACTGCATTAGGTTCGGTGATCGCGCTACAAGGTGACAACTGCCTCTCAATCGATGATCAGTTGCGACACAAGTAACCTGCCTCAATTCGGTGATCTGTCCACAGCAAGATCTTATGGAATTCCCTCGCCAACTTTGCTCAGTTCACTCCCAAAGATTCAAACTTTTGCTCTGATACCACTTGGTGCAGTCTCGGTAGGAGGGTTCACAAAATGAACTATTCAGACTATGCAGCAAGAGTAAACACAAAGGAAACAACTCAAAGAAATAGAACAAATGTAGATTCAGTCATTCAAAATATCATAGAATTCAAATAGAGATCAGCCGGCAACATGCTGGCTTACAACTAGGGCTCGCAGGCCTAATTACATACATGCGCAAGATAAAGCTTTGAAGCTCCTTCGCCAGAAAATGAAATAAGCTATATATCTAGAACTTAGTAACTTACGAACTCCTTTCCTAAGGGTCTATTACATCAATATATGTCATCTCCAGACCAATAGATTCCTTTGCGTCGGCCAAAGAAGATCACAAATTCCAAAGAAGAGATGTAACGTGTGTACACAGATAGGTCGAACCTAAATGCATAGGACACTTCCAGAAAATGAATGGAATGATGTGCGGATCTTCAAGGAAGTTCGGCCATGAACCAAAGATCATTAAATGATGTGTCATTAGGTTCCAAAGATTGGTAATGCTTCTGCAGGTTTCTCGTTGAATTGATTGTCAGTGATTATTCAGATGCTCTGTTATGAGAACAGTCAAACTTCTGATAGCGATATCTTTCCGGTATTGAAGTGTGGATCTCTGAATTCTGGATATGATGTAGATGAATGAATGTAGATGTTAAATCCAACTCCATAAGATCTGAAAATGCCATTGGACCAAAATATAGAATCTGCTTCTGACTGAACTGCCTTAACTGAAATGCAAATGTTTTTGGTTGATGCAAGATTGCCCTTGAACCAGGGATGCTCCTGCATCAGTACAACAAGATAAAGAGGATCGAGTGGCTAATTCTCCACCACACCAAAGCAATGTACCTCCTCCTTCCATGCAAACTCCACATAGTTCTTATGATTGTATGTCTTCCCCACCTTCACCTTCATAACAGCAGAAAAGTGTACCTTGTACCCCTCCATTTGATTATGTGCCAAATAGAGTGGTTGATTGCCTACCTATTTTACCAACCCCCACCTAGTTACGAGATGAAGTTAGTAAGAAAAGAAAGTATACTTAGATTATTGACACTGAGTTTGATATAGTTGCAAGATTATTGAGGTTAAAAACTCCATCTAAGAAAACAAAAAGAATGTCAAGATTAATTGTTGATCATGTGACAAAGGACCAATATGTGGAAATGGCAGAACCTATGGTTCAAAAGGATGAGAAAGATCTTTCTATTGATGACTTTCATGTTAGAAAAGTGGATTTAGGACCCCCTTCAGTGCAAGGTGACATTCACAATGCCAAACTATCCATAGAGATTCTAGCTACAATGTTAGAAGAAAGGGAGAAAGAAAATAAAATGTTGGAGGAACAGGTAAACATCCTCACCTCTTACATCAGATCAATAGTGGATACCACTGCTCATCCTTTGGATGCAACTATGGACACCCTTGTTAAGACCCCTCCAAAACGTGTAAGTGCAGAGGTTGTAGACCAAATAAGCAAATATAAATTCTTGGGAAATGCAACCAATCTTTGAGAAGTACACAATGTTGAAATTAAGCAACACTGAGAGGGGGGGTGAATCAGTGTTCTGCAAAACTTATTATTTTGTTCCTTTATTAATTTACCACATACATTCAAAAGAAAGAAACATGAACTCAAGAACAACAACAACAAAATCATCACACATGAACACCAGAATTTTTACGTGGAAACCTGGTTAAGGGAAAAACCACGGTGGGGGTTAACCCACAAGATTTTATACTCTGTTAAAAGTATTACAAATGGGAAGGCACATGCCTTCGGGCACACTGCCCAGAGATCACTGCTCAAAGGAGGCTCACTATCTACAAGATTTATTACAAAGAATTCACTGGAATACTTGAACTGAAGAATAGCATCTAATAATGCAAGATTATAGTTTCGGTTAGGATCAATATACCGACTTCACACACATTATCTCTCACTGCCTTGTTTACTGTTCTTCCATGATCTGAGCCTCAAATCTCTGCTTCTCACTTGATACTGCCACACTTCACACCTCTTATCTCATATTCACACATCCATATCCCAAAATTTTCACACCCATCAATCATATATATCTGCAACATAAAATCACATCAACCGCAGTCAGCCTCAAGAAAACTCAGAAACTTTTTCAAGATCACTGTTCTGTTGGCTGAATCCATACACAAACATCAATGTGGACCATAAATTATGAATTCAAGTCACCACACCTATCGGCTAATACCGCTGGATCTCATAAATTACTCAACTAATCACTTCTCTTAATTTGCACAAGGATCAAACACCAAATCGGTCTGTTCTTCACCGGACTGAACTGTCTAACCAAAACCTGATACTCAGATGCTTGTAACTTTCAATCCCTTCATCACCAGAAGCTAAAAATTTGGATTTAGATAGCCCTGATATCCCTTAACATTCTCTCAGATCCACAACACAATATGATAATCTGGGGAGAAATGCGGACCAAAATGCTGAACCCTGTCATAAGCTCCGTTCCTGTCTATTAGGACTTAGACAAATCTGCAATCTGACTTTCGGTATGATCAAATGATGCAATGCGGATGTGTAAGATAGATTCAGTTGGCATCAATGACAACACCTGACATGCCTAGCAGTGTCTCTTGCCAACAATCTCCCCATTTGGCATTGATGGCAACACTTAGTGAAAAATGACTAAGTGTTAGAAAAACTCCCCCTTACTCTGTACATCTATGATTTCCAATGCTCCCCCTTAGATGGATTCCTCATTTTTCACTGCTTTCCATCGTCAATGACAACACCTGACATGCCTAGTAGTGTCTCTTTCCAACAATCTCCCCCTTTGGCATTGATGGCAACACTTAGTGAAAAATGACTAAGTGTTAGAACAACTCCCCCTTACTATGTACATCTATGATTTCCAATGCTCCCCCTTAGATGGATTCCTCATTTTTCACTGCTTTCCACTCCCCCTTTGACATCAATGGCAAAGGATGGGATCCGCATATCAAAATTCATGCAAAAATTCTATGTACATGGGCGCATATATACAAACAATCCTTATGTCTTGTCTACATAAACTTAAACACATCACCAAAAATGTTTTTCAGCAGTGCCAATTCACTGTCCCAACTTTTCTTCATGTTATCCAAAACTGAAATATGACCACTGAATAGAAATGCCTATGACTCTACCTTCTGTAGATTAGTGGGATCACTTGTTAGAGCAACAACTTGAGCTTTTGTCAATGCATTGAACATTGTTTCTAACTTAGGAGAAATCAGTCCCCGGAGTTCATCCAATTTACCCAAAACTTTAACCTTTTCCTTCTCCAAATTGCTCAATTCATCAAGAAGACTCATTACTTGATATTTTGTAGTTATTACAGACTCGGTTAAGGGACCATAGGACTGAGAGATGTTAGACAATTTAAGATCTAGGTCCTTGATCTTCTTCTCAATATATTCAACAATTTTAGACCGAGATAAACAAAATTTGTACACATCTCCTCCTTCAGTGAGGGCATTTTGAATACTCTTTACACTAGTATTCAACATAATCCTATCATTATCAATTATTCTTTTTAGTTCACTAAATCTCTTATCATTAAATTCATTCCAGACTTTAGCTTTTGCTGACTTCTCAAAACACTCATAGTGAGTACTTACAGAATTTATCACTCTTCAACTGACTGGAGGGGGATGGTGATGAATCGTTCTGAAATGTAGGCTTGATTTTCTCCAAAATGCCGGATGCAAGACCAAGCAACTCACTATCTTCTATATGAAACTTCAGGATTTCCTCTCTAGCCTTGGCTTGTACAAAAGAGGCCAACTTCATCTTCTGTACCAGTGACAGAGCATCAAAATTGATTGGACCTTGTATAATATCCAGATCTTCTGCAACTTGTTTATCTTTCTCCAATATTTCTTTCACTGCTTCTACAGTGTCTCTTGCCCAATATGATGTTTTAGATTTATGCTCTTCAGGGCCTGCATCTTCTCCCTTTTCAGAGTCAACCACATTGTCTTACTTATCAATTTCATTCTTTTTCTCTACTTCTGCCTTCTCTGCATCATCATTAGAGGCATCCTTCCTTTTATATTTATCAGAAATATCTTCTGCATTCTTTTCTAGAGGATTTTGTGTATCCTCAACAGCAACATGATCAAATTCCTCAACATCCAGAATGGAGGAATCAATTCCATCATCAGTTTCTTCTTCTTGATCTTCCTTGTCCTTTACCTCTTCTACTTTTTGCTCTTTCTCAGAATCACCTTCAGTAGGAGCATTTATATTCATTTCTATATTTTCTTCACCAGATTGATCTAGAGGAATTAGAGTATCCTCTGTACCATCAACATTATCTACCATCTCTTCATCTTCTTTATTCAATATTTCCTCTTCCAGAGCTGAGAAATCATTTGTCTCAGCTTTTTGCTCATCTTCCTTCAACTCTTCATCATTTGGAATGGATGTATCATCAGCATCAACAGGTTCTTCAGTGACAACATAGAACTTATTCTTGTCCAGGGCTTTCTTCAGAATTTGTTCAGTTTCTTTGACAACTTCATCAATGTCTCCAAGCATTAGCTTATTCATCATGATTTTGCTTCTGAATTCATCTTTAACTTCTTTGAAGATTTTATTGGCTTCTTTCTTAGAGATTACCGGACATAAAATGGACAACACATGTTCTCTTAGCTCCAAATCGTTTGCTTTGGCAACTTCTTTTCTCATCTCCAAAATGTCACTTAGACTCTTAGGGATTTCAGATAAAATTTCCACAAGTGCTCTGTTGAATGTGTTTAAGCACTTAACAGTAGCATCCTCCAAAATTCTCTTGTTGACTTTATCAAAGTTGTCATTATATTTTGTTATGGGCTTCAAATTCCCATGGATAGTTATTGCATTTACAATATCTTCAATTGACAGGGTGGATTTTTTAGTCTTTAGTCTTTTGCTTACCCTTACACTTCTAGAGGGCTTGTCTTGGGCAACCCTTGATGCTTCTGCTTTCTTTGACTTTGTGCTTCTGGAGGGCTTCTCCTTAGATAGTTTAGTAGCCTTAGTGCTTGAGGCCTTCAACTCTTTAACCTCATCATCTGAATCAGTCTTTTCTTCATCCTCCTTCTCCACACTAACATATAACCTTTTGGCCATTACTTTTGTTCTTTTTCCTTCCTTACCGGTAGGTTTTTCTTTGAATTTCTCTGCAATAGGAGAAGGTGATGCACCGGAGGTTAAACCTATACTCCTAGTAGTCCTTGGCTTAGAAGAGGATTCTACTAGAACATTTCCCTATTCTCTGTCCCGCTTCTCCTTCTTAGCTTTCTCTATCCTTTCCCTGTTTAGTCTCACAACTTATTTTGTTATGCTAATGCTTTCTGCATACATTTCAACTTGCCTTTGGATCTTTCTCTTAGATTCAGGTTTCTAGAGCTCAACACGCAGTTTCACACTAAGTTCACTATATGTATCGAATCTCTCAACTGAAGTATCTTTTGGTTTGCTCAGAAGGTGTTGAGTATACATTTCCAGTATTTGTTCATCAACTTCATACCCCAAACTCATCTATGCTAGCATGAATATAAGCCCTAATATCTTCAACGTGCAATACACCATGTAGAACATTTGAAAAGGCACCTAACGGATCGACCTCTATAGATTTGTGTGGATGCTTTTTGAATTTAGGTTGGGGCCTTTCAATGATGTCAACAACCAATGGAGTAGCCATATCTAGAGATTGCAAATTCAGAGAGTTTCACAAAGAATACCATGTTTCACCGGTTAGGGTTAGCTATCGAATTCACTTTTCACACTTCAAAACTTTGAAATTTCTCAGCTCAGGTGCTCTTCTCCTTATTCTCTTCAAATGTAAAGTGATTCAAATGTTGAGGAAATGACCTTTTATGCTCCGTAAAACCTAATTCGCCAGTGTAATAAATACTTTGCCCTAATACATACGGTTACACTGTTTCTGCAAACAGTCAATCTTCAATTGCTCCACAATCAATTGCATTAGCTTCTTTTCTTCCAAAATTTGCTTCAACAGATCTGCAATAGGCTTCTTTATCTTCATTTATTGTGCCAGATTTAGGCACCCACTTACTGGCAGGTGGAATTAGATTTTCAATGCAGCTCCCCCTGAGCCAGAGCTCCTGTTTCAATTCCCAGAGGAGTTATTAGCACTAGATTTTGGTGCGAACCCATTACCATCATTCATTTCACCTTTCTTCACGCATGTTTTGTTCATTTCATTTTAGATCTCATTAACATCTACTTTACCCTTACCCTTATCTTATCTCTGCATGTTTTGGTTTCTATTTACCAGACCTTTTCTATCATCATTCCTGCTTCTACAAAATCTTGCAGTATGATCAGATCTGTTGCAATTAAAGCACACAACGTTTCTTTGCTCATTTACTTGATTTCCTCTTGATCTACACTGATTAGCCATGTGTCCAAATCTATTGCATGCAAAATAGTTTCCATTGAAAGAATTGACATTTCTTCTATTGTTAGAGTAGTTCATCATCATACTTCTGCATTCATTGAATCTATGACCATACCTTTTACAATTGAAGCATTGACCAGAGAAAGATGGACCACTTTGATTCACTCTACTTCTGCACTGAGTAGCTCTATGACCAAATTTATTGCAATTCAAACAATTTCCATTGAAAGATGGATACCTTTGAGCATTAGGTTGCCTTACTGGAGGCCTTCTAGGATTCCTTCTTGGATTTCTTTGATTGGATCCAGAGCTTTCACCTTTCTCATATCCCATACCATGCTTATCATCTGCCTTCTTTTGACTACGAAGAAACACCTCAAGTTTAGCTGAGCTTATCTTGAACTTTTCTTTGTATTCATTTGCAGCTTCTAGGTCATGTTTGAGAAAGACAATTTGGTTTTCAAGTTGTTCCTCATTATACCCAGTTTCTTGTAGATCAAACTCTAGATGAACAATTATTCTATCCAATCTGTAACACTCTTTTGTTCTTTCTTTCAGAGACTGATTTAGGTTTTCTTCAGTCTTCTTCCTTTCCTCTATTTCCTTCGTTAGCCTCATCACTTCAGATTCCATCTCATGTTTTAATACAACATCTTCTTTTGCCAGCTTCTCACATTCCTTTGTCTTTTCCTTTAGAGCCTCATTCATGTCATTGTCTTCATTCTAATTTGCTAACCGCTGAAGTAGCTCCCTCCTCTTTTCCATGGATTTGCTCACTTGCCCTTTTAAAGTCTAAATGAAATCCTCAGCATCTTTAAGATTCTCTTTCAGTTCTTTGACTTCTACTCTGGACTGATCAAGATCTTCTAAAGCAACTTGAATTTGTTCATTGATGCCATCAGAATACCTGGATGAACCCATTGGAACACCTTCCCAGATCTTCCTCAAGCTGTTAAACTTCTTCCAAGGAACCAAGCTCTAATACCAATTGTTGAAATTAAGGAACACTGAGAGGGGGGGTGAATCAGTGTTCTATAAAACTTATTATTTTGTTCCTTTATTAATTTACCACATACATTTAAAAGAAAGAAACATGAACTCAAGAACAACAACAACAAAATCATCACACATTAACACCAGGATTTTAACGTGGAAACCCGGTTAGGGGAAAAACCACGGTGGGGGTTAACCCACAAGATTTTATACTCTGTTAAAAGTATTACAAATGGGAAGGCACATGACTTCGGGCACACTACCCAGAGCTCACTACTCAAAGGAGGCTCATTGCCTACAAGATTAATTACAAAGAGTTCACTGGAATACTTGAACTAAAGAATAGCATCTAATAATGCAAGATTATAGTTCCAGTTAGGATCAATATATCGACTTCACACACTTCATCTCTCACTACCCTGTTTTACTGTTCTTTCATGATTTGAGCCTCAGATCTCTGCTTCTCACTTGATACTAATTTTGCACCTCTTATCTCATATTCACACATCCATATCCCAAAATGCTTGCACCCATCGATCATATATATCCACAACATGAAATCACATCAATTGCGGTCGGCCTCAAGAAAACTTAGAAACTTTTTCAAGATCATTGTTTTGTCAGTTGAATCCATACACAAACATCAATGTGGACCATAAATTATGAATTCAAGTCACCACACATGTCAGCTAATACAACTGGATCTCATAAATTACTCAACTAACCACTTCTCTTAATCTGCACAAGGATCAAACACCAAGTCAACCTGTTCTTCACCGGACTGAACTGTCTAACCAAAACCTGATACTCAGATGCTTGTAACTTTCAATCCATTCATCACCAGAGGCTAAAAATTTGGATTTAGATAGACCTGACATCCCTTAACATTCCCTCAGATCCACAGCACAATATGATAATTTAGAGAGAAATGCGGATGAAAATGTTGAACCCTGTCATATGCTCTGTTCTTGTCTATCCAGACTTAGACAAATCTGCAATCTGACTTCTGGTATGATCAAATGATGCAATGCGGATGTGTAAGATAGATTCAATTGCCATAAATGACAACACCTGACATGCCTAGCAGTGTCTCTTGCCAACACACAACTCCATGCAACTCATCAATCGACTCATCAATCCTAGGAATATGATATCTATTTTTTATGGTCTTCTTATTCAAAGTTTTATAGTCAATACACATCCACATGGAACCATATTTTTTCTTCACAAGAATCACTAATGATGAAAATGAACTAGAACTAGGCCTGATGTGTCCCTTATCCAAGATTTGCTTTATGGCCTTTTCAATCTCTTCCTTGTACATTCTTCGGTGGTGGTAAGGAGTGGTCATAATAGGCTTAGAGCCTGGTCCCAACTCTATGAGTGTTGGAAACCTCTATCAGGTGGTAGCCCTAGAGGAAAATCACTAAACACCACACTATGCTTATCCAAAATATTTTGAATATCAATATGATAAGTGCATTGCTTACCCATGGATGAATTTGTAGGTATCGTCTAAAAACTTGTTGCCCATACAACTTGTCCCTTGTGGAAAGTCCTCTCCATTCTTTTAGTTGTGAACACTCATGGTGATCCATTTGAGATACCTCTAAGCACCACATCTTTCCTTAGATTTAAACTTAAGCTCTAAGGGTTGATAGTTACGTCAAATCTCACCAAGGGAATGTAAACATTATACACCCAAAACCATGCCAGTCTCTTCTAATCCCACAACATAAAATTCATCACATACCGTATGATCTCCCATAGCTATCTTGAGTTGTTAGATTGTTTTGGTGCATGGAATAGTGAATCCATCAACAACAATAACATTGAAGCCTTGAAAATTCTCCACATTTAGTCCTCTCTTAACCTCCACATTTTCATCAATGAAATTATGGGTAGCCCCACTATCAATAAGCACCATAATTCACTATCCAAATAACACTCCTTAGAATCTGAATGGATGATTTCAATGTGCTCCTAAAAGAGATAGATATGTTCTCCATTTGTGCCTTTATCCTCCAAATTTTCATATTTATGATCTTCTATAACTATTTGTGGCTTAGGTTCTTTAGGATCAGAATCATCACTAAATATTGTAAGAGTCTCTAATGGACTCAAGAACCTAGGATCACCTGCAAAACCAAGATTAACCTTCCACAAGAGAGTTACAAGAGAATAATGTTGAATTAGGTACAACAATGAACAATGATATTATTACACACTCCATTGCATCAAATGTACAAAAGAAGCCTTGATTATAAAGGTAAGGTTGAGAGGTAGGACATCATGTGATCATGACAAGTGTTCTAATCCTATGACATGAGACACAAATATTAAATGCCCTAAGTCAACTTAACATGTGAACATGTGTGAATAGGTCCTAACTAGGAACTAGTTAAATAAAATGCCTTGTTCACACTACAACGGGGGAAATTGGATAGGAAACACCCTTGTTCACATCAACACCCCCCTTAAATGCAACTTAGAGAGAAGTAAAAAATGCAAAGATGGGTCCCAACTACTAGGCCATGTTAGGTACCCATATACAAACAATCTCTCACAAACGGAGTAAAGAAGAAAAACATATAGGAAAAAACCCCTCTCCAAAAGAGAGAAAATAAGAAAGTGAAAGAAGGAAGGAGGACTCAACATGATCCCCCAAGAACTACTTCTATCACCAATATACAATCAATTACCTCCCATAGGAGAGATAGAATGAGATGATATATCTCCTCACAATGAAGTGGCTCCTGTTAGAAGGTTACTTGACAGAGAACAAAGCTGATCGAAGGAGATTATACAATATGCGGAGGCTGGAAGCTAACATAAGACACATCCCTATGTAATAGATATAGTATATATAAAGATAGGAGATAGTAGAATGTAAGTAAGCATGATAGGAAAATAGGAGTGTGCTCTGATGTAAGTAATGGCATAGAAGTCATGTATGTAACTATGCCGAAGGATAGACAATGGATGTACACATTTGGTTACTGCTAAACACATAATTACCCGGTACTGACAAACTTCCATATATATATATGGAAGTTTGTCGGTACCGGGTAATTATGTGTGTTGTCTTGTTGTGATGATTTGTTTTGTTATTATTTATGTTTTGCTGTCAATCTCGAGCTACCTGATGGGGGGTATAAACTGACTACAAAGACTTGACTGAGGACCGGATCTTCGGACTAGTATTCCCTCCGCATTTCTTGCTAACATTTGGTTCCATTACTGGGACCCTGGAAGAGGGTAGCTAAAGATTGAAAGGGAAAAAAATTTGAAGAAGTAGCACAGTGTTCCAGAAAGGAGAAAAGGTGTGATTGGCGGGAAATTTTTTCAAATTGCAGAGAAATTCAAGTCTCCTTAAGTTTCTACCTCTATGAGAGGGGGCATGCACTTAATGGGATGGCAAGTGGGAAGGGGGTAGAGTTTGCTAGGACCTTTCAAATGATGTGACTCTTCAAATGAGGATTCCATGGGATATAAGAGGAGTAATGAAACACTGAATTAATAAAAACCATGGTGAAAGGGGAGTAGTGGAAGAAAAAGAAGATCGATGAAGAAATTAGGACCACAATGGAGATAAGAGAAGAAGAGAGATTGAAGCAAACTTAGGAGCGACAAGAACGTTACCACAGAAGATTGGAAAGGGCACAAGTGATGAAGGAAGGAGGGATAATGGAAAGTGTGAAAGAAAAGACAAAATAATTTAAAGAGTGTTCAACTGTGGGTGCTACTGGAAGGAAGGAAGAGGACAAGTGCATCATGAAGGATGCTGCTGAGCGCGCTAAAGAGGGTGCTTCTAGATAAAGGAGGGTGGATGGTGAAGGCATAGAGAATGTGATGGAAAAGGTAGAGGAGCATGCCACTATGGGTGCTGCCGAAGAAGAATGAGGAAGGGAAAGAGAAGAAATAGGTGAATTAGGGTTTATTCCGCATACTGCCAAAACATATGAGTTAACACTGGAGATTTTGAAGATGGATGAGGAATATATAGAAGAGTTAACTTTCCAAAGCATTTAAAGAAGATAAGCAAAGAAGGAGAAAATGTGGTAAACACTAAGAGGAGTTTTGAAGGTTTTGGAAGGCTATTTGAATCATCATTGGATGTTGACATGATGTCATTTAGAAAGATAAGATAATCCCCTAATTTGAAGAGACACTATGAAGAGACATAACCCCTAGACAATGAGCCACCCTGAGTGCCATATAAAGTTAAGATAATTTTAGTTGAGAAGGAAGATATTCAAGCAAACAAAGAAGTAGAGAGAATAACAGAGATCCAGAGCAATTTTGCAAAGGTTTTAGGAGAAGAGTACTTTGAGCTCTGATTATAGAGAGACAAGGGAAGAGAAGGAAAGCAAGTTGATAGAAGACAACTATACCAAAGAAGCAGACTAGAGGAAATATGTTGCAAAGTACTAGAGAGTTGGAGGAAAGCATGGATACCCCAATTAAGTTACCTATATTTGAGAAGGATACTATTGAAGCATCAGAACACATTTTTGTCTTGGAGTCTGTTTGGAACCAGAAGGGAGTAACCGGGGATGAAATTAAGTTATTTGACTTCATAGGCACCCTGTGGAATGAAGCATTGAAGTGGTATAGGAAGGCATGCCCAAACAGTGACAAGGAATGGGATGAGCTCAAGAAGCTATTTTTGGAGAAATTTCAAGTTCCAGAGGTTCTGACAAAAGGAGTAAGTAAGATGAGAGATTTGATGCAATTGGAAAAATAATCAATAAAGGAGTTTGATAAGAGATTCAAGAAGACAACTAGGAGATTGGAGGAACCATTGATTGAGAAACAGAAGATAGAATGGTTTATTTTCGGAATAAGCCCTCAAGTAAGGTCAACCCTAGATGGAAGGATTTTTGAAACATATGCTAGGGTATTCATTTCTCAAGTGGCCTTATCTTGTGTAGTATGAACACTAAATATTAGGTCTTTCCTTTTGTGTATTATCCTCCTGCTTAGCTAATATCTCCTGCCTCAACTTCAACTACTCCAATTCCAACTTTAGCTTCTCCAATTTTAGGTTTTCCTTCATCTTATATTATTTGCACCAGGATTGAGACTCTATCTAGTAGGATGTACACATTTGACTACTGCTAATATATATATAATGTGTGATGATCTGTTTTGTTATTCTTTATGTTTTTCTGTCAATTTCTAGCTACCTGACTGGGGTATAAATTGACTACAAATACTTGACTGAGGACTAGATCTTCATACTGGTATTCCTTCTACATTTCTTTCTAACAGCTCCTATGCCAAAGAATGCTTGAAGACATAAAATAATCCACATCTTGCAAACAACATTTCTCCCCTTGGGAAGAAACCAATCCAATGGTGGACATAGAAGCAACTCCCACAAGTTGGATGAAAAGGGAATCCAAATCAAAATGTGTGTCTTAGAATACAAATCTGATGTCCTCATGCTAGAAAGAGATGTCTTCTCCAGATCAAGAATGAAATACCCAATCAAAGAAGTAATACCAGGAAAGTAAGGATAGTGAACTACATCTAAAAACAATGAAGATGTGATGACATCATGACCATCAAAGAGGAGAGATAACCCCTCAAATGTGTCCTCCAAATCTGAAATGTGAGACTCCACAAACAAAGGTACAATGTTTGATAAATAGGAATCCCAATGAAGTGGATCAAGAAGACTGAAATGATCCTGCCACAAAGAATCACTGGAAGCTCTCAAGGAAGCAACTCTTGACTTTGAAGTAGTAGCAGGTGATGGTGGAGCAATGATCTCAATAGGAGGAGAGAGAGAGAGAGAAGAACGAGAAGTCTCTGTGTCATTTGAACAATCAAGACCTGCTACATATTCAAGATCCTCTTCTTTATCATCATCAAAGGGTATATTATTTACATCATCAATGGGTGTGAGACAATCCATAGTAGGATCATTTGGGAATGGAGAGATATGGTCTCCATAGATCTCCCAAATCTTGGTCCAAAGTGTGCATGGACAATCAATGTCTGAAATAGCCCACATAGTGTCATAATCATCACTAGAACAAATCAATCCTATAATATGATCATTCCTATATGCCCATGCATTTTTATTTTGAGGTGTATTTGGTTCAGGTATGAATCCATAAAGATAAAATAAGAGATTGAGCCACCTGCAATGTGTGAGGTTGCCTTTTTGCTAAGACTCATAATTATCCTTTTTCAGATTTATCACATAAGGATGAATAGAAAAACCTATGATATCTCCTCAAATGATTAGATATCAAAACTCGCAAAATTAGCCCCCAATTTCACTCAATCATGAGAACCCCCCCAGTAAAATATAATCATGGCACTTTATACTTAGTGCAATTACAATTGCCACAATCCAAAATAACAAAGTTGTCTTTGATCTTGGTACAATGCAAATGCCAAAATTAGGCTCTAACTGAAAGTGCATTTTTTGTGTACAATGATATCAAATTGATTACATATCTATGAATTTTACATGAAAAATTATGCACTTTCAAAAAAATCACCAAAAAATGTTATTGTATGAGCCCAAACGAAGCCCTAGAAGTTCCCAAAATGAGAACTACACAACAACAGTGATAAAAATCTGTAATTTATAAAAAATAGTGATGCAGGAGCATCCAGTGGTGTAAGACAATCTTGCATCACCCAAAAAGAAGTTGATTCAAAATCATTGCAGTTGTTTTCATTTCTTTCCATAATTAGTGTTTCTGGTTCCATAATCTCCTGAATAATGATGTAGGACTTTCAATTTTTTCCAAACTGCTAAAAATAACAAACTGCCATTTTTGGAAAGTTTACCTACTATTTTAGGAAAGTTTGCATTTGGACATGGATTGAAGCAAAAACTTACATAAAGATTCATAATTGAAATATAATACCTTTGATGAAGGAATTAGGCATAGATCATTTGTGAGATGAAAGATATTAAAGTTTTTGTTTTCTGAAAAGCCCCTGAAAATTTCTAAAACGAGATATGAGGCACTAAAACATCCCATAATGTCCTAAAAATTTGACAAAAATCCATTTACAGATTTCCAGTGTGATAGTTCACGTCGCGAGATTTATGACGCTTAAAACGGTTCGTTAATTGGACACCCGGATCAAAAGTTATGCTTCCCAGAAGTTGACCTACTTTTGAAGGGAGTTGCAAATTTTGAAATTTAGCTGGAAGTCGCCAAAAAGTGCTATTTATGACTATTTTGGGAACCCTGGGCGGTAGTAGAGTTAGAGGGAAAAGTGTAGAGTCAAGAATAGGTGGGAAAATAGAAACCCTAGCTGATTTGGGGTTTACAGAAGGTAGAAGATTCTAGAGCCTGATGATGGGTAGCTGTAGTGTGTTGCAGCCTATGGAGGATTGATTCCTCTAATTGTAATTGAGCTTCTGTAATGTAATAAGTTGTCCAAATCAATAAAGAAATATTCTATTTTTTGTGTGCCATTTCTATTGTTGTGTGTTTTATGATTTACCCCCTTCATCAAATAGACACCAAAATTTAAAATATAATAGTAGTACTATGAAATTCTAGCCCAAATAAAAAAAATTCTTGAAAAATAGAGCCAATATGACCAAGTTACAAGCCTCTGAAGTTCGATTGTCAAAGTCAAAATGCAAATGAGAGGGGGACTGATTAGGGGCCAAGGCCCAATGATGTCATGTTGACATCAATAGATCAGGTGACATAATCTTCCAAATTCCTTAGAATATGCTCCTAGTCTCAAAACCACCGTCAAAATTGGTAAAACCTCCTTGAAAAGTAGAAAACCACTTGTGTGAAGGAAAAACCACCCTCGTGGTCAGCGAGAAATCACTTATCGACAGAGATTCGTGGTTTTTGTCATGAAAAAGTTGTTTGAAGGGGGAATATTCCCCTGATATTGCAGTGAAACTACCGGTAGTTTGCACTGTCACCGGTGAAAGCTTGTGATCTGCTCTCTTGATCGTCGGGCATCAACCAAGGCCCATGCCACGTGAGTAGCATAGTAGGTGCCATGTGGTCCTCCAGAGGGTCTCCAGTACACTTGCGGTCGATGGTACCTATTGCAATAGGGTACGATTATACCCGGTGAAAATAATATCCGCAAAACACTACTTATAACCAGCGAATAAAATAATTAACCAGCGGTTTAAATATTATTACCCAACGAATAAAGGATGAGCAACTAGAGGATGACACAGATAGAATACTATGTCGATGTAGGCACTGTGTAGAGGGTTGTACGGTAAGGATCCATATGGAATCTTTGACCCCCAAATCTACAAACCCTAGCAAATGGAGAAATTGTTTCCTGAGCCAACATATGAAGTGTTATTTATCAAAATTCATCTATTCGACCTTCTAGACTCAATGGTAGGGTCCTTTTTGTCCAGAAATACACCCGACAAAAAATCATGTTTGAAATACTCCCAAATTTGAGAAGAGGCTTGCATATTTGAAGCTCTGATACCATGTAAAAGTCTCCAATGGACTCAAGAACCTAAGATCACCTGCAAAAACAAGATTAACCTTTCATAAGAGAGCTAAAAGAGAATAATGTTGAATTAGGTGCAATAATGAACAATGATATTATTACACACTCTATTGCATCAAATACACAAGAGAATCCTTGCTTATAAAGGTAAGGTTGAGAGGTAGGACATCATGTGTTCATGACAAGTGTTCTAATCCTATGGCACGAGACATAAATATTAAACACCCTAAGTCAACTTAACATGTGAACATGTGTGAATAGGACCTAACTAGGAACTAGTTAGATAAAGTGCCTTGTTCACACCACACAGGGGGAAACTAGATAGGAAACAACCCTGTTCACACCAACAAATATCACTTCAATGTATTGAACTTGGTTTTTTCCAAGGCATCTATGACTAGGTGCCCATGACTCCTTGCAACAGAAATAAAGTTTCTTCCTTCTAAGTTCATTTCTATTGTCTTCATCTATCTTGTTTATTGTTTGAGGCATGAACTTCTATGGTTATGCATATGAACCCTTCTAGAAATATTCTTTTTTCTACCCAAAGGTAGGTACTTTGGAGTGATATGAAGATTTGTTCTTAAGCATAGATGGCTCAAGTGTTAGAGCTCTTTTGATTGCTTCTATTACAATAGAGGGTGCAAAATCCTTAGCAATGCCTTTCAAAGGTTCAAATAAACCCTCAACAAAGAGAAAATTGATTCTCTTTTCAAAAATGTCAAGTACCATTACTGCAACACATTAAAATTTGACAACATAGGATTCCATTGAGTTTTTTATCTAATGCCTACAAGCTCTCAAAAATATTCATCTTCATCTTTCTATTCAAAGTGGTCTAGAATCCTTTGACTAAAATTAGCAAAAGTTTGTACAAGGCCATGTCCTTATGTGATGAAACCATGGTGTCACAAATCATAAGCAACACATTCTAAATGCAATGTGGAAAAATGTATAACACCTTCATCCTCCATGGGACTAAGATTAAAATAACTTTGCAACTTCTACAACTAGGCCCTAGTAGAAATTTTATCACTTCCATCATTTGATGAAGCATTTAACTTTCTAAATTTTTGCTATAATACTCTCTCTTTATCATTGTTATTGTCATTTGGAGTTATTATCTTAGAAGTCCTTTTGTCAATGATCTCCAAGTAACTAACTTGAAGGATATTGTATTTTTGAAAGCTTCATATTTATTTACATATTCATCAAAAAATTTATCAATCCCCTCTACTAAAGAGTCTTTAGGAGCTTGTTTCGTCTTCTCCTCTTTCTCTAAAAACATAGGCTTTGAGGTCTTTGCCATGGAACTTCCCATATATATATATATATTATTTGTAGATGAACTCCCTTCTCCTTGAGATGCTTTAGTGAGTCTCAAATTTCTCAATTCATTTAAAAAATTTATCATCTGTGCCATAAGATCTGTTAATCCATCTTGTCTTTGATGCATTCTAATCATTTTCTTCTAGAAGATTTTTTCTCTTTTTTCATCTGTTAACTTATGCTTTTATTTTCCTCTGTTCACCATATCTTCTATTTTATTAAGATTTTGTGCTTGCAACTTACTTTGCTCCCTTCTTTGATATATAAACCCTCTTTCATTGGGAAGCATCAACAAACTAATTTACTCTCTATGATAGCAAGATCAAAGCTTTGATGCCACTATAATGACCCAAACATATATTTTTGCAAATAATATCAAATCTAAAGTATACCCAACAAATATAACATGAAATTTTTGCAGATAGTAGGAACAATTTTTGAAATGACTCTGGCTGCTCCTCTTCTCGCTTGTGCAATGACAGTGGCTGGGACCGATTTAGATGCTGATCTTCTTGGGGATACACCGGTTCACATTTATTAATCTGCTGGGTCCGTAGGTGGTGTTGTTGATCTCGGTGGTTGCAGTGTCTCCCTTGCAATGCTCTTCCCAGAGGTTGCTGCCCATGTGGATGTTGTGTCCCCTGCAAGTGCTCAGTTTGGTGCAGTTGTTGGGGTGAATGGTCATCCAACTGAGAGAGATAAGGCCCATTCTTGCCCTCTTCCTTGCTCCCATACCTCCCTTGTGGTGGTATGTAGTCAGGAAGTTTTAGAGAATAAAGAACATTATGGCATGATTGCTTTGATTGGAATATTTAATGGTCTTTGGCCTTCTCTCCCAGACTTGCATAAGTGGATTTCTGAATCTTGGAGTCCTCTGGTTCAAGCTAATATTAACATTTTTCCCTATGTAAGGGGTTTTTTCATTGCTTCTTTTGATTTTGTTGAGGCTAGGGATGATGTGCTTGTTGGGAGGGTGTGGTTATGGGGTGAGCATTCCCTCCTGCTCAAACCCTGGACTCTTGTGTTCAATCCCATTTTTGAACTGCTTAATATCAGGCCTATTTGGGTTAGGTTGCCCAATCTACCCCTACAGTTCTGGGAAGTGTCTTGCTATGAGGTGGTCAAAAACTCTATTGGTCACTTCCTTATGGTGGACAGATCTACGATCATGATGGGACTTTGTACTTATGCTCACATTCTTGTGGATATTGATATTTCCAAGCCTCTCCATGGAGAGGTTGTCTTGATGGTGGGGGATTGTCCTCGATCCCAACTACTAGAGTATGAGGGGTTTCCCTTCTGTTGTCATCGTTGCTTCACAATCAGACACCTGGCTTCAAATTGCCATCACTCCCATCATAAGGCATTGTCGTGGTGGCGGGAAGCTTGTTTGGAACATTTGATTGTTATTGATCCGTAGGCTGGGTCGGTTGAGGAGTCCCCGGTTGATTCTTTCCCCTTGCATACTTCGGTGGCTTCTGGTCCCCCTGCAGGGACTTCTGCTCCTATTCAGGTGGTGCCTGAAGGTGTGTTGGAGGCTAGTTCTCTTCCCGTGTCCCCTTCCTCAAATTCTGTAGTGGTTCCTTCAGATTGTGTTTGACCTGCTTAGCTGTCGCTCCTGTTGTTTCTCTGGCTCTGCCCTCTTCTTTGCTTGAGGGTTTTGTAGTGGCAACATTGGTTGAGGATTCCCTCCTCTCTCCTTGTTCTGAGGATTTTGACTCAGAGTTTTCTTGGATGCTGGTTCAACACAGGAAGAAAGGGCTTCCCAAATCTGTAGTTGCTTTATGCCCTAGGGCCAAGGCAGTTTGACTTGCTAGCCCTTGCTCTAGGGTTGTTTAGCTGGTCTTTTCTTTCAGCTTGTCGCTGTTGTAGTGATATTAGTGTGTTGTTGTTGGCCTATTTGGGGCCTATTTTTTGTCTTTTGCCCTACCTTTTGGGCTGATTTGTATAGGGATCTGGACCCTCTTTTCCAGCTGACTTAATAAAAAATAAATATAACATGAAATATACTAAATAACCTTCATCTAATTTGCACGTTAAAGATTGTAACATAAAATATTGATTTTACATTAAAGTATACCATAGAAGCACTCAATGTTTGCACACATAAAATAAGCTTCACCATAACAATGGAGCCAATTTAAATATTGATAGATTGTATAGAAAAATGCTATCATAAATCAGAAATTATAGAAATACAAATGTTATTCAAATCTACAAGCAAAAGTTTGTATGTTGGAGCTCATTCCTACAAATCCTACATACAAAATACTAAAAACTATGTTGAAAACCAAACAGAATTTGAAGTGTAGATTACAACTTCTATGTGATATTTCCCTCAAGAAATGAAAGGGGTTCTATCCTCTAATTTCAATATCTAAAGTGTTTCATCCTCAAATTGATGACTGAACACAAGTGTTCAAACGATTTTAACAAAGTTAAAGGTTCATCTCAACTCATGCTATATTGACATAGAGAAGCCTAAGGAAGGAGTGGCAAGCACAAAATATAATTAGTGTATCCATCTTTAAAATTATGCACACTAAGAAGGAAGAAAAATAACAAAGGAGGCATAAAATCATTATATTATAGAATGTCCAACACCTTGATTAAACACTAATTAGCCTTGTAAAATGTTAGTCTATCTCATACACTCCATTATACCAGTATAATATTTTCCATTGAGTCCACTTTTTGGGTAGCTCATACATATAATTTGTTTCCTTGTGGGCCAAGCATATATATAGAATCCACAATTGTAGAATATATGCAAAAACTAAAATGGAAGGATTAAGATTTTACAACTCATAACAACATAAAACAAAATCAACAAGAGCTACACAACAAGAGTCCCTGCCAAATGCTGCCAGCATAGAGCGAGAAAAGAGCATGGAAAAAATAGGTGTTCAAAAGTTAAATTATGTTTAATTGAAAAAAAAACTATTGGATAGTAAAAGAATAATTTCCAAGAAATAGATTTATAATGGATCCTAATTAAGGTAAATATAATAAAAAGACCAGGTGTCAATTCATGGAGGAGGTTTACCAGGTGTAGGAGCCCTTGAAAGCCATGAGAATGAAGAAGGAAGCTATAAGACATCAAGCAGGGATGTAATAAATGAGTTACATTGAAGTATTCAACACCTTTACCAGATCTTGCAGAGAACAAAGGCCATCATCAGACAGGTGTGAAGTCATGTACATGCATGCCTATGATTTTAAAGGCCATCACTGTCCAACAAGAGATCATCTTATACAGTTTTGAAGGTTTAATCACTAATGTTCATAAGCCCTATGTATTTGGTTTTGGATCCCATCACTAATTCCAATCCATACCAAGAATACCATAGGTCTAATAGTTTCTCTATAAAGTCTGCATGATAATCATGAGGTTGAAGGGTCAAGATGTAACTAGTCTTCATTAGATTAGTGAAAAGGAGATAGTGAAGACATCCAAGGGCATATACCTATTTTCAGTGATCCACTCCTATTGATAGTAGGTATATTCATGTCTGCAATATCTACAAGACCACTGTCTTCATCCCAAAGCCTGTTCCTATCACCAAAATACTGTCACAATGTGACAGTGAGAAAGGGTAGGTATAGACAGTAAAATGAGTGGTATATAGCTGAAAGTGACAATATAGACATATAGGAAGTAACAACCAAGAGGTAGGAAGTAACAGCCAAGAGGTCTACGTATAGAGTGACAAAGGATCAAATAGCGAAGGGTTTATAGAAATGTAGAAACATCTTAATAGTGAATAGAAGACAAACATCTTGAACAATGTCAAATGCATACCTAGGTTAGATTTAGATTATACAGAGACCTATGAAGACAACGATCTAAGTGTGAAGCATTAGTGATAAGTGTGATTGAGAGAAGAGAATAGGGATACATGCAGAGTTTCCTCATTATGCAAGTATGTAAAGTGACAAAGGAATAAGACTTGGTACATGAAACTGTATAAAGGGTGCAGGGACGTTTAAGTTCATATGAAACCCTAGACTCCTATCAATCCCTAAGGGGGTTCTAAAAGTTTTGTCCATGATATGAGAAGAAATATTTGTAATGTTTTGTAAGGTTTCATGTGTCTGGTGAGTTTGGAACAAAACCTTATACATTTAACCTATGCTAATGTGCCAGGTCTATCAACATTGATTAAGCTCTGCTTGCATTTTGAAGACTAGTATGTCAATAAGGTTATAGCTGATCATTTTGAGAACATTCTTAGTGCTTGATAGAGATGTCAAGACCTCAATTTAAAAACCTAAGTTATAAATCACTTTGAAGGATAAGAAAGAAGCATGGAAGACTGCAATCCATGGAGAGGAACTAAAGGACTGAAGGAAACTATTTTACTATTCTTGTGCTATAAGTAGATGATATTCTTCTTCTAAGGGATAGAAAAGAGCTTGGTAAGGTTAGAAAATGCCAATTGTATAAGGAGTTTGATATGAAAGACTTTGGATCCATCTTCATGATATGCTTGGAATTGAAGTGAAAAGGGATTGTCTGAGGATGAAACTTTGATTGATCCAAAAGAAATTTACTCATGGTATACATCAAGAGTTTGGGAGGATGGACTTCAGGCCTGTAGGCAGTCCTTCAGTAAAAGTCAAGTTGTCAAATGACATGTACCCCGAGATAGCCAAATTGTCTCGATTAAGGAATTTGAAAATTGGTGCTTAAATAATCTCAATCACTTCAATTTGAAAGGTTTCTACATAGTATAATTGGCAACAAACGACCCATAAGTGATCAAATTCAAAAATTAAAAGGTGTGACTGTTGGTGTTGGAAATAAGCCACACTCGAACCGATGATGGACTGGTCCAAGAGGGGCCAGTAGCTCAGTGGTAGAGCACTCCAGCAGTGAATGGAAGGTCCTAGGTTCAAGTCCTAGCTGGTCCATGTCTCAACATGGTATCAGAGCCAGGCCCAAGCTAGGAGCCCCAAGCACACGAGAGGTGTGGCTTAAGGGGGGGTGTTGGTGTTGGAAATAAGCCACACCCGGACCGATGATGGACTGGTCCAAGAGGGGCCAGTAGCTTAGTGGTAGAGCACTCCAGCAGCGAATGGAAGGTCCTAGGTTCGAGTCCTAGCTGGTCCATCTCTCAACAGTGACAACCTATCAGAATTTCATAACTATCATTTTGATTACAGATATGCACACATATATATTGCATGTTGAATCCAAACATGACGTGATGTCTACATGCATGTATACACATCTATCTCTATATGTCTAGACTTGCACTTTACATACACTTGTCAAATGAAACTAGAACGTGAACACTTGCAACATAAGTTTTTATTGGAGATAATGGGTTCACCAGTGGTAAAACAAATAAAGTTTTAATCAATATCAAGTTGAATGTCATGTTCTTACAAGTATATCAAGTATGTCCCAAAAATAATGAATATATGCAAACCAACATACACAGTCATTAAATGCAATACATAGACATAGAATAATTTATACAAACAACCTTTGAGTTTTAAGATAAAAACATCAATATAGTACTTAATTAATTCAACACCATACTTGTGGCTAATCTTCCACTAAAGGATACCTTTGCTGGGTTAATCTTCACAAGAGCCACAAGTGCTTGCAAAGCTGCTAAAAGTATTTCAGTGTCATTTGATGGAAGAAAATATGAAAAATACTACAAAATACACTAAGTTAAAAGGTACAAGTGCTTCATTGTATTGAGTAACACTTTTCCTGACTTAATGAATTTTTTGCCACTTCTCCATCATCAGAGCTCCAATCTTCAACTTGGCGGATGCATTGGAAAGCTCTTTTTGTTGGGCCTGCAAAGATATAGATGATAGACACCAAAAACAACATGGACGACCATGACAAGGCTTATTGTAACTCAATCTGTGACTAATGAAACAAGAAGGATTTTGTTTACAATGTGACACAATATGAAAAATTGCATATGGGTATAAAACCCCTTAGCTTCAATGGTGAGAATATATTGTAAATAATACAATATTTCATTCTCATTGATTGATTTTACAGTAAATGTTCATGCACCCTTAAAACAAGTAGTATTTGTTTTAATGTGGATGAGATTTACTGGATAAACAGGCGGCAAGTAACGCCGCTTAGACAAATTAAACTATCACTCATACTTTCTTCCCTAATTCCATCTTGCTATAGGCAATATTTGCACTAATAGACCTTAATTTGATAGCATTTTATTTTATTCCATTCAAAGAATTAGTAGAGCCAAACTCAAAGCTCGTACAGAGAGAATATATTGTAAATAAATTATAATCAAATATTTCAATCTCCCTGCTATAGCCTTCACACCTGACGTAGATTTCACCAAATTTGACCCTTACTGATAGTTTTATACCCTAAATTCCTTCGCTAAAGACATGTGTGCACTAACTAGACCGTAATTTGGTGGTATTTTATCATTGCTTGTGCTTGACAAAAAAGTTTAAGAACTTGAGAAGTAAACCTTGACATGCACAATAAATTATCCAATATTTCACTCTCCTTATGTAAAACTCCATGTACAATGCAACAGGAGAACTCAAAATTTACATATCCATTACCTCTAAACCACTGAAAGAACCCTTATCTGGACAATTTTCAAATATTATTGTGAGCACTCTCTGAATTTGTAGATTTGTGCCTTTTGGAAAGGGGATTTCTTCATCCAAAATATTGTCAGATAAATGTAGATGATTTCTGGAACTAACATATTACCTAAAATTGAGTTGAAATGTACAAGAAATTCTTTCCAATGATGGAAGTTGCCCTATTGTAAAAAAATTCAATATTAGAAACAAACAAAACAAGAATCTAACATCAGAAAAAATTGTTAGATAGACTCCATACCTGGCCAAGAAACCTAATAGCCATGTTGATCAAGCTATCATTACCGGCACCCAAAGAAAAGCCAACCGACAATGCAGTAGGATTCCAGTTGGTTCCTCCCATGGCCACTCCCAAAGAAGAAAAGACAAAAACCAACACAACCAACAAGCTATCATTGAAGTTCTTGGCCCCAAAGATGATGCCAAAAACACCCACAAAACGTTATCATTGCAGCCCCGACCGCTAGCATCACCATCCCCATTTTCTTGTGACTGATAATTATTGGTCACAGAGGATTCGAACTTACGACCTTCCTCACAAAAAGGCGTGGGGTTCTGTGGCAATTGGTATCGGCTCAAAACAATTTTTTTTTTTTTTCCAAAGTTTAGCCTACAGAGAAAAGAGTAAAATTTCCATAGTCATTTCACTATATTTTGGGCATCAACGCCATGAATTGAAGCGTTAGGGTTTGTCTTTTTTTTTGAAACCTAATCAGTGGAAATAAAGAAATTGGCATTTCTTTCTTGCCTTTGCAATTGTATACAGTGTAGAACAGACCGACAACCCTCCTCCTCTTCCTCCTATGCGCATGACTCCTCCTCTGTCGCCTCGAAAACCACCGCCGCCACCCCTGCCCCTTCAACGAAAGAAAGGCTTATTGGTCTTTATCAAATCATACAACGACATGTCCAGAGCATTTCCCATATCTTCAAAATTCCCCTAAACTGCAATGATATTTAGCAATATTATCAATTGTTCTGCATTGAATACACAAATTAATAGCATTTGTCATGATCTTGAATGACACTCATTACCTTAATCAGACTCTTGATGTGCTTAGCCATGGGGGGCTTCATAAGAGCCTTGTGCTTGTGACCTGCCAGGACATTGGAAAAATTAATGGTGCCCTAATTTGAAAGACCTGAAAAAGAAAGGAGCATTTAACATACCCACCTGTAGGATTATACAAATCAGACCGATCGATTGAGATTACTGGCTGAGAGGCGGCTGTAGAAGACTTTTCGGCACCATTAAAATGGGTTCCGTTAATTTCAGAGTTTGATTGCTGAGAGAAATAGCGAAACAAATATAAGACAGTGGTTGCACGGACAAGAGGTGACTGGTAACCTATAAATCTTCTCAATGCCGCCATTGTCGTGAAAGGATATTTACAGATTCACAGCCTTATTACACAGGAAGAATGTTAACGGCCATATAGTGTGAGATTGTGTTTTTTGGAAGATGCCAACGCCAACACCTGTCTTCAACAACTCTGCAACACAACAGCTTCAGGCCACTTGCCATTGTCAAAACCCTCCAATCTGCACAATTACAATCGTCATTCCATTTCCAGGCAATGGAGAATAAAATAGTAGGGGTATAATAATGCCCCAATCAAAAAGACCGTCAAGCAGCAAATAAATAATAAAATATTTGCAACCTTAGTTTTGGCTTTAATATTTTCCATGCTGCACGATTATGAAACAAACTAATCCTGTTTTTGTTGAGTGAAAACAATAGTCCCCCCTTGCGCACAGGGACTAATAAAATAATTTTTAAACCAATATTAAATCTTCAAATATTTTTTATTGTTAAATCAATATTAAATTCTTTAATATTTTTTTTTTAAATTTCTACCTCTTTGGTAAAGCAATATAGTGTTTTAATTATTTAAAAGTAATAATGGAGAGCAATGGCATGTTTAATAGCACTTATTTATAAATAGCAACAAGACAGAATGAATGAGCATAGTGAATTTTATGATCGCTATTCTTAGCTAATTTTTTAGGCTGATTATTCCTACAACCAGAGTTTCTTTGGTCAAAGAATTCCTGAACAAGATATCAATTTGTTAAAAATAGATTTAGGGGATATTGAAATAAATGGCCATTTATTTGTTACAAATAGATTTAGGGGATATTGAAATAAATGGCCATTTATTTCTCTAGGCTGCAGCATGATGTTCTTCTCTCCCATATGAATACCAAGAGCTCAGCTCGTCACTCAATCTCACAAGGTTATCGTTCAAAGACCCCATAGGAGGAGTGTTAAAGCTAGGAAAAATGTCTTCGCCTAGTTTGCAGCCTATGGTTTGCACATGCATGGACATGGACATGGCACATAAATGAGCCAACTGGGTCATATGCTAACAGCTACTTCTAAACAAGCTGGGTGTTTAGGTGGACATGGTTACCAACATATAGAGCTCTCTCATATTATCACCTGAGATGAGGTCTCAGATTCTGGATAACCAGCTTCAACAAAATCAAAAGCTAATGCATACTCTTCCATGTGTTACTCCAAACTATAATAGAAGACTGGACTGCAGAGGAAGAGGTATTTTTTCTTCTTCTTTTCTTCTCCTCAGACTAAGGCTATTTTTCCCTGGCTCCCTCTTCTATTCTTTTACATCTTAAATCATGCAATCAAAGTCATAGCTAACAAATATGGTTTTGGTATTTTTTTGGTGATATCTTGGTAAAATTTTAAAAAATAACAATTAAAGAATGATATTTAAATATTGTATCAATTTTAATAATTTAATATTTTTGAAAAGTGATAATCTCATAAAAACGAAGATAATGCTTCCAATAAAACAAGAAAATATAATAATATGTTAAAAATCATTAATTATTTTATAATAATGAAAGTAATTTAAAAATTATTCACAATCTCTTAAAAAACTAATTTTATAAGGTACAATTAATAATATTAAATATTACTTTATTTAAATAATTCATAGGTATGTAATAATCATTCTATAAGATGCAATTAATAATATTAAATATGTAATAATCATTCTATAAGATGCAATTAATAATATTAAGTATTACTTTATCTAGATAAAACTAAAAACATATGGAAATTTTAAAAATAAGAAATAAAAACAAATTTACAAGATTAAGAAATAAAATTAATTATTAGATTTTAAAAATACATACAGAATTAAAAAATAAAGAAGATAAACAAATTTGTAAGATAAAAAAATAAAATAAAGAACTTTCCATCTCAACCAAAAAAAAGTATACAATTAAATAACCAGAAAAAAGTGACATGTGGACGGCATGGAAGTGGATGGTAATGTTTGTAAACCATTTCTGCTGCCACATAGAAGGCACCACTAGATAGACACCTTAATTCAAACCTGAAATAATACTAAGGATGATAGCTTGTTTGTTACAGTTGCAGGTATTTGGTATTTTTGTATGCATTTTATTATAGTAAGCTTAACCATAAAATTTGCCTACAATTTTTACAGGGAGACAACGGTTCACTTGGGCTGTGCTTTATGTAAGAGAGTTCAAGACATGCTACTCAATTTGAGTGGCTAGTATTGAAAACCCAACAATGTTAAGCCACGGAAAGAACAACAGGAAGGGCAAAAGATTGCCATGATCGCTCCTGTCATTATTCAAGAGAGTTCTACTTCTACTTCTGAACCAATTGCAATGACAGCACCTATCTTGACAGAAGAAACTTCTGCATCAGGCGATGATGCTAAGAAATTGGTAACCATGCAATTCATATTGCCCTCCAGTTTTACTATGGAGAATGTGCCTAGGCCTAATGATTGTAGGGTTTGAATTAAGGAAATGTCCAAAAGGAAATATGGGGTTGTTACTTTTAGTGGGTTTACAGATGAAGGGGTTGTTAAAAGTGGAAAAGCTTAGGAAGTCACTGGAAGAGAGTGGATATAGGGTTGTAGGGGACTATGTGTTGGCCAGATATAATCCTCCTTGGACATTGTCATTTCTGAGGACTAATGAAATTTTGCTTCCTGTGGAGTAAGGAATTATTGTGTTTCTTGTTTGTAAATGTACGGTTTAGGTTTTATAGAAACTCAAAAGTATTGAATGTAATTGGTACTATTTTGCATGCAGAACATGCTATGTAAGAAGTTACAGTGGGTTTAATAGCCATATTCATTTGCATGTTGGATCATTGATTTTTTACTGAACCAAAAGACACTGTAATCTTTTGGTGGAGTTTGAGAAGGGCACGGGATTGCTCTTAAGGCATACTGTGAAGGACGCATTGCATAAGTCTTATCCAATCATGATTTTGATTTTGAGCTTAGACTTAAAGTCATGTTACCAAGGTCAATTGTAGACAGAAAAACAGGGGCGTTCAATGCTTCCCCTACTCCTAACTGATTATCCCAGCCATATTTCAGGTCCAACAAGGACAACTCCAGCAGTTACCAAGCGCTAATCAGAACTATATAGTCCTCACTTTCAAACACCTTTGTGCTAGTTCAACATAATAGGCTACAGCATATGCAGCCACTCCCTAATTAGAGTCAGAGTTTCTCGGCGACCTATGTAATTGTAAACCCATAACATTTGAAGCCCATGCTTTTGTGTGCATATTCCTATGTGGATCATCTAGAAACTCCGAAACAGTTAAGGGATGCCCAATACAGAACCACCATAACTATGTTATGCCAAGAAGCCAAAATTCCCAAAGAAGCTCCAAGCTGATGCAAAAGATGAGTATCACCCACGAATAGGAAACCTGCACCTATTCTCATTTCGAGGAAGTCAAAACTGTTGACACAACAAACATGACTGTAATTAAAAAAAACAAGGGCTTTTGTACACAGCTGCAGTCCCTGCCTAAGACTGCAAAAAAATAGTTTGCGGTGGCAGTATGCCAAAACTGCACCTTTAACATCATCCATGTTAACTGATTCCACAATGTAATGTGGAAGCAAGTGAAGTTACTGATTCGGCATTTTGAATGATATAGATATGCAATTTGGATTACTTCTGCTATTTTTGCTTATTTGTCTATACACCATTAGATCCAGAAGTAAAAGGAAGAGTAGCAAGCATTGCAATGGTGTGAAGCACCAGCTCGTAGGAGGAGAAGGTGTTGCTTGGATATAAGTCACAGCAGGTTCATGGATCTGCTTCCACATTGAAATCCTCAAACCATTGTATAGAGAAAGCATCAAGTGCAACTCAACCTGTAGCAAAGAATTCCATGATGCTTTGTTTTTGTCTTGTTATAATGCAAGATACAAAAGAAGAATTTTACGCTATCACAAAAGAGAAAAACAAGAAGTAGTTAAGATTGGTCTTCTATATTGGAAATATTTTGTTATAAAAAAATTAACTGAACTGTATTTAAAGTGACAGGCCTTTCAATAGTGAAATCTTGAACAATCCACGTCATATTCCCAATCCTTTTCTTAAATTGCAAGAGACTAGTGGTGGCTGGAGTTGGAGTTTACCACTTAAAAAAAAACTCACTCCCCAATCAGCAATATATAGTCAAATGCTCTAATTATCACAATGCAATGATTTTTTATACATTTTGTGGATCCAACTGTAAAGTAATTGCAATCTTTTTTATATTCTAGAAAGAATGAAAGATAACTAATAACACAAATATTTTTCTTATTGTGCTTATCAAATATCATGTTCTATACGATAAATGCTAACAAAAGCAATGACAGCATGACAACACATGGTCATGGAAACCTCAATGTGAAAGAAATGGAAGAAAGATAAAATATCAAACTCTAGTTGGAACATTAATGTCGAAGATTTCAGTAAATATTTTTTTCATGTTTACCATTTAATGAGAGACAGGAAAAAGTAGTCAAGTTTATAATCAATATACAATTATAAACCATCGAAGCTCGTTGATGCTGGTGTAGTCATCAAATATCATTGATAAATTTGTTAACCACTAATATCAGGCGGTACTTAGAGATTGCACACCATCAAATATCATTGTTAAATATGTTAACCACTAATATCAGGCAGTACTTGAGATTGCACTCTGCTCTTTATATATTAAGGATTAGATCTGTCATTCTATTGTATTTTCGCTTCTTATCCAGTCTATAGATGCGAAGATAGGTGACATCATGCAGCGCTCGTCTGATTAGGGGACATAGACTAACATCGAAGCATATAAATCCCACAATAAAAGTGAAAATTTGGCTATTGAATTGCATGGAAGTGAGAAGGGAATTTGATGATAATGATGTGATTGCTTGGCAACTGATCAGTAAAATGATGATCGATCTAAGTAAAATATGTGAACAAAGGAATATATACAATTTGGTTCATGAAATCTCACCCACAATAATGATTACAGTGATTGGCACCTCTTACCAGTTAAATAAACTTAAACAAGTCTAATTTAAGAGGCTAAGATGGGAAGAAAACAGATCCATGAATGATGCTGCAAATTGTTATTCTAAGCAAGAACATCGAGAATTGAATCCCAGTATAATAACTATTATTTTTTTGAAATAAATAAATAAACTTTGAATATAGTAATGAGTGATCAACTGCAATTTGCAAAAATATATCAATTATGAATGCCATCAGACCCTACAAAAGCAAATAATGAGCCTCTGGATAAATAATTTTCTGCAAGATTTCAAGACTAGCCAACATGGGTGAGCAGAACAACAGCTATATGCTCAAAAGACTCCTCCAATTAGTGAATTAGACATGAGTGGAAATATCTCACTTCATTCAGTAGAGAAAATTAGTTACATATCAGTACCAAATCTGCTCTGCTCATAAGAAGCCAACAAAGCAAACATGTTTGTTTGCAAAATTACTATTATCTATATTGGGCCTAGAATATATTGGAAGCAGATAAATCTTATTCAATTAAATTCTCCTTTTACATAAAATCAAGTGAAATGACAGAAGTGCAGGGTTTTACAAAGCATAAGAATTTCCTTAAAATTTTAAATATCAAGGGAAAAGCAGAATCACAGACTTCTAAGAAACTCAAAACTCACCATGCTTAGACAATTCTTTTCTAATTAGGCTGTTTCCCAAACATAACAAATCTTCCAAAGATTAGAATTCAGTTTTCTTGTCAACATAAAAATAGGGCAAAAAGAAAGTACAAAGTTTAACTAGTAGTATTTTTTGTAGTGAAGTTTAGGCTTAACATTTTACTTGGAGGATCAAAGGGATTTTATTAAATTCATCTTTTTAAACTAAGAAGCAGTTTCTGATGGAACTTTGTCAATGTGTGTAACACTTTGTTATAAACTATCTAGAAAACTATTTTACCTCAGAACATATGGTTTGTAAGATCACCAAAACAGTCTTTCTAAACCTAAGAAACATATTTTGTATATGACTGCATTGTAGGTAGTAGCTGACACCCATACAAGATTTTTGATTTAAGGAGCAGGAGACGGTCCCATTTCCATGGACAAAACTAGTACCAAGGAAAATAATGCCAAAACCATCGGACTGCTTCATGTAGCAATATGCTGTCCACAGGACCATTGGATTCAATCTCACCGAGTGAGCTAAATTTAAGAGGAGGCCAGAGAACTAGCAAAGGTCGGAGGACATCTAATCTTGAGCTTGCTACTAACTCAGAGAATAGTTTACTGGTTTATTGCTTTAGTAGCAAACCCAGCAAGGAGAAAAACTACAAAGCCAAAGATAGTGATCATCAGTGGCAGTGATGGCAAAGATCGCACTCCAACTACACATGAGATGATCAGTGAGGTCGATTTCCTCTAAGAAATTGTGGTGAGGACCCAGTCCCACTACTGTTGTTTTATGTAACTGTTTGGTGAAGCCCAATCCGACAGGAGGTGCAGTTGAGGTGAAGTTCCATCTTAGAAGTTTGATGAGATAAATCCCATCTAAGAAGCAATATGGTGAAGTAAAGCCCCACCTGAGGAGCAATTCTTTAGTAAGGCCCAAATCAACTGATAATCAATGATGTTGTTCTATGACACAAAGTCCCACTTGAAGAAGAAATGAGGTGTGCTCTTTCTTCTCTACCAGTTTGATCCTTAAGAAGTGTTGGAAATAAGCCACACCCGGACCGACGATGGGCTGGCCAAAAGGGGCCAGTAGCTCAGTTGGTAGAGCACTCCAGCAGCAATGGAAGGTCCTAGGTTCGAGTCCTACCTGGTCCATATGAACAGCAGCTCAACAAGAAGTTGCTATTGAAATCACTTCTTAGTATGGAGGTGATTATTTTCCACTTTCTTCTCCATGCTTACTCTCTTTATAATTCTCCCGATCAGCCCAATGTCCAAGTTCATTCCTCCACTCCTGGTCAGCCCACTGTCCAAGTTTATTCCCCCCACAACTTCTTGATATTTCTTCCTCCAAAGAGACATTCAAAGATCTGTTAGGAAACTATGTAACGGCAAACCATCTGATTGTGTAGGGTTTCAGGCATAATTTCTCAAATATAGCATGAATATCTTGTGTTCCTCATTGAAGATTTGTTTAATGATGGTGTCTGTGCAGTCTTTCTTCCATATTAGATACAACATAGCATCCACCCTTTGTACCTATCTGGGGATATTTCTGACATGAGTAAATATAGAAGAATCATGATTGTACATACATTTTCCCAGCTGCCAGGCTAGGAGCCCCAAGCACCCGCAGTGTAACTTAAGGGGGGTGTTGGAAATAAGCTGTTAGAGCAGCTGGAGTGGGATTATTGTAGAGCAAGGGGAAGGTAGGCTTGATGAGAGGGTTCCTAACTATGGATTACATTTTTACAAATATTGAGGAGACTGGCCAATGTTCTTCTAAAGTCTCCTGTATTTTTTTTGTTAACTTTAGAAAGGTCTTTGATGCAGTGCCTTGACACATGTCATATTAGAGGTTATGTGCACTTGGCATCTTAGATCTCTTTTTTTCTGCAATCATGTGACTATATTAGATGGTTGTTTGTCGGTTTCCAGTGGACTCTTGGTGTGGGTTAGCATTAAAATAATTGTTAAACAAGTATTAAATCCTCAAATATTTTTGTATTGTTAAACCAATATTAAATCCTCTAATCTTTTTAAAAATTTCCACCCCCTTGGCGAAGCTATATAGTTTCTTAATTATTTAAAAGTAATAATGGAGAGCAATGCCATGTTCAATAGCACTTATTTATAAATAGCAAAAAGACAGAATGAATGAGCACAGTGAATTTTATGATGGCTATTCTTACCTGATTTTCTAGGCTGATTATTCCTACAAACAGAGTTTCTTTGGTCAAAGAATTCCTGAACAAGATATCAATTCGTTAAAAATAGATTTAGGGGATATGGAAATAAATGGCCATTTATTTCTCCAGGCTGCAGCAGGATGTTCTTCTCTCCCATATGAATACCAAGAGTTCAGCTTGTCACTCAATCTCACAAGTTTATCGTTGAAAGGACCCATAAGAGGAGTGTTAAAGCCAAGAAAAATGTCTTTGCCTGATAATTTTGCAGCCTATGATCTGCACATGCATGGACATGGACATGGCACAGAAATGAGCCAACTGGGTCATATGCTAACAGCTGCTTCTAAACAACCTGGGCATTTAGGTGGCCATGGCTACCACCATGAGAGCTCTCTCATATTATCACCTGAGATGAGGTCTCAGATTCTGGATAACCAGCTTCAACAAAATCAAAAGCCAATGCATAGCCTTCCATGTGTTACTCCAAACTGTAATAGAAGACTGGTGAGCTCCAGCAGAGGGCAACAGAGGCACAATGTGATCAAGGGCCAGTGGACTGCAGAGGAAGATAGGTATTCTTCTTCTTCTTTTCTTCTCCTCAGGCTGTTTTTTTCTGGCTCTATCCTGTATTCTTTTACATCTTAAATCATGCAATGAGAGGCATGGTTAACAAATATGGTTTTGGTATTTTCAAAATTTCTGTGATATTTTGGGAAAAAAAAATTAAAAATATTCTATCAATTTTAAAAATTTGCTAGTTTTCAAAAGTAATAATCTCATTAAAAATGAAGATGATGTTTTCCAGTAAGACAAGAAAATATAATGATAGGTTAAAAAATATTAATTATATTATAATAATGAAAGTAATTTAAAAAGATATTCATAATCTCTTAAAAATCTAATTAAAATGGTATTCTAAATTACCAGTAATGGAAAGTTGTATATACAGTTGTTAAAAATATAAAAAATCATATAATTTTGTTCACAATCCATTTAAGTGGATTTTTCAATATTTTAAAGAAAAAACTGTTAGAACATTTTTTACATAAAATTATACTGTCGAAAAAAATTTGTAAAAAAACTTAAAAATTAGGAAAACAGGCCACAGGTAAAGCTTAAAAATTAGGAAAACAGGCCACAGGTGAAGCTATTTACAGTAAAAGGCTAAAAAAGGATTAGAGTTTATTTAGTTTTAATTATAGAATAATTATTTTGGATTAGATGCAGAGTTTGTGTACAATTTTTTTAAGTTAGTGAGAGATGCTGGTGCAGATTGCTTGTAAAGCTGGTTGAAAAGTATGGGCTGGGAAAATGGTCACAGATAGCACAAATGCTGACAGGCCGTGTAGGAAAGCAGTGCCGAGATAGATGGCTCAACCATTTACGTCCTGACATTAAGGTTATTGCCTGCTATTTTTATCTCTGACGAATTCAAAACAATAATGATTCAGTTGTTTTTAAATCTTTGACTCTTGATTTAGGATTGTATTGTGGTTTTGCACAGAGAGATGTGTGGACGGAAGAGGAGGAAAGAATGATCGTAAGGGCACATGTAGACCTAGGGAATAAGTGGGCTGAGATTGCGAAATGTCTTCCAGGAAGAACAGAGAATGCAATAAAGAATCACTGGAACACCACCAAGCGTAAACAGTCTAGCCGCCGCCAGTGTAGAAGAGTTCCCGATGCTGCCCACCAGAGAAGCTCCATTTTACAGGACTACATTAGGAGTTTGAATGACTCAAAGGATGAGACATCTTCCTGCAAGACTAATCAGCCCATGATTTGTGATTCCATCTCTTTTTTCCACCCTTCTCCCATTAATGACCACCGTAGTGCCAGCACTTCAAATATCCCTCTGTCCATGATATATGATTCCATCTCTTCTTTCCCCTTTTCTCCCATTAAAGACCAAAGTAGCAGCACTACAAGCATCCCTCTGCCCATGAATTCCATTTCTTCTTTCCACTCTTCTCCCATTAATGACCAATGTTGCAGCACTACAAGCATCCCTCTTCCCATGATATGTGATTCCATCTCTTCTTTGCACTCTTCTTCCATTAATGACCAATGTAGCAGCACTGCAAGCATTCCTCCGCCCATGATATATGATTCCGTCTCTTCTTTCCACTCTTCTCCCATTAACGACCAAAATAGCAGCACTACAAGCATCCCTCTGCCCATTATATGTGATTCCATTTCTCCTTTCCACTCTTCTCCCATTAATGACCAATGTAGCAGCACTGCAAGCATTCCTCTGCCCATGATATGCGATTCCGTCTCTTCTTTCCACTCTTCTTCCATTAATGACCAAAGTAGCGGCACTACAAGCATCCCTCTGCCCATGATATGTGATTCCATCTCTTCTTTCCACTCTTCTCCCATTAATGACCACAGTAGCAGCACTGCAAGCATCCCTCTGCCAATGATATGTGATACCATCTCTTCTATCCACTCTTTTCCCATTGATGACAACAGTAACAGCACTCCAAACATCCTTCCTACCTTAGGATGGAAACCCGATCTTAACTTGTATTTTATGTTGGATGGTGCTCCGATTGGGGAGCATGAAACCATGCTGTTGGATGAGTCCATAGGTGTAGACAAGATGGACTATTCAGAGCATGGAAAGAGAGATATTGATATTTTTGAGATGGTGTTTGGATGTACAGTCTCCAACCACTATTAACTCTCAATTCCATGCAGGGCTTAAATTTGACAGTTGTATTTAGGCATTTTAGCTGTAAAATACAATTGAAATTTTGAAAAGACTATCATATGAAAGGAGAGATTTTGGATAACTGTCAAAATTTATATAGGATTATAATGATATATATTTAATTTTTATATAATTTACTTATACTAAAATATGTCATAGTATTTTAAAGGTACCATTGAAAGATAACTGTCATAAAAAAAATTACTTGACAGCCAATCAAATTTAAGCCCTGAAATTTCCATGTAAATAAATGATAACACATTATCATTTATAACATTTTAAATATAAATTCAAAAAGGCAAACATCCAGTTTCCACAGCTATATTTATATATAATTTATAGAAAACATGAATGTCCACGAGAACTATCTATATATCCTATAGATAGTTATTGAATTCCATAAAGTAGGGAGTGAAATCATCATATGACACTTTTCATATATGGAGCTTTGAGAGTAACTCAAACACACTGCATCTACCAATGGTTTGTAGAATTTGAGAATTATGGTCATCAAAGATGTTATGGTTACAGGAACAGAAATCAACCATAAAATTGGCACTCATAATTGATATAGGCCAATTTTTGAGTAAGGTTATTGGACAAACACAATGCATAAAATTGTATATAAATGCAAGGTAAGATCACTAAAAACATGTCTTCAACATTTGCGCATCATATCAGCACAGTGATTGCAGCATAAGAGTAAAATAATGGATATATATTGAAGAAAAAAGGTCAATATATCTGAAACACAGATAAATAAACTTGTAGAGGATATAAGGACACAAATATATTATATAACAACAAATATAACAGAACAAATATTTTATATGACAACAACAGTTGGATTTGATAGCAACAGATTTAATTTAAGCATGCTTACTTGTACAATGGGGGAGTGGCTACTGTATTTATAGAATTCTTCCTCTAGAATGGCTGATAGAAGCCTTTAGAAAGGAAGAATCTAGAAAGAAGGGGGCAGCTAAGGAAGGTGTCACATGCTGGAATATTCCAGATACAATCTATTAAAGAAACATTATTTCCAACATGCCTGTAATGTTTATTACCACAACATTCATTACATCACTTATTGTCTATGTACTTCCTTAAGATGTAATATATCTCAAAGTCTAACAAATTTTACTGTAGATAATGTTTTGATAAATATATTGGCAATCTGATCTTTTGTTCCACAAAACTTCAGCTCACCACTTTCTCATCAATCAAGTCACAAATAAAATGATGATGTATTTCTATGTGTTTGAATCTAGCATGATACACATGACTTTTTGCTAGCTTGATAGTGCTTTGATTATCAAAAAATATAATAGTTGGACAATCTTGTGGTTGTCGTGTTGCTTCAAGTAGTCTTCTAAGTCACAATGCTGCTTGAGATGCCTTTGAGAAACCAATATATTAAGCTTTTGTGGATGATAGTGACATTGTTGATTGCTTCTTATTGGTCCAAGAAATTGGTCCTAAATCAAGATAAAAGATATATCCTAAAGTTGATTTCCTATCATCATTATCACCTGCATAATCAGAACAAGTATACCCTACTAGAATAGGCTCTCCTCCATGTTTGTATTCAATTCCAAGTTGATATGTACCTCGAATATATTTTATTATTCTCTTAGTTGCTTTCTAAAGTTCAATGTGTGGATCTACCATGTGCCTAGATACAATGCCAACAACATATGCAATATTTGGTCTAATTATAGTAAGGTACAAGATGTTCTCATTAAGTTGTCTATACAATTTTCCATCTACTTTATTTTACTACTTCACATGGTGTTCTAGCTAGTTTACACTCAATCATCTTAATTTTCATAATACATCAAGAGCATATTTGGTCTGAGAAAGCATGATCCTACCTTCTTCAAGAGATTGTCATACTTGCATACCCAAAAAATGATGCATCAACCCTAGATCAATTACTTCAAAAGCTTGTTTGAGTTGTTCCTTAGTGTTTTCAATGTACTGCATATGATCTCATGTATGATTAAATCATTTGAATGTAGTAAAATAATAACAATTTGACCATGTCACCATGCTTTACATACACATCTAGACCAACTTTGCTTCTCTTAAACCCTACTTCTAGAAAGTATTCATTTATTTTGGAGTACCATGTCCATGGAGCTTGTTTAAGACCATATAGTGACTTTTTCAATCTACATACCAAATGTTCTTCACCAAGCTTAACAAATCCTTATGGTTTCTGCATGTGAATTTCTTCCTTTAAATCATCATGTAAGAATGCAATTTTTACATCCATTTGATAAATTTTCCAACCAAGTTCTGTAGCTAAGGCAACTATTGTATGAGTAGAAGTCATTTTAGCAATTGGGACAAAGGTTTTGTTATAGTCTTGATACCTTCTATTTGAAGAAAACCTCTAGCCACTACCCTTTCCTTGTGCTTTTCAATAGCTCCATTTGATGTGAACTTTATTTTCTAGGTCTATTTGCAACCAACCAAATTTTTACCTTTTGAAAGACTTGTCAATTCCCAAGTGTCATTTTTTATTAGAGAGTTGTACTCATCTAGCATAGCTTCTTCTTATTCATCTTTCCCTTTTGCTTCCTCATATGTACTCAGATAATCAAACTACATCACCCTAGTCATAAGAGCATAGTTAGCAAAAAGATGCATAAGGCCTTCTTAGTAGATTTCCTAAATGCTTCTTGTCTTTCTTATGTTTTCATCATTGCTTTCACTTGATGCTTCAACTTGAGTTCATTCTTCTCCAATAGAAGATGACACACCTTCATTTGAATCATTAGTATAAGTAGGCTTATCCTATTCAGTCAAGATTGGAAAGGAATATGATGTAGTAGAGTTATCACTTTCAATATCTTCATCAAACCATACACTCCTTTTGATACATATTTCCTTTGTTTTAGGATTATACAACCTATATCATTTTGATTCCTCATTGTACCCAATCATCATGTACTTATCACTTTTCCTATCTAACTTGTTCCTTTCCTCATTAGGAATGTGGGCATATGCATTACATCCAAAGACTCAAAATGAGACTAGGATTTCTACTACTCCATGCCTCTTTTGGTTTTATGTTCATAACTGCCTTAGTAGGAGTTCTATTCAAAATATATATTGTAGTATGAATTTCTTTAGCCCAAAATTTAGCTTCTATATTTCTAGTGTGTGACATGCATCTAGCCATTTCTATGATCTAGTTCTGTTCTTTCTTTTTGCAACTTCATTTTGCTAGGGTGAGTAGGAAATAATTGATTCATTCTTTATACCATGTTGAACTTACAAAAGTGTAAGAAAGATTTAATATTCATATATTCATTACCTCTATTGTCCTTATTATCATTAGAGATCTTCCACTTTCTTTTTTAGAAAAAACCTAAAACTTTTTAAACTTATTAATCACTTCATTCTTCGTTTCTAAAAAAAATACCCAAATTATTCTACTATAGTCATCTATGAAAGTGATCACTACCTTGATCCTATGAGTGATGTCATTTTAAAAGGACCCATTACATCACTATGAACCAAATGTAAAGGAGTTTTTTCTCTCCATGGTTTTCCTTGTGGGAAACATTCCACATGTTGCTTTCCAATAGCACATTCGACACATAGCTTGTATCTTGGTGAGATTTCTAGAAGTCCATGTACTATATGTAACTTCTCCATAATATTGAGGCTTTGGTAGTTGACATGCCCCATGCGCTCATGCCATAAGCTGCTCATGTCATCATATTTAGCAATAGCACACATGTGGTCATTTTCACACTTAGAAGTGAATTCTTGAACCGTTTGACATGATGCTTCAATGAAATGCCATCTCATGGAATGCAATGATTGCAAGATATGTGATGCAGGAGCATCCACAGTCAATGGCAATCCTCATCAACCAAAAATAAAATATTTTAATTTCCTATAGTTTGGTAATTTGGAAGCTAGAAAATAAATGCAATATTAGGCCTAAATAATATATTAAATAATTGGCCTTATTTTAATATTGCAAAATAATATTGGTGTGGGAGATAGTTTAGGTGGCAATGTTGAGGTGTGAAAATCAAAAAGCAAATTTGAGTGTAAAATAAAAAAGGCTATCTTGGGCATGGATTTTTGGGGAGTTACAAGTGGAAACAACTCATGTTAATGCTCTTCAATTGTTGATGTTACTAAATTATGTTCACACCTAATTTAGCAAGGCCTAAACATCAATTGTTTAGAGGGGTATAAGAAATTTTGCTTATGCATGAATCATCTAGTCAATGTCTAATGTCTTGACAGAAGACAAGTGCAAAATCACTTATCAAAATCATGTAACAGCTCAAGCTGAGATGTTACATCATCCTGGTAAGTGAAATCATCTACGGACAAGAAAATAGGCATTCAAAGAATGAAGAGAATTGATGGAGTTCATGTTTCAGTTGCTGATTATTCATTATGTTTCAGTGCAAGTAAAAGAGGTATCTATAAACTGTCAAATTATACATCATGTTTTATACATACGTTTCAAAGGAAGTTTAGTAGTTTTATGCTATGTATTTCATTCAGAAAGTGAAATATACATAAGTCATTGCATATAATGAAATAGTTGATTGGATTCAAAAGAATATATAAAAGTGTCCCACACAAGCCGTGGGAATAACTAAAATATGCAACATAAAAGTAAATTTTACTTTTGAAGAAATAAGAAATGCATAGGCAAAGAAGAGGGACCCATCTAATGACGAATCCCGTGATTGCCTGATGAATGACGAATCCCATGATTGAGCTGGTTTCTATCTCCCCCATCCAGTTGAGCTCCAAGATACCTGCAAAACAATTTTGTTAGATGCTCAGGGTACCAAGTCTTTTCATACACAATCAGAACTTCAAAAGTACTATTCACTTTTATGTAGCAGCAGTATATTAGTAATCATATCAGCATAAGAGATATTAGAATGAGCAGACATAAGTGCTTTATCAAAAAGAGACAGATCCATACAAGTAACCCCACATCATGAATCAAAGATATGTTTCATATGCTAACATGTTTGTTCACTGTGCAGGTATAGGTGAAATCCTTATTTTTGAACTATCTATATTTGAGATCATAGCATGTGGAGTTAAATGGGCTCCCACGAGGGTTGAGCACAACATGCTATACTTTCAACTTTTGAGGAGAAATCAGGGTAAGAAATCATTACATGTAGTCATTTTAATACAATATCTTATAATCTATATTAGCGAAATGATTGATGTCACTACTATAGATTACAATATATTGTTGGCAACATGACTGGAAAAGAAACATAGAATTGATTTGTCAAATCATAAAGATCATAAGATGCCTATATATAATGATTCTTACTCATAAGATGCATGAAGCCAACAAATAGTCCAAAACAATCATGCAATCAACAGTAAAAAAGGTTATGACAGTAAGCATGAAATCAAGGACAATGGGTAGAACATCATGAATGATGGATTCAAGGCTTGAAGAGATGGTTTGAGAAGTGGGGTATAAGGGTCTTATACTTGTTACAATAGAAGAAGAGCCCGTGGCTCCAAATCAGCCATAAAGAAGTAAATAGACAGTCATACTAAGTGATGAGGAGAATAAATATCAGTGAATATTGAAGGTATGGAACAGCCATTTAGAAATAATGGTGTCCAGATCAAAGGAGCCTATGCAAGGTCTTGACCATAGCAATATTGCAAAGGTGTGTATAAATTTGAGAATGTATTGATGGTATCACTAAAGTTTTGTAGAGGCTATAATTTTTTGTCAAGCCTCAGAGACTCATTGTGAAATTGTAAGAACACTATCAACTCTAAAAAGTATACATAGGCCAATAAGTTTAGAAGATAGTGATATGACTGTCACATTATCAAATAAACAATAGAAAACAATCATAAATGTCAGACTTTAAGCAAGCAAATGACAACAACATTGATAATGGAAGGAACAATAGGCCATGAACAAATATAATCAAGTTATAGAGAAGATCAAGGGATAGCAAGATCATATCTATCTTAATACCTTATGTATATTGCAAACATTTACATTCCATGAATGCAATGACATATCAGGTACAATTTGTAAGTGGTTCAGTCATTTTTTTTTTGGAACAACAATGGAACTACAATATCAGGCAAGGTGATAGCTACAACAGTCAAAAGCGACATCTGTATCATGGAGCAATGAGCTCATTCAATGCTGCCCAAAGAGGCATGAAGCTAAATAAAAGCAAGAGCAACCAAAAGTCATGCATGCTTAAGTCTAAGTGATAGACAAGTGACAAAAAGGTTGACAGTGAGAGAAGCACCATATGGACTGTAAAAGGTGCAGCAGATGACCATGGAGCAGCAAATATTCATCCATGATTGATAGTCCAAGAGAGGATGGAGTGACAACCACACATCATCAAGCAAGCTGCTCAATTATATGAGTAAGTGAATTTCAAATGTAATGCAGATGTTTTCTCATTTTCATACATTTAGGAAGTTCAAAGACAAAAGTTGGATCTTGTGATAGCCTTTCAGATGAAGAAATATATCCAATTAAAGATCATTTTGCAATTCATCAATTGAAAGTGTTTATGAGTACATGAGAGCACCTTTGTGCTGGTGAAAAAGTGCATTATCCAGTGCTAACATGGCAGTTTTGGTCTAACACATCATTCTAGGACAGATAGAGTTCACTATCAACGTGTAAAAGCTTGCAATTATGTACCAAAAGGTATAGCAAATGCATTCAATTCATCATCTTTAGGAGAAAACAAATGTTTATCACAATGTTGCATTAGATAAAGGATAGTCATCAACATGAAGGTAGCCATAGTAACACCATGTCACAGCTATAGGAGGAAGCTTATCAAATATTTGCCATGTGTTATAAAGTACCAGTGAACTACATAAAGTGTTATTTTGGATCAGCAAGATAAGAGGATGCAACAGGTACACCAAGTTGCATATGTGTTTCATTTATACATGAGGTATGTTACAGTTTCATGTTATAAACTATCAAAAGGAACTTTTATTTGGGGTAGTATAATCACATCAATTTGCTACAGGAGATGTAACTATGGCATCACGTAAGTATGGCTTCATATATAAAGAGCAAGTTACAGAGATAATATGTATGCAGTAGCAAGTATCTGCTATCATAAATTGTTCTCATCATGTCATCATAAGCCCATATGCATATAAAAGAACAATATAGAAAGATGCCTCATGCTGAGATATATAGAAATCACTTCAAAATGAAGCAGCATTAGGAGATAATAAGTAAAGAACAACATCAAGAGGGAACAACTTGCTACAGGATAGAAAGACAGTACGACCTTATCATGAAATAAGTATGCTTTCTGTAGATTGCCCTCTATACATGAAGTGAGTCACACAGAAAAGATTTTCTACAACATTGACATAATCCATATTCAAATGCAAACCATGATCAAACACAACCATATACCTGAGGAATGAATAATGGAAAAGCATATATGCCACATCATGTGTGAAGTTTTGGAACAACAATGTAAAAGGTGCAGGTTTAAAAGAAGATGCTATCATTCATCAAGTGACTGTCTCATATGGACAAGATCAAAGAGATTCAAAATGCATAAAGAAGATCACCATACAAAGAGAAAAAAGAAAATGAAGTTCTTACAAACCCTGAGAGGGTATATAGTAAGTGAAATCTATTTACCATTTTTTTCTTTTGTCAAATATATGAGCAGATATGATAGTCTTCAAAGGAAACAAAACATCTCACTGCTTTTATTGAACCCACATGAAGATACAAAAGGAAAATATATTTGCAATTGTAAAGAGTTTTGTGTGTCTTTGCATCCTCAAAACAGAGTAAAACAAAATGCTACATTGGAGCAAACATAAACTAGAACATTATTCTTACAGGACTGGCATTTCTATGTCGTGGGCCGAGCCATGATAGTCTTTTGCACATACAGAAAGTGCCATAGATTCCATATAACCCTTTAAGGGCTTTTGTCAAAAATAGGGCAACTGACATATTTCTCAAAGGAGAGAAAGGAAATAGGTTTCTTCCTTATACAAAGAGCCATTCCAAAATCGATACAGTGAAATATCAAGTTTTGTGCAGACCTAGAAAGTTTTTTTTTTTACTCACAGCCTGAAGGGAGATAGTCTCATTTTTTAAGTTTTGTGAAAAACCTAGATGTAAATGCAATACATTTTAAGTATTTTGATGATACATGGCCATGGCCTGTAGGGCCAGATTGTATAAAAAATGATGCAAAATGTCAGATTCAAGTTTTATAATGCTTTACCTTGTATCTTCTATCAAAGATCTTCATCAAACTACTCAAGAAACAACATGAAATCAAAGGATAACAAGCTCCCAAACCCTTGTCCATGGCGGCCAAAGAGAGCAGATGTTCACGGGAATGAAAACATAGGAAAAGATCCATCAAAAAGCCAGTCAAAGCTGCAGCGTTAAAGGCCCAAAATTGCCTTCAAATCAAGAAAAATGGAGGTCAAAATCTCAGTTTTGATAGTAAAAGCAACTTACCACGCATTTTACATAGAAAATCCACATGGAAACCACTCAGAATCGACAAAATGGTGTAGATTGAGCTTCCAAGCCCTAGAAAAGGCCGCGGTTGGGCAGAGAGCTTTCCCATCGAATGCAAAGAGCAAAATGATGCAAAAGGTAAGGCATCATTGTTTTGGTGTTAGGGTTGCTTTGGAGCCCTAAATTTGATTGTCATTTTTATCACATCGAAATACATTTTCACACCTTAAGAAATACCCATTATGGTATGTGTCCACCTTGCATTTGCTAAGTCCCCATGACTTAGAATATTATAAGCCTTAGGTTCCTTTTGCATGATCAATTCCTAGGCATTATGCCTTTAAAACTTATTTGGTTACCTTTGAAAATGAACACATAGGTCCATATGCCTTAGTGCATTTTGCAAACTATTTGAAGGATAAGCCATGGTAAATATGCATTAGGATTATTTATGATTTTTATAGAAAATCAAAGTGCCCAAATAGAGAGATACTTCATACTTGGCAATTTTAAATCAAAAGCATATGCTTTACTTTGTGTCATTGTAAAAGTCAGGAGGTTGAATATTTATGTCCAAAGTGCCTTCTTTTCTGCATAGGTTTGAAACAAATTTGAAAAGTAAAACATTAAGCTAAAGTGGTGTGACTATAAACCACTTAGTTAATGTTAATTAAATGAAGAAATAAATGTCATTGTGTCATTTATTATGCATGGACAAGATGAGGATGCTTTCAAGATGTGGTCAAAGGGGTGTGGTTAAGTATTTAATGTGCAAATGCCAAACATTTATGATGCTGGAGGAGAGGTTGGAAAATAGATGGAGGAGATATTGCAGTGATTTGACTTGATTTTTATGGCCTTAAAGAGCATTTAAACGCATTTTCTGGTGCTTTTATGTTTGGTGATGTCATGCCTTGACTTTTTCTTCACTTGAGACTCATTTTGGAGGGTTTTGGATAGATATTTTTACGGCTTTTTGGTGATGCACGACCAAGGAAGTTTCCATTCCTTATCTAGTTGTAGCTTCTTGGAGAAGTATATAGTCATTCATTTGACTCTTTGGTAGTCAGTTTTTATCATGCAATTTCTAGAGTTAGTGATTTTCTGTAGTCCTTACATAGTTTTGAGCATGCTTTGTAACTCTTTTGGGATATGAAATACAGAAAAGACCTTGGATACCATTGATTATGAGATTTTGCCTTCTTATTCTTGCAGTGTTGTGTATTATCAAGTGATTGATCGAGTTATTTGTGACGTAATTTTTATTTCCTTGTGACTTTGTCTCATGTTCTATACCTTTTCTGCAAAAAAGTATGTTTATGCAGGTTGCAAACTATGTCTTAAAGATGCATGTGGCTTTCTAACTGTGAAGTTATCTTCCTTTTAAAGGTTAATGCATTTAGGCCTCTTTGTGAAATATTTATGCAAAAGCATGTAGTAATAGGTTGTGCAAATTTAGTTTCTGTTATCTGTAACCAAGTGTATACAAATATGAGTTTTCATAAACCATATCAGTTTGGTGTATCACCCTTTGTTTCATTTTCCAATTTTTTTTAAATTTTGAAGCATTCCTTTTCCCTTTTTATCTGTAAATCCAGTAGTTCCTAGGTGATAACCAGCTAGGAGCCAGCCTTATATGGAGATTCACTCCAAATTTTAGGTAACCCACAGCCTAGGAGTGTTTCCATGTCCCTCTAAAGTGCTAAGTTCTGCAACTTAGCTAGGGTGCAACTTTAAGAGACAACATTTTTGGCACGCCTAGTGGGACTGTGAACTGATTCTCAGTCCATTTTATACATTTTGTTACTATTGTTGGTGTGTACAATAGTAGTTCCAGCCTTTTAGAGGCATTTTCTTTACACACCTGGCGACTCTGGAAAGAAATAACTACTGGTTGCAAGAAGACAAGTGCTGATATATACTTATTTTACTAAAAATCAAACCTGATTTTTATTATTGTGAACATTTCATGAATTTTTAGCTAGTTTGATGTTGCATAATGTCTTCTTTTAGTGAAGATAGGTTTTTCCATGAAAATGTTGCTTATGCCACTTCTTACTAGCTATACCGAGTAGAATATGATGTTGGTTTTGTCCCAAATAACCCACCAACAACAAATTATCAGCATAATCATCATGCTTACCACCCTCCCACCCCTGCTCAGCTTTACTGGCAACCTATCCATGCCTATAATCATTTGCAAGATCATTTTGCTCATAACCAGCATGACTACTCTCTGAATTAGCCTCAAGATGATAATAACATGAGTATCAGGGAGATAGCATTAGAATTACGAAGGAAATTAGAGGCTATCACAAAAGAGCAGGAGTATGATATGCAACAGTAAGAGCTTGCTTATCAAGCTCATATTCATCAAAGAGAGGTGGAGGCACAAAGGTATGAAGAGGAATTTCTTGCTAGGCAAGTTGTAGCCAAAGAAGAATAAATAAAACTTTTGCTTGCCCAAGCTCAGAGGTTGGAGGCTCAATCAGCTCTTTCCATTCCTTGCTTCAATCAAAATCCCTCTACTTCAATAGATCAGCCAACAGAGGAAGAGATTCCCAAGGTTGCAATTTCAAGTTTCAAGTTAGATGATTCTATTCAATCTCTAAGTAGGGCTTCTAAATTTGTGATTCCAAGTTTTAGGGGTAATAGTCTTGCCAATGCTAAAGATCAGCCCCTACAGGAGCCCATGAATGAACAAAATTAGTCAACCTAGTCCATTAATCCTTAGTTTCAATCATATCAAGAACTTGAACCAAGCCATCAAAGTTTTGAACAACTATGACAGCCTTCTTGGACTAGGTATCCTGATTATAAAATGCCAAATCTTGTTAAGGCTACCCCTTCCATACCAATCCAAAATCAGGAAGAGGAAAAGGTAGTAGAATATGAACCAATCAAGATTCCAAGTTGATGTGGTGAGAAGGAGCAAAGGTTGTTGAGCTCAAGCCAATCAAAATTCCAAGTTTCATTGGAGAAGGCACTACATAAGGAGGAAGAATCAATTTTTTTTGTTTGATCAACTACCTAGTTTTGTTGAGCCAAAGGAGAAAAGCATGCTCATATCAAAGGCAACAACAAAGGGACAATAGGAGGATGCAAATAACTGTGATAGTGTACTGGCCTACCAAGAACAAAATAAGGACAGTCTTGACTTGGAAGATGAAGAGATTGTTGTTCCTAGGAGCCTTTAAAGAGCTGATAGCTTTGATGAATTATTGGCTGTCATAGCGGAAGAGGATGATTCAATAACCATGGAAGAGGAATCGACATGACATGTTATCATGCAAGGTGAAAGTAATGAGCAACAAGAGGGAAGGTTTGATGAGAGCCTCCGCAAGCAGAGTGAAGAAACTCATCTAGATTCAGTGCAAAATTATGAGTTAGATGAGAACATGTTTTTAGGCATCATAGAATTTTTTTGTTCTAACATTGATAATGATTTGAGGCAATATAAACCATCAGTATGTGATCATCCTATTTAGATCAAAGAGGCAAGCATTCCTTCATTTCATTCATGTGAACCAACTCTTCCACATCAGATTGAAATTGAGATAGAAGGTGAAACATCATCTTTGGAGGAAGGAAATCTTACACTACAAATGGAGCAGTCTAATTAGCAATATGAAAAGACAATAGTGTATAAGCATGAAGACAGCAGTGAGAGGCCAAGTTTTATCCTCTCAAAAGGGTGTCCAATCAGATATTTATCCAAAGAGGAGTCCACAGAATTACAACAAGTCACGATTCTGCCAAAGCATGTGATTACAACTGCGGAGCAGCAGGTTAATCACATCTATATGCCTCAAAATAACATATTTGGTGGTCAATCAAATGAGGAAGGTGTGCCTTTTGTGATGTTCCAAATTTTTTTGCAGTAGTTAATCAAATGTTTATTATTTCCATACATCTTTTGGGTTGATCTTAAAGATTTGAAGCATCCTCTGTTGTTAAGGAAGGATAGCTATTTCTCACAACCAGTGAATGGTCATGTCTGAGCACTACCACTACTAGGTAGTGTAGGGTAGGGTAGTTTTCAAGCTAATAAGTGCTCATTGCACAGTAGTTTCAGTTCAGTTTTGCTTTCAGACGCTACACAGTTTTCTGGCCTTGTCTTAAACAGAGTCATGATAGTTTCAGTTTTAGTTTTGTTTTGTTGCTATAGTTTTTTATTAGTTTGAGTTGCAGAAGGTTTTTTCAAAGTTTCAAGTAGAAAAAGACTCATATGCCCAATGGATTTTAGAAGGCTATTGGTCCTACTTGTTTAGCAAGCAAACACCCCTGAGAGGTTGCCAAAAATGTTACTAAATTATGTTCATAGCTAATTTAGCAAGGCCTAAACATCAGTTGTTTAGAGGGGGTATAAGAAATTTTGCTTATGCATGAATCATCCAGTCAATGTCTAATGTCTTGACAGAAGACAAGTGCAAAATCACTTATCAAAATTATGTAACAGCTCAAGCTGAGCTGTTACAACATCTTGGTAAGTGAAATCATCTACGGACAAGAAAACAGGCATTCAAAGAATGAAGAGAATTCATGGAGTTCATGTTTCAGTTGCTGATTATTCATTATGTTTTAGTGCAAGTAAAAGGGGTATCTATAAACTGTCAAATTATACATCATGTTTTATACAAACGTTTCAAAGGAAGATTAATTGTTTTATGCTATGTATTTGATTCAGAAAGTGAAATATACATAAGTCATTGCATAGAATGAAATAGCTGATTGGATTCAAAAGAATATATAAAAGTGTCCCACACAAGCCGTGGGAATAACTGAAATATGCAACATAAAAGTAAATTTTACTTTTGAAGAAATAAGAAATGCATAGGAAAAGAAGAGGGACCCATCATTGCCTGACGAATGACAAATCCTATGGTTGAGCTGGTTTCTATCTCCCCCCATCTGGTTGAGCTCCAAGATACCTACAAAACAGTTTTGTTAGATGCTCAGGGTACCAAGTCTTTTCATACACAATCAAAACTTCAAAAGTACTATTCACTTTTATGTAGCAGTAGTATATCAGTAATCATATCAGCATAAGAGAGGTCAGAATGAGCAGACATAAGTGCTATATCAGAAAGAGATAGATCCATACAAGTAACCCCACATCATGAATCAAAGATATGTTTCATATGCTAACATGTTTGTTCACTATGCAGGTATAGGTGAAATTCTTATTTCTGAACTATCTATATTTGAGATCATAGCATGTAAAGTTAAATGGGCTCCCATGAGGGTTGAGTCCAGCATGCTGCACTTTCAACTTTTGAGGAGAAATCAAGATAAGAAATCATTACATGTAGTCATTTTAATACAATATCTTATAATCTATATTAGCAAAATGATTGATGTCACTACTATAGATTACAAGATATTGTTGGCAACATGACTGGAAAAGAAACATATCATTGATTTGTCAAGTCATAAAGATCATAAGATGCCTATGTATAATGATTCTTACTCATAAGATGCATGAAGCCAGCAAACAGTCCAAAACAATCATGCAATCAATAGTCAAAAAGGTTATGACAGTCAGCAAGAAATCAAGGACAATGGGTAGAAAATCATGACTGATGGATTCAAGGCTTGAAGATATGGTTTGAGAAGTGGGGTATAAGGGTCTTATACTTGTTACAATAGAAGAAGAGCTCGTGGCTCCAAATCAGCCATAAAGAAGTAAATAGACAGTCATACTAAGTGATGAGGAGAACAAATAGCGGTGAATATTGAAGGTATGGAACAATCATTTAGAAATAATGGTGTCCAGATCAAAGGAGCCTATGCAAGGTCTTGACCATAGAAATATTGCAAAGGTGTGTATAACTTTGAGAATCTATTGATTGTATCACTAAAGTTTTGTAGAGGTTATAAATTTTTGTCAAGCCTCAGAGACTCATTTTGAAATTGTAAGAACACTATCAACTCTGAAAAGTATACATAGGCCAAGAAGTTTATAAGATAGTGATATGACTATCACACTATCAAATAAACAACAGAAAATAGTCATAAATGTCAGACTTTAAGCAAGCAAATGCCAACAACATTGATAATGGAAGGAACGGTAGGCCATGAGCAAATATAATCAAGTTATAGAGAAGATCAAGGGACAACAAAGATCATATCTATCTTAATACCTTCTGTATATTGAAAACATTCATATTCCATGAATGCAATGACATATCAGGTACAATTTGTAAGTGGTTCATTCAAGTCTTTATCATGGAACAACAATGGAACTACAATATCAGGCAAGGTGATAGCTACAACAGTCAAAAGTGACATCTGTATAATGGAGCAATGAGATCATTCGATGCTGCCCAAAGAGGCATGAAGCTAAATAAAATCAAGAGCAACCACAAGTCATGCATTCTCAAGTCTAAGTGATAGACAAGTGACAAAAAGGTTGACAGTGAGAGAAGCACCATATGGACAAAAGGTGTAGCAGATGACCGTGGAGCATAAAATGCTCATCCATGATTGACATTCCAAGAGAGGATGGAGTGACAACCAGACATCAGCAAGTAGGCTGCTCAATTATCTGAGTGAGTGAATTTCAAATGTAATGCATATGTTTTCTCATTTTCATACATTCAGGAAACTCAGAGACAAAAGTTGGATCTTGTGATAGCCTTACAGATGAAGAAATATATCCAATTAAAGATCATTTTGCAATTCATCAATTGAAAGTGTTTATGAGTACATGACAACACCTTTGTGTTGGTGAAAAGTCCACTATCCAGTGCCAACATGGTAGTTCTGGTCTAACACATCATTCTAGGACAGATAGAGTTCAGTATCAACATGTAAAAGCTTGCAATTATGTATCAGAAGGTATAACAAATGCATTCAATTGATCATCTTCAGGAGAAAACAAATATGTATCATAATGTTGCATCAGATAAAGGACAGTCATCAACATGAAGGTAGCCATAGTAACACCATGTCACAGCTACAGGAGGAAGCTTATCAAATATTTGCCATGTGTTATAAAGTACCAGTGAACTACGTAAAGTGTTATTTTGGATCAGCAAGATAAGAGGATGCAACAGGTGCAGCAAGGTGCATATGTGTTTCATTTATACATGAGGTATGTTACAGTTTCATGTTATAAACTATCAAAAGGAACTTTTATTTGGGGCAGTATAATCACATCAATTTGCTATAGGAGATGTAACTATGGCATCATGTAAGTATGGCTTCATATATAAAGAGCAAGTTACAGAGATAATATGTATGCAGTAGCAAGTATCTGCTATCATAAATTGTTCTCATCATGTCATCATAAGCCCATATGGATATGAAAGAACAATATAGAAAGATGCCTCATGCTAAGATAGATAGAAATTACTTCAAAATGAAGCAGCATAAGGAGATAATAAGTAAAGAACAACATCAAGAGGGAACAACTTGCTACAGGATAGAAAGACAATATGACCTTATCATGAAATAAGTATGCTTTCTGTAGATTGCCCTCTATACATGAAGTGAGTCACACAGAATAGATTTGCTACAACATTGACATAATCCATATTCAAATGCAAACCGTGATCAAACACAGCCATATACCTGAGGAATGAATAATGGAAAAGTATATATGCCACATCATGTGTGAAGTTTTGGAACATCAATGTAAAAGGTGTAGGTTTAAAAGAAGATGCTATCATTCATCAAGTGACTGTCTCATATGGACAAGATCAAAGAGCTTCAAAATGCATAAAGAAGATCACTAGACAAAGAGAAAAAAGAAAATGAAGTTCTTACAAACCCTGAGAGGGTATATAGTAAGTGAAAGCTATTTATCATTTTTTTCTTTTGTCAAATATATGAGCAAATATGATAGTCTTCAAAGGAAACAAAACATCTCACTGCTTTTATTGAACCCACATGAAGATATAGAAGGAAAATATATTTGCAACTGTAAAGAGTTTTGTGTGTCTTTGCATCCTCAAAACAGAGTAAAACAAAATGCTACATTGGAGCAAACATAAACCGGAACATTATTCTTACAGGACTGGCATTTCTATGTCGTGGGCCGAGCCATGATAGTCTTTTGCACATATAGAAAGTGCCATAGATTCCATCTAACCTTTTAAGGGCTTTTGTCAAAAATAGGGCAATTGACATATTTCTCAAAGGAGAGAAAGGAAATAGGTTTCTTCCTGATACAAAGAGCCATACCAAAATCGATACAGTGAAATATCAAGTTTTGTGCAGACCTAGAAAGTTTTTTTTTTTTACTCACGGCCTGAAGGGAGATAGTCTCATTTTTTAAGTTTTGTGAAAAACCTAGATGTAAATGCAATATATTTTAAGTATTTTGATGATACATGGCCATGGCCTATAGGGCCAAATTGTATAAAAAATGATGCAAAATGTCAGATTCAAGTTTTATAATGCTTTACCTTGTATCTTCTATCAGAGATCTTCATCAAACTGCTCAAGAAACAACATGAAATCAAAGGATAACAAGCTCCCAAACCCTTGTCCATGGCGGCCAAAGAGAGCAGATGTTCACAGGAATGAAAACATAGGAAAAGATCCATCAAAAAGCCAGTCAAAGCCATAGCGTTAGATGCCCAAAATTGCCTTCAAATCAAGAAAAATGGAGGTCAAAATCTCAGTTTTGATAGTAAAAGCAACTTACCACGCATTTTACACACAAAATCCACATGGAAACCACTCAGAAATGACAAAATGGTGTAGATTGAGCTTCCAAGCCCTAGCAAAGGCCGCGGCTGGGCAGAGAGCTTTCCCATCGAATGCAAAGAGCAAAATGATGCAAAAGGTAAGGCATCATTATTTTGGTGTTAGGGTTGCTTTGGAGCCCTAAATTCGATTGTCATTTTTATCACATCGAAATACATTTTCATGCCTTAAGAAATACCCATTGTGGTATGTGTCCACCTTGCATTTGCTAAGTCCCCATGACTTAGAATATTATAAGCCTTAGGTTCCTTTTGCATGATCAATGCCTAGGCATTATGCCTTTTAAACTTATTTGGTTACCTTTGAAAATGAACACATAGGTCCATATGCCTTAGTGCATTTTGCAAACTATTTGAAGGATAAACCATGGTAAATATGCCTTAGGATATTTTATGATTTTTATAGAAAATCAAAGTGCCCAAATAGAGAGATACTTCATACTTGGCAATTTTAAATCAAAAGCATATGCTTTGCTTTGTGTTGTGCGGATTCTACTCTTTGCCATTGATGTCAAAGGGGGAGTGAGGAGCAGTGAAAAATGTGGAATCCAGCTAAGGGGAAGCTCCAAAAAAATGTACATTAGAACAAAGCATCATCCAAGGGGGAGTGCAGTGTGACACTTAGTCATTTTTCACTAAGTGTTACCATCAATGCCAAAGGGGGAGATTGTTGGCAAGAGACAATGTGTGGCTTCATTGGTGTTGTCATTGATGGCAACAAAGATCACTCCACACATCCGCAGGACATGGTGTATCTTTACTGGAAGTTAGATTGAAGAATACTTTGGTTCGGTAAGCAAGAACAGAGCAAGCAGTAAGGTCTGACAGTCAGGTCCGGATCTCTTAGAGGAAGTATCTTTGTAAAGTGTGGACTTGGGGAAGTCAAGAGGAATACCTTGACTAATAGATTCTAGGGATTGAGCCTCTGGTGATGAAAGACTGAAGAGATATGAGCATCTAAGTATTAGGGTCCGGTTTGGCAGAGTAGACAGAGGAAGAACTGACCGAAAGAGCATCAAAATTATTCCGGATCAGATATTGATGGTGATCAAGATTCTTAAGGTATCATCCATGTTTGGCCGACATGTTAGATGACTTCTATAAGTATCTCCTTGATTTGCATCACTTGGTAAGCAAGGATTCTATCGACAGACTAGAGTTTGGGAAAACATTGACTATTCCAGATGCCAACTAGAAAGAGGATGAAATCCTTTCTGCAGATATATATATATATATATATATATATATACCAGATGGATTTAGAAAAAAATGTATTGTGGTGTATTGTGTGGTGCAAATAAAAGTAGAAGAGCAGTGTGAAGGCAGTAAGACAAGTCCAGAATGTAACAAGACAGCAGCACCTAAGAGAGTAAGAATGAAGTGCAGCAGATCAGTAAATTGGGCTTAACCGGAACTGAACCTCAGCATATGTGGATGCTTCTCATCAGTTCAAGTATCTAGTTTCCTTATATAAACTATTGTAGGTAGTGAGCCTCTTGTGAGCAGTGTGCTCGGGCAGTGAGCCCTAATTGGCAAGTGCCATTTTGTACTATCTTATTCTTCTAACAGAGAATACAATCTTGGGTTAATCACCCCATGGTTTTTCCCCTAACAGGGTTTTCCACATCAAAATCATTGTGTCATGTGTATTAATGTTATTTCCATTTCATGGTTATGTTTGCTTATTTAATTTAATGCTGCACTAATTGATAAGGAAATTTAGAAAGCTAAAATAATTAAGATAACTGATTCACCCCCCCCCTCAGTTATCAATAGGGAGAGCTATATAAATTCAAATTAATCCTTACAATAACAGCATTGTAGAACATCTAACAGAGATATTACAGCAATACACATGAACCAGAAAGGAGACAGAAGAAGAGAGACAAAGATATACAGTGGGGAAAACCCTTATCGGGTGAAAAACCCCACACTCAGAAACTTGCACAATGTATTATAAAAAATGAATAAGTATTACAATACACTTGCAATGCAATCTTCAATGGTCTTCGAAACTCATGTCTGGAGTCAATCCGGCAGCATAACAGTACCTGTAAAACTTGTAATACATCTCCTCCTCCAAGCACCTGTTTATATAGAATATACAAGGTAGAATTGGTCCTATCTTGAGATGGGCGTCCAACTTGGCCTCATGGCCCAAAACCCATGCCTAAGGACACTTGGTCAACATTGTAGAATATTCTTGACACTTGTCCACAACTCCAATCCCAAAGAGGTCTCCTATTTCCAAAATGGGCTATGACAGATGCTCTTATGACACTTACGACCGTCATAGAATCTGTCATAGCGATTACAACTTACAGTTGTAAGCGAATCTGTCATACACAGGCTATAAATAGCATATTCTCTTACAACATGTCATAGTCCACCTTGGGGTGACCAAATATGCCTTTTTTCAAAGATGCTTCATGACACATGTCTTCACCTATCTTACAACCTTCTATTTCTGACTCTTACATGTCATAACTTCATCATAGGAATCTGTCATAACCGTTTTGGTCAAACATTCCCTTACACAACATCCAAGATGCCGACACATGGCAAAATTATCCTACCACTAAGTGGGACGCCTATCTCCTCATGTGAGGACAAAATTACAAGTTGTCATCTTCCATGTAGGATGACACATCACCATCCCACATCGCACAACATGAAAATATGGAATTTACAATTTATTTACAACATAGGCAATGAATTAATAAATACAAACATAAATAATGCAAGGAATTACCAAGGTTGAGACACCTTAATTCCCAACATTCTCCCACTTGTCGAACACCTTGTAAGAGCCAATAGAATAATAGGATTTAACTACTATAGACTGAGAGGCCCACAGACTCCGAACACCACCTGAACTTCTCTATGCTCACTGGCTTTGTCAATGCATCTGCAACATTCTTCAAAGTATCTACCTTCTCCAAATTTACCTTCCCATCCTCTACCATGTCTTGCACGAAGTGAAACTAAACATCAATATGCTTTGTTCTGGCATGGAAAGTTAGATTCTTCGCAAAGTAAATTGCACTCTGACTGTCACAACGGATCGTGATCTGACCTGCATCAACACCAATATCTAGACACAATCTATTAAGCCAAATGGCTTCCTTACAAGCATGAGTTGCTGCCATGTACTTAGCTTCTATCATGGACAAAGCAACCACAGGTTGTCGCTTACTCATCCAACTAATAGCACCACCAAACTGTGTAAACACATAAGTACCGGTGGATCTCCTGCTATCAATGTCACTTGCCCACTCTGAATCCACAAATCCACGAATATCAATAGAATGCAAAGGTCCTGTAACATTACCATGATAGCATATGGAATACTCGGAAGTACCCCTCAAATATCTAAACACTCGCTTAACTGCATCCCAATGAACCCATCCAGGATTAGCCATAAATCGACTAAGGACTCCAATTGCTTGGGCAATGTCTGGTCTTGTGCAAACCATAGCAGACATCAAACTGCCAACAAAACTAGCATAAGGTAGTCTGCTCATGTTCTCCACCTCACTAGGAGATTTTGGACAATCCTCAATAGACAACTTTGTCCCCAAAGAAACAGGAACACACAATGGTCTACAGTTTGCCATGCTGAACCTATCCAACATGGTCTTCACATACTTACTCTAGCTTAACCAAAGTTTTCTATTGGTTCTATCTCTTCAGATTTCCATTCCTAGAATGTACCTGGCTACCCCTAAATCTTTCATTTCAAACTGTGCTGACAACTAAGATTTAAAATTAGAAATCATATTCTTACCCTTCCCAATGAGCAACATATCATCAACATACAGTGCAACAATGAGAATACGATCACCATCAAACTTAAAATACACACAGTGATCCAATTTAGATCTAACAAATCCAATAGACAACACAAAGGCATCAAACTTCAAGTACCACCTCTTAGGAGACTGTTTCAAACCATACAAAGACTTCTTTAATTTGCAAACCAAATTTTCTTTACCTTTCACCATGTAATGCTCTGGCTATGACATGTAGATTTCTTCCTCCAAGTCACCATGAAGGAAAGTTGTCTTCACATCCATCTATTCTACCTCTAAGTCATAAGCTGCTGCAAGAGACAACATGAATCGAATGGATGTCAGCTTTTCAATGGGAGAGAAGATCTCACCATAATCTATAACCTCCACTTGTGAATACCCCTTCGCAACCAATCTAGGCTTATACTTCTCAACACTGCCATCTGCACCAAATTTATTCTTGAACACCCATTTGCATCCAACAGGTTTCCATCCAGGAGGCAAAGGCACCAAGTCCCAAGTTTGATTCTTTTCCAAAGAAGCCATTTCATCTTCCATGGCCTCCTTCCAGGAACCTGCATCTTTCTTGTCCATAGCCTCTAATATAGTTCTAGGTTCATCACTGTTAGTAAGCAAAGCAAAAGCACAACTAGAATCAAGTAATGTAAAACTAAACCTTTCAGGTTGCTTTCTTATCCATGTAGACCTCCTCAAGAACTGAGGTTGAGGTTCAACTTCTTCACCTCAGCTTTCAGAGCTGCAAGAGCTCTCCTCATCATCAGTTCCAACATTGTTTTTATGTTCAGTCTTCTCAAGGGTAGGAGGAAACTGGACAACATCCTCTTTCTTTTCTTTTTCTTCTGGCTATAAAATAGTGGAAGAAGGTGTAAGCTCTCTGAAGATGACACTTCTGTTATACAACACTTTTTTAGCCATAGGATCCCAAAGCTTGTATCCTTTCACACCGACACCATAGCTAATGAAGATACACTTAACAGCCTTGTTCTCCAACTTTGATCGCTTCTCCCTAGGCACATGTGCATATGCCTCACAACTAAAAACACAAAGATGCCTTATTGAAGGCTTTCTACTAGACCACACCTCCATAGGTGTCTTTCCAACAAGAGCTGATGTAGGAGATCTATTTACAAGATAGCAAGCAGTGGCAATAGCTTCAGCCCAAAACTTTTGTTCTAGGGCAGCTCCACTAAGCATACTCCTAGCCTTCCCCATCAGTGTCATGTTCATCCTCTATGCAACTTCATTTTGCTGCGAGGTGTATGGAGTTGTCTTATGTCTTTCATTCCCAAGTTCCTTGCAATATTTATCAAATTCTATAGAACATAACTCACCATCGTTGTTAGTTATCAAACACTTAATCTTTTTACCAGTCTAATTTTCAGCAAAGGCCTTAAACTCCTTAAAATTACTATAGACTTCAGATTTGTTTCTGAGAAAATAAATCCATGTCCTTCTACTATGATCATCTATGAAAGATACAAAATATACAGATTTTGATAATGAAGGAACATTAACAAGACCAAATACATCAGAATGAACAAGGTCCAATACACCAGAAGACTTATGAGAACTTGAAAAAACTGAACACAGTTTTGTTTCCCATATATGCAATGTTCGCAAAAGTCGAACTCAAGATTACAATCATCTAACCCCTCAACGAGGTTTTTAGTTTTTAGGGTACGCAGACCCTTCTCACCAATGTGGCCAAATCTCTTATGCCATAACATTGTCATTTCAGCACGAAGCTTAACTTCCAATGCACGGTTACAACCATCAGGACTAGATACAACAGATTTCTTCACTACTCGTTCAGATGGTGGGGATGAAGTGATTGCTTCCCTCTTCCTTGAGTCAAAAGAACTATTGTATTGTGAAATGCATGCCTCCAGCTAAAACAGAGTACCTCTCCTAGTACCCTTAGCAAGCACTATAGCTCCTCTAGTCATCTTGCATCCTTCTTTCGAAAAGACAACCTGCACACTTGCATCATTCAACATACTTACAGAAATCAAGTTCTATGCTAAGCCTGGGATGTGCATAACCCCAGAGATCCCCTTCACTCATCCATTAAGGAATCAGATAGAGACTCTTCCACGACCAACAATCTTCAGATGAGAGTCATCACCCAGATACACCTTTCCACCATCGAACTCCTCATACTTGATAAACCAGTCTCGATGCGAGGTCATGTGGAATGATGCACCAGAGTCAATCAGCCACACATCATCAGATGCATGGGTTGCTAGGGCTGTGATGAAAGCATAACCATCATCTTGTGACTTGTCAGAATCTGAATCTGGGTTCTTCTTCTTCTTTTTCTTTTCCTCTTTGCATTCCTTTCAGAAATGCCCAGATTTACCACAGTTCCAATAGATAGCCTTAGACCTTCCAGGAGATTTGGATCTCCCATGGGATTTGGATCTCCCATGGGATTTGGATCTCCCATGGGATTTGGATTTGCCCTTCTCATCTTTCTTGTCCTTCTTTTTCCCTTTCTCCTTGGGTCTTCCACGAATCGCAAGAGCCTCTTTAGATGCCTCAGAAGACTTTCTCTGCATCTCTTCAGACAATAGCGAAGAAACCACTTCATCCATTTTGAATGTGGATGTGGTGCTTCCAATAGCCATGACAAGATAATCCCACGAGTCCAGCAGAGAACAAAGCAAGGTCATACAACGATCCTGCTCCTCGATCTTCACACCAACAAATGTCAATTGTGCAACAAACATGTTGAAAGCATTCATGTGTTCAGCAACAGATCATCCATCCTCCATTTGAAGAGAATATAACTTCTTTCTCAGAAAAAGTTTATTAACCAGGGATTTGGCTTGATACACATCTCCCAACTTCTTCCAAAGCAAGTTTGCAATAGCATCCTCATGGACATTTAACAGAACAGAATCAACAAGACAAAGTCTTATGAGACTCTTAGCCTTCCAATCCTTGAGATCCCAATCAGCTTGTGACATTGCAGCTGGTTTAGTTTTACTAATCATTTCCCAGAGGTCTCGGTCTACAAGCATGTCTTCCATCTTGAGCTTCCACAGCTTGAAATTAGTGCCATTGAATTTCTCCACATCTATCCTTCCAGATGTGCTTGCCATCTCCTTGCTGCAATAAGATTCAAAATGCTCTGCACAGACTCCCACTCAACTTAAAATCAGTTCAAAAAACCCCTACCTAACAACTAGGACCAAAGGTGATCAAGCTTTGATACCAACTGAAAGGAAGCTAGGTGTGCAGAAATCGCTTCCTACACTAATCTAATGAGGGGAGAGCTATACAAATTCAAATTAATCCTTATAATAACAACAACATAGAACATCTAAGAAAGATATTGTAGAAATACACATGAACTAGAAAGGAGACAAAAGAAGAGAGACAAATATATATGGTGGGGAAAACCCTTATCGGATGAAAAACCCCACACTCAGAAACCTGCACAATGTATTATCAAAACTGAATAAGGTTTACAATACACTTGCAATGCAAGCTTCAATGGTTTTCAACACTCATGTCTGGAGTTAATCTGGCAGCATAATAGTAACTGTAAAACTTGTAATACATCTCCTCCTCCAAGCACATGTTTATATAGAATTTACAAGGCAGAATTGGTCCTATCTTGAGATGGGCATCCAACTTGGCCTCATGGACCAAAACCCACGCCTAAGAACACTTGGTCAACATTGTAGAATGTGCCTTACATTTGTCGACAACTCCCATCCCAAAGAGGTTGCGTATTTCCAAAATGGGCTATTACAGATGCTCTTACGACACTTACGACCATCATAGAATCTATCATAGCGGTTACAACTTATAGCTATAAGAGAATCTATCATACACAGGCCATAAATAGCATATTCTCTTACAACATGTCATAGTCCACCTTGGGATGCTCAAATATGTCTTTTTTCAAAGATGCTTCATGACACATGTCTTCACTTGTCTTATAACCTTCTATTTCTGACTCTTACATGTCATAACTTTGTCATAGGAATCCGTCATAACCGTTTCGATCAAGATTCCCTTACACAACATCCAAGATGCTGACACATGGAAAAATTCTCCTACCACTAAGTGGGATGGCTATCTCCTCATGTGAGGACAAAATTACAAGTTGTCATCTTCCATGTAGGATGACACATCACCGTGCCACATCCCACAACATGACAATATAGAATTTACAATTTATTTACAACATAGGCAATGAATTAATAAATATAAACATAAATAATGCAAGGAATTACCAAGGTTGAGACACCTTAATTCCCAACACTTCCAACTCCTTTGGCTATGGATTTGGCCATTGATGTAATTACTGACAAAGCTCCCTAAATGGTTAACATCTCTTTCCTTAGTAATGTAGTTTTTCTTGTTAGACAAGGGTCCCTCCTAGAGCCAATTGTCCTCCCAGAACCTAATTTTGTCTCCCTTACCCAGCTTCCATTTGATGCCTTGAGACAGTGTGCATCTAGTTTTGATCATTTTGTTCCAGATAATAGAGCCTTTAGGAAGGCTCTCCCTATCAATAAACCCTAACTTTTCCCCATTTTTTAGGTATTTGGCTTTCATAATCTGCACCCAGTCTTTTTCCTCCTTAAGGAAGGTCCACCCAATCTTGGCCAATAAGTCTTTATTCATCACCTGAATTCTTCTGATTCCCAATACCCCTTGCAATTTGGGCTGCCAAACTTTATCCCACCCAACCAACAAGACCCTCTTTTTTTCCTCAACCCCAGTCTAGAGGAAGGTTTTCTGAATCTTCTCCAATTTTTTCACCATGTATTTGGGCATTTTAAAGAGGGAGATAAAATAAGTGGGGATACCTTGCAGGGAGGCCTTGAAGAGTTGATGTTTGCCCACTTGACTAAGAAGTTTACCTTTCCATCCCTCCATCTTTTAGATTCTTTCTAGAACAATGTTCCAATAAGCTGGGGTCACTTCCTTGACTGTGAGGGGCAGACCCAGGTAGGTAGCTAGGAGATTGGCCTTATTGCATTCTAAGATGTTTCTCACCGTATCTTGTAGCTCCAAGTCAGTATTGAAAAAGAACACATTACTCTTTTCATAAATGATGGACTGGCCAGAAACTTCCACATAGGTGTTCAACAGATTTTTCTATCTTTTGGCCTCCACCACCGAAGCTGCCCTGAAGAGCATAGTATCATCAACAAATTGTTGGATAACTGACGGTCCCTTGGTGGACACAGCTCTGACACCCCTGAGGTTACGATTATCCAGGTGGGAAAGGATGTTTCTACCCAAGACCTCTGCCATAATGATAAAAAGGTAGGGTGAAAGGGGATCTCCTTGTTTGATACACCTTCCAACATCAAAGAACCCCTGAGGAGTGCCATTGACCAGGACCAAGTACTTGATAGTGGTAACACATTCCCTTATCAAGGTAATCATTCTGTGTTGAAACCTGAACTTCTTAAGGACCTTAAACAGGAAATCCCAGGAGATTATGTCATAGGCTTTAGATATATCCAATTTGAGAGCCATGCTCAAAATGTTACTTATGTCCATTGAGTGAATGATCTCATGAGTGGATATTGCTGCATCCATAATTTGTCTACCTAGGACAAAGCCTTTCTAGCAATTAGATATAAGGTTGTCCAGTAGTGGTTGGAGCCTGAGGACCAGAGTCTTCGTGATAATCATATAAATGGTGCTACATAGGCTAATAGGGCAGAAATCAGCCATGGACTCCGTGATGCCCTTCTTGGGGATAAGCACAATGAAAGTGACATTGATTTGCTTAAGGATTTTGCTAGTCCTAAAAAAGTCCTTGACAATAATAGTGACATCATAACCCACAATCTCCCAGAAATCTTGGGAAAAGGCTGGGGAAACCTATTTGGACCCAGAGCTTTGAAGGCCCCAATAGAGAACACAACTGCCCTAACTTCCTCCTCAGTAATAGGCTTCAACAATCTACAGTTGTCTTCCTCTGAGAGGATAGAGGGAATTTTGTACAAAAGTTTGTCTTCCCTACCTTTGTTAGGATTGTTTTAGTGCTCCACTAGAAAGTTTCTAAAGTAGTTGGAGGCTAGGCTTCCCACTTCCTTGTCTTCAAAAATTTCCCTGTTGTTTTCATCCAGCAACTTGGTGATTCTATTTCTCTTTCTATGCTTCGTGGATGACTGATGGCAGAAAGTACTATTCCTATCTCCTTCCTTCAGTCATTAAACTCTAGACTTTTGTTTCCAGAAGATCTCTTCTTTACTAATAATATCCTTAAGGTTTTTGAGTAGAGACTAGATTCCATGTTGAAAGTATCCTCACTTGCATCTCCCTTGGCCATGTTGTCTTGGACTTCCATTAAGCTGTCAGTAATGTGATTTTTCTGGTTCATCACATTCCCAAAGCAGAATCTGGTCCATCCTTTAACTTTGTGCTTGACATGGGTAAGTTTTTGGGTGAGTCTGAATATAGGAGATCCATGCACCGGATACTCCACCAGTTAGTAATGCAGTCCCTAAAATCTGGGTGGGAGGCCCACATAATTTCATATTTGAATGGGAAAAGCCCCTTAGGAGCACCATCAGTCTAGGAAAGGAGGAGGGCATTATGGTTAGAGATAGTGCGAGGTAGGGCAGTAAGAATAGAATTTTGCACCATGTCCCAATTAGAAGAGACAAGCATTCTATCCAGCTTCACCTAAATCAGCTAGTCTCCTCTTCTTCTATTGGTCCAAGAATAGAGTTGATTATTGACCTATATATCCATAAGCCTTGTCTGATTGAGGAAGTCTGCCAGGTCCACCATGCTATCTGAGTAGTCCGTGATGCCCAAATTTTTTTGAGGAGAAAAGAGGGGTGTTGAAATCTCCCCCATCATCCACATAGTCCTTCTCTCAGCATTAAGTTTAGGGATTAAGCCATCCAAAAGGTCCTTTCTGGCGTTCCTAGTGTTGGGGGCATAGATATTGATCAACTTTCATGTTTTCTTATTCACAATGCATTTTATTTCCAAACTATTTTTGTTATACGAGCAGTAACAACCTGAGATGTTATATTTGTTCCATATAGTAACAAGGCCCCCAAACGCCCCAGTAGAAGGGTTGATAATGTAGTTAGCCATAGGATATATATTATTAGCTATCTTTTTAAAGTTATCTTAAGACATCTTAACTTCTTGGAGAAGGATGATATCCACCTTGTCAAAAATATAGTTCTTAACCATGAACTACATTTTTGAGGACTGTTTAGCCTCCTCACATTCCATGAGAGGACCCTCATTTACGTAGTCTTCTGGAGATAGCCTCCAGTGTGCTTTGTCTCCCAATGGCTATTTTCTTAGTTGCTTCTTTGTTTATGGTTTCTCTCTAGGGCAATCTACCCACCTTTCCCTCTGTTCCCACATCAACTGACTTCTTGTGATGATCTTTCCCTTTTTTTTGGTGTTATCCACCCATCTTGGTTACTAGGACCAGCCCTAGGAGATAAAACCTTGGTGGGTGATAGAATAAATTTCTTTGTGCTTACCTGCACTGTTGTTTGTCCTCCTTTAGACACCTTAGTATCTGAACCTGTTGTCTGTCCTCCTTTAGGCACCTTAGTACCTAAACCAGCATTCTTAGGCTTGGGAGTCTTCTCATTGGGGGTTAGGATCTCCCCATCTTCTATCTCAACCGAACCCATTGAAGTGCCCCTCTGTTGAGTCGGCTGTTCATCTTCAGGATCCCTCTGAATCTGAGGAAAAGGGAGTGGTGAGGCCTTAGTGGTTGATATTGGTTGATTAGCTTCAGGGTCTCCCTATGTTTGGGCCTTTTCCAGTCGCTTTGTCATGAGAGGGGACTTGATGATATCAAGCAAGTCATCTTTGAAGGGGTATTCCTCCACAATATTCTCCTCCTCAGAGACCTTTTTATCTTTTTCCTTCCTTAGGTTTTTACATTCATTGATTAGGTGCCCTTTTTGGAGCACTTTTGGCAAAAAGTGGTAGCATTCTCATACACTAGGTGTTGCTCCCAGCTACCATATTTAGACTTTAAGTTAACGGTATTAGGTAGAGATTTATGGATATCTACACTAACACAGAATCTAGCAAAAAAAACCTAGTTTTATACTTAGTGATGTCATCTAGGGTAATGAAATGTCTAAAAGAGTTCCCTATCCATGTGAATATCTCCTCATCCCAGAACTCTAGAGGAAGTCTAGGAAGCCTAACCCAGACCGGGGCTGACCTATTGAGTTCCATAGCCGCATCAAACCCTGGTTTCCAGCGCTAAAGTTGCTACCAAGTCCTCTCCGGTAGTGAACTTAAAAAGAAAGAGGCCACATGTCATGGCACTTGTAACCATGCTTCCTTTGAGGTGCCATCTCGAGGCCACCCATCGCCGAACCATGTCGATGTTGGGCCTTAAGGCTTGGAACTTACCTACTAAAGATAATTACAAGGCTGAGGTTAATTTATCCATCATCAGATATGGGATCTAGAAGTCTGTTCCATTCATAGACTCTGACTGCACTGGGACAACAGAATCTTTGACTAACCTACTAGTCTCCCCTAGTAGTGCCTATTTCCAAGCCTTGGGATCTAACCTCAAGGCTGGAGATTTGTGCTCCTGAGTACTGATCGAGGTAGTACAAACATCAGCAGGTTCCACCTGAGGGCCCAGAGGGGGGGCACGACCCCCTAGGGCTGACAACTACCATGACCAAAGCAGGTTCAAATAGTGTTCAAGCAGGAAAGTTGCAGAGTGGGAAAGGCAAAGGAGTTGAGTGTCCGGAGTAAATGACATTTACATGTTACTAGCTCATTCCTCGGTCAAAGGATTTGAAGACAACATGGTTGCAGTAATGCCTACTTGCGTTGACTCATGAAGATGAGGAGTCTCCATATTCAACATCTAAAAATAGAGTTCAAGGTTATTCAATCAAAATAGATACATAAAATTATTTAAATGCATAATGACTATAAATGGTTAAATTTACCTCCGTAAAAGTGGTTTTACGTGCAGGGGACCAAGGAAACCATGGAGGTGCTGGTGAAGCTCCCTGTTGAAATTATCAAATTGTCACTAAATAATATTACCATTGATATATGTACTATATTTACGTTCATGTGATAAATTACATACCTAATGACTTGATGTCCTCTCATAACCCACCAATGGATGGCTAACAGAGGTAGGATGAAGACTCTGAACCTGGAATTTCATTGCGTAGACAATTACATACATTAATTTTGACTTATAATAAAGATAGTCATATAAAATTAATTACAAATTTTAAATAAGAATATATTAAATCAAGATAAAACTTGTAAAAAATTACCTGGGAGTCAATACCAAATGTATGTTGTAAGACATCATATGTGAGAACAAGATCATCCAATATGGATGTGTCCATCATTGGATGTTGCCCCTGTGTCGCAACATCTTGCGGAGAGTCCTGCTATGAATCCTGCATCCCATAATCACATAGGTTCCCACATGAACTGCACAGATGTAGGGACAAATGATACCTATTGCTCTCACCCTCATCAGCTTGGGTGAGATCATCATCATGCTCTACTAGAGACTACGTGAGAGCACTCAATGAATGTAGTGTCTCCACCTCAACACTCTCCTTCAAAGTCGAAGGGAGTGACACATGTGTTGGCCTCATTAGGGGTCTAGCTATAGGGTTTTGGTCTTGCTGCACAACCCCCTCTCTATCTTGGGTAGAGCCACCACCTCTGACCTGGAACTCTCGAATGTCAAAATAATTAGGAATATTCTTGAGGATGAACTCACAATGGAATTTCCTCAAGAAATATTGTGGCACCTCATTGTTGTTTCATGGGCGTTCATCAAACACCATGTACCATCTATTTCAAAAGTTTTGGGATATATCTTCACTCATACACCAATGAATAAGAAAGCGTTTGCAAGTCTCTTCTAATCTTTGGTCAGTCTTAGGATTGATAAAGTGTGAACATAATGCAGATTTTGTAATTTTTTCATCCTTCACTTGTTCATAAGACAATTTGTTGGCATAGTACTGCCGACACCTCTCCCTATAGTCATAAAATTCAGTGATTTGGTTTCTCACTGATTCGGTGTGAGAAATAATCACCTCTAGTGACTTTGCAAGCACTCTCCTACGATCAGTGCTTGCACTTAGATCATTTAACATTCCAATTAGGGTTTGAAGATGTTTTTTATTTTCTTCTATTTACCCTAAATAGTTTTTTGGTGTATCTCTTTCATGGTGAGGAAGTGAAGGTGGGTGGTTTTGAGGGTTTTCAGGGTTGTTTTGACTCTCCTCAGCTGAATTTGTGTTTTGTCCTACCTCATTGACTGTAAATTCAATATAAAAAACTAATCAAACATTGCAAAAGTCAAAAATTCTATTCAAACTCATAAAAATTAATCAAACCCTACCTTTTTCGGTTGCTAGATCCTCTACACTTTCTTCACGATGTCTTTGAGAGCGGGTTTGGCAAGGTGGCATCATGAAGACGTTGATCTCTCTTATCACTTGCTTGATTTGCCCTTCCTTTAATGTGCTTGCACTATTTGACTAGTTTTTTCCTTGCCAAATTGTAGTTTTGGTCGGGTATGAAGGAAATGTGTTTTTTTTGTTTTATGCAGACAATAATGCGAGCACGCTATAGTTTGCATGGGACCAAAAAGTCATGTGGTGACTTTTTGGTGGACCACAACTCCATGCATACACCCATATGGATGGCTTAGATGAGGGTTTATTTATAGAGGCTTGATATGATGGATGAAGGGAGAGGTTGAATCAATGGTGGAGATTTGTTGAGACAACATTAGGGCTTAGATAAGGATTTCTAGGACTTCTTTATGTGAATGACCAAGATTAAAAGATGTTTTTGAAATGGATGGATATGTTGGTATTAATTTCTCCCACCACCAAACGTCAACAAATATCAGTCAGTCATTAATGACAGAAGCTTCTCACCTGCTCCCATCGACCAACAATTCTTCCATGTGCATTGAATGTTCATGCATGTGTTTTGAATTCTAGAAAGATCTAAAGACCTCTATAAATAGAGGCATTGTGTAATGGTTTATCTATCAAGCAATAGAAATTGCTTTGATCACCAAGCAATGGATTGTTGAATGCTGTAGCATTCGTATTCTAGATGTTTGGATAATTTATGTGTATTTGATATTTTGTGTTTGTGCATATTTTGCACCATCAACATGATAGGACTAAATGTAGTTTGACTTTTGTGCAAGTGGATGAGGACAAAATAGGAAATAATTAATTGAATTAATTAATTATTGGAGAGGGGTCATGTGTGAGGATAAAAATTAATTAAATAAATCCTATTTATTTAATTAATTTGGCTAAGAAGATAAATGGATAAATTAATTAAATAAATATTCAATTTATTTAATTAATTTGGAATAGAGGATTAAATGGATTAAATTAATTAAATAAATATAATTTATTTAATTAATTTAGGAAAAGGATAGTCCTAGGGCAAAGGATGTCGCAAAGTGTCGTAAGATGATGTCGACAAAGGGATTAGATGTCATAAGTGGGATTAGGTGTTGAAAGTGATACAAGGCGATGTCTAGGTGATGGATAATTTCAGGTGTCTACATTTTACTCCTCTTTGAGATGGTGTTGCGACCAAGGGAAGTAACATTGTTTCAAATAAGTTTAAAACATAGTGTTGGGTTAGAAAGGGATACCTCAGCCACTTAAAGATGAGTGATGAGGAGGAACGATGGAGGGATGTATGCCCCCTTGAGAGGATAGACGGGTTAGAAGAACACATGTATGCTCTCTAAATGGATGAAACAAATTGGTTAAGGAGATGGAAAAAAGAGAAGGGATGGATGAAAGGGATGAATAATATGTTATATTGCATCGGGTGAGCAATCATATAGTTTGATATATAGCACTAGACATTATGCACCAAGGTATAAAGACTAGGGTGACGATGTGTCTCGTGTGTAAAAGAATGACTCAAAAAGATAAAGGTCACAAGCAAACATATGCCGTTGGACACCATGATGTCGTAGTGATGATATGTTGCAAGGACTGATACAAATGCAAGATAAAATGATAACATGCACAAACAAGCATGCACAAATGATAAAAAAAAAAGATAACCAAGGTTGTTGTCCCTATCAAGCTAAAAGCTAATGATTGATGGATTGATTGGATGATTGGCTAGTGTTGTTGGCTATGTGAACAACACTGGTATGGATGGATGAATTTCTATACTTAAGATAGCCTTATGTTCCTTTCTTAAGCAAGAATTGATTGATTGGATTAGGTTTGTAGCAAGGCGAGGAACAAAATTGTTGGATGCTTTTGGGATAATTGGATTGGATTGCTTGGCTAGATTGGTGTGGATTAAGGATGGCTTACATTTGGATTTATTACTTGGGTTATTTGGATTTTTTTTTATGTTTTTTGGTAGGTTTTTGGATTTTTTTTTAAATTTTTTGGAGTTATGGGAAGGTTGCATTGAATTGCATTCGGATAGCCTTTTGCTAGATACAAATGACAATGGAAAACTAGGTCTAAAGGTAATGATGGAGGAAGGACAGGATGGATAGATAACAAGAGTGGTGATAATGGATGGAATGGATGGAAGATGTATAATAGATGGATGGAGGGGTTTAGGGTGGATCTCCAAAGACTATGTTGCATAGGAATAGCATGCCCCACTCTAGATAGTTTTGAAATGGATGGATATGATTAAAAGGTAGTTTTACTTTTGTGCAAGTGGATGAGGACAAAATAGGAACTAATTAATTAAATTCATTAATTATTGGTGAGGGGTCATGTGTGAGGATAATAAATTGGATAACTAGATAAATTCATTAAATAAATATGATTTATTTAATTTATTTGGGATAGAGGATTAAATGGATTAAATTAGTTAAATAAATATAATTTATTTAATTAATTTGGGGAAAAGGATAGTCCTAGGACAAAGGATGTCGCAAAGTGTCGCAAGATAATGTCAACAAAGGGATCAGATGTCGTAAGTGGGATTAGGTGTCGAAAGCGATACAAGGTGATGTCTAGGTGATGGACAATTTCAAGTGTCTGAAATGAGTAAGATAAATAAAGTATGAGTTGGAGTCTTGAATGGGCATGTATAAAAAAAGAGTAATCTAAATAAAGTATAATTTGAACAGTTAAATAGGACATTCCAAATGGTGTGACATATTGAATTGTTGATTATAAATAATGGCCTAAATAGTTTTATATGATCAATCGTTTAAAATTTTAGACAACAATCCTACCCTTTGTAGCTAAATAAATTTGAAAATAAAAACTTAGCATTCATTACATAACACTAGATTTGACTTGAACAAGTTGTGAGAAGTGGTTTGCATGGTATGAAATGTAATGTAAGTCTCATTCGCTTATAAATACCATGTTGAGGATGAGTGCATGCATTCAACCCACTAAATTTTTTTATAATGGATAAGATACCAACAAAAGCAAAGCTCTCTATCAATTCATTGTGATATATGGCAAGAAGAAAAGAAAGAGAGACTTCCAAACAAATGCAAATGCCCCAATTGTCAAATAGTTAATTTTAAGAAAAGTTACATTCAAAGAAATCTTTCTAATTTATTATAGTTATAAAGAGAAAAAGTATCAAAATAAAAATAAAACTGGTATAGGTTGAATTGTTGAATAGAACATGTCAAAATAACATATTAAAAATTATAATAATAGCATAAATTATTTTTGACAACCAAATAATGACTAAAATTTAAAAGTTACAAAAAATATAATTTAATTAGTGTAAAAGCGGAAAATAAGCGTTCTTAAACTTTAAAAATGTTTGTAAATGAGTGCTTCAGGATTATACTGTGTGTAAGTTTTCTCTCAACGTTTCAGATCACACTCCATGATCCATCATCAGGAGAAAAAATAAGAGAGCAAGAGAGGAGAATTAAAAATGAAAATTTGTAGATCAAGCAGGTTAAAAAAGGAGAGGAGGGGGAAAAAAGGTGGCACGGGGATCAATAGACCCCAATAAAAGATCAAGCAGGTTAAAAAAGGAGAGAAGGGGGAAAAAAGGTGGCACGGGGATCAATAGACCCCAATAAAAGAGCTAAACAATTGAGAGAAAGAAAACAATAGAAAATAGTCATCAAGCAAGTGCCAAAAAAACAAAAACAATGGAAAAAATTACAACTTCTAAGTAAGACTATACAAGGAAAAGAGCTAGAACATAACAATAAAAATAAGACAAGAAAATAAATATGTAAGAAGGAATAAACAAAGAATAACAAATATTATACATATCTACAAATATAGTAAGAAAACAAATGACAAAGAACTAAACAAAAATGTAAAAAGACTGGTATAAAACTATGACAAAGAATGAACCAATACTAACAAACGTGCCTACATAAAAAAACATATGGATATGTGTGTAGATATAAGCGTATATCTATACAAATACATATGTAGGGAGGTATAAGTAAATATAAAGCTATACATAGGCGCCTCTAGAAAGATATCTCTCAACCTACTTTAGATATATTTTTTTAAATATAAATATAGTGGTATTTACTTATAAACAAATATCTAAACCAATACTAAAAATATACACAAACTACAACTAACCCAAAGGAAAACTTGTCTTACACATTAGTAATAAAATACATGCATATGTAAGTATATACATATATCAACATATACTAAAATGGTGCTTCGTAAAGACCACAAAGCAGAGAAAATAAAAACAATGGCGGCACGCGTTATTGCGTTTTACTGCGGATTTTATAATTTGGCCCACAGCTTTTCCAGTGGGCAAAACCAAAACCCAAAATGGGGCGCTGGGTAAGCAGAAAACCAACTGTGAAATAGGAGTCAATGGTTTTTATCACGCCCATAAAAACACACTCGATGCCATAATCCTATCACTTAACGGCAAAGGTTGAAACATATTTCGAAGGTGTTTGTGATTTGTTTACCGCATTTAACAGAAGCAGCAATGGCAGACAGAGGTGATGAACAGCAGAGGACTGATAAGCCCGCCACTGTCTCTGCACATCTCATCCTTCTCAATCCAACAGATAAGTCCGTTTCTTTGAACGATTTTATCTTGGGAGGATCTCAGATTTCTAGTAAACTTGTAAAAACGCTCGTGGAAAAGTTTAGAGAGCCGAGGAATGTGTTCCATGCGGCCATTGAGGAGGGATTCTTCTCTGCTTGACTTACTGGCAAAACATATTCTGTAATTTCAGTTGTATAACAAGCGTTCAACGTAATGTGTGTACAGATATAACACAGGGTGCAGATGTAAACCCTGTTCAACGTCTGTACATTTTTATCTGATATAATTATAATTAATCCCAATTTAGTTATCTACTCTGTTGCTTAAAAGGTTTGAGCGTCTATGACCACACGCTAGTCTACTCAATTTATCAGTTTTGCCAATTGGGTATCATAAATTCTAGACAACCGTGCATTTTTTTTAAAGTAGTTGTAAATTTTTAAGCACAGGTATTTCAAAATTTTGATCTCTTATCACATGAGTATTGTTCAAATTGATTTGGTAGAAAAATTGTGATATAATAAGAGATAAAAAGTATGGCCAAATGCAAAGTCTGTGTTAATCTTATGTAGAGATTTGCATATATTTTCTTATGTAGAGATCTGCATATATTTTACCATGGTTAAGTAGTATGTTGTTAATTTGGAGGTGTGATGTTTTTTCCTTAAGATCTTTTCTTTTGGGGGATGATAGGGCATGGAAGAAGTGTCCTACAATATGATTGCATAAAAACACTAGTTAATAAGTCATCTAAAGACATGTGTATACAATTATTAAGTGAAAATGTCATTTCTATATGTTTGTTGTAAGGATTTTGAATTGCTTAAAAGCAGTCCTTTCATAAATGTGGATAAGTTTAATTTTTTATTTTCTACTTTACCTTATGGATGTCAAATATTGTATATATCATAGGAGGACTTGGGTTAGTAATACTTTTCTCTATAGTTGTAAATGTAGAATAGTAATTTAATCAAGTAGAAAATTGTAGAAGGCTTGGAATATATGGGAGGATCTATAATCAAACATATTTATAAGAGAGAAATGTAATGATAAAACACAAGGCTATATAACATACAATTTTGGTAAATGCATTTGTGTTCAGATGCAATTCAAGTGGGTAGTAACATTGTTTAGGGAATACAAAGTCAATGGGTAAAGAGTATTTGAGGAATTCAATAGTCTACTTTTGCATGCTTATGAGTAAAATACACAATTCTCTAATTCTGACCAAGAAGTTGCAACCTATATACACTCTCTGGACTTGCTCTCTTATTTTCAAAGCAATGTTATGGCATAAAAAAGTTAGCTCATTTAAAGAAAGAAGAGGTAGATGGGAACAATGGATGCTCTTTATGTCAATTCAAAATAAAAGAAATTGCATTTCTAGTTGAAATACATGTTTTTAACTATTTGGCTCAACATTTTCATATTTTTTAAAATAAGAGACAAATTATGTGGGCTAATAACACAATGTATTTGTTTAGTGTGAAAAAGGGGGAAAATGATTAAAAGGGTTGAATCCTCCTTTCACTACAAACATTCAAGGACATATCAACCAAGTTGAGTCACACTTTTACAAGAGGATTCACCTACAGGTTAGGTTGTCACTTGGAATGATGTGGAAATTCAGAAATTGTCAATTAATGTATTAATTTAATGCTCAAATACTTTTAAAACCCTAATTATGCAAAATAGTAGGTAAAATGATGAATTGTGACAAATGCTTGTAGACTAAGGTAGTAGGCAACTATTAGTTACTGACTATTTTTCAAAGTTGGGGATGCAGAATACTCAAGGACACTGGCATTAGCGCCCCTGTCCAAGGTGGTGTTTTCTTCGTTGAATCCTGATCTCCTTCGGACACTAATAATCACTATACTTTTTGTTTCTATCCCGGGAGATGCGGAGGACACTGACACTCGAGCCCGAGTCTAAGGTTGGGTGTTCTTCAGGATGTCAGAGCCTCTTTAGATGCTGATAGTTACTGTCCAAATGATTTCTATGTTTTCAACCTCGGAGGACACTAGCATTGGCACCCGAGTCCAAGCAGTGCTTTTCTTCAAAAATCTGGAATCTGTACACTGTGTTACTGTTCCTTGCAACTCCAGTCTGTTTAGATGTGACAACTATAACCTGCAATCACAAGGAGTGTGGTTGGGGGTTGTAGTGTTTAGAGGCTTGCCTTAGTTAAGCCTCAGAAAGACATTCAAGTCTTCCAAACATCGTTGTCAGATAAAGAGTGTGTATCCCTACATGATAGAGGCAAAACAAATTGATAAATGATTCAAACACAAATAGATATCACCTCAGAGGTGTAGATCTCACATAGATGAAGGTTCTTCAACACATGAGAAGATGAAGCTAAATCTGCAATCACAAACACAATGACAATGCTTTGCTCTGCAACAATGAATATCTTGAATGCTCTAAGATCATAAGTTTGCAAAAAGTTCACAATCATCTTCTAGTAAGCTTACAGTTTGTAAATGAAACCCTAAACATGCTTATATATGCAACTAAACACATTCCTATTAAGAATTTTGTAATTCAAACTTAAGATGTCACCATGGGACCTAATTAACGGTCACAAAATTGACATTCAAATTTGGAACCTACTTGAAATAGGACAGGACAAGGGTGCTAGCGTCCGTGTCCACAGATTCTTTTTCAAGGCAGGGCTAAGTGCCTCAATGTCCTTCATGCCCCATGTGACATGGGTTTCAGGTCATTTTCTTCCGGGAGTCAGAATGAACATGTATGATGCCAAACAAGGGACTCAGGAGTTAAACCTAGGAGGGAAAAAGTCCAGGGAGACATTTTCTGACATAACATTTAGTCGCCACTTTAATGTATGTATAAATGCAAGGTCCATACATACATTAAAGTACGGTCAAAACACAACAAACACGCTAGGCACTTGAAGCTAATGTATACACAAAGATTGAGGAACTATTTCTAGCCCCCAATCTCAGGTAGACATTAGAGAAATCACGCCATAGACATGCAAAACACATCGAAGACAGTAACAGGCACGTAAAACATAGAGAAGACAGTTACAGTGACACAAAATATGGAGAAGACAGTATTGAAGACATACAAAACACAATGAATACAGTGAATGCAATGATTATTTCATTTTCATTTTCATATATATGAATGCAAATGCAAGAACAAGGAAAGTAAATACACCACCCAAAATGCAGGAGGGACCCATCGCAATACATCTTTAGATTGCATATGAGGCAACGAACACACAATACAAATCTCAGAGTGTAGGAGGGACTCATCACCACATGTCTTTAGACTACACTCGAGAACAAACATGCCATACAAATCTTTCTTAACATTTTAATTTATAATATATATACTTTTAATTGACTTGTTGCTATTTAATAATTTGAAAAGAAAATTTTAGGCGACATATTAGATCATAATGCTTATTCATTCTATTTAAACATCATCCACTTCAATGGTTAAACAGTTAATAGTAATTTTACACTTCATTTATAATAAAAAGTGGTAAATATCTGTCCTATTTTTATTGGTCAAAATTGAACTTTGACTATTGAAGTGGATGATATTTAAAAATAACCATGTTTATCCACTGCCTATAAAAAGGCGCTTCACAAAGATGACAAGGATACAAGACACAAAGATGACAAGGATACAAGACAAAAACAATGGCCGCTCGTGTTTTTGCCTTTTACTGTGGATTTTATAATTTGGCCCACATATTTTCCAGTGGGCAAGACCAAAACCAAAAACGGGGCGCTGGGTAAGTATAGAACCAACTTTGAAATTGGAGTCCATGGTTTTTATCACGCCCATAAAAACACATTCAATGCCATAATCCTATCGCTTAACGGCAAAGGTTGAAACATATTTCCAAGGTGTTTGTGATTTGTTTACGGCATTTAACAGAAGCAGCAATGACAGACAGAGGTGATGAGAAGCAGAGGACTGATAAGCCCGCCACTGTCTCTGCACATCTCATCCTTCTCAATCCAACAGATAAGTCCATTTCCTGGAACGATTTTATCTTGGGAGGATCTCAGATTTCTAATAAACTTGTAAAAACGCTCGTGGAAAAGTTTAGAGAGCCGAGGAATGTGTTCCATGCGGCCATTGAGGAGGGATTCTTCTCTGCTTGACTTACTGGCAAAACATATTTTATGTAATTTCAGTTGTATAACAAGCGTTCAACGTATTATGTGTACAGATGTAACACGGTGCAGATGTAAACCCTGTTCAACATCTGCACATTTTTATCTGACATGATTATAATTAATCCCAATTTAGTTATCTACTCTGTTTCTTAAAATGTTTGGGCGTCTATGGCCACAGGCTAGTCTACTCAATTTTTCAGTTTTGCCAATTGGGTTATCATAAATTCTAGACAACCGTGCATTTTTTTTTTTGTAGTAAATTTTTAAGCAAAGGTATTTCAAAATTTTGATCTCTTATCATATGAGTATTGTTCAATTTGATTTAATAGAAAAATTGTGATATAATAAGAGATAAAAAGAATGGCCAAAGGCAAAGTCTGTTACTTAATCTTATGTAGAGATTTGCATATATTTTACCATGGTTAAGTACTGTGTTGTTAATTTGGAGGTCGGATAGTTGTTTTCCTAAATATTATGTTTGTTTGTTTGTTTGTTTGTTTGTTTTGGGTGGGAATATTACATGGAAGAAGTGTGTTGAAATGAATTTACATAAAACACTAGTTACAAGTCATCTAAAAAACGTGTATACAATTATCAAAATGAAAATGGCATTTCTCTATGTTTGTTGCAATGATTTTGAGTTGCTTAAAGCACTTTACTTAAACATCATCTACTTCAATTATTAAACAGTTAACAGTAATTTTGCACCTCATCTACAACAAAAAGTGGTAAATATTTGTCCTATTTTTATTGGCCAAAATTAACTTTTGACAGTTGAAGTGGATGATGTTTAAGAATAACCTACTTAAAACTGTCCTTTCATAAATGTGGATAAGTTTATTTTTTTATTTTCCACTTTTACCAATGTTCTTTTTAGATGTCAAATATTATATATATATATATCATTGAGAACTTGTACTAGTAATACTTTGCTTTATAGTTATTGTAAATGAAGGATTAGTAATTTAATCAAGTAGAAAAATTGTAGAAAATTGTAGAAGTCTTGGAAGAGATGAGAGAATCAATAATCAAACATAGTTATAAGAGAGAAATGTAATGATAAAACACAAAGCTATGTAACATAGCATTTTGGTAAATGCATTTGTGATCAGATGCAATTCAAGTGAGTAGTAACATTGTTTAGGTAACACATATTCAATGGGTGCAGAGTATTTTAAGAATCAAATAGTCTAGTTTTGCATTTTTATAAGTAAAATACATTCTTAATTCTGACCAAGAATTTGCAACCTCTATATACTCTACTACAGACTTGTTCTCTTATTTTCAAAGCAAACTGTCCACATTTTCAACACCGACTAGCTCCAAACTGCTTTCTACCAGTGTCCAGTTTCATTTGTTATTACTTGCATAGTTAAACGGTGCAGCACAGGAAGAGTGTGGATTACTTAAGCAAACCTCATTGTATTGAAACCACTAGTAATAGGGAGGTAAGATTCCCTCAAAATGACTTTCCTCCAACAGGAAACAATCCATTCAAGAAACTGTGTACCCCAAAATTAGTAATTATGCCAATGAGTGTATTCTTTACCTAACCTCTTTTTAAACATCGCTTGCCAATGATTCAAAACAGTTCAAAAATTCTATGAATTGGTTCAACAACCAAAGTCTAAAACAATGGAGGAACTACACAATTATTAAGGAGGAAAATCTTCATAATGGTAATCAACTGCTATTCAAGATCTGTACTAGCAATAAAAAAAGTTACCAGCCATGTCAAGCCTGTGCCTGTGATAGAAGAGTACCATTTCCTGACATGGTTTTGTCTCATCTCAATAAAAAAGTATTACTTTCCTACTATACAAAAATGTTTGTTGCATCTGCCAGTCGCTGGTACATGAAAACCCCCTATCCTGCTTTAACCCACGAGCCCATTTTGTATGGTATTATAAATCAGTGTGCAGGTAACTAAATTTATCACAAACATCTCTTTCATAAGCTTGTTTGCTTCTTCAGATCTAACAAACTTGGAAAAATATGTATGATAACTCCAAAGACTTGCAGATGTAACATTTGATTGGCAACCGGTTTTCCTCATTCTACTCAAATCAAATCAGATTCCTCTAGCCTATTGACACATAAAAACCATCTATGAATTGTATGTAATAGTATTTAGAACATAACCCCAACCAACGTTCTTTGATTTAAGCATTTCAGTCATTTCAAGCTGCCCAGCTTTGTAGAGCTCCTTGACACAAAAATTCAAAAACCGATAATTTTTCTTCAACATGCCACTCAAAATGCAATTAGCCCTATTGTTCGACATTACCTTGCAAAGTTGTCTAACCAGTAAACTATAAATTTTTTAGTCCTTAGTTAAAAAAAACTTTCTTGGACAAGAATAGCAAACAAGACATCATATGTTTTTTGGTGGAGGGCTTTTACAACCAGTGCTTTTGAAGCCTTTCCTGGACATTTCAGAAATGCATAACATTTAACTAAAAGCAAGAAAGCAATCCAGATGCATTAGGCTTTTCTAGAATTTTGTGATTTAAGTTTTACAATATCATTGGATTTAATCAAGATTACAAGCACAATCTGATAAATTTGTGTGCACGAATAAAATGAATGCCATATTGACATCTTTTGTAATTTGCTAAAAACTTGCCTGAAAAAACACAAAGAAAAAAGAAAATGGAAAGCCTAGCTTGGATAAAGGTACTTCTATCTAATATCAGATGTTTAACAATGTCGAAGAAGACTGACCTACACAACTAGCATAGAGAGATACAAACTAGTGAAATTCAGGGCCACACGACCTTAAATGGTAGAACATAAGATGATGCACGATATTTCATGCTAGAAAAACTTTCTTTCAGAAAGAATAAATAAGAAACGTGAATAAAATATTGAGATATTGTAGGAGGGGGAAATCATAATTTAGGGTGACGATGAAAACATTCTATTATTAAGAATGATGAATGAATATAAACATTAATTTCAACTGAGTAAGAACATTAGCTTATGATTAAAAAATAAAGATTTATTAACAAATTTATTATAGATATTATAGTATGGAAACTATTCTAAAATATAAAAACTATTTTAAAATTTGAAACTATTTATTTAAATTAATAAGTAATATTCTCATTTTAATTATAGTTATCTGATACAAAATTAAATTACAATTTATCTTAATAATAAATGGAAAAATAGTCTTGTTAAAAAGGCCATCTTAATAATAATTTTTTTTTTTGGCTTTTTGAAGTTGTCTTTTGTGTTCATTGAAAATTGACAACAAGGCTTAAATTTGATGGTCGTATGGCCGTATTTATGTATTTTTGTCGTAAAATACAATCACTATTTTTAAAAAGACTGTATCATATGAAAGGAAAGATTTTGGACAAACTATATATATATATATAATTTTACTTCTACCTATATTAAGGTATGCCATCTTATTTTAAGGGCAACTTTGAATGGATAATTGTCATAAAATATTTGCTTGACAAGTAGGGTCAACCCTTAAATGTAAGCCCTAGTTGACAAATGTGTCTAAATGAAAAATGTAATTAAAATATGATCTTTATTTTTTTCCAAGTCATATTGTTCAATTGGTCAACATATGTTGTAAAGGCACATTTATAAACCTATATGCTAGGACATTCCATTTAATATCAATTTAGTGGAATACTATCTTCACTTAGTTAGCACCATGTCTTTATAATTCCTTTAGCTTTTGTTAAATATCTTATAACGATGACAGCTCAGTTAAATCATTCAAGGGCTCTGCAAGTCGTTCGAGGGCTCTTGATCCCCTCCATGAATTTCTTGCAGGGTTTCTCTTCAGTGATGATAATTGGTCCTCTTAGTTCTTCTTTTTTGCAATATTCATAAAATTTTCATTGTATGCTGTCTGAAACGGTAGATTTGTATTTTCTTAGCCTCATTTATCTCCTTTTAACTTTATTGTTTCCATATTAGGGTTTGTTTGTAACTAAGGGCTATTTTGAATTATTTTGAATTTAAATGCTTTAGTCTTCCCGCTAGTCTGGTTTATTGGGGTCTGAACCTTGGCACATGCGAATGGTCTCCTCTTAGTTACGAGTCCGGCCAAGGCATTTACTCCTCGACCGAGAGTGCTAATGACCGAGGCTAAGGAAGGAGTTAAGTCCGCGGAAGGGGTTAATAATGATGGAGTTTTTGCAAGGAAATCATTCAAGGAGGCCCTGGACATCCAACATGCTGCCCCTCCACCCGAAGATGCGTGCTTCTTGGCGCATGAGGAGGGAGAAGAGGGTGGTGGAGGTTGCGGGAGCGGTGGTGGAGAGTCTTGAGTAGCGTTGGGCCCCCCAAGAGAGGGTAAGAGCCCTGCATTTCCTAGAAAATTGATCCTTAAACCTAATGTTGGAATGCAAAGTGCTGTGAATGCGGAGGAAGGTAGATTGAAAAATGTGGCCCTCTTCTTTGTTTGTTTGGATTTGGAAAAGCTGCCTGCTAGAAGATTTTTTGATAACTGGTTAAACTCTGTTTGGGAAAAAAACTGGGTGTGTATGTTTCTTTCTACAGAATGATTTCTAAAGGCATATTTGTTTTAATTCTCAAAAATCACTCTATGCAAAAGAAAATTCTAAACTGAGAAATTTGGAATGTGGGAAGATCTCTGTTCAAAGTATTTAAGTGGTGCCTTGAGGTTTAAATGCAAGATGTCAAATTCTGCTCTGTTCCCTGGTGGTTACTGGTTTGAAACCTTCCTGTTCAATTATAGGATTTCTTATCTAATTTGTTAGAGCCCCTGGGTAAAGTTTTAAAACTGGAAGATTCCAAAATTTCTCTGTCTCATTTGGATGCTAGGGTTTTGGTCTCTCTCAAACCAGGTGTGCTTATCCCTAAGGTTCTACAAGTGAATTTAGAGAATAAAATAGTTGAATGTGAGTTAGTCAGCCTAGGAGGGCTCAATTCCTATTTTCTTTGTAAATCTGATGGCCATCAAAGGCGGGACTGTCCAATATTGAAGGCAAGAATTGCTAATAATCACTTCAATCCTACTGAGCCTTCCACAAATGGCCTTGGCTTGGGAGGGGGCGAGTATAGATGTGTCTCGGTGGGTAAGGTAGAGGCTCCTGCTTGTTCTTTCCCCGAGCCTCCTCCATGCTCTCAACTTGTCCAGTCGGACCCTGGTCCTTTAGAAGGTGTGCTTAGAGAGGTTAGAAATAGCCTTGAAAAGCTGGGGCTGGAGGATATCCCCTCTGGTGTTGAAGAGGTTGAATCTGCTGACTTTGTGGGGTCGACTCCTTTTCTCTCCCCATTTGCTATTAAGAGCAGGATAGTTTTCAGATCCAGTAACTATGAGGAGATCAAGAATCCCATTCCAGAGGTTTTGCCTCTTGTTCATAGTGCATTGGAATTTGAGAGTGCTAACCCAGTGGCCCCTCTCTCATTTGAGGGGAAGGAAATTTGGGACTTAGTCCTAGAAGGTGTTAATGATCTTGTTGAGAAAAGTTTGGGTGTATTGGACTCTGTTGGAAACTTTGCTGCCTCTGTGCAGCCTAAATTTGATGGATTCTCTTCGGGGCTTACTCCCCCTAAAAAGAATGCACAGCAGCTTGCTCTCCTGAAAATTAGTAAGGATATGCTCTCGAAAAAAATGAATGATATTGTTCAGGAGATTGGGCTCCCTGTGCCTTTTGAGGTGCCAGGCCTGATGAAGGTTGATTTTGAGGGCCCCTTCAAGGTGGCTGATGAAGAAAGGGATGTTGTGGAGGAAGTAGAGGAAGCTGGGGTATGTCTAAAAGCAGAGGATGGTAGGAAAAAGAGGAAATATGTCAAGAGAAAATTGAGTGAGTGCAAAAGGGTGAAAGGAAGTAAGCTTCCTAAGTGTTTTGACAATATGGGAATTTCAAAGGAGGAGGCTCACTAGATGGGCTTAACATTGTTTGTACAATCTTTTAACCATGAAATGAATCAATTGGAATGTAAGGGGATTGGTATCCCCTGACAGGAAATATATATTTAGAGATTTTGTAAACAAGCATAAAAACATTAACTTCCTTTTGCTCTAGGAAGTAAAGGCTACCAAATTTCAATTAGAGAATGTACTAAGATTTATTTGGAAAGACTCTTCTAAAGTTCATACCTTGCATGATAAAGGAAAGGGAGGCTCGGCAATATTAATGAGTCCTAAGTGGGGACAGTTGATCTCCCAGTTCGGGTGTTCCCCTTGTAATAGGGCAGTTTGGGTAAGTTTTGATTACAATGGAGAGATGTTTGGTATATGTTCTCTCTATGCTTCTAGTGATTATAGAGAGAGAGGGGAGCTTTGGGAGTGGCTTTCCTCTCACCTCCCTAAGGTCCCATGGATATTAGTAGGGGACTTCAACATGGTTGAGAGCAGAGAAGATAAAGTTGGAGGCATTAGGGCAGAGTGGAAAGGCAATGAAAAATTCTTTTGGCTCAGTCTAAAAAAATCCCTTAAATTGATAGACCCCTTGGAAGGAGCAAAGAGCAGGAGTAATGGTATTTGGTTTTTGTGGTGCAATGCCCAATCGAGCAAGAAGAGAATTTATAGTAGGTTGGACAAAATGTATGCCAACAAAGATGTTTTTCAATTCAAGTCCCCCAAGGGGGACAATGTAGTGAGGGGCCTGCCTAGTTCCCTTTCTGATCATCATCCTATTGTAGCAGACATCTTCCTTATTGGTAAGAACAGGGACTCATTTCATAAGGCCTCAAACACTTTTAAGCTAAACATTACATTGTTGGATAAGGAAGATTGTAAATTAGGCATTGTATCCATCAGGAATATTATCAAAATTGTAACCCAGTTCCAAAATAGTGTTGTCAAATATTGGTCAGAGCTTGCTAAGGCATGCAAAGAAGTGTTTTAGATATGTGGTAAGAAATATGCTTTGGATAGAAGGAAAGAAGAAAGGGAATTACAAAAGGAACTAATTGAATCTGAAAAAAATCTTCAAGCTGATCCATTCAATTTGCGCTTCAGTTATAGACTGAGTGTCATTAAAAATAGACTTAGGTCCTTTGAGACTCTAAGGACCCAAGGTGCTAAGCATAGGGCTAGGCTGAACTGGATAAAAGGTGGTGACATGGGTTCAAAATATTTCTTTAGCATGCTAAGATGCAAGTTCAGATAGGAACATATAGAAGCTATTTTTGAAAATGGTGATACATTCACAAATCTAAGTGAGATTAAGATTAGGGTCAAAAGCTTCTATGAGAGTCTTTTTAGAGATGAAGATAGGAATCCAGAGTGTGCTGAAGCTTAGAAGTTATGCTCTTTGATATGCCCTAAGATGGTGGATGTACGGATGGATGAAAAGCTTAAGCAGGTTATCTCCAAAGATGAAATTAGGAATGCCATTTTATAAATGAGTAACTACAAATCTCCTAGGATAGATGGTCTTCTAGTAGAGTTCTACAAAGCCAATATCGATTAGGTTGTTGATGATCTGTTGGAGGTCTATCAGGAGGCAATTGAGTGTGGTTCCTTGGGGGAGGACATAAATAAAGGAATCATTAAGCTCTTACCCAAAGGGGGGGATAAATCCAATCTGAGGAATTGGAGGCCAATTACCTTACTTAATGTGTCTTACAAAATTATAGCCAAAGTGTTGGCTAGAAGGCTGGTTGACATCTTACCCTCTATTATAAATGTGACTCAAATAGGATTTATCAAAGGTAGATATATTCTTGAGAACCTGTTGACTAGTTGGGAGGCTACTCACTGGACTAAGGAATCTGGGCAAAATGCTGGGATTTTATTGTTAGACTTAGAAAATGCCTATGACAGAGTGGAATGGTCTTTCATAGTTTGTGTCCTCAAGGCTTTTGGATTCCCAACATAATTTGTGAAGATGGTAGAAATGTTGTTTAGAAATGCTTCTGCTTAGGTTGAAGTTAATGGGGAATTTATAGATCTATTAGACAAGGCTGCCCATTGGCCCCTGCATTATTTGTAATTGCCTCTGAAGCTTTATTTTATCTGTTGAGAATGGATAGAATACCAGGGGTGTTTAAAGGCATTGAACTTCTTGATGGCGGCTCCCTACTTAACATGCAGTTTGCAGATGATACTATGATGTAGAGTGACACAAGGGAAGCAACAAAACAAGGTAAGTTTAACCCTTCTTTGCCCACTCACCCACTTCACCTATCCTTCAACTAACCAAAGGCACATCCAAGGGTATATGAAGGATTTGTAAACCAGGCTATGGTTCAATCCTCTAGACTATTTCCACACCTTCTAATAGGTCTACAAACACTTTCCTTGCAGTTGGTTTGATCCCCAACTTCCCACAACTCTCCAACCTCTACTTGGACTAGTAAGGCTACTAGCCCTCCAAATCTAGTTTCCTCCACACAACTTGACAAAACCCCAAATGACTAGGCAAGTAAATGATGGATTTGGATACCCTTTAAGGGATTCTATCAAGCTTCCAAACCTCCAGTTCCCACTCTACTCCAGCAATTCAGAACACCTACTAGGTCTCTAGGCCTAATTGATCAGTTTAGGACTAGGTTACAAAGCAAGTGGTCAAATTTGGGTTCATAGATCAGGGATAGGAATTTGGAACACTTCTACCACATCCAAACAACTCTAAACCACCATTCATTCGCTCACCTTATCAGGATTTTGTCATGTACATAAGCAAATAACATAAATTTGGTCAAATACCTATGAATACTTGACCTAGGGCATCACTCCAAAAATTGAAAACAACCTTTCCCCACCAAATGCTTCTAGAATCATGCAATGTACAACCCTAGCCTATATTTCACCGATTTGCATGATATTTCACTGGTTAGAATGCATTCTAGGGTGGATTTTGTGTGACAAACCCTAGAAAATAGGGTTTTAGACCAGTTTGGATATAATCTGCAATATCTTTCTCCTATGACCACTTCAAGACCTCAAACTTGTTGCATTCAAACCCTGACTCCAAGTGCTTTCAGAAAAATAACATTTGTTCACCTGGCCAATCCGTACAGGCTATACAATAGCAGGAAAATAGGGAAAAATAGTTTGTTTTTATTGTTTCTATGCCCAAAACTCCGTACCAACCATTCTCTGCCATATAGGAGTGAAAATGACAATAGTATAAAGTGATCCAAGTTGGTATCCAACCTCCAACAACAGTTTTCAACCACCAAAAGTGGTTTGGGACTGACCCAATACATAACACATTTGGGTAACTATGGTAGTTTGCAAAACACAAGGATTCCAATTGGTTTTGCTTGGCCAATGGAACCTAAACATCCACCATACTCCCAAAACATGACAAAACACCAAACTAGCCAATAGACACAAAGAAAACATCATTGGACCTACTAGGCCTAATTGACTCAACTAGGGTCCAAATGGACTAAGAAGGATTTGAGGCTTATAAGATTGCCCCAAACCTCTTGACCATACAGAGTGGACCATACAATCATGGATAAAGGCCTTATTACAAACATACTGAACAAAAAAAACATAACTTATCAAAATGGATCAAAATGATTGAGGGTGCCCTGCACCATACACCCACTATCAAATAGAACTCAAGTCTCTTGAGTTGGGAATGCTTGCAAATGTGAATCCTGCCTTTTCAATGGCTTCTCTACTCATCCAAGTGGCATCCTCCTGAGGTTTATTGAGCCACTTCACCAAATATTCATAATAGGTGCACCTCCTTGTTTGTTTAGCAACCTTGTGATCCAAAATGCATTCAATCTGATCAGGAGATGAAGGAAGCAGTTCTTGGAGTGTCTGATCAGTGTGTTCTTCTTCCACAGCTGCCTGAGGGTTAGGTCCTTTATAGGGATAAAGGTCTGAAACATTAAAAATTGGTGACAAGGCAATGCCATCCGGAAGTCTGATTTTATATGCATTTTCCCCACATTTCTTGAGCACTTCACAAGGCCCAATCTTCTTCATAAGCAGCTTGGTATATTTACCTGCAGGGAGCCTCTCCTTTTTTAGGTGGACCATGACCAAATCCCCTTCCTTGAACTGCAGATCCTTTCTTTTTCTGTCAGCAAACTGTTTATAGTTTTGAGAAGTGGACTGCAATTTCTATTTTACTTGTTCATGGACATATTTCATCACTTGGACAAAGTCTTCAGCCAAGGCACCGCTCTTCTCCAGTCCTCCAACCTCTCTAAGTTCCAAAATAGCCCTTGGGTGAGTGCCATAAACAATTTGAAAAGGTGACAGGCCGGTGCTTCTGTTGACAATGTCATTGTATGAGAACTCTGCCTGAGCCAAAACTGAATCCCAACTAGCACCTTGCTCTTTAGTTAGGCACCTTGGGAGGTTGCCAAGTGACCTATTGATCACCTCAGTCTGACCATCAGACTGAGGATGATAGGCTGATGATAATGACAAGTTTGCACCTAGTCTTTTCCAAAGTGTCATCTAGAAGTGTCCTATGAACTTGGGGTCTCTGTCAGAGATTATGGACAAAGGTAAACCATGTAATCTGACTATTTCTTTGAAGAAAAGACCTGCTATGTGTGAGGCATCATGTGTGGTTTTACATGGGATGAAGTGAGCCATTTTTGAGAACCTATCTACAACCATAAAGATGCTATCATGTCCATTCTTGGTCCTAGGCAAACCAAATACAAAGTCCATGCTAATGGAATCCGAAGGCTTTGAAGGAATAGGTAGTGGAGTGTATAAACCTGCATTTGATGTATGCCCCTTGGTTCTTTGGCAAATTTGACAAGTTTCTACAAACTTTCTTACATCTGTTGGCAACTTTGGCCAATAGTAGTATCTCCTAACCAAGTCTAGGGTCTTATCAATGCCAAAGTGGCCTGACATGCTTCCACAGTGCTTCTCCTTAATAATATTCTCCCTAACAGACCCTCTTGGGATACACAACATACTACCCTTGAAAAGATATCCATCTTGTATCAAAAAATCAGAAAAATTAGTGTTATACTTGCCTGTCATGGCTTTGCAAGATTGGTAAGATTCTTTGAAGTCTTCATCTTCTTCATACTGATCTTTGATGGCATGTATACCTATACTTTCCAACTGAATGGTCTGAACAACAAGATTCCTCCTACTTAAGGCATCGGCTACCTTATTGGCCACTCCTTTCTTGTGCTTAATCCTTAATGCCATTTGGAAACACTTATGCACTGTCTCAGGGTTAAAGAGACTTAATTCATCTTGAATGGAGAACTTAAGACCATTAAGATACCTTGCAAGCTTCTATTTTTCATTCTTAGGCATCTTGGCTTTCAAAGACATCTTGTGAAACTCCTCTGTGTAGGTGCTCACGTCCATGTCCTTCTGTCTCAAGTTTTGCAACTTCTGCATTTTGTCTCAAATTTGGATTCATAGATCAGGGACAGGAATTTGGAACACTTCTACCACATCCAAACAACTCTAAACCACCATTCATTCGCTCACCCTATCAGGATTTTGTCATGTACATCAGCAAATAGCATAAATTTGGTCAAATACCTATGAATACTTGACCTAGGGCATCACTCCAAAAATTGAAAACAACCTTTCCCCACCAAATGCTTCTAGAATCATGCAATGTACAACCCTAGCCTGTATTTCACTGATTTGCATGAGATTTCACTGGTTAGAATGCATTCTAGGGTGGATTTTGTGTGACAAACCCTAGAAAATAGGGTTTTAGACCAGTTTGGCTATAATCTGCAATATCTTTCTCCTACGACCACTTCAAGACCTCAAACTTGTTGCATTCGAACCCTGACTCCAAGTACTTTCAGAAAAATAACATTTGTTCACCTGGCCAATCCATACAGGCCGTACAATAGTAGGAAAATAGGGAAAAATAGTCTATTTTTATTGTTTCTATGCCTAAAACTCCGTACCAACCATTCTCTGCCATATAGGAGTGAAAATGACAATAGTATAAAGTGATCCAAGTTAGTATCCAACCTCCAACAATAGTTTTCAACCACCAAAAGTGGTTTGGGACTGACCCAATACATAACACATTTGGGTAACTATGGTAGTTTGCAAAACACAAGGATTCCAATTGGTTTTGCTTGGCCAATGGAACCTAAACATCCACCATACTCCCAAAACATGACAAAACACCAAACTAGCCGATAGACTCAAAGAAAACATCATTGGACCTACTAGGCCTAATTGACTCAACTAGGGTCCAAATGGACTAAGAAGGATTTGAGGCTTATAAGATTGCCCCAAACCTCTTGACCATACAGAGTGGACCATACAATCATGGCTAAATGCCTTATTACAAACATACTGAACAAAAAAAACATAACTTATCAAAATGCATCAAAATGCTTGAGGGTGCCCTGCACCATATTGCCTTATATCCTGTGGTAGAGAAAGAAAATCTAGAGAATTTAAAGATCGAATTGAAAATGTTTTATACTTCCTCGAGCGTTAAGGTTTTCTTTAGTAAATCTATTATGTTAGGATGGTCTGAGTCCCCTCCCTCTTGGCTGGGTGAAAATGATTGGCAATGGGGAGGTCCTAAAAAGCTGGTGAGGTTTCTTGGCATTCTTTTTGCTATTGATCCATCCCTCAAGCATATGTGGGACTGACTATTCACTAAAATAGATTATAAACTCAAGAATTGGAACATAAAATCTCTTTCCCTAGCTGGGAGATTTCAGGTGTGTCAAAAAAATTTGTCAGCTTACACTGTGTATTTTGCCTCTATGTGGCTTTTCTCTAATCTGCAAATAGAAAGCATTCAGAAGGTGATTAGAGCCTTTCTATGGTCTGATGGCAATGGAACAAATAAAAACCACTGTGTAAAGTGGAAATGGTACTGTTTCAGTAGAGGTCTTGGGGAGCTTAGCTTGAAAGACTTGAAATTTCAAGGGTTGGCCTTGTAGCAAAATGGATTGTAAACTCTTTGGAAGGCAATGAGCCTTGGAAAGTCTTAGTGAGGAACAACATTAAGCTTTCCAGGCCTAAAGGATCTCTTGGATGGAAAAATTTACATCCCTATGATCTCCTTTTTGGATATTTTAAGGTTAAACCTTTTGGGTCTGTAGTTTTTGCCTCTATTTGGAAGGCTTGGGAAGGAGTTAGGGGTCTTATCTCCCATCCTAGCAGGGGCAATTCTTTCTTGTAATGGGGGAAGCATAGCTCTGTTTGGTGGGAATTGAAACACAATGAGAAGCCTATAGCTCTCATACAAGGTTGCTCAGGTCTCAAATGGCATAAGATGGGGTTGTCCAAATTTCAAGACTTTTTCTCTTCCTCCAGCATTAAATCTTGGGAGAAGCTAAAAAATAAATTTGGACTAAAAGAAACTAAAAAAAGAACCTTCTCTATTTTGTTTTCAGCTTATTCAAATAACCCTACTTTGCTAAATCTAATGAGTGAGCAAGATTGGTTGGATAACTTGAAGTGGGAAGATGGTGCCAATCTTTTGAATTGTGAGCCTAAAAGGATCTATAGGATGCTTTGTAACTTAGAGGAGGTTTATGAGCATTGTGTCACGGTTTGGAATTATAATGTTTGTTTTAAGAAATTGAAAGGTTTCTTCATGTCATTCTGGTCTATCCCCCTTGAACCCAAGAAAGGTTGCTTTAGATGGCTGCTTTGCTTAAAGAAATTGCCATTAGGTTTCAATTGTTTTATGTGTAGTATTTGTAACACCTATGAAAACTATGAGCATATTTTTTTTGAGTGTTCTTTTGCATGTCAAATCTGGAGTTTATTTCTGGGTAAACTGTCAAATTGGTCCTCATTTCTTCCTGTTTATAAGTATGGAATTTTATTTGGTCATATACCGGGCTTTGATGCAAAATCTAACTTGTTTTGGCTTGCATTAACAACTAAAATTTTTTGGATGGTGTGGAAAAAAGGAATGAGGACCATTATCAAGGCAATGCAAGGGTTCTTACTGGGTATGAGTCTAGACTCACACTCTGATATTTTTATACATGTGGTTTTAAATGTGGAAAGACAAATGACCTTTAAAGAAAAGAATGCTGACAGTGAAGATAGCTCAACTCAGGATCTTATTGATGCCTTTCCAGACTTGGGACACCATGATTCTATTGTAGCTTGTCAGACCTTCATCCAACGGCTAGAGGAGTTGAATGCCTATTTTCATAAGCTTCATCTTGATGGATCTGAATTGAGGAGCGATAACCAGGGTTTTGAAGAGCTTATTTGTCATGATAGCTCCAGAAGATTTATGTGGATAGATATGGTGTTGGACATGCAGATGTGAAACCAACATCTGTTCCAGGCTTCGTTGATCCTGGGATGGAGGTTGTTGAATAGGGGCCAGTCCTGCTAATGATTTCCCTGCATAGTCTGATTATACTATTAGATAAATCTATTTGATGTTTTGATATAATTGTATATGGGAAGAAAAACCTCTTGCATGATGTATTATTTGGTAATTTTGTATTACTGTGAGCCTTGATAAGGTGGCAAGGTAGCTGGCTTGGCCACGAAAGATGTAACTGGATGCTATAATTTTTGGTAATATTAATGAACAATCCTTAACCCAAAAAAAAAATCTTATAACAATCAATCAACAGAATCAAAATTATATATGGTAGGTACTTATTATTTTATTATTACATGGAGAGGCATTCTACAATCATAGTGGGGTGCTGATGAGAGCACTCATTTTCTATGTAAATATATAGAAAAAAATGGAAAATATTTAAAAAAAATTAAAAACAGGAGAAAAACCGAACCACAAAAGAAATTAGAAAAAATAAAAAATAAATTGGAAACTTTTGAAAGGAGAAAAAGTTGACAAAATCAATAAAAGCTAAAAAAGAAATTGCAAAAAATTAAAGGAAAAAAAGTGAGAAAATAAAGATACTATAATTTAAAAAAATATCCCTTGACATAATTTACATATATTTTTTAAATATAAATATACTAATAAATGATTTAGAATTAAATAACAAATGTTGAAAGATTCATAACTAATTTTTTTAAAAATAAAATGAAATTGATATATAAATGAATATAATAAATAACAACAATTCTAAAACTAGATTCTAAAAATTCTTACTAAATTAATTTGGTAAGGGAACGGGAAAGATATCTTATCAACAAAACTTATGGAAACAAAACCAAAAAACAACCTGATCAAGCAAATGGGAAAGATTATCCTATCAACAAAACTTATGGAAACAAAACAAAAAAACAACCGGATCAAGCAAATGGGAAAGATTATCCTATCAGCAAAACTTATGGAAAACAAAACAAAAAAAAACAACCGGATCAAGTAAGGAAAGTTGGTGCTCACACTTATTTATATGTAAGTGCTGGCTAATGCAATAACATTCATTTTTTTATTTTCTTGCACTTGTTGAAAGAGATATTTTCTGTTAAATTTGTATGATATGGTCTGAGCAAAACAAACAACAAAGAAGTGGAATGTTTCTCTCAAGGAGATTCAAAAATACCAAAAGAGCACAGAGTTGCTCATAAGAAAGTTGCCATTTGAGAGGCTCGTAAGAGAGATTGTGTAGGCATGACAACCGTTGAGCACTTCCAAAGCTTCGCCATCTTAGCATTGCAAGAGGCACGAGAGGCTTATTTGGTGAAGCTCTTTGTGCGCCATCCATGCCAAGCGAGTCACCATCATGTCATTGCATTGGGAGAGATTTCAAACCACCATTTATCTAATGGTCTTCTCTTCATCTTCTTTGAAGAGTATTGTATAAATTTGGGGAAAAATATAGTCTTGTAGAGGAGAACTTTTATGTAATTGTTGTGATCAATAAAAATACAAATTCTCCTTTCTAGTGGATGTAGCTATTATTGGTGAAACAACTAAATCTGTTGTGTCTATGTATTTTCTAATATCTCTTTATTTGCTATTAGTGGTTACTGTTCATCCAATCTAGTATGGCTAATCGCACTGTTCTCATTATTACTTACATTTAAACCAAAATTTTGAAGCATGTTATTGTACCCAAATTCTATGCTAGCTCCCAATCTTAAATCTAGGTTTTCTCATGGTTTGCACTGAACGAACTCTAAATTCTAAAGTGATGGGATGTTCTATTTGATAGCAGTCCCCAAACTATCTATCCTAACCTCTTTTGGAAATGGAAGCATGTTTTGGTAAACAATTTCCTAAGAGGAAAATTCAAGGAATTTATTGTATCTTTTTGAGGTTTTTTGTATTAGTGTTGAATTCTTGGACTGCTTCAGGTAATATGTGATATATAGATCTGCAAAGGATTCGGTTTGTACTTTATGGTAAAGAGAGTACCTGTGTTACAGGGCTTATGGTTGCATTACATCTTAATTATTTTTCATTAAATTCAAAAAAAAATGGCACTTCAATTTAGATCTGTATGCAAAAAATTATGGCTTTTGAGGATGGAGGACTGTTAAAAAAAAAGCTTTTGCAAGTTTCCCAAGGTATTTCCAAATTTGACTTCTAAAGGATTTTTATGACTTTGTAAAACAATCCATATGCATTGCAAAGGTCAAATGGATATTATTGGATGCTTGATATGCATTGGGAGTTGTAGTTAGGGGAGTGCTATTTGAATTTAGTCTTGTTTGCTCTCTTAGACTAAAAATTTAGTCTGTTGTTGATGACAAATAACATATGCCCAAATGGCACTCCACTAGCCCTCTTGGCAAGAGAGGAAATATTTAACACGAAGGAACTTGTTGAGGAGGAGACGTAGTAATTAGAACAAAGAGGGTATTATGCATTGATTTCTAATGATTTATTAGGGAATTTGATCTTTTATAGGGAGCATGAGTTATCTATATATTATCGGGTTTCATAATATTGTTCATTTTGATCTTCAGCTATGGGCTTGAACAAGAATATACACTAATATAGAAGAATGTGAAGTTGTCTCTTGGATGGCCAATTGGCAGATTTCCTGGTCCTCAAGTGAGCATTCGAAAGGAGACATCAGAAAAGTGTCAAAAACTTAGATATTCTCATCAACTATCATTATGTTTATTGTATGGGGGCTATTATCATAGTCAACTGCCCAATAGGTAAAATTTTATGCACAACCAGAATTGCCTTTTTGAATAGGGGCCTTGCTACTGTGGAGTTGGAGCTAATTAGAAAAACATGTTGTGGGATAATAAAAGTGGAGAAAGAAGACCTAAATAAGCAATACATATGGCTGAAAATAATAAAAAATGAAGTAACATAATAAAAAATGAAGTAATAATTAGGATAGTTGCTTGCTACTTTGCACAGTTCAAAGACTGTGAAGATCCTTATGTCACTAAAAAAAGATATTTAAGTTTTCATCACTTTGGGGGAAATATTAATTATAGGGGACTTCAATGCCAAGACAACAAACAACCAAGCCCTTAATTTGAGCAGTGAGGATAGAGGGAACAACAATCCATTATGGCTAGAAGAAGAAGGTCATCTTTGACAAAGAACATCACAAGATGGAAGAAGGTCATCTTTGACAAAGAACATCAAAAGATGGAAATGGGGATGTTACGCACTTTGGTGTAGAATTTTTAGGGCTATGTAGTTTGAATGACATGAATATATGCAATGGCATGGGCACATGGCCAAATTTGGACAATATCACCTATAAAACATGTTGGTGTCAACCACCTCCCACGAGCACAACTTGCAAATAAACACCTCCACAATACGAGAGAAGCATGAGGCTATTTCACTAGAATGATGAAAAATATATTGAAATATGAGATACAAAATATTGTACATATGCCTTGCTTATAAATGCAAGTGCGGGAGAAGGTAGGTAAAACTACTCAAATAGAAAAACTACCTAAATAATTAAATGCACTAATAATGCATTATGTTGGATGCCTAAGTAAACTTAAGCATATGTAAATGGTAAAAACCCATTTACTCCAACAAAACATACAATGGTCAATGTGTGGTAGACTATGCTATTTTCTCACAAAGCTCTATCTCAAGGTTCATGGAGTTAGATGTTGGGGACTGTCTTATAGAGCTGAAATCATATCATAATCTGACAATTGTAAATCTTGGTATTAACACAAACAACCAACAAGGAGAACAAATCCATCACAAAAAAATGAAGGTTCATCCTCAAGGTTAAATTCTCATGAATCAAGAGAATTGAGAACTCTTCATAACAACCCTTAAGCAACACCTTCAAGAAGTAAAGAGTAATTAGAGAATAATACAACTAGTACGGCAAGTGATCTAGTAAACATAAATATGGTGATTCCATTAATCCACAAAGATTTAAGTGCATGTAAAAGATCTAGGCCTAAGAAAAGAACTACAAGTACTTTCTTGGCAAATCCATGGCATGATGAAGAATGCAAGGCTGCAAAAAGAACTTTGAAAGAGTTTGGGATAAACAAAGAAAATAAGAAGTCTTATTAGAAAGTAATACAGTCCAAAAAAGAAAGATATGTGAATACAAGGAGAGAATTAATTTCTCAGATTGGAAAACACAACCCCAAAGCCTTTTGGAGGAAACTACAACAAATAGAAAACAATATCATTGATTCCCAATGGTTAGAATATGCTAAACTTCTTTATGAGTGGGTTCAGGATAAAGACAATCATTGTAATTAACACAACAATCGAGCTCTTCTCTATGGAGGATATCAAGCAAGGCATAGAGAGTCTAGCAAGAGGTAAAGCACAAGATATAGATGGGTTGCAAATGGAATTTTTAAAGTGGGGAATAGATATCCTTGCACTGCATATGAAAAGCATTTTGAACGACATCAACCAAGGTGGCTTCCCAATGGATTGGATGACTAACACATCATTATTCCTCTCTGTAAAAGTCAAGCTATCAATAATTTGTCTAACTATTGCACTATTATGGTCAGTCCTCTTCTAGGAAAGCTTTTTGAGAGCATGAAAGAGTGTAAAATTAGTAGTGTTGTAGAAAAAGAGGGAAAAAGACAAAAAGGGTAAGCAAGTTTTAGGTTGAGGCACTCCATTATTGATCACTACATCACCCTTAGACACTTGATTGAAAAAAATAGGACACTCAAGGAAAAGAAGATTTATGTTGCTTTGTTGATTTAAAAAAAAACTTTTGACATGGTGCCCAGAGACAAATTTTGGAACTAGATGGAGGAACTTGGAATTCTAGATGAGTATAGAGTGATAGTTCATAATCTTTATGAGCAGGTCAGGACTAAAATCAAAACAAAGGATGGAATGTTAGAATGTTTTGGAAGCAACATTGGTGTCAAATAAGGCTGCCTACTCTCCCCCACTTTGTTTGGGTTATATATTGATAAATGTGAAGAGTGGTTAAATAAAGCTATTAGGGGGACATCTAGCTTGTTGGATACATGGTACAGCTACTCTTATATGCTAACAATCTCATCCTAATTGCAAAAACCAAATTCATGATCTTTTTGTTAAGAAGGTTAGGATGCAAGTGAACACTAGCAAAACCAAATTCATGATCTTTTTGTTAAGAGGAAAAATGAAACAATTTAGCTTTTTTTTTAAGGAAGCTTGTTGGAAATAGTGGAAGAATACAAGTACCTTGGGATTCATTACCATAACAAGCTCAATTTGGGGACATGTAAGGAAAAATGATATAGGGGGATGGAAAGCTTTGTACTTACTATAAAATAGATGCAAAAATGTTGAATTATGGGACCGGAAAACCAAGAAAAACCTTTTCAGCTTACTTGTCATGCTAGGTGTCCTATATGTTAGATTCAGGACAGACAACTAAGAAGGGGGGGTGAATTAGTTGTCCAAAACTTTCTTCCAATTAAACACTTAAATCCACTTTGTAATTCAGTAGCATAATAATAAATCAATCATGCATTAAATCAAGAGCAGAAACACATCAACACATAATACACCAAGATTTTGATGTGGAAAACCCGGTTAAGGGAAAAACCATGGGGTGATTAACCCAATATTGTATTCTCTATTAGAAGAATAGAAAGAACAAAATGGTACATGCCAATTAGGGCTCACTACCCGAGCACATTGTTCACAAGAGGCCCACTACCTACAAGAGACACACTGTCTACAAAATAACAAGTATCACATACTTGAACTGGGAAATAGCATCTTCACCATGCTTGAGTCAGTTCCATTTAAGCCCAATACTTCTGCTCTGCTTTTCGCTCTCCTCTTCGCTACCACACTCTCATCACCTCAGATCACTTTGAACTGACTTTACAATTCCTTATTTATACAAGACATCAACTTAGGAATGATCATCTAAGTCGGCAAGCATTACAGAGCAAATGCATAAATACATCATGACTAATTACAAAAGACTTCATGCGGAACAACACACTGTCGGACACACAGATTTGAGACTTCAATCTTCTTCTAGGAACACGCCAATCTTCACATAACATCTTCAAGATCATCCGTAGGATGTGTAACTCATCTGGTCAGCCAAACTTAGGATGAACATCATCATCCGGAAGTAATTCTTCAATTGTAAGCTCAAACTCTAATGCGGACCACCAACACGAACTAGACATGATCCAAAGACCTCCACAAGCTTTCCTGAATCATTAGGAACATCCATACTACATCTGCTTACTGAAATCCTTATCTCCTTCATCCTGAACCTCAAGAACATAGTCTGTCATCACTGTCACAATGGAGTAGATGCTTGCAAACCTCCAGACCATGAACCAATTGAGTTGTCAATTCACATTGACTTCCTAAACATTCACTCAAATCCATAGAATAGTATATTGCATTTCCGGATCTCACCAGACCTATCTGTGTCACTATTTCACCTCTGAACACCTATCAGAACCAGTTTTACTTGAGCGGCCACAACTTCTTCAGATCTTCATGCAGGCCTCTGGAATCTTTACTGGATCACCTTAAGACACATATCTACAAATCCTTTGATGTGCATCCTCTAATCTTCATCTTATCTAGGATCTTTAGCTTACTATCTTAACTGTTCTTCTTTGTTCCTAATTAGGACTAACTTTCTCAATATCCTCAGCACATAGCTCATCCAATCCTTATCATCAATGCAATAGGAGTATATTGACATCAATGACAACACCAGTTAGGCCCATACTTGCAACAATCTCCCCCTTTGTCATTGACGGCAACATATGATGTGAAAAATTGTTTTAATCATCAAAACAAGAACTTCTCCTAACTATCACAACTTCTCTTCCTTTCCTGCTCCCCCTTTGATCAGCAACCACTTGTTTTTCACATGTCATCTCTCCCACTTTGACATCAATGGAAAAGGGCACATACTTGCGATTCCACCACTTCAGAATCATACCAACTGCTCCCTCTGAGTAGAAGCTCCCCATCATCAATTTGGATCACAAGATATGACTGTGATATCCACCAGACTGATGCACATCAGTGCATCTTAGTTCATCACCAGAGGGGTAATAACCCCTAACTTCTCCCTGAGATACTCAAAAGAGTCCTTAGGTAGAGGTTTGGTAAAGATATCTACAATCTGATCCTTGGAAGGTACAAACTCCAATCTGACTTCATTCTTGTTCACTTGCTCTCTCAAAAAGTGAAACTTGATGGATATATGTTTAGTCTTTGAATGCAACACCGGATTCTTAGATATATTTATTGCACTTGAATTATCACAGAAGATTGTGATAGGCTCCTCATACTCCACTCTTATGTCTCTTAGCATTTGTTTCATCCAAAAAACTTGAGTGCAACTACCTGCTGCTGTAATATATTCTGCTTCTGTAGTGGACAGAGATATTGCCTCTTATTTCTTGCTCAGCTAAGAAACCAATCTCTTCCCCAAAAAGAATGCTCCACCACTAGTACTCTTCCGGTCATCCACATCTCCTGCCCAATCTGCATCTATGTATGCATGAAGAGAGAAATTATGATCTCTAGGATACCACAAACCATACTCAACTATCCCTTTTAGATACCTAAAAATCCTCTTGATTGCCATGACATGAGATTCTCTAGGATCAGCTTGGAATCTAGCAACAAGACCATCAACATTCATAATATCAAGTCTAGATTGAGTGAGATACAACAATCCTCCAATCATTGACCTGTACTTTTTCTGATCAGTCTTAGGAGAGTCATCATCTTTGCTCAATTTACATCCGGTTGCCATGGGAGTGCTCATTGGTTTTGACTCTTCCATCCCAAATTTCAACAATTCTTTCACATATTTGGTCTGAGAAATGAAGATTCCTTTCTTAGTTTGAATGGTTTGTAGACCCAAAAAGAAATTCATTTCCCCAAGCATGGACATCTCAAATTCACTTTTCATTTGATTTGCAAAGGTTTTACACATACTATCTCTTCCTCCAAAAATGATATCATCAACAAATACTTCAACAATCAAGATATTTTCATGATCAATTTTGAAGTACAAATTACTGTCAGTAGTACCTTTGTTAAAACCAATCTTCAAAAGATGCTTATCCAATCTTTCATACCTAGCTCTTGGGGCTTGCTTGAGTCCATACAGTGCTTTCTTCAACTTGCAGACCATATCACCATGATCAGACAATTGAAATCCATCTGGTTGCTTAATGTATACTTCTTCTTCCAAGTCACCATTCAGGAAGGTAGACTTGACATCCATCTGATATACTTTTAAATCCTTGAAGGCAGAAAAAACAAGAAATAATCTGACTACTTCAATTCTTACCACCGGAGCAAAAGTTTCTTCAAAATCAACTCCTTCTATTTGAGAGTAACCCTTACAGACCAATCTGGCTTTATTTTTGATTACTTCAACTTCATTCAGTTTATTCCGGAAGACCCATTTGGTTCCAATCACATTCTTGTTTTTAGGTCTAGGAACAAGATCCCATGTGTGATTCTTCTCAATTTGCATTAGTTCTTCCTCCATTTCCTTAGTCCAGTTTTCATCATTGCAAGATTCATTCACTGTCCTAGGTTCAACTTTTTAAATCAGACAATACTCTTCTAAATCTTGAGCAATCCTTCTTCTTGTTTGTACACCTTTGCTTTTATCACCTATAATCTGATCTTCAAAGTGATTCAGTCTTACATACTTGGGAACTTTGGGAGTTTCTTGCACTTCTGATTCTTGAACAGGTTCATTCAAACTTATCTCTTCTTCCTGATTTACCGGATCAGTTTGAATCTGAATTTCAGAGGGAGCTTGGACTTCTTGAAAAAAAACATCATTTTGATCATCTTCATCATATTCATAAAACCTTGAGGGTTTTTCAATTCCTTCATCAACCTTCACATTTGTACTTTCCACAATCTTCCTTAATCTCTTGTTATAACACCGGTATGCTTTACTTTGAGTAGAATAACCCAAGAATATTCCTTCATCACTTCTAGCATCAAATTTTCCTAGATCTTCATCTCTTTTAATGTAACATTTGCTACCAAAGACTCTGAAATACCTCACACTAAGAGTGATGCCAAACCAAAGTTCATAAGGAGTCTTATCGGTATTGCTTCTGATTTGTACTCGATTGAGAGTATAGACTGCAGTGCTAACAGCTTCTCTCCAATAGATCTGAGGAACATTTGCTTCCATCATCATGGTCCTAGATGCTTCTTGGATGGTCCGGTTCTTTCTCTCCACTACTCCATTTTGTTGTGGAGTCCTAGGAGTAGACAACTGTCTCTTTATTCCATGTTTCTCACAGAATTCTATGAACTCACCGGATGTGAATTCTCCACCTCTATCAGACCTCAGACATTTTAATTTTAATCCAGTTTCATTCTCTACCATAGCCTTGAATATTTTGAATTTCTCAAGAGCTTCTGATTTCTCTTTTAGAAAAGTAACCCATATCATCCGGGAATGGTCATCGATTAATAACATGAAGTATCTATCACCTTGCACACTCCTTATTCTTGCCGGACCACATAGATCAGTAAGAACTAAGTCCAATAATCCGGTAGAAGATTGTTCCTTGCTTTTGAATGAGACTCTGCTTTGTTTCCCCAACTGACATTCTTTGCACAAACTATTTGTAGGTTTCACTAGTTTTGGAAGATCTCTTACAGCCTGAGTGTTGCTTATCTTGATGATATTATCAAAATTCACATGACACCTCCTCCTATGCCATAGCCAACTCTGATCAATTTGCACAAATAGACAACTTTTACCAGTACCAACTAAATGGAAGATATTACCTTTTGTTTGAGTACCAGATGCAATCTCTGTTCCAGAACATTCAAAGATCTTGCATTTTCTATTCTTGAATTAGAGATCATAGCCTTTGTCCACCAATTGCCCAACACTGAGAAGATTGTGCTTCAATCCTTCAACATATAGTACATTACCGGTTTTGTTCTTTCTATCAAAAGAAATAGTTCCTCTACCTTTGATTCTACTAGCAGAATTCACCAAACTTTACCACTACTCCTTCATACCTTTCCAAATCTATGAACTTATTTTTGTCACCTATCATATGGTGAGAGCATCCACTGTCAATGACCCAATCATCCTTTTCTTCAACTTAGGAAACCAGAGCTCTTTCTACAACTTTATGATTGACAGATTCAGAGGGCATTGGATCTTCTTCCTTGATGGCAATAAACACCCAATCACTTCTAGATTTGTTTCCTATCTCTGATTCATCATCTATTACTCCTTCATTATCATCCTCTTCATGAACATAGTAACAATTCTTTTGGAACCTTGATCTATTAGGATTTGGCCTTGAAAATCTTTTCAGACACCTTGAGGCAAAATGACCAATCTTATTGCAGTTAAAACACTTAAAAGGCAATTTCCCTTCATACTTACTGGATCCTCTTGGCAGTCTTTTTGCAATAAGAGCTTCAAGTTGAGCAGTTTCTGCTTCTTCTTCTTCTAGGTCTTTTCTTTCTTTTTCATACCATGATAGTTTCCTTGAGGAGTTCTCTCCTGAATCAAACCTTTGTTTACCTTTTACAAAGGCACTGGCTTTGAATGCAGTTTTAGTCTTGGGGGGGGCATCTCCAAACTCGATCAATTCAAATGTAGCCAATTTACCAATCAATTGATCTCTTGTGACACCTGAATGGGCTCTGAATTCTTCGATGGCAGCAACCTTGTATTTATAAGAAGCAGGAAGGGATTTGAGAACTTTGCCAACAATCTCATCTTCATCCAATACTCCACCAGCACATCTAGTCCCACAAGCAAGCTCATTTACTCTTGGCTTAAAAGTAGTGATATTTTCATCTTCTCTCATCTTCAGATTTTTTAATTTTCCTTTCAGACTCTGTAGCCTTGAACATTTAACATACTTGTATCCTTCATGCAGAAGTTCCATTTTTTCCCAAATCTCAAAAGCAGTTTGTAGGTCAACAACATTTGTCAGCCTTGAATCAGACAAGGCACTTAGAAGAGCTTCTTTAGTCTACAGATTGTTTTCAGCATATGTGATTTCATTTGTGGTTTTCGGGCCATTCTGAGGAGGATTATACTTCGTTGAAGCCATGGTCTAGTACTGCATTCCCATACATTGTAAGTGACATTGCATGCGACTTTTCCAAAGATTAAAATTGGTTCCATCAAACTTCAGACTATCCTTCTTGTAGGACGACATCCTGGATCTCCTCAAGCGGTTAAGCTCTTTTAGAGGAACTTAGCTCTGATACCAATTGTTAGATTCAGGACAGACAACTGAGAGGGGAGGTGAATCAGTTGTCCAAAACTTTCTTCCAATTAAACACTTAAATCTACTTTGTAATTTAGTAGCATAATAATAAATCAATCATGCATTAAATCAAGAGTAGAAACACATCAACACATAATACACCAAGATTTTGACGTGGAAAACCCGGTTAAGGGAAAAACCACGGGGTGATTAACCCAAGATTGTATTCTCTATTAGAAGAATAGAAAGAACAAAATGGCACATGCCAATTAGGGCTCACTGCCCGAGCACACTGCTCACAAGAGGCCCACTGCCTACAAGAGACACACTGTCCACAAAATAACAAGTATCACATACTTGAACTGGGAAATAGTATCTTCACCATGCTTGAGTCAGTTCCATTTAAGCCCAATACTTCTGCTCTACTTTTCGCTCTCCTCTTCGCTACCACACTCTCATCACCTCAGATCACTTTGAATCGAATTTACAATTCCTTATTTATACAAGACATCGACTTAGGAATGATCATCTAAGTTGGTAAGCATTACAGAGCAAATACATAAATACATCATGACTAATTACAAAAGACTTCATGCGGAACAACACACTATCGGCCACACAGATCTGAGACTTCAATCTTCTTCTAGGAGCACACCAATCTTCACATAACATCTTCAAGATCATCCGCAGGATGTCTAACTCATCCGGTCGGCTAGAATTAGGACGAACATCATCATCCGGAAGTAATTCTTCAATTGCGAACTCAAACTCCAATGCAGACCACCAACACGAACTAGACATGATCCAAATACCTCCACAAGCTTGCTTGAATCATCAGGAACATCCATACTATATCTGCTTACTAAAATCCTTATCTCCTTCATCCTGAACCTCAAGAACATAGTCTGTCATCACTGTCACAATGGAGTAGATGCTTGCGGACCTCTAGACCACGAACCAATTGAGTTGTGAATACACATTGACTTCCTAAACATTCACTTAAATCCGCAGAACAAGATATTGCATTTCCGGATCTCACCAGACCTATCTGTGTCACTATTTCACCTCTGAACACCTGCTGGAACCAGTTTTACTTGAGTGGCCACAACTTCTTCAGATCTTCATGCGGACCTCTGAAATGTTTACTGGATCACCTTAAGACACATATCTACAAACCCTTTGATGTGCATCCTCTGATCTTCATCTTATCTAGGATCTTTAGCTTACTGTCTTAACTGTTCTTCTCTATTCCTGATTAGGACTAATTTTCTCAATATCCTTAGCACACAGCTCATCCAATCCTTATCATCAATGCAACAGGAGTATGTTGACATCAATGACAACACCGGTTAGGCCCATACTTTCAACACTATATGGGTATGAAGAGTGGAAATAGTATGTCAAATCACAAGAGGAGGCAGTTAGAAAGAATCCAATAGAATTTAATCATAAGCAACCTCAAGATCGAAACTTCAAATCCACATGAGATTCTTTTGGTTGAAGCAAGTACTTTTATATTGGAGGCATCGATAATAACTTAGATGCTAAGTTATCTAAAAAAGGTTCAAAATATGGAGAATCATTGTTGGCCTAGAATGGTCCAATAGTATGTCAAATCACAAAAGGAGGCAGTTAGAAAGAATCCAATAGAATTTAATCATAAGCAACCTCAAGATCATAACTTCAAATCCACATGAGATTCTTTTGGTTGAAGCAAGTACTTTTCTATTGGAGGCATTGATAACAACTTAGATGCTAAGTTATCTAAAAAAGGTTCAAAATATGGAGAATCATTGTTGGCCTAGAATGGTGGTGGAGAACTGGCTAAGTCAAAGGAAGAACATGTGGATGAAATAGAACAACAAATGGATGAGTAAATGGGACATTAACTTGCAAGAGTACCTAAACACCAATGCAGAAATAAAAAAATATGTGATAGAAAAATTCAAGACTGCCACATGGACAAAGCAAATTGGTTGGAAGAAAGTGTACTATGTCAAAGAGTTTAACCCCACATGGGAACATGAAAAAAAGCATACATAGGTGCTGAAATTAAGGGGAAGGCAAAGGTGTCAATTATCTAGTTGAGATCTACATTGCATCATCCTAGGTGCAAGACTGGTAGATTATCTATACCTAAGGAAGAATGGGAAATGAGAACATGCTTATTCTACAACAAGGGAGCGGTGGAGACTAAATGACACTTCATCATGGAGTGTACAACCTAAAGTGCTATGCATATCAAGTACGAAAACAACCATAAAATGGACAACCTAACCACCTTACTTAAGGAAGTGAGGCTTGACAAAATGGCAAGCTTTTTGATCAATATTCATAGTAGAAAGTCTAATATTAAAAAGTGTTTGAAAATGGTGTAGGGTTGTGTCTCTTGATCCCATAGACTGCATGGTCTCATGCATGTTAATAAAACCTTTTATTTCATTTCATTTATCAAGCTTCATATTTCCCTGTTGTGTGGTGAGTCACATTATTGTATTTCTATTTTGCATACTCGTGTCATGTAATTTATTCACAAAGGGTACAACTATAGTATAAATCTACCATGGGAGATTTTGGATGGTCATTCCACCACTAATTGAATTATCTCATCTACAGGCCTCATATAATAATCTCATTCGTAGGCATTTGACAATCAATGACTCAAAATTCACCTTGTGTAGATTTAGGGTTTTATGAGTTTTATTCAAAGTTACCACAAGAACTTGTACAACCTCATTAATGAAGAAGTCATAGCCATCCTCAAAATTTTCTTGGAGAATAATATCTAAGATGCCATCACCTACACCAAACATGCTTGTAGGAAGACTGACACGGAAATAGATATTGTCTACACCCTGAAAAGGCAATACATGTAACTAAATAGATGAGGGGTTTTATTTTAATCTTTCCATCTACATTTGAAATAGCTAAATAGGTAGGACCTATATCATTTTTGGGCCTTTCAATGGGTTTTACATTCAGGGAAAAATACTATTTGTCACTTATCAACCCTTTCAAATTTAGGATTTTCTGAGTTTTATCTTGGATTTTCAACATGGCTTTAGAGAATGCTCTAAAAAGTGTCGAAGGTTAGTAACACTTTTTGTCTTTTTAATGCCTTGGGATTTTGATTTACCTCTTCTATTTTGATGTTAAATGGGTATGTTAATACCAAACTATATACATTATTGATACTAGACTATATACATTATTCGACAGCACTACAATACACACAATAAAATGAAAGTGAAGGAAAGGAACACATGGGGTTTATCCTTATCTATTATGGAATATGAGATATTAAACCATGTACGTAATGGGTAGGCAACATGGTCAGAATGACCTCCAACTCTTGGTAGCCCTATATTCTCTTACTCATCTAACTAGATTATTTATTGTAAATGGACAATAAATTTGAAAGAAAACATATATTTCCTTGAGTTAGACCAACATGTATTTCCTAGAAATAATCAGAGCACTCTAAGAGATAAAACAATAGAGAGTGAAAGAAAAATAATAATGTCTTAAAAAATGAATTTGAAGAAATGGGTGCAAACATACACAAAAATGAAGAAGATATGATCTCCTTAAAATAAGAAGATAAAACTAATAAGAAGTGCTTGAAATGTTTGAGGAGATAAGTGGATATCTTAATAGAATCATTGCATAGATGACATGAAATTTGCAATAGAAATAATTGTAAGAAAGGGAGGGGAAATTGGGAGGATATAAAGGTTGAGTCAAAGATAGTGTGAGAAAGAAAATGGAAAAAACAACCTGGATGGACAAAGTCTATTGATCCTTAAATGTTTGGATGAGTAAGGGTAGAAGACAAAAAGATCATGGTTAGAGAAAGTGGTTTTGATAGGTTTGCTACGAAAATGCAACAACCAGACCTATTTTTTTAAATTTTTTGCAATAAGTAATGCAAATGCAACGTCTAAACACATTCTGATCACCAAGATCCCAATGTGGGCAAGGTGAGAGCATATGGTACTTTGGACCACACAACTATCTAAGATGTATGCAAAATTGTATAAAATAAAGGTGGCAATGCTAACCAGAGCACACAATTGGCAAAGCTAGGACCTAAATCTACATTTATTTAGCAGATAAGCATGCATAAATGCAAGTACTGAAAGGAAAGAACACAAGAAACAAAGCCAACCCAAATTTACACCTCTTTGGTAGACAAGTGTGCATTAATGCAAAGCTACTAGCAAAATGTCCAAGCTTGATCAGACCAAAATGGTTGATAAAAAGCAAGCTTGTTTAATGCCAAAATGGGCTAAATGATACATGCTGTACGAATTGGCAGTAAAACCATCTAGGTTTACAATATGAAATGCATACAAATGACAAGCCTCTGATGGTACTACCATTCGAGGTTACAAACAAGCATGTAATGCATTACAAAGTATTAAATGATAAAGCTAACCAACTGCAAACATTGATATAATTTAATTTTGATCAGAATTTTAGATTGCTATAACAACTTATATTAATCCAAAAAACTCATAAAATCATAGGTAAACATGCTTACAATTGATGGCCACTGAAGATAGATCTTTGAAGGCGGATGAAGGCTCTTTTGAGAGGTAAAATGATATGACAATCAATCAAACCCCTGAATTATTGATGAAACATTGATATTATATCTAAATTGAGATTTTCAATACCCAAACACTAATTAACATTGACTCAAGCATTACCCAGAAACCCCAAATAAAAATCTAACCTTAAAATGATGTTGTAAGGTCCCATAATAGTGACCAGGGGCTGCCAAAACATATTCAAACTGCTACATACTTCAACAAGAGAGTACGACCTCCTTATGCATATGGTACGGTTGCTTCAAAGACTTAGTAAAAGACAACAAAATATCACCAAATCAAGAATCACTCCTTTCCAAAGTTGTGGTGGCCTCCACATGATCCACATAAGAAAAAACAAGTGAAGCGCTTCATTCTATCTTAACAATCCCCTTAAAGCCTTTTAAAAAAATATGAAATATTAAACACAAGTTTATAAGCCTCTAGGGAAATGGAAGTGTCTTAATTTTAAAATGGTCAACCAAGGTCAAAACAAGTAGTGGGGTATATGCACAAAGATGAGGGACCAAACAGTTGCCACATGGACTTTTTGGTCCCATACAATCTATAATGCGAGCGCATTATAATCGCATTATGGATCGGTATTACTGAGCCTAAAACATGAGTGTGTTATAACATGCTCATGTTTTTCTTTTCTAAAAAAAAATGAAAATACCACAAAGTGAAACCCATGGTTCATTTGGAAAAATAGGCAGCAAGTTTCACATCTAGTAACGTGAGCGCGATATAGGAGACCTAGAAGCAGCAATTTCAAAGAGAAATTTACAATTTCACCATGCCACCTCACCAATCCCGCTCTCGAGGATGTCGTGGATAAAGTGCAGAGGGTGTAGCAGCTGAACAAGATAGGTTTTGATTGTTTTTTTGTGAATTTGAAAGAACTGTTTGATTTTGTAATGTTTTGATTAAATTTTTATGTTGAATTTTTAGCCAATGAGCCACCACAAAACCCTAATCTAGTAAAGGAGGCTCAAAACAACCCCCTCAAACTGAGGAGCACCCTCAAAACCCCCCACCTTCATGTCCTCACCATCAAAGAGACACAGAAGAAAACTATTTAAGGTGAATTGAAGAAAACAAAAAATATCTTGAAACCCTAATTGAAACATTAAATACTCCAAATGCAAGCATCGATCGTAGGGGAGCCCTTGCTAAGTCATTAGAGGTCATTGTTTCTCATATTGAATCGGTAACAAACCAAATCACTGAATGGAATGACTATAAGGAGAGGAGTCGACAATACTATGGTGACAAATTGTCTTACCAACGAGTTAAGGACCAAAAAATTGCAAAATCTCAATTATGTTCACATTTTTGCAATCCTAAAACTGGTCAAACACTAGAAGAGAGTTGCAAATGGTTCCCAATTTATTGGTGTGTGCACGTTGGTATATCCCAAAACTTTTGGGATAGATGGTACATGGTCTTTGATGAGCGTTCTTGTAATAACAATGAGGTGCCACAATATTTCTTGAGGAAACTCTATTATGAGTTCATCCTCAACAAGATTCCTAATTACTTCGACATTCAAGAGTTCCAAGGCAGAGGTGGTGGCTCTGCCTAAGATAGACAGGGGGCACACAGATACCAAAACCACATACCTAAACCCCTCACGTACCTAACCCCTCACGTAGCCAACACATATCTCACTCCCTTTGACTTTGAAGGAGAGTGTTGAGGTGGAGATAATGCATTCATCGAGTTCTCTCACCCAGACTCTAGTACAACATGGTGATGATCTTACCTAGGTCGATGAAGGTGAGAGAAGCAGGTGTCATTTATCCTCACATCTTTGCACTTCATGTGGGAACTTTTGCGATTATGGGACCCAAGAATCTCTCCATTTAGCTGATCCATATGATGTTGCAGAGTGTCAGGACGCTACGACACAGGGGCAGCAACCAGTGGACACATCCATATCGGATAATATTGTTCTCATAGATGACCTCTTACAACGTATGTTTGGTATTGACTCCCTAGTAATTTTTTACAAGGTCCATCTTGATTTAATATATTTGTATTTGAAATTTCTACTTAATTATATGACTATCTATATTATAAGTCAAAATTAATGTATGTAATTGTCTACACTATGAAATTCCAGGGTCAAAGTATTCATCTCACATCTGTTAGCCATCCAGTGCAGGGTTATGAGAGGAGGTCTAGTCAACAAGTATGTAATTTATCACAAGATCGTAAATATAGTACATATACCAATGGTAATCTTATTTAACAATTTGATAATGAACATGGAGCTTCACCACCACCATCACGATTTCCTTGGTCCCTTGTACATAGAAGCACTTTCATAGAGGTAAATTTTACCATTTGTAATCATTATGCTTTTAAACAACGTTATGTACTATTTTGGTCAAATAACCTTGAACTCTATTTTCAGATGTTGAATATGGAGACTCCTCTTCATCTTCTTCAGTCAACGGAGGTGGGCATTACAATAGTTGTTTTTGTTGATAACTGAGAGGGGGGGTGAATCAGTTATCCTACTATTTTCTTCTTTGTTAACTTTCTTAATAATCAATGCAGCATTAATCCAAATAAGCAAACATAACTATGAAATGGAAATACACATGACACAATATTTTTGACGTGGAAACCTTGTTAAGGGAGAAAACCACGGGGTGATTAACCCAAGATTGTATTCTCTGTTAGAAGAATGGAAATACAAAATGGCACTTGCCAATTAGGGCTCACTGCCTGAGCACACTGCTCACAAGGAGGCACACTGCCTACAAGAGACACAATGTCTACAAAAAGAGTGTTATACAATACTTGAACTGATTGGAAGCATCTACATATGCTGGAGTTCAGTTCCGGTTAGGCTCAGTATACTGATCTGCTGCACTTCATCTTTCCTCTTCTCTTATGCTGCTTTCCTTTCACATGCCGAACCTTCCTTACTACTTCTGCTCTGCTCTTCTGCTTTTATTTGCACATCACAAACAACCACGACACCACTCACAACTAAATCCATCGTGTATATATATCCACACAAGTGATTTCATCACCTTTCTAGTTGGCACCCAGAATAGTCAATCTTTTCACAAACTCTGATCTGTCGGCTGAATCCTTGCACACCAAGTAATGCGGATCAAGGATATACTTGTGGAAATCATTAATCATGTCGGCCAAACATAATTCATGCCTTCATAACCTTTTCCAACATTAGTAACACATCTAGAATAATGTCTGATGTTCTGCCAGTCAGTTCTTCCTCTGTCATACCGCCAATCAGGAACCCGACACTCAAGCATTCATATCTCTTTATCCTTTTCACACCGAAGGCTCAAACCTTGGAATCTATTAGTCAAGATACTCCTCTTGACTTCCTTAAATCTGCACTTCGCTGAAGTACTTCTACTGAGAGATCCAGACCTGTCTGTCAGACCTTACTGACTGCTCTATTCTTGCTTATCGGACCACAACATTCTTCACTTTGACTTCCGGTAGAGACATATCATGCATTGCGGATGTGTGGGATAACCTTTGTTGCCATCAATGACAACATTCATGAATCCATATAGTGTCTCTTGCCAACAATCTCCCCCTTTGGCATTGATGGAAACACTTAGTGAAAAATGGTTAAGTGTTTACACTATGCTCCCCCTTAGCTGATGCTCTGTTTTTATATACATTTTCTAGAGCTCCCCCTTAGTTGAATTCCTCATTTTTTACTGCTCTTCACTCCCCATTTGACATCAATGGCAAAGGGTAGGGTCCACACACCAAAATCTCCAAAAACAGTCTATACATATCCGCATAAGTATATATACAAGTTGTACTTACATATACTTAAGTATGTCTGCAAAAGTATTCTTCAACTGTACAACTTTTGTCACCCAACTCTGCTTCATCCTGTCCAAAATTGAGATGAGACCACTCAACAGGAAAGCAAAAGCTTCTGCCCTCTTAAGATCTGTCAAATCATTGGTCTGGGTGGTAATGTGAGCATCATTTATGGCCTCATGCATGGCCTCTAACCTAGGGATAATGATCCTTCTAAGTTCACCCATCCGGCTAATTATGTTCTTCCTTTCCTTCTCAAAATTCTTTATTGCATTTGTGATTGCAATAGACTGACACTCTTGATTTACTATGGAGGATGAGAGAGTATCAAAAGTTTGAGACAGACTTAATAATTTATCCTCTTGTTCTTTTACTTTCCTCTCAATATCTTTGGTCACTGTGGGCCAAGATAAGCAAAATTTGTACATATTTCTACCATCTTTAAGAGCATTTTCCAAGCTCTTTATTCCAATATCCATAACTTTCCTATCATTAGTTATCAGACCTTGTACTTCAGAGATTCTCTTATCCAAAAACTCCTTCCGGATGTTTTCTTCAGCTGACTTCTCTAGAGAACCAAAATGTGTGCTAACACTGTTGACTAGAGTTTTGAGATTACCAGATGTGGAGGCTATGGGATCTTTCTGAAATGATGGCATAATCTTTTCAAGCACTCCAGAAGCAGCTTCTATCAACTCACAGTCTTCCATGTGAGACTTTAGGAGTTTTTCTTTAACCTTTGCATTAGCAAATGAAGCTATCTTCATAGTCTGTACCGGAGAGAGAGAATCAAAATTAAATGGTCCTTGTAGAAGCTCCAGTTCATCAATCTCCACTATTTCTTTGTTTAAGAATTCTTGGACAGTTTTTGCAGTGTCTCTTGCCGGAGATAGATTTTTCTTTTCTTCTGCAGTCACAAAACTATCTTTTGGAGCTTTCTCCCCTTCCACAACCTTACCACTAGCAGTTGTGGTCTTCTCTGTTGATGTCTTCTCTCCTTCTGCAGCCTTGGTACTGTCATCTTCTTTTTCCTTCACCTCTGCTTCTTTCTCCTGTATTCTTTCTTCTCCTATAGATCCAGAGACTGTAGGGGAAACCGGAGGAGAAATGTTGGTCTGTTTAAGGCCCACCTCTTCTGTCATTTTCTCAGTAGATTCTTTTGCAGCACTTGTAGTCGAGGGATCAGTACTCAAGTCCTCTATAATAGGAAGATTAAATCTTTTGAAGGCTTTCTGGAGAATCTCTTCTGTGTCCTTGGCTACCTTGTCAGTCTCACCAAGCATGAGTTGATTCATTCTAGCTTTGCTCCTAAACTCATCCTTGCAATCTTTAAAAATCATATTTATTTGCTTTGAATCAATTGAAGGATATAGCTGAATAGCTATCTATTCCTGGATCTCAAGGTCTTTTGCCATGGCATTAGTCTTTCTCATTTCTAACTCCTTTTCTAGGCTCTTGGGAATAAGAGATATAATTTCAATAAAAAGCCTTATTATATATGTTCAGATACTTAACTGTAGCTTCCTGCAAGATCTTTTGGTTAGCCTCATTATAATTATCATAGAATTCGGTCATTGGTTGAAGGTTTCCATCCACAGTGACTGATTTGATTACACTTTCTAAAGATAGGGTGGGCTTTTCAACAAATTCCTCTGACATTTCTTCCTTGTCTTGACCCATGGAAGGTTCACCAGATCCTTTCCTTTATCCCCTCATCAGATTTAGTTTCCTCATCATCCTTTAGGCTAACATAGGACCTTGTTACCTTTTTCTTTGTTCTCTTTTCTCCTTTTCCGGATGCTTGGACTTCTGGTTTTGAGCTTCTTGAGCTTTTGGCTGAGACAGGTGCTGATCTCTTTGATGATCTTGTTTAGGTGGAAGATTCTACTAGACCACTTTCCTTACTTCCCTTTGCTTTCTTCTCTTCCTCAGCCCGTTCTGTCTTCTTCCTGTGGGCATCAAGTGCCTCCTTTGAGATGCTAAGGCCTTTGGCAATATTTTCTACTTCTTTTCTCACCTTCCTCTTGATCTCTGGTTCTCTGAGTTCCACATGAATTTTTACACTCAGCTCCTCAATGGTTCCAAACCTTTCTGCCTTTGGATCCTTTGGCTGACTTAGCATGTGTTGAACATGCAGCTCTATAATTTGTTCATCAGCTTCATATCCCATGGGCATGATCCATACAGTTCTTGGTTCTACTACCTCCATTAGGCATTGATCAGTTTCTACCATAAAACAAATTGTGTCTTTGTATTTCTCAACAATAGACTGGGCAATCCTTTCTCTTGCTTGCATCATGTTCTGGAAATTCTTGAAGTATCCCCACAGGGCTGTATTTTGTGCTTTGTCATTACCAAGTCCATGTAAATAATCTCTGATTTGGATAGCTACTGGTCTATCATTCTCCCACACCCAGCCACTAGATCCGGGAAGCTCATTCATAAAGTAGAAGAATAAGCACAATATTAATCCACCATACTTGAATGAATTCTTTTTAGCTTTCTTTATTTTCTGCAGATTCTCCAAGAGTTGGTTCAAGAGAAACTAACAAAGATCATAGTCTGCATCCTTTCTTAGCATTTCATAAGTGGTGTAGATGGCAGTTCTAGGTACTGAATTTTCTCTGCTAGAATGATATATTTTATATCCAATGATCATGGAGGCATACTTGACATCCAGATCAGAGATGTCATCTACTGTCATTGCTCTTTTGTCAAACTTGGATCTAGTAGCCTCACTCACAGTTTGATTCTTCACAGATTTAAGAACAGGAATCCCATCGGATGAGTGTAATCTAGTAACTACCCTGATGGCATCTTTTGTGATTTTGAATGGTCCATGTAACCACATGAAGTTGTCATGGATTCTGCTCAAAATATACCTAACCCATTCATCCTCAGCAAAACAGGGGAAATGTATGTACTGTGCAAAGTGCTTATTCTGGAGGCCCTTGTTTTGAGCTCAAAAGCATCATCTATCAATTGTTTGTGATAGATATCCCTTAGTTTGAATTCCCCAAACTCTTCAACATTTGCGTGTATGTAAACCCTAATATCTTCTGTGTGTAAAACACCATGCAGAACACTAGAGAAGGCTCCTAGGGGATCTACCTCCAAGGATTTGTATGGGTGCTTCTTAAATATGGGGCGAGGTCTATTAGAAATCTTTACTATATTCGGAGTAGCCATCATTAAGAAATCTTACTGAAAGATATCAAGAACGAAGAATACCTTTTATGATGTTTAGGGCACACATGATGAAATCCGGATTGAGTTGTATGAAGAATCATCTTGATCTTTGGGAGAAGTAGTTCCAGAGCTCCTTTTCTCTCTTCTTCTTGAATGTAGAATGAACAAGTGATTAATGAGAAAACCCTTATATTGCTCCACAAACCCTAATGTCAAGTTGCAATAAATCCTCGACCTAAGTTATTCCAGTTGGCCTTATTCGGATGACTTGAAGAACCAGATCAGTCCTGATTTTTAAACATCATGCGGATCTTCCAAATCTTAACCATAGTTTGTTTGGATGTTTCCCTTATGAACCCTTCAATCCGCAACTCTTCTTGTGCCAGTTCCAGCACCAATTGACTGGCTAGGGGAACAAGGTTTTCTTTGAGTCTCCCCCTGAGCCAGAGCTCATTTTTTAATTTCTGGAAGGAATATCAGCACCAGAGTCTGGTGCGGATTCATCCTCTACATTCTCTGTACTCTTCTTCACCCAAATCTTGTTCATCTCACTTTGAACTTCATCTGCATTGACCTTTTGTTTCCCCTTATCTTGATTCTGATTATAATATACCGGACCTCTTTTATCCTGATTCTTGCTTCTACAGAATTTTGCTATATGACCAGATCTATTGCAAATTTGGCAAACAACATTTCTTTGCATATTTGATTGATATCCTCTTGATCTACATTGATTAGCCATATGACCCATTCTATTGCATGCAAAGCATCTACCAGTGAATGAATTGTTCATTTCATATTTCTGCATTCATAAGATTTGTGACCATACCTTTTACAATTGAAGCACTGTCCAGAGAAGGATGTACTAGTCTGATTCATTCTCCTTATACACTGATTGGCTTTATGACCAAAGTTATTGCAGTTGTGGCAGTATCCATTGAAGGATGGATATCTTTGAGCATTAGGCTACCTTATCGAAGGTCTTTTAGGCCTGTTCCTTGGATTTTCTGATCCAAAATTCTTCTGACCGGATCTAGAGCTTTCTCCTTTCTCATAACCCAAACCACACTTGTCATCTACCCTCTTTTGACTTCCAAGAAGAACTTCAAGTTGAGCAGAACTTATCTTGAATTTCTCTTTATACTCATTTGCTGTTTGAAGATCTCTTTTGAGAGAGACAATTTGATCCTCAAGTTTTTCTTCATTATCTTTAGCATCTTCAAGATCAGATTCAAGATGTCTGATAATTCTATCCATCTAGTGGCAATCTTCTGATTTCTCTTTGAGAGATTGTCTTAGATTATCTTCAGTTTTTCTTTTCTCTTCAACTTCTTGGGTAAACTTCATAACTCCTGATTCCATTTCATGTCTTACCATAATGATTTCTTTTGATAACTTTTCACACAACTCAGTTTTCTCCTTCAGCTCTTCATTTGCATCATTTGCTTCACCTTGTCTTGCCAATTGCTGAAGCAGCTCCTTTCTCTTTTTCATAGAGAGACTTAATTTGTCTTTTAGTTCTCTCATGAAATCATCAGCCTGTTTGAGTCTTTCCTTTAATTCATTGACTTCAGAGTTTGACTGTTCAAGATCATCAAGGGCAGTCTTGAGTTGCTCCCTTAAACCTTATGCATCCATTTGATTCCCTAGATCTTCCTCAAGTTGTTAGGCTCTGTTAGGAGGAACTTAGCTCTGATACCAATTGTTGATAACTCAGAGGGGGGGTGAATCAGTTATCCTACTATTTTCTTCTTTCTTAACTTTCTTAATAATCAATACAACATTAATCCAAATAAGCAAACATAACTATGAAATGGAAATACACATGACATAATATTTTTGACGTGGAAACCCTGTTAAGGGAGAAAACCACGGGGTGATTAACCCAAGATTGTATTCTCTGTTAGAAGAATGGAAATACAAAATGGCACTTGCCAATTAGGGCTCACTGCCCGAGCACACTGCTCACAAGGAGGCACACTGCCTACAAAAGACACACTGTCTACAAAAAGAGTGTTATACAATACTTGAACTGATTGGAAGCATCTACATATGCTGGAGTTCAATTCTGGTTAGGCTCAGTAGACTGATCTGCTGCACTTCATCTTTCCTCTTCTCTTATGCTGCTTTCCTTTCACATACCAAACCTTCCTTACTACTTCTGCTCTGCTCTTCTACTTTTATTTACACATCACAAACAACCACAACACTACTCACAACTAAATCCATTGTGTATATATATCCACACAAGTGATTTCATCACCTTTCTAGTCGGCACCTGGAATAGTCAATCTTTTCACAAACTCTGATCTGTCAGCTGAATCCTTGCACACCAAGTAATGTAGATCAAGGATATACTTGTGGAAATCATTAATCATGTTGGCCAAACATAATTAATGCCTTCATAACCTTTTCCAACATCAGTAACACATCTGGAATAATGTCTGATGTTCTGCTAGTCAGTTCTTCCTCTGTCATACTGCCAATCAGGAACCCGACACTCAAGCATTCATATCTCTTTATCCTTTTCACACCGGAGGCTCAAACCTTGGAATCTATCAGTCAAGATACTCCTCTTGACTTCCCCAAATCTGCACTTCGCTGAGGTACTTCTACTGAGAGATCCGGACCTGTCTGTCGGACCTTACTGACTGCTCTGTTCTTGCTTACTGGACCACAACATTCTTTACTCTGACTTCCGGTAGAGACATATCATGCATTGCAGATGTGTGGGATAACCTTTGTTGCCACCAATGACAACATTCATGAATCCATATAGTGTCTCTTGCCAACAGTTTTTACTGCAAATCCTTTGACCTAGGTATGATCTGGAGTAACATGTAAATGTCATTTTGTATTTCTTGTTTTATCTCATGTCATTTAATGAACATAAATGATATTCATGTTTACTCATTTTTGCATCTTCATGCTTCTCACAAGAGGTCACAACTCCAACTTGTCTAGCTACGGATGAAGAGAGACAAAAAACATTCAAGAGGGATCATCGGCTAGCAGTAAGTGATTGATTAGATATGTCATGTTATATATTTCATGTTTTCTATATTAATGTGGATATTTTTTTATTGTATTAACAAGTGGAACTTCAAAAATCTCTGTTGAGGAGGTCTAGTTGACAGGAGAGAGAGCATGAGTCATTGATTGACTCTCCATCTTCACATCTAAGCAAGGACCATTGATTATTTAAAAGTAGTTTATAGGAAATTGGATTTTGGGACATTTTTTGTATGCCTAGATGGCTTTGTATACATGCTTTTGTGTGTTACTGATGTATATATTTGTACATGCCTATATGGCTTTATATATAGACTATATGTTATGTTCATTACATTATGTATATGACAATTTACATTAAATATAATATGATCAATTATGGTTATAGGAATTTGGTTTTACACATGCCAATTGCATTTGCTTGAAAGTTTATAAATCCTTTTCAAAAAATCCATTTTGTGCATATCTTGTAATCATTACATTCCATGAGATTGTGCATTTCTTTGAGGCATCATGTCAAATAGTTCACATGCCTTGTCTATGATTCCACACTTTGCATACATGTCTACAAGGGCAACTGCAAATACAACATGTGACAAAATTCATACATCCTTTATGCTTTGATGGCTATACACACCCTCTTTCAAAGATCCCATTTTGGCACAGGCAAGGAGGATGTTGGATAAGGTTGTGGAATTTGGTTTTACATGTGCCAATTGTATTTTCTTGAAAGTTTCTAAAGCCTTTCTGAAAAAATTCATTTTGTGCATATCTTTCAATCATCAAGCATTCCATGAGACAACATTTCTTTGAGGCATCATGTAAAATAGTTCATGTGCCTTGTCTATGCTTCCACACTTTTTATACATGTCTCCTAGGGTAGTTGCAACTACAACATCTATCAAAATTCCCATATCCTTTATGCTTTGATGGATGTTCGTACCCTGTTTCGAAGATCCCATTTAGGCATAGACAAGGAGGATGTTGGCTAAGGTTGTGGAACTTGGATTTACACCCGCCAATTGCATTTTCTTGAAAGTTTCTAAAGTCTTATCAAAAAACCATTTTGTGCATATCTTGTAATCATTGCATTCCATGAGACAACATTTCTTTGAGGCATCATGTCAAAATGTTCACATGCCTCGTCTATGCTTCATCACTTTGCATACATGTCTCATAGGGCATTTGCAACTATAACATCTAACAAAATTCCCATATCCTTTAGGCTTTGATGGATGTCCATACCTTGTTTCAAAGATCCCATATAGGCATAGACAAGGAGGATGCTGGCTAAGGTTGTGCAATTTGGCTTTACACCTGCCAATTGCATTTTCTTGAAAGTTTCTAAAGCCTTTTTGAAAAAATCCATTTTGTGCATATCCTACAATCATTACATTCCACGAGACGACATTTCTTTGAGACATCATGTCAAATAGTTCATGTACCTTGTCTATGCTTCCACACTTTGCATACATGTCTCCTAGGGTAGTTGCAACTACAACATCTATCAAAATTCCTTTATCCTTTATTCTTTCATGGTTGTCCATACCCTGTTCCAAATATCCTAATTTGGCATAGGTAGGGAGGATGCTTGCAAAGGTTATGGAATTTGGTTTTACATGTGCCAATTACATTTTCTTGAAAGTTTATAAAGTATTTTCAAAAATCCATCTTCTGCATATCATGCAATCATTGCATTCCATAAGATGGCATCTATTTGAGGTGTCATGCCAAAATATTCACATGCCTTGTCTATGCTTCCACACTTTGCATACATGTCTACAAGGGTAGTTGCAAATACAACATTTGACAAAATTCATATATCCTTTATTCTTTGATGGTTGTCTATACCCTGTTCTGAAGATCCCATTTTGGCATAGGCAAGGAAGATGGTGGATAAGGTTGTGGAATTTGGATTTACACCCGCCAATTGCATTTGCTTGAAAATTTATTTTGTACATTTGCTTGAAAGTTTATTTTGTCCATTTTCTTGAAAGTTTCTAAAGCCTTTTTGAAAAAATCCATTTTGTGCATATCTTGAAGTCATTGCATTCCATGAGGCAACATTTCTTTGAGGCATCATGTCAAATAGTTCATGTGCCTTCTCTATGCTTCCACACTTTGCATACATGTTTCCTAGGGCAGTTGCAACTACAACATCTATCAAAATTCCCATATCCTTTATGCTTTGATGGATGTCCATACCCTATTATGAAGATCCTATTTGGGCATAGACAAGGAGGATGTTGGCTAGGGTGTGGAATTTGGCTTTACACCCGCCAATTGCATTTTCTTAAAAGTTTCTAAAGCCTTATCGAAAAACTATTCTGTGCATATCTTGCAATCATTACATTTGATGAGACAACATTTCTTTGAGGCATAATGTCAAATAGTTCACCTACCTTGTCTATTCTTCATCACTTTGCATACATGCCTCATAGGGCAGTTGCAACTACAACATCTGACAAAATTCCCATATCCTTTATGCTTCTATGGATGTCCATACCCTGTTCCAAACATCCCATATGGGCATAGACAAGGAGGACGTTGGTTAAAGTTGTGGAATTTGGCTTTACACCCACCAATTGCATTTTCTTGAAAGCTTCTAAAGCCTTTTTGAAAAAATCCATTTTGTGCATATCTTGCAATCATTGCATTCCATGACACAACATTTCTTTGAGGCATCATGCCAAATATTTCATGTGCCTTGTCTATGATTCCACACTTTGCATACATGTCTCCTAGGGCAGTTAAAACTACAACATCTGTCAAAATTCCTTTATCCTTTATTCTTTCATGGTTGTCCATACCCTGTTCCAAAGATCCTAATTTGAAACAGGAAAGGAGGATGCTTGCAAAGGTTATGGAACTTAGTTTTACACATACCAATTGCATTTTCTTGAAAGTTTATAAAGCCTTTTCAAAAGTCCATTTTTTGCATATTGTGCAATCATTGCATTCCATGAGATGCCATTTCTTTGAGGTGTCATGCCTTGTCTATGCTTCCACAATTTGCATACATGTTTACAAGGGTAGCTACAAATACAACATTTGACAAAATTCGTATATCCTTTATGCTTTGATGGTTGTCTATACCCTGTTCTGAAGATCCAATTTGGGCATAGGCAAGGAAGATGGTGGATAAGGTTGTGGAATTTGTCTTTACACCTACCAATTGCATTTGCTTGAAAGTTTCTAAAGCCTTATAAAAAAACCATTTTGTGCATATCTTGGAATCATTCCATTCCATGAGACAACATTTCTTTGAGGCATCATGTCAAACAATTCACCTACATTGTCTATGCTTCATCACTTCGCATACATGTCTCATAGGGCAGTTGCAACTACATCTGACGAAATTCCCATATCCTTTATGCTTTGATGGATGTCCATACCCTATTCCAAAGATCCCATATGGGCATAGACAAGGAGGATGCTAGCTAAGGTCAAGTGGAATTTATCTTTACACCCGCCAATTATATTTGCTTGAAAGTTTCTAAAGCCTTTTTGAAAAAATCTATTTTTTGCAAATATCTTGCAATCATTGCATTCCATGAGACATCATTTCTTTGAGGCATCATGTCAAATAGTTCATGTGCCTTGTCTATGCTTCCACACTTTGCATACATGTCTCCTAAGGCAGTTGCAACTACAACATCTGTCAAAATTTCTTTATCCTTTATTCTTTCATGGTTGTCCATACCCTATTCCAAATATCCTAATTTGGCACAGGCAGGGAGGATGCTTGCAAACGTAATGGAATTTGATTTTACATGTGCCAATTGCATTTGCTTGAAAGTTTATAAAGCCTTTTCAAAAAATCCATTTTCTACATATCGTGCAATCATTGCATTCCATGAGATGACATCTCTTTGAGGTGTAATGCCAAACTATTCACATGCCTTGCCTATGCTTCCACACTTTACATACATGTCTACAAGGGTAGCTACAAATACAACATCTAACAAAATTCCTATATCCTTTATGCTTTGATGGTTGTCCACACCATGTTCTGAAGATCCCATTCTGGCATAGGCAAGGAGTATGTTGGATAAGGTTGTGGACTTTCATTTTACATGTGCCAATTGCATTTGCTTGAAAGTTTCTTTCAAGCCTTATCGAAAAATCCATTTTGTTCACATCTTTCAATCATTGCAATCCTTCATTTGTAATGTGCATAACATTCCTTCATTTGTGATGTGCATAAAAAGCTATAATTGTACATGCTTACAACAAGTGATTCATGCTACAATGAAGCATAACATGATGAAATAAGAAGATGCATATTTACAACACTTAAGAATATGTAGTAGTTTTGCTCATGTCATCAATACATGTTATATACCTTATTTTCTCATGCAGATGGATAAACTATGCTTTCATCTTCACATACATGGCTTACAACATGTGACAATAAACCGGTGCAAGTTGTATATGTTCTTAACAACAATCCAAAACATACATTGACTTAAGTGAGTGGTTCTTTTATTAGTGGTGGTGTTCATTTTGGACATAAAATAATAATGGTTATTTTATACAAATTATTCGTGGAACTTGTAATTTGCAATCTTTTTCTTTATGCCTATTCCTTTTGTAATTTGAAACAAAAGGTGGAATTCTTACCCACATTCTATGCACCTACATTAGTGACCTATTGATAATGAAGTTTGCACCTAAATGTTGTACCTGTATTCAAACCTGCACCAACATGGGAAACCTCACAAATGTGGGATGCGGCTTGCGAGATGACCTCTAAGATTTTAGAAGCCGACTCTTTGTAAGGTCTTCAATAAACTTGTTTTCAGATTTTAAGAGAAAAGAGAAGAAGGAAAAACTTGAAAATGGAAACTAATTAACATGGTGATTCGCCAATCACAAACTTTCCAACTTGCAAGGAATTCATTGTGCACAGGATTCAAAATACGAAGACAAATAAACACAATTACGATAATGAGAAGTGACAATCACATAATCATTTAGCTACATAAAGTTTGATAATCTCATATTTACAAATGAAGGCCACAAATCTGAGATAAGAAAACAAGAAACATTCTAACAGAAAATAGTGGCAAAGAAAGACCATTTTCCCTTCATGGGTGAATTAAAATGAAGACACGAAAGGCCTTGAAGGCACGATGCATTAGATTTGTTTGATTAAGAGAAAACTCGCCAAAAGGGCCTGTAAGAAATCTTCTACTATTGATGAATCTTCCTCTCTGTATATGTTCTCTATTGTGATTTCCTCTGCTATTGTGATAATAATAATCTCTCGCTATTTTTAAAACTCTTATAATAAAGGAAAATAAATCCCCTCAAATCTGCCTCTATTTGTTGCATGTTTTGCTCTCCCAGATAACTCTATGTTCATTGCCTCTAATTTCTCTTTCACATGCCAAAATATGTTCCTATGGTTGCATGTTTTACCACTGTCTAGTTTACTGTTGGGTGTATGCATGGAGTTGTGGGACCAAACAGTCACCACATGACTTTTTGATCCCATTTAGACTATAACACAAGCACGTTATAATGCGCTCATGTTATTACTTGCTAAAAGAAAAAAAAACATAAAACATAAGGATTTCAACCATTTCTGCAATCATAGGAGGAAAAAACCAGTACAAAAACATGAGTGTGTTACAAGAAGCAATCAACCAAGTACTAAGGGTAATCAACATTTCTGCCATGCCACCTCACCAATCCCGCTCCCGAAGACGTTGTGAAGGCAATGTAGAAGGTGCAGCAGCTGAAGAAGGTAGGGTTTGCTTAATTTTTGTGAGTTTGAAAATATTTTTTTACCTTTTCAATGTTTGATTGATTTTTTATATTGCATTTACAATCAATGAGGCAACACAAAACACAAATCCAACAGATGAGGGTCAAAACAACCCCAAAAACCCTCAAAAGCCCCCACCTTCACGTCCTCACCATGAAAGAGATACATAGGAAAACTATTTAGGGAAAATAGAAGAAAATAAAAAACATCTTCAAGTCCTAATTGAATTGTTAAATAATCCAAGTGCAATCACTGATCATAGGAGAGTGCTTGCAAAGTCATTAGAGATGATTGTTACTCACACTGAATCGGTGACAAACCAAATCACTTAATTTCATGACTATAGGGAGAGCTGTCAGCAATACTATGCTGACAAATTATCTTATGAACAAGTGAAGGACAAAAAAATTACAAAATCTGCATTATGTTCACATTTTATAAATCCTAAAACTGACCAAAGATTAGAAGAAACTTGAAAATGCTTCCCTATTCATTAGTGTAGGAACGAAGATATATCCCAAAACTTTTGTGATAGATGGTACATGGTGTTTGATGAGTGTCCATGCAACAACAATGAGGTGCCACAATATTTCTTGAGGAAACTCCATTATGATTTCATCCTCAAGAAGATTCCTAATTATTTTGACATTCGAGAGTTCCAAGGTAGAGGTGGTGGCTTTGCCCAAGATAGAGAGAGGGTACAGTGAGACCAAAACCATGTACCTACACCCCTGATGAGGCCAACACATGTGTCACTCCCTTCGACTTCGAAGGAGAGTGTTGAAGTGGAGACACTACATTCATTGAGTTCTCTCACACAGTCTCTAGCACAACATGATGATGATCTCACCTAGGCCGATGAGGGTGAGAGCAGAAGGTGTCATTTATCTCTACATCTGTACAGTCTCTAGCACAACACGATGATGATCTTACCTAGGCTAATGAGGGTGAGAGTAGCAAGCATCATTTGTCTCCACATCTATGCAATTCATGTGGGAGCCTATGCGATTATGAAACACAGGACTCCTGGCAAGACTCTTGGCAGGATGTTACGATGCAGGGGCAACATCCAGTGATGGACACATCCATATTAGATGATCTTGTTCTCACAGATAATGTCTTACAACATACATTTGGTATTGACTCCCAGGTAATTTTTTACAAGTTTCATCTTGATTTAATATATTCTTATTTGAAATTTGTAATTAATTTTATATGACTATCTATATTATAAGTCAAAATTAATGTATGTAATTATCTGCACAATGAAATTCCAGGGTCAGAGTCTTCATCCTACCTCTGTTAGCCATCCATTGGCAGGTTACGAGAGGAGGTTAGGTCAACAAGTATGTAATTTATCACATGATTGTAAATATAGTACATATATCAATGGTAATATTATTTAGTGGCAATTCAATGATTTCAACTAGGAGCTTCACCAGCACCTCCACAATTTCCTTGGTCCCCTGCATGCAAAACCACTTATATGGAGGTAAATGTAACCATTTGTAATCATTATGCATTTAAATAATGTTATATATCTATTTTGGTTGAATAACCTTGAACTCTATTTTTTAGATGTTGAATATGGAGACTCCTCATTTTCGTGAGTCAGCACAGGCAGCATTGCTATAGTCATGTTGTCTTCAAATCCTTTGACCAAGGTATGAGCCAATAACATGTAAATGTCATTTTGTATTTCTTGTTTTATCTCATGTCATTTGATGTACATAAATGATATTTATGTTTAGTAAATTTTGCTTCTTGATGCTTCTCACAAGAGGTCACAACTCCAACCCATCCAACTATGGACAAAGAGAGAGAAAAGATGATCGAGAGGGATCATCAGTTAGCAGTAAGTGATCGATTACATATGTGATGTTATATATTTCATGTATTCTATATTAATGTGCATATTGTTTGATTGTATTAACAGGTGGAGCTGCAAAAAACTCTATTGAGGAGGTCTACTCGACGGGAGAGAGAGGATGAGTCATTGATTGGCTCTCCATCTTCATTTCCAAGCAAGGGCTGCCAATTATTTGATAGAAGTCCATAGGAAACTAGATTTTGGGACTTTTTTGTATGCCTAGATGGATTTGTATACATACTTTTGTATGTTACCGATGTATATTTTTGTATATGCCTGTATGGCTTTGTTTGGACATGCCTATATGGCTTTATATATAGACTAGATGTTATGATCATGACATTATATATATGACAGTTTATATTAAATATCTAATATGATGATCAATTATCATTACAAGATTTTGGTTTTACACATGCCAATTGCATTTGCTCTAAAGTTTATAAATCATTTTCAAATAATCCATTTTGTGCATATCTTGTAATCATTGCATTCCATGAGACTGTGCATTTCTTTGAGGCATCATGTTAAACAGTTCACACACCTTGTCTATGCTTCCACACTTTCCATACATGTCTACAAGGGCAATTGCAAATACAACATGTGACACAATTCCTATATCCTTTATACTTTGATGGTTGTCCATACCATGTTCCCTAGATCCCATTTTGGCATAGGCAAGAAGGATGTTGGATAAGGTTGTGCAATTTGGTTTTAGAGGTGCCAATTGCATTTGGTTGAAAGTTTCTTTTGTGCATTTTCTTGAAATTTTCTAAAGCCTTATGAAAATTCCATTTTGTGCATATCTTGCAATCATTGCATTCCATGAGGCGACAGTTCTTTGAGGCATCATGCCAAATAGTTCATGTGCCTTGTCTATGCTTCCACACTTTTCATACATGTCTCCGAGGGTAGTTGCAACTACAACACCTAACAAAATTCCCATATATTTTATGCTTTGATGGATGTCCATACCGTGTTCCAAAGATCCCATTTTGGCATAGGCAAGGAGAATACTAGATAAGGTTGTGGAATTTGGCTTTACACCCACCAATTGTATTTGCTTGAAAGTTTATAAAGCGTTATCAAAAAAATCCATTTTTTGCATATCTTGCAATCATTGCATTCCATGACATGGCATTTCATTGAGGCATCATGTCAAACAGTTCACGTACCTTGTCTATGCTTCCACACTTTGCATACATGTCTACTAGGGTAGTTGTAACTACAAGATTTGACAAAATTCCCATATCCTTTATGCTTTGATGGATTTCCATACAATGTTCCAAATATCCCATTTTCTTATATGAAGGGAGAATGTTGGCTAAGGTTGTGGAATTTGGCTTTACACCCGCCAATTGCATTTTATTGAAAGTTTCTAAAGCCTTATCAAAAATCCATTTTGTTCATATCTTGCAATCATTGCATTCCATGAGATGACATTTCTATGAGGCATCATGCCAAACAGTTCACGTGCCTTGTCTATGCTTCCACACTTTGCATACATGTCTCCAAGGGGAGTTACAACTACAACATCTAACAAAATTACCCTATCTTTTATCCTTTGATGGATCTCCATATCGTGTTCCAAAGATCCCATTTGGCATAGGCAAGGAGGATACTGGCTAAGGTTGTGGGATTTGACGTTACTCCCACCAATCATATTTTCTTGAAAGTTTATAAAGCCCTATCAAAAAAATCCATTTTTTGTATATCTTGCAATCGTTGTATTCCATGAGATGGAATTTCATTAAGGCATCATGTCAAACAATTCACGTACCTTGTCTATTCTTCCACATTTTGCATACATGTCTACTAGGGCAGTTGCAACTACAAGATCTAACAAAACTCCCATATCCTTTATGCTTTGATGGATGCCCATACCATGTTCCAAAGATCACATTTTGGCATATGAAGGGAGGATGTTGGTTAAGGTTGTGGAATTTGGCTTTACACCTCTTAATTGCATTTGCTTGAAAGTTTCTAAAGCCTTATGAACAAATAAACAGTCCTCAAGTCATGATTATGAGACAAGGAGTGTATGTAAAAAGGAGATAATATGAGATAAACTAGCAAATAACATTTGACAAAATTCCTATATCATTTATGCTTGGATGGTTGTCCATACCATATTTGCAATATTGGTTGTTCATACCTTGTCCAAGACTAGTGATGAAGTCATTTTACAAACTTGAGTTCATGCTAGGAGTTTTGATCGATAGTTTAAGCCTTACGATGTATGACATAAAAACTATCTCTTGTAGAATGGTCACATTTTTGGCACTACATGTCCTTGTTTTAGGTATGCATAACTAAATATATCCTATATCTACATATAATACCATCTTGATGAGGGTTTCAAACAAGAAATGACTACATAACTGCCCCTAAAACTATGGCAATCCTTGACTATCCTCCTATGACTGTCATAATAAGAATAATAAGCCTCTCCATGATAAATCCTCAAAAAGATAATAAAAGAGAACCTCAAACATGCATAATAAACCTCTCCATAATAGTATTTGTGGATTTAAGGTTTAATACTTTTAAAAGTTTAACACTACTAGTTGTGACTTTAAGGTTGTTAGTGTTGACTATAATTACTTACAATTGAATGAAATGTGTTGTTTAGATCTAAAAAACAACCAATCATGTAATTCTACATCATCGCACTAATAAAACATGACTTAATGCACAACTATTAGAGGTGTGAAGTTAGGAATGACATTTTGTAGATTATCTCCCAAATGCTTCAGTTTCATGCAGTGGAAAAGTGCTAGGAGTGACATTTTGCATTCCATAGCTTGTGGGGCCAAACTGACTGCACCAACATGTCAGGGTGGGTTTGTAAATGCTAGGGGAAGTCTCGTTTCATGCGCCAAGCATCCCAGTCATTTGGGGCAGCAGGTTATCGGTAAAGTCCCTTAAGATCCCTAAGAGCAAAAAATTGCCAAACTATGATAGACTAGTTCTCAGAATTCATGGTAGCTAGGAACATTTTGTTTGGACCTACATGTGCACGTGGGGTCCATCCACAATAACCTCTCTCGGTTTTGGTCAACTCCAGTCTATTTGACCGTACCAAAATCAAATGCATTCTTACAAAATGCTTCAATTTCATGCAGTGGAAAGGTCCTAGGAGTGACATTTTGCATTCCATAGCTCATGGGGCCGAACCGACTATGCCAACGCATCTGATTGGGTGGGTAAATTCTAGGAGAGGTCTTGTTTCATGCACCAAGCATCCCAGTCATTCAAAGCAGTAGGCTATCGACATAGTCACTTAAGATCTTAAGAGCAAAAACTGCCAAACTATGACGAAGCAATTCTTAGAATTTGTGGTAGCTGGGAACATTCCATTGGACCTATAAGTGCACGTGAAGTCCATCCACTATTACCTCTCTCAATTTTTGTCAACTCAAATATGTTTGACCAAGCCGAAATCAAATGCAATCTTGCAAAATGCTTCAGTTTCATGTAACACAACCTTGCTAGGTGCCATATTTTTTGTTCTGCTACTCGTGGGGCCGAATCGACTGTGCCAATGCATCGGGGTGGGTAGGTAAATGCTAGGGGAGGTATTTTTTCATGTGCCAAGCATCCCAATCATTTAGAGCAGTAGGCTACTGGCAAAGTCACTTAAGATCTTAAGAGCAAAAAAAGGCCAAACTATGATGGAGTAGTTCTCAAAATTCATGGAAGCTGGAAATGTTATGTTCGGAGCTATATGTGTACGTGGGGTCCATCCATAATAACCTATCTCAGTTTTGGTCAATTCCAGTCTGTTTGAAATTGTCGAAATAAAATGTATTCTTGCAAAATGATTTAGTTTCATGCAACACAACCTTGCCAAGTGCCATATTTTTTGTTCTACTAGTTGTGGGTCAAACCAACTACACCAACATGTTGGAGTGGGCAGGTAAATGCTAGGGGAGGTCTTGTCTCATGTGCTAAGCATCCCAGTCATTCGGGGTAACATGCTACTAGCAAAGTCGAAAGGTACTAGGGCTGAAATTTTGTATTCCACAGGTCGTGGGGTCAAATCAACTATGCCAACACATTCAGGTGGGAGGGTAAATTCTAGGGGAGGTCTTGTTTCATGCACCAAGTGTCTCAGTCATTCTGAGCTGCAAGTTACTAGCAAAGTTGAAAAGTTCTAGGAGTGACATTTTGCATTCCACAGCTCGTGGGGCTAAACTGACTGTTCTAATGCATTGGGGTTGACAAGTAATTGCTAGGGGAGGTCTTGTTTCATGTGCCAAGCATCCCAATCATTTAGGGCAACAGGCTACCAGCAAAGTCGAAAGGTTCTAGGACTGAAATTTTACATTCCATAGGTCATGAGGTCAAACCAACTATGCCAACACATTTGGTTGGGTGGGTAAATGCTAGGAGAGGTCTCATTTCTTGCGCCAAGCATCCCAATCATTCGGGGCAGCAAGCTACCAGTAAAGTCTGTTAAGATTCCTAAGAGCAAAAACCTGCCAAACTATGAAGGAGCATTTCTCAGAATTCGTGATAGATGGGAACATTTTGTTTGGACCTACAGGTGCACATGGGGTCCATCCACAATAACCTCTCTCAGTTTTGGTCAACTCCAGTCTGTTTGACCGTGCCGAAATCAAATGCATTCTTACGAAATGCTTCAGTTTCATGCAGTGGAAAGGTGCTAGGAGTGACATTTTGCATTCCATAGGTTGTGGGGCTAAAACAACTATGCCAACACATTGGGGTGGGTGGGTAAGTGCTAGGGGAAGTCTCATTTTGTGTGCCAAGTGTCCTAGTCGTTTGGAGCAGCATGCTACTGGCAAAGTCACTTAAGATTTTAAGAGCAAAAAACTACCAAACTATGATAGAGCAGTTCTTGGAATTTGTGGTAGCTGGGAACATTTCATTTGGACCTACATGTGCATGTGGGGTCTATCCACAATAACCTCTCTCATATTTGGTTAACTCAAATCTGTTTGACCGTGCCAAAATCAAATGCATTCTTGCAAAATGCTTCAGTTTCATGTAGCACAACCTTGTCAGGTGCCATATTTTTTGTTTTTCTCCTTGTGGGGCTGATCTGACTATGGAAATGCATTAGGGTGGGCATATAAATGCTAGGGAGGTCTTATTTCATGCACGAAGTGTCCCAGTTGCTTAGGGTAGTAGGCTACTGGCAAAGTCCCTTAAGATCCCAAAGAGCAAAAAACTACCAAACTATGACAGAGTAGTTCTCAGAATTCATGGTAGCTGGGAACATTCCATTTGGACCTACATGTGTGTGTGGTGTCTGTCCACAATAACCTCTCTTAGATTTGGTCAACTCAAATCTATTTGACTGTGACGAAATCAAATGCATTCTTGCAAAATGCTTCAGTTTCATGCAGCATGACCTTGCTAGGTGCCATATTTTTTGTTCTGCTCACCATGGGGCCAAACTTGACTATGCCAACACATCAGGGTGGGTGGGTAAATTCTAGGAGAGGTCTTGTTTCATGTACCAAGCGTCCCAGTCGTTTGGGGTTGCAGACTACCAGCAAAGTCCCTTAAGATCCCTAAGAGCAAAAAACTACCAAACTATGATAGAGCAGTTCTCAAAATTTGTGGTAGCTAGGAATGTTTCATTTGGATGTATAGGTGCACATGGGGTCCATCCAAAATAACCTCTCTCAGATTTGGTCAACTCCAGTCCATTTGATTGTGCCGAAATCAAATGCATTCTTGCAAAATGCTTCAGTTTCATGCAGTGCAAAGGAACTAGGACTAAGATTTTGCATTCCATAGCTCATGGGGCTAAATTAACTGAGCCAACGCCTCAGGATGGGTGGGTAAATTCTAGGGGAGGTCTCATTTTGTGTGCCAAGCATCCTAGTCGTTCCAAGTTGTAAGCTACCAATAAAGTCACTTAGCTGATAACTTGTAGCCTAGAACGACTGAGACACTCCACACATGAAACGAGACCTCCCCTAGCATTTACCTGCCCACTTGGACATGTTGCCACAATTGGTTCGACCCCACGACCTATGGTTTGCAAAATTTTAGTCCTAGCACCTTGTGACTTTGCCGGTGGCTTACAACCCATAATGACTGGGATGCTTGGCACATGAAACGAGACTTCCCCTAGCATTTACCCACCCACCTTGATGCATTGGCACAGTTGGTTTAGCCCTATGAACTGTGGAATACTAAATCTCACTCCTAACTGCCTCACCTTTCGACTTTGTCGGTAGCTTGCAACTTGGAACAACTGAGACACTTGTAGCACAGAACAAGACCTTCCCTAGCATTCACCCACCCACTCGAACATGGTAGCATAGTCGGTTCAACCCCACGACTTGTGGAATGTAAAATTTTAATCCTAGCACCTTTCTACTTTACTGGTAGCTTGTTGCCCCGAATGACTGGGATGCTTGGCACATGAAATGAGACCTCCCCTAGCATTTACCCACCCACCCCAATGCATTAGTGCATTTGGTTCAGCCCCATAAGGAGAATAACAAAAAATATGGCACCTAGCAAGGTTGTGCTGCATGAAACTGAATCATTTTGTAAGAATACATTTGATTTCAGAATGGTCAAATGGACTGGAGTTGACCAAGACTGAGAGAGGTTATTGTGGATAGACCCCACATGCACCTATAGGTCCAAATGGAACATTTTTAGGTACCACAAATTTTGAGAACTGCTCTGTCATAGTTTCACAGATTTTTGCTCTTAAGATCTTAAGTGACTTTGTCGGTAGCCTGCTACTCTGAATGACTGGAACACTTGGTGCATGAAACAAGACCTGCTGTATAATTTATCCACCCACTCCAATGCATTGGCACAATCAGTTCAGCCCCACAATGAGTAGAACAAAAAATATGGCACTTGGCAAGGTTGTGCTACATGAAACTGAAGCATTTTGCAAGAATGCATTTGATTTCGGCATGGTCAAATAGATTTAAGTTGACCAAATCCAAGAGAGGTTATTGTGGATGGACCCCACCTACACCTATAGGTCTAAACAGAACATTCACATCTACCACGAATTCTAAGAACTGCTCCATCATAGTTTGGCAATTTTTTGCTCTTAGGGATCTTAAGGGACTTTGTGGTAACCTGTTGTCCCAAACGACTGGGATGCTTGGCACATAAAATGAGACCTCCCCTAGCATTTACTCACCCAAATGAATGCATTGGCACAATCAGTTTGGCCCCACAAGCTATAGAATGCAAAATGTCATTCCTAGCACCTTTCCACTGCATGAAACTGAAGCATTTTACAAGAATACAATTAATTTTAGCACAGTCAAATAGACTGGAGTTGACCAAAACTTTGAGAGTTTATTGTGGACGGACCCCATGTGCACCTGTAGATCCAAACAAAACATTCCCAGTTGTCACGGATTCTGATAATTGCTCTGTAATAGTTTGGCATATTTTTGCTCGTAGGGATCTGAGAGAAGTTATTGTGGATGGAACCCACATGCACCTATAGGTCCAAATAGAATGTTCCCAACTCCACGAATTCTAAGATTTGCTCCATAATAGTTTGGCATATTTTTGCTCTTAGGGATCTTAAGGGACTTTGTCGGTAGCCTATTGCCCAGAATGACTGGGACGCTTGGCGCATGAAACGAGACCTCTCCTAGCATTTATCCACCCACCCTGATGCATTGGTACAGTTGTTTTGGCCCCACGACCTAGGGAATGTAAAATTTCACTCCTAACACCTTTTATTGCATGAAACTGAAGCATTTTGCAAAAATACATTTGATTTCGGCATGGTCAAATGGACTAGAGTTGACCAAATCTGAGAGAGATTATTGTGGATGGACCCCATGTGCACCTATAGGTCCAAATGAAATGTTTCCAACTGCCACAAATTTTGAGAACTACTCTATCATAGTTTGATAATTTTTTGCTCTTAGGGATCTCAAGGGACTTTGCCAGTAGCCTGCTACCTCGAATGACTAGGATGCTTGGTGCATGAAACGAGACCTACCCTAATATTTACCCACCCACCCTGATGTGTTGGTGTAGTCAGTTCAACCCCATGAGCTATGGAATGAAAAATTTCACTCCTAGCACCTTTCCACTGCATGGAACTGAAGCATTTTGCGAGAATGCATTTGATTTCGACACGGTCAAACAGATTGTAGTTGACCAAAACTGAGAGAGGTTATTATGGAAGGAGCCCACGTACACCTATAGGTCCAAACGAAATGTTCCCAACTACCATGAATTCTGAGAATTGATCTATCATAGTTTGGCAATTTTTTGCTCTTAGGGATCTTAAGGGACTTTACCGGTAGCATGGTACCCCGAACGAATGGGATGCTTGGCTCATGAAAAAAGACCTCCCCTAGCATTTACCCACCCACCCTGACATGTTGGCACAGTTGGTTCAACCCCATGACCTATGGAATGTAAAATTTCACTCCTAGCACCTTTCCATTGCATGAAACTAAAGCATTTTGGAACAATGTGTTCTTTGCCACCATAGGCAAACAAAATTGATTTTAAAAAATTGAGGTAGGTGTTTGTAGGTGGACCTGACATCCACCTATACATGCAAATAAGATGTTCCTAAGTGTCACATTTTGATGGAACAGTCGGTCCAAAGTTTGTCACCTTTTTTTGTCTTAGGACTCTTGAGAAATTATCTATGTTTGATATAGCCTTGAATGACCATGAGGCTTTGCCACTAAAAAGACATCTTCCCTAGTGTTTACCTACCCACCTGGATGTGTTCGCACCATCCGTTTGGCCCCAGGATATGCCAAATATAAAAATTTAGTCATAATACCTTTCTGGTAGATGAAAATTTAGTAGTATAAAGGTGTTCTCACTTATCCAATATCTTGTAGGGCATCAATTGAGGCTGCCCTTACCATTGCTATCAATTGTTAGCACCAAATGTGAAGAAACAAATGAGGTTTTGTCATTAAAACTCATTAAGACTCATTATCAAATAGTAACATCATTAAAACGAATTAAAACTTATAGTAAAATCATTAAAACTCATTATGAAATAGTAAGTAAAGGACATATCATTGTGAAATAATAATGAAAACCTACCTCACTTTCCTTCCAAAGGCAACTTCATAAGGATTATGTCTACCTCCATCATACTAAAATCCTGCATACAAATGCAATTGCACTATTTAGCTAAAATGAGTAGCTAAAATATAGAAGGTGAAATGAGGATAGCAAAGAAAAATAACATACCTTTATGTCATTCCATTGATTCAATCCAATGAACCATCTAGGTCTGCTCTACTCTTTATTGTGTCGAGTATTGCCTTGTGGTCAAACTCATGGACCTTCCACAAGGTTCTGTTCAATGGTCTACCCCCATATTTGATCAAATGAGCATTTGATGCCACAACAAGGTTAGAATAATGAAGAATCATCCTATATGTGTCAAAGTCCTTGAAAAAATGCACGTCAAACTTGTTCACTGGGTACCTTCTAAGCCATGTTCCAGTAACAACCACTGATCCTATAGGGTACTCAATGTTTTTTCCATCTATAACAAGGGAATCTAATTTTTTTTTTGCCTCAACACAACGACACAAATAATAATTTATTCCTTCTTCATTGTCTTCAACTACAATAACTGTATAAACATGCCCTGCATTGATATGTGCATTCAGTTTAATGAATATTGTCAACAATACAAGAAAAACTACAAAATAAGATGGAATATTGAATTTTATTAAATTTGAATATTGATAATACTTGGTTGAACTAGATCTGAAACGTGGTCAAATTCAACCAATGATTCAATCTATGTGAGCTATAGTGTTATCGGTGGTCGTTACATGTTAATCGGGCTTAGGCTTCTTGTACACCAATCATCGACCCACTCCTTTGACTCTTAATCATACCAAGATTCATCTGTACATGAAGAACAAAAGCATACCATCTTCCGCGTATGAATACTCTATGATCCTGCATTAGAGCTTCTAAAAGAGTGTAGCTCACTCGATCCTGTCTATGTACAACAGTCCTCATATTTTGCAATGTTAGTATTATCAACCAACCAAAAATATCTACGAACTATAGACTCACCTTCATTACCTGGACCTATTGTAGTGTTACACCATTCGACGATAGATGTTGCATTTGTCAACTTTATATTGTCTTTGTACTTCAACTCTTGTCGTGCCAATGCTCCTTTGATACATGCTCCTGCACCATTATGATCCCCCTTTCCATGCCCAGCCTCACAAAAATTCCACATGTGTTGAACATCATTCATCTTATGCATCCTACTCAACCAATAGAACATCCACGAGTTCTTGAATTGTGATGCACAATTATCTGACCATATGATATGTTGACGAAATGATATACTCATGCTAGCCAAATCCCGGTAGAACATCTGAAAACAACCTTGCACAAACTCCGTAGAATGTACGTGATCATCACTAATATAAAAATGATATTCTCTCAAGATCTTCCTATCATCCTCTATACTATCTTCTACATGAATGAATGCTATTTGAGCAAATATAGCAACTTGTGTAGAGTTGTAATACTGTGATTGCATCACATTCTGTGGCTATAGTGTGTAGTTCTCTGCAAAGTCAACAACTGAAATGATGGTACCAAGTGGAAACATGTCCTTACATAACTTGAATTGTAATTCCAACCATCGAGCTCTATGGATATGCCTTGCATACTCATAAACTATATTATCCTGGAAAATAGAGATAAACTCATACACTGGAATATTTTGAATGACCAATTCACACTTTTTTTCTTCTTTTCCATCTTTTAGACTATATGTCACTGTCTTATATTTGCTAAAACTTACTAGCTCATTTCCAATTGCATGTGTGTTCTCCAATTGTTGACAAATTGGAAAATGTTGCAACCCACCACAATGATCACACGTGCCATCCAAGCATAAGCTATTGTGGAATAATTGACCATCCACTCTCTAGCATAAGATGCTCGATATAAAATCTCTTGAAGATCTAGGTGGGCACTTTATATTACACTCCTATAAAACATCGTTAGTATGCAAATCTACACATATATATCTATAAACATCATAATGATTAGAAAACTCAATATGTACTTTACAACAATAAGTTGTGTGTGTGTGATTTATTTTGATATAGAAAGGCTTTACCATTTCAAAATACCTTTGACTAATTTTGACTTGAGGATACATCTCTTGAAATTTCTTGAAAACTTATGTTTGAGTCACATCCAAAGAATGCTTTGGATGTGACTCACAGTTTTGACAATCAATTCTCCTTCTTACATCTCTTGCATTAGGAGATACCATTGTGTTATTTTTCCAAAATTCTTCTATGAGGGATCTCAAGGCTTCAACGACAACTTTGTCTTTCCATGGGAGTCTCCTAGAGAATGCCCACAATTCATTGGTGTTTGGGTCCTCAACTCTTTCATGTCTTCCAATGGTTCTCATTAGAGTTTTTCTACTTATTTTCAATGCTTGACTTGTCTTTCTAATGAGGTGAGCTTTCTTTGTTTGTTGGCTTACTATTGTTGATGTAATGACACGTTGTGTGGCATTACTATCCTTGGTGCATGAGGTGGAACCCACGCTCTCATATGCACTCATTAGATTCTTTACAATTTATTTTTCACTTGATGCATCCGATGTTCTTAGGCCAAGAATCTTCATAATGGACCTAAATTTTAGATTTCTCATCAATTCAACAAATAGTTAACACCTTCCAGTTTCATTTAAGTTCTTAAAGAATGATTTCCATATCTTATTTGCATATATTAGGCAAGTACACTTGGGAATCTTATCCTACATGGGCTTCAAAAAATTCTCATCTATCAATTAGAAACTTTAGATTTCTATGCAAAATTGTAGGAGGCATTTTCATTAGTAAAGTTGACTCAACATTAGGAATTTCTTCAATATTTACTTGAGATGGGATAGATGACATACCTTCAATTGGAGATGAAAAAGATGAAAAGGCTTGAAATTGAGATGGAGAATATGATGTAGCTTCAACTTGACATGTGAATAATGGCATGCCACCAACTTGAGAAGAGAATGAAGATGTACCTTCAACTTGTGAAAAATGGAGTGCCTCCAATTTGAGAAGATATTGATGGTGTTCCTTCAACTTGACCTGTGGATGATGGAGTGCCTCCAACTTTGAGATTCAATTTCCTTGTTGAATGAAGGTTTTGCATTCGTTCCCTTTGTGCCACCAATTCCATCTCTCTCTTAGCTTCATTAGATATGTCATGTTCCTCTTCAACTGGCAATGGTGGAATGTCTTCTTTTATGGTTGACAATTTCCTACTTTCATGAATTTGCCTCATTCTTTCTCTTTTCCTCTCATTCTCAGCTTCATGCTCTTTTGCTGTTAGAATCTTTTCTCATTTCCTCAGCATGATGATGATTTATATATGGATTATGAATAAGACATGGATAAATTAGTCCATCTTGGTACAATAGAGTAAAGTAATCTCACACACAAAACTCAAAATATATAATCTTATATAATTAAAGTGAAATTCACATTTTCTTAACATATCTTCTCAAACACATTTTTCACAATCTCTAGGTTGATTTCACATTTTCTTAACATATCTTCGCAGACATTCTTTCTTAACCTCCCATGGATACACCTACTCAAGACAAGATACAAGAAATCACTAGCACTAAGAAGAGTTATGACAAGCACATTGTGATGGACCAAGCATTCCAAATGGAGACTCACAAGGTAAAACTAGACCTACCTGCATGTTAAAGGACAACCTAAATTCTTATATTGTAGGTGGTAAATTAGTTAGAGTAGCTCATAAAAACAAGTATGAAGTCATCTAAAATCAGCAATCTATTGTCAATCAAGGTCATGGGAGTAATGATCACAAAGGTAATTTAGAAAAAACCCATGGATTTCATGACAAGGAACACAATGATGATGTTAGAAGCATAATGAAGAATTAGCATGATGATTGTTTTGACAAACAAGCTAAGTATGGTGTACCCTTGTAAGGGCTAAAAGTGTTGAATTATCACAATCAATAAATACAAATTAGTCAATTCGCAGTAAAGAAGACATTGAGTATGATGGCACACCTAGTCCCAATGATGAGCATGAGTTGAATGGTTTATATGTCACTATTGAGAGTGGAAATGAAGAGGGATTTTATGATTATGTTTGTCTAATAAATGACTCCAAACTTGTTGATTTTGGCATGACTAGATTAGAAGTCAAATGTGTAATGATAGTTTAAGCCTAGATGTTCTTGATGACATAGATGAGCACATGTTGATTGTTGATCTCATATCCTACCAAGATAAAACTCTTAAAGTTTTATCTAATTTTGTGTAGTCCTAACTATGGTGCAATCTTCAAAAGTTAGGAGAATGTCCTTGGTTTGACTAGCAATGATGTGACAATTGGTCTAAGTGGTACTTGACACTAATCAAGACTCCTTGCCTTCAATAGATATGTTTGAAATGTCAAGAGAGAAAATACTAACTAACATTAGAAACTAGCTTTATGATGCAAGACTTGAAGAAAATCATGTGTTTACATGTAAAGAGCATCAATTATAGTTTGAATTAGCTATTCAAGATAGCCAAGGGGTGAAATCATCAAGAAAGGAGTAGTTTTAAGGCTAATTATGATGATAGAGCTATTGGTGATCTTTTGGTTGAGTTTTATGATGACAAAAAGATAAAATATAGAGTTTATTGCAACCTAACCAGTCTGATTTCTTGGAGAAACCTAAAGATGGCAGTCCAAAAAATTTAGAGGGTACTTCAAAACAACAAATAACTTATCTAGTATAGGTCCAATAAACGAAACTCAAACTATTTTTTTGGAGGTAAATGACCAAGAGGATGATAGTGACATCTCATTACTATCTGAGAACCAAATATATCAGATTTGTAGCATCAATAGCACTAGATTTTAAATGTTGATACAACCGGTTACATTAGAGAGAATGATGATAATACTTTGTTATAGGGAGGTATCGATGACATAGTTCAAACTCAAGATACAAAAAATTCTATCAATGATTCAAGATACAACAATTTCATGTATATATCATATTTAATGATTCTAATTCTATTAATGCACATAATGATGACTTTTTTAACAAGTAGATAGTTCCACTTTTAGTGATTGTGAGTGTTCTAAAGAATATAAAGTGAAGCAAACAAATACATAAAGAACATACCTTAGAATTTGATATTTGAATTGACTAATCCTCCAAAATTTGGCTTCAAAATCCTCAAAAAATTGATCTTTTTGGCAAGTTCATTCGTATTCAATCTATATAACTCTAGAATAGGATTAGTGAAATTTATGAAATAAAAAAAACATATATCATCAAATTCAATCTAAATACATGAAAATTAGCTTTGAAACAATATGAAACATAAAACTTTCAGTTTAAATAATCAAATTTTGTCCAAAAACCAATTCTTCTACGTTGAAAAAACAAAAAAAGGTGGTGGATTGATCAAACAATGATTTTTAAAATGTCAAACACCATGAAAAAGCATTTTCTTGTCTGATAGTACGCATGCAAAGTAAGGAATAACAAACATGTGGGGTCTAAATCATGGATCCCACATGCTTTTTTCCTTTTTTTTGCTTCCCAAAATGCACTAGCATTATAACACGCCCGCGTTATAACACGAGTGTGTTTTGGGAAGCATGAAACCTTTGTGCTTTCATGTATGGAAACAAGTATAAGTGTTTTAAGTGTTTTTAGTGTTTTAAGTGTTTAAAGAGCCCAGAGGGAGAGAGATCAAGATCAATCTAGATAAACCCCTAAACCCTAAACTTGATCAACCCTAAACCCCTATCTCCCTATCTCTATCATCCCTCTACCTCTCAATCCCTTTGCCTATGTCATTAGCCATGTCCCTCACTCTCCATCTCCCCATCTCTCCCAGGTCGGTCTCCTCTATATCTCCCTACCGGTCCTCTCTCTCTAAACCCTAATGTAAACCTCTAAACCTTAACCCCTAACCCCTAAACCTTAGACTCTAAATAATGCCCCTAAACCCTAAAATTGAGCAACCCTAAACCCCTAATTCATAAACCTAAGCAACCCTAAACCTATAGCTCCCAATCTCTATCGATCCCCTCTGTCTATCTCTCTCTAAACCCTAAACCCCTAAACCCTAACCCCTAAACCATAAGCCCTGAACCTGAGCAACCCTAAACCCTAACCCCTAAACTTGAGCAACCCTAAACTCATATTACCTCAAATAATGCCCTTGACACCTAAACCCTAGACTCGAGCAACCAGGCTAAACCTGAGCAACCCTACCCTAACCCCTAAACCCTAAACCCTAAAAGTGAGCAACCCTAAACCCCTAAACCCCAAACCCCTAAACCATAAACCCAAGCAACCCTAAACCTATATCTCCTTATCTCTCCCAATCTCTATTGATCCCCTCTCTATCTCTCTCTAAACCCTAAACCCTAAACCCTAAACCCCTAAACCCTAAACTCGAGCAACCCTAAACTCCTAACCCCTAAACCCTAAGCCTTGAACCTGAGCAACCTTAAACCCTAAATAATTCCCCTAAACATTAACCCCTAAACCCTAAACCCTAAACTTGAGCAACCCTAAACTCATATTTACCTTAAATAATGCCCTTGACCCCTAAACCCTAGACTCGAGCAACCAGGCTAAACCTAAGCAACTCTCTCTCTCTCTCTCTCCCTCTTGCCCCCTCTCCCTCTCCCTTACCGACAAAGAACATGGAAATAAGAAAACTAGGACATGCAAAGAGGGATGAGGATATAAATTGGGAGGATGAAATGGAAACAAGATAAAACTAAATTTCATTGGATGGGAATAATGATAAGGAGAGGTGGAAAATAGTGAAATATGGAAAAATTGGTGGGATCTAAAGGGAAATTGGAAAGGAAAAGGAAAACTAGGAAGTAGATAGGTCAGAGAGAGAGAGGAGGGAAGTAGAGACTGAGAGAGAGGGTAGGAGGTAGAGAGGGGAGGGAAGAAGAGAGTGAGAGATAGGGTAGGAGGTAGAGAGGGGAGGGAAGTAGAGAGTGAGAGAGAGAGGGTAGGAGGTAGAGAGGGGAGGGAAGAAGAGAGTGAGATAGAGAGGGTAGGAGGTAGAGAGGGGAGGGAAGTAGAGAGTGAGAGAGAGGGTAGGAGGTTGAGAGGGGAGGGAAGAAGTGAGTGAGAGAGAGGGTAGGAGGTAGAGATGGGAGGGAAGTAGAGAGTTAGAGAGAGGGTAGGAGGGTAGAGAGGGGAGGAAATAAGAGAGTGAGAGAGGGTAGGAGGTAGAGAGGGGAGGGAAGTAGAGAGTGAGAGAGAGGGTAGGAGGTAGAGAAGGGAGGGAAGAAGAGAGTGAGTGAGAAGGTAGGAGGTAGAGAGGGGAGGGAAGTAGAGAGCGAGAGAGAGGGTAGGAGGTAGAGAGGGGAGGGAAGTAGAGACTGGGAGAGAGGGTAGGAAGTAGAGAGGGTAGGGAAGAAGTGAGTGAGAGATAGGGTAGGAGGTAGAGAGGGGAGGGAAGTAAAGAGTTAGAGAGAGGGTAGGAGGTAGAGAGGAGACTGAAGTAAAGACTGAGAGAGAGGGTAGGAGGTAGATAAGGGAGGGAAGTAGAGACTGAGAGAGAGGGTAGGAGGTAGAGAGGGAAGGGAAGAAGAGAGTGAGAGACAAGGTAGGAGGTAGAGAGGGGAGGGAAGTAGAGAGTGAGAGAGAGGGTAGGAGGTAGAGAGGGGAGGGAAGTAGAGAGTGAGAGAGAGGGTAGGAGGTAGAGAGGGGAGGGAAGAAGAGAGTGAGAGAGAGGGTAGGAGGTAGAGAGGGGAGGGAAGTAGAGAGTGAGAGAGTGTAGGAGGTTTAGAGGGGAGGGAAGTAGAGAGTGAGAGAGAGGGTAGGAGATAGAGAGGGGAGGGAAGTAGAGAATGAGAGAGAAGGTAGGAGGTAGAGAGGGGAGGGAAGTAGAGACTAAGAGAGAGGGTAGGAGGTAGAGAGGGGAGGGAAGTAGAGAGTGAGAGAGAGGGTAGGAGGTAAAGAGGGGAGGGAATTAGATATTGAGAGAGAGGGTAGGAGGTAGAGAGGGGAGGGAAGTAGAGAGTGAGAGAGAGGGTAGTAGGTAGAGAGGGGAGGGAAGTAGAGAGTGAGAGACAGGGTAGGACGTAGAGAGGGGAGGGAAGTAGAGAGTGAGAGAGAGAGAGAGGAGGGAAGTAGAGGTGAGATAGAGAGAGGAAGGGAGGGAGAGAGGAGGGGAAGGAGTGAGATGCTTTAGTTTAGCATAACATGAGTGCATTATAATGTGTTAGCGTTATGTGAATGCACATAATGCAAGCACATTATAATGTGCTCGTGTTATGCTTTACCTTGGAAATTTCCAAGCCTTAGGCTTGGATTTAGCAGGGGCTTCCGACCCAAAGGATTAGACTATGTTTAGGTCATCTAAGGACGTGTTTTTCCAGATTCTAACAAAATTCACATAATCTAGAGCATGCTCCCCATCAGGATTACACTTTTTCAATGAAAAGTAAAAAAAAAACCACCATAATCTTAAGCTCTTTGTTAGCTATCTAACCATATAATTTTTTTCATGTTTTGAGTATGTTAAGGATTTCATCTTTAATTTCTTTTGTTAGTTTATCCGTTTTTGTCAAAAACCAGTGTTTGGTGTTTTTGACTTTTTTTTACGGTTCATTGAAATTTCAAATAAGTTACATTTTTAGAAACCAGACTCCATTCTACACGTATTTTAAAAAAAATGATTTTCAATTAGTTTTCAAATATTTTAGGGGGGAGCATGCTCAATTTTCTATTTTTCAAGATGTGTCCACTTTGAAAACTAGTAAAAAATCAATTATTCATGAAAAAATTATCAGAAAAATCAAGATAAACTACATGGTGTTAGCTAATTTCTCACCGAAATGATTTTTGAAATACTCAAAAAAAGCTAACATTCTAGGGGGAGCACACTAGATGCTATGATATGTTTTTTTGAGAAAAATGGGACCAATTTGTGTGCTCCCCCTTTTTGAACCCCTTAATCTCAACCATTTTTGAAAAAAAAATTAGTAGTTTACAAACTAGATTTGGAGCACTATGACTCTTGTTTTTGTTGTATCTTCAATTTCTCATCCAACATCAGTCTTTCCTGATTTCAGAAAAAAGTGGCATCTTAAGACCCCCTTTTGGTCCCTCATCTTTGTGCACTTACCCTGTTGTAGCTTTCTTTTTAAAATGATGTGAGGAAATAAAAAGATTTTGCTTTTATTTGCATTACCTATAGGTGCATGTTTTTAATAAAGTTTCTTTTATACATATGAAACTTTACTTTATCATGAATTTTACCTCCGTGAGTCTTTGCATGTGATTCATAATAAATAAAGACTCAAATGTATTTATTACCTTGGGCCCACTTTAGTTTAATGACTCATTTAATAAACTATGACTCACTTTATAATGAGGACTCATTTTAATAATTTTTAGAAGATAAAAGATTAAAATGAAAAGCATTCCTGTAACCTTTTCCTTTCCTGCCATGTGGCACATGAGCACTTATTGGAAAACCAATTTCTCTAAAACTTCCAAATGTGTGCTTGCCATTGGATTCCTCTTCATTTGACAGTTGGGATAATGCTGCATCTAAAGGTTATGTGCTTGATCTATTTGTGCCTGACTTGCGTAGCATTCCATACTTGCGCACCATTAGTGGATGCACCTCATTTTCTATTTGTTGTGCCTTTGTCTCTTAAGGCCCCACCTAAATTGATTTTATAGAACCCGCACCATGATTTGATACTGGGCCTTAAGACTTCTGTTTGTGCCTCATTTCAAAAACTTGCACTGAATTCTAATGGCTCATGCTTGTGTCTATGGCTGAGACTTACTCATATACTTGGACTTTGACTTACTATCACCAGTACAAAAAGAACAATATATTACTAAAAAACTACTAAAAACTACTTATAAATGACCAAACATGGTCATGTGACCATTAGTAGTTTATTGTCAGTCATTTATAATGTGACCAAATTGATGACTCAACCATTTTTAGTCATTTATTGGTTGTTTTGATTGATCGATTTGGTAGTATATTTAGTCATTGATTTAGTCATTGATTGTTGTAATCTGGTCACTTATTTAGTCATTTGTTTTTCATTGATATATTTAGTCATTAATTTAGTCATTGATTGTTGTTAACTGGTCACTTATTTAGTCATTTTTATTCACCGATTTCTATCCATTGGTAGTGTATTTAGTCATTAATTTTAATCATCATTTTGATCAATTTAGTAGTATATTTAGTCATTTTTATTTAGTGATTTAACATTGGTCATATATTTAGTTATATTTATTCATTGTTCACTGATTTCTATCAATTGGTAGTATATTTAGTCATATTTATTCAATGTTCACTGATTTCTCTCAATTGGTAGTATATTTAGCCATATTTATTCACTGTTAATGATTTCTATCAATTGGTAGTATATTTAGTCAATTTAATTATTAATTGATGTCAATTAGTAGTATATTTAGTCATTTTAATTGACTGATATTTGAGGATTTAAACACAAAACATAAAAATACACATCATAATCATCAATTAATTGCATACAATATAAAGACAACCATTGAGAAGGCAAAATCACTGAACTTTATTAAAAGAAAGGTGTTCTTATAGCTTGCACAAGTTTGAAATATCTATCTTGCTTAAAAAATGCTTAGAAATAGAGTATTATAATGTTTATTTTTAGTCACAAGACTGAAAATCTAAGTTGCAATGCACAAAAATGACAAGAAAGAAACTTCTCCAAGTTTACAATGCTTTGCCAAAATGTGAACTGTCAGTAACTGATTCTCAACTAGCCTAACTGTTGCCATAGGTCATCTAATCTGCCCCATCAGTCTAGCACTTGTCCTTCTTAACTGCAACCAAAGGAAATACACTGTCATATGTAGTCAGGTCTGTGATAGGATATTCATAATGTGAAACATGAACTAGATCAGGCTTCCTTAATGAAACATCACTATATTCTTGTGTCCTATACTGTCATCAACACTACTTATGGGACATGTTTTTATTGAGTTTGAAGATATCAGGTCCTCTTAGGGCATGGAATCAGATTCTTCCTTCATTAATGCATCTTCAAAAGCCTCTTTTTGAGTCTAAACCATTCACTTACCCTGCCTCTATTACATTGGACACTTGGTAGGCAGTCATATATATTTAGTGTCCTTGGTCTTCACTCATTATGGTGACTGAACTGTGCATACTTGCTTTCTAGATGATTGCCCTGCAACTTTCATATACTTGCCTTTTAATTAATGCTAACACTACAATCCTTTGTTCCTTTGCTCATGCCACTAAAACTATGTTTACTGTGCCTGTATCTCTAGGAACCATTGACCATTGCCACTCACCATGAACATCTTACCTCTATGCACTTATTATCTCTCTGTTATAGAATAGTCACCCATAAGTATATAGAATTTAGACTTTCATTTGTAGACTGTCACAGGTTTATGAAAATATCATATTCCTGCAACTATACTACCATGTAGAATATATGCCTTGTAATAATAGTATTATTAGTGTCTATCCTTTTTTCTATTTAAGACTTCTATAAATTTGTCTACTAGTTGCTTCCAAATCCTTGATGAAATGCTAACATCATCACCTTATGATTGTAATCTTCCTCATTGATCTTTGTGCAATGCCAACTACCCTTCCTTTGTAAAAAAACTAACACACCACCCTTGATCACAGCAACTTAAGACTCATCTCACTTTGTCTATGGCATGAACTATGTACTTTATCTCTTGATCACTATCATTTATGCTCCTTGAGTCTTCATGACTGTATTCATGACATCTCATATATGAAGCTCTCTCATTTATGTTGGACTTGAGTCTTCATAACTATCTTCATGATTGAGTGTTGATCGTGTCCCATATATGAAGCTCTCTCCTTCAATGAAACCAAAAATAACCTTAGAATCTTTTCATAAAGGCATATAAGGCAATGATACTGAATGTTTAGGAAGGATAAGACTTAAATATGTGTCTTTTCTTTGAAAAATGTGTTTCAAAGTGTGTTTCTCAGTGTTGTGACTAAGAAAACTGAGTTACAATGGCTTTTTTTCTTATACATCTCCAAAATAGACAAAAACCACTAAGATCCCTGAACAACACATTCAAACTATTGCATAAAGAAGTGGGTCAAGCTGTCTAATAGCTAGTACATGATAAACATCAACTATGTCATTTTTTTCAAATATTTTAGTGGCCACCGTGTGAAGGTCCCTTCTTTCTCTTTCAAACGGACAACTCCCTCTATTTTGTCTTCATAAGAAAGGGTTATGTTACTTGTGACCTTTAAAATATTTACATTTGCATCTCCTGTTCCTTTCAATTTGACTCCAAGTACAATAGATAGTGAGTGAATCCATGCAATGCCCACAGATGTAGCACCATCAAACGGATCCAACACTCGAACTTTATCCCCTTCTTGGAGTTTATCAATATTAAATGTCTGCAAAAACAAAAAAATACACATTATATTGAGATATAAAACACACATTATAATGTTTTGACAGTTGTATGTAATGTCTTATGTCTTGGAACAAATTAGTTTTTGTATGTGTTTTTTTATTCTGTTGAAAAACAAAGAAGCAACTTTTTACTCTGAAAAAAAAACTAACCCATTGCAAGGTACAAACAAATGGAGGGAAAGACTGCAATAGTGCTAGACTGTACGAGTACTCCAGAAAGAGACATGGATTGGCAATTAAGTCCCCCCAACTGAGGACCATGACATCCTCGAACACAATGCACTAATGCATAGTCCAAATCTATGTATGCACTCTATTACAACTAAGCTCTAAGCTTCCATATGAAAGTTATATGTTCTCCCTTATTTCCATAATCTATGTATACTAGCTAATTACACTTCACTACTATTCTAACTAGCTTCTATCAAATAGGTAATGATTACCCTTATTTACATAATAAAACAGCCATTTCTTACTTGAATAGTACTTACTTGCATGTGGTTTCATAGCACTCACCTTGAGTTCAGGTGCATGACTACTACTATGAATATCATGTCCATGCTCGTCAAGTTCATCATCATAATTATCACTATCAACATTGACATGAAGTTGTACAGTTTTGTAGAGAGCTCTATTGACAAGGCCTTTTTTCTTTTCATTCTGCTTTCATATAATTACTCTGCATGTGGTTTAATCATCATGCAAAAATTAATATAAGTCAAGTAAAGAATACAAAAGCTATAAATTTTTGTCCAAAAGAACATTCTAAGCATGAAGAATTAATGACAAAACATTGGGACAAATTAACTTACAACTTAAAGAATACAAAAGCTATAATTTTTTGTCCAAAAGAACATTTTAAGCATGAAGAATGACAAAACATTGGGATAGATAACTAACAACTATTATATTACCTCAACTTCAGCATAACTAGGATGATTGTGTTGTACATTCTTGTCCAATTCATCATAATCATTACTATCAATATTGGCAGCTCTGTTGACATCATGAAGGTGTTTTTACTTTCCTACTGCTTTGAAAAAATTACTCTGCATGTGGTTTAACCATCATGCAAAAAAATATACAAAGCATTCAATAGTCAAGTAAAGAATGCAAGCTATAAATTTGTCCAAAAGAACATTTTCTGGAACACTCCAACAATAAAGAAACTGGGTTGGATTCTCCTACGCTCAGATTTCAATAATCTACATATTAAGAGGCATTTGTATACAGAATTGCCAAACAAGAAGAAATGAGATCAATAGTGCATCTTACCTCATCTGAATCCATGGATTTATGCTCATTCCATGAGGAAACTATAGGGTTAACGGAAGCAACCAACTGTGAAACTTGTTGACTGAGACCGTATATGCAATTCAATACATGTTGGTACCCTTCATTTGAGTTGACATGATCTGGAGAGGCTAATCCTACTGGGCTTGTAATAGATGGCTATGAAATCTCTGTTGATGAACTAGATTTCTACTTCATCCTACTCTTAGATTTACTAGGATCTAGTGCTACCATATAATTGACAATATCTTTTGCACCTACTTTTCTATTACTGTTTTCCACCTAAAATACAATGTCAATTTCAACATATAGTTAGTTCAATAAAAAATTGAAATAAATGACACAATATAAATTGAACCAAAAGCCATACACTTACTCCAAATTTGTCCATTTTAGCCTACAACCTACCTCAGCCAAATGTATATACAGCCCTCACATTATCTCTTGCTCTCTTGCCTTTGTTACTCTTTGCCAAATATTCTTCAGAATGCATACTTTCTTTCAATGCCTCCCACTATTTGGAACATAGAGTGGAGTCTAACCTCTCTTTTCTCTCCATGATTTCTTTTCTGCAATTGTATCTAAATTGTTCATCAAAATTCTCATCTTTTGCTTGTAATATTTTCTAGAGATTTGTCCACTAGTAGTCTCAAAAACATTTTTCATTTTTTGTATAATATTTTCCACAGATCATGGATCTTTCTCTGCAAAACTTGATTTGCAAATATCCAAATGGGTCCTACATCTTACACCTAACTTGGAGGCCCACTTTGCAACATTTGGCCCAATGGGCTCACCATCTCTCGATACCTCAAGCAAGAATGGCTTCTTGCCTTCTAATTTTCTTAGTTTTCCATTCCTCTCTATAGATCTGTAGAATTCCTAACTCAATCTTTGCCTTTTAACAAAAGCATCCACATCTTCTATTAAACCACTACTAGTATTTCTGGTTGATCCACTAGTTCCATCAAAAGTTCTAGATGCAATAGGTACACTCTGAGGCACAACAGATGCAAGCGGTCTATCTTCATGACTTTCATTAACCAAAACTTCATGCTCCTTGGCCACATCAGGTGTGACATCAGTAAGTAGATCATGAGTACCGGTCTCCACATATTTCACTTCAAACACATGCTTTAATCTTGAATAAATCATTTGCAGACCTGTTATTCCTTTAATGCTCTAATGTTTTTCAATAATCTCTCTTAGACTTTGTTCTAAGAGATCATCACAACGTTGCACATCACCATGTGCTATATCAGGCTGCACATGATCACCATGTGCTATATTAGACTGCACCTCACAATGTGCTATATCAAGTTGCACATCAGCATATCCTATATTAGGCTACACATGATCATCATTGCACTGTATTATTTTCACCAACTGCATTTGTTGAATCACAAAAGTGGTGGCTTCTACGAGATGGCGACACTATATCTTTTCTTTCCTTTTATTTTTTCTCCACATTTTCTTTGCACTCTTTTTGTTGCCTATAAAACAAAAAATAATATCATATTACGTCTTATATACATAAAGCTCTTGCCTATAAAATTTCATTAAATACTATTAAACAAATAATATATTACTTAGTGGATTTACAACTTGCCTATTTGTCAAACCAAGTCTCAATAAATATTTATTATTCTTGGCCACTTTTTCTCTACGAAGGTGCTCATAATCTATCAGTGAAGTTTCAACATTATGATCACTATCATCTAATTTGCACCTTACAACCCTTCTCTTCATTTCCTGAAGTCCAAATAAACAATAATGTATAAATCAACAACTTGAATCAGTAAAACTTTATTGAGTTCATAAGTTGATAACTGTAAATGAAAACTTAAAATAGAATTCAGTTTATAGATTAAAAAGAATTTGTAGTTAAAAACCAAGAAGATGTTTACAATTACAGGTATCAGACAAATTTTCCTTAGGGATATATTCACAAGAAAAGAACTCATAAAAACATAACATAAGTAGGATGAAGGAAAAGCATAGTCTAGTTCATCATGAGGTGTGTTAAAACCATTGAAAATTTCACATAGTCCCACTCCGTTTCATACATTTTCCTTCCATAAATCCATAATTAGGGATTCATATTCCTTTTAGAATTGTTCTAGGAGTCATTTATGAGCATCTCATATCAGGTCTATGTGAAAAAAATTTATATTTTTGACCATTGATGTGTTTTTCTCTCTTACCGTAGCCTCACAGCACATGTAAACATCCTTGGTGGGTGTGAGGGAATTAGAGGATGTGAATACACTGTTACCGCTTCCCCGCAGCATGCAAAAAATTTAGTTGCGGTGTTGCAGTATAAACTCAAGTGGCACATAATATGTTACCGCGCCCCCGCGGTAGGTAAGGAGATGACTGGCGGCAATGCGGTAGGAAGGAGTCAGGATAAAGTGTTCACCGTACCCTGTGACGGTTTCAAGTCGAGCCTAGCGTGTTGCGGTATAAAGAGTTCAAGTGACCGGTAATGCTACATAACGCGGCCCCGCGATGCTGGTAACTTCGACTGGCAGTAATGCAGTAAACAACGAATGGGAGACCAAAGGCTCCTGTGGCCCCACAATGGTCAGGCCAAAGCTTGGAGGTGGCACGGTAAAAGACATAAGGGATAATATGTATCCCACCATCCCGCGGTGGTGTACAACAAGGTTTGCAGGGTGGTGATAAGTGGTGAAGATGAACGTAACTATCCAAGAGGTCCTACGGTCCTGCGATTGCCCTAAGTTAGTCTTGCGGTGATGTAGTAAGGAATTAAATGTCGAAATGACTTTAGTGTTGCCCCGCAATGGTTATCATTGATGCCTATAGGATTCTGGTTTTCAAGGAAAGGACTGCAAGTCTTGAAATACTCACCCATCCATTGGATTGAATCAAATCAACGGTCTGTGTTTGAAAAGAATTGAATGCTGAGATTTGTGATATCATGGAATGAACCAGGTTAATGGTGAAATGACTGACTTCATGGCACGATAAAACTTGGGATTTCTTTGTATTTCTTCATTCCAACAAATTTAGTGTTGATTGCAGAAGGCAAATTTAAGCTTTGTGTGCTCTCCTCAGGCATTTTATGACTGGGTAATTCTACCCCATCACTCTTTGCATAAAATTTGGTGTTTGGTTTGTGCTTTGTTTTCAACTAGTCTAATAAAGCAAGTAAAATATCAAAAACCTGTAGAGGCACTAAAATATGGCACCTAAAAAATCTGAGTCTGTGAGTAAGAGCACTGACCCCCCTGCTCCCAAGAAATGATCACTTCAACAATCATTGTTAGACATCTTGCCAAATTCAGTTGACAAGGGGTCTAAGAAATTGTTCAAGGATGTTGTGGAAGGATGTCGGGATGCTACAATCCCAATCTCTGGATGAAAACTTTTTTGGTATTTTTGTGGAAAGAAAGATGGACAAGGACCAGTTGGAAACCCATGGAATTTGGATTTGACAAAGCTTGTGGTGCCAAATGTATTTGTTGATGTGGATTTGATTAGAACATTGGCACAACACTATCACTTAGCCACCAAAATAGTTAGACTACCAAATGGGTCACCATTAGTGGTCGTGGACAGAAATACAATCATAGACTATTTCATGTTGAGCAAGCAAGCCCTCACACAAGTAGATATGCAGAAGACTGAGCAGGAGTACAATAGTTTGAGAAAAACACATAGAAGGGATGAGGTGACCATGCACATGAGGAAAGGGGAAAATAACAGAAGAATTGAAATCCCATCCACTGTAATTGAACCTTTCTCTGTTGAAGATTTTGTTGTCTATTTCAAAAGAACATATTTTTCTTTGTATCAGGTGTTGGGTATTGATGCCCAAGGTAGAATGCCTTTCAGCCTAATGATGATGGCCATGAGAATTCAAAATCCAGAAGCTAATGTTGAATATGATTTTGTAACATTCATTGAAAAGAAATTGCATGATGGATTTTTGCAAATAAGAGAACAAAAAGCCCATAGATTTCAAATACTACTCTTTGTTATGTCATTTGATTTTGTATCAAAATAGAAGGAAGTGGACCAGCAGAATGGATCTGAGCATGATTGATGAAACGTGACAAAGATTGCAAAACATAGTGCTAGTGTTACAAATGGGATAACCATTACAAGAATTGTGACCATGTTGTGTTTCATGATGCATTCTCAATTATAATAATGAATTCTCTTAGTATATTTTCTCCCAGATTAACAAAAGACATCAGGTAAATGTTGAGGCCTCTTGCCCATAGGCCAGAACAGGGTCATAGGAATAACTATGATGATTGGTTTTTCTTTCCAGTTCATACTATAATCAGGGTATATGGGTGTACTCATCCACCTCATGTGTTGCCCAAATTTATGCCAAACAGAATTGCATTCCTTGAATTCATGTGGCAAATGATGTGGATGGAGAAGGATGTAATGAAGAAACAAAAGAAAGGCACATTTCTTCGTGATTCCACAGTGTTTGGTGATTGGTCTATTGGTTTTGATACTTTAGAGGATTTGCAAGCCTATTTGAAGGCTAAATATTCTTTGAAATTAGGTGTAGAGAGGGTTTGTGATCCAGAGGGTCACACATGAACTTTGTCAGACAAACCATCCTCACAAGAATGGGAATATCCCATCAAATCAATTTTGATGAGGATGTGATCAGAAATCTTGTCACCTTTCAAGAAGTGTATGATAGGAACAAAAAATGGGAGATTTTAATAAGGATTGAGGATGATAGGAGAAAACAAAATCCTAATTTTCTCGGATTCTTTGTTGAAGAGAGGGACCATTTGAGAAGAATAGATCTGATAATTGACAATTTTGAAAGAATATATAGCAAGTCTGAGAAGCAACCTTCAAAGGCTACCAAGCTCAGTGTCAAAAGACCACCAAGAGTTGTGATTCAAGAGCCTACAACAGATACAATGTCAGTATAGGATCCATCTCATGTCCCTGATTCACCACCTGCCAAAAGGCAAAGGATTGAGGATGTTTCTCCACTGATTCCATATGAATTGAGAGAAGGAGGGGGTGACACTGATGAAGTGGTTGGTATCCTAAGAAATATGGGAGATGAAGGAGAAACAGATTAGCCACTTGTTGGCCAAGAAATAGAAGCATACAAACCAGAGGCCAGAATGGTCGAACAGACACAAGGGGATCCTATATTAATTCTATGAGATTTATGGAGGATGATGATTTCATTAATTCTCCTAAATTCAAAGATTTTTGGATTAATATGAAGATGAAAGAATTTCAAGAACAAGTAGAAATAAATAAAATGGGTGTTGATGAATCTCAGCATGAGCAAATTGTTTCACAATCTTTCAAGAATATGAAAATAGATGAAATAAGTGTCAGCCCTGATGAGGCTAGACAAATGGTATTAAGGAGCAACATGCTGATCATTCCCGGGCTTGAGTTGAAGAAAATGTTTTTGTTAGACCAAGTCAGGAATCAAGATGACCCCATGCTAGTTTCTGAATTTGACTTTGAGGAAGGTGTCAGTGATTGTGGTTTCAATCCAAAAATAGAGACTTTGGCTATATGGGCAACACAAAAGAACACCAACAAACTAAGATTACTTGATATGGTCCAAGAAATAAGGGGAACAGTTGTGGTTAAGACATTCTAGGAGACATTAGCAACTGAAGTAGCTACCCTCACTATGCATATTGCAATGTTTACACGAGCTACCATTATAAAGATAGAGCAAAGATTGTTTGATTATGAGAGAACTCAGATGGAGATGAATGATGAGGTAAATAGATTGTATCTTGAAAATGTAAACCTAAAAACACAACTGAAGGGTGAGACTTCTTCTCGAATTCAAGCCATTGTGTCATTTCAAACACTTGTGCCACAAGAGACTGGTGATACCACAGTGACTGCTGAACAATTCAGTGTTTTGAAATTGAAGTTGGAAAAATAAATTAAGGAATTGAAAAGCCAAAACAAGAAAACAAAGAATGAGGCAAAATTGAAAATTCTTGAAGTGTTTGAGAAAATTTTGGAATATAGAGTGAAAATGGTTGTTGACAAGTTGAGAGATGTGCATGAATACTATTCTTCCTTGTCTCAGGCCATGGAATGGTTGAAAGTATTTTTTTTGTTATAGATCCCTTGTATCAAAGATGGCAGTCAACACATCACACACTGATCACTCTGTGTAAAGTTCTACAATGGAATCAAGATGTTCCTACAACTCTAAAGCCAACAGAGAAAATGGTCAAGATGATATTGGATGAGTATCAGTATGTGAATGGTGAGAATCAAAGAATGCAGGCAAAGATTGATTCTTTTGCCACTTTCAAACACCAATTCATTCCATCAATCCTAATAGAGGATGAAAAGATGAAGGATTTTGATGTGTGGAAGGATGAATTTGGTCATACAATTTCTAAGGTCATGGAATTTTTGAAAAAGGATGAAGATATCAATATTCTCATCTTCAACATCATTCTGGATAGAGTAACTGCTTTGGATGCTGGATATACAAAGTTTGTAATTGATGTCAAAGCATTGTTGGACAAAAGGTGGAAGGATCACCAGGATAACTTGCTCCAAATTCAAGATTATAAGTGGTCTAGTGATTTTGTTGTGTTTCAATGGCAGGAGAAGTATCTTCAAGCTGATGAAAGACAGGCTATATGTGTAGGGAGCAACAAGCATCATGGCCTCATGACTACACAGTATACCAATACGAGCAAGAGTATTTGGTTCCTCCAGAAGAATAGGGCATTGAAGATATTGCAGTGGAAGAACTGAGCCTTCAAAGACTCTATCATGGAGAGGGGGACTTTGCCAGATTAGGATGATCATGGGTCTCCTATGTTGATTAATGGACTGCAAGTGTATTGCAAGTGTTGCGGGCTTCCAATCAATATTTTCTACTTTCTCTGTTTTCTCTTAATTATGTTTTAAGCAAAATTAATGTTTAGTTTATACGAAGAGGCATGAATTTTGAAAAGATGCTATATTTTGTAATGGTCTAAAGCTTGTTGCTTCTCTTATAAAAGAGAAACCAAGACCAAATTTTGATATCATCATCATAGGCATTTATAGAAACATATATGAGGAGACTTCTGTTATATTGTAATATCTATTTGAAGCAATCAATGGAGAAGAAGATTTAATCTGGTGCTTGAATTTTGGTTAAGATATCTAAGAGATCATTTCTTTGTTTGTAATGAGGAGGCTTAGTTCACCTAATGTTAAGATATCTATATGTATTATTAAATCATAGATGTTCGTTATTGTTTCCTTCACACAAGCATATTCAATGCATGTGGAGGCTAGAATCTGTATTACAAACTAAAGCTATCATCAAGGACATACAAGAAAAGTATAGCATCTAGAAAACATATAGGACATACAAGAAATTATATTCTAACTAAAAAAAATTAATTTCAACCAAAGTAAGAAAACTAAGAAGAATGATTGAACCTAACTTTAAATGCACTTCAAATCAGTAGTGAACATCTCATGTTTTTGTATACAATGTACCAGCAGAATAATGATGATTACATTCAGAAATGTATTAGTAAAACAATAGTGAATAAGCATACCTATACTTAGATCTTTATTACATTCAATAATAAATTACACCATACATATAACCAAAGTTTAGGTGACAAGCTAACCTCTTAAGGTGACAAGCTAGTTAAGGTGACAAAACATCATCATAATCATCTACATTGCCAACAAGTTCAGAATCCTGATCACTCGTGTCTGCATCTGCTTGATTTTCTTCCTCATCCTCATCTATGACATGCTTCTCATTCTCTCTCCCAATCTCTTCATTGGTAATCAAAATCTCTTCTTCAAACACTCCATCATCATCTTCATCCACTTCTTCGAATGTTTCTTGTAAATTAACATATTTCCAATCAGGCATTATATCGACAACTTCCATGAATTTTCATCTGGAACGAGACTCTGTTTAAATGACATATGACCATCCTGGGCTTCTTACATCATCAATTAGAAATGATTGGTTAATTTGAAGAGGGGAAACATACGGCTCATCCATCTCTGATAAAAATTGCCCTGTATTTGCGCATACAAATCCATACTCATCAAATTGTACTGCGGATGGTCTGATCCACTTACATTTTAATAATATAGGACTATTTTCACCAAAATCCACTTGAATAATTTCTTGGAAGAATCCAACATAAAATTTCTTCTCAGTTTTGTGAAGGAATTCGGTACTAACAACACAATCACAATTTGTCTTTCCTTAGTCTTTTTCTTCCACTCTTAAATGACTACCATAGGCCCACATTCCACTAAAACACAGCCCATTTATGTGGAGATTGTGAAAGATCACTTTCCTCCATTGTTACATCTTGACCTTCTTCTTTTGCATCACTGACTGCATTAGCAATCCATTCTTCAAATTTTGGAAAAGAATCACCTCCAATCAAATCATGACATCTGCACGCTTTTGAGGTCAATGTTGCATCCAAGTTTGATTCTCTTCTTCATATTTTCCACATAGAATATTAATGTACAAATAGTAAGATTAATAATATAAATGTGGAAATGCAATTGAGTAAATAAATTATTGTGTAATTATTTTTACCTATGCCACTTATCAAATGAAGTTGTGTTTTGAAGAATATAGGCATGTATCACACTTCTTTCTTGATGTGATAGCTTGAAGTGACATCCATTTCCTTTTAATACTTCACCTACAACTCTTTCATCTTCGTCATCATCCCATACACATCGATTAACATTTTTAAAATCCTTCATATATTCTATGCAAAATCCAATGGCATTTTGCATTGAATATCCTTTAGACATGTTGTCTTTCAATTTTACCCTAGTATGAATTTTTTTTTTTCAAAACCTTCATATATTGTTCCATAGGATACATCCATCTCGTTCTTATTGGGCCACAATGCTCTAGTTCATATTCTAGATGTATTAAAAGATGCATAGAAATGTTAAAGATTGTTGGTGGAAATTCCCATTCCAATAGACAAAGGACTTCAACAACCTCCTCCCTCAAACTATCAAAGTTCAAAGGATCTAATACATGTAAACTCATTCTCTTTAATATTAGGCCCAACCTTATAACTGCCAATCTTGGCCCCTTTGCCAAACTTGATATATTTACCACAATAGGTAAAATATTCTTGATTATGACATGATAGTCATGGGTCTTGAGGCCTCTTAAGCCATTAATGTCAGTTTGGCTTCTAATACTACTACTTACATATCCAATGGGAAAGTGAGTTTGAGACAATAAATGTAAGAATTGTGCATGTTGTTCCTTTGTCCAGACATAAGGAGCACTAGGTTTTCTATATTTTTTCTTAGCACATTTTTCAACCCAAAGATTTCGACAAATCTTTAGTTGTCGAAAGTCTTCACGTGATGAAATAGTATCAAAAGCACCAAAAAGAGTTTCTATAATAGCATAGGCTATATTTTTCTCAGTATGCATAAAGTCAATAGTATGCCTAATGGCTATATCCTTAAAATATGGCAACTTATAGAATATGCACAACCATTTTACACTGCTTTCACTACATGGATCATATCTACTACCAGCAATCCCATCATTTTCAATAAATGACATTCTTTTTTGTCCATTCTCAACAATGTAATCACTTGTTATTAGCAATGGTGCTTCACGATTCTCTTCTTGACTATTGAAACATGTTTTTTGTCGATGATATGGATGATCCATTTTAAGGTAAGTGACAAGGTGTCATTGTGCCTTATCATTTAATCATATTTCAGATCTCAAAATCCAGGGGTTGTGTCCTCAGTTGTCTGCAATTAGGGATTCTACAGTTACCAATTTTTCTAACTAATCTTAATAGCTTCTACTAAATTGAAGAGATTCATCTGTCTACTTACTAAATGAATTTAAGGAATGCTGAAAATAGAATTAAACAGGAAGTTACTTAAAGCAATCTTAAGAACAGTAACATGCATCTATCTATCAAAATCAGTAAATACTTTTCACAGCAAAATCTGAAGTAACAAAACAGTGGTACTAGCCTTCTGCCTTGGTGGTGAGAGTGTGCCCTTGCTCCACACCCTTGGGGCTGAAGGCTATAGTAGGGAATCAGCACAAAAGAAGAAGCTCACAACTAAATTTGGTCCAATTCCATTCACTTTGCATTCATGAAAAATATTGATATCAAAGAAACCGAGATTACTGAGAATCAGAATAATCCAATCATTTTATATATTTTATGTTGTTTCTATATGTATATACAAAATGAGTGATGACATATCACTTATCTTATCTACCAGTTCTTCTATGAGATGACATCCATTTATTTATTATACTAGCTATCTAACTATGGAAAAAAACCATGCAATAAAAGTAGATTGAGTGGAACAGAAGTCCACTCAGAATTCTAAGTTTGAGTCTTAATACATTTGGGCAGCGAGGCCTTGAAAATATGGATATTGAATCAGTTTTATCCGTAACTCATGCAAAAACTTAAAAAAGATAAAAACTCTGGCAGTTTAACTAAAGATGACCCTTCACCACTCAGGTGATGATTTGAGTGAAATGAGGGGTATTATGATTACTGTTGAAAGTGCCTAATCGGCAGCTTATGCTAGAAATATGCCCTGCTCCCAGGAGGCGTGGGAGATATCTGTCCATGTCTACAGCTCTGGAGATATGTCTGTAGCTCCAGAGATGCTCCAAACTCCCATCTAGCTCTGGAGAGGCTTTTCTCTTTAATTCAAAACTTCTAGTGTCGTGGTATTCTGGTATTGTCTCCGGAGATCATTGAAGACTACCTTCGAAGATGCACAAAATTGCCATTCTGAGCATCTACACCTGTTGATTCAAAAAGAGAGAAGTTTTCTGTATTTTTCCATCAATTCCATGCACATTAGTCCTTTAATCAGAAATTATGATCTTAAGTAATTTATCTCAATTAATCATTAACTAGAATGATCTTGCTATCTTATTCAGGTGCAGACATTAGGAAAGATGGAATCAGGAAGGAGAGAAAGAGAGATAAAAAGATGTATTCATGGGTGCAACTTGGCACTCATCATCCCCCCATACCTAAGGTTTGGCAGGTCCTCCTACTTCTCACAATCTAGATTTATTCTGGTGAAGTAGCTTGTCAGTCAAGCTATAATCTTGTGCATAGGTAGACCAAGTGGTGCAACTGGTATTACCATTGCCTCTACATTGATCAACCTACTTCAACCAGTCCTGCAATTTCTCATCTTCTATCTACTCAGCCCAGATAGGGAGTGGCTCAATTATGAGAGGGGGCCTGAACCGTCCACCTATCCATTCATGCTTATGCTTATCCATCATTTTGGATATTAACTTTGCTTTTCTCATAAATAATCTTAAATTTGTAGGGGTGACCACCTCTCTCATTTTCTACTTCGAGGTCAAAACATTCCATCTTTTCTTTGCTATGGCAAGTACTGGATTTGTTGAACTGTTCATGAAAAGACCAAAATCGATGGAGCACTCTTGCAAACTTTTTAGGTATAATGGAAAAATTTTGTTCTTACTCTGAGGGTGATAGATATAGGACCTGGATTGGGTCTTAAAAGCATTGGGATTGGGACATTCCTTCCTGATGAAGAGATCTATTTCTATATCTTTCTTGAGATGATCTTCCATTCGTTCATTCCAGATCTGATGATTCCTCATTAGGGACATAAATGCTTTAAGCTAGCATTCCCCCACAAAATAATTAAGAATGAAAGTTATATCATTAACATAGAAACCATGCAGATATAATTCACATAGGAAATTCTTGTCTTCATCATTACTCCTTGTATATGTTGTCATGAATCCTTCTACTATCTCTGTATTCTCAACCAGGTCAGACAGGACTAAAGAGAATTTCCTCTGCAGGACTCTCTCTTGTAAGAACATAGAATAGCTGGCACTTGGAGGCCTACAGGATAAAATTTCAGAAGAAAGGGAGGCCATCTCAATGATTTTTCCTTCCCGAGTTTCTATTCTTTTTGTCTTGGCAGTGACTACCCTTTGTAATTGCAACATAGGCTTGGAAGCCTCATATTCTCTACATTTCTTCTCCCAATGGAACAGGGCCTTAGGAATGTCAATGGGGATTGGACCCACATATGCATCTGTTTGTATTTCCTGCTCATTGGTTGCCCTTGGTCCAGCCAACTCTTGAATATATTCCTCCTAGTCATCTAGTTTGTTGTTGGCCCAAGTTAACTGTCTATCTTGGATATGTATTTTCTCAATCAATGTTGCCATTATTATGAGGCTATTGTCTCTAGCCATGGTGAGCTCAGATTGCCAAGGGTTTGAAAGTGTGGACCTAAGAATTCTTTTTACTTCATTTTTATTTGAATACAGTTGTATTGCAGGTTCACCTTGAACAGAGAAATTCTTAATCAAATCAGTATATAAGGTTTTCAAGTGATAAAACCTCTCACCTTGTTCAGGCAACCTAGAAATGTGATTGATAGTGGCTGAGGAGAGATTGATTTGGACTCCTCTGATAGCTGTCTGATCGTCCCTTAGATTCCTTAGGAATTCATCCACGACATCTTCTTGAAACCCTTCAAATTTTTCTAGAAAGTCCAACCATCCTGCAGTTCTTAGAATGTTTGTTGTAGCTTCATCTTGCAATAGACCCGCAACACTCTCTGGTTCAGACTTCTTCTTTACCCCCACTGCTAAATTAGTTCCACCTTATGTGCTTAATTCCTCACTTTTCTATCTACAGTTTGTCCCTTCTTCGTAACTCCGTAGGCTCCAGAGGACTATTCAATTTACTCTGTTCTTCAGGGTATTTTGGAAGTTTGAATGAGGATTGTTATGTCTCTCAGCTTAGGCTTATGGAAGATTTGCAGATTAGCTAGAGTACCTAGGCAGTCATAAATGCAAAAGAGTGATAGGACACTCAAGAGGCAAGGTGACAGTACAACACAGATGGTGGCATGCGTGAATTTGGAAAAGAAAATGATGGCAGGAGGACGTGTCATAGTGACGACATCCAAAAACAAAAAGACAAGATAGTTGCTATTTAATGCATAATTTAAGATAGAATTTCCTGGATCATTTTTAATGATGAGGAGCGATGTACACGGCAAAAATGTTGCATCATTTTATGAGACTGCACGTGTCGTGGCACATGAGCATCTTTTGGTGGCTTGAGATGATGCCCACTACTCCATTGGTATGCAACCTACAATCATTTTGCTGAGTGGTTCAAGAATCCATGTTCCTTGGGTGACGTCAGAGCCATCTTTGTAAATATCCCTGCAAATGATATGCATGTTGATTTGATTTTATTCCTGTTATAAAGTAGAGGATGAGTCATGATGACCTCATCATATGATGTTTCCACTTTATTGCCTAGAGAGGTGGGTCCCCTCCTCCATTGCTATAAATGACTCTTTATTGATGGAGCGCCGGAGGTGCTCCTAGTTTGTGAAGCGCCGGAGGTGCATTTGACTAACTCCCGGCACCTGATCACCTCCGTAGCTCGATTGTTCTCAACTATCCTGAAGAAGGGAACCGCCATTTGCTGGTTTTCAACTCCCTTGGTCAAGAAAGACAACCATTTAATGGTTTTCCATCTTTCTCTTTTTTTTTTAAAAGGCCGCCATTTGCTGGTTTTCAACCTTCCTTTTTTTTTTCATCCAACACTGAGACAGAGGAGGTATCCCCTGTATCAAAACATAAATCATTAAGGAATTCTTCTTTAGTAGATGGTCTTTTATAGAGTCTGATTCGGTGACCATTTACAAAGAATGTGTCTGTGCTTCCATCAATAGGTTCCAATAATACTGTTCCATTTTCAAAAACTTCCTTTATTTGATAAGGACCCATCCAATGAGTTTGTAATTTTCCCTTGAACTCTTTGAATTTAGAATCATAAGGAAGAATCTAATCACCTTGCTGAAATGTCCTCCTTTTGATGTGTTGGTCATGCCATTACTTCCTTTGATACTGAATCGGTTCTGTTTGTTGAATGGCCTCTGTCTGAATTTTGTCCAACTCATTAAGCTAAAGAATTATGTTATGTTGAGCTATAGACAATGGTAGACCGATATCCAATACAGTTTTAAGTGTCTGGAGTTCAAATTCTATAGACAAAATAGGCTTTTTCCCATAAACCAATTCATATGGTGAGAACTTTGTTGTGGACTTCCAAGTGGTATTGTAAGCCCAAACTACTTCAGGTAATCTGTTAGCCCAATCTTTTCTATTCATTGCTACTATCCTTGTCAGAATATTTTCAAGTTCCCTATTAGTGACTTCTACCTGCCCATACGCTTGAGGATGGTAAGGTGAAGATTTTATGTGCTTGACTTGATAGAAATATGTAAATGCTTTGATTACTTGTGAAGTAAACTGAGGTCCTCTATCTGAAACTATTGATCTTGGGGCTCCAAACCTTAAGAAAATTTTATTATAAAAGGAAATCAGCAACTTTTTCTTCTCTTGCAAATTGTAATGCTTGAACCTCAGCCCATTTAGTAACATAGTTTGTGCATACTAGAATGTACTCCTTGCCAAATGATGGTGGAGAAATTGGTCCCACAAAGTCTAAACCCCACTGCTCAAATGGTTCCATCATGACTTGAGGATGCAGTAACATCTCCTGGGTAAAGGTTGGATGTCCCATCCTTTGGCACTGGTCACAGTGTTGCACATACTTCTTTGTATCTTTATGAAGAGAGGATCGGTAGTAACCAGCTCCGAGGATCTTGTGGACTATCCAGTGGAAAGAGTAATGGCCACCAAATGGTTCATCATGACATGCTCTCAACACATCAAAAATTTCATCAGCTTTTAAACACTTGCGTAGAATGAAATTAGGACCACATTTAAATAGTAAACCATTCAACCATTTGTAAGATAAACTTTCTTTAACTAAACATTTTTTTTGTTTTGAGGTAAAATGGGATGGATACAAGCCTGTAGCTAAAAGATTAGCTATATTAGTAAACCAAGGTACAGTAGAGGAGATAGCAAAAAGATGTTCATCTGGGAATTTGTCCTCCACTGGTTGGTTTTCTCCTCCTGTATGCAATCTTGACAAAAAATCAGCAACCAAATTAAATTTACCTAGATTATCAACTATGGTAATATCAAATTCCTGCAATAGCAATAACCACCTGATGATCCTTGCACCCACTACTGGTTTATTCATTAGGTACTTGATGGCTGCATGATCAGTGTGTACAAATATTTTATATCCAGTGATAGAATGCCTGAATTTATTTATAGCATAAATGACTGCCAAGAATTCTTTTTCAGTTGTGGTGTAATTTCTTTCTACAGAGGTAAGGTTTTTGCTGATGTAATAAATGGCATGCGTACTCTCTCATTCCTCCTTTTGTCCTAAAATTGCCCCAATGGACTCATTTGAAGCATCAATCTGTATGTGAAATGGTAAAGTCCAATTAGGTCCTCTCAAAATTGGTGTGACAGTAAGCTTCTCTTTCAAGATCTCAAATGGTGATTGACAGTCTTCTGTCCATAGAAATTATGTGTCTTTGTTAAGTAGGGTAAACAGGGGGTAGCTATTTTGCTGAAATTTTCTATGAATCTCCTATAGTAGCCTGCATGACCCAGAAAACTTCTAACATCTGTCTGATTTTTGGATGAAGGAAACTGTGTGATCACTTCTATCTTTTTTTCATCCACTTTGATTCCCTTTGCTGAAATGTGGTGTCCCAAAACAATTCCTTCCTCCACCATCATGAAGCATTTTTCATGGCTAACGGATAATTGATTTTTCTCACAACATTTCAGTACTTTCTCAAGGTTTGTGAGAGCTTCTTCAAAATTATCCCCATACATAGTAAAGTCATCCATATATACCTCCATGCATTCATTAGCTAGTTCAATGAAAATAACTAAAACAAGTCTCTTAAATGTAGCTCGGGCATTGCATAGTCCAAAGGGAAGAACTTTGTAAGCAAAAGTTCCCCAAGAGAAAGTGAAGGTGGTTTTGCCCTAATCTTCAGGTGCTACTTGAATTTGATTATACCCACTGAATCCATCTAGAAAAGAAAAATACTTTCTCCTAGCAAGGTTGTCCAGTACTTGGTCAATGAATGGTAAGGGAAAGTAGTCCTTTTTGTGGCCTTGTTTAGTTCTCTATAATCAATACACACCCTCCATTTCCCATTCTTTTTAGGCACTATGACAAGGGGTGAGACCCATTGACTATCTGAGATTGGATATATAAACCCTGCTTGAAGTAATTTTTCTATTTCAGTTTTGACAATGTCCTTTAAAGCAGGATTCAATCTTCTCTGGGGTTGTCTGACAGGGTTAATATCCTCAGTGTATATATGATGGGTATAGATCTTAGGAGCTATGCCTTTCATATCTTGGTATTCCCAAGCAAAAGCTGTTGAATGGGAAATCAGAAGTTGGATAAGTTCTCCTTCCTGATTTGTTGTTAACTGAGTATTGATATTAAGTGTTTTCCCTGGTAAAATCATGACCTGTTTTGTGATTTGATCCATAGATGTAGTTAATCCGTACATTGGAGTCATGGTATTAAGAGGACAAGAATGTGGAAGCAACATGTGGAAAGTGGCTAAGTCTCTATAAAAGGTTTCCCCACAAGGAATGATGTTGGCGAGGGTACAATGAGAAGAAGTAAGAAGTTCTCTCCTAGAATCTTGGGCGAGCTCCATCACATCCTTATAGATTAGGATGTGAGTAATGTCTTCTGTTGTATCATAGTATATTTCTTCTTCTAACTCTCCCAGATGTTCCTTGATGGTTACCATAGCTACTGAGGCACTGTTGTCATTGTTCTTTGGTTCATCCACCCATACTCTTCCTGTATAATGTATTGATGGTTTAGCTGGAGCTTACAAAGATATTTTCTTCAAATCTATCCCATTAGAAATGACCATATCCCCAGTTCGACAATCAATAGATGCTGCTGCTATAGCCAGCCATGGTCTTCCTAAAATCAGTGGATAAACATTTCTATGGTTTCTAGGTTCTAATATCAGGAAGTCCACTAGAAATTCCCATGAATCTATCACAACTGGTACATTAGTAATTACTCCTTTTGGAACAGCTACTGACTGGTCAGCAAGTTGAAGAATTGTAGTTATGGATTGGATACCTAATAAGGCTAATTTATCCATTGTGTGAACTGTCATCACATTAATTGCTGCTCCCAAATTAACCAGAACATTTGAAATTTCTACCCCTGAGATGAAAATAGTTATAACAAGATTTCCAGGGTCTCCATATTTTGGGAGGAGAATTTCTCCCATCAATAGATCTACTACTTTTCCTTCCACCTGTATTGTGGAAGGAGAGTTTTTCTTCCTACCCTACGTTTTGATACAATACTATTTAATGAACTGATTTAGTTCTGGTACATCTTTGATTGCTTGGAGAAGAGGAATTTTGATATTTAGTTGCTTGATTTCTTGTAAAAGTTCTGATTCCAGGTTGGTTTGGACTTGTTTTTGTAAGATCTTTTTCTAGGGAACATACTGTTTAAGCCGTTTTGGGTATGGTGCTAATTTTTCCATCTCCGGAGCAACTCCAGAGTCAGTCTTTTAGGTGAAACTCCGGAGTTGTCCAAGGATGATTCTTTTAGCACGTTTTTCGTTAGTAATCTCCTCCAAGAGTTGAGTGGACAAATTTTTAGGTCCCTCATCATTGGTTACTTCAACTATAGTTGGAGGAGATGGTCTTGGGAATGCTTTCCCATAACGCAGCTAGAGATTATTTGAATATATAGCATTGATTCCAGCTAGATTTTCTTGTTCTGTCATGTAAATAGTTGCTCCATGTTTATTCCGTGGGTTTGGTATAGGCTGAGCTGGTAAAGGTGGTTGGCTAACTAGTTCATTTTATGATTGACCTTCTGTGTTGGAGGGTCCAGTTAGTAAAGCTTGTTGTTGAGGTTGGAAATGCCTAGGTTGTCCCTGGTATTGTTGATTATATCCCTGTTGAGAACCCCATTGAGGTTGCATGTTTTGTGATCTAAACTGTGGTGGCCACTGTTGATTTCTCCAAGGCTAATTTTGCCAATTTTGGTTTTGCCAATGTTGACTTGGCCAATCCTGCTGTCCCCAAGGAGGATTATTTTGAGGCCCATGCCAAGTTGGATTCCACTGATTATTTCCCTAATTAGAAGGACCCATGTAAGAACGCTGGTTTGGATACTGATTATAAGGGAAATTCCCAGCTTGTTTTTGTCCCACATAGTTCAATTCCTCTTCTATTACAGCATTCTTCTTACTCAACCTTTTCAAGGCTGGAAGTTGACTACATTGACTGGTAGGATGTTCCCTATCATAGATCTGACAAATCTTTGATTTGTCCAAAGGGCATTCTCTCAACAGATGCTTGTTTCTACACCTAGGACAATAGATGGAGAGTGGTTCGGTTGTTCTATTTTGATCAGTTGTTCTAGTTTTTGCTTTAATCCCATCCAATGTGGTATTTAATTGGACCAAAATGTATGTTTTTATATTTGCAATCTCTTCTATTAATTGTCCTACTTCATTCTTCCCTTTAAAAGCTTTGGATGACCTCACTCCATCTTGGGTTCTAGAATAGTTCCTGTAGAGTTCTTCTATAGCAGGTATATCCATTTTGTTGATATTTCCTTTTCCCATTAGATCCAGTGCCTATTTTGATTATTTATCCAATCCTTTTACAAATAGGGTTCTGGCCAAGGAGTGATCTACTGGGTTGCCATATCTTCTTAAGGCAAAATTAAACCTATCCACATAGTCCTCTAAGGTCTCTTCCTCTCCCTGCCTAATTTTAAACAATTCTTCATTTTTATTACTGGATCTACAGTAATCTTGATACTTTCCCAGAAATTATGTTTCCATTTGATCCCAAGAATGGATAGAATTCTGGGGTAAACCCATAAACCATCTAATCGTAGAATCTTTTAGGGTTGAAGGGAACAGTTTGAATTTTTGGTTATCTGATCCATAATTATAAATTGGCAGACTATTTTGAATTCAAACAAAAACTAATCTGGATCCTCAGAAGAAAGTCCTCTAAAATTTGGCAAGTGTGCTGGTGAGATATTCTTCATAGGAGCATTGTCTCCAGCAGCCAAAACAATAGGATATGAGAAGGTTCTTGGAGCCTGATTTTCATCTTTTTCATGATTATCATTGTCCATGTTTAGTACTGGTTCTTCTCCCTGAGGTTCTAGGAAATTAGGTTCTATCAAAGGATCTGCCTAAAACTTTTGTTGTAATTCCTGGATATAATCGGCAAGTGGAAGATTTGGAGGATCTAAGGGATTATTGATTTGAGGTGCAGCTTCTAAAGTAGGTTCTAGGTTTCTCTCTTTAACAAGGTCTTGTTCCATCCCACTACTTTCCCCTATGGCTTGTTGATGGGGTGTCTGTTTTATATATCTTCCTTTTGAATCTCTAGCTCCAACCATACAAATCTATCCTAAAAACTGTTTTAGCTAAGTTTCCCTAATTAACACAAGATATCCCCGGCAACGACGCCAAAAATGACAAGGTGTCATTGTGCCTTATCATTTAATCATCTTTCAGATGTCAAAATCCAGGGACTGTGTCCTCAGTTGTCTGCAATTAGGGATTCTACAGTTACCTAGTTTTTCTAACTAATCTTAATAACTTCTACTAAATTGAAGAGATTGATCTGTCTACTTACTGAATGAATTTAAGGAATGCTGAAAACAAAATTAAATAGGAAGTTACTTAAAGCAATCTTAAAAATAGTAACATACATCTATCTATCAAAATCAGTAAATACTTTCCATAGCAAAATCTGAAGTAACAAAATAGTGGTACTAGCCTTCTGCCTTGGTGGTGAGAGTGGGCCCTTGCTCCACACCCTTGGGGCTGAAGGCTACAGTAGGGAATTAACACAAAAGAAGAAGATCACAAGTAAATTCAGTCCAATTCCATTCACTTTGCATTCATGAAAAATATTGATATCAAAGAAACTAAGATTACCAAGAATCAGAATAATCCAATCATTGTATATATTTTCTGTTGTTTCTATATGTATATATAAAATGAGTGATGACATATCACTTATCTTATCTACCGGTTCTTCTATGAGATGACATCCATTTATTTATTATACTAGCTATCTAACTATGGAAAAATAACCATGCAATAAAAGTAGATTGAGTGGAACAGAAGTCCACTCAGAATTCTAAGTTTAAGTATTAATACATTTGGGCAGTGAGGCCCTAAAAATATGGATATTGAATCAGTTTTATCCGTAACTCATGCAAAAACTTGAAAAAGATAAAAACTCTGGCAGTTTAACTAAAGATGACCCTTCACTACTCAGGTGATGATTTGAGTGAAATAAGGGGTATTATGATCACAGTTGAAAATGCCTGATCGGTAGCTTATGCTGGAAATATACCCTGCTCTTAGGAGGCGCCAAAGATATCTGTCCCTGTTTGCAGGTCTGGAGATATGTCTGTAGCTCTGGAGATGCTCCAGACTCCTGTCCAGCTCCAGAGGGGCTTTTCTCTTTACTTCAAAACTTTTGATGTCGTGGTATTCTGCTATTGTCTCCGGAGATCATTGAAGACTACCTCCGGAGATGCACAAAATTGCCATTCCGAGCATCTACACCTGTTGATTCAAAAAGAGAGAAGTTTTCTGCATTTTTCCATCAATTCCATGCACATTAGTCCTTTAATCAAAAATTATGATCTTAAGTAATTTATCTCAATTAATCATTAACTAGAACGATCTTTAGCTTATCCAGGTGCATACATTAGGAAAGATGGAATCAGGAAGGAGAAAAAGAGAGGTAAAAAAATGTATTTCATGGGTGCAACTTGGCACTCATCAGTAAGCACGATGTCCACAATAAATACACTTACGCAAACTTCTTGAGTGCCTCACAAAATCCTTAAAGTTGTAAGTAGGACATGCATGGTATCCATGAACACTGAGACCAGACAATGTGCCATATGCAGGAAGATCATGAATCGTAAACAATAAGGAAGCTCTTAAAGTTAATTTGATTGAATAACCACCCCTTAAAGATTGAATTGCTTCAATCCCTTTCCACAATTCCATTAGCTCATCATAGAATGGCTCTAGATAAGCATCGATTGTATCTGAAGTCACACTTTTCTTTCCTGGTATAATCAATGATAGCATTAAGAAAATGGTTTAGTTGCTAACCATGGAGGCAAGTTATAATTTATTAAAAACACTGGCCAAGTTGACCATTTAGTACTTTGATCTGAGAATGGGCTTACCCCATCTAGAGCCAAACCCAACCTTATATTACGAGGATCTTGAGAAAAATCAGGCCATTTGTTATCAAATTTCATCCACAACTTAGAATCAAGCACATATCATTGTTTTCCATCGGTGCTCTTATTTTGGGAATACCATTTTATAAGTTCAACAATGTCTTTGCACCTATACATTTGGAGTAATAATGGGATTATTGGAAAGTGGGGAAGAACCTTTCTAGGAACCACAGCTAATTTCAACCCTTGTCTATACCTCGCTTCATGACATTTTAGACATTCACTCTCACTTGCAAGATTATTGCAAAATAATACACAACCATTGACACATGTGTGGATGTTTTCATACCCTAAGCCTAGCTTAGTGATTTGTTTTTTACATTGACTTCGTTTTGTTGGCAATGTGGAGTTAGGTGGTAACAACAAACTTAATAATGCCAATGGCTGATCTACACTCTCATTTGTCCAACCATGCACCACTTCTAAGTTAATAATTTGAAGGATTGTTATTAAATGACTTAACTTGCAATTAGCATACAGGATTTAAAGCATCCTCCATCAACTTGGCCCAATCATCATCTAGACCCTCATTCAACATTCTATCAACTTCAAACCCTTCGTCTAACATTACTAACTCTTCATCTATGTTTGGTGCCACTTCATATATGTTTGTTGCCTCTTCATCTCTCACACTTTGCAATTCTATCATATCTTCATAATAATTGTAATCCTGAGGGCTTATACCACTATGCCCATATCTTATCATATGTCGAAGAATCAAGTTTTTTTTTCTCACCTTTCCACCACGACAGTCTTTACATGGACATGGATAGTTGTCTATGTCCCTCTCATTGGCTACTCTCTCATCAAATGCATGGTATTGATTTGTAGTCAACCTTTGACGTTGATTTATCTGTAATGCTCTACACATAGCAACAAAAATCTATCTTTCGAATGCATTTGGTTTGGTAGAATTTCATCAAGTTTTGTGCAAGATATTGCATTTTTGGTGAGTGCAAGTCTAAACCCTACCTATTGTTTCCAGGGAGCAAAATTTGATCATGGGCAGAGTTTCCACCATCCAAAAATCCTAAAAATTGGTGGAAAGCTCTGTCCCACGTCTATCCACATCCTGCAAGAGGACAATTCACAACTAACACGTGTGAAGAAGATATGATTGACTGTGTGTGCAAATTTGTTGTGAGACAGTCCTAAAACCCTAGGTTCTTTGTTGCTTTGAATAATCTATGCATTGTATGTCAATGGAGGGGTGAAGAATCATAGTGGCATGTTGCTAGGGCCTGCACAAGCTTGGGAATTCATATGACAAGTATTCTTACCTTTGTTTGGAGTCATCACCTTGAATGCACCTAGTGGCAACAAGACCTAAATTGCATAAATCATTGTGTTAATTACTTGGATAGGTCATGTATGTTTGGAAACCCCTAGAAGATGTTGTAATAGGTCTGAATAAACCAAGTTGCCCATATTCCATGTTGTCTTCAATGATTGAGTGTCACTAGGGTGTTGTTTCCATGTTTTAGGCTTAGGAGCAAATTGTCAAGAATGAACAAGGGTGCAGATTTGCATCAAGTGTATAGAAACTTTGTTTGGGATGTGTCAAGGTTATTGTGTGTGAATCCTTCCTCTACATCATGTTCTGCCTCTACATAAATCTCTGTGGTCAATTTTGTGCATTTTTTACTTGTAGGATTCTCACAGTTAGTGAAAAAGGTAGTGTTCATGAAGGAATGGAAAAGATGCGTAGATCCTTTGAATTATACCCGTACTATGCAATGGCATCGAATCATTTAGCAAACCATTTTTTCTTCACAGGGCAACATTTTCTTGTGGAACAGTTGATTGAGATAGCTCTTGTTTCAACTGACCACCCTCTCATGAAATCTCATTCATATTATAATCTTGCACGATTTTATCATAGTAAAGGTGATTATGACACCACTGGCTGCTACTACATGGCATCAGTCAAGGAAAGCCAAAGGCCACAGGATTTTGTGGACAGGTTCAATTGAAGCTGGGATAGCTTAAGAGTTCTCTCTCAAATTTTGAAAAGGTTCTGGATGTCCACCCTCAGAACTGTGAGAGCTTAAAAGTTGTAGGCCATATATATGCTCAGCAAGGGTAGGCATAGAAGGCTTTAGAAATTTTAAGAAAGGTAACTCGCATAGATCCACATGATGCCCATGCATTTATCAAGATGGGTGAGTTATTAATATCATCAGATCCCAGTGAAACCTTAGATTCTCTTAAGCCATCAAAGTCTCTTCTAAAGAAGAGCAGGGAAGAAGTACCCATTCAATTAATGTTAAACAACATTGGGGTTCTTCATTTTTAGCGTGATGAACTAGAGTTGGCTCAACAAACTTTTATGGAGGCATTAGGAAATGGCATTTGGGTTGAATTCATAAATAAAAGCCCCAGTGCCAATTCTGCGATTTTTCCTGTGCTCTTTAAGGATATGGAATTCTTCCATCGACTAGAAGAAGGTGGTGTTTCACTTGAGCTACCATGGGATAAAGTCACAACACTACTTAATCTTGCTAGGTTGTTTGAATAGCTACATGATGCTGAAAAAGAAAATCTTTTATACAAGCTAATATTGTTCAAGTTTTCTGATTATGTGGATGCATATCTACGTCTTGCAACCATGGCTCAGGCTCAGAATGAGATCCAACTAAGCCTAGAATTGATTGGGGATGCACTTAAGGTGGATAAAAACTCATCAAATGCTTTATTTATGCTTAGAAAAATGGAACTAAAAATAGATGATTGGCTTAAAGCAAAAGAAACAATTAAAGTTGCACAAAGTAAATTAGATGTGAAGAATTCTTATGTTGACATTTCACTTGGAAATTGGAATTATTTTGCAGCTTTTTGCAATGAGAGGAGGGATCTTAAGGTGGAGCACAACATCTTGAGAAGGCTAGAGAACTATATTGTAAAGTGTTGGCACAGAGACCACGAAATGTTTATGCTACAAATGGGGCAGCCATTGTGCTAGCTGAAAGGGGTCAATTTGATATTGCAAAGGAAATTTTACATAGGTACAAGAAGCTGCAACAGGAAAGATCTTTGTTCAGATGTCTGATGTGTGGGTAAATCTGGCACATGTTTACTTTGCACAAGGACAGTTTGCGCTTGCAGTGAAAATGTATCAAAATTGTTTGAGGAAATTCTATTTTGGCATTGACACCCAAATTTTATTATATTTAGCTCAAACACATTATGAAGCAGAACAGTGGTAAGATTGTAAAACAACATTATTAAGAGCAGTAGATTGTAAAGTTACTGTAAGTTGCCAATCACAAAGCTATAGATTTTGTGTTTATAAATGTAATGAGGCTTTCGAATTACCTTTAAATTCACCGCAGAGGGTGTCCCCAAATCCAACTTCACTGCAGAGGGCCTTACCGACTTCAAATTCATTGCAACAAACTCCAAATTCCTTGCTCACCTTTTCAAAAGTCTCTAGGTCCTCTCCTCTTTATCGCCCATGCAAATAGCTACTATAACTCAAAATGCCTCAGTGTGAAGTAGCTTTGGGAAAGTACTTTGATCTCTACATTCCCGACCTTCTATTTTTCAGGGAGTCCACCACAAGCAGCTCTGAATGGTCGAAGATATTCCAAGTTGAGTGCGTGAAGAGCATGTTAGAGTGCCTACAAGTGAAGAGTGTGATGGTGATAGTGATATTCAGTAAGGAGTTGGAGATTTGAGGGCAAACAGAAGGAAGATATAGAACAGGTTATGATGGTGATGAGATAGCGAAAAATGTTGGAATGTACGCGAATAGTGAATCGCGACAATACATCCTGCCAATAATTTCCTGAAAAGTTCTTTTTAAAATTTTGTCTAATTTGTATTTGGGTGACTAACTATTTAGTCATTTTTATTTCTGTGACTAAATATTTTTTTAGTCAACGATCAAATTAGTCATTTATTTACTCGTTTATAGCTAAGTTGCAAAAAATTAGTAGAATTTAGTAATTTTTAGTTGTCATGACTCAAAGTTTTAGTCACTTAGTCATTTATTTTCCAAAATTCTACTAGTGTGTTGTGCCATCACCATATGGCTATGTCTTTTTTAAGAGGTCAAGCCTACTTTTACATAGGCTTCATTTCCATATGATATTGGATGTGCCATGATTTCAACTGGATGCCCTATATATTATGTTGTGCTTTGAATCTCAAAGGTGGCATCTTTTTTAACATGTGCCTTAGCTATTGCGGCTTGCGTTATTATTAGTCCCTGCCTACGGTAGGGTAACTATTGTTTTTTCTCACTAACATTAGTTCTTCCTTGAAATTTGTGCAATAGTGAAAATCACTCTTTTGTCTATGGTTTTTTTAATTTCTAGTATTTTGAAACAGGGATATTAGCTAAAGCTATTTTTTCATTGGCTACTTCGTTTCTTAGCCCATTGGCATTTATTTTTTGTATTCTTGAAATGGGTAGTTATTAAACACTTGTTCCTTTTGAAAATAAGCTAACCGAACAGTCATGAAGGAGGCTATTGTGTGGCTGATCTGGAGACACACAGAAGCAAGGGCATGTTGAAACTAGAACACTATTAAAAATAAACATTTCAAACTCACACCAAGAGAAACAAACAAAAAAAATCCCACGTTCCAGACAGAATACTGTTAAAAAAACTATCCATACTACAAACCCACACTGTGTTGTCGAACCGCCGCCTTCCAAACAGATTTCAAATGACATTCGCACAAATTGCTTTTCCACTTCTCTGGTTGCAATACAAAAGCCTTCACACACATCCACCTCTGAAGCAACCCCACACATGCAAATCTCTATCCGGCCACAATTTGAAGAGCAAAGACACGTGCTTTCACTGCAAGAAAAATTTAAACCCTTGTTACAAATATTTAAGTGCCGCCAAAAACAAACCATTGGATTCAAATAACATCATATAAATGTATGCAAAAAACAAGTGTATCATAACTCCAAAACACCCTCCATAAACAACTGTCATATGCCAATGCACTGAAAAACCCAGCAGTGAATGAAAAAAATAGCTTTAGCTAATATCCATGTTTCAATATTCTAAAAATAAAAAAGACCATAGGCAAAAGAGTGATTTACCAATGAACAGAAAAACCAACAAGCCAATGAAAAAAAAGTTTGCCATTCCACACGTTTTGCAAACAACATTGGCAGACCTGCATTCTATCATTGATATGCTCTTACTTTAGCCCAATGGATTTTTTTGGCACACAAAAATGAAGCCATGTGCATTGTTTTCAGTTCAGACGCAGTTTAAAAAAACATTCCAGAGAAAGATAAAGCAATATACACTATAAAACAAAATTTTGCATTATGCTTCTCTCATTTACATGCTTTTCTTTTAGCATCATGCAGAATTTTGCTGTTACACTGTACACTGTGATGGTGTTTTTGCTTTGTTGAATATTGAAACATGGATATCAGCTAAAGCTGCTTTTCCCATTGGCTCATTACCTAGATTGATTTTTCATATTTTGAAACATGGATATCAGCTAAAGTAATTCTGCATTATGCTTTTGTCATTCACATGTTTGAATATCTTATGCATTTGTTACCTATCTGTGTTGGAGATTGCTTAGATCATTGCATAGCCAAACAACAAAGCATATCTTTACCAGTCATTGCAACAAGACTGATATCACTGTTTATATTTTTTCTTCACAGTTGTACCATGCCATGTGGCATGCTCAAAACAAACTCAAAGATCAACACCGCAAATCAGACCCCCTTGCAATCAAGTCGACTCAACTACACGGTTGGTTTATCCAATTTTGTAACTTCACGTACATCAGAATCGGGGGGTTTATAGGAGCTGTCTACAAGCTTCCCAAGAATCCCACTGATAAAATTATATTGTTGGAGCTAAACAGGCAGATCTATCAGTCTCAAGAACTTCTAAGTGAAAAGCATGGCTATAATCTATTGCAATTACCAGTTGCATGTACCCCTTTTGACAGTGTCCATCTATTTTTTTACAGCATGATTTTGATTGGATGGGAAGCCATGATCTTCATCGATTTCAATGCTGCCATTAGCTATGAATTTTTCTGTTACTATATCATGTTTCATATTTGTTTTGGGTTGCTTATCTTTGTATGTTGAAACAAGGCATTTGGACTGGCATGATTTGTGGAGTAGCTCTCCACACTGTCATTTTATTGTTAATCACATATTTCACTAACTGGAATCGAGAGGTAAAGCATCATATTTCTGCATTTGCTGTTGGGATCTTTATCTCATTACTGTGGCGACTAATTTTTCTTTTGTTGTGCAGACTGCTCAAGCCGAGGATCGTCTCACATGCTCAAGTGGATGGTTAATCATTAGGCAGATTTACATTAAAGTTTTTTTCTCTGGGTTCACTAATATGAAATACTGGAAACCTTTGGCAGACCACCTATACTATCAAACAAATTTACTGTGTATCTTCTGAAATCATTTCAATAATAAATTAAAAAAAAAAAACAATTTTGCTCAGTTTCGAGTTTGAAGTAATTTATATGCTCTGAAATCAATTTTTTCTTGAACTTAGGATCTTATTCATACTTGCACCTTTAAAAACGTCTTTCGCCCAAAAAAAATACATTTTCAATTGTTTGAATTTGTCATACATTTTCAGTAAATGCTGCAGTAGCTTTAGGCAGGGACTGCTGCTATAGCAGCGCAGCCCTTGTATTACATACAGGCATCGCTTCATTCTATATGCACTTTGCTTTATAAGGTTGTGCATCATTTTATATTGGCTTCACCTTGAAAGAAAAGGCCGAGGCTGTATTAATATGCTCGTGCCTTCTATTCTAAAACCAGTGGGCCATCATTTGAAATGGTTGTGTATCAGTCCTTTTAGGCTGCCTTAGTTCATATAGGTTGAGCCTTTGACTATTTGAGCTACGTTATATTCCTCATCTAACAGGCAGCGCCATGCCTTTGTTGAATCACAGGATGCGCTTTGTTGAATCATGGGTTGCACTTTCAATTCTATATGCTCTTCATTTTCTATGGAGTGGCTTCTATTTGAACGGCACCATCATCTTCATAATGTTGATGCTTGATTTTATATGGTAGTGCCACTAGTTTACATCTATAGGTTGTGCCTATGTTTTAATGGCCGCCTTGTATGGTGGTGTCTCAGCTTATACGGCTTGCGCATCTATTTCCCTTGTGACTTCTTTGACTTGCATTTGTATTGGATGTGCCTTGCTTTCTTTGTTGGCTCCTTCATTTATAATGGTTGTGCCATTCTATCACATAGGTTGTGTGCCTTATCTTCCCATAGCTACACATTGTATTCAAGCTTGTGCACCTCATTTAGAACTTGTATCTTGGTTCTCGTCCTGCGTATTGCTTCAAAACATGTGCTATGATCTTATAAGGCTATGATATGATCTCATAGGTTGAAACTTAGCTTCTTATTGGCTATGTTGAATTTGATAGGCCGTGCCATATTCTTGTGCTTTGACTCTGTCATATAGCTACACCTTTATTTTGAAGGGGATTGCGCCTTCATTGTTTCATACCAAGGCTGCACCTTCTTCTGTTATTGGATGGGAGTCACCTATGACCACTACAATAAGAACGTAAGCTCCCTCAATCTTGGCTATACAACATGCAACCAGAAGTTTTGAAATGGTGTGCAAAACAAAAATGCACAACATTCTTGGCAACTGGCTAGGAGAGTGTGCCTGCACACGTTGAACTCCAGAAGAAAATGCCTTGATTCCATTGGGCATTGGAGTCAAAAACACACTGAACTACAAACAAACTAAAAACAATTTAAATATTGCCATTGAAACTACAACATCTGCAACCAGAACCTGTGCACAACCAAACCGATACAAAGCTGCCTAGATGTTATAGGTTAAAAAGAGAGATGATGGAATGTGTGTGAGTACACTAGATCAAACCCTCCTTTCACTACAACATTCAAGGATAAAATTGAGTCAAGTCACTAAAATATGGAAGAGGACTCAGCTACTGGTTTTATGCTCTTATTTGCAGAGGAAAGATATGATTCAATCAAGCCTCTTATCAAACCCTAGACCTATTAATGCTCTAAACCCTAGAATTTGGATAATCAACCTATAATAGTGAAACAAAAACAACAAGTCAAGATTTGAAAGCATCAAGGTGCTCAGTGATATGTCCAAAGCTGTCCCCAAAAGCTGAAATAGCGAAAGACTCTGGGGCTAGCACCTGAGTCTAGAAAGTGCTAATCTTTGGAAGCTCCAAACTGCAAAAATGTCATGAATGATGCTCTGATGTTGAATTTAAGGTTTGTTTTGCCTACTGGATGCACCCTAGTTTGCTACGGTGAAATTCAAGAACTCTATTTTTGGATCTGGAATCTTTATATATCAAACAACTTCCTTATACCTTCACTTCTGCAACTCCTGCACCTGTAATCTGCACACACAAAGAAAGGGGTTTGGGAGTTGTGGTGTTTATGGATTTGCCTCAGTCAAATCTCGGGTCAGCATTCAAGTTTTGCCAACACCGTTTTTAATGAGAGAGCATGTCCTAGCAAGACAGAGGCTAAAGATAATCCAAATTATGATGATGAAATGATTCAAACACAATGATAATGTCACCTTGGTGGTGAAGCCTTTAGGAAGATGAAGATTCTTCAACTCATAAGGATGTTGATGGTGATTCTAGCGGGGTGCAGATGAGAGCACTCATTTTCTGTGTAAATATACAGAAAAATTAAAATTAAAAAAATTGAAAAAAATTAAAAATTAAAAAAAAACGAAAAAGTTAGAAAATCACAAAAACTATGGAAACAAAAAATAAATTAGAAAAAATAAAAAATAAATTGGAAACTAAGAAAAATCTGACAAAATCATGCAAAGAAATTGGAAAAAACTATGAAACCAAAAAAGAAATTGGAAAAAATAAAAAATAAATTGGAAACTCTTGGAAGGAGAAAAACTGACAAAATTAAAAAATAAAAAAATAAAAACCAAAAAACAAATTGCAAAAAAAAAAAGTGAGAAAATAAAGATACTATAGAAAAAAATATCCCCCAATAATTTAGAATTAAATAAATAACAAATGTTTAAGAGAGAAAGATTGATAACTAATTTTTTAAAAATAAAATAAAACTGAATATGATAAATAACAACAATTTTAATATTTGACGTTAACAATAAAAAATATCGATGGAGAGAGGAAGTAGGAGCGGGGGGACGAACAAGGTTTCAAACTCTACTTTGGGCGAGAGCAATGCAGATGGTGGTGAAGATGAAGACGACGAAGATGAAGGTTTCTTTTGTGAAGACTGGGATCTACCCAGTGATGATGAGGATGTGCAGCTTCTGGATCTTTGGCTGGAGGCCCAATGCTCTATTTCTCGGGCTCGGTCGATGGCTTTGGACCCGCCAAAGTCTTCTGTTGGTGTTGGTGGGTTTAACCAGGCCCTCAAGTCGGGCTTTCTCTCCCCCATGTCTAGCTCTGTGGTAGCTTCTAGCTTGAAGGTTGGGACTTCCCCTACCGTGGGCTCTACCCCTAGCATTCTGGGGCAGTCTGAGTTTGGTGGCTCGGTGGTGAAATCCCCAATAGATCTGTCAGTTTCCCCTCTGGCGAGGCCTGCCCTTGGCCTGGATGGTGAAGTTCTTGGTGGGTCTTCTTTGCCTTTGCCTGAGGTGGTTTTGGAGACGTGTGCGTTTGCTGGGGAAAGTTCTTCTCGGGCTACTGGTGATTCTTCTTCTCCACAGGCCCTGGGGCTTTCTGTTTCCCAGAAGTCAGAGGAAAGTTTGGGAATGCCTTTGTTTCCCCCTTGTGAATGAGGTGGATTTGGCTGCTGGGGGTCTGAGCCCTGCCCAGTCACCTTTGTTGGGTCACTTGCCAGGGGCCTCGTTCTGCAGCAATCTTCCTAAGACCCAATGTTCTGGGGCTTCTTCTGGGGAGCCTCACATTTGCATCCCAGACTCTATTATTGATAGATCTGCTGCTTGGCTTCAGAGCTCCTTTGTTGGGAGATTCAGTGGTAACCGCCCTAACATTGATGCTCAAAAAATGGGTGCTTCGTAAATGGAAGGTTAGGGGACAGGTTGAGGTAATAGCTTTACCTTGCAATTTCTTCCTATTTTCCTTTTCTAACTCTGAAGATTGTTCTAGGATCCTCCTGGGAGGACCCTGGTTCCTAGGGCAGAATGGTCTTTTCCTAAACAATTGGTGTCATGGCTTCAACCCTAAGCAATACTACATCAACATTTTTCCAATTTGGGCTAGGTTGCCAGGGTTGCCCTTAGAATACTAGGATGAGGAGATATTTATGCGCATTGCTAATACCTTTGGGTAGTATAGTGCGGCTGATGCTGTTACGAAATTTAAGAGACGTTTGGTTGCTGCTAGATTTTGTGTTTTTGTGGATGTTGATAGAGTGCTCCCTTCACAGTTTACCCTATCGTCCAAGCTGGGTAAATGGGTGCAGAAAATTGTTTTCAAAAATTCTCCAGTTATATGTGATTGCTGCCACAAAGTGGGCCATGCTGGTGCTATTTGTTCGAGCCTTAACACAAATCATCTTGTGTGGAGGAAAAAGGTGCAAGCATCTGGTGATACTTGCAAGACCTCTTATGAGGATGAGACAAGTAAGGAGAAGAATTCTGAGGACCCAAATGCTTTGTCTGAGACTCCTTTGATGGAGGTGCCATGCGAAGAGGGGGTTTCCAAGAAAGGTAGATTTGAACAGAACTTCAACAGGATGGGTGATTTCACTCAAACATCTTTGGAGCAATTTGGCTTCAAACCTCCTTGATCTTTGACTGACTGTTTTTAGGGGGTTTCTGCCTCTTGTTTGTCTTGCTGTGGTTGTGCAGCTAATGTGATGTTAGTGTCCTGTGTTTGTCCTTTGTGGTTCTGTGGGCTTCATTGTTTTATCTCTCTTTTGTACAAGGGTCTAGGCCCTTTCAAAACCCCTGCTTACCATTATCAAAAACAACGATTTTAAAATTGAAGTGTAAAGATTCTTACTAAATTAATTTGGTAAGGGAATGGGAAAGATTATCTAAATTAATTTGGTAAGGGAATGGGAAAGATTATCCTATCAGCAAGACTTATGGAAACAAAACAAAAAAAACAACCAGATCAAGGGAGAAGTTGGTGCACGCACTTATTTATATTAAGTGCCTAGGCTAATGTTATTTTCTTGCACTTGTTGAAAGAGATTTTTTCTGTTAAATTTGTATGAAATGGTCCACCCAAAGCAAACAACAAGGAAGTCTGCTGCAATTTATGGAGAATTTGATGCTGCGCGCCAAAGCGGCGAGAGTGACCCTCCAATACAACCAACAATGGAGGCAGCAAGAGGTAGAATGAAGAAGCCTCATTGCTTCAGGCTTGGTACTGTTGCTCTCAAGGAGATTCAAAAATACCAGAAGAGCACAGAGTTGCTCATAAGAAAGTTGCCATTTGAGAGACTCGTAAAAGAGATTGCACAGGGCATGACAACCGTTGAGTGCTTCTAGAGCTTTGCCATCTTAACATTGCAAGAAGTAGGAGAGGCTTATTTGGTGGAGCTCTTAGAGGATGCAAACTTGTGTGCCATCCATGCCAAGCAAGTCACCATCATGTCAAGAGATATTCAGCTCGCTCACCACATTGGGAGAGATTTCAAACCACCATTTATGTAATGGTGTGTTGTAGCTGTTTTGATGTAATCTTATTTTCATATTTCTTTATTTGTTCTGAATGTACAGACTTGTCAGGACCAGTTAATCGCTCAAAAAGAACTGCCCAGACGAAACTTTGAAAGCTCTAGCACTAGTCAAGCTGCAGGGGATGACAGTGAAGTCATTCTCTAGTAAGACAATATTAAAATCCTTGTTCTTAGGGTTGTTAGTCCCATCATTTCATCTCCTCTGTTTTGTCTCTTCGTCTTCTTTGAAGAGTATTGTATAAATTTGGGGAAAAATATTAGTATTGTAGAGATGAATAAAAAATACAAATTCTCCTTTCCTGTGGATGTAGCTATCATTGGTGAACCACGTCAATCTGCTGTGTCTATGTATTTTCTAGTATCTCTTTATTTGCTGTTAGTGATATATTTTCTTTTAATCTGCCCTATTTTATTAACAAGGGTTACTGTTCATCCAATCTAGTATGGCTTAATAGCACTGTTGTGATTATTACTTATGTTTAAACCAAAATTTTGAAGCATGCTATTGTATGCAACCAGAATTGTCTGTATTTTGCAGCAAACCCAGATTCTATGCTAGCTCCCAATCTTAAATCTAGGTTTTTTCATAGTTTGCACTGAACGAACTCTAAATTCTAAAGTGATGGGATGTTGTATTTGATAGCAGTCCCCAAACTATCTATCCCGACCTCTTTTGGAGATGGAAGCATGTTTTGGTAAACAATTTCCTAAGAGGAAACTTCAAGGAATTTATTGTATCTTTTTGAGGTTTTTCGTACTAGTGTTGAATTCTTGGACTGCTTCAGGTAATATGTGATATAAAGATCTGCAAAGGATTCGGTTTGTACTTTATGGTAAAGAGAGGACTTGTGTTAAAGGTCTTATGGTTGCACTACATCTTTAATTATTCTCATCTAAAAAATTGCAATTTCAAAAAAATGGCACTTCAATTTAGATCTGTATGACTTCTAAAGGATTTCTGTGACTTTGTAAAATAATCAATATACATTCCAAAGGTCGAATGGATATTATTGGATGCTTGATATGCATTGGGAGCTGTAGTTAGGGGTTTTTAGAGTGAAGTCGGCTTAAGTTATGAAGACTATCATAGCAGCATAGGCAGGGGAAGCAATTTGTGAGCAATGGGAAGTTGATGTAGAGCTTAGAGGTGTACGAGTTCTTTCTTTGCAAGCCTAAAGTGCTGGGATCTTTTTAGTATGTTATTTTTGAAATAGTAAATAAGATTGTGCTCACATTTCAATTAAGTTTTTACTCAGAAGAGGTTTCTCTTGGGTAACTTGTCTTTCTTTCATGCTATTTGCTTTTTATCATGTTTCATTTTTGTTTTGGTTCATTTAGTGCTATTTGAATTTAGTCTTGTTTACTCTCTTAGACTAAAAATTTAGTCTGTTGTTGATGACAGATAACATATGCCCAAATGGCACTCCACTAGCCCTCTGGGCAAGAGAGGAAATATTTAACATGAAGGAACTTGTTGAGGAGAAGACGCAGTAATTAGAACAAAGAGGGTATTATGCATTGATTTCTAATGATTTATTAGGGAATTTGATCTTTATAGCAAGCATGAGTTAGCTATATATTATTGGGTTTTATAATATTGTTCATTTTTATCTTCAGTTATGGGCTTGAACAAGAATATACTCTAATATAGAACAATGTGAAGTGGTCTCTTGGATGGTCAATTGGTAGATTTCCAGGTCAAAGGAGGCATGAGAAAAGTGTCAAAACCTTAGATATTCTCATCAACTATGATTATGTTTATTATATGGGGGCCATTATCTTAGTCAAGCTGCCCAATAGGTAAATAGAATTGCCTTTTTGAATAGGGGTGTTGCTACTGTGGAGTTGGAGCTAATTAGATAAACATGGTGTGGGATAATAAAAGTGGAGAAAGAAGACCCAAATAATCAATACATATGGCTGAAAATAATAAAAAATGAAGTACAACAATTAGGATAGTTGCTTGCTACTTTGCACTGAGAGGTTCCAAGATTTATAAGAAAAGAAACTTGGACTGTGAAGATCCTTAGACATTTAAGTTTTCAGCACTTTGGGGGAAATATTAATTAGAGGGGACTTCAATGCCAAGACAACAAACAATCAAGCCCTTAATTTGAGCAGTGAGGACAGAGGGAACAACAATCCATTATGGCTAGAAGAAGGTCATCTTTGACAAAGAACGTCACAAGATGGAAATGGGGATGTTACACACTTTAGGGTAGAATTGTTAGGGCTATGTAATTTGAATGGCATGATTATATGCAATGGCATGGGCACATTGCCAAATTTAGATAATATCCCCTATAAAACATACAATGGTCAATGTGTGGTAGATTGTGTTATTTTCTCACAAAGCTCTATCTCAAGGTTCATGGAGTTAGATGTTGGGGACTGTCCTATAGAGCTGAAATCATATCATAATTTGACAATTGTAAAGCTTGGCATTAACACAAACAACCAACAAGGAGAACAAATCCATCACAAACAAATGAAGCTTCATCTTCAAGGTTAAATTCTCATGAATCAAGAGAATTGAGAACTCTTCATAACAACCCTTGAGCAACACCTTCAAGAAGCAAAGAGTAATTAGAGAATAATACAGTTAGTATGGCAAGTGATCTTGTAAACATAAATATGGTGATTCCATTAATCCACAAAGATTTAAGTGCATGTAAAAGTTCTAGGCCTAAGAAAAGAACTACAAGTACTTTCTTGGCAAATCCATGGTATGATGAAGAATGCAAGGCTGCCAAAAGAACTTTGAAAGAGTTTGGGATGAACAAATAAAATAAGAAGTCTTATTAGAAAGTAATACAGTCCAAAAAAGAAAGATATGTGAATACAAGAAGGAGAGAACTGATTTCTCTTGGAAAACACAACCTCAAAGGCTTTTGGAGGGAACTGCAACAAATAGAAAACAATATCACCAATTCCCAATGGTCAGAATATGCTAAACTTCTTTATGAGTGGGTTCAAGATAAAGACAATCATTGTAATTAATACAACAACCGAGCTCTTCTGTATGGAGGATATCAAGCAAAGCATAGAGAGTCTAGCAAGCGGTAAAGCACAAGATATAGATGGGTTGCAAACAAATTTTTTAAAGTGGGGAATAGAGATCCTTGCATTGCATATGAAAAGTATTTTGAACGGTATCAACCAAGGTAGCTTCTCAATGGATTGGATGACTAGTGTCATTATTCCTCTCTGTAAAAGTCAAGATATCAATAATTCGTCTAACTATTGCACTATTATGGTTAGTCCTCTTCTAGGAAAGCTTTTTGAGAGCATGATAGAGTGTAAAATTAGTAGTGTTGTAGAAAAAGAGGGAAAAATACAAAAAGGGTAAGCAAGTTTTAGGCTGAGGCACTCTATTATTGATCACTGCATCACCCTTAGACACTTGATTGAAAAAATGGGACACTCAAGGAGAAGAAGCTTTATGTTGCTTTGTTGATTTAAAAAAAACTTTTGATATGGTGCCCAGAGACAAATTTTGGAACGAGATGAAGGAACTTGGAATTCTAGATGAGTATAGAGTGGTAGTTCATAAGCTTTATGAGCAGGTCAGGGCTAAAATCAAAACAAATCATGGAATGTTAGAATGTTTTGGAAGCAACATGGTGTCAAATAGGGCTGCCTACTCTCCCCCACTTTGTTTGGGTTATATATTGATAAACTTGAAGAATGGTTAAATAAAGCTATTAGGGGGGCATCTAGCTTGTTGGATACATGGTATAGTTACTCTTACATGCTAACAATCTCATCCTAATTGCAAAAACCAAATTCATGATCTTTTCGTTAAGAAGGTTAGGATGCAAGTGAACACTAGCAAAACCAAATTCATGATCTTTTCATTAAGAGGAAAAATTAAACAATTTAGCTTTCCTTTTTAAGGAAGCTTGTTGGAAATAGTGGAAGAATACAAGTACCATGGGATTCATTACCATAGCAGGCTCAATTGGGAGACATGTAGAGAAAAAAGGATATAGGGGGATGGAAAGCTTTGTACTTACTATAAAATAGATGCATAAATGCTGAATTATGGGACCGAAAAACCAAGAAAATCCTTTTCAGCTTACTTGTCCTGCTAGGTGTCCTTTACGGGTTTGAAGAATGGAAATAGTATGTCAAATCACAAAAGGAGGCAATTAGAAAGAATCCAATAGAATTTAATCATAAGCAACCTCAAGATCGAAACTTCAGATCCACATGAGATTCTTTTGGTTGAAGCAAGTACTTTTCTATTGGAGGCATCAATAATAACTTAGATACTAAGTTATCTAAAAAAGGTTCAAAATATGGAGAATCAATGTTGGCCTAGAATAGTGGTGGAGAAGGGGATAAGCCAAAGGAAGAACATGTGGATGAAATGGAACAACAAATGGATGAGTAAATGGGACATTAATTTGCAAGAGTGCCTAAATACCAATGCGGAAATAAAAAATATGTGAGAAAAATTCAAGACTGCCACATGGACAAAGCAAATTGGTTGGAAGAAAGTGTTCTATGTTAAAGAGTTTAACCCCACATGAGAACATGACAAAAAAGCATACATAGGCACTGAAATTAAGGGGAAGGCAAAGGTATTATTTATCTAGTTGATGTCTAGATTGCATCATATTAGGTGCAAGACTGATAGATGATCTATACCTAAGGAAGAATGGGAAATGAGAACATGTGTATTCTACAACAAGGGGATGGTGGAGACTGAATGACACTTCATCATGGAGTGCACAACCTAAAGTGATATGCATATCAAGTATGAAAACAACCATAAAATGGACAACCTAACCACCTTACTTAAGGAAGTGAGGCTTGACAAAATGGCAAACTTTTTGATCAATATTCACAGTAGAAAGTCTAATATTAAAAAGTGTTTGAAAATGTTGTAGGTTGTGGCTCTTGATCCCATTCATTTATCAAGCTTCTATCTTTTCCTGTTGTGGTGAGTGGCATTATTGTCTTTCTATTTTGCATACTCGTGTCATGTAATTTATTCACAAAGAGTACAACTATAGTATAGATCTACCATGGGAGATTTTGGATGGTCATTCCACCACCAATTGAATTATCTCATCTGCAGGCCCCATATAATAATCTCATTCATAGGCCTTTGACAATCAATGACTCAAAATTCACCTTGTGCAGATTTAGGGTTTTCTAAGTTTTATTCAAAGTTACTACAGGAACTTTTGCAGCCTCATTAATGAAGAAGTCATAGCCATCCTCAAAATTTTCTTGGAGAATCTTATCTGAGATGCCATCACCTACACCAAACATGCTTGTAGGAAGACTGCCGCGGCAATAGATAGATATTGTCTACAGCCTAAAAAGGCAATACATGTAACTAAATAGATGAGGGATTTTATTTAAATCTTTCCATCTACATTTGAAACAGTTGAATAGGTAGTCTATAACATTTTTGGGCCTTTCAAAGGGTTTTATGTTCAGGGGAAAATACTATATGTCACTTATCAGCCCTTTCAAATTTAGGATTTTTTGACTTTTATCTAGGATTTTCAACATTGCTTTAGAGAATGCTCTAAAAAGTGTCGAAGGTTAGTAACACTTTTTGTCTTTTTTAATGCCTTGGGATTTTGATTTACCTCTTCTATTTTGATGTTAAATGGGTATGTTGATACCAAACTATATATATTATTGATACCAGACTATATACATTATTCGACAACACTACAATACACACAATAAAATGAAAGTGAAGGAAAGACACGCATGGGGTTTATCCTTATCTATTATGGAATATCAGATATTAAACCTTGGATGTAATGGGTAGCCAACATGGTCGGAATGACCTCCAACTCTTGGTAGCCCTATATTCTCTGACTCATCTAAATAGATTATTTATTGTAAATGGACAATAAATTTGAAAGAAAACATATATTTCCTTGAGTTCGACCAACATGTATTTCCTAGAAATAATCAGAGCACTCTAAGAGATAAAACAATAGAGATTGAAAGAAAATAACAATGTATCACAAAAAAATTGAATTTGAAGAAATGGGTGAAAATATACACACAAATGAAGAAGATATAATCTCCTCAAAATAAGAAGATAAAACTAATAAGAATTGCTTGAAATGCTCGAGGAAATAAGTGGATATCTTAATAGAATCATTGCATAGAGGACATGAAACCTGCAATAGAAATAACTGTAACAAAGGGAGGGATATAAGGGCTGAGTCAAAGATAGCGTGAGAAAGAAGATGAAAAAAACATGGATGGACAAAGTCTAATGATCCTTACATGTTTGGATGAGTAAGGGTAGAAGACAAAAAGATCATGGTTAGAGAAAGTGGTTTTGACAGGTTTGCTAGAAAATGGCTTGCCTAAGTCCGGTGAAAGATGGGATCTGTTCAAGAGAGACACAAATGAATACATATTAAGGATAATACAAAGGTGGTGGTGTCATATGTGAGCCTAATGCACCCCTTACAAACAATAAAAAGCATATAAATATGCGTGTTTTAGTCCAAATTAGCAGTGCTTTTAAGTTTTACCTTGCCCTATGGTTACATATCATGATCAAACCCATGCTGCCCATTGTTTCAATTCATTTTAAAGTCTCACATTTCATTAACTATTTACATCCCTGTAAACTACAAAGCGGGTTAAACTTAAAATTGTAAGTAAAATAAGTGCCATTGTTTATTAACAATGCACCACGGGTTAAGGAGTATTGAGAACCAGAATACACCTTAACGTATAGAGGATTCTAGAGAAGTTTTGAGAAAAAAATCACAACAAACTGAAGTTACACATAGAAATTCTTTTACAATGGGATGCCTTTAATTACCTGGTGAACAAGAAAGGGAAATTTGTTATTCTACTTGTCATCTTCAGACAAAGAATTGGAAAAGGAGACTCCCCACACTTACCCGCTCAAATCTTGGACCGAACTAGCAAAGTCTTTATCAAGTAATGATTTCAGGATCCCCGGCTCCAAGGTAGACGACTGGTCTATCACAAATTCCTGCTATTTCTGATCAATCGCCATGTTTGCTACACAGTCAACTACCCTGTTGCCTTCTCGGTAGCAATGGGATATTTGGTAGGAATCAAAGAACTCCAAAATCGTCCATGCCTGCTCCAGGAAATATCGAATGTACCAATTCTCTGCCTTCCTATTCTGCAAGGCCGAAATAATGATCTAAGAGTCCCCTTCTATACAAATATTTTTAAATCCTTTAACCAGAGCTAATTGGAGGCCATGTACCAGAGCCGAAACTTCCGCTATGTTGTTAGTCCCCTCGGGCAATTTTGTCGCTTTGGCTGCTAACAATATGCCTTCCTTGCTCCTTATAATGTACCCTAGGCCTGAAGGCCCCAGATTGCCCCGACATGCGCCATCGAAATTGATTTTGACAAAGGGGTGAACTGGTGGTTGCCATTTAACACTAGCTCTATCGATTCTCTTCGGCAAGGCTTGTGATGACACCCCACAAGTCTTTCCGTCCAACAATTTCTAGTTACTGGCCATCAGTCCATCCCAATTAGTCCACCTTGCATCTTTGATTTTCTGAGCTTTGCAATAACGGTTTCTGAGATGTGGACCTCTAAATCGGCACACAATTCCTCCGAAGACTTTGATATATTTCTGAAAATCCTATGATTTCTCTCTTTCCATAGAGTCTAGATCAACATGGAAGGGCTGACTATCCATAGGTGCTGAAATGTCGCTTCTTGATTCATCCGGGACCATCCTTTAAACATCTGAAGAAAGGTATCTGGGAGAGGTGAGCACCAATTAAGTTGTCTCATCAGCCATTTCCAGCAATCCTGACTATAACTATACTGAATAAACAAGTTGTCCAAGGATTCTTTAGTTTCTTGGCAAAGGACGCAATTAAATGTAGTTCCCAGTGCTAGTTTTTCGATCCTATGAGAATCTTCTTCTGAAGTACTAACCAAGTAAACATACCAGCTTTGCTAAACAATATTTAACCAAGTAAACACACCAGCTTTGCTAAACAGTATTTTACTTCTAGATGATGGTGGGTCTCCCGATTTGCTGAGCTATTTGAAAAATGGGAGAATGAGAAAGAGGTTAAGATTATAAAAATCAATGTAAAATCATATTAATAATAATGTAATTATTAACATTTCATTGTTAAAACTTGAAAAAGGATATTGTAGAACCATGTCCAAAAATGTTGATATTAGTCTTCCTTCGGGGAGAGCATTTTCACTGGGGGAGACTCAAGAATGTTTTATGAGGGTAAGGCAATTGGATATAAATTTGTTCTAAACATTGATCTCTTTTCTCGAGCATTCAAACCTTTTAATGTTGAGCTTTAGTGAGTCTGCTTGGAAATCAATCATCAAATTTGTTCATCATGATTGAAAAGTAATATTTTTGTTTAAAAAAAAAAAAAATGGTGAACCATCCATACCATTATAATAAAAAGTTTATACAGAAATTTGTGTTCATCAAAAAATTTATAGTCAAAGGCCCTATGCTGGCCGAATAGAAGCTAACATAAGAGGGAGAAAAAATTAAAAACAGTATGACTACCAACCAAGGCAGCCACCATTTAGACTGAGGAACGACCAAGATCCATGTCCGCAAACAAGCTGCAAGAAACATCACCGCAACCAAAAGGAACATCAAAAAATGGATCCACAGACACCAAAACCAGCCTGTAGCACGAAAACAAAAGCAGTAAAAAAAAAACCACCACCCTCCGAAACAAGCCTACTCTGTAGGACTAGCAGCAGGAACCCCATCCAAATCCAGAGGCATTGCAATACTCCCCACCTCCCCTTGATCACCTTCATCTCCTTCCTCCCGGTCATCCAACGCATCTCTAGGAATGTGAGGCGCGAGGTCCATGGCATGGATTCTTAGAAACCTGATGCATGTGAAGGTGTCCTTGATGCATTTAGCATCCTTTTTTAAAAAGACAAAGCTGAAGGCCGCAAGCTCTCTGTCAAGGTCGTCACTGCTAAGGGATTTGAGGGAGGATTGTAGCGCTCGGTATATAGCTTGATGAGGGGCTAATGATCTCAGGGTTTGGAGCTGGAAGAGGCCCCCAATAAGAGCGTCGCCCTGTTCCATCTCATAGCCTTTCACCACCACTGTGCACCTATCCACTGTGTAAAGATTATTGTAGAAGAGGCCAGAGGCAAGCTTGTGCAGGCCCTGAGTGCATGTCAGCACGCTAAGCTCTGGAAAAGTTCATTTTACTTTTAGAATATGTGTTTCTCGGATAGAGTGATTTGAGCTCTTATAGAAAGCCAAATAACCTCTAGGACTCATTAGTGCTTATGACAGAGAAAATTGTCATCCTCCATTATGACCTATGCCCTGCAACAATAATAATTGGCAAAAACATTTCCATGGAATTAAAAATTATAATGAACATATAGAGAATGCTACATATACCAATTAATAATGTTTGAATTTGAAAGAACAAGGAATGAGATCATATCATTCCAACAAATCCAACACAATGATATTTAAATTTTACTCAAGACCTTAATTTCAAATTATTTTATTGTAAATCAACTATGCAACCTTAGGTAGGGATTGCAACTGCTTTGCATCATTTTGTTTTAATATGTGTTAACTTTCTTCTTACATGATGATTTATTCTGGTTTTTTTCCTCTTGTGAATATACTCCACTTTTCTGCATTATTGAGAAAATCCAATAGCTACTCCATGCTCTTACGCTCAATTTGGGGCTACCCATCTAAATCCAAGCTATCTTGCTAAGGGGAATGACTTCAACTCCTTATCATATCTAGAATTTCAACAAAGTTGAAGTGTGGTGCAGGAAAATCCTGTTTTCTTTTGTAATAAGGTCTATTTAACCAATGCATTTTCATTTATGTTTGTCTCTAGGTCTTTCAGGACCTAGGACCCATTTTGTAAGTCCAAAGTGACTTAAAACACACTTTTGTCATATTGTAATCACATAGTTCCAAAACAAGGCAGTAGGACAGTTTGAAGCAGTTTTGGATCGGTTAGTCTCCCAACTATTTGCATCGGTTGGTTTTCCAACTACTGGCGGGTTGAGTTGATAACAACCAAAGGAAGGAACTATCTGAGAAGGAGGAGAAGTGTGTGAATGTGATTGTGTATTGTTCTAAGGAGAAATAAAACTATTATGTTCCGTCAATTTGGTTTCCGTTCTCTGTAACTGTAATTTGTATAATTGTAGATTCCTATTCTTTCTGTGCTTTCCATTGTTGTAGTATGTTGACGTGAAGCATTCCACTGGTACAATTTCTGTCGAGATCAGTGGAATGGCTTCGTTGTACAATATTTGTTTTTGTTTTCTTGTTTTGTTTTTGTGTTCGACGGTGCAAAGGATCCAGACATAATGTTTTGCATAGTAGGGTGATCTAGCATCTCCATGTGCTAGAGTTCGGTTGAAGAGGGAGAAAGTAAACTGTGCATCGGTGTATCACTGGGACTCAAAACAAGTCTGTCAAAGTCGGGCAGTCTTGCCGAAGACGAGTACGGAAAGTCTATCGGTGTATTGGCAACTCCGGAGTAAGTCCAATCGACAGGACAAGTCTCGCCAAGGGAGTTGGTCTATCAGTGCACCGTCCAGAGTTTGTAAGTGCTCACCAATGAGAAGAGTCTCACCGAAGACAAATACCATCGGCATATCAGAAGCACATCAAAGGAGTTTACCGAAAAGTCATGCCCAACCGGCGTTGAAGTCGTCACGATTAAGATGAGGGGAACTTAACCATCATCGGGGCATCAGTTGAAGGATAGAAGACTTTGCCGATAGAAGTAAGTCTCACCAATGATGAAGAACTGATCGACTTGGTGTGAGCCTTGTTGTATCTCACCGAAGATAAATTCAGTTGAGCTATCGGTGTAAGGTAGAACAACGGTAAGACTTGAGAAAGTCATTCTGACCGACGGTTATCTGACAGATCGAGGTGTATCGGTGGCTAGTAGGTGGAGTCTTGCTGACAGAAAACAAATTTGATTTTGTCTACATTACCACTATGCGCTCCCCATCAAAGTGTCATCAAAGATTTTAGTAGTCTATTGTTGCAAAATTTAAATTTACAAATAAATATGTAATAATTTTAAAAGGATACAAGTTGATGGTTTAAAGCTAATTTTTTTGTGTGGTTGTTTCAAGGCTTCACTTGTAGAGTTGTCACCTATACTCGACAAACTGTATATATGGTAAACATCTAGTAAATATTGTGAAAATTTTTACGGCTATTAAGAAGGTTATGTTATGGAACTAACTTTTAATGGTGATATGTTTTTGTTTCAGTTTGCATGTCTACCACTACTAAGATAAAACTTTGAAAGTTAAAATGGTGATGTTAGAATGTTAGAAGGTTAGATGTTACTAGAGAACAAGAAAACTATGAAGTAAAATAACTTTTGGTAGCATTAATCTAGGTTGATTGAATAAATATGAGCAATTAAGTATAAATCAATCTAGATTAAATTGATGACAATTGGGAATGATAAAGTGTATAAAATAATGTTGTTTTAGGAAATTAGATATAAGGGGAACCAGAGGTGAGGACAACTCTAGAGCTGGTTGAGGAAGATGAACTTGATTATCCTTCATGAGCACTCTTGGAGCTTTTCCTTCTTCACATGAATTAGTCAAATTGGTAACTTTCAATCACCTTGATAACTCTTAGTTCTAGTCTCTCAAAAAACGGTTTTATTATAGATAGAAATTTCTATTAAGTTGAGTTTTCTTGTGTTTATGTATGATTCCATTTGGTGGATTTTGGCGGTTGAGTTTTAAATTTCTCATCCTCAGGATTGTGGATCAATCTTTGTCTTGGTGTTGTTTGTGATTTATTTCCTAATGTTTGTTTGAGTGATCTTTCAATAATCTCTTGGGTATGGTTGGTAAGTCTTGAGGTGGCTCATTTTATGGCACATGAATTGGTAGTAAATACAAGCTTTAATGGAGAAGAAGATGGAAATAATGGTAAAGTTGTTTTTGGTTCAAATTTGGAAGGAGAGATTGGTGGGGATAAAAATTAGTGGTTCAATAAATTCTTTGTTCAAGTGGTGTGTGTGAAGAAACATACAATGGTACTAGAGTCTACCCATTTCTCTATTAGAAGTTATAATGGAGGAGAGATCAATGATGTGTTCAAGGGTGAAATATCCATTGAAGGAAGACAACAATAGGGTAAGTAGTCTTCCTTTCCCAATAAACTACCCTAATCTTGAAATGATCAATGTAGTTAAGAAATAAGAGGAAAGGCTCAAAAATGTTGCAACATTTTTGTTTGTTTGAATAAGAAGTCTCTCTCCTCTAGGAAATTCTTTGACAACTAGGCAGCCTCAATGTGGGGAAAAAAAGTTGTGAAATTTTCTCTCTTTTTGCAAAATGATTCATACTAGGATTTTCATGGTTATTTTTAAGAACCCTAACATGAAAAAATGGGGTTTGAGAATATTCTTCTAGAGTATGGGCCACTCTGTTTCTAGAGCCATGTCAAGGATCCCTTATGTTACCCATAGGGAAGTTGTTAAATTGGTTCTTAGATGGGTTGAAATCTCTAATGTTTCTCCTCAATTTTGGTTCCTTATTTTGCATGCTTTGAAACCTCTAGGTGAAAGTTTACAAATAGAGGAAAAGAGATATACCCTTCTATACTTAATGTAACGATTCTAATTTTTATCAAGCTAGACATTGATTTTTCTAAGGTTCTTTGTTATAAATTTGAGAAAAACATCTTACAATGTAATATTAAGTTATCGGGTGAGATTAATTCATGTTTTTTATGCAAATGTAATGAACATTTGAGGAAAGATTGTTTCTTTATAAACCCCTCAAAAATAGACTCTACCTTTGTTACTATCCTAATTCCCATTGTAGATAAAGAAGATATCACTAAGAAGGGTGAAAATGACAAAGATTTTAGAGGAGTCCTATCCTAGAAACAAATCTAAATCTTCTACCTAATATGAGATTTTTCTTGCTTTTACTCAACCTTGTCTAGTTGACAAAAAATATTCAAATTATGACAATAGAATGGAAACTAATCAAAGTCTAAAAGGTTCTAAAACTAGAATGAGGTGAAAGTCCTTAACAAATCTTTGACTAGGTTCCAAATTCCTCATTTACCCTAGAAAACTATTGATCCTACAAGTATTCCCACTAATTTCCACACAATATTTGTTGGTGTTTCAAAAAGGGTAAAAGCTAGTCATGGCCATCCTAGTTCTGGTATTGGTAATGCAAAAGATACCAATATAGTAGTTGGTGAGGTAAGAACCTCTAGTACGAAGATTATTGAAAATAATGGACTCACTTGAAGATGTCAATAAAAAATCAAATGAGCCTAGTAGTATGAACCCTAAAAGTAGAAAGAAAGGCAAAGAGAAAAAACTCCCAATTGCTTTGGGAGGCTTTACAAATGTCCTAAACCCCCTTCTAAAACTAATAAATGAAGTTCAAATGTAGAAGTTGGAATGTGAGAGAGTTAGAGGCTAATGGTATAAAGGGTAATGTTACTTTTAAGAGTAGAGGTAAGTTTGATTGTCTAATGCTTCAGGAAGTTAAAGATGTGGATTTTCCTCTTATTGTGCTCTTAAGTGTAACTACAAAGATGTTGCTAGGTTTTTAACTAAACATGACAAAGGAAAAGGAGGTTTCATGATTTTGATTTTTGAATTGTGGGCATATTGTGTGGTTGTTTCTGGGTAGTCTCCTTATAACATAATTGTCTAGGTGATTGTTGAAAATCAAAGTCTCAAATTTAGTCTATGTTCTCTATATGCTCCTAATGACTATAGAGAGAGAGAGAGAGATTTGATCTATCAAAAATATTGTCCATTAATCCTTCCCATGTACCTTTTATCTTGGGGGGAGAAATTAATATGATTGAAAATAAGAATAGATGTGGGGGATCAAAATTTGGTTGGAAGGGGAATGAATTGTTTTATTGATCTAAAACAAAGAGAATCTTAAACCTTAGGGATCATAAGGAGAGCTATAAAATGGATAGCAAAGGCATCTAGTACACCTAGTGTTAACTAGGGTGGAAATAAGAGACTCTATTCTAGGAGTGATAGAGTCTATGTGAATAAACAATTTTTCAATCCTTGTACTCATGTTAACAATAATTCTATTTATGTAATTCCTTTCACCTTCCCTAATCATCATCCTATTGAGATTGATGTTGGCATTAAGGGGGTGGTTAGGGGAAAAATATAGATAAGAGGGGATTTTCAAGATGAATTCTAGTTTACTTAAAGATGAGGTCTACTTTAAAATGGATTTAATATTATTAGGACCTTTATTAAGGATTATGAACTAGACTAATCCTACATTTCTCAATGGAATGTATGTATTGAATCTTGGTAAAAATTCTTCAAGGCTGAACATTGGAAAAACTAATGCCTTGACTAGGAAAAACTAGGCTAGAGATTTTGAAGAAAATCTAATTATTAATGATTAAAAATTGCAAGTTGACCCACAAAATTTGAATATGTAATAACATGTTAGTGTTCCCAAGCATAGATGGAGGTGCTATCACGACTTTGTTGCCCAAAGTCTAAGAATAAGATCCAAAATTACTTACACTAAAAGTGGAAATAAAGGCTTTAAATTTTTCTTTAACCTTCTTAGATCTAAGTTTATTAAGGAGAAAATTGGCCCTATCCATGTTGATGCATCTCTAACTAATAAACATGATAAGATCAATAGTGCATTTTTTCCTTGTATAAAAATATTTTCACATCTAATATTGATAAGACTAGAAGATTATGTATGGATATTATCCCAAAGAAACTAGGAGAGGGAGATGTTGATTCTCTTGAAAGAGACATTAATATTGGGGAGATGATTTTTATTATACATTCTTTAAAGAAGGATAATTCCTGAGGCATTGATGGTTTTCCATTTGAATTTTATAAAAAAAATGTTCATTGGGTAGTTGAAGATCTTGTAAAAGTATATAAAGAATCTATCAGGGTTGGAACATTGGTAGAAGATATAAACAAGGGAGTAATTAAATAAATTCCTAAGGATGGTGATAGATCACTTGTGAAAAACTAGAGAACTATTAACCTATTAAATTATGTCTCATATAAAATCCTAGCTAAAATGATTGTAGTTATATTAAGGAAAACTATCCAAGTTAGATTGTGCAGGATCCTTGAGCTTTGAATGGTATCATCTCAGAACTATTACTATTTTCTTTTGGAAATGATAACCTAGATACTTTAAGCAATAAATCATGTATTCATCCCTCACTTCATCTACTACTCCATTTTCTACATTGGTGAGCTGCTTCTATCATGTTGGACTGTGCTTTCCTTCCTTTATTTTACTGTGTAAATTGTGACAATGGTGCTCTTTGTTTGAGAATATCATGAGAAGGAAATAGTAACTTTCTTTGATGGATGTTATGATGCTCTTATTGATTGGTTCTTTAGGTTACAAACCCTTGCTCAGGTATCTCTAGGAGACTATGAAGAATCCCCCTTCTGTTGTTCCTATTGCTTTCTCCTTTTCACGTCCATCTTTTGTAATTATTACTTTCTAGGGTTTGGCATATTCTTGTCCCTGTCATAGGCTGATAGAATACTTGCTTCTCTCTTCTCTATACAGTCCCTATGATTGTTGCCTAGGGTTTCACATCAAGCTCCTGGGGTCTTTAAAACTGTGACATATCTCCTGTGTTTATGACTGTATTGAGGATTGTTCTTAGCATTGCAGATTGTCCCCTGTTTCTCTGTGAAGGCTTCTCATTATATTTTCTTATCACACACATGACAAATAGGTTTGTTGTTACACTAAGTTGAAATATGGCTTGGCTGTTTGTACCTCTTTGGAATGTTCATGCTTAAAACCTGATCACTACTTCCTTTTGACTGTCTCAGCTCATATTTACTTGAATATTATTCATTTCAATGGTTTATCTCATGTTGGGATAGTCATGTTCATGGCTTCTTTTTTCACACCTCATTCACAACAAAACGTGGTAAATATTTGTCCTATTTTTACTATCCAAATTAGCTCTCGAATGCTCTCTTTGAAGATTGAGCTTATGCTAGTCTACAGACTGTGTCTTTCTCATTGTGGACAGTCACCTTTGGTTGTGTTCTTCTACTCATAACTTTCACCAGAGTTATCTCTGTCAATTTGTGACGGGGTTGACTACTTCTGATACTACTCTCACTGTCACTTGAAGCGTTGGAACCACTTTCATCACTATTGACAGAAAGCTTTGTCTTTTAAGCATGATTTGGTTTCTATGTGTCATGTGTACATATAACCTTTTATGAGCAGCTACATTCCTTGGCTCTCCATCCAAAAAAAGAAGACACTCTAGACCCCCTTTTGCTGCAACCAAAGTTTGGCCCCATGATTCCATGTTCTAAAGCATTTAGCTGTTCTCTATACTTGTTTCTTTATTGCTTCTAGCTGAGCAAATAGTCTCATTATTGAATGTGCCTTTAGATTTTTGCTCAGTGTTTCTTTGGTTTGATAGAATTGGAGATTGCATCTATAAAAGAGGCTTGGGATAATGTTTCATAATCACTTGCATTTAAATCTAGAGCCTTAGTCTTTTCTCTCTTAATCTCAACTTTTTCTAATTATGTCTGAAGTTTTAAAATTCAAGCCTGATACAGAGGTTTGGCTGTCATTATAATTCTCTATATTTAAATCCATGCTTTTAGTCTTACTCCTCTTACCTAATCTCTGTGCTCTGCCCTTGGTATGATGACTGTTTCCTTTTTCTTTCAGCCCTATATGCATTATATAAATTATGCAAGTTGCTCATTTTGACACAGATCATCTTGATAATCTGTCTCCTTCATACCTCCTTGCACATTGCTAATCTTTTGATATGACTATTCACTATGCAGATATGTTGCTCCTATGTCTGCCTCCTTTGGATAGATCTGTCTCTATGTTGTTTTCATGCTAGTTTATGATGACTTTGAATAATAGTCATGCACAATTTAACCTTTGATGGTAATCTATGCCTAAAGACTATTATCTTTATATCTTCATTGATTGTCCTCAAGACCTAATGTTGAACCCTTGGACATACATCATTCCCAATGCTCTTGGAATACTAAAATGGATTGTAGGTAGTTGTTTGGATTCTTCTTAAGGCATGTAAGAACTGCCCTTTTGCTACCAAAAAGCAAGGCATCTGTTGTTCACAACTTTAAAAGCTTGTCTTCTTCCCACTATTGTCCAACTGAGACTTCTTTCTAATAGTACCTCAGAGGTTCATGAGATTTTTATCTGTTAACACAGTCAACCCCATTCCTAACTTTGACCATTATCTAATTTATCTTCTTGCACATGAACCTCACTCTATCATGGTCTCTATTCATGACTAAAATACCTCACTTTCATTGTATCCATGAAAAGAAACTCACTATGCATATGATCAAGAGCCCATTATCTATATGTTTCTTTAAAGGGGCCACTATTTATTCTATAAGCAAGGTCAATGTGCATTCTTTTTAATATGAGATCACTAATTTTCTAAGAATCCTACTGTACCCTAACTTGAGAGTACTTGTGCTATGTTTATGGCATAGGGATCCACTATGCATTTAGAGCTCATTGTTCATTCAACACACAAAAAACCTCACTGTCCTTTCCTAACTCCATTTGATGCATCCTCAGTAGGTTCAAGGTCTAAAGTGGGTTTTTTAGATAAGATCAAAACTCTCACCTTTATTGGAGTTTGACTGTTCTCTTATTCTTGTTGCTCCTTCATGATGGTGTATATACTCCTAGAAACTATCCATGACTTGCTTCTATGTGATGGACTGCTCCCCTTTCATGAGATAGTCCCTTTCTCCTGGTGACTGGTGCATATGACTGTGCCTTGTATTATGATTGTTCTACTAATAGTACTGTCACTTCATTATGACATTGTTGCTTCCTTCTACTCGTACAAACTCCATGATAAGAAATGATTGTTCCAAGCTGATAGGTGATTGATCAAGGTGTCCCCATAACTGATTTGCTGAGAAATCTTGACTAATCCTCTTGTAGGCTGTTGCTTCCTTGATTACATGATACTCCTAACATCATTATTTCCTTTTGGGCTCTTTCTCATTACTCATGACTATCTTCATTAATGCTCCTCTATATGACTATTGAGAGTCAACCCTTTTCTCTTTATCTTTGCATTGTAAATTGTGTCTCATGACAGTCCTTGCACTTTGTAATTATGACTCTTGTCCTCAAATGTCATTAATGACTGGTCCTCAAGCACCTGTACTTGCACAGTCAGCAAACTAGTTAGGAAAAATATGAAGAGCCTTCTCTTGATGATGGTTTGATCTTCCTCTTTTGCATCTTTTCATGGTTGTATAGTTGCATTCTGGAATCATTGATCTCTCTTATCTTTCTTGATCAAATGTTTGTTTAAGACAATAAGTACATTTTTATGTTATTGCATATAGAAGTAGAGAAGAAAACCCTGAGCTCTAACATTCACTCTTCATTTTCTCTTGCAGGTTCACTTGGAGCTATCAATGGGGCAATTGAAGATGATGTAAATATCAATGGGATTCGTCATTCAGACAATGACGGGTCCCTTCTCTCTTTTTATATGCTTCCTTTACTTCAGATGTACTTGTTATTGTGCATTGCACCATATATAGTTACTCCCACGGCTTGTGTGGGATCATATAAACACTTTTCTTTATGAATATAAATAGTTATTTCATGCAATGACTTGTGTATTACTTCTCCTTTTTGTAAATCAATTGCATAAAGATAAACTGAACATTATTGCATGGTATATGTGTTTATAATCATAAGTAAACTTAGCAAGATTTTATGTACCTTTCTGAAATGTATCAAACTGCAATGATTGAACAATGACAACAACTACAACACAATCTGCAATACATAGGTTAGCTTTAACTTCTCCTATTTGTCCTAGGATATCTTCTGCCCTGCTGGAGTATCCTATCATCTTATTTGGCTCACATAGCAGCTCTAATTGAACTGCTACATGATCACTGAAATGGTCCTCCATCGAGACAGTAGGTCTTTTAGGCTGGCTTGTAAACTGAAACTTTCTTCTCCCTTCCTCTTGAACCTCTCTACTTCAAAGGAGCAAAGATAATTGTTGTTACAACCTAACCTAATTTGGCTACAAAGCACAATTTGGTAACATTTTTGGTGACCTCTATGCTAATTTTGCCTACTAAAACTGCCATGGCCAGTTGCCTAGTATATCCATTGGGCAATACAATCTTCCCTTAGCCTTTGCAACTCAAAAAAATTATTGATACTCAACTGCTAGAAAAACAACTGTAGCAAAACAATATTGAAAATAAAACCAGACTGGCTCCAAAAAAGGAGCAACAAAATGTGCATCAGCACTTCTTGGAAAACAACAACTGAAATAAACCTATCTACCTATAGCTAACAAATGCAATTGGCTGGCTAAACAAAGCCATTAACTGGTTCGATGAAATAGTTGCCCTTTCTTTGCAACTTGCAGTATTTTTCATGCTTCTGAGCAGCCAAGAAGAGGTGAAAAGTGACAAATGTCCAACCAGTTGTTGCAAAGCTTCTTGAATAACAAAAACAAATCCACCTACCCACTTATGTTGACCATTCATGATGTTGTTCTGAAACAGATAGGACAGGTGGATGTACCTTCTTTCAATAGAATCCTCATGCTTGGGTGCAAGAATGACATCTGATGCATTGTTGGCTTCCATCCTAGCCAGATGCCTGATAGGACACCCCCTTGAAATCTTTGAGTTGATTGCTTTTGGTTCTTCCTTTGGTGTGATGGTATAATTTATCTTACTCTTGTGTTGTTCTTGTGGGATAAGTAGCAAATTTGGACATTTATGATCTTTTTCTTTGATGCAGGAGCATCCCTGGTTCAAGAGCAATCTTGCATCAACCAAAAATATTTGTATTTCAGTTTATTTGCATTTTAGTTTTTTTCTTTTCTTTTCCAGTTTAATTCAGGCAATTCAGTTAATAGCAATTCTATATTTTGGTCTGCATTCTACTATAGTGGCATCTCAAACCTTGCGGAACTGGACTTAGCATCTACATTCATTCAGGCGCAACATATCCAAAATTTAGAGCGTTTGGATCAAGTGCTAGAGAGATATTGCCATCTAAAGATCAACTATTTTTTCTCAGAACAGAGCATCCTAACAGTCTTGGATAATCAGCTAAAGGAGAAGGCTTGCAGTGCATCTCTCGACTTGTGGAGGTAAATGACACATCTTTTAATGTCCTATGGTTTGTGGCCGACCTTCCCTAAGATCTGCATATCATTTCATTCATTTGCGGAGGAGTTCTATTCAAATATGTCTGACCTATCCATGTACACACATTACAACTCTTCATTTAAGTTTGTGATCTTCCTTGGCCAACGCGGAGGAATCTTTGGTTCCAGAGATGATATATATTTATGTAATAGATGCCTAGGAAACTAGTTATAAAGTTATCAAGTTTAGGATAATAGAGAAAGTTGGTAGTTTGGATTCTTTGTGAAGGAACTTCAAAGCTATATCTTGTGCATATCCTGATATTCTGTAATCAAGCCTGTGAGACCTAATTGTAAGCCTGCATGTTGCCGACCGAATTGTATTTGAATCCTATGATATACTAAATGATTGAATCTACATTTGCTTTACATCTTTGATTTATTTCTGTTGTGTTTACTCTAGCTGAACAGTCTAGACAGTTCATTCTGTGGACCCTCCTACCGTGACTACACTAAGTGGTATCAGAGAAAAAGTTTGAATCTTTGGGAGTGAATTGAGAGAAGTTGGCGAAGAAAATCTGTAAGATTTTGCTATGGACAGATCGCCAAAACTGAGGTAGGTTACTTGTGTCACAACTGATCGTCGATTGTGAGGCAGTTGTCACCTTGTAGCCCAATCACCTAATTGAGGCAATTTTCACTTGATCCTAGGAAGATGTTGCTGAGCAAAGTCCCTGCTATTGGAACAATGGCTGGTAGAATGGATGAGATGATGGAAATGATGAAAATAATGAGAATTTGATTAGATGTTGTTGAGGAAGATAGGCGAAGAGGATTGACACCTAGACCTAATGTTGAAAGTGATGATGAAGAGGAATTTCAATCTATTGAACAAATTGGCGAAACCCTAGGAGGTGATGATGAAGAAGAATCAGATCAAGTTAAGATGTTACGATCTATTTCAAAGATCGAAAAGAGACCTAGAGTTGATGTACCTAATTACACTGGCAATTCAAATCCTGAAGAGTTGATTGACTAGATAAATGACATGGAAGAATACTTTAAATATGAAGAAGTTGAAGACCCAGAGAAGGTGAAATTTGTAAAGACAAAGTTGAAAGGACATCCCGCAGTTGAAAGTTGATATTATGCCTATGGATGTTTGTCATATTTTTTTGGGTAGACCTTGGCAGTATGATAGAAAAGCTATACATGATGGGAGAAAGAATACATACACTATAACAACAAATGGAAAGAGAATTACTTTAATTCCTTTGGAAGATGATCCTAAGAGTGAAGTACGTGGGAATGCTAGAATTTGTTTGGTAGATAGAAGAAAATTCCTAGATGGTTTGAGACATGAGAATATGTGTTATGCTTTGATTCCTAAGAAGCCTAAAACATTAAAGACGGAAACTGAAGAATCACAATCGGAGGAGATAACTGAGTTGCTGACAGAGTATGAAAACATCATATCAAACAATGTACCTGAAGGATTACCACCAATCAGAATTATCAATCATCACATGGATCTTATACCTGGAGCAAGTTTGCCTAACAAAGTAGCACATAGAATGATACTGATGAAGAATGAAGAATTGAATAGATAGATACAAGAGTTATTGAGGAAAGGTTTGATCAGAGAAAGTTTGAGTCCTTGTGCAGTACCTGCAGTATTAGCACCTAAGAAAGATGGAGAATGGAGAATGTGTACTGACTCTAGAGCAATAAACAAGATCACAGTTAAGTATAGATTTCCTTTACCTAGTATAGATGATATCATGGATTGTTTGAGTAGAGCAAATTATTTCTCAAATATAGACTTGAAGAGTGGATACCATCAGATCAGAATTAGAGAAGGAGATGAATGGAAGACTACTTTTAAGACAAATGAAGGATTGTATGAGTGGTTAGTGATGCCTTTTGGATTGAAAAATGCACCTAGTACTTTCATCAGATTGATAAATGAAGTTTTGAAGAAATTCTTGGGTAAGTTTTTTATTGTATATTTGGATGACATTCTAATTTTTAGTAAGACAAAGGAGGAACATTTACAGCACCTTAGACAAGTTTTGCAGAGGTTGAGAGAGGAGAAATTGTTGATAAACATCAAGAAATGTAGTTTCATGAAGGAAGAATTGGTTTATTTGGGATTTGTGATTTCTATAGAAGGATTTAAGATGGACCCTAAGAAAGTGAGAGCAATTGTTGAATGGCCTACATCGGAGAGTATTGGAGGAGTCAGATCATTTCATGAATTGGCTAGTTTCTACCAAAAGTTCATCAGAAATTTTAGTTTAGTTTGTAACCCTATGATAGAGACAATGACAGGTGACAGAAAAGATTTCAAGTGGACATCAGGAGTAGATAAAAGTTTTGAGTTGTTGAAGAAGAAAGTGACAAAGCAACCTGTTTTGGCATTACCGGATTGTGATGCAAGTGGGAATGTGAGTGGAGCAATGTTAACACTTGACTCATCTCTGTCAACACATTTCTTCTCCTACTCAATGCATCTACAACTTTGTTTGATTTTCCACTCCTATGCTTCAACACAAATGTATAACTCTGCATGAACTCTGCCCATCTCATATGTCTCTGATTCTACTTTCCTTGACTGTTCAAATATTTCAAAGCTTGATGATCTATATACAACACAAACTCCTTCGGCAACAAGTAATGTCTCCACTTCTTCAGGGCTTGAATTATAACATAGAACTCTTGATCATAAACTGAATAACTTTCCTTGCATCATTCAACTTCTCACTGAAATATGATACAAGTCTACCTTCTTGACTTAACATTGCTCCAATCACATTCCCACTTGCATCACAATCTACGTGAAGACACTTTGGAAGAAGATGAAGACTGATTTGAAGTTCAGTTTAGTATTTCATCCACAGACTGATGGACAGACAGAAGTAGTGAATAGGAGTTTGGGAAACTTGTTGAGATGTTTTTTTGGAGAGAAGGCAAGATGTTGGGACTTGATTCTTTCACAAGCAGAGTTTGCATACAATAATTCAGTGAATAGAAGTACTGGAAGAACACCTTTTGAGATTGTTACCAGAGTAAACCCTAGATGAATTGCAGAGTTGAGAGATATCAGTATGGTAGAAAAGAGAAGTGAAAAAGCAAAATAATTTTAAGAACATATGGAGACAGTGCATAATCTAGTGAAGAATCATTTGGAGGATATGAACAACAAATATAAGGAACAAGCAGATGAGAACAGAAGATACAAGGAATTCGCAGTTGGTGATGAAGTGATGGTATACATGAGAAAAGAAAGATTTCTAGTTGGAACATATAATAAGTTGAAGATGAAGAAGTTTGGACCTTGTAGGATACTCAGGAAGTTTGATTCAAGAAATGCATATGAAGTGGAATTACCAAAGACATTGGCTATATCACCTATTTTCAACATTGCAGACCTATATCAATATCATGAAGCAGAGTTCAGTGACAACATGGAAGAAGACTTAAAGAAGCAGTTACCATAACAAGTACTAGAGTAGATTGAAGACATTTTGGATAGCAGAGTTGGACACAGCACCAGAGGAAGACAATACAAAGAATATCTTGTGAAGTGGAAAGGCAGACCGGAAGAAGATTCATCATGGATTTCTCAGGCTAAGGTAGACCATCTTGGTTTTCCCCTAGACCCAGCAAAGTGAGGGACTCACTTTTTCAATAACCCTGGATGTCTAATGCAGGAGCCTCCCTAGTTCAAGAGAAATCTTGCATTAACCAAAAATATTTGCATTTCAGTTTGTTTGCATTTTAGTTTGTTTCTTTTCTTTTCCAGTTCAGTCAGTAGTAGTTTCTAAATTTTGGTTCGCATTCTACCACAGTGGCATCTCAGACCTTGCGGAGCTGGACTTAGCATCTACATTCATTCATGCACAACATATCCAAAATTCAGAGCATTTGGATCAAGTATCGAAAAGATATCACCATCTGAAGATCAACTATTTTTTTCTTAGAACAAAGAATCCTGAAAGTCTTAGACAATCAGCTAAAGAAGAGGGCTTGCGGAGCATCTCTCAACTTGTGGAGCTAAATGACACATATTTTAATGTCCTATGGTTCATGGCTGACCTTCCCTGAGATCTGCATATCATTCCATTCATTTGCGGAGGAGTTCTATTCAAATAGGTTCGACCTATCCGTGTACACATGTTATAGCTCTTCATTGAAGTTTGGGATCTTCCTTAGCTGACACAGAGGACTCTTTGGTTCTGGAGATGATATATATTTATGTAATAGATGCCTAAGAAAGTAGTTATCAAGTTATCAAGTTTAGGATAATAGAGATAGTTGGTATTTTGGATTTTTTGCAAAGGAACTTCAAAGATATATCATGTGCATATCCTAATATTTTGTAATTAGGCCTATGAACCCTAATTGTAAACCCACATGTTTCCAGCCAATTTGTATTTGAATCCTATGATATACTGAATGATTGAATTTGCATTTGCTTTACATCTTTGAGTTGTTTATGTTGTGTTTACTCTAGTTGCATAGTCTGGACAGTTCATTCTGTGGACCCTCCTACCATGACTGCACCATTCTTCTTCCTACAAAGAATCCAAGAAGTTTGATATAATGTTGTCATGGCTACCTTCTTTAAACCTTTCCTCCTTTTGTTCATGGTTGTCCTACCTCATAGCTAAGTTTGGACAAGTGAGAAGACAAATTGACTGATTAGAAATAATAACATTTCTTTCACCTTGCATGATAACCTACCATTTCAATTCCTCATCCATGGTCAATGGATCATCTTCTTCCATTATGGCAGCCAATAACTCATCAAGCTATTAGCTCTTTGAAGGTTCTTAGGAACAGCTAATTCAAGCTCCAAATCTCCATTATTATCCAAAGAAATGCCCTTCAAATCAGACTTTTCTTCTTCAATGAATGAAGGCAAATGTTCAAACAATGAGTTAGCCTCTTCCAACAAATCTTCATTTGTCATATTAGCCTCAAGTTTTTCTGTACAGAAGAAAAGAAATTCCTCCAACCAGCTGAGATCTTGTTCCATTTCTGATCTTACTATTTTGGTTTCTTGTTCAACTTGATGGATGTCTTCATGTATAGCAATCTCTCCATCTTCTAAAACAAGATTGTCCTCATTTTGTTCTTGATAGGCCAGCACACTATCACAATTGTTCGTATCTTCCTGATGTCCCATCCTTGTTGTTGTTGTTGGTTTGAGCATGCTTTCTTCATCTTGCTCAACAAAACTAGGTAGCTGATCAAACAAAGAAATCAATTCTTCCTCCTCATGTGGTGCCTTCTCCAATGAAACTTGGGCATTCTGTCTTTGCAACTAAAGAATTTCACCTTGTGACCTTTGTACTCTACTTTTATTCATCTTATAAACAACATTAGAAAACTTTTCAAATGAAGGGGTTTTTGAGTGGGTTGTTCTTGACAGATGGTAGACTAATTTTGTACCTGTAATGGCTGTTGAAAAAGGCTTGAATCTCTAAAACTTGGGATTTGGAACCCTAAAACCTCCTCTTGTAGCAAGTTTGGTTTTTCCTCATGAGAAGATAGAATGGCATCATTCATTGCCTCCCTAATCTCACACTTTGCTTCCTCTTGGCTCTTTGATCTTTCACTTGCTTGCCACACAACAGGTCCATTTGGGAAGAGGGAAATGGTGCTAGGACAAGTATGTTCAATTATATCATATAGAGGCTTGTAGACAATAGATGACTCTCCTTTTGTCTTCACTAACTCCTCATTTTGCCCATCACACCAACTTGGAACCTTGATTGGTTTAGATTCTGTTACTTTTTCTTCTTCTTGATTTTGGATTGGTATGCAAGGAGTGGCCTTAAAAGGGTTTGGCATTTTATAATCAGGATGCTTAGTCCAAGAACAAAATTTTAAAAAGGCTTGCCATTATTGTTTAAAACTTTGATGACTTGGTTCGAGCTTTTCATATGACTAAAATTGAGGGCTAATGGACTGGTTTTGGATGCAAACAGGCTCCTGAGCAAAATTAGAACTTTTGAAACTTGGGATTTGGGCTTTGGGTCTTTGAGCCAAAAGTTGTCTCATTTGTTCCTCCTTAATAGAAATCTACCTATTTACACATTCTTCTTCATACTTTCTTTTTTCTTCCATTCCTTGTTGATAACAAAAGGCCTCATAAGATTGTTGCTCTTGCTATTGGAGATAGGCTTGATAAGCCAGTTCCTCCTATTGCATGTTATACTCTTGTTCTCTTCCAATGGCATCCAACCTTTTTTGTAAATCTAAAGCCATATCCCGAATGCTCATGTTATCATCATATTGAGACTGACCAACAAAAAAAGCAAGTTGATTGGGAACAAAATAGTCTGTCTAGGACTGGTTATGAGCATAGGAAGGCTACCCTGAAGGTTGAACAAGGGTGGGTGTGAGGTATTCATACTGTGCATGCTGGTTTCTTTAGAAATCATAGGAATTAGGTGTAAAACCAACATCATGATTAGCTTGATAAGTTTGGAAGGAGGGTACTTTAACAACTTCTTCATGAAATGGAGCATGATGAAACTTTTCTCCATGAAATAGATACATTTTCCAACATTCATATAAGCTGGAAACTCATTGAAATACCCAAAAATCAAAATAATCAAGACTGATTTTTATCAAAACTTAAGAACATACCAACACTTTGTCCACCTTGAAACCAGTAGATTTGAGCTCAACTTCACCAGATGTGTGAAGATTTTACCTCCAAAGGAAGATCTTACTGATATACACACCTAATATAAGGAATATTTTGATGTAAAGATTAGATCACACTAGATTAGTATCTGCACTAGATCTGCTATCTACACTAGATCTACTTGAAAACCAGAGAATTGAGTCGACAAGTATGTTGTTTTCACCTCAAAAGGCCGAAACTCTACCATGCATACCAAAACAACAAAGAAAACTTGTATTCAAGTGGCCTAAAACTTAGTTCACAGTCCTACTGGGCATGCCAAAAATTGTTGTCATGAAGGATTGCGCTCTGAATGCTAAGCTTTAAAACTTGGCAATCCCGTGCAACATGGGAACATTCTCAGACTGTGGGTTGTCTATGGCAAGAATGAACCTATAGAAGAGTCAGCTCCTTTTAAAAGACCCTTAGATCTGATGTATTTCATGGAAAAGAGAGAGAAAAGATTAAATAAAATGAACTTGAAACTTATTCTAAGGGGTGATGCACCAATGATTGAATATCCTAACTTGCAATCTGATTCACAACTATCCTCAATACATATGTTCATACAACTCAAACTGAACAATCTTTACCACATAAATGTTTCACAAAAAGGCATGAAATGACTTGCACAATCTGTAACCTGTAGTAAATTTGCACCTTGTGTATAAAACACAATAAATCTTTATTAAATCACTCAAAAGAGACAAGACACCTAAATCTGAATAGAAGAACACCTGATTTTATTGATGATAGAAGGAAAACTCTACAAAATAATGTTGAAAATAAACTGTTGCTACTATATAAAACCTGTAAAACGCTAAGTTACAAGACTCAATCTCTCTCTCTGCAATGTGCAAAGGCAAGGGAAAAAGCAAGAACTAAGAAAAAAGCACAAGTTTTTTCCCTATAATACGAAATTTGTCCCCAAAAAATGCAAAGGGAAGTCAACTCTAGTACAATTGGACTCCAAATTATGCATGAATAGTCTGAAAAAGCAACTCCTAGTTGTTGGGTGAGCAAAAGAGAAAAGCCTGAAAAATAGGGCCTAAAACTGCTCCAAGATGAGTAAAAATAGCTCAGAACTCTTACTCCTAAGATGTTTGACCCAAAAACCTACCAAAAATAGGCATGTTTGACTCCATGTCAAAAATAGAAAAAGATACTCCCTCTGCATGAGTTTGCAAGCTCAGTTCAACTCCTCTTTATTTTTTTGCATGAGTTGAGTGTAACAAAAACTTATTTTTAACAACTATTAAGGGTAAACCATGTGCATGCTTTACCTTAATAAGTGTTTTACAATTTATCTTCTTGGTTTTTGTGAAACAAATATTAGGGTAATTTATAAAACATTTCCCCTTAATCTTTGTTTAAAATACAATCTTTGACTTCAACTTATGAAAAAAAGAAAAAGGGGTTTTACATGTTTTATCCATCCTTTACAAAACTCACCAAGGTCTATAACAATGCAGTCCTCACCCTTGGCTTATGAAAAGCCCTCAAACCTGCCTAAGTTGACCTAAGTCAAAGCAAAACATAAAAGGCCCTCATACTCAAGCCTTTGTCATGATTCTTCTTTTGCTTGACTTATGGTTTTAAGAAAAAAACAATAGAAAGTCAAAAAAAGAGCTTTATGTCTCCAAACCTCTCTCATGGGTTCCTTAGGCATCCACACACTTACAAGTCTTGACCACGAGGGTATTTTTTTGCTTGCAATGATTTTATTCTGAAAAGTCTTAAAAAGACTTTAGAAAGCCTTGGGTACTAGCAAAAGATCTAGGGCATTTAAAAACAAAAACTTTCAAACCCTAAGAACTCATTTCACATCTCATTCTTTATTTTGGTCTACTACTCTGCACACTTGAAGGTGTCGCCATGGGTCTCTATTGCATTTCCTCTTACAGGTATGTGGTTGTTTTTGCATCTTCATTTGACTTCTTCGGTTGTAAGTAATTCAAGTATCATTGGAATCTTGGTCTTCTAACTGTTGCAGATTCATTTGTAATGGTAATACCTTTTAGATGCAATAAATCTATCTACCATGGCACCATTTTTTGAAATGCTTGGTTCTAAGCTTGTCCAAGGCTCAACATCATCATCTTTGTTGCATTCTCACCCATCATCAAGTGTGATTATCTACAAATCATGTGACTCTAAAACTTCTTGCAGCATACTACCGAGAACCTAGCCATTGTATGTAATGTTCTTGACATGTTTATTCATATCTAGATCATCCCTCCTAGACATAAGACCAGATCTTGAAAGCTGTGTAGGATCCTTGAGCTTTGGTATCTTCTTGGAACTATTACCATTTTCTTTTGGAAATGATAAACTAGATACTTTAGGGCAATAAATCATGTATTCATCCCTCACTTCATCTGCTGCTCCATTTTCTACACTGGTGAGCTACTTCTATCATGTCAGACTGTGCTTTCCTTCCTTTATTTTATTGTGTAAATTGTGAAAATGGGGCTCTTTGTTTGATAATATCATGAGAAGGAAACAGTAACTTTCTTTGATGGATGTTATGATGATCTTATTGAATGGTTCTTTGGTTACAAACCCTTGCTAGAGTACCTCTTGGAGACTGTGAAGAATCCCCTTTTGTTGTTCCTATATTGCTTTCTCCTTTTCATGTCCAACTTTTGATATTATTACTTCCTTTTGACTATCTGAGCTGATTTTTAATTGAATATTATTCATTTCAATGGTTTATCTCATGCTAGGACAGTCATGATCATGACTACTTTTTTCACACCTCATTCACAACAAAAAGTGGTAAATATTTGTCCTATTTTTATAGTCCAAATTAGCTCTCGAATGCTCTCTTTAAAGATTGCTCTTATGATAGTCTGCAGACTGTGTCTTTCTCATTGTCAACAGTCACCTATGGCTGTGTTCTTGTACTCATAGCTTTCACCAGAGTTATCTCTGTTAATTTGTGATGGGGCTGACTACTTTTTGTTGGGAATTAAGGTTTCTCAACCTTTTCAAATTCCTAGCATTATTTATTTATTTGTATATTATTTATTGCCTAATGTTGTAATTACTTGCACATTTAGTTTGGTCACTTAGTTGAGGTGGCACGGTGGCATGTCATCTTACTTGGAATGTGACTTGGATGGTCAAGTCAAATCTACATGGATTTGGGCATCCCATTTGAGGTGGTAATAATATGCCAAGTGTCAGTATTTTGTGGTGTGTGGAAGACAATATTCCTTATGACAGAATCTATGACGCGTAAGAGTCAAGTTTGGAGATTCCTATGGCAAGTGATGACAAGTGTCGATGAGGATCTTTGCATGAGGGAAAGGCATCTTTGGGTGCCCAAGTTGGGCTATGACATGTTGTAAGAGGAATATGCCATATTTAGCATTGTATGACAGATTTTCTTACAACATTTAAGGTTGTTATGTTGGGAAAATCTATGACAACTGTAAGATGCATAAGAGCATATGTCATATTCTATTTTTAACATGGAGGGCTCCTATGTTGGGAAAGTCAAATCTGCCATGTATGACAAATGTAAGGGATGTATGTGCACTAAGGACAAGTGTCCTTTGATGCAGGGTAATGGCCATGTGGCCAAGGTGGATGCCTATCCCAAGATGCTCTCAATATTTGCCTTGTAATCTCTATATATTGCATAGTTTGGAGTTGTAGTTGAATAGTGTTTTTATAGGTACTGTTATGCTGCCAAAATAACTCCAGAACTGTAACTGTTTCAAATAATACATTGTGCAGGTTTTAGAGTGTGGGGTTTTTTACCTGAAAAGGTTTTCCCCACTTACATCTTGTGACTACTTCTCTTTGTCTACATTCTTGTTTTGTGTTTGCTACTGTAATATCTCTGATATATGTTTCATATTGCTGCAATTATAAGAGGTTGTAAAGAATTTGAATACCTCTCCCCTCATTAGATTAGTTTAGGAAGTAATTTCCGCACACCTAGCTTCCTTTTAGTTGGTATCAGAGCCTAGCCAATTTTGGTCCTAGCTGCTGGGTAGGGGTTTTTTGTACTGATCTTAGATTGAGTGGGAGTCTGTGCAAAGTATTCTATAATCTTGTTGCAGGAAGGAGATGGTAGGCACATCCAAAAGAATAGAGGTTGAAAAGTTTAATGGCAGCAATTTCAAGTTGTGGAAACTCAAAATGGAAGACATGCTCGTTGATAGAGACCTATGGGAAGCAATTTATGGTGTAAAACTAGCGGCAATGTCCCAAGATGATTGGGATCTCAAAGATCGTAAAGCCAAGGGTTTTGTGAGACTCTGTTTGGCTGATTCCATCCTGTTAAATGTTCATGAAGAGAAAACTACGAAGGATCTGTAGAAGAAACTTGGTGATGTTTATCAGGCTAAATCCCTAGTAAACAAGTTGTTCCTATGGAAGAAGCTATATTCTCTGAGGATGGAAGATGGAGGATCTGTTGCTGATCACATGAATGCCTTCAATATGTTGGTTGCACAATTGACATCCTTTGGTGTGAAGATGGAGGAGGAGGATCGGTGTATGACCCTGCTTTGTTCTTTACCAGATTCGTGGGATCATCTTGTTATGGCTATCAGGAGTACCACATCCACTTTCAAAATGGAAGATGTGGTGTCTTCACTGTTATCTGAAGAGATGCAGAGAAAGTCATCTGAGTTAGCCAAAGAGGCTCTTGCGGTTCATGGAAGACCCAAGGAGAAAGGGAAAAAGAAAGACAAGAAAGTTGAGAAGGGTAGATCCAAATCTCCTGGAAAGTCCAAGGTACTGAGTTGGAACTATGGGAAAACTGGGCATTTCTGAAAGGAATGCAAAGAGGAGAAAAAGAAGAAAAAGCATAATGTCCTAGATTCAGATTCTGACAAGTCACATGATCATGGTGATGCCTTCATTATAGCCTTGGCCACCATGCATCTGATGATGTGTCGTTGATTGATTCTGGTGCATCTTTCCACATGACCTCGCATCGAGATTGGTTCACGAAGTATGAAGAGTTTGATGGTGGAAGAGTGTACCTGGGTGATGACTCTCATCTAAAGATTGTTGGTCATGGAAAAGTCTCAATCTGATTCCCTGATGGACGAGTGAAGGTGATCACTGGGGTCATGCACATCCCAGGCTTGGCACGGAACCTGCTTTCTGTAAGTAAGTTGAATGATGTAGGTGTGCAAGTTATCTTTTCGAAGGACAGATGCAAGATGACTAGAGGATCTATTATTCTTGTGAAGGGTACTCAGAGAGGTACTCTGTTTTAGCAGGAGGCATGCACTTCACAGTACAATAGTTCTTCTAACTCAAAGAAAAGAGTTGCTGTCAGTTCATCCCCACCATTGGAACCGGTAGTGAAAAAGTCTGTTGTAACAAATTCTGATGGTAGTGCATTTTGGGTACCCAAGGGTGCTCATGCTCTAGAAGAGATTTGGCCACATTGGTGAGAAGGTTCTTAGAACCCTAAAAAATAAAAACCTCACTGAGGGGTTAAATGATTGTAATCTGGAGTTTGACTTTTGTGAACATTGTATATATGGCAAGCAAAACCGTATTAAGTTTTCCTCTAGTTTTCAAAATCGTATTAAGTTTTACTCTAGTTCTCACAAGTCTTCTGGTGTGTTGGACCTTATTCATTCTGATGTGTTTGGTCCTATTAGTGTTCCTTCGATTTCCAAATTTGTATATTTTGTATCTTTCATAGATGATTATAGTAGAAGGACATGGATTTATTTTCTCAAAAGAAAGTCTGACGTCTTTAGTCAGTTCAAAGAGTTTAAATCTTTTGTTGAGAATTAGACTAGTAAAAAGATTAAGTGTTTGAGGACTAACAATGGTGGTGAGTTTTGTTCGGCAGAGTTCGATAAGTTTCATAAAGAGCAAGGGATTGAAAGACATAAGACAACTCCATACACCCTGTAGCAAAATGGAGTTGTAGAGAGGATGAATAGGACACTAATGGAGAGGGCTAGGAGTATGCTTAGTGGAGCAAGCCTTGAACAAAAGTTTTGGGCTGAAGTTGTAGTCACTCCTTGCTACCTGGTAATTAGGTCTCCTACATCATCTCTTGTTGGCAAGACACCTATGGAGGTGTGGTCTGGTAAGAATCCTTTAGTTAGACATCTTCGTGTTTTTGGTTGTGAGGCATATGCACATGTGCCTAGAGAGAAATGGTCTAAATTAGAGAACAAGGTTGTTAAGTGTATTTTCATTGGCTATGGTGTCGGTGTGAAAGGATACAAGCTTTGGGACCCTATGGCCAAAAAAGTGTTGTATAGCAGAAGTGTCATTTTCAGAGAGCTAACACCCTCTTCCACTATTCTATAGCCAGAAGAGAAAGAAAAGAAAGAGGATGTGGTTCAGTTTCCTTCTACCCCTGAGAAGGCTAAACTGAATGATCCTGTTGGACCTGATGATGAAGAGAGCTCTGGCAGCTCTAAAAGTTTAGAAGATGAAGTAGAACTTCCACCTCAGCCTTTGAGGAGGTCCACACGAATCAAGAAGCAACCTGAGAGGTTTGGTTATACATTGCTTGATTCTAGTTGTGCTTTTGCTTTCCTTACTAATGTTGATGAGCCTAGAACTGTGACAGAGGCTATGGGCACGAAAGATACAGGTTCCTGGAAGGAGGCCATGGAAGATGAGATGGCTTCTTTGGAAAAGAATAAAACTTGGGACTTGGTGCCTTTGCCTAATAGTCAGAAACATGTTGGATGCAAATGGGTTTTCAAGAAGAAATTTGGTGTAGATGATAGTGTTGAAAAATATTTAAGGCCAAATTGGTTGCGAAGGGGTACTCACAAGTGGAGGGAATTGATTATGGTGAAATTTTTTCTCCCATTGCAAAGCTGACATCTATTCAGTTCCTATTATCTCTTTCAGCTTCTTATGATTTAGAAGTGGAACAAATGGATGTGAAGACAACTTTCCTTCATGGTGACTTGGAGGAAGTGATTTATATGTCACAGCTAGAGCATTACATAGAAAGAGGTAAAGAAAATTTGGTTTGCAAGTTAAAGAAGTCTTTGTATGGTTTGAAGCAATCTCCTAGGATGTGGTACATGAAATTTGATGCCTTTGTGTTGTCGATTGGATATCTAAGATCGAAATCAGATCATTGTGTGTATTATAAGTTTGACAATGATTGTATTCTCATTATTGCACTATATGTTGATGATATGTTGCTGATTGGGAATGGTAAGAATATGATTTCTGATTTAAAGTCTTAGTTGTCAGCACAGTTTGAGATGAAAAACTTAGGGGCAGCCAGGTACATTTTGGGAATGGAAATTAGAAGAGACAGAGCAAACAGAAAACTTTGGTTAAGCTAGAGTAAGTATGTGAAGACCATGTTGGATAGATTCAGCATGGCAGATTACAGACCATTGAATGTTCTTTTTTCAATGGGGACAAAGTTATCTGTGAATGATTGTCCACAGTCTCCTTCTGAGATGGAGGATATGAGAAGAGTACCTTATGCTAGTGTTGTTGGCAGTTTGATGTATGCCATGGTCTATACAAGACCAGACATTGCCCAAGTAGTGGGAGTCCTTAGTCAGTTTATGGCTAATCTTAGACAGGTACATTGGGATGCAGTAAAGCGAGTGTTCAGATATTTGTGGGGTACTTCTGAATATTCCCTATGTTATCATGGTCATCCTACAGGACCTCCACATTTTGTATGTATTCGTGGATTTGTGGATTTTGATTGGGCAGGTGACATTGACAGCAGGAGATCCACCAGTGCTTATGTGTTTACTATGTTCGGTGGTGCAATTAATTGGATGAGTAAGTGACAACCTATGGTTTCTTTATACACGACAGAAGCTGAGTATATGGTAGCAACTCATGCTTGTAAGGAAGCCATTTGGATTAAGAGGTTGTGTTTAGATATTGGTGTTGATGCAGGACATATTACTATTTGTTGTGACAGTCAGAGTGTGATTTGCTTAGCAAAGAATCCAACTTTCTATGCCAGAACAAAGCATATTGATGTACAATTTCATTTTGTGCAAGACATGGTAGAGGATGGGAAGGTGATATTGGAGAAAGTAGACACTTTGAAGAATGTTGCAGATGCATTGATGAAACTAGTGGGCATAGACAAGTTTAGATGGTGTTCAGAGTCTATGGACCTCTTGACCCCTAGCAGTTAAATCTTGTCATTTCTTTTGGCTCTTGCAAGGTGTTAGACAAGTGGGAGAATGTTGGGAATTAAGGTGTCTCAACCTTTACAAATTCCTAGCATTATTTATTTATTTGTATATTTATTTATTGCCTAATGTTGTAGTTACTTGCACATTCAATTTGGCCACTTAGTTGAGGTGGCACGGTGACATGTCATCATACTTGGAATGTGAATTGGATGGTCAAGTCAAATCTACATGGATTTGGGCATTCCATTTGAGGTGGCACTAATATGCCATGTGTAGGCATCTTGTGGTGTGTGGAAGATAATATTCCATATGACAGAATCTATGACGCGTAAGAGCCAACTTTGGAGATTCCTATGACAAGTGATGACAAGTGTCGGTGAGGGATCTTTGCATGTGGGAAAGGCATCTTTGGGAACCCAAGTTGGGCTATGACATGTTGTAAGAGGAATATGTTATATTTAGCATTGTATGATGGATTCTCTTACAACATTTAAGGTTGTTATGTTGGGAAAATCTATGACAACTATAAGATGTGTAAGAGCATCTGTCATAGTCTATTTTTAGCATGGAGCGCTCCTATGTTGGGAAAGTCAAATCTGCCATGTATGACAAATGTAAGGGATGTATGTGCAGCAAGGACAAGTGTCCTTTGATGTGGGATAATGGCCATGTGGCCAAGGTGGACACCTATCCAAGATGCTCTCAATATTTGCCTTGTAATCTCTATATATTGCATAGTTTGGAGTTGTAGTTAAATAGTGTTTTTACAGGTACTATTATTCTGCCAAAATAACTCTAGAATTGACATTTGAAGACTCTTAGAAGAACTTGCATTGCAAGTGTATTGTAAATTATAACTGTTTTAGATAATACATTGTGCAGGTTTTAGAGTGTGGGATTTTTACCTGAAAAGGTTTTCCCCACGTACATCTGGTGACTACTTCTCTCTATCTACATTCTTGTTTTGTGTTTGCTGCTATAATATCTCTAATATATGTTTCATATTGCTGCAATTGTAAAGGTTCTAAAGAATTTGCATACCTCTCCCCTCATTAGCTTAGTTTAGGAAGCAATTTCCGCACACCTAGCTTCCTTTCACTTTTAATACTACTCTCACTGTCACTTGAACAGAGGGAACCACTTTCATCACTATTGACAGAAAGCTTTGTCTTTTAAGCATGATTTGGTTTCTATTTAAATGCATGTGTCATGTGTACATATAAGTTTTTACGAGCAGCTACATTCCTTGGCTCTCCATCCAAAAAAAAACACTCTAGACCCCCTTTTACTGCAACCAAAGTTTGGCCCCATGATTCCATGTTCTAAAGCATTTGTCTATTCTCTATACTTGTTTCTTTATTGCTTCTGGTTGAGCAAACAGTCTCATTATTGAATGTGCTTTTAGATTTCTGCTCAGTGGTGGGAACCAATCCAACTTTCTTTGGTTTGATAGAATTGGAGATTGCATCTATAATAGAGGCTTGGGATAATGTTTCATAATCACCTGCATTTAAATCTAGAGCCTTAGTCCTTTCTCTCTTAATCTCAGCTTTTTCTAATTATGTCTGAAGTTTTAAAATTCAAGCCTGATATAGAGGCTTGACTATCATTATAATTCTCTGTATTTAAATCCATGGTTTTAGTCTTACTCCTCTTAGTTGATCTCTATGCTCTACCCTTGGTATGATGATTGTTTCCTTTTTCTTTCAGCACTATATGCATTATATATATTATACAAGCTACTCATTTTGACACAGATCATCTTGATAATTTGTCCCCTTCATACCTCTTCACACATTGTTGATCTTTGATATGACTATTCACTATGCTGATATACTGCTCCTATGTCTGCCTCCTTTGGATAGATCTGTCTCTATGTTGTTTTTGTGCTAGTTTATGATGACTTTGAATAACAGTCATGCACAATTTAACCTTTGATGGTAATCTATGCATAAAGACTGTTATCTTTCTATCTTCATTGTGCCTTCATTGATTGTCCTCAAGCCCTAATGCTGAACCCTTGTACTGGCAGCATGATTCCACAAATAGCTTTGATAGCTATGCACATACAAAATTTCCAATGCTCTTGGAATCCTACAATGGATTGTAGCTAGTTGTTTGGATACTACTTAAGGCATGTAAGAATTGCCATTTCGCTACCAAAAAGCAAGGCATATATTGCTCACAACTTTAAAATCCTCTCTTCTTCCCATTGTTCTCTTACAAAGACTTCTTTCTAACATTACCTTAGAGGATCATGAGATTTATATTTGTTAACACACTCAACCCCATTCCTAACATTGACCATTATCTAATTTATCTTCTTGCACATGAACCTCACTCTACCATGGTCTCTACTCATGACTAAAATACCTCACTTTCATTGTATCCATGAAAACAAACTCACTATGCATATGATCAAGAGCCCAAGAGCCCATTATTTGTATGTTTCTTCAAAGGGGTCACTGTTTATTCTATAAGCAAGGTCATTGTGCATTCTTTTTCTATATGAGATCACTAATTTTCTAAGAATCCTAATATACCCTGACTTGAGAGATCTTGTGCTATGTTTATGGCATAGGGATCCACTATGAATTTAGAGCTCATTGTTCATTCAACACACAAAAAACCTCACTGTCCTTTCCTAACTCCATTTGATGTAAACTTAGTAGGTTCAAGGTCTAAAGTGGGTTTTTTAGATAAGATCAAAACTCTCACCTTTATTGGAGTTTGACTATTCTCTTATTCTTGTTGTTCCTTCATGATGGTGTATATACTCCTAGAAACTGTCCTTGAATTGCTTCTGTATGATGGACTACTCTCCTTTCATGAGACAATCCCTTTCTCCTGGTGACTATTGCATATGACAGTACCTTGTATTATGATTGTTCTACTAATAGTACTGTCACTTCATTATTACATTGTTGCTTCCTTGTACTGCTACAAACTCCATGATAAGAAATGATTGTTCCAAGCTGATAGGTGATTGCTCAAGGTGTCCCTATGACTGATTTGTTGAGAAATCTTGACCAATCCTCTTGTAGGATGCTTCTTTCTTGATTGCATGATACTCCTAACATCATTATTTCCTTTTGGACTATTTCTCATTGCTCATGACTATCTTCATTAATGCTACTGTATATGACTGTTAATAGTCACCCCTTTTCTTTTTATCTTTGCATTGTACATTGTGCCTCATGACAGTCCTTACACCTTGTAATTATGCTTCATGTTGTCCTCTAATGTCATTAATGACTGGTCCTCATGCACCTATACCTTCACAATCAGCAAACTAGTTAGGAAAAATATGAAGGCTGATTAGCCTTCACTTGATGATTGTTTGATCTTCCCATTTTGCATCTTTACATGGCTTTATACCTACATTTTGGAATCATTGATCTCTCTTATCTTTCACGATCAGATGTTTGTTTAAGACAACAAGTACATTTTGATGTTATTGCATATAGAAGTAGAGAAGAAAACCCTGAGCTCTAACATTCACTCTTCATTTTCTCTTGCAGGTTCACTTGGAACTATCAATGGGGCAATTGAAGATGATGTAGATATCGATAGGATTTGTAATTCAGGTAATGACGTGTCCCTTCTCTCTTTTTATATGCTTCCTTTACTTCAGATGTACTTGTTATTGTGCATTGCATCATATACAGTTACTCCCACAGCTTATGTGGGATCATATAAACACTTTTCTTTATGAATATAAATAGTTATTTCATGCAATGACTTGTGTATTACTTCTCCTTTTTGTAAATCAATTGCATAAAGATAAACTAAAGATTATCGCATGGTATATGTGTTTATAATCATAAGTAAACTTAGCAAGATTTTATGTACCTTTCTGAAATGTATCAAACTGTAATGAATGAACAATAACAACAACTGTAACACAATCTGCAATACATAGATTAGCTTTAACTTCTCTTGTTAGTCCTAGGATATCTCCTTCCCTATTGGAGTATCCTATTATCTTATCTGGCTCACATAGCAGCTCTAATTGAACTGCTACATGATCTTGGTAACATGATCACTGAAATGGTCCTCCATCAGGACAGTAGGTCTTCTAGGCTGGCTTGTAAACTGGAACTTTCTTCTCCCTTCCTCTTGAACCTCTCTGCTTCTTCAAAGCAGAAAATATAATGGTTGTTAAAGCCTAACCTAATTGGGCTGCAAAGCACAATTTGGTAACATTTTTGGCGACCTCTACGCCAGTTTTTCCAGCTAAAACTCCCATGGCCAGTTGCCTAGTATATCCATTGGGCAATAGAGTCTTCCCTTAGCCTTTGTAACTCAGAAAATTTATTGAAACTCAACTACTAGAAAAGTAATAGCAGCAAAACAAAACCAGACTAGCTCCAAAACAAGAGCAACAAACTGTGCATCATCACTCCTTGGAAAACAAGAACTGAAATAAACCTATCTACCTATAGCTAACAAATGAAATTGGTTGGCTAAACAAAGACATTAACTAGTTCTATGGAATAGCTACTCTTTCTTTGTAACTTGCAGTATTTTACATGCTTTCAAGCAACTAAGAAGAGGTGAAAAAGTGACAAATGTCCAACTAGCTATTGCAAAGCTTCTTGAATAGCGAAAACAAATCCACTTACCCACTTATGTTGACCATTCATGCTGTTGTTCTAAAGTGGATAGGACAACTGGATGTACTTTTTTTCAATAGAATCATGCTTGGGTGCAAGAATGACCTGTGATGCATTTCTAGCTTCCATCCTAGTTAGATGTCTAATAGGACACCCTCTTGAAAGATTTGAGTTGATTGCTTATGGTTCTTCCGTTGGTGTGATGGTGTACTTTATCTTACTGTTGTGTCAATCTTATGGGATAAGCAACAGATTTGGACATTTATGATATTTGTCTTCTTACTACAAAGAATCCAACAAGGCTAATATAATGTTGTCATGGCTACCTTCTTCAAACCTTTCCTCTTTTTGTTCATGGTTATCATGCCTCATAGCTAAGTTTGGAAAAATGAGAAGACAAATTGGCTAATTAGAAATAATAGCATTTCTTTCACCTTGCATGATAACCTGTCATGTCAATTCCTCGTCCATGCTCAATTGATCATCTTCTTCTATTATGGCAGCCAATAACTCATCAAAGCTATCAGCTCTTTGAAGGTTCTTAGGAATAGCTGATTCAAGTTCCAAATCTCCATTATTATCCAAAGAAATACCCTCCAAATTAGACTTTTCTTCTTCAAACAAACCTTCATTTGTCATATGAGCCTCAAGTTTTTCTATACAGCAGAAAGGAAATTCCTCCAACCAACTAAGATCTTGTTCCATGTCTGATCTTTCTATTTTGGTTTCTTGTTCAACTGGATGGATGTCTTCATGTATATCAATCTCTCCATCTTCTAAAACAAGATTGTCCTCATTTTGTTCTTAATAGGCCATCACACTATCACAATTGTTCACATCTTCCTACTGTCCCAAACTTGTTGTTGTTGGTATGAGCATGCTTTCTTCATCTTGCTCAACAAAACCAAGTAGTTGATCAAATAAAGAAACCAATTCTTCCTCCACATGTGGTGCCTTTTCTAATGAAACATGGGCATTCTGTCTTTACAATTGAAGACTTTCACCTTGTGACCTCTGTACTCTGCTTTTATTCATCTTATAAACAACATTAGAAAACTTTTCAAATGAATCAAAATGCAAAGGATTTAGTGTCAAAAATGAACCAACCTCCTCAGTACATGCATGAGGAAGAATGGGTTTTTGAGTGGGTTGTTCTTGACAGATGGTAGACTGATTTATTACCTGTAATGGCTCTTGCAAAAGTCTTAAATCTCTAAAACTTGGGATTTTGAACCCTAAAACCTCCTCTTGCAACAAGTCTAGTTTTTTGTCATGAGAAGACATAATGGAAGCATTTATTGCCTCCCTAATCTCACACTTTGCTTCCTCTTTGCTCTTTGATCTTTCACTTGCTTGCCACACAATAGGTCCATCTAGGAAGAGGGAAATGGTGCTAGGACAAGTAGGTTAAGTTATATCATATGGAGGCTTGTAGGCAATAGATGAATCTCCTTTTGTCTTCACTAACTCCTCCTTTTGCCCATCACACCAACTTGGAACCTTGATTTATTTAGATTCTGCTACTTTTTCTTCTTCTCGATTTTGGATTGGTATGCAAGGAGTGGCCTTAAAAAGGTTTGGCATTTTATAATCAGGATGCTTAGTCCAAGAACAATTTTTTTAAAAAGCTTACCATTTCTATTCAAAACATTGATGACTCAGTTCGATCTTTTGAGATGACTGAAATTGAGGGCTAATGAACTGGTTTTCGATGCAACTAGGCTCCTGAGAAAAATCAAAACTTCTGAAACTTGGGATTTGGGCTTTGGGTCTTTGGAGTTGAGCTAGAAGTTGTCTCATTTGTTCCTCCTTAATAACAATCTACTTATTTAGACATTCTTCTTCATACTTTCTTTTTTCTTCCATTTCTTGTTGATAACAAAAGGCCTCATAAGAGTACTACTCCTGCTATTGGAGATAGGGTTGATAAGCTAGTTCCTCCTGCTGCATGTTATACTCTTGTTCTCTTCCAATGGCATCCAACCTTTTTTTGTAAATCTAAAGCCATATCCTGAATGCTCATGCTATCATCATACTGAGACTGATCAACAGAAAAAGCATGTTGATTGGGAACAAAATAGTCTTTCTGGGACTGGTTATGAGCATAGGTAGGCTTCCATGAAGGTTGAACAAGGGTGGGTGGGAGGTATTCATACTGTGCATGCTGGTTTCTTTGGAAATCATAGGAATTAGGTTTAAAACCAACATCAAGATTAGCTTGATAAGGCTGGAAAGAGGGTACTCTAACAACTTCATGAAATGGAGCATAACGAAACTTTTCTCCATGAAATAGATACATTTTCCAACATTCATATAAGCTGGAAACTCATTGAAATACCCAAAAATTAGAATAATCAAGACTGATTTTAATCAAAACTTAAGAACATACCAGTACTTTGTCCACCTTGAAACTAGTAGATTTGAGCTCAGAGTCACCATATGTGTGAAGATTTTACCTCCAAAGGTAGATCTTATTGATATACACACCTAATATTAGCAATATTTTGATGTAAAGATTATCACACTTGATTAGTATCTACACTAGATTTGCTATCTACACTAGATCTACTATCTGTACTAGATCTGCTATCTACACTAGATCTGCTTGAAAATTAGAGAATTGAGTTACCAGGTATGTTATTTTCACCTCAAAAGGATGAAACTATGCTATGCATACCAAAACAACAAAGAAAAATTGTATTCAAGTGGCCTGAAACTTAGTTCAAAGTCCCATCGAGCATGCCAAAAACTATTGTCACGAAGGATTATGCCCTGAATGCAAAGATTTAAAACTTGGCAATCCCGTGCAACATGGAAACATTCTCAGACTATGCATTGTCTATGGTGAGAATGAACCTCTGGAAGAGCCAGCTCCCTTTAAAAGCCCCTTAGATCTGATGTATTTCATGGAAAAGAGATAGAGAAAAGATTAAATAAACTAAACTTGAAACTTATTCTAAGGGGTGATGCACCAATGATTAAAGATCATAACTTGCAATCTGATTCATAGCTATCCTCGATACATTTGTTCACAACTCAAACTGGACAATCTTTACCACATAAATGTTTCACAAAAAGGCATGAAATCACTTGCATAATCTGTAACTATTAGTAAATTTGCACTTTGTGTACTTGCATTCAATAAATGAGACAAAATACTTAAAGCTTTTGGTATAAAACACAATAAATCTTTATCAAATCACTCAAAAGAGACAAGACACTTGAATTTGAATAGAAGAACACCTGATTTTATTGATGACAGAAGGAAAAATCTGCAAAATAATAATGAAACTGCTGAAAATAAACTGCTGCTACTGTATAGAACCTGTAAAAAGCTGAGTTACAAGACTGAATCTCTCTCCCTCTACAATGTGCAAAGGCAAGGGAAAAAGAAAGAACTGAGAAAAAAGCATAAGCTTTTTTCCCTATAATACAAAATTTGTCCCCAAAAAGCCAAAGGGAAGTCAACTCCAATCCAACTAGACTCCAAATGATGCATGCATAGTCTAAAATAGTAACTCCTAGTTGTTCGACGAGCAAAAGAGAAAAGCCTGAAAAATAGGGCCTAAAACTGCTCCAAGATGAGCAAAAATAGCTCAGAACTCTTCCTCCCAAGATGTTTGACCCAAAAACCTGCCAAAAATTGGCTTGTTTGACTCCAAGTCAAAAATAGAAAAAGATACTCCCTCTACATGAGTTTGCAAGCTCAATTCAAGTCCTCTTTCTTTTTTTGCATGATTTGAGTGTACAAAAAACTTATTTTTGACAGCTATTAATGGTAAATCAAAACAAAGCAAAACATAAAAGGCCCTCATACTCAAGCCTTTGTCATGATTATTCTTTTGCTTGACTTATGGTTTTAAGAAAAAAATAATAGATAGTGATAAAAAGACCTTTATGTCTCCAAACCTCTCTCACGGGTTCCTTAGGCATCCACACACTTACAAGTCTTGACCACAAGGGTATTTTTTTTCTTGCAATGATTTTATTCTAAAAAGTCTTTAAAATAATTTAGAAAGCCTCGAGTACTAGCAAAAGATCTAGAGCATTTAAAAAACAAAAAAGTTCAAACCCTAAGAACTCGTTTCACATCTCATTCTTTATTTTGGTCTACTGCTCTGCACACTCAAAGGTGCCGCCATGGGTCTCTATTGCATTTCCTCTTACAGGTATGTGGTTGTTTTTACATCTTCACTTGACTGCTCCAGTTGTAAGTAATTCAAGTATCATTGGAATCTTGGTCTTCTAACTATTGCAGATTAAGTTTTAATGGTAATACCTTTTAGATGCAACAAATCTGTCTACCACTGCACCATTTTCTGAAATGCTTGGTTCCAATCTTGTCCAAGGCTCAACATCATCATCTTTGTTGCATTATCACCCATCACCAAGTGTGATTGTTTGCAGCTCAAGTGACTCTAAAACGTCTTGCGGCATACTACCGAGAACCTAGCCACTGTATGTAACATTATTGACATGTTTATTCATATCAAGATCAGCCCTCCTAGACATAGGACCATATCTGGATCCTTGAGCTTCGGTATCTTCTTAGAATTATTACTGTTTTCTTCTAAAAATGATAACCTAGATACTTTAGGGCAATAAAGCATGTATTCATCCCTCACTTCATCTGCTGCTCCATTTTCTACACTCATGAGATGCTTCTATCATGTGTGACTGTGCTTTCCTTCCTTTATTTTATTGTATAAATTGTGACAATGGTGCTCTTTGTTTAGAATATCATGAGAAGGAAATAGTAACTTTCTTTGATGGATGTTATGATGCTCTTATTGACTGGTTCTTTTGGTTACAAACCATTACTAGAGTATCTCTTGGAGACTGTGAAGAATCCCCCTTTTGTTATTCCTATTGCTTTCTCCTTTTCACGTCTAGATTTTGTCATTATTACTTGCTAGGGTTTGGCACATTCTTGTCCCTGTCATATGCTGATAGAATACTGGCTTCTCTCTTCTCTATTCAGTACCTATGATTGTTGCCTAGGGTTTAACATCAAGCTCCTGAGGTCTTTAAATCTTTGACATATCTCCTGTGTAACATATGACTATATTGAGGATTGTTCTTAGCATTGCATACTGTCTCATGTTTCTCTATGAAGGCTTCTTATTATATTTTCTTATCACACACATGACAAATAGGTTTGTTATTACAATGAGTTGAAATATGGCTTGGCTTTTTGTACCTCTTTGGATTGTTCATGCTTGAACCCTGATCACTACTTCCTTTTGACTATCTGAGTTGATTTTTACTTGAATATTATTCATTTCAATGGTTTATCTCATGTTGGGACAGTCATGATCATGACTGCTTTTTTCACACCTCATTCACAACAAAAAGTGGTAAATATTTATCCTATTTTTATAGTCCAAATTACCTCTCGAATGCACTCTTTGAAGATTTCTCTTATGTTGGCCTGTAGACTATGTCTTTCTCATTGTGGATAGTCACCTTTGGCTGTGTTCTTCTACTGATAGCTTTCACTGGAGTTATCTCTGTCAATTTGTGATGGGGCTGACTACTTTTAATATTACTCTCACTGTCACTTGAACAACTGGAACCACTTTGATCACTATTGACAGAAAGCTATCTTTTAAGCATGATTTAATTTCTATTTAAATACATGTGTCATGTGTACATATATTTTTTTATGAGCAGCTACATTCCTTGGCCCTCCATCAAAAAAAAAATACTCTAGACCCCCTTTTGCTGCAACCAAAGTTTGGCCCCATGATTCCATGTTCTAAAGAAATTGTCTGTTCTCTATACTTGTTTCTTTATTGCTTTTGGCTGAGCAAACAGTCTCATTATTGAATGTGCTTTTAGATTCCTGCTCAGTGGTGGGAACCAATACAACTTTCTTTGGTTTGATAGAATTGGAGATTGTATCTATAATAGAGGCTTGGGATAATTTTTCATAATCAGCTGCATTTAAATCTACAGCCTTAGTCCTTTCTCTCTTAATCTTAGCTTTTTCTAATTATGTCTGAAGTTTTAAAATTCAAGCCTGATACATAGGCTTGACTGTCAATATAATTCTTTGCATTTAAATCCATGCTTTTAGTCTTACTCCTCTTAGATGATCTCTATCCTCTACCCTTGGTATGATGACTGTTTCATTTTTATTTCAGCCCTATATGCATTATATATATTATGCAAGCTACTCATTTTGACACAGATCATCTTGAAAATCTATCCCCTTCATACCTCTTTACACATTGCTAATCTTTTGATATGACTGTTCATTGTGCTGATATGCTGCTCGTATGTCTACCTCCTTTGGATAGATCTGTCTCTATGTTGATTTTTTGCAAGTTTATGATGACTTTGTATAATAGTCATGCACAATTTAACCTTTGATGGTAATCTATGCCTAAAGACTGTTATCTTTCTATCTTCATTGTGCCTTCATTGATTGTCCTCAAGCCCTGATGTTGAACCCTTGTACTGGTGGCATGATTCCACAAATAGCTTTGATAGCTATGCACATACATCATTCCCAATGCTCTTGGAATACTATAATAGATTGTAGGTAGTTATTTGGATTCTTCTTAAGGCATCTAAGAACTACCCTTTCGCTACCAAAAAGCAAGGCATCTATTGTTCACAAATTTAAAAGCTTGTCTTCTTCCCACTATTCTCCTACTAAGACTTCTTTCTAACAATACCTCAAAGGTTCATGAGATTTTTATCTGTTAACACAGTCAACCCCATTCCTGGCATTGACCATCATCTAATTTATCTTCTTGCACATGAACCTCACTCTACCATGGTCTCTACTCATGACTAAAATACATCAGTTTCATTGTATCCATGTAAAGAAAATCACTATGCATATGATCAAGAGCCCATTATCTGTATGTTTCTTCAAAGGGGTCACTGTTTACTCTATAAGCAAGGTCATTGTGCATTCTTTTTCAATATGAGATCACTAATTTTCTAAGAATCCTACCATACCCTGACTTGAGAGATCTTGTGCTATGTTTATGGCATAGGGATCCACTATGCATTTAGAGCTCATTGTTCATTCAACACACAAAAAACCTCACTATCCTTTCCTAACTCCATTTGATGCAACCTTAGTAGGTTCAAGGTCTAAAGTGGGTTTTTTAGATAAGATCAAAACCCTCACCTTTATTAGAGTTTGATTGTTCTCTTATTCTTGCTGCTCCTTCATGATGGTGCATATACACCTAGAATCTGTCCATGAATTGCTTCTATACTTTCATGAGACAGTCCCTTTCTCCTGGTGACTGTTGCATATGACTGTGCCTTGTATTATGAATGTTCTACTAATAGTACTGTCACTTCATTATTACATTGTTGCTTCCTTCTACTCCTAAAAACTCCATGATAAGAAATGATTGTTCCAAGTTGATAGGTGATTGCTCAAGGTGTCCCCATGACTGATTTGCTAAGAAATCTTGATTGATCCTCTTGTAGGCTATTGCTTCCTTGATTGCATGATACTCCTAACATCATTATTTCCTTTTGGGCTCTTTCTCATTACTCATGACTATCTTCATTAATGCTGCTCTATATGATTGTTGACAGTCACCCCTTTTCTCTTTATCTTTGCATTGTACATTATGCCTCATGATAGTCCTTGCACCTTGTAATTATGACTGTTGTCCTCTAATTCCATTAATGACTGGTCCTCAAGCGCCTTTACCTGCACAGTCAGCAAACTAGTTAGGAAAAATATAAAGGATTATTAGCCTTCTCTTGATGATTGTTTGATCTCCCTCTTTTGCATCTTTTCATGGCTATATAGCTGCATTTTGGAATCATTGATCTCTCTTATCTTTCTCGATCATATGTTTTTTAAGACAACAAGTACATTTTGATGTTATTGCATATAGAAGTAGAGAAGAAAACCCTAAACTCTAACATTCACTCTTCATTTTCTCTTGTAGGTTCAATTGGTGCTATCAATGTGGCAATTGAAGATGATGCAGATATCAACAAGATTCGTCATTCAGGCAATGACGGGTCCCTTCTCTCTTTTTATATGCTTCCTTTACTTTAGATGTACTTGTTATTGTGCATTGCATCATATACAGTTACTCCCATGGCTTGCGTGGGATCATATAAACACTTTTCTTTATGAATATTAACAGTTATTTCATGCAATGACTTGTGTATTACTTCTCCCTTTTGCAAATCAATTGCATAAAGATAAACTGAACATTATTGCATGGTATATGTGTTTATAATCATAAGTAAACTTAGCAAGATTTTATGTACCTTTCTGAAATGTATCAAACTACAATGAATGAACAATGACAACAACTACAACACAATCTGCAATACATAGATTAGCTTTAACTTCTCTTGTTAGTCCTAGGATATCTTTTGCCCTACTGGAATATCCTATGATCTTATCTGGCTCACATAGTAGCTCTAATTGAACTGCTACATGACCTTGGTAACATGATCACTAAAAGGGTCCTCCATCAGGACAGTAGGTCTTCAAGGCTGGCTTGTAAACTTGAACTTTCTTCTCCCTTCTTCTTGAACCTCTTTACTTCTTCAAAGCAGCAAAGATAAATGTTGTTACAGCCTAACCTAATTGGGCTGCAAAGTACAAGTTGGTAACATTTTTGGTAATGTCTACTCCAATTTTTCTTGCTAAAAATCCCATGGCCAGTTGCCTAGTATATCCATTGGGCAATAGACTCTTCCCTTAACCTTTGCAACTCAGAAAATTTATTGAAACTTAGCTGCTAGAAAAAAAATAGCAGCAAAACAAAATTGAAAAACAAAACCAGACTGGCTCCAAAATAGGAGAAGCAAACTATGCATCAACACTTCTTTGAAAACAACAATAGAAATAAACATATCTACCTATAGCTAACAAATGAAATTGGCTGGCTAAACAAAGCCATTAATTGGTTCCATGAAATAGCTACCCTTTCGTGGCAACTTGCAGTATTTTACATGCTTTTGAGCAGCCAAGAAGAGGTGAAAACGTGACAAATGTCCAACCAGCTATTGCAAAGATTCTTGAATAGGAAAAACAAATCCACTTACCCACTTATGTTGACCATTCATGCTACTATTCTGAAGTGGATAGAACAGCTAGATGTACCTTCTTTCAATAGAATCCTCATGCTTGGGTGCAAGAATGACCTATGATGCCTTGTTGGCTTCCATCCTAGCTAGATGTCTGATAGGACACCCCCTTGAAAGCTTTGAGTTGATTTCTTCTGGTTGTTCCTTTGGTGTGATGGTGTACTTTATCTTACTCTCGCATTGTTCTTGTCGGATAAGCAGTGGATTTGGACATTTATGATCTTTTTCTTCTTACTGCAAAGAATCCAACAAGATTGATATAATGTTGTCATGGTTGCCTTCTTCAAACCTTTCCTCCTTTCGTTCATGGTTGTCATGCCTCATAGCTAAGTTTGGACAAGTGAGAAGACAAATTGACTTATTAGAAATAATAGCATTTCTTTCACCTTGCATGATAACCTGTCATGCCAATTCCTCATCCATGGTCAGTGGATCATCTTCTTCTGTAATGGAAGCCAATAACTCATCAAAGCTATCATCTCTTTAAAGGTTCTTAGGAACAACTGATTCAAGCTCTAAATCCCCATTATTATCTAAAGAAATGCCCTCCAAATCGGACTTTTCTTCTTCAATGAAGAAAGGCAAATGCTCAAACAATGAGTTAGCCTCTTCCAACAAACCTTCATTTGTCATATGAGCCTCAAGTTTTTCTATACAGTAGAAAGAAAATTCCTCCAACCAGCTTGGTGGATTTATCCCAAACTGGATGCTTGCTCCCAGTTATCCCTACAAGGTAGCCATCAATGATTAACAGGATCTCTGGGCTAGGGGCCAACATTACAGGAGATATACTCTATAGATATCTCCTCTTCTTCTTCAGGCTCTGCAAAACCTAGGGGGGTATTCCCTATTCAACATCCATAAGATATGCCTGTGAACTAGGGGGATGTTTACAAAAAGCAGATAAATCCTCCTTTATGTAGACCAAAACTGTGAGATAAGTGCAAAGGGGCTAGCTTTGGGCCTAAGTTCAGTTGTGAGACAGAGGATTTTGATCCTAAAACTACTTCTAAGGTCCTAGTGGTTTGGATTTGAAGTTTAAGTTTGATTTAGTATTTGGATGCAAGACTGGGACCTTGGGTTATGACCTCAACACAAAACTAGACTGGTGCCTATCCAGGGCTTGGAGTCAATAGACATATATGTGAATGTTTATCATAGGTTTGAAACAAAACTCAGATTTCAAGGGGGTTTTGTAGTTTTTGCCTTACAGAGACTTCCCAAGATCAAGTATTCAGTTATCTCTACTTACAACATCCTCACTGCAATGTATTCTTCCCAACACTTAATCCAAAACATTCAATATACTCCTTGAGTAAAAGTAAAGAATCAAGCATTCAGTATGACAAGCCTATACTCTAGAATCTTAAACACCCCTTAGCTGTTTAAATTCATAAGAAGAACACATTCAATTTGGAGATAGATAAAAAAACACATGCAATGAAGCATTACTCATCTATATCAACATGAAACTGATACATGCTATGCATAAAACATTCAGTCATACAACTCATAAACTCACAAGATAACAGAACAGAGCTACCAGCTAGATTGTATCTTCTCACAGCACCCAGATTTGTCTAGCCTTTTTCAACCACCACAAATGAGTGACAAGTTCTTCTTATATAGCAGGAACTTGTACTCAACCATTAATTACATGGCAATCTCCAAGATTTCACTAGATACCATGCATCGCCAGGATGATGCTGAAAACATTTAATGTAGCTGTGCAGAGAAGAGGGAAGGATAGGCGGGTTCGGGAGGAGAGCCGTTGACTAAAGGTTTTCACCTTGAAAAATGGCAATTGACTTGTCCTCCTGGCCCATGCTTTTGTAAACTTTGCCATTAATGCTTACCTTCCTGCTTTGGGACGCAACAACAGTTCGCATGCCTTTGAAGTTTCCTCCCGCCAAGATCACAGTCACAGATATGAAGAAATCCCTCCCTTTGAAAATTTGAATCAGGACCGTCGATCTCCCTCTTTCTCGCTAAGATTTACGGCTACAATCACGCTGAAAAGTCGGCCACCAACCGGAACATGCCACATAGGCACTATGCACTCTCATCACTGACTTTTCAAATTATGTGAGAACTAATTATCCCACATTCACCTTGAAAGACCTCTCAAACACTTTATAAACTAGGCCGTGAGCATATATGATAGTCGGTGATTTTGCTCCCGACGACGCCAGTTTAGACCTCATCATCATGACCTGCGCCAATGGCAAACCTCCTGTTGATGATCCTCATGCATGATGATCCTCTCATATCGGTGAATTTCCCGCCTGCTCGACATGTAAAATATCACCCTTATCAAAAATATCACCCCGATAAGAGATATCACTGGACTACATCACCTGATATTCAATATCATCCTGATGACCACCCTCATCAGCGCAACCTGATGTATTTGGAGAAAGATCCTCCTACTCATATGTATACCAAATACTTCACCGATGAACCTCCTAATCATATTCATGTCATCATCATATTCATATCCTCATCAGCGATCGGGGGGATCCTTAGCAAAGTTGCTGATAGTACCTGTCATCCTGAAGGCCACATGATGCACCCCACCAATCCTGATGACGTCACCACCATATTGACATCAGGATGATATTCGGCGGCAAGGGTGATATTCGTAATATCATCTGATATTTGAAATATCACCCCCTTGTAAAATATGATGTTGTTGGATAGGTAGATATCAACCCTCATGTAAAATTGACATCTGCAACATCAGGGTGATCTTGACTAAGATGACTGATGTTTGAAGCATCACCCCCCGGGTAGAAGATCAGGTCATATATGAAATATGACCCCCCACAAGAAATATGAGGCCTGATAGAAACTTTGCCTTAACAAGACTTCATGCTTGAAACCCTGATTCTATGTGGGCACCACCATTGGCTCCAACTAGGGACGTGCAGGCACAAGGCTGTAGTGAGAACCAGATCACCTCTGGGCAGACCAGGCAAAACACAAAAAATGTACAACACCGACTATACAGAGCAATTTACAAATAATTTACAAATGTGCACAGAAGAAGATACTTATGAAAAATAAGCTTTGAGGAATTGACCGTGCATAGGTAATTCCAGTATTTCACCATTCAGGGCCTGAAGAAAATAAGAATCTTCTCCATGAGTATTGCTAACCTGATATGGGCCCATCCATAAGGACTCAAACTTACCATGCTTGCCCTTATCCTGACCTTTTGTATTCCAAACAAGGACTAGGTCATTGATCTGAAACTTTCTTCTGTAGTCCTTTTATCAAACAGATATTTCACTTTCTGTTGTTGCCTGATGTTTGTCCTATGAGCCTCTCTTCTGACTTCATCTAATGCAACCAGTTGATTTATCTTTTCTGTCATTGGATCTTCAATCTCTTCAGCATTTTCTTGTATGAATTTATAGATTGGCAAGAGATTGTTCACAGGGAACCTAACTGTTGTGCCATATACTAGCTCAAAAGGTGACCTCCCAATGGCCTTCTTTACAGTTATTCTATTAGCCCATAGTGCCATCTTCAGCTTTGAATCCCATGCTCTCTTATTCTTGTCTACCATCCTTTTGATGATTTTCATGAGGCTTTTGTTACTTGATTCTACTTGACCATTTCCCTGTGGATGATATGGTGATGCATATGACAAATTAATCCCATATTTGTTGCAAAAATCAACAAATTCACCAGATCTGAAGCACATGGCATTATCTGTGACCACTTTGAATGGTACTCCAAACCTGATAATAATGTTTTCTAGAATAAAATCCATCACCACCCTGCTTGTAGCTTTTTTAGTTGGAATGGCTTCAATCCATTTGGTGAAATAGTCAGTAGCAACCAAAATCCAACTATGTCCTCCACTTGATTTTTCTAAGATCTCCCCTATAAAATCAATTCCCCATTGCTGAAATGGAGACTTCACAGTTACAATTCTAAGGGGCAATGCACCTTCATACTTTAACTTTCCTGAGAACCTTTGGCAGGAATCACATCTCCTTACCAACTTTTGTGCATCTGAGAAAAGAGTTGGCCACAAGTAGCCTGCCCTAAGAATTTTGTGAGCTGTTGTCTGGGCAGTATAGTGTCCACCACACACACCTTTGTGCATGTCACTTAAAAGATATTTAGCTTGATTCTCATCCACACACTTAAGTAGCACACCATCAGGATTTTTCCAATATAGTTCTCCTTGCATAATAATGTATTTGATAGCATGTAATTTCAATGTCCTCTTCTGACTATCACTGAGATGGGAAGGACAATTTAAATTCTGCAAATAGTACACAACATCCTTATACCACCCAGATTTTGACATATTAACAATTTCATTCTGGACTACATTAACTTGGCATGCTTCCAAATTTGACTGTGTCATCATCTTAGCTAACCCTTGTCCCCTTACCAGTTTTGTGATCTGTATCTCTATGTTGAATTCTTGTAATTTGTTTATCCACCTGCATCTTCTTCTTGTTACCTCCTGCTGAGTAAAAATATCCTTGACTGCTGCATGGGGTACATATGCAACTGTTTGAGATCCTACTAGATATGGCCTAAAGCTTTTGACTACTCTAACCAATGCATATGCCTACTTTTCCATGATATCATATTTTAACTCAGCTACCTGCAGTGACATGCTAAAGAAAGCAATAGGTTATTCAAAACCCTCTTCATTCTTCTGTAATAGACATGCAGCAACAATGTGAAAAGAAGCAAATGAAAACAACTGAAATGGCTTAGAAAAATTAGGAGATTTCAATACAGGAGCCATCTTTATAGCCTCTTTGATGTTCTGAAATGACTTAGTGGCTTCACTTTCCCAATTGATAGTTGCACCTTTCTTCAACAATTTACAAATATCCTTTGTAGTCTCTGCAAAGTTAGGAACAAATCTTCTAACAAAATTAATTTGTCTAAAGAAGGACTGAATACCTTTCACTATTTTGGGAACTTGAATCTTGTCAATTGTAGCAACCCTTTCAGGATCAATCCTAACTCCATCTTTGGAAACAATGTGCCCTAATAACTTCCCTTCAACTACCCCAAAAGCACATTTCTTTGGATTAAAAGAAATGCCATATTCCAATGCTCTAATAAAAATATGTTCTAAGTGCATACAATGTTGCTCCTCCTTCTTTGAATAGGCAGTTAAATCATCCTGATATACAACAAGAATTGAGTCCATCAATCCTGCAAAAGCAACACCCATAGCCCTCTGAAATGTGGCACCTGCATTTGTTAGTCCAAATGGCATTCTCACATTTACATAGGTCCCCCATGGAGTGGTGAAGGCAGTCTTGAATTGTTCTGATTCTTTTACCTTCACCTGATTGTAACCTGAAAATCCATCCATCATGGATAGAAGTTCACAACCAGTTACCTTCTGCAGCATAGTCTCCATGTTAGGCAGTGGATAATTATCCTTTAGAGGATACATTCAAATTTCTAAAGTCACCATTTTTCTTTCTAACTGGGACAAGATTGGACACCCAAGTTGAATGTCTGATAGGCACAATTATTCCAGCCTCCCTAAACTTCATGAGCTCTTCTTGCATTTTTGGAGCTAAGGTAGGATTAATAGGTCTTTGTTTTTGTCTGAATGGCTTAGCTCCAGGCTTCAATGGAATCTCATGCTGGAATAAATCTTCTCTATAAGCTTTAAGGTCCTCATATGACCATGCAAAAACATGCTTATACTTCTTCAACAATGCAATCAGCATGTTCCTGATGTGTGGTTTGAGTTGTTTGCCAATATATACCTTTTTGGGGGCATGACTTGTCCCCAAGTTTATCTCCTCCAAGTCATCCTTGTTTGTAGGAGATGCCTTCTTAACAAACTGATCTCTATTGTCAAAAGCTCTTTCTAAAGCAACCAACCCTCTAGGGATTTTATTTTTTTTGAGTTGGATTACCTTTTTCCCCAAAAGAGTTTCTTTTCCATCTACAACCTTTATAAAATTTTGAAAGTCAATTTTTTGGTTCTCATACTCATCTATGCAGTGTAAAAATCTTAACAAATCTTTATTATCATCAAACACCTGCCAACTGCATACATTATCTGGTACTGCAGGTCTAAGTTTAACCTCAACATTTGTAACATCAGACAGAGTTATATCATCTGGCCTAATGGCCACATTAGCTAGAAAATATGCCATGACATTTTTTGATCTCTCTATCCAGTTTATTGAAAATGCATCAAACAATTCAACTGTATCCCAGACAACATGCTTATATTATTTTAATCTCTTATTTTTTGAAGCATACTTATCTCTAACCTGGGAACAATTAACTCTGAGTCTCCAAATACTCTTAACATCTTAATTCCATGCTTGAGAGCAACATTCAATCCTAGCAACAAAGCTTCATATTCTGCAATATTATTTGTGCAGGCAAACTTCAACAAGAAAGAGAACTTTAGGAGCTTACCTGCTGGAGACAAAAACACAACTCCAACACCAGATCCTTCCTTTGAACAAGCTCCATCAAAGTACATAGTCCAAAGACCTTGTAAGTTAAGCCCCTGAATACAAACACCCTTCTCTTTATTTCCTTGATCATCTGAGACAACTTTGAAGTTTTCACAGTCAATATCCACAAAACAGATGTGCTCCTTTGAATCCTGATCTTCAATTGTCTCTTGTGACCTTTCTTCTCTGACTAGTTTGACATCTTTTCCATTCATTGGGATCATGGCATATGATAGATCTAATTGCATACTTCCACCAATCAGTGTTGCCCATCTTCTTGATAACAGCATACCATATTGTGGCTTAATGTCAACAACTGTTATGTTCATTCTATATGCTTTTTCTGGATATGCTGCTAACCTGAAATCCACATCCTTCATGATTCCAATAACTGGTACTTCTCTAGCATCCATGGCATAGCACTTCACACATGCCTTGTCTATTTTTAATCCAGCTTGTTGCATGATAGCCAGAGGCATGATATTTGTTGATGCTCCTGAGTCAAGCATACAATTCTTAATCACTTTTCCATTGATAACAAGGGATACATAAAAGGGTTCAACCTATGAAGGGCATTTTTTCATGGTCACCCCCAGATACACCTCAGGAACTTCATCATCATCAATACACATGGTCTGTTTCTTACCCTGAACCTTAACATTTTGCTTGGCTTAACAAGGTACTCCTGAAATTAAAGACACTACCTTATTTCTGAACTCTTCAACTTTCATCAACTCCATCAATGGAACAGAGACCTTTATCTGGGACAGGACTTGAGTTATGTCAAAAGGAGCATAATTTTGTATAACAGTTGTAGCCTGATCCATGGTTTTGTTCTTATCCTAAGCTGATCCAGCCTTGATTCTAGTGGTCTTCTGACTGTCATCCAAAACCTGAGAGTTCTTAGTTCGGTCTTCATCCTGGGGAACCTCATTTTCTAATTTTTGAAAATCATGACCTACTTTTTGCTTAAAGCTTTTCTCATTGTTGTTCCATTTTGTCTTTTGTGGTTCAGCCACTTTATGATTATGCATTGGCTGATTCACCAAACTGTCCTCTGGTCAACGTGGATCATTTACCTGAGCCTTACCTCTGAGATTATAATTTCTTTTGACCTGAGCCACTACCGCAGCTGTGAGAGCTCTAATCTCCTCATCAGAAGGTCTTCTCAAATTATTTAGAAATATGCATGAGTCCTGGGCATACGCGTAACTCTCTTCATCTTCCTCATCACTGGAGATTTGCTGGTAGACCTGAGTCACACAACTTGTGCTTTCATCAATATCATAAGAGGAATATTCCTCATTTGTGGACAACATATTGACATTATCATCCTACGTGTAATGCGGTTCATTGCACTCATCACATGCAAAAGCATTATCATATAGAGATTGAGCAATCATACATTGTGATTGGGAATGAGGCATTTGACATATTATGCACCATGGAGCATCATCAACAATATTAACAGCTTTCTTCAAAGGATCAGGAGTCTCCTTGACATGTTGGGCTCTTTGATTAGGGTTGCTATTTTAGAGAATTGGTTTACCATTATGCCAATTTGTGTGATATGGCATATCATGCAATGATGGTCTCTTTTCCTGTCTCTGGTAGACTTGCCTGTTAGGACCTATCCCCTTTTCATTTCTAGCAAGTCTGTAACTTAGGTCCTTAACAACATTTGTCAATTTATCTATCTTGTCTTCAGGGGCAGTTGCATTACCTTGAGTATTTTGAGGCTTATTTGGATTTTTTGCAGAATCTTCACATCATCTCTTTTATTTGTCTTGCCTGATGCTTTTGTATTATTCTCAATATTTGTAGCAATTCTAAAAGCATCCCTGAGAGTAGCAGGACCCTTATCTCTTAACCCATATGTTGTTTTAGCATCAAAAGCATTTATATATAATACTATGCACATTGGTTCATTAGGCCTCATGTGATGTGGCAATTTGTTCAAAACCCTAGTGAACCTAGCATTGAAATCTGTAACCTGCTCATTTGACCCTTTAGTAATACTGGTGAATTCATTTATGAAGAAGCTTGGGTCAGTTTTATCACCATATTGCTCTTTGAAAATTCTTCTGAAATCATCCCATGATGAAATACTTCGGTCAGGCAGATTTTTGTACCATTCTCTAGCTTCATCAACTACGGATTGCATAAACAGTTTCATAAAAACATCCTCATGCTCAACCTCAAAGTTGTCCATGATATTCTGAAAAGCCTTTAAATGATCTTCCCCTGACATAGTATTGTTTCCTGAAAACTTTGGCACTTGGAGCCTTACATGTTTGTCAATGGCGTTAGGTTAACTAGGAATACCATCAAAAATAAGCTGCCTGAATCTGTCCAGCTGCATTGGCCATCTGCCCAGCTGATTGATATTTTTATTTCTATTAACATCTTGATTTCTCACATTATTTAGTGGTACCCTAGCATTGTTTACATTCTGTCTTTGATCATTTTGTTGATGATGGGCTTCATCTCTGTGCTGGTTTCTCAAGACATTTGCATTGTCAAGGGTGGGGACTGCATCATGTTGAGCAATTCTCAGAGCTTGCACCTTTTGTCTCATATCATCTCTAATTTTCACAGCCTACAAATATTCTAATTTAGCCCTCAGGCTCTTGATTTCTTGAGCTAATTCTTCATCTCTTGGCATAGAAGAGGATGGTCTCATTCCATTCTGGTCATCATCATCGTCGTCCCTTGGAGATTTAGCCTCTTCAAATCTGTCACTAGGATCCAAGAAAGGGCATTCTTGAAATACCTCTGACCTCATTCTCAAACTACCACCTTGTTGTCTTTCATACATATCTTGAATCTCAACCTCTGTATTTGAAAAATAAGGTGCTTATTGCTCTGAAGACCTAGGATGACCACCTTGGATACTATCATTTTTTCTTGGAGAACCTTCATGACTGGTTGGGATAGTCCCTTTTTTCCTATACATCATCTTTATGGGTAACTCTTCAAACAGAGGATTACACAGGGATCTTCTCCCTTGCATACAAATTTTTACTTTACTAGTTGGGAGATTGTTTGGAGTCGCCACCTATAACTAGGAAATATTTTCTTTTAAAACTAGGGTTCATACACAAAGAGTTCCCCAGCGGAGTCACCAAATCTGTTGGATTTATCCCAAACTGGATGCTTGCTCCCAGTTATCCCTACAAGGTAGCCATCAATGATTAATAGGATTTTTGGGCTAGGGGCCAACAGTACAGGAGATAGACTCTATAGATATCTCCTCTTCTTCTTTAGGATCTGCAAAACCTAGGGGGTATTCCCTATTCAACATCCATAAGATATGCCTGTGAACTAGGGGGATGTTGACACAAAGAAGATAAATCCTCCTTTATGTAGACCAAAACTGTGAGATAAGTGCAAAGGGGCTAGCTTTGGGCCTAAGTTCAGTTGTGAGACAGAGGATTATGATCCTAAAACTACTTCTAAGGTCCTAGTGGTTTGGATTTGAAGTTTTAAGTTTGATTTAGTATTTGGATGCAAGACTGGGACCTTGGGTTATGACCTCAACACAAAACCAAACTGGTGCTTATCCAGGGCTTGGAGTCAATAGACATATATATGTGAATGTTTATCATAGGTTTGAAACAATACTCAGATTTCAAGGGGGTTTTGTAGTTTCTGCCTTACAGAGACTTCCCAAGATCAAGTATTTAGTTATCTCTACTTACAACATCCTCACTGCAATGTATTCTTCCCAACACTTAATCCAAAACATTCAATATACTCCTTGAGTAAAAGTAAAGAATCAAGCATTCAGTATGGCAAGCCTATACTCTAGAATCTTAAACACCCCTTAGCTGTTTAAATTCATAAGAAGAACACATTCAATTTGGAGACAGATAACAGAACACATGCAATGAAGCATTACTCATCTATATCAACATGAAACTGATACATGCTATGCATAAAACATTTAGTCATACAACTCATAAACTCACAAGATACCAGAACAGAGCTACCAGCTAGATTGTATCTTCTCACAGCACCCAGATTTGTCCAGACTTTTTCAACCACCACAAATGAGTGACAAGTTCTTCTTATATAGTAGGAACTTGTACTCAACCATTAATTACATGGCAATCTCCAAGATTTCACCAGATACCATGCATCGCCAGGATGACACCGAAAACATTTAATGCAACCATGCAGAGAAGAGGGAAGGATAGGAAGGTTCAGGAGGAGAGCCGCTGACTGAAGGTTTTCACCTTGAAAAATGGTAATTGACCTGTCCTCCCGACCCGTGCTTCTATAAACTTTTCCATTAATGCTTACCTTCTTGCTTTGGGATGCAACAGCAGTTCGCGTGCCTTTGAAGTTTCCTCCTGCCAAGATCACAGTTGTAGATAAGAAGAAATCCTTCCCTTTGAAAATTTGAATCAGGACCGTCGATCTCCCTCTTTCCCACCGAGATTTGCGGCTACAATCATGCTGAAAAGTCAGCCACCAACCAGAACATGCCATGTAGGCACTATGTGCTCCCATCGCTGACTTTTCAAATTATGTGAGAACTAATTATCCCACATTCACCTTGCAATGACCTCTCAAACACTTTATAAACTAGGTCGTGAGCATATATGATAGTCGATGATTTTGCTCTCGATGACGCCAGTTTAGACCTCATCATCATGACCCACACCAACGGTGAACCTCCTGCTAATGATCCTCTCATATTGGTGAATCTCCCGCCTGCTCAACATGCAAAATATCACCCTGATATTTTGCATCACCCTAATGCAAAATATCACCCTTATCAAAAATATCACTCTGATAAGAAATATCACCAGACTGCATCACCTGATATTCAATATCATCCTGATGACCACCCTCATCGGTGTAACCTGATGCATCAGAGAAAGATCCTCCTACTCATATGTATACCAAATACTTCACTGATGAACCTCATGATCATATTCATGTCATCATCATATTCATATCCTCATCAACGATCGGGGGGATCCTTAGCAAAGCTGTAGATAGTACCTGTCATGCCAAAGACCACATGATGCACCCCACCAATCCTGATGACCTCACCACCATATTGACATCGGGATGATATTCAGCAGCAAGGGTGATATTCGTAAGATCACCTGATATTTGAAATATCACCCCCCTTTAAAATATGATGTTGTTGGAGAGGTAGATATCGACCCTCATGTAAAATTGATGTCCGCAACATCGGGGTGATCTTGACTAAGATGACTAATGTTCGAAACATCATCCCCTGGGTAGAAGATCAGGTCATATATGAAATATGACCCCCCACAAGAAATATGAGGCCTGATAGAAACTTTGCCTTAACAAGACTTCATGCTTGAAACCCTGATTCCATGTGGGCACCACCATAGCTGAGATTTTGTTCCATGTCTGATCATTCTATTTTGGTTTCTTGTTCAACTTGATGGATGTCTTCATGTATAGCAATCTCTCCACTTTCTAAAACAAAACTATCCTCATTTTGTTCTCGATGGGCCAACACACTATCACAATGGTTCGCTTCTTTCTGTTATCCCAAACTTGTTATTGTTGTTGGTATGAGCATGCTTTCTTCATCTTACTCAACAAAACTAGGTAGCTGATCAAACAAAGAAACCAATTCTTCCTCCTCATGTGGTGCCTTCTCCAATGAAACTTGGGCATTCTATTTTTGCAACTGAAGACTTTCAACTTGTGACCTCTGTACTCTACTTTTATTCATCTTATAAATAGCATTAGAAAACTTTTCAAATGAATCAAAATGCAAAAAATTCAGTGTCAAACTTGAACCAACCTTCTCTACACATGCATGAGGAAGAATGGGTTTTTGAGTGGGTTGTTCTTCACAGATGGTGAACTAATTTTGTACCTGTAATGGCTCTTACAAAAGGCTTGAATCTCTAAAACATGGGATTTTTAATCCTAAAACCTCCTCTTACAGCAAGTCGGGTTTTTCCTCATGAGAAGATAGAATGGAAGTATTCATTGCCTCCCTAATCTCACACTTTGCTTCCTCTTAGCTCTTTGATCTTTCACTTGCTTGCCACATAGCAGGTCCATCTGGGAGGAGGGAAATGGTGCTAGGACAAGTAGGTTTGGCTATATCATATGGAGGCTTGTAGATAGTAGATGACTCTCCTTTTGTCTTCACTAATTCCTCCTTTTTCCCATCACACCATATTAGAACCTTGATTGTTTTAGATTCTGCTACTTTTTCTTCTTCTTCATATTGGATTAGTATGTAAGGAGTGGCCTTAAAAAGGTTTAGCATTTTATAATCAAGATGCTTAGTCTAAAATAAAATTTTAAAAAAGCTTGCCATTACTATTTAAAACCTCGATGACTCGGTTCGAGCTTTTGAGATGACTGAAAATGAGGGCTAATGGACTGGTTTTAGATGCAAACAGGCTCCTAAGCAAAATCATAACTTCTAAAACTTGGGATTTGGGATTTGGGTCTTTGGACTTCAGCCAAAAGTTCTCTCATTTGTTCCTTCTCAACAACAATCTACGTATTTAGACACTCTTCTTCATACTTTCTTTCTTCTTTATACTTTCTTTTTTCTTCCATTTCTTGTTGATAACAAAAGGCTTCATAAGACTACTCCTATTTTTGGAGATAGGCTTGATAAGCCAGTTCCTCCTGCTGCATGTTATACTCTTATTCTCTTCCAATGTCATCCAACCTTTTTTTAAATCTAAAGCCATATCCTAAATGCTCATGCTATCATCATATTGAGACTGATCAACAGAAAAAGCATGCTGATTGGGAATAAAACAGTCTTTCTGGGACTGGTTATGAGCATAGGTAGGCTGCCATGAAGGTTGAGTAGGGGTAGGTGGGAGGTATTCATACTGTGCATGCTGGTTTCTTTGGAAATCATAGGTATTAGGTGTAAAACTAGCATCATAATTAGCTTGATAAGGCTGGAAGGAGGGTACTCTAACAACTTCTTCATGAAATGGAGCATGATGAACTTTTTTCCATGAAATAGATACATTTTCAAAGATTCATATAAGTTGGAAACTCATTGAAATACCCAAAAATTAGAATAATCATGACTATTTTTTATCAAAACTTAAGAACATACCAGCACTTTGTTCACCTTGAAACCAGTAGATTTGAGCTTGGAGTCACCAGATGTGTGAAGATTTTTCCTCCAAAGGCAAATCTTATTGATATACACACCTAATATCAGCAATATTTTGATGTAAAGATTATCACACTTGATTAGTATCTGTACTAGATCTGCTATCTGCACTAGATCTACTATCTACACTACATCTGCTATCTACACTACATTTGCTTGAAAATTAGAGAATTGAATTTCCAGGTATGAAGTTTTCACCTCAAAAGGCTAAAACTCTACCATGCATACCAAAATAGGAAAGAAAACTTGTATTCAAGTGGCCTGAAACTTAGTTCAGAGTCCCACTGGGCATGCCAAAAATTGTTGTCATGAAGGATTGCATCTTGAATGCTAAGCTTTAAAACTTGGCAATCTTATGCAACATGGGAACATTCTCAAACTGTGGGTTGTCTATGGCGAGAATGAACCTCTGGAAGAGCCAGATCCCTTTAAAAGCCCCTTAGATTTGATTTATTTCGTGGAAAAGAGATAGAGAAAAGATTAAATAAACTAAACTTGAAACTTATTCTAAGGGGTGATGCACCAATGATTGAATATCCTAACTTACAATCTAATTCACAGCTATCCTCAATACATCTATTCATACAACTCAAACTGAACAATCTTTACCACATAAATGCTTCACAAAAAGGCATGAAATGACTTGCACAATCTGTAACCTATAGTAAATTTACACCTTGTGTACTTGCATTCAATAAATGAGACAGAAAACTTAAAGGTTTTGCTATAAAACACAATAAATCTTTATCAAATCACTCAAAAGAGACAAGACACCTAAATTTGAATAGAAGAACACCTGATTTTATTGATGATAGAAGGAAAACTTTGCAAAATAACAATGAAATTGCTGAAAATAAACTACTGCTACTGTATAAAACCTGTAAAAAGCTGAGTTACAAGACTTAATCTCTCTCTCTTTGCAATGTACAAAGGCAAGGGAAAAAGCAAGAACTGAAAAAAAAAGCACAAGTTTTTTTCCCTATAATACAAAATTTGTCCCCAAAAAGGCAAAGTGAAGTCAACTCTAGTCCAATTGGACTACAAATGATGCATGAATAGTCTGAAAAAGTAACTCCTAGTTGTTGGGCGAGCAAAAGAGAAAAGCCTAAAAAATAGGGCCTAAAACTGCTCCAAGATGAGTAAAAATAGCTTAGAACTCTTCCTCCCAAGATGTTTGACCCAAAAACCTACCAAAAATAGGCGTGTTTGACTCCATGCCAGAAATAAAAAAAAGATACTTCCTTTGCAATGAGTTTGCAAGCTCAATTCAACTCCTCTTTCTTTTTTTGCATGATTTGAGTGTGCAAAAATATTATTTTTGACAACTACTAACGGTAAATCATGTGCATGCTTTACCTTAATAAGTGTTTTACAATTTATCTTCTTGGTTTTTGTGAAACAAATATTAGGGTAATTTATAAAACATTTCCCCTTAATATTTGTTTAAATATAATAATTGACTTCAACTTATGCAAAAAAGAAAAAGGGGTTTTACGTGTTTTCTCCATCCTTTACAAAACTCACCAAGGTCTATAACAATGTAGTCCTCACCCTTGGCTTATAAAAATCCCTCAACCATGCCTAAGTTGACCTAATTCAAAGAAAAACATAAAAGGCCCTCATACTCAAGCCTTTGTCATGATTCTTCTTTTGCTTGACTTATGGTTTTAAGAAAAAAACAATAGAAAGTCACAAAAAGATATTTATGTCCCCAAACCTCTCTCATGGGTTCCTTAGGCATCCACACACTTACAAGTCTTGACCACGAGGGTAATTTTTTTCTTGCAATGATTTTATTCTCAAAAGTCTTAAAAAGACTTTAGAAAGACTTGGGTACTAGCAAAATATCTAGGGCATTTAAAAGAAAAATTCAAACCCTAAGAACTTGTTTCACATCTCATTCTTTATTTTGGTCTGCTGCTCTGCACACTTGAAGGTGCCACCATGGGTCTCTATTGCATTTCCTCTTATAGGTATGTGGTTGTTTTTACATCTTAATTTGACTGCTCTAGTTGTAAGTAATTCAAGTATCATTGGAATCTTGGACTTCTAACTGTTGCAAATTCATTTGTAATGGTAATACCGTTTAGATGCAACAAATCTATCTGCCACTACACCATTTTCTAAAATGCTTGGTTCCAAGCTTATCCAAGGCTCAACATCATCATCTTTGTTGCATTCTCACCCATCATCAAGTGTGATTGTTTACAGCTCCTGTGACTCTAAAACTTCTTGCGGATACTACCGAAAACCTAGCCACTGTATGTAACATTATTGACATGTTTATTCATATCGAGATCAACCCTCCTAGACATAAGACCAAATCTTGAAAGTTGTGTAGGATCATTGAGCTTCAGTATCTTCTTAGAACTATTACTCTTTTCTTCTGGAAATGATAACCTAGATACTTTAGGGCAATAAATCATGTATTCATCCCTCACTTCATCTGTTGCTCCATTTTCTACACTAGTGAGCTACTTCTATCATGTTGGACTATGCTTTCCTTCCTTTATTTTATTGTGTAAATTCTGACAATGGTGCTCTTTGTTTGAGAATATCATGAGAAGGAAACAGTAACTTTCTTTGATGCATGTTATGATGGTCTTATTGACTGGTTCTTTTTGGTTACAAAACCTTGCAAGGGTATCTCTTGGAGACTGTGAAGAATCCCCCTTTTGTTGTTCCTATTGATTTCTCCTTTTCATGTCCACCTTTTGTCATTATTACTTTCTAGGGTTTGGCATATTCTTGTACCTATCATAGGCTGATAGAATACTTGCTTCTCTCTTCTCTATACAATCCCTATGATTGTTGCCTAGGGTTTCACATCAAGCTCCTGGGGTCTTTAAAACTATGACATGTCTCCTATGTTTATGACTATATTGAGGATTGTTCTTAGCATTGCAGGTTGTCTCATGTTTCTCTATGAAGGCTTCTCATTATATTTTCTTATCACACACATGACAAACATGTTTGTTGTTACACTTAGTTGAAATATGGCTTGGTTGTTTGTAGTTGTTTGGATAGTTCAAGCTTAAAACCTAATCACCACTTCATTTTGACTGTCTGAGCTGATTTTTACTTGAATATTATTCATTTCAATGGTTTATCTCATACTAGGATAGTCATGATCATGACTACTTTTTTCCCACCTCATTCACAACAAAAAGTGGTAAATATTTGTCTTATTTTTATAGTCCAAATTAGCTCTTGAATGCACTCTTTGAAGATTGCTCTTATGTTAGTTTGCAAACTATGTCTTTCTCATTGTCGACAGTCACCTTTGGCTATGTTCTTGACTCATAGCTTTCACCAGAGTTATCTCTATCAATTTGTGATGGGGTTGACTACTTTTAATACTACTCTGACTATCACTTGAACAACTACAACCACTTTCATCACTATTGACAGAAAGCTTTGTCTTTTGAGCATGATTTGGTTTCTATTTAAATGTATGTGTAATGTGTACATATAAGTTTTTATGAGTAGATATATTCCTTGGATCTCCATCCAAAAAAAGACAATCTAGACCCCCTTTTGCTGCAACCAAAGTTTGGCCCCATGATTCCATGTTCTAAAGAATTTGTCCGTTCTCTATACTTGTTTCCTTATTGCTTCTAGCTGAGCAAATAGTCTCATTATTGAATGTGCTTCTAGATTTCTTCTCAGTGGTGGGAACCAATCCAACTTTCTTTGATTTGATAGAATTGGAGATTGCATATATAATAAAGGCTTGGGATAATGTTTCATAATCACCAGCATTTAAATCTATAGCCTTAGTCCTTTCTCTCTTAATCTCAGCTTTTTCTAATTATGTCTGAAGTTTTAAAATTCAAGCCTGACACAGAGGCTTGAGTGTCATTATAACTCTTTGTATTTAAATCCATACTTTTAGTCTTACTCCTCTTAGCTGATCTCTATGCTCTGCCCTTGGTATGATGATTGTTTCCTTTTTCTTTTAGCCCTATATGTATTATATATATATTATGCAAGCTGCTCATTTTGACACAGATCATCTTGATAATATGTCCCCTTCATACCTCTTTGCATATTGCTGACCTTTTGATATGATTGTTCACTGTGATGATATGTTACTCCTATGTCTACCTCCTTTGGATAGATATGTCTCTATGTTGTTTTTGTGCTAGTTTATGATGACTTTGAATAACAGTCATGCACAATTTAACCTTTGAAGGTAATTTATGCCTAAAGACTGTTATCACTCTATCTTCATTGTTTCTTCATTGATTGTCCTCAAGACCTAATGCTAAACCCTTGTACTGGCAGCATGACTCCACAAATAGCTTTGATAGCTATGCACATACATCATTCCCAATGCTCTTGGAATACTACAATGGATTGTAGGTAGTTATTTGGATTCTTCTTAAGGCATGTAAGAACTGCCCTTTCTCTTCCAAAAAGCAAGGCATCTGTTGTTCACAACTTTAAAAGCTTGTCTTCTTCCCACTACTCTCTTAATGAGACTTCTTTCTAACAGTACCTCAAAGGTTTATGAGATTTTTATCTATTAACATAGTCAACCCCATACCTAATTTTGACCATTAACTAATTTATCTTCTTGCACATGAACCTCACTCTACCATGGTCTCTACTCATGACTAAAATACCTCACTTCTGTTGTATCCATGAAAACAAACTCACTATGCATATGATCAAGAGCCCATTATCTGTATGTTTCTTCAAAGGGGTCACTATTTATTCTATAAGCAAGGTCACTGTGCATTCTTTTTCAATATGAGATCACTAATTTTCTAAGAATCCTACTGTATCATGACTTGGGAGATCTTGTGCTATGTTTATGACATAGATATCCACAATGCATTTAGAGCTCATTATTCATTCAACACATGAAAAACCTCACTATCCTTTCCTAACTCCATTTGATGCAACCTTAGTAGATTCAAGGTCTAAAGTGGGTTTCTCAGATAAGATCAAAACCCTCACCTTTATTGGAGTTTGACTACATTCTCTTATTCTTGCTTCTCCTTCATGATGGTGTATGTACTCCTAGAAACTGTCCATGAATTGCTTTTGTATGATGGATTGCTCCCCTTTCATGAGACAATTCCTTTCTCCTGGTGATTGTTGCTATGACTATGCCTTGTATTATGACTATTCTACTAATAGTACTATCACTTCATTATTACATTGTTGCTTCCTTCTACTCCTACAAAATCCATGATAAGAAATGATTGTTCCAAGCTGATAGGTGATTGCTTAAGGTCTCCCAATGACTAATTTGCTGAGAAATCTCAACTAATCCTCTTGTAGGCTGCTGCTTCCTTGATTGCATGATACTGCTAACATCATTATTTCCTTTTGGGCTCTTTCTCATTACTCATGACTATCTTCATTAATGTTGCTCTATATGACTGTTGAAAGTCACCCCTTTTCTCTCTATCTTTGCATTGTACATTGTGCCTCATGATAGTCCTTCCACCTTGTAATTATGAATGTTGTCCTCAAATGGCATTAATGCTTGGTCCTCAAGCACATGTACCTACACAGTCAACAAACTAGTTAGGAAAAATATGAAGGCTGATTAGCCTTCTCTTGATGATTGATTGATCTTCCTCTTTTGCATCTTTTCATGGTTGTATAGCTTTATTCTAGAATCATTGATCTCTCTTATCTTTCTCAATCAGATGTTTATTTAAGACAACAAGTACATTTTGATGTTATTGCATATAGAAGTAGAGAAGAAAACCCTAAGCTCTAACATTCACTCTTCATTTTCTCTTGCAGGTTCACTTGGAGCTATCAAGGGGGCAACTGAAGATGATGCAGATCGTCATTCAAGCAATGATAGGTCCCTTCTCTCTTTGTATATGCTTCTTTTACTTCAAATGTACTTGTTATTGTGCATTGCATCATATACAATTACTCCCACGAGTTGTGTGGGATCATATAAACCCTTTTCTTTATGAATATAAATAGTTATTTCATGCAATGACTTGCTTTATGGAAATCAATTGCATAAAGACAATCTGAACATTATTGCATGGTATATGTGTTTATAATCATAAGTAAACATAGCAAGATTTTATGTACCTTTTTGAAATGTATCAAACTACAATGAATGAACAATGACAACAACTGTAACACAATATGTAATACATAGATTAGCTTTAACTTCTCTTGTTAGTCCTAGGATATCTCCTACCCTTCTGGAGTATCCTATCATCTTATCTGGCTCATGTAGCAGCTCTAATTGAACTGCTACATGATCTTGGTAACATGATCACTGAAATGGTCATCCATCAGGATAATAGGTCTTCTAGGCTGGCTTGTCAAATAGAACCTTCTTCTCCCTTCCTCTTGAACCTCTCTACTTCTTCAAAGTAGCAAAGGTAACAATTGTTATAGCCTAACCTAATTGGACTGCAAAGCACAATTTGGTAACATTTTTGGTGACCTCTACTCCAGTTTCACCTGCTAAAACTCCCATGGCTAGTTACCTAGTACATCCATTAGGCAATAGAGTCTTCCCTTAGCCTTTGCAACTTAGAAAATTTATTGAAACTCAACTGCTAGAAAAACAATAGTAGAAAACAAAGCTGAAAACAAAACCAAATTGGCTCCAAACACATGAGCAGCAAACTGTGCATCAACACTTCTTGGAAAACAACAATTGAAATAAACCTATCTACCTATAGCTAACAAATAAAATTGGCTAGCTAAACAAAGCCATTAACTGGTTCCATACAATAGCTGACCTTTCTTTGCAACTTGCAGTATATTACATGCTTCTGAGCAACCAAGAAGAGGTGAAAAAGTGGCAAATGTCCAACCCGCTATTGCAAAGATTCTTGAATAGAGAAAACAAATCCACTTACACACTTATGTTAACCATTTATGTTATTGTTCTGAAGTGGATATGACAGCTGAATGTACCTTCTTTCAATAGAATCCTCATGCTTGGGTGCAAGAATGACCTGTGATGCATTGTTGGCTTCCATCCTAGTTAGATGTCTGATAGAACACCCTCTTGAAATATTTGAGTTGATTGCTTCTGGTTCTTCCTTTGGTGTGATGGTGTACTTTATCTTACTCTCACATTGTTCTTGTGGGATAAGAAGTGGGTTTGGACATTTATTCAATCTTTTTCTTCTTATTGTAAAGAATCCAAGAAGGCTTATATAATGTTGTCATGGTTGCCTTCTTCAAACCTTTCCTCCTTTTGTTCATGGTTGTCATGCCTCATAGCTAAGTTTGGACAAGTGAGAAGACAAATTGACTTATTAGAAATAATAGCATTTCTTTTGCCTTGCATGATAACCTGTCATGTCAATTCCTCATCCATGGTCAATGGATCATCTTATTCTATTATGGCAGCCAATAACTCATCAAAGCTATCAGATCTTTGAAGGTTCTTAGGATTAGCTGATTCAAGCTCCAAATCTCCATTATTATCCAAAGAAATACCCTCCAAATCAGACTTCTTTTCTTCAATTAAGGAAGGCATATGTTCAAACAATGAGTTAGCCTCTTCCAACAAATCTTCATTTGTCATACCAGCCTCAAGTTTTTCTATACAGTAGAAAGAAAATTCCTCCAATGAGCTGAGATCTTGTTCCATGTCTAATCATTCTATTTTAGTTTCTTGTTCAACTTGATGGATGTCTTCATGTATGGAAATCTCTCCATCTTCTAAAACAAGACTATCCTCATTTTGTTCTCGATAGGCCAACACACTATCACAATTGTTCGCATCTTCCTGTTGTCCCAAACTTGCTGTTGTTGTTGGTATGAGCATGCTTTCTTCATCTTGCTCAACAAAACCAAGTAGTTGATCAAACAAATAAACCAATTCTTCCTCCTCATGCGGTGCCTTGTCCAACGAAACTTGGGCATTCTATCTTTGCAACTGAAGACTTTCACCTTGTGACCTCTATACTCTGCTTTTATTCATCTTATAAACAGGATTAGAAAAATTTTCAAATGAATCAAAAATCAAATGATTCATCGTCAAACATGGACCAACCTCCTCTGCACATGCATGAGGAAGAATGGGTTTTTGAGTGGGCTGTTCTTGACAGATGGTAGATTGATTTTGTAGCTATAATGGCTCTTGCAAAAGCCTTGAATCTCTAAAACTTGGGATTTTGAACCCTAAAACCTCTTCTTGTAGCAAGTCTAATTTTTCCTCATGAGAAGACAGAATGGCAGCATTCATTGCCTCCCTAATCTCACACTTTGCTTCCTTTTGGCTCTTTGATCTTTCACTTGCTTGCCACACAATAGGTCCATCTGGGAAGAGGGAAATGGTGCTACGACAAGTAGGTTAAGCTATATCATATGGAGGCTTGTAGACAGTAGATGAATCTCCTTTTGTCTTCACTAACTCCTTTTTCCCATCACACCAACTTGGAACCTTGATTGGTTTAGATTCTAATACTTTTTCTTCTTCTCAAGTTTGGATTGGTAAGCAAGTAGTGGCCTTAAAAAGGTTTGGCATTTTATAATCAGGATGCTTAGTCCAAGAATAAATTTTTTAAAAAGATTGCCATTGTTGTTCAAAATGTTAATGACTCGGTTTGAGCTTTTGAGATGATTGAAACTAAGGGCTAATGGACTAATTTTGGATGCAAACAGGCTCCTGAGCAAAATTAGAACTTCTAAAACTTGGGATTTGGGCTTTGGATCTTTGGACTTCAGCTAAAAGTTGTCTCATTTGTTCCTCCTTAATAGAAATCTACCTATTTAGACATTCTTCTTCATACTTTCTTTCTTCTTCATACTTTTTTTTTCTTCCATTTCTTTTTGATAACAAAAGGCCTCATAAGACTGTTGCTCCTGCTATTGGAGATAGGATTGATAAGCCAGTTCCTCCTACTGCATATTATACTCTTGTTCTCTTCCAATGACATCCAACCTTTTTTGTAAATCTAAATCCATATCCCGAATGCTCATGCTATCATCATACTGAGACTGATCAGCATAAAAAGCATGTTGATTGGGAACAAAATAGTCTTTCCAAGACTGGTTATGAGCATAGGTAGGCTTCCATGAAGGTTGAGCAGGGGTGGGTGGGAGGTATTCATACTGTGCATGTTGGTTTCTTTGGAAATCATAGGAATTAGGTGTAAAACTAGCATCATGATTAGATTGATAAGGTAGGAAGGAGGGTACTCTAACAACATCTTCATGAAATGGAGCATGATGAAACTTTTCTCTATGAAATAGATACATTTTCCAACATTCATATAAGCTGGAAACTCATTGAAATACCCAAAGATAAGAATAATCAAGACTAATTTTTATCAAAATATAAGAACATACTAGCACTTTATCCACCTTGAAACCAGTAGATTTGAGCTTGGAGTCGCAAGACGTGTGAAGATTTTTCCTCCAAAGGTAGATCTTACTGATATACACACCTAATATCAGCAATATTTTGATGTAAAGATTATCACACTAGATTAGTATCTGCACTAGATTTGCTTGAAAATTAGGGAATTGAGCTGCCAGGTATGTTGTTTTCACCTCAAAAGGCTGAAACTCTGTTGTGCATACCAAAACAACAAAGAAAACTTTTATTCAAGTGGCTTGAAACTTAGTTCAGAGTCCCATCGGGCATGCCAAAAACTATTCTCACAAAGGATTGCGCCTTGGATGCTAACTTTCAAACTTGGCAATCTCATGCAACATGGGAATATTCTCAGACTGTGGGTTGTCTATGGCGAGAATGAACGTCTAGAAGAGCTAGCTCCCTTTAAAAGCCCCTTACATTTGATGTATTTCATGGAAAAGTGATAGAGAAGAGATTAAATAAAATAAACTTGAAACTTATTCTAAGGAATGATGCACCAATGATTGAATATCCTAACTTGCAATCTGATTCATAGCTATCCTCAATACATCTATTCATACAACTCAAACTGAACAATCTTTACCACATAAATGTTTCACAAAAAGGCATGAAATCACTTGCATAATCTCTAACTTGTAAATTTGCACCTCGTGTACTTGCATTCAATAAATGAGATAGAAAACTTAAAGGTTTTGGTATAAAACACAATAAATCTTTATCAAATCACTCAAAAGAGATAAGACACCTGAATCTGAATAGAAGAACACCTGATTTTATTGATGATAGAAGGAAAAATTTGCAAAATAACAATGAAACTGCTAAAAATAAACTGCTGCTACTGTATAAAACCTGTAAAAAGCTGAGTTACAAGACTCAATCTCTCTCTTTGTAATGTGCAATGGCACAGGAAAAAGTAAGAACTGAGAAAAAAGCACAAGCTTTTTTCCCTATAATACAAAATATGTCCCCAACAAGGCAAAGCGAAGTCAACTCCAGTCCAACTGGACTCCAAATAATGCATGAATAGTCTGAAAAAACAACTCCTAGTTGTTGGGTGAGCAAAAGAGAAAAGCTTGAAAAATAGAGCCTAAAACTGCTCCAAAATGAGTAAAAATAGCTCAGAACTCTTCCTCCCAAGATGTTTGACCCAAAAACCTACCAAAAATAGGCCTGTTTGACTCCATGTCAAAAATATAAAAAGATACTCCCTCTGCATGAGTCTGCAAGCTCAGTTCAACTCCTCTTTCTTTGTTTACATGATTTGAGTGTACAAAAAACTTATTTTTGACAACTATTAACTGTAAATCATGTGCATGCTTTACCTTAATAAATGTTTTACAATTTATCTTCTTGGTTTTTCTAAAACAAATATTAGGGTAATTTATAAAACATTTCCCCTTAATCTTTGTTTAAAATACAATATTTGACTTCAAGTTATGCAAAAAAGAAAAAGGGGTTTTACAAGTTTTCTCCATCCTTTACAAAACTCACCAAGGTCTATAACAATGTAGTCCTCACCCTTGGCTTATGAAAAGCCCTCAAACCTGCCTATGTTGACCTAAGTCAAAGATAAACATAAAAGACCCTCATACTCAAGCCTTTGTCATGATTCTTCTTTTGCTTGACTTATGGTTATAAGAAAAAAAACAATACAAAGTCACAAAAAGACCTTTATGTCTCCAAACCTCTCTCACGGGTTCCTTAGGTATCCACACACTTACAAGTCTTGACCACGAGGGTATTTTTTTTTCTTGCAATGAATTTATTCTCAAAAGTCTTAAAAAGACTTCAGAAAGCCTCGAGTACTAGCAAAAGATCTAGGGTATTTTTAAAAAAAAATTCTTTCAAACCCTAAGAACTCATTTCACATCTCATTCTTTATTTTGGTTTGTTGCTCTACACACTTGAAGGCACAACCATGGGTCTCTATTGCAGCTCCTCTTACAGGTATGCGGTTATTTTTACATCTTCATTTGACTGCTCCAGTTGTAAGTAATTCAAGTATCATTGGAATCTTGGTCTTCTAACTGTTGCAGATTCAATTGTAATGGTAATACCTTTTAGATGCAACGAATCTGTTTTCTACTGCACACCATTATCTAAAATGCTTGGTTCCAAGCTTGTCCAAGGCTCAACATCATCATCTTTGTTGCATTCTCGTCCATCATCAAGTGTGATTGTCTACAGCTCATATGACTCTAAAAATTCTTATGGCATACTACCGAGAACCTAGCCACTGTATGTAACATTATTGACACGTTTATTGATATCTGGATCAACCCTCCTAGACATAATACCAAATCTTGAAAGTTGTGTAGGATCCTTGAGCTTCGGTTTCTTCTTAGAACTATTACTGTTTTCTTCTGGAAATGATAATCTAGATACTTTAGGGCAATAAATCATGTATTCATCCCTCACTTCATCTGCTACTCCATTTTCTACACTGGTGAGCTACTTCTATCATGTTGGATTGTGCTTTCCTTCCTTTATTTTAATGTGTAAATTGTGACAATGGTGCTCTTTGTTTGAGAATATCATGAGAAGGAAATAGTAACTTTCTTTGATGGATGTTATGATGCTCTTATTGATTGGTTCTTTTGGTTACAAACCCTTGCTAGCGTATCTCTTGGAAACTGTGAAGACTCTGCCTTTTGTTGTTCCTAATGCTTTCTCCTTTTCACATCAATATTTTGTCATTATTACTTGCTAGGTTTTGGTAGATTCTTGTCCCTGTCATAGGCTGATAGAATACTTGCTTCTCTCTTCTCTATACAGTCCCTATGATTATTGCCTAGGGTTTCACATCAAGCTCCTGGAGTCTTTAAAACTATGACAAATCTCTTGTGTTTATGACTGTATTGAGGACTATTCTTATCATTCTAGACTATCTCATGTTTCTCTGTGAAGGCTTCTCATTATATTTTTTTATCACACACATTACAAATAGGTTTGTTGTTACACTGAGTTGAAAAATGGCTTGGTTGTTTGTACCTCTTTGAAGTGTTCATGCTTAAAACCTAATCACCACTTCCTTTTGACCGTCTGAGCTAATTTTTACTTGAATATTATTCATTTAAATGGTTTATCTCATGCTGGGATAGTCATTATCATGACTACTTTTTTCACACCTCATTCACAACAAAAAGTGGTAAATATTTGTCCTATTTTTACTGTCAAAATTAGCTCTCGAATGCTCTCTTTGAAGATTGCACTTATGCTAGTCTGCAAACTGTGTCTTTCTCATTGTGGACAGTCACCTTTGGCTATGTTCTTCTACACATATCTTTCACCAGAGTTATCTCTATCAATTTATGATGGGGCTGACTACTTTTAATACTACTCTCACTATCACTTAAACAGCTGGAACCACTTTCATCACTATTGACAAAAAGCTTTGTCTTTTAAGCATGATTTGGTTTCTATTTAAATGCATGTGTCATGTGTACATGTAAGTTTTTATGACCAGCTACATTCCTTGGCTCTCCATCCAAAAAAAAGACACTCTAGACCCCCTTTTGCTGCAACCAAAGTTTGGCCCAATGATTCCATGTTCTAAAGCATTTGTCTATTCTCTATACTTGTTTCTTTTTTGCTTCTAGCTGAGCATATAGTCTCATTATTGAATGTGCTTTTAGATTTCTACTCAGTGGTGGGAACCAATCAAACTTTCTTTGGTTTGATAGAATTGGATATTGCATCTATAATAGAGGCTTGGGATAATGTTTCATAATCACCTGCATTTAAATCTAGAGCCTTAGCCCTTTCTCTCTTAATCTCAGCTTTTTCTAATTATGTCTAAAGTTTTAAAATTCAAGCCTGATACATAGGCTTAACTGTCATTATAATTCTCTGCATTTAAATCCATGCTTTTAGTCTTACTCCTCTTAGCTAATCTCTATGCTATGCCCTTGGTATGATGACTGTTTCCTTTTTCTTTCAGCACTATATGCATTATATATATTATGCAAGCTGCTCATTTTGACACAGATCATCTTGATAATATGTCCCCTTCATACCTCTTTGCACATTGTTGATCTTTTGATATGACTATTCACTGTGTTGATATGTTGCTCCTATGTTTGCCTCCTTTGGATAGATCTGTCTCTATGTTGTTTTTGTGCTAGTTTATGATGACTTTGAATAACAGTCATGCACAATTTAACCTTTGATGGTATTCTATGCCTAAATACTGTTATCTTTTTTTCTTCATTGTGCCTTCATTGATTGTCCTCAAGATCTAATGTTGAACCCTTGTATTGGCAGCATGATTCCACAAATAGCTTTGATAGCTATGCACATACATCATTCCCAATGCTCTTGGAATACTACAATGGATTGTAGGTAGTTGTTTGGATTCTTCTTAAGGCATGTAAGAACTACCATTTCACTAGAAAACAACAAGGCATCTATTGTTCACAACTTTAAAAGGTTGTCTTCTTCCCACTGTTCTCCTACTGAGACTTCTTTATAATAGTACCTCTAAGGTTCATGATATTTTTATCTCTTAACACAGTCAACCCGATTTCTGACTTTGACCATTATCTAATTTATCTTCTTGCACATGAACCTCACTCTACCATGGTCTCTACTCATGACTAAAATACCTCACTTTCACTGTATCCATGAATAGAAACTCACTATGTATATGATCAAGAGCCCATTATCTATATGTTTCTTCAAATGGGTCACTATTTATTCTATAAGCAAGGTCACTATGTATTCTTTTTCAATATGAGATCACTAATTTTCTAATAAACCTACTGTACCCTGACTTGAGAGATCTTGTGCTATGTTTATGGCATAGGGATCCACTATGCATTTAGAGCTCATTGTTCATTCAACACACAAAAAACCTCACTGTCCTTTCCTAACTCCATTTGATGCAACCTTACTAGGTTCAAGGGCTAAAGTGGATTTTTTAGATGAGATCAAAACCCTCACCTTTATTGGAGTTTGCCTATTCTCTTATTTGTGTTGCTCCTTCATGATGGTGTATGTACTCCATGAAACTATCCATGAATTGCTTCTATATGATGGACTTCTCCCCTTTCATGAGACAAAAACCTTCCTCCTGGTGACTATTGCATAAGACTGTGCCTTGTATTATGATTGTTCTACTAATAGTACTGTCACTTCATTATTACATTATTGCTCCCTTGTACTCCTATAAGAAATGATTGTTCCTGCATGCTAATAGGTGATTTCTCAAGGTGTCCCCATAACTGATTTGTTGAGAAATCTTGACTGGTCCTCTTGTAGGTTGCTGCTTCCTTGATTGCATGATACTCCTATCATTATTTCCTTTTGGGTTCTTTCTCATTACTCATGACTATCTTCATTAATGCTGCTCTCTATGACTGTTGATAGTCACCCCTTTTCCCTTTATCTTTGTATTGTACATTGTGCCTCATGACAGTCCTTGCACCTTGTAATTATGACTGTTATCCTCAAATGTCATTAATGACTAGTCCTCAAGCATCTGTCCCTCCACAATCAGTAAACTAGTTAGGAAAAATATGAAGGCTGATTAGCCTTCTCTTGATGATTGTTTTTTCTTCCTCTTTTACATCTTTTCATGGTTGTATAGCTGCATTCTGGAATAATTGATCTCTCTTATCTTTCTCAATCAGATGTTTATTTAAGACAAGTACATTTTGATGTTAGTGCATATAGAAGTAGAGAAGAAAATCTTGAGCTCTAACATTCACTCTTCATTTTCTCTTGCAGGTTCACTTGGAGCTACCAATGGGGCAACTAAAGATGATGCAAATATCAACTGGATTCATCATTCAGGCAATGACGGGTCTCTTCTCTTTTTTTATATGCTTCCTTTACTTCATATGTACTTGTTATTGTGCATTGCATCATATACAGTTACTCCCACGACTCGTGTGGGATCATATAAACACTTTTCTTTATGAATATAAAAAAATATTTCATGCAATGACTTTTGTATTACTTCTCCTTTTTGTAAATCAGTTGCATAAAGATAAACTAAACATTATTGCATGGTATATGTGTTTATAATCATAAGTAAAATTAGTAGGATTTTATGTACATTTCTGAAATATATCAAACTGCAATGAATAAACAATGACAACAATTGCAACACAATATGCAATACATAGATTAGCTTTAACTTCTCCTGTCATTCCTAGGATATCTCTTGCCCTACTGGAGTATCCTATCATTTTATTTGGCTCACATAGCAGCTCTAATTAAACTGCTACATGATCTTGGTAACATGATCACTGAAATGGTCCTCCATTGAGACAATAGGTCTTCTAGGCTAGCTTGTAAGCTGGAACTTTCTTCTCCCTTCCTCGTTAACCTCTCTGCTTCTTCAAAGAAACAAAGATAACTGTTGTTACAACCTAACCTAATTAGGTTGTAAAGCATAATTTGGTAATAGGTTTTGAGGGTGAACTTTTGTTGGAGGCTTCTAGGCAAAAATAAACCTCACCATTGAGTTCAAAAGGCCCAAAAACCTATGGATCCATATATAACTTGACTATATTTGGTGACAAATTTTTTTGGCCATTTTAGGACCATGGACGGTCTCTGATTTTGGACTTCTTATAGGCAATGAAGAGAATTTTTTAGCAGTACATAGTGAATTATGTTTGGGGATGTTGATATGTAATTTGTTCACTAACATTTCTATTTGAGTTATTTATTAGTTCCTTTGATTGTGGTACTTTGTGAGTTTATGGCAAATCAAATCTAGAGATGATTTGTTATTTGTGTGACTAGAAACTTATATGTTTATATCTGATTATCCTTGGTTGAAATGGTTACCAATGTATTGTTGATTTGCATTGTGAGATCTATGAGTTGTACAATATTGTAGATTGCCTATACTTACATGTTTCATATATAACTTGGATGTGGGTTGTCTATACCCATAGATATTTTAGTGTTTATGCCTAGTTCATCACATGGTTTATTGGTTTCACTATCATTATGAGGTAGAGAGAGATGCTGTTACTTGATATGGTTGTGTTATGGAACCTAGACTTGTTGACTAGATATGGTATAGATGTGTGGGACTCAATGGAAGTTTGATGTAGGTATATTGGGTGATGATCATGGTGTCATAGAGGTTCCTCGTACCCTTGGGAACTTTGGAACGACATGGTTGTTATGTGGATGCATTGTTGGTGGTGTTGGATTGATTCCTAGTTTGCAAATGGTGGTTTATCTTCTTGGTTTGGAGATCGTGGTTTTACTCTACCCTTAGAGAGTTGTTGATGTTGTAGTTGAATTATTTGATTGTGTTGGTTATGTATGCATAAATATGGAATGAACATAAAAGGACAATACATAAATGAAAGTACATATTCCATACCTACATCACCTCAAGAGCAAAGGACTAAGGAAATAAAATGAAAACAATAAAAAAATGTTACCACAATAGCCCTTGTTGCACCACGACAATGGTGGATGTGCTCCAATGATATTTGATAAAGATTTTGATATGTTGGTTGCTCACTTTGACAGCATGACTTTGCATAGTAAGGAGACTTCTTATGAAAATGGCTAGGTTGATATTTGATTTATAGATTTTTGGATGATAAGATGGAGGGATAGAATTAAGAGGTGTAATAGATGGTTGAGATTAACAGGTGGAAATGGATAGCTAAGAATAAGAGGTGAAAGATAAAATGGATGGTGGAGATTAAGAGGTGAAAGATAGAAGCTTCTATGGCATCCTTATGGGGGACCAAAAAAGGCGTCTTAAGATGCCACATTTTTTTAAAATCAGGAAATACTAATGTTGGATGAGAAATTGAAGATAGGTACACTCAAAATTTGAAGATAAAACCAAAAAAAGAGAGTTGTAGTGCTTTGAATCTAGTTTCTAAACTACTAACTTTTTTCAAAAATGGTTGAGATTAAGGGGTTCAAAAAGGGGGAACACACAAATTGGTCCTTTTTTTTCAAAAATATATGACATAGTGTCTGGTGTGCTCCCCTAAATTGTTAACTTTTTTTAGTATTTCAAAAATTGCTTCAGTGAGAAATTAGCTAACACCATGTAGTTTATTCTTATTTTTTCTAATATTTTTTTCATGAATAATTGATTTTTTACTAATTTTCAAAGTTGACAGATCCTGAAAAATAGAAAATTTGAGCATGCTCCCCCCTAAAATTTTTAAAAATTAATCGAAAATCTATTTTTTTTAATACATGTAGAATGGAGTCTAGTTTCTAAAAATGTAATTTATTTGAAATTTCAATGAACAATTTTTTTTTAAAAGTCAAAAATACCACACACTGGTTTTTGACAAAAAATAGATACACTAACAAAAGAAATTAAAGATGAAATCCTTAACATACTCAAAACGTGAAAAAAATTATATGGTTAGAAAGGTAAGAGAGCTTAATATCATGGTGGTATTTTTTCAACTTGTTATTGAAACATGTGCAAACCTGATGGGGAGCACACTCCAGATTATGTAATTTTTTGTTACAATCTAGAAAAATACATCTTTGGACATCCAAAACATAGTCCAAGCCTTTGGTTTGGAAGCCCAAGGCAAATCCAAGACAAAGGCTTGGAAATTACCAAAGCAAAGCATAACGTGAGCACGTTATAACATGCTCACATTATTATTAAATAAAATCATCTCTCTCTCTCTCTCTCTATTTTCCTTTTCCTTTCCAATTTCCCTTTAGATCCCACCAATTTTTCCCTATTTTACTATTTTACACCTCTCCTCTCATCATTCTTCCCATCCAATGGAATTTCATTTTATCTTATTTCCATTTCATCCTCCCAATTTATATCCTCATCCCTCTTTGCATGTCCTAGTTTTTATGTTTCCATTTTCTTTGCTGATAAGGGAGAGGGAGGGAGAGGGAGAGGGAGAGAGGATGGAGAGAGAGGGGAGAGAGAGAGAGATTCTGAGTTTTCTTGTTTCCATTTCCATCATTGATAAGGGAGAGGGAGAGATAGGCAGATAAAGGAATGTTAGGGGAGAGAGAGGCAAGAGATAGGGACATAGAGAGAGATAGCTAGGTAGAGACAGGAGACAAATAGGGAGAGATAGAGGAGATAGAGGGGAGAGGTAGGAAGATAGAGAGTGAGTGAGATGGCCATAGAGATAGGGAGAGAGATTGAGAGGTAGAGGGACGATAGAGATAGGAAGATATAAGGGATAGATTGGGAGATAGAGATTTACGGTTGCTCAGGTTTAGGGGTTAGGGGTTAGGGTTTAGGGGCATTATTTAGGGTTTATGGGTTTGGAGAGAGAGAAAGGTTAAGGGTTGCTCAGGTTTAGGGTTTAGAAGCCAAGGGAATTATATAGAGTTTATGAGTTTAGGGTTGCTCAAGTTTAGGGCTTAGGGTTTAGGGTTTAGGGGAATTATTTAGGGTTTAGGGTTTAGAGTTTAGGGGTTAGGGGTTTAGGGTTGCTTGGATTTAGAGTTTAGGGGTTAGGTTTAGGGGTTTAGGGTTTAAGGTTTAGAGAGAGATAGAGAGAAGGGACCGATAGAGATTGGGAGAGATAGAGGTATAGGGGAGAGATAAGGAGATAAAGATTGATGGACATGTCCAGAGACAGGGAGATAGATTGAGAGGTAGAGGTATGATAGAGATAGGGAGATAGGGGAGAGATAGGGAGATAGAGGTTTAGGGTTTAGGGGTTAGGGGTTAGGGGTTAGGGGTTAGGGGATAAGGCTTAGAGGTTTAGGGATTAGGGTTTAGAGAGAGAGGACTAATAGGGAGATATAGAGGAGATGAAGGGGAGACATAGGGAGTAGAGAGTGAGGGACATGGACAGAGACATAGGGAGAGAGATTTAGAGGTAGAGGGACAAAAGAGATCTAGGGAGATTATGGAGAGATAGGGAGATAGAGGTTTAGGGTTTAGGGTTTAGGGGTTAGGGTTTAGATGCATTATTTAGGGTTTATATGTTTAGAGAGAGAGAGAGGTTTAGGGTTTAGGTTTTAGGGGTTAGGGGTTAGGGTTCAGGGGCATTATTTAAGGTTTATGAGTTTAGGGTTGCTCAAGTTTATGGTTTAGGGGAATTATTTATGGTTTAGGGTTGCTCAAGTTTAGGGTTAAAGGTATAGGGGTTAGGGTTTGGGGGCATTATTTATGGTTTATGGGTTAGGGGTTAGGGATTAAGGTTGGAGGTATAGGGTTTAGGGTTTACAGAGAGAGAAAGGACCGATAGGGAGATATAGAGGAGATCGAGGGGAGAGATAGGGAGATAGAGGTTTAGGGTTGCTTGGGTTTAGGGGATAGGGTTTAGGGGCATTATTTATGGTTTAGATGTTTAGGGTTGCTTGAGTTTAGGGTTTAGGGGAATTATTTAGGGTTTAGGAGTTTAGGGTTGCTTAGGTTTAGGGTTGCATTTCAAAAGTAGCCTCTCTATCTTTATCTCTCTCCCTCCCCTCTTTACCTCATCTCATGTCTCTCTATCTCTCTCCCCTCTTTACCTCCTACCCTCTTCATCCCCTCTATACCTCCTACCTTGTCTCTCTCACTTTTGTACCTCCCTCCCTGCTTTCCATGCACTTAAAACACTTATAAGTTTCCATGCATGACAACACTTAAGACTTTTGATGCATGAAAGAACTTAAACTTTCCATGCTTGACAAAATGTGCTCATGTTATAATGCAAGCACATTTTTGTGAACCAAAAAAATGGACAAAAAGCATGTGGGATCCGTGTATCAGTCCAACATGCTCTATTATTCCCTACTTTTCATGCACAATTAGACAAAAAAACACTTTTTTAACTAGTTGACATTTTGACAATCATTTTTTGCTTAATCCACCACTTTTTTTGGTTTTTCAACGTAGAATAAATTGCATGTTTTTAGACAGAATTTGATTGTTTAAACTAATAGTTTCATGTTTCAATGTTAATTTTAATGTATTTAGATTGAATTTGATGATATATATTTGTTTTTTTCTTAATTTTGACTAATCCTATAAGAGTTATATAGAATTCAACATTGAATAGAAAGGAACTTGCCCAAAAGATCAAATTTTTTAGGATTTTGAAGCCAAATTTCTAAGGATTGGGCAACTCGAATCTTGAAATCTAAGGTATGTTCTTTAAATGTATTCATTTACTTCACTTTATGATTATGTTAAAGCATAAAATCTCATGTTATAGGACAGTCATGAGGGAAGTGAGAGGATTATCATTTTGACAAGTTAAATTATCATGAGAAAGTGAAAATTATCACATGTTGCTATTATCCCAATTCAAACACTAACCTAAACAATTAGAAGGATACTAAGGGAAATCGTGTTAGTCAATGGATTATCATCATGCTAAATCAATCTAAGGATTGTCACTTGAGAATACTCACTTGGAAGAACTATCATATCATCATAAAGACTAAATTATATCATAATAGCTATCATGCAACCCTAGGAATAGTTATGACCTCTCACCCATGGGTAGGATAGCAACTGATATGTACAAGGTGGCAATCAAGACTAAGTGATAAATCAATTAATCTCAAGTCCATGCAAAAATATATTCATGATACTATATAAAAATATCCAGGTGGTCTTGAAAGGATATTCATATGGTAGGGAAGATTGCCATCAACTAAAAGATAACCATACATGTTATTGACATAGTTATTAAGACAATTATAATCACAATGAGGTTGTATTGAATATATAGACTTGTCAAGGAGTTATCAGATAGTTAAGGAAGATAGAGTATTGATATTGGTGGGTGCATGTACTAGAGTATAGTTAAGGAGGGTATGATGTCGTCGAGACAGTCTTGAGTAGAGCCTCCTTGCATGGTAATATAACTAGTCCTTTGTGATGTACTTGAATCTATATGAGGTTGATGAAGTTTTATGGTGGAGGAAGGATAATATAAGTGTCTTAAGTTGCCCAAGACTATGACTGTCCAAAAATATACATATGATCTATGCATGTTCCCTTATGCATTGCCTCCCACCATTTGAAACATTGTTAAAACATACACCCTAGTGAAGACAACATGAAGATATTTTGGAGATATAAACAAGGGTAGACTATTGTATATGAGGTTCTTACCGTGATCATGCAACTTTTACATATCAGTTCTCTTTAAGTCATTCTAGAGTATGGGGTATTGAGGTATTGAGGTCTATGGATATTGCATGTTAAATCCATGAAAGTGGATAGCAAGTTCATGGTTTTCACAAAGCTAAGAATCCTTCCACAATTAGTGTAAGCTACCCTAAGTCATTGTCATGATCAAAGCCTAGACTGTCACAGCTTCATCAAGTTGTCACTAGCCTCTCATTGCACATTTTAGGGTTAACTATGATTTATAAAGCATCAAAGACACCATTAACAAAATCACAAGAAATTACATCCATTAACAAAGTATCCCACCATTGTTCATCCATAAACCCTCATAAGAAAACTCACAATAACTAAAAGTGGAACTATCTAAGTTAAAAAAGTCATAATTATGTGCATTAATATAATTAGAATCATTAAAATATGATATACATGAATTTGTTGTATCTTGATTAGTTAACCGTAAAGAATTTTAAACATTGTCAAAATTGTAAGTACACATCACTGATTGTTATTCTTGTTAATGTGGAAGTGAACCATGACCATGAGAAACAACATCATGACATTCAAGACTCTTTTGGAATCTCTCAATTTGAACTATGTCTTTGATACCTCCCTATAACAAAGTATTATCATTATTCTCTCTAATGTAACTAGTTGTATCAACATAAAATTTAGTGTTATTGATGCTACAAATCTGATTAATCGGTCCTCATATAGTAATGAGTTGTCACTATCATCCTCTTGGCCATTTACCTCTAAAAAATTAGTTTGAGTTTCATTTATTGGACCTATACTAGATAATTTCTTTGTTGTTTGAGTACCCTCTAAATTTTTTGTACTGCCTTCTCTCAGTTTCTCCAAGAAATTGGACTAGTTAGGCTGTAATAAACTGCATATTTTAGTCTTTTTGTCACCATAAAACTTAGTCAAAAGATCACTAACAACTCTATCATCATAATTATCCTTAAAATTACTCCTTTCTTGATGATTTCACCCTTTAGCTATCTTGAATGGCTAATTCAAACTATACTTGATGCTCTTTGTGTTCACCATGATTTTCTTCAAGTCTTGCATCATAAACGTAGTTTCTAATGCTAGTTAGTGTTTTGTGTCTTAACATTTCAAACATATCTATTGAAGGCCAGGAGTCTTTATTAGTGTTTTACCACTTAGACCAATTGTCAGATCATTGCTAGTCAAACTAAGGATATTCTCCTAACTTTTGAATATTGCACCATTGTCAACTCATGCTCATCATTGGGACTAGGTGTGCCATCATACTCAATGTTTTCTTTACTACCAATTGACTGATTTGTATTGATTGATTGTGATAATTCAACACTTTTAGTCCTTATAACGGTATTATACTTAGCTTGTTTGTCATAACAATCATCATGTTGACTATTCATTATGCTTCTAACATCATCATTGTGCTCCTTGTCATGAAATCCATTGGTTTTTATTCATTAACTTTTTTATCATTACTCCCATGACCTTGATTGACAATAGATTGCTGATTTGAGATGACTTCATACTTGTCTTCATGAGCTACTCTAACTAATTTACCACCTACAATATAAAAATTTGGGTTGTCCTAACATGCTGGTAGGTCTAGTTTTACCTTGTGAGTCTCCATTTGGAATGGTTGGTCCATCACAATGTGCTTTCCATAACTCTCCTTAGTGCTAGTGACTTCTTGTATCTTGTCTTAAGTAGGTGTATCTATGGGAGGTTAAGAATGTGTGTTTGAGAATATATGTTAAGAAAATATGAAATTAACCTAGAGATTGTACCTACCACCATTTGTAAATTAACCTAGAGATTATGCCCACCACCCTTAGAAACTTTAAATTTTCAGATTTATAATCATTTATTCACTTTAATTATATGATTATATTTTGAGATTTGTGTATGAGATTACATTACTCTATTGTATGAAGATGGACTAATTTATCGATGTATTATTCATGATGGATATAGAAATCATCATCATGTTGAGGAAACGAGAAAAGGCTCTAACACCAGAAGAGCATGAAGTTGAGAATGAGAGGAAAAGAGAAAGAATGAGGTGAATTTGTGAAAGTAGGAAATTATCAACCATAGAAGAAGACATGCCACCATTGCCAATTGAAGAGGAGCATGAATCATCTAATCAATCTAAGAGAGAAATGGAATTGGCCACACAAATGGAAAGAATGCAAAACCTTTGTTCAATGAGGAAATTGAATCTCAAAGTTGGAGACGCTCCATCTTTCACAAGTCAAGATGAAGGTACACCATCATTCTCTTCTCAAATTGGAGGCACTTCATCTTTCACAGGTCAAGTTAAAGGTACATCTTCATTCTCTTCTCAAGTTGGAGGCACGCCATCATTCACATGTCAAGTTGAAGGTACACAATATTCTCCATCTCAACTTAAGGTTTTTTATCTTTTCCATCTCCAATTGAAGGTACTCCATCTATCCCATATCAAGTAAATATTGAAGAAATTATTAATACTGAGTCAACTTTACCAATGAAAATGCCTCCTAGAATTTTGCATAGAAAGCCTAAGTTTCTAATTGATATCAATGAGAATGTTTTGAACTCATGCGAGATAAGATTCCCAAGTGTAATTGCCAAAGATTTCAAAATAATCTATATGGAAATCATTCTTTGAGAAATTAAATGAAACTGGAAGATGTCAACTATTTGTTAAATTGATGAGAAAGCTAAAATTTGGGCCCATTATGAAGATTCTTGGCCAAAGAACATCGGATGCTTCAAGTGAAAAATCAATTGTAAAGAATCTAATGAGTGCATATAAGAGTGTGTGTTCCACCTCACGCACCAAGGATAGTAATGTGACACGACATGTCATTACATCGACAATAGTAAACCATCAAACAAAGAAAGATCGCCTTATTAGAAAGAAAAGTGAAGCATTCAAAATAAGTAGAAAAACTCTAACGAGAATCGTTGGTAGGCGTGAAAGAGTTGAGGATCCAAATACCAATAAATTGTGGGCATTCTCTAGGAGAATCCCACAGAAAGATAAAGCTATTGTTGAATCCTTGAGATCCCTCATTGAAGAATTTTAAAAAAATAACACAAGGGTATCTCCTAATGCAAGAGATGTTGTAAGAAGGAGAATTGATTGTCGAAACCATGAGCCACATCCAAAGCATTTTTTGGATGTGACTCAAACACAATTTTTCAAGAAATTTCAAGAGATGTATCCTCAAATCAAAATTAGTCAAACATATTTTGAAATGGTAAAGCCTTTTTATGTCAAAATAAATCACACACGCACAACTTGTTGTAGAGTACATATTGAGTTTTCTAATCATTATGATGTTTATATATGTGTGTGTGTGTGTGTGTGAGTGTGTAGATTTGCATACTAATGATTTTTTGCAGGAGTGTAATATAAAGTGTCCTCCTAGATCTTCAAGAGATTTCATATCGAGCATCTTATGTCAAAGAGTGGATGGTCAATTATTCTACAAGAACTTATGCTTGGATGGCATGTGTGACCATTGTGGTGGGTTGCAATATTTGCCAATTTGTGAACATATGGAGAAAACACATGCAATTGGGAATGAACTAGTAAGTTTTGACAAATATAAGACAATGGCATATAGTCTAAAAGATGGTAAAGAAACAAAAAGGTTTGAATTGGTCATTGAAAATATTCCAATGTATCAGTTTATCTCTATTTTCTAAGAGAATATAGTTTACCAGTATGCAAGGTACACCCACAGAGCTCAATGGTTGGACTTGCAATTTAAGTTATGCAAGGACATGTTTCCACTTGGTACCATCATTTTAGTTGTTAACTTTGTAGAGAACTACACACTACAGCCATAGAATGAGGTGCAATCACAGTATTACAACTCTACATAGGTTGCTATATTTATGCATATAGAATTCATTCATGCAGATGATAATACAGAGGATGACAGGAAGATCTTGAGGGAGTTTCATTTTTATATCAGTGATGATCACACACATTCTACAGTGTTTGTGCAAGGCTACTTTTAGATTTTCTACCATGATTTAGCTAGTAGGAGCATATCATTTGATCAGTATATCATATGGTTAGCTAATTGTGCATCATAATTCAAGAACTTGCAGATGTTCTATTGGTTGAGCAGGATGCATAGGATGAATGGTGTTCAACATATGTGGATTTTTTGTGAGGTTGGGCATGGAAAGGGGAGCATGATGGTGCAGGAGCATGTATCAAAAGAGCATTAGCACGAGAAGAGTTGAAGTATAAAGACAATGCAAAGCTGATAGATGAGAGATCTATTGTCGAATGGTGTAATGGTACAATAGGTCCAGGTAATGAAGGTAAGCCTATAGTTTGTAGATATTTTTGGTTGGTTCATGATACTAACATTGCAAAATATGAGGACCATTGTACATTGACAGGATCGAGTGAGCTACACTCTTTTAGAAACTCTAATGTAGGTTCATGGAGTATACATACGTGGTGGATGGTATGCTTTTATTCTTCATGTATAGATCAAGCTTGGTATGATTGTGAGTCAAAGGAGTGGGTCGATGAATGGTCTACACAAAGCCTAAGCTTGGTTGATGTTGGGAATTAAGGTGTCTCTATTGGCAAGAGACACTGTGTGGCTTCATAAGTTTTGTCATTGATGGCAACAAAGTCTATCCCACACATCTGGAGTACATAATATGCCTATACTGGAAGTCAGATTGAAGATTATTTTGGTTCGGTGAAAAGGAACATAGTATGTAACAAGGTCTGACAATCAGGTCTAGATCTCTCAGATGGTGTAACTTAGTAAGTTGCGGACTTGGAAAAGTCAAGAGGGGTATCATGACTATTGTATTCCATAGATTTAGCCTCCGGTGATAAAGCATGAAAAAGATATGAGCATCTGAGTGTTGGGTTCCAGTTAGGCATAGCAGACAGAGGAAGAACTGACCGACAGAGTATCAGACCTCAATCTGGTTGTGCAAAAGGTGTTGATCAAGCAATTTGTGGCATTATACATCATTGGTCAACATGATTAATGACTTCTATGCCTATGTTTTTGATGTGCATCACTAATCAAGCATGGATTTAGCCGATAGATCAATAACTTGCAAATATCTCAGGTGTTCTTGTTGCCAACTAAGAAGTTGTTGGAAATTCTTGATGCGGATACATATACCTGATAGATTCAAGCTTGTGAGAGTGTGTAAGTGATAGTATGAATGATTAAGTGTGAAGAAAAGCAAAGACAAGTGCGAAGGCAGTAATTCAATCCCAGAATATGACACAAAAGTAATATTGAGCAAAGGAAGAATAAAATGTGCCAGATCAGTATACTATGCCTAACTAGAATTGAATTCCTGCATGTATAGATGTTGTTCACCAGTTCAAACACCTTGGTATCATCTGTAAGCATTTGTAGATTATAAGTCTCTTATAGGTAGTGGGCCTCTTGTGAGCAGTGTGCTTGGGCATTGAGCCCTAATTGGCAAGTGCCAAATTTGTACTCTTTATTCTTTTAACAAAGAATACAATCTTGGGTTAGTCACCCCATGGTTTTTCCCTCAACAGGGTTTCCACGTAAAAATCCTTGTGTTATGTGTTAATTTGTTTTTCAATTCTTATGATTGCCTTGTTTTGATATAACACTGAATGATAAGAGAAGAAAAGAAAGTAAAAATAGAAAAGTTATAAGATAACTGATTCACCCCCCCTCTCAGTTATCTACATTGTTTCCAACAATTGGTATTAGAACTAAGTTCCTCTAAACAAGCCTAACAGCTTGAGAAAGATCTGGGAATCTCAATGGATGCATATGGTATGAAAGAACAACTTCAGTCTGCCCTAGATGATCTTGAACAATCTCACTCTCAAGTCAACAATTTGAGAGAAAGACTCAACCAAGATGATGATCTCATAAATGAGTTGAAAGAAAAACTTAGTAATTCTGTGAAAATGAGAAAGGAAACACTCCAGAAATTAGCAAATCAGAATGAAGTCAATAATACAGATGAAGATCTAAATGAGAAAAACAAGCTATGTGACAAGTTGTCAAAAGAAATCATTATGATAAGGCATGAAATAGAATCAGGGGTTATGAAATTTACCCAAGAAATTGAAGAAAAAAGAAAGATTGAAGATAATCTAAAACAATCCCTCAGGGAGAAAATAGAGAACTACCATAAAATGGACAGAATAATCATGCATCTTGAATCTAATCTTGAAGAAACCAAAGATAATGAAGAACAACTTGAGAACTAGATAGACACTCTTAAACAAGATCTTCAATCTGCAAATGAATACAAAGAAAATTTCAAGATAAGCTCAGCCCAACTTGAAGTTCTTCTTGAAAGTCAAAAGAGGGTAGATGATAAGCGTGGATTGGGATATGAGAAAGGTGAAAGCTCTAGATCTGGTCAGAAGAACTTTGGATCAAGAAATCAAAGAAATAGGCCTAGAAGACCTCTGGTAAGGCAACCAAATGCTCAAAGATATCCATCTTTCAATGGATACTACTTTAATTGCAACAAGTTCGGTCATAAAGCAATCCAGTGCAGAAACAGAAAGAATCAAATCAATCCATCCTTCTCCGGTCAATGTTTTAGTTGCAAAAGGTATGTTCACAAATCTCATGAATGCAGAAATATGCAAATGAACAATTCTTTCAATGGTAAATGATTTGTATGCAATAGAATTGGACATATGGCTAATGAGTGCAGATCAAGAGGATATCATTCAAATAAGAAAAGAAATATTGTGTGTTACAATTGCAATAGATCCGGTCATATCACTAGATTCTGCAGAAGCAGAAATTAGGATAGAAAAGGTCTGGTGGAACATGATCAGAAACAAGATAAAGGCAAAGGTAAAGTAAATGCGGATGAAGTTCAAAAGGAGATGAGCAAGATTTGGGTAAAAAGGAGTACAATTAATATTGGGGATGGATCCACAATTGATATTCCTATTGGAAACTAAAAAGTAATCTATGGCTCAGGGGGAGCTATAGAGAAGATCCTCTTTCCCCCAACCAGCTAGTGAGTGCCTGAATTTCGGCACATTGATTTAGAATAAGAGGTTGCAGTTTAAAGGGTTTGAGGAGATTCATTTCAAATTTTTCTAGTCAAAATTTGACAAATCCGCATGCAGATTTGAGGAAGCTATGAGGAGATCATGTATCGACAGCTATCCAGTAAAGCAAAACTTCACAGACAGATCCGGTATGATCCAAAATTGAAATGTTTTAATCTTTAGACCTATGGCATGTTTGAAAAAGGTGAAGATATGTTGTCAACCCTCATAGACAATGATTTTAAGATCCACGTAGTGATTCAAGAAAATCTCTCTCAATATAGGGTAACTGAATGACTTAAGTTGTGCATTTATTACAAAGAGAAATTAGGTTTTTGGGCAAGGTTAAAAGGTTTCTCATCCATCATTTGCAATGTTAGGTCTCAAAAATGCAGGTTGCAAATCCTAAGAGGATGCCAGGCTCTATGTTTGGATTTGCAACATTTTTGAACTAACTTGACGAAATCAACCTTCAAGGTTTGATGATTTCCTACACTTTAGGTCCTGCTACACCTAGGTGGGTGAACCTTGAAATATTAAAGTAGTCTGAGTGTGGATGAGTGGACTAACTATATCTATCTACAATGGCATAGGATGCAGAATAGATGAAACAGCTGACTAATTAATTCTATGTGTAATGTTTAATAAGTGATTGGCAGAAATTGTATAAGCAATATCAAGGTAAAAGGTTTTAATTAACGAGTTGAATGAGACTAGTGCCTTGTTGGGTAACAGAGTAAATTTGAAGGACTAAGACCAGGAGTTTCTTAATGGTAATAATTCTAGTTATTTGGCACAGTTTTGGTTTATAGCTTGTATAAACATGCAAGTAAATGACTAACAGACTCTTCTTGATAATCCAACCAAATAAAATCAGATATCTTATAATTCACCAAAAGGTATTTTAATCCTTACTTGAAGGAACCAAATGAAATGAATGGACAAGATTAACAGATAATATTTTATTGGAGACAGAATGGCAATCCTAATTATATGGCTCTACTTAGTAATCCCAACTTACTACTTCCAGGCTACTGTGAATAAATCAGAAGGGTTTAATTCCTCAGATGGACACCAACCAAATTAATCACACAGATACAGCAAATGTGTATTGACAGATTAAATATATACTTGATATCTTAATCTGAATAACAGGGAAATGCAGAAATGGAGACAGCCACACAATTGAATAATTTCAACAAATAACTGATACCAAAGTAGAAATACTGAATCAGAGAACTTCAAACTTCTTCTTCAAATAAAATATGCAACATAGTCAATTTCAGACATTGTATATTATGTATATATGAAATCTTCTACTGCTGATGATTTTTCAGCATCAATTGTTTAAACTTATATAGATATTTTCATGAAGAGATACAACTCTTCAATAAGTCTCTTGGGAATTTAACCAACATAAACAATAATTTCATAAGCTTAATTAGGCTCTATTTAGCCATAAATAGACTTTTGCCAGATGATCTAAATACTCCTGCTCACGGTGAGAATCAGTAAGATCAACTGCGCTCCTGGTGATTATATCAAGGGTGACCATTTCCTCCAATTGTTTTCCCGACGCTATGTAATGTCATACCTTAAGTGGGCGCGACCATCGACATGACTTCCTTCATCGCCAAGGGTTTTAGATCTCTCTGCGATATAGCGAGTCCCACTGATATGATTTTATCGGAGTGATTAATACTATCGGGATAGTATAACTGTGTTCCCCCGATCTTTGTTGTCTCACTGATAGTCATTTTTACCTTGGATCGGGATGATTTTGCTATTGTCTCGCCGCTAGAGTATCAACAAGTATAAGTTTTATTCTTATCGGAATGACATGTTCTATCGGGATAGTTTTTTCAAGATATCCTGATCCAAATCATCTCCCCGATGGCCCTTTTCATATCCTTCATTGGACAGAGTATGTTAAAGTGTCACCGATGCCTTTTGATCGCCGTGACTTGTAAATCGGCGAGACCCAATTCCCTTGTCCTGATATACTAAGTTATCCCGATAGGTATGTGTATCGCTGTGAGTCTCGCCGAAAACCCTCTTATCGCCAAGACTCTAATCATCGGAGGCTTACTTGTTTCCTATCCCGATAGTTTACTTCTCACCGATAGTCATCTTCATGCATGAACTTTATCTTTATCGGAATAACATACACTATCGGGATATCTTTCTTAAGATATCCCGATCCAAATCGTCCTCCCGACGGCCCTTTTGTATTCTCTATCGGGCAAAGTATATCAAAGTGTCACCGACATCTTTTGGTCGCCGTGACTTGTGAATCGGCAAGACTTAATTCTTTTTCCCCGATATGTTGAGTTATCCCGATAGATGTGTATCGCTGTGAGTCTCGCCGAAAACCCTCTTATCGCCAAGACTCTAATCATCGGAGGCTTACTTGTTTCCTATCCCGATAGTTTACTTCTCGCCGATGGCTATTTGTTTTGTTACCCCCCCGCAGGATGTTCGGTGAAACTCTTGCCGAAGTACTTCATCGGTATGATATATACCGTCGGGGCAACGTTTAAAGAATCATCCGATAGATATCTGTCATACCGATCGGTATGACCACTTGCCTTTCTCGCCAATGTAAAGTCATCGGTGTTACTTACTCCATCGGTGACTTCCATAATTCTTCTTCCGATCTCTATTCTCACGCCGATGGTTGTTTTTCAAACGATTCCTCATGTATCGGTGTAAGCAACACAACCTCTTGCCGATGGACTTGCTTGGAAGAAATTTGACATCGCTCATCCATAGACACCTTGTGAAACATATAAAATTTTTATTATGGTCTTTTTAGGATATTCTTCAGGATTTATTCAAATATGATGGATTGAGGAGATAGTAAAAATTTCAAATTTTTACTGTGCTAACAGTGGCTCTGTCTGGGATGTATACTCCCTGTGAGTATAACAAGGATCCAGATCTCCTGGGGAAGTAGACCACATATTTTATTATTTTGGGGTGAGGTTTTTATGGAAATGGGAAAAAAGGAAAGTAACAAATGATGGGGAGCGGGAATGATTCCTAGATTACTGTGCATGGAATAAGATATTTTGAGAATTATTTGAATGTTGTCCATGCACTGGCAACACTCAATTCTCTTTGTACATGTTTATGAAAAGAACTGCTTCAAGTATTACCCATGTACAGGCAATTCCTGCTCCTCTCCTGACATATTTTGTACATAGTAAGAATCCTCACCTCCCTTGCCAGTGATAACAAAAGGACCCAACCACAGGGCTTCAAATTTTCCATGTTTTCCTTTGTCCTGACATCTTGCATTCCACATCAATACCAGATCATTTATCTCAAACTTTCTTTCTTTGGCCTTCTTGTCAAAGAGATATTTTACCTGTGATTGTAATTTAACATTCTGCCTCTGAGCTACTCTTCTTATTTCATCAAGCTCTGCCAATTGTTCCAACCTTTCCTCCATTGGTTCAGGAACATTCAAATCTTCCTGGAGAATGAATTTGTACACTGGTATAAGATTTTCCAATGGTAATCTTGCTTGTGTTCCATATACCAATTCATAAGGGGATCTCCCAATTGCCTTCTTTATAGTAATCCTGTCAGCCCACACTGCCATTCTTAGTTTTGAATCCCAAGCCTTCTTATTTCTATCCAACATTCTTTTTATAATTTTCAATAGGCTCTTATTACTTGATTCAGCTTGTCCATTGGCCTGTGGATGGTAGGGAGCAGCATAAGAAACAGTGATACCATGTGTACTGCAAAAACCTTTGAATTCATCAGATCTAAAACACATCCCATTATCTGTAATCAATCTTACTGGAGTACCAAATCTGCATATAATGTTATCCATTAGAAAATTAATCACAACTTTACTTGTAGCCTGTTTGGTTGGGATTGCTTCCACCCATTTTGTAAAGTAATCAGTAGCCACTAAAATCCATCGGTGCCCCCCACTCGATTTTTCTGAAATTTCACCTATAAAATCAATACCCCACTGATAAAATGGAGCCTCAACCTGCATAGGTTTTAAGGGTAGTGCTCCCTGATACTTTAACTTCCCTGAGAACTTTTGGCATGCTTTACACTTTCTAGTGTACTGGTATGAATCATTAAAGACTTTAGGCCAATAGTACCCTGTCCTCAGGATCTTGTGTGCTGTGGTCTTTGCTGAGAAATGACCTCCGCACATGCCTTCATGTAACTCCTTCATAATATGTTTTGATTGATATTCATCCAAGCATAATAGTAGAACCCCATCTCTGTTTTTCCAATAGAGATCCCCACCAATGAGTACATATTTTGAAGCTTGTAGTTTGAGTGTCCTTCTTCTATTATCATCATATCCTTCAGGACACTTCATATGTTTTAGATAATATACTATATCAGTATACCATGGAGTGTGTTCAATGCTGGTACTTGCATCAACATTACATATCTGGGAAGCTTCTAGATTACTTTCAGCCATCAATTTGGCAAGACCCTGTCCTCTTACTAATTTAGTGATTTGGATTTCAATGTTGAATTCCTGAATCCTATTAATCCACCTACATCTCCTACTGGTGACCTCAGTTTGGATCAGTACATCCTTCACTGTAGCATTAGGGACATATGCTATGATTTTAGCCCCCACCAAATATGGTCTAAAATTTTTTACTACTTTTACCAATGCATATGCCTGCTTTTCAATAATGTCATACTTCAACTCTGCATTCTGAAGGGACTTGCTAAAGAAAGAGATAGGCTGTTCATATCCATCATTGTTTTTCTGCAACAACACTGCTGCTACTGTATGATAGGAAGCAAATGAAAAAAGTTGGAACAGTTTACCGAAGTCAGGGGATATTAAGACTGGAGCTTGCTTAATGGCCTCCTTAATGTTACCAAATGCTTCCATTGTTTCTGTTGTCCATTTCATATCTGAGTTCTTCTTCAGCATTCTTGATATAGGACAAACAATCTCTGCGAAATTTGGTATAAATCTTCTGACAAAATTTATCTGACCAAAAAATGATTGTATAGCTTTTACATTTTTTGGAATAGGGACCTGATCAATTGCTTTCACCCTTTCAGGATCTATTTTAACTCCTTCCTTCGAGACTATATGCCCAAGCAATTTTCCTTCAGTTACTGCAAAATGGCATTTTTTAGGGTTCAATGATATCCCATATTCTAGGGCTTTGATAAATACTTGTTCTAAATGTGTGCAATGATCTTCGGCCTTTTTAGAATATGCTATCAAGTCATCTTGATATACTATCATAATCTTATTGATTAATTCAGCAAAAGCTACATCCATCGCTCTCTGGAATGTTGCTCCAGCATTAGTTAATCCAAATGGCATTCTCAAATACACATATGTTCCCCACGGAGTGGTGAATGCCGTCTTAAATTGTTCAGACTCCTTAACTTTTACCTGATTGTAGCCAGAGAAACCGTCCATCATGGATAGCAGCTCACACCCAGTAACTTTCTGCAATATTGCCTCCATATTGGGAAGAGGATAATTATCTTTGAGGGAAGATTTATTCAAGTTTCTGAAATCCACGCATAGTCTAATGTCACCATTCTTTTTCCTGACAGGCACTAAGTTTGAAACCCAAGAAGAGTGTCTAATAGGTTTGATTATAGCTCCATCCCTTAACTTTGTAAGTTCCTCTAACATTTTAGGGGCTAGTGTAGGATTAATCGGTCTCTGCTTCTGTCTGAAAGGTTTAGCATCTTGCTTCAGTGGTATCTCATGTTGAAATAGATCCTCTCTATATGCTTTTAAGTCATCATATGACCAAGCAAACACATGCCTATACTTCCTGAGCAGGTTGATGAGTCTGCTTTTGATTTTTGGGTCAAGACTTTTTCCAATATATACATTTTTTGGAGTTGTTTGAGTCCCCAAATTCACTTCTTCAAGGTTACTAGGTACCACTGGTGTGTCTTTCTTTTTATACCTGTCATGGTCATCAAATGTTTTTTCTAATGCAATAAGTCCTTTGGGTATCTTATTTGTCTTTAGTTGGACCACTTCTTGGCCAAAAAGGGTTTCCTTCCCATCGTGTTCCTCCACAAATGCACTGAAATCAATTTCTTGATTTGCATAGTAATCAGCACAATGTAAGAAATTGATTATATCAGCATCGCTATGAAACACTTGCCAGTTCTGTATATTATCAGGGATGGTAGGTCTAGTTTTAAATTCTACTTCTGTGATCCCTCCTAATGTTACATCATCTCTCTTTAATGCAATGTTTGCTAAAAAGTCTGCCATGATGTTTTTAGACCTATCAACCCAGCTGATTGAAAAAGCATCAAATAATTCAACACTATCCCAAACTGCATTTCTGTACTGTCTTAATCTTTTATTCTTAGATAAATATTTTTCTCTTACTTGGGAGATGACCAATTCAGAATCACCACAGACAGCCAACTTTGTTATTTTGTATTTGGTGGCTATGTTTAGGCCAATGAGTAGGGCTTCATACTCAGCTACGTTATTGGTGCATTCAAATGTCAATAAGAAAGAGTATTTGAACGTTTTACCTCCTGGTGAGATAAAAACTATTCCGGCCCCATTTCCTATCTTATTGCATGCACCATCGAAATACATTTTCCACAAATCATTTTCTCTTTTCATAGATTCAATGTGTATTGGGTCAGTGTTATGCAATTCTGGGGTAGTTTCTCCAACTTTGAAAACTCCTAAATCTATGTCACAAAAGAAATTCACCTGATGCCGGTCCATTCTTTCTATAATATTGTCATACCTTGGTTCTCTGCACAACTTAATTTCCTTGTCACCTACTGGTATGGTGGCATATGATAGATCTAATTGAACATTGCCTCCTGCCATTGCAGCCCACTGCCTTGATAACAGCATTCCATAATACGGTGGGATATCAACCACAGTGATGTCAATGTTATATGTTGCTTCAGGATGTGAAGCAAGTTTTATCTCTACATCCTTCATAATACCAACTACTGGAATAGATCTGTTATCCATTGCATAACACTGGCCATACGTAGTATCAACCCACATCCCCAATTCTTTCATCACTGCTATAGGCATGATATTCATAGCAGCACCTGAATCAATCATACAATTCCTAACTATTCTGTTCTTGATTACTAGTGTAGTATAGAATGGATCTACCTGTGAAGGATTTCTTGTAAGTGTGTCACCAAGGTATACCTCAGGCATCTTAAAATTTTCCTGATGCACATTATTTGTTGTTTTTTCAAACCCTTTATGTTTTGGATTTGGTGTATCAGAAATCATCTTGACAACTGTACTCCTATATTTATCTATTTTCATCATCTCTAGGAGTGGGACTGATATCTTCACCTGAGACACTGCCTGTGCAATGTCGAAAGAAGGGGTTATGATCTGGTCATTCTTTTCTGTTTTTGTGTTTTCTTTTTCTTTCATTTTATTTTTATCCCCCTTTTTTGGTTCTTTAGGTGATGATTTTGTATTATTCTCTTTGTTATTCTGGTCTTTTATAAATACACTTCCAGGAGTTCCTTGCCCAACATTTGTTGTTCTATTCCTTAAGTTATAAGTGTTTCGAGCTTGAGCCACTGCAGCCATTGTGAGAGCTTCTCTTTCATCCTCAGTAGGTTTTCTCCATTGACCACATGACTTGTTGTTACAACTATCTTCCTGGTCTGAGAATACCTGCTGTTCTCCCATGTTAATATGATACTTTTGGTTCCCTACATCATACTCATATCCTTCTTCTTCTGAAGAAGAATAATCTTCTGTTACTACACATGGTGTATCCTGCATCATATTGATGGTGTGATTATCCCTATTATAGCTGTATAGCATTTCCTCTTGCTGTATTGATTTAGCTACCTCACAGTATTCAGGTGAATGTGGTAGGTTACATACGAAACACCAAGGTTTATTTTCTGCCATATGTGCCATGTTTCTTTTCAAGGGATCAGGAGTATCCTTTCCATAGGGCTGCTTTCTGTTGTTGTCAATAGGTCTTCCATCCTTCCAATTTGTATTGTAAGGCATATCATGTAACCTAGGTCTATCATGCCTATGCTGACCCTCTAGTTTAATCTGTTGAGCATTTGGATTCTGAAGATTTCTATGATTGTCCCTTTTACTGACCATTCCTGCAGCCTTCCTATTATTTTCGATAGTTATGGCTACTTTCTGTGCTTCGGCCAATGTTGCAGGACACCGGTTTCTGAGTTCATATCCTGTTTTGGGGTCAAATGCTTTCATATAGATACTCAGTGCTGCCTGGTCAGATAACTTGGCTCCATGTGGTACCTTATTATGTAACTTGGAAAACTTCAGGTTAAAATTAAACACTGATTCATTTTGATACTTCTGTATACTTATTAGTTCATGCAGTGCAAACTCAGGAGCATATTGGTTACCATACTGATCCTTAAACTGGTTATGGAAATCAGTAATTGAATTGATTGATGCATCGGGCAAGCTATTAAACCAATCTCTGGCATCTTCAGTGAGGGACATCATAAATAACCTCATTCTAATGTCTTCCCAATCCATACCTATATCCTGTACAAAAGCATTAAAACTTCTGATATGATCTTTTGCAGATACTGCATTGTTTCCAGTAAACTTGGGAACCATGTTTCTCCAAGTACTATCCATAGGATATGGATATAACTGATATCCAGTTAAATCAAATTGACTGCATATATTGGCAAGGTTTTGGGGAGGGAAATTGAGAGGTGGTGGATTGGGATAATAATTATATCCACCTGGTGGTTGATGATATGCATATTGTTGATGTTGGTTCATATGGGGATTTATGTGTTGATTTTGTGGCCTATAATATTGTTGACCAGGGGGTGGGTAATTATTTGCCATATGTTGAGATGTATTACGTATGGGAGGTGGTCTAGGGTTTTGGGGAATAATGTTCTGATGACTTCCAGAAGTATGTGAATTTTGAAAACCACCTGTATTTTGCTGTGTATTTCTTGAAATATTCCCTCTATGAGGAGGTACATATTTTGGGGGAGCTGTTTTGGCTTTATTTTTTCTCTGTTGAATTTCTTGCTGCAACAACTCCTTCTCCTCTTGTATCTTGTATCTTTCAAGTTCTTTCCTGAGCATGAGTATTTCCTGTTGCTCATCACTCATGTCTTGATTATTTATTTCCTAATGTTCTGGATTGTCATTCATTCCCTGATTTAAAAATTCATATTCTATCTCTTCTCCCTGGTCAAATGAGATCTTGAAATCATGTTCAGCTTGGTTCCTATCAATATCCCTCATGACCTTTGCATCATGATCTCGCTGTTCTTTAGGAGTGGGTCTGTACCTTGCCAAAATATCATCAGTTGCTCACTGAGGTTCTCATTTGAATCATGCAGAGGTGTGAATTTGTTGTGAATTGCAATATTTTGTTCTGAATCATTCTCTTGGATGTCCAGATTATTATTTTGATGGGAATGCTTTAAATTCACATTTCTTTTGGAAATGTTTCTGAGGGGTGGAGATGACTGAAAATTTTTACCTTCCATCTTGGATCTCCTACCATCCATTTGAAATTTTTGTTGTAATTGTAACTAGAGTCACCACCTATTGAATAGGAAAAGTTTATATTTTTATCTGTAGGGTTCTTGTCACCAGCAGAGTTACCAACTTAAATTTTCTGAATTGACTCTATGAAGGAAAGAATTACTTTCTAAGGTCTTTTACTAGTTCCCCAGCAGAGTCGCCAATTTTTTTAGGTCTCAAAAATGCAGGTTGCAAATCCTAAGAGGATGCCAGGCTCTATGTTTGGATTTGCAACGTTTTTGAACTAACTTGACGAAATCAACCTTCAAGGTTTGATGATTTCCTACACTTTAGGTCCTGCTACACCTAGGTGGGTGAACCTTGAAATATTAAAGCAGTCTGAGTGTGGATGAGTGGACTAACTATATCTATCTACAATGGCATAGGATGCAGAATAGATGAAACAGCTGACTAATTAATTCTATGTGTAATGTTTAATAAGTGATTGGCAGAAATTGTATAAGCAATATCAAGGTAAAAGGTTTTAATTAACGAGTTGAATGAGACTAGTGCCTTGTTGGGTAACAGAGTAAATTTGAAGGACTAAGACCAGGAGTTTCTTAATGGTAATAATTCTAGTTATTTGGCACAGTTTTGGTTTATAGCTTGTATAAACGTGCAAGTAAATGATTGACAGACTCTTCTTGATAATCCAACCAAATAAAATCAGATATCTTATAATTCACCAGAAGGTATTTTAATCCTTACTTGAAGGAACCAAATGAAATGAATGGACAAGATTAACAGATAATATTTTATTGGAGACAGAATGGCAATCCTAATTATATGGCTCTACTTAGTAATCCCAACTTACTACTTCCAGGCTACTGTGAATAAATCAGAAGGGTTTAATTCCTCAGATGGACACCAACCAAATTAATCACACAAATACAGCAAATGTGTATTGACAGATTAAATATATACTTGATATCTTAATCTGAATAACAGGGAAATGCAGAAATGGAGACAGCCACACAATTGAATAATTTCAACAAATAACTGATACCAAAGTAGAAATACTGAATCAGAGAACTTCCAACTTCTTCTTCAAATAAAATATGCAACATAGTCAATTTCAGACATTGTATATTATGTATATATGAAATCTTCTACTGCTGATGATTTTTCAACATCGATTGTTTAAACTTATATAGATATTTTCATGAAGAGATACAACTCTTCAATAAGTCTCTTGGGAATTTAACCAACATAAACAATAATTTCATAAGCTTAATTAGGCTCTATTTAGCCATAAATAGACTTTTGCCAGATGATCTAAATACTCCTGCTCACGGTGAGAATCAGTAAGATCAACTGCGCTCCTGGTGATTATATCAAGGGTGACCATTTCCTCCAATTGTTTTCCCGACGCTATGTAATGTCATACCTTAAGTGGGCGCGACCATCGACATGACTTCCTTCATCGCCAAGGGTTTTAGATCTCTCTGTGATATAGCGAGTCCCACTGATATGATTTTATCGGAGTGATTAATACTATCGGGATAGTATAACTGTGTTCCCCCGATCTTTGTTGTCTCACGGATAGTCATTTTTACCTTGGATCGGGATGATTTTGCTATTGTCTCGCCGCTAGAGTATCAACAAGTATAAGTTTTATTCTTATCAGAATGACATGTTCTATCGGGATAGTTTTTTCAAGATATCCCGATCCAAATCATCTCCCCGATGGCCCTTTTCATATCCTTCATCGGACAGAGTATGTTAAAGTGTCACCGATGCCTTTTGATCGCCATGACTTGTAAATCGGTGAGACCCAATTCCCTTGTCCCGATATACTAAGTTATCCCAATAGGTATGTGTATCGCTGTGAGTCTCGCCGAAAACCCTCTTATCGCCAAGACTCTAATCATCGGAGGCTTACTTGTTTCCTATCCCGATAGTTTACTTCTCGCCGATAGTCATCTTCATGCATGAACTTTATCTTTATCAGAATAACATACACTATCGAGATATCTTTCTTAAGATATCCCAATCCAAATCGTCCTCCCGACGGCCCTTTTGTATTCTCTATCGGGCAAAGTATATCAAAGTGTCACCGACATCTTTTGGTCGCCGTGACTTGTGAATCGGCAAGACTTAATTCTTTTGCCCCGATATGTCGAGTTATCCCGATAGATGTGTATCGCTGTGAGTCTCGCCGAAAACCCTCTTATCGCCAAGACTCTAATCATCAGAGGCTTACTTGTTTCCTATCCCGATAGTTTACTTCTCGCCGATGGCTATTTGTTTTGTTACCCCCCCGCAGGATGTTCGGTGAAACTCTTGCCAAAGTACTTCATCGGTATGATATATACCGTTGGGGCAACATTTAAAGAATCATCCGATAGATATCTGTCATACCGATCGGTATGACCACTTGCCTTTCTCGCTGATGTAAAGTCATCGGTGTTACTTACTCCATCGGTGACTTCCATAATTCTTCTTCCGATCTCTATTCTCACGCCGATGGTTGTTTTTCAAACGATTCCTCATGTATCGGCGTAAGCAACACAACCTCTTGCCGATGGACTTGCTTGGAAGAAATTTGACATCGCTCATCCATAGACACCTTGTGAAACATATAAAATTTTTATTATGGTCTTTTTAGGATATTCTTCAGGATTTATTCAAATATGATGGATTGAGGAGATAGTAAAAATTTCAAATTTTTACTGTGCTAACATGCAACACTTTACACTCATGAAGAAGGGAGAAGAGCTCTTAGAAGAAATATAGCAGAACATTCAAACTCAGTTGAAGATCGAATCCAAGTGCAATCTGTTCTGATAGTTGCTCCAAACCCTAAGGCATGAAGAGGTATTTCTTTTGTAAATCTCTCAAATCTTCATTGATTAGAATGGCTACTCCTATGATTATAAATGTTTCCAAGAGACCAAGGCCAGTTTTCAACAAACATCCTCACAAATCTATTCAAGTTGATCCTTTGGGTGCATTTTCTGATACCCCGTATGGCGTTCTCCATGTAGAAGACATTAGGGTTTATATACATGCAAACATTGAGGACTTTAGAGACCTAAATTTGATGAAACTATGCCGCAACCAGTTAAGTAGTGAGAACTTTGATCTAAAACCATAGTTCCAGACCCTAAAAGATAAGCATTTTGCACATTGCATACATTTTCTGTCTTTTGGAGAGGACGAATGGGTCTAGTATATCTTAAGCAGGATCCATGATAACTTCATGTGGTTAATGAGGCCTTTCAAAATAACCAAAGTTGCCATCAAAGTTGTAACTAGTTTGTACTCCATTGGTGGGTTGCATGCTCTTAAGTCTGTGAAGAATCAAACAGTATCTGAAGCCATAGGTTCAAAATATGATAAAAGGGCAATGAGCATTGATGACATCACTGATCCGGATGTCAAGTTTTCCACAATTGTGATTGGATACAAGATTTACCATTCAAGTAGAGAAAACTCTGTATCTAGTACTTCCATCTACACTACATACTAGATGTTAAGAAAGAATGTAGATTATGACTTGTGTGAACTCCTGTTGTATCAGTTGCTAGAGAACTTGCAAAAGATCATGAAGGATAAAAAGAACTCTTTAAAATATGGTGATTTGGTGTTATGCTTGTTTTTTTACTTCATGAATGAGTTACCAAGCTTAGAAGGTCTAATCTGGGAAAATGACAAACTAGTTGCTATACAGATCAGGGATTACTTGTATGAACTTGGTGACATTCAAACCCAGAAGATAACTCTCTGGGGTTACTTCAAAAAATTCCAAAGCATGATGCAAGCAAGAGAAAGAATTCGCAAAACAATAGTGGAGAAGTACAAAGACATAGTCTGCTTTATGGTAGATACTAATCAGTGCCTAATAGAGGTAGTTGAGCCAAGGACAGTATGGCTATTGCCCATTGGCTATAAGGTTGATGGAAACATATTAGAGACTCATATTCAACATTTACTGAGTCAACCCAAAGACCCCAAAGCAGAGAGGTTTGGCACTTTTGAAGAATTAAACATAAAACTACATGTTGAACTAAGAAGGCCTGAGATAAAAAGAAAGGTGAGAAAAGAAGTTGAAGAACTAGCCGAGAAATTTGGCATCACCAGAGAAGTCGTTATTGCAAATAGAGAAAGAATAGAGAAAATTGAGAAAGAAAAAGAGGAAGCAAAGAAAGAACAGGTTCCGGTAGAAGCCTCCACCCAGACTAGAACTACTAGGAGTTCTGCGTCTGGGAGCTCTAAAGCTACAAATCTGGAAGCCCTTTCATCTACAAAAGAAAAGAGAAAGAAAATCAAGGCCAAAAAGCCTATGTGAGTCTCAAGGATGATGATGAGACTGAGTCAGATGTAGAGATTAGAGAATTTAAGAAACAAAAGTAAAATCCCCCAAGGTTGATGTGGAGCAGAAGTCAGTAGAGTATGTTGAGAAGCCTGCTCTTTCTATTGATGATATCATCAAGGCAGTTACTGTGGATGGGAACTTGTAGCCAATGACAGAGTTCTATGATGAATACAATGATTTTGACAAGAGAATTTCGGAGAAAGCTACTATAAGGTATTTGAATATCTATAACAAAGAATTCATTGAAATAATTTCATTAATTCCAAAGAGCCTAGAAGATGTATTGGAACAAAGAAAAGAGAATGCAAAGGCAAAAGACTTGGAGATCCGAGAGCAAATAGTGATACAGCTATGTCCCTCTATCACTCCAAAACAAATGGACATGGTTTTTAAGGATTGTAAAGTTGATTTTCGAAGCAAGTCCCAGATGAATAAACTCATGGTTGGAGAAACTAACCAAATAGCAAATGAAACAAAAGAAATTCTTTGGGATGCCTTGAAGAGATTTAATCTTCCCATTATAGAGGAAACAGATGAAGAGCCTTCTAACATGGATGTTGAAGGATTAAAGAAAAATGATGAAGAGTCATCTAAGGCATTAGATTCCTCTGTTCCGGAAGAAGAATGATAGAAAGGAGAAACATTTTCTGACAAGGATGTCCAAGGATTAAAGAAAAATTATGAAGAGCCATCTGTAGACACCCAAAATTGACTCATTACCATTAGCATTCAAACATCGCATTATCACATCATCTGCATTTGTCTAACACACTTGAGTAATTTCTCTAACACATCTATTTCTTCTATTAATTAAATGAATTTAAATTTATTTAATTAATTCATTAGCTATTTCTTCCAATTAAACAATCTTCAATTATTTAATTATCTTCATTCTATCTATTTTTAATTAAATAAATTGTATTTATTTAATTAAAAATTCCATTCATAAAACCCACTTTCTAATTAATTAAATAAATTGTATTTATTTAATTAATTTATCTTATCATTTCTCTCATGAGCCGACCTGTGTGCCTCTTTCATTTAAAAAGATAAGTGCTACTGCATCCTTTTATTTAATATCTTTCACATGTAGTACTTTTTATGTACACAAGCATGCATAAGCCCTATCTTTTCTCCACTTGTCATATTCACATTCACCTATGTCTATCCTTTAATCTTAACCATTCACATAGCCACCGAATCTCCACTGTTGAGTGATTTGGTTGAGTTCTATATAAACACCCTCTCATTCCATACTACATCTATCTAGCATTCATATAGCGTCTACATTATCATCTTGAGCATATTGAGCATTTGAGTATCCATAACATCCATTGAGCTTATCATCATTTATCCATAATGGCAACTTTTATCTTCATAATTGTTCATTGTTGAAGAAGCAATCCACATCATAAACAAGGAATCACACAATCTAGGTGATATTATGCTTGAATTGCATTACTTTTGATCTCATTTAGATTAGATTCTTTGATGATGGTAGGGTTAGGTTTTCATGGCTATGCTTGATCTTATTTACCTAATTTTTTACCTATCACACCATCTGAGACATTAGACTCCTCTATTTCAGAAGAGGAAGGACAGGTAGAAGAAACAAATATCAATAAGCAAGTCAGTCTGGATGCCCCCAAAAGGAAGGAAGTAAAGTTGGCAAGAGACACTGCAGAGACAGTACAGAATTTCCTGGACAAAGAAATAATGGAGCTGGATGAACCTGAGTTAATTAAAGGGCCACTAAACTTCGACTCTCTCTCTCCGGTTCAGATAATGAAAGTAGCATCTTTTGCTCAGGACAAAGCAAAAGAGAAACCTCTAAAATCACACATGGAGGATTGTGAGCTATTGGAGATTGCATCTAGGATGCTGGAGAAGATTATACCAACCTATCAAAAGGATCCTTCTGCCTCTCCATCCAGTAATCTGAAAAACTTAGTCAATTTTGTTAACACTCATTTTGAATCCTTAGAGAAATCGGCAGAAACTAAGGTTTGGAAGGAGTTCTTGGGAAAGAGATTTAGTGAAGTACAAGGGCTAATTTCTAATGATAGAAGAACCTTAGGTATTGGCATAAAGAGCCTTGAAAATGCTCTTAAGGATGGTGGGGACATATACAAATTTTGTTTAACTTGGCCCGAAGTGACAGAGGACATTGAGAAGAAAGTGAAAGAACAAGAAGGAAAACTATCAATTTTATCTCATAATTTTGATCCCCTTACTACCTCTTTGGTGAATCATGAATGTTAAGGTATTGCTATAATAAATGAAATTAAAGAACTAGTTAAAGAGAAAAAGAACATAATGGATAGAATGGGTGAGCTCAGAGGGATAATCATCCCTAAGTTAGAGGCAATGCATGATGTCTTGACAGAGGCACAAAATACAGTTCGGACCAATGATCCAACAGACTTCAAGAGGGCAGAAGCATATGCATTTTTGTTAAGTGGACACATCTCCATTTTGGTATGCAGATTCCACCCTTTGCCATTGATGTCAAAAGGGGAGTGAAGAGTAGTGAAAAATGAGGAATCTAGCAAAGGGGGAGCTTCGGTAAAACAGTGCAAGAGATAGAGCACAAGCAAAGGGGGAGTTACTGTGACACTTAGCCATTTTTCACTAAGTGTTGCCATCAATGCCAAAGGGGGAGATTGTTGGCAAGAGACACTATGTGGCTTCATAAGTGTTGTCATTAATGGAAACAAAGTCTATCCCACACATCTGTAGTACATAATATGCCTATACCAGAAGTCAAATTGAAGATTGTTTTGGTCCGGTGAACAAGAACAAAGTATGTAACAAGGTCTAACAATCAGGGCCAGATCTCTCAGATGGTGTAACTCAGTATGTTGCAGACTTGGAAAAGTCAAGAGGGGTATCATGACTATTGTATTCCATAGATTTAGCCTCCAGTGATAAAGCATGAAAAAGATATGAGCATATGAGTGTTGAGTTCCAGTCAGGCAGAGCAGACAGAGGAAGAACTATCCAGAAGAGTATCAGACCTTAATCTGGATGTGCAAAATGTGTTGATCAAGCAATTTGTGGCATTACACATCATTGGTCAACATGATTAATGACTTCTATGCCTATGTTTTTGATGCATATCACTAATCAAGTATGGATTGAACTGATAGATCAATAACTTGCAAATATTTTAGGTGTTCTTGTTGGCGACTACGAAGTTGTTGGAAATCCTTGTGTTTCTACTGTAATCTTAATGTTATTAATTTAATGTTGCTACAATTATAAGGACTTAAATGAATTTGCACTCCATGCCCCTCATTACATTAGTGTAGGAAGTGTGTTTCGTGTACCTTGCTTCCTTTTAGTTGGTATCAGAGCTTGATCACCCATGATCCTAGTTTTTGGGTAGGGGTTTTTTGAGCTGATCTTTGATTGAGTGGGAGTCTATGCAAAGTATTCTATGATGTTGTTGCAGCAAGAAGATGGATAGCACATCTGGAAAAATAGAGGTGGAGAAATTCAATGGCACTAATTTTGAGTTATGGAAACTTAAGATGGAAGACATGCTTGTTGATCGTGACCTATGGGAGACCGTATCCAGTGTAAAACCAGCTGCTATGGCACAAGCTAATTGGGATCTCAAAGATTGAAAGGCTAAGGGTCTCATAAGACTCAGTCTAGCTAATTCTGTTATGTTGAATGTCCATGAGGAGAAGACCACAAAAGATCTTTGGAAGAAGTTGGGTGATGTTTATCAAGCCAAGTCCCTGGTGAAAAAACTTTTTTTGAGAAAGAAGTTGTATTCTCTGAAGATGGAGGATGGAGGATCTATTGCAGATCACCTAAATGCCTTCAACATGTTAATTACACAATTGACATCAGTTGGTGTGAAGATGGAGGAGGATCATTGCATGACCTTGCTTTGTTCTTTTCTAGACTCGTGGGATCATCTTGTGTTGGCTATTTGGAGCACCACATCCACTTTCACAATGGATGAAGTGGTATCTTTGCTATTATCTGAAGAGATGTGGGGAAAGTCTTCTGAGGTAGCCAAAGAGGCTCTTGCGGTTCATGGAAGAGCCAAGGAGAAAGGGAAAAAGAAAGACAAGAAAGATGATACGGGCATAGCCAAATCCTATGGGAGATCCAAATCTCTTAAAAAGTCCAAGGCTCTCTATTGGAACTATTGTAAATCTGGGCATTTCCGGAAGGAATGCAAAGAGGAAAAGAAAAAGAAAAAGAAGAATGCCCCAGATTCAGATTCTGACAAGTCACAAGATGATGGTGATGCCTTCATCGCAATCCTGGCCACCATGCATCTGATGATGTGTGGTTGATAGATTCTAGTGCATCATTCCACATGACCTCACATTGAAGCTGGTTCATGAAGTATGAAGAGTTTGATGGTGGAAGAGTGTACCTGGGTGATGATTCTCATCTGAAGATTGTTGGTCCTGGAAGAGTCTCTATTGGACTCCCTAATGGATGAGTGAAGGGAATCATTGGGGTTATTGTTAGATTCAAGATATACAACTGAGGGGGGGTGAATCAGTTGTCACAAAACTTTCTTCCTTATCAATCACTTAAATCCTTCTTGTAATTCAGCAGCATAATAATAAATCAATCATGGAAACATAATGCAACAATTCAAGAGCAGAAACACATTAACACATATGACACCAAGATTTTAACATGGAAAATTCAGTTAAGGGAAAAACCACAGGGTGACTAACCCAAGATTGTATTCTCTATTAAAAGAATAAGAACAAATAGCACATACCAATTAGGGCTCACTACCTAAGTACACTGCTCACAAGAGGCCCACTACCTACAAGAGACACATTGTCTATAGAATAATAAATATTACATGCTTAAACTAGAGAATAGCATCTTCACCATGCTTGAGTCAGTTCTATTTAAGCCCAATACTTTTGCTCTACCTTTTGCTCTACTTCTCTCTACCACACTCTCATCTCCACCAAGATTCTTTTGAAATGACTTCACAAATTTTTATTTATACAAGACATTGACTTGGGATAATCATCCAAGTCGGCACACTTTATAGATAAAATATAACTAAGACTTCATGCAAATCATCACACTGTCAGCCACACAGATCTGAGACTTCAATCTTCTTTAGGAACACGCCATGCTTCACAGAACATCTTCAAGATCATCTGCAGGATGTGTAACTCATCCAGTCGGCCAAACTTAGGAAGAACATCATCATTTGGAAGTAATTCTTCAATTATGATCTCAATCTTCAATGTGGACCACCAACACAAATTGGACACAATCCAAAGACTTCCACAAGCTTGCCTGAATCACCAAGAACATCCACACTACTTCTAATTCCTGAAATCATTCTCTCCTTCATCCAGAACTTCAAGAACATAGTCTGTCATCATTGTCATATTGGAATAGATGCTTATGGACCTCCAGACCATGAACCAATTGAGTTGTCAATTCACATTGACTTCCTAAACACTCCATCAAATCCGCAGAACAAGATACTGCATTTCTGGATCTCACCGGACCTATCTATGTCACTTTGTCACCTCTGAACATTTGCCAGAACCAGTTTTACTCAAGTGGCCATAACTTCTTCAAATATTCATATGGACCTCTCAAATCTTTACTGGATCATCTTAAGACACATATCTACAAACCCTTTGAAGCACATCCTCTGATCTTCATCTTAGTTGGGATCTTTACCTCACTATTTTCACTGTTCTTCTCTATTTCTGATAGGACTAATTTTCTCAATATCCTCAGCATACAACTCATCCAATCCTTGACATCAATGCAACAGGAGTATGTTGACATCAATGACAACACCGGTTAGGCCCATACTTGCAACAATGCACATCCCAGGCTTGGCACAGAACCTGCTTTCTGTAAGTATGTTGAATGATGCAGGTGTGCAGGTTGTCTTTTCGAAGGATGGATGCAAGAGGACTAGATGATCTATGGTGCTTGTGAAGGGTACTCGGAGAGGTACTCTATTTCAGCTGGAGGTATGTACTTCACAATGCAATAGTTCTTCTGACTCAAAGAAAAGAACTGCAGTCACTTCATCCCCACCATCTGAACAAGCAGTGAAGAAATCTGTTGTAACACTTTCTGATGGTAGTGCACATGCCTTGGAAATTAAACTTCCTACTGAAAACACAATGTTATGGCATATGAGATATGGCCACATTAGTGAGAAGGGTCTGTGTACCCTAAAAAATAAAAACCTTGTTAAGGGGTTAAATGATTGTAATCTCAAGTTCAACTTTTGCGAACATTGCATTTATGGAAAGCAAAACCGTGTTTAGTTTTACTCTAGTTCTCACAAGTCTTCTAATGTATTGGATCTTATTCATTCTGATGTGTTTGATCCTGTTAGTGTTCCTTTGATCTCCAAATCTATATATTTTGTATCTTTCATAGATGATTACAGAAGGACATGGATTTATTTTCTCAGAAGCAAATATGAAGTCTTTAGTTGTTTTAAAGAGTTTAAAGCTTTTGCTGAAAATCAGACTAGTAAAAAGATTAAGTGTTTGAGAACTGATAATGGTGGTGAGTTTTGTTCTAGAGTTTGATAAGTTCTGTATAGAGCAAGGGATTGAAAGACATAAGAGAACTCCTTACACCCCACAGCAAAATGGAGTTGCAGAGAGGATGAACAGGACACTGATGGAGAGAGCTAGGAGTATGCTTAGTGGAGAAAGCCTCGAACAAAAGTTTTGGGATGAAGCTATAGCCATTGCTTGCTATCTGGTAAATAGATCTCCTACATCAGCTCTTGTTGGTAAGGCACCTATGGAGGTGTGGTCTGGTAAGAAGCCTTCAGTTAGACATCTTTGTTTTTTTGGTTGAGGCATATGCACATGTGCCTAAGGAGAATCAGTCTAAATTGGAGAACAAGGCTGTTAAGTGTATCTTTATTTGCTATGGTGTTGGTGTGAAAGGATAAAATCTTTGAGATCTTGTGGCTAAAAAAGTGTTGTATAGCAAAAGTGTTATCTTCAGAGAGCTAATACCTTATACTGTTGTTCTACAGATAGAAAAGAAAGAAGATGTGGTTTACTTTCCTTCTACCCTTGAGAAGACTGAACTGATAGACCATGTGAGACCTGATAAAGAGGAGAGCTCTAGCAACTCTAAAAGTTTAGAAGAAGAAGCAGAACCTCAACCTAAGTCATTGAGAAGGTCTACATGAACAAGGAAGCAACCTGATAGGTTTGGTTATTCATTGCTTGATTCTAGTTGTGCTTTTGATTTTCTTACTAACACTGATGAGCCTAGAACTATGTCAAAGGCTATGGACATGAAAGATGTGGGTTCCTGGAAGGAGGCCATGGAGGATAAAAATGGCTTCTTTGGAAAAGAACAAAACTTGGGACTTGGTGGCTTTGCTTGATGGACGGAAACCTGTTGGATGCAAATGGGTGTTCAAGAAGAAATTTGGTGTAGATGGCAATGTTGAAAAGTACAAGGCTAGACTGGTTGTGAAGGGGTATTCACAAGTGGAGGGAATTGATTATGGTGAAATTTTCTCTCTTGTTCCAAAGCTGACATCTTTTTTATTCCTATTATCTCTTGCACCTACTTATGACTCAGAGGTGGAGCAGATGGATGTGAAGACAACATTCCTTCATGGTGATTTGGAGGAAGAGATTTACATGTCACAGCCAGAGCATTACATAGAGAAAGGTAAAGAAAATTTGGTTTGCAAGTTGAAAAAGTCTTTGTATGGTTTGAAGCAGTCTCCTAGGATGTGGTACTTGAAGTTTGATGCCTTTGTGTTGTCAATTGGATATCTAAGATTGAAATTAGATCATTGTGTGTATTATAATTTTGACAATGATCGTATTCTCATTATTGCACTATATGTTGATGATATGTTGCTGATTGGGAATGGTAAGAATATGATTTCTGATTTGAAGTCTCAGTTGTCAGCATAGTTTGAGATGAAAAATCTAGGGGCATCCAGGTACATTCTGGAAATGGAAATTAGAAGAGATAGAGCAAACAGAAAACTTTGGTTAAGCCAAAGTAAGTATGTGAAGACTGTGTTGGATAGATTCAACATGGCAGATTGTAGACCATTGAGTGTTCATGTTTCATTGGGGACAAAGTTATCTGTGAATGATTGTCCAAAGTCTCCTTCTGAGATGGAGGATATGAGCAGAGTACCTTATGCTAGTGTTGTTGGTAGCTTGATGTATGCTATGGTCTGCACAAGACTAGACATTGCCCAAGCAATGGCAGTCCTTAGTCGGTTTATGGCTAATCTTAGATGAGTACATTGGGATGCACTGAAGAGAGTGTTTAGATATTTGAGGGGTACTTCCAAGTATTCCTTATGTTATCATGGTTTTTCTACCAAACCTCAGCATTCTGTGTGTATTCGTGGGTTTGTGGATTCTAATTGGGTAGGTGACATTGACAACAAGAGATCCACCAGTGCTTATGTGTTTACCCTGTTTGGTGGTGTTATTAGTTGGATGAGTAAGTGACAACCTATGGTTGCTTTGTCCACGATAGAAGCTGAGTATATGGCAGTAATGCATGCTTGTAAGGAAGCCATTTGGCTTAAGAGGTTATGCTCAGATATTGGTTTTGATGCAGGACATATTACTATCTATTATGACAGTCAGAGTGTGATTTGCTTAGAAAAGAATCCTACCTTCCATGCTAGACCAAAGCACAATTATGTCTAGTTTCATTTTGTTTGAGATATGGTAGAAGATGGGAAGGTGTTGTTGGAAAAGGTGGACACTTTGAAGAATGTTACAAATGCATTGACTAAACCTGTGGGCACAACGAAGTTCAGATGGTGTTCAGAATCTATCGGCCTCTCAGCCTATTGCAGTTAAATCTTGCCATTTCTTTTGGCTCTTGTAACGTGTTCGACAAGTGGGAGAATGTTGGGAATTAAGGTGTCTCAACCTTTGCAATTTCCTAGCATTGGTAATTTAATTGTATATTTAATTTTGCCTAATATTTTATTTTAATTGCACATTCAGTTTGGTCACATAGTGAGGTGGCATGGTGACATGTCAGCTTACTTGGAATGTGACTTGGATGGTTAAGTCAAACCTACATGGATTTGGGTGTCCCATTTTGAGGTGGCATTATGTGGAAGGCAATATTCCATATGACAAAATCTATGACACGTAAGGGCCAAGTTTGGAGATTCCTATGACAAGTGATGACAAGTGTCAGTTGGCATCTTTGCATGAGGGAAAGGCATATTTGGGCACCCAAGTTGGGCTATGACATGTTGTAAGTAGAATATGCTATATTTAGCATTGTATGACGGATTCTCTTACAACATTTAAGATTGTTATTGTGGGCAGATTTTATGACAGTTGTAAGTTGTGTAAGAGAATCTGTCATAGTCTATTTTTAGCCTGGAGCACTCTACATTGGGAAAGTCAAATCTACCATGTATGAAAGATGTAAGGGATGTAAGGATAGCAAGGACAAGTGTCCTTTGATGCTGAAAATGGCCATGTGGCCAAGGTGGACGCCTATCCCAAGATGCTCTCAAGATATGCCTTGTAATCTCTATAAAATGCATAGTTTGGAGTTGTAGTTGCATAGTTTTATAGGTACTATTATGCTTCCAGAATAACTCCAGAATCGACATTTGTGAACTCTTGGAAGACCTGCATTGCAAGTGTATTGTAAACTATTGTTGTTTTGATAATACATTGTGCAGGTTTAGAGTTTGGGGTTTTTTTACTTGAAAAGGTTTTCCCCACGGTATATCTTGTGTCACCTTCTTTTTGTGTTGTGTTGCTACTGTAATCTTTATGTTATTAATTTAATGCTGCTGCAATTGTAAGGATTTAAATGAATTTACACTCCATGCCCCTCATTAGATTGGTGTAGGAAGTGTGTTCTGTGTACCTTTCTTCCTTTCAGTTGACATGTATCGACTCCCGGTAGCACTACAACTCAGAGATTCAATCATCCATTGACTTTGACCATGTTTTAGATCTAGTTCAACTAGGTATTATCAGCATTCAAATTTAATAAAATACAATATTCCATCTTATTTTGCAGTTTTGTTGTATTGTTGACTATATTTATCAAACTGAATGCACATATCAATGCAAGGCATTATGCAGTTATTACAGCTGAAGACAATGAAGAAGGAACATATTATTATTTGTGTCATTGTATTGAGGCAAAAAATAAATTAGATGCCCCTGTTATAGATGGAGAAAACATCGAGTACCCTGCAGGATCAGTGGTTGTTACTGGAACATGGCTTAGAAGGTACCCAGTGAAGAAATTTGATGTGTGGTTGTTTGAGGACTTTGGCACACATAGGAAGATTATTCATTATTCTAACCTTGTTGTGGCATCAAACATTCATTTGATCAAATATGAGGGGAGACCATTGAACAAGACCTTGTGGAAGGTATGTGAGTCTGACCATGAGGCAATACTTAACACAATAAAGAGCAGAGTAGACTCAGATGGTTCTTTATATGGAATTAGGGGAAATGACAAAAAGGTATGTTATTTTTCTTTGCTATCCTCATTTCACCTTCTATATTTTTCTTTGCTTCATTTCATTATAGAGTTCATTGGTGTACTTATTTTGGCTAAATAGTGAAATCGCATTTGCATGCAGGATTTGAGTATGGAGGTAGGAATAATCCTTATAAAGTTGCCTTTGGAAAGAAAGTAAGGTAGGTTTTCATGATTATTTCATGATGATATGTTCTTTAGTTACTATTTAATAATGAATTTTAATGAGATTTAATGATGTTACTATGAGTTTTAATGACAAACCCTCATTTGTTTATTCACATTTGGTGCTAACAATTGATAGCAGTGGTAAGGCAAGCCTTAATTGATGCCCTAAAACACATTGGATCAAGTGAGAACACCTTTATAGTACTAAATTTTCATCTACTCGAAAGGTATTAGGACTAAATTTTTACATTCTACATCTCTTGGGGCCAAAAGGATGGTGCCAATGCATTCAGGTGGGCAGATAAATGCTAGGGGAGATGTCTTTTTGGTGGTGAAGCCTCCTAGTCATTCACGGCTACGTGGGATGAAGACAATCTCTTAAGAGCCCTAAGACATAAAAGGTGTCAAACTTTGGAACGGTTGTTTCATCAAACCGTGACACCTAGAAACATCTTCTTTGCATGTATAGGTGGATGTCAGGTCCACCTACAAAAACCTACCTCATTTTTTTTAAATCAATTTCATTTGCCTATGGTGGCAAGGAACACATTGTTGCAAAATGCTTTAGTTTCATGAAGTGGAAAGGTGTGAGGAGTGACATTTTGCATTCCATAGCTCATGGAGCTAAACTAACAATGCCAATAGATTGGGGTGGTGGGTAAATACTAGGTGAGGTCTTGTTTTGTATGCCAAGTGTCCCAGACGTTTGGTGCAGTAGGCTACTGGCAAAGTCACTTAAGATCCCTAAGACCAAAAAAACTACAAAACTTTGATGGAGCAGTTCTTGAAAGTCATGGTAGCTGGGAATGTTCCATTTAGACCTACAGGTGCATGTGGGGTCCATACATAATAACCTCTCTCTATTTTGGTCAACTCCAAACTGTATGACCATGCCGAAATCAAATGCATTCTTACAAAATCTTCACTTTCATACAACACAACCTTGCTAGGAGCCATATTTTTCATTTTTCTTGTCATGGGGCTGAACCAATGGTGTCAATGCATTGGATTGGGTGGGTAAATGCTAGGGAGGTCTCTTTTTGTGCGCCAAGTGTCCCAGTCGTTCAGGGCAGCAGGCTACCGGCAAAGTCACTTAAGATCCCTAAGAGCAAAAAACTGCCAAACTTTGACGGAGCATTTCTCAAAACTTATTGCAGATGGGAATGTTCCATTTGGACTTATAGGTGCATGTGGGGTCCATCTACAATATATTCTCTCAGTTTTGGTCAACTCCAAACCATTCGACCGTGCTGAAATCAAAAGCATTCTTGCAAAATGCTTTAGTTTCATGCAGTGGAAAGGTGCTACAAGTGAGATTTTGCATTCCACAGCTCATGGGGCTGAACTGACAATTCCAATACATCAGGATAGGTGGGTTAATGTTAGGGGAGGTCTCATTTTGTGGGCCAAGTATCCCATTCATTCGGGGTAGTAGGCTATCAACAAAGTCACTTAAGATCCTAAGAGCAAAAAAATACCAAACTTTGATAAAGCAGTTCTCAGAAGTTGTGGCAGATGGGAATGTTTTGTTTGGACCTATAGGTGCACGTGGGGTCCTTCCATAATAACCTCTCAGTTTTGGTCAACTCCAAACCATTTGATTGTACTGAAATCAAATGCATTCTTGCAAAATGCTTCAGTTTCATGCAGTGGAAAGGTGCTAGTAGTGACATTTTGCATTCCACAACTCGTGGTCTGAACTGACTATGCCAATGTGTTGGGGTGGGTGGTTAAATGCTAGGGGAGGTCTCGTTTCATGTGCCAAGTGTCCCAGTCATTCAGAACAGTAGGCTACCAGCAAAGTCACTTAATATCTTAAGAGCAAAAAAAACCAAACTTTAACGGAGTAGTTCTCAAAAGTCCTAGTAGCTGGGAATGTTTTGTTTGGACCTACAAGTGCACATGGGGTTTGGTCAAATCCAATCCATTTGACCATGCCAAAATCAAATGCATTCTTGTAAAATGCTTTAGTTTCATGCAGTGGAAAGGTGTTAGGAGTGAAATTTTGCATTCCACAGGTTGTGGGCCTTAACTGACTACGCAAATGCGTCGGGGTGGGTGGGTAAATGCTAGAGGAGGTCTCATTTTGTGTGCCAAGTGTCTCAGTCATTCCGAGCAGCAAGCTACTGGCAAAGTCAAAAGGCTTTAGGAGTGAAATTTTGCATTCCACAGCTCGTGGGGCTGAACTAACTACGCCAACACATTGAGTTGGGCAGGTAAATGCTAGGGGAGGTCTTGTTTCATGTGCCAAGTGTCCTAGTCATTCTAGGTTGTAAGATACCGACAAGGTCACACACGCTGGCATGGTCGGTTCGGCCCCATGATGAGAAGAACCAAAAATATGGCACCTGGCAAGGTTGTGCTGCATGAAACTAAAGCATTTTGCAAGAATGCATTTGATTTCAACACGGTCAAATGGATTGGAGTTGACCAAACCTGATAGAGGTTATTGTGGATAGACCCCACATGCACTTGTAGGTCCAAACAAAACATTCCCAGCTTCCATGACTTTTGAGAACTACTCCATCAAAGTTTGGTAGTTTTTTGCTCTTAGGATCTTAAGTGACTTTGCCAGTAGCCTATTGCCCCAAATGATTGGGAAACTTGGTGCATAAAACAAGACCTCCCCTACCATTTACCCACCCACCCTGATGTGTTGGCACTGTCAGTTCAGCCCCACGAGCTGTGGAATGCAAAATGTCACTCCTAGCATCTTTCCACTACATGAAACTGGAGCATTTTGTAAGAATGCATTTGATTTCAGCACGGTCAAATGGTTTGGAGTTGACCAAAACTAAGATATGTTATTATGGATAAACCCCACATGCACCTGTAGGTCCAAATGAAATATTCCTATCTACCACAACTTCTGAGAACCACTCCTTCAAAATTTGGCAGTTTTTTGCTCTCATGATCTTAAGTGACTTTGTTGATATCCTATTGCCCTAAATGACTGGAACACTTGGCACATGAAATAAGACCTCCCCTAGCATTTACCCACCCACCCCGATGCGTTGGTGCTATTGGTTTGTCCCCACGAGCTATGGAATGCAAAATGTCACTCCTAGCACATTTCCACTACATGAAACTGAAGCATTTTGAAAGAATGCATTTGATTTTGGCACAGTCAAATGGTTTGGAGTTGACCAAAACTAAGAGAGGTTATTGTGGATGGACCCCACTTGCACCTGTAGGTTTGAATGGAACATTCCCAACTTCAACAAATTTTAAGAACTTCTCTGTCAAAGTTTGGCAGTTTTTTGCTCTTAGGAATCTTCTGCTTCCGCGAATGACTGCAACACTTAGCACACAAAATGAGACCTCCCCTACCATTTATCCACCCACCTCAACATGTTGGCATTGTTAGTTTGGCCCCATGAGTTATGGAATGCAAAATATCGCTCCTAGCACCTTTCCACTGCATGAAACTAAAGTATTTTGCAAGAATGCATTTGATTTTGGCACGGTCAAATGGATTGGAGTTGACTAAAAATAAGAGAGGTTATTATGGATGGAGCCTACATAAACCTATAGGTCTTAATGGAACATTTTTAACTACCATGAATTCTAAGAATTGCTCCGTCAAAGTTTGGCATTTTTTTCCTCTTAAGATCTTAAGTGACTTTGTCGGTAGCCTACTGCCCTGAATGACTGTGACACTTGGTGCACCAAATGAGACCTCCCCTAGCATTTACCTGCCCACCCTGATGCATTGGCATTGTCAGTTTAGCCCCACGAGCTGTGGAATGCAAAATGTCACTCCTAGCACCTTTCCACTGCATGAAACTGAAGCATTTTGCAAGAATGCATATGATTTCGGCACGGTCAAACAGATTGGAGTTGATTGATACCAAGAGAGGTTATTGTGGATGAACCCCACATGCACCTATAGGTCTGAACGAAACATTCTGAGCTACCACAAATTCAAAGAACTGCTCTATTAAAGTTTGGCAGTTTTTTGCTCTTAGGGATCTTAAGTGACTTTGTCGATAGCCTGCTACCCCAAACGATTGGGACACTTGGCACACAAAATGAGACCTCCCTTAGCATTTTCTCACCCACCCTGATGTGTTGGTGCTATCAGTTCAGCCCCACAAGATATGGAATGCAAAATGTCACTCCTAGCACCTTTCCACTGCATGAAACTAGAGCATTTTGGAACAATGTGTTCCTTGCCACCATAGGCAAATGAAATTGATTTTAAAAAAATTGAGGTAGGTATTTGTAGGTGGACCTTATATCCAACTGTACATGCAAACAACATGGTCCTAGGTGTCATGGTTTGATGGAACAACTAGTCCAAAGTTTGACACTTTTTTTGTCTTAGGGCTCTTGTGAGATTGTCTGTGTTTGATGTAGCTGATAATGACCAGGAGGCTTCGCCACTAAAAAGACACCTCCCCTAGCATTCACCCACCCACCTCGATGCTTTTGCATAGTCAATTCAACCCCATGAGGTATGGAATGTTTTCTAATTACATCCATCAAAGCATAAAGGATATGGAAATTTTGTTTGATGTTGTAGTTGCAATTACCCTAATAGACATGTATGTAAAGCGGCAGGTGTAAAGCAAATGTAGAAAGGTGAAATGAGGATATGCAAAACATAGAAACCATATAGAAGGTGAAATGAGGATATGTGAATCATGCCAAACAAGTCTCTCTCTCTCTCTTACTCTCTTCCTCATTTTCCAAGAGAAAGACAAGTCCACATGTGCTTGCCTTTCTAGTGGACTAGGAGTTTGTAGCCCTTCTCAGAGACCTTTCCTATCATAACTTCCCTCATACACCTAATAATGGAGATCTAAGACCTGATTTGGATACCATTTTGGTCATTGTAAAACATATGTGAAAATGAGATAGGGTTGTTTTGTACAGAATAGGAAAAAACTAGGTTGTTACAGTCAAATCAGGCCTATTTTGGGGACTGTAATGTAACACCAGAGACTTGCACATGGATTTAAACCTTGATATTGATAGGGAAGGTGTAAATAGGCTATATAACATGTATAAACACTTCCCTTGTATAAATCACTCACCCAACACAAGAATTCTCAAAAATACTCCAAAATAGGGTCTCTTTAGGCCAAATAGAATAGGGCTTATTCAAAATGGCCCTTACACATGTGACCAACCTCAGAAATCTTTCTTGTAGCTCTGTATATACTTGCATATGGTGGAATTGGGAGAAAATCAAAATTTACTATAACTACCCCCTCAATGGCCGAGAGTACTCAGTTTACTAAAAAATGCAAAATAAGTTGCTTCAAGGGGTCTAACTCATTAGATTAGGTCTGTTCACATATACATGGAATCATCACAGTTTTCAAATAGTCAATTTTGGTGATAAAATGGGAAACCCTTATCTAAATGACTTAAATGGATGTCTTGACCTACAAGACCACTTGGAAACATGAAAATGTCTTCCTTGCCATCTCCTAAAGTCACTTGATTGGTTTTGAGCCTATGCTTCTGCATCAACAAGGCAGGTGAACTATTTGACATGATGCCTCAAAGAAATGTTGTCTCATGGAATGCAACTGGTAGATGTAAATCCAAATTCCACAACCTTATCCACCATCCTCCTTGCCTACGCCAAAATGGGATCTTCAGAACATAGTATACAAACAACCATCAAAGCATAAATGATATAGGAATTTTGTCACATGTTGTATTTGTAGATGCTCTTTTAGACATGTATGCAATGTGTGGAAGCATAGATAAGGCATGTGAATAGTTTGGAATGACACCTCAAAGAAATGTTGTCTCATGGAATGCACTGATTGCAAGATATACGCAGAAAATGGATTTTTTGATAAGGCTTCCGAAACTTTCAAGAAAATGCAATTGGCAAGTGTAAATAAAATGTAGGAAGGTGAAATGAGGATAAGCAAAGCATTCAAAAACCATATAGAAGGTGAAATGAGGATATACAAATCATGTCAGACATGTCTCTCTCCCTATGTCTCTCTCTTCCCCTCTTCCTCATTATTCTATTTCTGTAACCCATATAGATGGTGAAACTAGGGTATGCTAGACCTATAGAAGGTGAAATGAGGATATAATGTCAAACATATCATCTCCCTCTTGATCTCTCTCTAAGTCTCTCCCTAACTAAACATATAATGTCAAACATATATCTAAGGTGAAATGAAGGTAGGAAAATGATGTCAAACATATAGAAGGTGAAATGAGGATATGTCTAACATGTAAGATGAGAAATAATCTATGATTATCATATCAAATCTAGTAGTTTCAATATCATGATTGTTATGAGATGTATACAAAAATAAGAGTACAAAAAATATTTTAACTAACACTTAGCATCAATCTAATAATTTAGCATAAACAAATTATATTTCCTTATATGATTCAAACTATGAAGTGTTAGATTCATCTAAAAAAAACTTAGAAAGGCCTAAATAATAAATCCTATGATTGGATGCACCTTTCCTTGTACCCACCATTCTCTTAACAAAAATGCTTTATTGTATGTTTCATATTCCATATTTCTCTTAACATAAAAGTGTAAAATTCAACTAATAATTTATATATAAAAACTAACTATATGAAAACCATATCATAAGTTGTTGCAAATAGGTTTAAAATATATTTATTTGTTAGCCAAATAAAGTTAGCTTTAATATTCATAATGTAAAGTGTTGAAGCATAGACAAGGCATGTGAATTATTTAAGAGAACACCTCAAAGAGATGACATCTCATGGAATGCAATAATTGTAAGATTATATGCACAAAATGGCTTTGTTGATAAGGATTTAGAAACTTTCAAGCAAATGTGATTGGTAGGTGTAAATCCAAATTCCACAACCTTAACCAACATCCTCCCAACCTATGTCAAAATGGGATCTTTGTGAAAGGAAGCTAGGTGCGCAGAAATCACTTCCTACACTAATCTAATGAGGAGAGATGAGTGCAAATTCTTTTTAACCTTTACAATTACAAAATGTTTAACACAACAATGGAGATATTGCAGCAATACACAACACAAGAATGTAAGACAGAAGAAGAGAGACAATATATAACGTGGGGAAAACCCTTATCGGGTGAAAAACCCCACACTCCAAAACCTGCACAATGTATTATCAAAACTGTAATGGTTTACAATACACTTGCAATGCAATCTCTTAGGAGTCTTTGACACTTGAATCTAGAGACAATCCGGCAACATAACAGTAATTTTCAATCACATAATACATCTCCTCTCAAAAGCACATGTTTATAAAGAAGTTACAAGGCAAAAATGAGCCTATTTTGAGATGGGCGTTCAACATGGCCTCATGGCCCAAAATCCATGCCTAGGGACACTTGTCCAACATTACAGGATGTTCATGACACTTGTCATATCACACCATCCCAAAGAAGTCACCTATTTCCCAAGTTGGGCTATGATAGATACTCTTACGACTCTTACAACTGTCATAGAATCCATCATAACTGTCATATCTTATAGTTGTAAGAGAATCTATCATACACAGACTAAAAATAGCATATTCTCTTACAACATGTCCTTGGGGCACCCAAAGATGCCTTCTTCCAAGATGCCTTGTGACACATGTCTTCACCTGTCATAGAACATTCCATTTTCGACTCTTACGCATCATAGATTCTATCATAGGAATCTGTCATAACCGTTTCGGTCAAGATTCACTTACACACTAGTCAAGATATCGACACATGGTAAAAAACCTCTACCACACAAAGGGGATGCCTATCTCCACATGGAGTGAGTTGACCATCCTAGTCATCTTACAAGTGGAGTGACAACTCATCGTGCCACTTCACACTAAATGACAAAATAGGATGTACAAAAAAATTTACAACATAGGCTAAATAAATAAACACATTACAAATAATAAATGCAAGGAATTACCAAGGTTGAGACACCTTAATTCTCAACATTCTCCCAATTATCGAACACCTTGTAAGAGCCAATGGAAATAATAGGATTTAACTACTATAGGATAAGAGGCCCATAGACTCTGAACACCATCTAAACTTCTCTGTGCCCACTGGTTTCGTCAATGCATCCACAACATTTTTCAAAGTGTCTACCTTTTCCAAATTTACCTTCCCATCCTCTACCATGTCTCGCATGAAGTGAAACTATACATAATATGCTTTGTTATGGCATGGAAAGTTGGATTCTTTGCTAGGCAAATCGCACTTTGACTGTCACAACAAATCGTAATCTATCCTGCATCAACACCAATATCTAAACATAATCTCTTAAGCCAAATGGTTTCCTTACAAGCATGAGTTGCTACCATATACTCAGCTTCTATCATGGAAAAAGAAACTATAGGTTGTCTCTTACTCATCCAACTAATGGCACCACCAAACATTGTGAACACATAAGCACTGATGGATCTCCTGCTGTCAATGTCACCCGCCCAATCAGAATCTACAAATCCACGAATACAAACTGAATGCGGAGGTCCTGAAGGATTACCATGATAGCATATGGAATACTCAAAAGTACCCCTCAAATATCTAAACACTCTCTTAATTGCATCCCAATGTACCCGTCCAGGATTAGCCATAAATTGACAAAGGACTCCCACTACTTGGGCAATGTCTAGTCTTGTGCAGACCATAGCATACATCAAACTATTAACAACACTAGCATAAGGTACTCTGCTCATAAATTCCACCTCACTAGGAGTTTTTTTGTGAGGCCTACCTTTTTCATTCCCATACATTTGACTATTTACTTTACTGTTACTGATACATTTAGTCTTGTGGGACTGTTGATCCCGAATTTCTAGACTATTAGACTTTATGACGTATGTGGATTGTTATGCTTAGTATGTTTATGATGTGTTAAACTTGGATATTGCTTTACTGATGATGTTAGATAGATGTTTTATATTATGATGTTATGGGAAAACTAATTGGGTGATGTTAGATAGAAATTAGTTTTGTGATTTAATATTGGGAATGGATGTTTGAAATGCAGAATGCAGAATCTAATTGTAATGTGACTTCCTTAATGCTTATGTGAACTTGTGATATTTTATACGAGTGTATGTTTTAATTTGCTTTGGCTATTATATATATGTGAAGTTAACCTTGCAATTGAGTGCGCAGGTATTTCTAACAAGCCACATAAATTGGAGATCATCCCACACATGATGTTGTTATCCCTTGTGAAGCCGATCTAGTTCCACAAGGAACCAAGATCAACTCTGTGTATGATGAAATTCTGTAATGTTGATTGCATGTTGTTAATCGGGCTAAGTTTACCCCTCTTTTAATTTGAATTCTAATTGGTGTTGTAAGAATTTTGTCTTTAAATTTTATTTTTAAAATTTTTAATTTTGGGACCCCTTTTCATGTGCTTTAACTTAACCCTAGGTGCTCAAAATGAGCTAAACTTGACCTTGGGTTGTACCCCTTGGGTCTAGGGGCCTTTTTGACTTGGGTAACCCTTGGTAAACCTCCATTTGGTCACCTTAAATTCACCCTAAAGTTAAGTGACGAAATTGGAGACATGGGAGGGAGAGGATGAGTGGGTCTAACACTCAACCCCATCCCTTCCACTTCCCAAGGTTGGAGATGTCTCCAAGACCCCCCAATTAAGGAGGAATTTACTCCAAGTCTCTCTCACAATTGGTGAGAGTACCTTGGAGTTCTGTGGTCCCTCTTGGGAGGAAAGGAATGGGACACATGTGTCACCCATTCCCTCTTAAGCTCCACCTTTCTCTCCCACATGTTTGAGAGAGGACAAGTGGAGGGGTGAGGGAGACTTGGGGATGGGTGAGTGACGTGTCATCACCCATCCCATGGGTCTTGCTTGTAGTGGGGAGGAAGAGTGAGGAGGTGACAAGTGTCACCTCCCCATTCCTCAAAGCTCATGGGTTGAGCTTATTTTAATCCCACTTGGAGAAGGTTATGGGTTGTTGAATTTTTGGATAATTTGATTGTTTAAATTTTACTTTGGGGAAAAAGACAGAGAGAGTTTTGTGGCTTATGTTGGAGGAGGATTTGGAGAAGCTCTACATCAACTATCTACGATAATTGGGCTTTTAAAGGTTGGCTTCAAGGCTAAGGCCTTCCCTTTGTATTTTTGTTTGCTTGCATGATGCTATGAGTGAGATCTATTTTCTTAAGTTTTTATGGTTATTGTGGGGAAAATTTGTAGGGTGTTGTAAGAGCCTCTCCCACTTGGGAGAAGATGCTCAACAAGTGTGGGGTAGGGGAGGAGTGAACCTCTTCGAGGTCATTACCTTGTTTTTGTGGTGTTGTAAGCCTTGAGGGCAATATGAGATTTTGAGTAATATGGAAATGGCTTGAAACTCATCCTGGTTGAGTTCTTGTGTTGTGTTATCCATGGGTGTAAAATTGTGTTTGGTTGCTTGAATGCCTTGTTGTGATGTGGAATGAGTTCCGTAGTGTGTGGATGACCTCCCTAGCTCGGGGGTGACCCTCTTATGGGTCTATGGTAGGAAGGAGAGCAAGATGTGTGGTTTTCTTTCCCCTTGTTGTGATATGCAGATTCATTGGAGCTAAGTTTGTGAAGTTGGAGAAACACTTTATTCTTGGAGTTGATATTTTATTTTCCTTTACTCTTTTAGCTCTTAAGAGAGAGCTTGGCCTACTTAGGATATTTTATATTTTGTTAGTTGTCCAAGAGAAGAGCATTGTTCTCTCCCTTATTGTAAAAATGTATATTTTTATTGCGTGTAGTCTATTTACACTTGAAATAGAAAGTTAAAATGATTGATTTTAATTCTTAACATTCAAGATAGGTTGAAGGAAGAAAATTTGTTTTATAAGTTAATTCATTTGTATGTAAATTTTAAGCATATGTCAAATAGAAGAGTTGTGGTTTTTAATTTTGAGACAAACAAAAAAAAATGTATTTGTTATTATGAAAAGAGAAAATTTGATGTTGTTATGTATTAGAGGTATCTAATTATTTGTAATTGTTCTTTTCTTAAAAATGTAAATATTAATAATGCAATGAATATATTTTGTTAGAAAAATATGAGTTCTTGCCTTATAGAAATTTGATAAAAAAAAATGGATATATATATCTTTATTTTATTTGTTTAAAAATAAATTTGTAAGTGTAGAAGAAAAAGATTATAGTTGAAAATATTATATATATAATTTATATATATTTTGAGTAATTTGAATGAAAGTATTTTTTTTACATGTATTTAAAAATAACTAAGTTTATTTTATTCTGCCCAGAGAAGAAGATTATATATATATATATATATATATATATATATATATATATATATATATATATATATATATATATATATATATATATATATATATAAAGAAATTATCATAAACTATGATTTTTGAATGAACTTGTGTTTTTTTGTTTATATATATATAAAATGTATTATAATAAAAAAATTGTTGTGTATTATAGAGGACTGCATTTTTTTTAGCAGTCATATTTTTTCTTACAAAGAAGAGAAAAGAGATTTAAGGTGGGGGGTTCGAACCCCCCACCACCGCTGTGGTTGTTTTCTTGTTTATGTGGGTGTGGGGAGGGGGGTGGAGCCCCCACCCACACCCCATCGTATGGGATGTGGGTGGGGGCTCCGTCCCCCTCCCCACACCCCCCCACTACCAGTACACCCTGCCGCCCCCTCCCGTTGTGCAGACCCCGTGGTAAACACCAAACACACTGCCGTCAAACACATCCCTTTGCCGATCTTGCACCCTCCGCGGTCCCCTCTGCCTACACAGTCCGCAGCTCCCTCCTACCTCCGTCGCTCCCCTGTCACCAGGTCTCCGCTGCCGGACCTCCTCAATGCCGTCATTGCTACCCTAGCAGCACCCCTCCACAAACCCTCCTCTCTGCCAACAAAACAAACATAAATTTAGGGTTTTAACACTTTTACAAATGAAAACAAAAATATATATATACATAGTTTTATTAAAGTGAAAAACAAAGAGGAGAAAATGAGAAAATAGGGCTAGGGTTTTTGCAATAAAGAAAATCATATTTTATTGTTAGAAGAAAATAGGGCAAGGTGGAAATAAAATCCATTTTAAAATTTAAATTCCCCTCTTATTATTATTTTTTTTCATTGCTTTAAGTTTGGAAATTATATAGGGAATTTGAGATAATTATTTAAAGGGTAAAACTTTATTCTTTTAAAAATATTATTATTTTTATTTGTTAGTGGATGTAAATAAATTGATTTAATTATGATTAGATGGATTTATAATTTATTGATTTTTAATTTAAATTTTCGGGAGAAAAGGATTTATTTGTATCAATTAAATTTTATACAATTAAAATATTGAGAGGTAGTTATTTTAAACAAACAAGTTAAGAAATATAACTCTATGAGGATGATTTAAACCCCACGTTATTAATCAAAATTTAATATTCCTTTTAATCATGATGGAGCAATTTAATTAACAAAATTAAATTACACATTGTTTTAAACCCGACTCGGAAACCTAGTAAACTTTTTAAATGAAGTTAGTAAAACCTATTTCTGAGATCTGATCTACCAAGAAATTAGGAATAATGTAAATGATGCAGAGATAACTCTGATTGATTGAAAACGTGAAGGAGAACAAATTGATCAAGTTTTGTTGAAAAATGTTTTAAATTATAGAAAATGTGAAGGAGAACAAATTAATCTTAAATTATAGAAAATGTGAAGGAGAACAGATTAATTGGACTTTGTTGAAAAAGTTTTAAATTATAGAAAACATGAAGGAGAATAGATTGATCAGACTTTGTTGAAAAATGATCAATTAACTTAATCATTTGATCTACCATTTCAACTAGTGAGACGTAGATAATATAAACCAAATCAGTAAACCTTTTAATCAAAATTAGTTTTAGTACAATAAACCTTAGTCACACCCGTGAGGCGTTATGCTGTCAGATTTTTTTGGAATTTAGGGTTTAGCTAGGATAGTGGAATTTAACCCTTTTAGCGATGTTAACCGTTTCATTTCAACCCCCTTGTTGGCCTCCATTGCAATTGGTATGTGCACATGAACGCATCACTCCACATTCATCTGTCATGTTTACGCCTTAAGCGTTATGCCACCGGGAACGCTTACGCGTGTGAGGGGGTTTCTAGAGAAGCATGGAAATTTTTTTGATATTTCATGTCATGACCACATGACAAATGTGGACATGGCACGTGTGATGCGTGTCATGACTGCATGGGAAATGTGGGCATGACATTTGGTATCAGAGCCCAGTTTAAACACTAGGCCTACCTTGTTTTGTAGGATGCCTCCCTGATGTATTCGGCAAGCGTGATCACATAACACTACATCCGTTGAGGTGCACAGTGATTCCTCTGTAGAGGGACAGTTACCAACAGCCTTAGTAGATCTCCCAGTACCACAGGCACCACCAGTACTTGATATAGGACTTTAGATTTTACAGACATTACAGGCCATGTTAGAGAGGCTACCGCCAGTTATACCAGTGCCACGTGATGAGCCTCACAATGATCCACAAGAGGAGCCACGTTAGGAGTCATGTGCTGAGTCATGAGCTGAACCAATTGTGGAGCCTCGCATTGATCCGTGAGAGGTGCCACGTATGGAGCCTTTTGTAGAGATACCTGATACTACAGTCGAGGAGGTAGGGTCAGCTTACAAAGCACAGAGTAGGAATCCTCCACGACATGCGAGATGAGATGAGACTATGAGGGTAGAGCAGGTACATCATGGACCTTATGAGTATGGTATGGATGAGCCGGTTATAGGACTTAGAGACAGAGGAGATCCCATCAGAGACCTACTTAGGCTTAATCCACCTACCTTCGCAGGAGCTACAGAGGGAGCCAAGGCTGAGGCTTGACTCATCAGTTTAGACAGATGCTTCGCATTGTGACCTTATGGGAGCAACACGAAAGCATGCGTGGCAGTACACCTCTTGAGGGATGCAGCAACTACTTGGTGGTGCACTGAGGAGTGCAAGTGTTGGTTATCATTAGACACACTCACATGGGACACTTTCATAGAGTACTTTAATGCGCATTACTTGTCAGACCATTATAGACAGCGCCAAGAGGACTCACGGTTGCACAGTATAAGAACTGATTTATTGAGCTTTCACATTACCCAGAGTATCTCCATGAGAAAATCCTAGTGCACAAATTCATCAGAGGATTGAATCAAGGGATAGCAGGACCGGTGCATATGGCAGACCCCTAGACTATGACTGACGCTGCCGAGAAGGCTTATATTGCAAAGGAGATTCAGGGATGAGGGTAGAATTCATGCCTACAATTTCAGGACCGTAATCACCAATAGCAGCAGAACTTTCGTAGACCACAACCAACACCATAGAGAGGAGGACTTAATTCTCCATATTTACCTCCTAAGCCTCTACAGCAGTAGCAGTAGTATCAGCAGAGGTCTAGACCCCATTAGAGGGCTCAGGGAGGACAAAACTATGGTTGGCAGTAGCAAGGCCCGCGTAGGGATTAGAGATAGCAGGGATCATCTTCGGGACTCGCGAGGTCTCAACAGTCATATAGAGGTTCACAGGGGTCCACAGGACATATTGGACAGCAGCAGTCAGGTAGGACTCAGTCGGGGTAGTTATAGGCTAGGCGCCTGTGTTATGTATGTGGTGGGACAGGGCATTTAGCCAGAGAGTGTCCACAGGGTTTTACAGCAGGGGGATAGCCCTATTCAGGAGGGTTAGAGTAGACTATAGGAGATGTGGGCAAGTCCCACCGCATGTTTGCAGCGGTTGATAACCACCAGGCTGACTAGTAGGCATCTGTGATTGAGACATCAGGTACAATCAGGGATGCCCCCATCTCTATTATTTTTGACTTTGGAGCTACCGATTATTTTTTGTCTACATCTTTAGTGGAACGTTGCAGGCTGGTGGCTTCTAAGCAGGACATTAGGTGGGAGGTTGAGTTGGCCTCTGTGGCTAGGATGTCAGTAGATACCTTGGTTCGAGATTGTGAGATTTCCTTGGGTTCCTTCACTACATCATGTGACTTTAGAGTTATGCCACTAGGATCCTATGGTGTGGTTTTGGGTATGGATTGGCTTACAGCTCATAGAGCCAAGCTAGATTATTGCCGAAGGATGATTAGCTACTTAGATGATCATGGTTCACTGGTTGAGATAGTGGACATTTAGAAGCCCACGGTAGTTCGTATGATTTTTGCTCAGCAGCTTAAGCACTACATGCGGAAGGGATGTCAGTTGTTCACTATCACGGTTAGTGACAGATCAGAGGATGAGCCTGAGGCTTCATTGGATGACCACCCTATCCTAAGAGAGTTTGCCGATGTGTTTCCGCTGGAATTACCAGGTATGCCTCCACACAAAGAGGTAGATTTCTACATCAATCTAGTGCCAGGTGTCGAGCCAGTGTCTCGTGCACCTTATAGGATGACTACACATGAGCTCACGAAGCTCAAGCTACAGTTAGAGGAGTTACTTGAGAAGGGGCACATCCGACCTAGCGTTTCACCATGGGGCACACTGGTTATCTTCGTGAAGAAGAAGGATGGGTCTCTTTGCTTGTGCATGGATTACAGGCAGTTGAACAAGGTGACGGTGAAGAACTATTATCCTCTACCTAGGATTGATGACCTTTTTGACTAGATGCAGGGAGCCAGAGTGTTCTCAAAAATTGATTTGAAATCTAGGTATCACCAATTGCGTATCACAGAGGCAGATATTCATAAGACTATTTTCTGAACTAGATATGGCCATTACAAGTTCACAGTGGTACCCTTCAGTTTGACGAATACCCCTACAGTGTTCATGAGTCTCATGAACGGGGTGTTCCGCACTTGCTTGGATCAATTCATGATCATTCTTCTCGATGATATTTTGATTTATTCATAGACTGAGGAGGAGCATGTGGATCATTTGCATCAGGTTTTGCAGTGCTTGCGAGAGCAACAACTTTATGGCAACCTGATGAAGTGTGCCTTCTTTAGGATAGAGGTACAGTATTTGGGGCACATCCTATCAGGTGATGGCATCTCCGTAGATCCATCGAAGATCAGAGCTATCTAGGATTGGCCAGCACTCACCAGTGTGACAAACGTCAAGAGTTTCATGGGATTAGCCGGTTATTACCATAGATTCGTAGAGGGCTTTTCCAGGATAGTGCATCCCATCACTTCCCTTCAGTGGAAAGGGAAAAGTTTCACTTGGACTGAGTAGTGCGAGAGGGCCTTTGGGGTCCTCAAGGAGCGTCTTATCAGTGCTCCCATCTTAGCGGTTCTAGATCCTGCAGAGGATTTTATTGTTTGCACAGATGCATCACTTGAGGGTTTGGGAGTCGTGCTCATGCAGGGTGGTAGGGCGATTGCATACGAGTCGTGTAAGCTTAAGGTACATGAGCTGAACTACCCTACTCATGATTTAGAGCTCGTAGCAGTAGTACATGCTCTTGTTCATTGGAGACACTTTCTTTTAGGTCATCGCTTTAAGCTCCATTCAGATCACCATAGCTTGTAGTACATATTCACACAGCCAAATTTGAAAGCCCGCCAGCAGCGTTGGATGGAGTTTTTATGTGAGTATGACTTTGATGTCCACTACATCAAAGGGAAGGAGAACGTGGTTGCCAATGCCTTGAGTCGGAGGCGCCACGAGATCCTAACCTTGACATTGAGTGTGGACTTGAAGAGCGTATCTTATAGCATCTACCTGAGGATGAGTGGTTTCTTGAGGTACAGCAGGAGATCCAGAAATAGAGGGCCCTTAAGGGCAGATTCACAGGATATTCCCTTGAGTCAGATGGTTTTCTTAGACATTATCAGCGCATCTATGTACCCTGTGCAGAAGATCTTCATACAGTGATTCTTTTAGAGGCTCATAGAGCACCTTATACAGCACACCTAGGGGTGAAGAAGATGTATGTCAACTTGCGACAGTTATACCATTGGGTAGGTATGAGATGAGACATTACAGAATATGTTTCTTGTTGCCTTGAGTGCTAGAAGGTCAAGGCCGAGCATTAGCATCCAGCAGGACTGTTATACCCTCACGAAATACCTGAGTGGAAATGGGACACCATTTCCATGGATTTTATTGTTGGTCTTCCTATGTCATCACGCCGCCATGATGCCATCATGGTGATAGTTGACAAGTTGACCAAGGTGACGCATTTCTCACCTGTACGCACGACATACAATGCACCATCTGTGGTGAGAGTGTTCTTGGATTAGATTGTTAGATTACATGGGATACCTCACCAAATCATTTCTGACAGAGACTCAGTATTCACTTCAGCTTTTTGGAGAGCCTTACAGCAGGCGTTGGGCACACATCTCAACTTCAGTTCTGCTTACCATCCTAAGACCGATGGACAGACAGAGAGAGTTAATCAGGTGTTGGAGGACATGCTTCGTATGTATGTTATGGACCATCAGTCTGGATGGGAGGAGTATCTGTATCTGGTTGATTTTACCTACAATAATGGGCATCACAACTTGTTGGGTATGCCTCCTTTTCAGGCTTTATACAACAGACCATGCAGGACACCATTGATTTGGGATCGGATAGAGGACAGGGTTGCCATTGGTCCAGAGATAGTTCAGGATATGGAGCAGCAGGTCACACTGATTAGGCAGAGACTTCAGGAGCCATAAGATAGACAGAAGAAGTATGCTGATGCTAAGAGAATTGATCGGAGCTTCTTAGTGGGTGACAGAGTATTTTTGAGAGTGCGACCACACAAGAATCCAATCTGTTATGGAAAGGGCTCAAAGCTCATACCACGGTTTGTAGGACCTTTTGAGATCTTGGAGTGGATAGGACCTATAGCCTATCATCTAGTCTTGCCACCCAGCCTGTCACGTATCCATGACATTTTTCATGTTTCAGTTTTACGCTGTTACATTTCTGACTTATCTCACATATTGGATTGGAGTGCTCTTCAGGTAGAGGCAGATGGTCAGCTGGCTTTGGAGCTAATTCACATATTGGCTCGTCAGACGCTAGGCCTTCAAGGTTGAGAGCTGGACCAGGTTAGGGTCCAATGGGACATGTACGACGAGGTCACAACGACATGAGAGGATGCAGTGAGATTAAGGGCTCTTTATCCTCACCTCTTTGATGACTTCCAGGAGGAAGTATAGTCTTAGGGGGGGAAGATGTGAGGCCTACCTTTTTCATTCCCGTACATTTGACTATTTACTTTATTGTTGCTGATACATTTAGTCTTGTGGGACTGTTGATCCTAAATTTCTAGACTATTAGACTTTATGACGTATGTAGATTATTATGCTTAGTATGTTTACAATGTGTTAAACCTAGATATTGCTTTACTGATGATGTTAGATAGATGTTTTATATTATGATGTTATGGGAAAACTAATTGGGTGATGTTAGATAGAATTGGTTTTGTGAGTTAATATTGGGAATGGATGTTTGAAATGCAAAATTCAGAATCTAATTGTAATGTGACTTCTTTAATGCTTATGTGAACTTGTGATATTTTATACGAATGTATGTTTTAATTTTATTTGGCTATTATATATATGTGGAGTTAACCTTGCAATTGAGTGTGAGGGTATTTCTAACAAGCCACAGAAATTGGAGATCATCCCACACACGATGTTGTTATCCCTTGTGAAGCCAATCTAGTTCCACGAGGAACCAAGATCAACTTTGTGTATGATGAAATTCTATAATGTTAATTGCATGTTGTTAATCTGGCTAAGTCTACCCCTCTTTTAATTTGAATTCTAATTGGTGTTGTAAGAATTTTGTCTTTGAATTTTACTTTTAAAATTTTAAATTTTGGGACCCCTTTTCATGTGCTTTAACTTAACCCTAGGTGCTCAAAATGAGCTAAACTTGACCCTGGGTTGTACCCTTGGGTCTAGGGACCTTTTTGACTTGGGTAACCCTTGGTAAACCTCCATTTGGTCACCTTAACTTCACCTTGAAGTTAAGTGATGAAATTGGAGGCATGGGAGGAGAGGATGAGTGGGTCTAACACTCAACCCCATCCCTTCCACTTCCCAAGGTTGGAGATGTCTCCAAGACCCCCCAATTGAGGAGGAATTTACTCCAAGTCTCTCTCACAATTGGTGAGAGTACCTTGGAGTTCTGTGGTCCCTCTTGGGAGGAAAGGAATGGGACACATGTGTCACCCATTCCCTCTTAAGCTCCACATTTATCTCCCACATGTTTGAGAAAAGACAAGTGGAGGGGTGAGGGAGACTTGGGATGGGTGAGTGACATGTGTCATCACCCATCCCATGGGTCTTGCTTGTAGTGGGAAGGAAGAGTGAGGAGGTGACAAGTGTCACCTCCCCATTCCTCAAAGCTCATGGTTGAGCTTATTTTAATCCCACTTGGAGAAGGTTATGGGTTGTTGAATTTTTGGATAATTTGATTGTTTGAATTTTACTTTGGGGAAAAAGATAGAGAGAGTTTTGTGGCTTATGTTGGAGGAGGATTTGGAGAATCTCTACATCAACCATCTACCATAATTGGGCTTTTTAAAGGTTGGCTTCAAGGCTAAGGCCTTCCCTTTGTATTTTTGTTTGCTTGCATGATGCTATGAGTGAGATTCTATTTTCTTGAGTTTTTATGGTTATTGTGGGGAAAATTTGTAGGGTGTTGTAAGAGCCTCTCCCACTTGAGAGAAGATGCTCAACAAGTGTGGGGTAGGGGAGGAGTGAACCTCCTCGGGGTCATTACCTTGTTTTTGTGGTGTTGTAAACCTTGAGGGCAATATGAGATTTTGAGTAATATGGAAATGGCTTGAGAGCTAAAATGGAAACTTGTGAAAATTGTGTTTAAAATGTTGGCTTGAGACCATACGATGAATTTGTATTGGGATATTTGTAGGAGTGAAACTCTTGAGTTGAGTGTTGTCCCACTCCCTACCCCTTTGAACTCGTCCTAGTTGAGTTCTTGTGTTGGTGCTATCCATGGGTGTAAAATTGTGTTTGGTTGTTTGAATGTCTTGTTGTGATGTCGAATGAGTTCCCTAGTATGTGGATGACATCCCTAGCTCGGGGGTGACCCTCTTGCAGGTCTATGGTAGGGAGGAGAGCAAGATGTGTGGTTTTCTTTCCCTTGTGATTTGCAGGTTCATTGGAGCTAAGTTTGTGAAGTTGGAGAAACACCTTGTTCTTGGAGTTGATATTTTATTTTCCTTTACTCTTTTAGCTCTTGAGAGAGAGCTTGGCCTACTTAGGAGATTTTATATTTTGTTAGTTGTCCAAGAGAAGAGCATTGTTCTCTCCCTTGTTGTAAAAATGTATATTTTTATTTTGTGTAGTCTATTTACACTTGAAATAGAAAGTTAAAATGGTTGATTTTAATTCTTAACATTCAAGATAGGTTGAAGGAAGAAAAATTTGTTTTATAAGTTAATTCATTTGTATGTAAATTTTAAGCATATGTCAAATAGAAGAGTTGTGGTTTTTAATTTTGAGACAAACAAAAAAAATGTATTTGTTATTATGAAAAGAGAAAATTTGATGTTGTTATGTATTAGAGGTATCTAATTATTTGTAATTGTTCTTTCTTAAAAATGTAAATATTAATAATGCAATGAATATATTTTGTTAGAAAAATATGAGTTCTTGCCTTAAAGAAATTTGATTAAAAAAAAAAAGATATATAATCTTTGTTTTATTTGTTTAAAAATAAATTTGTAAGTGTAGAAGAAAAAGATTATAGTTGAAAATATATATATATATATATATATATATATATAATTTATATATATTGAGTAATTTGAATGAAAGTTTTTTTTTTCCCTGTATTTACAAATAACTGAGTTTATTTTATTCTACCCAGAGAAGAAGATTATATATATATATATATATATATATATATATATATATATATATATATTATATATATATATATATATATATATATATATTTAAAAAAATTATCATAAACTGTGATTTTTTGAATGAACTTGTGTTTTGCCGTGTATATATATAATAAAAAAAAATTGCTGTATTACAGAGGACTGCATTTTTTTTAGCAGTCATATTTTATTCTTACAGAGAAGAGAAAAGAGATTAAGGTGGGGGGTTCGAACCCCCCACCACCGCTGTGGTTGTTTTCTTATTTATGTGGGTGTGGGGAGGGGGGCGGAGCCCCCACCCACACCCATCGTATGGGATGTGGGTGGGGGCTTCGTCCCCCCTCCCCACACCCCCCACTACCAGTACACCCCGCGGCCCCCTCCCATTGTGCAGACCCCGCGGGAAACACCAAACACGCCGCCGTCGAACACAACCCTCCGCCAGTCTTGCACCCTCCACGGTCCCCTCTGCCTACATAGTATGTGGTTCCTTCCTACCTCTGTCGCTCCCCTGCCACCAAATCTCTGCTGCCAGACCTCCTCAATGTTGTCGCCGCTGCCATTGCTGCCCTAGTAGCACCCCTCCACAGACCCTCCTCTCTGCCAACAAAACAACCATAAATTTAGGGTTTTAACACTTTTACAAATGAAAACAAAAATATATATATACATATTTTTATTAAAAGAAAATCTGGTTTATTTTTTTTTAAAAGATAAAGCGCCTGGTAAACTTTTAACGTGACCAGCGACGCTGGTGCGACATGCCCTCCAGCTCCACACGAATGCTTTTGCCCGGAGCAATGAACCGGTGAGGCCACAACTGGGGGACCTCATCCCCTAAGAAGAACACTTCAAACCCGCGAGCTCATTGGCCCAGCAAAGGCGTAAAGCCTTGCGAGCTCGTTGGCCCAGCGGAGGTTTGAACTCTGGTGGCCGCCACTACAACCAAGCGACTTAACCACCGAACCATGCCATCATCGGCAAGAAAATCTAGTTTATAAACTCAATAAGAATATATATATATATATATATATATTTATTTATTTATTTATTTATTTATAAAATCCATCATATGCATTCAACATGTGGCCATTAAACCTACAATCAAAACTAAGAAAACACAAAATGAGAGAGAGAAAGAAAGATAAAAGTGAAAAATAAAGAGGAGAAAATGAGAAAATAGGGCTAGGGTTTTTGCAATAAAGAAAATCATATTTTATTGTTAGAAGAAATTAGGGCAAGGTGGAAATAAAATCCATTTTAAAATTTAAATTCCCCTCTTGTTATTATTTTTGTTCATTGCTTTAAGTTTGGAAATTATATAGGGAATTTGAGATAATTATTTAAAGGGTAAAACTTTATTCTTTTAAAAATATTATTATTTTTATTTGTTAGTGGATGTAAATAAACTAATTTAATCACGATTAGATGGATTTATAATTTATTGATTTTTAATTTAAATTTTCGGGAGAAAAGGATTTATTTGTATCAATTAAATTTTATATAATTAAAATATTGAGAGGTAGTTATTTTAAACAAACGGGTTAAGAAATCTAACTCTACGAGGAAGATTTAAACCCCACATTATTAATCAAAATTTAATATTTGTTTTAATCATGATGGATCAATTTAATTAACGAAATTAAATTAAACATTGTTTTAAACCCAACTCAGAAACCTACTAAACTTTTTAAATGAAGTTAGTAAAACCTATTTCTGAGATCTGATCTACCAAGAAATTAGGAATAATGTAAATGATGCAGAGATAACTCTGATTGATCAAAAACATGAAGGAGAACAAATTGATCAAGTTTTGTTGAAAAATGTTTTAAATTATAGAAAACGTGAAGGAGAACAAATTAATCTTAAATTATAGAAAACGTAAAGGAGAACAGATTGATCAGACTTTGTTGAAAAATGATCAATTAACTTAATCATCTGATCTACCATTTCAACTAGTGAGACGTAGATAATATTAACCAAATCAGTAATCATTTTGATCAAAATTAGTTTTAGTACAATAAACCCTATTCACGCCCATGAGGCGTTATGCTGCCAGATTTTTCTAGAATTTAGGGTTTAGCTAGGATAGTGGAATTTAACCCTTTTGGTGACGTTAATCACGTCGTTTTGACCCCCTTGTTGGCGTCCATTGCGATTGGTATGCGCACGTGAACACATCACTCAGCATTCATCTGTCATGTTTACGCCTTAAGCGTTACGCCATTGAGCACGCTTACCCATGTGAGGGGGTTTCTAGAGAAGCATGGAATTTTTTTTGATATTTCGTGTCATGACCACATGAAAAATGTGGACATGACACGTGTGATGTGTGTCGTCACTGCATGGGAAATGTGGGCATGACATTTTTGGATAATCATTAACAAATAACTTTGTGCCCAAAGAAACAGGAACACACAATAGTCTACAATCTGCCATGCTGAACCTATCCAACACGGTCTTCACATACTTCTTCTAGCTTAACCAAAGTTTTATGTTAGCTCTGTCTCTTCTGATTTCCATTCCCAGAATGTACCTAGTTGCCACTAGATTTTTCATCTCAAACTATGCTGACAACTGAGACTTCAAATCAGAAATCATATTCTTACCATTCCCAATTAACAGTATATCATCAACATACAATGCAATAATGAGAATGTGATCATTGTCAAATTTATAATACACACAATGATCTGATTTCGATCTCATAAATCTAACTGACAACACAAAGGCATCAAAATTCAAGTACCACATCCTAGGAGACTGCTTCAAACCATACAAAGACTATTTCAACTTGCAAACCAAATTTTCTTTACCTTTCTCTATGCAATGCTCTAGCTGTGACATGTAAATCTCTTCCTCCAAATCACCATGAAGGAATGTTGTCTTCACATCCATCTGCTCCACCTCTAAGTCATAGGCTGCTGCAAGAGATAATAGGAACTGAATAGATGTCAGCTTTGCAATGGGAGAGAAAATTTCACCATAATCAATTCCCTCCACTTATGAATACCCCTTCGCAACTAGTCTGGCCTTGTACTTTTCAACACTACCATCCGCACTGAATTTCTTCATGAACACCCATTTGCATCCAATAGGTTTCCATCCTTCAGGTAAAGGCACCAAGTCCCATGTTTTATTCTTTTCCAAAGAAGCCATCTCATCTTCCATGGCCTCCTTCCAGGAACCTGCATCTTTCATGCCCATAGCCTCTATCACAGTTCTAAGATCATCAGTGTTAGTAAGAAAGGCAAAAGCACAACTAGAATCAAGCAATGAATAACCAAACCTATCAAGTTGCTTCCTTGTTCATGTAGACCTCCTCAATGGCTGAGGTTAAGGTTCTGCTTCTTCTTCTGAACTTTCAGAGCTGCTAGAGCTCTCCTCATCATCAGGTCTCACAGGGTCTATGGGTTCAGTCTTCTCAAGGGTAGAAGGAAATTGAACCACATCCTCTTTTTTTTCTGTTTCTTCTAGTTGTAGAACAATAGGAGAAGGTGTTAGCTATCTAAAAATAACACTTTTGCTATACAACACTTTTTCAGCCACAAGATCCCAAAGCTTGTGTCCTTTAACACTGACACCATAGCCAATGAAAATACACTTAACAACCTTGTTCTCCAATTTAGACCATTTCTCCCTAGGCACATGTGCATATGCCTCACAACCAAAAACATGAAGATGTCTAACTAAAGGCTTCTTACTAGACCACACCTCCATAGGTGTCTTACCAACAAGACCTGATGTAGGAGACCTGTTTACCAGGTAACAAGCAGTGGCTATAGCTTCAGCCCAAAACTTTTGTTCGAGGCTTGCTCCACTAAGCATACTCCTAGCCCTCTCCATTAGTATTCTATTCATCCTCTCTACAACTCCATTTTGCTGCGGGGTGTATGGAGTTGTCTTATGTCTTTCAATCCCTTGCTCTTTACAAAACTTATCAAACTTTGCTGAACAAAACTCACCACCATGATCAATTCTCAAACACTTAATCTTTTTACTAGTCTTATTCTCAACAAAAGCTTTAAACTCTTTGAACTGACTAAAGACTTCAGTCTTGCTTCTAAGAAAATTAATCCATGTCCTTCTACTGTAATCATCTATGAAAGATACAAAATATACAGATTTGGAAATCGAAGGAACACTAACAGGACCAAACACATCAGAATGAATAAGGTCCAACACACTAGAAGACTTGTGAGAACTAGAGTAAAACTAAACACGGTTTTGCTTTCCATATATACAATGTTCACAAAAGTCAAACTTGAGATTACAATCATTTAACCCCTAAATGAGGTTTTTATTTTTCAGGGTTCTAAGACCCTTCTCACCAATGTGGCCAAATCTCATATGCCATAACATTGTCTTTTCAGTAGCAAGCTTAACTTCCAAAGCATGAGCACCCTTGGGTACACAAGATGCACTACCATCAGAATTTGTTACAACAGATTTCTTCACTGCTTGTTCAAATGGTGGGGATGAAGTGACTTCATCTCTTTTCTACGAGTTAGAAGAACTATTGCACTGTGAAGTGCATGCCTCCAACTGAAATAGAGTACCTCTCCGAGTACCCTTTGTAAGCACCATAGATCCTCTAGTCATCTTGCATCCATCCTTCAAAAAGACAACCTGCACACCTACATCATTCAACATACTTATAGAAAGCAGGTTTCGTGCCAAGCCTAGGATGTGCATAACCCCAGTGATCCCCTTCACTCATCAATCAGGGAATTGGATTGAGACTCTTCCATGACCAAAAATCTTCATATGAGAATCATCACCCAGGTACACTCTTCCACCATCAAACTCTTCATAATTTGTGAACTAGCTTTGATGCGAGGTCATGTGGAATGATGCACCAGAATCTATCAACCACACATCATCAGATGCATGGGTGGCCAGGGCTGTGATGAAGGCATCACCATCATCTTCTGACTTTTTAGAATCTAAATTTGACACATTCTTCTTCTTCTTTTTCTTTTCCTCTTTGCATTCCTTTCAGAAATGCCCAGTTTTGCCATAGTTCCAATAGAGAGCCTTAGACTTTCCAGGAGATTTGCATCTCCCACGGGATTTGGATCTACCCTTCTCAGCTTTCTTGTCCTCCTTTTTACCTTTCTCCTTGGGTCTTCCACGAATTGCAAGAGCCTTTTTGGCTGCCTCAGAAGACTTTCTCCACATCTCTTGAGATAACAGCGAAGATACCACTTCATCCATTTTGAATGTGGATGTGGTGCTCCCAATAGCCATAACAAGATGATCCCACGAGTCTAACAAAGAACAAAGCAAGGTCATACAATGATCCCCCTCCTCCATCTTCAAACCAGCAGATGTCAATTATGCAACTAACATGTTGAAAGAATTCAGGTGATCTGCAATAGATCCTCCATCCTCCATCCTTAGAGAATACAACTTCTTTCTCAAAAAAAGCTTGTTCACCAGGGATTTGGCCAGATAAAAATCACCCAGCTTCTTCCAAAGGTCTTTTGTGGTCTTCTCCTCATGGACATTTAACAGGACAAAATCATCTAGACTAAGTCTTATGAGACCCTTAGCCTTCCGATCTGTGAGATCCTAATCAGCTTGTGCCATTGCGGTTGGTTTTAAACTGGATACGGTTTCCCATAGGTCTCGATCAACAAGCATGTCTTCCATCTTAAGTTTCCATAACTCAAAATTTGTGCCATTGAATTTATCCACCTCTAATCTTCTGGATGTGCCTGCCATCTCCTTCCTGCAACAAGATTACAGAATACTCCGCATAAAGCTCCCACTCAACCTAAGATTATCTCAAAAAACCCCTACCCAACAACTAGGACCAAAGGTGATCAAGCTCTGATACCAACTAAAAGGAAGCTAGGTGTGTGGAAATCACTTCCTACACTAATCTGATGAGGAGAGATGAGTGCAAATTATTTTTAACCTTTACAATTACAGAATGTTTAACACAACAATGGATATATTGCAGCAATACACAACACAAGAATGTAAGACAGAAGAAGAGAGGACAAGATATAACGTGGGGAAAACCCTTATCGAGTGAAAAACCCCACACTCCAAAACCTGCACAATGTATTATCAAAACTGTAATGGTTTACAATACACTTGCAATGCAAGCTCTCAAGAGTCTTCGACACTTGTATCTAGAGACAATCCCGTAGCATAATAGTACCTATCAATCACATAATACATCTCCTCTCAAAAGCACCTGTTTATAAAGAAGTTACAAGGCAAAAATGAGCCTATCTTGAGATGGGCATCCAACATGGCCTCATGGCCCAAAATCCATGCCTAGGGACACTTGTCCTTGCGGGGTGTTCATGACACTTGTCATATCACCCCATCCCAAAGAAGTCACCTATTCCCAAGTTGGGCTATGACATATACTATTATGACTGTCATATCTTATAGTTGTAAGAGAATCTGTCATACACAGGCTAAAAATAACATATTCTCTTACAACATGTCATAACCCTCCTTGGGGCACCCAAAGATGCCTTCTTCTAAGATGCCTTGTGATACATGTCTTCACCTGTCATAGAACATTCCATTTTCGACTCTTACGCGTCATAGATTTTGTCATAGGAATTTGTCATAACCGTTTCTGTCAAGATTCACTTACACACTACTCAAGATGCTGACACATGGTAGAAAACCTCTACCACACAAAGGGGAAGCCTATCTCCACATGGAATGAGTTGACCATCCTAGTCATCTTACAAGTGGAGTGACAACTCACCATGCCACTTCACACTAAATGACAAAATAGGATGTGCAACAAAATTACAACAGAGGCTAAATAAATAAATACATTACAAATAATAAATGCAAGGAATTACCAAGGTTGAGACACCTTAATTCCCAACACTTTGGAACACGGTATGGATATCCATCAAAGCATAAAGGATATGGGAATTTTGTCAAATCTATTTTAGTTGCAACTACCCTAGTAGACATGTATGCAAATTGAATGGAAGCATAGACAAGGCATGAGAATTGTTTGACAGAACACCTCAAAGAGATGTCATCTCATGTATGATGCAATAATTGCAAGATATGCACAAAATGGATTTGTTCATAAGGCTTTAGAAACTTTCAATTAAAAAATGCAATTGGCGGGTGTAAAGCCAAATTCCACAACCTTAGCCAACATCCTCCCTGCCTATGCTAAAATGGGATCTTTGGAATAGGGTATGGACATCCTTCAAAGGATAAAGGTTATAGGAATTTTGTCAAATCTGTTGTAGTTGCAACTACCCTATAGACATGTATGCAAAGTGTGGAAGCATAGAAAAGACACATGAACTATTTGACAAAACACCTCAAAGAGATGTCATCTCATGGAATCCAATAATTGCAAGATATACACAAAACAGATTTGTCAATTAGGCTTTAGAAACTTTATAGAAAATGCAATTGAGAGGTGTAAAGCCAAATTTCACAACCTTAGCCAACATCCTCCCCTCATATGCCAAAATGGGATCTTTGGAACATGGTATGGTCATCCATCAAAGCATAAAGGATATAGGAATTTTGTTAGATCTTGTAGTTGCAAGTGCCCTCGTAGACATGTATGCAAAGTGTGGAAGCATAGATAAGGTTTGTGAACTATTGGACATGATGCCTCAATGAAATGTCATCTCATGGAATGCAATGATTGCAATCTATGCAAAAAATGGATTTTTTTGATAAGGCTTTATAAACATTCAAGCAAATACAATTGGTAGGTGTAAATCCAAATTCCACAACCTTAGCTAGTATCCTCCTTGCCTATGCCAAAATGGGATCTTTGGAACATGGTATGGACATCCATCAAAGCATAAAAGATATGGGAATTTTGTTAGATGTTGTAGTTGCAACTGCCCTCGGAGACATGTATGCAAAGTGTGGAAGCATAGACAAGGCACATGAACTATTTGGCATGATGCCTCAAAGAAATGTCATCTCATGGAATGAAATGATTGAAAGATATGAACAAAATGGATTTTTTGATAAGGCATTAGAAATTTTCAAGAACATGCAATTGGTGGGTGTAAAGCCAAATTCCAAAACCTTAGCCAACATCTTCCTTGCCTATGCCAAAATAGTATCTTTGGAACACGGTATGGGCATCCATCAAAGCATAAATGATATAGGAATTTTGTCAAATGTTGTAGTTGCAAGTACCTTGCGAGACATGTATGCAAAGTGTGGAAGCATATACAAGGCACGTGAATTGTTTGACATGATGCCTCAAAGAAATGTTGTCTCATGGAATGCAATGATTACAAGATATGCACAAAATGGATTTTTCATCTTAAGGCTTTAGAAACTTTCAAGTAAATGCACAAAAGAAACTTTCAACCAAATTCAATTGGCACGTCTCAAACTAAATTGTACAACCTTATCCAACATCCTCCTTGCCTATGCCAAAATGGGATCTGGGGAATAGGGTGTGGACAGCCATCAAAGCATAAAGGATATAGGAATTTTGTCACATGTGTTGTATTTGCAGCTGCCCTTGTAGACATGTATGCAAAGTGTGTAAACATAGACAAGGCGCATGAACTATTTGACATGATGCCTCAACGAAATGCACAGTCTCATGGAATGCAATGATTGCAAGATATGCACAAAATAGATTATTTGAAAATGATTTATAAACTTTCAAGAAAATGCAATTGGCAAGTGCAAAACCAAATTCCTGTAATGATAATTGATCATCATATTAAATATTTAATGTAAATTGTCATATACATAATGCCATGAACATAACGTCTAGTCTATATATAAAGCCATATAGGCATGTACAAATAAATCCATATAGGCATATACAAAGATATACATCGGTAACATACAAAAGTATGTATACAAATCCATCTAGGCATACAAAAAAATGTCCCAAAATCTAGTTTTCTATGAACTGCTATGAAATAATCTACGGCCCTTGTTTGGCCATGAAGATAGAAAGCCAATCAGTGACTCATCCTCTCTCTCCCATCGACTAGACCTCCTCGACAGAGTTTTTTGTATCTCCACTTGTTAATACAATCAAACAATATGCACATTAATATAGAAAACATGAAATATATAATATCGCATATGTAATCGATCACTTAACGCTAGCTGATGATCCCTCTTGATCATCTTTTCTCTATCTTCGTCCATAGCTGGACGAGTTGGAGTTGTGACCTCCTATGAGAAGCATCAAGAAGCAAAATTGACTAAACATAAATATCACTTATGTACATCAAATGACATGCAATAAAATAAGAAATACAAAATGACATTTACATGTTACTGGCTCATACCTCGGTCAAAGGATCTGAAGACAACATAGTTGCAGCAATGCTTGCCTCCATTGACTCATGAAGATGAGGAGGAGTCTCCATATTCAACATCTGAAAATAGAGTTCAAGGTTATTTGACCAAAATAAATACATAACATTATTTAAATGCATAATGATTACAAATGGTTAAATTTACCTTTGTAAAAGTGGTTTTGCATCCAGGGGACCAAGGAAATCATGGAGGTGTTGGTGAAGCTCCCTATTGAAATTATCAAATTGTCACTAAATAAAATTACCATTGATATATGTACTATATTTACGATCATGTGATAAATTACATACCTGTTGACTCAACAGGATGAAGACTCTGGCATGATGGTGATGACTCTGGTATCTATATTACATACCTATGATAAATTACATATCTAATAGAGGTAGGATGAAGACTCTGACCCTGGAATTTCATTGCGTGGACAATTACATACATTAGTTTTGACTTATAATATAGATAATCATATAAATTAATTACAAATTTCAAATATGAATATATTAAATCAAGATGAACCTTGTAAAAAATTACCTGGGAGTCAATACCAAATGTATGTTGCAAGACATCAGTTGTGAGAACAAGATCATCCAATATGGATGTGTCCATCACTGGCTATTGCCCCGGTGTCGCAGCATCCTATTGAGAGTCCTGCATCCCATAATCGCACAAGTTCCCACATGAACTACAAATATGTGGAGACAAATGATGCCTACTGCTCTCACCCTCATTAGCCTAGGTGAGATCATCACTATGATGTGTTAGAGACTACGTGAGAGAAGTCAATAAAATTACCATTGATAAATACATAACATTATTTAAATGCATAATGATTACAAATGGTTAAATTTACCTTTGTAAAAGTGGTTTTGCATCCAGGGGACCAAGGAAATCATGGAGGTGTTGGTGAAGCTCCCTATTGAAATTATCAAATTGTCACTAAATAAAATTACCATTGATATATGTACTATATTTACGATCATGTGATAAATTACATACCTGTTGACTCAACAGGATGAAGACTCTGGCATGATGGTGATGACTCTGGTATCTATATTACATACCTATGATAAATTACATATCTAATAGAGGTAGGATGAAGACTCTGACCCTGGAATTTCATTGCGTGGACAATTACATACATTAGTTTTGACTTATAATATAGATAATCATATAAATTAATTACAAATTTCAAATATGAATATATTAAATCAAGATGAACCTTGTAAAAAATTACCTGGGAGTCAATACCAAATGTATGTTGCAAGACATCAGTTGTGAGAACAAGATCATCCAATATGGATGTGTCCATCACTGGCTATTGCCCCGGTGTCGCAGCATCCTATTGAGAGTCCTGCATCCCATAATCGCACAAGTTCCCACATGAACTACAAATATGTGGAGACAAATGATGCCTACTGCTCTCACCCTCATTAGCCTAGGTGAGATCATCACTATGATGTGTTAGAGACTACGTGAGAGAAGTCAATGAATGCAGTGTCTCCACCTCAACACTCTCCTTCAAAGTTGAAGGGAGTGACACACTTGCTGGCCTCATCAAGGGAATAGGTACGTAATTTTGGTCTTGTTGTGTCCCCTCTCTATCTTAAGCAGATCCACCACCTCTACCCTAGAACTCTCAAATGTCAAAATAATTAGGAATCTTCTTGAGGATGAACTCACAATAGAGTTTCCTCAAGAAATATTGCGGCACCTCATTGTTGTTACATGGACGCTTGTCAAACACCATGTACCATCTATCCCAAATGTTTTGGGATATATCTTCATTCCTACACCAATGAATTGGGAAGCGTTTGTAAGTCTTCTAATGTATAGCTAGTTTTAGGATTGATAAATTGTGAACATAATGCAGATTTTGTAATTTTTTGGTCCTTCACTTGTTCATAAGACAATTTGTCGGCATAGTATTACCAACACCTCTACCTATAAGCATTTCATTCGGTGATTTTGTTTGTCACTAATTCAATGTGAGAAACAATCACCTCTAATGACTTGGCAAGCACTCTCCTACAATCGGTGCTTGCACTTGGACTATTTAAAGTTTCAATTAGGGTTTGAAGATGTTTTTTCTTTTCTTCAATTTTCCCTAAATAGTTTTCTTGTATGTCTCTTTCATTGTGAGGATGTGAAGGTGGGCGCCTTTGAGGGTTGTTTTGACCCTCCTTTGCTGGATTTGTGTTTTGTGCTACCTCATTGACTGTAAATTCAATATAAGAAACCAATCAAACATTGCAAAACTAAACATTTCGTTTCAAATTCACAAAAATCAATCAAAACCTACCTGGTTTAGCTGGTACACCCTCTACATTTCCTTGATGAAGTCCTCAGGAGCAGGATTAATGAGGTGGCATGGTGAAAATCTTGATTCAACTTACAAATTGAATCAATGCTCCTTCTTCTAATGTGCTCGTGCTCTTGTAACTAGTTTTTGCTTGCAAAAATATAGAAACGGTCACAGGTTGTTGTTTCCCTTTTTTTTACTTTATAAAACACCAAAACATGAATACGTTATAACACGCTCATGTTTTCCCTTGCATGGGACCAAAAAGCCAAAGTGGTGACTTTTTGGTCCCACACCTTGGTGCACTTACCCTATCGTGAGATAATATGTGTATGTTACTTGATATCGTTGAATCACATTATACTAGGACATCACTTGGAGCCTTATTGGTGCTTTACATAATTGTTGCATTGTTAAGATGATATGCTTCTTGATGTCATGTGCTCTATTAGGATTGGGTTTAATTTACATTGATTATGTTATTGTACATAACTTCTATATATGGTTTCAAATCTTGAAATGATAGTAATTTTTGGTTAAAATTGGGTGACGATGGAACCCTGAAAGTAGGAACCTATATGTGTAATCCTTGAGAGATTAAGTGAGGAGAACTACATGTGACTTTGATTCCATTTGGAAGGGGGTATGTAGGTAGTTCTTGGGTGAAGGATGCCCCTGGACCTCAAGTCCATAGGGAAGGGGTTTAGGGAATGACTCCAAGGCATGGGGTGTTCCTAAACTTGATCAACCTTCCCTCTTCGATATGTTTTAGCTTGAGGCTGAAACTACATGATGGAGCTATGAACCCACCTTCCAATTAGTAAGTCTCACTATATAGAGCTGAGCTAGAAAAAGGCACTCTATCAACACTAAGCTCCTATACTCTGAGGTTGTTGGGTCAGGTTCTCTAAATCTACCCCAATCTTTGAAGGACTTTTACAATTACCGCTTTTACGATTTGTCTCTAATGTGCATATATGAAGGTGACTTTGAACTTGTCTAATATTACTATTGTGGGTTTGACTTATGGATAATGCATACTATGTTTCCAAGTGACAACCGAATGTATGGAATGTCCATTGATATTACTTTGTATTTACATATGTTTATGCATATGTGACTAGATAGAATCTAGCTCATGTGGGTCCAATATGTTTATTGAGTGTTGACTTGTAATTTAGACCCTTGGATATATAAGACCTTGTGTATTAATATATGAACCTCTATGTGGTATGTAACCAAGTCAACCAGACTAGTGTAGTTGAAACCTTGTGATATCCGTATTGTGTGTACTTGGCCATAAGATGACCCACATGTTAGAATCAAGTCTTGTATAGGTTCGGATAGCTCATTGTCACTAGTACCATGCAGGTGATGGATGCCAAGTGATATTCATCATATCTTAGAATGAGCCAGTGGTCACTAGTAGCATGGAGGTGATAGATACTAGGAGCCATCTAGATTATGATACAGATACGGTTTAGCCATTTGTCACTAGTACCATGGAGGTGACAAACACTAGGTGATATCCACCATATCTTAGGGTTAGTTGGTTGTTACCAGTACCATGGAGGTGACAGATGCTAGGAGCTATCCTTTGGTATGATATGACTTAGCTGTATTTCACCAGTATCATACAGGTGATAGATGTCATGAGCTACTCCATACCAGGTTGGACTGACTTTCACCAATGGCATGGAGGCAATAGATGTCAGGATCCATCAGGCTTTGCAAACCTTATTAATGGCCACATGTGATGTAAGTTGTTACACCTACTTCATAGCCAGTGATGACAACAAGTAGTATGGGATGCTTTCTTGTCACCACAATTGGTTGTGAATATGTATGTTGTTACACCTACTCCTTCGCTAGTGTTGATAATAAGTAGTATGGGATGCTTGCTTATCATCATAGTTGGTTGTAAATCAGGAAAAATGATGGAACCCATGGTGTACCATTTGATACACCAACTTTCCTATTTGTGGTTGGGATATGTTTGAGGACTTACGGGTTAGTGAATCAAGAAGAAAGGGGGAAATGCTTGCAATATGGTCACAACCTTTCCTTTTTCTACCTGGTCACTATGTGTACCCATGATGTACATATGACCCAATCACTTTATGTATATATGTTGCCTACACGAGCTAATCACATTGTGTATATGTGATTCCTACATGAGATATTCACATTTTGTATATGTGCTATAGGTGTAAATTAATCACATCATGTATATGTGTTGTAAGCATGATATAGTCAGCCTATGTGTATGTGATGCATTCGTGAATTTTTCTCCTTAGGCATATGTGTTGTATGCATGAGATAGTCACCCTATGTGTATGTGATGCATTCATGAATTATTCTCCCTGGGTATATGTGTTGTATGCATGAGATAGTCACTCTGTGTGTAAGTGACTAATGCATGAATTATTCTCCCTGGGTATATATGTTGTATGCATGAGATAGACAATCTAAGTAAATGTGACACATGCATGAGTTATTCACTCCAAGCATATGTAGTATGCGGGAGCTAGTCACATTGGGTATATGTGACATATAGATGAGTTATTGGTTTTGTGTATACAAGTGTACCCATGAGCTAGTCACACTTGTATATGTGACCCATGTGAGAGATAGTCACATTACGTACAAGGAATGTATGCTTGAGTCTGTCACTATGTGTGAACAAGTAATGTTTATATGAGTTGGTCACTATGTGGTTTTATGTGTTTTCATACATTGAAGTGGACATGGAACTAACATTTGTCTGGATTGCATTTTCTATCATACTATTGCATTCAAATTGAATTGGAATCATAGGGGTTACTTAAAGCTATGATTTAAGAGTGAAATCAAATATCTCACATCTAAGGAGAGGATGAAGCCTCTCTATTGTCGATGTACGAACTATGGAGCCTCTGATTCCCATGAGGGGATACGTAGGCAGGGCCATTATGAATGAACCCTTGAGGTTTAGGTTTGGATCTAGGGATGACCATGGCCTTGGGAGCTTACCATGCTCTAGTGTGAGTATATGAGTTGTGGCATAGAGTAGTTGCCATGACTATGATTGGTAAGTCTCTGAAATTGGCACTTCTAAATTAGATAAAAGATGCTTGGTCGATTAAGTTAGTACTTGGTAAAAAAAATAGTAGTAACCAAGCTAGTTATTACAAACATTAATTTCAACTGAGTAAGAACATTAGCTTATGATTAAAAAATAAAGGTTTATTAACAAATTTATCATAGATATTATAGTATGGAAGCTATTCTAAAATATAAAAATTATTTTAAAATTTGAAACTATTTTATGTAAATTAATAAGTAATAATCTCATTTAAATTATAGCTATCTGATACAAAATTAATTACAATCTATCTTAATGATAAATAGAAAAATAGTCTTGTTGAAAATGTCATCTTACTGATAAATGAAAAAACATTCAACAGAACCAAAGCATCTATTATTTTGGTTCTTTGTAGATTCTCTCAAAAATATTGTGAGAAACTACTAGTTTTGCAAATGTGTATAACTATTTTTTTTTTCTTTTTTGGCTTTCTCTAAGTTGTCTCTTGTGTTCATTGATAAGTTGACAAATGTGTCTAAATGAAAAATGTAATTAAAATATGATCTTTATTTCTTTCCAAATCATATTGTTCAATTGGTCAACATATGTTGTAAAGGCACATTTATAAACCTATATGCTAGGACATTCCATTTTATATCAATTTAGTGGAATATTATCTTCACTCACTTAGCACCATGTCTTTATAATTCCTTCAACTTTTGTTAAATATCTTATAACAAAAAAATCAACACAATCAAAATTATATATATAGTAGGTACTTATTATTATTACATGACACTTGTAGGTATTATTATTTTTTAATAAAAAAGGTGCAAAGCACCTAGACTAGATATATTAAAAAGACAAAATAGAAAGTACAAAGGGGGCTAGAATGGGCAAAAAAGGTACAACAACCCACATCCAAGATGGCCAACAAAGAAGAGTCCAATAAGACAACATTTAAAAAGTGGTCGACAAGGAGTTGAGAAGACCCCAGATGATGGACAATAAACCAAAAATACAAAACACAGGCATAGCCAAATGTAAATCCCAAAAAGGCTAACCACCATCTCAATCAACCATACAATCTTTTAATGAAGAGTCATTAACAAGCCACCCCTAAAGGCATTTGCTAACATATGTAACAGGAAATAAAGACAGAGATCACTAAAGATCTATCCAATGGGGTCAAAAAGGACATCCAATTGTCACCGACATGATAGTCCTGGGAAGACATGTGCTCATATTCATAAATGTTGAAATTTGAATCTCAACGACTATCAACACCACCATCTGGTCTTCAACTAACTCCAAGCCATCACCCACACGCCACCAACTAGGACACTTCTCATGCATGACTGGAGGCCAATGCCACTGCAAAGGACTCCTACAACACCACCACTAGATCACCATCACCACCCTGATCCACATCCCTGCTACACTCACCACCACCTTGACACCAGTTCCAAAAGCGATAATAAACTTCCATCAGCACAACCTCCCCTCTCGACCCAGAAACACCGACCACCCTACCTTTGGAAACAAAAACAAAGGCAACACCTTAATCCTCAACAAGCACCACCTAAATGGACATGCAAACCTCATGTAGTAGGTTGACTGCACACAAAGGTGCAATGCTAACATGAAATCAAAGCCTTGCTCTCATTTGAAGCTCAAAAGTCTTCATATGTTCCAAACCCACTACTAGCTCAAAACACCACTCCACCTCCTCCTCCTGGAATGATAAATCTATCCTTTCTAGCATTGTCGTTAATGCCTCCTACCCAACACAACTAGGGCCACCGAAAGGACCAAATCCTCCTACATATCCCCCACCAACACTAACACCAACTCCTAAACCAAAGTCAACGCCATGCCCATCACCAACACCAGCGCTCAGACTAACAAAATATAATTCCTTCTTCGTCGCCTAAAGTGCATACCTCACAGTGGTTGGTGCCTCAAATGGCCAAAACTCCAATGTCTATGGAACAAAGCCTCACAACCCCTCCAAACACCACAATAGGTGTCCAAGACATCAAAGTGGATCATGTCCCAAATCCACCAAGGCCTATACACACCCAACAAACCCTTCTTCATATCACCAAACCGCTCTTGCTCATCACCAATGGCCCAAAAAAGGTTAAAAGCATACCATTCTCCTAGATCAAACCATACCACCTCCTCCACCAAGCTCAAAACCTCCACCTCCACCAGTACTACCTCTAGTGCTTCCTTTCAAACATGTCCAGGACCTGGTCTAGGTCCAAATCCTCCCATAAATCCACCAAGAGACCAGCGCTTTAGGCAGCCCAACTCAGACATTTTTTATTTGAGCCTCCACACTCCTTCCAAAAACTACCAAAGATGATCTAAGCAACAAAAAGGGTTAGGCCCCAAAGCAACCAGTGCCTCTAATGCCACTTCTACCTCCACGTTGTTGATCACCTCCCTATTGCTAGTCTCTAGCAACATCAGTACCCAAAAATACCAATGCCTCCACACACCCAACAGAATGCATCATGTGCCTCCAAACTACACCCACACAACGCCATCACCTCCCAAATGGGAAATGTGTAGCTCTTTCATCAAACTTGCCCAAGGACCACCTCCTCCTCCAAGTTGGGCAACTCCCCCATCATAGGTACAATCACCTGAGTCACCTTTCTAACAACTATAGGACCACCACCATGTCTGAGTCCTCTCAGAAAACCTCAAAATGGCTAGAGCCATTCTTATCCAAAGAGCTCCAACAATGTCACCCCCAACCTCTATGCCCTACCAAACATCGCCATTGCAGACTAAAGAGATCTCAAAGGCTAGGTCCCAAAACTACAGGTGCCTCCACCAACACTACTGCCACCCAAAAAATATCATTCTTAGCCTTCTAAACTTGAGCCACCCCCAGAGCCTTCCTATTTGGAAAGAAAAATAACCCATCCATTTGGGTCATTATCACCATCTCCCTCTTCGCCATCCTCACCGCTTAGGGCATGTCCCCATGCTACTGCTTGGCTTATTTTGGCTAGCAGCCACTGCTTAATTTTTTTAGGAGATATTTGTGGAGCTAGTGACCCCATGAATATTTTATTTTTCTGCTTATCTTAAGTAGCTATCTTAATTTGTAGTTTTTATTACATAAAAATAAAAATAAATTATTTTACTTATTTTAATTTAGAAGACAATTAAAAAAAAGGAGGGAAGGAAATATATGCAGCCACATGGCATATTTTTCATTATGCAGTGGCTACTTATTTCCAGCCCCCTCTTTTTTTCCACAGCTTATTTGCAACTCCTAAACAGTAGTTGCTATACAAAAATAGGGAAAGATTCTATATTATCCTTTTCCCATAATTGTAAATTTCCATGGGGCCACTCCAGCTACTTAAATTTAAGCATGAACACAACTTAAGCAACCGCATGGGGACATGGAGTTACCACTAGTCCGCTCTCGCTTCCCATCACTATATTAGAACAATATTAGTTTTATTTTTAGTTAAAACACTACATCAAATCCCTGTGATTAGCTCCCTTTTTTGCTCCATTTTTTGCTTCCACCCACTATTTTAATGTGTTTTTCTCCAATTTTTTGAAAAAGTCGGCACTGTTTATCAGGATGGCGCTATTTTTGGCATTTTTTGCATCGATCAGATCAAGTAGGCGCTAATTTAGGCACTAATTAGTGTCTGATTTAGTGCCTACTTTAGTGCCTACTTTAACGCCAACTTTAGCGCCTAATTTAGCACCTATTTTAGTGCCTACTTTAGCACCTAATTTAGCGCCTACTTAACTCCTGATTTAGTGCCTACTTTAGCACCTACTTTAGTGCCTAATTTAGCCCCTAACTTAGCGCATAGTTTAGTGCCAAATGTAGCACCTAATATATGGTTACTTGGGTTTAGGAGTATTATTTAGGGTTTAGGGTTTATGGTTTTGGGGTTAGGGGTTAAGGTTTAGAGGTTTAGGGTTTAGGGTTTAGAGAGAGATAGAGGACTAATAGGGAGATATAGAGGAGATAGAGGGGAGAGATAGGGAGATAGAGAGTGAGGGATATGGCCAGAGATATAGGGAGAGAGATTGAGAGGTAGAGGGACGAAGGCGATAGGGAGAGAGGGGAGAGATAGGGAGATAGAGGTTTAGGGTTACTTGGGTTTGTTAGTTTTAGGACAGACAACTGAGAGGGGGGGTGAATCAATTGTCTCCAAAATCTGTTACTCAATCACTTAGAATCTTCTTAAATATCAACAGCATAACAAAGATTCAATCATGGTAGCATAATGCAATAACTCAAGAGCAGAAATACATTCAACACATATAACACCAAAATTTTTAACATGGAAAACCCGGTTAAGGGAAAAACCACGGGGTGACTAACCCAAGATTGTATTCTCTGTTAAAAGAATAAGAAAAATGACACTTGCCAATTAGGGCTCACTACCCAAGCACACTGCTCACAAGAGGCCCATTGCCTATAGGAGACACACTGTCTACAAAATAATATAAATATTACATACTTGAATTGGAGATTAGCATCTTCACTATGCTTGAGACAGTTCTATTTAAGCTCAACACCTCTGCTCTGCTTTTCACTCCTCTTCTCTACCACTTTCTCATCACGACAACAGATACTTTTAAATGACTTCACAAATCTTATTTATACATAACATCAACTTTGGAATGATCATCAAAGTCAGCACAACACACACTTTATTTTATTATGGAGCAATTATAAAAATATAACTTGACTTATTACAAAAGCTTCATGCGCACTACTACACTGTCAGCTATCCATAGATGGGACTTCAATCTTCTTTGGGGAACACGCCAGGCTTCACAAAACATCTTCAAGATCATCCGCAACATGTGTAAAACATCTGGTCGGCCAAGATTAGGAAGAACACCATCACCTGAAGGTAAATCTCCAATTACGAGCTCAATCTTCAATGCCGACCGCCAACACAAACTGGACACAATCTAGAGACCCCCACAAGCTTGCTTGAATCACCAAGAACATCCACACCACTTCTGTTTACTAAAATCATTCACATCTTCATCTGGAACCTCAAGAACATAGTCGGTCATCACTGTCACATTAGATGGATTGCTTGTGGACCTCCAAACCATGAACCAATTGAGTTGTCAATTCACATTAGCTTCCCAAACATGCCATCAGATCCGCAGATCAAGATATTGTACTTCCAGATCTCACCGGACCTATTTGTGCCACTCTGTCACCTTTGAACAGCTGCCAGAACTAGTTTTATTCATATGGCCATAACTTCTCCAAATCTTCATGCGGATCTCTGAAATTTGTGCTAGAGCACCTTCAGACACATATCTGCAAACCCTTTGATGTGTATACTCTGATTTTCAACTGACTGGGATTTTTTCTTCATAGAACTTTAGTGTCTTCACTATCCTTCTCTATTTCTGATAGGGCTAATTTTCTCAATATCCTCATCACACAGCTCATCCAATCCTTGACATCAATGCAACAAGAGTATGTTGACATCAATGACAACACCGGTTAGGCCCATACTTGAAACAATCTCTCCCTTTGTCATTGATGGCAACATATGATGTGAAAAATTATTTTAACCATCAAGACAAGAACTTCTCCTCACTGACTGACATAGCTCCCCCTATCAACAACAATCATTCATATGTTTTCTCTTCCTTTACTGTTCCCTCTTTGATCAGCAACCACTTTTTGTTTTTCACATGTCTTGTCTCCCCCTTTGACATCAATGGCAAAGGGTGCATACTTGCAACCACTTCTCATACTTCAGAATCATGCTGAATACTCCTCCTACGTAGCAGCTTCCTAACACCAATCTGGGTCACAAAGATATGACTGTGGGATCCACCAGACTGATGCACATCAGTGTACCTTAATTCAAATCCGGAGGGCTGATAACCCCTAACTTCTCCCTGAGATACTCAAAAGAGTCCTTAGGTAGAGGTTTAGTAAAAATGTCTGCAATCTGATCCTTTGAGGGCACAAACTCCAGTCTAACTTCATTTCTCTCAAAAAGTAAAACTTGATGGATATATGTTTTGTCTTTGAATGCAACACCAGATTTTTTGATATGTTTATTACACTTGAATTATCACAGAAGCTTGTGATAGGTTCTTCATACTCCACTCTAATGTCTCTTAGCATTTTCTTTATTCATAATACTTGAGTGCAACTACCTGCTACTGTAATATACTTTGCTTCTGTAGTGGACAGAGATATTGCCTCTTGTTTCTTGCTTAGACAAGAAACTAATCTTTTCTCCAAAAAGAATGCACCACCACTGGTACTTTTTTGGTCATCCACATCTCCTTCCCAATCAGTATCGGTATATGCATGAAGAGAGAAATCATGATCCTTAGGATACCATAAACCATACTCAACTGTTCCCTTCAGATATCTGAGAATTCTTTTTATTGCCATGACATGAGACTCTCTAGGATCAGCTTGGAATCTGGCAACAAGACCAACAACATTCATAATATCAGGTCTAGTTTGAGTGAGGTAGAGCAATCCTCCAATCATTAACCTATACTTTTTCTTATCAGTCTTACGAGATTCATCATCTTTACTCAGCTTACATCTGGTTGCCATGGGAGTATTTATTGGCTTTGAATCTTCCATCCCAAATTTCTTCAACAATTCTTTCACATATTTGGTCTGAGATATGAAGATTCCTTTCTTTGTTTAAGTGATTTGTAGACCCAAGAAGAAATTCATTTCCCCAAACATAGACATCTCAAATTCACTTTTCATTTGATTTACAAAAGTCTTGCACATATTATCGTTTCCTCCAAAAATGATATCATCAACAAATACTTCAACAATCAAGATATTTTCATGATCAATCTTGAAGTACAGATTACTATTAGCAGTACCTTTGTTGAATCCAATCTTCAAAATATGTTTGTCCAATCTTTCATACTAGGCTCTTGGGGCTTGTTTGAGTCCATACAATGCCTTCTTCAATTTGCAGACCATATCTCCATGATCAGACAATTGAAATCCATCCGGTTGCTCAATATATACCTCTTCTTCCAAATCACCATTTAGGAAAGCAGATTTCACATCCATCTGATACACCTTGAAAGCTCTAAAGGCAGTAAAAGCAAGAAATAATCTTACTACTTTAATTCTTTCCACTGGAGCAAAAGTTTCTTCAAAGTCAACTCCTACTTGAGAATAACCCTTACAGGCTAATCTGGCTTTGTTTCTTATTACTTCACCATCTTCATTCAGTTTATTCTAGAAGACCCATTTAGTCCCAATCACATTTTTGTCCTTAGGTCTGGGAACAAGATCCCAAGTGTGATTGTTTTCAATCTGCATCAATTTCTCCTTCATTGCGTTAACCCAACTTTCATCATTGCATGCTTCACTTACTATTTTTGGTTCAATCTTTGAAATCAGATAATACTTTACTGAATCTTGAGCATTTTTTCTTCTTGTTTGAACACCTATGCTTCTATCTTCTATGATCTGGTTTTCAGAATGATTCAGTCTTACATACCTGGGAGTTTTGGGAAGCTCTTGCACTTCTAAATCTTGAACAGGTTCATGCAGACTTGTCTCTTCTTCTTGTATTTCAGGATTCTCCATATTAGTCTAAATCTGAACTAGAGTTGGGACTTGTTCTCCTTGATCTAAGACATCATTCTAATCATCTTCTTCATAATACCTTGAGGGATTTTCCATGCCTTCATCAACCTTCACATTTGTAGTTTCTATAATCTTTCTCAATCTCTTGTTATAACACCGGTATGCTTTGCTTTGGGTAGAATATCCCAAGAATATTCCTTCATCACTTCTAGCATCAAACTTACCAAGGTCTTCATCTCTTTTGATATAGCATTTACTACCAAAGACTCTAAAATTGTTCACAGTAGGAGTGATGCCAAACCAAAGTTCATAAGGAGTCTTACCAGTATTGCCTCTGATTTGTACTTAATTAAGAGTATAGATAGTAGTGCTTACAACTTCTCTCCAATAGATCTGAGGGACATTTGCTTCCATCATCATGGTTCTAGATGCTTCCTGGATGGTCCGGTTCTTTCTCTCCACTACTCCATTCTGTTGTGGAGTCCTTGGAGCAAATAACTCTCTTTATCCCATGTTCCTCACAGAATGATATGAACTCACTGGATGTGAATTTGTTGGAATAAGGTGCCATTAACCTTGTAAATTCTAATATTGTATTTTATTCCATTATTATTTGTTATTTGTAATTACCCATAAGGGAATGAGGTAGTCTCATTGACAGTTGTAATTTCAGAGTTACTAGTGGCAGTTATGGAGTGACTTTTACTATTGGCAAATGTAAAAACTCATGGTAAATGAGGATAGGCGTGCTCCCTTGAGGAATATACTATTTTTGGTATGTATGACAACTATCATAATGTTTGGTGAGTGAATCTATGACAGCTGCAAGTTGTCATAAGATTCTGAGATTCTGTGACGCATATGACAGATATGTTAGTTGTATATTTGCTATATTTAGCCCAAGGTTCCTATATTGGAAAGATACTCTTTTGTGGAATCTATGACAGTTATTACATGTCATAAGATGTTGTAAGAGGCCAGATTTAGTCTTGGGCCCCCAACCTTTGCATGGCTATTTTGGACAAGTGTAAGATGCTTGTAAGATGGTAATTAATGTTTACGGGTTGGAGAATCTTAGGAGAGAGAAGGTGAATGCCTAGGATGAAGTAAAAAATGTTTCTATAAGTATTTTCCATGTATTAGTTGCTGGAATACAGATTTTAGGTACTCAGGTGCTGCCAGAATGCTGTCAGATTGAAGACTGGTGGAGAGAGTTGAAGTGTTGTTGTATTGTAAATCATTTTTAGATTAATACAAACATTGGGCCTCTTTCCTATGTGGAGTTTTTAACCCAAAAGGGTTTTCTCCACGTTAAACATTGTGTTATGTGTTCATATTTCTAACTTTGCATTTCTGTGAAGCCTAGTTTTGTTTCTGTGTTACAATCTCCATTAATAACACACAGTTAAAGATTACATAAATTTATATTGAATTAGATTTCCATTGTAGTAGTGTTGCTTTCATTTCTAATAGAATTCTCCACCTCTATTAGACGTAAGGCATTTTATGTTTATGCTAGTTTCATTTCCTACCATAGCCTTGAATATTTTAAATTTCTCAAGTGCTCCAAATTTCTCTTTCAAGAAAGTTACCCACATCATCCAGGAGTGGTCATCAATCAACAACATGAAATACCTATCTCCTTGTAGACTCTTGATTCTTGCCAGATCACAAACATCAATGTGTACTAGGTCTAACAATCTGGTTGAAGATTGTTCCTTACTTTTGAATGTGACTCTATTCTGCTTACCCAACTGACATTCTTTGTACAAACTCTTATTAGGTTTCACCAGTCTTGGAAGATCTCTTACAACCTGAGTGTTTCTTATCTTGATGATATTATCAAAATTTACATGACACATTCTCCTATGCCACAACCAACTTTGATCAATTTGAACAAATAAACAACTTTTGTCAGTATCAACCAAGTGGAAGATGTTACCTTTTGTTTGTGTAACAGATGCAATCTCAGTTCCAGAGCTTTCAATGATCTTGCATTTTTCATTTTTGAATCGGAGATCATAGCCTTTATCCACTAACTATCCAATACTAAGAAGATTATGCTTCAAACCTTCAACATACAGAACATCACTAGTTTTGTTCTTTCTATCAAATGAAATGGTTCCTCTACCTCTAGTTCTGCTAGCAGAATTATCTCCAAACTTTACAACTCCACCTTCATATCTTTCCAATCTTAAGAATTTTCTCTTGTCACCAGTTGTTAGTTTTAGGACAGACAACTGAGAGGGAGGGTGAATCAGTTGTCTCCAAAATCTGTTACTCAATCACTTAGAATCTTCTTAAATATCAGCAGCATAACAAAGATTCAATCATGGAAGCATAATGCAATAACTCAAGAGTAGAAATACATTCAACACATATAACACCAAGATTTTTAATGTGGAAAACTTGGTTGAGGGAAAAACCACGGGGTGACTAACCCAAGATTGTATTCTCTGTTAAAAGAATAAGAAAACTGGCACTTGCCAATTAGGGCTCATTGCCCGAGCACACTGTTCACAAGAGGCCCACTGCCTACAAGAGACACATTGTCTACAAAAGAATATAAATATTACATACTTGAACTAGAGATTAGCATCTTCACTATGCTTGAGACAGTTCCATTTAAGCTCAACACCTCTACTCTGCTTTTCGCTCCTCTTCTCTACCACTTTCTCATCACGACAACAGATACTTTTAAATGACTTCACAAATCTTATTTATACATGACATCAACTTTGGAATGATCATCAAAGTCAGCACAACACACACTTTATTTTATTATGGAGCAAATACAAAAATACAACTTGACTTATTACAAAAGCTTCATGTGCACTACTACACTGTCGGCTATCCATAGCTGGGACTTCAATCTTCTTTGGGGAACACGCCAGGCTTCACAAAACATCTTCAAGATCATCCACAACATGTGCAAAACATCCGGTCAGCCAAGATTAGGAAGAACACCATCACCCAAAGGTAAATCTTCAATTAAGAGCTCAATCTTCAATGTGGACTGCCAACACAAACTGGACACAATCTAGAGACCCCCACAAGCTTGCTTGAATCACCAAGAACATCCACACCACTTCTGTTTATTGAAATCATTCGCATCTTCATTCGGAACCTCAAGAACACAGTCAGTCATCACTGTCACATTAGAAGGATTGCTTGTGGAGCTCCAAACCATGACCCAATTTAGTTGTCAATTCACATCAGCTTCCTAAACATGCCACCAGATCCGTAGAACAAGATATTGCACTTCTGGATCTCACCAGACCTATTTGTGCCACTTTGTCACCTCTGAACAGCTGCAAGAACTAGTTTTATTCATATGGCCATAACTTCTCCAAATCTTCATGTGGATCTCTAAAATATGGGCTAGAGCACCTTCAGACACATATTTGCAAACCGTTTGATGCGTATACTCTAATTTTCAACTGACTAGGATTTTTAGTTCATAGAACTTCACTGTCTTCACTGTCTTTCTCTATTTATGATAGGGCTAATTTTCTTAATATCCTCAACACACAGCTCATCCAATCCTTGACATCGATGCAATAGGAGTATGTTGACATCAATGACAACACCGGTTAGGCCCATACTTGCAATAGGGTTTAGGGTTTAGGGTTTAGGGGTTTAGGGTTTCTCGGGTTTAGGGGTTAGGATTTAGGGGCATTATAATTTAGGGTTTAGGGTTTATTGTTTAGGGGTTAGGGGTTTAGGTTTAGAGGTTTAGGATTTAGGGTTTATAGAGAGAGAGGAATGATAGGGAGATATAGAGGAGACTATGGAGAGAGATAGGGAGATAGAGAATGAGACACATTGCTAGGGACATAGGGAGAGAGATTATTGAGAGGTAAAGGGATGATAGAGATAGGGAGATAGACTAGGTTTAGAGTTGCTTTGATTTAGGGTTTAGGGATTTGGGGTTTAGGGTTGCTTGGGTTTGGAGATAGTTAGATAAAGAGAGAGAGGAGACAGATAGGTAGAGATAGAGGAGACATAGAGGGGAGAGATAGGGAGATAGAGAGTGAGCGAGATATCCAAAGAGATAGGGAGAAGGATCGAGAGGTAGACTACGAACGATAGAGATAGGGAGATAGGGGTTTATGGTTTCTCAGGTTTAGGGTTTAGGTGTTAGGGGTTAGGGTTTAGCAGCATTATTTAGGGTTTATGGTTAATTAGTGTTTAGAGGTTCGGGGTTTAGTGTTTAGAGAGAGAGGACCAATAAGGAGATATAGAGTGAGGTACATGGCCAGAGACATAGCCAGAAGAGATAGGGATATGGAGAGTGAGGGACATGGCCAGAGACATATGGCTAGAGAGAGATTGAGAGGTAGAGGAATGATAGAGATAGGGAGATAGAGGTTTAGGATTAATTGGGTTTACTATTTAGGGTTTAGGGGTTTGCTGAGGTTTAGGATTTAGGGGTTTAGGATTTCTCAGGTTTAGGGCTTAGGGGTTAGGGCTCAGGGCTTAGGGGTGTTATTTAGGGTTTATATCTCTTTTAGGGGTTAGGGGTTAGGGTTTAGGGGCATTATTTAAGGTTTAGAGGTTTAGGGTTGCTCAGGTTTAGGGGCATTATTTAGGGTTTAAAGATTCATGTCAAAAGAAGCCTCTCTCTCTCTCTCTAAATCCCTCTGTAGACACCTAAAAATGTCTTCATCATCAAACCAACTCTCGACATCCCTAAACATACCAATTTCCCTTCTAATCAATTAATTAAATTTTTATTTAATCAATTATCCCTTCATCACCTAATTTTCCATCATTCTATCCCCAACAATTGGATTAATTTTATTAATTCAATAGTTCAACTTTAGCCAATTAATTAAATAAATATGCAATATTTATTTGGTTAATTTCCCCCTTCTCACTAAATCCAATTAATTAGGTAAATCATGTTTAACTAATTAATTTATCCTATTAATTAACCTATCCCTACCCTAGGTAATTAAATAGTCATTATTTAATTGCCTATCCTAGCCTATCTCATCCTAGCCTTAGGATTAATTAAATAAAACCTTATTTAATTAATCTTAACCTCCCATTAACCCATTCCCTAATTTCTTCCAGCCATATTAATTAGGCTAATCACCCTAATTAAAATGGTCAAACCTTGATTAACACTCCTCCCCACATCCCACAAATAAAAAATTGAAATATATCTCATATAAATCAATTTTTTATACACGTCTCCAACATCACATTTAATGCCTCTTACACCTCTTACACATGCCATAACTCATTAATATCCACTCTTCCCCAAATAAATTTTTAATTCATTTTACCCTTCCCCATGTGAATTTTTAATTCACAAATAATCCATTTCACCCAACCTCATTTAATTCACCCCTTTCCCAAGATGAATTTAAAATTCATTTTTATTTACAACCCTCCATCTTATAAGATGAAATCTAGGCCCTCCACATCATCTTCATCCTCCACCATTGATCTCCCAAATCAATCTCAACCCTTGGATCAAAATCTCTCTAAAATGCCTATAAATACAACATCCTCCAAGCCATTTCATCATCCAATTTTTAAATAATGTTATCATGTCAAAATATCTATTGAGCTAAGTAATTTCTTGAGTTGCACTTGTGAGTTTGGGAGCATTTCACATCTCTTCTTAGTATCTAGGGTATATCTTGGAGTATTTGGGTGTAAGCTCCTTCACCCTTATGAGATTAGGTCTTCATATCAAGGTATAACTTCTTGTTTTGCATGCATTTAGTTTGTGTTTTTACCTTGATTTGAATCTCCTAATCACAAACATATGGTGTCAATCCACCCTCTGCTCTACCCTAGCAGATAGCATCAATCCGGAGGATTGCGCTAATCCGTTTCTTTTTAGCGCGGCACGATCTTACGATAGCGCCACAATGCCAATTCTAAATTCCTGAAGCCCAAAAATGTGACAAAATCAAAAAATGACAAAGTTAGGGTTAGGCCCTACCTGGGGTCCAGCCTCCAGTGCCCGTCCATATGATCAGAAATGCTCAGAAATGTGGGTGAGTTGTGGGAACTTGGGATTGCACTCTGCCATCTCTCCTTTGCTCCTTCTTCTCAAGAACTCAATGTGTGCAAATGTGGCACCCTTAGGGCCCACTAGTCTAAATATAGTAAGCCATGTCATCCTTTCGCCCACTCTTTTTCCCCTCCAGGGTGCAGATCACAACTTTTTTCCTCTGTTTTTATTCCAGTCATCTTCTTTTTCCATCCTCTATCCAACTTTCGCTCCCATTGCGTCCTTTCGAGAGCTCGCTTGAATTTTTTTTATTTTTCAGTGACCTCTCGAGGGGGCATCACTCACCCATCTTATTCCTTCCTGGTAGCTGGGGCATATTTTTCTTTGACCTGACGCCACTTCCCTGCTAGGTCCTGACACCACGTCAAAGAGGGGCAAATGTAGACACCTAAATATATCTTTATCGTCAAACTAGCTCCTGACATCCCTAAACATACCAATTTCCCTTCTAATCAATTAATTAAATTTTTATTTAATTAATTATCCCTTCATTACCCAATTTTCCATCATTCTATCCCCAACAATTGGATTAATTTTATTAATTCAATAGTTTAACTTTAACCAATTAATTAAATAAATATGCAATATTTATTTGGTTAATTTCCCCCTTCTCACTAAATCCAATTAATTAGGTAAATCATGTTTAACTAATTAATTCAGCCTATTAATTAACCTATCCCTACCCTAGGTAATTAAATAGTCATTATTTAATTGCCTATCCTAGCCTTAAGATTAATTAAATAAAAACTTATTTAATTAATCTTAACCTCCCATTAACCCATTCCCTAATTTCTTCCATCCATATTAATTAGGCTAATCACCCTAATTAAAATGGTCAAACCTTGATTAACACTCCTCCCCACATCCTACAAATAAAAAATTGAAATATATCTCATATAAATCATTTTTTTATACACATGTCTCCAACATCACATTTAATGCCTCTTACACCCCTTACACATGCCATAACTCATTAATATCCACTCTTCCCCAAATGAATTTTTAATTCATTTTACCCTTCCCCATGTGAATTTTTAATTCACAAATAATCCATCTCACCCAACCTCATTTAATTCACCCCTTTCCCAAGATGAATTTAAAATTCATCTTTATTCACAACTCTCCATCTTCTAAGATGAAATATAGGCCCTCCACATCATCTTCATCCTCCACCATTGATCTCCCAAATCAATCTCAACCCTTGGATCAAAATCTCTCCAAAATGCCTATAAATACAACATCCTCCAAGCCATTTTATCATCCAATTTCTAAGTGATGTTATCATGTCAAAATATCCATTGAGCTAAGTAATTTCTTGAGTTGCACTTGTGAGCTTGAGAGCATTTCACATCTCTTATTAGTATCTAGGGTATATCTTGGAGTATTTGGGTGCAAGCTCCTTCACCCTTATGAGATTGGGTCTTCATATCAAGGTATAACTTCTTGTTTTGCATGCATTTAGTTTGTGTTTTTACCTCAATTTGAATCTCCTAATCACACCCTCAACCTTAAATAATTCCCCTAATCCCTAACCCCTAACCCCTAAACCCTAAATGGCCTGAGCAACCCTAAACCTCTATCTCTCTATCTCTCCCTTATCTCCCTTGACTCTCTATCATGCCTCTACCTCTCAATCTCTCTCCCTATCTAGATATCTCACTCACTCTCTATCTCCCTATCTCTCCCTCTATGTCCTCTATCTCTCCCAATCTATCTCCTCTTTAGTCTCTCTACCTATCTCTCCCTATCTCTTGCCTCTCTCTCCCCTATCATTCCTCTATCTCCCTATATCTCTAGACATCTCTCTAGTCACTCTCTATCTCCCTATCTCTCCCCTTTGTCTCCTCTATCTCTCCCTATTTGTCTCCTCTCTATCTTTCTCTACCTAGCTATCTTTGCATATATCTCTATCTCTTGCCTCTATCCCCCTATCATTTGACCTATATCTTCCTATCTCTACCTTAATCTATTAATTCTCCCTCTCCCTTATCAATGAAGGAAATGAACAAGAAAACTAGGACTCTCTCTCTCTTTCTCTCTCTCTCTAGTCTCTTCCTCTTTGCCTCTATCCATCTCACTTATCAACAAAGCAAATGGAAACAAGGAAACTAGGACATGAAAAGAGGGATGAGGATATAAATTGGTAGGATGAAATGGAAACAAGATAAAACTAAAGTTCATTGGATGGAAAGAATGATGAGAGGAGAGGTGAAAATTAATAGTAAAATAGGGAAAAATTGGTGGGATCTAAAGGGAAATTGGAAAGGAAAAGGAAAACTAGCTAGGAAAGCTAGGAAAAGGATTTAACTAGGAGGTAGATATGTTAGAGAGAGAGAGAGAGAACATTTCTTTTTCATAATGCATTAGTTAATCACACACTTCACATTTGACATCATGCTAAAAAGATCAAATAAGTTTTGTATTTCTTCTCAACTATTTCATTTCTCTATCTTAATTACTTAATATCTCAATATTTTAATCTACTCTCAACTCCTTGTACTTTAAAGTTTAATTAAATCTAGGATTTGACTTAAATCTTCTATTATAGGGTATGATTTATTTCCCTACATTTTTTTGAACTCGCAATTTCCATGCCTATGTTTAGGATAAAAAAAGATTGATTTTTTATTTTGAGATTTTGTGGTTTGCATTTGTTGGGAACAATGCAATGCCTTTAATTTTGCATTTTTTGGGAACAATGCAATGCCTTTAATTTTGCATTCCTAAGAAACATCTAGGATCCTTACTCTTGTATATATTTCCAAAATCCAATTTTGTTTTTATGTTTTAGGAGTAGGGTTTAAAGATTTATAGAAAACATTAATCCATTGTTATGTTCTTGTGTTGACCGTTTGTTGCCGATTGTCAATCCTTTAAGCCACAACCTTAAGTCTTGATGTCCATGGGTTGATCGACCCCTAATTAGCCTAGTCGTTACCTATTCCCGCCAGTAATTCCTAAAGTCTTATAAAATGAAAATCACACCATTGCGGAGCATGTCAGGATGACGTCATACCTGGCCGCAACACTGCGATAGGCTGCCACCTGTCCATGTAACCTTTGCCTGCGAAGTGTCTACCTCAGCCAATTGTCCACTGCCACATGTCAATGTTGAGGGTTTAGATCCAACGGTTGTGCGCCAGTGCAGGGAATCTTCTCAAAAGGAATATTCACCACGAGATGGTGAGATAAAGAAATGTGGCATCCACCAATTAAAAATTAAGTGTCATAAAGGAGCATGGGTGCTATGTCACACCATCGCATGGTAGGTATATGGTGGGCCCTCCTCGACTACGACACCGCGAAGAGGTGACACGCGTCCAGTCCATGCTGAAGTATTGGCTCATTCCCATTGAACGATGACTTGTCAACCAAGATGACTATGATTTTCAAATCTAGTTAGTGAATCAAAGCTGTAGATTTTAGGAAAGGTAATGAAAGATCAACAATCCAAATTCAAAAATGCAAATAATGAATATTTTCGAATGACTGTGGCACGAGTAGAGTTATGGTTGTTACTACCTTCATTAATATACAGAGTGGTACAATTCAAGTTATTTCCTATCATTCTTCAAGAAGCAATCGTATTCAGAGATGGAGAATCATTAGAACAAGCAAAGAGAAGCAATTCAAAGCCTTTGCAATGTCCAAAATCAGTAAGCCATTGTCTCTCCCCTGCAATTAGTTTTCTATCTGCAAGAATTCTCTGAAGAAGAATATTATGATCATGATTTCTCAATATTTTATTCTAATGATGAAGAAGAATATTATGATCATGATGTCTTTATTAAAAGTGTTGAAAATGAATAGAAACATGAGATCGTTGATAAATTGAAATATTTGTGCAATCAATTAGCTAATATAGATGATAATATGTCCACTTCATTTTTCATTGATGGTCTTACTCAAGCACTTATCACAATTAGCTAACATGGCATAGATATAATTAAGGATATATCTGAAAAATAATTCAAGATAAACAAACTACTCATGTGGCAAGCACCAGTCATTATCTTTTGAAAATTACTCCCTTGTATATATTTTCAAAATCTGATTTTGTTTTTCTGTTTTAGGAGTAGGGTTTAAAGATTTATAGAAAACATTAATCCAAATCATATGCTAGATTGGGTTAAGTGGAGTGGATGATTTAATTGACAAAATTACATGAGCTCCTTAATCTGTTCTGAAGTCACCAGCAAACTTGAAAGTAAATTGTCATTGGTGAAACAAGGTAACACCCACCTAGGCTTGAACAAAGCCTAAAGTGCAGAGAATTTTGATTAATCTGAGCAATTCTATTAGTTGGCCAAATTCACATATAAAACCTAATCATAAGATTTGGCATATCTTTAGGGTAACATAAATCAGCAATAGAAGCAGCTACTCTCAATGTTCATACTGCTATGTTTACTCATGCTACTATGAAGAAGTTAGAACAAAGGCTGCAAGAATATGAGAAAACTCAGAAAGTAATGAATGATGAAGTAAACAAATTGTATTTTAAAAATGTGAAATTAAAGAAACAATTGCAAGCTAGAAATGGATAAGAAATAACTCAAATGAAAGTGGATTATGCTTGATTTCTCCTATGACATCCTTTGATTACTAGGGGTAATGCATCACTTTACTTTTCATCTCATCAATTCTTTTAAGGATGACATCTATGTTGGAAGGATGAACATTAGGAGTTATGATTAAAATGGGAATGGAAGTGGCAACATGAGATAATACGTGGAGTGTATTTGTGTAGTAACATTATTGCTCAAATTCATAAAGGTTTGATATAAGTATTTGTGTAGTAAGATTCATGTCTTGCCTATCCATATGTGCAACATGTGCATCATGATGAAAAACATCTTCCCCATTAAAATATGTAGTAGTCATCAAATCCTCAATAATAACTTCCTCGCAAAATGAGGATTAGATTGAGACTTTGACATTCAAGCAAAATACAAAGCAATGAAAAGGAAATTACATCCAAGTAATCCTAATTTTTTCTGCCAACAATTCATACCAAAGATTGAACAATTTAAGGATATTGCAATAGGTAATTTGTATCGACACAAATAATATTACTGAAGCATTTCAAAGTTTAGGCCATAAGAATCATCCTTTTTAAACATCTAGATTGCAAATAATTTGAAAATTTAGAAGTCTTGGTCATTAACATTATTGTCGGCTACAATGTCATCTAGTGTATCATTGTCAATGTTCATATGTAAGTATTTAATATTATCATCATCCTCATCTTGACCTGCATCATCTTCATCATCATTGAAATCTGACTGTAGACCATCTATATTGTTACCAGATGTATTTGGATCATCATTTTGTATACCATCCATATTGTTGTCTTCCATAACATCATCCAACTTTGGATTGTTGTCTTCTTGTGCTTAAACATAACCATCTTCAACATCATCATGGATGTCAATTTCTTTGATGTTCTCTAATCCCTCTCTCTCATTTTGTTGGCCATCATTGTTTTGCTCAATATCCACTAATGCATCGTCAAATACATGTCTTAATCTTGGATCATAATATATGACAAATATCCATTTCACGTCCAAAATATCTTCATAGAAAAATACCTGCACATGAACGACATACATATATTAGACGTATGGTATAACAATTTTATTGATTAATAAACACGTGTATATATTCGCAATAAACTATGAATTAATAGATTAATGATCACTACCGCTTCTTGTTTGAGTTAAAGAAATGCCTTCTCACAATGAATTGGTAGAACATAAGGCTCCTTATCCTCCAGTAGGAAACATGAGGAATCTATAGAAAACAATCCACTATGGGTATCATGTCTTCATGTCCTCTCAAATACTTCATACCATCTACACTTAAAAATACAACATTTAAAAGAGCGGTAATCTAACTCAATAATTTCTTGTATTTTCCCAACATATTGTAGATTCCCTTCAATTATATTCTTATCTTTTGAGCTTGATCAATTGGATTGCTTGAAGTCAACCATGATGCCACAATCGAAGGATCATCTCTTTACATCTACACTTTCTACATGATAATGTCGACCATATGCCCACATTGCTGGATATTTCCTCGCCTGTGAAAGACCATTTATTTCAATGAAAACAAATATAATGATGAATATTAAAATAGTTAATAGTGTCAAAGTTGTAAGGAAACAACATTTTGTAAAATTCCAACTGTACCTTTCTTTCACATCCTTTAGACATGTTGATTTCATCTTCTGTTATGTTTGAATCTATACCTACATCTTCTATTTGATTTTGAATTTGTTCAATAACCCATTCTAGTGTGCAATCTTTGCCCCATTCCCCAAGCAGATCAATGGGAAGTGGAGTATTCCTTGGGTTCGATCTCTTAAATCGTCTCCTTGCTTCTAACACTTCTCTCTTTTTATCATATAGATCAATCCATTTGTTCATAAAGTCCATGTGGTACAGAATGAACTTGTCGAGTATAGCACTTTCGTCTACACCTATTACATGTCAACATATTTATTTTAAACTCCAAATGTCATGTTGTTAACTTGACAAATAAATTACAGAGTAAATTAATGATTACAAGAAAAAAACCACACTGATCATGAATTTACTTACTAATTTCTACTTGAACACTATTAGATTGTGGTTTTTCTCCATCAATAATATCTGATGCTCGTTCTTCATCCCAGAAGCTTGGCCCATCTTCAAAATCCTTACCAAGGAATTCACACAGGAAGAAAAATGCTTCATTCAATACATACCCTTCAGCCATGCAACCCTCTAGATGTGCCTTTTGTCAGACATATCTTTTTAGAGTTTTCATATACCTCTCAAAGAAAAACATCCTCTTCATTGATACGACACCTGCCAATTCAATGTCATCGACTAGGTGTATAAGTAAATGGACTTGTAGGTCCATGAAACTTGTAGGGAGCTCATTCTCAAATAGACATACAATTTCTGCAATTTCCTTCTTCCATTTTGGCACTTCGCATTCGTGGATCTCCTTGGAGGTCACCCACCTAATATAAGAATAGTAAATTAGTATGAACCTTTAGTCAAAAATTAAAATGCAATATAATATCTCTATGTCTCTCACACATGAACATTTCATATAACCACATACCTTGTAAATGCTGACAATCGACTTATGGCATTCCTTAAGTCAACTATAAGATAGGAATCCCCCCTAATTGCCAATGGCATGATATGCTATCAAACACATTTATGAAAAGGTCATTAGTAATTTTTTCTCACACAACAAAATATCAAAATATATTTAGTACTTAATTAATGTTACCAGTAAATGTTAAATGATGATATATAATACCTTCATAAAATTATGAAAATCATGTGTTTTAAATCCTGTGATATGTCCATCAACTGTAAAAGCTCTAGCTAATGATGACCCATAGCCAGTAGGTGTCCTTATTGAACGGATGATATTTTTTAGTTGGTCTAGCTCTTTTTTTTTCAAAATCCATGGAGCTTCTGCATATGTTTCATTTTCTTTGTTTGGCTACAAATATTTTCTATCAATTTTGGTATGCGAAAGAGCAATATCTCTCCTTGAAGACAAGGTGTCCTTCTCTTTGCCTGATATATGTTGAAATATAGAATCTAGGACATTTTTGAAGACGTGCATAGGATCTAATAGGTGAGATATTAATAGATCCTTCTAGTAAGGGAGCTCATAAAATATGGATTTCCTTTTCATTTCTTCTGGCATATTAACTACAACTTGTTCTGGTTCTTCAATTGAATCACCCCGATCAAAAAAATCCTCCCAACCTTTCAATTCAGCATCTTCATACTTCTTAAGCCAATCACCTGGACCCATAATCATGGGAGGGCCTCTATTTTCAACTTTTCCATCAAATTGATTCTTCAAGCGATTTCTAAACTTATGATCTAGTGGTAGAAAAATCTTGTTGTTTGCGTAAATAAATTTATGTAGATCTTTAGAATGCCACCCTTGAAATTGTTCTGCACATCTTGGACATGCAAATATCTCCTTTGTTTGAAGCCCTGCAATTCAATAAGTAATGTTAATAACATAAAAAAAATAGTATAAAACTAAGTATGAAAGTTGGGATGAAAATAAATTATGAGTGTAAATACGTAAATATTTTATCATACCAGAACAAACACCAAGTCTTGGGAAATCATGAATAGTCCAACATAGCACACCGTACAACATGAAGGACCTATTTGATGGGGGACGTGATATATCATGCATTCTTATGCCTTTCCATAGCAGTTGCATCTCATCAATAAAAGGCGCAAGATAAACATCCATGTTTTTAACTTGATGTTTTCCTGGAACAATGAGAGTTAGCATAAGGTACTCCTTTCTAACACTCATCCATGGGGGAATATTGTATACTATCAATATGACTGGCCAAACATTATAATTTGAGCTCAGGAAAGAGAATGGGAACACTCCATCAATTGCAAGACCAAACCTGATACTACGGGGTTCATCTTTGAATTTTCTTGGCTATTTTTCCTCTGTGTTTCATTGCTTTGGAGTCAGCTAGAATTCGCATGAATCCATCTTTAATCATGTTCTTTGCATGCCAGTCCATCAATTGTGCAAGTGACTTGCAATGAAACATTCGTTGAAGTTTAGGTATAATTGACATGTGACGTAAAACCTTCTTTGGAACTATAGGACCTTGTACATCTATACGATATCTCTTCTCTTTGCATATAGGGCATTCTACCTTGTTTTGATATTCATCTCTATGTAAAATGCAATCATTTTTACATGAATGAATTTGCTTATATTCAATCCCCAACTCAACCAACAACAGCCACGCCTCTTTGTAAGTTGATGGCAACACATTCTCTTCAGGGAATATTTTAATTTTTAGTGCCCTGTACGATTGCCAGAGTTTAAATCAATTGAATGTTTGACTTATGATGAACATGTTTGATATGTCAATCTATACTAGGATTGTTTATATACAATATATGTTTTAAAATCCCTTTAAATAAATATAAACAAAGTTGATGAATGTTTACGAATTATGTACACCAATTGACAATTGCAAAGTAAGAAATAGATTTCAACTCACTTCGGTAGGGTAGTGAATCCTTTGTCTAACCAACCAAATAGTGACTTGATTTCTAATAATATTAATGTGCATGCTAGTTTTGAGGTTCTACTTCCACCCGATTTGAACACGAGTGTCTTTGCTGCTTACTTGATGGAGTCTTTGAGGTTGTTATCATCAACATTACATTGGTGGTAATTACCCCTGCTATCATCGTTATTGTCAACCATATGATCATTATTGTCATCATTATTTTCATCCCCAAAGAAACCTATAAGCATTTCATTCAATCCTTGTTCATGCACTACATTTTCACTATCATGATCATCATCATTAAGGCTAGGTGGCATGTCATTAGTGTATGCAGATCTCATCAGCTCTTCAAATCTCTCAGCTGGTAGTATTCTCTTTAATAATTCTCTTTTTGCCCTGGTATTGTTTAAATTAGGATGGTTTGGATCATCCCGTCCAAATCTTAATAACCGAGTTGGATCTTAGGTATTAGTATGTGTTTCATCAACATATTCTACCTATCAACAAACGCAAGCATTATTTAATGTTTAGAAACAATTGGATAAATCATAAATGTATCAATTTCAAAGAAATATAATCAAATATGGCTTAAAAAATATAAATATAAATTGTATGAACATATATACATCAATTGAATAATGAAATATTATTTTATAGACTACCTTTTTTATATAATAATTTAAACAAAACATAATTTTGACAACATAGTTTATAAAACATTAGTCCACACTCATTTATTATTCTTTAGTTTTCTTCCCTTAAGAACATCCTTAGGGAGACCTTGTTCTTCCCTCTTCTTTCATGAAGGAGTGCGTTTTAAGAAGGGGTAATCAATCAATAACTCATCCCCAATGGTAAGGTCCATAGTAGCCTCAACCATTATCAATCTATCAACATCTCTTTCCATTTCTCCATCTATATCATTTATAACCTCAACAAATTGACAATTCGGTCTTACAGTAGGGTCCCTTCCCTTACTACTATGTATAAATCCTGCAATATTTCTGTGTGTGTATGCACGTCCATCAATATACATAAGATGGCCTCTATTCATTTCTTTTCCACTTTCCAATTGGAGATGATGTGTATACATATTTGAATTTAAACCATATGCTGATATGCTAGACTTATATTCTGCTAGCCTTCTCCATTCACCACTGTAATAGGATGGACCATAATATGGCATTAATCTCCTAGTGGTTTGTTCTGAATTGTTTCTACGTTTAGATCCCACATGTACATTTTGGACAATAAAGAGGCCTAGATTCACTCCATGAATATTGGAGGGTCGTATCATGTAGCTGTATCCCCAAAATTGAAACACCTCGTATACTCTAGGTAGTTGTTGATCACTAGGCCAAGCGCAATATAGTCAACGATCAAATGCCTCTTTGTAAATTGATCTCAAACTCAGGGGCAAGTCATCATCTCCATCACATTCATTCTCATAGGGTATGCAGTCCACCTTCCCCTTGTCTTTAAGCAAATTATGCATCTTTAAACCGGTTCTTGTTCTGTTGCTTGTTTTCATCAACTCCTCATCTTCTGATCCAGTATATTGGCACATATTTTTGTTAGATGTATCCTCTGATAAATGATCATTACCCTCTAGGCTGGAAGTCGGTGATCTAGGAAACTTTAAACCAAGAACTTTATCCTGCAAGTATCCATTAAGAAAAAAATTAGTTATTTAAATAATATAAAACAATGTTTAAACGAAGTATACATGTTATTTATATCAATTTGGAAAATTCCTTACCACACTTCCTATTGGATTTTAATCAATTGTAGGAGGCATTATCTCAACTGGAAGCTCATCATATATGTAATGTATTTGTACAATCACTTGTTTGAATTGTTTCTTTCCACGACATATAGAACATCCACAAACAACAATTTTCTCAAAGTATTCATCCCATATACTATAGTCCTGACCAACCTCTTGTTCAGTACAATCATTTGTTGTGTCTACAGGATCCATTGTCATATCCTCTTCCACCCACTGTTGTCTACTTGATTTAACAGTTTTAGGTCCACGTCCACGTACATATCTTTTTCGTTTGCTAGTTGAATGCTCCGGCTCTGCATTTTCTCTAATCTCCATCTAAAATAATCAACATGCATTAATTTATGTCAAGATTGGATAATACATTATAAATTTCAATAATACTGTGAAAAAAGATGGACGTATCACAAAATGCCATCACATCATTTTTTCCTAAGGAAATTGGATTTGAGTACCTGATTTCCCGCTTCATCCATTGTGTCCTCATTTGATATGACACGATCTGTTTCCATGGCCTCGTCTGGCCCCTATAATACACAACATAGTAAATAATGTTCACCAATTATATCATTTCAACGAATATGATATCCAACACAAAACCTCACTTTAATCATATATTTGACATATTGATAGCATGTTTTGGCCATCCTAATTTTCAAACTTTTCCCTTGATTATAGAATCACATTTAATCACCATTCTTGTGCATTTTTAACCAGTAAGTTTGACCTTAGAGGCCTCATGGACAGAAAAATGACTTTATCTTCTCTATGTTGTAGCATTTGTGAATTCATAAACACCTTCCTCCTTTGGTTGAGGTTGCTTTCTCTTCTTACCTCTATTGTATCTGTAGATTCCGTTGTCATATCTATTTCCACCCACTTTCCTCTATGCGATTTAGCAGTTCTATGCCGTCCACATCCTCTCTCCATGGCCTCCTCTAGATCCTATAATACGCTTGAATTTATCTTGTTAATACACTCTCTTTTCATTAAGACGCACTATGAAAACAAAATAGGACATTGCAACATTTTGCTCTTTAGAAAATGTTTACACGCAGAATCTTGACAACTAGAGCTCAAATCTTATGATTACAAGATGACTACAAATTCACATCAAAAAGACATTTATTTCATATTTGACTCTCCTTTTTCTTTTATGGGTCATTTTAAGGTAATCTATATCTCTCCAAGTGGTCATAAAACCCTCAAAACTATCATAGAACCCTCAAAACAGTCTCAAAGAGTCTTTGGGATCAAAATTTTAAATTCTTGATGGAGGGAAGGATAATTTGGATGTTAATTTTGAAATCACGTTGTTAGATCTTTGTTAGGTTAATCCTAGCCATTGGATATTCTTTAATTATAGGGACTTTATGTTATATTTCATCATTACCTTTCACTCCAAAATTAATGGTTTCCTTTGAAAAGAAAACCCCCCATTAGCTATCATAACCCCAACCATCTGTATTTAGGGATGTTGTCATCATGCCTTAAGGATTGACAAGATCTAAGGAATAACTAGATGTATAAATAGGACTATCACAGGTATGTGAGGAAGAGGAAGGTTGTCAAATAGTGAAGGAGATAGTTCATGGCCTCTTAAACTGGGCCTCAAGATTATAGTGAAGTCACATAATATAAACAAAGATTGTCATGACTTAGCTAAAATGTTGTCAATCTCCTATCACATATCTTAAGGTTGTCCTTAATCCCAAATCCAACTCTCAAATGTTAGATGGAAGGTCATGGCTCCAACTAAAATAATTGGTGTCAAAATGATAAGTCAGGGGACCATCATAGTGTTGATCTACTATTGTAGTGGGATCATGAGGATTACCATTGTAGAGATTGTCATACCATGAGGCATAGGTAACAACCATAGGAGGTTTAAAAGCAACACTAGCAACATTAAATTATTGTCATAGTACACCTAGGATAGCTAGGTATGCATCCATAGAGTTATTACTATAAAATTATCTCATTAATCTTGTGACCAGGTTAAGTGACTATCATAGTAACAATGTAGTTAGTCATCAATCAACATGTTGTCTTTGCATTTCAATGAGATCAATTCTTGAAAAATGACAATCTAGAGGTTAAAGAGACAAGTTGATACCTTACCAAAGTTGTCATGTTCTTGAAACCTTGTCACTATAGAGAGGAGATATCTAGAGAGTAATGTCACAAGGACATAACCAAGGCATGCACTATCATGAGCCATAGGGACAACTTACTACACCATCCAAAACTTCATTTGAACTAGCTACTATCAATAATTCACATTATTGGGGACTATCATGAAGAAAACACCATGCATAGGACTATCATAGTCAAAGTGGAGAGGATTGTCTAGTCATTGTATGACTGTCATAATAGATAGTGCATTAGTTACCATGCTTCAACCTAAAATAGGTTAATGAGAACATAGAAATACAAATCACAATACCATAAGCACACTCCATAAGCTACCAATATAGTCCCAATATCATGTCATCATGATAGTAAGAGAAGAGTTGTTTGGTTTTTCCAAAGCCATATCACTTGCATAAGGATTGTCACCAACCATCTGTGTAAGGTCGTGAAAGAGTGAGTCATTATTGAGCTAATCATAAGAGAAGCATGAAGTCAAAATGCTATCATGGAAACAAGATATAGTTACTTATTATAAGGACAATCCAAATTTGGTGAGGTTACTTTTTTATTAACTTCCAAGCAAAATACATCATTTTGCACTGATTGGCGCTAAATTAGGCATAGTTTGTGCCACCTTTTGCGCCCCAAAAAGATTACATTTAGGCCTAAAAGTCGGCGCTAAATTAGGTGCACTTTGCGTTGCCTTTTGTGCCCCAAAAAGATTACATTTAGGCCTAATAGTTGGCGCTAAAGTCGGCGGTAACTGCTCCGACTATAGCGCCGACTACTGGATCAAAATTTAAAAAAAAAATTCCCGCCTGCACATACCCCAAAACAAAACTTTATTGATTTTTGGTGTTCATTTTTTTTTTGGAGGTCAAGCATTTGGCATGTAGAGATTGAGCGTTTGGGTTTTTTGTGTTTGCCCTTATTTTGGCAATGGCAAGCCCTGTAAAGGAAAAACAAAAAATAAAAACTTCCCGCCTGAAGTATATGAGAAATTCGATAATTACAGGAGAAAAACACCACGTGAATTAGAGGAGAAAAAACCAGAAAAATGCTACATAAAGAGAGGAGAAAAAAGGGAAAAACAAGAAAGGAGATGAGAAATTTGATTTAGTTTACGGCACCATAGGTAAGGTTACAATTACAATGAAAAAAAATTTGTTCCCAAAAATATTTTTGTTTCAATTAAATGGAGAGGATTGTGAAGAAAGGGTTGTGAATATTGTTTTGTTTACAGGCGAATCATTCAAGTCTCATGTGGTTGCAAAGGAGGAGTGTAAAATTATAGACATTGCATTATTTCCTTTACATCCGAGAGCAGTGAACACATTTTTCAAACCCCAATGCCCAGGTTCACTTATCATTCCCATCAATACCTTTCTCAGAAGACAACTTTCTCACTTCATTCCTAAAAAAGTAGTCGAGTGCTTTAAGACAAGTCGATTGTGAGCAAACTAAAATTAGGGCTTTTGAGACGAGGGTGAGCAAACTAAAATAGAGTTTGGTTGAGACAATATGATGAGATAGGGCTTTTGAGACAAGGGTGAGATAACTAAAATTAGGCTCGGAACTTTAGATTCCCTCCCAAGGCACCAATTGATTCATAGGAAAATAGCTTCATGATTTGCTCTACAAAGTAAAGGTCAAAAACCTTGAGGAATACAGAAAAACTGGACGAAAACTTTCATACCTGGTAGTGTGTACTTTATTTGCCTCCACAGACTTAACGAAAATAATTTTCCCTAGGTTGCCTCAAAATGTCAATCAATACAGGGAAGAGAGCAAAGGGAGCAGGCTCTGGCCACAATGAGGTAATTCATTGTCAATTTATAGATTTGTAAATGTTTCCATTGTTTCTTTGATTTTTAATTTTTAGTTTTTTATTTGTAAATTTAAAAGAAGAAATTATATATATATAGGAACATGAGACTGACAAAGATAAAGAGGCATTGGCTTCTATATTGGGGGTAGAGGTAGTGAACAAATTGGATGGTGTGGACTTGACAATGCTTTCTAGATACATAGAAAAATGATCTGGTAAAGCCCCTGAAACATTACAACCAAATCAATAGTGTCAAAGGGAATCAATTGATTCCCCAACCAGTCTTAGATCGAGCAAAAGATCCAGGAGGAAATCAATAACAATAACTTCTAAGAATGTGGAATAGGGATTAGAGGCTTCCAATGTCCCACCCACTCCTAGGACACAGACTTCGTCGACCACCACACCATGTTTTGCATCTTGCATTAGTACCTATGATACCAAGATAGAATACGATGTGGTTTTAGGGGAAGTCCGAATGATAGATGTTGGAAAAACATTTGTGAATAGGTTGAAGGAATCACGCCTTCAACGGTTCAAAGACCATCTACATTTTCCATTCTCAAAGATACCCATGAACCTACAAAAAGCAATTATCTAGGACATGGAGAGTGAATTTGGCACAGGTTGGTCTATAAAGAAGATAAAGATACAAATGTCTCAAAACTGCAAGAGATTTTGGTGCAACCAAACAAAGAAGATAAAAAAATTCACTATTGAGCTAAGGCTAAAAAAAGGCCAATTGATGTAAGTGTGAAAGTATGGAAAGAGCTTGTAAAAGCATATGAGAAGTCCAATGCATGGAGGAAGTCCAGTGAGGAGAGTACACAGGTATTTGAATTTGGTCATAAGATTATATCAAATTTATTAAACGATTTTTAAATTTTATTTGTGCATAGTTAAATTGAATTAGTATATGTTCCAGGACAAGGCCTCCAAGGCTAGGCTTGACAAACTTCATGCCACGCATCATAGTGGCCAGAAAGGTTTACAAGCCTTGATTTGTACATTTGTAAGTATATTTAATATTTTAAATGATATTTTTTTTATTTCCTAGGAAAAAGTAAATGATTGCATATTAATTACTTTAACTAATCCATGTGCCATGTTTTGACAGGAGGAGAAATATGGCCGGTATCCAACGCAATTTGAAAAGGATATGTTACAAAGCAAAAAGTGGACTGATTTTGTAATCTGGATGGAGAACGAGGTATCAATAGTTGACTTTCAATAACTTAGTTGGATATTGTTGTGTTAATATGTCAATTTGCATTTCCTGTGTTGAGTTGTTTATTGATGCATAGGATGAGTTCTAAAGTGCTTCTCTGTTGGCCCTAGCACCCTTAAATGTAAGATTTCTCTTAGATGATAAATGATTACTCTTATATCTTTGGGGACCCTTCTTGGTGCTGTTAGGATCATAATGAGTATACTAGTCTTGTGCTTGCTTACAAAAAGTGGTTGCAATTAACCTAATCTTGTGGTCATTATCCACAACATTTTGTGTGTGCCATGCTATCTCATATGCTTAAGTTTAATAGGATAATAATGAATAGAAAACCCTTGTTTGCTTGCCTCCAACTAATGGACTTGTTGGAACCTAAAATTTCCTACTATTTTTTGCAAAAATTTTAGGTTCCCATGATGAAAAATCCAAATTCCACAACCTTTGCCATCATCCTCCCTGTCTATGTCAAAATGGGAGCTTTGGAATAGGGTATGGACATCCATCAATACATAAAGGATAGAGGAATTTTTGTTAGATGTTGTAGTTGCAACTGCCCTATTAGACATGTATGCAAAATGTGGAAGCATAGACAAGGCACATGAACTATTTGATAGAATGCCTCAAAGAAATGTGGTCTCATGGACTAGAATGACTACAGGATATGCACAAAATGGATTTGTTGAAAAGGCTTCAGAAATTTTAAAGCAAATGCAATTGGCTGGTGTAAAGCCAAATTCCACAACCTTTGCCACCATCCTCCCTACCTGTGACAAAATGGGAGCTTTGGAATAGGGTATGGACATCCATCAATACATAAAGGATAGAGGAATTTTGTCAGATGTTGTAGTTGCAACTACCCTATTAGACATGTATGCAAAATGTGGAAGCATAGACAAGGCACGTGAACTGTTTGATAGAATGCCTCAAATAAATGTGGTCTCATGGACTGCAATGATTGCAGGATATGCACAAAATGGATTTGTTGAAAAGGCTTCAGAAATTTTAAAGAAAAGGCAATTGGCTAGTGTAAAGCCAAATTCCACAACCTTTGCCACCATCCTCCCTGCCTGTGTTAGAATGGGAGCTTTAGAATAGGGTATGGACATCCACCAATACATAAAGGATAGAGGAATTTTGTCAGATGTTGTAGTTGCAACTGCCCTATTAGAAATGTATGCAAAATGTGGAAGCATAGACAAGGCACGTGAACTATTTGACAGAATGCCTCAAAGAAATGTGGTCTCATGGACTGCAATGATTGCAGGATATGCACAAAATGGATTTGTTGAAAAGGCTTCAGAAATTTTAAAGCAAATGCAATTAGCTAGTGTAAAGCCAAATTCCACAACCTTTGCCACCATCCTCCCTGCCTATGTCAGAATGGGAGCTTTGGAATAGGGTATGGACATCCATCAATACATAAAGGATAGAGGAATTTTGTCAGATGTTGTAGTTGCAACTACCCTGTTAGAAATGTATGCAAAATGTGGAAGCATAGACAAGGCACGTGAACTATTTGATAGAATGCCTCAAAGAAATGTGGTCTCATGGACTGCAATGATTGCAGGATATGCACAAAATATGGAATCATAGACAAAAAACATGAACTGTTTAACATAATTCCTCAAAGAGATGTCATCTCATGGAATGCAATGATTGCAAGATATGCACAAAATGGATTTTGCAAGGACACTCTCAAAATCTTTGAATTAATTAAGTACGCTAGAACATATCCTAACATTGTAATCTTTACTTGTATTCTAGGTGCATGCAGCGATGCAGGTTTAATGGATGAGAGATGTACATACTTCAATCACATTTGTAACCCTTATTGCATTACACCTACAGTTGATCATTATGTGTGCATGGTTGACCTCCTTTCCCGTGATGGCTATCTTGAAGACACCCTAAACTTTATCTTTCTTTCTAAATCCCCAAATGGTGCAGTCACAATAGGAGAGTTCACAGAATGAACTGTCTAGACCATGTAGCAAGAGTAAACACAATAGAAACAACTCAAAGAATTGGAACAAATGCAAATTCAGTTATTTAGTATATCATGGAATTCAAAATAGAGATCCGCTGGCAACATGTGGGCTTACAATTAGGGCTCACATGTTTGATTACATATATGTGCAAGATAAGGCTTTGAAGCTCCTTCGCACAAAACTAAACTATATCATATGAATCAATTTCTAACTGCTTTTCTAAAGATCTATTACATCTTTATATATCATTTCCAGACTAATAGATTCCTCCGTGTTGGCCAAGGAAGGTCACAAACTCCCATGAAGAGCTGTAATATGTTCACATATAGGTCGGACCTAAATGTATAGAACACTTCCTCAAATGAATGAAACAATGCGCGGACCCTTGGGGAAGGTTAACCACGAACCAAAGGACATTGAATGATGTGTCAATGAGATCCGCAAGTCAAGGAATGATCCGCAAGCCTTCTCCTTCAGCTGATTATCAGGAACTGTTAGAATGCTCTACTCTGAGAAAGACAACCAACTTCTGATAGCGATATCTTTCCGATAACTGATCCAAATGCTCTAAATTCTTGATATGATGTAGATGAATGAATGTAGATACTAAGTCTAGATCCGCAAGATGTGAAATGCTAAAACTAGACCACGAGCTGAAAACTGCTACTGACTAAACTGCCTGAACTAAACTGGAAAATGAAAGAATTGAAATGCAAACAAACTGAAATACAAAAGGTTTTGGTTGATGCAAGATTTCTCTTGAACCAGGGATGCTCCTGCATCAGACATCCGAGGTTATTGAAAAAGTGAGTCCCTCACTTTGTTGGGGCTAGGGGAGAACCAAGACAGTCCACCTCAGCCTGAGAAATCCAAGATGAATCTTCTTTTGGTCTAGCTTTCCACTTCACAAGATATTCTTTGTATTGTCTTCCTCTAGTGCTGCATCCAACTCTGCTGTCCAAAATGTCTTCTATCTATTCCGGTGCTTGTTGTGGTAACTACTTCTTCAAGTCTTCTCCCATGCTGTCACTGAATTCTACTTGATGATACTAATAAAGATCTGCAATGTTGAAAATAGGTGATATACCCAAAGTCTCCAGTAACTCCACTTTATATGCATTTCCTGAATCAAATTTCCTGAGTATCCTACAAGGTCCAAACTTCTTCATATTTAACTTGTTATAAGTCCCAACTAGAAATCTTTCTTTTCTCAAGTACAACATTACTTCATCTCCCACTTCTAATTCCTTATGTCTTCTCTTCTCATCTGCCTTCTCTTTATACTTACTGTTCATATCCTCCAAATGCTTCTTCACCTGATTATGCACTATCTTCATATGATCTGCAAATTCGTCTGCTTCTGCACTCCTCTTTTCTTCTGTACTGATGTCCCTCAATTCTGTAACTCCTCTAGGATTCACTCTGGTAACAATCTCAAAAGGTATTCTTCTGGTACTCCTATTCACTGAATTATTGTATGCAAACTCTGCTTGTGAAAGAATCAAATCCCAACTTCTGGCTTTGTCTCCAACCAAACATCTCAAGTTTACCAAACTCCTATTCACTACCTCTATCTGTCCATCTGTCTGTGGATGAAAAGTAGAACTGAACTTCAAATCTATCTTCATCTTCTTCCAAAGTGTCTTCTAAAAGTAACCAACAAACTTTGTGTCTCTGTCTGAAACTATACTCTTAGGTAATCCATGTAATCTCACAATCTCTTTGAAAAATAGGTCAGCATCATGCACTGCATCAGTTGTTTTCTTACAAGGTATGAAATGAGCCATTTTTTAAAATCTATCAACCACTACAAATATTGAATCATGTCCTCTCTATGTCTTAGGTAATCCCATTACAAATTCCATGCTTATGTCTTCCCAAGGTCTCTCTAGAACTGTCAAAGGTTTATACAATCCAATGTTCTGACTACTCCCTTTTGCAACTTGACAAACTCTACAACTCTGCACAAATCTCTGAACATCCTTATGTATCTAAGGCCAAAAGTAATTTTCACTCACCAAAGCCACTGTCATATCAATGCCAAAGTGTCCTACCAATCCACCACTATGCTTTTCCTTGATCAAATTATCTCTCATAGAACTTTTAGGTATGCACAACTGACTTCCTTTGAACAACATATCTTCTTGAATGAAATAGTCCAACCACTTACTTCTATCTGTCACAACAGGTTCTTTACATGCTTTACAAGGTTTTGCAAAATTAGTGTCTCCCTCATACATGTTTTTCAATTCATCAAAACCCAACACTTCAATTCTCGTCTCTGTCAACAAGTTTCTTCTTCTACTCAAGGCATTAGCAACTTTGTTTGATTTACCACTCCTATGCTTCAACACAGAAGTATAACTCTGCATGAACTCTACCCAACTCATATGTCTCTAATTCAACTTTTCCTGACTATTTAGGTACTACAAAGCTTGATGATCTGTATACAACACAAACTCCTTAGGCAACAGGTAATGTCTCCATTTCTTCAAGGCTTGGATTATGGCATAGAACTCTTGATCATAAACTGAATATCTTTTCCCTGCATCATTCAACTTTTCACTGAAATAAGATACAGGTCTACCTTCTTGACTTAACACTGCTCCAATTACATTTCCACTAGCATCACAATCAACTTGAAATACCTTATTGAAATCCAGCAACACCAAAATAGGTTGCTTTGTTACTTTCTACTTCAACAACTCAAAACTTTTATCTTCTCCAGATGTCCACTTGAAATCTTTTATGTCACCTCTCATTGTCTCTGTCATAGGGTTACAAACTGAACTAAAATTTCTAATGAACTTCTAGTAGAAACTAGCCAATCCATGAAATGATCTAACTTCTCCAATACTCTCTGGTGTGGGCCATTCAATAATTGCTCTCACTTTCTCAGGGTCCATCTTCAATCCTTCCGCAAAAATCACAAATCCCAAATATACCAATTCTTCCTTCATAAAACTACACTTCTTGATGTTTATCAGCAATTTCTCTTCTCTCAACCTCTGCAAAACTTATCTAATATGCAACAAATGTTCTTCTTTTGTCCTACCAAAAATTAGAATATCATCCAAGTACACAATCACAAACTTACCCAAGAATTTCTTCAAGACCTCATTCATCAACCTCATGAAAGTACTTGGTGCATTGGTCAATCCAAGTGGCATCACTAACCATTCATACAATCCTTCATTTGTCTTAAAAGCAGTCTTCCATTCATCTCCTTCTCTGATTCTGATCTGATGGTATCCACTCTTCAAGTCTATCTTTGTGAAATATCTTGCTCCACTCAAACAATCCATGATATCATCCATCCTAGGTAAAGGAAATCTATACTTAACTGTGATCTTGTTTATTGCTCTAGAGTCAGTACACATTCTCCATTCTCCATCCTTCTTCAGTGCTAACACTGTAGGTATTGCATAGGGACTCAAGCTTTCTCTGATCAAACCTTTCCTCAACAACTCTTGTATATGTCTATTCAGTTCTTCATTCTCTGCTGGTGTCATTCTATGTGCTGTTTTGTTAGGCAAACTTGCTCCCGATATAAGATCCATGTGATGACTGATACTCCTTATAGGTGGTAATCCTTCAGGCACATTATCTAAAATGATGTCTTCATAATCTGTCAGCAACTCTTTTATCTCATCCGGTTCAGTCTCTTTCTTCACTACTTCAAGCTTTTTAAGAATCAAGGCATAACACATACTTTCCTGTTTCAAACCATCCAAAAATTTCCTTCCATCTACCAAACAGATTCTAGCATTCCCACATAGCACATTTTTAGGATCATCTTCTAAAGGAATCAAAGTAATTCTTTTCCCATTTGCTGTTATAGTATATGTATTCTTTCTCTCATCATGCATAGCTTTTCTATCATATTGCCAAGGTCTACCCAACAAGATATGACAAACATCCATAGGCATAATATCACACAAGACTTCACCATGATAAGATCCAATATGAAATTTCACCAAACATTGTTCACTCACCAGTACCTTATGATCAACCTGCATCTATGCTATCTGATAGGGCTTAGGGTCTTTCAATCTTTCCAACTTTAGCTTAGTCACCATCTCCTCTGAAACTAGGTTATCTAAACTACCACTATTAATTACAACTTTACAACACTTACCTCCTAATTTACATTTAGTTCAGAACAAGCTTTTCCTCTGTGATGGTTCCTCATTTGTCTCTACTTGAAATAGTGCTCTCCTCATCACCAATGATTCTCCTTTCTCTGGATTGACAATTGAACAAGGTGATCCAATAGGTTCTTCTTCAACATAGGCTGCTCTCCCACTATTCTTTGTCTTCTTGCTTGTACTACCCTGATTACATTCAAATGCTTTATGTCCTTCACCTCCACACTTGAAACAAGTACCTCTAAATGTTCTCTTATCAAATCCTCTTCCTTTTCTTCTGTATCCTTCATTCCGATATGCACTAGGATTTCCTCTCTGGTAAAAATTTGTCATCTCTCTGGCAAGCATTGTTATCTCTGTCATCCTTCTTCGATGGGCTGTCAAACTTGTTCTACTCCACAAATGATCTATCATATCCAGAAAACATTCTTCCTCTCTGAAATTTACCTCCTCTTCCTCTTTGTCTCTGATCCTGCTTCTTATTTAGCTTTTCTTCAACTTTTAGGGCAAATTGATATGCTTCTTCCAAAGATGTCATCCTTACCAAGCTTAGTTCTTCTTGAATGTTCAACCTCAGTCCATTGATATATCTAGCCACTTTCTCCTTGCTCACTTCACTATGTCTTGTTCTTATGATCATATTATGAAATTCTTTAGTATATTCCTTCATAGATTTCTCTTTTTGTCTCAAGTTTTGCAATCTTTTCAACAATTCCAACTTATAGTCAGCAGGTATAAACTGATTCTTCAACTTTCTCACCATCCGGTCCCACTTTGTAATCTTTTCTTTTCCTCTTCTATTTCTTTCCATGAACTTCTTTCCACCATATAGCAACATGTCCTTTCAACTTTGTCTTTGCAAATTTCACCTTTTCCAGATCTTTGATCTCCTCATATTCAAAGTATTCTTCCATGTCATTTATCTAATCAATCAACTCTTCAAGGTTCAAATTACCAGTATAGTTTAGAACATCAACTCTAGGTCTCTTTCCAATCTTTGAAATAGCTCGCAACATTTTTATCTGATCTGATTCTTCTTCTTCATCACCTTCTAGGGTTTTGCCAATATACATTCCACAGATTGAAATTCTTCCTCATCATCACTCTCAACATTAGCTATAGGTGTCAATCCTCTTCACCTATCTTCTTCAATAGCATCCAAACGAATTCGCATTGTTCTCATCAATTCCATCATCTCATCCATTCTATTAGCCATTGTACCAATAGGAGGAACTCTTCACGGCGACATCTTCCTGGGATCAAGTGCAAACTGCCTCAAATTCAGGGATTGAGCTACAATCGACAACTACCTCTCAATCGGTGATCGGTTGTGCACAAGTAACCTGCCTCAGATCGGTGATCTACTTACAACAAGATCTTATGGAATCCCCTTCGCCAATTTGCTCCAAAGAATCAAACTTTTGCTCTCCAAGATTCAAACTTTCACTCTGATACCAATTGGTGCAATCATGGTAGGAGAGTTCACAGAATGAACTGTCCGGACTGTGCAGCAAGAGTAAACACAACGGAAACAACTCAAAGAATTGGAACAAATGCAGATTCAGTCATTCAGTATATCATGGAATTCAAAATAGAGATCCGCTGGCAACATACAGGCTTACAATTAGGGCTCACAGGCCTGATTACATATATGCACAAGATAAGGCTTTGAAGCTCCTTTGCACAAAACTAAACTATATCATATGAATCAATTTCTAACTGCTTTCCTAAGGATCTATTATATCTTTATATATCATTTCTGGACTAATAGATTCCTTTGTGCCAGCCAAGGAAGGTCACAAACTCCCATGAAGAGTTGTAATGTGTTCACAGATAGTTTAGACCTAAATGTATAGAACACTTCCTCAAATGAATGAAACAACATGCGGACCCTTGGGGAAGGTCGGTCATGAACCAAAGGACATTGAATGATGTGTCAATGAGATCCACAAGTCAAGGAATGATCCACAAGCCTTCTCCTTCAGCTGATTATTAGGAACTATTAGAATGCTCTGCTCTAAGAAAAACTGCCAACTTTTGATAGTGATATATTTCCAATAATTGATCCAAATGCTTTGAATTCTTGATATGATGTAGATGAATGAATGTAGATGTTAAGTCCAGATTCGCAAGATGTGAAATGCTAAAACTGGAGCACGAGCTGAAAATTGCTACTGACTAAATTGCTTGAACTGAACTAGAAAATGAAAGAACTGAAATGCAAACAAACTGAAATGCAAATGTTTTTGGTTGATGCAAGATTTCTCTTGAACCAAGGATGCTCCTGCATCACCAAATTTGCCCTATTCCCTCACATTGAAGACCTGTGAGTGGGAATAGGGCTAACATTTTTTCTATCTAAAATCGGCCAGATAAAGCCATATTGCTAACTTCATTTTTTTTTCAAACAAAATAGGCCTTTATGTTAAGGTTACTCATGAACCTTAAGATAAATAATTATTGAAAAAAAACTGTGCATTCCTTAATGACATGTAAGAGAATTTAATCAACTGCTACTTAAAAACTCTTTAATGTTTCTGTCTAATGTAGGTTATTAGATTAATAGTGAAAAAGAACATACATGGACCAAGCAATTTGTGGCACTTAAGGTTATGTAATAGAATTTATAGTTGATAGTTAAATTTATAACAAATTTTTTTTATGATCTTTACTAACGTTTATTAGAATTGTTGCATGTTTTACATCATTGGAAAGACATATTAGCTGTAACTTTTTTGAAATTTTATTATGGTATGTGCACTTTGATATGATGTAATATGATTATGGTTTCATTTTATATGTTGTAATATTAGATATATAACAAAAAAATAAATTATTGCATGAAATAAATAATAACTTTTCATTTTAAATATTTTTTTTGCAAAACACGGGTCTTCCAGAAGATCAAGATGATCCTCATGATAGAGATCCTGATTATGTTAGTTCTGGTACAGATCACATGGCAAAGGATGATGATGACGTAGATATAGAAGACACTAAGGCTGATGACGACGATGATGATGACGATGATGATCATAATGGTGATGATGATGATGAGGTAGTTGCTGGTAGTAGCCAGTGACATTCATGATCATATAGACTGCATCATGGATCATTGTTGATATATTGTTATGATGCCTCTTTTCATGGTCATTATCATATGTATCATTTTCACGACCTACGGTACCATATTAATGAGTTGTATCATAAATTTATGTATCATTTTGACTTATATCATTTAGACATGTATCATCTTGACTTGTATCATTTTGAGTTACATAATTTATCATTTTTACTTATATCATTTGTACATCTATCATTTTGACATGTTATTGATCTACTGGCATATTTGACTTTCACTTGTTTTAGTTATATATGATGATGATCTTATCAGTATTGACTTGTCAATTTATATATATTGAAAGTGGTCGATTATTTTTGGATGGATATTTATTACGTATGATGATTTTAATTTACTACTCAGGATGGATGTTGTCAAATTTAATTAAATTATAGATATTTGACTCACTTGTTTTAATTATAGATGATAATCATGTTATAATAATTATTTTGTTATTTAATCATATGAGTTAAATAATTAAATTACTTACTCTATAATCATATGAGTTATTTAAGAGGCATGATATATTTAACTAATTAAATTGAAATAAAACATATTAAATTAATAAATGTAAGCAAAACAAGAAGCATTTTTAGAAGCAAAAAAGGAAGCCACAATGGAAGCAACAAAAGACACAAAATTGGAAGCAACAAGCAACGTTATATCAGAAGAAAAATTAGAAGCAAAACCAGAAGCAAATTTGGAAGCAAAAAATGGAAGCAAAACTAGAAGCAAAATCGGATGCAAAATTGGAAGCTAAATAGGAAGTAAAACCGGAAGCAAAATCAGAAGCGAAATTGGAAGCGAAACTGGAAGCAAAACTAGAAGCAAAATTGGAAACAAAAGTGGAAGCAAAACCAGAAGCAAACTTGGAAGCAAAACCAGAAGCAAAATTGGAAGCAAAATTGGAAGCAAAACCAGAAGCAAAATTGGAAGCAAAACTGGAATCCAACCTGGAAGCAAAACCGGAAGCAAAATTGGAAGCAACAATGGAAGCAAAACCGGAAGCAAAATTGGAAGCAACAGTGGAAGCAAAACTGGAAGCAAAATCGGAAGCAAAACTGAAAGCAAAACTGGAAGCAAAACTAGAAGCAAAAATGGAAGTAAACGTGGAAGCAACATAAGAAGCAAAACCAGAAGCAAAATCAGAAGCCAAATTAGAAGCAACGAAATCCGGCGCTTAACTTAGCACTAAAATCTGGCGTTAAACCTGACGTGAAACCTAGCGCTAAACCTGACGTTAAACCTGACACTAAATCCGGCGCAAAAGTGCAATGCAATTGGGCGCTAAGTTTGGCACTGAAAGAAGTGCCCAATTCATGGACTCAAATGCACTAAATTCCGGCGCTATTTTAGGCGCTAATTGCCTATTTTGTTGTAGTGAAAATCGCAAGCCTAGTTGTCAAGCATGCACCAAAGGGAGCAGAAGCAATGAATTTTTTAGAGTTATTATTAGAAAATATTAATGTATGGTTGAAGGGAAATGAATTTTTAGGAGTGTAAATTATAAATATTTAATTGTGTTCCTTTTTATCTCAAATATTAACCCATACCATATGGATATTATATAGTTTTCTAAGCCCACGTCCCATGTAGTTACATAAGTGCAGTTAAATTTGAGCATTATAGGTGGATAATTTAGAATCTTTCCTTATTTTAGTGGAGCAACTACTATTTAGGAATCATACAGCCACTAGCTCCACAAATAACCTCTTAAAATGTTGAGTAGTCTTTGATAACCAAATTAAGGAGTGGGGCCTACCCTAAGTTGTGAAAAAAAGGGTTGAAATTATGTGCATAATGAAAAATGTGCCATGTGGTTGCATATATTTCCTTCTCTCTTTTTTTCATTTTATTTTAAATCTTATCTCCTTATATATATATATATATATATATATATATATATATATATTATGGAATCACTAGCTCCACAAATATCTCTTAAATAATTGAGCAATGGCTATTTTTTATCCACACTTTAGGAAGGGGTCCCATGGAGGTGTTAGGGGATCTATTTTTGTGGAGCAAGGGTCCCATGAAACCTAAGAAAAAATTTGTTAGGGCATAAATTAGAATCTTTTCCTATTTTTTAGGTGGTTGATTTTTAACTAGTGCATTTGAGGTGGGCTGAAACTTTCCTCCACTTGCTTAGGGATTTCCATTTATTTTAGGAAATATTTTGGAGGGAAATTTTTTTATTTGATGATTTTTAATCTTTTTATTTGACATTAAACAATTTTTTTATTTGATAATTTTTAATCTTTTTATTTGACATTAAACTAAAAACCTCGTCAAACTTATAAAATCAAAACTACAACTAAAAATAAAACCATTTTCTATATTTCAAAAGTAAATGTTTAAGAATTGAAAAAAAATCATGATAAATAGGGTCCAAATACTTAAAAATTGACTCATTTATGTCACATTTATTTAAGATGACATTTATTACTTAAAGTGGATAACACAGGGAACAAATATGTATATGAATTAAATGCATGTAGGCTAGTTCATGTCCAATAGTTCACCCATAGCCACTTCTATTTAGGAGATTTGTTCTAAATACTCTCAATGTTCTCATTCATTTTTAATAGGTAGTTAGATTGAGTGAGCCAAATAGAAGCAATTGTTAACCTTGGTTGCTAAACCCTTGAGTCATCCCTCAAACTTGCTCCATTTCTTGTTGGGTGTTCATTCTTTGCTTTTTCAAACACACTTTCTATGTGTTGGATGATTGGAGGTAAAGATAACTACCCAAACACTAATAATCATTGATTTGTATTTGCTTTGTTAATTTTTAACTTTGTCAACCTCACTTAAAAATAGCATAACCTCACTTAGAAATAGCATTCTCATGATTTCAATTTTATATATTTATACTTCAAATCAGAAATAATTAAAACTTAATTTTTAATAGTTCTAGAAAAAAAAAATTGGAAGATAGAACTTTTGAAACACAAAATTTATATTAGAAAACTCTCAAATTAGAAATTAGAAATTAGATTTTATGTTGTCACATCTAATTTGCAGCGATGCGTCCTCATATCCAAAATCAACTCATGAAAAGAAACAACCGCGACTAGTTTTAGGCTTTTCCAAGGGTTATTATGGTTTGGCCCACTGCTTTTGTTCAATCAGGATACTCACATGAGATAGACAGGAAGACAAAACCAAAACATATTAAAAAAACGGCGGCTGGACTATAAACACGAGCCAATGGTTTTCATCTGTTCTTTCCCCACCTATAAAACACCCAATACCATCGTCCCACCATTTAACAGCAAAGGTTAAAACATCCTATATATTTGCTTGTCATTTGTTTACGGCAATTAACGGAAGCAGCGATGGCAGATGGAGCTGATGATCGTCAGAGAAATGATATGCCCACTACTGTTAGTGCACTCAAAGGCCATTACAATTTAACAGACAAGTGGGTTTCGTGGCATGAGTTTGTCATGGGAGGATCTCAAATCTATAATAAATTCGGAAGAGCGCTGGCTGAAAATTTAAGAGAGCCTAGGAATGTCTTCCATGCGGCCATTGAAGAGGGATTCTTCTCTGCTTAACTTACTGCAAAACATGTAAATATTTCCTATCTTTCATAAAACACAGGGTGCGTATATTGCCCTGTCCAACCCCTGTAAATATTAACCCTCATGATTGTCTTAAGGATGTGAGAATGTGTTTTTGATTGGATAAGTGCTTTTAACTGTAGCTATGAATAGGAAAGGATTTTGTAAATATTAACCCTCATGATTGTCTAAGTTTCCGGACAGGACTGAGGATGTGAGAATGTGTTGTAAATATGAATCTCGATTTTTATTATATTAAATTAATGATTATAATTTGATAAATACTTCAATTTTGTTAAATGGAAATAGCCATTTCCGTGTACCTTGTGAGAATTGTGTAGGTGATAAAATTGAACTCTATCATGGTTTGATTCCTGTTTATCGAGCGATTGACTAAAAACTGTATGTATTATTTAAAAGAAAATAAATATAGCAGATAAAATGGGGATCGCGTGATTAAGTCATGCAAACTGTACAGAGCTCAGGAATCATGTATGTGTGGTTAAATTTATGGTTGTATTTCATTGTGGGTAGTTTATTTGTAGCATTTTATGAGGTAGGCTTTATTTGTTCTGTATGTACAGAGTCTGTCAGGACCAGTGTGTATCTCAAAAAGACCAGATGAAACTTTGATAGCTCTAGCACTGGTCAAGTTGCAGGGGATGACAGTGAAGTCATTCTCTAGTAAGACACAATATTAAAATCCTTGTTAGGAGGGTTCCGATGTGAAGTCCACCATTTCATTTTTTTGTTTTGTCTCTTTGTCTTCTTTGAAAAGTATTGTATAAATTTGGAGAAAAACATCAGTCTTGTAGAGGAGAACTTTTATGTAATTGCTGTGATCAATAAAAGATACAAACTCCCCTTTCCCGTGGATGTAATCATTTATTGGTGAACCATGTAAATCTGCTGTGTCTATGTATTTTCTAGTATCTCTGTTTATTTGCTGTTAGTGATATATTTTCATTTAATCTGCCCTATTTTATTAACAAGGGTTACTGTTCATCCAATCTAGTATGGCTTAATCGCACTGTTGTCATTATTACTTTTGTTCAAACCAAAATTTTGAAGTTTGTTATTGTATGCAACCAGAATTGTTTGTATTTTGCTGCAAACCCAGATTCTATGCTAGCTCCCATTCTTAAATCTAGGTTTTCTCATAGTTTGCACTGAACGAACTCTAAATTCTAAAGTGATGGGATGTTCTATTTGATAGCAGTCCCCAAACTACCTATCCTGACCTCTTTTGGAGATGGAAGCATGTTTTGGTAAACAATCTCCCTAGAGGAAAATTCAAGGAATTTATTGTATCTTTTTTCGGTTTCTCGTATTAGTGTTGAAATCTTGGACTGCTTCAGGTAATATGTGATATATAGATCTGCAAAGGATCCGGTTTGTACTTTATGGTAAAGAGAGTACTTGTGTTACAGGTCTTATGGTTGCACTACATCTTAATTATTTTTCAATAAAAAAAATGCAATTTCAAAAAAAATCGCACTTCAATTTAGATCTGTATCCAAAAATTATGACTTTTGAGGATGGAGAACTGTTAAAAGAAAAAGGCACTTCAATTTAGATCTGTATGCAAAAATTATGGCTTTGAAGGATGGAGGACTGTTAAAAAAGCCTTTTGCAAATTTGCCAAGGTAATTCCAAATTTGACTTCTAAAGGATTTCTGACTTTGTAAAACAATCAATATACATTGCAAAGGTCGAATGGATATTATTGGGTGCTTGATATGCATTGGGAGCTGTAGTTAGGAGTTTTTGGAGTGAAGTCTCTTAAGTTCTGAAGACTATCATAGCAACAGAGGCAGGGGAAGCAATTTGTGAGCATTGGGAAGTTGATGTAGCGCTTAGAGGTGTATGAGTTCTTTTTTTGCAAGCCTAAAGGCTGGGATCTTTTTAATATGTTATTTTTGAAATAGTAAATAAGATTGTGCTCACATTTCAATTAAGTTTTTACTCAGAAGAGGTTTCTCTTGGGTAACATGTCTTTCTTTCATGCTGTATGCTTTATCATGTTTCATTTTCTTGTTCATTTAGTGCTATTTGAATTTAGTTTTGTTTACTCTCTTAGACTAAAAATTTAGTCTGTTGTTCATGACAGATAACATATGCCCAAATGGCACTCCACTAGCCCTCTTGGCAAAAGAGGAAATATTTAACACGAAGGAACTTGTTGAGGAGGAGACGTAGTAATTAGAATAAAGAGGGTATTATGCATTGATTTCTAATGATTTATTAGGGAATTTGATCTTTATAGCGAGCATGAATTAGCTATATATTATTGGGTTTCATAATATTGTTCATTTTGATCTTCAGCTATGGGCTTGAACGAAGAATATACTCTAATATAGAAGAATGCGAAGTGGTCTCTCGGATACCCAATTGGCAGATTTCCTGGTCCCTCAGGGGAGCATTCGAACGGAGGTATGAGAAAAGTGTCAAAAACTTAGATATTCTCATCAACTATGATTATGTTTATTGTATGGGGGCCATTATCTTAGTCAAGCTACCCAATAGGTAAAATTGTATGCACAACTAGAATTGCTTTATTGAATAGGGGCCTTGCTAATGTGGAGTTGGAGCTAATTAGATAAACATGGTGTGGTATAATGAAAGTGGAGAAAGAAAACCCAAATAAGCAATATAAATGGCTGAAAATAATAAAAAATGAAGTAACAAAATTAGAATAGTTGCTTGCTACTTTGCACTCAGAGGTTCGAAGACTTATAAGAAAAGAAACTTAGACTATGAAGATCCTTATGTGTCGCTAAAAAAAGACATTTAAGTTTTCAGCACTTTGGGGGAAATATTAATTATAGGGGACTTCAATGCCAAGACAACAAACAATCAAGCCCTTAATTTGAGTAGTGAGGACAGAGGGAACAACAATCCATCATGGCTAGAAGAAGAGGGTCATTTTTGACAAAGAACATCACAAGATGGAATGGGGATGTTACACACTTTGGGGTAGAATTGTTAGGGCTATGTAACTTTTGAATGGCATGATTATATGCAATGGCATGGGCACATGGCCAAATTTGGACAATATCACCTATAAAACATGCAATGGTCAATGTGTGGTAGACTATGTTATTTTCTCACAAAGCTCTATCTCAAGGTTCATGGAGTTAGATGTTGGGGACTGTCCTATAGAGCTGAAATCATATCATAATTTGACAATTGTAAAGCTTGGAATTAACACAAACAACCAACAAGGAGAACAAACCCATCACAAACAAATGAAGGTTCATCTTCAAGGTTAAATACTCATGAATCAAGAGAATTGAGAACTCTTCATAACAACCCTTGAGCAAACACCTCAAGAAGCAAAGAGTAATTATAGAATAATACAACTAGTAGGGCAAGTGATTTAGTAAACATAAATATGGTGATTCCATTAATCCACAAAGATTTAAGTGCTTGTAAAAGATCTAGGCCTAAGAAAAGAACTACAAGTACTTTCTTGGCAAATCCATGGTATGATGAAGAATGCAAGGCTGCAAAAAGAACTTTGAAAGAGTTTGGGATGAACAAAGAAAATAAGAAGTCTTATTAGAAAGTAACACAGTCCAAAAAAGAAAGATATTTGAATACAAGAAGGAGAGAATTAATTTCTCTTGGAAAACACAACCCCAAAGGCTTCTAGAGGGAACTGCAACAAATAGAAAATAATATCACCGATTCCCAATGGTTAGAATATGTTAAACTTCTTTATAAGTGGGTTCAGGATAAAGACAATCATTGTAACTAACACAACAATTGAGCTCTTCTCTATGGAGGATATCAAGCAAAGCATAGAGAGTCTAACAAGAGGTAAAGCACAAGATATAGATGGGTTGCAAACATAATTTTTAAAGTGGGGAATAGAGATCCTTTTACTGCATATGAAAAGCATTTTGAACGACATCAACCAATGTGGCTTCCCAATGGATTGGACGACTGGTGTCATTATTCCTCTCTGTAAAAGTCAAGATATCAATAATTTGTCTAACTATTGCACTATTATGGTCAGTCCTCTTCTAGGAAAGCTTTTTGAGAGCATGATAGGGTGTAAAATTAGTAGTGTTTTAGAAAAAGAGGGAAAAAGATAAAAAGGGTAAGCAAGTTTTAGGCTGAGGCACTCCATTATTGATCACTGCATCACCCTTAGACACTTGATTGAAATAATGGGACACTCAAGGAGAAGAAGCTTTATGTTGCTTTGTTGATTTAAAAAAAACTTTTGACACAGTGCCCAGAGACAAATTTTGAAACTAGATGGAGGAACTTGGAATTCTAGATGAGTTTAGAATGGTAGTTCATAAAGCTTATGAGTAGGTCAGGGCTAAAATCATAACAAAGGATAGAATGCTAGAATGTTTTGGAAGCAACATTGGTGTCAAATAGGGCTGCCTACTCTCCCCCACTTTGTTTGGGTTATATATTGATAAACCTGAAGAGTAGTTAAATAAAGCTATTAGGGGGGCATCTAGCTTGTTGGATACATGGTACAATTACTCTTACATGCTAACAATCTCATCCTAATTGCAAAAACCAAATTCATGATCTTTTCATTAAGAAGGTTAGGATGCAAGTGAACACTAACAAAAGCAAATTCATGATCGTTTCATTAAGAGGAAAAATGAAACAATTTAGCTTTCTTTTTGAAGGAAGTTTGTTGGAAATAGTGGAAGAATACAAGTACATTGGGATTCATTAGCATAGCAGTTTCAATTGGGAGACATGTAGGGCAAAAATGATATAGGGGGATGGAAAGATTTGTACTTACTATAAAATCAATGCACAATGCTGAATTATGGGACCAAAAAACCAAGAAAATCCATTTCATCTTACTTGTCATGCTAGGTGTCCTTTATGGGTCTGAAGAATGGAAATAGTATGTTAAGTCACAAATTGAGGTGGTTAGAAAAAATCCAATAGAATTTAATCATAAGCAACCTCAAGATCAAAACTTTAGATCCACATGAGATTCTTTTGGTTGAAGCAAGTACTTTGCTATTGGAGGCATCAATAATAACTTAGACGCTAAGTTATCTAAAAAGGTTCAAAATATGGAGAATCATTGTTGGCCTAGAATGGTGGTGGAGAAGGGGCTAAACCAAAGGAAGAACACGTGGATGAAATAGAACAACAAATGGATGAGTAAATGAGACATTAACTTGCAAGAGTGTCAAAACACTAATGTGGAAATAAAAAATATGTGATAGAAAAATTCAAGACTGCCACATGGACAATGCAAATTGGTTGGAAGAAAGTGTACTATGTCAAAGAGTTTAACCCCAAATGGGAACATGACAAAAAATCATACATAGGTGCTGAAATTAAGGGGAAGACAAAGGCGTTAATTATCTAGTTGAGGTCTAGATTGCATCATCTTAGGTGCAAGACTAGTAGATGAACTATACCTAAGGGAGAATGGGAAATGAGAACATGCTTATTCTACAACAAGGGGGTGGTGGAGACTGAATGACACTTCATCATGGAGTGCACAACCTAAAGAGATATGCATATCAAGTATGAAAACAACCATAAAGTGGACAACCTAACCACCTTACTTAAGGAAGTGAGGTTTGACAAAATGACAAGCTTTTTGATCAATATTCATAGTAGAAAGTCTAATATTAAAAAAATGTTTGAAAGTGTTGTAGGTTTGTGGCTCTTGATCCCATAGACTGCATGGTCTCATGCATGTTAATAAAACCTTTCATTTCATTTCATTTATCAAGCTTCATCTTTTCTTATTGTGTGGTGAGTCGCATTATTGTCTTTCTATTTTGCATACTCGTGTCATGTAATTTATTCACAAAGGGTACAACTATAGTATAAATCTACCACGAGAGATTTTGGATGGTCATTCCACCACCAATTGAATTATCTCATCTGCAGGCCTCATATAATAATCTCATTCATAGGCCTTTGACAATCAATGACTTAAAATTCACCTTGTGCAGACTTAGGGTTTTTTGAGTTTTATTCAAAGCTACCACAGGAACTTTTGCAGCATCATTAATGAAGAAGTCATAGCTATCCTCAAAATTTTCTTGGAGAATCTTATTCGAGATGCCATCACCTACACCAAACATGCTTGTAGGAAAATTGTTGTGGAAATAGATATTGTCTACACCCTGAAAAGTCAATACATGCAACTAAATAGATGAGGGGTTTTATTTTAATCTTTCCACCTACATTTGAAATAGTTGAATAGGTAGTCTATAACATTTTTGGGCCTTTAAAAGGATTTTGCGTTTAGGTAAAAATACTATATGTCACTTATCAACCCTTTCAAATTTAGGATTTTCTGAGTTTTATCTAGGATTTTCAACATGGCTTTAGAGAATGCTCTAAAATGTGTCGAAGGTTAGTAACACTTTTTGTCTTTTTTAATGCCTTGGGATTTTGATTTGTCTCTTCTATTTTGATGTTAAATGGGTATGTTGATACCAGACTATATACATTATTTGACAAAACTACAATACACACAATAAAATGAAAGTGAAGGAAAGGCATGCATGGGGTTTATCGTTATCTATTATGGAACATGAGATATTAAACCCTAGATGTAATGAGTAGGAAACATGGTCGGAACGACCTCCAACTCTTGGTAGCCCTATATTCTCTGACTCATCTAAATAGATTATTTATTGTAAATGGACAGTAAATTTGAAGGAAAACATATATTCCTTTGAGTTAGACTAACATGTATTTCCTAGAAATAATCAGAGCACTCTAAGAGATAAAACAATAGAGATTGAAATAAAAATAACAATGTCTTACAAAAAATTGAATTTGAAGAAATGGATGAAAACATACACACAAATGAAGAAGATATAATCTCCTCAAAATAAGAAGATAAAACTAATAGGAACTACTTGAAATGCTCAAGGAGATAAGTGGATATCTTAATAGAATCATTGCATAGAGGACATGAAACTTGCAATAGAAATAACTATAACAAAGGGAGGGGAAATTGGGAGGATATAAGGGTTGAGTCAAAGATAGCATGAGAAAGAAGATGGAAAAAACATGGATGGACAAAGTCTAATGATCCTTAAATGTTTGGATGAGTAAGGGTAGAAGGTACAAAAAGATCATGGTTAGATAAAGTGGTTTTGACAAGTTTACTAGAAAATTGTAACAATCGCACCTATTTTTTTTTTTTAATTTTTTGCAATAAGTAATGCAAATGCAACGTCCGAACACAGTTTTGATCACCAAGATCCCAGTGTGGGCAAGATGAGAGCATATAGTACTTTGGACCACATGGCTATCTAAGATGTATGCAATTACAAAATGAAGGTGACAAAGCTAACCAGAGCACATAGGTGGCAAAGCTGACCTAAATCTACACTTCTTTAGCGGACAAGTGTGCGTAAATGTAAGTATTGAAAGGAAAGAACACAAGCAGCAAAACCAACCCAAATCTACACCTCTTTGGTGGACAAGTGTGCATTAATGCAAAGCTGTTGGCAGAATGTCCAAGCTTGATCAGACCAAAATGGTCGATAACAAGCAAGCTTGTTCGATGCCAAAATGGGCTAAATGATATGCTATACAAATTGATGGTAAAACCATCTAGTTCTACAATATGAAATGCATACAAATGACAAGCCTCCGGTGGCACTACCATCCGAGGCTACAAACAAGCATGTAATGCATTACGAAGTACTAAATGATAAAGATAACCAATTGCAAACACTAATACTTAATTTTGATCAGAATTTCAAGCTGTTGTAACAACTTAGATTAATCCCCAAAAACTCATAAAATCACAGGTAAACATGCTTACAATAGTTGGCCATTGAAGATAGATCTTCGAAGGCAGATGAAGGCTCTTTTGAGAGGTTGGAAACTGATACTGAAATCAATCAGATCCCTGAATTACTAATGAAACACTGATATATCAAATCTGAATTGAGATTTTCAATACCCAAACAGTGATTAACATTGACTCAAGCATTACCTAGGAACCCCAAATAAAACTTAGACCTTAAAATGATGTTGTAATGTCCCATAACAGTGACTAGGGGTTACCAAAATATATTCAAACTATTGCAAACTTCAACAAGAGAGTACGACCTCCTTATGCATATGGTACGGTTGCTTCAAAGATTTAGTAAAAGACAACAAAATATCACCAAATCAAGAATCACTCCTTTCCAAAGATGTGGTGGCCCTCACATGATTCACATAAGAAAAAACAAGTGAAGCGCTTCCTTCATTCTATCTTAACGACCCCCTTAAAGCCTTTTAAAAAAAATATGAAATCTCAAACACAAGTGTATAGGCCTCTAGTAAAAGATATGGTGGCCAATATGGAGGTGTGTCTTAGTTTTAAAATGGCCAACCAAGGTCATAACATGTAGTGTCTTGTCTTATCCTTCCCCACAAACTCTTTCCTCATGGTACAACACTATTAGAAAATTGTCTTCAGCATGAATTAAAATCAACACCCAGCTCAAAGAAATATGGTACGACCTCCCTCAACTAGTACAACCTTCTAGTTTGGATCAACAAAACATACCTCCATAAAAAATATATAATCTAGGATGTTATCACATAATTGAAAATAAGCAATCACATAGGAAAAATCAGAAAACATTAAAAACTTCCATCATAAACAACGAACTGGTAAAAACTCCACTTGTAGTACAGTGGTGATTTCAGGATGAAATCACTTTTTTCAGCTAGGAGGGTTTTTGTCTTCAAAACTAGAATTCCAAGAGGGTTTTGTCCTCAATAAATATGGAGAAACTTAGGTTCTCACTCAAAGCAAATAGCAAAAAGTAATATCTAGTGTAACCTTTTCTTTGTGCTTAACTCCTCTTTATAAAAGCACTTTTTAGGGAAACTTTTAGGGCAACCAAATAATAATTCCCTTTTTCCTCCAAGAAATAGATAAAATATTTTTATGTGTGTAGAAGTCCACATTTTTGCCCCCTTGTGCCTAACACCACTTTATAAAGTCACCTTTTTGTCTTCTGTTAAAAATGCATTTTAATAATATAACATAAGTTACTTAAATAAAATAAAGTTACTTTTGGCAACTGAAGTTAAATTATTAACTTATGGTATGTACTGCAGTATATAACTTCACAACCTACGGTTTGCAATATAGAACTTCACAACTTACGGTATGTATCGCAATATAGAACTTCACAACTTATAACTTCCCAACTTACAGTCTACAGTATAGAACTTCACAACTTATGGTATGTACTACAATATAGAACTTTACAACTCACGGTATGTACTAGAGTATAAAACTTCACAACTTACGATATGTACTGTAGTATAGAACTTCACAACTTATAGTATGTACTGCAGTATATAACTTCCCAACTTACAGTCTACAGTATATAACTTTGCCCATAGAAAGTTGGCGCTCTCCAAAGATGATGGACTTCTCCAAGAATCTTGGAAATTTCCAAGAATATTGGAATGGACCAGAAAAGGGACATTACAAGTCCTCCCTCCTCAAAATTGCTTGTCCTCGAGTAATACTGAACTTGTATGCCAATACCAGGATCCCAAATAAACCTGAAGAATGCTCCACCGTATTTTTATTGCACCACTCTGATACAACTCAAAACTGCAAATATGCCATTCTTTGTTACACTGTGAAGCAATTCACCAATCATATATAATTCCTGGATCCCAAATTTTTGTGTCATCATATAAATTGAAGGTGAAAGGGTCAACATATCTCATCTAGTCACAAACACAAGGATGAGGATTTGAATGATGTTCATTAATTGTGTATAATCAATCACACATACCTTCTCAAAATAAACTTTATTGTTGAAGTTATCAATTGTCTTCTTTAGCAAAAGTTGTAAACCGGCTTGAATACATGCTGAAAACAACTGATAATGGTTATGAATTACCTGCACTACCTCCCACGTGATCAATTTTGGCTGTCATAATCATCCTTTTCAACAACAACAACTTACGGACATTTTCTCCTAATTCTATGACGTCAAATTGAGCATAATTACAACTATTCAAGACTGAAACCCATAACTCACAATCTAATTTTTCCAAAATCAGGAATCTGAAAATAGAATGGCAACTGCAATACTAAAATCTACTTACAAAAATGGAGAAAGAAAGTGCTGAAATGACATGTAGAATCTGAAATTTCTACCCTTTCAATCACCAACTGAATAATGCTCCATCCCTTAACTGAAATTACTTGCCAATCCACATTTATAGATGCAAAAGTAATTATGTAGTGGCTGATTAGAATGATGATCGCAACATTCAAACTAAAATTTTGATTTATCATCCTCCATGGAACATTCCTTCTATTATCACTAACCTTTATCAAGCTTTGTTGGTAACTAAATCTTAAAGTAGCACCACCATGCTTATGCTGCACTACTCTGATACAACAAGAAGTTGTTATTCTTCTATCCATCATGACAAACAATCTTCTCCAATATGTGTTATCAATTCCACATTGATTCATCATAAGTACTAATGTTAAGAGACAAAAGTGAATCAACATCAATATAAGATGAGAAAATTGCTACTGTTTGAACTGACAAACTGCAAAGTCTATATGGAGGATAGCCCTTAGTTCTTAATGTCAGATGTTTCAATGAAACACCCAAGTCCCATATTCTTATGTGAAGACAACCTTGAGCAAAAGGATGTAAGTTTCTTTTGCTACAAGTTGAATTATTTTTCTTCTCTCCAGTCTTATGGTACTTTTCATTATGATAGAAGGCTTTCCATAAATCACTGTTAACATCAATACTTTCATACCATAAGCTATAATCATAAAGATGATCAAATTGATCACCATTGTTTGTTGATCCAAAAACTTCAGCAAGCTAAAATCCACATTCAGTATTTGGTATAACATCTATCTCTTGTCTAAAAACTTCACATGGATCCCATGTCCTGTTATTGTCACAAGTTGTGTTACTAGAATCAATACATGTCTCAACATTCATCACAAAAAGAGTATTATCAAAATGTAACTCTTTGTCCATTTGAAAAGTAGGTTATCAAAAGTTTGAAAGTTATTCCCATTCTCCGATCTAAACCAATCCTTCTATTGACAGATATCTGTACATGCAATCTCAAGAAGTTGTTCTAAATCAAAATCTTCTTGAAGCCAATCAAGCTCATCAATTATCTGCTTGATTTCCTTAGCCCTTTCTTCATTATCATGCTCCCTGAAATGTTTTGTAGCAATGAGTTGATCTTCTACCTCCAATAGTGCCTTTTGGGTACTTTCTAAAGAGTCCTTTGTTGAATTAAGCTCAAAGGTGAGCTCATCAACCTCTTTCTTCTTTTCTTTAAATGCACTAGAAGTCTCTTCTGCAAACTTGATAGCATGATCCCTGTCAATGAGCAATTGCAAGTAATCTAATTTCATTATTTCTAATGCATCTTGACTGTTTGCAAATTTACAAGAGTAGCTCCTCTTTCAATACCTTTTTGTCTCTCCTAAACTTGGGCTTTCCAAATGAGGTCTTCAATGAATTTGTGTGTTATCAACTCTTGTTAAAACAAGTGCACCACTTTCTCTTCTATGCCCAAAATTGATTCTTCGATTCTTGCAATTCTCTAGGCCTTTGTTCTATATCTGCAAAGTGACACTCACCACATGATAAAATTTCTGAATTGTCTTCATTTGTATGAACAATATCACCTTCAAAATCAGCTACCTCTCTAATTGGTGCCTTGCAAATGCTATGAATAGATAGCATGACAACACTATGCTCAAACAATGATATATCATGAAACTCAATACCTTCATAAGGCTTATAATAGTTGCTGACTTAGCAAACTCCAAATCAGCATACCCTTTAATATTAGCACTTCCAAGATGACTCATGTACTCCTCACTTGTGGATACATCTCGTGATTCTTCTTCCTCTATCTTATCAACTGATAAGTATGGCATCAATTTCTACTCAAATTGTTTAACAACATTTTTAACCAACTCATGTGTAGTTGAAGAAACATTATGTTTTTGCCTCAAAACAACTAATAAAATAGATAAGATTGGTTGGGAGATATCATCACTCTCATTCACAATCAAATACATAATGGACTGCATAGAAGATATAACATTTTCCACATGACTCTCACTAATAGTATCCAAGAAGTGTTGAAACATTTAAAGAATAAGATCTTCACAACCAAGATCCAACATAATAACACATGATCTAATTTTTGCAATCGTTTCTCAAAATTTTGCCCTCTTAGCAAAAGAAGGACTGTTGATATCATTCAAGTCTTGAAGACTTTCAACAATCAGCTAAAATATCCCCCTCATAGTGTCATCACTATATAGAACTTTAGGAGTTGTAATTCTTGTAATTTCACATTTGTAGGTGGTGACTGCAAGTTTCACATCTTTATCAAGGTGTCTCATAAACTTGGGCTGGACCAAAACAACCATTGATGGTTTCAGAGCCCATTTCAAAATCTCAAAATCTAATTGGTCAACCTTAGATAAACAAATTTCCACTTCCTTCAAGCTATTGAGTAAAACATCTTTTGACTGATGCAAAGGCTCAATTTTCTTTCCTGCTCTGTGTTAGTGAATAGATTTTGTCACCGCTTGTTTAATATAAGACTTGCCTAGTTGGCAGTAACACACACCACTAACAGTTGGACAATTTCATAAATTACCCTCTAAATGTTTTAGAAGGTACAACACCCTTTGTAAGATGAAATTTTATTTCATGGTACACTTTTAACTTGAAAGCAGGGAAAGGAAGTTTTCCACAACTACAAAACTATAACAGAACCACAGTACTTAATGTACTGTAGGCAAGAAACTAAATCACAATGATTGGGATCAACCAATTTTCCTCCCAAACACACAAATGGAAGAATAATAATAATCAAATCACAATAACTGAATCACCATATACAACATCAAGTCCTGACGTACGAAAGAAGATACTCTAATGATAATGCAATTGTCAAGAAAGCAAGTTATCAATATTTTACACATAGCAACACAAATATCATAATTTCACCACACCATACATCTGACATATGAAGAATAAAAGGCCATACACAGAGAAATAATAGACCCACTGTCAACTTTTCCCCTACATTAATGAAATCAAGTAGAACAAAATACTTTGTTTCCCTTCAAAATGACATCACATATGTTGCATAAAATATTCCCCTTACTTCTCTAGATTAAAATCTAATGTCCAATGATCTAGTCATGCAAAGAAATTTCACCAAAAGGCCTTGACCCTCTTTTACTCATACATTATATAGTAAAAGAGTGGTGAACCAACTTTTTCCCGTATAACTATCTTATACAACTAACAATTAAAATAAAATAAAGTTTCTTGAAACACAAATAAGACATAGTCTCAAATAATAACAATAAAGTCTCAACATTAACAAAGCATGAAATTTCAAAGAAACTACTAAGAAGACACATCTTTGTCTTCCTCGTCCAATGCATCAGGTCCAACTTGTTCATCTGCACCAGTTTTTCCTGTTTCACTCCCTATTTTTTGAGTGGCATCTAGTTTATCTTAAAGGACTATGAATTTGTTTAAGATTGAGATGATACTTTTAGCATTGGGGATGCTAGTGATCATCAACCTTGTTTTCCACATCTGTAGCATATCACTGGCCTCTTCATATTTCCTCTGCATTTCCAACACATCTTTCTTGAAGCTCATCAAATAGGCAACTACATTGTTCAACCTTTCCATAGAATTACCTGATGCATCTTCTTTAATCTTCAATTCCTCAGTTAACATGTCTTTAAAAGCCTATTGATAATAGCAACGTCTAATAGTTAGATTCACTTTCATCATAGAGATCTACCCCAAAAGAAACATAGGCACTCTTGAGGTCGAGAAAATAAGACCTATTACTTTTGGCAAGATTTTTCAAGTCACTCAAGCATTGTTTCACCAAGCTTAACTTCCATTCTACAACAGTCAGCCATTTAACTGATTCATTTTCCTCAGGTTTACCTATAACCTTCTCTACAACCAAAACACTAGAATCTAGTTTCACCATGGTTATTAGCGCATTTTTTGCTACATTCAGCATAGCTTCCTCTTTCTTGATCATTTTTAGGTCATTTAAAATTTCAATTTGTTTACTAGAAACCTTGGCATACAAAAGAAAATATTAATGAATGAACAAAAGCCCATCCCGGTGCAGGAGCACCTTCATAAATTGATGCTTCTATAGGAATTTGATTGAACTATGATGATTCAACAATGCAATGAGATAAATTAAGTCATTTTTTCCTTTTATTAAAGTCACTAAGAGAGGTCTAAGTTCAAATTTGTGTAAATGATGCAAAATTGTAAAGTTGCAAATGATGCAAACTTGGAATATGAAAGGTCATTTTGGTTCTAGGCGTTGATAGGCAGTTAGAAATTAGTTGGAATGTGAGGAGTCATGATGTGATGTCTTTATTAAGGTCTTGTAACCATTTTGTATGTGTGGGTGATTGAAGAAAAGAAGTTGAAATGAATAAAACCCCTATTTTATGTGTATTTCCTCAGAAATTTACTGTTTTCTGTAGGTGTACGGATCTGTACGGGCATGAATAGATGTTTAACTGGTTTTAATTATTAGTTCCTTCAATCACCTTCCAATGCTATTATATTTCATGCAATTTGGTTCAAATTTGAAAAAGATATTTGTGTTTTTCTGAAACTGTCAAAACCCTCTGTTAGTGTAAACAGTGAGCAGTTTAAATGAAGTTTCTTGGATATTTTATATGGTGATGAGTCCATACATGAATGAAATGACGTGAAATAAACTATATTTTCTTAAGACTAACGTTTAGATCAGATGATCAAGGTTTATATTGAATTTGATGGTGCCCTAGTGTTGTTCTGCTCTGTTTCAGACTAGTAAAAGGCAGTCTTGGGAGTTACAATCTAGGTTTTCTTAAAATATCTGTGGAAATGGACTTTTGATGAATTAATAAGCTTATACAGATCAATATGGAGTGTTCCCAAGTGTTGGTTGTGGAAATTTGATTGAGGAGATAGGAGAATCAATAAACCCTTGTGTTGACAAGGCCTAATAGGCCTAATTTACACGCTGTCAGACCTATTTTGAGACATTTTTTTCAAAATAACCAATAGTGATTTCTAGATATGTTTTAAAACACCTTAATGGGTACTCAAAAAGCCCATCATAGTCTTAAGAAGAGTTCTGCAGCAAAAGTTGTGTTTGATAGTCCTTGATGGCAGGGCTACAAAAGTTTGAGACAGTTTGTAAAGGAATAGGTAACAAATGGAGTGTAGGGGTTTGTTTGAGAGTTTGAGTAGGTTTGGTTTGGAAATCTAAAGAGAAAAATAACCTTGGAAGCAGTAGATGGTTTAAAGAAGTTAGAAATTCAAAATTATGCTTGAGTAGAGGTCATTATATGGTGAAGTTCTGAATGAATGAAGCCTATTGTGGTGAAATATGGTATCAATTGTTTGATATTCTCTTTCCTTTGCATCACATCCACAGTCTGTTTTTCTACCCATTCCTCTACTGCCTTTCCCAAAAATTTATATTTATTGATCTGATCAAAGACTTCAACTTGCTCACACCTTTAAGAATGCCATTAGTAGCATCTATAGGTTGGGAAGTGGTATCAACAATGGATTTAATATATGAGGTCAAAATGTTTACCTGGTCCTCCAATATCTCATTCTCCTTTTCTCTTTCATCTAACTGGGTGGCCAAGATCTCCATAGAAAGTTTAGCGTTATGGATGTGTCCTTGTACAAAAGGTGGCCCCAAATCTACTGTACTGACGTGAAAGTCATCTATAGACACATCTTTCATTTCTTTGTCTACCATAGGCTCAACAATCTCTATATATTGATGCTTTGAAATAGGATCTTCCATAAGCCTTGACATCGTCTTGGCTTTCTTGGGAGTAGATTCCAATTTTAGCAGCCTTGCTACTGCATCAAACTCTATATCGATAATCTAAGAATATTTTCTTTTATTCCCAACCTCAATTTTTATCCAAGCAGGGGTTGCCATCACTGAACAATCACTTGAAGAAACATGAGACACCTTGTCTATTGAGGAGAGGGAGGGGTTTGAAATATTCCATCCTGAGAACTAGGAGGAGAAGTTGTATCCTGATTTGAAGGGGGTATTGTCCCTCCATCCTCTTCATCCTGTAGTACTTGACTGTGTTCTGGTGGTTTATTAGCCTTGGGATTCAGACATTTTTTAGTTTTTAGCTTCTTTTTGGGAGGTTGGGTACCCTTCTCACCAGAGTCTTTTGAATTTGCTTTCTTCTGAAGCCTTTCTCCATCACCCCAATCTATAGCTAGAGATTGCAAATTGATAGCTTGAACACTAACGAGAGTACTAGGGTCAGAAGCACTTATAGATACTTGTTGCTCTTCCATGACTTGCTCCTTATGAGAAAGAGAACCTACACCACCACCATCCACCTTTAATCTTAGCCACTGATGGCTTCTATGCAATACAAAATAAGACCTAGTCTTAATATCTGTTATTTCATCTATAGTCCAATCAACACTAGACAGGGGTTTGGCATTCTCAACAAAAAAAGGCAAGGTCAACCAAATCAATGTAATCATCCACCAAGTTGGGGAGATTCCAACTAAGCTGATAAATTCTCATTTGGTCCAAGGTTAACATTAACCAATCTCTTCTTCTTACTTCAAACTCATCTAAACAATCAACCCAAAAATCCTCCAAGTGAGGTCTGTGTTCTCTTAGCATGGGAAAATAGAGATTCTTCTTCACAAAATCTTTGTTGTCAAAGAAACTCCTAGAGCTAAAAGATGGAAAAACTAAACTTATCTAGGAGCCTGTCCACATTTTTAGCATTCTCTAGCTTAGTGCATGTGTAGTGGGTTAATTTCAATGGGAAGGGATATCCCTTCTTCTTAGAATCATAGTATCTCTTACCAACGAGGTATGCTTGTCTGCATACTTCCAAAAATACTAAGTAATCAGATGCATATTGAGGTAGCTTTAGAGGAGGAAACTCAAAGCCACCTATCCTGATATATGTGAACTTGTCAAACTGAATGAAATAACTTCCAAACCTCATCACCTAATTGGCTGCTTCAGTTGAAATTCTAATCTCAGGGTTTTCAAAAATCTTCTTCACCATTAGGATTAGAAAGGCATCATTCATCCTTCTATAAACGTTATTACCATTCTCCTCTTGCAAATGAGGGAAATAATCGTAGACCTGTGTAACCTAGGTCATGGGACCAACATTGTCTAATCTCGACCAAACCTGTTGAGTTGTGGCTAACAAATAAATCAAATAGGAGCACATGTGGAACTTTTTTTTCCCTAGACTAGAAGTTGACCAATTGGTCATGCAAATGATAACTAATGATTTGGGACCAGTTTATATACTATTTCCTAATGCAAATAATAAGAATGAATTGACACATCCAATTTACAAAATCATTACAATCCTCACTTCCCATTACCATATGCAGTAATGTGATGATATGTGAAATGTCATCCTTAAAGAGGGCTCTGCCTAAATTTTTGGGCAATTGTGACCCGCCATTCGTTTCCTTTTTTAGCCGTGTGGTAGTAATGGAGTCTTTACAAATTTTGTTTCCATCTATAAAGAAATTCCACCCGATTTCCTATGACACTTTAGCATATTCCTCATGCACTAGTAAACCCAACCTATAATTGATGGCGTCTACATTTATTTGTAGGATTATTTTACCACTCATTGTTATGATTTCTCAGGATTCAAAGTGATAATTTTAAATGCAAGCCATAATTAGGTATGTGCATTTGACTGTCGGGGGAATTCCACTATCCAAGGTCTTTTGAACAATAGGTACTCTCGGGTTAGCCTTCATTCTAGCCCAAAATTCTTTGAGGTCATCATGCCCCAAGTTGGTATCTTTTACCGCCACCAACTCATTCTCAATGATGAAAGAAATGTCTAACCTTTGATACTTGTATTTCATTTTGACAGACCCAAGTAACCAGTGTGTGAGGCTGTTAATGACGATGATGACCATGTGCTTTAGGTTGGGCAAGAGGGAGATATGGCTAATGGTTAGGAGAAACAGGGTTTCACAAGTCATCAACGGTAAGGACAACCACAATGCACACCCCCCACAGCTAGCTAAAAATAAATTTTAATTTGAAAAGAGAAACTGTCATGCCCGCATCTCCCGTGTAGACACGACACACAAATGCCCATGTCACGACCACATTCACCATGTGGTCACGACACGGGCCATGAAAATTTTTTCTCTCTATCCCTAAGAACCACCTCGCACGCGCTTGCGTGCTCAGTGGCAACATGCCTGAGGCGTAAACATGTCAATAACTAGATGGAGTATAGGCCGCCTAGGTGAATACGACACGAAGTGCATCGCTTCCAGGGTTAGACTGTTTAAAACGGAACCCTAGTTTCCTAGGCGAGGCAAATTCAACGTTAAACCCTAATCTGACTCAGATCAAAGAATGAATAAGTATGGAGACGTGATGGCGCTTGATTGAAGGTACAAAGGAGGATGGAACGCACTGATAAAATTTAAATAACGTGTTAAAAAAAAAACCCTAAAGTCTGGCCAATCTCCGGCAGCATAACGCATTACCGCTGTGGAAAAGTTATTACACTTTTGCCTAAACTTGGTTGCGTAGTTTGCCTCGTTTGGTTGATCACTCTAATCACTTGGTATACCAGTTACTTACGCCGGAATCTACTATCTTTGCTAAAAGGACGTTCACTAAGTTTTGTTCTATTTACTTGCCACACATTATCTCTTAATTTATCAATATTTATAATAAATTTTTTTTATTATTTCTTTTATTTTATTTTAGTATTATTATATATATTTTTTTATTTTGGGAATTCGTTAAGCTCCGAAAAACTCAATTTCTTTTAGAATTTCCTATATTGACAAAATTATCAATTCACTATAACTAATTCACGATTAAATTGAATTTGCTATGCTACTACTCACTACTACTCCCACTCTGTAATTATTAAAATTCACCACTAAAATGAACTACTCAAAAAACAAAAGAATTAGTTAATCTATCATTTACTAGCAATTTAGTTTCAATAAAAAATAAAGTAAATAAAGCACTCTTTCTTTTTTTAAAAAAATTCATTTCAAAATTAAATATGTAGGTTTCATTTTAGTAAATATAGGTAGATGCTCAAACTACTTCCTACGATGCACCCTCACTCAAACTGCAACTCTATTATACAGTTGGGCACATATATGAGCAAATCGAACGTCAAAGAATATACATTGCAAGGAAATATACATTAAGAGGAGAGAGGATTAAACTTTGGTTTAATTAATTCTTATGATAGTGGAAAAATATATCTAAAAGAATTGGCGCCCTCACAGCTTCCCCTAGGATAATCAAAACCAGCCCTAACCCTAACAATTTTGCCCTAAAACTTAAATCTTTGCTTTCGTCCATTTTCTTATGCTCTCTCTGCCGCCATTCTCTTGTGTTACAGAGAACCGACGGCAATGGGTGCGGCCAAGGAGGAAGTGATTGTTGAGGGAACGAGGTGGAAAGGGAGAGGGGGAACGACATGTCGAAGGGAGGTTGTGTGGGCGCAGTGGATGGCGAGGAATCCGTGAGAGGGCCGCGAAGGGCAGCGTGGTGTAGCGGAGCAGCTGCAAACGACGGGCGGCGATGGACGGCGTGGTGCGGGGGTTTAGGGCCTGCGAAGGCCATTGTTTGCAACGGGATAAGGGTAAGGGTGGCGTTGCCGCCCTCAGCCCCTTTGCTTTTTTTTTTTTTCAAACTTAGTCTATGAAACTTTTCCAGTACCCTAACGAATCCATCCACTTTTCCACGCATGTGATCATTTCATGCGTGCATCATACTTGTATTATCAATACATTGAGGATCACATTTTTGTTTATGCTTAAGGTCTCAAGTTAGTCCAGCATTTGCACTGCAGTGTGCATGGGGTACCCAGAATTGGTCTTGGGGCCATTTGTCGGCCTACTTAGCCGACTATCTTTTAGTGTGAGGTTCGGTGCCAAATGACCGGGAATGTTTTCTCACGCCGTAGGGAAAAATTCCAGCCGGAAGATTTCTAAACTCGTGGTTGCTCTCACGCTGGAAAAAGATCATGTCTGATAAGTCTCATGCCATTAAACCGTTCCCGGCTAGGATTTATAATTTATATATATATATTTTTGTTTTAAAGAAAAAGGAAAGGGGAAAATGGTTGAAAGTAACAACTTAGGTGAGCATTTCAACTGCAATGCCATTGCTGTCATAGCAACATATATTCATATTTACAGTTTTAAATTTATATTATCAACATGTCAGTCGATCTGGGTATCAATTTCAATGGTTGGTATTAGATGTTGAATGCACAATGCTATGGACTTCATCGTTATTGGAATTTCAGAATTGTAATGAAAATGAACATGGGGTTTTCATAGTTCATGACGTGGAGTAACAGAGTCAAAAAAAAAAAACGGTATACAATTATTTTTATTTATTTATTTGTTTTTTTTATTTTAATATGACTGTAAAAACAAATGTATTTAACCTTTCTCTATCTTTCATGAGATGCAATAAAATTTTATTTCACAACATTCAATTCCTCCAACAATGTCATAGACCCTAAAATAGCTTGGAGACTGCACACATCGAGACCAATGGCACTTTTCTATATGATTATCTTTTTTTGGTAGATTAATAACAGAGATTACAATTAATAAGATAAAAAGAAACTCCCATTCTCTTTCAAATTAACTCACACATTAAGGAGATAAGTAGTATTTAAAATATATGTCAGAATAACTACATGGCATTGCTCTTTAGAAAGGATAGTAATGGGAAAATCTGTTTATTTCTATTTTCACACCTAAAATCACAAGTCACATACACATTTTATGAACAATAATACTTACAAACCAAATCAACACATGTTCTTATACAACATTCTTGCATCAGCAAATGTCTACATTACATGATCAACCACAGCCAATTATATGGCAAATTACTTAACTATCTTTCACCAGAGATATACCATACAAAAAGAACCAGAGATATACCATCCAAAAAGGCCATAATGGCCATGGCTCCAACAGCCACTAAACACTCCAAAGGAACTCCAAAATAACTCCTTCTCTTTACCAAAAAAAAGCCTGCAAGAGCTTACAACAGCAAGACAACAAAGAGACCAGCCACAAGGAAAGGAAATGCTCTCCTCCCTACCGTAGACCCGCTAGTGGGTCACCCCCGAGCTAGGGAGGTAGGAAATTCACAAAGGGTTTCATTCCACAACAACAATTCCAAACACATTAACACAATCAGAACACCCCATAGGTTTATCTCATAACTATGCTCACATCCATGAGCTTGGTGAGGGTAGGGGATAGACCTCTCAACTTAAAAGGGCTCCGAAATGAAAAAGATATTCTCAACACATGGCCTCAAGCCAAATTTCCCCAAAACACCACAACCACAAGAATCACAACCAAATGTATGGCACTCTGGCCTTTCAGAAATCTCCTCCTCAATTGTTGATGAGCCCTCAAGGCATAAACACATAACACATTCTGTGGGAGAGCCCCCAAGGATTGTTCCTCTCCCCTACCCATACAAGTTGAGCATTTCCTCCATTGGAGGTGCTCTCACCATAACACCCACCCCAACATCAAATGCAAAACAACACAATGCAACCCAACATACAACCAAGAATCAAACATGGAACATCATGTAAACAAGGCAAGAAACAAGTTAAGAGCCTACCTTCAAGGTCTTGACAATGGATGTAGAAGTTGGTGAAGAGCTCCAAGCCTTCCCAAGCCTTCCAACCTTTCAGATTTTCTCCCCAACCTTCTCTGACTTCCCCAAACTAGCAAGCAAGTCCAAATTTGCAAGAAGTCTCTAAAAATGCAAGGAAAGCATAGAATGGAAGAACCCCCACTCCTCTACAAGAGGAGCGATTATAGGCCCTCTACTTGGCTTTGAGAGAATGAGGTGGTGACATTTGTCACCATCTCTTTCCTCCACCCAAGCCACTTGTAAGAGTGAGAAGGTAAGAGGATGACAAATGTCCACCTCCATCTCCACCTCCATCTCCACCTCATCCACTTGTGCTTCCACACAAGTGGGAGGGGGACAAATGGTGAGCTGGATTCCCACTCACCCTTCAACAAGACAATGGCCTTGAGTGGTGCTCCCACTCACTTGGGAGTTTGGGAGGACTCTTGGAGACCTCCCTAGTCCTCCTTGGAAATGCTTCCCAAAACATAAGGATGGGAGGAGGTTCTTCCCAAGGCAAGGCCCATCCCTCATCTCCCCTCTTTCCAATTTTCGTCACTTTGACTCAACCATGGTTTAGGGTGACCAAAGGTGAGTCAAAACTAGGGTTAGGTGGTCCAAGTTGACTCTAGACTCATGGTTGACCACCTAGGGTAACTTTTGGGACCCTAGGGGTCATGAAAGGAGTCAAAAATCCACATATAAATGGCCCAAATAAAATAATAAAAATGCCAATTGACATAAATCAATTAAAATTTTACAACACTTAACATTAATCAAAATAAGAAAGAGGGGGGGTACTAAGGCTTAAAAATAATTAAAATTTAAACCAAACACAATAAATCATCATGCAATTTCTCACGTGATCTTTATCCCTCTTGGGAACGGATCGGCTTAACCAGGAATAGCATGGTGTGAATCCTACCTCCGATTTCACGTGGCTAGGGAACGTAAACCTGCACATCTCGATCAAGTGTCAGTTCTGTCATGAAAGTGATAGCCGAAGCAACTGAAATTAACTTCACGCAAATGAAATAAACATCAATACATAACTACAAATTAAACTGCATTATCAAATCATATTGTCAAATAGTCCATACGTAAACAACTAGAATCTCATAGCAAAATAACATCTAATATATATGTCCCATATGTCGAACCACAACATATCATCCATTATGACCGAATCAAATCACATATATCAAATCAGTGAGATACAACATCAAGTCTGCATAATGAAACATAGTCACTACTGGATAGCACAATGATCAAAATATGGGAGGTAAAATAGTCGGCCTCACATCCTCCCCCCCTAAGACTGAACTTCCTCCTGGAAGTCGTCAAAAATGTGAGGATAGAGTGCCCTCAAACTAGCTGCATCCTCCCAAGTCGCCATGACCTTGTCATATCGATGCCACTGGACCCTAACATGGTCCAGCTCTCGACCTCGAAGGCCCAGCGTCTGACGAGCCAATATGCGAATTGGCTCTAGCACCAACTGCCCGCTTGCCTCTACTTGTAAAGCACTCTAGTCCAGAACGTGAGATACATCAGATATATATCGTCTCAAAACAGAAACATGGAAAACATCGTGGATACGTGACAGGCTAGGTGGCAAAGCTAGATGATAGGCAATTGGTCCTATCTGCTCCAAAATCTCAAAGGGACCTACGAACCATGGTGCGAGCTTAGAGCCCTTTCCATAACGGATTGGACTCTTGTGCGGCCGCACTCTAAGGAATACCCTGTCTCCCACTGAGAAGCTCTGATCTATCCTATTAGCATCGGCATACTTCTTCTGCCTATCCTGTGCCTCCTGCAACCTCTGTCTAATCAGTGTGACCTGCTGCTCCATATCCTGTACCAACTCTGGTTCAATGGCGACTCTGTCCTCAATACGGTCCCAACTCAATGGTGTCATGCATGGCCTGCCATATAAAGCCTGAAAGGGAGGCATACCTAACGAACTGTGATGCCCATTATTGTAGGCAAACTCAACTAGATAAAGATACTCCTCCCATCTAGACTGATGGTCCATAACATACATCCGAAGCATGTCCTCCAATACCTGATTCACCCGCTCTGTCTGTCCAACTGTCTCAGGATGATAAGCAGAGCTAAAATTGAGCTGTGTGCCCAATGCCTGCTGTAAGGCTCTCCAAAATGCTGAAGTGAACACTGGATCTCTGTCTGAGATGATGCGACGGGGTACCCCATGTAGTCTCACAATGTCATCCAAGAATACCCTCGCCACAACTGGCGCATTGTACGTTGTGCACACAGGGGAAAAATGAGCCACCTTGGTTAACTTGTCGACTGTCACCATGATGGCATCATGGCGACATGAAGACATAGGAAGACCAACAATAAAATCCATGGAAATGGTGTCCCATTTCCACTCAGGTACATCATGTGGGTATAGGAGACCCACTGGATGCTGATGCTCAGCCTTGACCCTCTGGCACTCAAGGCAACAAGCAACAAACTCTGCTATATCTCGTCTCATACCTGCCCAATAGTACAGCTGTCGAAGATCGGCATGCATCTTCTTCACCGCCGGATGTGCCGAATATGGTGCTCTATGAGCCTCTGATAGCACTACAGTACGCAGATCACCTGCGCAGGGTACATAGATGCGCTGTCGATGATGAAGTAAACCATCTGTGTCAAGTGTATACCCTGCAAACTTGCCCACAAGGGCCTTCTGTGAACTAATCTCCTGCTGCACCTCAAGATACCACTCATCCTCTGGCAGATGTTGAATAATGCGGTCTCTCAAGTCCACTCGCAAAGTCAAGGTCAAGAGCTCGTGGCGCTCCGACTCAATGCGTTAGCAACCACGTTCTCCTTCCTTTTGATGTAGTGGACATCAAAGTCATACTCGCAGAGGAACTCCATCCAACGCCACTGACGGGCGTTCAGATCTGGCTGTGTAAAGATATACTGGAGGCTGTGATGATCAGAATGGAGCTCAAAGTGACGACCCAACAAGAAATGTCTCCAATGGACTAGAGTATGAACCATTGCTGCTAACTCCAAATCGTGCGTGGGATAATTCAACTCATGGGTCTTGAGCTTTCGCGACTCATACGCGATCACTCTACCACCCTGCATAAGTATAGCTCCCAATCCCTCAAGTGATGCATCCGTGCAAACCATAAAATCTGCTGCAGGATCAGGTACTGCTAAAATAGGAGCGCTGGTAAGACGCTCCTTGAGGACCCCGAAGGCCCTCTCACACTGTTCAGTCCAAAGAAAGCTCTTCCCTTTCCGTTGAAGGGAAGTGATGGGGTGCGCAATCTGAGAAAAGCCCTCAACAAAACGACGGTAATAACCAGCCAACCCCATGAAACTCCTGACCTCCGTCACACTAGTGGGTGCTGGCCAATCCCTGATAGCTCTGATCTTCGATGGATCTACTGAGATTCCATCGCCGGAAAGGATATGCCCCAGATACTAAACCTCTGTCCTGAAGAATGCACACTTCACCAAATTCCCAAAAAGTTTCTGTTCTCGCAAACACTATAGGACCTGACGAAGGTGCTCCTCATGCTCCTCCTCGGTCCGTGAGTAGATCAGAATGTCATCGAGGAAAATAATCACAAATTGATCTAGATAGGTACAGAACACCCCGTTCATGAGACTCATGAACACTGCAGGGGCGTTTGTCAAGCCAAAGGGAACCACTGTGAACTCATAGTGTCCATAACGAGTCCAGAAGGCAGTCTTATAGATATCTGCATTTGCGATACGTAACTGATGATACCCAGACTTCAGCTCTATCTTAGAGAACACCCTGGCTCCCTGCATCTGGTCGAAAAGATCATCAATCCTAGGCAGCGGGTAACGGTTCTTCACCGTCACCTTATTCAACTGCTTGTAGTTCATGCACAAGCGAAGAGACCCATCCTTCTTCTTCACGAAGATGACAGGAGCACCCCAAGGTGAAACACTCGGTCAGATGTGCCCCTTCTCTAGCAAGTCCTCCAACTGTAGCTTGAGCTTAGTGAGTTCATGTGTGGTCATCCTGTAGGGTGCACGAGACACTGGCTCGGCACCTAGCACTAAGTCTATGTGAAAGTCTACCTCACGTCGGGGAGGCATCCCCGGTAATTCTACTGGGAATACATCGGCAAACTCTCTAAGGATGGGATGATCATCCAATGATGCCTCTAGCTTGTCATCTGATCTGTCACTCACTGTGATGGCGAACAACTGACATCCCTTCCACATGCAGCGCTTAAGCTGCTGAGCGGATATCATACACACTGCGGTGGGCTTCTGCATGCCCATGAACTCAACTGATGTGTCGTGATCATCTAAACAGCTGATCGCCTTTTGGCAACAATCTAGCTTGGCTCGATGAGCCGCAAGCCAATCCATACCCAACACCACATCATAAGATCCTAATGTCATGACTCTAAGGTCGCATACTGTAGTGAAGGGTCCCAAAGCAATCTCACAATCGTGGACTAAGGCATCTACTGCTAGTTTGGCTCCTGAAGCCAACTCAACTACCCACCTATCACCCTGCTTAGAGGCCACCATCCTACAACGCTCCACTAAAGATGGAGATATAAACGAATCAGTAGCACCAGAGTCAAAGAGAATAGAAATGGGGTTACCCCCAATAATACCTAACGTCTCAATCACTGATGCTTGAAAATCTGCCTGGCGGTTATCTACCACTGCAAACATACGATGGGATCTACCCACATCACCCACTGTCTGCTCTGAACCTCCTGCACGAGGTTGTCCCCTGCTGTATAACCCTGTGGACACTCTCTAGCTAGGTGTCCTGCTCCACCATAAACATAACAAGGGCCTCTGACCTGTACCTGTACAGTCTGGGTCCTGCCCATCTGCTGCTGTCCTGATCTGCCAGTAGACCCCTGTGAACCTCTATAAGACTGATGTGTCCTCGCGGGTCCCGCAGGTGGTCCCTGCTGTCTCTAATCTCTGCGCGGGCCCTGCTGCTGCCAACCCCTATTATGTCCCCCCTGTGACCCCTGCTGTGTCCTATCCCTTTGCTGCTGCTGTGGCTGCTGCTGCTACTGTGAGGGTCTAGGAGGTAAGGATGCTGAACTGAATCCTCCTCTGTGGGGTGGCTGCGATGGTCTATGGAAACTCTGCTGATGCTGCTGCTATCCCCGATCCTGAAACCGAGGGCGAGAACTCTGCCCTCGTCCCTGAATCTCCTCAGCGATGTATGCCTTCTCGGCAGCATCACTCAAAGTCTGGGGGTCTGCCATTCGAACAGGCCCTGCTATACTGTGATTAAGCCCTCTGATAAATTTGTGCACAAGGAGTTTCTTGTCATGGAGATACTCCGCATATCTAGATAGCTCTGTAAACCTAGCCTCATACTAAGCCACTGTAAGTCCTCTCTGCTGGAGGTCATGGAACTCATCTAGACGATGCTGCCTGTAGTGGTTTGATAAATAGCGTGCATTGAAGCGCTCAATGAAGGTCTCCCATGAGAGAGTGTCTAAAGATAGGTGGCACTTGCACTCCTCAGTGCGCCACTAGGTAGCTGCTGCGTCTCGCAACAGGTGAACTGCCACACGGGCCTTTGTGTTGCCATCGTAAGGACGCAACGCGAAGCACCTGTCTAAACTGATCAGCCAAGCCTCTGCCTCAGCTCCCTCTGTGGTCCCGATGAATGTAGGAGGGTTCAACCTCAAAATGTCTCTGATGGGATCTCCTCTATCTCTGTGCCTCCGGATAGTCTCATCTGCATGATACTCATAAGGCCTGTGACACAAGTGCTCTACATGCACTGTCTCATCCTGTCTATCCCGATGTGGGGGGCTCCTGCTATGGGCCTTGTTGGTCGAACCAACCTCCTCTATCTCTGGTAGCTCGACGTAAGGCTCCTCACGTGGTGCCCCTCGCAGCTCTACGAGGGGCTCCTCCTGCGGATCCTCGCGGGGCTCAACACGTGGCTCTGCTACTGCCGGTGGGAGCCTATCTAAAATAGCCTGTAAGGCCTATAATATTTGCGATCCCATATCTAGCGGGGCCGGTGGTGCCTGTGGTGCCTGAGGGATTGGCTGTGGCTGCAGGAGTGGCTGAACCTGTGGATCTGGTTGTACCTGTGGCTCTGGCTGTACTGGTGGCTCTGGCTGACCCGGTCCTGTAGCTAATGAATCAGTGCGTACCTCTGTGGGTGGAGTGCAACGGGTCTGTGCTCGCCGAACTCATCTGGGAGGCATCCTACAAAACAAGGTAGCCACAAGTCAAAACATAGTTGCAGAAACACTAATGTGCCAAAAACAAGCCCAGTGTTTTAAAAACCCTGCTCTGATACCAAATGTCATGCCCGCATCTCCCGTGCAGACATGACACACAAATGCCCATGTCACGACCACATTCGCCATGTGGTCACGACACGGGCCACAAATTTTTTTTCTCTCTATCCCTAAGAACCACCTCGCACGCACTTGCGTGCTCAGTGGCAACACGCCTGAGGCATAAACATGTCAATAACTAGATGGAGTGTAGGCCGCCTAGGTGCATATGACACGAAGTGCGTCGCTTCCAGGGTTAGACTGTTTAAAACGGAACCCTAGTTTCCTAGGCGAGGTGAATTCAACGTCGAACCCTAACCTGACTCAGATCAAAGAATGAATAAGTATGGAGATGTGATGGCGCTTGATTGAAGGTACAAAGGAGGATGGAACGCATTGATAAAATTTAAATAACGTGTAAATTATAAAAAAAAAAAAAACCCTAAAGTCTGGCCATTCTCTGGCAGCATAATGCATTACCGCTATGGAAAAGTTATTACACTTTTGCCTAAACTTGGTTGCGTAGTTTGCCGGGTTTGGTTGATCACTCTAATCACTTGGTATACCGGTTACTTACGCCGGAATCTACTATCTTTGCTAAAAGGATGTTCACTAAGTTTTGTTCTATTTACTTGCCACACATTATCTCTTAATTTATCAATATTTATAATAAATTTTTTTTATTATTTCTTTTATTTTATTTTAGTATTATTATATTTATTTATTTTTATTTTGGGAATTTGTTAAGCTCCGAAAAACTCAATTTCTTTTAGAATTTCCTATATTGACAAAATTATCAATTCACTATAACTAATTCATGATTAAATTTAATTTGCTATGCTACTACTCACTACTACTCCCACTCTATAATTATTAAAATTCACCACTAAAATGAACTACTCAAAAAACAAAAGAATTAGTTAATTTATCATTTACTAGCAATTTAGTTTCAATAAAAAATTAAGTAAATAAAGCACTCTTTCTTTTTTTTTTTAAATTCATTTCAAAATTAAATATGTATGTTTCATTTTAGTAAATATAGGTAGATGCTCAAACTACTTCCTATGATGCACCCTCACTCAAACTGCAACTCTATTATACGGTTGGGCACATATATGAGCGAATTGAACGTCAAAGAATATACATTGCAAGGAAATATACATTAAGAGGAGAGAGGATTAAACTTTGGTTTAATTATTTCTTATGATAGTGGCAAAATATATCTAAAAGAATTGGCACCCTCACAGCTTCCCCTAGGATAATCAAAACCAGCCCTAACCCTAACAATTTTGCCTTAAAACTTAAATCTTTGCTTTCGTCCATTTTCTTATGCTCTCTCTGCCGCCATTCTTTTTTTTTCTCTTGTGTTACAGAGAACCGACGGCAATGGGCACGGCCAAGGAGGAGGTGATTGTTGAGGGAACGAGGCAGAAAGGGAGAGGGGGAACAGCATGTCGAAGGGAGGCTGTGTAGGCGCAGTGGATGGCAAGGAATCCGTGAGAGGGCCGTGAAGGGCGGCGTGGTGCAGCGGAGCAGCTGCAGACGACAGGCGGCCATGGACAGCGTGGTGCGGGGGTTTAGGGCCTGCGAAGGCCATTGTTTGCAACGGAATAAGGGTAAGGGTGGCGCTGCCGCCCTCAGCCCCTTTGCTTTTTTTTTTTCAAACTTAGTCTATGAAACTTTGCTAGTACCCTAACGAATCCATCCACTTTTCCATGCATATGATCATTTCATGCGTGCATCATAACTTGTATTATTGATACATTGAGGATCGCATTTTTGTTTATGCTTAAGGTCTCAGGTTAGTCCAGCATTCGCACTGCAGTGTGCATGGGGTACCCAGAATTGGTCTTGGGGCCATTTGTCGGCCTACTTAGCCGACTGTCTTTTAGTGTGAGGTTCGGCGCCAAATGACCGGGAATGTTTTCTCACGCCATAGGGAAAAATTCCAGCTAGAAGATTTCTAAACTCGTGGTTGCTCTCACGCTGGAAAAGATAAGTCTCATGCCATTATACCATTCCTGGCTAGGATTTATAATTTATATATATATTTTTTTGTTTTAAAGAAAAAGGAAAGGGGAAAATGGTTGAAAGCAACAACTTAGGCGAGCATTTAAACTGTAATGCCATTGCTGTCATAGCAATAGATATTCATATTTACAGTTTTAAATTTATATTATCAACATGTCAGTCGATCTGGTTATCAATTTCAATGGTTGGTATTAGATGTTGAATGCACAATGCTATGGACTTCATCGTTATTGGAATTTTAGAATTGTAATGAAAATGAACATGGGGTTTTCATAGTTCATGACGTGGAGTAACAGAGTCAAAAAAAAATGGTATACAATTATTTTTATTTATTTATTTATTTTTTAATTTTAATATGACTGTAAAAACAAATGTATTTAACCTTTCTCTGTCTTTCATGAGCTGCAATAAAATTTTATTTCACAACATTCAATTCCTCCAACAATGTCATAGACCCTAAAATAGCTTGTAGACTGCACACATCGAGACCAATGGCACTTTTCTATATGATTATCTTTTTTTGGTAGATTAATAACATAGATTACAATTAATGAGATAAAAAGAAACTCCCATTCTCTTTCAAATTAACTCACACATTAAGGAGATAAGCAGTATTTAAAATATATGTCAGAATAACTACATGGCATTGCTCTTTAGAAAGGATAGTAACGGGAAAATCTGTTTATTTCTATTTTCACACCCAAAATCACAAGTCACATACACATTTTGTGAACAATAATACTTACAAACCAAATCAACACATGTTCTTATACAACATTCTTGCATCAGCAAATGTCTACATTACATGATCAACCACAGCCAATTATATGGCAAATTACTTAACTATCTTTCACCAGAGATATACCATACAAAAAGGCCATAATGGCCATGGCTCCAACAGCCACTAAACACTCCAAAGGAACTCCAAAATAACTCCTCTTTACCAAAAAAAACCTGCAAGAGCTTACAACAACAAGACAACAAAGAGACCAACCACAAGGAAAGGAAATGCTCTCCTCCCTACCGTAGACCCGCTAGTGGGTCACCCCCGAGCTAGGGAGGTAGGAAATTCACAAAGGGTTTCATTCCACAACAACAATTCCAAACACATTAACACAATCAGAACACCCCATAGGTTTATCTCATAACTATGCTCACATCCATGAGCTTGGTGAGGGTAGGGGATAGACCTCTCAACTTAAAAGGGCTCCGAAATGAAAAAGATATTCTCAACACATGGCCTCAAGCCAAATTTCCCCAAAACACCACAACCACAAGAATCACAACAAAATGTATGGCACTCTGGCCTTTCAGAAATCTCCTCCTCAATTGTTGATGAGCCCTCAAGGCATAAACACATAACACATTCTGTGGGAGAGCCCCCAAGGATTGTTCCTCTCCCCTACCCATACAAGTTGAGCATTTCCTCCATTGGAGGTGCTCTCACCATAACACCCACCCCAACATCAAATGCAAAACAACACAATGCAACCCAACATACAACCAAGAATCAAACATGGAACATCATGTAAACAAGGCAAGAAACAAGTTAAGAGCCTACCTTCAAGGTCTTGACAATGGATGTAGAAGTTGGTGAAGAGCTCCAAGCCTTCCCAAGCCTTCCAACCTTTCAGATTTTCTCCCCAACCTTCTCTAACTTCCCCAAGCTAGCAAGCAAGTCCAAATTTGCAAGAAGTCTCTAAAAATGCAAGGAAAGCATAGAATGGAAGAACCCCCATTCCTCTACAAGAAGAGCTATTATAGGCCCTCTACTTGGCTTTGAGAGAATGAGGTGGTGACATTTGTCACCATCTCTTTCCTCCACCCAAGCCACTTGTAAGAGTGAGAAGGTAAGAGGATGACAAATGTCCTCCTCTCCCTCCACCTCCATCTCCACCTCATCCACTTGTGCTTCCACACAAGCGGGAGGGGGACAAATGGTGAGTTGGATTCCCACTCACCCTTCAACAAGACAATGGCCTTGAGTGGTGCTCCCACTCACTTGGGTGTTTGGGAGGACTCTTGGAGACCTCCCTAGTCCTCCTTGGAAATGCTTCCTAAAACATAGGGATGGGAGGTGGTTCTTCCCAAGGCAAGGCCCATCCCTCATCTTCCCTCTTTCCAATTTTCGTCACTTTGACTCAACCATGGTTTAGGGTGACCAAAGGTGAGTCAAAACTAGGGTTAGTTGGTCCAAGTTGACTCTAGACTCATGGTTGACCACCTAGGGTAACTTTTGGGACCCTAGGGGTCATGAAAGGGGTCAAAAATCCACATATAAATGGCCCAAATAAAATAATAAAAATGCCAATTGACATAAATCAATTAAAATTTTACAACACTTAACATTAATCAAAATAAGAAAGAGGGGGGGTACTAAGGCTTAAAAATAATTAAAATTTAAACCAAACACAATAAATCATCATGCAATTTCACACGTGATCCTTATCCCTCTTGGGAACGGATCGGCTTAACCGGGAATAACATGGTGTGAATCCTACCTCCGATTTCCCGTGGCTAGGGAACGTAAACCTGCACATCTCGATCAAGTGTTAGTTCTATCATGAAAGTGATAGCCAAAGCAACTGAAATTAACTTCACGCAAATGAAATAAACATCAATACATAACTACAAATTAAACTGCATTATCAAATCATATTGTCAAATAGTCCATACGTAAACAACTAGTATCTCATAGCAAAATAACATCTAATATATATGTCCCATACATCGAACCACAACATATCATCCATTATGACCGAATCAAATCACATATATCAAATCAGTGAGATACAACATCAAGTCTGCATAATGAAACATAGTCACTACTAGATAGCACAATGATCAAAATATGGGAGGTAAAATAGTCGGCCTCACAGAAACAGGTAGTGCACTTATCTTGGATGTGACACATATGAGAAGGAGATGGATAAACAGACTGCTGTTTGGCTCCCAATATCGCATTCTCAATAGCAATTGTGAAAAATATGTAAAGCGAAGCTTAACTTTATAAAGTGGACAAAATGGGGTAAGGTTATAGCATTACATGCTCCCTTATAATAAATGTTGCCTTGTCTCATTACCAAATACTTTATTAAAAGTTAAAACTTTATGAGACCATTTTTCTTTTATCGACAAACTAGGTTGTCGCCGAACTTCACTGTCGGCAAACTTTCCATTTTGCGAACTAAATCTCCAACTTTTGGGTTCACTTAGTCAGCAAAAAGCTAGCTTCATGAATTTCGTATCTTCCCGATTGCATGTATTTGTGGCTTTATCGATGATTTCAAGATTTTGTGAACCATGCGACCTTCCGATGACTTTACAAAGCTTACAGTTCACAATCATAGTCTATGAAATGTACTTTCCACGAACTTTCAAGCAAAGTTGTGACTAAACAACATTTCCTCTTTTTATTGGTGAGTGATACTTGACATGAACCAAATATAAACCATTGGGTTATCAGGGAATCGGCATATTGGTAAAACTCAAAACTTGGGAACTGAAAACAGATAAAGATTCACGGGCTTAAATTTCGCAAAAGGTAAAGAAAGCTAATAGAAGAAAAACTTGATGAAGAATTAAAGAGACACCAAGGATAATTTATCAAGAAAGTTGGGGGTTCACGAACTCAAATATTTGCTGATAGAGTTTGCAAGCTCGGAAAATTTTTGACAAAGTTCACCAACCGAGAATTTTCTCGATAACATAGAAAAATATGTCAAGTTTGAAAGAGCTCAAAAATGCCGACAATGAAGGGTTTTTAGAAAAGAAGACCCCAAAACCTTGAGTTCACGAAAAGAGGATTTTGCCAAGAAAAGAGGAAGGAAAAGACTTGAACTTTAGCACAATACAAAGACGAGGAGAAAGACCAAGATGAACCAAAATTGAATTGTATAGAGACAAGTTCAGGATTGGGGAAACAACTGGCTCTAACTGGGGACAAAGACTGAAAGGATGCAGAGAACACAAAAACTCTAGATGGTCAACGCCTTATTCATTGGGTCATAGAGTCATACCCAAACACACAAAAATTAAAAGAAAAGCAAAACAAAATAAGGACAAAAGAACATAAACTATGATACAAGATAAGAGGAAATCACCAATTGGAGAGCTTCAAATCTTGCCCATTGTAGGCAAGAGGCAGTTCTAAACCATCCAAATATGCTAAGAAAAAGGCATTATCTCCAACAATTTCTCTAATTTTGAAAGGTCCTTTCCAAAGTGATTCAAAATTCCCATGTGCTCCCTTAGGCTCCTTTCTTTTATCCCAAAGTAGAACCAGGTTTCCAACCACAAATTTGCTCTGATTAGCTTTCCTATCAAAAATTATTTTCACTCTCTTCTAATGCTCTGTTATCCTGTCTACCACCTCTTCCCTTTGTTCTTGAATTTTAGAAAGGTACATTATCCTCTTTTCCAAAGCATCTTTAAAATATTTATCCTCAATAGCCTGTTGTAAATTCAAGGCTGAAAGTTCCAGTGGGATGGGTAAAGCACTACCAACTCCATATACAAGCTCAAAAGGGGACATACCAGTTGCTCTTTTTGAAGTAGTCCTATCTTCCCACAATGCATCATAGAGCTTCTTATGCCAATTCTTTTGATTATGATCTACCAATTTACAAACAATGGTAATCAGATTTTTGTTGCTAGATTCTACTTGTCCATTGCCCTAGGGGTAATAATTGGAAGCATGTGAAAGGCTAATCCCATGATTGTAACAAAAAAAGAAATCTCTGAGGAAGAAAAGTTTGAAGCATTGTCTATAACAACTTTCTTGGTATAACAAATCTGACCATAATATTTTCTTTCAAGAAATTACACACTATCTTGGAGGTGGTATGTTTGACAGGAATAGCCTCAACCCATTTGGTGAAATAGTCTATGGCAGTCAAAATATGTGTATGTCTTGCACTAGAAATTGGGTTAATTGGTCCTATGAAGGCCAAACCCCACTACTAGAAACCCCACTACTAGAAAGTTTCCTCAATAACCACTAGCCTTAAAGGGAGAGCAACTAATTGAGGTCTACTTGCAAACCTTATGCACTTCTCACAATTGGAAACCTAATTATAGGAATCTTTAAACATAACTAGCTAGTAGAAGCATTGCCTTAGGATTTTGAAAGTTGTTACAAAAGTTCCCTCCACATGCCTCATTATGAAATGACTTCAAAAATTTTCTTTTCTTCTCTTTTCCCACACATCTTAAAAATGTGCCATCAATTCCTCTCTTATATAAGGTATTACTCCATACTACATATTTTGCAACCTTCAGTTTCAATTTTCTCTTCTCCTTAGCTAAGAGATGGGATGGACACTCTCCATAAGTCAGAAACAAAGCAACATCAGAGAACCATTCATTAGTGGTGTTCACGAACAACGTGAGAGGGGTATCATCAGCTTCCTCAAGTGTATCCTCTACTAGTAATTTACTAAGTCCTTTACCTCTAACCAATTTTGTTGGTTTGATAGTGACATCATACTCCTAGACCTTAGTTACCCAAGCTCTTCTCTTATTACAACTTATTTCTTGTTGGGTCAAGATAGATTTGACTGTAGAGTCTAGAACAAAGATACTAGCATGAGAGTGCAGAATGTAGAGCATGAATTGCTTGACTACTTTCACCACTGCATAGGCATGTTTCTCCATGGGGGAGTAGTTCAACTCATGTTTCTTCAATGGAGAACTCATGAAAGCTATGGGGGATTCTATACCTTGTTTATTTTTTTAGAGCAAGATAGTTAACAAGGTGTGTTCCGATGCATAACAGTAGATGATAAAGTCTTTGTCAAAATCTAGATGTATCAAGGTTGAGCATTAGCAATAGCTTCTTTAATTGCCTTGAATGCCTCTTTGCCTTCATTGTTCCACTTAAAGATAGGCTTATCTTTCATTATTTCTGCATTGTGTCTAGTTAGCTCTGCAAAATCAGGGACAAACCTCCTCAAAAAGTTTACTTGACCAAAGAAAGATTTGGTGTGGTTTTTGCTAGTAGGAAGGCTTAATTGTTGAATAGCTCTAACCCTTTCTGGGTCTATCTTAATTCCTTCTTTTGAGACAATATGTCCCAAGATTTTCCCTTCAGTGACAACGAAAATGGACTTTTGGGATTGAGAGATATGCCATGATCCCTACTTCTTTGTAAAACAATCTCTAGGTGATCAATATGATCAACTCTTCTTTTAGAGAAAACTGTTAAATCATCAGAATAGATAACAATGATTGTATCTTTTAAGTCTCCAAAGGATAAATCCATAGCCCTTTGGAATGTTCACCAATGTTTATAAGACCAAAAGGCATCCTGTTGTATGCAAAAGTTCCTCTAGGAGTAGTGAAGGTTGTTTTGTGTTGATCTTCTGGAGCCACACTTATCTGATTATACCCAGAGTAGCCATCTAACATAGGCATCATCTCTGAGCCTGAGACAGTTTGCAAAATATGATCCACCATTGGCAAGGGATAATTGTCTTTAAGTGAATCTTGATTCAAGTTTCTGAATTCGACGCAAACCCTTATTTCCCAATTCTTCTTTCTAACAGGAACTATGTTACCTACCCAAATAGAGTGATGTATGGGATATATGATTTTTGCCTTTAACATTTTATCAATTTCATTGAAAATGGCATCCACAATTTTTGGATTATAAGAGCTCGTTGCTTCTATCTAAAAGGTGTAGTACCTGGCTTGAGATGAATGTGGTGTTACAATTTTCCATCCATAAACTTTTTGAGATCTACGTAACACCAGAAAAAACATTTGTGTATCTAATCAATAAGGAAATTAGGTGTTCCCTCTCTTCAACAATGCAACACCTACCAATACATACTAGTTTGGTTTCTTCATAAATTCCAATATTGACATGATCATACTTAGCAGAGGAATTAACAACTGCTTGGATCTTCTAATTGACATACCTGTCATGTTTGTCAAAAAGGTCTTCTAAAGAAACCAGACCTTTGGGGAGTTTATTCCCTTTCAGCTGTATCACCTCTTCATTTTCTCTATCAGACTAATTAGTAGTACCTTTAGTGCCCTCATTGCTTTCAAAAAAACTTCCTTCAAAGAACAAATTCACAAAGGCGCCATCTTTTTCTAAAAAGGAAATGATTTGTTTGTCATTATCAAAGACCTGCCAATGATTCACATTGTCAGGTATACTGGGTCTATAGAGGACTTCAACTCGATAAGGGTTATCCTTGAAATTAGGATGGAGGAGAAGCAAAGATGCTAAGACTACCAAGGAATCTGCTCTTGTGTTTTACTCTCTAGGAATAGATTCGATAGAGAATGCATCAAAATAATCCAAACTATCCCAAACTCTGTTTCTATAATGTTTTAATCTCCCATTATTCACAGAGAAAATATTTATTACTGTTTCATGATAAGCTCTGCATCACCCAGAGCTCTTAACTACCTAATACCTTTCTCCCTTGCCATTTCCAACCTCAAAAGTAATGCTTCATATTCATTAGTGTTGTTGGTATTCTCAAATTCCAGTTTAAAAGCAAAAGGGAATTTGTAATCATCAGGAGAGATCAACACTATGCCAGCTCCTGATCCAGAAGACGAATGGCTGCCATCAAATTCCAAAGTCCACAATTCATTTGACAGATTTGGTCCAATTAGCTCAAGATCCTCTTCCTCTGAAGTAGAGGAGATCATATAAGTTCCTGGACTTGTTTCCACGTACAAGATCTCTGATCTAGGATCTCCAGACTTCAAGACTGTAAATTTGGGATTGGGCTATGCATCTAGCCAAACTTTATTTCCATCTATAGGAATCAAGGCATGTGACCACTCCATATGAATTTCACCCCCAAGGTCTTTACAGAAACTTCTACTTAACAACATACCATAACTAGCAAGGATGTCAACTACTAGGATAGTCAATTTGATTCTCTTTTTAGGGTAAGCTACTAGGGCTACTTGAGCATCTTTGATTTTCCCAATAATAGGAACTTGTGTTGAATTTATTAACATTTCCCATGGGAGGAGGTAAGGGATAGACCAAGGGCTTTGGCCATTTCAGCGGGCATGACATTGTTAGAGGCTCCGGAATCTATGACACAGTTGCTTAGTTTATATCTGGTAATAAAAAGGGAGACATAGAAAGGATTGGTTTTTCAAAAGGATTTCGTGGCTCAGTCTTTTTAGGACCAGGGGGTCTATTTTGTATGGATTTCTTTCTCCTTTTCTATATTTTTAGAAAATTGAGTATTTATATGGGCAACATAAGAGGAAGGTTCTTGTTTTACATACCTCACCAACCTATCCAACTTAGCGAGATTCAACCTAAGATATTTTTCCTGAGAGATTTGAATTTTAGTGTTTTTACATGACTCCACTATATCAGACATAGGTGAGACAGATTCTTTAGAAGATGGGATAGATAGTACCTTAGGAGTGGTTGTCTTAGGAGTTCCCACATCTATTTTCTTTGGTCCTCCTGCAGCATTCCTGGGTAATATGAACCTTGGGGAAGGATTGTCAATGTTGGACTGGCTTTTATGTTCGTCATCTATTTTGTGACTTTTCTGACCTCTGGTAAAAATAATACAATTTGAATTTTCTAACTTAGTATATAAATCCTCGCTTCCATCTGAGTCAGACTCATACTCTAGGAAATTCACACTAGCATCACCAAGCTGCACTATGTTATCTTCCTCTATGATAGGTTCATCAACATGTATATTCATGGACAACATTTGCATAAACCTCGTCATCTTAAGGAAATAACTCCCATCATGATTAGTAGTGAGGTGGAGATTACATACCATATGATTACTTTTACCACTGGTTGAAGGACTCTTTAGGGCTAGCCTTTGTGTTGCACCAGTCAACATTGGAGGTTTATTGTTATTGTTTGGCATACCATAATCTCTCTTAGGAATATCATGATAAAAAGGTTGTTGTTGACCTCTCAACATCTGCATTTTTAAAGCAATTATATCATTCGCCAGGCATTGCACTACAGGATCGGTAGAAGTACTTGCCTGACCTTTGTTTTCTTGTAACTCCTTCCTCCATTTTCTAGTTGTTAGAAGATCATTGATGATGTATAAATAACCTCATTTCATAATAAACCATATAACCTTTTCTGTGTTACCCAATCACCAAACCATGCCAATTTATTAATTTTATAAGCAACATTTGTTTATTTTTGATAGAATGATGTACAAATCTTTGTTTCCCAATTGATTGAAGTTTTCCACTAATGTTGACATGATCGTGTATAAAGTTTTGTTTATTTATGCAAGTTTTTATGAAGAGCCTAGTGGAACTTAAAAGCAACTGAAGTCAGTAGCGTCAGAATCTCAGGGCGTTGGAAATCTAGGAATACACAATCGTGGACTTTATTGGCAGTTTCTTTTATTTTCTATTAAAAACACTTAAGACATTTCATGACTCCACTCGGAGCCTTTACTATGTTGAACTTAACAAACATCCAGTTTAGTTAAAAGTCTATTTTTCTATTTAAGACTTCTTCAAGTGGTATTTATGCATCACCTGAAATTTAGGATTTTGGTAGTATAGATTATGAGTAATTCCTAAAATAGTTATGTTATGATATGCTATGTTCTGATATACAATACGGAGGTGATGTTTAGTAGTTATGTTCTATGATAATTTTATGATATGAAGGAATACAACTGAGTTTATTCTGAGTAATATATTCTGAGCAATGGAAATGCAAATGCAAATGGAATTACTTTGGAGTTGTTGAGATAATGCATGTGATTTGAATCGATAAGAAGATCTCCTGAGATCTAGCCACTCGGAGGATATAGGATAGATAAGTGTTTTATCGTTGTGAAATTGTGTTGTTCAATTATGTTTAAAAAATGTTTTGTTTAGATTAATGTAACTTTTTGTTTTAGCATTGTTGTGTGTCCCTGCAAGATGTTGTGTTCAAGTTAACAATCTTTGAAGTTCTATTTGTTATGCTAAGTTTCCGGAGCATCTGCTTCATTCATAAAATCTATTATCAGTTGTTAGCTCAAGTTTTAATCTGTTTTCAGTTGATAGTTAGCTGTCTTTTCAAAATTCATAGTTAAAAATGCATGTGTTGATTCCTAGTTTCGAGTTTATATGCTTTCTAGATTAAAGATTCAAATGCTTTCTAGTTTAGAAATTGTATGCTTTCTAGTTTAGATTTCGTTAAAAGCTTTTCATAAATTCAAAAAACCATTGCTAAATTGAGATGTCCAAATCCATTCCCTATTGCAAACAACCTTGGACACTATCTGGTCAACATAATTGACATTTTTCAACTAAAGTGTTAGGACCTCACGACAACCTATCACTTTTTGGTGCCATTGTCGGGGATTCTCTTTTCTAGTGTTAATAGAGAATACTTGGATACCTCTTGTTAGTAATAACAAAAATAGTTGTCAAACTTCTTTTTCTACATGGTCAGGAAATGAGGTCCATAGAAGATTCATACCAAAAACCCACCCATTAGTAGTTCCAACCATCAATAGAGAGGTGGAAGTCTTAGCTGAAGAACTTTGTTATGAATTGATCAATCAGGATCAACCTGAGACTTCCCAACACACCTCGGATACTCAACCATTAGACCAAATATTCTAAGAGAAAAGCATTCCTTATAACATCATGGCTAATAACAACAATGACCCTTTCAACAGAAGGAGAGCAAACCATGGAGATGGTGCTAACCCACGGAGAGTAGCCCGAACATTCACCTATCCCATTGCTCTCAATGCCGATGATGACTCACCTATGAAAAACATTTCATCTTTCATCTTACCAACCTTCAGAGGATTGTCTTCTGAAGACCTAGACCAGTTCCTTTTTGAGTTTAAAGCTCTATGTTAGACATATGAATACAAAATAGATAATCAGAAACTAAAACTCTTTCCCTCTACTTTGAGAGATTCTACAATGCATTGGTTCATGGGATTGGTCTCAGGATCAATAACCACGTGGGATGTGTATATGCCTAAAAATGACACGACTCTGTCTAAATAAATATTTTTAATATTTATTTAAGTCTTCCTTCCTCTATCAATAAATAAATAAACAAATTTATTTATTTGATTCACATTCCTTTAAGTTAATTAAATATCAAAATATTTAATTACCTCTTCTAAAGTCAAAATTAAATAAAATCCTTTATTCAATTAAATTCTTCCAAACAATTAAATAATTCTTAAATTATTTAATTAAGTCAAATCATTCTTCCAAATTTAATTTAATCAAATTTATTTAAATCCTCTCAATCTCCAAAAATAAAATACAATCAAATATTTTATTTATTCTTCCAAATCATGCACAACAATTAAATAAATTTATTTATTTAATTTGTTTTCTTATCTTCTAATTCTTCAAATACCTTCCAAATCTTTTAAAAATAAGTCTTCTTCTTCATGCACACAAAATTAAATAATTTATTATTTAATTTCTTTCAAATCATGCAGAAGTAAATCTCAAGTTGAGTTAACTGACTCAACCAACCTTGTTTTTATCAATATCTCTTAAATTAGAAAAAAACTTTCTAATTTATGAAAAACATATCTTATCTTTAGAAAAGAAAGTAGTTAACTCAAATAAAATAGCTTTTGTGTGACACTTGTCTTCTTCTTATTCACGCATGTTCCTCAAGGTTTCTCAACCGTTGATCTTCTTATTCTTTTTATACCATTGATTTGCTCTCTCTCAAGTCTATAAATTGAACCTTGTTCCTCCATTTCAATCATCCAAGCTTTAAGTATTGTTACTCTATAGGAATTACAGCGCGCCTTTGGCATCAATTCCTTCATTGCTTGTGATCACACTCATTACCATACTACCATCATTGTTGTGAAGCTCATCTTCATGGCAAAACTATTATAGCCATTCCCAATTGACAATCTTGGAATCATAGCAAGGAAGTGCACTCTCTGAGGGCCTTATTCACACATGCAAGATCGATTGAGATAGGCAACTAACGGAAGCTATGAAGCTTTGAGGTTTGCAAGGGTTTTTGAAGTTCTTTTGTTTGATTGATCTCTTTGTTTCTGTATTTCGTTGAGTTTTGGGTATTTTGATATTGATATATTGATTATTCATGTTTACTCCAATTTTCCCTTAACATTTTTGGCGCCCATCGTGGGGCCTAGCCCCAATTTAACCCAAAAACTGAGTTTTTGTGTTTTAAAAAGCCGTACATAGAGGAAACATTGCATCTGACATATCCTAACACCCGTTTGTTGTCTGTTCCGGTGCATATGTTCCTTTGGTGCATACAGTCTCTGATCTGACGCATCTGCTGTCTATTCTGGCGCATACATTATTTCGGTGCATATAGACTCTGTTTCGGCGCATTTATCCTCTGATACGACGCTTCTGTCAGTTCAGCGCATATACACTATTTTCCTGTGCTTTTTGACCTCTGTCTTAGTGCATATGTACTGCGGTGCTTCTAAGCTCTATTTCTGCGCATTCAGTCTTTAAAGCTGCGCATCTGATCTAGGCAGTGATTTTTAGGGTTTCCTTGAGATTTTTGCTAACGCTGACGTCTTTTCGCAAGAACACTCTTGAACTATTTTGCAGGCTAGGTACTAGTTTAGAATCATATAGTTGCACTTGTTAACTCACACTTCAATTTCTAACGGGAAAGTAAATGGATGCTCATGCAAATCTCACATAGTTTTAACTAGGAAGGCGGTAATTGAATCATTGCTAGCTTGCATATCGTTGAATCATTGCTATATTGCTATACTTCAAAGTTAACAAGTCATTGCTATCTAGATAAAATTGAACACATCATTGCTATCTGGGTAAAACTGAACCATTGCTATCTCAATTATCACTTCAAAGTTAACAAATTCGTGCTATCTGGGTAAAAATGGAACACATCATCCCTATCTGGGTAAAACTGAACCATTGCTATCTCCATTATCACTTCAAAGTTAACAAATTTGTGCTATCTAGGCTAAAATTAAACACATCATTGCTATCTTGGTAAAACTGAACCATTGCTATCTCAATTATCACTTCAAAGTTAACAAATTTATGTGCTTGGCCAAGTAGATAGCTCATCTAGTTTTTCTCATTTTAACTAGGGGAAAAGAACCACTGTATTATGTGTTTTGGGAATTATACTAGGCCTATGCTCTCCCCTAATCTTGGGTGACCAAAATGCCAGACATATCATTTTTGCATGTGTTTTTCCTTTATAGGGGCCTGCTCTTGGATACTGTTCATCCAAGTAGGAACGATGCTAAGTGGTAATAGGCTAGACACCAAGCCCTTCCAAGCCACTATAAATAAATTGTGTTTGGAGTGAAAGCTTCAAACAACGAGTGCAGTTGTGTTATACCGACAACCAACCTCCCCCAAAACCCTCCAAGGCGCAACCCTTGCAAGCTAGGAGACTCCATAATGGAGAGTAGTGTTGCCGCATGTATAACCACTTGAACGGTTGCCTTTATTACTCATCCTTTGTTTTAGTAGGCCAAAAACCCCATAATCTAGTGCAAGGAAGGGCAATTATCACCTCCCAAAGATGCTTCACTAGGGATAGTGAGAATTCGGTTTTATACTATCCTTTGAAACCTAGGTTTGTACTTGCTTTCTTTTAGTCCAAAAAGAATCAAAAAATCACAAAAAAATAAAAAACCATAAAAATATTTTTTTTGTTTGTTGTGTCTTCTTGCCATAATTTTAGAAAATCAGATCAAAGAGACCTTCTTACAACCAAAGATACCAAAAACATCATAAATTTTCTAAAAACTTGCAAAAATCACTGAAAAACTAGAGCGGTGCATTCGTCCTCTTTTGCTACGCATTTGTGTCAACTTGCGGTGCATCTGTACTGACTTGCAGCGCTTTTACTACCTGTTATGATGCATTTGAGATTTACCAGTGTTGCACTTATACACCGACTTTCTGCACATTTACCAGTTTTTACGATGCATCTATTCCGGCACATGCGTGACAGTGAGCATTTCTACATCTTTTCAGAGAAAAATTTCAGGTTTTCTAGGTACCCATTTCAGTCTTGTGTTAGTTTATGTTGACATGACAAACCAATTAGAAGTAATTGCTCAAGAACTCCAATACTACGAGAGCAATTAGACTTCGATATTTCACCCTAGGATCGTATAGCAATTGCTCAAGAACTCCAAGTGATACAACAAGAAATGACAATCTTACAAGCTGAACAGGCCAGTACTAGCTACACCTCGCCCCAAAAGCATACATCATTTTCTCATCTTCATGATACTCTTGACAAGGCAAGCACCACCTCAAGTTGGATATCATATACCACTCTGTCTACTAGTCTTCCTTCACCATCTCCTAGAACACATGGCCCAAAGCATACTAATCCTACCATGGAGAACTCCAAATCCACCCATCCATTACCTCATTCATCTACCCATGCACCTACCAATGATGTGATCCAAGGGCTACTAACAGAGAGTCAATCATGTCTCCAAATTCTGGTCCTTGACCTTATCAAAGAGTCTTCAAACATGTCAAATCCTACAACCCCTTCATGTAACCTGTAACCCCTTGAGCATATTGAAGAACCTCCTACCATGCACCAAAGTCAAGGTCCGTCGCACCTTCATGTTGTTGACGAAGAGCCTATCCAAGAGTCTTCTACTTGAACTTCAATTCAAGCACATCAAGACTTATGTCAAGAGCACACTTTAGAACATGTGGAAACATCAACCCCCCTGTCTAAATCAAGATCAAAGCACTCCCATCCGACCCATACATAACCTCTCTCTTTTCGATGATCCTATACCTATACATGAGCAAGGGATCCAATTCCAACCTCTCCATAGCCTATATCTTTTCTATGATGAAGATATTATCGTTGATGAAAAACATATACAAGAGCACTTTAATCCCATCACGCTAAATCCTATCTATGATCAAGATCCCACCTACGATCAAGAGCCTATCTATGATCAAGCAGACCATGATGATCCTCTTAGCTAACTTTATGCAGTCCATGGTCCCGAGCTTATAACCCCATCTAATCCCATCTGAGATCCAACAACTTCCTCTTCCTTTGATGAGACACTTGCCTCCCAAGCAAGCGTGGAAGATCGAATCAATGATACTCCTCCGCCATCCATTATCGACCATGCTGCAAATCCCCTACCATATATCCTTGGTCTTGCCACCTTCAATCATGAGTGTTCCTCCTTAGAACACCAACAACCATTATCTTCTATCTCACATTCTCTATCCAATAAAGAACTTGTGTCCAGTGTTCCACCTACATATAATCCCGCTGTCCACCACAAACTCCAATGTATGAACTATCAAGGTAAAGGCTTAGGCCTTCATGAACAAGGTATTTTGGAGCCTGTCCATGTCAATGTTCCTCCTCTTTCATATGACCTTGGATACATACCCCAAGGTGAACAATCTCGAGATGTTGGTACTTCCTCCACTCCTCCTAAGTCCCCCACTTTTCATCGCAAACCCTATCATATCCCCTAAACATATGTCTCCATTCCACCTCCATTATCCTATAATCGTCAAAAGCATGTGACCATACACCTTCCACCATCCAATCTACCTCCGCTACTTCCAACTCCTAACATCCCTCCATGCATTTTACTACCACTTCTTCCAACACCTTATTCACCCATCTATGAATCTTCTAACAATCCCAATCATGACCAACCAATGCATGTGTTGTCTAAACAAAGGGCTTCCACAAACCTCACTTCCACTATCCCAAGGGAATTTCACAGCAAAAATTTGGATGCCTCTACCTATAAAGTCAAAAATCCTAAGAGTCCTCATGACCTAGGATACAAAAGCCAAGAATCAAAGAAACATCCTTCTCAAGAGCTACATACACCCACACACCTATATGTGAAACTAAAAAAAGTGTGGGTCTGCATCCAACAAATGATTACCTCCGACGCTGCACAAAAAATGCATACACCCAAGCCCATACCTTCATAGATACTATCTAAAAGCAAAATGGCTTGGGTACCTAAGCAAAAAGCCCTCAAGTTACATGAGGCATCCACCTCTCAAGAATCTCAACCATCCACTTTCTCCCATTCCATCCAAAAGTCTCAAATTCTTTCATCCCACATGACAAGCAAAACTTAGAAAAATACTCAGTCTATGTGGATCCCTACATGCCTAAGTCATTCATCCACAAGCAAAAGTCTCTGTTGCTTCCTACACTACTTTCCCATCACCAGCTTCAATGTTTATCATGGTATGTGCAACCGTTGGTCATGATTCCCTTGCATCCCACAACATTTTCATATACCTCCATCTCCCCTTCCTTCCACTTTTATCCTACATATCTTCCTCATCCTATTCCTATGGTCCATGCTTTTTCATAGACTTTTCATCCATCCTTGCATAAGTCCTCCGTATTCGGCATCATCATCCACTGTCGCACCCTCCATGATCTAATATCTACCCTTCTCCATCTCACTTTCATGCAATCCCCTACCAACATCTATGAGAACACTTGACATGGTCCATACAATGACATCCATCTAGCAGGACTATCACCTTTCAAGGAACTAGATACTTGAGTCTCTCCCTTTCCCTATCCTATCCAAATATTCCCAAAAAAAAAAAATTGAAAAAAGTCAAGAAAAATCCCTTCGTCCAACGGTGAAAATCTGGCAAACAGGCGCCTTGGATAAGTACCATGATGAAAACCTAGCAAACAGACATCATGTGTAAATTGATCCTCTATGTCACCTACACTTGGGGCCACCTTGTCTCATCAGCATATAACTCTTCTCCTACCAGTTTCCTTCTTTACCATTTCCTATCCTATCCTTCTATCTATTGCATACCTGTACTGTCTAGTCTATCTATCCTAATCTTTCATTCCTCTATTCTTGATATTGATAAAGATTGGGGGCACAATGTGGGCAAATTTTTTAGGTGTCTCTTGACATATCTTATCCCTCCAAGTCATGTAAATCCTACATTATCCTCTCGTCCTCCTATCGTCATAGGCATTACCATGAAAATTCCTAAGTATTCTACCTATAATGGGGCACGTTATTCTTATGCGATAGAGTCCTTGGAGATCACATCCTTGTTTCCTTCTATCCACTATTGCCTATCTCATACCTACCCGTTCCATTCTTTATCACCTGCATATCTACCTATCCGTGGTGTTTCCTTGTCATCAGTATCATCTATTCCATATCGTGTCTTAACTGATCCATATTTGTTCCATATCGTGTCTCATCTGATCCATATCTTAGGTCCATCGAAGTTATCCCGAACTACATTGCCTCTGCATCGTCACGTAGGCAAGGCCATTATCAATGCGCCCCCGAGGCACTAGGTCAGTCCCTTAGGGTCTATTTTACCCAACAACGCAAGCAAGCCCAGGCAAAACCTGCTTTCGAGTAGAAATTTTGAGGCATCACCTCAACCTATCCAAAGCAAAGCAAGCAAGTACCTAAAGCACTCTAAATGATTTTACCTAAATTATGGCAAAAAATAAACACATCTAAATGCAAGAATGTTTTGTGTTTTGTGATCAAGTTAAGTTATGGCGTCTTCATTTTTGTTATTATGTTTTTCTATGCTACTCAATGATGCAAAAAGCTAGAGATGCTATGATGGGGGCATGATTATTTTCTTTGTTTGTTGTTTGTGGATTAAACTTTAGTAATGTGATGCCTTGTTTAACGACATGATCGGCAAAAGATCATCGAGGACTTCAAAGGTCTAACATGAACGGGGGGATTCCTTATCTATTAATACGCAAGAAATACTCAGGTCATCTCGGTTCAATTATACATAGATGCTTGTATTAACTTGCTAAATCAAAATCTATGTAAGCAATACTCAGGTCATCTCGGTTCAATTATATCTCGGTGCTTGTATTTTCTTACAACATTTTAAAAGCCCAATGATGAAAAAAGCACTTCAAAATACTTGCAATATCAAGATGGCAAAAAAAAATCTATTTGCATTCCATATCCATAATGTATCCAATTACATTCCATATCCATACCCATATCGTATCCAATTGCATTTTGCATCAATATCCCATGCAATAAAGCTTCTATGCAAAGTATCAATACTTACAAGAGCTTGTGATTCCTTCATTCACGTTTCCTCTATCAGTCCACTTTCTATTTATCATTATGTCTCTCATCAATAGTTCTAGCTGTCAAGCCAAGAAGTGATCCAAGTGTGAGTCCATCCTTACTCCATACCAATCAAGTCAAGTCAATCTTGTCAAATTATACAAGTGCCCTCAGTGGTCTTGATCCTTGTCTGGTTGTAAACCAACTCAATCAGTTAATCAATCAAATTGTCTTATACAGGATGTAACATTGTCGAAATCAGACCAACACACGCGGCTTACATGACATGTTTCATTTCCTGAAACCAGACACTATCCTATCGTGTTGCTCTAGGGATCTATCGTTTCTCGCCATGACAACACTGTCGTATATCATTATCAGTATATCGTTGTTTTACCGCTCGATAGGGGCAATACCTTATTTGTTCTTGTATCATTTGTGCATACTTGCTTGCTTGCTTATGTGTGTTATCATTTTATCTTGCATAGCGTATCATTCGGCTTTTTCTTCCAACCTAACCTGTTTTTCACCTTCATCTTCGTGAGATTGTCCGACTCACGCCTCCTGCCTTCTTCCCGTCCAATCTCCCAAGGGGGCATCCTATCGTCACAACCTGACCAGGGGCAAACTGGGGCATGTATCATTATCAGAAAATTCTTACTCTTTGAGGCAACGCCATAAACCGCATTGCATTAAAGAGGGGCAAAATGTATATACCTAAAAATGACACGACTCTGTCTAAATAAATATTTTCAATATTTATTTAAGTCTACCTTCCTCTATCAATAAATAAATAAACAAATTTATTTAATTGATTCACATTCTTTTAAGTTAATTAAATATCAAAATATTTAATTAGCTCTTTTAAAGTCAAAATTAAATAAAATCCTTTATTTAATTAAATTCTTCCAAGCAATGGTGATAAGGGCGTGGTTCGGTGGTTAAGTCGTTTGGTTGTAGTGGCGGCCACCATAGTTCAAACCCCCGCTAGGCTAATGAGCTCGCAAGCGTTACGCCTTCGCTGGGCCAACAAGCTCGCAGGTTTGAAGTGTTCTTTCTTGAGGATGAGGTCCCCCGTGTTGTGGCCTCACTGGTTCATAGCTCCAGGAAAAAGTGTTGTGTGAAGTCAGAGGGCGTGTCACACCAACGTCACCAGTCACGTTAAAAAGTTTACCAGGCGCATTTAAAAAAAAAAATTCTTCCAAGCCATTAAATAATTCTTAAATTATTTAATTAAGTCAAATCATTCTTCCAAATCTACATAAATCAAATTTATTTAAATGCTCTCAATCTCCAAAAATAAAATACAATCAAATATTTTATTTATTCTTCCAAATCATGCACAACAATTAAATAAATTTATTTATTTAATTTGCTTTCTTATCTTCTAATTCTTCAAATACCTTCCAAATTGATGCAGAGGGGAACCAGTTACAGCAAAAAAAAATAGGTTGAACATATAATATAGGTTGAAGACTCCTTTGAAGCCCACAAAATAGCCACTTGAGAGGCTATCGGCAAGACCTTTGCATTGTCTCACCGAAACCTACAATCTCTTGCCTATCGGCAAGACAGTCCACCGTCGGGTAAGCCAAAATCTCTTTCACCGACCGCTTGAGTCACTCCGATGACCCTTTCATAAACAGCCTTCATCGGCCAGACTAATATCTTCGGCCTGACCCTAAGATCTTTCACCAATGCACCCCTCTCTCTCCGATGACTTCTCTCTATCGGCGAGACCACTAACTGTCGGTGCCACCTTTCTTCTTTCTGTCGATACATAACTCACTCCGATGGGCTACCCAGACTCCCCGGAATATACAAACAAAATATACATGGCACTATTCACATACAAAGCACTGTGCGAGATACAAGCGCCGGACCCGAAATCGGTATTAAACAAGGTTAAATCCTTGTATATGCGGGCTTGTATATTGGCGATATACAATGATTTTATACAACGCCGAACTCGAAGGGATTATCAAATGGAATTTATTGCTTGTATAATTCGCGTTTGTATGTCGCGATATACAAGGTAATATACATTGCGACATATACTCACAAATTGCTCCTTCATACAAATGCAGTGTATACACAAACTGCTCCGACATACAACGAACGTATACACATGAAATGTCTTTGACATACAAAAGACGTATACACATACATTGTTCCCAACTTACAAATGACATATACACACAACTTGTATCTTCTCAACATGCAACGACAGGATGTACACATACATCTGCAATATACACAGGAAATGCTCACTAACATACAAAAGTGATATACTCATAGAATGCACATTTCGTGATACAACCCAAAATTCACGCCGCTAACTTTCTTTGCACATTGTAACCGAACACACTACATAGAAACGACTAAACTTTAACAGAACAGAAAATAAACGAACACACTAGCGCAGAATATAAAATGAATTAACAAATCGGGGGGGGCCATTCCACTGATTTCAAATAAATCCTCCAGTGGAATGACCCCAAACGAGATTCATTGTGATTGCACTAGAACACAACAATCCTTCTATTCCTTCTAATTCAGAATGTACATACAGTTTCTTTTCACTCTATCTCTTCCTTACATCTACCTCTATCCCCCTTTTTGGTCTGTCCACATTCTTTTATAGATACAGACTTTTGCTAGAGAATGACACCTATGCCAACAGTTACATTACGTGGTGGGAGGTGAACCACCAACCGACCACCGTTTATAAAACAGACAGTTCGGTTACATCACATTAATCCTTTATGACACGTTCCTATATTCATTTAACATGGCTCGAAAGCTTTTACATAACATTTCTTGAAATGTGAGGAATTTTTAGATTTATGAGGTGCCCCTGCACAAGAATTTTTAGATTTTCGAGGGTGCTCCTGCACCATACTCCCGGACTTGAAAAATTTTCCATGTCCCATGGAAATGCTCAGTGAAAAGCCTGCAATGTCTTTTGGCCTTCTCGATGTCTTCAATGCTAACTGGATGCCTCTGCTGCTTTCTCTTCATCCTCAATTGTGCCTTCTATCAATGGCTGCCTCCGAAATTCAACAACTGAAATCCACTCCTTCATGCTACACCAACACCTCTGTCCCTCACCTGGGAGTCCTCTCTTGTCTCTCTCCCCAGGACTTTTGGCGACACCAACTGGACCTCCTTCTTAGGCCCTTGAACCATCTCCTATGGCTCCATGACAGATCTCTCATCTGCCCACTGTAGCGAGTGAATCTGCACCTGCAACTGGAAGTCAGCAAAATTCCTTTCTAGCACTCTTTCTTTCAGCTTCTTGCTTCTCTCTTCTTCTTCTTTCTTCTTCTGCCTCTTCAATGACAGAATACCCATAACTTTTTCTGCCTATTCAGTGACAGAATACCCATAACTTTTTCTGCCTATTTAGTGAGAGAACACCCACAACTTTTTCTGCCTATTCAGTGACAGAATCAATACACAAATAGCCCAGTTCTTTCGCTGAGCTCTGATACCAATTTGATGCAGAGGGGAACCAGTTACAGCAAAAAAAATAGGTTGAACATATAATATAGGTTGAAGACTCCTTTGAAGCCCACAAAATAGCCACTTGAGAGGCTATCGGCAAGACCTTTGCATTGTCTCACCAAAACCTACAATCTCTTGCCTATCGGCAAGACAGTCCGCCGTCGGGTAAGCCAAAATCTCTTTCACCGACCGCTTGAGTCACTCCGATGACCCTTTCATAAATAGCCTTCATCGGCCAGACTAATATCTTCGGCCTGACCCTAAGATCTTTCACCGATGCACCCCTCTCTCTCCGATGACTTCTCTCTATCGGCGAGACCACTAACTGTCGGTGCCACCTTTCTTCTTTCTGCCGATACATAACTCACTCCGATGGGCTACCCAGACTCCCCGGAATATACAAACAAAATATACATGGCACTATTCACATACAAAGCACTGTGCGAGATACAAGCGCCGGACCCGAAATCGGTATTAAACAAGGTTAAATCCTTGTATATGCGGGCTTGTATATTGGCGATATACAATGATTTTATACAACGCCGGACTCGAAGGGATTATCAAATGGAATTTATTGCTTGTATAATTCACGTTTGTATGTCACGATATACAAGGCAATATACATTGTGACATATACTCACAAATTGCTCCTTCATACAAATGCAGTGTATACACAAACTGCTCCGACATACAACGAACGTATACACATTAAATGTCTTTGACATACAAAAGATGTATACACATACATTGTTCCCAACTTACAAATGACGTATACACACAACTTGTATCTTCTCAACATGCAACGATAGGATGTACACATACATCTGCGATATACACAGGAAATGCTCACTAACATACAAAAGTGATATACTCATAGAATGCACATTTCGTGATACAACCCAAAATTCACGCCGCTAACTTTCTTTGCACATTGTAACCGAACACACTACATAGAAACGACTAAACTTTAATAGAACAAAAAATAAACGAACACACTGGCGCAGAATATAAAATGAATTAACAAATCAGGGGGGGCCATTCCACTGATTTCAGAGAAATCCTCCAGTGGAATGACCCCAAACGAGATTCATTGTGATTGCACCAGAACACAACAATCCTTCTATTCCTTCTAATTCAGAATGTACATACAGTTTCTTTTCACTCTGTCTCTCCCTTACATCTACCTCTATCCCCCTTTTTGGTTTGTCCACATTCTTTTATAGATACAGAATTTTGCTAGAGAATGACACCTATGCCAACAGTTACATTACGTGGTGGGAGGTGAACCACCAACTGACCACCGTTTATAAAACAGACAATTCGGTTACATCACATTAATCCTTTATGACACGTTCCTATATTCATTTAACATGGCTCGAAAGCTTTTACATAACATTTCTTGAAATGTGAGGAATTTTTAGATTTACGAGGTGCCCCTGCACAGGAATTTTTAGATTTTCGAGGGTGCTCCTGCACCACAAATCTTCTAAAAATAAGTCTTCTTCTTCATGCACACAAAATTAAATAATTTATTATTTAATTTCTCTCAAATCATACAAAAGCAAATTTCAAGTTGAATTAACTAACTCAACTAACCTTGTTTTTATCAATATCTCTTAAATTAGGAAAAAACTTTTTAATTTATGAAAAACATATCTTATCTTTAGAAAAAAAAAATAGTTAAATAAAATAGTTTTTGTGTGACACTTGTCTTTTTCTTATTTGCGCATGTTCCTCAAGGTTTCTCAACCATTGATCTTCTTATTATTTCTATACCGTTGATCTTCTCTCTCTCAAGTCTATAAATTGAACCATGTTTCTCCATTTCAATCATCCAAGATTTAAGTATTGTTACTCTACAGGAATTACAGCGCGCCTTTGGCACCAATTCTTTCATTGCTTGTGATCACACTCGTTACCATACTACTATCATTGTTGTGAATCTCATCTTCATGGCGAAACTATCATAGCCATTCCCAATTGATAATCTTGGAATCATAGCAAGGAAGTACACTCTCTGAGGGCCTTATTCACACACACAAGATCAATTGAGATAGGAAACTAATGGAAGCTGTGAAGATTTGAGGTTTGCAAGGGTTTTTGAAGTTCTTTTGTTTGATTGATCTTTTTTTTTTTTTCTATATTTCGTTGAGTTTTGGGTATTTTGATATTGATATATTGATTATTCATGTTTACTCCAATTTTCCTTTAATAGGGTGAAATGGAAACTGTCTTTTTAGACAAATATCAGAGCTATTGTAGAGTTAGTGATAGGAAAGAAGAATTGTTCAAACTCAAGCAAAAAGAAGATGAGAGCCTAGAAGATTACCTGGATAGGTTTATCTTCCTAACCAAACGATGTGGAGAAGAAATAATAAGCCTGAAAGACCATATTTCTGAAGGGGCTTGATGAGGATGCTAGGAGAATCCTAGACTTGATGGGAAAAGGATGTGTCCGAACTTGAACTCAGTGATATTGCTGAGTTATGGAGAATTTTTTCCCAGACTTGCGGAGGAATCTGTAAGTCTAGTCTCTTGAGAGGCTCAAATGAAATTGGTAAACTGCGAGAGGAAATAGCAAATTTGAAAACTGATATCCTTGTTCAATTAAACACCACCTTGGATGGAATACAGGCCAAAACACAATCTTGAAACCTTATCCATCTACTGCCCTAGGTGTCGAAACAAACATCTGTTAAGGGAGTGTCCCTTAGACAAAGTTAGCAATTGTCAAATTTGTGAGAAGAGTCATGCCACTGACTAATGTGAGATCTTGAATGCAATTAAAAATTCCAAAAAAAAGGTCATCTCACACTGATGAAGAGGTTAATTATGTGGGCCAAAGACCTGGAGGGAATCTCTCCTATGGCTAGAATTCAAACTCATCCTAGCACCCTCCAAATAATTGGAATAACAATCAATAGGCGACACCAATCCATAATAGAACCTCTTACCAACACCCCAAAACACTCAACAAAATGAGAAAGCCAATCAACCTCAACTACCAGCACAACCTATCCTAAATCCAAAGAATAATTGTCAAACCACACTAGTGTATTCCACTGAGCAGGAAAACATGCATGGATTTAATGCTATCTATTGTGGAAACCTGTAGTTGAGGTCAGGAAAAACACTCCAGCAACCTACCATTATTGAGATCCTTGAAGAACAAAATGAAGAACTTGCAGAAGGAACAAAGATGCTTGCCATACCTTCAAATAAAAACCTTGGAAGTAACCAAGAGAAGCTTCCTCAATAATCCTTACCTAAAAATTTAGAGTTACCTCAGGAAGAAGTTGTCAAACACTCATTAGATCTTCCGGAGAAAGACTCCACCTTAAAAAAGAGACCTCAAGCACCTTTTCTAGAGCGCCTTAAGGAGACTCCCCTAAAAAACCCTCTAGAAATGACCTTGCCCACTGAAAATGCATTAATATAGGAAATTAAGCGACTCCATATCAATATTCCATTGTTATAAGCAATTAAAGACATTCCTGAAATTAACCAATTAGTCAAACAGTTGTGCATAAAAACACCAGGAAGAAAAAAGAAACAAATTAACACTATGCACATCAATGGATATCTAGCCAACCTTTTGACTAGAGAAATCTCAACCCCAAAATATGATGACCTAGGTAGTCCACTCATAACGGTGACAATTAATGATGTGGCAATACCCAATGCACTCGTGGACTTGGGGACAACCATTAATGTCATGACTGTGGACGTTATGGAAAAACTAGGGCTAACTAACTTACGTCCTACAACCACCATATTGCAAATGGCAAACTAGTCTATAGCTATTCCTAAAGATGTCTTGGACAATGTCCTTGTCAAGGTTGACAATTGGGAATATCCAGTGGATTTCCAAGTAATCCAGTCCCTCACACCTAAGGATAGTTATCCATTAATACTAGGCAAACCTTGGTTGGAAACAATTGCAGCCAAAATTGACTACAGAGCAAGAGGAATAACCATTTCAAATGGCCCCAATAGCAAACACTTATCCCTATACCCCCCTACTCAACCTGCTACACATAAACAAGTTTGGGTTGATGAATCAAATTGTTTTGACAAACAAGAAAATCTGGCCTCACTTGCCATGGTAGTCATCAAACAACACGGTGAAGAATTGGAAGATGAATTGGAAAACAACATGCAAAGTATTGTCGTACATTCAAGTGATGAAGAAATTTTATAAGTTGAGGAGATTTTAGGACATCCGATCTACACTGATGATATTGAACACAGTTATGACAACAATTACACCTCCTTTACAGTGTTACCTTGTCCTCTGGCTAATATTATTCCAAAAATAGATCACTTCTTCGAAGATATTGCCAGATTCCACAAAATTATACTACATAGTTATCCTCTCAACACCTTAATGAGAGAAGTTCATATGTCACCTCCAACTACCTAGGGACCAAAACTATCATGTTACTACTAGGAAAAACCTTAAATAGCAATAGTTGGTTAATAGAAACAGATGAACTCAAGTTATTTGATGTTTTGGTGAATATATCCAAAGCTTTTTCTTGGGACTACATTAACATGAGAGGGATACATCCCAGTGTTTGTACCCATCACATCTATACAGAGGACGTTAGACTTGTTCGTCAACCACAATGAAGACTCAATCCTACTCTCAAAGATATTGTCAAAATAGAAATTGAAAAACTCCTACAAGTAGGATTTGTCTATCCCATCTCTGAAAGCAAATGGGTTTCGCCTTTGGTAGTAGTCCCAAAGAAAAATAGAAAATGGAGAGTGTGCATCGATTATAGAGAACTCAATAAAGCCACTTATAGAGACTACTTTCCGCTACCTTTCATAGACTAGGTTTTGGATGATCTAACAAGAAGGAAGTATTTCTCATTTTTGGACAGATTCAACAGATATAACCAAATACAAGTAGTAGTAGAGGACCAGGACAAAATAACTTTTACATGTCCTTAGGGAACATTCGCATATCGAGTTCTTCCCTTCAGGCTATGTAATGCTCCTACGACATTTTAGAGAGCTATTCTCGTCATCCTTGCTGAGCTTGTAAATGATTGTGTGGAAGTTTATATGGACGACTTCACGGTATATGGTTCCACTTTTGATGAAGCTCTTAAAAACTTGGACAAAGTATTGTAGTGATGTGAAGACCGTCAGTTATCCTTGAGTCATGATACTGTCTACTAATGGTAGAACAAGGGACAGTGTTGACACACCACATATCAGCTAAAGGGATATAGGTAGATCCTAAGAAAATTGAAGTGATACAACAACTAGAGACTCCAAAGAACCAAACTGATGTTAGAAGTTTCTTAGGACATGCTGGATATTATCAAAGGTTCATAGAAAACTTCAGTAAAACTATAGCCCCTATGTTCTCCCTTCTTCAAAAGGACATGGATTTTGTTTGGACAATAGAATGTCAAACATCGTTTGAGATCATTAAAGAGAAACTCATTTCTGCTCTAGTTCTACGTGGACCTAACTAGAACCTTCCTTTCCATATTTATGCAGATGCTTCCAATGATGCTATTGCAGCAGTTTTAGGTTAGGAAGATGAGAATGGAGGAAAGTATGCCATATATTTCATTAGTAAGAATTTGACCCCCACTGAACGAAATTACACCACTACAGAGAAAGAATTCTTAGTTGTGGTTCATGAAATCAACAAATTTTGACATTACATTACAAGGTATAAGGTAACTATGTTCACATATCATTTAGTGGTTAAATACCTTATGAAAAAACTTGCAGTAAATGGGAGAATAATCAGATGGTTATTACTTCTCTAAGAATTCAATGTAACCATCATTGATAAACCTGGAAATTTCAACATAGTTGCAGAATTTTTATCCTGAATCAAACAAGATAATAGAGACTGTGCCCCTGTACAAGATGAATTATCAGATGAAAACTTATTCTCCATCTCCATTAAAACACCCTGGTTTGCAAATATCGCCAACTACCTAGCCACCTATGAGTTTCCACCAGATTTTACATCAAAACAAAAGAAATGCCTCATTAGAGAAAGTGCTTAGTTCAAATGGATTAATGGTATGCTATTCGGAAGTGGCCCTAATCTGGTTTTACGTCATTGTGTCAGATCAGATGAAACATATAGTATACTCAAAGCCTACCGTGATGATCCCTTCGGTGATCATTCTTCAGCAAAAAGGATGTCTCACAAAATCTTAGGTGCAGGATATTATTGGCCCTCCATGCATAAAGATGTAAAAAAATATGTTTGCTACTGTGATGAATGCCAACAAGTAGGGAGACCTACTGCATCTAGCAAGATGCCTCTACAGCCATAGGTGGTTTTTGAACCTTTTGAAAAATGGGGGCTAGACTTCATAGGCCCCATAGATCCTCCTTCACAGGGTAAAGAATACATTCTAGTCTATACTGACTACTTGACTAAATGGGCAAAAGTCTAAGCACTAAAAGTTGCTAGGGAAGAACAAGTTGCAAATTTCCTTTATAACAAGATCTTCCTCAAATTTGGAGCTCCTAGATCACTTGTCATAGATCAGGGACCCTAGTTTATGTCTAAAGTTATGTTAGCATTTATTGCCCATTTCCAAGTAAGCCATAAAAAGTCATCTCCCTATCACCCACAAGCAAATGGTCAAGTTGAAGTCACCAATAGAGAGCTTGAAAACATTCTGATGAAAATAGTTTCGTCAGGGAGAAGGGATTGGGCTAGGAAATTGCATGAGGTAGTTTGCACCTATAACACAACCTGGAAATCAACCACTGGTCTTACTCCTTAAGAATTATTCTTTGGGAAGAAACCTCTTCTACCCATTGAATTCAAACTACAAACGCTTAAAACAATAATGGAAGTGGACTTGGACCTTGATCGAGCCTAGGTTGAAAGAGTCCTACAACTTAGTGAACTGGATGAACTCTGACTGGAAGCCATTCACCAGACTAAGCTAGTTCAATAGCAACGAAAGGCTTGGCATGAAAAACATATAAAAAAGAGTTCCATATTGGGGATTGGGCATTACTATTTGACTCCAGATATAAAGATCAAAAAGGTAAACTGAGAACTCATTGGCTGGGTCCATATGAGATTTCTAAAGTATTTCCAAATAGAGCAATGCAACTTAAACCCATCGACGGTGACACTCGGACACTCCTAGTCAATGGTCATCGATTGCGGATCTACCACAAACATATTAACAAAGAAGAATTTACAAAAATGGTAGAGATGCAAGGAGATAACAAATGTATTGACTCTGCCTTAGCAGAGGCAGTATAACCCCTAAAAAAATGTGTATGCATGTTTATTTCAGAGCATTTTTAGTCAAGTTATTGTATTTCCATTTTTATTACTCATCTAAATTTTATTATTGTTTTGCAGGACTTCATCTTTGAATAAGTACAAAATTCTGATGCATCTTTCAAGGATGCTCTAGAACTTTGTTCCTGCATTCTAGCTGCATCTTTTAGCGATGCTCCAGAACTTTGTTCTTGCATTCTGACTGCATCTTTCAGCAATGCTCTGGAACTTTGTTCCTGCATTCTGGCTGCATCTTTCAGTGATGCTCTGGAACTTTGTTCCTGCATTCTGGCTACATCTTTCAACGATGCTCCGAAACTTTGTTCCTGCATTCTGGCTGCATCTTTCAATGATGCTCCGAAACTTTGTTCCTGCATTCCAGATGCATCTTTCAACGATGCTTCAGGACTTTGTTCCTCCATTCCAACTGCATCTTTTAGTGATGCTCTGGAACTTTGTTCATGTATTCCGGCTGCATCTTTCAATGATGCTCAAAAACTTTGTTCCTGCATTCCGGTTGCATCTTTCAGCGATGCTCTAGGACTTTGTTCCTGCATTCCGGTTGCATCTTTAAGCAATGCTCTGGAACTTTGTTCCTGCATTCTGGCTGCATCTTTCAACAATGCTTTGGAACTTTGTTCCTGCATTCCGGCTGCATCTTTCAGTGATGCTTCGAAACTTTGTTCCTGCATGTTGGCTGCATCTTTCAGTGATGCTCTAGAACTTTGTTTCCTCATTCTGACGACATCTGTCAGTGATGCTCCGGAACTTTGTACTCTCACTCTCACGGTACCCAACCATAATACTCCACAATTTTGTTCTCATGTTTTTGTTATACTCATTCCATGAGCATCTGCTTTCGATGCTCTTGACTTGTGACCCCTTCTTTGCAAATACTCTGATATTTTCAAAAGCATACCCATTTCCACCACCAAACTCTCCCATATCAAAGCATTCACTAAAGACTCATTCTTTATGTCGCCACCCCCTACCATAATAAATCAAATTATGGTGACTATTTATTGTCATTATAAATAAAATACTCCAGCCACTCCATCATTATCATTAATAAATCTGCTTGAACCTTTTGCCATCCCATCCAAGTTTTGCATAAATAATCGTCTATAAAGTCATTATGTCAACACAAGTGAGGTGAATTTCAAATCAATTTAGAACATGAGGTGCATACACATTCTTTCTTAATTAAGCAATATGTTGTGAATAAAATTAAATAAATTGGTACGCTTCCCCCTTTTTCCCAAATTTAGCAATTTCATGAGAATTGTACTTCAATTGGGAAAGATGGTGGCGCATTCATTCAATGTCGTGCACGATAATAATGAGACACAGTCCAACTTAATGCAATCAATTGATGAATATCACATCAATATTATCCTAATTTAGGTAGCCGTAAAAATTAGGTTTTTATTCAATCTGCATATCAATTTGCTTAAAATAGTTAATCACCTTTGATTGCCACGATAGTTAGTAAGAGATTAGAAGACATTACCAACATGTTAGTATGGGAGGGGAAAAACAAAAGTCAGAACTGACTTTTGCAGATAAATTATTGGCATTACACAACATTTTAGAGTTGTTTCAAAGAGTGGGATGGTTGAACTTCATGAAGAAGTTCGAAGGGCATAATGCATAGCTAGTTAAAGAATTTGTGGAGAATTTCTCAGATGGGCAATCAATTGTACGAGGGAAGAAATTTAAGGTAAGTGCTTGAACCATTTCCAATTTATTTGGTATCAAGAATGAAGGGTTAAATCTAGTAGAAACTACTAATATTTCTTACCAGAAAATGCTAGAACTTTTCTTAAGGTAAGGGGAACCTTAGCCACTGTTAGTTGTAAATTCTAGGGGTAGAATAAAGGTTTTCAAAGAATGTCAATTGCAGAGCCATGGAAAATGATAGTAGCATGGATTATTAAGTATTTTACATGTAAAGGACAATGTACTACTGTCGTGGGTCCTCCTTTCTGTCTGCTTTATTCACCTGCGCCATGGTGTTGAAAATCCTAAATTGAAAATTAATCTTCCCACCTTCCTATGTGACTCTCTCATTCATATGATCGAAAGGTATAAAATTGGGTCTGGGCCGCTAAAACACCATGGCCTCATCTCATTAATTTTTTTTGATATCTCAGAGGTGTCTCCGGCTCAGCAACTGTGACCCTGTTGCCGAGTCAATCTGGGCAAGCCAAAACTAATCCTCTGGGCCACACGATATCCCGGCATCAAACCCACACTGCATGTAGTTGGGTTAGTCGGGACTCGAACAAGCATCGATCGTCTATGTGCTTCAACGGCTCAACCAATTGGTCTACACCCCAGGGTCCTCATCTCATTAAGTTGGAAATATCAACTCCTCAAAATGAAAGACATATGAAAAATGGCAAAAATTTCTCAAAATTCTTGAAAACCCTTTACCCATGGGGCACTTTGAGAGAGGTGAGTCATCCGGTTTGGCGGCGGAGAACCCTAGGGAAAATTCCCCTGTGCCTCAACCTATCAGGGAAGCTCCCAAAGGTGAAGCATCGAAAATTATTCCAAACCCTTCAGAACCCGATGAGCACCCTAGACCACATAATGATCTGGAGACTCCAGAAAAACAAGAAAATATGGAATTTGTTGATTCTGAGAATGAAAATAATCGACCTAGCAAGAGGGAAAGAAGGCCTAAAGCCAAGTTACAGAGACCCCCTCCTCTAAGGAGTAAAAGATTCACTGCCGATTTCAGATGTTCTACAACATGTGATCAACCACCTATTCCTAAAAAAGAAAAGGTGGGATAGACAGCCAAGTGAAAATCAAGCCCTGGCAAAGAATGATACTCCTGAATTTGAGAAAGAGACTAATCCACTAGAGAAGGATCAAGAGAAAATAGGAGAACAAATTCTAAACTATATACTTGATGAAGAAATAGAGGCTCAAAAGGATGAGCTTGTGGAAATAATTTCTATAACTCAGCAGTTATTAGATGAACATAAATCTGACATAGCTCCTCATAATGAATAACCACCCCCTCTGAACAATATATATAACATAGAACAAGGCCCGATGGAAGGAAATGATGAAGGGCATGTGTCTGACCTTGGTACATAAATTTTTATCTCCCCTCTTTCCACTGATATAGAAAATGAAAAATGTGATCAGATGGAAGTTGAGTTAAAGGAATTAAGAGAAGAAATTATGTAGTTAAAGGACAAACTCCAACAGAATGAAGAACATATGAATATACAAAAGCAAAAAATTGACACACAGATAGGGCTTCTGTAGCAGAAGGATCATGAGATAAGGAATCTAGGGACCCAAGTAGAACAAAAAGATAAATTCATTGAGGAATTGCAATCCTAGTTAAAACAATTTGAGGAAAAGGACATGAAACATTTGACCAGTTTATCTACAGAGGATGAACAAATCAAAAACTTGACTGATAATTTTGAAAAGTTTCTTTAGCCTTTTGTGGAAAAACAGGAAAAACATAAACAACACTTAGTGCAACTCTTAGCAAAACTGTAGAATTGAAACAAGAATTACAGGAAATAAGTGTTAAACCAGTCATGGAATCAAAAGAAATACAGACTGAACCAACCAAAATGGAATGGTTCCAGGTTCACATTCCTCCCATGCTGACAAAATGGATGGAAAGATTTTATTTTCTAAGATAGGCTAGAGCATAAAATGCATACTTAAGAAGGAATTAGTATTGCTGAAGGAATCCTATGACAAACTATATCAAGCTAAGACAGATGCAAGTCAAATAGGATAATTGTTGCTAGCTTGTCGAAAACCATCTAGGTTGTAATCGATGTTCCTTAATGAGAAGTTGTTAAGATGGAAACTTTTGATGATTTCCTACAATTTGCCCCATGATTCAGATGACAAATAGTTCCTAGAAACATTCAAAGAATCACCCCCCTGCTCAACAGAATTTGCTATGTGAATTTTTTGTGCATAATTTTTTTAGAAAAATACAGTGATTTCTTCATTAACCTCTTTGTGGGAGAAGTACAGCTCAGAGCTTTCGTGTCTAATCTACAAAATCAACTCAATTGGCATGATAGGACCAGAGAATATCTTCAAGAAGAAAGAACTGTAGGACTCCATATGAGGTATCCTCATCGTAAGCCCTTTGCCTTCAAAACTCAATTCTAAAGAATTAAAAAGTATGAAGCTATGAAAGAGAAATATAATGAGAGTATAAGAATTTGTTTTGAAGATTTTAAAATTAATGGGCCACAATTGATAGATAGAGCATGGAATGCATGTGAGGAATGATATACTCCCCTACCTATGTACCTAAAATGAAGGGAGATGACCTCTCCAACCAATCTCAAATGGTCCTACAAAAGAGTAGAAGCGTTGACAGAAATACTACATCAGCGTAAGACCAAATGGATAGGCATGAGGTACAGACCTCCATTGCTCCTTCAGTCATTGCCTGTAGTTTTGGTAACTATAGAGCAAGACCCCAGGGAATTACATGCATGGTAGATGAGGGTAAAATTGCACAAAGGTTTTTTTGAGTATCCTAACCATTTGGATGAGGAAGCGGGGGACATCTATGACCTCAGCTCAAAGTATGATGAACTAAATAGAAAGAGGGATGCAGAGAGGCAAAGGGCCCATGGTCAGCAGAGAGCAGGAGGACCTGCTCAATCTTAGAGAAGGGAGAGTGATGAGGTATAAATAACCTCATTTCATAATAAACCATATAACCCTTTCTATGTTACCCAATCACCCAAACCATGCCAATTTATTAAATTTTATAAGCAACATTTGTTTATTTTTGATAGAATGCTGTACAAATCTTTGTTAAATCCTAATTGATTGAAGTTTTCCACTAATGGTGACATGATCATGTGTAAAGGTCTATGTATTTATGCAGGTTTTTATGAAGAGCCTAGTGGAACTTAAAAGCAACTGAAGTTAGTAGCGTCGGAATCTCAGGGCACCAAAAATCTAGGAATACATGATTGTGGACTTTATTGGCAGTTTCTTTTATTGTTTGTTAACATGACTCCACTTGGAGCCTTTACTATGTTGAACTTAACAAACATCTAGTTTAGTTAAAAGTCTATTTTTCTGTTGAAGACTTCTTCAAGTGGCATTTATACGTCACCTGAAATTTAGGATTTTGGTAGTATAGATTATGAGTAATTCCTAAAAAAATTATGTTATGATATGCTATGTTTTGATATACAATATGGAGGTGATGTTCAATAGTTATGTTCTATGATAATTTTATGATATGAAGGAATACAACCAAGTTTATTCTGAGTAATATATTCTGAGCAATGGAAATGCAAATGCAAATGGAATTACTTTAGAGTTGTTGAGATAATACATGTGATTTGAATCGATAAGAATATCTCCTAAGAGTTGGCCACTCGAAGGATATAGGATAGATAAGTGTTTTATCATTGTGAAATTGTGTTGTTTAGATTAATGTAACTTTTTATTTTAGCGTTGTTGTGTGTTCCTGCAGGATGTTGTGTTCAAGTTAACAATCTTTGAAGTTCTATTTGTTATGCTAAGTTTCAAGAGCATCTGCTTCATTCATAAAATCTGTTATCAGTTGTTAGCTCAAGTTTTAATTTGTTTTCAGTTGATAGTTAGCTATCTTTTCAAAATTCATAGTTAAAAATGTATGTGTTGATTCCTAGTTTCGAGTTTATATGCTTTCTAGATTAAAGATTCAAATACTTTCTAGTTTAGAAATTGTAATCTTTCTAGTTTAGATTATGTTAAAATCTTTTCATAAATTCAAAAAACCATTGCTAATTTGAGATGTCCAAATCCATTCCCTAGTGCAGACAACCTTGGACACTACCCAGTCGACATAATTGACATTTTTCAACTAAAGTGTTAGGACCTCACGACAACCTGTCAATCATCTTCAATGGAAATAGCTCTTTCTTGAGCTCCCTATAAATATGTCGCGCCTTCCCTTTTTAAACTATAACTGATGTCTAGAGGTAGTGTATTAATAAAGAAACATTTTAAAATGTCATCACTGGGTCTCATGTTGGGGGGCTATCCTATTCACAATTCGATCGAACTTAGCCACAAATTCCCTCATGAGATCATGCATTTCTTTCTTCAAGGAAGTTAACTGAGCCAATAAGGTGTGTTCATTCTCAACAAGTTTAAATCTATTTTCAAATTTTGTTCTCATGGTGGCCCAATTATTGATGGAGCTAGGGGCCAAGTGGTAGAACCATTCTGCAACAGTATCAAACAAAGACTCAACAAAAAGCATGATAGATACATCTACATGTTGGACACCCAAGATGGAGGAGGCAGCAAAGAAGGCATTTATATGCTCGTCTGGTGTGACTTTACCATCCCCTCTGAACTTAGGAAAAATCTTTCCAAAACCTCAAGGTACATCATGCAATTGAATTCCAAGGGCTAATGGACCAATAGCAGCACCCCGAGGAATAGGTGGTTGCCGATGTTGATGAGCCATATTTGGTTACAAATTAATTACCACAAGAAAAGTAGTGTTGTGTAGGACCAATGCTTGACACATAGAAGATGAGGTAAGTCGAATAGGAGATGCCACTCTACTAGAGGACCTAACTTTCCAATTTGATGGAAAGGTGTCAAAATTAATAGATTCCAATAAATCAAAGTCAGAGTCATTTAAATACCTTTCTTCCTGTCTCCTCTTGTTTACTTCTTAGGAGTCAACTTTAATAAGATAAATTCACTTCACAAATCAATAGAGTCGCCACCTCTGAATAATCACTGGTTGTTTTGAGGATTATTTTGTTGGTTATTATGATGGTTTTTTCTCCTATTGTCTGGGACTGCATGAATCTAGAAGGGTCTATCCCTCCTTGGCAGTGCAATTCTTCCCACAATAAAATTTCATGTGCCACGCCAAATTCCTTGTCTTATCTCCCGAGTTCTTGGCCAAGCTCTTCTTCAATGTCCAGGATTTGATTGACTTGGTGAAACTATTGGTTTGTCCTTCTGTTTACCCAGGACAAATTACACAAATCAGTAATAATTTCTTCCTGTTAAACATTGAGCCAATTGATATTGGGCTGGAGGACAGGTCAAAAATTTCTCTGGAGTACCATAGGTATTATGTCTTTTTGTATTTACATAAGAAGCCTTCAGAAGGCAAGAAAGGTGGGCTTCTCATGCATACCACGACTCAAGAAATATTCAAATATTCCTTTAAATCTTATTTTAATTTGCACAATATATTTGTGAGTCTTCTTTCACGGTTGCGATAATAATGTTATAATATTGAACTCAACAATATATATCTATATGATGGGGAAAACCAATAAACTTTAATAGAAAGGATTTTACTATTCAATTTTCCCAATAGAGTCACCAAATATATGTTAGTGAATAGATTTTGTCACCACTTGTTTAATATAAGACTCACCCAGTTGGCAATAACAAACACCACTAACAATTGGACAATTTCGTAAATTGCCCTCTCAATGATTTAGAAGGTACAATTCCCTTCATAAGATGAGATTTTATATTTCTTGGTATGCTTTTAACCTGAAAGCGGGGAAAGGAAGTTTTCCACAACTATAAAACTATAACAGAAGGTCCACAATACTTAATGTACTGCAAGCAAGAAACTAAATCACAATGATTGGGATCAACCAATTTTCCTCCCAGACACATGAATGGAAGAATAACAATAATCAAATCACAATAACTTAATCACCATATACAGCATCAAGTCCTGACGTACGAAAGAAGATACTCTAATGATAATGCAATTATCAAGAAAGCAAGTTATCAATATTTTACACAAAGCAATATAGATATAATAATTTCACCACACCATACATCCAACATACAAAGAATAAATGGACATACACAAAGAAATAATAGACCCACTGTCAACATTTCCCCTGCATTAATGAAATCAAGTAGAAAAAATACTTGGCTTCCCTTCAAAATGACATCATATATGTTGTATAAAATATTCCCTTCTCGAGATTAAAATCTAATGTCCAATGATCTAGTCATGAAAATAAATTTCACCAAAAGATCCTGACCCTCTTTTACTCATACATTATATAGTAAAAGAGTGGGAACCAACTTTTTATCATATAATTATCTTATACAACTAAGAATTAAAATAAAATAAAGTTTCTTGAAACGCAAATGAGACATAGTCTCGAATAATAATAATATAAGTCTCAACATTAACAAAGCATGAAATTTCAAAGAAACTGCTAAGAAGACACATCTTTGTCTTCCTCGTCCAATGCATTAGGTCCAACTTGTTCATTTGTATCAGTTTTTCCTGTTTCACTCCCTATTTTGAGTGGCATCCAGTTTAGCTTGAAGGACTTTGAATTTGTTTAATATTGAGATGATACCTTTAGCATTAGGGATGCTAGTGATCATCAACCTTGTTTTCCTCATCTGTAGCATACCATTGGCCTCTTCATATTTCCTTTGCATTTCCAACAAGTCTTTCTTGAAGCTTATCAAATAAGTGGCTACATTGTTCAACCTTTCCATAGAATTACTTGATGCATCTTCTTTAATCCTCAATTCCTTAGTTAACAGGTCTTTAAAAGCATGTTTGATAACAACATCTAATAGGTTGGATTCGGTTTCATCATAGAGATCTACCCCCAAACAAACACAGGCGCTCTTGAGGTTGAGAAAATAAGACTTATTGCTTTTGGCAAATTTTTTTAATTCACTCAAACATTGTTTCACCATGCTTAACTTCCGTTTTAAAATAGTCAACCATTTAACTGATTCATTTTCCTCAGGTTTATCTATAACCTTCTCTGCAACCAAAACACTAGAATCTAGTTTCACCATGGTTGTTAGCCCATTTTTGGCTACATTCAACATAACTTCCTCTTTCTTGATCATTTTTAGGTCATTTAAAATTTTAGTTTGTTTACTGGAAACCTTGGTATATAAAAGAAAAACATCATGAATCAATAGAAGCCCATCCATAATAAGTTTTTCTGCCCATTCCTCTACTGCCTTTCCTAGAAATATATATTTATTGATCTGATCAAAGACTTCAATGCTCACACCTTCAGGAATGTCAGTAGTAGCATCTATAGGATGGGAAGTGGTATCAACAATGGATTTAATATATAAGGTCAAAATGTTTACTTGGTCCTCCAATACCTCATTCTCCTTTTCCCTTTCCTCTAACCAGGTGGCCAAAATCTCCATAGAAAGTTTAGTGTTATGGATGTCCCCTTGTACAAAAGGTGGCCCAAAATTTACTATATTGATGTGAAAGTCATCTACAGACACATCTTTCATTTCTTTGTCTACCATAGGCTCAGCAATCTCTACATATTTATGCTTTGAAAAAGGATATACAATAAGCCTTGACATCCTCTTGGATTTCTTGGGAGTAGATTCCAATTTTAACAGCCTTACTTCTGCATCAAACTCTGTATCAGTAATTTGAGAATATCTTCTTTTATTCCCAACGTCAATTTTTAGCCAAGCAAGGGTTGCCATAATTGAACAATCACCTGAAGCAGCATGAGACACTTTGTTTGTCTTAGGAGTATTATCTACTCCTTGTTGTTGAGAAGAGGGAGGGGTTTGAAATACTCCATCTTGAGAACCAAGAGGGGTTTGATATACTCCATCCTGAGAACTAGGAGGAGTTGTATCCTAAATTTAAGGGGTATTATCCCTCCATCCTCTTCATCCTACATTATCTTCCTATGTTTTGGTGGTTTATTAGCCTAGGGATTCAGGCACCTTTTAGTTTTTAGCTTCTTTTTGGGAGGCTGGGTACCCTTCTCACCAGAGTCTTTTGAATCTACTTTCTTCTTAGGCATTTCTCCATCACCCCAATATGTAGCTGGAGATTGCAAATTGGTAGCTTGAACAATGATGGGAGTACTAGGATCAGAAGCACTTATAGATACTTGTTGCTCTTCCATGGCTTGCTCCTTATGAGAAGGAGAGCTTGCACCACCACCATCCACCTTAGATCTTAGCCACGGTTGGCTTCTATGCAATAAAAAATAAGATCTAGTCTTAATATATGTTATTTCATCTATAGTCCAATCAACACTAGACAGGGGTTTGGCATTCTCAACAGAAAAGATAGGGTCAACCAAATCAGTGTAATCATCCACCAAGTTGGGGAGATTCCAACTAAGTTGATAAATTTTCTCATTTGGTCCAAGGTTATCCTTGACCAATCTCTTCTTCTTACTTCAAACTCATCTACACAATTGGCCCAAAAATTGTCCAAGTGAGGTTTGTGCTCTCTTAGCATGGGAAAATAGAGATTCTTCTTCACAAAATCTTTGTTGTCAAAGAAACTCCTAGAGCTAAAAGATGACAAATGAAACTTAGCCAAGAGCCTATCCACAGTTTTAGCATTCTCTAGCTTAGTGCATGTGTAGTGGGTTAATTTCAATGGGAACTTAGAATCATAGTATCTCTTACTAGCGAGGTATGATTGTCTACATACTTCCAAAAATACCAAGTAATCAGATGCATATTGAGGTAGCTTTAGAGGAGGAAACTCAAAGCCACCTATCCTGATATATGTGAACTTGTCAAACTGAATGAAATAACTTCCAAACCTCATCACCCAATTGGCTGCTTCAATTGAAATTCTAATCTCAGGGTTTTTAAAAATCTTCTTCACCATTAGCATTAGAAAGGCATCATTCACCCTTCTATAAACTTTATTACCATTCTCCTCTTACAATTGAGGGAAATAATTGTAGACCTGTTTATCCTGGGTCATGGGACCGACAATGTCTAATCCTGACCAAACCTAATGAGTTGTGGCTAACAAATAAATCAAGGAGGATCACATGTGGAACTTCTTGCCCCTGGACTGGAAGTTGACCAGTTGATCGTGCAAATGATTACTAATGATTTGGGGCAATCTATATATTGTTTCTTAGTACAAATAACAAGAATGAATTGACACATCCAATTTGCGAAATCATTACAGTCCTCACTGCCCATTACCCTATGCAGTAATGTGATGATATGTGAAATGTCATCCTTAAATAGGTCTCTGACTAAATTTTTGGGCAATTGTGACCCACCCTTATTTTCCTTTTTCATCCATGTAGTAGCAATGGAGTCTTTACACATTTTGTTTCCATCTATAAAGAAATTCCACCTAATTTCCTATGGCACCTTAGCATATTCCTCATGCACTGGTAAACCCAACCTATAATTGATGGCATGTGCATTTATTTGCAAGATTATTTTACCAATCACTATTCTAATTTCTCAGGATTCAAAGCGATAATTTTGAATGCAAGCCATAATCAAGTCTATGCATTTGACTGTCAGGGGAAAGCTGCCTGTGTGTGCTAATCCACTGTCCAAGTTATTTTGAGCAATAGGCGTTCTCGGGTTAGCGTTCATTCTAGCCCAAAATTCTTTGAGGTCAACATGCCCCAAGTCAGTATCTTTTACACCCCCCCCCCCAAACTCATTCTCAATGATGAAAGAAATGTCCAACCCTTGATATTTGTATTTTATTTTGACAGACCCAAGTAACCAATGTGTGAGGCCATTAACAATGATGATGACTAGGAGCTTTAGGTTGGACAAGAGGGAGCTATGGTTAGTGGTCGGGAGAAACATGGTTTCACAATTCATGAATGGTAAGGACAACCACAATGTACAGCCCCCATAGCTATCTAATAGTAAATTTTCAATTTGAAAAGAGAAACAGGTAGTACACTTACCTTGTGTTGCAAGTATGTGCTAATCGGCGTTGTCAATGATGTCAACAAGCTTGTGTTGTCATTGGTGTCAACTGTCTTCTGATGAGATTGTCGGTGTTTGATTGAGTTGTTGTATTAAAGTGATTTGATTGCTTTGAGGAGATGCTAAAGATATTTAGAATATGCTTTTGTTGCTTGGTTTCCAAGTGCTTTTGGGAAAATTTGATTAACAAAGGAAATAGTGTGTTGAAGATGTGTTCTAGCTTAACAAAATGATGATCGAGTTTTGCTCCGCATTTATTCCTAGTTAAATATCTAAGTGTGCAGTTTTGATATGTGGTTTAGAAGTGTTTGAAGATACTAAATCCAGAATTTGGTGCTCTGGATTGTTGTGCAGTAAGAGTTGTCTTCACCAGTTTGAGAATAGTGTTTGACAGTGTTTGCAATGTGTCTACGAGAAAGTACTTTGCTCTGCATTCCTCCGCAGAATGGTTTCAGGTGTTGCAGTTCTAGATTTATGCTTATAAGTTCTATATCTTTCTTCAACTCAAGTGGTTCATGGTTTGGTGCTCTGCAAGTACATTTCTTAAGTTGCAGATGATGATAGAGTATGATATAGCTGGTTAAGTACTCTGGTGTGAAGTTTCTTCAAGTGAAAGATGTTGTAAAGGAATTTTTTGGTTTTTCAGGTGCTTGTGGATGTTTATAGATCATGTTCAAGCTTGGTGCGTGATCTGCATGTCGTCATGTGATTTTGAGTAAGCGTGCATTTAAAAGTTCATGGTGTTAACACAAGGATGGTTGACTTGGTTGTTTACACTGTTTGCAGTTGTGCTTCGTTGATTGTGAAAGTGTGTTGAAGCATGTAAGAGTGGATTTAGGTCCATGCTAAGGCATGATGTGGTCTACATTCATTCCTTTCTTTTACGGGAATGTTTAGGTCCAGACCTAATTTGAATTCTATAGGTTAAGTTGTGTTTCCGACCTTAGAGAATGTTTTCATGATTGGTGATTATATAAATAAGTGTCAAGGAGTTATGGATGAGTGTGTGCGCGAGGGGTATGATGTTTGCGATGGGAATGTGATTAGGGGCAGTGAGAGATTTTATGTGTTAGGCTATTAGATGTAGTGAGTAGAAGGTGTCTACCATTTTTTAGTGATGATATGAAGATGTTGTTTGTGTTGTGATGGATATTGAGCTTCATTGGAACTGAACTCCATGCATAGGTTAGATGCAACTATATCAATTCAAAGTCTGGCAGTTAGCCATTATTCTCTTCTTTCTTTCTTTCTCAGTGGGTAGTCAGTCCACCTGCAGTGAGCATTCTCTCTTTTGGGTAGTGAGCCCTCTGGCAGTGAGCCTTTGTTATTTGATATTGCTACTACATTATATTGTGAGCTAATCCTCATCACAACTTTTCCATTTTAGCATTTTCCACATAAAATCTAGTGTTCTCTTTTGTTTGGTGTTGTTATGATTTAGTTTCAATTATTTACTTTTCATGCTTAAACATCATAACATGTTTAAAGGTTAATGTGGATCTGAATGTTTGTAAGGGTTTGAAGTTTTTGTTACAACTGATTCACCCCCCTCACAGTTGTCTTGTGCATTCAACACCTTGGATGCGATGCCTATGGGAAGGAGATGGCTAAACAAACTACGGTTTGGCTCCCAATATCATGTTCTCAATAGAAATTGTGAAAAATGTGTAAAGAGAAGCTAACTTTATAAAGAGGACAAAATGGGGTAGGATTATGATATTACATACTCCCTTATAATAAATGTTGCGTTGTCTCATTACAAAACACTTCATTAAAAGTTAAAAATTTATGAGACCATTTCCCTTTTATTGGCAAATTGGGTTGTCGTTGAACTTCACTCGGCAAACTTTCTATTTTGCGAACTGAATCTCCAACTTTTGTGTTCACTTAGAAAAAAGTTAGCTTCATGAACTTAATATTGCAAGTATGGCCTAACTGGTGTTGTCATTGATGTCAACATACTCCTATTGCATTAATGATAAGAATTGGATGAGCTGTGAGCTAAGGATATTGAGAAAATTAGTCTCAATCAGGAACAGTGAAGAATAGTGATGACAGTAAGGCAAAAGTCCAAGATAGGATGAGGATCAAAGGATGCAAATTAAAGGGTTTGTAGATATGTGTCTTAAGGTGGTCCAGTAGAGATTTCAAAGGTCCGCATGAAGATCTAAAGAAGGTGTGGCGGCTCAAGTAAAACCGGTTCCGGTAGGTGTTCAGAGATGACAGAGTGATACAGACAGGTCCGATGAGATCTAGAATTGCATTGTCCTATTCTGCAGATTTGAGGGAGTGTTGAGGAAGCCTTTGTGGAGTGTCAACTAGATTGGTTCATGGTTTGAAGGTCCACAAGCATCTATTCCTTTGTGACAATAATGACAGACTGTGTTCTTGAGGTTCCAGATGAAGGGGAGATGGATTTTAGTAAGCAGATGAAGTATGGATGTTCTTGGTGATTCAGGCAAGCTTGTGGAGGTCTTTGGATCGTGTCCAGTTCGTATTGGTGGTCCACATTGAAGTTGGAGCTCGCACTAAAGAATAACCTCTGGATGATGGTGTTCTTTCTGAGACTGGCCGACTGGATGAGTTACACATCCTGCGGATGTTCTTGTTGATGTTTGCCGACTTAGATGATCATTCCTAAGTTGATGTCTTGTATAAATAAGGGATTGCGAAGTCATTTCAAAGTTGTCCTTGTGGAGATGAGAGTGTGGTAGCAAGCAGGAGAGCGAAAGGCAGAGAAGAAGTATTGAGCTTAAATGGAACTGATTCAAGCATGGTGAAGATGCTATTTTCCAATTCAAGTAGGTGATACTCATTTCTTTGTAGACAGTGTGTCTCCTGTAGGCAGTGGGCCTCTTGTGAGCAGTGTGCTCGGGCAGTGAACCCTAACTGGCATGTGCCATTTTGTTCTTTCTATTATTCTAACAGAGAATACAATCTTGGGTTAATCACCCCGTGGTTTTTCCCTTAACTGGGTTTTCCACGTCAAAATCTTGGTGTCTCATGTGTTGATGTGTTTATGCTCTTGATTCATTGCATTATGTTTCCATGATTGATTTATTATTATGCTGCTGAATTGCAAAGTGAAGTTAAGTGTTTAATTGAAGAAAGTTTTGGACAACTGATTCACCCCCCCTCTTATTGTCTGCCCTAAGTCTAACACTTCATATCTTCCTACTTGTATGTATTTGTTGCTTTATCGGCGATGATGACTCTCCAAATCTTAGAGCTCATAATTATAGTTGTTGAAATGTACTTTCCGCAAACTTTCAAGCAAGGCTGTGACTAAACAACATTTCCTCTTTTTATTGGCGGGAGATACTTGACATGAACCAAAAATAAATCATCGGGTTATCGAGGAATCGACTTATTAAAAAAACTCAAAACTGATAAAGATTCACAGGCTTAAAGTTCACAAAAAGTAAAGAAAGTTGATAGAACAAAAACTTGGTGAAGAAGTAAAGAGACACCAAGGAGAATTTATTAGGAAAGTCAGGGGTTTGTGAACTCAAATATTTGCTAATAGAGTTCACGAGCTCAAAATTTTTTTGACAAAGTTTGCCGATCGAGAATTTTCTCAATAACATAGAAAAATAAGTCAAGTTTGAAAGAGCCCAAAAATGCCAATAATGAAGGGGTTTTAGAAAAGAAGACCCCAAAACCTTGAGTTTGCGAAAAGATGATTTTGCCGATAAAAGAGGAGGGAAAAGACTTGGACTTGAGCACAATACAAGGACAAGGCGAAAGACCAAGATGGACCAAAATTGAATTGTATAGAGACAAGTTTAGGATTGGGGAAACACTTTGTAAAGCCTCATTCCCAATTCTACTACCATGATTCACAAGAAGGTGGATACCAAGTCTCTGGAATTCTCTAATTTTTTTGTCTCAGCTAAACAAAAGGTATATTGAAAACTTGAAACTATTGAAATCAACACACAACTACTGAAACTCTGTCATGCAAATGAAGATCTACAACAAGGTGTTAGCTTCCAATAGGCTAGCAAGATCACTAGCTCTGATACCACTGTAACAACCACACCTATTTTTTTTGCAATAAGTAATGCAAATGTAACATCTAAACATATTCTGATCACCAAGATCCTAGTGTGGGCAAGGTGAGAGCATATGGTACTTTGGACCACACAACTATCTAAGATGTATGCAATTACAAAATGAAGCCGGCAAAGCCAACCAGAGCACGCAAGTGGCAAAGCTAACTAGAGCATGCAAGGAGCAGAGCTGACCCAAATCTACACTTCTTTAGCAGACAAGCCTGCATAAATGCAAGTACTAAAAGGAAAGCATATAGGTGGCAAAACCAACCCAAATCTACACCTCTTCAATGGATAAGTGCGCATTAATGCAAAGCCACTGGAAAAATGTCTAAGCTTGATTAGACCAAAATGGTTGATAACAAGCAAGCTTGTTTAATGCCAAAATGGGCTAAATGATATGCTATATGAACTAGTAGTAAAACCATCTAGTTTTACAATATGAAATTCATACAAATGACAAGCCTCCGATGATACTACCATTCGAGGTTACAAACAAGCATGCAATGCATTACAAAGTACTAAATGATCAAGATAACCAACTGCAAACAATGATATTTAATTTTGATCAAAATTTCATACTACTGCAACAACTTAGATTAATCTAGAAAACTCATAAAATCATAGGTAAACATGCTTACAATAGTTGGCCATTGAAGATAGATCTTTGAATGTGGATGAAGGCTCTTCTAAGAGGTTGGAAACTAATATTGAAAGTAATCAGACCCCTGAATTACTAATGAAACACTAATATATCAAATCTAAATTGAGATTTTCAATACTCAAACACTGATTAACACTGACTCAAGCATTATCCAGCAACCCCAAATAAAACTCAAACCTTAAAATGATGTTGTAAGGTGCCATAATGATGATCAAGCACAGCTAAAACATATTCAAATTGCTATAGACTTCAACAAGAGAGTATTGGCTCCTTATGCATATGGTACGATTGCTTCAAAGACTTAGTAAAAGACAACAAAATATCACCAAATCAAGAATCACTCCTTTCCAAAGATGTGGTGGTCCCCACATGATTCACATAAGATAAAACAAGTGAAGCACTTCCTTCATTCTATTTTAATGACCCCCTTAAATCCTTTTAAGAAACTATGAAATCTTAAACACAAGTGTGTGAGCCTCTAGGAAAATATGCAGTGGCCAATATGGAGGTACGTCTTAGTTTTAAAATGGTCAACCAAGGTCAAAACAAGTAGCATATCTTCTTATCCTTCCCCACGAACTCTTTCCTCATGGTACGACACTATTAGGAAATTATCTTCAACATGAATTAAAATCAACACCCAGCTAAAAGAAATATGGTACAACCTCCCTTAGCTGGTACGACCTTCTAGTTTCACTCAATAAAACATACCTCCATAAAAATATATAATCTAGGATGCTATCACAGAGCTCAAAATAAGCAATCACATAGGAAAAATAAAAAAACATCAAAAACTTCCATCATAAACAACAAACAGCTAAAAACTCCAATTGCAGCACAATTGTGATTTTATAATGAAATCACTCTTTCCAACTAGGAGGGTTTTCATTCTTGAATTTGCTATTCCAAGAGAGTTTTTGTCCTCAAGAAATATGGAAAAATGCAGGTTCTCACTCAAAGCAAATAGAAAAAGCAATATCCAATCTAACCTTTTCTCTATGCTCAACTCCTCTGTTGTGATGTTCACAACACGCCCCATTTTACCCCTTACCAAAATGAGGACCCCTGTTGTGGCTGTTGCTTTTAGTTTGTGTGTGGTCATGCTTGCCGGTAAATAGAAAAAGAGGTAAGTTTTACATGTTGAAAATTGAAAATACCTAGTATTAGGTACAAGGCAGGGGTAGTGGTGAATTCTTTGTGGAAAATGAGTAAGGGTTGTTTTTTAAACCAGTAAGAAATTCCTAGTATTCTGTAAGATAGGTGTTTTTTTTTTTGGTAAAATACATCATTTTGGAGGTTTGTATGTAAGGTCTTTGTATGGGTTGTGTTGGATGCAATCGAGTTTTGTATCTTGGTGATCACATGCATTTGTATACCAATTGGACCCGATAGGTGTTCAAAAGTTGAATGAATAAAGTGTCAGGTCCACGTTGTATGTGGGTTTGTATGTATGTTCAAATATAAGCACAATCTATATACATAGGGCTGATACACATGCAAGGACTCGAGGGAAGTATACAATGCAATTTATTATGGTGAAAAGGGTACTTTACGCAATATTATATTTTTCTATGTCTCAGCTTTGCATTTTTTAAGATGCATGCAATTATGGATTCCAAAGGTTATTTAAATCCAATATAAAGGTACATTGTTCCTTGACGCATTCTGGATAAGTATACAGTCGCTGGATATACATGCACGGACCAGAAAAGATTATGCAATGTAGTTAGTGAAAGTCAAAAGTTAAATATGGTTGCATCAAACGTTTGCATGTATGAGTGATTATATCCAAGTGAGGATGCAATTATGGTTGCTTTGAAGAATTAAAAGCGGTTAAGTAGAGTTGGGCCCATGATGGTATCTCATCATTGTATGTTGCATATACCTGGGGAGATACAAAAGGGAGATACAAGGAAGAGATACAAAGGGGGTGATACAAAGGATGAAAAGGTAAGGCTCGATGCAGATTTTAAAAGGAGATGAAATAAGATCAATACGTTTGTATATATGAAAGATTGTATACATACAATCCCGATATACAAAAAGGTAAAAGTGCATTGTCAGAAAATAAAAGGAAAGTAAAGTGGAATTAAGGTATCAGTTGCATTTGTATAATGGATTGTATATATTATATGTACATTGTGATATACAAAGCAATATACAAAAACCAATATACAAAGTCCAAATGCAAAGGGTAGAATAATGGATACAATGTTCAAAATAGAAGGTTAAAAAAGAGAGCAAAGTCCATATGATGCATTGAATGCAGCATTTAATGCAGAATTAACAGTGAAACAATGAATTTAAACATGTTAGGGTTAAGTAAAGATTGTTATTCTTTCATAATTGCATCATGAAAGCTAAAATTTGTAGAAAAATGAGATTATTGCACAAATTGAACAAACAGTCCACAGCTGAACGAAATTTCAGAATGGGAATGGCGTGGTAAAAATAGTAAAGTGGGTCAATGCTCATAGAGTTGAGCTATCACTAAAATAGGTATGTTTCTTAAACACCGTTACAATAAAGTTAATTAAAAATGCAGCTTGGTTATGAGTAATTTCGTTTAAAAAGCAGAAAAATGGCAAATTACTGTATCTGATTAAGGAATTAACAGATTGTGTTAAGTAGCATGAAATCTAAAGCAAGAAAAGACAAAAAGGGTTAGGGTAAATGTAAAATGTAAGAAATTCATGGTAAAACCCTAGGAAGATGAAGTAAAACAGGAAGTTAAATATGTGATTTTTTCAAACAAGATGGCTCCGAAACAAAAGAGAACAGATCCAGTAGGTGAAGAAAAGGTAAAGAAAGAAAGAAATCCGCAGAAGGAAACAGAAAAGGAGGAATTGTCGGTGGACAGAGGATATCCATCCTTGATTAGCATGAGTGGGGTCGCGACTGATATAAATGTAGGATCTTATGATGCAAAGGATGTTCTTCAAAAAATTATAGCATTGGACACTACCCCTGATATGAAGTACATTTGGGATAGGGGATTGTACAAGGTTGCAGGGTTCCCATTAGCCATGGAGGCTAAGGATCTGGTTTTGGCAGGGTTCCCATTAGCCATGGAGGCTAAGGATCTGGTTTTGGAGTGCATGAACATATATGATGTAAATGCTAAAAGAGTAATACATGAAGACTGGGTTATTGCATATTTGTCCACAGAGGGGATAGCAAGGACATTTGGTCTAGAGATTCAGGAGGAAATGGTGGATATAGACATACACCAATATACAGAATATTTTAACAGCAATGAAAGAGATTGCAAAAGCCAAATTTTCTATAGCTGGTACAATGCAAAAAATAAACCTAAAGCTGTAGCAAGAGTACCAAAGAACCTTCACATGATAGATTTTAAAGAGGAAATACATTTAATGATTACAATGCTAAGTAGACTAGTGGGGTTGAGAGATGCAACTAAGTGTGAACCATGGATGTTCACTATTATTCAATTTATGAGGGAAGCAAAAGAGGAAGATGGGCAAATTCACTGGGCCAAGGCTATTAGTACAGCCATATGGAAGAGGGCCATGTTGAGAAAGTAGAAAATGTTGCCTTTTTATTTGTCATCATATGTGTTGTATTCCTATGCGTCTATGATCCAGTCCTACATAATTGGGATTGATAGAGTTGGGACCATGGGAGATGGTGCAGAAAAAAATTAGTGTATGATCATTATCCAGATTTGCAAGAGGATAATGCATTGAGGAAGTATGCCTTGGTAAATGATGTGTTTTATACTTAAATGGTAAGAATTTTAACTGGGGAAAAAGATAAGAGGTTATCTGAAGAAGCAAAAAATACTATTGGGCTACATAGTTCATGGTATATACAATTTTCAAATTTTACATATATTAGAACTAAAAGTTTTGAGCGGAAGCCATTCATGCTACCTAGGTATCCATCAAATAAACTGATTGTATTGGAGTTTTCTAGACAAAACCTAAATGCATTTAGGATGTATAAAAAGAAGTGGGGCAGAGAAAATATCAAGCTCCCCTGGGCTATTGGAAGATATTCCTGTTACAGTGAGGAGGTGGCTGGTTATTCAGAAAAGGAGTTGAGATACTATGGTTTTGAAGAATTTGAGTTAGCTAGACGCTTTGATCCTTTCCATAGGATCCAAAGAACTATTGATTCTAAGTATAAACATCAGGTGCATATGGAAGACTATTGGTCAAATTGTAAGAATGACAAAGAGGTGCGAAAAATAGCTCATCAAAGGTTGACTGTAGGACAGATGAGGACTATGGGAGAAATTAATGTGACCTCAGAAATTAAAGATGATAATAAGTTTTTACACCACAGTTATGAGAACGCAAGGCTTGCTCCCAATGGAGAGCCTAATTGGACACAGCCATGGGGAACATCCTTGGATGCATTATCCAAACCAATTATTTTATTTTCTAAAACATGGTTAAAGGATCAAATAGAAGAACTCATAGCTAAAGGGATTGAGCTTACACTTCAGAAAAAGGGTAAGAAGAGGGTAAGAGAGAATCAAGATGAGCTGCAATGCTTTTATGAAAAGAAAAGGAAGAACTGCAAAAGCTAAAATCAGTGAAAAGGATAAAAATGCAACCTTAATGGATCCCTACACCTTGGGTGTTGCGGTAGCAATATCCTCAGGGACATTTGTGGAGGCAGAGTCATTAGGACATAGCATTAGTACAGAACAAACTCAAACTGTTAAGAGGCCAACAGGACAAATAATTATGAAAGCCATAGCGATTGAAACCTCAAAAGGACAAACACCAGAATAGGGTGAAATGAAAGCCATAGCGATTGAAACCTCAAAAGGACAAACACCAGAATAGGGTGAAATTATAGGTGCTTAATAGGTGGGTACTAGGTTGAGTGACATACATAGTGAGTCCACATCAGAAGAGAAAAGACAAGGATATGCAAAGGTTAAGAAAGAATTGACTGAAGAGAAGCTGCAAGAGTCAAAACTTCATGAAGTCAAAAAAGTGAGATGGTAAATGTAGAGGATGACAGTAGTAACAGTGAAGTTAGGGAGGTGGATCCTAGTGCCAAAGGGGAAATTGGAAAAGGTGAAGAAAAAGTACGTGAATATTCTGATATAGGAGAAGAACAAGATACTCAGGTATATATGGAAATGACACAAAGTCCAGAAACAGAAGAAGAAAATATACAGGGCGTGACAGAAACAATTGATCCTTTTGGTACACTGGTGCCACCTGAGATTATAAAGGAAGTGCAAGATGTGGCACAACAAATAGAAGAATCTGAGAATGAAGAAACACTGGAAAAACTTGTAAAAGAAACACCAGTCCAAACTGAGGAGGAGATAGGGATAATTCTTTCTGGTACTGATGTCCTAGATATTCTTAATATGTATAATGAACAAAGTGAACATGAAGAAAATATAGAAGGGAAGAACACAAAGAGCAAACAAGAGAAGGGAAAAGATGCAGAAGAACTTGATACAGTCACAAGTTCACCCTCAAAGATGGATCAAACAAATATGCCTGAAAAAGTACAAGAACAAGTTGAAACAACAAGGAAATCGGTTGGAATATCAAGTAATCCTAAAGCAAGCTTGGATAACACAGAAAATATTTCTAAAGATAATGTGGAGCATAAAGAGCAAAAAGAAAGTATGGATGAAGAAAATATGAAACAGAATGATAAAGAACAAAAAGAACAAAAAGAATTTTTAGAAAAGGAAAACCCAGAAGATGAGGAGGGAGGGGATACGAAAATAGAAGAAGATAATGATGAGGGAGAATCACAACAACATGATGATCCACTTGTTCTAGAGCATGGTCCTCAACCTCAACCACCTCAGCAACAACAAGAACAACACATAGAACGGGTAGAAATGGAGAAACCTCAAGAAGAGGTGATAAATGAGGAAAAAATAGCAGAAGCTACCAAGGAGGCTCCATCCTGGTTAGGCTCTAAGGTTAGAAGAGAGAGGGTAGCAGTACAATTAGTACTCATTGATATCAAGAGTTTACTGGGTGGTTCTACACCACAGAAGGAGAAAAGAAAAGATAGAACTATGTCAGCAATTAAAAGAGGTCCTTCTGGATCTAGCTATACCACAAAAAGATAAATCCAAAGGAGAAATGATTGTGGATGATTATAAATTACTTAATCTAGATTTAGGCCACATGACTAGGGAGCAACATGTAAATGAATGGGAAGATATGCACAAGGCTACTGCTGAAATACTAAAAAAGGATAGAGATAAACATGAGTATTTGAAGGGACATATTGTCCAGCTGCAATAATTCATTAGAGGGATGTTTGATCCCAACGCCACCGTGCTAGAATTGCCTATTGAAATGGCATTATTATCAAAAGATGAGGTGAAAGAGATTGAAAATAAAAAGATTGAAGATAATATTTTTGAGAAATGGTTTGAGGAATTTATGCAGAAAGGAGAAGATGTAACAAAGCAAGCAGTGATAGTTTGGGATATGGCTTTGACAGAAAAGAATAAATGTAATGTTATTTTACATAGTTGTCAATTCAAAAAGGAAGAATGCAGATCAGAATTAAAATAGCTTGAAGAAATGGAGGAGAGAGTAGAAGAATTGATAAATGAAGGAGTCATTATTCCCCAGATGGCTAATCAATTGCCACAAATAAGGTTAGAATTGAAATTTGAAGAAGACATTCTTAAAAACTGTATTATGAATACTAGATACCTAGAAGAGGTCATTGATAATATGATAAGAATACATATGAAAATAATAGAAAAACTCATTGGGCATGAATGCCTAGAGGTACCAGCGTATGGATTGGAAAAGGCATTGAAGGAATTTAAGGCTATTTTTTCACCATGTTTGGAAACCCTGCAGCACATCTTAGTACAGAGATGATTGATTCAATAATGGAAATGAATGCTAAGATAAAAAAGTATCAGAAAAGGGTTAAATATTTGGTAATAGAAGAAACAAAGTTGAAAGAAGGAACTATAGCACAGGAGTATACATGGACAAAAAGTCAAGAGGGGGATCATACTTTCATTAAGGGGATAATAGGTAATTTTGCAGAGTACCTAAAGGAGTAGAAAGATATCAAAAGGAAGATATGCTAAAGAGGAATGTGCTTGGATAGTATCACTGGCCAAAAGTCAACAAACAGGAAAAGGTCAGCGGGTATCTTTTATTTTGAAAAGATTCTAAAGGCATCCTTTGAGCTGAGTAAATATACCATTGGGATATTTTGGGAGCAATTAGGAAATGATTCCTACCATTGATCTAGAAGATTTGAATGCTGACCATTGATGTGATTTTTTAACTGTAGCAAGAAGAAGCTTCAAAGTCTATATAAGAAGCTCTGCTATTTGTATTATTTACACAGGGATTTTGAACTTTTAGTTTAAAGTTGTAATTGGTGAATTTTATTGAAATATAGAAGACAATTCTTTTAGTTTTAGAAAGGGGGTCACCTGTGTCTACGTTAAAGAGTGCATAGAATGTCTGGTCTCCTTGGTGTATCTGTCAAAGCGTCTGTATGTTTTTTCTGGTGATTTGATCAATGAAACAAAAGTCATCTTACATTGTAAATTTTGTATGACATTGTACTTTAAATGAAGGTAAACTCAGAATTCTGCATCTATTACAAAGTGTTTTCTGATTCAGACTTTTACTTAAAGTATTATTCTTTGAAAGATTGCAATCTCTTATGTATGTTCATGAAAATGCTCAGGACTTTACATTTATAGATTTGATTGCATTGAATTGTTCAGATTACTGTATTATTTAATACTTGAATAGCAGAGCATTTAGATCCTGTATGGAATGGTGTTTTAATTTGACTCTTTCTAACTTTTCTCCAACAATTGATAAATAATTAGCTTAAACGTAAATATCTGAAGGAAATTGTCATACATTTGAATAAAGAATGAGGAATTGTAGCGATCTTTCACAATTTTCATATAAATTTGAAAGGCAAAGTTTGTTTTACTAAAATTCATGATAAGCTTTGTGAAATAATAGTGAATTTATGTAAAAGAATGAACACTTTGTTGATATGTATAACAGTTTGCATAATTTGAAGTCCAGTAAGTCACTGATTACTTTAATTTGTGTAAGGCCCCTTGAATATAACAGCTTCACATCAACCTACTGAATTATCCACAAGGTCAAGAACTGACCATACAGAAACTTGAGATTAAGAATTCTTAGTCAATTCTTCATATCTTCCAAGACAGCTAAGGTTCCTTTGTGATCTTTAACTTTTGTTATGAATGTGTAAAAATATACATCAACAGTTTTTGGATCTAGAAGGAGAGCCTGATTGGAATTAAGGTAGGATTTGTGCAAAGCTGGCTTATAATAGTGGTCGAGTGACTAGGTCTAGGTCCAATTCAGATGATATTTTCATACAATTGCCTTACAGAAGACAAAGTAAAAGTCCTTTGATCTGGAATCCTAGAATATTACATGTAGGAGGTTCATCAAGAACTCCTCCTGGATCACCTTTTAACATACATAATATAGTGATTCCTGACAGTTCTTCGTTTAGATCCTTAAATCTTGGTTTAGGTACTCCTAGAGGGCCAAGTCCTCCTTTAAATTTAGGTACTCCCAGAGGTCCTAGTCCACCTCGTGGTCCTACAATGGCATATTTTGATGTCAATTCTCCTATATCATTTGTAGATTATCATGAAATGCCAAAGAGTCCTAAGACGATCTATCCTAAATATCAATTGCATCAAGATCCAGAAGATCATATTAGGATATTTAAGGAAGCATGCTTTAGAGCCAGATTAGAACATGAAGATGTGTTGTGTAGGTTGTTCCCTTACACCTTCAATGAGCAAGCTTCTAATTGGTATGTCAACTTGCCAAATGGTTATGTCTCTTCTTGGGAGCTCATCGAAGAGGCATTCTTGTCTAGGTTTAGAGGACCAATCAATCCTTCTATCTTATATCACAAATTGGCATCAATTAAAAGAGGTGAGGGGAACTTACAGACAATTTCAATCATAGGTTCCAGAAGGCTTTCTCTAGGTTAGTCGCTCCTTATGCTGTAAGTCCTGAGGCCATATTACCAATGTATTATGCAGCTCTTGATCCATTGACTTCCATGTTTGTCAAGAGAAAGGTTGATATAGATACTCTATCGAAAGCTTATAAGGAAGCAACTGATGTAAACCAGGAGATGAGACAAACGACATATAATCCTGTTTTGAATGGAGGAAAGCCTGGGATGCAAAATCAAGCACAACCGTGGAATGGAGTTCCAATGCATCATACTCCATTGTTAAACCCAATTCCTACATATACACCAGTGTATAATCCTTCCCCCATTCAGGCTATATTTCCTTATACTGGTAATAATACCAGTAACAATCAGACTAATGGTTAGTCTTTCTTCCAACTGCCTCAAGATACATTTGTAGCAAAGGCACAAGAGGATAGAGAGGAAATAAAGGAAATTACTGCATATTTAAGAAGATTGACCACTGAGATGACACAATTGAGAAATGAGAATTTCTATGGTAGAAATACTCAAGGACATAGTCAAAACTAGAACCAGAACTATAGTCAAGGTCAAGGTTCAAATCAAAATCAGAATCATAACCAAGGACAAAATCATAATCAAGGACAAGGGATGCAAAACAGGGGCCACATTGGAGATAACAAAGCTTGGGGTAATAACAACAGAAATCAGAATCAACCTAAGTCATTTAGGACATGGAACACAGGACCAAATAATGGTACTCTGGCATCTCCATTTGAAAGTCCAGATAACCAGGAAATGAAACAACCAGTCAAAATTCAAATGGCTAATGTAGCATTAAAAAATTGGTGCAGGATTCATAACACGAATGCACATGCCGAGCTTGATTGTCCTCAGTTTCATCTTGCTTCTAGCATTTTCAATGTTGAAGTACAAGCTCCTATGTTTAAATTTCTCATTCCCAAAGGGAATGAAATAGTACCTTCAAGATTTGAGTCTGCTTTGGTCTTGGAAAGTTTCACCTTCGCAACTAGAGAAGAAGAGAATCACATAGTAGAGGATGAACCTTATTTTTGTGAGATTTTGTATCTGGGATCAGCCCTAGTGTTGGATGCCTTTTAGTTTCCCTTTGAAATTGAAAATGAAGTATTATGTGAACTAGAAGAGGTGCAGCATTTTCAGCAATCTAACAAGAATCGCACTTATAATCTGAGAAGCAACATTAAGCCTGGAGGTCCTTTTACTACCTCTACTCCTAATAATTTCAATACTCCTCTAGATCAACATGCTAGTAATAACCCTGCAATCTTAAAAGCTAATCATCATGGGACTAGTGGGACAGTAACACCAAAGGTTCTAGTAGGGAAAACAGAGTCTATGGAAATAGCAAAATTAATGAACTATTTGTCTGAAGAAATAAGAAAAATCAAGGTTAGTGTACCTCTATATGAGTTACTGAGAAGTCCAGGGGTAAGGACTGCCTTCATAAAATCTTTAGATACATCTGTGGCAAAGGAAACTTTTGTTGACATAGATGTTCCTGGTAGAGATGCACAGTCCAAAGATAAAGGTAAGAAAACTGAACAACCTTCCAACACTAATGTTGTCATGTATGCAGATAAGAAGGAAGCTCCTCCTTTTTTGTTAACCATTAGAATGTTGGGAAAGAATATACACAATTGTATGGTGGATTCAAGAGCCTCAGCTAACATTATGCCTTTAGTAATATGCAAAACTTTAGGGCTAACTCCCACCAAATTTGCTAAGGTTGTTACTCAATTGGACAAAACTGAAGTTAATGTGATAGGTGAATTAATGCACATTCAGATGCAGTTAGCCTCAGATCCTAGAGTAAGCCAATTTATTGATATCTAGGTCATAGATATACCAGTTAATTATGGCATGTTACTAAGTAGGGACTGGTCTAAGACATTGAATGGATATATGGCCACTAATGTTTCACACATGTGGTTACCTTGGAGAGGTGTCCCAAATCAGATTAGGATAGAAGTTGAGCCTAGGATGAAACACATGATTATAGAGTATAACAGAACAAATGAGATATTGTATGCCTCTGTTGAACCAGGTGTTTATAGAGTGACTAGCAGAGGAGTGCAAATAGAAGAAATCTTGATATTGGATTTTAAGGTAAAACCTGTTAGTAAGGAAACAGTGATATTCATTGAATCTAATGGTAACTCTTCTGATGAAGATAACAATGTTGTAAATAGCTTTGTTCAAATCATAAGATGGGAGATAGAAAACTGCATAAAACAAGAGTCTTCGGTTCAGTGTAAGTTGTACAAGAGTTTGTGTAGAGTTCATAATAAGCCTCATCCTGAAGAAAATTGTGGAATGTGCAAAGATATCATAGAATATCAATATGGAAAATGCATAAAGAGGATGGAACTGCAAGAGGGAAGAGTTAATCTTGATAAAACTAAGTTGTATTTTCATGATGACATAAATGAGCCAATCCAAGTTTTGAAGGGAGAAACAAGAATGAAAGGTGTTAATTATTCTGGTTTACAAATTGATAATGCTAATGTACAGGTAATTCAAAATGAAGCACCCGGAGATAAACAAGATGTTACAACACAGGTAATAGATAAAGTAGGGCGTGCTAAAGTGAAAGGTCAAGGTCAAAAGAATAAAAGTGGTATTTGGACACTAAAATGTGATGGATCTAAATCCAAGCAAGGAGTAGGAGCTGGGGTTGAACTTATTGATCCAAGTGGTAAATTATTTTTAGCAGCATATAGGCTACAATTTCCTTGCACTAATAATGTAGCAGAATATGAGGCCCTGATTTATGGACTTGTTATGGCTATTAAGAAGAAGGTAAGAATGATCAGAGTTTTTTTTGACTCTGAGTTAGTGGTCAAACATGTTAGAAAACTGTATGCATGTAATTACAAGAAAATGGTATGTTATAGGCATAGGGTATGGGATTTAATTGAATCTTTTGATGCCTTTAACATTGAGCATATACCTAGAGAACTGAATCAAAGACCAGATGCATTAGCAGTTGCTGCTAGCACCTTAGAGCCTTTAACATTGTCAGGTTTGAAACGATTTGCTGTTAAATTAGTGAATGTCCCAAGTATACCTGATAATGTTACTCATTTTCAAGTATTCGAAGGGGATCAACAAATTGTAGACTTTCTCACTTGTAATGAAGTATTTGAAGCTTAGATCATTGATGAGTAGGGACATATCTTGGGATGAAGAAGACATAGTAAAACTGAAGAGCAATTTCTTACCCAAGGGGGTAATAGAGTTGGAGAAGATTTTTTATTTTGATGGAGTAGTCAGACAGAAAGATCTGCCCAAAATTGAAGGGGGTAAATGTGATCCCTTTAACCTAGGAACAGAACAAGGCCCATAGAATGTGTTGATTGGAAAGGCTTGCTCTAAAGAATCAAGAAAAGAAATCGTGGAAGTTTTAAGAGTATAAGCACGTAATAGCTTGGACATATGAAGATTTAAAGACTTATGATACGTCCATTATAACTCGTGATACCTTTGAGACTAGGAGTAAAACCATTTAGGTAGAAACAGAGGCCGGTAAATGCCATTTTGGAGCCTTTGATCTTTGAAGAAGTCAAAAAATTGTTGTCTGCTAGAATAATTTTCCTAGTAAGGCATTCAACCTGGGTAGCAAACTTAGTACCCGTAAGGAAGAAAAATGGAGACATTAGATTATGTGTAGACTTTAGAAACCTAAACAAAGCTTCTGAAAAGGATAATTATCCATTACCTCCAATAGATGAAGTACTACAAGTAGTAAATGGAGCCAGGATGATGTCTTTTTTAGATGGATTTTCAGGGTATAATCAGGTTTTAGTCGACAAAGAGGATAGGTTGAAAACTACATTTACTTGCAAATGGGGCAATTATGCATACAGAAGAATGCCTTTTGGTTTAATTAATGTAGGTGTCACTTTTCAACGAGTCATGGACATTGCATTTTGTGGATTGCCAGGTAAGTGTATTGTCATTTATATGGATGATTTAACTGTATATTCTAAAGATGCATCCACTCATGCAAAAGATTTGAGGAGAGTGCTCAGAAGGTGTGAAAGGTATGGAATTTCTCTCAATCCAAAGAAATTTTCATTTGGCATAACATAGGGAAAATTGTTAGGGCATATCATTTATGAAAATGGGATATCCATTGATCCAGACAGAGTAGAAGGAATTAAAATGTTACAACTGCCTAACAGTAAGAAAGAGTTAAAGTCTTTCTTTGGAAAAATTAACTTTGTCAGGAAGTTTATTACAGGATTTGTAGAGATTATGCAGCCATTAAATGCAATGCTAAAGAAGGATGCAAAAATAGAATGGACACCAGTAGCTAAGGCTGCATTTAAAGATATTAAGGAGGCCATTTCTGATGCTCCGGTGTTAGCAAGTCCAGATTACACCAAACCATTCTACATCTACTCTTTTACATCAACACATTCAGTTGTAGCTGATTTGACACAAAAGGGAGAAGAAAGTGAAGAAAAGCCCATATCTTTCATGAGTGCCCCTTTGAAAGATGCACAATTGAAATATTTAGACATAGAAAGGCAGGCATTTGCATTGGTAATGGCAGTTAAAAAGTTTAGGCATGACATCCTGCGAAGCCAAGTTAAAGCCATAGTACTAGATGCAGCAATGAAAATGTTGCTGATGTAAAATGAGACTGGAGAAAAAGGAGCCAAATGGATTACAGTATTAAAAGAATTTGATATGGAGATCATTCCAATGAAGTTAGTTGGAGGTCAGGCATTAGTACAGACAATAGCCAATACATATCCAAATTTGGTGAAACAACAGTATGTACTAAATTCTAATGATGCACCAAGTTGGTATGATGATTTAAACACATTTTTGATATCAGGAAAGTATCCAAACAAGATGAAGTCCTCTCAGAGGAGAGCCTTGAAGATAAAAGCACAAAGATATATGGTACAAGGAGGTCTTTTGTTCAAAAAGAATCATGAAGGTATATATTTGAGATGTTTGAACAGAGTTGAAGCAGACAAGGTATTGTCAGAACTGCATGATAACTATGGAACAACTCATGGTTCTCATTTGGCTACTACTAATAAGATTTTGAGGGCTAGATATTATTGGTCAACAATGTTTAAAGATACAAAAAATCATATTCGAAGTTGTCACACCTCTCAAACTACAGCAAACAAAGGAAGGAATCAGGCTAATCCATTACAACTAGTTATTGAGTCTAGGCCGTTGGCACAGTGGGGCTTGGATTTCATTGGAGTCATCAATCCACCATCATCTGTCGGGCATAAGTTTATATTAACAGTGACAGACTATTGTGCAAGGTGGACAGAAGCTACATGCTGTAAGTTCTTTACTACTAAGGTGGTCATCAAATTTCTTGAAGAAAACATCATTATGAGGTTTGGAGCTCCATATTCTCTGGTATGTGATAATGGCCCCGCATTTTCTTCTCTGGAATTTTCCAAATGGGCATTTGAATATGGGATAGTTCTAAAGTTTTCTTCAAATTATTTTCCTCAGGGCAATGGTTTAGCTGAGTCTACTAACAAAATCTTGTTGGATATCATTAAGAAATTAATTGTAAAAATCTAAAAGAATGGAATACATTGTTGAAGTATGCGTTGTGGGTAGATAGGACAAAGGTTAAGACAACCTTAGGTAATGCACCTTACCACTTAGTTTATGGAACTGATCCCATACTTCCAGTGAACTTAAGAATACCTACCTGGAAATTTGCTAATAAGTATTTAGGCTTCGATGATCATAGAGAGGCTAGATTAGTTCAAATGTTACAATTAGATGAGAAGAGAGATCAAGCCATAGATAAATTTGCTAAACATCAAGTGGTAGTTAAAAGGTGGTTTGATAAAAGAGAAAAGGTCAAAACATTCAAAATATCTGATCTGGTGTTGTGTTGGGATAAGGCACATGAAAAGAAAGGCAATCATGAAAAATTTGACAAATTGTGGTTAGGTCCACTACAGGTCGCATAAATAATAGGAGATAATACTTTTAGGCTTAAGACTTTAACTAGGGAAGATGTGCCATTACCTATTAATGGTCAACATTTGAAACATTACTTTCAAGCTTAGGAAGACAAGGTCTATCCTATTGTGTATCATATTGTAAAAAAGTGTATAGGGTGTGTTTTGTTTGTTTTGGTTGTGGGTTTGTTGTTTGGTTGGTTTGTTTGTTGTGTTTCCTTGGCAGGGATGTTTGTTTTGATTTGAGGTATGTAGGAGCAGATTAACAACCACTAAAAATAATAGAAAATTCAAAACATTCAGGTTAAACATTTGAAACTTATGCATAACTTGTTGTGACTTTCATGAATGTAGATAATTGTTTGGCTTGTGAAATTTTTTTATTCAATAATTGTGAATTGAATATTCAAGGGAGGTTTCTTACGATGACACACCTGAAATCCTTGGGTTTGTTGAACATACCAGTGTAGCTATTAAGTGAAAAATCAAATGTCAGCCTTGCTACCATTGCAATTCTCAGCTTAATTTTAGTGAGTGATCATACCTTGCATCATGAATTTACAATGATAATATCTTATGAATTTCTATGTACACAGAGTTATAAAAAAAAGGATTATACTAAAAATCCAAATTAAGCCATCTAAGTAACTCTACTGAGGCTATAGACGCTTGCTGGCAGTGGGGCTCTACTTAGGAGAATTGCAACGATAACCTTGTCGGGGCTATGAATACCTGCTGGCAGCAAGGCTCTATCCGGTTGGCTATGAGGGATGAAATCAACCATGTAGTTTAACACTAGTCACTAGTGTTTTCAACTCATTTTCATGATGAGGATTATTAATCACGTCCACACACTTAAACTCTATTGGAAGATTCATGCACCTTATTGAATACATTGAGTCCCAAATTAAATAATGGTTTGCATAAAAGGAAGTTAGAAGTTATGAATTTATTTCATTTGGTTTTTTTTAATGATTTAAATTTAGTTGTTTTATTTGGTGGCTAGTTGTTGTGATGTTCACAACACGCCCCATTTTACTCCTTAGCAAAATGAGGACCCCTACTGTGGCTGTTGCTTTTGGTTTGTGTGTGGTCATGCTTGGTGGTAAAAGGAAAAAGAGGTAAGTATTACATGTCTTAAATTGAAAATACCTAGTATTAGGTACAAGGTAGGGGTAGTGGTGAATTCTTTGTGAAAAATGAGTAACGGTTTTTTTTAACCAGTAAGAAATTCCTAATATTATGTCAGATAGGTATTTTTTTTTTGGTAAAATACATCATTTTAGAGGTTTGTATGTCACATATAAATTTGTTTGTATGTAAGGTCTTTGTACGGGTCGTGTTGGATGCAATTGGGTTTTGTATCTTGGTGATCGCATGCATGTGTTCAGTGTTTGGGCCCTTTGTATACCAATCAAACTCGATATTTGTTCAAAAGTTGAATGAATAAAGTGTCAGGTCTGTGTTGTATGTGGGTTTGTATGTATGTTCAAATATAAGCACAATCTATATACATAGGGGTGATACACATGGAAGGACCCGAGGGAAGTATACAATGCAGTTTATTATGGTGAAAACGGTACTTTACATAGTATTGTATTTTTGTATGTCTCAGCTTTGCATTTTTTAAGATGCATGCAATTACAGATTCCAAAGGTTATTTAAATCTGATATAAATGTACATTGTTCCTTGATGCATTCTGGATAAGTATGCAGTTGCTGGATATACATGCACGGACCCAAAAACATTATGCAATACAGTTAGTGAAAGTCAAAAGTTAAATATGTTTGTATCAAACATTTGCATGTATGAGTGATTGTATCCAGGTGTAGATACAATTATGGTTGCTTTGAAGAATTAAAAGTGGTTAAGTAGAGGGAGGCCATGATGGTATCCCGTCATTGTATGTTGCATATACATGGGGAGATACAAGGAAGAGATACAAAGGGGGTGGTACAAAGGATGAAAAGGTAAGGCTTGATCTGGATTTTAAAAGGAGATGAAATAAGATCAATTCGTTTGTATATATGAAAGATTGTATACATACAATCCCGATATACAAAAAGGTAAAAGTGCATTGTCAGAAAATAAAAGGAAAGTAAAGTGGAATTAAGGTATCGGTTGCATTTGTATAATGGGTTGTATCTATTATATGTACATTGCGATATACAAAGCAATATACAAAAAATGATATACAAAGTCCAAATGCAAAGGGTAGATTATTAACGGATACAATGTTCAAAATAGAAGGTTAAAAAATAGAGCAGAGTCCGTATGATGCATTCAATGCAACATTTAATGCAGAACAAACAGTGAAACAATGAATTTAAACATGTTAGGGTTAAGTAAAGATTGTTATTCTTTCATAATTGCATCATGAAAGCTAAAATTTGCAAAAAAATGAGATTATTGCACAAATTGAACAAGCAGTCCACAACTGAACAGAATTTCAGAACGGGAACGGTGTGGTAAAAATGGTAAAGTGGGTCAACGCTCATAGAGTTGAGCTATCTCTAAAATAGGTATATTTCTTAAACACCGTTACAATATAGTTGATTAAAAATGTAGCTTGCTTATGAGTAATTTTGTTTAAAAAGCTGGAAAATGGCAAATTACTGTATCTAATTAAGGAATTAACAGATTGTGTTAAGTAGCATGAAATCTAAAGCAAGAAAAGACAAAAAGGGTTAGGGTAAATGTAAAATGTAAGAAATTCATAGTAAAACCCTAGGAAGATGAAGTAAAATAGGAAGTTAAATATGCAATTTTTTCAAACAAAATGGCTCCGAAACAAAAGAGAACAGATCCAGTAGGTGAAGAAAAGGTAAAGAAAGAAAGAAATCTGTAGAAGGAAACATAAAATGAGGAATTGTCGGTGTACAGAGGATATCCATTGTTGATTAGCATGAGCGGGGTCACGACTAATACAAACATAGGATCTTATGATGCAGAGGATGTTCCTCAAAAAATTACAGCATTGGACGCTACCCCTGATATGAAGTGTATTTGGGATAGTGGATTGGACAAGGCTGCAGGGTTCCCATTAGCCATGGAGGCTAAGGATCTGGTTTTGGAGTGCATAAACAGATACAATGTAAGTACCAGAAGAGTAATACATGAAGACCGGGTTATTGCAGATTTGTCCACAGAGGGGATAGCAAGGACATTTGGTCTAGAGATTCAGGAGGAAATGGTGGATATTGACATAGACCAATATACAAAAGATTTTAACAGTAATGAAAGAGATTGCAAAAGCCAAATTTTCTACAACTGGTACAATGTAGAAAATAAACCTAAAGTTGTAGCAAGAGTACCAAAGAACCTTCACATGATAGATTTTAAAGAGGAAATTCATTTAATGATTACAATGCTAAGTAGACTAGTGGGGTTGAGAGATTCAACTAAGTGTGAACCATGGATGTTCACTATTATTCAGTTTATGAGGAAAACAAAAGAGGAAGATGGGCAAATTCACTGGGCCAAGGCTATCAGTATAGCCATATGGAAGCAAGCCATGTTGAGAAAGCAGAAAATGTTGCCTTTTAATTTGTCATCATATGTGTTGTATTCCTATGCATCTATGATCTGGCCCTACATAATTGGGATTGAGTTGGGACCATGGGAGATGGCCTAGATCAAAAATTAGTGTATGATCATTATCCAGATTTTCAAGAGGATAATGCATTGAGGAAGTATGCCTTGGTAAATGATGTGTTTTATACTTACATGGTAAGAAATTTAACTGGGGAAAAAGATAAGAGGTTATCTGAAGAAGAAGAAAATACTATTGGGCTACATAGTCCATGGTATATAGAATTCTCAAATTTTATATATATTAGAACTGAAGGTTTTGAGGGGAAGCCATTCATGTTGCCTAGGTATCCATCAAATAAACTGATTGTATTGGAGTTTTCTAGACAGAACCTGAATGCATTTAGGATGTATAAAAAGAAGTGGGGCAGAGAAAATATCAAGCTCCACTAGGCTATTGGAAGATATTCCTGTTACAGTGAGGAGGTGGCTGGTTATTCAGAAAAAGAGTTGAGATACTATGGTTTTGAAGAATTTGAGTTAGCTAGAAGCTTTGATCTTTTCCATAGGATCCAAAGAACTATTGATTCTAAGTATAAACATCAGGTGCATATTGAAGACTATTGGTCACACTGTAAGAACGACAAAGAGGTGCAAAAAAGAGCTCATCAAAGGTTGACTGTAGGACAGATGAGGACTATGGGAGAAATTAATGTGCCCTCAAAAATTAAAGATGATAATAAGTTGTTACACCACAGTTATGAGAATGCAAGGCTTGCTCCCATTGGAGATCCTAATTGGACACAGCCATGGGGAACATCCTTGGATGCATTATCCAAACCAATTATTTTATTTTCTAAAACATGGTTAAAGGATCAAATAGAAGAACTCATAGCTAAAGGGATTGAGCTTACACTTCAGAAAAAGGGTAAGAAGAGGGTAAGAGAGAATCAAGATGAGCTGCAGTGCTTTTATGAAAAGAAAAGGAAGAATTGTAGAAGCTAAAATCAGTGAAAAGGATAAAAATGCAACCTTAATGGATCCCTACGCCTTGGGTGTTATGGTAGCAATATCTTCAGGGACATTCGTGGAGATAGAGTCATCAGGACATAACATTAGTACATAATAGACTCAAACTATTAAGAGGCCAACAGGACAAAGAATTATGAAAGCCATAGCGATTGAAACCTCAAAAGGACAAACACCAGAATAGTGTGAAATTATAGGTGCTCAATAGGTGGGTACTAGGTTGAGTGGCATACATAGTGAGTCCACATCAGAAGAGAAAAGACAAGGATATGCAAAGGTTAAGAAAGAATTGACTGAAGAGAAGCTGCAAGAGTCAAAACTTCATGAAGTCAAAAAAGTAAGTGAGATGGTAAATGTAGAGGATGACAGTAGTGACAGTGAAGTTAGGGAGGTGGATCCTAGTGCCAAAGGGGAAATTGGAAAAGGTGAAGAAGTAAATGAATATTCTGATATAGGAGAAGAACAAGATACTCAGGTATATATGGAAACAGCAGAAAGTCCAGAATCAGAAGAAGAAAATATACAGGGCATGACAGAAATAGTTGATCCTTTTGGTACACTGATGCCACCTGAGATTATAAAGGAAGTGCAAGATGTGGCACAACAAATAGAAGAATTTGAGAATGAAGAAACACCGAAAAAACTTGTAAAAGAAACACCAGTCCAAACTGAGGAGGAGATAGGGATAATTCTTTTTGGTACTGATGTCCTAGATATTCTTAATATGTACAATGAACAAAGTGAACAGGAAGAAAATATAGAAGGGAAGAACACAGAGAGCAAACCTGAGAAGGGAAAAGATGCAGAAGAACCTGATAAAGTCACAGGTTCACCCTCACAGATGGATCAAACAAATATGTCTGAAAAAGTACAAGAACAAGTTGATACAACAAGGGAATCGGTGGGAATATCAAGTAATCCTAAAGAAAGCTTGGATAACACAGAAAATATTTCTAAAGATAATGTGGAGCATAAAGAGCAAAAAGAAAGTATGGATGAAGAAAATATGGAACAGAATGATAAAGAAGAAGAAGAACAAAAGGAATTTTTAGAAAAGGAAAACCCAGAAGATGAGGAGGGAGGGGATACGGAAATAGAAGAAGATAATGATGAGGGAGAATCACAACAACATGATGATCCACTTGTTCCATAGCATGGTCCTCAACCTCAACCACCTCAGCAACAATAAGAACAACACATAGAACAGGTAGAAATGGAGAAACCTCAGGAAGAGGTGATAAATGAGGAAAAAACAACAGAAGCTACCAAGGAGGCTCCATCCTAGTTAGGCTCTGAGGTTAGAAGAGAGAGGGTAGCAGTACAATTAGTACCCATTGATATCAAGAGTTTATTGGGTGGTTCTACACCACAGAAGAGGAAAAGAAAAGCTAGAACTATGTCAGCAATTAAAAGAGGTTCTTCTGGATCTAGCTATACCACAAAAGGATAAATCCAAAAGAGAAATGACTGTGGATGATTATAAATTACTTAATCTAGATTTAGGCCACATGACTAGGGAGCAACATATAAATGAATGGGAAGATATGCACAAGACTACTGCTAAAATACTAAAAAAGGTTAGAGATAAACATGAGTATTTGAAGGGACATATTGTCCAGCTACAGCAATTCATTAGAGGGATGTTTGATCCCAACGCCACCATGCCAGAATTGCCTATTGAAATGGTAGTATTATCAAAAGATGAGGTGAAAGAAATGGAAAATAAAAAGATTGAAGATAATATTTTTGAGAAATGGTTTGAGGAATTTATGCAGAAAGGAGAAGATGTAACAAAGCAAGCAATGACAAGTTGGGATATGGCTTTGCCAGAAAAGAATAAATGTGATGTTATTTTACATAGTTGTCAATTCAGAAAGGAAGAATGCAAATCAGAATTAAAACAACTTGAAGAAATGGAGGAGAGAGTAGAAGAATTGATAAATGAAGGAGTCATTACTCCCCGGATGGGTAATCAATTGCCACAAACAAGGTTGGAATTGAAATTTGAAGAAGACATTCTTAAAAACTGTATCATGAATACTAGAGACCTAGAAGAGGTCGCTGATAATATGATAAGAATACATATGAAAATAATAGAAAAACTCATTGGGCATGAATGCCTAGAGGTACCAGCATATGGATTAGAAAATGCATTGAAGGAATTTAAGGCTATTTTTTCACCATGTTCGGAGAACCCTGTAGCACATCTTAGTACAGAGATGACTGATTCAATAATGGAAATGAATGCTAAGATTAAAAAGTATCAGAAAAGGGTTAAATATTTGGTAATAGAAGAAAGAAGTTGAAAGAAGGAACCACAACACAGGAGTATACATGGACAAAAAGTCAAGAGGGGGATCATACTTTCATTAAGGGGATAACAGGTAATTTTGCAGAGTACCTGAAGGAGTAGAAAGATATCAAAAGGAAGATATACTATAGAGGAATGTGTTTGGAGAGTATCACCGGCCAAAAGTCAACAAACAGGAAAAGGTCAGTGGGTATGTTTTATTTTGAAAAGATTCTAAAGGCATCCTTTGAGCCGAGTAAAGATACCATTGGGATACTTTGGGAGTGGTTAGGAAATGATTCCTACCATTGATCTAGAAGATTTGAATGTTGACCATTGATGTGATTTTTTAACCGTAGCAAGAAGAAGCTTCAAAGTCTATATAAGAAGCTCTGCTATTTGTATTATTTACACAGGGATTTTGAACTTTTAGTTTAAAGTTGTAATTGGTGAATTCTATTGAAATATAGAAGACAGTTCTTTTAGTTTTAGAAAGGAGGTCGCATGTGTCTACATTAAGGAGTGCGTAGAATGTCTGGTCTTCTTGTTGTATCTGTCAAAGCGTCTGTAAGTTTTTTCTGGTGATTTGATCAATGAAACAAAAGTCATTCTTACATTGTAAATTTTGTATGACTTTGTACTTTAAATAAAGGTAAACTCAGAATTCTGCATCTATTACAGAGTGTTTTCTGATTCAAACTTTTACTTGAAGTATTATTCTTTGAAAGATTGCAATCTCTTATGTATGTTCATGAAAATGCTCAGGACTTTACATTTGTAGGTTTGATTGTGTTGAATTGTTCAAATTACTGTATTATTTAATACGTGAATAGCAGAGCATTTAGATCATGTATGGAATGGTGTTTTAATTTGAGTCTTTCTAACTTTTCTCCAACAATTGATAAATAATTAGCTTAAATGCAAATATCTGAAGAAAATTTTCATACATTTGAATAAAGAATGAGGAATTGTAGTGATCTTTGACAATTTTCATATAAATTTGAAAGGCAAAGTTTGTTTTACTAAAATTCATGATAAGCTTTGTGAAATAATAGTGAATTTATGCAAAAGAATGGACACTTTGTTGATATTTGTAACAGTTTGCATAATTTCAAGTCCAGTAAGTCATTGATTACTTTAATTTGTGTAAGGCCCCTTGAATATAACAACTTCACATCAACCTGTTGAATTATCCACAAGGTCAAGAACTGACCATACAGAAACTTGAGATTAAGAATTCTTAGTCAATTCTTCATATCTTCCAAGACAGCTAAGTTTCTTTTGTGAATTTTAACTTTTGTTTTGAATGTGTAAAAACATACATCAACATCCTCCTTATAAAGGCACTTTTTAGGGAAACCAAATAATAATTCCCTTTTTCCTTCAAAAAATAGATAAAAAATTCTATGTGTGCAAAAGTCCACCATTTTCCCCCTTGTGCCTAAGCCACTTTATAAAATCACATTTTTGTCTTCTGTTAAAAATGTCTTTTAATAATATAACATAAGTTGCTTAAATAAAATAAAGTTACTTTTGGCAACTTAAGTTATTAACTTATGGCATGTATTGTAATATATAACTTCACAACCTACGATCTCCAGTATATAACTTCAAAACTTACAGTATGTATTGCAGTATAGAACTTCGCAACTTATGGTATGTATTGCAGTATATAAGATTCCAACTTACAGTCTGCAGTATATAACTTCACAACTTATGGTTTGTACTATAGTATAGAACTTCACAACTTACAGTATGTATTGCAATATATAACTTCCCAACTTACTATCTATAGTATATAACCCATAGAAAGTTGGCGCTCTCCAAGGTTGATGGACTTCTCCAAAAATCTTGGAACTTTTCAAGAATGTTGGAATGGACCAAAAAAAGGACATTATAAAAATGGCTTTCCTAAGTCTAGTGAAAGACAAGATCTATTTAGGAGAGACACAAATGAATACATGTTAAGGTTAATACAAAGGTGGTGGTGCCATATGTGAGCCTAATGCACCCCATACAAAAAATAAAAAGAATAGTATGCATGTTTTTGTCCAAATTAGTAGTGCTTTTATGTTTTACCTTGCTCTATGGTTACCTATCATGATCAAACCCATCTACCCATTGTTTCAATGCATTTTAGAGTCTTACATTTCACTAGCTATTTACATCCATGTAAACTACAAATTGGGTAAACTTAAAATTGTAAGTAAAATAAGTACCATTGTTTATTAATCTTGACAATGTACCATGGGTTAAGGAATTAATGTATTGAGAACCAAAATACACCTTAATGTATAGAGGATTCTAGAGAAGTTTTGAGAAAAAAATCATAACAAACTCAGCTTACACAGAAATTCTTTTACAATGGGATGCCTTTAATTACTTGATGAACAAGAAAGGGAATTTTGTTATTCTACTTCTCACCTTGAGACAAAGAATTGAAACTGCATTCATAAGGATATATATCTTCTAATGTGATTGTGATCTATGGGGTCAAAATGAAAGTAGAAAACATAAAACAAGTGCATAAACAAGCATTATACCTTTCACAATGAGTCACAAATCCTTGATAGGGTCGAAGGAGTTGCACCCAAACTCCTTAGATTTACCCAAATGGATGTAGAATGTGGATTGCTCCTTGCTTGCTCAACACAATAAGATGAGAGATAATGGATTTTGATAGAGATTGAGATGGGGATGAGGAATGATTTTGGCATTATGATGTTGGGATAAGAAGATTTTGGAGAGATTTTGGCATAGTTTTGATGCAAGAAGTTGTTATGAATGGCTTGGGTGAGGGTTTTATTTATAGATTTTTGGAAAAGGGATGGAGGGTGAGGATTAAAAGATGAGATCAAGGGCTAGAAATACTTGAGAGTTAGGGTTAGGATTGAAGTCATAGCCTTGTGACAAGTGTCACAAAGGGAGTGGATGAGAGAAATCAAGGGTTGAGATTAGGTCAATGGGATTGGAGGGCTCTTATTATTTGTGAATTTTAAATTCACATGGGGAAAGGTGTTGAGGATAAAAATGAATTAAAAATTTATTTTTGGGAAGAGTGGATATGACAAGTGAATTAAGAATTCAACTCATGGGGGAGTGTGAATTAAAAATTCACTTTTATGTGGAGACGTGAAGGTTGAAGGATACATGTACACTTACATGTGTAAGAGGGTGATAAATGATGTGTAAGGAGGATTTGACCCTTTGAATAAAAAATTGATTTTTATTCAAAGGTGTGTGGGAGGATGGGATAAGCAAGGTTAATTAATTGTTAAGCTTAATTAATTTTAGGTCTAGGGGATATGTAGGCTAGGGTAGCTAATTAAATAATTGATATTTAATTAACTAGGATAGGGATAGGTTGATTAATAGGGTAGATTAATTAGATAAGCATGATTTATCTAATTAATAGGGATTAGGGAGATGGACAAATTAGCTAAATAAATATTAGGAATATTTATTTAATCAATGAGGATATAGTTATAAGGTATAGTGATAAATTAAGTGAATTAATTGATCACAAAGGATAGATGATAGATGGTTAGTGATAAATTAATTAAATAAAAAGAATTTATTTAATTAATAGGAGGGATAATTGGTGTAGAAGTACGGGAAATTGGTTTGCAGAGCAAGTCAATTTTAGGTGTCTACATTTGCCCCTCTTTGAAATGGTGTTGGGGCTAAGTAGCACTATTTTGAAGAAGTTAAAATATAGAATTGGATTGGATAGAAAAAATATTTTGGCTTAGAAGAATAGGATAAGGTTTAGGGATAATTGGTAAGGTTGATGCCCCCTCGAGAGGATAGGTGGGTTGCAAGAACACGGTTGTGCTCTCGAAATGGATGGAACAGATTGGTAGAAGTGGTTGGAGGATAAGGCGTGATATGAAAGAATGATGATGGATTCATGATTAGATGATAGATGGACTGGAAAATGGATGATCATTGTGTTGAACATGATTTAGAGCAATCCTAGCTTTGATATAGCAAAGTGGATATTTTCACCGAGGTATAGAAGTCTAGGGTGATGATGCGTATCCAACATTTGCATGGACTAGACACGCAAACAAGAGGGTGATCCCATGCATGCCCAAGATAGTACAACCTTGTCTAGATGAGGGAAGGGGACTCATAGCATAAGCCATTAATACACAAAAGGTATGATGAACCTTAGATGCACAAGGAGATCAATATGTTAGAACCGACCCTGCAATCCACAAGATATGAATACTAGCTTGGAGTAATGAAACCAATCCAGAAGATATGAGTTCTAGATGTTTTTGCCACATACCATGATATAGTGGGATCAAGGTGATCTTAGAATAGGACAAAAGATAAAAAAATCAAGAACCAAAAGACCAACAAACCAAACAAATAGCCATTGTATCTCTTGCCAACATGGATAATGATTTGATAGATTCTGCCTATTGTAGGAATGATATATCCTAAGGCAGGAATCGATGGATGATTGGATCATGCTTAGTTGATGTTATAAGATTGGCTCAAGATATGATGGTGACAAGTTGTGGTTGATGTTGATTTGATAGTTGATGATTTTTGTAAGCTCAGCGGGTAGGGACCATCCAAGTAGGTTGGATGGGTGCATCTTAGGTACCTGAGTACTGGAAACTTCCTTCGTATTCTAGACTGCCTACATACCCTGTATCCACGAGATCAAGGCACATTAAGATGCAGGTGGTGATGATATGTAGTTCTGATTTGTGATGATGATGTGAGGTGGTTGAAGATAGATGTGATGATGATGAGATGTTGATGGAATGATGTTGATTTTGGGATGGATATTGTTGGGATTTTATGGACTTTTTGATTTTTTTGGATTTTTGTGATTTTCGAAAGGGGATGATTTATTATGAGATGGTTGCATTGGATTTCGTTTGAATAGCTTAAGTGCTAGATACCAAAGACAATGGAACACCAAGTCTAGAGGTGAAGGTGATGGGGTTAGGTTGGGGGATTGATGATGAAAGGAAAAGGGATAGGAGATTTTGATAAATGGATAGATACATGTGGATAAGGGGTAGGATGGAGAATAAAGGATCAAGTAGGGATACATGATAAGTAGATGGAGGGATTGTCAGTGGAAGGTGATAGAGAGGAGATTCGTGATAGATGGATTGGAAGATAGAGATAGGGATGCAAGATAGATGGATGAGAGATGGGGATAAGGATTTACTCCAAGGGCTATGTTGCAAGGAATCATATGCCCCAATGCTTAGGATTTTGCATGATGGGTTCATGTTTGGATGGATGGAATTTGTAGTAGATGGATGGAGGATATCCTTGAATAGGGAGTATGCCGAAAGGTGTCCAAAGCATGTTTTTTGATATTTTGCCCCTTGTCTTTATGAAGATCTACGGAGGAGGATATAGTGGATAGAATGGATGGGGAATGATAGGATAGATAGGGGATGGTGGATAGGAATATGATAGGATAAATAGGGGATAGTGGATAGGAATATGATAGGATAAATAGGGGATAGTGGATAGGAAGATGATAGGATAAGGATAAGATAGTGGATAATATGTGCAAAGGATATCGTGGATGTGGGTGATTTTGCCCCCCAAGTGTAGGGTACAAATGGATGGAGAAGGGATTACACATGACGCCCACAAGGGGTTTTCATCATGGTACTTGCCCAAGGTGCCACAAGGAGTGGTTTTCACCATTGGAAAGATTTTTTCTCTTTACTATTTTCTTGATTTTTTTTTTAATTTTGTTTTGCTTTTTTGATGGAATGGGGACTCTAGCGTCTATTTCCATAGCAAGGCGAAGATGGTCCCATGTTGGATAGCATTATGGATGATGATTGCATAGATGTTGGTAGATAGGAGAAGATGGAATGTATGGTGGGTAGTGGATTATGTGGATTATGCGGTTTATCATGTGGATTATGCGAAAACATGGACCATAGGAATGTGATGGGGAAGATATGTAGGATAGTGAACGAAAGATGGAGAGATGGGGGTATGTGGGAATGTCAAGTGGTGGAGGGGAACCAAGACCAATGATTGCACACACCATTTTGGATTTTGAAGCCTATGTTTTGGATGGGGGCAGGGTAGTAATGGGGATCGGGATAGGGGATTTTTAGATGGTCGATTTGGGGTTTTAGGGACCCAAATGGACTTAGAAATTAAGGGATTTTTAGATGGGGATCAGGATGTTTGGGATTTTGCAGTAGATTGGGAGGTGAATGCCTCATTAGAGTTTGGTGCTTTAGGGACCCACACCATTTTTGTTGTTGCTTTTTCTTTTGACGATGTGGGCTTTGATAGCCTTTTGGATTTTGGATTTTGCTTGGAAGGGATAACATATTTAGGATTTTGTGTTGAGGCATTCAAATTATTACTTTTGAATCCCATGGATTTGGGGGAAGCTTCATGTTTGAAAGATGTGTGCTTTTGTTGGTCTTGATTGGGAATTTTAGGGGGTTTATGGGTGGAGGGGTTAAAAGTGGATTTATGGAGAAATGGATGAGGAGATTTGAGGATGGCAATATTAGGAGTTGGGAGGATAGGAGAATGAGAGGATTTGTGGATAGGGGTGTTTGGCGTTGGTAGGATAGGAGGTAAAGTGGATTTGATAGGGATATTTGGAGTTGGAAGTAGTGGAGGTAAATTTGATGGAGGGAGATGGATGGTCACATGCTTTTGCAAATGATAGGATGATGGAGGAGGGATGGCGACATATGATTTGGTAGTGCGATGAGATGCACCATGTTTGGGATTGGATGAATTGATTTTGGAGGGTGGGTGGATGGTATCAACATGTTTAGATTGTTTTCCTTGGGATGTATAGCCAAGGTCATGCGAGGATGGATGGAATGTGGTGTGGATGGGCTCCAAGATGCCTTGTTCATAAAGGCCTAAGCCTTTGCCTTGATAGTTCATATATTGGAGTATACGACATGCGATGGGATGTTTGGTGCTTTGGAAACAGGACGCAAGTCTATTATTTGTTGGAAGAGGATAGGTGGTGGAAGGGAGTTGTCCACCTCCTAAGAGGGAGTCATGGTGGATGAAGGTGCTTTGTCCAATTGGATAAGGGGATGGATTTTGGATGGGTTTGGTAGATGGAGGTAAAGGATTAATGTGGGATGGTAAAGGGGTGGTAGAAGAAGGGGTGGGATCAATAAGTTGATCAATAGATGGGAGGGGATCGGGGATGGGATTAGATGGGATGGTTAGATCTTGATTAGGAGAAGGGGTTGATGTTTCAACATGCTTTGGATTTGATTCTTGAGATAGCTCATGTGTTTGGATAGAAGTGGGGGTGATGGTAGATTCTTGGATGGACTTTGTGATAGGTGCTTGACTTATGCTAGGAGATTGTTCAAGAGGTTTGGTGGGTGTTGGATTGCATGAGGGTGTTTGATTCCTTGCTAATAGCCAATGGATGGCATCCTTCATGAGTGTATGGGTTGAAGAACAATATAATGGATGGATAGTAAGGGTGGTTGGTGTGAGATTAGGATTAGGATTGGATAGGTGGGTGATGGGATTAGGTAGTGATGGTTCTTGGGTGGGTTCAAGGATAGGTGTTGGAGTAGATGGTGGTGTTGGAGGGGTGGAGGATTTGGGGGATTCCATTGCTTTTCTTGGTGATGTTCTATGGAGGAAATCCCACAAGGATTCTTTGGATGTCGTGGGCTTAGGATTTGGAAGATTTGATGGTAGATTAGATGGTGTATGGGTGATAGGGGTTGGTCGATTAGGATATTGTGATGGGGGGATTAGAGGATGGGGATTAGGAGATGGGGGATTTGCGTGGGGAAATGGTTGTTGATGTAAGCTTTGGATTTCAGATATAAGGTGTGCTAGATTGGTGTTCCCTTGATCAAAGTTAGCATGACATAGGTTGGGGGATGGATAAGTTGGAGGTATTGATTGGTTGGATAGCTATGATGGTATGGATGTATAAGGGGATGAAGATTGGTATGATGTTAGTGGGGATGAAAGATAGGGTGTTTGTTGGTATGATGGAGGTTGGTATGAGGTTGATGTGTGGATATGTAAGATGTAGGTTGGTATGATGACGGTTGATATGATGAAGATGGGGTAGGGGTTTGGGATTATCCAATGATGAGGTGTGCTAAGGGTATATCTCTAATGTCATTTTTGCATTTTTCCTTAGCACTAGGATCCATGTTCTCATAGATTTTTCTAAGTCTTTGTAATTGTTGCATTGCTACATAAGGATCCATTTTGTTGGAGATCTCTATGAGATTAAATGGAGGATAATGGATGATTGTGATGTTGGGGATCAAATTTCAAGACCTTAGGATGATTTGATGTGATTTGTTTTTTATTATGCTTAAGATAGACTAATGATCTTAAGCAAGAGGGTTGATGTGATCAACTAAGGTCTTAATTTTTTATTGGGTTGATTTGGATTTGGAGTTTGATAATGATGTTGGGGGATTTGGATAATGATTGGGATCGATGTTGATTTTGGATTGGATTTGGACTATGGTTTGGAATATTATGGATTGATGTTGGTTGGGTTTTGGATTTGATTTGGATGAGATTGGTCAAGTGGATGAGGGAAATGGGATTTAAAATGATGGTGATGAATTGGATTAAGGATGATGAGGGTGATTGAGATAAGATTGAATTGAATGGTTTGGATGATGATATGGATAAGATAGGTGGTTAGGATGATTAGGATAGATGGGTGATTGGATTAAGATGAAGTGGATAAGAATGATTAGGATGATGAAGATAGATTATGACTAGAGAGGAAGTGGATTAGAATTTGATCAAGCTCAAATAAAGGGATTGAATAAGCTCAACTTATGGGATTTGATAAATGGGGGGATGGTTTAGCGGTGTTGGGAGGAAAACCCAGCCCGATGTGAGGGGGGGTGCGAGGGGCCATATGCAACCCTTCAGCTGATATGGGTTTAGGGGCGTAGACCCTGACTGGATTTTTTTAAAAAAATGGGCTTATAAAATTGATCTTTTTGATGGGAATTTTTTATTTTTGGACATGGATGAAGAAGGTGCTAAAACATATGGAAATGGCGCTGAAACAGAGAGGAATGGCGCTAAAGGATGTGAATGGTTGGATTGATGGATGAATTTGATTTTTCTTGGCAAGTAGACAAACACAATGGCCAAAGGTTTTGTTTGTGAAAGTTTTATCAAGCATGCACAACCTAAGGTGAAGCAAGGACAATACTTGTTGAACAAGTAGAGGGATTTGGGCTTCTAGAATAATGGTTCATAGTGGGGGTACATCCGGGGGATTGGCACCTTACGAGCATCCGATAAGCCACTTAAGGTCTTGACTAGCTCTACTAGGGGTTTCATATACACAAGGTACTACTCCCTTTCAAGCTAGCATCAAATGGTAAGTGCTCATACCGATTCGGACTTTGCTTTCGCCTTATCCTATTTTGTATAGTAGACCGGATGAAAGTACCGCTTGGGGTCGCCAATGAGTTCTCTGAATGGATGTGTCTCAAGGGAAGGCCCACATCCTAAAAAGAAAAATAGAATAGAACCATTTCTCTTTACCCAAGATCCTTTTGAAGGCAAGGGGAGAGGATACTTTGATTCTACCCTATGGGATAACACAAATGTGCAAGTGCACAAGACACGGCAAACAAAAGATAATGTTCATTTTAAGCCCAAATTGAAATGTGCCTAAAGTTGTTTGTTGCAAGCAATGATTAATTTTAGTTGCACCAAAATCAAATGTTCTTTATACTAAGGCACACAAAGATTCTTTTTAGGTGCACCAAGATAAAGTGTTTGATTATAGATTGTTTGCAAGCAAGATTGATTTTATGCACCAAATTTAAGTGTTTTTTAAACTAAGCACACACAGGTTCTTTTTAGGTACACCAAGATAAAGTGTTCTCTATACTAAGAAATTCCTGCAAAAGATGTCAGTAGCTCTGAGATGGTGATTTTGGATGATCTAAAATATCCTGCAGAAAAGAGACCCAACCCTCCATAGATCCCTAAGCTAGTACAGAAAAATAGCGCCAAAACAGAGGCAAGATAGCGTTAATATAGAAGATACGCTAATACAGAAAATAGTGCCAATCCGGAGGCAAGATAGCGTCAATATCAAATATAGTGTCAATACAGAGGAAAGATGGCACCAATAAAATAAATAGCGCTACAACAGAGGATGGCGCCACAATGCAAAATGATGCTACAGAAAAATATGGCGCCACAAAAATAGATGGCGCTAATACATAAGATAGCTTCGATAAAGTAGATAGCACTAAAAAGGAAGATAGCGCTAGAGGACAGAAAGATAGCGCCACTTTACACTGAAGTTTGGTTTGGTTGATTTGTCTTAGATGAAGGCACCACTCTGGGTGTCGATAGTGCCAATACAGCACAAAGTTGGTCAATGGATGGATTTTAGGAAAAAATTTCCATAGTTTCTCCTTGTTTTTCCGTAAAACCTGTAAAACCCGAGAGATAAAATGCTAGAAAAGCCAAAAAACAAGAAAAAGAGCATTAGATTTGAGTCAAAGATGAGGGGATTTCCGTGCTAAAAATAGTGCTACAATAGACAGAGAATAGCGCCAAAACACAAGTAAAATGGCGCCACTGCACAGAGAGATGGTGCTAATCTACAAAAAACATGTCTTTCACAAAAAAAACTCACTAGTTAGATTGGGACCTTGTGGCTCCCATTGGGTGTGCCAATGTGATCTATGAGGTCAAAATGAAAGTAGAAAACATAAAACAAGTGCATAAACAAGCATTATACCTATCACAATGAGTCACAAATCCTTGATAGGGTCGAAGGAGTTGCACCCAAACTCTTTAGATTTACCCAAATCGATGTAGAATGTAGATTGCTCCTTTCTTGCTCAACACAATAAGATGAGAGATAATGGATTTTGATAGAGATTGAGATGGGGATGAGGAATGATTTTGGCATTATGATGTTGGGATAAGAAGATTTTGGAGAGATTTTGGCATAGTTTTGATGCAAGAAGAAGTTGTTATGAATGGCTTGGGTGAGGGTTTTATTTATAGATTTTTGGAAAAGGGATGGAGGGTGAGGATTAAAAGATGAGATCAAGGGCTAAAAATGCTTGAGAGTTAGGGTTAGGATTGAAGTCATAGCCTTGTGACAAGTGTCACAAGGGGAGTGGATGAGAGAAATCAAGGGTTGAGATTAGGTCAATGGGATTGGAGGGCTCTCATTATTTGTGAATTTTAAATTCACATGGGGAAAGGTGTTGAGGATAAAAATGAATTAAAAAAATATTTTTGGGAAGAGCGGATATGACAAGTGAATTAAGAATTCAACTCATGGGGAAGTGTGAATTAAAAATTCACTTCTATGTGGAGATGTGAAGGTTGAAGGACACATGTACACTTACATGTGTAAGAGGGTGATAAATGATGTGTAAGGAGGATTTGACCCTTTGAATAAAAAAATGATTTTTATTCAAAGGTGTGTGGGAGGATGGGATAAGCAACGTTAATTAAGTGTTAAGCTTAATTAATTTTAGATCTAGGGGATAGGTAGGCTAGGGTAGATAATTAAATAATTGATATTTAATTAACTAGGATAGGGATAGGTTGATTAATAGGGTAGATTAATTAGATAAGCATGATTTATCTAATTAATAGGGATTAGGGAGATGGACAAATTAGCTAAATAAATATTAGGAATATTTATTTAATCAATGAGGATATAGTTATAAGGTATAGTGATAAATTAAGTGAATTAATTGATCAAAAAGGATAGATGATAGATGGTTAGGGATAAATTAATTAAATAAAATGAATTTATTTAATTAATAGGAGGGATAATTGGTGTAGAGGTACGGGAAATTGGTTTGCAGAGCAAGTCAATTTTAAGTGTCTACAATGACATGCTACAATGTTAGAAAGAACTATAAATTGTAACAAGCAAGTAAAAGAAGTTTTTTTTCTAGAGGTAGCAAAACTAACATTAAACCACATAGCGGCTCATATCATTAAAAACTAGGCTACTTACAACATACTATCAAATTGAGCATGTAGTCTCCTAAACAAATTCAGAGGAACATAAGGGAGCTTGTGTCGACATCTTGGATGATGCAAAACATAGATGTCAAAAAATGCTACAATAACTTGGAAGGGTGTGACACACAAAACTATAGCATCTATTAAACAAAAAATGACAAATAAAGAAGTAGCTCACTTGGGGATCTCTCCAACTTAATAGCACTTGAAACTTTTCTCCCTAAGTAGCCATGGCTGCCACCACAGTCTACAACATCCCAGCAACACTCTTTAATCTATTATGTCACCCTCACAATATTAGGGATTTTAGAAGTAGGAAATGCATTAGATTCTTCATCAAGTTCATCAGGGTGAACAACTTTTGCATTAGCCTTGTGTCGATGTGAGGGATAGCTAGGGTGGAAGCAAAAATGCCATATGCCAATCAAGAACATGCATGGAAATATAGTTGGAAGTATCAACTTTGGATACTAGATTAGAATGAGATATATGATATGCACTGGGATGGTTGTGACAATATTCTTCCACATGCATATATCTCTAAACCAACTCCCTACTATTAAGCTAGACAACACATTCATGATGTAGAGAAAGTTTCATTTTTATTATATGAACATTCTTGCTAATGGACGTACACTTTCATATTTAAAATTGAAAAAGTGAAAGTCCATTAGCAGTAATGTTCATATAATAAAGGCCTATTGGAAAAAAATAGGCATCCTACATCTTTCAGGTTTGGATTTGATATATTAAAGGGGCAGATCATTTCTTCCATGCTTTGTTCATAATTGTATTTTACTTCTAGATGATGGTGAGTCTTCCAATTTTCTAAGCTATTTTTAAAATGGGAGAATGAGAAAGAGGTTAAGATTATAATAATCAATGTATTAAAATCATATAAATAATGATGTAATTATTAACATTTCATTGTTAAAACTTGAAAAGGATATTGTAGAACCATGTCCAATAATGTTGATATTAGTCTTCCTTCGTGGTGCAAGAGCACCCATGGCACCAATGGGCCAAGAGGCCTATTCCAAGTTTCTCTCTACCATGTTTTACTTTGAATGTCAATAAGGTCTTGAAGACCATTTGAAGAATCTAATAAGGTCTTATGACCATTTGAAATTGTATTGAAGTCATTTTGTAAGGCCTTGATGCTAAGTAGTTGGTGTAGGTAGTCAAGTCCAAATTGGTAAATCCTCCATGAGTGTCAAAATGGAGAGACATTTTGTCTTTTTTATAGGAAGGCCAATTATGGTATAGCATATGATCCTAGAGGGGTTTGGGGCAGTAGTTTTGTCTACACTATAATCTGCGCCTAATACATATTGTAAACATAATGTTAATTGACAGTTTTGGACAATTTGAGGGTGGTTACCTATTGCCAACCGACCCCAAACTGATGGAGAAAGATGTAACTTGTTAAGACACCCCTCATGGATCGGTGGCAGGTGTGTTGGAGAAGTTTCATGAAATAGAAATCAAGTTCTCTGTTGTTCTCTGCATTTTTTTGCATTTTATGTTAGAACAGTCCGTACCATCTTCAAGTACGGAAGTGTCATGACCTCCAAACATTTGGAATGGGTAGTATGATGAATTAACTTCCATTTGAATCTAGTTTGAGGCCTTGACATTGATTAGGGACTGAATTACATCTATTTTTCTTGGACTGGTGGAAATCATCATTTTCTGAGTTCAAACGGTGCTCCAAGCCGTCCTCTGCACAAGTACAGAACTGTCTTCATCTCCTTCTGACCTGATTGGATAGAGTATGGAATTATCTTTCATTTGAATTTGGTTTGGTGTGTTGTCATCATTGTAGAAGGGAGGTATAAGGGTTTTTCTAAAAACTGCCTTGTTAAACCCTAACCTAGGGTTTTGCCAAAATAATGGAAATTTAACCATCCCACTGTCTCTCAGTGCCACAAGACTAGTGGGATGGATGTTTTCCTTCAAATTTTAGTTGATTGGAGTGTTTGCAGAGAAGGAGTTGGTAGATGCAAAATTTTGTTGAGGAGGGCTTCATATCCTCATGTATTAAGCCATTTAAGGAACCACATAAGCATTTTGAAGGTACAGTTGACTGTAGTTGTCCAAAACCCACAAAATCCTTGGTCTTTGCATGAATGTTAAGTGTTCCAATAGTTGTTTGAGTTCTGTGAATGACATTTGTAGGAGTCCCTTTGTAAAAGTGACCTAATTGGGGCTCTAAGCCTAGAGGACAGTCATAAGTTGAGGCAGTTGATCCAAAACATAGGATACCCATTTTAACATATGTCGTGTCTTCCAAAATAGTCAAGTCTTGTGGAAATCAGGTCCCCATCAAAAGTTATGCATGACTGTTCTAGTTTTAAGGACTACAAGGATCCTAATAGGTTTGTGAAGGAAGTACTAAACCCAAGCTTGTCAAGCCTTAGCCAATGGTCTGGATGGGTCCTATGAAATGCCAAACAAGCCTTTACAGGATGGTTTCAAGGAAACTAACTATTGTTCCCACTTTTTCATGTTAATCCATGAGTTAGGTTCTTGAGTGTTCAAAAGAAGATCTTGTCAAACTGTGGGATCCACAAATTGTCCTAGGTCCTCTACATCATAGTGGTATCAGAGCCATAACAGGTTTTGCTAGTTGGTTGTGTGTAAGACCTGGTATATGTCAGCAGAGGAGAGTGAAGGAGAGGCTAGCAACATGCCTCCAAAAGGGATGACCACTAAGGTGGTTAAGAAGTTCAAAGAGATGGAAGAGAAGATTAAGAGTAGAGTCAAGGAAGCACTCCAAGATGAGTTGAAGGCACTGAGGATAGGGAAGAGGATAGATGAAGGTTCTGATGGAAAGGAAGAAAAAGAGGAGGAAGAAGAAGAAAATCAAGAAGAGGCAGAGATACCTGCAGATTAGAAACATTTCCTTGAAGCCATCAAGGCAATTGGCAAAGATTCTTCAGAGGCTCGGATGGAGATTCCAATGTTTAGTGGCAAGATGAATGCTGATGAAGTAATGGAGTGGATTGAGGCCCTAAATAACTACTTTGAATACAAGGAAGTACCTGAGAACAAGAGGGTTAAATTTGCCGAAACAAAACTCAAAGGTGTTGCCCTTACATGGTGGAATTACACCCAAGGTGAGAGGGTGAAGAGTGGGAAGAGTATGATCTCTTCATGGAACAAAATTTTGGATAGGATCAAGTCCCAATTCCTTCCATTAGACTATGAGGTACAGATCTACAAGAAGATACAAAATCTCAAACAAAGAGATTTGGATGTGGCCACTTACACCGAGGAGTTTCACAAGTTATCTCTTCATTATGGACATGTGGAGGATGAAAAAGGTAAAGTGGCAAGGTATCTAAATGGTTTGAAGTTTAGTATACAAGATGAAATCAGTATACTAACCCCTGAAATAGTGGATAAATGCTTTCAAATGTCACTAAGGGCAGAAGAAAAGTTGAAGAGGAAGGGAGAGCAACAAAACAGAGGTAGAGGAGGCATAAATTTCAAAGGTAGCGGCAGTTTTGGAGGCAGAAATCAGTCCCAAAGAAGTAAAGGGCAATCTAGTTCCCAAGAACAAAGTGGAGAATCAGGTTCAAGAGGAGGCTTTAGAGGAAGGAGACCCAATGGAAGGGGTAGATTTGGTGGACTAGGGAGAGGTCCTAATGTCTTCACAGGGAGGTGCTACATTTGCAACCAATTGGGACATCCAGCCTTCAAATGTCCTGAGAAACAAGCTTCAAACTCTCATGGAGGAGAGAGAAGGAACCAGTTGATCCAAGAGGAAGATTGCCAAAGTGTTAACTCTCTAATTGGAAGTGCAGCCCCAGTCCATGATGGAGAAAACTTGATGATGAGGAGAACCATGTTGAAGGTGCCTCAAACACAAGAACCCCCTCAGAGGAAGACATTGTTTAGGACAACAAGCAAGGCCTATGGTAAGATATGTAAGGTAATTGTTGATTTAGGTTCAATTGAAAATTTAGCTTCCATTGAGATGTTAGACAAGTTGAAATAGAAAAGACTTCCTCATGTTAGTCCTTATAAAGTGTCATGGTTGAATAAGGGGCAACAAGTTTTGGTAGATAAACAAACTTGGGTAGAGTTTGAGATAGGGGAATATAAGGACAAGATTTTGTGTGATATAATCCCCATGGATGCTTGTCATTTGCTGTTAGGATGTGCATGTTAATATGATGTTCAATCCCAACATGATGGTAAATCTAACTCCTTCATCATAACCAAGAATGGTAGGAAGTATAGAATGGATCCTTTGCCAGATGAGAATGTAGAGAAGATTGTTGGGTCAAGTATCATGTTGGTGAGTGGTAAAGAGTTTCTTAACACCCTTAAGGAGGAAGGAACCAAAGGGTATGCTCTGATTTTGAAGCCTAAAAATAGTCCTAATTTGCATAGTCCTAGTGAGGAAGAGATTCCTATGGAGGTGCAGCAATTGTTAGAGAAGTATAAGGGTATCATGGTAGAGGAGATGCCTAATGAATTACCACATATAAGGGACATAAGCCATCAAATTGACTTCATACTAGGGTCTACTTTGCCAAACAAAGTATCCTACAAGATGACACCTTCTCAAAATGAAGAGATTGCCAAGCAAGTGCAAGAATTACTAGATATGGGTTTGGTGAGAAAGAGCCTTATCCCATGTGTTGTCCTAACAGTACTAGCCCCTAAAAAGAATGGTAAATGGAGACTATGTATGGATTCTAGGGCTATTAACAAGATCACTATAAGATATAGGTTTCCTATGCCAAGGATTGAGGATTTAATGGACTGTTTGGGAGGGGCTAGATACTTTTCCAAGATTGATCTTAAGAGTGGGTATCATCAAATTAGGATAAAGCAAGGGGATGAATGGAAGATAGCCTTCAAAACAAATGAGGGTCTTTATGAGTGGTTGGTGATGCCATTTGGCCTATCCAATGCCCCAAGTACTTTTATGCGCCTTATCAATGAGGTGTTGCAAGATTTCATTGGCAAATTTGTTGTGGTGTACCTTGATGACATTTTTGTTTTCAGCAGGACCAAGGAAGAACATTTGTAGCACTTGGATCAGGTTTTGAAGAAGTTGCATGATGAAAAATTGATGATTAACATGGATAAGAGTGTCTTTATGAAGGAAGAACTCGCCTATCTTGGTTTTGTCATTTCCCAAGGCAATTTGAAGATTGATCCAGCAAAGGTAGAGGCTATTTTATCATGGCCAACTCCTAAAACAGCAGGTGATGTAAAAAGTTTCATGGTTTGGCAACATTCTATCAGAAGTTTATAAGGGATTTTATTCATATTTGTGCACCTATTTTGGATACCATTAAAGGGGGGTAGAAATGTAAATTTTGTTGGACAAAGGCAACCAATGATTCTTTTGAAATTCTAAAACAAAAGGTAGCACAACAGCCCATTCTTGTTTTGCTAGATTTTAATAAGTTGTTTGTGGTGGAATGTGATACTAGTAACCTTGCTATAGGGGTTGTCTTGAGTTAGAAGGGTAGACCAGTTGCCTTCTTTAGTGAAAAACTAAATGATGCTAAGAGAAAGTATTCTACTTATGACTTGGAATTGTATGCCATGGTACAAGCCTTGAAGAAATGGAGGCACTATCTCTTGCCTAAAGAATTTATTGTTTACATTGACAATCATGCACTTAGTTTTCTGAATTCATAGGAGAAACTCAGTCACAAGCACATGAAATGGGTTGAACAGCTTCAAGCATACACCTTTTCCATCAAACACAAGAAGGGGCAGGCCAATAAAGTGGCAAATGCATTGAGTAGAAGGGTATGCATGGTTCAAGAAATTCAGTTGCAAAGTGTGGGAATTGATTCCCTCAAACATATGTACAAGGATGATGAGGATTTCAAGGAGGTATATGAAGCTTGTTCACAATTTTCACTCTTATCATTCTGATTTTTCTGAATTTTTGTTGCAGCAAGGGCTGTTGTTCAAAACCAGCCAATTGTGTGTTCCTAAGTGTTCCATGAGGGAGAACATCATAAAGGAAAAGCATTGTGGTGGTCTAGGAGGTCACTTTGGGCTAGACAAAACATTGGATTAGGTGAAAAGATTTTATTTTTGGCCAAAAATGTAATCAAACATCAAAAAGTTTGTTGAGAGTTGTAGTATATGTCAAAGGGCAAAAGGTACTTCATATAATGTTGGTCTATATCAGCCACTTCCTATTCCTAATAGGCCATGGGAGAGTATTAGTATGGATTTTGTCTTGGGTCTTCCTAGGACTCAAAGAGGTTTTGATAGCATATTTGTTGTGGTGGATAGGTTTAGTAAGATGGCTCATTTCTTTCTATGTAAATGCACTAATGATGCTTCACACATTGCTAGTTTGTTCTTGAAAGAAATTGTTAGAATCCATGGTTTGCCTCTTAACATTGTGATTGATAGGGATCCTAAGTTTGTGGGCCACTTTTGGTGTACTTTATGGAAGAAGTTGGGCACTCAATTGTTATTCACTTCAACCTATTACCCTCAGACTAATGGCCAAACTGAGGTAGTGAATAGGTCCTTGGGAAATCTCCTTAGATGTCTTACAAAGTAGCATGGAGAAGCATGGGATATGATCATCCCTCAAGCTGAATTTGCTTACAATGACTCCACCAATAGAAGCACAGGAAGGAGTCCATTTGAGGTTGTCTATGGTATTCACCCAAGAGGCATTCTTGAATTGAGGGATCTACATGGATTGGAGAGGAAGAGTGCTCAAGGTGAAGACTTTGCATTAGCCATGAAGGACACCCATGATAATGTAAGAGAAACTCTTCAAAAGAACAATGAGAAGTACAAGGAGAAAGCCAATGAGAGAAGGAGGGATGTGCAATACAAGGTTGGGGATTTGGTCATGGCACATTTGAAGAAGGAAAGACTTCCAAAGGGGCAACCAACCAAACTCCTCGTGAAGAAGATAGGCCCTTGCCGGATTATGCATAAGTTTGGGCCCAACGTCTATGAGATTGAGCTTCCTCAAGGCTTGGCCATATCTCCTATCTTTAATGTCTCAGATTTGTTTCCTTTCAGAGGTGGTAATGCTGTAGATTCAGAGGTAGATGTGACAATAGTAGGAAATGAGGAATGGGTTAAGGGTCTCCCACCCAATCAACCCTTGAAGTTGGAATGCATCTTGGACACCAAAGTCTTGAAGAAAACTAGAAGGAGGACTTACAAGGATTACCTTTTCAAATGGTGTGGCCTACCTACTAAAGATGCCACTTGGATGAGTGAAGAAGACATCTTGAAGCATGGGACCACAGTTGCTGATCTACTTCCTCAAGGGACTTGAGTTCTATTCTCACCCCGGGAGCATGGTGCAGGAGCACCCATGGCACCAATGGGCCAAGAGGCCTATTCCAAGTTTCTCTCTACCATGTTTTACTTTGAATGTCAATAAGGTCTTGAAGACCATTCGAAGAATGTAATAAGGTCTTATGACCATTTGAAATTGTATTGAAGTCATTTTATAAGGCCTTGATGCTAAGTAGTCGGTGTAGGTAGTCAAGTCCAAATTGGTAAATCCTCCATGAGTGTCAAAATGGAGAGACATGTTGTCTTTGTTATAGGAAGGCCAATTATGGCATAGCATATGATCCTAGAGGGATTTGGGGTAGTAGTTTTGTCTACACTATAATTTGCCCCTAATACATATTGTAAACACAATGTTAATTGACAGTTTTGGATAGTTTGAGGGTGGTTTCATGTTTCCAACCGACCCCAAACTGATGGAGGAAGATGTAACGTGTTAAGACACCCCTCATGGATCGGTGGCAGGTGTGTTGGAGAAGTTTCGAGAAATAGAAATCAAGTTCTCTGTTGTTCTCTGCATTTTATGTTAGAACAGTCCGTACCATCTTCAAGTACAGAAGTCTCATGACCTCCAAACATTTGGAATGGGTAGTATGATGAATTAACTTCCATTTGAATCTAGTTTGAGGCCTTGACATTTATTAGGGAGTAAATTACATCTATTTTTCTTGGATTGGTCGCTGGAAACCATCATTTTTTGAGTTCAAACGCTGCTCCAGGCTGTACTCTACACAGGTATAGAACTATCTTCATCTCCTTGTGACCTGATTGAATAGAGTATGGAATTATCTTTCATTTGAATTTGGTTTGGTGTGTTGTCATCATTGTAGAAGGGAGGTATAAGGGTTTTTCTAAAAACTGCCTTGTTAAACCCTAACCTAGGGTTTTGCCAAAATAATGGAATTTTAACCATCCCACTGTCTCTCAGTGCCACAAGACTAGTGGGATGGATGTGTTCCTTCAAATTTTAATTGATTGGAGTGTTTGCAGAGAAGAGGGAGTTGGTAGATGCAAAATTTTGTTGAGGAGGGCTTAATATCATCATGTATTAAGCCATTTAAGGAAAACCACATAAGCATTTCAAAGGTACAGTTGACTGTAGGTGTCCAAAACCCACAAAATCCTTGGTCTTTGCATGAATGTTAAGTGTTCCAATAGTTGTTTGAGTTCTATGAATGACATTTGTAGGGGTCCCTTTGTAAAAGTGATCTAATTGGGGCTCTAAGCCTAGAGAACAGTCATAAGTTGAGGCAGTTGATCCAAAACACAAGGTACCCATTTTAACATATGTCATGTGTCTTCCAAAAGGGTACTCCAAAATAGTCAAGTCTTGTGGAAATCAGGTCCCCATCAAAAGTTATACATGACTATTCTAGTTTTAAGGGTTACAAGGATCCTAATAGGTTTGTGAAGGAAGTACTAAACCCAAGCTTGTCAAGCCTTAGCCAATGGTCTGGATGGGTCCTATGAAATGCCAAACAAGCCTTTATAGGATGGTTTCAAGGAAACTAACTATTGTTCCCACTTTTTCATGTTAATCCATGAGTTAGGTTCTTGAGTGTTCAAAAGAAGGTCTTGTCAAACTGTGGGATCCACAAATTGTCCTAGGTCCTCTACATCACTTCGGGGGGATCATTTTCACTCTAGGAGACTTAAGAATGTTTTATGACGGAAAGTCTATTGGATATAAATTTGTTTTGAACATTGATCTCTTTTCTTAAGCATTCAAACCTTTTAATTTTTAGCTTGAGTGAGTATGCTTGGAAATTAATCATCAAATTTGTTCATCATGAATGAAAAATAATACTTGTAGGCCATGAGTGCATGCCACCAAGATAAGATCTAGAAAAGTTCATTTTGCTTTTAGAATATATGTGTTTCTCAGAGAGATTGTTTTGAGCTCTTACGGAAATCCAAATAACCTCTGGGACTCATAAGTTCTTATGACACAAAGAAATGGTCATCCTCTATTATGACCCATGCCTTACAACAATAATAATAAGCAAAACAATTTCCATGGAATTAAGAATTATAATTAACATATAGAGAATGTTATTGTAGCGTTGTAAATTATGCGCACTCACAATTTCATGCTATGTTTGACAGTCACTTTAGTGTCCATGCCCTTAGTGTGTTTTAGGACCATTTCTAGCCTTGGCCTTACCCTCGACCCATGAGATATGCTTTTGCACTTCTTTGACCCTTTCTGCTTGCCATATCCAAAAACTGTAAAAGTGCCAAAATCTTGGCTCTGTCCCAAGTTGATTAGACCTTTTAAGAATTGAAATTGCTAAGACTCTAGTGCTTAGTGCAGGTGTCTACACCATGCGTAGACGTCCTAAAATCGTTAGTCAATCTTGTAATCATTTTTAGTTGTATTGTTATTTGCGTAATTCATCGAGATTTCTTGATGCTTATCCACGCACAAATGACTCCTTTCCTCATAATCTGGTACTGTGATAGGTTTGGTACTTCGCATACATGTTACCAGATTATGCCTTCTAATCTTGTTCACTACTTTTCTAAAAAGATTTGGTACTGTGATAGGTGAATTCTATCACAAAAAAGTTCTTGAGAATCTGGTAGTCAAAAATATAGAAATGAAAGAACTAACCTATCCCCAGTTAGTTCAATTCTTAACACAGATCAATGAGGAAATCTGTGAAGAAGGAAAAGCCAAGAAAGAAATAAAAAATGTACAGCCTTTACTTTCTTCCTCTGTGTGTTACCAGATTATGCCTTCTAATCAGTTTCCCGACAAGGGAAAATCTTCTTGTTCTAATTGTGACAATTTTGATAAGCCATACAAGAAGAAAAAGAAAAAGTTTAAAAATAAGTATCCGAAAAAAAAGGGATACTTCAGGAAAAGAGATAAGAAGAAAAGGAGTTCCAAGAAGTGGAAGCCTACCTGCTATATTTGCAAAGGAGATCACTTTGCAAATAAATGTTCGGATCGTAATAAGAAGAAAGGTAAAGGTAAAGTCCGTGCAACTCGAGAAGCAGGTGTTGAGAATGATGAATTTAAATTCATCAATGATTATCCATCAGACTCCGAGGACATTATCCTCTCCAGTTCAGAATCAGACAATTCAGAGTCTGAAGAATATGAATCTGCTCAAGAACAAGTTCAGGCTCAGGTCAATTTAATGACTAAAGACACTCAATCCTCGGATGAGGATTCGGAAGTCTCCTTCTATTGTAGAATGCTCAGAAGGGACACCCGTGCCGAACTGGACAAGGTAATTGAAGACATTGTCCAAATTGAATCTCGTCTCCAGACCATGAATATGGGTCAGGAAACTTGGAAGAAGCTGATGGGCAAATTGGATCAGCTTAAATCTAGAAAATATTTCTTGCTCCAACCAAACATTGAAGGTGGTACTACAAGAGGAAAATCTCCAACCATGAGACCACCAGCATCCTCTTCTCCTAGCCAACATGGTTACAGACCATCACCATGGTTTTCCAGATCTCCAGCTCAATGGCCTCCACCGCCTCCTTTAGATCAACGGTCCATAGTCGATGCTCCCTCTCCAAGAAGTATGGCCAGGCGTATTTGGAGAAGAAATCGAAAAGCCTTCCTTGAAAAGGTTATCAGTCAATCTCAGGTAGAGATTTCAGAAATTGATGATGAAGAGAATTTCTATCTTACAGAAGAAATGGAGAAAGCACCTGAACTTGATAAGTTTGTTAGTCAGCTTAATGCTGCCGGAACAATACAGCTACCTGCTCAAGCTACCTTCTCAGAAGAACATCTTTTCTGTGAAGAACGTCCTTACAGTCCTCTCATCACACAGGTTGTGAAAAATGAAGAAGGTGATGAACCAGAAATAACCTATGAAGAAGGATGCAGCAGCCGTTAGATGAAAGCCTATAAAAGAACTGCTCAACCAACTACAGTATGCCCTGGAATCATTCTTACTATTCACTTTCCAGGTATCATGGCTTATCCTTTAGCATTTCTTATTGATACAGGAGCTGATTTAAATCTTGCACGTCATAATGCTTTCCCAAAAGATGCCTGGATGAAAGGCGCCACTGGAATCACTTTTGGTAATAATGAAAAAGAAGATAGTTCGTCTTTCTGCATTGCCCCAATTCAGATTGGATTTGATGGTTTTACTGACAACCTCCTCTTTGTGCAATATGAGATGGATGGCTATGATGGAGTGATAGGAAGTAAAGCTATTCAGCAATGGGAACCTTTCACTATTGATTCTGATTTCATCATTATCAGAGGCACATATCAGCTTCCATGGCTTTATCAGACTCTAGCTTATTCCTCTAAGCTAGAAAAAGAAAAGAAGAAGAAACCAATCAATTCAGTTTGGTTAGCTAAACAAATTGATGCTGGTCAAGAATCTCTAACTAAGATTAAAACTGCTTTTACTGATACAGTTATGACAAAGAATCTAAAAAAGCAGAAAAGGAACCTGTACTGTGATCTCCCTCTAAAGCGAGATCCTCATTACCATCAAAATATTTTTCTAAAATTGTGAGCACATAGGAATGATAATTTTATTAGGTCATTATAAACATATTTCTTTAAGTAAATTGCCTTAAATGATGAAATCATGTCTTACAAATGTATATATTGCAATAAAGTTGTGGACAAAGTAAATAGTTAATGACAATTTTGCAATAAAGTTGTGGACATGTTTGGATGCCTCGAGCCTCTCCATTCTAGCCAAGGAGCTCATCAATGGCCAACGATTGGTGGTTGTGCAATGTGAAGAGATATGTTTGTTAGGTGGACTTGTTCGCCAGAAAATGAAGTACCTCCATTTTTTTAGAATAAGAATGAATAGGAAGCCATCTCATGGCCCCATTCATTTTAGGGCACCTTCTAGAATTCTTTGGAGGACAATTAGAGTCCTAGACTTGCTGAATTGAACTATGTGACTTGTTTGCTCTGCAACTGATTGAAAAAATTGAGAGGTGGTATACAACTATCCTCATCATTTTAGTTGCAAAACAATCAAAATATTTTTCTAAAATTGTGAGCACATAGGAATGATAATTTTATTAGTTCATTATAAACATATTTCTTTAAGTAAATTGCCTTAAATGATGAAATCATGTCTTACAAATGTATATATTGCAATGGACACAGTAAATAGTTAATGATAATTTTGCAATAAAGTTATGGACATGTTTGGATGCCTTGAGCCTCTCCATTCTAGCCATGGAGCTCATCAATGGCCAACGAGTGGTGGTTGTGCAATGTGAAGAGATATGTTTGTTATGTGGACTTGTTCACCAGAAAATGAAGTACCTCCATTTTTTAAGAATTAGAATGAATAGGAAGCCATCTCATGGCCCCATTCATTTTAGGGCACCTTCTAGAATTCTTTGGAGGACAATTAGAGTCCTAGACTTGCTGAATTGAACTATGTGACTTGTTTGCTCTGCAACTGATTGAAAAATTTGAGATAAATTTTGTAAATCATTTGTTTACTTAGCTTAGCCTGATGGGACTTGGTAATTTTATGATTCCAATGCAATTGAGTATCATGTGAATTATCTATCTTAACTATCTATTAAACATTTTTTCCAGTAGTAATACTTGAACGAAGGTTAGATGCTAGATTTTAATTTCATAAGATGAACTTCATATTTAACCAGCTTCCTTCAATGATTTTGGAATACTTAGAACTTTATGCTATTTTCTACAAAACTAGAAGTGGTGGGGATGTGCCAACTAGATATAGTAGACCTAGGAGTCATGTTTTCTATACTTAACACATATGCTTTCTATAGATGTAGCAAGAAAATATAGACAAATTCATAGCATCCTTAATCACTGAAGGTCAAGAAAAATACTTTAATAAAAACATGTCTAATTTAGTGAATGTCTAATCAATTAAAGTAATGTAATAGTCATATATTTCCATGGTAACTAGATATGTATAGTCATTGGTTGTATCCATGTTCTTAGTGTGTAATGTTCATTATTTTATATCTTTAACTGTTGAGTTACAAGGATGTGTAATGTACATGGAGTAGTAATGACTTAAATGGTTTATTCCACACATGGTATTCATTTTTATGACATTGATACATGTTCAACATTACACATGTATGTGTAGATTTGGAAAAGTTAAAATCTCTCTCTCTCTCTCTCTCTCTCTCTCTCTCTCTCTCTCTCTAAGGAAAAGAATCATCCATGCATTTTAGAAATAAAATTTTCCCTCTTGTTCAACTAATTATTTAACATGTTGCAATTGCATTAGGATCCAGTCATGTTTAACCAATTCTCTACAAGATGACTGATATGCCTCACCAACACCAGTAATAACTAGTGTCTAAGTTTGGAAGTTGTGGAACAATGTATCAAATGTACACACCTGTACATCAGAGAAGAAATGTATGTTGATACATTTGTTCCACAGTACCCAAAGTAGACACTATCATGTTATGTTGTTGGTGTGACATATTAGTCATACTTGTAGAGAATTGGTTCAACATGGCTAGATCCTAATACACATGTATGTATTTATTGGAATAAGTAATTTATTTTTACATGCACAAAATTTGAGTTGATATATATATCATGGCACATGCGCCACTACCTCCTGGACCTTCTATATTTACACGCACAGATACTGAGATTTAGAAATTGACAGCTCTTCTTTCTAACCCCAACACAATAGGGGTTTATAGGGACACATGTCAATCAATTTTAACTAGCTTGCAATGCATTAGATAGAGTCTAAGAGATACCCGTGCTTATTCAGGTGATACTCTTGTTGCTATTCTTGCCCAAATGTGGCAAGAGGTTACTGGTGATGTTTCTCTTGCTTCTGTTTAGCTTAGTGTCTCGAAAGAGACTATCAAATCCCAATGTTTCCCATCTTATGTTGGTAAGCCTAATGTGAGGGGCTACCAAGTGACTAGATGTGTAGACCCTCTTATGGCCCTATTAATATATCCACATTTTCTTGCTACTCATGGTCGTTATCCCAATAACAACCAAATTCCTTTATATTTTGCACAACAGTTATATGCAGAGGTTCATATGGGCCTCAAGGTGAACTACTTGGATTTGCCAGAATATTTTGGTTAGGGGAGGGGCAGGGTTGTTGATAGAGATGCCTATCGTTGACCAGATTGATAGGCTCCAGTTTATAAGGCCTTGGCTGGGGAGAGGATACCTATTATCTCCCCGGCCCTGGCCCCTGTTGCTGATCAGGTTGTCATTTCTTCCCAAAGGGAAGCAATCGACAGTGTAGGTGATATTGCAACTGCCACATCTATTATATCTTCTGATCATGTGGGAAGATATTTGATGGTGCTAAGGTTTAGAGTTTCTGAGTTCTTGTTGATTTATGCTTGTATTTTCTTTATTAGGACATAATACTTTCTTTTTCAACATTTAGGATCACTTAGATATTCAATCTATCTCCAAAATATTCACTAACACGGTGCAGGAACAGAGCCATTAGCTCATATATTATTGTTTGTGGTGGCCAAGAGACCATAGAGGGAGGTTTCTTCTAACTAGTTCAACAGAAGAAGAAGAGGAACACTTTGAATCATCCCTTGGTCTGGAGAACACTAAGGGTTTTGAAGATATTACAGATTAGAACCAAGACATCATGGCAGACGAAGAAGTAGAAAACCTGGCTGAACCAGTCACCTTTGCCTTTCCTATTACAAATCAAGAGAGAGCTGACACCTTGAAAAATATCCCTCCTTCAGCTCTACCAAACTTTGATGGGCTAATCACTAAAGACCCTGATACATTTCTCTTTGAGTTTGATGTACTTTGTAGGATTTATGATTACACTACAAATGCATACATGCTCAATCTCTTCCCAACCACCCTCAAGGATGTTGCATTAAGATGGTTTATGGGTTTGGGTGAGAATTCCGTAACTACTTGGGCCACCATGAAGGGGAAGTTTTTGCAGAAATATCAGGACTATTTTCATGGCAGAGACATGAAGGGGGATGACATCTTCAGGATGTCACAAAAAGAAGATGAGCCTATGGAAGATTATGTAGGGAGATTTTAGTTTTGCTTCAAGAAGTCAAGACATAATAGGATTTCTCAGAGTCACTCAAGCTAGTCTTCCTAAGAGGTGTGAGCAAATACTGTATGGATGCACTCAATCTAATTGGAGTAGGAGATATCTCTCAACTGAGATTTGATGAAATTTGTCAAATCTGTAGAAACTATTCACCCTCTACTCTTAAAGAAAAACATAGATTTTAAACCTTGACTTCGAGTAAATCATCCACTGGATTCTCCAGAGTAGAGCTCAACAATCTACTATCCAACATGAAAGAGGATATCATAATTCATTTAGCAACACAGCTGGACACTCTACACATAAAGAAGAAATAAGAGGCATTAGAGGCATCTTTGAGTGAATATTGTCCACATTATCGATAGAAGAAGGCCAATTGTCGATGCAAGGGACTAGCTAGTATTTCTGAGGGTAAGAATGAGAAAGCAGATTTCAGAGACATAGAAGATAAAGAAGGTCAAGTGTTCTACATTGCACAATGAAGGCCATGGTAGCAAATACAAGGTATGCCTCAAGACCCCTTGACCAACTCCATGTCATTTGCACCACCTGTCTCAAATCCTCATAACTGGAACAATGCACCTTGGTATAACTGGCCTCAGCAACAATGGGCAATCATACCACCTAGTTGGACCTAGTAGCAGGGGGTATGTCCACAGTAGCCATCCTAATCCTCAAATTATAATCCACAATAGTAGTCTAATCAAAACCCGTGGCCACAACAATGGCAGGGGAACCAAACTTGGTAAAATCCAAATGTGAACTACCTGCAGCCACAACAAACCCTACCTCAGCAACCTACCCTTAGGCCAAATACAACCTCACCTACTCCTACCCAGCCTAGAGCTACTCAATTGTTAGCACAACCTATACCTAACCCTAACAACAAGCCTATTCAACGGGCCTATACTAATGAAGCCATCTAATACCCAACCTATACGGTTGAAGTTAGTGATGTCCACCTGCACTCAGGAAAGTTGCTTGTTGGACCATCATTACCACTTATCATAGAACTTCCTAATGAGGAACCACCCTCTATCACTAACAACCATCTGAATAACCAGCCAAATCCTTCTGAGCAAATCTCTCTGCAAGAAGAAACCATTACCAGAAACCCTCCATTTCTAGAGAGATTAAAAATGCACCCTTCACCAACTCCATTTGAACCTGATTTTGATTTCATGGGGCAACTAAAATATGTCTATTTTAAAATTACCCTCATCCAAGCCATCAAGGATGTGCCCATTTATACCAAAGCTATAAGGGATTTATGCTTTGAGAAACCAGGAAGGAAGAGAAAAGATCCTCAAATAGTCCATGTTATAGGATAACTTGTTGATATCATGTTAGGTAACTTGGTTGTTCCAAACTATGCAAATCCTGGAAGCCTTGTGGTTGATGTAAACATCAATGGAACCCTTATCAAAAACACCTTGATTGACCTAGGTGCATCCATCAATGTAATGAAAAAAGAAACAATGAGTAAGCTTCAACTAGATAACCTTAGACCTACTCCCATAGTACTCCAGCTGGCAGACAGGTCCACAGTCAAGCCAGAAGGGGTTATTGAAGATCTTGTTATCACATTGGATTCACGGGAATACCATGCATACTTTAAGGTCTTACATCCCAAGGCTAGTCTAGGAGGATATCCACTCATCCTAGGGAGACCCTGGCTGGCAACAAAAGATGCCTTCATATGACATTGATCAAGAAATATGATAATTGCCAATGGGAATATAACAAAGAAGTTAGTCCTTTATCCACCTGCTCAACCTTTTGTTGGCATGGAACAATCTATTTGGCCAGACCTAGGGGATCCAGGCTAATATTCTCTTCAAACATTAATGAAAATTGAAAGAGACCCGCTATTGGCTATTAAGGATGAAGATGAAGTGCTTTCCAATGTCATACAAAACAATTATGGAACGGATATATAGCAAGACCCATGTCTAATATGTATGGCCTGTCCACTTCACAATGTTCTGCCTACAATCAATACTCCAGCCTATGTTTCCTCTAGCAGAATGTTTCATCAGTTGCTGCCTCACAGTTTTAGTCTCAACTTATCAGGGTTGGATATTGCCTCTGTGATGCCTACGGCAGCACCAGTTGACATTACACCAAGCAGAACACTTAACATCAATAGTGAATTGGCATTTGTCTAGAAGACTGAACTAACTAAAATGCTACAAACTCATAAGACAACATTTGCATGGGACTATCATGATATGAAGGGAATTGACCCTAATATTTGCATGCATAGGATATATATTAATGAAGGATGCAGACTAGTTAGGTAGCCTCAAAGAAGGATGAACCATGCAGTAAGAGACATAGTGAAGAATGAATTGCAGAAATTACTGGATGCAGGATTCATATACCCAATATCAGATAGCCAATGGGTGTCTCCACCAGTAATAGTGCTAAAAAAAGGAGGTAAGTGGAGAGTTTGTGTAGATTACAGAGAATTAAACACTACCCCTAGGAAGGATCACTTTCCTCTTCCTTTCATTGACCAGTTCCTAGACTCCTTGGCTAGTAAAATGTATTTCTCTTTTCTTGATGGATTCAATGGGTATAACCAGATCAAGATAGCCCCTGAAGACCTGGATAAGACCACATTCACATGCCCATGGGGACATATGCCTATTTTGTCCTTCCATTTGGACTATGCAATGCACCTGCCACATTTCAGAGAGCTGTTTTAAGCATCTTTGTTGACCTTACTCATGACTCTATGGAAGTTTATATGGATGATTTTACCACTTATGGAGAATCTTATAAGGAGGCCTTGAAGAACCTTGAAAAAGTATTGCAGAGATGTCAGGATCATAATATGTCCCTTAGTCATGAAAAATTTTCATGTGATGCAAGAAGGAGTAGTGCTTGGTCATTTTGCGTCCAAGGTAGGAATTCAAGTGGATCCACACAAAATCGAAATCATTTCAACTTTACCTATCCCTCAAAAATAGAAAGATGTTAGAAGTTTTCTAGGTCATGCAAGGTATTATAGAAGATTTATAAAGGATTTCAGTAAGATTGTTGCTTCTTTGTTTGTCTTACTCTTTAAAGATGCAGAATTTAATTGGACAGTTGACCGTCAGATATCCTTTGACCATCTCAAAGAGGCATTAACAAAGACACCTATACTCAAAGGACCTAATTGAGCAATACCTTTCCATATACATATAGATGCTTCTAATTTTACAGTAGGAGCTATGTTAGGACAGAAAGGGAATGTGGAGTATGCAATTTATTACATCAGCAAGAATATTCAAGGTGTTGAACTTAACTATATTGTTATTGAGAAAGAAATCTTAGCTGATGTCTATTCAATTAATAAGTTTAGGCATTATATCACTGGGTGTCCTATTTTCATTCACACTGACCATGCAGTAATAAGATATCTTATGAATAAACCAGTGGTAAGTGGTAGATTGGTTAGATGGTTGTTGCTTCTTTAGGAATTTGATATCACCATTGTAGAAAAGCTAGGGAAGACCAATGTTGTTTCTGATTTCTCTCCAGGCTCCCTACTTGTAGTGAGGACCCAGTCATTGATGATTCATTTCTAGATGAACACTTATTTGTACTGACTATACAAACTCCTAGGTATGCAGATATAGCAAATTATCTAGTCACAGGGAAAACACCTCCACACCTCTCACCCAGAGAGAGGTACCACCTTGTGGAGCACGGATTTCCCTATTCATGGGTATCTGGTTATCTTGTCTATACAAGACATGATCATATAATGAGAAGGTGCATTAGGGAAGATGAAGTGTATGACATTCTTAGATCTTGCCATGATGAACCCTGTGATGGACACTTTGCAGCCAAGAGGACAGCAATCAAAATTTTAAATACTGGATATTATTGGCCAACATTGCATAAAGATACAGCTCTCTATACAAGAAGATGTGACCATTGTCAAAGAATGGGCAGACCTACAAGAAGTGATGAAATGCCCTTACAACCACAATTGGTGGTCACACCATTTGACAAATGGGGCATTGATTTTATTGGACCCATAGATCCACCTTCTAACCATAAGGAATATATACTTGTTTGCACTGATTATCTTACAAAATGGGTGGAAGTGAAAGCCTTGAAAGTAGCCAAAGACAATAAAGTTGTTGCATTCCTCTATGAAGAAATATTTCCAAGGTATGGGGTCCCAAGGGAAATAGTCACAGATCAAGGGCCATAGTTTACATCTGCACTAATTGCCAACCTTGTTCAGGAGTATGAAATTAGACATAAAAAGTCCACTCCATATCATCCACAGTTAAATGGTCAAGTTGAGGTGACCAATAGGGAGCTTGAAGCAATATTGACAAAGACAGTCGTAGTGCATAAGAAAGATTGGGCAGCAAGACTCTCTGAAGTAGTTTGAGCATATAGAACTACATGGAAGACAACAATAGGGTACACACCCTATGAGTTAGTTTATGGAAAAAAGGTTGTCCTTCCTATTGAGTTTGAATATAAAACATTGAGAACAACTATCCAACTTGGTATGGACTTGTCACTAGCTCAAAAGGAAAAATTGCATCAGCTTAATGCCTTGGAAGAGTTAAGGATGGAAGTAATTCATCACACTGAATTAATTCAAAACTAGAGAATCAAATGGCGTGATCAGTATATCAAAACCAAGGACTTTTAGGCAGGTGATTGGGCACTCTCTATGACTCTAGGTATAAGGATCATAAGGGCAAATTGTAGACAAGATGGTTAGGCCCTTATGAGATCAAATAAGTTTTTCCAAATGGTACAGTCCAATTAACTACAATTGACCAAGTTAGATTCTCACTATGGTTAATGGGCATAGATTGAAATTGTATAAGAAGTCTTTAAGTAAAGCTGCATTTCTCTAGCAGTTGAAGGCAGACATGGATAATGAAGTCCCATAGCCTATTACCTTAGATGAAGTCTCCATCTAGGTAGCAGTTGAACACAATGTTCCATAACCAATTCCAACTACAACATTGAATGAAGTTCCACAGTCTTCTACCTCTGGTGATAATTTTAGCCAAGTATCAATTAATCATACTATTTCAGTAATAGATCAAGCTAACAACTTGACTGAAGTTCCATACGTAAGTTTGAGTTCTACACACTTTGTACATAAATAAAAACACACACTGCACACACATCACATAGCAATAGCAATAAAACAAGGTGATCTTCCAATTAGAAGTTTAGGCTCCAGCATTTTAGTACCATTCTCAACAAGAACTTTCCTTTGGCATTCAACCACTTCATTAGAGGGACATGTAGCCAAAGGTAATCTACTATTTCATGGGACCTGTATTGGTTGCACCCGCAGTCAAGGGTTTTTCATTCACTTGGGACTTGTAACAACTGCACCCGTAGCCAATGCATATGGGACTTGTTCATTTCACGTTCTGATTGTGTGCATACAGCCAATGTTGCCTGTGACACCTTTTCTCATGTCATATGCATCTCACCATCTTTTTACCAGATAGTACTTCACTACTACGTGTCACACATCTACTGCATTCCGTCAGCACACTTTGTCACTATCACATCATTGTGATTCACTCTGGCTCGTTCGTTGAGGACATCAACTCAATTTGTCATGCAATCAGGTTTATATGTAATAATTCCAATTTAGGCATCAAATCAATGGTATTCATCTCGCTCATTGCTTTAATTAACATTTATTGCTACTTATTTCATGAATTTCTTTCTTCACACATAATTAATTTTCCATATTATATCAATTCAACATGCTTTGAACCCATTCCTCCGTATGTCACGTCTCAAACTTCTAGACTTCCTGAACTCAACTATATTTAGCATTGTTAGATGTTTGTTTCTGATTTGTTATAAATAGATACTTGTCTATGAATAGAAAGTGAAACATTATCTCTTCTTTTCATGTATGCAATTAGAAAATGATGAAAATGGATATTATGTGATGCTTCAGCTATGGATTTTGGTTACTAATCTATTAATGGAAAATTGAGTTTAATGATTGCAGGTAAGTGTCGAAGGCAAGAGTGTGGTTAAGGCAAAGGTGCTCTAGCCACCTAGCACAAATGGGATGGAGAGAAACTCAAAGATAGACACACAAGCACTTAGCTCACATTTCATTACATTTTTCATTGTTTCATGAATGACTTCTATGTTTGATTAGTTTGATTTATCACTCATGTTAGAAAATATTTTCTTTATGCTTCATTAGGCACGTAAATAAATAATTAGTCCTTATGTTTAAATAGTTCATGTGTTTGAAATAGAATAAAATTAAAATTTATATTCTCTTTTATCAAATTATATGTGAAGAAAATAATTTTTCTCTTAATAATATTTATTTATTCTCATAAAAAGATAAATATGTGTCAAAAATGATAAAACAGAAATATATGCTACCTTTGTTGATATATCCATATAAGTAAGTTTTCCTTTTTCTTATTAAGATAATGACAAAATTTTAAAGATTAGAAAGAGAACAAAAACCATAGAAATAAAACAACAAAAAGATAGAAAGAAAATGAAAATAGAATAAAACAAAAAGAAAGCAAAAAAAAAAGATAAGGAAGAAAAATATAGAAACTAGCCTAAAATGAGAAGAAAGAAATTCTTTAAGAAAACAGGGAGTTTGCATGTTAAGGGGGCAGTAGAAAAATCCAAGATAGGAGAATACGGCAGAGAGAGGAGAGCATAGGAAAGACAATGGAACACAAGGGTCCACAACTTGATTCCATTAAAATCTGCCATGTAAGTATACACAACCTATGCTAGAAATTGCTCATGAATGATTTTTTCATAAATCATAATTCTTTATTTTACTATAATGATGTTTCTATAATGAATCATCCATGCTTTCACCTGATCTATGGGCACTTTATACTTTTCTTCGTACCTTGACAATTCATCCTTCACTATCTAATCGTGAGCCACCTTTCCCCTTGTGAACCAGTCTTAATAACTAGTCACTTATTTTGCAATCCATAAGATTGCTAACTATCCTCTTGAATTACAAATCCTGTATGTACATGAGGAGGGAAAATCCTATTGTACTGAGTTGGCCTCCTGATTGGTCGCGATTCCTCCAAGGGTGTCAACCCTATTCCTCAGGCAGTTTTTACTGTTGTTTTGTTTAGATCTTCCTTGCAGACTGATTGTGTGTAGCTCTAGGTGAATAGGCACATCTATCTTAGTAGTGGTAGTTGCCAAAACAATGAACCACAAATATGACATAGTAGGTTAAGCACCTTTATGCCTTGTTAGCACCATTAAACCATATCTATTACATGAGAGTCAGCTTTTGGACTATTCTTTATTTATTTTGTGTAAAAAGATTAGTTATATCTATGATCAACGGCTGGGTTATTCTTTTTCTTCCTTTGCATTTCATGGCAGCTAGTCTTAAGTCGATTTCTCTTATTTTCATCACCATTTCACAGGTATATTCATGTCATCTTCCTTGCATCCTTTTTAGCACCCTCCTCTTTCTCCTTCTAGTGCATCTCCCTGCCAACAATCTCACTCTAAGCATCGCCCCTTCTGATAGGAGTAATCTGCCTCTTAAAGTTGGTTTATTTAACCAATTTCTTGATTAGACTCTTTGCATAAGAGGCTGAAGGTTATGATTGTCTAAATCAGTTACGATTGTGGTAGAATTGTGGGTCTGTAAACCTGTTACAACAGAAGTCGTCGGGCTTAGTATGCTATAGTTGACGCCTTTTTAGATTTCACTAACTTTCTCTTAGTTTCAAAAAGCTTTAATCTTATTTTTAAGTGCCTACAAGATTTTCCCTTATTCGCCCTTGTATATTTTGTGTTGTGATAGCAGTCTCTTTGTAGCTATCAGCCTCTCCCTGACACCTGTATGACCTTCAATCAATTAATCCTCCTTCAACCTTTTTAGAATAAATTAATCTGGACTGTATTTGACCTCTGTTGAAGCCTTACAATCTATGTATGGTGTTTGGTTAGCATTTGATTAAGCGGCCCATAATAGATATTGGTGCCTTTAACTTCTGCTGAGTACTTGTCCTTTATGTCGACTCTTCTCTTATTTTAGTCATATGTGATAAACAAAAGGAAAAAATACAAATGAATATCTTTTCTACACTTAAATAATAGTGCATAAATTCCACTAGATTTTGAGATCATAATAATTGCAAAATAAATAATTATATGTACCCATACTTATAATTAGTCTTCTCTTTTTGAAATAATTAAGGATATAATAAAAGCAAAATGAATGGTTTGACTTACACATCTTGCTCAAATATATGTCTATTTATCAAAATCTTAGGCATTGAAGTGTTTTCATAATGACCAGGAATTAAAACTCTCATTTGATTAGAATGGCTCTAAATTTTCTTTTAACTTATTCTAGCATGCATATCATTCATCCTAGTGCGGAAATTAAAATGAAACTAGTAAAATGTAACCCTTGGGACATCAAAAATCATAACATAAACCCATAGATTATAAACCTTTAAGTGTAATAATCACATAAGGGTATGAAGTAAGAATGACAAAATTAACTTATTTTCTTACACTAGTTTAATTACTATATTTTCGGATAAACATTGTATATTATCTTTATGTGGTTGGATTTTCATTGTTTAAATGTAACCAAGGAAGAAAACTAGAAACTTGTCATATATTTATATATATTCACCTATCTCGTGATTGTAAAATATTGCGAGGTTGTAATTGGAAATAATGTCAATTGCCTGCTATCAGTAAATTTTGCCTTAGAAATAGTCAGTTGTCTTGCAAATTTTATGATTACTTCCAAGACAGGATGTCAAATGTAGGATTACAGAGAAGGTAATTTTCTTTTTTGAAATTACCAAATTATTTATACTTTGGCCAAAGTTGTTTGTACCATTGAAATAGATGGATGTTAAATGCCTAGTCGTTATTATTATTTTCTCTGCCACATCCTGCTACAAGAAATATGTTCATTCTAGACTAGAGTGCATATAGGCATCAGACATGCATCAAGAGTTTCGCTCCTTCCCATCTATTCTAGGTTGCTAGGTGCCTCATGTAGGGTTGGGTATTCTTCGAGTTAGGAAGAATTCTAGGGAAGTGTAGTGCTTCATAGTTGGGTGGAAAAAGCACTTTAACCATACTCTTGACCTTCGGCTTGCGGAAGACTAGTGGGTTATGGCAGCTGAAGATAGTTCAAATATTTAATTTTCCTTAAGTAATGCAAAAGATGGATATATCATTGTATTGATCAATTGTATGGCTTGTATACCCAATTGATGTAATTATATTTCTCTATGATGCACTCTTGTTGCACTTGTAAAACTATAAAGGATTATACATTTATGAATATCTTTGTTAATTGAAAGACTTATTTAATAATTATGGTCTAAGTTTACTTCTCTTTGGTAATTTTAGTAAGTGGTTAAATTCAAATTTACATTTGGGGATTAAGTATATCTTCACTCAACCCAATCTAAATGCTTGATAGAGAAGATGGTTGGCATTTTTGAGTGAGTATGATTTTGGAATTGAATATATTAAGGGGAAAGAAAACAGAGTAGCAGATGCCCTTAGCAGGAGGAGACATCTTGTAGCTATGCTCACTATAAGATCAAATTTTAGGCAATAGGTGATTCAGGCTCTACCAGAAGATGAATATTATGCTAGGGTGAAATAAGCCTTAGAGAAGGATCCCTCAGATCATAGGTTTGATGGATATATGATTAAGACTGATGGACTCTTAAGGTATCAAGGACAGATGTATGTTCTCAACTCAGGAGAGTTGAGGAAGCTAGTTCTTGAGGAATTTCATAATGTACCATACTCAGGGCACCCAAGAGTAACAAAAATGATAGAAGGATTGAGGCCCTTGTACTTCTGGCTAGGAATCAAGAAGAATGTTATGGAATTTGTGGCCTGATGCTTAGAATGCCATGGAGTTAAGGCTGAGCATGTCCATTCGACAGGACTTTTATACCCGCACAATGTGCCAAAGTATAAGTGGCAAGTAATCAGTATGGACTTTATTCAGGGGTTGCCATTGACTAAGAACCACCATGATGTCATTTTGGTTGCCGTAGATAAATTGACAAAAGTGGCTCACTTTATTCCAGGTAATCTCAAAGATGGATCTTTGATCCTAGCCAAAACTTTTGTTCAGGAAATCTTCTATTTACATGGAGTGCCAGAGACGATCATTTCTGATCGAGACACTTGCATGACTTCTAGATTCTTGATGACACTGAATGCGGCCTTGGGAACAAAATTGAACTTTAATTTAGCCTATCATCCTTAGACTGATGGTCAGATGGAGAGGGTGAATCAGGTGGTGGAGGATCTTCTAAGGATGTATTGTATATTCCAACAGTATAAGTGGGAGGAGTATATTCCCTTAGTGGAGTTCACATATAATAATTCATATCATGCCTCCTTAGGAATGGCACCTTTTGAAGCTCTATATGGGTGTAAGTGTCATACACCTATTAGTTGGGATAAAGTGGAATATAGAATAGTAATTGGGTCTAATATGTTGAAGGAAATAGAGGATCAGATGAAGTTGATTAAAGAGAAACTGAAACAAGCTTCAAATCACCAAAAGTGTTATGTAGATGAGAATAGAACATTCAGATAGTTCTCAGTAGGGGACAAGGTCTTCTTGAGATTCAGACCTCAGAAAAGTTCCATTTCATTTGGCAAGGCATCCAAACTTGCTCCCAGATATGTAGGACCATTTGATGTGCTATACGTAATTAACCCAATTGCATATAGGTTTGCTCTGCCACCTACTCTAGCCTAAATCCATAATGTCTTCCATGTATCTTTACTTAAGTTGTATCATCCAGATGCTTCACACATTCTTGATAGGTGTGCCTTGCATGTTCAGGATCTAGGGGTGGTGCTGGTGGAGCCCACAAAAATTTTGGAGAGGCACAATGTTAAGTTGTGAAACTGGGATGTTGTGCAGTAAGGTCTAATGGGACCACTATTCGGTGGATAATGCCACCTGGGAGAATGTTGATGATATAGATAGAGCTTTTCCTCATTTGCAAAATTAGCATAATCTCTTTTCAATTTTTGCATAATTATGACTTGGATTGATACATTGATATTAAGTTGTGTAAGATAGTTATGTTTGATATTTCTATAATAAGACATCAAGATGATGTCTCTTCCAAGTGGGGAAGGATGTCACGTCTCAAACTTCTAGACTTCCTAAACTCAACTATATTTAGCATTGTTAGATGTTTATTTATGATTATGTTATAAATAGATACTTATCTATGAATAGAAAGTGAAACGTTATCTCTTCTTTTCATGTATGCAATTAGAAAATGATGAAAATGGATATTATGCGATGCTTTGGCTATGGATTTTGGTTACTAACCTATTAATGGAAAATTGAGTTTAATGATTGCAAGTAAGTGTTGAAGGAAAGAGTGTGGTTAAGGTAGATGTGCTCTAGTCACCTGGCAGGAATGGGATGGAGAGAAACTCGAAAATGCACACACAAGCACTTAGCTCACATTTCATTGCCTTTTTCATCATTTCATGAATGACTTTTGTGTTTGATGTAGTTTGGTTTATCACTCATGTTAGAAAATATTTTCTTTATGCTTCATTAGGCACGTAAATAAATAAGTGTTCCTTATGTTTAAATAGTCCATGTGTTTGAAATAGAATAAAATTAAAAGTTATATTCTCTTTTATCAAATTATATGTGAAGAAAATAGTTTTTCTCTTAATAATATTTATTTATTCTCCTAAAAAGATAAATATGTGCCAAAAATGATAAAACAAAAATATATGCTACCTTTGTTGATATATCCATATAAGTAAGTTTTCCTTTTTCTTATTAAGATAATGACAAAGTTTTAAAGATTAGAAAGAGAACAAAAACCATAGAAATAAAACAACAAAAAGATAGAAAGAAAACGAAAATAGAATAAAACAAAAAGAAAGCAAAAAAAAGATAAGGAAGAAAAATATAGAAACTAGAGTGTCATCCCACAATAGTGGGTTACACTTTTGTGGATGAAGAAAAATTGAAGGTGCCAAAAAATCTTTAGCAGACACCTTTGTTTGAAGGTCCACTCTACGAACGAAGGCATTATCGGCCAAGTCAAAAAACATATCGTCAAAACCTTCATTCGAACGGGGTTTGTGAATGAAGGTGATTAAGCGCCAAATTAAAAACAATAAAATAATGCCTTTGCTCGAAGACCGTCTTCTAGCAAAGGCATTATTTTTTTATAAAAAGGGTTAAGACTCTTAAATGACAGTTTTTTTGTCATTTGAGAGCTCGCAGCAGAATGAAGGTAACAGGGAACGACGTCCGAAGGCGACAGGGAACGGCATCCACAAAGGTGATAGGGATCAGTGTCCATGATGGCGAAGACCCCACATGATAGCATCTCCATACACGTTGAGCAAACTCCCATATTCAGGTGCATAAATTTGTTGTGCCCTTTCTAATACTGTATATATGTAATGCTTGCATGTTCACTCAAGAATACACCAGTTTCTTGCCGACAGGGGCTTCCATTACAATTAATTAAATAAAGAAAATTTCCTGCTATGAAACCATAGTTTGGCAATAGGATTTGTGATTACAGTTAATGAAATATAGAAAAATTCAACTAAATGCAGGAATTTGATGAATTTAGTTAAAGAACTAGAACAGTTTGTCAAACCCTAGTTTGCCAAACTAGGGTTTGTCATTACAATCAATAAAATTGAGAAAAAATTCATAAAAAATAGAATTTTTTCTTGATACAATGAAAGAAGTATCAAACCCTAGTTTACCAAACTAGGGCTTGTCAAACCCTAGTTTACCAAACTAGGTTTTGTCATTACAATCAATAAAATTGAGAAAAAAATCATAAAAAATAGAAACTTTTTCTTGATACAATGAAAGAAGTATGAAACCCTAGTTTGCCAAACTAGGGTTTAACAAACTCTAGAGTTTCAAAAGAAATTAGGGTTTGTCAAATTAGGGTGAAAAGATGAATTTAGTTTCACCCTAATTTGACAAACCCTAGTTTGGTAAACTAGGGTTTGTCATTACAATTAATAAAATAGAGAAACATTTCATTAAAAAATAGAAAATTTTCTTGAGACAATGAAAGAACTATCAAACCCTAGTTTGCCAAACTAGGGTTTGACAAACCCTAAAGTTTCAAAAGAAATTAGGGTTTGTCGAATTAGGGTGAAAAGATGAATTTAGTTTCACCCTAATTTGACAAACCCTAAACTAGGGTTTGTTAAACCCTAGTTTGGCAAACTAGGACCGTTTATCTTTTGATCCTTGTTAGATCCTACTTCCCATTTGGCTTATACATATACTAAACCTACTAAATTCATCACACACATGGATATTCTAAGCATAGAGGCATTGCATCGATACGTAAAGTTCAAGAAATTATAGACAAATGGAAGATAAACATTGCACATACTAATGAGCACCAAAATCCCTCACTTGATAAGATGAATCATGGAAAAGTTTAAGTCACATGAATGTCAAGATCCTAGTCTTGTTCACCATATGTAGACCTCAAGAAGCTCATTATTTGGATAGTGACACAAATTTTGTAGTTTACATGTGTAAATTTATGTATATAAATTTATGTATTTTTGTGATGTTTCTTGTACTGGATATGCTATTGATCCTTATGCTTATGCTACTGATCCTTATGCTATATGCTATTGAGGACCTATTGGAATCATATGCTTTTATTGCATCAAAGCTTGGTATCCCTTTACACAAGGTTAGAGGACATGTGGGTAGCACTTGCCGTTCACAGAGTGCGTCATGATCCTGTCAGGCTACTAGACCTTCTCATCAAGTGCCTGTGAGTACTCCACATCCTGATCCACCGTCAAATCATTCAGTTGTTGTAGAGGGAGATACACCTATCAGGCCTCGTGTTGAGCTTCAAACATCCCAGCCCTCCCTAGATTCACTTGAGGTGCAGTTGCAGACGGGATCGGTGTTAGGTTTGTGGATATGCTTCTTCATTCAACCTCTTCGTTGCCAAGTCACCTGGTTAGTCCACTTCAGACTTCATTACTTGAGCTAGCCAAGGCGGCACCGGATACAATCATTGTAGCAGATCATCCTACAGCACTTGATACACAAGTAAGTACATGCGTATGTGCATGTGCATGCATGATTTAAACTTGAACTTAAATTAAAGTAAGTTAAATTACTTTGCTCTAGATAGAGTCCTAATGTTGTATATATATATATTGTAGGGGTTAGCTCATGTTACACCTACTCTGGAGACAGACTGTGTATGCAGGTGTGATTCAACTGATGGCAGTAATGTTAGTGGACAGGTGAGTTTTAAATTTTTAAATCATTATTGTACTTACATACATGTAAATGCATATAATTTGTACACTTTTATACATACATGTGTTGTACTATCTCCAGGGCTCAACACATCCATCAGATCAAAATGCTCAGTTAGACTCGAGTTGCTCAACTCAAAGCCAACATGATGACCAGGCTATTGGTAGCACTTTGTAGAGATGTGTTTCTCCAAATATTTCTCTAGATCTTATATTTGTTTGAGCAGACATTTCTATAGATGTACATGTTTATGTATGGACATTCCTATCTAGATACATTTGCATGTATGTGTGTTTGTGGACATTTATGACCTGACATTTCTATCTACATGTGTGTTTGTGGACATTTATGAGGACATTTCTATCTAGATACATTTGCATGTATGTGTGTTTGTGGACATTTATGACCTGACATTTCTATCTACATGTGTGTTTGTGGGTCACATTTATGAGGACATTTCTATCTACATTTGTGTGTTTGTGGACATTTATGAGGACATTTCTATTTATGATTATTATGATTGTTTTTGTCATGAGAAGTTATTTAGGTATTTGTGTAATTCAGTAAGTGTAGAATATAGTTTTTAAAATGTAAATTTACAATTGCATTTGAATTATGATTCAATTATGGGTATAAATAAAAGTGAAAAACAAAAAAGTCTTGATATACATGAAACAAAACAATATTATGAATAGTTAAGATTTAGAAATGATTCATTTAGAAATGACTGCCTTGTATTAAAGACAAAACCATTCTCCCAAAAGAGTTCAATAGAAAAAATCTACCATGACAAACAAATCTAAACACAATTATGTGGTGTTAATACTTTGCTTAACATTTATCATACAATGAAAACATCAAATACAATTCCAAACATGAAATTTATTATAGTTTTACTTGATTATAAATATAATTGTTCACATTGCTTTTATTTGATGTGGGGATATGCAAGCCACAACAAAATAATGATGATTTCTCCTTCACATTCTACAAACTAGCAATTGGTTTATTTGAAAGGGTGTAATGGTTATGTTGACATGCACATTTGAACGCAAAATAGTTAGGTGTTTATGTAATTTAGTAGAATATAGATTTTAAAATTTGTAAATTTACAAACTCAATTACAATTGCAAATTGTGATTCATTTATGGGTATAAAGAAAGGTGAAAAACAAAAAATTCTTGATACATGTGAAACAAAAAAATATTATATAAATAAATGGACCTCCAAATAAAACAAAAGTTTACAAAAAAGTCTTGATATGTGAAACAAAACAATATTAAATCTACAAACACTATAGATTCTAAATCTACAATCTACATTTATTTGATGAATGTTGTTATTTATGACACATATTACCTAATTTTCTAAATGAATATGAGGAATAAAAAGAAGGGAAGGTACTGAGCCTATGATAAGAAACAAATGTGAAATGATAGAAGAGGAGCAATAAGTGGCACTCTAAATTGAAGAACTTCTAAAATTTATTTTGAAATAAAACGGGAATCAATGTAATTTGTATTCACAAGTGCAATTAAAATTTGTTTAGAATTGTTGCATTGTTAAATTATTTTTGGGCCTATGTGCAGTCAAATACTATTAGTGATGTTTTTCAATTAAATGGCAATAAACAATGATTATTATACCATTAAATCTATTAAGGATATCAGCTAAAAAATTTAGTAGACATTATTGTCTTTAGAAGATCCTCTGATATTTAGCATATCAAGCATGAACAATTATAACTAGCATACAATTGAGATAACCTTACATTTAGTTGGCTAGTAGAAGACTAAACTTCTAAAGTTATGGTAGTTTGCACTTGAAACTAAAACAAGATTTTCAATTACCTAATTCTTGCAATTCTCTAACTATCCACTTCATCATGAGGCATGTTCCTTGTGTCTAGGGTTCTAAGATTCCAAGCCTGCCACAATCTTTAGGTTAGAGATAATGTGCCCATGTAGAGCTTGACATCCCTCTATTATTACCCCATTGGCCCATAGAAAGCATCTTATAATCTTTGTTAGCTATTTATAGCATGATTTGGAGAGAAACTAACATGAATAAATGCATACATGTGGTTGGCTATGAGTAATTAGTTATCTCTTCAACTAAATTTTGAAGGAAAAACATGCATTCATTATTGAAATGGGAATTCAAAGACACTACATCATTAAGCAATGAAATACCATATAAGATGTTGCAAATGGACATGATACAAGAGATAACCTAGGGAAGCTACTACATGAGAACATATATAAATGGATCCTAGGAAGTCCTCAAATTTTTATCATGACAATTTTAAACTTTTGAGTCTACCAAGTTGAAGTCCATCAATCAACTCATCTTCTCAAAGGTTGGGCAAGTATTTCAATTCATTTGTAAAAGTTTGTTGTCATCTAGCTTTGATCAAGTCAAAAATATTAATGTCAAATAGTCTCAATCATAGGTGATTCAGGAAAAGAACCTGGACATTTTAATTTATCAAAAATGTTCATTCAAGATGTAAAGTCAATTGTCACTATGTGTCATACTTGAATGGCACCCATACAAATCATGAAATTGATGTTAGTCAAAGGTTGGTCAAGGTTGTGTGCCAAATATTTCATTTTTGTTGATATTGTGGGAATTTCAATGTTTGTATCGGTGGCCTAAAATGATTTGTCAACTTCAAAGTGGAATAATTAAGATCTCTCTTTTTACATTTGTCAAGTGAAATTTTATTGGTTGAATAGTTTATAGATGTAACATGGCTATATATATCTATAAACTTTATAGATGACTTCTCTAGTGCATATACATGTACATGTAAATTGTAGCACAATTCAAACAACATATATAGCATTAAATAAAAGCATTCAAAAATTATCATATCAATGCATGCTTGAATAAGAAGATCTAGGGCATTCTCTACATGACTTCTAATAGAGAGATCATTTGTACATTAAGAACCGCCATGGTTGAAATTTAAAATTTGTTCAACAAAAGAACTATTAACTTGCATAGATTGTAAAATAATTAATACATGAACATACATCTAAATAGTGAATTTAGGTCTTCAAAACTTAAAAAATTGTAAGTTCTTCATCCATATTTTTCATACCACATCAAGTGGTTCAGCTCGCTCTTCAATCACATCTAATATTCTCTGATGATCTTCACTATGTAGTATCCATTTACGACGTCCACGTGTGTTTGAAACTATATGAAGAGTTAGGCCAGTAGCAATTGCTAGGTGGCTATACTGATATACCTTGTTATTAGGTTGATAATCAATAAAGTGAATCCCATGTTGAACAATCTTGACTTGTTTGAGATATGTCCCCTGCACTACAACTAAACTTGTGGAAAAAAACATTCCACACCGTAAGACATAACATTCTCAAGGTAAATGTAACCTACATGTACATCTATGAACATGTATAGCATTATCATTGCTTGGTAAGACATAACATAAATTTTAATATAAAAATTGAACACATTTTAAATCACTCTTGAGGTACTTGACATGTGCATATGTAACAAATTGAAAATTCTTTAAAAATATATTAAAATAAAGTTAAACCTGTGGAAAACACCATTCCATCACTTGTTTCTAGATTTATTAGCTTTTGCCTCTCTTCTGTGCAACGCAATAAATAATAACTAACTTGTTCTATATTTCCAGCCTCTGCTATGACTGCAAAAATATCTCTTGCACCAAAAATTTACATACATTCCAAAATTTGTAACTTCAAAATTTTAGAGATACCTTATATATATATATATATCAAAGGAATGTCTTCAAATCTTTCATCCTCATCTTCATTGTATGTGTTGGTAACAACTAGTGGCACATTTTCCCATTCACTGACATATCCACGTTGCTGGTTATTACAATTCTTAAAATCTCCCAACATGCACTCATAACAAAAACAAGAGTAATCCCTAGTGCGCAACGTCCATGTAGGGCTATCTGTACTCATGACACAATGCAAAGATCTTGTTTTCTCTACCCTCTTACATCCATACATTGATCTTCTATCCACACCTACAAATTTATTATTTATCAAGTACATTATGAATAAAATATATGTAAATAATTAAATTCAAACTAAAATAAACAAACTTGTGTGTACACATATATCATATACATGAATATATATATATTTAAAGTACATCCATACATTAAATAAATTCAAACAATACATACTTGATATCTCCCAAAACACTCTATGTGGAATGTATCTGTTTGTTCTTGAAGATGTGTCGGCCTCATTTGGTGCAAAGTGTAACTTACACCATTCAACAACATCATGTGCATCATTTATATAGTCTCCATCATAATTCATTTGATGTTTCCTTAGAGCACGTTTGATGCAAGCTCTTGTGCCATCATGTTCACCCTTTCCATGCCCACTCTCAAAGAAACTCCAAACATGTGGTATATTGTCATTTCGATGATATCTACATAGTGCATAAAATGGCCTTGCTGATTTGAATTGTGATGCACATCCATCTGACCATACAGAATACCTTTCAAAATTTACAGCCCTGCTTGCCAAATATCCAAAAAACTTCTTAAAGCAATGTTGTACAAAAAGTGTATAATGCTCTTTATCATCACTAATATAAAAGTGATATTCTTTCTTGATGACTCGTGCTTGAAATGTACTATCAACACCATCCAAATCCAATTGTGCATGTCAATAACACACATGCACCATAATAGTGATCTGCTCTGAAAAGTAATATTTTGATTGAATCTCTTTTTGATGTACAAAAGAGTAATTTTCTACAAAGTCGACCACTAATAAAATTGTTCCAGGTGGGAAAGTATCTCTTAATGTTTGAAACTGTTGTGCTTGCCACTTAGCAAAAAAAGCATGATGTATGTATGGTTGAATCAATTTACAAAAAAAATCCATAAATGTTCCAATAGGTATCTCCTCTTCTACATAATCTAACCATGTGGATTCTTTCCCATGTTTTGTTTGAAACTTTACATACTTGTACCTCTTGCAATTTACCAACTTCATTGGGTCGATATCTTCATTTCTCAAAAGCATTTTAGCCAAATTTCCACATGTTTCACAAAGACCTTTTATGCAATTTATTTGACCATTTCTATTATCATCATCTGATTTATCACATAAGATGGATGCTATGAACTAACTTGCCCGTTTAGGAGGTGCATTTACAAGACCATCACTGTCTTCACAAATCTTTCAAAACACCTGATAGTAGAGATCAAATTCAATATGATAATGACAACAACAAATTTCAAAAACCTTGTTTGTCTTCACATAATATGGCCTTAACCTTTCAAACATTGTTTGCCCAATATTTATATTTGGATTTGAATTACAAAAGTTCACATACATCTCATGTTGTGTTTGAAAGGAAGCTAGGAGTGCGGAAATCGCTTCCTACACTAATCTAATGAGGGGAGAGCTATGTAAATTCAATTTAATCCTTGCAACTACATCAACATGAAACATATAAATGAGATATTGCAGCAATACACATGAACCAGAAAGAAGACAGAAGAAGAGAGACAAAGATATAACGTGGGGAAAACCCTTATCGGGTGAAAAACCCCACACTCATAAACCTGCACAATGTATTATCAAAACTGAAAGTTGTTTACAATACATTTGCAATGCAAGCTTTAATAGTCTTCGATACTCGTGTCTGGAGTCAGTCAGGCAAAATAACAGTACCTATCAATCACATAATACTTCTCCTCCAAGCACCTGTTTATATAGAATATACAAGGCAATATTGGTCCTATCTTGGAATGGGCGTCCAACTTGGCCTCATGGCCCAAAACCCACACCTATGGACACTTGGTCAACATTGTAGAATGTGCCTGACACTTGTCCACAGCTCCCATCCCAAAGAGGTCGCCTATTTCCAAAATGGGCTATGGCAAATGCTCTTACGACCGTCATAGAATCTGTCATAGCAGTTACAACTTACAGCTGTAAGAGAATCTATCATACACAGGCTATAAATAGCATATTCTCTTACATGTCATAGTCCACCTTGGGGCACCCAAAGATGCCTTTTTCAAAGATGCTTCATGACACATGTCTTCACCTGTCTTACAAGCTTCTATTTTTTACTTTTACATGTTATAACTTCGTCATAGGAATCCGTCATAACCGTTTCGGTCAAACATTCCCTTACACAACACCCAAGATGCTGACACATGGCAAAATACTCCTACCACAAAGTGGGATGCCTATCTCCTCATGTGAGGACAAAATTACAAGTTGCAATCTTCCATGTAGGATGACACATCACCATGCCACATCCCACAAAATGACAATATGGAATTTACAATTAATTTACAACATAGGCAATGAATTAATAAATACAATTATAAATAATGCAAGGAATTACCAAGGTTGAGACACCTTAATTCCCAACATTCTCCCACTTGTCAAACACCTTGTATGAGCCAATAGAATAACAGGATTTAACTGCTATAGACCGAGAGGCCCATGGACTCCGAACACCATCTGAACTTCTCTGTGCCCACTGGCTTTGTCAATGCATCTAGAACATTCTTCAAAGTATCTACTTTCTCCAAATTTACCTTCCCATCCTCTACCATGTCTCTCACAAAGTGAAACTAAACATCAATGTGCTTTGTTCTGGCATGGAAAGTTGGATTCTTCGTAAGGCAAATTGCACTCAGACTATCACAATTGATCGTAATCTAACCTGCATCAACACCAATGTCTAAACACAATCTCTTAATCCAAATGGCTTCCTTACAAGCATGAGTTGCTGCCATATACTCAGCTTTTGTCGTGAACAAAGTAACCACAAGTTGTCGCTTACTCATCCAACTAATAGCACCACCAAACAGTGTAAACACATAAGCACTGGTGGATCTCCTACTGTTAATGTCACCTGCCCAATCTGAATCTACAAATCTATGAATATCAACATAATGCAGAGGTCCTGTAGCATTGCCATGATAGAAAATGGAATACTCAGAAGTACCCCTCAAATATCTAAACACTCACTTAACTGCATCCCAATGAACTCGTCCAGGATTAGCCATAAATCGACTAAGGACTCCCACTACTTGGGTAATGTCGCATCTTATGCAGACCATAGCATACATCAAACTACCAACAACACTAGCATAAGGTACTCTGCTCATGTCCACCTCATTAAGAGATTTTGGACAATCCTCAACAGACAACTTTGTCCCCAAAGAAATAGGAACACACAATGGTCTACGATCTGCCATGCTGAACCTGTCCAACACGGTCTTCACATACTTACTCTGGCTTAACTAAAGTTTTTTGTTAGTTCTATCTCTTCTGATTTCCATTCCTAGAATGTACCTGGCTGCCCCTAAATCTTTCATTTCAAACTGTGTTGACAACTAAGATTTAAAATTAGAAATCATATTCTTACCCTTCCCAATGAGCAACATATCACCAACATACAATGCAACAATGAGAATACGATCACCATCAAACTTATAATACACACAGTGATCTAATTTTGATCTCACAAATCCAATAGACAACACAAAGGCATCAAACTTCAAGTACCACCTCCTAGGAGACTGCTTCACACCATACAAAGACTTCTTTAACTTGCAAACCAAATTTTCTTTACCTTTCACCATGTAATGCTCTGGCTGTGACATGTAGATTTCTTCCTCCAAATCACCATGAAGGAAAGTTGTCTTCACATCCATCTGTTCTACGTCTAAGTGGTGTAGGAGCACCTACTGGACTACATGCCTCCATGAGGCACTCAACTTCAAGTTTTGTTTTGATGTCATATTTTGATGTAATAAGGTCCAATGGACCACTTCCTAAGTGTTTGTAATAAGTTTGGATCCATTTTGTAGGCATTTGTCCAAAATGACATGTTTTTGTCAATGTTGTCATATTGTTGTCACATGGTGAAAATGTAACCAAAGATGGATCCAATAGATTTAATAAGGTTGTTTGATTCTCCTTAGGTGTGTCTAGGGTGTTTGTGGCCCTTTGAAGGTAGTTGGGCTCTTGTAGCCTTCAATATTGTCAAAATGTGCAAAGTTGTTTGGCAACTTTTAAAATTGTAAAGCAAACAAAGGGCAAAACTATAAAAAACCAACAGTCACCCTCTTGAAAAGTAGTTGGGGATAGTTGGAACTGTAATGACATGCTTAAAATGCCTCCCAAGGGTCGAGGCAAGGCAGTAGTTGGAGTTTTGGTCGAAGAAAAGAAGAATAATACAAAGTTTAAAGCCTTGTTTCTAGAATTTTCTGCATTTTTGCTACTATAATGTTCATAACTTCTGCATATAGATGAATTAGAAGGTGAGGCTAGACTTTTTGGAAATCCCTATGTCTTACCTTTCATTCAAGACTAATTTTGTGACATTTGGTTGAGATTTGTACATTCGGTGAATGTTTTTCTAAAATATGTCTTGAAACCCTGTTTTCCTGAACTTCCACGCTGTTACAGTCCATACTGTGCAAAGGTACAAGGTTGTTTCCACTTTCTCATGATTTGATTAGTTAGAGCATGGAGTTATCTTTCATTTCAAGTTATTTGGGTGTTTTGACATTTCTGTTGTAGGGAGATATAAGGTTTTTTCTAAAACTTGGTTTGTGAAACCCTACCTTGGGGTTTTGATTGTAATTCATGCATTCTCCTCCATTCCACTAATGTAGAAACACATAGATCAGTGGGATGGACTGTTGTGATGTTGTTTCAATGTATTTTGCAAGATTTTTGGTAGAGTAGAGGATTTGTTGCAGTTTATGTGAAAGACCCTAGCAAAACCATGTGCTAGGAGTGTGAAAAGAGCAACAACATAGGGTAATTTATGAATAGTCAGTTGTGGGACCAGAAAAACCTTGAAATCCATTGTTTTTCCACCCATGTGAAGTGTCCAAGGGGTCCAAAGAGTTTGGTGGTTCCATTCAAGGGTGGTTGCTTCACAAATTTGACCTAATTAAGGCTCTAGGTCACTAGGAGGGGTTATAGGTTGGACCATACTGTCCAAAACAACCCATACCCATTTTGTAATATGTCATGGGGGATCCAAATGGGTATCTCTAGATTGTCTAAGTTCTGAGTTTGCAGGTCTGTGTAAGAAGTTATTGTTGACTATTCATGTTTGGAGGGCTACAAGGGATTTGGAGGCCTAAAGAAGGAAGTACTAAACCCATGTTTGTTCTGCCTTTGCCAATGGTTTGGATGGGTCCCATGGCATGCCAAATCAACTTTTCCATGAAGATTTCAAGGCCACTAACTATTTTTCCCACTTTTGCAAATTGACCTTTGAATTTGGGTTTTTTGGGTATAGTGAAAACCTTGTCAAATTGTTCTATCCTCCCTCTATCCTAGTGTCTCTACATCATAGTGGTATCAGAGCAAGGGAGTAGATTATTGAAGGTTGAGAGAAGAAAGTTTGGATAGTTGAAGGCAAGATGCCTCTAAAAGGTGGATCAGCAATTGCTAGGGAGTTGAAGGCCCTTAAAGAGCAAGTTGCAGCATTGGAAGCCAAAGATAGGAGGAGAGTTGATGAAGGTGAGAGTGAGTCAGAGGAAGGAGGTGGAGAAGAAGTTCCACAAGAGGAAGAATTGGATCTGAAAGATGCAAGGATGGCAAAACTTCTTAAGGCAGTTAGAGCAAGTGACTACAAAGCCAAGGCAAATTTACCAATGTATGGAGGGAGATTAAATGGTGAAGAACTTATAGATTGGATTGGGGCTTTGGAAAACTACTTTGAGTGTGAAGAAGTGGAAGACAATCATAAGGTTAAGGTGGCCAAATCAAGATTCAAAGGCCATGCTTTGTTATGGTGGGATTGTGTGTAGGCTGATAGGTGGAAGAAAGACAAGCCAAAGATCACTTCTTGGAGCAAGATGGTGGAGAAGTTGAAGGCAAAGTTTTTGCCCAATGACTATTATGTTCAGTTCTACAAAAGGCTGCAAAATCTAAAGCAAAAGGAGAAGGATGTGCAAGCATATACAGAAGAGTTTCATAAGTTGGATATCAGGACAGCACATGAGGAAGATGATGAAGAGAAGGTAGCAAGGTATCTCAATGCGTTGAGGTACAATATCCAAGATGAACTCAGTCTCACAACACCAAGGATAGTTGAAGAATGCTACAAGCTGGCTATGAAGGCTAAAGAAAAGTTGCAAAGAAGGCAAGAGAGACAAGGAAGAGGTAGAGAAAATACCAATAGAGGAAGAGGAACAAGACCAACCCAAGAAGACCAAGGAGACACAAGTACAGGTAAGGACCAAGTTTCTGATTTTAGAGGAGGATTTAGAGGCACAAGAGGTGGAGGTAGATGTTCTAATGTTTTCACTGGGAGATGTTATCATTGTAATGAGATTGGTCATACATCATACAAGTGTCCAATGAAACAAAGTTCTGCATCCGGTGGTAGTGAAAGGAGGAATGAAAAGAGGGTTCAATATGTGTAAGAAGAGGAGGTAGATGAAAGTGTTAACTCTCCAATTGGGAGTGCAGCCCTGGTTCAAGATGGAGAGACATTGATAATGAGAAGAACACCATTGCAAGCATCCAAAAAGCCATTGAATAGGAAAGCTCTTTTCAAAACCACATGTAAGTGCAAGGACAAGGTATGTAAGGTTATAGTTGATTCAGGATCTACTACAAATATAGTTTCAAATGAAATGGTTAATAAGCTGAATTTACAAAGGATTCCTCATGAGTTTCCATATAGGGTGTCATGGTTGAGTGATGATCAAACTCTCTTGGTTAATGAACAAGCTATTGTTGAGTTTTCTATTGGAGGATATAGGGATAAGGTACTTTGTGATGTAGTACCCATGAATTGTTATCATTTACTTCTTGGTAGACCCTGGCAATATGATAGGGATGTGTGGTATAGTGGCAAGAATAATACATATACCATACATAGTCAAGGCAAGACATTTACTTTGTTTCCACTCCTTGAGGATGATGAGGATGCAAGTCTAATGAATACAGTGATCATGTGTGGGAAGAAAGAACCCATACCAGTTGACAGAAAGGTTCAAGGTGCTGTCATAAACAAGTTCAAACCAAAGTCTGATGTAAAAGATGAATTAGTAATTGATTGGAAGGCTAACATTTTGATTGGAATGGTAGTGTGTCCTTTGGTGTAGGATAAGGTTGTTGTACAAGTTAAAAGTGCGGATACAATGGTGCAAGGTGCTGATACAACAGTGAATGTAGTGGTCAATTTGCAAGAGCATGATATGCCACACAAGGAAGAACCCAAAGAGTCTGTAGTTGCAGCAGAGAGAGAGGTAAGTATGTGGGCTTCTCATCAAGGTGAAAGTCTTTGTAAGTGCAGGAAGGTAGGATGGATGCCATTGCCAAGTCCAAGGACAGCAAACAAGTCCTATTCAGATGTGATCCCCAAAGTGCAGACCAACTTACAAGATGGCAATGTCATGATTCCAATTTGGCAGCCCATATTGCAGTACTTGAGTCCATGGAGCAGACCTAAGGGTGATAATGCTTTTGGCCAATGTTGTGGAGTTGATTTTAGTCCTTCCTCATGGGACATGAGTTCTTTTGTAGAGGGGGAGTATGGTGCAGGAGCACCTACTGGACTACATACCTCCATGAGGCACTCAACTTCATGTTTTGTTTTGATGTCATATTTTGATGTAATAAGGTCCAATGGACCACTTCCTAAGTGTTTGTAATAAGTTTAGATATTTTGGAGGCATTTGTCCAAAATGCCATGTTTTTGTCAATGTTGTCATATTGTTGTCACATGGTGAAAATGTAACCAAGGATGGATCCAATGGATGTAATAAGGTTTTTTGAGTCTCCTTAGGTGTGTCTAGGGTGTTTGTGGCCCTTTGAAGGCAGTTGGGCTCTTGTAGCCTTCACTATTGTCAAAATGTGCAAAGTTGTTTGGCAACTTTTACAAATTGTAAAGCAAACAAAGGGCAAAACTATAAAAAACCAATGGTCACCCTCTTGAAAAGTAGTTGGGGATAGTTGGAACTGTAATGACATGCTTAAAATGCCTCCCAAGGGTCAAGGCAAGGTAGTAGTTGGAGTTTTGGTAGAAGAAAAGAAGAATAATACAAAGTTTAAAGCCTTATTTCCAGAATTTTCTGCATTTTTGCTGCTATAACATTCATAACTTTCGCATATGGATGAATTAGAAGGTGAGGATAGACTTTTTGGAAATACCTATGTCTTACCTTTCATTCAAGACTAATTTTGTGACATTTGGTTGAGATTTGTGCATTCAGTGAATGTTTTTCTAAAATCTATCTTGAAACCCTATTTTCCTGAACTTCCACGCTGTTACAGTCTGTACTGTACAAAGGTACAAGGTTGTTTCCACTTTCTCATGACTTGATCAGTTAGAGCATGGAGTTATCTTTCATTTCAAGTTAGTCAGGTGTTTTGACATTTCTGTTGTAGGGAGATATAAGGTTTTTTCTAAAACTTGGTTTGTGAAACCCTACCTTAGGGTTTTGATTGTAATTCATGCATTCTCCTCCATTCCACTGATGTAGAACCACATAGATTAGTGGGATGGACTATTGTGATGTTTTTTCAATGTATTTTTCAAGAGTTTTGGGTAGAGTAGAGGATTTGCTGCAGTTTATGTGAAAGACCTTAGCAAAACCATGTGCTAGGAGTGTGAAAAGAGCAACAACATAGGGTAATTTATGAACAGTCGATTGTGGGACCAGAAAAAACCTTGAAAACCATTATTTTTCCACCCATGTGAAGTGTCCAAGGGGTCCAGAGAGTTTGTTGGTTCCATTCAAGGGTGGTTGCTTCACAAATTTGACCTAATTGGGGGCTCCAGGTCACTAGGAGGGGTTGTAGGTTGGACCATACTGTCCAAAACAACCCATACCTATTTTGTAATATGTCATGGGGGATCCAAATGGGTATCTATAGATTGTCTAAGTTCTAAGTTTGTAGGTCTATGTAAGAAGTTATTGCTGACTATTCATGTTTGGAGGGCTACAAGGGATTTGGAGGCCTAAAGAAGGAAGTACTAAACCCATGTCTGTTCTACCTTTGCCAATGGTTTGGATGGGTCCCATGGCATGCCAAATCAACTATTCCATGAAGATTTTAGGGCCACTAATTGTTGTTCCCACTTTTGCAAATTGACCTTTAAATTTGGGTTTTTTGGGTATAGTGAAAGCCTTGTCAAATTTTTCTATCCTCCCTCTATCCTAGTGTCTCTACATCACTAAGTCATAAGCTACTGCAAGAGATAATAGGAATCAAATGGATGTCAGCTTTGCAATGGGAGAGAAGATCTCACCATAATCTATACCCTCCACTTGTGAATACCCCTTCGCAACCAATCTGGCCTTATACTTCTCAACACTGCCATCTATACCAAATATCTTCTTGAACACCCGTTTGCATCCAACGGGTTTCTATCTAGGAGGCAAAGTCACCAAGTCCCAAGTTTGCTTCTTTTCCAAAGAAGCCATCTCATCCTCCATGGCCTCCTTCCAGGAACCTGCATCTTTCATATCCATAGCCTTTGATACAGTTCTAGGTTCATCACCGTTAGTAAGCAAAGCAAAAGCACAACTAGAATCAAGCAATGTAAAACCAAACCTTTTAGGTTGCTTTCTTATCTGTGTAGACCTCCTCAAGAGCTAAGGTTGAGGTTCAACTTCTTCATCTGAGCTTTTAAAGCTACAAGAGCTCTCCTCATCATTAGGTCCAACATTGTCTTTCTGTTCAATCTTCTCAGGGGTAGGAGGAAACTAAACAACATCCTCTTTCTTTTCTTTTTCTTCTGGCTGTAAAACAATGGAAGAAGGTGTTAGCTCTCTGAAGATGACACTTTTGTCATACAACACTTTTTCAGCCATAGGGTCCCAAAGCTTGTATCCCTTCACACCGACACCATAGCCAATGAAGATACACTTAATAGCCTTGTTCTCCAATTTTGACCACTTCTCCCTAGGCACATGTGCATATGCCTCACAACCAAAAACATGAAGATGCCTTATTGAAGGCTTTCTACCAGACCACATCTCCATGGGTGTCTTTCCAACAAGAGCTGATGTAGGAGATCTATTTACAAGATAGCAAGCAATGGCAATAGCTTCAGCCCAAAACTTTTGTTCTAGGCCAGCTCCAATAAGCATACTCCTAGCCTTCTCCATCAGTGTCCCGTTCATCCTCTCTGCAACTCTATTTTGCTGCGAGGTGTATGGAGTTGTCTTATTTCTTTCAATCCCAAGTTCCTTGTAATATTTATCGAATTCTGTAGAACAAAACTCACCACCATTGTTAGTTCTCAAACACTTAATCTTTTTACCAGTCTAATTTTCAGCAAAGGCCTTAAACTCCTTAAACTTACTATAGACTTCAAATTTGCTTCTAAGAAAATAAATCCATGTCCTTCTACTGTAATCATCTATGAAAGATACAAAGTATATAGATTTTGATAATGAAGGAATATTAATAGGACCAAATACATCAGAATGAACAAGGTCCAACACACCAGAAGACTTATGAGAACTCGAATAAAACTAAACACGGTTTTGTTTTCCATATATGCAATGTTCACAAAAGTCAAACTCAAGATTACAATCATCTAACCCCTCAACAAGGTTCTTATTTTTTAGGGTACACAGACCCTTCTCACCAATGTGGCCAAATCTCTTATGCCATAACATTGTCTTTTTAGTAGGAAGCTTAACTTCCAAGACATGAATACAACCATCAGGAATAGATACAATAGATTTCTTTACTGTTCATTTAGATGGTGGGGATGAAGTGACTGCTGCCCTCTTCCTTGAGTCAAAAGAACTATTGCATTGTGAAATTCATGCCTCCAGCTGAAACAGAGTACCTCTCCTAGTACCCTTAGCAAGCACCAAGCTCCTCTAGTCATCTTGCATCCTTCTTTCGAAAAGACAACCTGCACACCTGCATCAATCAACATGCTTACAAAAGCAAGTTCCGTGCTAAGCCTGGGATATGCATAAACCCAGAGATCCCTTTCACTCATCCATTAGAGTATCAGATAGAGACTCTTCCATGACCAACAATCTTTAGATGAGAGTCTTCACCTAGGTACACCTTTCCACCATCGAACTCCTCATACTTAGTAAACCAGACTCGATGCGAGGTCATGTGGAATGATGCACCAAAATCAATCAGCCACACATCATCAGATGCATGGGTTGCCAAGGCTGCAATGAAGGCATCACCATCATCTTGTGACTTGTCAGAATTTGAATCTGGGTTCTTCTTCTTCTTTTTCTTTTCATCTTTTCATTCCTTTCAAAAATGCCTAGATTTACCACAGTTCCAACAAAGAGCCTTAGACTTTCCAGGAGATTTGGATCTCCCATGAGATTTGGGTCTACCCTTCTCAGCTTTCTTGTCCTTCTTCTTCCCTTTCTCCTTGGGTCTTCCACGAACCGCAAGAACCTCTTTGGCTGCCTAAGAAGACTTTCTCTGTATCTCTTCAGATAACAGCGAAGATACCACTTCATCCATTTTGAATGTGGATGTGGTGCTCCCAATAGCCATGACAAGATGATCCCACGAATCTAGTAGAGAACAAAGCAGGGTCATACATTGATCCTCCTCCTCCATCTTCACACCAACGGATGTTAATTGTGCAACCAACATGTTAAAAGCATTTAGATGATCTCCAATAGATCCTCTGTCCTCCATTCAAAGAGAGTACAACTTCTTTCTCAAAAAAAGTTTATTAACCAGGGATTTGGCTTGATACACATCTCCCAACTTCTTCCAAAGCAAGTTTGCAATTTTCTCCTCATGGAAATTTAACAGGATAGAATCAGCAAGACTAAGTCTTATGAGACCCTTAGCCTTCCAATCCTTGAGATCCCAATCATCTTGTGACATTGCAGCTAGTTTTGTTCCATTGATACTTTCCCAAAGGTCTTGATCAACAAGCATGTCTTCCATCTTGAGCTTCCACAGCTCAAAATTAGTGCCATTGAATTTCTCCACTTCTATCCTTCCAGATGTGCTTACCATCTCCTTGCTGCAATTAGATTCAGAATACTTTGCACAAACTCCCACTCAACTTAAGATCAACTCAAAAAACCCCTACCCAACAACTAGGATCACAGGTGATCAAGCTCTGATACCAATTGAAAGGAAGCTAGGTGTGCGGAAATCGCTTCCTACACTAATCTAATGAGGGGAGAGCTATGTAAATTCAATTTAATCTTTGCAACTATAGCAACATGAAACATATAAACGAGATATCGCAGTAATACACATGAACTAGAAAGAAGACAGAAGAAGAGAGACAAAGATATAACGTGGGGAAAACCCTTATCAGGTGAAAACCCCCACACTCAGAAACCTGCACAATGTATTATCAAAACTGAAAGTTGTTTACAATACACTTGCAATCCAAGCTTCAATAGTCTTCGACACTCATGTTTGGAGTCAGTTCGGCAGCATAACAATACCTATCAATCACATAATACTTCTCCTCCTCCAAGCACCTGTTTATATAGAATATACAAGGCAATATTGGTCCTATCTTGGAATGGGCATCCAACTTGGCCTCATGGCCCAAACCCCATGCCTATGGACACTTGGTCAATATTGTAGAATGTGCCTGACACTTGTCCACAACTCCCATCCCAAAGAGGTCGCCTATTTACAAAATGGGCTATGACAGATGCTCTTACGACTCTTACGACCGTCATAGAATCTGTCATAACAGTTACAACTTACATCTGTAAGAGAATCTGTCATACACAGGCTATAAATAGCATATTCTCTTACAACATGTCATAGTCCACCTTGGGGTGCCCAAAGATGCCTTTTTTAAAGATGCTTCATGACACATGTCTTCACCCGCAAGCTTCTATTTTCGACTCTTACATGTCATAACTTCGTCATAGGAATCTATCATAACCGTTTCGGTCAAACATTCCCTTACACAACATCCAAGATGCCGACACATGGCAAAATACTCCTACCACAAAGTGGGATGCCTATCTCCTCATGTGAGGACAAAATTACAAGTTGTCATCTTCCATGTAGGATGACACATCACTGTGCCACATCCCACAAAATGACAATATGGAATTTACAATTAATTTACAACATAGGCAATGAATTAATAAATACAATCATAAATAATGCAAGGAATTACCAAGGTTGAGACACCTTAATTCCCAACAGTGTTATCTCTAGCCAATGTTTTGTATGTAGTTCATAACTATTGGGCCCAATTCTGTGTTTCATAACATCTTTACTATTTGATGAAGCACGAGTATTATCATTCCAAAAGGTTGAGATCAAGTTTATAATAACATCTTTAATCCTGTCAGATCGAGGAGCTCTACACATAATTGCCCATTTGCCTTCTAGGGTACTATCATCCAATAATTTTATCCTTTTCACATATTTTGTTACTGTCTTTCTACTAAAACCAAGCTTAGATGAAATTGCAGACAATTGTCTTTTATTGGAATTTGTTTAACTTACAATACATGTGAACATCGTTGTTCTTGTAATGGACTTATCCACAGATCGAGATTTTTTCTGATGGAAGCCAAACCTTCTTTAACATTTTCAACAATATCTTTTTCTAGCTGTGAACCTTTCCCCTTTTTCAATGACAAATTGACACCCAACAATTGTAATGGCTCATGTAGCTCCTTACTAAGAAGTACAATTGATAGCAATTGGGTTCGTCCAAGTGTATCAAGATTATCAAAATGAGCAATTATTTCCTTTGCAGTTTTATTCATTGACCTCCTATCAGTATGTCTAGGTTGTCCAGTATAATGTTTCAATTTCTCAATATCCATTTTAAGTAAATGATCTAAATTTCTATAAGAAATTTTTCTTTTCACCTCTTAGCTAGATTAATATGCTCATCCATACCAGTCAAAGGAAGCGATCCTGACCCCTCTCCAACATCCATTGTTTGCACTTGGGCCTCCTCTTGGCTAACATCAACTATGTGTTCTTCAACAACATTTGCTCCACTTTCTATATCACAAATGAAGGAAATACATATTAAAATAAAAATTAAAATAAAATTAAAATTATTTATTTGATAAAATAAAACTTTCTAAATAATAAACATTTTTTTTTATTTTATTGATTTATACTCTTAAGTTCTACAATGTAGAAATTATTATGTTTTCTAAAAAAATAATTTCATTCTTTAGGAAAAAGAAAATCTAAAAAGCATTCTAAAAATATTTCAACAAATCTTTTCTTAAAATTTTTCTTTTATTCCTTAATTTAGCATTAAAAATCATAAAAACACAAATAAAAAAGCAAAAAAAACATTCATGATAAAAATTTATTGGATAAAAAAAAGCTAACAATTATTATAAAATATATTTTAGAGAAAGAAAACAAAAAAACAGTGATAAGAGTTTGTTTTAAAATTAGGAAGTGTGGCTTTTTAAATATAAAGTTTTTAGATTTAAAAGAATTTTTAAATAAAAATAAATAATCAAGAAAAGAAATAATCTAAAATGAAAAGTGAACTTGATTTTTTTAATAAATTATAATAGAAATATATGTTACCACTTTAGAAAAAATAATGAAGTTGAGTTGGAGATAGGGAGAGGGATATGGAGAATTAGAGAGGGACAGAGATAGCTACGAAGGCCCCAGTGAGGGAGAGGTAGAGGTAAAGAGAGTGGGCAACTTAAGAGAGAGAGAGAGAGAGGTATGTATTTATCTCTAGGTAGAGAGGTAGGGATTATAGTCAAGAATGAGGAATGACTTAAACTAAATGACATGAAATCAATGTGTATATATTTAAGCATAAATCAAGTGACCTAGATTAAATGACATCCTGCTACATGATTCATCAATATATGTGTATATTTAAACATAAATAAAATGACCTAGATTAAAAATAGAAAAGAAAATATATGCATACCTTGTTTTTGTTAATGATATTTTTCCAATCTTTCTTCATTCAATTTTGCTATAGTTTCTGCGGAATACTTTCATGTAGTCTTATTTTGTCTTGTCCTTTTGTTTCCCATCTCCTTCTTTGTAAAATATGACTTCAAAATTCTTCTCTGAAAGATTTCTTAGACTCCCTTGCACAAGAAAAATGTGAATTTATCTTGTTTGTAATTGATTTATAATTAAAAAAAGCAATCCTATTTATATGCTATATGAATAATTAAAACATTAAAAACAAAGCATGTCGACATGCCTTCAAACGAAGGCCGACAGTTAGAGAAAAAAATTATTTTTAAATACAAGGTGCCTTCGAAGGAAGGTGTTTGTTACGAGCTACAAGACATCATGTCAACACCTTTGTTCAAAGGAGGTAATTCTTTGAATGAACAATGTCACTTTCCTTCGTTCGCAGGGGTCTTCGAGTGAAGACCCTCACTTGGCACCTTTCTTGCTTCCCTTCCCCTTTCTTCTACAAAATTTTGGCTTCTAAAGCCCAATTGAAGGTCCAAATGGATTCACCTTTACCAAACCAAATTGGAGGATCGAAATGCTCGAAATGAGATTTCCAACAAGTATAGTTTTGATATATTTTAATTTTATTATGATTTTTTTTTTTAGATTTACTAAACATAGGTTTTTCACCAAACATCAAGTTCTCTGTTCTACACACATGGAAAAATAATAAATTAGTGAATTTTTTTTTGAAAAATATGTATACACTAGGTATTGATGTCCGTGTTTTAGCAAAAAAAAAAATTGAATTTTGATACATACAGAAAAAGTTATGTTCTATGGAATATGCGTATGTCTAAATTATAATTGGTTTGACTTCAAAACTAAATTAAAAAATATATATTCAACAAAACATTATGAAACCAAATGCATTCACTAGATATCGGTGTTACCAATCTAAATTCGAAAGAATCAGAATTTTATCCTTTGTAGAAAAAAAGTTATGCGTTATGGAATACACATCACTTTAAAAAAATGTTGTTTACTATTAAAAACTAGTTATCAAAGAAGATGCAAAAAAATTACAATTTAACATCATTTTTAAAAAAAAAAAAATTTAGAATCTACAGACAAAATCTCACAAATCACTAGTTCACATCATCTTCAAATTCCTAACGGTTTAGCGGCTATAGGTGTCAAAAAGTGAAGATTTAGTTCAAAATGTTGATTTCAATGTCAAGTTTGGCAAAAAAGTGTAACCCACTATTGTGGGATCACCCTACTAGCCTAAAATGAGAAAAAAGAAATTCTTTAAAAAAATAGGGAGTTTACATGATAAGGAGGCAGCAGAAAGATCTGAGATAGGAGAATATGGCAAAGAGAGGAGAGCATAGGAAATAAAATGGAACACAAGGGTCCACAACTCGATTCTATTGAAATCTACCATGTAAGTATACACAACATGTGCTAGAAATTGCTCATGGATGATTTTTTTTGTAAATCAAAATTCTTTATTTGACTATAATGATGTTTCTATAATGAATCATCCATGATTTCACCTAATCTATGGGCACTTAATACTTTTCTTCTTACCTTGACAATTCATCCTTCACCATCTGGTCGCACGCCACCTTTCCCCTTGTGAACTAGTCTTAGAACCAGTCACTTATTTCGCAATCCATAAGATTGCTAATTGTCCTCTTGAATTACAAATCCTGTATGTACATGAGAGGGAGGACGAATCCTATTGTGCTAAGTCGGCCTCCTAATTAGTTGCGATTCCTCTAGGGGTATCAACCCTCTCCCTTAGGCAGTTTTTACTATTATTTTGTTTGGATCTTCCTTGCAGACCGATTATGTGCGGCTCTAGGTGAATAGGTGCGTCTTAGTAGTGGTAGTTGCCAAAATGGTGAACCAAAAATATGACATAATAAGTTAAGCACCTTTCTGCCTTATTAGCACCATTAAACCATATCTGAGCACTACATGAGAGTCAGCATTTGGATTATTCTTTATTTATTCTATGTAAAAAGATTAGTTATATCTATGATTAGCGACTGGGTTATTCTTTTTCTTCCTTTGCATTTCACAGCAACTAGTCTTAAGTTGATTTCTCTTATTTTCATCACCATTTAGCGGGTATATTCACATCGTCTTCCTTGCGTCCTTTTTAGTGCCCTCCTCTTTCTCCTTCTACCGCATCTCCCTGCCAATGATCTCACTCTAAGCATCGCCCCTTCTGATAGGAGTAATCTACCTCTTAAAGTTGGTTTATTTGACCAATTTCTTGATTAGACTCTTCGCATAAGAGGTTGAAGGTTATAATTGTCTAAATCAATTATGATTGTGGTAGAATGGTGGGTTTGTAAACTTGTTACAACAAAATTCGTCAAGCTTAGTATGCTACAGTTGACGCCTTTTTAGATTTCACTTTCTCTTATTTTCAAAAATCTTTAATCTTATTTTTAAGTGCCTACAAGACTTTCTGTTATTCGCCCTTGTATATTCTATGTTGTGATAGCGGTCTCTTTGTAGCCATCAGCCTCTCCCTGATGCTTGTATGACCTTCAATCAATTAATCCTCCTTCAACCTTTTTAGAATAAATTCATCTGGAGTGTATTTGATCTCTACTGAAGCCTTACAGTCTATGTATGGTGTTTGGTTAGCATTTAATTAAGCGGCCCGTAATAGATATCGGTGCCTTTAACTTCTACCGGGTACTTGTCCTTTATGTCGACTCTTCTCTTATTTTAGTCATATGTGATAAACAAAAAGAATAAATACAAATGAATATCTTTTCTACACTTAAATAATAGTGTGTAAATTCTACTAGATTTTGAGATCGTAATAATTGCAAAATAAATAATTATATGTACCCATACTTATAATTAGTCTTCTCTTTTTGAAATAATTAAGGATATAATAAAAGCAAAATGAATGGTTTGACTTACACATATTTCTCAAATATATGTCTATTTATCAAAATCTTAGGCATTGAAGTGTTTTCATAATGATTAGGAATTAAAACTCTCATTTGATTACAATGGCTCTAAAATTTTTTTTAACTTACTCTAGCATGCATATCATTCGGCCTAGTGCGGAAATAGAAATGAAACTAGTAAAATGTAACCCTTCGAACATCAAAAATCATAACATAAACCTATAGATTATAAACCTTTAAGTGTAATCACATAACGGTATGAAGTAAGAATGACAAAATTAACTTATTTTCTTACACTAGTGTAATTACTGTATTTTCAGATAAACATTGTATATTATCTTTATGTGGTTGGATTTTCATTGTTTAAATGTAACCAAGGAAGAAAACTAGAAAATTGTCATATATTTATATATATTCACCTATCTTGTGATTGTAAAATGTTGCAAGGTTGTAATTGGAAATAATGTCAATTGTCTGCTATCAGTAAATTTTGCCTTAGAAATAGTTAGTTTTGTCTTGCAAATTTTATGATTACTTCTAGGGCAGGATGTCGAATGTGGGCTTACAGAGAAGGTAATTTTTTTTTCAAAATTACCAAATTGTTTATGCTTTGGCCAAAGCTTCTTGTACCATTGAAATAGATGGATGTTAAATGCCTAGTTGTTATTATTATTATTTTCTCTACCACATCCTACTACAAGAAATATGTTCATTCTAGACTAGAGTGCATATAGGCATTAGGCATACATCAAGAGTTTCCCTCCTGCCCATCTGTTCCAGGTTGCTAGGCGCCTCATGCAGGGTCAGATATTCTTCAAGTTAGGAAGAATTCCAGGGAAGTGTAGTGCTTCGTGGTTGGGTGGAAAAAGCACCTTAACCATAGTCTTGACCTTTAGCATTCAAAAGACCAGTGGGTTATGGCGGCTGAAGATAGTTTGAATATTTGATTTTCTTTATGTAATGTAGAATATGGATATATATCATTGTATTGATCAATTTTATGGTGTGTATATCCAATTGATGTTCTCAGAAGTGCAGTTTGTGGAACCTGCTCCAGTTAGCTTATTCTCAGTCACCTTACAATTGTGGAATAAAATTGGTAAATTAGTAAAGGAACAAGGTGAATTAAAGGAGAAACATAATAAAGAAATTAAGATGAAAAATGCATAAATAAAGAGGTTGAAGTTTAAAGTAGAGAGAATGGAAGACATGACTATTTAATTAATGAGATGTAGGCCACCTACCAGGGTGTATGCCCTCTATTTGCAAGAACAGTACGTAAGTTTCTAATTTAGCCAACTATACAGTGATGCCCCTATCTCCTTACTTACACCTGCATTATTCCTAACAACTTACCAAAAAGCCACACCTGAAATGCAAAACCAATTGTGTGAATTCTACCTACATGAACTTGCCATTCCTTATGAAACTCACTAGAATCCCCTAGTTGTAATCAGGGATGTGCAATTGAAGGCCTTAGCCTCATTTATTCAAAAAGAGCACAGGAGGGGAGAGTTAATGTAGCTATATAATGAGAGAGAGAGAGAAGTCACTTCCACTCAAATTGAGGGCAGAATCTCCAAATCCTTGAAAGATAGTGGAGGAATGGATTAATTTAATTGAGCATACAAAAGTAGAAACTAAACTATTGGAATGTAGAGCCACGGACTATCAAAAATCTAGGGAATTGGTAGATAAGATTGGTAAGGAAACTATGGGTTTCTGATAAGGTAGATGGAAGGAATTGACACCAACACTACAGAGAAAGGATCCTCACTCAGTTTTTAACTTATCAACAGCAATCCACATAGCACAAAGATATATAAGGTTAGCCAAGGAACATGGGATAACATGGTTACCATTGGTCTTTCATCCTCCTCTACTTCTTTATCCTATTCCACATTGGATAGGGCAGAGGACTAATCAAGCTACAGAATAAGCCAGGTGGGATCGGTTGGCACATCAAATGGGCTTTTACCTTAAATAGGATAGAGGGGTAGAGAAGCCAACAGACTGTAGGGAGATAGCCCTCCAGTGCAATCTGAGACCTTGGTTGCTGGAGGACCAACAACACGATTAGTTGGGGGGTGTAACAAGACCATGATTTGTCTTGTTTTTATTGCTTTAATTACCTATTTCCCAAAGACATTTCCAGACTCATTTATGTATTAATTATGTCTATGTTTATCCCAAAGACACCGAAGCATGAAGATGATATATAATACGTTGTTAATTAATGATGTGTGGATGATTGATTGTTCATGTAATATGTTAGTATTTAATGTTGATTTTAGTAATAGTGATGCATAAATACTATGTGGTGTACTAACTACTCATGTAGCAAGAGTGTGGCTTCATATCATGAAGAACACTGGACAACCCATAGTTGAAGGAGATGTTGATATCTACAAAAGATGATATAGATACCTACAGCCAAAGGAAGAAGATCCCGAATTAACTGGGATGAGTCATCCATGACTCCATAGCGGTTATCCTTCAACGAATGATGCAATCCTAAATGATGAAGGAATCTAGATTGTGTTCTCTATTATGTTTCTAAGGCATTGATTATTCTTCTTGGATACATTTGAAGAGATAGAGTTACACTAGGACTATATTATTTGTGCCGCCATCATGTTAGTTAGTTTCCTATTTCTAGTTACTCTGTAATAAAGTCCTTTTCCTATTGTGTGGGATAATGGACAATAGCATTTATTGTTCAGTAGCTTTTATTTATATAGACAATGCTTATCTCGGTTAGCTAGATTGGATGAGATTAGATTTTGCCTCATACAGATTGAACAAAGATATAGTATCAGAATTTGTTGTATCATTGTTACCTTTGTATTCAATAAAGGAATATGTGTTTTGAGTTTTGTTAATGACTGCAAAGATTCAGTAGAGATTTAGCTAGATCTTGTGGGATCATAGTCACTCAAGCCAGCCACTTGAGGTACTGTGTTTCTCCACCTTGTTCATATGTTCAGTTATAAATTGTATGTTTATATAAATGTGTGATTGATGTATGTTGTTGTAAGTAATGTGAAGTAGTTTAACTTTGGTAGATTCTGTTATTAAGTCCATTGAGTCAAGGTGATCACCGATCGAACCAATTGATAGTTGCTCTCTTACATAAAAGTTACAAGAATCATTTGATTATTGTTGTGTTAGATAAGTTTAGTTATTTTCCATTATTCCTATTTACTTAGAGTATTACGTTTACTTTATTTAGTTCCCTTACACAACCTCTAGGGTAAAACTCAAGAATCCTCAACTGTACACATAGTATAGGCGTCATCCAAGAAGAATATGATTCCCTGGTTTGACAATGTAAATGTAGCACATTATATAACTAGTAGGTTGCTTGATATAGGATATGTTGGTCCGTTGAGTAGTGTGCATGCCCTTTCTGCATCAATATATTGGTTAATAGTGGAGCTCGACAAGGATCAATTTTCTTTTCATAGCGAATCTTGCCAAAATAAACATCATATTCACATGCTAGCAAAACTTTGTCAAAATCAACACTCACCATCATCATGTACTCTAGCTCTTGTTCACACCATTTCTCTATTGCATTTATTTTTTGTTTTTAATCATTGCAAATGTTAGATTAATTGTATTTTTTTATATATCTTGTTAATCTTGCTTGTCACTACTCAAATAATTCTAGATGCACTTAGAATTAAAGCACACACTTTTTATATCAATCTATCAATCTATATCTCTGGTTGTCATTGAGGTGGAAACACCAAAAACAAGGTTTAACTAAGGTCAACTCCTATAAATCCCAACCCTCTCTCTCATCTATGCATTTGCAGGTTTCGTTAGGAAGCTCAGTGGGAGGAGGAAAGACTAAAAAGACTAGCATGAGTGATGAGATCACAAATCCATACTATGTTTGCGTCGTATAGACTACAATGCAAAGCGCAAACGTCCATGCAACATGCTATCATCCAGGACATTGAGGTTGTCCACTTGGTGCCAAGTTCCTTATCATCTTGTATTTTCATCTTTGTACTTCATTTCTCAAATTTTCATTTACTGTTATTCATTTTCCAGCATTGTAATTGGTTTCCTTCTTTCCTTTAAACATTTTGTTTAGTTTGATTCATTTATGTTAAGACATAAAGTGGTTCTATAGACATAGATTTTGTCTGAAACATCAGTTAATAGAACCCTAATGTAATGTTAGTGAAAATCTCGCTTGATTGATATGTTCAGTTGAGGAGTAGTTTTTCCTACATTACAACTACTTATACCAATTAATAATATTTGAATTTGGAATAACAAGGTATGAGATCGTATCATTCCAACAAATCCAACACCATGATGATATTTAAATTTTTCTCAAGACCTTAATTTTAAATTATTTTATTGTAAATCAACTATGCAACCTTGGGTAGGATTGCAACTGCTTTGCAGCATTTGGTTTTATATTATTTTAATATGTATTAACTTTCTTCTTACATGGTGGTTTATTCTAGTTTTTTCCCCTTATGAACATACTCCACTTTTCTACATTATTGAGAAAATCCAATAGCTACTCCATGTTTTTACGCTCAATTTGGGGCTACCCATCTAAATCCAAGCTATCCTGCTAAGGCGAATCACTTCAACTCCTTATCATATCTAATATTTCAACAAAGTTGAAGCATTATTAGAGATTTTAGTACTCTAATGTTGCAAAATTTAAATTTAAAAATAAATATGTAATAATTTTACAAGGAAACAAGTTGATAGTTTAAAGCTAAAATGTTTGTGTTAGTAAATATTGTAAAAAAATTATGGTTATTAAGGAGGCTATGTTATGGAACTAACTTTTAATGGTGATATCATTTTGTTTCAATTTAAAATTTAAAATGGTGATGTTAGAATGTTAGAAGTTTATATGTTACTAGAGAACAAGAAAACTATGAAGTAAACTAACCTTTTGGCAGCATTAATCTAGGTCGATTGAATAAATGTGAGCAATTAGCATAAATCAATCTGGATTAAATCGATGACAATTGAGAATGATAAAGTGTATAAAATGATGTTGTTTTAGGAAATTATATATAAGGGGAACCAAAGGTGAGGAGAGCTCTAGAGCTAGTTGAGGAAGATGAAAAAATATCCTTCATGAACACTATTGGAGCTTTTCCTTCTTCACATGAATTAGTTAGATTTTTAATCACCTCAAGTGGTAACTCTTAACTTTCTAGCCTCTCAAAAAAATCCTTTATTGTAGATAAAAATTTATTTCTTTTAAGTTGAGTTTTCTTGTGTTTATGTATGATTCCATTTGGTGGCTTTTGGCAGTTGAGTTTTAAATTTCTTGTCCTCAAGATTGTGGCTCAATATTTTTCTTGGTGTTGTTTGTGATTTATTTCCTAATGTTTGTTTGAGTGATCTTTCAATAATCTCTTGGCTATGGTTGGCAAGTCTTGAGGTGGCTCATTTTATGGCACATGAATTGGTAGTAAATGCAAGCTTTAATGGAGAAGAAGATGGAAATAACAATAAAGTTTTTTTGGTTCAAATTTGGAAGAAGAGATTGGTGGGGATAAAAATTAGGGGTTCAACAAATTCTTTGTTCAAGTGGTGTGTGTGGAAAAACATACAATGGTTCTAGAGTCTACACATTTCTCTATTAAAATCTATAATGGAGGAGAGATCAATGGTTTGTTCAAGGGTGAAATATCCATTAAAGGAAGATAAAAATAGGGTAAGTAGTCTTGCTTTCCCAGCAAACTATTGGTTATTTTCCCTAATCTTGAAATGATCGATGGAGTTAAGAAAGAAGAAGAAAGGCTCAAAAATTTTGGAACATTTTTGTTTTTTTGAATAAGAAGTCTCTCTCCTCTAGAAAATTCTTTGACAACTAGGTGGCCTTAGTGTGGGAAAAAAAATTTGGGGATTTTTCTCTCTTTTTGCAGAATGATTCATACTAGGCTTTTCATGGTTATTTTTAAGAACCTTAACATAAAAAAAGGGTTTTGAAAATATCCTTCTAGAGTATGGGGCACTGTGTTTCTAGAGCCATGTCTAGGATCCCTTATATTACCCCTAGGGAAGTTGTTAAATTAGTTCTTAGATGGGTTGAAATCTCTAATGTTTTTCCTCAATTTTGGTTCCTTCTTTTGCATGCTTTGAAACCTCTAGCTGAAACTTTACAAATAGAGGGAGATATACCCTTTTGTACTTAATGTAAGGGTTCTAATTTTTATCAAGCTAGATATTGAATTTTCTAAGGTTCTTTGTTATCAATTTGAGAAAAAACATCTTACAATGTAATATTAAGTTATTGGGTGAGATTAATTCATGTTTTTTATGCAAATATAATGAACATTTGAGGAAAGATTGTTCCTTTATAAACCCCTCAAAAATAGACTCTAGCTCCTTCCCAAGAAGATACCATTAAGAAGAATGAAAATGGCAGATAGTTTAGAGGAGTGGACTATCCTAGAAATGAATTTGAATCTTCTGCCTAATATGAGAATTTTCTTGCTTGTACTCAACCTCGTCTAGTTGACAGTTTAGAGGAGTCCTATCCTAAAAATGAATTTGAATCTTCCACCAAATATGAGAATTTTTTTGCTTCTACTCAACCTCATCTAGTTGATAAAAATACCAGGCGCATTATCTTTAAAAAAAAAAAAAAATCTATTAATCATTACACCTATTAAAAAAAAAAAATCTATTAATCATTACACCTATAAAAAAATAATTAATTGTCAAAAAAAAGAATAGACCAAAAAATGCTTAGAAATATGCCTTAATTATACTTAGATTTCTTTTCTTTTTCTAATTTAGTATATGGTAGTTTCCTAAAAAGTAGGTTTAAATTTTTTATTTTAATTTAATAAAAGCAATCATACACAATAAGTTAAGATTTAATTTTTAAAGAAATTATTAAGTTTTACATTATACAAGTTTTAGTAAGTTTTAGTTAGTAATAGTATCAAAATAGAATACTATTAATTCAATAAACTTAAAGTGAATAGACAAAAAATTTCTATTTCTATTAATTCAATAAATAGAATAGACAAAAAAATGGAAATATGTTTAATTATATTTAGATTTCTTTTTCTAATTTAGTATATGGTAGTTTCCTAAAAAGTAGTTGTTTTAAATCTTTTATTTTAATTTAATAAAAACAATCATGCACAATAAGTTAAGATTTAATTTTTAAGGAAATTATTAAGTTTTACATTATACAAGTTTTTAGTAAGTTTTAGTTAGTAATAGAATTAAAATTTGTGTAATTTGGAATTAAAAGTGATTTTAAATTGTTAACTATTTATTTAATTAAAATAGTGTTCATTTATTTTTTATTTTTTTGATGAATATACTATTTATATATAAAATATAAACCATATTACAATATTCACAAAAAAAAGTTTGGGTGGAGAGGGCACACCCCGGCCCTACTACCAAAACAATGTCAAAGAAGACGAAAATAAACAACATTGTGTTCATTTATTTGAATTAACAAGTTTGTTTCATAATTATACATGTCAAAATAAGATTTTTAAAATAATAAGTAATTTTAGAGTTAGGATTGTTAATTGATAATGTAAGAAATATTAAAATTAATATGAAAATTAAATAAATTAGAATACCTATATTTAGAAAAATCTATAAAAGATGTCAAGAGTCTATTCTACTTAGAAAGATATGTCTCAATGTCTTTTATATTGATTTTAATGTTGAAGATGAAAATAATAATATACTCTTTTCCATTTAAGTTTTGTTTTTTAATCACTAAAATTTAGACATGGACATGGATGCAAGGGCAAGTTACCAAAGGGTTAGAATTAGGGTTAAGTAGACCTAGGTTAGAATTAGGGTTAGGGGTAAAATTAGGTTTACGGTTAGGGTTAGAATTAGGATTAGAATTAGTGTTACCATTAGGGTTAGAATTAGGGTTAGGGTTAGGGTTAGATTAGAGTTAGGATTGGCAATACTGTTAGGATTAAGGCTAGGGTTATAGTTACAATTTGGGTTTGAATTAGAAGTTAGAGCTATAATTAGGGTTAGGGTTAAGGTTCAAGTTCAAGTTAGAATTAGGGTTAGAAATATGGTTAAGGTTAGGGTTAAGAATAGAATTACGGTTAGGGTTATGTTTATAACTAGAATTAGGGTTACAATTAGGGTTGGGTTAGGGTTTAGGTTAGAATTAGGGTTATAGTTAGTATTATAATTATGTCCAGAATTAGGGTTACAACTATGGTTAGAATTAGGGTTGGGTTAGGGTTAGAATTAGGGTTATTGTTAGAATTAGTGTTAGAATTAGGGTTAGGGTTAGAATTAGAGTTAGGGTTAGCATTACTGTTAGGATTAAGGTTAGGGTTATAGTTACAATTTGGGTTCAAATTAGTTATGGCTACAATTAGGGTTAGGGTTAGGGTTTAGGTTATAATTAGGGTTCAATCTACGGTTAGAATTATGGTTGTACGAGTTCTTTAAGGTTAGGCTATGAATTACGGTAAGGTTAGGGTTATGGTTAGAATTATTGTTATTTAACTAAAGTTAGAGTTAGGGTTAGCATTACTGTCAAGATTAAGGTTACGCTTAGGGTTATAATTTGGGTTTGAATTAGTAATAGAAATAGCATTGGGGTAAGAATCTGGGTTAGGGATAAAATTAAGGTTAGAATTATAATTGGAATTAGGGTTAGGGTTACAATTACAGTTATAATTAGGGTTATGGTTATAGTTAGAATTAGTGTTCGAATTAGGGTTACAACTATGGCTAGAATTAGGGTTGGGCTTAGGGTTTGAATTAGGGTTAACTAGATCTAAGGGTAGAATTAGGGTTAGGGTTAGAAATAGGGTTAGGGATAGAATTAGGGTTATCGTTATGTTGGGTGAATATTTTGTCGTTAACTCGCTAACGGCAAAATGGGTATATCAGCCACAGCTATGATGAGACAAAGTCTCTCCTCTCAGCAAGGGGAGGTTCCCTCTAATTACTTGACTTTTGCAAATCAAACAACTTATCAAATTTATGTACACTAAAAAAAACTAGGTTGGTGGTGGTTCCATCTCATCTCATTCTCTTTTTTCAGAATAGATGTTTATACTTCAAACTCTTGATATAAAACTTATAAATTATCACAATATCACAGAAACACAAAATTTTCCGTTACCTCACTCACTACTTGTAACCAGAACTCTTTGAAGCAGAATGCAGCCCAAAGTCTTCACTCCTCTTCAATATGATAAAAGTAATTCAAATATAACAACTTGCAGCACAAAGTCCCCAAACTGTTGTATTTTCACAAACATGAACATATAACCCACAACCGATTTGACAACACAAAGTTTATCAGAATCAAATCTAGAGTGCTCTTCAATCACTTGAAACAAACTCCACCTTTCAATTATTATCAATTAAGATTATGATAGCAAGACATAAGAACAAAACTATCACAACGCAAATAATCCCAAGACAAAGATTGGAATTGAACTTGCTTTCTTGTATTGATGAATGTTTGAATATTGATTTTCACAATAAGCACAAAGTCTTGATTTGCTTTTCAATTCGCCAGAGTTTTCTTGCAATAGATAAAAGATAATATTTACAAAAGAGGTCCCCTTTATTTATAGGGAAAGACCTTGAGAAAATCTAGGAAATCTACAACTACTTTGACTTATTCAAAAATAGGAGTCCTTATTGACTTGGGACTTCCTATTTTTTACATGTAATTGCATATCAAAAATGTACATGTAAAAATGTCCAAAACTGTTTTGAAAGTACATATGGAAATCAGAAAATAAACTAAGGGAAAAACCAGCTGCTTCAACTTGTGTCACCACCCTTTCTCACGTGGTCATCATACATAGTGAAGGTCGCCTGCATTTCAATGCTATCTGGTTTGAATGTGTTTTTGAAGATCATCCTGGCCCTCACTATGGCATCCCTTACTGTAGTGATTGACTTGGCATGATTGGTTAACCTGGTTTTCAAATTGTCCAAGGTTAACTGGTTGTCTAATATGTTGTCCACAAAAGTTATTGAAAATACCTTGTCTTCAAATTCCTGCTGAAACATGTCCTCAAATTCCTTAACCATTTCTTCTGCAGAAAGAAACTGGTTATCCTGTGATACCAATTTACAGGGCAACTCCTCCAGCTTATGCAAAATGTTAACATCATTTTCTTCACTGGTTTCCTTGGCAACTTCGAGATCCTTGATCAAATTTCTTAGCACATTGCTCCTGTACATTAGAGCTTCCTTTGTCTCTATATATGAATCCCTGTTGGAAATGGCGCCAATGGATATTAAAGTGCTCATTTTCAGCTTCCTCATTTCAACCCACTTATCATGAGTATCCTCTGTGTGCTCAATATCATGAGAGATGGCATCAATGAGATCGTTGAGTTCTGCTCTTACTTTCCTCATCTTATCCGTTTTCTCAAATACCTCCTTGAGCAAAGAGATTCCCTGAGCTCGCATCCTGTCTAAGTACTCTTCAAGTACTTTTCCTCTGAGGTGAGTCTTTTCCGCTTTCAGGATGACGGGGTCTTCTACAGACACGGCCTCTGGAGTAACTGCTTCTGAATTCAACGTGATCTTTCTTACCACTGCAGTCAGCTGTTCTGCTTTTGCCTTGTAGTAGTCTTTCATTTCTTTTTCCCTGTCGAATTTCTGGATCAGGATGTCCATGGCTGACTGCATATCATTTTTAGCGCTTTCATGGGTGATTTTGCCCAATTCAACCCTAGAAATAGAATAGTCATTCATGTCAAAATTTTCGACAGTTGCATCCTGTGGGGGTTTTGCTATCTCCAAAACCTTCTGCCCCTTTTCTTCAAGTACTCTTGAAAGGATCTTTGGTTTCTTCGGAGCCTTAGGTTTTGCAGGTGTCAGCTTAGTGAAATCAAAATCATCTGGGGAGATGACTTGCTTTTTCCTCTTTGGCGTGTAAGCTGACAACCAAGGTGGCAGCAAAGAAGTATTCACATTGGAGTCCATTCCTGCCACTGGTGTTACTGGGACTGTACTTGTGCTGGTGGTAGAAACAATAGGCGGGGTGTTGGTAAAAACCGCACCTGTTACATTGGCACTTGAAACTTGCTCAGTATTCATCACAAAATGATCAAACATAGAAGTATCTCCTATATCAAATGACGAAGAAGACAAACTAGGAATGGAATCAGAAGAATGGAGAACATTTTCAAAAGTGCCCTGGGGATTATCAAAGATTATCTTAGGAGGAGAGGGGGATTCAGAGGAAGGAATGATAATGGGGGAAGCAGGCATAGGGGGTGCAACAGGTGTATTGTCTTGTGGAGACAAAGCCTCTTTATCTTGTTCCTCTGACCCCTTGTCTCTGACATCCATCTCTTCTGTAGCTGGCTCTTCAATTGTTGGATCCTCTGCCGCTGGCTCCTCAATCTCCATATCTTTCACTTCAGGTTCCTTCTCAACAACCTTTGCTTTCTTTGTCACAAATCTAATTTTAGGTTTATGTGTTTTAGAGGATGATGGAGCATCACTCTTATTCTTCGTTCTATTTTCAACCTTCTTACCAGTTTGCTCTTGAACTTCAGTTTCTGAACCAGTGAGGAATTCCTTCAGCGTAATTCCTTTATCTTCCAGCCACTTATTGGTGTTGGCCAATATGGGTTCAAATCTCTTCCTTAGGGAAGTCAGCTCCTTTTGGGACCATTGGATTGGCGATAGAGGAGTACCAGCTATCTGTTCTGCTTCATACTTGGCATCAACCAATTCTCCATCATCCACAAGGTCCTCTGGGATATCAGCAAGTCCTAGGTATTCAATTTGCTCTAGAGACAGCCTGCTATAGTCCAGTTTCCTGATGTCTTCCTCTGTTCTCAAATCTATCCAGACATCTTCCACCATGGGTTCATGGAACTGTGTTTTCCTCTTGATTTTATCCTTTACACCCCGGTAATCAAACTTTGGTCTCCTCTTGAATTGCTTCATGGTGACCAGCTGCATCTCCGTTTCCATAGCTCTTGCCTTTGCGGCAGTCAATACTGAGTATCTGCCGATTTCTACAGGAAATCTGAAGCCAGGCTTCTTGAGTTCCATCTGTTTGTTATGCACAACAATCATTTGCCTGCACAACTCCATCAAGACCAATCTATCTGAAGGAAACCTTGGAAGCATATAAGGGTAACCTTGGAAAAAGCCAACCCTCAAGTAGGAGAAAGATGGAAATTGCAAAAACATACAACCAAAACCATTAACCACTGTCCATGCCTCATCTGAGATTCTTCTCTGCTCCAGTTGGGGATTGAAAAGACACAAGAATACAGCAAAGAATGCATCATTCACTCTCCTGAAATGGTGAATTGAGCCTTTCAATGTTAGCTGAGAATAGTACTGGTATACTGGGACTACTCTTCTATCCCCTTCTGACGACAATCCTGGAAAAATCCTCATGGAGGCTGCAATGTATACCAGATAGGAAGTCATGAAGAACTTGGAGGTAGTGGATACCTTCGTCAACTGATCATGCAAAGCGTTACTAATTTGCTCTCCCCAGAAAATAACCTGCTTGCCTTGGAGTATGACCTTAATGAAGGGATACATCCATTCCTGAAATTGTGAAGAGGAAGACAAACCTCTTATCCTGCTGAGGAGGGTAATCAAGTCACCAACTTCTTCCACGAAATCACTTCGAGGGAAGCTGCGTGGCCATCTAGACAAACTTGACCTCGCAATCTTCAACCATTTGTTGTTGATTACTTTCTTCGCCTTCTCTGGATTCTTATCATATTCCTTTTGAGCTTCGGTGAAATCAAGCTTCAACACCTCTGTTGCAGGAGGACACATGAACACCTTGTCAATAAACTCAGGGTCCAACCTGATTATTACATTACCACTGGCGTCCACCACAGCTCTGATATCTTTGTTGTAGAAATGGGCGCACTGAAGAACAAATTCTGTATTGTGAGCCGCCACTGGGAAGGAGGATACCAGATGAATATTACTTTCCACTATTTTCCTCATCATAGCACTGGGGTTGCTCGACTTGGTTCTCTCTACAAACTCAGCCATATCAACATGGCCAATCTCTGTATCTCTAATATCTTCAACATTAGAGTGGACTGAGGTGATTGGGAAAACACCTTGATATTTTTACTTCATAGCTTTTGCCTTCTTCGGAGACAAATCAGTCATTTGGACGATCTTTCACTGAGAAGAAATTTGACGTCGAAAGGAGCTCCGCAGAAGAAACTGCAACAAAAATCATGATCATGTAATCAGGGAAAATATGGGCAATCTGGGAAAATTGCATGTTGACGATCACGACTATGGGAGTGCGCTTGAAAAAGGGCTATAGTGCGAGCTGGCCAAGAATCAGAGGAGAAGCGGGCTCGGGAAAATGAAATTGGAAATTTTCCAGTGTTAGGAAAATTTGAGATATTTTTTGCACGGGCGGCGAAATTCGCCACCCTTGCATATGGGTGTTTTGTATTATTTGCATCGGCGGCGAATTTCGCCGCCTTTGCATGTGTTGGGAAAGTCTGGGTTGGTAGGAGCGGAGGATTTTGCCGCTTTTGCAGGCAAAAGGAACGAAAGGTTTTTTATGTCTGGGCGGCGAAAAACGCCGATGCTGCATTTGATAACATTGTAAGTTTATACCTCGGCGGCAAAATTTGCCGGCATTGCATATCGGACAGCATTTGAAGGTTCACTTTCGATGTTCTGTCGGCGTTATTTGCCGACAATGCATGAGGGAGGTTCCTTACATGTCCAAGCGGCAAATAATGCCGACGATGCACATCGAAAGGTGTGGTGAGGTTCTAGCGGCAAACCTAGCTGCTGTTGCATTTGATAACACAGCAAGTTTATACTTCGGCGGAGGTCACCATATCAGGTAAGTTCGGCAAAACCCGCCGACGTTACGTGAGGGGAATGCAACAAGGATTTGGGAAATCCAAGGTGATACAATCCCTAGGGTTTTCGGGGTAGAACCTAGGGCAATGCAATCCCTAGGGTTTTCGAGGTAGAACCTAGGGCAATCTAAAAACAAAACGCTAAAACGAAACAAACAATCAAGACAAAAATTAAAACAAAACGTATCGAAAATCAAAAACCTAAACGACATAACCTTTAATCCGATGAGAGAGGAAAATGGAAAACACAAGGAGCACATACCCGTTTAGAACTGAAAGCCCTATATTCGGTCTTCAACGCAAAATCCGTCGCAGATCTGGAGTATGCAATCAGGCGGTCGAGGAGAGCGTTGGTAAGTCGACTCAAAAGGTTTTCGCATAAGCAATGACTACAGTGGGAAGTAATGACGCTTTTTAAAGGTTGAAATCGGAGTTTAATCACCTGGCACGAGTGGCCATTAATGGCACTCGACATCGAAATCCCAAAGATCCCGTTCGGGCGGGGATTTCGGCCGCTACAACATCTTAATCGACCAATATGCAAAGTCGGTGAAAATGGCCGACATTACATGAGGGGAAACTCCGATGAAAGACGCGCGATGGCGGTGAATTTTGCCGCTTGCGCACATGCGAGCTTAAAACGATGTAATAGCGGCAAATTTTGCCGACATTACATCAAAACAAAAACAAACTTAAAATAATATGTAAGAGCGGCAAAATTTTGCCGCTCTTGCATATTAAGAGTCAAAATTTACCAAACTTAAAAATGACTAAAATTAACACCTAAACCAATTTACGACTTGAATATTCTTCGCAAATATTAAGAAATCAATTCAAGGAAACGTCATAAATGAGTTTTAAAATGTCAAATGACCTCGCACGAGAACAAGAACATCTTTTCTCGATTCGCGATCTTAGAGTGTAGTTTCACGAAACGGACAAGTTTCGTGGGGTTGTCTACAAAAACGAGCGTAGCTGATTTTGAGAACAACACGTTAAGGTTATAATTAGGGTTAGGGTTAGAATTAGAGTTAGGGTTAGCAATACTATCAAGATTAAGGTTAGCGTTAGGGTTATAGTTATAATTTGGGTTTGAATTAGTGTTAAGGTTAGAATTAGTGTTTAGGTTAGAACTAGGGTTAGGATTAGAATTAGGGATAGAGATAGGGTAACTATTAGGGTAAGAATTATAGTTAGAATTAGAGTTAGGGTTAGAAATAGGGTTAGGTTTAGGATTAGAATTTGGGTTAGAATTAGGGTTAGGGTTTGAATCAGAGTTGGGGTTAGGGTTAGTATTAGAAGTAGGGTTAGGGTTACAATTAGAATTACTTACAATAAGAATTATGGTTAGGGTTAGAATTGGGGTTACAACTATGGTTACAATTAGGGTTGCAATTAGGGTTATAATTAGGGAGAGAATTAGGGTTATGGTTAGCATTAGTGTTAGAATTAGGGTTAGGGTTAGGGTTTAGGTTAGAATTAGGGTTGGGGTTAGACTTAGAGTTAAGGTTAGCATTACTATTAAGATTAAGGCTAGGGTTATCCTTACAATTTGGGTTTGAATTAGAAGTTAGGGCTACAATTAGGGTTAGGGTTAGGGTTTAGGTTAGAATTAGGGTTAAATCTATGATTAGAATTAGGGTTATAGTTTGTTTAAAATTAGGGTTAAGGTTACAATTAAAATATGGTTAGAATTATGTTTAGGGTTAGAATTGGAGTTAGGGTTAGGGTTAGGGTTGGAGTTAGAGTTAGAGTTAGGGTTAGGGTTGGAATTAGGAATAGAATTAGAAGTTAGGGCTACAATTAGGATTAGGGTTAGGGTTTAGGTTATAATTAGGGTTTGATCTATGTTTAGAATTATGGCTACAATTTGTTTGAATTTAGGGTTAGGGTTATGCTTTGAATTGCATTAAGGTTAGGGGTACATTTAGAATTATTGCTAAAACTAGAGTTAGAGTTAGGGTTAGCATTACAGTCAAGATTAAGGTTACGCTTAGGGTTATAATTTGTGTTTGAATTACGGTTTGAATTAGCATTAGGGTAAGGATTAGGGTTAGGGATAAAATTAAGGTTAGAATTATAATTAGAGTTAGGGTTAAGATTATAATTACGGTTATAATTAGGGTTAGAGTTACAATTAGAATTAGTGTTAGAATTAGGGTTACAACTATGGTTAGAATTAGGGTTGGGCTTAGGGTTAGAATTAGGGATAGAATTAGGGTTAACTAGATCTAAGGGTAGAATTAGGGTTAGGGTTAGAATTATGGTTAGGGATAGAATTGGGTTATCGTTAGGGTTAGAATTATGGTTATAATTAGGGTTAGGGTAAGAATTAGAGTTAGGGTTAGCATTACTATCAGGATTAAGGTTAGGGTTAGGGTTATAGTTATAATTTTGGTTTGAATTAGTGTTAAGGTTAGAATTAGTGTTTAGGTTAGAATTAGGGATATAGATAGGTTAACTATTAGGGTTAGAATTATAGTTAAAATTAGGGTTAGGGTTAGAAATAGGGTTAGGATTAGGATTAGGATTTAGGTTATAATTAGGGTCAGGGTTTGAATCAGGGTTGGGGTTAGGGTTACAATTAGAATTACTTACAATAAGAATTACAATTAGGTTATAATTAGGGTTACAACTATGGTTATAATTAGGTTTGGGGTTAGGGTAGAATTAGGGAGAGAATTAGGGTTATGGTTAGAATTAGTGTTAGAATTAGGTTAGGGTTTAGGTTAAAATTAGGGTTAGAGTTAGAATTAGAGTTAAGGTTAGCATTATTGTCAGGATTATGGTTAGGGTTATCCTTACAATTTGGGTTCGAATTAGAAGTTAGGGCTACAATTAGGGTTAGGGGTAGAATTAGGGTTAGGGGTACAATTACGATTAGGGTTATGAATATGGTTAGGGTTAGGGTTGGGGATTGAATTAAGGTTGGGGTTATGTTTACATCTAGAGTTAGGGTTACAACTACAGTTAGGGTTACAATTATGGTTTGGATTACAATTCTTACCCAAATCCTAATTTTAAGCATAACCCTAATTCTGACCCAAACCCTAATTATAATCATAACAATCAATCTAACCCTAAGTATAAATTTAACCCTATTTATAACCCTCAACCTAACTGTATCCCTAAACAAAACCCTAATTCTAATATAACCTTGGTTCTGACGGTAACCCAAATCCTTATTATAATCATAACCCTCAATCTAACCCTAATTCTAACCATAACCATAAGATTACACTTAGCATTGATTTATAAGCCTAACCCTATATCTAACCTTATAAGCCTAATCTTAACCCAATCCCTAAACAAAACCCTGATTCTAAATTTGACCTTCATTCAAACCCCAACCATACATGGAACCCTAACCCTAACCATAATTTGGTACATGAATAAAACATTGAATTTAACAAGATTTATAAACATAACAGAACCCTAATTAGATTAAAACCTTAGATAGAATACCTATATTTTAAAAACATATCTAAAATATATCTAAATAATATATATATATTTGATACAATATAATATATAATTATATAATATATTATATTAATATATCTAAACTATATTAGAAAATTATATATAATTTATTATTATAAAATATTATAATAATATATCTAACCTATATTATAATATTATATTATATAATTATAATAATTCTTAAGAGTAATAATATGGTTAGAATTAGGCTTGCCACTCCTATGCTACTAGAATACTTATATTTAAAAAATATATTTCGGTCTTGAAAGGCCTATTTTTTAATCATTAATCCTAACATTAGGCCTCTACGGAGATATATTTTTTAAATATACGTATGCTAGTAATAAAAATGAATGATAGGAAGGCCATCACTTTTATAAGGGGATGTTTGAGGGATGTCTAATTATCTTGTAATCTTGGTAAGCAAAATTTATTTATTTATTTATCTATTTTTATTTTATTTATTTTTCGTTTGTAAATTTTAGGTGGACGGTGTAAACGCAAATTTGAGTTTTAAGATGTGTGTTACTATTGAAGTTTACTTGGATTGATGTGAAGGCTATAATAAAATGTTAAATATTTTAATTAATAAGAATCTTCATAATTTTTTTTTAATATTTTGAATATGAATAATTTAGCAAAATAAATATTTAGATTAAAATAATATAAGATATGAATGGTTTAAAAACTTCATAGCATTTGATTAGTTGGAACGTACGGAGAGGGAGGGGCCCACCAAATTTATTGGAGTCATTATGTGCCGCAGCCTTTTTTTTCCTTCTGTACTTCTGTCTGCTTTTTTTTGAGTTAATAAACAGCTTTGATCATTTTCATTATTTGTCATCATTGCTAGAAAATCTCCATGTTGCTCTCGAGATTTTTCCATTTTGGGAAAATTAGTTGTACTCCTATAGTCGTACATCTATAAGTGACGGCTTATGTGGAGCTTCTGTTCATCTTGAGTACTATCAATTTACAGTTTTTAAGGGTTTTATTGGTTTGGCTTTGACAACTGTGTAAATACCCAGCAGTTATAAGTTTCTTCTAATGGAGATTAAGCACAAAACGCAATTTACTTGCTTGTCTACCCCACTGTGTATTGGGAGGTGATTACAGTAGTTAGTATGGTCTATCAACATGGCCACTGAATAATTTATTTTTTTTTTTAAAAACATGGCCACTGACTGCAACAGATTGAAGACATGTGAAGCCTGCAAGAAAAGATGTCTTTTAATTCATTCTGCCAAGGCTTCAACTTCCACTGTCTCATCCTTTTTCAAAGTCATGGATGACCAGTGCTCGCCCTTTCTGGTAAGTAAATCAATGGCTATTAATACTGTTTTTTTTTAAATAATTAGTTCTCTTCTTACACAACAAAAAATTTATTGAAAAACTTTCCTTGTTAATAGGAGATACCTTCCTTCCTTGCAAAACAAATTCAATCAGATGGATGTAGATATGCTATTGTAGAGGGCCCAACTGGCTACATTTGGGAGAGCATATTATGTTGTTGTGGTACTTCTCCATCTTTCAAAAGTGGTTGGAAAAACTTCGTATCATATCATGCAATACAAGCTGGAGATATTATGGTTTTCAGAAATATGAGAGAGACACACTTTGTTGTGCAAATATTCCATTCCAGTGGATATGAACAACAAATAACCCACAAAAAAGAGCTTCCAAAAGTGCAAATATTCCATTCCAGTGGATATGAACAACAAATAACCCACAAAAAAGAGCTTCCAAAAGTGCAAATATTCCATTCCAGTGGATATGAAAAGCAAATAACCCACAAAAAAGAGCTTCCAAAACAAAAGGGTTGTGATTTGTACAGAAATCAGACCCAACAATGGCTCTCTGCTGAGCATCTAATAATCTTGGACAGTGACTTAGAAGACCACTTTGATCAAAAGGCACCATTGCCATCATATAGCCATGTAAACCATAATGCTTATGGTAAGCCTAATCTTTGTTCCATAGTTAACCGTAATCTTCGTTCTGCAGTGAAAAAGGATCCTACAAATCAACCATCAACTTCTGGTGAGTACTTTTCTTGTTTGCTTCTAGCCATTTACATTACACTACATTATTTTTAATTGGAAGGATAAATATCCCAAAACACTTTAAAAAGCCCTAGCATCATATGCATAAATTATCAACCTCTTTGTACTAATGGGAAGAACTGGATGGGCATCCATGCTGTCAAATTCGCCTAAATATTTCTAAAATAGTTGTACTTGCAGTACATGCCATTGACCTATTTTGGTTTATTTGAGTAGACCATTATAACTTCTATTTTTTAATTATTGTATTTCTTCTTGCATGTTGGCATTGTCTTATGAATCTTTGAAGATGTCAAGCCTGGCAATCCAAAGAAGATAAGAGAATTTTCAAAGGTGATAAAAAAGGCTGCGGTGAACGACTCATTTTGGCTAGTAAGTCTGCACATTCTGTCTTCATCCTTCTGGCTGAATTCTTGGGGACCCAAAAACATTTGGATATATAATGTCTAATCACCTTCCCTTTAAGATAGCCACTTATCTGCTTTGTTTCAATTGCAGTCCGTTCCAGTTAAGTTTGCTAGACAATGGCTTCCCCAAACAAAGGTAAAAGTTGTGTTATTATGCCAGAGGAAAAAATGGCTGGTGACATATGTAGGAAACCGTAAAGAAATTGGGATTGGACCTGGCTGGAAAGCCTTTGTCATCGACAATCAGATTAAGGTAGGGGATACTTGTAATTTTGAATTGAAAAACACAACAAATCATGTTTTTGCAGTCAAAATTTTCAGAGGCTAATATGAAAATTACAAGCCCATTTTACAAGCTTTCAAGGATAGGTCAGAGAATATAAAGAGAATCTACCGCCAATAGATTAGAGAGGACATGAAGTTCCAAGTCTAAATAATCAACAATCAAAGGCTGCTTAAAACAGTCTATTTTGGATTTCTTAGCTGGGACTGCTATTGCTATGTTTATAGTTGTTGCTATGTAATGTAAGACTGGATAGTTCCTAATTTTGCTCTTTTATTAAATTTGTTACAAATTTCCATATTGTTCTTTGTTACATCTTTATAGATATGCTTTTTAGAATGCACTTATTATCATTTTCAGCAGAGTGCTCTGGTGCAGAATATTTTTGAGGGAGCTCATTATCTTTCTGCGAAAGCCACATGCCTTTGTCCTTTTGTACATTATATATGTTTATTAGGCTGTTGACTCCTGGAAAGACTTACTTTATAATAATGAAATTTCAGCTCAACTCCAACATTTTTTGAGAAATGAAAACAGATCTTTCCCTATTTTCAAAAATAACGTACAAATATGCTTAAAAAAAATTGTCATTCCATTGCAACACTCAGTTTCACATTACAAAGACATTTATGATGCCAAAAAAAATTAGCATTTTAGAAATTAAGAGATTTTAGGCTTCTTATATAAGTTTCTTTATGAAATGTTATAATGTTAACGTTTGTTACACTACTTACACTTTTCATGTAAGTTTGATGGTGAAGATCTTTGCTTGCTTGAGAAGACATCTATTGAAATTCAAAGAGAATTAAGGTATGTGCACTCATAATCTAAGATGATCTCATAGACTATAAAACTTAAAATAATTAGATGCTCAAGGTGCTAATTGGACCTTTAATGCATCTTTCTGTTACAATATCTTTCATGTCTATTTCATAACCATTTATTATTTTAATTGGTACACAACAATTTTCTTGGCAAATCCTCAAGTTTCATACTTGAGATTTACACATCGTACTTTATGGCATATGCTTCTCTTTGGTTTGGACAGAAATATATTTATAAGGATTTTCAATAATTGTTTGAGGTATCTTGTTCCCAATTTCCAAATCATTTTGAGTGGTATTAAATGGGAATTCAAACTCGCAAATTCTCTCATGGCTTTACATTTCTTTTTTTTTCTGATAAAATTTGTTAGTGTACTTAAATTATGTTTGAATTTTAATTAAAAATTTGTGAAAATTTTCACTCGTTTTAAGTGGGTTTATTTCATAAATTCATATTGATAAGATTTGTGAGCCAAGAATGATTTTTGATATATTACATGTACGAAAAAAACTATCAATAAAAAAAGGCTGCAATTCAACTTCACTACCTGCCAAAGACTGCACATGTTGGTTTGGCAGAAACAGTCATCCTGATTTTAGAAAATTACGTGCAGTAGTTTGTCAAAATCCTATGCCAGTGAGAGCCTTGCTCTATCATTTATTCTATATTCCCATGCATTGAACATCCGATCAACAAAAACTACATATTTAATTACAAATATGTTTTTCCATGAACAGCAGTGATAGGCTTATGCTTATATACGCGATATCAACATGGCTAAACCTGTAAGGGATGACTATCAAGAGGGATGTGTAGCTGATGCGCAATAACTCTGTTGCACTCTGCCCCTCGATGCCGCTTTGTGCACCACCACTCTAGCAAGTTGTCTTTGGCTTTTTGTCATAGCTGGTTCTACAAACACTTGTAGACATATTTGCCTTCACCTGCAAGGGAATTAGAGGAGAAGTGTGCCATATGGCATATATAGACACAGAGCAAGTGCATGAAACTCTTGATCAGTCAAAAACTTGTATTATTAAAGCTACGTTCACCATAGGTGGTTGTGAATTTAAAAGCTTTTGACTAGTGAAAGTTGTGCTAGCCACCAAGCATCCTGAGTCACGCTCAAATTAAGTAAAGCAAGTTTTCAAAGTGATATATGGATTCTTCTAACACATATTTATGTGTTAACTGCTTGAAGGTGTTTCATGTGGCTATGGCTCTTCACTAAAACATGAAAGGGTGTCCCTACCACGGAGCCTTCATGATGATATATGTCAAGCACATGCCAAGAATTATGTCTTCATAGGACTAGTCATCTTGTACATTATGACTGAAACTTTCAGTAACATAACCAACCAAGAGATATATTACCAGTGTAAATTTCCATAACATAACTAATATATGGTGTAAGCAGAGTTGTCACAGACATATTGTTCAAATAATCCTAAAAGCAGTTCTGTGTAGAGAATGAATGGCAAACCCTATCATGTGAAGTAAATAGGTAAAACACTAGACACACGAAGGAAAAAACAATTTAACCATTTGAAATGAAAACTAATCCTATGTTGTTCTTTCTTTTGGAAAGCATTTTACACTGGGCAAACAAAACTCTCGAGAGAAATCTATGTGTGGTGGTGGGTGCTTCTAAATTGACCGACCCACAGGTGTTAGTCTGTTCGATAAGAATTAAGAAAACATCATATTTTACAGATATCGCAAGCATGACAATATACAAGTACAAAATACATCATAGAGTGCTCATATTCTGGTCTCAAAGCCCCAAATTGTAGCAACATCATGAGATATAAATACAATACCATGCAAGTCAATAGAACCTCTCTGACAACGCATTTGCAAGAATCCTCTGCAACTGTTTTTATGGTCAAGCACTTGGAAACATATGCCAAAACTTTAGATGGTAATGTCCACAAATACTCAACATATGATATAATAAAGTCAAGAGACCGTGATATAGTGACAAAATTCCATAGTTATTTGCATCACCCACTGGGAAATTACAGATTAACCCATGCCATGAGACCAATGGGTAAGAATGTCAGACTTAGTGGAATAATTTATATGTACAAACCTGGATCATGTCCGTTAGAAGCAGTGGCCCAGATCTGCTGGTTAGGAAATCCTTTGCAAGCATCTGCCTTCATTGCCGTTTCTGCCCCTGGCCACGGATAATCTGCACACAATTTTTTAAACAAAGAATCCTAAGCACAGATTGAAAATAAAAACAGAACCAGAAAAATCCAGTGAGAGGATTGAACCTGTGAACAGTCAGCTAAGATTGCCAAAACAACCAGGGGGAAGAGGCTGTATGAGCTTTCTGCCAACAGAGAGAACGACTGTAGCCTGCCATGTTGACCATGTTGAGGCAGTACATACCCTTCTATCAAATTCTGCATGCTGAACAGCACAAGCATTAACATGCAATTTGAACTCCTGCACTGCTTTGTTTGGACTCTGGCATTCTTACCTTCCTACAAACATTTTTAGGGAAACTGCGTTTACACCAAAAAAATTATTTGCCAATGAATGCTTGATCACAACACAGGCATGGATGTCCAAAGACCCCAAAACCAACACCGATATACAAGAAATTCGTATTATCTAATTAAAAAAATTCTTTAGTTGTTACTTCATATTCAGTGGGTAAATTCTACAAGCATGTAATATTAAATGGAAAATGAGAACTGCTGGATAGGTTTTGCTGTGCATAAGTCAAATATCATGATATTTAACTTTAGTGACTAGGCTGAAATTAAAGCACATTGCTGGGATGTATTTGTATATGTTACTTAAAATCAACTCTTGTATCAAAATTCATTCTATTGTCTCTAGTTCATTGTGATGGTTCTGGACAGGGCAAGAATACAACTTGCTCAGATGTATTGAAGTATATTTGGTTTCTTGGTATTGATTTTGAAGAAAAGAACTTGGCAGAGTATTTACAATATCAATGATAAACTCTCAATCACTTGCACATTTACCAGTTAGCTATGATGAGCATTTCTCTATCGTAACTAGTTGTACATTCTAGTACAGTGGACCTACTTTGGTCATTTGTGGAATTGATATGTTATCTTTCTTTTTCCTTTTTATGTTAACTATCTACAATATTAATGGTTGCTTGAAGTGGGGAAGGAATAGGATTTGGGTAGTTATAGATATTTTTTGCTTGATCCCAAGGAGATGCTGGAGATTAAAATTCATTAACAACTAGAGATTAGCTTTGAGGTCTAAAAAATCCTCCTGTTACTGCATTTTATGAGATTTAGATTTTGCAATAACATGCCTCCGGGGATAAAGAAGCTTAACCTCTGCATATTTATTCTATTGTGATGCTTACCTTGTTCTCACTAACAAAAGCAACAAAGGCATTCTATCTACTCTCCAAGCATGGAAGGAACTCTGTCAAGATTCTGAGAGTCTTTATTAAGTCTTTGCTGAAGGGCACCTGACCTCTCCATTTTCTGAGGTTTGCATGAAATTCACGTATTGCTAGCAACACAAAATCCAGAATGAAATGGAAACAGATTCAAAGAGAAAAAGGGAATTCTATGATTTCAGGAGTAAGAAAAAAAATTAAATAATCATCATAGCTACTAGTAAATGTGCAGGTGTTCGAGAGTTTATCACTGATCTTGTAAATACTCTGCCAAGTTAATTTCTTCAAAATCGATACCAAGTAACTACATATATTTCAATAAATCAGAATGAATTAGAGACAATGGAATGAAATTTGGAGATGCATATGCAATAACTGAAAATTCTAAGGCAATCAATCCAGTGATACTTGAGGGCATTAGCAGGTGTATTAAATTCTAATATCAGAGGAACAGTAAGAAATGAAGTAATTCATTTTCCTGGCTTCAAGGACCAATTGAATCAAAAAATGGAAGGAAGCATTTAATTTTTAAACATTGAATTCTTGTAATGAAGTAATCAGAAGAGAGGGTGTGTTTGCTATTTATATAGATTCACTGAAACTCTTTAGAATCTGAATAGCTTCTGCTGTATAAAGATTCCTAAGCCAGAACCCAAAGGACCCTAGTACCCAATAATGCAGCTAGGACGACTAAACTTGAAATGAGAATGTGGAGACTGAATGCTCATAAATTTTGTATTTTTTTACTGCCTTTAAGATTCAAAGCGAAAAAAACCTCTGAATTGAGCTTGATTTCTTCAAAGAAGAAATTCCAATCATACTGCCAATATTGCTAGTTTCCTGTGAAGGCATGTAACAGTCTCATAGTTATGAGTAAGTACCAAAGATGACTAAGCATTAACTAAAATTGACCTAGGGAACTAAATAGTAAATACCTGTAGTACATATGCTAATGTCTGAAATGCGAACAAAGGTGTGGACTGTGTATAGCATAATATGCAGCATATATCCATAGCATCAACAAACAGATGTGTAAACTTATTATGAAGTTAAGTAGTAACATTAATACCATAATCCTGAAATACAATGCTATTGTTAGAAAATGTGTCCAAATACAAACAAAACGCTCTTGCCTCTGTTATGAGGGAGAAGGCATAGGGTGGGGCATTTGGTGGAGTGGTGGGACAGGGGTCAGAGTATTGGCATGAAGTTTAAATTTTATAATTAGGCAGTATACATAGTTAAGGATTGTTTCCTACTTGGTAATTTGATAATTGCAGAGTTTTGCATGGGGGAAAGATTGGCAGGACTTGGGAAAAATTCTGCACACATGCCAAAAAGAGAAGATTCATCAGGGCTCTAGTTTGTTTAGAAGTTTGATGCATTATTTGGCTTGGAACTTTATCCATACTATTGGTCGTGAATTTTTTCTTGCAAATATTTCATTTAGTTAACTTAGAACCTTCATTGCTTCTGTGTCCAGAACTATCCATGGAGTTAGAGATTATTGGAGCATTACAAGTTTTGCTGGGTTGGCATTTAAACATATTCAGAACTTGCACATAAATTTATCTAAGGAATTGCTAAATCTTGGTCCTTCCTTGCACTAGTCAATGCTCATGTTTAGCTACGTCGCCAAACTGCATTTCTTATACATCTTCCTCAACACAACCTCATGGTAGGCCACGAGTAGTTCATAACCATGTCACTTTCATAACCAAATGCATTCTGTATAATAATGTGAAGCATGCTCGGGGATGCTAACCAAACGTATCATTTCATTTAACTTCTGAAGAATAAATCTTACCTCTTTCCCTGTATTCAATAACTTCTGCATTAGCAAGGTACAGGAAACAATCTATCCTTGTGTTAGAGAGAGCTCACAACAAGAATTTTAGAATTACCACCACCATGCCTCATCCTCTCTAAACTTTTATTGAAAACATCATCCAATGTCATATCCACAAAGTACTCAAACTCGCACCCACAAGGAGAACAACTAAAATTGAAGACACAGGGCTGCCACAATGATGCCATGCCATGGCACAATTTTTAGTGAGGAATGTAGGCTTTCTTATCCTCAGCTCATAAAACTATATAAAAAATACAAGGGGAAGTCTGTCGATTCTGAAATAACTCTTTAAGGATAATCATTTGCAATACATAAGGTAGCATTTCTAAGGAGAAATACAATTGAGCATACAGTGGCTTTAATAATCCCTGATTTTCCTATTTCCCAGCTTACGTTTCCACCACCACATTTCATCCTCTCTGAACTTTTACAGAAAACATCATGCAATGTCATTCACACAAAGCGATCAAACTCCCACCCACAAGGAGAACAACTAAAAGATAAATGAGGCAGAGCTGCCATAACGCCATGACACAATTAATAGTGAATGAATGTGGGCCTTCTTTTCCTTGGCTCTCAAAGCTATATGAAAAATACAAGGGGAAGTCTATGATTCTGAAACGACTCTTTAAGGTTAATCATTTGCAATACACAAGGTAGCATTTCTTCAGGGAAAAATAATTGTTGTTATTGGAGAATTTTTTTTCACCCACTGATGCAGATTATCTGTTCTGCAGTGAAAACCTTTAGCTGCCACTAAACACAGGGAGCAATAAACACTAAAAACAGCAGAAAATATACAGATTTCCACAAAATAAACTAACTTTTTCATTTCTGGACTGAATTATAGCGTAAATTCTCTTACAATGTCTTCCCCAGACCAGACCCCCAAAACTTTCTCTTTTCCAGCAACCCGCTACCTGTTAATAAACAAAAATCCTACTGTGAAATGGGCAAATTTCCAATTAATAACCTACAACAGTTACATTTCCATAGAGAGCAGGGACAACAAAGATCTTATTTTTAGACTGATGGGAAAGTGGGAAATATTCTGCACTAAATTTGTCAGTTATACATCATCATCCCCATCTTTTAAAACTTCTGAACCTCCTGATTCAGTGGAATTTGATTTTGTAAAAACTTAGTCTTGAATTATGTCACTACCTGCATGTGAGTGCTGACCTTCCAAACGAGCTGCCAATAGTTTTTCCTTCAAAGTGTTCTCTTGTGATCCCTTGGTCCAATCTAAACCATCATTTGATCTTCTTGTTCTTGTACTTCCAAGGTTAGGAGGAGGCAAGTGGTGATTCCATTGTTGGGTTGGGCTGACAGAGCCATGTGCAGACACTAATGCAGAGTTGGTGAAATGATCTCTTCTGCTACCACCAATAAATCTGAACCTCCTTGCTTTATCCTGATCATGCTTTGCACCATTACACTCAGACTGAGTTAGGCTGTCAGCTTTGACCAGACTTTCGGTAGCATTCTTTGAGGATTTTCCATGATCTTGCCCATCCTTCCATGACTCATTATTCCTCTCAATCCAGTGAGAACTACTTGTCGAATCCCACTTGATTTCTTTTGCCACCCCTCTCTCTATCAAGAGAATTGTTGCATTTAGGCCTATCCAAGATTTGCACTTTGCTCCCATCAAATGTAGTACTTCGCATCTGATCTTCAATCTAGATCCTTTGGTAATTGGATCTTCGACCTTTTGGTTCTTCATTCAAGTTTGCCATTTGATTTGATCTATGGCCCTTCATTTCTTCTAATCTCCAAGAAGTAGCATAACTCCATTTGTCAGCCCTAGTATTGTCTTCCAATGTTTCTCTATTAAATTCAATTAAATGAAGATCGCTATCAATTGAATCTTCACCATCCATCTCTTGAGGTGCACTTTTAACCTTATTGTTTGTTAGATTATACAAATAAACAAGAAACTATCCAAGACCTAGTGCAACAGTAGATACAGTGGAACTGTTTAATAGATGATCCTAGAATCAAATAGCAAAACAGAGTTAGTTACCAGCAATACAAGAAATATACAAACAGCATAAAGGAAGCTCACTCTCCATCACCAAAAATGAGTGATGAGTGGAGTATATATAGAAGTGAGGCAAATACAATTGATAGAAGTAACTCCAACTACCAGGAATGGGCAGGAGTTACACATACTAGGAAGATGCCAAACAAACAGTTACACCTACTTGGTAAAAAGACAGAAATGGTTACGAAAGGTGGCATATACATCTAAGTGAACAAGTAACTCCAACTACCAAGAATAGGTGGGAGTTATACACATCTCTTATAGAAAATGTTGTCTACCCCCATAAATACCATTTATAATAACCTAGGGAAGCTTAAATATATGTGTAGAAAAAAGAATATAAGGAAAATAAAAACCTACACTGACATTGTTTGAGTCTCGTTCTAGCTCTACTTCTCTTACATCAATTTTGTGCCATACCTCACTATTCAAATCATTTGCCTTGGCTCTCAAATATGCCTCCAACTCACTTCTTGGCTTATTTGGAGTTTCATTTTTCTCTTCAAGCCCAAGCCTAGCTTCTACTAAAAGAGACATAGTTAGACATTTTGAATGCCCCTTCTTCTTTCTTGGTTTTAAGAGATGCCTCTTCTCCTCGTGTTGTACTTCATAAGTGTTCTCCTTGCCATGATGGATTACTTTCTGGTCATACTTCTAGGTCCTGCTCATCAACAATTGACAAGCATTTGTCAGCACATCACATAGCACCTTGTCTTCATAAGGACCAAATTTGAAAGCAACAAGACAAGACTTATCCACAAATACACTGTGATCCTTTTTCAACTAGGCAATCTAATAAGGGTTTGATTTTGGAATACAAGCAAGCTATAATTTGTCTACCATTTATGTACTTAAGTTCTTTCTTTTCCAATCCACTTCTAATGTCTCCTTGTTTCCTAATATTAAGGTTCTTTGTAGCATCAAGTTTCTCCTATCTATGTTTTAACTTCATTGTGTTGAAGGTTCTTCTTCTTGGGCTATCATTGCCCTTTTAAGGTTTTGATGACAGCCTATGGCCTTCCGGGCTTCATTACATATGAAAAATCCAAATGGTTTTCGAGCACCAAAAAATTGTTGTCTTTCTTGGCCTACTCTTCAGAGTTGGATTTTACATCCTTGCCTTCCTCAGGTTATTCATTCTTGGTAGCTTCTAAGTGTGGTTGTCTTTCTTGTTGAACAATTTACCCACACCCCAATTGAGTTTCTCCTCAACTCTCAAAGCATATTGATATGCTTCATCAATGGTACTTAGTTTTATTAGGATCAGCTCATTCTAGAGTTGGAACTATGGCCCATTGAGGTATCTAGTAGCAGCTTGCTCACAATCTTCATGCAAATTTGCCCATATTCACAACCTCATAGATTGTTCTGAGTATTCTAAAACAAACAACTCCTTTTGTCTCAAGTTTTAAAATTGTTTGAATAATTTCTATTGATAATCTACATGTAAGAACTTGGATCTCAATTGTTTCAGGCTTTCAGCATCTTGGGTCATAATCTGATTTTGTCTTTATCTCATCTTCTCTTGTTATTTTGGAGGTTATTCCACCATAAGACAAAGCAAGACTTCATCTTTGTCATTGCAAACTTTACTCTTCTTAGGTCTTCTATATCCATGCTTTCCATGTTAAAATATTTCTCTAATTCTTGTAGCCAATCAATGAACAAATCAAGATTTAGATCACTTTTGAGATCCGAAACCTTGGCCTTAACTATGTTCCCTTGTTTTGAAATAGCTTCGATCAACCTCTCCACATAATCTTTTGCTCCATTCACTCCAATCGGGACTCCCTCATTCTCTTGTTCATCTTCAGATTCGGCCTATTGGAATTGGGCTTCAATTGCATTTAATCTCCTGAGCAATTCATCTCCAGTATTACATCTATGTCCAACTCATTTCCTAGTTCTTCTTCCCCAATGCGAATAGACTCCTCTATGGATCATTTTATAGGTTTCTCTAGTTGTCTATAGTCTATACTGATGCAAATTACTTTGTCCGCAGTGAAAACCTTTAGTTGCCAACAAAAACAGAGAGCAATAAACAAACTTTTTCATTTCTGGATTGAATTACAACATAAGTTCTCTTATAATGTCATCCCTAGAACAGACCCTAAAAACTTCTTTTTTCCAACAACCCACTAGCTCCTAATAAACAAAACCCTTACTCTAAAATGGGCAAATTCCCATTTAATTACCTACAACATTTACATTTCCATAAAAAATAGGCACAACAAAAATCCTATTTTTAGACTGATGGGAAAGTGGGAAACATTCTACATTAAATTTCAGTTATACATCACCCAGTAGGTAAGTTTTGATGAGACCATAAACCATGTCATCTTTAGCCAAATAAAAGCATCTTTTTCTTCTTAATAAATCGGTTTTGAAGTGGATTTGAGTATGGTTTGAAAGATGTTTAGCTTGTTTAAGGTAGAATGTAAAGTAGATGTTTGGTTTGTTTTTAATACTCAATGTGATCTGGATTGCTTCCTAGCTTCTAATATTTCTTCATGAGTATGTGTAAGATGTTATAATGCAGGTGAATAGATTATTGAAGACTAGAAACTATGTCAAGTACAAGGCTTCGAAGACATTTCAAAAAGTTGTAGAGGATTCTTCCAAACTGCCACCACACGCTTTGAGATTTTTGCAAGGTAGATCAATTGACACTTATTCCTAAAATGACAAATCTAGTTAGAATGTGAAGAAGACACCACGAAGTTGTTCCATGCAGACTATAGAGGTATACTTCCATTTGTTGTTCCATGTTGCCTTCTTCCACCAAGGCCAGTTCTCACAGCCACTAAACCTCAAATAAACTTCTTGTTTAAAATGACACAATTAGTGTCATGCATGACTTTCTTTAGAATATTGCATGTTCACCTTTAGATCAACAGTTATGTAATCAGTAGATTGAAGAATATGTCTATTTTCTATCAAGTTGGAGTGTCAGAAGATTTCCTAGAAAGAAGGACAGAGAGAAGATAATAAGTCAAGAATGAAATTTCAGTAAAACAACAATATCTCCCTCATTTCTTAATGAAATTCAAAATTTCAAAATGAGCTGGAAAGTTGGGAACGAGAGGAAGCAAACGCAGAAACCATTTGAGGAAATTCATTAAAATGAATGAGTAGTTCATGACAGAAAATGACTGACGTAAAGGCAACCGAGATTAGAGGAAGCCGTTGTAGTTTCTCTCTAAGAATAAGATTTTAAATCAACATTCTTGGTGGATTGACTTAGTAGATTAGGAATAAGTATTCTATAAATACATTGTAAACAATCCATCAAAGGGAGGGAAGAAAAGAGAGAGTTTTAGAGTTGTTTTTATAAAATAATATAGTTCAACATTTTGGTAGCAATCGTATAATTTGTTTCACCTTATTCCAAAGGTGAGTAAGAGCCCGCTCAGCCTGAGGAAGAAGATTAGTTGTTTGTAGTTTCATTGCTTAGTTTATTTTCCAATAGTTTTTCCATTCCCCTGTTTTTAGCTATATTTTCAAAATTTCTATTTGCAAGCTATTCTTAGGATAAATTTGATTGCAACAGAGTTAAACCTTAATTTATTTCATGCATTTGTTGTCAATTTTGTTTGTAGTAAGGACTCACATAAATTATTTCTCCTCCCTCTTGCATATAGCCATAGCCATGGACACCACCCTAGATTGGCATTCAGAAAAGCGCGACCAAAGTGTAATGTCAGGTTTCAGTGTCGAGAGTTCAAAATTTTGAAAAAGGGCAGACTTCGCTTCATAAAATCCTTGTAATTTTTTTTACTCATAAACATAGTGAAAGAGGTTTAATCCATAACTTTGGACTATAAGAGTATTTTCACTTGAAAATTGATCACATTGCGTATAATATCCTTATAAAATTCCCTATTAACTCATTTCGCTCTAACCTTTACGGAACTCTCTATTTAATTGTCTTTGTGATTTACATGCCAAAAAAATGTTAATTTAATCTCTTAAATGGGAAGGAATTTTATTCTAAAAATTTGCCACATTGTGTTCAACAAAGTAAAATGATTTTGTTTCAACTCTTACAAATTTTTGATTTAACTGTTTCAGTCAATCTTAGTCAAACTGTGCAACTACTTCCAGGGTTTTGACTAAAAACATGGACAATTTTCCTTCGAACTAGCACATAACTTCTTCTAAGTTTGATGCAATAAAATCGTACAAACCAGATCAAGTGCAACATTTTTTTAGATGGGCAACTACAACAACTTGGTGCAGAAAAATATGTGATGCCAACACCATGCGACTATGAATACAGATTGATGACTTCAATTTGGCGAGCAACTTGACGCTTGAGGATGATTGGGGCATTTACAACTAAGATCGATTCGATAGAGGCGCTCAACACATAGTGACGCTTGTTGATTTGACGCAAAAGGTTTAAATTTTGCGAGGTCAAAATGAGGCCAACAAACACAAACAAAAGAAAACCAAGTGTGTATCATTTAATAGTTTTTGGATTTATTGCATATGCACATGTATATGAGAAGGGAAGGAAAAAAAAATTGGATGATGAAAGGAAAAAATACATTTTGTGGGATATAGTGAGCAATAAAAAACATATAAATTATATAATGTAATTGCAAAACAAGTCATTATTGTTAGGATTAAGGTGCCATCAACCTTGTAAATCCTATGTAATTAATTACTCCTAATGTTGTTTGTAATTTTCCATAAGGGAAGATGTATTCACCAAGTAGCAATTTGAGTGCTTGACGGGGGGTAGCCCCCCCTAGCAGGGGTTTGGGGGCAGCGCCCCCAAAGTTCAAATTTTTTGTTTAGAAAATTACCTTGTAAATTATTGTAATTTCGTAGTCAATCTAAACCATTTATCATTAGGTCACAGATCTGATGGTAGAAGTTATATTAGGGTTTTTTGTCTTAGATGGCAACACTCTTTTAATGAGGGCATTGTATTACGGTTGTGGTGTGGTAGAGAGTTGAGACTAGAAAAATAGATGTTGTTGGATTGAAAACTGAAGAGGAGATCATTGTTGATGTATTGTAAACTCTACTGAAGTTAATACAAACTAATGCATCTCTTCTTGTGTGGAGTTTTTTTTCGAAAGGGTTTCTCGACATAAACACTATGTTATGTGTTTGATTCTTTTGTTCCTTTATTTCTTTATATTGCTATAATCTCCATTTGGTTATGCACTGGATTAATAGTTATAACAGTTGAAATCAAATTTCCATTTTATAATTGTTCACCTTCATTTCTAACAATAATTAGTAGTGATGTTTTCTTAATGAAGATGTAGCATGACAAGGAGAAAGAAATAATTTGAACCACAAAAATCAATAGATATTGAAATGAAAGTTGCATGAATCAATCATCTATACGTAGCAACAACACCAATGCAATCACCAACCTATTTCACCATCAATAGTATTGTCAAACACAAGAGAAAGGACAACTCCAACACCAAGGAAGACAAGAAGCTTAAGATAAATATATGAGGTTGTAGACACCTAGAATTGTCCACTGTTCAATTCATCCCTAATTCATCCCTATTCATTACTAACTATCCCTATTCATCTATTAACCATTACTAATCATCTCTAGACAACCCTAAACCACCATTTCTCCGCAATTAACTCAATAAATGCATGTTTAAACAGTTAATTAACCAATTCCCCTTCAATCCTTGATTTTACAATATTTTATTGTTAAAATCACTATTATTGTACTTTTTACTATTCATCATTACCTGCATTGGTACATGCATCGGTACCTAGCCCTGCCAAAATGATGTATTAATCATTTATCCCCTTTCTCCATAGTCCAAACATTAGATTAATGACACCTAACCCACCCCCTAACCTACTCAAAAGACCCTAGGTTTCATCACATATTGATGTACTAGCTCCTACAAGTCTCTGGGAGCTCCTAACTCTCTCGCCGCGATGCTTGTGTTAAGGGGATAGCCACCACGTTCGCCATAACTTTTTCTCTTCTTCTTTCTTTTTCTTCTAATCTTGTGAGTGCAAATGAAGAGCACCTAACACCAAGTGGCCTCCACGAGGCATTTAAGTCATGTTTTGTTTAGAAAATCGTGTTTTGTGTTGTAATAAGGTCTATTTGACCAATGCATGTCGTTTCAGTTTGTGGTTAGGTTTATTTTGTTAAGTCCCAAGTGACTTAGGGCACTTTTGTCAAATTGTAACCGCATAATGCTAAAAATAGCAATAATGCCAAAAATAGGCAGTAATGTTTCTCCCAGCCACTTGGATTGGTCTCCCAGCTGCTTGGAGTCAGTTTGGTACTACCCTGGCAAGTTTATAAAACTGGGAAATGAACAAGATCAAGCATATGTATTGTAACCAAATCGAATTGGAGATTGTATGTAATCATGCATTGTGTTAAGGGGAATTGAACTATTCTGTGTTGTCATTTTGTTTCCATTCTCTGTAATTACAAATTGCATAGTTGTAGATCTCTTTTCCTTTCTGTGTTTTCCCGTTGTTGCATAATGTTGATATGAAGCATTCCACTGGTGAGATTTCTATCAAAATCAGTGGAATGGCTTCAATGTACCATATTCGTCTGTTTCCTATTTTGTTTTCCTGTTCGATAGTGCAGAAGTTCAAGATCGAGGGTTGCGCACAGTAGATCGCCTAGCATCTCCATGTGCTAGGGTTTGATTGGAGGAGTTGGAGTTGTCAGCGAGACAAAGGCCGTTGGAAAAGCATTCTCGCTCAAAGCGACGAGAGTGGTCTGGTCGAAGAGAGAATCGAGCCTTTGACAAAGGATCCGTCGGGAGGAATCGATGAATCAGCGACTCTGTGGTAAGTCCGAACAATAACTCAAGTCCCGTCGACGAGTGTATATTGTGAATGTATATCGCAAATGCATGTGGGGAATGTACATTGAGAGTGTATCTTTCGTCAGATACAAATGTTGACCGGGCGTAACAGTGAATCAGAGTATTGCCACCGGTATTAGCAAGTCACACTAAGCATATACTAAGTTAGTGTATGAGGCCCCCCATCGTATTGGTATCAGAGCTAGCGAAAGCTCTGGGCGGAGGGTTGTGTATTTGATTTCTGAAGGCAGATGAATCCTATTCCTGTAGTGTGTGGGCAGGCGATGATGAGGACTGTCAAGACCATTCACCAATAGAGATTTGGCTGGAAGAGGGTGCAGAGTGAAGCCACTGTGAGAGAGAGTGGTAGTGCATCTCTAGGATCTATTGTTGGACGAGAGGAATGGGTCTGTGAAGCAGCGTGTAAGAGGGACAACTAATTGAGCACTGTGTTGTAGTCGAATTGAGGATTTGCAGAAGTGTTGGCATTGTCTATGAATGTTTATGTCAGATAGAGAGATCGACGGAGAGGCTAGCAATATGCCTCCAAAGGGGATGACCACCGAAGTGGTCAAGAAATTTCAAGAGATGGAAGAGATGATCAAAACTGGGGTCAAGGAAGCACTCTAGGCAGAATTAAAGGCAATGAAGATAGGCAAAAGGATAGAGGAAGATTCAGATGGAGAAGAAGAGAAAGAGGAAGAAGTAGAAGAATAAGAAGGGGCAAAGATATCGGTTGAACAAAAACAATTCCTGGAAGCCATCAAGGCAATTGGCAAGGACTCTTTAGAGGCTCGGATAGATATTCCCGTGTTTAGTGGAAAGATGAATGCTAATGAAGTTATGGAGTGGATTGAGGCTCTGAACAACTACTTCGAATACAAGGAAGTTCCTGACAGTAAGAGGGTTAAGTTTGCAAAAACTAAACTCAAAGGTGCTGCCCTTACATGGTGGAATTACACCCAAGGAGAAAGGGTAAAGAATGAGAAAAGTAGGGTCTCTTCATGGAGCAGAATGCTGGAGAAGATCAAGTCCCGGTTCCTTCCATCTGACTACGAGGTGCAGATTTACAGGCAGATGCAGAACCTGAAGCAAAAAGATATGGATGTGGCTACTTACACCGAGGAGTTTCACAAATACACTCTTCGCTGTGGGTACATGGAGGATGAAAAAGCCAAAGTAGCAAGGTATTTAAACAGTATGAGGATCAATATTCAAGATGAGATAAGTTTATTTACTCCTGAAACTATGGAAAAATGCTTTCAAGTAGCATTAAGAGCTGAAGAGAAGCTGGAGAGGAAAGGTGAGCAAAAGAGTAAAGGAAGAGGTGACAGATATTTTAGAGGCAGTTTTGGAGGTAGAAGTCCTAACCAGAGGCCTAGTGGTGAGTCTAACCAAGACGAGCAAGTTGGGGACTCAAGTAGCAGAGGAGGCTACCGAGGAAGAAGGCCAAATGAACGAGGTGGGACAAATGGATCAGACAGAGGATCCAAGTTCTCTAACATGAGATGTTATAATTGTAATCAGATAGGGCACCCGGCTTATAAGTGTCCAGAGAAGGCCTCAACTTCTCATGGTAATGAGAAGCGAACTACTTTGATTCAAGAAGATGCAAGGAGTGTGACATCTCTTGAAGTGAATCTAGAATCAAAAACGGGAGAAAGTCTGATGATCAAGAGGACGTTGCTCAAAGCACCAGTGAAGACTGAACCATCACAAAGGAGAGCTCTTTTCAGGATCAATTGCAAAAGCAAAGGTAAAATATGCAAGGTAGTCATAGATTCTGGTTCAACAGATAATATGGTGTCTAGGGAAATGGTGGATAAATTGAACATAGAAAGGATTCCTCATCAAACCCCTTACAAGGCATCTTGGGTAAGTGATAGTCAATCACTTTTGGTAAGTTAGCAGGCGTATGTTGATTTTCAGATTGGAGAATATAAGGAGAGAATTTTATGTGACATTTTGCCCATGGAGTGTTGTCACCTACTTTTAGGTAGGCCATGGCAATTTGATAGGCAAGCATTGTATGATGGATATGCTAACACATACACCATCAAGAAGGATGGAAAGACTTTTGTGATGACACCATTGTAAGAAGGTGCTGCAACACAGCAGGCAACCAAGATCATTTTGATGGGTAAGAAAGAGTTTGTAAACAGCAATGAAGGAGAGACAATGACAGTTGAGGATACCTCAAGGAGTGGGGTTGCCAAAGGTCCAAGTTTGAAAGTGATTTCAGTTTTGAATGATGGAGATCAGATGGTAACGTCTGAGATGGATCAACAAAAGGTCAAAGAGCAGGTCTGCAAGCAGCCACAAGTTGTTTGGAAAGAAGAAGATACTCTCATAGTAGGAACCATTGTTTGTCCTCTAGAGCCCACAAGAGTTGGAAAGAAAATAAATTCTACTATAGCAACAGTACAAGAAGCATCAAACAAGATTTTGAATGCAGGTGTTCAGGCAGAGATGACAGTAAGCAATCATGGCATGCAACATCCAAGTTTGATTGCAAGTGCTCACTCATGGCAAGGTGTGAGTAGAGCCTACAATGCTAGGCATAAGTTTTTTATTCCATGGCAGCAAGTTGCAGTTCAGAGATCATGGGGAAGGCATGATGCAGCAATGGATACAGGTGGTGCAAGACAAGGACTCAACTCATGGGACATGAGTTCTTTTCAAGGTGGGGTGTATGGTGCAGGAGCACCTAACACCAAGTGGCCTCCGTGAAGCATTTAAGTCATGTTTTGTTTAGAAAATCATGTTTTGTGTTGTAATAAGGTCTATTTGACCAATGCATGTCGTTGCAGTTTGTGTTTAGGTTTATTTTGTAAGTCCCAAGTGACTTAGGGCACTTTTGTCAAATTGTAACCGCATAATGCTAAAAATAGCAATAATGCCAAAAATAGGCAGTAGTGTTTCTCCCAGCCGCTTGGAGTCAGTTTGGTACTACCTTGGTGAGTTTATAAAACTGGGGAAATGAACAAGATCAAGCATATGTATTGTAACCAGATCGAATTGAAGATTGTATGTAATTGTGCATTGTGTTAAGGGGAATCGAACTATTCTGTGTTGTCATTTTGTTTCCATTCTCTGTAATTACAAATTGCATAGTTGTAGATCTCTTTTCCTTTTTGTGTTTTCCCGTTGTTGCATAATGTCAATATGAAGCATTCCACTGGTGAGATTTCTGTCGAAATCAGTGGAATGGCTTCAATGTACCATATTCGTCTGTCTCATGTTTTGTTTTCCTATTCGATAGTGCAGAAGTTCTGGATCAAGGGTTACGCGCAGTAGATCGCCTAGCATCTCCATGTGCTAGGGTTTGATTGGAGGAGTTGGAGTTGTCGGTGAGACAAAGGCCATCGAAAAAGCATTCTTGCTCAGAGCGACGAGAGTGGTCTGGCTGAAGAGAGAATCGAGCCTTTGACAAAGGATCCGTCAGGAGGAATCGGTGAATCGGTGACTCTGTGGTAAATCCGACTGATAACTCAAGTCCCACCGACGAGTGTATATTGCGAATGTATATCACAAATACATGTGGGGATTGTACATTGAGAGTGTATCTTTCGTCAGATACAAATGTTGACCAGGCATAATAGTGAATCAGAGTATTGCCACCCGTATTAGCAAGTCACACTAAGCATATACTAAGTTAGTGTATGAGGCTCCCCATCAAGAAGCTCCTAACTCTCTCGCCGCGATGCTTGTGTCGAGGGATAGCCACCACGTTCACCATAGCTTTTTCTCTTCTTCTCTCTTTTTCTTCTAATCTTGTGAGTGCAAATGAGGAGAAATGCCCCAACCCTCCCCCCCCACTATTTGTAGGCCCCCCAAACCCTAATTTTCTTCCATGGCCTAAACTTTTCATCCTTGGCCTCCCTAAACCTATGAGGTAACTTCTTTTTCAACCTATCCACCTTTTGCCATCTTCGTATCCCGTTTTCACTTCTCCACCCTTTCTTCGAGATTTTATCTGAATTTTTTAAATTTTTTTACTAAACTCTTGAGGGGGCATCTATCATCCATTATTCCTTTTTTCATCACCGACTAGGGCATATTCTTTGACACGACGCCACCTTGACAGGGACGTCATATCAAAGAGGGGCAAAATGTAGACACCTAAAAATGACCATGTTGTCACTATCATTTCCGACATAGTTCTAATACCACCTTTCATCCTAACATGTCTCCTAGATTAATTAAATAATTTTATTATTTAATTAATTTATCCCTCTTTCATTAATCCATTTTTCCATATTAATAAATAAATTTTATTTATTTATTAATTTACCATTTCCTCTTAAATTAATTAATAAATCCTATTTATTTAATTAATTTATCATTTTCTAACAACTTCGTCTCCATAAATTAATTAAATAATTTTATTATTTAATTAATTTACCCTCTCACATGTCCTCATCCTTATCACTTGCCACAATTATTAAATGATTGATCCAAAATTAAATTAACTTTTCATCTCAACCATCCATTAGCATACTACATCTTTTAATCTCAACCATTCGCATAAAAGAATGCTCTAGAAATCCTTATCCATGTTCTATAATCCTCTCACCTAATCTTAGCCATCCATTTTATATCTTAATCCTAGCCCTTCATTCATTATATCCAACCTCTATAAATTGAGCCTCTCACATCATTCTCACAACACATGAGCCATATGCAAGTATATGCTATCAAAATCCATATCATTATTATTATCATTTGTCTTCATTATTGCCATTGCCATACCTAGGTTATGCTAGTTTTGTGAGTAGTCCATATATATTATATATCAAATGAACAAAGCTAGTAGAGCTAGGGTGCACTCTACTCTGCTCTATCAAGTGTGAAGGGGTGATTGAAGGTGAAGGTATTGAGTTATATTGCATTATCTTCCAGAGTCATTTTCTCATCCACACATTCCATCCAAGTCCAAAAGCAAAATCAAAATTATGGAGTCATTCAAATCCACTCATCCTATGTCATCCCCCTTTAGCACAAGCATGCCCAAGCCCATCAATCATGAATAAGAGCCTCCAAGTACCATGCCTATCTCTCCAAATCCACCATGTCATCCAACACCTATCCTTGAACCTACCAAAGAGCCTCCTAGTAACATGTCTACCACTCCAATACCATCATCCAATCCTATGACTATCCATCCTATTGAAGAGTCCCTTACCAGTCCAAGTCAAACTCCATAATGCACTCATGTTGTTGACCACCAAGAGCCTGTCAATCCTATCCAACAATCTTCCATTTCCATCCAAACACAAGAGCTATGTCAAGAAGTAAATCCAAAGCATGATCAACCTTGCTCCTTACAAAGTCAAGATTTAATAAAGATCCTATTTCTAATCAAGAAAGCCAAGTTGCTTCTCCTATCCAAACCACCACCACCATCCATGAGCAAGAAACCCACATTAGCCCTATCCATCATCCAACAACATCCACTTCCCATGAAGAGACACTTGGTCCCCAAGACAAAATAGATAATCAAACAAATAACTTGGATCATATCACACCACATATTAATGAGCATAATGATAATCTAGATCCAAGCATCCCAAGTCATCCCTTTCCTGATCCGTCACCATCTCCTATCATCCCAAATCCATCTCCCCTCGTGCATTTACCATCGCCTATTGACCCCATCCCAAATCCATCATCCTATCCCCTTGGTCCTACTACCTTCATCCGTGGTGGTTCTCTCATAGGAGAGGAACAAACTCTATCTACCACCCCACCTTCACCATCTAATAATTGACTCGCATCTTATTTCCAAAACAACAATCATTCCATCGCACATCGCATGTTCCAAAACACGAAATATCAAGACAAAGGCTTAGGTATTTATGAAAAGGTATCTTGGAGCCCATCCATGTCCAAACCCATCTACGTTCACACGACCTTGGCTATATATCCCAAGGAAAATAATCCACACATTTTGGCACTACTCGCACACCTCATAAGGCATCTTCCAATCCCAAGCTAGGTGCCCCTCATCGCACCTCCAAATCATATGCCACCATCCCTCCTCCATCGTCATATAAATCTTAAAAGCATGTGACCATACATCTCCCTCCATCTACTCTACCTCCACTCCTCCCAACTCCCAATATTCCCATCCTCAAATCCCCACATCCCTTCATCCACAGGTCCACTAATCCCTCCATCCACACATCCCACTCTCTTAAATCCCCTAAAATCTCCAATCAAGATCAACAAATGCACACGTAGCCTAAACATGAAGCTATCACAAAACCCATGGGATTCCAAAATAAAAATTTGGATGCCTTCTTACATAAAGGAAAAAAATCCACAAAAGCCTAAGGACTATCATGTCATAGCACATCAATACACAACATCCAAGAAAACTAAAAAAATCTAAAAGGCTACACACGCCCACACCCCCAAAAGAAAAAACAAAAATAGTGTGGGTCCCCAAACAAAAATAAATCAATCCAAAAGAAGCATCCAAATCTCACTCCATCCAAAAATCCCCAAAATCCCGCTCCCCACCAAATAATCATAAAACTCTTAAGTCCATTTGGGTCCGTAGGTCCCCAAATCAGTAATCCCAACACATCCCATCCTGATCCCATAATTAAAAAAAAACCCATTACTCCCCACCCCCATCAAAAATATAAGCTTCAAAATCCATTAAAATGTGTGCAACCATTGGTCTTGGTTCCCCTCCACCCCATGGCATTCCATCATGCACCCTTCCCCCCATCTTACATCCCCTATCCTGCATATCTCCCCCATCACATTCATATGGTCCATGCTTTCGCATAAGCCCATTTTCCATCATTACCATCCATAATCCACATCATAATCCACTATCCCCCATCCATCTCATCCAACCATCTACCAACATTCATGCATATCACACTCAACATGGTTTATGTGCGACAACATCCAAAATGGGAAACTATCACCTTGCTATGGAAACAGATGCTCGAGTCCCCATCCTCCATCTAAATCTCTCTCTTGCCCCATCCACCCATCCCATCCCAATATCAAACTGCCATCCAAAAATCCAAAAAAATAAAAATCAAAATAGTAAAGAAAAAAAATCATTCATCCAATGGTGAAAACCATTTTATGGCACCTCGGATAAGTACCATGATGAACACCCATTTATGGGCGTCATGTGTAGATTGATTATTTATGTGTCTCTCACTTAGGGGGAAGTTGTCTCATCTATCCTCTCCTATCATTTCCATCCTATCTTATCATCCACATCCATTATATCTGCATACTTATCCTATTGCACCAATCTATCCTCCCCTCATACTTTGATCTTGATAAGGATAGGGGCAAAATGTTGAAAAATGCTTTGGACATCTTTTGATATAGCTAATCCTTTCCAACCAATCCTATCACCCTATTATCATAAGCCTTGTCATGCAAAGTCCTAAGTGTAATATCTAGAGTGGAGTATGTTATTCCTATGTGACATAGTCCTTGGAGATTACATCCTAAACGCCTCCATCCATCCACCATGTATCCCCCATCCATTCCATCCACTATAGCCAATCCTTTTATCCGTCCATCCAATCCTCCTTTCATCGTTGCCCTTAGACCTAATTTTCCCTTGTTATTGGTACCTAGCAAAATGTTATCCTAACACAATCCAATGCAACCCATAAATCCAAACAACCAAAAAATCACAACATAAAAAAATCCAAGTGATAAATCCAAATGCAAGCCATCCTTAATCCATGGCAATCTAGCCAAGCAATCTAGCCGATCATCTAAAAGTATCCAATGGTTTTGTTCCCATCCTTGTTGCAAACCTGATCATCATCATTCATCATCAAAATCAATTAATTCTTTCTTAAGAACGTAAGACTATCTTAAATATAGAAATCAATCTTTCTATCAATCCTCGTGTTGCTTGCATAACCAACAACACTAGTAAATCATCAATCAATCAATAAGTAGTTTTCAGCTTGACAGGGGCAACAACCTTGTTTGTTTTTGTATCTTTTATGCATGCATGCTTGCTTGTGTGTGTCATCAGTTTTTACTTGCATTTGTATCAGTCCTAGCAGCATATTGTCACCACGACATCATGGTCTTCCATATCATGGTGTCCAATGGCATATGTTTGCTTAGGACCTTTATCCTTTATGTATGAGACACATCGTCACCCTGGTCTTTATACCTTGGTGCATAATGTCTAGTGCTATATCAAACTATATGGTTGCTCGCCCAATGCAGCATAGCGTATCATTCATCCATTTCATTCATCCCTTATCTTTCCTGCATCTCCTTAACCAATCCATTTCATCAATTTCAAGAGCATGCCCATGTTTTTCTAACCCGCCTATCCTCTCAAGGGGACATACCATCCCTCCCATCGTTCCTCCTTGCCACTCATCTAAGTGGTTGGGGCATCCCTTTCCAACCCAACACTATGTTTTAAACTTCTTTGAAATGATGTTACTTCTCCTAGTCACAACATCATCTCAAAAAGGGGCAAAATGTAGACACATCCCCTTGTTGACATCACCTTGCGACACTTTTGTCCTAAAAGTCCCCTTTGCCATATCCCCTTCTAATTAATTTCCTCCATTACCTAATTTATTTAAATATCATATTTATTTAATTAAATTTATCCATGATCCCTTTAGTCAAATTAATTATATAAATCCTATTTATTTAATTAATCTTATCCTCACATGATCTCTCTCCAAAAATTGATTAAATAATCTTATTATTTAATTAATTTCCTATTTTGTCCTTATCCTTATCCCAAAAGTCAAACTAGTTTTTAATCCTACCACTCATTTCAAACTACATCTCTTAATCTCAATCATTCACATAAGGATTGCCCTAATCCTCCACCTCTTAATCTCAACCATCCATTGCACCTCTTAATCCTAGCCCTTCATCCTATCACTCAACAATCTATAAATCTAGCCTCAAGTTTCTAGAGCAATCAACATATGATTCCATCAAGAGCATAGCTAGTGGAGCTAGGGTGCACTCCATTCCGCTCTATCGGAGGAGAAAGAGTGATTTGAGGTAAAGGTTGTGTGTATTGCATTGATCTTTGTTGTATTTCCTCTTATCATTTTCTTGTCTTCAATGATAATAAAAGCATGAGGAGGTTTTATGATTCAATGTGTGTGTACATGTTTTAGTGAAGGTTAGAGGGTTGCATCTATAGGCTTGTGATTGGAGATGTGAATGGTTGAGAGTTAATGTTGGATGGACGGTGGAGATTATTTTGGTGTATTGGATCATGTGAAGGGGCCCTTTAGTTTAAGGATGTTTGATTTATGTGAATTATGGAGATTTTATTGGTGAAATAAATGGTTGAGATGTAACCGATTTATTTAATTTAATTTAATAATGGATGGAAATATATTTAATTAATTTATTTTAATAATGGGATGAAAATGAATTTTATTTATTTATTTTAAGTAATTAGTGGCGTGTTATTATTATTGGGGTGAATAAATGGGGCTTGTGAATGAAAATAATTAATTATTGAAATTGATTACTTCTGTGGCGATGTTTAGGCATAGTTTTAGGAGTGGTGAATTTTAGGTGTCTACACCAACCATTCACACAACTCTTTCAAAGTTGTGAATATTGTTTTGTGTACATCTTCTTTTCTATTTTTATTTGGTGATAGCAATATTTATAGTCAAACTTGTTTTAATAATTTGCCTTGAGCCACCTGCCATATCATTTGTTCTTTATTTGGAGTAGGTCATTTGATATCCACATGATATGATTTAAAGGAATATAATTTATTTCCATTCTTGTCTTTCCTCTTTTAATTTATGAATGATTTCTAACAATGAAGCAAGAAGAAGAAGAATGCAAAGAAGATTTTTGAATCAAACCTTTTGCTTATAATTCATCCACTTTATTCTATACTTCTTTATCATCTTCTTTATTGAGCACAATCTATTTTCCTTGAACTAGGCTATTATGAATTGTAGAAATGTCAACTTCTAGACTATTTGCTGGCCATTTTTTAGTAGATGTTCTATGCAAACTCCATCTATCAAAGTTTGAAAATACCGTATTTGGTCTTGTAGGATTGAAGGAGCTGGTAACTATAAAGACTAAATTAACTTATGTTTGATTATTTCTTCATATGTAACCTTTCTTCATGTTCAACGAGCTCTTTCAAACTAGGCTCAACCTAGCTAGCTTTAACTAATTATCTAATGAATGTATTGATAATTCTAAGAATTGTACAAGGTTTTCCTTTGATGGTGAACACTATACATTTTGGAGACAGTATATAAGAATTGATACTATCTAGAAAAGGAGTTCCTAGACCTATATATATTTTTCCTTCTACATTTATCTAGACAAAACTAGTATATACAAATGTATAACCAAGAAAATGAGCTAAGGAAAAAAGTTAACAACTAACCTATTTCACCCAAAATCTAAGCTACCTCAAATTGAGCAAAAGGAATGCAAAACAAAGAAGTTAAACCATTAACTACATGCAAACCTTGATTGTGGATGTGCTCCTTGATGGTGTTGATGTGGATGGCTCCTCAAATGGGCAACATAACCTTGCTTCTCATGGAGTTTTGGAGGAAAATAGACAACATTTAGTTGCATAAAGAAGTTATGTTGATTGTGAAGGGGTGAGCTCCAATTTATAGATTTTTGGAGGCTCAATTGGATGGTCAAGATTGGATTTGGAGATCAATGGATGAGAATTCTTGAGAGATCTCAACCAAGGAGAGCTTGACAAGTGCCATGATAAGATTGGATGAGAAGGGATGTCCTTGGATCAAGGAGGAATGGATGATCAGGATTGGGCTTTGGGAAGATTGGAGGGATGAGATTGTCTTGGTAGATGGGAGGTATGGGTTGGATTTGATTGGAATTTTAAAATGGGAAGCATGGGTACATGCCCAATTTAAAATGAATAGTAGAATAGTACATGAATAGTGATTTTAACAATAAAATATTATAAAATCACAGATTGAAGAGGAATTTGTTGATTAACTGTCTAAACATGTGTTTATTCAGTTAATGTGGAAGAAATAGTGATTTGGGGACGTTTAGATCTATGTTTAGAGGAGTTTATGGATGAATTAGGGATAAATAGGGATGACTTAGGGATGTGACAAAGAATGACCAATTTTAGGTGTCTACAACATGTTTGCCTACTAGAATTGAGACATTAGTAATGAAATATTGAAACATAATCTTCTCATTCATGGTTTCAATTTTCTTTGGATGCTAATTATACAACCAATCTTTAAATGTGTTTTTGTTTTGCAAATTGATACTTGCTCCAATATGAATGGAGGCTATAGATTTTTTGAAGTATACTCCCCTGTCTCTTACTACTTTTAGTGAGACATATATGGATTAATGGTTCTTTGACAAAGAATTTATTTGATGTATACCAACTTTATGTTCTATTGGATATGGAGATGGATTTATTGGCTTTAATGATTTTGTAAGTTTTCCCATAACAAAATAAATATTCTTCTTATAAGGAGTCAAAGACTTACTTATTTTTTATTGTTCCTCTACTCTTCTAGGTTTTAGGCATTCATCTTCACTAGTTCAGGGTATTTTTTATGTCGATGAGTTAGATTCTATTTCAAGCTATTTTTCTTCTTTTAATTTTGTTGTATAATTAGTTTCTAATTAAGGCATTTCAAGATCCCTACACATTTCTTCATTGCAAAAGGGATTATTATCATTGCATAATTGGAGTATTAGTGAAATAGATTTATTTTACTTTTTTCATGCAAACCACCTAATAGGAAAAATTTAGAATTTAGATTCTTATGAAAGAAATATTTTTTGTCAATTTGCTTGTTCTTTTAAGGTTATCTAGCCGATAAAGATGAAGGATATAAAACTGTTAGTATTTTCTCACTTTTGAATCTTGCATATTGACATTACAAATAAGAATAAAACATAGATCAAACATTAGTGATGGAGTGCCAAGCACTTCTATTCTTGGAGATAAATTGTAGAAGTTTAAATAGTAAATAGAAGAACATATAAAATTACCTTGAGATGTACTACACAAGTTTAAATAGATGGTAGTTGCTTGGAGCTTCATACAACAAAATGCAAGAGTTTTTTGAAAAACACATATATAGATGAGGAAAATGAAAATTTGCCATGTATATATTACAATCACCCTCATTATTCACTACATGGTAACACATTGAATTTGAAATCGAATGCTCCATGCGATGTCATTTAGTATTTAAAATTGTATTTGGAGTAAAGGATAACTGGATTACATAAATCATGTACAACTATATAGTAAGCACGATTTGTTTTTGCAAAGTAAAAGTAACCCTAGTAGGTGTATTATTCCTCCATAATAATTTCTATCTATCTAGTACTAGTATATGAATACGACTATTAAACATGAATTTAACACTAAGAGTGTAATAAATCAAAGGGTAGAGAGACGTGTAAGTGAATGTGATAGACTAATTTTGTTGCTTTAAGTTTTTGGATAGAATCGCAACTACAATCATGATTTATGGTGACTATCACATCGTTTTTCCACAATCACATCCATGGCATCTAAAAGCTTGTAAAATTCTTGATTTGAAATAAGTGACTTGGGCCTTATCCTTAAATATGGTGACTTAGACCCCAATTCATACAATTTGGTGTTTACTTGTTGATACACAACAATCATTCTTTTAAATAAGGTTAGCTGAGAATAAGCACAAAATAAAATTGAATTTATGGGATGAGATCACTCCAATGTTCCTATTCAAGGAACAAACTTGTACTAATAAATTTGGGTTGATAAACTTGCAATAAATATTCAAAAATTAAATGAGAAGATAGAGGGTCTTAGCTGTAAAACCAATGATAGTGAATGACTATTGTTGATGCCATGAATTGATTCTCTAGCTCTAGAAAATTAATAGATTTGATATGCTAATTGTTTCATAATCAGAATAGGTGCAAAAAGCTCGATATTTCAATCTCGAAGGTGAAAGGTTTGATCTTGACTACCATAGATTTGAACTCTAGGGCTATGGACTAGAAAAATGCAAAATCATGGCCAAACTACCAATGCAGATTCTTAGATTTCCAAGTGTAAGGTCAAAAACTACATAGCCTACAATTTTTACTTTACAAGTTGACCTCATTTTAGCATCCATTCCCTTTAGCATGTTTTTAGGTTCATTTATATTGGCCTTGGTCTCTAGCCCATCCGTGGGTGCTAGCTCAGTTTTGTGTTCTTGTGTGTTTGCATCTGTTATGGGAAATATGAACAACAATTTTAAACAACTAAATATCCAATAACTCAATGGAATTGATGTAAATACAATAAACAAAGATATCACCTTCATAGACCAATTTACCTCGTAGCTTCCATTGTTGCCTATCTCGTATCAATCTTGTGTATGATTTTAGCTCTCAGAAGTGTGTACTTCCTTGCTGTTGAAGATGACAATAAGAGAATGGTTGTGATTGAAATATGCAATGAAGACTAAACTACCAATGCAATTCTAATGAAGATGGATGATGGATAATGGAGACATGGTGGATGATTATAATGATAATGGGATAATGCAAATGCAATGAGGATACTTTACCAAAGGCACGCTGGTAGGATTTTTGCAAAGTAAGATTACGAATGCTTGAGTTGATCTAAAATGAGGGAATGAAGGTTCCTTTTATAGGCTCAAGAGAGGCCAAATCCAAGTGTCAATAGATCTATGACTGGAGGAATTACCTGTGAGGTGTACAGTTGAGGAAACTTGAGAGAATGTGCGTGAATCAGAAGAGGACAAGTGTCCAGGCCTCTTTCATGATTTATGGGAGTCAACAAAATAGATTGAGGAGTTAACAGAATAGACTGACTAGTTAAGATTGATTGGAGAGTTGACTGAATTGATTGACTAGTGAACTCAATTGATTAATTAGATAACTGATTTGATTGATGAGTTAACTAATTTGACTGAAGGATAAATAGGACATGTGGGTGAGGGAAATTAGCTAATTAAATATTAAAATATTTAATTATGTGTGCAACATGGTGAGGTGGAAGATGAGGTGGAAGAATGAGGTGTATTTATGAAATTAGGACTTTGGGATGGAAGAATTTTAGGATTAATTAAATAATTTAGAATTATTTAATTATATGAGACTATAGAAGAATTAGGGTATTTAATTAAATAAAATAATTTTTATTTAATTTTGGGATAATGAACCGATCAAATAAATTAGAATATTTATTTAATTGATAGAAGAATAAGAATTAAAATAAATATTTAAAATATTTATTTAGTTCGACACGAGCCAATTTTAGGTGTATACATTTTACCCCTCATTGATGCAATGTGTTTTATCACATTGTTTCAAAGAATTAAAAATTTTCCAGTTATAATACATGCCCCAGTTTGCCCCTGGTACAGGTTTATGATGATAGGATGCCCCCTCAGGAGATTGGATGGGAAGAATGCGACGACAAGATGACAAACAATCTCATGATGAGATAGGTTGACAGGATAGACAGGAGAAGAAATTGGTTGACGACGGGTGAAAATCTGATAATAACCATACCCCAGCATGTACAAAGTTAAACTCCTCTAATTAGGGCTCATTTTGCTATATATAGGTATGTGGGGTCACAATCCTAGTCATTTGCACACTTGTCTTTTGTGGAGAGATTTGAGGAGCTCTGGTGTAGTAGCAGTGCAAAACAGTCAGTCGAGATGGACTAGATTCTGATAGCCAGCCACCGATTTGAGAGGATCCGATGAATCAAGCGGCCAACAGAGTACGGACCCTCGGTATGTACCCTTCAAAACTTGGTTGATTTTGCATTTATGGTGGTCAAAATGTAGGTCAAAGTTGTCATTTATGAATGTGCGAGTTTAGTGTTTCGGCGCAAATAAGCCATTAATACACGCAAATGACGTGATTCCGCACAATTAAGCTAGGAATCGGCGCAAATGTAAATTGTTCGCAAATGATAGATAGTTAGGCACAAACAATTAGGGTTTTAGTGCGTCTAGATTAATGCACGCAAACAATAAGCAGTCCTATGCATTTAGGTTTTACCTACACATCCAGCCGAAAAAAGTGCAAACAATTAGGGATTAGGCGCATTTGTTAAGAAAATGCACAAATGAATTAAAACCACGCAAATAACTCTTATTTCGACGCTTTTGCCTAAAAAAGCGCAAATGATAAGGGATTCAGCGTATTTGATACAAAGTTGTGCATCTGGTAAACAGAGCTGCACATCTAATAGGTATGGTAAAATACTTAGCTGGTTTGAGAAAGTCAGCATTGTGATCGATGTTGGCCAACTGATAGGTCATCTTTGAGATTGATTGAATCTCAGAAGAGAGGATAGGATAGGTTTCTTGATAGGTTAGCTAAGTACTTTGTTTGATTTGATAGATTTGCGGCTTAGTTTGATTTGGTGTTGTAACGCACTTTGTTATCAATTTTGCAGGAAATCCTAGATCATGTATTGATGTCACGAGAGAGATTCCCCCTGATGCAGCTGCTTAGGCCCTACTTGACTGATACTGACCACTTGGTGCTTGGGTTGACGGGCTTATGGTATGTTTGCTTCATGCTCGAGATGCGGGTGAATCTCAGATTGCTGACTGTTTTGGGTGAGAGGTACCACAGTGAGACGGGCACGTTTCACCTACCCACTAGCGAGATGATGGTGACGCTAGAGGATGTTCACTGAATTCTACGGATTCCTATTCAGGGTGAGCTAGTTGAGTACGAGTCTGCCACTGGAGCTAGATTGGCTGAGTGTAGACGAGTGTTTGATGACCTAGAGTTGGAGGGCACAGAGATCAGCTAGAGAGACATTGCAGAGTATTATGAGCCCCTGCCAGCCATACTAGCAGGTTTGATCGGAGGAGTTTTATGCCCTGATAGGAGATCCCGTGGCTTCCAGGTTGGATGGGGGCAGACCTTAGAGAGGATGGTTCAAGAGGGGACACAGTTTGCTTGGGGTCCTTGCATCTTAGCACACTTGTATCATGATTTGCACCAGTTTATTTATGATGGAGCTGCAAGTTTATCTGTCGGCGTCTCGCTTCTTCAGATTTGGGCATGGTTGCATATAGCAGTGACTCGGCCTATTGGTATGGGAGTGAGGGGACATGATAGACCCTACTCTTATATGTTTTAGGAGACTCTTTCCCAGCCCAAGATGGGAAAGCTAGAGTACTAGTGTCACACATTGGATAATGTGGACGAGGTGACATGGCAACCATACCTAGACTGCGAGGTGTGGGACGAGGATGTAGCAGAGTTGCCTTATTGTTTCCAAACATGGTGGTTGATAGGGAGGACCCCCTATATTCTAGAGCGACACCTTATTAGTCGTGTGCATCAACAGTTTGGCACGACTCAGGGCATGCCCCAGGGTACTGCTATTTTTGCTTGGATGCACAAGGAGCGTCCACTATGGGGTCCTGTGGCATCATATGAGACAGGTAGGATGGATTTTCTGCAGCTTCCTTACCAGGCATGGGATCTGAGGTGGGATATAGTGGATGTAGGTATGACAACAAATTTTGAGGCACACTTTACTACTCATTCGGTTCCTAGATATTTAGGTCCTGGAGAGTTGGTTCCGCGTCTTAAGGATGACAATGAGGAGGAAGATGATGCCCCTCAACAGAGGAGGAGACGACGATGAGGCGAGAGGGGTGGCAGAGGAGGTAGGGGAGGAGGAGATGATGGAGGTGGGGGTGGCAGAGGAGACGATGGAGATGACGGTGGGGATGATGGTAGGGATTATGGTAGGCAGAGGAGAGTGAGACAGAGGAGAGTGGTTCAAATGTAGGCACGAGCATAGGCACAGGCAGAGGTGCAACCACAGGTGCAGGGACCGACACACGCACAGGTACAGGGTGGGCCGAGTGATGGAGAGGTAGCAGCACTGCGAGCCTAGGTGGCTCAGTTACAGGCACAGGTGGCACAACTATAGGGGCAAGATGATGGTGAGATGGCAGCTTTGCGAGCCCAGGTGGCTCAGTTACAAGCTCAGGTTACACAACTGCAGGGGGATGTCTGCACTTTGGTTCTAGAGAGAGACACAGCCATACAAAGATATACTAGGGCAGAGACCCTATTACAGCAAGTACAGCAAACGGCAGCCTAGGGTCCACACAGTCAGATTGTGACAGATATGGTTAGGGTAGGGCAGGAGATTTTTTACTAGAGAGGACTATATGAGCAGGCTGTGCCCCCAGAGCAGAGAGTGAGTAGCTTTTGTCTGAGTTCACGCGGCGGGTCAAGACAGACACAGACAACGAGTGTAGGGATGAGGCCACCACCTCCTCGCGTGCCATTAGGGATGGGTCCTACAAGTTCGTAGCCTCCCCCCTCAGTAGCCACAGGGTTCCGCACCTTTCGGAGCCAGTTCCACATAGCCACTGTTTTGGAGACATGCATCATATGCTAAACATTTATTGTTTCTATACACCCTTTTTGACCGGTTGAAATAATACTTTTATGACATCATTGTATACTTGGACATTCTTATTTTTTATGATGATCTATATGAGTTCGATGGACTATATGCATGTGCTTCTTATGGATGTATGTTTTCTATTTATGATGGATGTTTTCTATTTGATGCTATCTATATGATGATGTTATGATTATGCATTTATGTGATGCTTCTTTCATGTTGATGCGATGATGTCAATGACACTTATGATATGATGTATCTATTGATTTACATGATGCTATCTATGTGAAATGATCCTATATGTTTATAGTTTATGATGACCTAATGCATACATTGATGATTTTGTGCGTGTAGTACCTGGTGTTTTACTTCTCTATGTATGATGTTCTAATATGCCAATTCTATGATAAATGACTTCTATGTTTTTAGATTTTCTTGATAATAAATGTTATGCAATCTATGTGGATAAATGACACAACTTACATGATCTAAATGTTGTAAGGCCACTAATGCACCTAAATGATAATGAACTAATGATGTGCACACATATAATATGCAGAATGATTATTTTTGTTAAGCCAAGTATACTCAACCATAAATGAAACAACACTTAGAAGAATGTAGGTAGAAGAATTGGAACAAATGGGTAACTTAGAAGAAATAACTTGGATAAATGGATCTTTCGACACTTGGAATTTTTGACAAGGATGAAATGCTTATAATGAAATGCAATTTGATATGTATGATAGTGGATTTTGTCATCTTCTTATACAAGTTTTTGAAGTACTTTGTTTCATCATTGAGCTTTTAAAATGTTGTAAGAAAATACAAGCATCTAGGTATAATTAAACCATGATGACCTGAGTATTACTTACATGGATTTTGATTTAGCAAGTTAATACAAGCATCTAAATATAATTGAACTAAGATGACCTGAGTATTGCTCGTGTATCAACATACAAGGATTACACCTGTTTCATGTTTAGACCCCTGATGTCCTCGATGATCATTTTGTTGATCATGTCTTTAGACAAGGCTTCACATTATTAAAGATAAACCCACAAACAACAAACAAATGAAGTAATTATGCCCCCATCATAGCTCCTCTAGTTTTTGACATCCTTGAGTAGCATAAAAAGACATAATAACAAAAATCGTGATATAAGACTTTAAACAACCATTAAAAACCTTCTTGCCATAGATATATTTTTCTTGCAATAACTGATAGAGTCATGTTTGATAGTTTAGGCAGGTTGGTGTTGTCAGGTTTCATTTGATGTCTCTTTGTCAAGATGATGTTTAAAGCTTGTGTGTTGCGCTACTTGTTGTCTAGTGATAAAACCACGATGTGGTTTGCTTATCCTCTGAGTTGTAGCATTCAAAAATTAATTCACTAACTAGGTCGAGGATTTGCCCCCAGTCAAGTAAAGGATTGACTTATTATGGATGAACTAACAATAGAAATGAAGAAACGGGCCCTAAGGGACTAACCTAGTGCCTCGGGAGCTCATTGATAAATGGTCTTGCCTACGTGACGACGCAGAGGCAACGTAGTTCGGGGCGTGGACTTTGTGGACCTAGGACCTAGGCGATGGGAAATTGGGTGGAATGGGATGGACAAACGGATGGGTGACATGGGATTGAATGGAATGGGAAAGGAGCCTCAGGGGTGCATCAATGATGGCCTTACCTACGTGATAGCTCAGAGGCGACGTAGTTCGACAATGGTTCAATGGATTGGTTGAGGATGGATGACAAGATGGACACAAGTTCAGATTGACAGCCTGATGGGATAAGGCGATAAGGACGAACGAACAACAAGCCATGGTAGGTATCCTGATGTGATTGGGTGGATGCAATTCAGAAAAGACTGCATGAGAACTGAAGTCCTAAGAGATGGAGGGATTGGTTTATCACAAATACCGCCTATTTACAAGGTTTTCACCACTTGCTTTTATTTGCATGATTAGTTAAAATACACATGACACCTGTTTGTCAGGTTTTCATCATGGTATCTATCCAAGGCGCCTATTTACCAGGTTTTCACCACTTGCTTTTATTTGCATGATTAGTTAAAATACACATGACGCCTGTTTGTCAGGTTTTCATCATGGTATCTATCCAAGGTGCCTATTTACCAGGTTTTCACCAAAGGACAATTTTTTTTGCTATTTTTCTAATTTTTTTGAGATTTTTTCTTCTTTTTTTCTCTCTTTTTTTTAAATTTTTTTTTAAATTTTTGACTCCCTTGCATTGGGGTTTTAGGTGTAGAACTTGTGAAGATGCATGTTGTTGATGGGATCATCAAACAGTTCACCTTTTGATGTTGATAGCTGATAAGCACCTAATCCGTAAACAACAATGATGACATAGGGACCCAGCCAGTTGGGTTCAAATTTTCCCTTTTTCTCTCTATCTTGTTGATTTATTGGATTCTCTCTTAGAACTAAGTCACCCACCTAGAAGACTCGTGATTTAACTCTATGATTATAGCTTCTTGACATTCTCTGCTGGTATGTCTTAAGATGGTTGAAGGCATGTTGTCTTCGTTCTTCTAGCAGCTCTAGCTCCTAGAGTCTTGATACTCTGTATTCCTCATCATTTATAAGACCCTTTAACGACACCCTGAGGGAAGGTAACTCAACTTCTATAGGAAAGATGGCTTCAGAGCCATAGATGAGGGCGTATGGTGTTGCACCTATGGGAGTGCGTATACTAGTTCTGTAGGCCCACAGAGCGGGGTTCAATTGCATATGCTAGTCACGGCCAGCATCATCGACAGTCTTTTTGAGTATCTTCAGGATAGTTTTGTTTGATGCCTCAGCTTGGCTGTTACCTTGCAGATAGTATGGAGTGGAGAAGTGATGTTGAACATGGAAATTATCACATAGTTCTTTCACATCTTGATTCTTGAAAGGTCGCCCATTATCTGTGACAATGGACAGTGGAATACCATATCTGCATATGATGTAGTTAAGGATGAAAGAAGAGATTTGTTTCCTTGTGACGTTGGTTAATGGAACGGCCTCAATCCACTTCGTGAAGTACTCAGTGGTGGTGATAATGAATTTGTGGCCGTTGGAGGATGGAGGGTGAATCTTGCCTACTAGATCAAGTGCCCATTGGCAGAAGGGCCAAGGTGTCGTTAAAGGTTGCATCTCCTGTGATGGTGCATGTATTAGGTTCCCATGGATTTGGCATTTATTACACCTCTTTACAAACTGATAGGAGTCTTTTTCCATAGTTGGCCAATAGTATCTGAGACGCATGAGTTTCTTCGCCAAGGTAGGACCACTAGAGTGTGTCCCGCATATTCCTTCATGTACTTCATTCAAAGTGGTCTGATATTCCTCACTATCCAAACACCTAAGGAGGGTACCATCTAAACCTCGTCGATACAGGGTGTCTGCGATGATGGTATGAATGTTCATTTCTGGTTGTTTGATAGGTCGGGTGGTAGGATATTCTCTTTCAGATAGGTGTAAACTTTGCCATATAAGGGAGAATCAAACCCTACGATGTGGTAAATGGTGTTGGTTTCTGGGATTTCATAAGCTGGATGGGAAACTGGCTCCACCAAGAACTCATAACGAGGATATTTTTAGGTATGTCAAGGAGGGATACAATAGTAGCCATTGCATCTGCTGCTTTGTTTTCCAATCTTGGTATTTGCTCGAAGGATATCACAACAAAATACTCTTTGAAATCATCCACCATACGCTTGTATGGTATCAGCTTCTTGTCCTTAGTTTGATAATTATCATTTACTTGATTAATGACGAGTTGTGAGTCCCCGTACACATGAAGTTCCTTGACCTTCCAATCTACTGCCATCTTTATGCTAATAACCAGTGCTTCATACTCGGTGACATTGTTGGTACATGGAAACATAAGTCTGTATGACTTAGGGATTGTATCTCCATGTGGTTTGACCAACAAGATTCCTACTCCGAATCCATGTTGAGTATATGACCCATCAAAGTAAAGCTTCTAGGCTGTGGTAGTGATGTTGAAGATAGACTCATCTAGAAATTCAAAGCTTAATGGGTTGTCATATGTCAAAGGTGCATCCACAATCTAATCTACAATGACCTACCCCTTTATTGCTCTTCTATCTACATACTCAATATCAAATTCACTAAGTATAATGATCCATTTAGATATTCTACCTGTTAGGGTAGCTTTGCTGAATAGGTATTTTAATGGGTTAATCTTTGTCACTAGCTTGATTGAGTGTGAGAACATGTAGTGTCTCCATTTTTGTGAAGCATAGACAACTGCAAGGCATGCTCTTTCAATTGGTGCTAGCAGAGATCCAAGGGCTGTGGGTGTAGCTAAGATGTAGAGTAGCAGTGGCTTGCCCTGAATTAGCGGCATCGAGACTGGTGGATTCATTAGATATTCCTTTAGATGTTGAAAATCTTGCTCACACATGTCATCCCATTTGAATGGAATGTTTTTGTGTAAGAGATGTGTGAATGGATGGCACTTGTCTGCCAGTTGAGAGATAAATCTTCTGATGGACTGCAACTTTCCTTATAGAGACCGCAATTGACTTAGATTCTTAGGTGGCAGCATTTCCATGATTGCTTTTACCTTGGCCGGTCCACCTCTATTCCATTATCTGATACGATATATCCAATGAGTTTACCGGATGTGACTCCGAAAACACATTTTTTTGGATTTAATCGTACATTAAATTGCTCTAGTCTCATGAAGATCTTGTCTAAGACCTGCAAATGGCCTTCTCTGGTGATTGACTTGGCTAGGATGTCATCTACATAATCTTCCATGATGGTGTGCATCATGTCATGAAAGATCGTAATCATTGTGCGCTGATATGTTGCCCCCACATTCTTTAGTCTGAATGGCATGACACACTAACAATAGGTACCCCACGGACATGTGAATGTTGTTTTGTGTTGATCCTTCAGTGCTATTTTGATTTGGTTATAACCGGAGAACCCATCCATTAATGACAACATGGTGTGTCCTGTCGTTAGATCTACAATGATGTCTATGTTTGGTAGAGGAAAGTCATCCTTTGGACAAGCCTTGTTTAGATCTTTGAAGTCATTACACAATCTAACTCTTCCATCTGGTTTGGAAACAAGAACTATATTTGAAATCCACTCTGGATAATCTATTGGTCTGATGAAACCAACATCTAGCAGCTTCTTCAATTCTTCTTTCACCATTAATGTTATCTGTAGGTGCATTTTTCTTAGTTTCTATTTAACTGGCTTAGCTCCTGGAGCTAGTGAAAGATGATGCATGATAAGATCAGGATCCGGTCCCGGCATATCGGCATATGACCAAGCAAAGTTAATCTATTTCTGCTTGAAGAATTCAGTGAATGCAGGCTTTTCTTGTGCGGATAACGATTGTGCCATATGGATTATCCATGGGTTGTCTATTGTTCCAATACTGACAGGTTTTGCTGGTTCAATTAGAATTGAGGACCTCTCCTGATGTGTCAGATTGGGAAGAGTGTCAAGCCTTTCATCCTTTGGCACCTCAGAGAGCTTTTCACCGTCGGATACGCCTTTTATTTTTTTACTATTTTCATGATCTAACACTGCTGCAAAGCGGTTTTCACCATTAGATTGGTCTTTTATTTTCACATTTTTACGACTGAAAGGCTTGGCATTCTCTCCAAAATAAGCCTTGTCATTGAGTTCTATGGCATAGCCAGTTTTATGATCCCCTGCGGGTAGATGGTCCCTAATCTCTAGGTAATTGATGATAGCATCATCATTTTGGAAAGTATCTAGCTCAAGGGTGGTGTCTTGCAAATCCCAGTCTATCAATTTAGGATGCACTAAGGGTAACAAGTCTAGTTCAAAGCTAGTGATAGTTAGGATGGAGGAGTCGTTAGAATAGGTAAAGGTATTGACAAGGTCTATTATGGTACTCTCCTCAAGTTGGTTCATCAAGTGTGAGATCGTACTCTCCTCATGACGTTCACGTTCATCATATTGTGGATCAAACTCTAGCGATCTAGCCCTCAGGTTTTGTCCCTCATGCGTCATATAAGTAGAGCTATGTTGTTGAACCATGTCAATCTCTTTGTCTTCCCAAGACATTTCTAAGAGGTTGTCCCATTCATACTCATTGGAATCTGTTTCACTCCATTCTTGTAGTCGGTGAAGTTGTTCTATGAAGTTAGTGGTAACTGCTTGTTTGTCTTTTGCTTGGAGTTTTTCCTTACCTTTGATCTTCTCCTTACCCTTGTATCCTAACCCAGTAGTGTCTCGGACTATGGAAGTAGAGGGTTGAATTGGTTCTATGAGACCATCTTTCCTTAATCCTATGGGACCATGTCCTTCATATCCCATCCTTTGTAAAATAGAAAACCCTTGACCATATTGTGCAGTGGGTAGATTTGGTTGATGATCATTTGGTGTGGTTTCACTATCTTCATCTTTGTAAAGCCACTGTAAGACATCTTTTTCATCACTCTCATCCGATAGGTTTCCCCATCCAATGAAAGGACCTTTGGAAGTCTCTAATGACTTGGCTTTGTTCGGTAATGGCTTTCCATATGATCTTGGTGATAGAGGCAATTGTGCTAGACAGAACGTTTGTTCAATGACATATTCTCCAACACCTTTGTCCTTGACTTTGACTCTAAGCTTTGATGATTTGGAGGTAGAAGCTAGAGAACTTGGATCCACATGGTTTGAAGAAGAAGAAGTTGCTCAATTGGTGGGGATTACCACATCTGGTTTTGATTGGATGTTGTTGCAATACTGAAATGGGTCAGGGTCACCTTGTATGGTAATTTCTTGGCCATTGTGTGGGAACTTGATACATTGATGGTATGTTGATGGAATAGCCTTCATTGCATGGATCCATGGTCTACCGAGAAGAATGTTATAAGCTAGCTCCATGTCTAGAACTTGACACACAACATCTCTCTCTACTGGGCCAACCCGTATTGGCAAGACTACAGTTCCTTTGGAAGTTCTCTCTTCTTCGTCATATGCCTTGATAGTTATTTTCTTTTTGGATCGACAACATTTTGCGAAAACCCCAATGCAAGGATTAACTTTAACATGCATATATTTAAACTAGCACCTCCATCTATTAGGACCCTTTTTATTTGGTGTTTATGGATTTGGGCCTCAATGTGGAGGGATGCATTGTGTGGTTGGTTGATGGACATATCATCTTTCTCCGTGAAGAAATGTGGTGTGGTTAGATGACCTACCATAGCTTGGAATTTCTCTTGAGCAAGGTTTGTAGGAACAATTGTTTCTAAGAGAGCTTTATCCAAGATGGCTTTGTGGGATGAGGATAGACACAATAACTCCAAAATGGATATGTGAGCTAGTGTTTTATGGAGTTGGTCGATGATGCTATATTGGTTCGATGTGGATGATGACTTGGGTGGGACTCCTTGTAGAGTAATCTTTCCACAATGAGTGGTCACATTACAGTCGAGATTATTATTGATAGTGATTACATTGATGTGTGAATCACTGTGTGAGATATGATTGACGATGTACTCGTAAGAAACATTATTATAGCTTGCTTTGTTAGCACCATTGTTGTTTTGATTGGATGGCCCTCCTTTCTCATAGTGGGGAAGAGGATTTTTGAATGCTATGTGCTCTTCATTAGAGGTATGCCCTTGAATTTTTATTACCTTTTGATCAATGAGGTCTTGAATGGCATGTTTTAGCGCTTGACAATCATTAGTTTTATGTCCTTTGTTTCGGTGATAGTCGCAAAAGTTGGAATCACTCCACCAAGCGGGTTTAAATTTTGGTTCATAATCACGCACCGGCGGAAGTGTTATGAGGTTACCCTCTATTAACTTTCTAAGGGTAGATTCGAGAGACTCTCCTAGTGGTATGAATTTTCTTCTAGGAGGAAAGTTGGTGGGTCTTTGCTCATTGCTTTGAGGCTTATTGGATGGTGTATTGTTTTGTGGTTTTGATAGATTGAAGATAGGTTGCTTTTGCACCACATTTTTAGCATCTACCACACCATCATTTACAATGGGTTTGCTCTTAGTCCAAAATCGTGACTTGTCTGCATTGTTGTTAGAGTTAGGGGTGTCTTTGTATAGCTTAATTTGCCCCTTTGTTATCAAGGCTTTCTCAATGAGTAGCCCCATTTCAATGACCTTACTAAAAGTAGTTGGGCATTGTATTTGGATTTGATAACTCAGTTCCGTGGTTAGGTTGTGAACAAACATTTCTATCATTTGTTTCTCCGGTATGTGATAGGGACACTTTCTTGCAAGTTGCCTCCATCTTTGTAGGAAAGAGGCAAATGATTCTCCCCCCTTTGGCTTGTTATTACAAAGTTCTAACATGGAGATTTCATGTTTGATATTGTACGAGAAATGTGTTACAAATTTATCCACTAGCTCATCAAAAGTGCGGATGCTGGGAGGTAGGTGGTAGAACCATTCCATTGCTTGGCCTCCTAAGCTTCGTGGGAATAGCCGCATAAGATATGTTTCGTTGTGTGCGACTTCTAGGCATGTTGCGCTAAATTCTCTTATATGATCTCTTGGATCACCTTTTCCTTGATACTTATCGAATTTTGGAACCTCAAACCTTGAGGAAAAAGGGATCAAGAGCAAAGATTTATCAAAGGGATATGGTGAAATATCCTCAAGAGAGTAATGTTTTGTTGTTGTCCCACTTTGGATGTCCAACTATTTTTCAAGGCTTGGATTTGTGTTGTTAATGTGTCCATGGGATTGAGTGTATCCTTAGCCTTTTCTGATTTAGAAGCATCTGCGTCAGTTTTGGGTGCATCTTTGTCATTTTTGGATCCATCTTTCGAGGATTCAACTTCATTTGAGGCATTGTTCTCTCTTAGATTTGAGACATCAAATTCTGAGGGCAACTTAGCTCCTTGTTGAGCTAGCATGAGAAAATATTTATGAGGATCCGTGGCAATGACTCTATCCATCATCTTTAGGAATTCTGGATCTTGAAGTTGTTTAAGGATTTCCTCATGACTAACTTCCTCATCATCATAATTATGCCCACTATTGTGAAGGGAACCCATTTTTTGTTTTTGTTTAGACTTGGATCTAGTTTAAACCATGCAATTTTTGGATGTGAGAGAAGTTGGATTGTGAGACTTGGGGGACTTGGTTTGATGTTTTGGTATGAAAATGATTTGGTTGGATATGGTTTTGGTAAGATTTTGCTAAGGTTTTCTATTGATTCTATTTGTCCAAACAAGGTGTTCTTGAGCTAAAATGTAGTCAAAATAGGGATGGTTGATCACCACTATTTGATGTAGACTATTCTTTTATCAAGATACACAAGTATAGTTTCGATGCGAAGGATGATTGGAATCCTAATATGAAACTAACTAGATTTTTGTTTAAATTTGGGAGAGTCCCAATAATGCCTTGATGCAAGTTTTGGTTTGGTTTGATGTGTTCGAATAGCAAGACAATGGTATACAAAGGCGATGTGTGAAAATGGTATGAAGGTGGTCTGAAATGGTTGAACTAACTTTCCAAGTAAAAACTAGAGCAAAAAGGGTATCTATAAATGGTTTTAGTTTTGCCTCAAATTATATGAAATAGCTCTCTGTTGCATATGCATAGGTTAATTTGCGTAGAAACAAGGTGTGGATGCGCATTTTTGTGGCTTAAATGTGCAATTTTGAATGCGCGCTTCTGCTTTCTGAATGCGCAGAAATGTGCTTGCACTGAAAGATTTAGCAAATGCACAGCAAGAATGTTTAAATGCGCTGCAGAATTTGGATGCGTTGAAAGATTTGTTAAATGCGCAGGAAGATGTCTCAATTGTGCAGTTCTGCTTTTCTGCTAGTTTTGCTCAATTTTGGCTTATTTGTATGTTTTCCTAGGATGTTTAGAAGTTTGAAGTACTATTTTTGACTCAAGTTATTGCCAGAAAATATAGTAAGCAAGAGGTTGTCATGATCATTTGATAAATGTAAAAAAAGCAAGTACAATCCTAAGGATGGCAAGGGCAATATTCATTGAATTCTAACATGGATTTTACTCTAGCCACTTACATAAAGGCGTAACAGATAGTAACTTGGTAGCTCCGGCTCCCCTCCATGGCACTCACTTCTCACGCATACCAAGTTACAATTCCTCTGAAGAGTTGAACTTTTCTGTCTCCACACTAAACGAGTGTATGACGTTGGATGGCTCCAGAGGATTATCCTCCTGCGTCAATAAATAGGGGCTTTTGGCTTTCTAAAACAATTGGATTTTTAGTATGGACATCCATTCAGGTGGTTACACGTACACCAATTCGCTCTGATAAGGAGGCTTCCCAGCTTGCAGAGGTTACGCTCTATAGGGTTTTGGGGGAAACATTTGTCGGTGTAACACAATAGCACCCATTGTTTGCAATTTTCATCACAAACACAATTTATTTATAGCGACTTGGAAGTGGCTTGGCTTTAGCCTGTTATCGCTTGAGGTTGTCCTGCTTGGAAGGAAGGAATTCCAAGGGTAGGCCTCTTCTAAAGGTAACACATATAAAATGATGAGTTTGGCATTTTGGTCACCCAAGAAAGGGGAGAGCATAGTCCTATCATCATTTCCAAGCACATAGTACACTGGTTCTTTACCCTCCTAGTTAAAAATTAAAAAAAACTGTGTGTTTACTCTACCAAGCACAGAGTACACTGGTTCTTTACCCTCCTAGTTAAAAAAAAAAAAAACTAAGTGTGTTTACTCTACCAAGCACAATCCATTTGACAAGATAGCAAAAACTTTGAAAAGATGGTTCATTTTTATCCCCCTAAACAAATCTATGTGAAGATTGTTGTTGAAGGATGAAACAAATTACTTTCCTTTAATTTAAGCTAGATGAGAGATTTTCAATTGCAAGATTGACTTGAAAGATCTATTTAGTTTTTATCCACCTAGGTTGGGACTATGTGCGAGTTGTGATGCAACGATATAGTTTACTTCCTCCTAATTTGATCTAAGTGAAAATTTGCATGAGGATATCAGATTTCTTCCTCCTAATTAGATCTAAATGAAGTTATGATGTAGCTAAATGACTAAACCAAGCTCCTACATCCGCAAGATCATTGTGTTAAAGGCCTCCATTTGATGACTGATGTTCCTGCAACCAAGGTTAGTATCGAAGATTTTACAAATTCAATACAATTTTCTGACAGGGATCAGATGCGTTGAAATAGAGAGTGGATGCGTAGAAAGACAAAATGAATGTGCAGGAGTACAAATGCGCAGAAAGATCTAACATATGTGCTAGAAGAAGTTTTGAATGCGCAGACAGAATGAATGCACTGAAAGAGTGTTCAGATGTGCAGAAAGAATCTTTATATGCGTTGGACTATCATTTTCATCATGATTACGTAGAACTGGAAGAATGAATGTGCTGGAACGACCTGTCACACCTGCAACTTGACCAAACACTCAAAATAGAGATTAAAAATAGGGCTAGGCCCCACGGTGGGCACCAGAAATGTTAGAGGAAATATGAACAACAGTTTTAAACAAATAAATATCTAATAACTCAATGGAATTGATGTAAATACAGTAAACAAAGATATCACCTTCATAGACCAATTTACCTCGTAGCTTCCATTGTTGCCTATCTCGTATCAATCTTGTGTATGATTTTAGCTCTCAGAAGTGTGTACTTCCTTGCTGTTGAAGATGACAATAAGAGAATGGTTGTGATTGAAATATGCAATGAAGACTAAACTACCAATGCAATTCTAATGAAGATGGATGATGGATAATGGAGACATGGTGGATGATTATAATGATAATGGGATAATGCAAATGCAATGAGGATACTTTACCAAAGGCACGCTGGTAGGATTTTTGCAAAGTAAGATTATGAATGCTTGAGTTGATCTAAAATGAGGGAATGAAGGTTCCTTTTATAGGCTCAAGAGAGGCCAAATCCAAGTGTCAATAGATCTATGACTGGAGGAATTACCTGTGAGGTGTACAGTTGAGGAAACTTGAGAGAATGTGCGTGAATCAGAAGAGGACAAGTGTCCAGGCCTCTTTCATGATTTATGGGAGTCAACAAAATAGATTGAGGAGTTAACAGAATAGACTGACTAGTTAAGATTGATTGGAGAGTTGACTGAATTGATTGACTAGTGAACTCAATTGATTAATTAGATAACTGATTTGATTGATGAGTTAACTAATTTGACTGGAGGATAAATAAGACATTTGGGTGAGGGAAATTAACTAATTAAATATTAAAATATTTAATTATGTGTGCAAAATGGTGAGGTGGAAGAATGATGTGGATTTATGAAATTAGGACTCTGGGATAGAAGAATTTTAGGATTAATTAAATAATTTAGAATTATTTAATTATATGAGACTATAGAAGAATTAGGGTATTTAATTAAATAAAATGATTTTTATTTAATTTTGGGATGATGAACCGATCAAATAAATTAGAATATTTATTTGATTGATAGAAGAATAAGAATTAAAATAAATATTTAAAATATTTATTTAGTTCGATACAAGCCAATTTTAGGTGTATACAACATCATTTTTCATGTGTTTTGTCTATGTTTATTGTGGTCTTGTGATGTCATGTTTCTAATTAGTTGATACCTTAGGTTAGCTTAGGGAAATAAAATTTTCTCTATTTACACCAAGTTCTACCACTGTAGGATTCACCGCATAGCCACTTCAAGACCAAAACCTGTTAGTGACAACCCATACATGTACACATATGCGATGTAACAATTAGACATTCATTAGAAAGACAATACAAACTAGGATGGCTACAATCCTCTTCATTAGGTCCAAGCACACGTGACTAAGGAAGCTATTGGCTATAACCAAGAAACACCCCACTACAATTGGAAAACTTCATCCCACTACAATAGATGACCACCATTCTACTTCAACAAGAATGCCCACCATTTAACTACAACATTGTTGACCATTGTTTGGATACTAGATTCTACCAAGATGACCATGGAGCTATACATCTCCATCAAGGCCCTAGGATTGATCAATACCTTTTTCTTCCCCTTACCACCTATGACTTGGGGTATTAGTTTATGAAGTCTTCCATGTCATTGGCTCATACACATCTTGCATTTAACAAATTATACTTATACACAAGAATTATGTCACATAATTGACACCACTAGACACGAGACCACATTGAATTCAATTACTATTTCGTCACATTGGCTTTAACTTGGATACATGTCAAGACATGAAACCAATGTATGTATACAAGAATTTAGTGATAAGATCCACACATATATAATAATGGCAATAACACAATGTAGAAGATACATCTCACACAACACAAGAGATGTACATGTGTCAAGATTCCCTAATATCCAATAGATGTAGAAATAGAATAAGCTCTTGAGGTAGGCTAGCACCATACAATACACATTATATAAGAAGCAACTGTTGAACCCTTTGACATTGGTTTTGGCATTGATGGCAAGTGTTTAACTTGGCATTACAGTGACAGTACTTGGATACTTGATCTATGGTTTGTAAGTTGGTATATTGATTGTATGATAGTGACAATATGATAGTGACAGTGGTTTGACTGGACAGTGGACAGGGTAAGCAGTTAATGTTAGTTGACCACATTGTTGTTACAATTTGTTGCCTGTCTTCATCTCTGATGTTTGGTGTTTGCTTAAGTTGCATACAAGGATGTCAAAGCATATTTGGTGTTTGCTTAAGTTGCATACAAGGATGTCAAAGCACAAGTAAGGTAAATTTATAAGGCATGGCATGTTGGTATAGTTTGAGGTGATTATTGATATTCTTGCATGATTCTTATCTTATCACTCACAACATTTAAAGTCTTAATGGATATATCTTAAGTGACTCTTGTTACATTTGTTTTAGATGAAGTATTGCAAGGGTTAATATTTGTCTAAGCAAAAGTGATAAAGGTGACATCATTTGAGTTAAGGGGTTATTAAGGTTCATGGCTTCATTTGTTTAAATTCAATGTGAAGGGTTATATTTGTCATTTTATTTAAATTAAAAGTGTTAATGGACTTACCATATTTGATGGTCATTTAAGTGGATGGCCTAATAAGCAGGTCTCGGTATCCACAATAGGTTAAAAGGTGTCATTTTAATTGTGGAGTCACCGGCCCTTTTAGGGAAAATAAGAACTCTCAGTGACATGAGTATATCGGGCAAAAAAAGGTAGTTTCATTGTTTATTTTACAATGTTGAACTTTGGAAAATAAAGCTCTAAGCTTAGGGTTTGAAGTTTTGTGAGGAATCTATGATATCATGAGATTTTGAGTGAGAATCTATGAAATATGTGTGTTGACTATTCGGTGATTTGACAAAGTTGTAAGTAGTGAATAGTGGAAGAAGCTAGACAGTTACTTTGACTTTCATAGCATGAGGAACATCAAAGAAATTTAGGACTTGCTGGTTCAAAACAGGTGTTATCCTTCCATTATTTTTGGTTATGGTTTTATGTCATTTGCATTAGTATGGCTAACACAAAAACTTAAGGGTTTGATGCATAAACAGTTTTGGAACACTTTACAAAAACTGTGTTGTGAAACGGTTAGGGTTTGTTAATAGGTTATACCCATATACAAATACAGTTGAGATTTGTTAACGGCTATTTGTGAAGTTGTTGACATAAACTGCTTCAGGCAGTTGGACAGGAACAGTTACATGTACAAATTGTTTAGTCAAAGGAAAAGAAAATTATTGATACAATATAAAATGGACAACAATACTCTATTGAGATGTCGATGAAATTGTACATTCTTGCAATGTCATTAAGATAGCAACACTGTGTATAAATTACAAAATCATTCTTGATCTGTTGAGTTGTATGTGCACATTTGATATTTGTGATTCTTGAGTCTCGAATGAAATGAGACAGTCAAGATCCAGATTGTAAAGAAATAGAGAAAACTTCTGTATTGATTTCTATATCTTCATTGTATCTTTGTGTTGAAATTGTGCCAGTGAGGCTATAGTAACATCAAAATGCTAGTGAGGTAGTTGAAATTGTGTCAGTGAGGTAGTTACTACCATGAAAGCTAATGAGGCTACTGTGAATGCCAGTGAGGCCAGTGTAGTAACATCAAAATGCCAATGAGGCAGTTGTAAATGGGAAATGCCAGTGAGGCGGCTGTGAATAAAATACCAGCGAGGTAGTTGATTAAGTCAGTGAGACAAAAAATGCAAGTGAGGTAGTGATATAAGTCAGTACTAAGACAAAAAGCCAATGATGGGTTACACTTTCTAAGACATCCTAATTTTTGCTGAAATCACATATTTTTAGAAAATATAATGATTTAAGCCTTGAAAGGTTCCATTTAAAAGATTTTAATTGAAGAGGGTTTGATCAAACACCCTTAGATTCAAACCCCCTTGGATAGAACCCCGCTAGTTTTAAACCATACCTATAATGGAGTCTCCTCTACACCTATCAAAATGCTAATAAAAAACCACTTTTAATTTATCTTTTGAGGATCAAATGAATTCATTTAAAATTTATGCTTTGTAAATATGTAGTCCTTAATATAAGCTTCCCAAAAAATATAATTTTAAATATATTTAATTTGATTATTATATTTATTTTTTATTTCTTGTGAATGTATGTTTTTCACCGAACATCAAGTTCATTATTCTACACACATGGAAAATTAGTAAATAACTGAAAAAAAATTCTAAAAAATATCTATGCTCTAGGTATTGATATCCTTGTTTGAACAAAAGAAAAAAATTGAATTTTGATACATACAAAAAAAGTTATGTTTTACGGAATACGCCAATGTCTAAATTATAATTGGTTTGACTTCAAAAATTAATTAAAAAATATAAATTCAACAAAACATTATGAAACCAAATGCATACACTATATATCAATGTTAGCAATCTAAATTAAAAAGAATCAGAATTTTATCCTTTGTAGAAAAAAAGTTATGTGCTACGGAATACACATCACTTTAAAAAAATATTGTTTACTATTAAAAACGAGTTATCAAAGGAGATGCAAAAAAATTTACAATTTAACTCCAATTTTTTTTTTTAAAATATATTTAGAATCTACAAACAAAATCTCACAAATCACTAGTTCGCATCATCTTCAAATTCCTAATGGTTTAGCAGCTATATGTGTCAGAACGTGAATATTTAGTTCAAAATATTGATTTCAATGTTAAGTTTGGCCAAAAAGTGTAACCCATTATTGTGGGATGACAGTCGCTATAATTGGTGATATTCATGATTAAGCCAATGAGGCAATTTCTGAGTGGTTTTTCATTCCTATGAGGGTTTTCCACTCATGAACTCTATTGTGTCATGGTCTCTATTGTTGTGTGATCCTTTTGTCTTTCATGCTTGAACATTCAATCTTATTTGTTGTTCAGTATTTGATTTCTTGCTTTGATAAAGCATATTGTCAGCATAATTATTTTGTGTTTTCAAGTTTGATAAAAAGTAAATAAATTTGTTTTTACCTACAACACTGATTCACCCCCCTCTCAGTGTTGTCTGTGCTCCAACAACAACTTCACACTATATCTCCAAGAAATCCTAAACATGTATCATACTCTTCATACGTCCTTGCAATGATATTCACCTTCTTTATATAGACCTCCTCCTAATATAATTCATGGAATATAACTAACTTAAGGGACGTGTGCAACATGTTGGCATCTCCATCCATTTGTATACATTATAATATCATATCCCTAGGTACATAACATACCTCCTCCTAATAATATAATGGAGGGGTAAACCACTAAACCCATGTAGGCATCCTAATTATGTAATATAATTTATGACCCAATATAACTAACTAAAGGGATGTGTGCCACATGACAACATCTTCATCCACTTATATACATTATAATATCATATCTCTAAGTACATAACATTTAGTCATATACTTAAACATGTTGGGCTTAAACCTAGGTATGCAAAAACAAGACATTGACCATAGACTTATTTACAACTTCTAGCACCACATTATACCTTATTAAGACTATTTATAGTTCCTTTCTCTGATTTACTTCAGTAGCTTTGCTTTCCTCAACACAAATGTTCCACACATGAGTATTGTTTGATTCAACAGCCTTTGAACAACCTTTTATCTATCATGGTACTTATAAAATATACGAGCTACCTTCCCTTGGGATTTTACCATCCATTTTGGGCAGCACATTAATTTCCTTAGATGTTTGTCTAAGATTTCTCTCCAATCATGTAATCATGTGACTCCTTGGTCCATCCAAGTCAGTTGAATCTTGCCATTATCTAATTGACTTGTTTAATAGTGGTGTGATTAGGTGGGTAACTTCACTATACACACATAAATCTTCTTAGATCTGAGCTTATTTACTCCAACTATGTTATCCTTGGTTATTATTTCTTGCAATCAAATTATTCATGTTGTGTTTGACTCACAACACTTGGCCTCATAAAACAACACTTAACTACTCTATTTTCCCTTTGCTAGGTCGTGCATACACCATCACTAGTCACCAACCCAAGATCCTATGAAGTTGAGTATCCCTCCTTCTACTTGGTTGGTTTGGTCCATGTCAACACTTCACCTACACACTCAACTACTTGTTAACTTGTCAAATCTTTTTAATATAGATCAAGAAACCTTGATTTGAATTAAATACTTTTCTAAGTCAAGACATTAGTTATTACTAAAGAAATCATCATAGAAAACATATGATATAATCAAGCCAAATTTACCAATAATGAATAACATAATGATAGCACCTAGGTGAATAATTTAGGGCCTTATTTATAAGGTCCTTAGGGCTTTTCCCTAAATATTGGCCCTAACCAAGACAAGAAATTGCAAGGTATTATAGATGCACTATACCATGGAAAAAATATTTGAAATATGTAGGATGTAGGATATTCAAATTGGGAAGTCTCCATAAACCTTTTAGGACAATACTAGACAAATGATTAATTTGCACTCTAATCCTTTTAAGAGTTGTGCATGAATAATACTCCTCTAGGAAGTTTTCTTAGAAGTAGTTGTCAAACAATATTATTTTTATGAATAGCTCACTACTATAGAGATATCAATGCACCAAACCACTTAATTCAATTACTCAAGTTGCTCCCTAGGTGCCAAGTTAAGTTGCCAATCAATTGATTCTTAAAAAGAGAAATATCATATAAATGATCAAGATTAGCAAGGCCTCAGGAATGTACATGTCAAGCTATTGTTCGAGAGATGTAGAAAACCCAAAATTTTCAATAATGCAATCTCTTATGGAATTGGGCATGTGAGATATAATAAATCAATGATCTTGATTTTAACACATGTTTACTAAGGTATCTTGCTATATTAAAATTTCCAATGACCCACTTTAAGCATTCATGGATTTTATTTAAAATTATTTCTTTCAGTTTTTTATTTTACTAATGACTTGTAATTGACAGTTGACATTAAGAAAGAAATACATTTTCATTGATGAGGGTTGTTTGAATGGGTTATAAGGTGCTTGTGGGAGGTTGCATTTGCCCTACTCCTTGGGACCATATGCTTTGTGAGGTTTTAGTTTCAAAACCAATGAAGGCCTCCCTTGAATTTGGAGTAGTTTAAAGGCTTGCCTAAAGATTGTTGACACTATCTTCTAGTTTATAGCTCTCTAAAATATCAATACAAATTTACTTAGTTTACAAAAAAAAAAATTGGTTTGAATATGCAGTTCTTATTCATGATATAAATGGCTATAAAAATTAATTTTCTTTGCATTTAGTTGAAGGAACTACATTAGTTAGGCTTGGACCTTGGAAGCTAATCTATATTATACTTTTTACAAATCATGGCCACAGTTGGAATTCAACTATGGGTTGCTACATCCCTGCATGATCCACATTGGTTTAAGATAATTATAGTGGCTATGTACTTTTTTGTACTAGAACTAAACTTGAAGGGTTTGGATTGGTTAACAAACCAATCAATATAAGTGGTTGTACCCCATGAAATAGGTCCATAAACACCCTTCTAAGAAATGGTGTAGCAAAAAACTCTTATTCCTGTTTGAATAGGACTAGTGAAACAAGTAGAGGCAACAATATAGCAGTTTTGAGATGGTTGATTAGTAGTAACTAGAGTGGAGTAGCTGTGATCAATATGGATTTATATAAAATCATTAAGTTTTTGGAAAGTGTTCAGACTCCTCTACTTCTATAAGCTTTATTTCGTGACCCTAAATCTTGAAAACTAGAGAGGGTGACAATCCTACATTTGATATCCCAAATCAATGTGTTTTTCTTGTAAGAAAGTAGATCTAATACATCATAGATTGTTTGTGAAGTAAGAATATCTTACATAGATTAGATATGCATTAATTACAATTTTATAGTCTTACCTTTTTGAATTGTAAATGAGTAACCATTTGGGCCTCTACCATTAATGAGAACACCATCAAATTTGCGTTTGCATGTAAACCCTAACATTGATCCACAAACCTAATCATAGAGAAAAACTAAAATAATACAATAAAATTCCTAGGAAAAATAATTATTTTCAAAATGGCAACCTAGGTTTGACGAAAATAATAAGGATTGCACCAAAATAGTGGACTTACTCAAATAGAAAGAGAAAAAAATGAACTTCCTTACCCATTGTTGTCAAGGATGATAACCTTTAGTGTAGGGTTTTACTTTTCACAGTCATGGTTAAATTTTGCCCTATTTTTTGCTTAGTGTGTACCTATAGTTGTGATGGAGGTATAGCCACTATGTATATTCCACCCATATGTGCAATAAAAGTTCAAGGTGTGTATGTTTCTAGAAAGACGGAATGTATTATGTGTGTCCATGCAACTACATGGCTATGATATACTAAGTGTGTTTATGCAAACAATTGGATATTCATTGTTGATCTAAAGTAGAAGAGGATGTATACACAATGAAAGTTTCCAAAATCTATAGACACCTGGGCTCATCCCTACACCACCTTTAAATCACACATTTGAAACTTTAGTGAAAACAATTAATTTTTAATTTTGATTAGTTATTATATTTTCTTTCAATTCTATAAACTAGAAATAAATTAATTTACGAGAAAAAATACTTTTGATAAATAGATAAATAAAAACAAAAATCAAATAATACAATATTTAAATAACACATTTCCCAATTGTTAATGGGGTTGCGGTTGTTGACACCGCAAGGAGGAAGGAGACAAAATGGGAGCCCCCATTGGAGGGATGGGTGAAGTTGAATTTTGATGGAGCATCTGAGGGTAACCCGAGAGTTTCGAGTGTTGGTTGTTTGGTTAGGAATAACAAAGGTGTTGTCTTAGGTAAAGCGACAAAGAAGTTGGATGATGGATCAAATAATGAAGTGTAAATCCAGGCTCTCATTTTAGGCCTGAATTTGTGTTGCCAGCTTAAGGTGCCTAGGGTTGAGATTGAGGGTGATTCCCTTGTGGTGATTAATGCATTAAGGAAAGGGGGATTAGCTAATTGGAAACTCAATGCTTTATTAAGGGAGGCTCTATGTCTATTGGAAACTCATCACAAGCATCACATTGGGAGGTGATGCTTAATAATAGTGTTGACTCGCTCGACTAACATACAGTCTTGCTCTAGCAAAGAGATGATGGAAGCGGAGCGTGCAATGAATGTTATGTGGTGGAGTGCTTGGGTGAGGTTCTCAAGGATTTTTTCCATTCTGGTCGTAGTTGGGGTTGTTTGGTGTTTGTTGTAGAGGATGGACACACCTATTTGACTTACCTACAAAAAGAGGTGAATGTCTTTCTTGGGCCTTATTACGGAGAAGAGATTGAAGTAGGTGTTTAAGCCTAAGAGTGGAATTGTTTTATTTACAATAGAGTGGTTGTTGGGGGAGCGATTCCATGTTCTCAGCTATTATGTGGGATGCCAACGAAGAGAAGGCGGTCATTCAATCTTTGATGGAAACTTTTGTGGAGAAGGATTTTTGGGATGGTTGGAAAGAGGTGTTGAGCATGGAAAGGTATGGAATTGGCATTCCGTGTGTGAGTGAATTTCATAAAATCAATGCTGCTGGGGATGTGGTGAATTGACTACCTTTTGTGGATGAAGCTGGGGTTGAAAAAAATGCTAGTCAAAGGAAGCGAGCGGCGAGAGGCATTTCTTTCTTGAAGAAACTTGCAGGGCTGGTGGCAGAGGATGCTTGGATGATGGAGGCACTCGAATCCTACTATGTTGCTAATGAAAACGCATGACTGGGACTATTAGTATGTAGTTTGTAGATAGTCTATATATGTATAAACTGATAGCTTTCTTTCTAGTTCGTAGTTGATTGGGAGGTTGGGTTTCAATAGGGTTTTTGTTTTCTCCCTTGTTTTGTTGTTCTGTTGGGACTTTCATGAAACATTTTGCATATATGTTAAACTTTTTATTATTATAATATAAGGGAGCAGGTCCCAAGCCTGTAATTTACTGATAAAAAATATTTAAATCACACATTAAATACTTGAATAAAAATATTTGATTTTTACTTGTGATTCATTGTCAGGGAAAAAATAGTTGTATGATATTTCAATCAAAACCTAAACTTGTTAACCAACAAGCTTTTTTTAAGTGGACTTGCAAGTCTACAAATAACCGACAAACCCGTCTCACATCAAGAAACTAGAAATCGCCGCCAAGAAACAAGTTTTAACCACTTGTAAACAAATTTAAGCCACCTGATTATTAAAAAATAAGATATGGTTTGAGATCATATTTGATATAGCCTAGAGTGCATGTACATTGTTTTGTACAATTTTCCTAACAATGAAATAGCACAACTTTAATCTATGGTGGGTTGACAATTTGATTTCATTTTGAAGATTTGTATTTCTCAGCTGCCCAACATGTCATTCCACTAAACAATTAATGATTTCATTTTTAAGATATGATTTTCTCAGCCACTCAATTGTAATTGACATTACTTTGTCTATAACCTTGTTCAGTAGATAGTTATAGTTCATTAATACTCTGCATGTTTCCCTCACCTTTTTTTGTAATTCCTCAAATTTCCAGAACATAGTAGATCACTTCCTATTTATTAAAATAGGTAATTATATGGCAAATTCATTAACATTCAATTATGCCCTAAATGCAATAAAGTGTTTAAAACTAAACAATGATCATACATTTAACAAATTAGTATTAAAATGCACAGCGGAATATAATCTAACTTATAAAGAAATAATTTAACAAATAATTGTATTAATTCAATTTATCAACGCAAATGAATATATTAAATAATGCAAATAAATATATAAATTCAGTCTCAACAATTGGTATAACTGAGCAGATAATACTCATCTGTGTGTAATTAGCAAGAATCCAAAGATTGCTGGAATGGACCCTGGTTTAGCCTCTTCTGTCTGTGAGCAATCTAGGAGAAATAAGCATACTTTGTCACACTACACGAGTGCTAGTTCCTCTGGAACAATGCTCAACACACGTGCAATACCCAAGCCCTAGCCAGGACTATCCTAATTGCACCTTTGTACCCCAGGTTGGACACACACATAAGATGTGCCCCCTTCTTTGTCTTGCTCACAGCCTGCTAAGTTGGAATCCTATTTCCGCAATGTACAGTGCTTGATTATTTCCCCTTTCTTTTTTTGAGAGATGCTTCATCCCCATTCTAATTCTCACACAAATGCCTTATATAACCTTTTAAGGGGTGGTTTCTAAACCATCACACCTTTTCACAAAAGTTGTCATTAACATATAGTTAATAAACTTAATAATTCCTCCCTTTTTAAAAGGGGTTTTCATAATTATTCTTTATTTATCTCTATTTTAACCAAAGGATCATAATATCCTTTATTTTTCCATCTCCCTTTTAATTATAAAGGGTAAATAAACTTTATCCTCTTATAATTTCAAAGTCTTATTCATAAAATAGCCTTCTTTTCCATTTTGGGGAAAAAGTCCCATAACATTTTTCCTAGTAATGGGTGTTTAATTTGATTATCCACCAACAATCAGTTCTCACCATACATAGGGGCCTATGCTAGCAACAACGAACTCCCCTAGATGCTTCTAAAAAGCTAGTGATCGACATTTATTTTTCTTATATATTTGCACTTCAAGAAGAAAGCCTGGTATTATTTCAATTGTGAGTTTTCTTTGTGTGGGTTTTGGTTTTCTATACTTTCTATATCTACTATTGTTTGAGTGAATGAGATGTAGCAAGTGATGGTGCTCACCACATAGCCTTGTCCCTCTAGCATGTGTGTTTTGATTGATCTATAAGAGAAAGGTGGACCCCTCTCGCAAATGAATCCTTTGTTCGAAGAAATGCATGTCCTCATCCACAATGACCAACCCATGTGCAAGTCTCTTGTAATTCTTCAGTCTCTTGTAATTCTTCAATATGCAAATCCACAAAATATTATTTTTACAAAATATTCTGGATTTTGTATGTTTTTAATATGATGTGTTTTTGCAATAAATGGTGGGTACTATGAAAGATGTCAAAATGAGTTTTTACTCTCCATTCAATCAAAAGCATGCCCACCATACTGAAAACAATTTGAAGGGTCCTATCAAAGATGAAGTGTATTTGGTAGATATTGTAACATAAATAAATTTTCAATGAGAATTTTTAAATACTATTACACTAACACATCCTAATATTTTCAGAAGATATGTGCAAGAATAGTAGCATAGCCCTATATTGGTAGGCATGAGTTTGGGAGTCAAATATGTTGGGAATTAAGGTGTCTCAACCTTTGCAAATTCCTAGCATTATTTATTTAATTGTATATTTATTTATTGCCTAATATTGTATTTACTTGCACATTCAGTTTGGTCACTTAGTTGAGGTGGCACGGTGATGTCATCTTACTTGGAATGTGACTTGGATGGTCAAGTCAAACCTACATGGATTTGGGAATCCCATTTGAGGTGGCACTATTATGCCATGTGTCGACATCTTGTGGTATGTGGAAGAGGATATTCCATATGACAGAATCTATGATGTGTAAGAGCCAAGTTTGGAGATTCCTATGACAAGTGATGACAAGTGTCGGTGAGTATCTTTGCATGAGGGAAAGGCATCTTTCGGCACCCAAGTTGGGCTATGACATGTTGTAAGAGGAATTTACTATATTTAGTCTTGTATGACGGATTCTCTTACAACATTTAAGGTTGTTATGTGGGGAAAATCTATGACAGCTATAAGATGCGTAAGAGCATCTATCATAGTCTATTTTTAGCTTTGGAGCGCTCCATGTTGGGAAAGTCAAAGCTGCCATGTATGACATATGTAAGGGATATATTTGTAGCAAGGACAAGTGTCCTTTGATGCGGGATAATGGCCATGTGGCCAAGGTGGACGCCTATCTCAAGATGCTTCCAGAATATGCCTTGTAATCTCTATATATTGCATAGTTTGGAGTTGTAGTTGCATAGTGTTTTTTTATAGGTACTATTATGTTGCTGGAATAGCTCCAGAATCAACATTTGAAGACTCTTGGAAGAACTTGCATTGCGAGTGTATTGTAAACTGTAACTGTTTCAGATAATACATTGTGCAAGTTTTAGAGTGTGGGGTTTTTCTCTTGAAAAGGTTTTCCCCATGATACATCTTGTGTCTACTTCTCTCTATCTACATTCTTGTATTGTGTTTGCTACTGTAATATCTCTAATATAAGTTTAATATTGCTGCAATTGTAAGGGTTAAAATGAATTTGCATACCTCTCCCCTCATTAGATTAGTTTAGGAAGCGATTTCCGCACACCTAGCTTCCTTTCAAAATAAGATCATTGATGAGCGGAAGGTTATGTGTCAAGTCAATATCATTGTCTATGATGACTAACTTTCCCCCAAAAAGGGGATAGATTTTCCTTTAGCAGAGAATTGTTTTCTATAAAAAACTTTTTTAGAATTTTAGTAATATATGTTAAATCTGGTTGGGTCATCATGTGATAACCATTGTTTATGAAGGCCAACTGTAAAGTTGAAAAAAATAGATAGATTTGAAATTTTTGATTCATTTCAAAGGTCCAAAAAAAAAAAAAAAAACTCAAGATTCATTCCAAAGGTCCAAAAAATATGAAAATCCATTAAAAAATGTTCAGAAAAATTTGATTTCAAATTTTTATTACATATATAAAACTCCATAACAATATTGTAAGAATTTCAATGTTGACAAAACTAACTAATGAAAATTAAATCTAGAAGATCTTATTCTCTAATTTTAATTACAACAATACCCTTGTTTCATCTTGGCATCACATTTAATTTACATTTAATTTGGAACCACAATGTACATAAGAGAATTATTGGTAATTGGGAAGCTTATTATGGTCTTGATAATACATGAAGAATTGCTAAACTATGAGATTGCAATGCAAAAAAAAATCTTTTCAACATTTTATACATTTCATTAATTCTACATGGTTGTAAAATATAGGCTTGCAACATTATTTGATGAGCTTTGTAACAAAATTGAGCACATACAAAAGCATTTTGTAACCTACAATTGTAAAATAAAATGTCTCATAGCATATATTTTGATCAACGTAGATTTGTACATCTATAGAGTCTAAAGCTATGATTGGACACCTAGTATATAAATACAAACTCCTCAACTTAAGAACCAATAGAACACTTGTGATCACTTTTAATATAAGTAATTGTTACCATTCACAAGAAAATGGGTGTGCTAGAGAAAGTAAGGCTCAGCTTAGATGCCAAAATATTAAAGATGACAATCTAATTAACAATGTTCATATAATCAAATTTTATATCCCTATGAAGTTCAAAAAAAGAAACATGAAACATAAATGATAGTACTAGTACAAGGAAGTACAAAGAAGTTGAAGCATAACAAAGACTTTATTAATCCTATTTTGAGTGATCAAAACTTTTTTCCAACATTGTGAGCTTCAAAAAGTAAATAAATATTGCTAGAATAAGGACTAATACTCCCAACCTACACAATAAAACTACACACTAAACTAATTCAAAAGCAATTGTGATACTAAAAAATTGAAGATGAACACAATTTCCTTCTAACTTTCCCCACACTTAATAATGTGAGAAGAAAATTCATCCAATCTCATAACTCAAATAATATTTAATAAATACTAGCTTACAATAATGAAAATGACTAGGATACCTTCATTTCCATCAGCGTTCAAATATAGAAATGATTATATGGAATTTTTTTAATCTTAGTTCTATTTCACCTATATGTATATGAATAGCTATTGGCTTATAACTCATTTCCCTTTCAGGGGAATTCTAGACATGTGATGAAATTGAAGAACAAGGAGAAAGATATAGATTGCAAAGTTGAGACCAATCACAAATATCACACTTCCACCTACAAAAAGTTATGTTGATTGGAATCCCAATAACAACAAGAGCAACTTTAATTATGCATTGTACAATGAAGTCAAAGGCCATGTTGAAAGTCTATATAACTAATGATACATTTCAATACATCTTATAGGCCAATTCTTTATAAACAACATTAAAAATCATATCATCATCATCGTCATCAATTTTATTTATAATTACACATTATCTTAGATATTTGTTATTTTATGATTGTTGATGTAAGAGAATCCTTGGAAAAAACATGATCCTACATGTTTCAAACTACGCTAAGGTCTTGCAAAACCATTTCATTAGATTTTAAGAGGACTATGTTAGAAATCATTAATCCAATGCAATGGATGTGATCCCTCAATTTTTCTCTATAAAATGATACCAAATTTTCCTTCTTTCAACCTTATACTACCCCCCTTAGACCTCCCAGGGTTTACATGAAAGTAGTTTTCGGTAGTGCCACCAACAATGCTAGGGATTGCAACCTTTGTCTTCAAAATTTATTTATTTTTTCTCTATTTTTTTTAAAATCTAATCATCTAGATCGTAATGAAATGTTGCAGAAATATTTATCTTTAGGGAAATATGTTATGGTTAGACTTTATTTTTGTTTTAGCATGCTTAGGGGGTAAAGATTTGAATACTTGTCCTAAACATTTTTTTAATGAAATATAAATTTCACCTTGCTTAAAAAGATAAAATTTGGAATGTTTGTAATAAGAAACATATTTTTACCTTGCCAATGACAACAATAATATTACTAGCCTCATCAAGAGAACATTAATCTTTTCACCAATCCTTTGACTCACTATGGATTCATATGAATCAATAGCTAATCCAATTTCAATAGTATTAAGCATTTTCACTATTGTAATACTATACATAATATCCATAATAAAACTTACAAATATGCCTATTGTGATGGCTAAAATGAGAATAATGACATATTTGTATCCTAAAGCCAACCCAAAGATAACATTTGTTGTTGATCTTATCTTGCACCAACAACAATATACAAATAAGAGACCAAATTGGCTTCATCATGAATAAATGTGTAATATATATAAAAAAAAAAGTCAAGCATTGGAGTAGATATCATGCTTCATATATATATATGACCAATGCATTAAAATGAAAAAATGGGTGGGATTAAAAATCCACTCTACATTAAGAGTTGAGCAACAATAACTATTTATAAAAATATAGATGATTTGAAATATAAACACTTTCTATCTACACAATACTACATACATGATAAATAACCTCATTTTCTTAAATTTAATTATTTGATTAAAAAAATATTTAGTTAAAACTAAAACAAATAGGTTTTAAAAAAAAAATTAAATTGTTGAAAATATTAATTTAATTATTAATAAGTCCAAACATTTACAATATAAGACTTTCAATTGTTAATTTAAGACTTTCATATGTCATTCTTCTAAATTATATGTATTCACAAATAATAGTGGTATAATAATTTATAAAAATATGCAAGTCTTCAATTAAAATGCATTGTTAAAACTATTCCCCTGGGTTAGCTACCACTTAGTATAACTATTGTCCTATTTATTAGCGACAGGGTTTTATATGTGACCATTATAGTGCTCCAAATTGTCTCATGCCATAATTTTTTCTAAACTCGTGGGTTGTCCCTATCGATGTATTCCTTGAACCTCCTATGGGTGCGAGTGCTAGTTTTAAATAACACAAGGGTTATAGAAACTTGAGAGTAATATTTTCTAGCTACACATTTTCGTAATGTTTTTAGCCTTCAAATTTGTACGCTTTACACAATCAACTTTAGAGAATCAAATTAATTTACATATCTATTTTGACATAATTGTGTTTAATATTAGTCCAAAAAATACATGAAAATGTAAGTTTCTTTGAAATTATATAAGAAACTCCCACATCTTTAACTGTTGAAAAATTGTCAAACACCATCTACTCAAATATATAAATGTGCAAATCTATTATAATAATTACTTGTACAAATTACAATTAAAAATTGTACTTAAAACATGTACAAATATGTTATTATATCACTAATTAAATAATATTAAAATAAATAAAATATTATATTATTTTAACAAATAAACAACGATTTTACACATTTCCTTAAATTCCGTATAAACACATCCCTTAGGTCAAGAGTTCAAATAGGTAGGGTATGTATGCCTCATATTTGAAGCACAATAAAGTGCCTAAATATGAGGTAGTCTCGTATGTTATAAGCCACATGTAGACCCAAAGTGAGTCACCCCACATCCTAAACTATCAAAAAGATCCATTTCCATTTCCATTTCCCTAAAATGCAAGTGCTAGTGATCAAATACAATACCATACAATTTTACTCACGCCAATCCCCAAATCTCATCTTATTTCTTCCTCCATTTTAGTTTTCGCAGGCAATTTCTCCAAAACGTTGTGAAGCCCAGACGCTTTCATCCTTCGGAACCGCTATATCACAAATCCTAACCAGAACAACAGTGTAATGCCCAGGAATTTCAGCATCATGAACGCTATACAGGTCTCTGCCAGTAAACCCTAAACAGGTGAGTGCCGTATTGTTTTTCTTTGGATTTTGATAAATAACATAGAAAATGGCACATCTTGGGGGAGGTGCCGAGGCCCATGCGCGTTTCAAGCAGTATGAGTATAGGGCAAATTCCAGTTTGGTTTTAACTACAGATTCCAGGCCCCGTGATACTCACGAGCCTACAGGAGAACCTGAATCCCTGTGGGGAAAGATCGACCCGAAGAATTTTGGTGATAGGGTTTATCATGGGAAACCCCCTGAACTGGAGGAAAGAATTAAAAAGGCTAAGAAGAAGAAGGAGAGAGAAAAACCTGCCTTGGATGCAGCCGTGCCCAAGAGGGACACTAAGAGAAGGAGAGTTCAGGAAGAGAGTGTTTTGTCTATTGCTGATGATGGGATTTACAGGCCCAGGACCAAGGAGACCAGAGCTGCTTATGAGGCGCTTCTCAGCACTATACAACAGCAGTTTGGTGACCAACCGCAGGATATCTTGAGAGGTGCTGCTGATGAAGTTTTGGCTGTCTTGAAGAATGACAAGATTAAAGACCTTGATAAGAAGAAGGAGATTGAGAAGCTTCTCAATTCTTTGTCGTCTCAGCATTTTGCACAGCTTGTTTCAATCGGTAAGCTTATTACCGATTACCAGGATGCTGGCGAAACAGGGACAGGTGCAGGAGCAGCTGCTGGGGAAGCCCTTGATGATGATATTGGTGTTGCTGTTGAGTTTGAGGAGGAGGAAGAGGATGAGGAAAGTGATTTAGATCAAGTGCAGGAAGATAGTGATGCTGAGGATGATGATGATGGGCAGGATGCAAATAAGACGGAATCTATGCAAATGGGTGGTATTGATGATGATGATATGGAAGAAGCAGATGAGGGATTAAATGTTCAGGACATTGATGCTTATTGGCTTCAACGCAAAATCTCTCAGGCTTTTGGTGTAATTGACCCTCAGCATAGCCAGAAACTTGCTGAAGATGTTTTGAAGAAATTGGCAGAGGGCGATGTTCTTGATGTGGAGAACAAGCTGGTGATGCTTTTGGATTATGAGAAGTTCGATCTTATTAAATTGCTTTTGCGTAATAGGCTTAAGATAGTTTGGTGTACGCGGCTGGCCAGGGCAGAGGATCAGAAAGAAAGGAAGAAGATAGAAGATGAAATGACAATGGGAGAGCCTGCACTTGCTGCTATCCTTGAACAGTTGCATGCTACAAGGGCCACCGCCAAGGAACGGCAGAAGAATCTAGAGCGTAGCATCCGCGAGGAAGCTAGGAAATTAAGAGATGAGGGCGTAGATGGAGAGAGGACGAGGGAACGGCGAGTAGATAGAGAAATGGAGAATAGTTGGCTAAAAGGTCAGCGTCAGATGCTAGATCTTGATAACATTTCATTCCACCAAGGAGGGCTGCTGATGGCAAACAAGAGGTGTGAGCTACCTCCAGGTTCCCTTAGAATAACAAGGAAAGGTTATGAAGAAGTTCATGTCCCTCCTTTGAAGGCAAAACCCCTTGCAGAAGGTGAGGAACTTGTCAAGATATCAGACATTCCAGATTGGGCGGAGCCTGCATTCAGGGGAATGAAGCAACTGAACAGAGTACAGAGCAAAGTGTATGAAACTGCACTGTTTACTGCCGAGAATTTGCTTTTGTGTGCACCCACAGGTGCTGGTAAGACCAATGTGGCAATGTTAACCATACTTCAACAGATTGCTCTCAATAGGAATGCAGATGGTTCCATTGATTTGAATAAGTTCAAGATTGTTTATGTGGCACCCATGAAAGCATTAGTTGCAGAGCTAGTTGGTAACTTGTCTCACCGGTTACAGTCCTATGGGATTTCTGTAAAGGAACTTTCAGGAGATCAGACAATGTCTCGTCAACAAATAGAGGAAACACAGATAATTGTCACTACTCCTGAAAAATGGGATATTATTACCCGAAAGTCCGGGGATAGAACTTACACTCAGCTTGTGAAACTGCTGATTATTGATGAGATTCATCTTTTACATGACAATAGAGGACCGGTGCTGGAAAGTATTGTGGCTCGGACAGTAAGGCAAATCGAGACTACTCAGGAAATGATACGGTTGGTGGGGCTGTCCGCAACATTGCCAAACTATGAGGATGTTGCTCTGTTACTAAGGGTTGACAAGGCAAAAGGGTTGTTCTATTTTGATAATAGTTACAGACCCTGTCCACTTGCTCAACAATATATTGGTATCACAGTTAAGAAGCCACTCCAGAGGTTTCAGCTGATGAATGACGTGTGTTATGAAAAGGTGATGGCAGCTTCTGGCAAGTATCAAGTTTTGATCTTTGTTCATTCCAGGAAAGAAACGACAAAAACAGCCAGAGCCATACGAGATACAGCTCTTGCAAATGATACCCTTGGAAGGTTTCTCAAAGAAGATAGTGCCAGCCGGGAAATTCTTCAATCAGAGACTGATCGAGTGAAAAGTAGTGATCTGAGAGACCTTTTGCCTTATGGATTTGCTATCCACCATGCAGGGATGGCGAGGGCAGATCGAACTCTGGTAGAAGAACTTTTTTCTGATAGGCATATCCAGGTTTTGGTATCAACTGCCACGCTAGCATGGGGAGTAAATCTCCCTGCACATACTGTTATTATAAAAGGAACTCAAATTTACAATCCTGAGAAAGGTTTGTGGACTGAGCTCAGTCCCTTAGATGTTATGCAGATGCTTGGTCGAGCAGGAAGGCCACAGTATGATTCCAATGGAGAAGGAATAATTTTAACAGGTCACAGTGAACTGCAATATTATCTGTCCCTTATGAATCAGCAATTACCAATTGAGAGCCAATTTGTCTCAAAATTAGCAGATCATTTAAATGCAGAAATTGTTCTAGGTACAGTTCAAAATGCAAGGGAGGCGTGCACATGGTTGGGATACACTTATCTTTATATTCGCATGCTACGAAACCCAGTTCTATATGGTCTATCTGCTGATGCTTTAGAGAAAGACAATACTTTGGAAGAGAGAAGGGCAGACTTGGTAAGCATAGCTGTGATTTTCAATTTATTATGTAGTAATTTTACTATGATATTGTTGGACACATAGGACTCGTGCATTTTACTTTTACGGTACTTGTTAGTGCTGCTGATAATTGAATTGTTTATGTTAACAGATACATTCAGCTGCAACTATCTTGGACAAAAACAATTTAGTGAAATATGATCGGAAAAGTGGATATTTCCAAGTTACCGATCTTGGACGGATAGCCAGTTATTACTACATTACTCATGGGACAATGGCTACGTATAATGAGCACTTGAAGCCAACAATGGGTGATATTGAGCTATGCCGATTGTTTTCATTAAGTGAAGAGTTTAAATATGTGACCGTAAGAGAAGAAGAGAAGATGGAACTTGCAAAGCTCTTAGATCGTGTTCCTATTCCTGTGAAGGAGAGTTTGGAGGAGCCAAGTGCCAAGATCAATGTTCTGCTCCAGGCATACATTTCACAGCTTAAGCTTGAAGGTCTCTCCCTCACATCTGATATGGTGTTCATTACTCAGGTAGGTATTTAAATTCAAAGCCTGTATACAAATCATAACCATTTCTTATCAATTTATAAGTTTGTGACTTGAAATTTTGTATCCTTTGTAATGCAAATCATAACCATTTTGTGCCTCTTAAGAAGTGGGTGACTGAAGAATTTTGTGTTGTCCATAAAAATGTAAATTTAGTCCTAGATATAACCTTCTCAATGGTATTTTTGTCTTTTCCAGGACAAATTAAGGCTCTTTACTTGCAGCAAGAGTCTTTGTCTCTGTCTAGATTACAAACCGTGTATTTTCTTCTTATATCAGAATGGGATAAGGGTCCCGAAATAAATTCTCTTATTTGAACTATAAAAAAACAATTCCAACTAAAAATTGCTTCTAACTAATGATGAATTTTATGTTAACACGCTGTTGGTATTAACTATTAAGCAGTATTTATATAATTTGTTATGGAAGCTCTTGGATGACACATGCTGTGTAATTCTGAATACACTCTTTGTCTCCGGTTATGTGTTGCAGAGTGCAGGCCGCCTCCTGAGAGCACTTTTTGAGATTGTTCTAAAAAGAGGATGGGCTCAGTTAACAGAGAAAGCGCTTAACTTGTGCAAGATGGTTGGAAAGCGCATGTGGAGTGTTCAAACTCCACTCCGGCAATTTAAAGGCATTCCAAATGACATCTTGACCAAAATTGAGAAGAAAGATTTAGCTTGGGATCGGTATTATGATCTTTCGGCCCAGGAGATTGGAGAGCTCATTCGTTTTCCAAAGATGGGGAAAACCATTCATAAGTTTGTTCATCAGTTTCCAAAGTTGGATCTTTCTGCCCATGTTCAACCAATAACACGTACAGTATTGAAGGTTGAACTAACAATCACTCCAGATTTTCAGTGGGATGAGAAAATTCATGGATATGTGGAACCTTTCTGGATTATAGTGGAAGACAATGATGGGGAATTTATACTCCATCATGAGTATTTTATGTTGAAGATGCAGTATGTAGAAGATGATCATAACCTTAGCTTCACTGTCCCAATACACGAACCTCTTCCACCGCAGTATTTTATCCGTGTCGTCTCTGACAAATGGCTGGGATCGCAGACTGTTTTGCCAGTTTCATTTAGACATCTTATTCTGCCGGAGAAATATCCACCTCCAACCGAATTGCTAGACTTGCAGCCGCTTCCTGTGTCTGCATTAAGAAATCCTTCATATGAAGCTTTGTATCAGCAGTTCAGGCACTTCAATCCTATTCAAACACAGGTATTCACAGTCCTTTATAACTCAGATGATAATGTTTTGGTGGCGGCACCCACTGGAAGTGGTAAGACTATTTGTGCTGAGTTTGCTTTGCTGCGATTGCATCAAAAAGGTATGGACAGTACATTTCGATCTGTTTACATTGCACCTATAGCAGCACTAGCAAAGGAAAAATACTGTGAATGGGAGCAGAAGTTTGGGAAAGGTCTGGGATGGAAAGTAGTTGAACTGACAGGTGAGACTGCAACTGATTTGAAGCTTCTTGAGAAAGGTCAGATTGTTATAAGTACACCTGAGAAATGGGATGCTCTGTCTCGTAGATGGAAACAACGTAAACAGGTTCAGCAAGTTAGCCTATTTATTGTGGATGAACTTCATTTAATTGGTGGAGAGGGTGGTCCCATCTTGGAAGTAATTGTTTCTAGAATGAGATATATTTCAAGTCAAATTGAAAACCGTATTCGCATTGTTGCTCTTTCTACTTCACTTGCAAATGCTAAAGATCTTGGCGAGTGGATTGGAGCTACTGCACATGGGCTTTTTAATTTCCCCCCTGGTGTCCGTCCTGTACCGTTAGAGATTCACATTCAGGGTGTTGATATAGCCAACTTTGAAGCTCGAATGCAGGCAATGACCAAGCCAACTTACACATCAATAATTCAGCATGCAAAGGGAGGCAAACCAGCTCTAGTGTTTGTGCCAACACGAAAACATGCACGGCTTACTGCCCTTGATTTACTAACTTATTCAAATGCAGATGGTGGGGAAAGATCCCAATTTCTTCAATTTACTGAAGAAGACTTGAAACCTTTCCTTGCCAAAGTTAAAGAAACTACTTTGAGCCATGCATTGTCTAATGGAATTGGGTATCTACATGAAGGTCTGACTTTGGTAGAACAGGAACTTGTAGCTCAGTTGTTCAGTGCAGGGGCAATTCAGGTGTGTGTTGCAAGCAGTTCAATGAGTTGGGGGTTATCTTTGTCAGCACATTTGGTTGTGGTCATGGGTACACAGTATTATGATGGACGGGAAAATGCTCACACAGACTATCCTATTACTGATCTTCTCCAAATGATGGGGCGTGCCAGTAGACCTCTGCTTGATAATGCTGGAAAATGTGTAATTTTATGCCATGCACCTCGTAAAGAATATTATAAGAAGTTCCTATACGAGCCATTTCCTGTTGAGAGTCATCTTGATCACTTTCTCCATGATCATATCAATGCTGAAATTGTTGTGGGCACCATTGAAAGCAAGCAGGATGCCGTAGACTATCTTACTTGGACATTTTTCTATCGAAGACTCACACAGAATCCAAATTACTATAATCTTCAGGGTGTCAGCCATAGGCATTTGTCAGATCACCTTTCTGAGCTTGTAGAGAGCACATTGAGCGATTTGGAATCAAGCAAATGTGTGGCCATAGAAGATGATATGTATCTTTCTCCTTTGAATCTAGGGATGATAGCATCTTATTACTACATTAGCTACACCACCATTGAACTCTTTAGCTCATCCTTGACTGCAAAGACAAAGCTGAAGGGGCTGCTTGAAATTCTTGCTTCTGCTTCAGAGTATTCACAGCTTCCCATAAGGCCAGGTGAAGAAGAAACTATAAGAAAATTGATAAATCATCAAAAGTTTGCTATTGACAAACCAAAATACACTGATCCACATGTAAAGGCAAATGCATTGTTGCAAGCTCACTTCTCAAGGCATGTTATAGCTGGCAACCTAGCACTAGATCAGCGAGAAGTCCTTCTTTCTGCAAACCGGCTTCTTCAGGCTATGGTGGATGTTATTTCCAGCAACGGCTGGTTGAATCCAGCTCTTGCAGCAATGGAATTGAGCCAAATGACTACCCAAGGTCTCTGGGATCGTGATTCTGTCCTGTTACAGCTTCCACATTTTACCAAGGAACTTGCTAAGAAGTGCCATGAAAATCCAGGTAAAAGCATTGAAACTGTTTTCGATTTAGTTGAGATGGAGGATGATGAAAGGCATGAATTGTTACAGATGACAGATTCACAGCTGTTAGACATTGCTCGTTTTTGTAATCGCTTCCCAAACATTGATCTGGCATATGATATAGTTGAGACTGATGATGTGAGGGCTGGAGAAAATGTAACATTGCAGGTCACTCTGGAAAGAGATCTTGAAGGCAGGCAGGAATTAGGTCCAGTTGATGCACCGAGGTATCCCAAGGCAAAGGAAGAAGGTTGGTGGCTAGTAATTGGGGATTTAAAAAACAATCAGTTGCTGGCCATTAAGAGGGTATCACTCCAGAGAAAGACTAAAGTCAAGCTTGACTTTACTGCACCGTCAGAGCTTGGAGAGAAGGCATATACACTATATTTCATGTGTGATTCATATCTTGGGTGTGATCAAGAGTACAGTTTCACAATCAATGTGAAAGAAGCAGAAGATGAAGAAGATAGAAAGGAATGAGAGGTTATTTTCCAAGTACCACTGCTGTACAATTTATCACGAAGCTGACTCCCCATATATGCAAGATCATAGGTCTGTAGTAGAAACTTTAGTTTAAAATTCAGCATGCTATCTTCTAGTTTCTTTAGTTGGTTGAAATTCACTTCATAACTCGTAAAATTATAGAGCAAGTGCAAATTCACATTTCTCATGGCTTTACATTTTTTGTTTTTTTTTCTGATAAAATTTGTTAGGGTACTTCAATTTTGTTTGAATTTTAATTAAAAATATTTGTGAAAACTTTCAATTATTTTAAGTGGGTTTATTTCATATTGATAAGATCTGTGAACCAAAAATGATTTTTGATATATTACATGCACCAAAAAAACTATCAATAAAACAGGGCTGCAATTCAACTTCAGTCCGTGCCAAAGACTGCACATGTTGGTGTGGCAGAAACAGTCATCCTGATTTTAGAAAATTACGTGCAGTAGTTTGTCAAAATCCTATGCCAGTGAGAGTCTTGCTCTATCATGATATCATCTATTCTATATGTATTGAACATCCAATCAACAAAAACTACATATTTAATTACAAATGTCAAATATTTATTTTCACGAACAACAGTGATAGGCTAATGCTTATATACTTGATATCGACATGGCTAAACCTGTATGCACTTGAAAGAGATGACTATCAAGAGGGATCTGTAGCTGATGGTCAATAACTCTGTTGAACTCTGCCCTTCAACGCTGCTTTGTGCATATGACATACTAACCCTAGGAATATAGCACCACCAACTAGCAAGTTGTCTTTGGCTTTTTGCCATAGCTGGTTCCACACACACTTGTAGGTATATTTGCCGTCACCTGCAAGGGAATTAGAAGAGTGTGCCATATATAGACACAGATCAAGTGCATGAAACTCTTGATCAGTTGAAAACCTTAATATCATTAAAGAGGTGTTCACCATAGGTGGTTGTGAATTTAAAAGCTTTTGACTAGCGAAAGGTGTGCTAGCCACCAAGCATCCTGAGTCACGCTCAAATTAAGTAAAGCAAGTTTGCAGAGTGATATATGGATTCCTCTGACGCATATTTATGTGTTAACTGCCTGAAGGTGTTTCATGTGGCTATAGCTCTTCATTAAAACATGAAAGGGAGTCCCTAGAATGGAACCTTCATGATGATATATGTCAAGCACATGCCAAGAATTATGTCTTCGTAGGACTAGTCATCTTGTACATTATGACTGAAACTCTCAGTAACATAACCAACCAAGAGATATATTACCAGTGTAAATTTCCATGACATTGCTAGTATATGGTGTAAGCAGATTTGTCACAGACATATTGTTCAAATAATCCTAAAAGCAGTTCTTTGTAGAGAATGAATGGCAAACCCCATCATGTGAAATAAATAGGTAAACACTAGATGCACTAAGGGAGAAACAATTTAACCATGTGAAATGAAAACAAATCCTATGTTGTTTTTTCTTTTGGAAAGCATTTTACACTGGGCAAACAAAACTCTTGAGAGAAATCTATGTGTGACGGTGGATGCCTTTAAATTGACCGACCCACAGATGTTAGTCTGTTAGATAAGAAAACATCATATTTTACAGATGTCACAAGCATGACAACACACAACTTACAAGTAAAAAACACAGCATAAAGTGTTACTGTTCATCATTCTGGTCTTAAAGCCCCAAATTGCAGCAACATTATGAGATATAAATACAATACCATGCAAGGCAATAGAACCTCTCTGACAACTTGTCTGCAAGAATTATCAGTCCTCTGCAACTATTTTTATGGTCAAGCACTTGGAAACATATGCCAAAACATTAGATGGCAATGTCCACAAATACTCAACATATGATATAATAAAGTCAAGAGACCATGATATAATGACAAAATTCCATTTTTTTTTTGGGCAAACACTTTTGACCGGAGCTATGAACTGGGTACATGAAACAACAGTACACATGCAACATGCCATTCAGCGGTAACATGTCCTCGGGAGATTTGAACCTTAGTCTCCATCATGATAACCAAGTGGCCCAACCACTTGAGCACACCCCACACACAGACGAAATTCCATTGTTATTTGCATCACCCACTGGGAAAATACAGATTAACCCATGCCATGAGACTCCTGGGTAAGAATGTCAGTGGAATAATTTATATGTACAAAACCTGGATCATGTCCCTTAGGAGCAGTGGTCCATATCTGCTGGTTACGGAATCCTTTGCAAGCATCTGCCTTCATTGCCATTTCTGCCCCCAGCCACGGATAATCTGCACACAATTTTTTAAAACAAAGAATCCTAAGCACAGATTGAAAATAAAAAAGAACCAGAAAAATTCAGTGAGAGGATTGAACCCACGAACAGTTAGCTAAGATTGCCAAAACAACCAGGGGGAAGAGGCTGTATGTGCTTTCTGCCAACAGAGAGAATGACTGCAGCCTGCCACGTTGACCATGTTGAAGGCAGTACATACCCCTTCCATCAAATTCTGCATGCTGAACAGCATGGGCATTAACATGCAATTTGAACTCTTGCACCGCTTTGTCTGGCAGTCTCACCTTCCTACAAACATTTTTAGGAAAACTGCATTTGCACCAAAAAAGTTATTTGCCAATGAATGCATAGGCATGGATGTTCAAAGACCCCAAAACCAACACCAATATACAAGAAATTCATATTATTTAATTAAAAATATTCTTTAGTTTTTACTTCATATCCAGTGGGTAAATTTTACAAACATGCATTATTAATTGCTGGATAGGTTTTGCTGTGCATAAGTCAAATATCATGATTTTTTACAGTAGTGACTAGGCTGAAATTAAAACACATTGGTGGGAAGTATTTGTATATGTTACGTAAAATCAACTTCTGTATTAAAAATCATTCTATTCTCTCTAATTCATTGTGATGGCTCTGAATAGAGCAAGAATACAACTTGCTCAGATGTATTGAAGTATATTTGTCTTCTTGGTATCAATTTTGAAGAAAAGAACTTGGCAGAGTATTTACAATATCAATGATAAACTCTCAATCACTTGCACATTTACCAGTTAGCTATGATGAGCATTTCTCAATTGTAACTAGTTGTACATTCTAGTACTGTGGACCTACTTTGGTCAATTGTGGAATTGATATATTCTTCTTTCGTTTTCCTTTTTATGTTAACTATCTACAACATTAATGGCTGCTTGAAGGGGGGAAGGAATAGGATTTGGGTAGTTACAGATGTTTTTTGCTTGATCCTAAGGAGATGCTGGAGATTAAAATTCCTAACAACTAGAGATTAGCTTTGAGGTCTAAAAATTCCTCCTGTTACTGGATTTTATGAGATTTAGATTTTGCAATAACATGCCTCCAGGGATAAAGAAGCTTAACCTCTCCATGATTATTCTATTGTGATGATTGCCTTGTTCTCACTAACAAAAGCAACAAGGCATTCTATCTGCTCTCCAAGCATTGAAGGAACTCTGTCAAGATTCTGAGAGTTTTTATTAAGTCTTTGCTGAAGGGCACCTGACCTCTCCATTTTCTGAGGTTTGCATGAAAATCATGTATTGCTAGAAACACGAAATCCAGAATGAAACAGAAACAGATTCAAAGAGAAAAAAGGAATTCTAAGATTTCAGGACTAAGAAAATAAAATAAAATACTCGTTATAGGTACTGGTAAATGTGCAGGTGATTGAGAGGTTTATCATTGATCTTGTAAATACTCTGCCAAGTTAATTTCTTCAAAATTGATACCAAGTAACTACATATATTTCAATACATCAGAATGAATTAGAGACAATAGAATAAAATTCAGAGATGCGTATGCAATAACTGAAAATTCCAAGGCAATCAATCTAGTGAGACTTTAGGGCATTAGCAGGTGTATTAAATCCTAATATCCGAGGAACAGTAAGAAGTGAAGTAATTCATTTTCCTGGCTTCAAGGACTGATTGAATAAACTAACGGAAGGAAGAATTTAATATTTGAAACATTGAACTCTTGTAATGAAGTTAATCGGAATAGAGGGTGTGTTTGCTATTTATACAGATTCACTGAAACTCCTGAGAATCTGAATAGCTTCTGCTGTATAAAGATTCTTAAGCCAGAACCCAAAAAACCCTAGTACACAATAATGCAGCTAGGACCATTAAACTTGAATTGAGAATGTGGAGACTGAATGCTCATAAATTTTGTGTTTTTTTGCTGCCTTTACAATTCAAAGATAATCTGAATCGAGCTTGATTTCTTCAAATAAGAAATTCCAATCATACTGGCAATATTGACAGTGCCCTGTCAAGGCAGTCATAGTTATGACTAAGTACCAAAGATGACTAAGCATTAACTAAAATTGACCAATCCAACTATATACCTGTAGTACATATGCTAATGTCTGAAATGTGAACAAAGGCGTGGACTGTGTATAGCATTAATATGCAGCATATATCCATAGCATCAACAAACAGAGGTGTAAACTTATTAAGAAGTTAAGTAGTAACTTTAATACCATAATTCTGAAATACAATGCTATTGTTAGAAATGTGTCCAAATACAAACGAAACCCTCTTGCCTCTGTTCTTGCGTGTTTACATAAAATAATGTCCCAATTTCATTTTATTATTGTTTTTATAAACAAACTTTGGAAGTGTTGCTTTGTATCTCCTTAATCCATCCTTTAATATTAAAATTTTCAGATTGACGGTCCATTTTTTCAGGAAGCAGCTTCAGTTTTTTTTAATGTTTATCACTGTGACTGGACTCTGGAGATAATTAATGTTGTATGTGTCCTTATTGTACATTTTTTGATTTTATTTGCAGATTAATGGTTCACTTGCTCGAAAGGCCATCAAGGATCCGATGGCATGAGGTTCCATCAGGATGATTTCTGCTCATTCAAGTCAGCAGTTTTAAACCAGAGCAACTAACACATGATATTGTGTTGGTGCTGGTTGTCTATAGTAGGCATTCCCTCTTTGAGGCAAGGGAATTTCAATCAGAATTAATGCTTCAAATTTAATTTTTTCAGAGCAACCCTAACAAGAGTGTAAGGAATATGTGAAACAAGATTTCATGGCATAGATGTCCTTTTCACTTTTTAGGCAGAGAATTATTCAGTACACCACTATGTTTTAAATACTTATTCACTAAATTTGATAACTGGTTTTTGTGTTTTGACAACTTCCCCTTTTTGTGAATTTTAAGTAATCTAAATCCCAATGAGTAGAGTTCTGAAGAGAGGGTAAGTAAATGGTTTTGATAGAGTTAGTTCCATTACTGGTGGTGGGTATTTATATAGTGAACATTTAACTACTGTATAAAATAAGGATCATAAAACTATTATTGTTTAACAGGTCATGTAAAAGATGTTGAATGTTATCTTGAAGTTTTTAATTAGGTAGATTAATTTTGTTAATGGTGCAGTTCTGCATGTCATCTGGAACATATGTCCAGGAAAGGAAGAAAGATGTCTTATGTCTTGATGTTTATATTCATTTGTTTTATTAAATTTTAGACAAACAAGTAAAACATTGAGTCACCAGAATACCATATTCTTTATGATTATATTCTACTTCTTTCTAGCTTGGTTATGATGGATTTCGATGTCTTAAGAATTCCATATCTCCTTTTTTTCAAAAGTAAATTCTGTAAGATTTATTGTTAAGAATTCCATATCTCCTTTTTTTCAAAAGTAAATTCTGTAAGATTTATTGTTAAACCTGCATTGATTATTTTACGAGAATCTGAACAGTATTGGTGATGTGGTAATTATATACAAAATTTCCTTTTCTGGAGGAAAAGGTTTTCCTTTATTGTAGGATAGACTGTCCATTAAGTACTAGACCAAGGTTTGGATTTATCATAGAATCATAGACTAGGTTCAATGGGCAAGTGGATAGTTTTATTATTATATTAAAATATAGTTAGATTTAGATAATTTTGTGATAGTATGAATTGGATTTTAAACAAAGAAAGAATAAAGTGGGGAATGCCTATTTCTTATAGCAAGTATTAGACATTATTCTTATTATTTATTATTTGTTTTTTTGTTGTTGTAAAGTTCTATATAAATCCCACAATTGTTTTACTTCTTAATTCTTGAGTCATTAAGAGCTTGAGAAGAACATGCATTTTTTTTATTCCATGTAAGTTAATGCCTATAACAATGTTTGTTTAATATTTTATTATCCAATGACATTTAAAGGATGGACATAGGATAAAATAATAATGAATTCACCAAACAACATATATATGAAATAAAATTTTAAAAGGAAAAATTTTAAATTTTAAATTTTAAATACAACATATATAATGGTTTATTAGATTTATTATGAAGTTATTGTAAACATGTTAACAATCTGTTGAGAATGTTGTTGAGGGGATGGTGAAGACTGCTGCTGCGGTTCCCTCACTCGCTCTGGACTCTTCTGATCTTTTATCTGCTCATTTGTTCGCTCCTCTAGCTTCGGGTCGGCCTGCTTCTTTTGTTCTGACGCCTTCTTCGGGCTCGGCATCCCTGCGTTCGGATTCTTCAGTGGCTGTTGGGGTTCTCTGTGAGCCCTCATTGCTTGTGACTTCGGGGGAGGCTCCCCCCTCTCCTCTCTCTGCTGTTCCGAGTTCTGACCCCTCCTGGACAATGGTTCAACGTAGGAAGAAAGGTCCTTTGCTCTCTAGTGGCAAAGGTATTAGGTGTTCTCGATCAGGATCTTGTGTTGTGTAGATCCGTGTTATTTGTTTGCTGATGTGCCTGTGTTGTCGTTCTGCTGTTCCTAGTCTTCTGTTTCTGGGATCTGGTTCTTGCAGCTTGGCTGCGTTCGGCCTTGTTTGTTTTTTTCCCTCGTGGCCTTGTTTGTTTTGGGTTTAGCCCCTTGTTCTTAATCTTTTGGGTTGCTTTGTAACAGGATTCGGCACCTTTGTTTTGTTGCTTATCTTTATCAAAAACAATTAATAATCTTAGATGGTATTTCATAGGTAATATTGGACCCACATTACAATTACATCAAACTATAGGTTCAATATCCACAATTTAATTCTATAGCCTATATTTTAATTATATATATAAAGAGGGGAAATCTATTTATTATAACCCATATTTTAATTGGTGTTAAAAGTATCTTGGTCTACAAACTTATTATGACTCACTAATAGAATACTTGCTCCTCAAACATGCCTACATTGTTGTACCCAAGCTCTCAAACATAACTATAGTTTCCAGTTTGGGGCACATTTCAAGCATAAGTGTATTGGGCATATGTGTTGCTTTTCCATTGTACATGGAAAGCCATCACAATATGATATGGCACACATTCTAACTGTTTAATAAAGCTTTGCAAGATAGCCTATTTCAATTGGAATAATGCTCAGTAAGCTAGTTGCTTCACTTGAAATCTATTCAAAATTCCACAACCTACAAAGGAATGTTATCATGATATTACATTGTTCAACATTATCAAGCCAAAAGTTTGAATCTGGAAAGAATCTTCAGCAACCTATGATACATCAGTGATGCTACTGTGTCAAAAAATCATAAAGATTATATGAATAGTTAGCTGATCAAATGATAATGGGGCTATGCTTCTACCACCTGATTGAGCCAAAAGAATGCAAGAATTAGTGCACAATTTGAGGGACTTGTAATTGCATTCTTTCAAGACCCTTGCTATATTCTTATTCACAAGGTCATTTTGAATGTGTGATAACCTCCACCATTTTCTACATGTGATCACAACCATGCATGATGCAACATTTTGTTTTTTGGCATGTCTCAATATAAATCATGTTCCATATTATATCTATGATTATCAAGCTATCAATTTGATTATGGAATCAATGAGTTGTTATTGTACTTGTGTTCTTTTTTTAGGTGAACCTCTCGCTAGATACTAAATATTTTCCAGCATGTTGATATGATTTGAGTTTGTACCATAGTAACCTTCCAACAACTCAATGTTGCACTATCAAGAGCAATTGTGTTTGGAACCAACTACCAAGCAATCCATAACTTCAATTCCTCTCACATCAACCTTATATGATATTGAGATCAGGCATCATGGTATATCATCTCTAGTGAACTCCATTTATAAGGATGGTATGCTTAGATAACAGTCCATAAAATGTATATGCCACTAGACAAATACAATGCAACTTTAGACATAATCAATGGCTATGTACTCACTTTCAACTTGCAAATGAGTTGCTAAGGTTTCAAACTTTCATGTAAATTACATGAATATATGTGCAAAATGTAGATAGTTTATTTTTAAATTTGGAAGTTGTCAAGCAAATTCAAAAGAGGAACCTCCATTCATTCCCATTTATTGGAATTAGGACCCCACAATACATGACAAGATGCTTCAATGACCAAGCTGCTCGGTAGTTACAAAATATATAGACAAACTTCCTTCAGTACATTCCACATGCAATTTCATCACTTGCATATTGAATTTCATGTTGGCAGACTTCTAAGAAGATCTTGTGAACCTTTTCCATTCACTATTAAATCCCCAATCTTATATATAGAAAAAATCCTATATACTATGAAAGTTTCTATTTTTACTTGCTTAATAGTAGAGGAAGATATTACGAAGTGTTGCAACCCCAGTGCATTTGATTATGATCTTGCAAAGAATCAAGCAAAGGGCAATAAAATGGCTAGAGACTAATTTGTCACTAAAGCCAAACGTAATAAGTTGCCTACATCAATGGAAAATTGTTTGTATATCGATGAGGATGTAATTGTATAAACTAAGCGTAACAAGATGGTACACAAAAAGAAAGTAGAAGGTCTAATTTACATTTCTGTAAAAGAGTATTTGACGATTGTGGTTTCCTGCTTCTTTCATCCTGGTTTCCAACTCACAAGACATTATGTTGCAAAAATATCACAATCGAAGTCTAGTGGGACACAATCTAGTGGGACTCAATATCATAATACAAAACACTATAGAATCTAAAACTTTCCAAGCCAAGTCCAATGTGGCATGATATAGTGCTAAGGCAAAGAAATTAGATGATGACAACCCAAGTTGAAGACCAGCTGAGCAGAAACTACTCAACTTTACGTTGGTGTATGTCTCAGGCTAAGTTTTACAATATTGAGGCTCAAGGGTCTTTTCGAGAAATGATATTTAAAAGTTTGACAGTAGCACTCAACATTAACTTGTTTTATTGCAAATTTGCAAAAACATCACAAACGAAGACTAGTGGGAGACAATCTAGTAGGTATGGGAAGAGAGATGACACTACATGGAGAGAAAGTCACATTTGTTGTCCTCAATAAAGTTAAAAATTGTAGTGAAAGACTATCGAATTTCATGGACTCTATATGGAATAGTTTGTCTGAAGACTACTACTTGGGGTCAGGGCATCCTTCAATGGCAAAATTTTTAATACATATGTTGAGACGAATTCCTATAGGCTACAGACCACACTAGATATGTAGAAATTGTAAGTTGAGATTTGTTTCACTTATTATTATTGAATGGTAGACCACTAAAGAATAATTGTAATCATATTTTCAAATAATCACAAACAATGGTATTTTTATTATGCACCTACTAGTATTAATGAGAACCAATGAAAGACTATTGTGAGGAAAAAGAAACACAAGAATGAGTGTCTTAATCCTAGTATATACACAATATAAACATCCCATGATTCTTGTGACCACAAGCCATCGCAAATCCTAGGGTGAAGAATGAGTTGCATAGGCGTGGCACTCAGCTCATACAATAATTCTTAGAAGTTAGTTATATGCAAATTAATAATCATAAATAGATCTCCATATAGTTCTTCTTTTCACTCTTGCCATTTACTACCATATCTATACAATTCTTGATGCAGCACACAACGTACACTCAATACAATTTTGCCATTAATCATGTGAGAGCCAAAGATTTGAAGACTGGAACATAAAAAAACTTCTATTCATCAACTATGTTGCTACAATGAGAGAAAACTCTCTTATATCCAAGAAAATCAAAAAATTACCTTTTTTGGCATATATCGACAATTGTCAGATTTTTGCCATTTTAGGTAATTTTACAATCATATCTAGAAAATCTTATTTTTTCTCAAAAGCTTCCTAAAACTAAGGTAGGACGAAATGTCAACCATTATTCTAAATTCGAAACATGAGTTTCGAGTTATTAAAAAAAGCAACTTTTAAAAAACTAGAAAAAAAACACTAAATTGCCATTTTGAGGGCCAAGATGAAAGTTTCAAGCCCCAAAAAAGTGCCAAGACGAGGTCCAACCGACTAGGGTGGGTTGGAAAACCACTGGCCACCTCATAATGCATCCACCTGTAAAATTTCGTAGAAAACCCACATCCGAGTCAAAAATTATGACCTCTAGAAGTCCTTGCATCATTCTCCTCTGGTTGAAAAGAACGCAACTCCTGCAAGTGACTGTCTTCAAATTGCTGCCATTTGACTGGATCTAACCTCTGCACTTCCCACTCTGTAATCCACGTGCTATCTGTTGGTGGCAATCCTTCCACTATACTAAATACTTGTTGTAATGCCCTTGCCGAGTGTAGATAGTTTTCTTATCAGGAACCTGTGCAATCTTTTCCTTCTTATGGGGGATGTGGTGGTGCCATGCCACTTTTGGTTGACTATCATCAGCATCATCCTCACCATGGAATGCATATAAATCAAAAATATTAAACACAGGAGAAATATTGAGATCATCTGGTAAACTGACCTCATATGCATTATCATTGATCTTCTTTGTAATTTTGCAAGGACCAATTTTCCTGTACTTCAACTTGTGGTATGTTCCAGTAGGAAACCGCTCTTTTCTCAAATATAGCATCACTAAGTCACCTTCATTGAATGTTTGATGTCGCCTACTAGTATCCACTGTATTCTTGTACCTCTCATTACTGTCCTGCAACTTCTGTCTCACTTCTTTCTGCAACTGTTGAAGGTGTTCTGCAAATGCTTCCCCATCATCACTGACCCTATCTTTCATTGGTAGCTGTACCAAATCTAGAACACCCTGAGGATTCCTACCATACACAATCTGGAAAGGGGACTTTCCCGTTGATCTGTTAATAGAACTATTATAGGCAAATTCGGCCTAGGGTAATGCCACATCCCATTGTTTTGGCTTTTCTCCAACAATACACCTCAACAAATTTCCCAGACTCTGATTGACTACCTCTGTTTGCCCATCCGTTTGAGGATGATAAGCACTACTAAACTGTAACTTAGTCCCCATCTTCTTCCATAAAGTCCTCGAGAAATGACTGAGGAATTTGGTATCCTTATCAGAGGTAATACTCTTTGGAACACCATGCAGTCAAACAACTTCTGAAAAAAATAACTCTGCTACCTATTGTGACCAAATCACACATCGCCCCATTGCAAATGGGGACCCCCTTTTTTTTGAGCTCCGATGTTTTGCATGAGATCTTAGATGATGCCTTAGGTTCATTTCCTCTGCCAATCCAATAATGAGTTCCTCTTCTAGAAGATTTTGCTTTATAACTGGAGGTCTTATCTGGAGGATGAACTTGCAGTGATGAAGACTCTTGATTGAATTCTATCCAAGTAATGAATAATGAGACCCTTCTTGATGTATGTTTGAGATCCTGAAAGACTGAGTCTGGAGCCTGAAACCCTGAAATCTTGAAAAATTGACTAAGTCTGAAATCTAGTGAATCCTCCAAATTCTATATTTTGCATGTTAAATCTGGTGGATTCGAGACCTATCTCAAACATCCTGAAAGGTATATTGAAAAATATTTAAAGTATAAGAAATTCAATCTCTCAACTTATACTTAAATATATTTTTCAATATACCTTTACCTCAAGGACCCTGAAAATGCCCAACTACTCTAGAGGATTCAAAAAGTTGATCTAATGCGACGGGACATCCAAGTAGCGCAAAATCTTCATAAATCACGCCGCTTTCAAGATGATTTCAAGTTGATGATCCCTTGCACTTGAACAAATGCGCCCAAGGATAGAGGATAGAAGAGGATTCCGAACCCTCCAACCAATGCACTCAATTTTAGAGGATTTCAAACCCTTCATCCAATGCGACCAAAGGTAAAGGAGGGATTTTGGTTGGGATTGTTACACAATGCGAATTTTAGAGGATCTCAATCCCTTGGTCCAATGCGCCAAAGAAGGAGGTGATTCTTTTCAAGTTTTAAGGCGAAATCAAGAGGATTGTCAAATCTTTATCCAATGCGAATTCCTAGAGGATCTTCTATACCCTATCTAATGCGCCAAACATGAGGGAGATTCATAAGGTGTCATCCAATGCAAAAATCTTAGACCTCCAACCATTGCGATCACTTCAAAATCCAAGGTCAAGTCTTAGAGTCAATTTTAGAGGAAATCAAAGCTCTCATCCAAAGCGCCTAGAGGAAGAGGATTCGAAAGGTGTGAACTAGTGCGACTATCCAAGAAGAAACTAAAATCAAGTCTTAAAGTGAAAAAGTTAGAGAAAACTCAATTGTTAAACCAAAGCTCTTAAGGAAGGGAGATCTCCAAAACCTGAACTAATGCGCCACTAGTGGAGGGTGGTCTAGTTTAAGATTTTTGAGGCCAAACAAGAAGAATTCATAACCCTCAACCGATGCGCCAGCCCTTAGAGGATATAAAAGTTTGATCCAAGGCATGTATTTCAAGAAGAACTTGAAATCTAGATCCAATACACCTAAAGGAGGAGAAGAATTCAAGTTTGTAAGTGATGAGAAGAAGACTTTAAACCTTCAAACTGTTGCGCCAAAAGAAAAGAGTTAGTTTTAAAGGTAAATTCAAGAGACTTTCAAGGAGAACTCAATGCCTTAACACCAAGATGGGAGAGGTAGAATACAAGTATCAAGGTTCAGATTTCATGAAATAGTAAGGAGATCTAAAACTATCCATCTGCTGCGCCTAGATCAAAAGGATTGATAGAAGAAACTTCAAGCAAAAAAATCAAGATCCTATGCGAGGCCTTTTGGATGAAGTCAAATTTAAGGTTGTTGAAAGCATTTCAAGGAGATATCAAAAACCTGATCCAATGCGTCAAGGGCGATGAAGAGCATGAAGACTTGATTGAGGGGTATTCAAAATTGTAATCTAATGCGCCAAAAGTAAAGGAAAAGTTTAGTTTTCAAGGAAAAGATGAATTCCTGATTTCATACACCTTTTCAGCATATCCAAGTTGGAAGAAGTTGACTTGAAGTAAGTTTTTGTGAAGATTTCAAGAAGAAATTCAAACTTCAATCTGCTGCTCCAAGATATCCATATCTGCTGTATCAAGAAGGAGGAGTTTAAGGGTTTGAAGCTAGATTTAAAGACTCCATTCAATGTTCTACGTTCTATTTTGCTTTCACGTTTTGATTTTCTTTAGAGCTTAAGCAAATGATTCTTATGTATTTATGTTATAAAGCCGAAGGATTGATGTTGTTTCTTCCTCTATGTTGCAGAAGTGTGAATGATGAATAGAGAAGCTAAAGTATTGGAAGCGCCAATGCTAGGAGTGAAGTCAACCAGTTGTCGTGTGGAGAAGACATCAAGTAGCTGCTCCACATTAAGGAAGGTGTTATCATCAAGTTGGAGCATTTCATATATTCTACTTCATTCAAGATCATCTTCCAGGAAGCATCATTTCAAGAGATCTACATCGGTTCAAGTATACCTCATCAAGTGGCATCATGTTCAAAGACAAGGCATTCACTCATCCAAATTTCAAGTCAAGTTCTCCCAATCTTCAAAGATTTATCAAGTTTCAGGTATCCTTGAGGAGGTCATCTTTCCACATCCAAAGAGGGTGTTATCATCTACACTCCGAAGGGTCACTTTGAAGATCATCGTGCAAGATCACTTCATCAAAAGACATTCATCCATTTTACTTTGAGTTCTTTCAATCTGCAAAGAAGAACCTCATGTAGCTGCTCCAAAGGTTCTTCATATCATTAAGCATTCCAGAGACTTCTATAAAACTTCAAGTACTCATCCAGTATTCAAGTCTCTTTCTACATCTAATGGAGATGTTATCATCAAATACCTATACTCTAAAGGAGATTACTTCAAGATCATCTTCATGAAGGCATGTCATCAACTACATCATGATCTTCAAGGATCATCGTTCAAGATCACTTCATCAACTTCTACATCAAGCGAAGGCATTCATCCATCTAAACTTCAAGACTTTACAATTTCAAGTCCAAGAGAGTCTTCTACTCTACATGAAGAAAGCCACATCATTATCATCATCATCTACTCCACATGAAGAAGCATCAAAGAAGATCATCAACTTACCTACAAGAAGAAGAAAGAATCATAAAAATTAATCAAGTGAAGCAACAAGTATCATATATCCAATCAACAAGAAGAATGAACAAGGCAAGATCTACAAGATGTATTCCCAAACATACAAGTTCAAGCAATTACATTGAATACATCACTACAAAATGATACAATTTTCAAGATATGCTGAGGTGGCATCTATGTGGCGAGTACACATTATTTTAAATGCATTAAATGTATCATTTAATGAAAGAAGCCAAAGGGATTCCTATGTGGAGGAATGTTTTAAATGCTTTCGCCTTACCTTATCACATTGGAAAACGTGCCTTCATTGCCTCTCTCTTTTGTACTAAAAATAGAAAGTTGTTGTAACTACCTTTGAGGTGGCACGATCTAGACCCTTGGCTATCAAATTGATCTCAGCCATTCATTGTATTCTGGACTACTATATAAAGGCCTTGTTGCCTCATTTATAATATATAGAAATTAGATTGTAGGCAAGTAGGAGTAGAATAGGAGACTCTCGAAATTTTCTGAGAGGACTTGGAATTGTTGTAAATATTTCTCAAGAGTAATGCAAAACATTGAAAGTTTATTTGGTGTTAAGTGTTATCTTATGGAGTAACTTGGTTTCCTGTACTTCAATGGAATGGAGAGATGTTTCAAGTAGAAAGTAAAGTAGATTAGAAGCTCATTGATGTAATGTATGTCTGTACTGAATATTTGATCAACTCCTAGCTCATGCTTTTAACATTCATCGCTGGTGAAGTGTTGTGTAAAGCTAGTATGAGCTTAATTTGTATAAGTTCGATTGTGAATGCTTGTTTGAGCTGCGCCATCTTATGGGTGTTCATATAAGCCTTCATGATTTGAAAACCATTCGCAAAACCTTAGGAGATTGCACCAACTTCATGTAGTTGTAGGCATCCTTGGCGAAGTGAAGTTAGGTTAATTCAAGGAGTTTGTCTATTCAATCATCATCATTACTTCATTGACCTTAGATTAGTTTTCCTAAACCCTTTATCTTTTTCTATTTCTTTATCATTGGAACCTTGTATAAACATCATCCACACTGAAAGGAGGAACAAGCTGAATGAAAGGAGAAGAATCTGCGTAAGTCCCTTTGTGTTTAACAGCAAAATCATCTTAAGTCACTGAGCTATTCCTTACAAAATCATAAAAAAGGAACCTTGGAGTCATCTTGTTTGATCACTTTGTTCAGCATTCGAGAGGCTTTGCTCAAGAGCGAGTTAGATACTTTGTATTTCACTCTAATTGTTGACTTGTCTAAAAATAATCATCAACACTACCCTCGTTGCATCATTAGTTTTCTTACAGGCAATAAAATGAACCATCTTGGAGAACCTATAAACAACTACAAAAATGGAGTCATTGCCTCGTTGAGTATGTGGAAGTCCCAACACAAAGTCCATGCTCAAATCTGTCCATGGTGCAGCTGGTACTAGTAATGGCATATACAACCCTGTATTCTGTGAATGTCCCTTAGCCACTTGGCAGATTCTACACCTTGTTACATACTTAGTTATATCTCTTTTCATCTTTGGCCAATAATATTTATCTTCTATCAAGGCTATTGTCTTGTCCTTGCCAAAATGTCCAGCCAACCCACTACTATGAAATTCTCTAATAATGTTTTCCCTCATAGAGCTAGCTGGTATGCATAGTTGTTTTCCTTTAAATAGATACCCATCTTGCATAAAATATTCACCCCTAAAGTGATCCAAGTTACCAGATACTGGTGCCTTCAATTGTTTCACAATCTTCCAAAAATCATCATCAGACTCATACAAATTTTTGATGGCATCAAAACCAATCACCTCAGTTTCCATTGTGGTCAAAAGTGCAACACGCCTACTTAACGCATCTGCAACCTGATTTTGTTTTCCAGACTCATGCTTCAACACAAAATTGTAACCCTGCAAGAAAGAGACCCACTTGGCATGCCTACTATTCAACTTTTTATGTGTGTTCAAGTATCTCAGTGCAATATGATCTGTAAACAATACAAACTCCTGGGGAACTAGATAATGTCTCCAATGCCTCAATGCTTGAACAATTGCATAAAATTCTAAATCATAAGTAGAATAATTCTTTCTAACTTCATTCAACTTTTCACTAAAGAAAGCTATAGGTTTTCTAGCTTGGCTAAGCACAACACCTATTTCCACATGGGAGGCATCACATTCTACTTCAAATACCTTATCAAAATTTGGCAATGCAAGTATAGGTGCTTCTGTTACCTTTTTCTTCAAGTACTTAAAGCTCTCATCAGCATCCTTGGTCCATACGAACTCCCTTCCTTTGGTGCAATTTGTTATAGGAGCTACAATACTACTAAAATTTTGAATGAACTTTCGATAGAAAGTGGCCAAGCCATGAAAACTTTTTATCTCCGTGATGTTGCTTAGACTAGGCCATTCTAGAATTGCCCTAACCTTTTTTGGATCCATTCTGACACCATCTTTAGAAATGACAAAGCCTAAAAAAACCAAACTGTCCTGCATGAACCTACACTTCTTCAAATTGGCATAGAGCTTCTCCTTCCTTAACACACCAAAGATGATCCTCAAGTGCTGTAGGTGCTCTTCTTTGTTGTTACTAAATACCAAAATATCATCAAAATAAACTACCACAAACTTACCAATGTAAGGTCGTAGTATAGTGTTCATCAATCTCATAAATGTGCTAGGAGCATTTGATAACCCGAATGGCATAACCATCCACTCATATAATCCGTCTCCAGTCTTAAAGGCTGTCTTCCACTCATCCCCTTCTCGGATCCGGATTTAGTGGTAGCCACTTCGTAGGTTGATTTTGCTAAAATATTTGGCCCCTGCAAGGACATCCATCATGTCCTTCATACGAGGTATAGGAAACTGATACTTGATGGTAATCTTATTAATTGCTCTGCTATCAGTGCACATCCTCCATGTTCCATCTTTTTTTGGGGTCAACAATGCAGGTACAACACATGGGCTCATGCTCTCTCTCACCACACCTTTACTTATGAGTTCTGTTACTTGCTTATTCATCTCTGCATGTTGTGTTGGATTCATCCTATAAGCTGCTTGGTTGGGTAGAGTTGCTCCTGGAATCAAATCAATATGATGCTGAATATCTCTCTCTGGCAGTAGACCATCAGGCAAAACATCAACAAATTCTTTCAATAGCTCTGCTATTTCTGGGGGAATTGAAATGTCTTCCTCTTCACCTTTTTTCACTACTAATGCGTAGCAACACCCTGTCACCTTCATTTCTTTAACAAGATCTCTTTCAGACAACATGGTCTCACCTTTTCCTTCATCCTTAAGAGGCAATAAAATCACCTTAGAGCCATCTTTCCAAAAGGTGTATGTGTTTTTCTCTCCATCATGCATAACTTTTCTATCATACTGCCATGGCCTTCCCAATAACACATGACAGGCATCCATTGGGACAACATCACACCATATCTCATCCTGATAGATCTTCCGTATGCTAAACTTAATTAGGCATCTTTTATCAACAGTGACTTCATTTCCCTTTTTAAACCATGCAATGCGGTACAGATGAGGATGTTTTTAACAGTGTAAATTCAATTTTTCTACCATTTCTTTAGAAACCATATTTTCACAACTACCTCCATCAACAATAACTTGACATACCTTGCCACCCAAAGTGCATCTGGTTATGAAGATATTGGTTTGAATCCATGAACCATCAGAGCTTTTGGCTTGTGTTTTCTCCTTCTTTGGATTCACCATTACTCTTCTCATCATGAGACATTCTCCAACATCTGGTGGAACCTCTAGTTTCGTCCCTTCCACTTCATGCTGCATTTGAATCAGGTCCACCCTAGGTTGTCCTCCTTGATTTCTTTCTTGCATGTTATAATTTGAGCATTCAAATGCCTTATGACCTTCTTCTCCACATCTGAAACAAGTGAAAGGCCTTCTCTGGTTTTCCCATCCTCTATCACTACCATAACCTCTACCTCTTTAAAATCCCCTTCCTCGTTCTTGATTCAGAGGATCTTGTCGAGTGTCTACTTGTTTTTCCAATCCATGGGATGACTCTCCCCTACCATAATTCAAACCTCCTCGAAATAGGGTTGATGTACCCCTTCTTCCTCCTCTATTCCTCTGATGGTACTGTCTGTTTTATTTTTCTTCAGCCTTTAGAGCCAATTGGTAAGCTTCTTCCATACTATTGAGTCGATGCATGCTCAATTCATCTTGAATAGAAAATTTTAGGCCATTCACATATCTAGCAGCCATCTGTTCATCTATTTCTTGATGCTCTATACGTATAGACAACGTATAAAACTCATTTGTATAATCTTGCATAGAAGAGAGGTTTTGCTTTAAATTTTGAAACCTACGAAAAAGGGTTTGCGCATAATCTATGGGCAAATTTTTTTTCCTCAACTTCTTCTCCATTTTATTCCATGTCCTGATCTTATCCTTGCCTTTCCTTGTTCATTCCTTTTGAAAATGATCCCACCAAATCATTGCATGAACCTTTGATTTGGTGCATGCGAATTTTGCCTTCTTTTCCTCTGTCATGGATTTCCATTCAAAAAAAAATCTCATGTCATTCAACCAATCTATCAACTCCTCTGGTTTAAAACTAGCTACATAATCTGAAACATCTACCTTGATCCCTTCATTTTTCCCTTCTAAGGCCCTAAGCATCCTCTCTTCAAAACTCATGCCTTCTAATTCTTCTTCTTCATGTTCTGTATCTTGATTTGCACCTCCTCGACCTATCTCTTCATCAGATTCATCTCCTCCTCTACCCAGTCTTTGGTTTTCCATCCGTGTTGTAAGTTCTACTATTTGTCTTTGTAGATTTTGCATTTCTCTATGCATCTGGGCAAGACCGCCTCTTCCTCTTCCTCTCCCAACCATCAACCTGGTTCTGATACCAGATGATGCAGCACACAACATACACTCAATACAATTTTACCATTAATCATGTGAGAGCCAAAGATTTGAAGACTGGAACATAAAAAACCTTATATTCATCAACTCTGCTACTACAATGAGAGAAAACTCTCTTATATCCAAGAAAAACAAAAAAAATTAAAAAATTACCTTTTTTGGTAGATTTTGACAATTGTCAGATTTTTGCCATTTTAGGTAATTTTACAATCATATCTAGAAAATCTTGTTTTTTCCCAAAAGCTTCCTAAAACTAAGGTAGGACGAAATACTAACTAATATTCTAAATTTGAAACATGAGTTTCGAGTTATTAAAAAAAATAACTTTTAAAAAACTAGAAAAAAACACTAAATTGCCATTTTGAGGGCCAAGATGAAAGTTTCAAGCCCCAAAAAAGTGCCAAGACGAGGTCCAACCTACTAGGGTGGTTGGGAAACCACTGGCCACCTCATAACACATCCACCTGTAAAATTTCGTAGAAAACCCACATCCGAGTCAAAAGTTATGACCTCCGGAAGTCCCTGCATCAGTTCTTCTCTTCATTAAATTCATAGAATCCAAAAAACTGTACGTCTTGCGTAAGTAGCGAGAAGCTTTCTGCTTCTTTCATTGTGGTTTCCAATTCACAGGACATTATGTTGCTTGTCAAATCAATTTTGTGTCCCGCTTCAATCACTTGTCATTGTAATGCAACTACATTTAATAACAATGCACCTTTTCAACGCTTCAATTGTTATCATACATTGCCAATGCCAGCCATTGCCAATCTCAAACTCAATCTCACAGCATTATCCAAAAAAGCTCTCATAGATGGTAAGAAAATCAACTGCCACATCACTCGCCGAGGATTTGCATTTGCTAAGGAACAATTTTTCAAAATAAGATTCTTAACATGTATGTCGAGTGCTGTAGTTTAGTGGACAATGACTGAACCAGATGTTCTCATGGAATATCATAATTGGAGCATAAAAAACACATAGGCAATCCTCCCCATAGAACATAAAATCCTATTGCAATATTCAAGATACCTCTCTTTTGCCTAAATTATACAGGTAACAACTAAAGACAATTACTACTATTCCATGCACGTAGGATAATTATTTTATTCTAGCTAGCTAATATGGTGACTTACAAAATATACACACCCAAGATTTTATGTAATAATACAAAATACATATATGAGAAAGGAAATTCCTAACACTTCAATTTTATACCAAATATAATAAGATTGGATTTGTGTATCACAATTCATTTTATATAATATTGAACTTGGAAATATATATAGAATTACATAACTTTATTTATGATCTTATAAAATAGGAAGCACACTCTACCTATGCCCTTGCTTTGTATTGCTATTTTTTGGTTTGAATAAATTTTTACCCCTCTTTTAGTTTAACAAACCACCCAACAATGCTTATAATAAAATATTCTTTTATTTAACCTATTCAATATTGACCTTCTAACAATAATTATGTAATCAAACTATTATGTGTCCATATATAAATATATATGGTGTAATATCTAAAATCTTTAACACATATGGCAAACTACAGGAGAACACAACTCAATGTATTACAAAAATAAACTTTAGTGAAACAAAGTTTAACTAAGCTTCCCCAACATAAGTCTTTCTGAATTGAGTTACCAATTGTAGCACTCTTTCTTGCTGTGGAAGTTTTTTCTTCACACTCTCCCTCTCCATACATTTCTTCATCCAAGCGAAAATGGCTGGAAATTTATCCTCAAACATAAAGTTAAAATCTCCAAGAACTTCATATGTATGGAACCAACATATCAATGGGGCAAATGCAATATCTACCATTCCAAATGTGTTTCTTCTAATATCGCTAAACTTTCTATAACTTGTCGCTTTCCTTCTTCTTGTTCTTCTCCTTTACATAGGAGTATGCACCTTCCTCAATGAATAATCTGAAGAAAATAATAATAAATAAATAAATATTAAAAAATGCACATAGGTTGCCGATGATGGCATGGTTTGGTGGTTAAGTCGCTCGGTTGTAGTGGCGGCCACCAGAGTTCAAACCCCCGCTAGGCCAACGAGCTCGCAAGGCTTTACGCCTTCGCTGGGCCAATGAGCTCGCGGGTTTGAAGTGTTCTTCCTAGGGGATGAGGTCCCCCAGTTGTGGCCTCACCGGTTCATTGCTCCGGGCAAAAGCATTCGCGTGGAGCCGAAGGGCGTGTCACACTAGCGTCGCTGGTCACGTTAAAAACTTTACCAGGCGCATTTAAAAAAAAAAAAATGCACATAGGTTATTATAAAAAGAAATGTAATTGAGGACATGATATTTCCACAGTCCATGACATGAATTGAAAAGCTTCTGGTTAAAACTGTGTATAGCTTTTTTTCATTGACGTTTCAGATCACACTCTGTGATCCATAGGAAGAAAAAGAAAATAAACATGTAATGTTTTTTCCATTACAAAATATTATAAATTTATAAAAGTACAATGCTATAACATCAATGTTATTAGGCCACATACCTTCTTATCTATAAAATCTACCTAGAATCGGGCCATGGCTTTGTCATATGGATGAGAACAAATTTTTTTCTTCTACATACTCATATCTTATGCCCTTTTCTTCAAGCCCAATCAAGACTCTGAGGGCGTAGGGGCTGGCCCAGAAGCCAAGAACCATAACCTCATCTTCACTTGCCATCTTCAGCTGTTTCTCCTTCAATCTTGAGTGAAGTATTTTTTGGGAGAACAACATATCTCTGCTGCAGTTATAGTAGATTTCTCTGCTTTGCTTAGTCCAGAAGAAACACTTGGTCAATTGTTGACGTAGTTGCTTGTGTACACAAATTTGACCCGTCTCTATGCCTGCTGGGTATGTAAAGTGAAAATATCTCGCCTATTAAATATTTTTACGCCGTTCCTACATTCATAGTATGGATGGGAGTTGAAAGATTCTGGAATTTCTATGTAAACTTATAAGATTCCAATCTAGAATCTTTATTAAAAAAAAATAGTCACTCCACAAATTAAGAAAACCAAAAAAAAGAAGCTGAAAGGATGTAAAGAAAGATGGATGGCAGTTTCAAAAAAGCCATCACTATGCACTAAGATGAAAGAAGGAAACGTTATGGAATGGCATATGAAAAGATGCACATTCAATCTACTTATATTACCTCCTTAATTTTTTTCCACATGTAGAACGAACATATCAAATTGTAGGATTTGAGGTGAGCTGAAAGGGAGTGGTAAATTGATAAAAAAAAAGGCACTTGGAGAAGATATCTCTCAGCATACTTCAGATATATTTTTTAAATATAAATATACTAGTTATATTTTACATTTAGGTTTAAGATGAAGTTTGTCCCCTTTGGTGTTTTCCATCATTCAAATTAACATTTATTTATCAAATCAATTTTTTTTATATTGGAACTTCGTGTAGGTATCTATGTCAATCACTTGTCATTGTATGTATGTATGCCTCATATTTGAAGCACAATTAGGTGCCTCATGTTGGAGTATGAGGTAGTCTCATATGTTACAAGTCTAGACCCAAAATTAGGTCGCCCGACATCGTAGACTATAAAAGGATCCATTTCCATTTCCATTGTAATGCAGCTACATTTAATTCAACTAGCAGGTGTCAAATCCGATCGCTTCACCATTTCCAATATACTCCCAATCTATGCCAAAATTAAAGTTAGTATGGGTATCCATGAAAGCATAATGGAAAGAGGAATTTCGTAATGCCCACCCCACCTCAACTTACATACCAGTCGTTTTAATTTCTTTTTATCTTTTATTATTTATTATGTTTTTTCAACAAATCAATGATTCAGATTTATTTTATAGTAGTTTTTTTAATTTGGACCATTCATATATGTATTTTATCTAGTGCTGCTCATTAAAAGAACGCCTATCAATGTAATTATAAGGGTTAAGCCCATGCCACCCTATGATATTGAACCAAATTCTACAGATGAACCGAAACAGTGTTAAAGTAGCCATGTACTGATAGGAGTGCATGAATATGGTAAAGGTCTAAGGCTCAACCACAGCCAGGGAAATCCTGAATATGCATGGAACTGCTCTTTGCCAAAGCATCGACATGTAACAACATCTAAGTGGAAATTTTTAGTGGCATGAGTCATTGATGCCTGTGAGACTATTTGATTGCCTACATGACTACAGGTCTATTCTCTATGTTCTTCCATTGACACCCTTATAGATGTGGGCCCCTTTTCAAAGATGTGTAGGTCTCCCTTACTATTCTTAGGTTACGTATTTTGAATTCTTGATTCAAGACTGAAACCTCTACTGTTGCGGGCTGTCCATCTTACTAGGATAATATTCCCCATTCTTAAGCTGATTAACAATGTTATGCTTTCCAGTCCTATGATACTTCTATTCAACATAACAGCTATGTACTTTGGGTTTGTTAATGAGAATTATCTTTAGCCAATTGAGAATGCACATCGGCATTGGCTGTATACATTTTTTTTGCCAGTTTTGGTGTGGTTGGGAGTATTAGGTAATTTGAGGTCTGTTATTTCAAAGTTATATATTTATATCTTGAGGGGGAAATTGGTGGTGATGGCTGTATCCTGAGTTTGAGACTGACTCTTATCCTCTTAATGTCCATCTTACCTGGGGAATGCTTATTATGGTTAAGCAAAAGAAAAATGCCACACTTACTGGGTTGAATTATTTTATTTAACACCACAGCAATGTGTTTCTATTAATGTGTGGCCTAAATAATTCAGGTAATTCCAATCTTCCATATTCTTTATTTATGTTTAAAAATAAAGGCAATAATGGTGTCCCCTGTTACTTACCCAGGTTTTCATCTGCAGTACTGCCCTGCCCCATTTGCTTTTTTATGCTGTATTCCAAACTGTTATCAGCATTTATCTGACACGTTGTTGTTCCATTAATCTAATGGTGCTAAAACAGTGAAGAGAAACTTGGATCTTTGAAACACATGGGTTCAACTTAATGATATATCACAATTTTATGCTCAACTTATCAGATTCATATTTATGTCATCGGCTTGTTGGGATTGGCATAGGTCACACATTTCATCAGCAGTGGTTGCAAATACAATAATCAACTTATTAGTATCCAGGAAAGCCTCTGCTACCGTGCTGCTTGCTCAAGGAGTACTAGCAATGCTTTGTTTACGAACTAGACTCCTTTTCAGTGCATTATTCATCCCTTTATTTTAATCCTTGTTACAATCTATATATTCCAAAAAAATGTACCACAGAGGCTAGAATATACGCAGAGACTTTCAATCATTGTTAAGATGGTATAAAGAAAATTGTATGTTTATAGGTTTTTTTTTACTTTTTAGAGCAAGTTTATTTGCAGATCATATGCATGATTCAAATGCCAATGTGGTTTATAGAGTTTTAATATGGTCTCTGGAAAATAAGACTTCAAGCTGCAATGTGTCTTGATCACCAGAGTCAAGTTCTCCTTGGTTGGACCCGTACATGGGATGACTTTATGAATTTGTACAGATATGCAAAGATAACATGTGCAAATGTCAAAAAATTGTAACATGTTTCGATAGGCTTTGAAATGCGAAGTAGACAACAAATTGTTGACTCTCAAGAGCTACCACGTATTCAACACTATTTTGACTATTCCTGTTGTATTAGAACCATTTGGATGTAAATGATTATTGTAGACCCACGATAGTAATACTATATTTCTTATGTAGGCCTTGGTTGGATCTATTGGACAAATAGGTGGTAGTGTAATCAAATTAGAGCTCAATAAACATTGAAGCATAATATCCAATCGCTCTTGTAATTCACTAACTTTCTACAAGTATTAGGCTTGAAATAAGGCACGTTGGAGGTATTAGCAACATGATACACATTATCCATTTTGTCTCTATGTTTAATACCCCTTGCAAAATTATTAGACTTTTAAAACTTTGAAGGGTAAGAAGATGAACCATACTTAAGCATATTAGAGGCAAGCAACTTTAATTCAACATTCACATGAACACACGTCCCTGAAAGAAGTAAAACTATTAAAATACACACTATCTTGGATGGAAACAACTCTTAAAAATACTTTGTAGCTTATTATCAGGAAGTTGATGGTGTAACATAGCACACAAGGACTAGAATATAATAACATAATCATGTATACAATTGTTGGTATGTGGCGACTGATCATGCAAGTATTGTACACTCGTAACATATCCTCACTGGGGTTGAGTATGTTTTTATTTTCCCTCTATTTTGCCCGTTCAGAGTTGGTTGTTAATTTTTGTTAACCAACAAAAGAAAAAATGATATTGTAAAACCCTAATTCTAGCAGATTCCAAAAAGCTTGATATAAGCAGCTAGGATGTATGTTGCAGGTATGGAATTCATGTGATTGTAATATGTTTTGCACTGGATAATAAAATCATTGGATGGTTGAGTTTCTGTGGATGTAGCACATTTTGGGTGAACCACGTTAAATTTCTGTGTTGATCTCTTTTGTGTTATCCTTCATTGTTATACTTGAGTTATTTAATCTGCATATAATTGTTAGTGTTTATTGCTCCGATCTACTTGAATCCTAACAACAATCACTATGTCATTGGGTATACTCAATATATTATTTTAAGCTCATATTAACCTTAAAATGCTTGAGAAATACTTTGGCTAACTCCAAAATACAATGAACAGGTCCATGAGGTAAGAGAAAACCACTCAATAGCATAATCCTTCAAGGTACGTGGAAATGACTTGGCCAAAATCTTATCTTCTTACACATAGTCCAAACATGCAGTATCAAAAGATCTCAAATGTGTATTAAGATTGTTGCAAGTATGGGCCTAATTAGTGTTGTCATTGATGTCAACATACTCCTGTTGCATTAATGATAAGGATTGGATGAGCTGTGTGCTGAGGATATTGAGAAAATTAGTCTCAATCAGGAACAATGAAGATTAGTGATGACAGTAAGGTAAAAGTCTAAGATATGATGAATATCAAAGTATGCGGTTTAAAGGGTTTGTAGATATGTGTCTTAAGGTGGTCCAGTAGAGATTTCAGAGGTCCGCATGAAGATCTGAAGAAGTTGTGGCAGCTCAAGTAAAACCGGTTCCGACAGATGTTCTGTGGTGACAGAGTGTCACAGATAGGTCCGGTGAGATCCGGAATTGCATTATATTGTTCAATGGATTTGAGGGAATGTTGAGGAGTCTTTATGGAGTGTCAACTAGATTGGTTCGTGGTTTGAAGGTCCGAAAGCATCTATTCCTTTGTGACAGTAATGACAGACTGTGTTCTTGAGTTTCCAGCTGAAGGGGAGATGGATTTCAATAAGCAGATGAAGTATGGATGTTCTTAGTGATTCAGGAAAGCTTGTGGAGGTCTTTGGATCGTGTCCAGTTCGTGTTGGTGGTCCGCATTAAAGTTGGAGCTCGCATTGAAGAATAACTTCCGGATGATGGTGTTCTTTCTGAGACTGGCCGACCGGATGAGTTACACATCCTGCGGATGTTCTTGTTGATATTTGCCGACTTAGATGTTCATTTCTAAGTTGATGTCCTGTATAAATAAGGGATTGTAAAGTCATTTTAATGTTGTCCTTGTTGAGATGAGTATGTGGTAGCAAGGAGGAGAGCAAAAGGCAAAGCAGAAGTATTGGGCTTAAATGGAACTGATTCAAGCATGGTGAAGATGCTATTCTCCAGTTCATGTATGTGATATTTATTTCTTTGTAGACAGTGTGTCTCTTGTAGCAATGAGCCTCTTGTGAATAGTGTGCTCGGGCAGTGAGCCCTAATTGGCATGTGCCAGTTTGTTCTTTCTATTCTTCTAACAGAGAATACATTCTTAGGTTAATCACCCCGTGGTTTTTCCCTTAACCTGGTTTTCCACGTCAAAATCTTAGTGTCTCATGTGTTGATGTGTTTCTGCTCTTGATTTGTTGCATTGTGTTTCCATGGTTAATTTATTATTATGCTACTGAATTGATAAAAGGAGTTAAGTGTGTAATTGCAAGAAAAGTTTTGCACAACTGATTCACCCCCCCTCTCAGTTGTGTACCCTAAGTCTAACAATTGGTATCAGAACCAAGTTCCTCTAAAAGGAGCTTAACCGCTTGAGGAGATCCACGATGTCGTCCTACAAGAAGGATAGTCTGAAGTTTGATGGAACTAATTTTAATCTCTGGAAAGGTCGAATGAAATGTCACTTGCAATGTATGGGAATGGCGTACTGGACCATGGCTACAACACAGTATGTACCTCCACAGGGTGGTCCAAAAACCCTAAGTGAAATCACAGATGCTGAAAACAATTTGCGAACTATAGAGGCTCTTCTAAGCGCATTATCTGATTCAGAGCTCTCAAATGTTATTGACCTACCAACTGCTTTTGAGATTTGGCAAAAATTGAAACTTTTGCATGAAGGAGACAAGTATGTTAAATGTGCAAAGTTACAAAGTCTGAAAGGGAAATTTGAAAATCTAAAGATGAAAGATGATGAAAATATTACTACTTTTATGCCAAGAGTAAATGAGATTATTTTTGGAATTAGAAATGCTGGTGGAGTCCTGGATGAAAATGAGATTGTTGGCAAAATTCTCAGATCCCTACCTACTTCTTACAAAATCAAGGCTGTTGCCATTGAAGAATTCAGAGCCCATACAACTGTCACAAGAGATCAATTGGCTAGAAAGTTGGCTGCATTTGAAATGACGGAGTTTGGAGATGACCCCCCCAAGACTGAGTCTGCATTCAAAGCCAGTGCCTCTGTTAAAGGCAAACAAAGGTTTGATTCAGGAGAGAATTCATCAAGGAAGCTATCATGGTATGAAAAAGCAAGAAAAGATCTAGAAGAAGAAGTAGAAACTGCTCAACTTGAAGCCCTTATTGCAAAGAGGCTGCCAAGAGGATCCGGTAAGTATGAAGGAAAATTACCTTTTAAGTGTTTTAATTGCAATAAGATTGGTCATTTTGCCTCAAGGTGTCCGGAAAAGTTTTCAAGGCAAAATCCTAACAAGCCAAGGTTCCAAAAGAACTGTTACTATGTACATGAAGATGATGATAATGAAGGGGTAACAGATGATGAATTAGAGATAGGAAACAAATCTGGAAATGAATGGGTGTTCATTGCCATCAAGGAAGAAGATCCAATGTCCTCTGTATCTGTCAATCATAAGACTGTGGAAAGAGCTCTGGCTGCCCAAGTTGAAGAGAAGGATGACTGGGTCATTGACAATGGCTGCTCTCACCATATGACAGGTGACAAAAATAAGTTTGTAGATTTGGAAAGGTATGAAGGAGTGGTAAAGTTTGGTGATAATTCTGCTGATAGAATCAGAGGTAGAGGAACTATTTCTCTTGATGGAAGAAACAAAACTGATAATGTTCTATATGTTGAAGGATTAAAGCACAATCTTCTCAGTGTTGGACAGTTGGTTGGCAAAGGCTATGATCTCCGGTTCAAGAATGGAAAATGCAAGATCTTTGAAAGCTCTAGAACATAGATTGCATCTGGTACTCAAACTAAAGGTAATATCTTCCACTTGGTTGGTACTGGTAAAAGTTGCTTATTTGTTCAAGTTGATTAGAGCTGGTTATGGCATAGGAGGATGTGTCATGTGAATTTTGATAATATCATCAAGATAAGCAATACTCAGGCTGTAAAAGATCTTCCAAAATTGGTGAAACCTACTAATAGCTTACGCAAAGAATGTCAGTTGGGTAAGCTAAGCAAAATCTCATTCAAAAGTAAGGAACTGTCTTCTACCAGATTATTGGACTTAGTTCATACTGATCTTTGTGGTCCAGCAAGAATCAGGAGTATGCAAGGTGATAGATACTTCATGTTATTAATTGATGACTATTCCTGGATGATGTGGGTTACCTTTCTAAAAGAGAAATCAGAAGCTCTTCAGATTTTCAAAATATTCAGGGCTATGGTAGAGAATGAAACCAGATTAAAATTGAAATGTCTGAGGTCTGATAGAGGTGGAGAATTCACATCCGGTGAGTTCATAGAGTTCTATGAGAAACATGGAATAAAGAGACAGTTGTCTGTTCCTAGGACTCCACAGCAGAATGGAGTAGTGGAGAGAAAGAACTGGACCATCCAGGAAGCATCTAGGACCATGATGATGGAAGAAAATGTTCCTCAGATCTATTGGAGAGAAGTTGTCAGCATTGTAGTCTATACTCTTAATCGAGTTCAAATCAGAAGCAACACCGGTAAGACTCCATATGAACTTTGGTTTGGCATCACTCCTACTGTAAGGTATTTCAGAGTTTTTGGTAGCAAATGTTACATTAAAAGAGATGAAGATCTTGGAAAGTTTGATGCTAGAAGTGATGAAGGAATATTCTTAGGTTACTCTACTCAAAGCAAAGCATACCGATGTTATAACAAGAGACTGAGAAAGATGATAGAAAGTACAAATATGAAGGTTGATGAGGGAATTGAGAAACCCTCAAGGCTTTATGAATATGATGAAGATGATCAGAATGGTGTTTTGACTCAAGGAGCCCAAGCCTCCTCTGTAAGTCAGATCCAAACTAATCCGGTAAATCAGGAAGAAGAGTTGAGTTTCAATGGGCCTGATCAAGAATCAGAAATGCAAGAAATTCCCAAAGTTCCCAGATATGTAAGACTGAACCACTCTGAAGATCAGATCATAGGTGATAAAAGCAAAGGACTACAAATGAGAAGGAGAATTGCTCAAGATTCAGAAGAGTATTGTCTGATTTCAAAGATTGAACCTAAAACAGTGAATGAAGCTTGCAATGATAAAAACTGGACTAAAGCAATGGAGGAAGAGCTGATGCAAATTGAGAAAAATCACACTTGGGATCTTGTTCCCAGACCTGAAAACAAGAATGTGATTGGAACCAAATGGGTCTTCCAGAACAAACTGAATGAAGTTGGTGAAGTAATCAGAAATAAAGCCAGATTGGTCTGCAAGGGTTACTTTCAAATAGAAGGAGTTGATTTTGAAGAAACTTTTGCTTCGGTGGCAAGAATTGAAGCAGTCAGATTATTTCTTGCATTTGCTGCCTTCAAGGATTTCAAGGTATATCAAATGGATGTCAAGTCCACCTTCCTGAATGGTGACTTGGAAGAAGAAGTGTACATAGAGCAACCGGATGGATTTGAATTGTCTGATCATGGTGATATGGTCTGCAAGCTGAAGAAAGCACTGTATGGACTGAAGCAAGCCCCAAGACCTTGGTATGAAAGATTGGAAAGCATCTTTTGAAGATTGGTTTCAACAAAGGTACTGTTGACAGTAATTTATATTTCAAAATTGATAATGAAAACATCTTAATTGTTGAAGTGTTTGTTGATGATATCATCTTTGGAGGAAGAGATAGTATGTGTAAAACTTTTACAAATCAAATGAAAAGTGAGTTTGAGATGTCCATACTTGGTGAAATAAATTTCTCCTTGAGTCTACAAATCACTGAAACAAAGAAAGGAATCTTCATTTCTCAGACCAAATATGTGAAAGAATTGTTGAAGAAATTTGGGATGGAAGATTCAAAACCAATGAATACTCCCATGGCAACCGGATGTAAATTAAGCAAAGATGAGGATTCTCCTAAGGCTGATCAGACAAAGTATAGGTCAATGATTGGAGGACTGTTGTATCTCACTCAAACTAGACCAGACATTATGCACGTTGTTGGTCTTGTTGCTAGATTCTAGGCTGATCCTAGAGAATATCATGTCATGGCAATCAAGAGGATTTTTAGATATCTAAAAGGGACAGTTGAGTATGGTTTGTGGTATCCTAGAGATCATGATTTCTCTCTTCATGCATATACAGATGCGGATTGGGCAGGAGATGTGGATGACCGGAAGAGTACCAGTGGTGGAGCATTCTTTTTGGGGAAGAGATTGGTTTCTTGGCTAAGTAAGAAACAAGAGGCAATATCTCTGTCTACAACTGAAACAAAATTTATTGCAGTAGTAGGTAGTTGCACTCAAGTTTTGTGGATGAAGCAGATGCTAAGAGATATCAAAGTAGAGTATGAGGAACCTATCACAATCTTCTATGATAATTCAAGTGCAATAAACATATCTAAGAATCCTGTGTTGCACTCAAAGACTAAACATATATCCATCAAGTTTCACTTTTTAAGAGAAAGTAAACAAGAATGAAGTCGGATTGGAGTTTGTGCCTTCCAAGGATCAGATTGCAGACATCTTTACTAAACCTCTACTTAAGGACTCTTTTGAGTATCTCAGGGAGAAGTTAGGGGTTATTGCCCCTCCAGTGATGAACTAAGGTGCACTGAGGTGCATCAGTCCGGTAGATATCACAGTCATATCTTGTGATCTAGATTGATGATGGGGAGGTGCTACTCAGGGGGAGCAGCAGGTATGATTCTAAAGTGTTGAATTTGCAAGTATGTGCCCTTTGCCATTGATGTCAAAGGGGGAGAGAAGACATGTGAAAAACAAGTGGTTGCTGATCAAAGGAGGAGTAGTAAAAGAAGAAAAGACATATGAATAGTTTTGCTGATAGGGGGAGTTGTGACAATGAGGAGAAGTTCTTGTCTTGATGGTCAAAACAATTTTTCACATCATATGTTGCCATCAATGAGTGATGTCAACATACTCATGTTGCATTAATGATAAGGATTGGATGAGCTGTGTGCTAAGGATATTGAGAAAATTAGTCTCAATCAGGAACAGTGAAGATCAGTGATGACAGTAAGGTAAAAGTCTAAGATAGGATGAGTATCAAAGTATGCCGTTTAAAGGATTTGTAAATATGTGTCTTAAGGTGGTCTAGTAGAGATTTCAGAGGTCCGCATGAAGATCTGAAGAAGTTGTGGCAGCTCAAGTAAAACTGGTTTTGGCAGATGTTCTGTGGTGACAAAGTGTCACAGATAGGTCCGGTGAGATCCAGAATTGCATTATATTGTTCTACAGATTTGAGGGAATGTTGAGGAAATCTTTATGGAGTGTCAACTAGATTGGTTAGTGGTTTGAAGGTCCAAAAGCATCTATTCCTTTGTGACAGTAATGATAGACTGTGTTCTTGAGGTTCCAGATGAATGGGAGATGGATTTCAGTAAGCAGATGAAGTATGGATGTTCTTGGTGATTCAGGCAAGCTTGTGGAGGTCTTTGGATCGTGTCCAGTTCGTGTTGGTGGTCCGCATTGAAGTTGGAGCTCGCATTGAAGAATAACTTCCGGATGATGGTGTTCTTTCTGAGACTGGCCGACCGGATGAGTTACACATCCTGCAGATGTTCTTGTTGATATTTGCCGACTTAGATGTTCATTCCTAAGTTGATGTCCTGTAAATAAGGGATTACGAAGTCATTTCAATGTTGTCCTTGTTGAGATGAGTATGTGGTAGCAAGGAGGAGAGCGAAAGGCAGAGCAAAAGTATTGGGATTAAATGGAACTGATTCAAGCATGGTGAAGATGCTATTCTCCAGTTCATGTATGTGATATTTATTTCTTTGTAGACAGTGTGTCTCTTGTAGGCAGTGAGTCTCTTGTGAGCAGTGTGCTCGGGCAGTGAGCCCTAATTGGCATGTGCCAGTTTGTTCTTTCTATTCTTCTAACATAGAATACATTCTTGGGTTAATCACCCCGTGGTTTTTCCCTTAACCAGGTTTTCCACGTCAAAATATTGGTGTCTCATGTGTTGATGTGTTTCTGCTCTTGATTTGTTGCATTGTGTTTCCATGGTTAATTTATTATTATGCTACGGAATTGATAAAAGGAGTTAAATGTGTAATTGCAAGAAAAGTTTTGCACAACTGATTCACCGCCCCCTCTCAGTTGTGTACCCTAAGTCTAACAAAGATTACTTTTACCATTATACATTTCAAAACAAGGTGCTACAAAACCACTAGGTAGAGGACAAAACACAATTTAAAAAGCAAGTGGAGTATGTTATGCCTCAACATATTCATCCTTATCTTGGACATGGGGAATGGTATCTACCTTACACTCTACTCTATCTAGGTTTTGAATAAGTATGTGTAAGGTAGAAGTAGGGATGGTAGTAGTAGGAACATGGCATACTAAAGGTGGGATATAGGTAGGATGATAATGCATAAACATGGCCATGATAGGAGGAATGAAATATGGTATATAATAGGGAATGGTAGAAGGGATGGAATGAGGTATGGTAATAGTGGAGGTAGGGAAAATGCTATAAGGGTAGGAAGAGGACACAACACTAGTGGTGGAAATAGAAGTGGTAGAGGGAATACTAGGAACAAGGGTAGTCATGGTACTAATAGGTATAGCATGGTAGGTAGGTGAGAGACTCACAGGGTGATGAAGGAGTGGTTACCTAAAGCTCAAGATGAGAAGATGGCAGAAAAGCAATATCTAATGTGGATGAAGGAGGTGTATAAAAATTCATACCAAACTAAGGAACAAAACCAAGAGAACGGGACAAAGAGGAAGTGGCCTAGGTGGGATGGGGAGGGGAAGATGCTATTGCAAGTATGGGCCTAACTGGTGTTGTCATTGATGTCAACATACTCCTGTTGCATTGATGATAAGGATTGGATGAACTGTGTGCTGAGGATATTGAGAAAATTAGTCCTAATCAGGAATAGAGAAGAACAGTGAAGACAGTGAGCTAAAGATCCTAGTTAAGATAAAGATCAAAGGGTTGTAGATATGTGTCTTTAGATGATCCAGTAAAGATTTCAGAGGTCCACATGAAGATCTGAAGAAGTTATGGCCACTTAAGTAAAACCGATTCTGGCAGATGTTCAGAAGTGACAGTGTGACACAGATAGGTCCGGTGAGATCCGGAAATGAAATATCTTTTTCTTTGGATTTGGTGGAGTGTTTAGGAAGTCAATGTGAATTGACAACTCAATTGGTTCGTGGTTTGGAGGTCTGCAAGCATCTATTCTATTATGACAGACTGTGTTCTTGAGGTTCCGGATGAAGGAGAGAAGGATTTCAGTAAGAAGATGTAGTGTGGATGTTCTTGGTGATTCAGACAAGCTTGTGGAGGTCTTTGGATCATGTCCAGTTCATGTTGGTGGTTCGCATTGGAGTTTGATCTCGCAATTGAAAAATAACTTCCGGATGATGGTGTTCTTCCTAAGTCTGGCCGACCGGATGAGTTACGCATCCTACGGATGATCTTAAAGATGTTATGTGATGACTGGTGTATTCCTAAGTGAAGATTGAAGTCTCAAATCTATGTGGCTGACAATGTGTTGATCCACGTGAAGTCTTTTTGTAACTAATCATATTGTATTTATGTATTTGCTCTGTAATGTATGCCGACTTGGATGATAATTCCTGAGTCGATGTCTTGTATAAATGAAGAGTTGTTAAGTCATTTCAAACTATCTTGTGAAGATGAGAGTGTGGTAGAGAGGAACAGAGTGAAAGGCAGAGCAGAAGTATTGAGCTTAAATAACTGACTCAAGCATGGTGAAGATGCTATTCTCTAGTTCAAGTGTGTGATACTTTATTTTCTATAGACAGTGTGTCTCTTGTAGGTAATGAGCCCTAATTGGCATGTGCCATTTTGTTCTTTCTATTCTTCTAACAGAGAATACAATCTTGGGTTAATCACCTCGCAGTTTTTCCCTTAACCAGGTTTTCCACGTCAAAATCTTGGTGTCTTGTGTGTTAATGTGTTTCTGCTCTTGATTTAATGCATTAGGTTTCCATGATTGATTTATTATTATGCTGTTGAATTGCAAAGTGGATTTAAGTGTTTAATTGGAAGAAAGTTTTAAACAACTGATTCACCCCCCCTCTCAGTTGTCTGCCTGAAATCTAACAATTGGTATCAGAGCTACGTTCCTCTAAAAGAGCTTAACTGCTTGAGGAGATCCAGGATGTCATCCTACAAGAAGGATAGTCCAAAGTTTTATGGAACCAATTTTACTCTTTGGAAAAGTCGCATGCAATGTCACTTGCAATGTATGGGAATGTAGTATTGGACCATGGCTTCAAAGAAGTATACTCCTCCACAGAATGGTCTGAAAACTGTAGATGAAATCACAGATACTGAAAATAATCTACGGACTAAAGAAGCTCTTCTAAGTGCCTTGTCTGATTCAGAGCTGACAAATGTTGTTGACCTACAAACTGCTTTTGAGATTTGGGAAAAACTAGAACTTCTGCATGAAGGAGACAAGTATGTTAAATGTGCCAAGCTACAGAGTCTGAAAGGAAAATTTGAAAATCTGAAGATGAGAGAAGATGAAAATATCACTACATTTATGCCAAGAGTTAATAGCTTGTTTGTGGTATTAGATGTGCTGGTGGAGTCTTGGATGAAGATGAGATTGTTGGCAAAGTTCTCAGATCCCTTCCCGAATCTTATAAGTACAAGGTTGCTGCTACTGAAGAATTCAGATCTATTTCAGGTATCTCAAGAGATCAATTGGTTGGTAAATTGGCTGCATTTGAATTGACTGAGTTTGGAGATACCCCCCCAAGACTGAATCTGCATTCAAAGCTAATGCCTCTCTAAAAGGAAAACAAAAGTTTGATCTAGGAGAAAACTCTTCAAGGAAACTATCATGGTATGAGAAAACAAGAAAAGACCTAAAAGAAGATGAAGCAGAAGCTGCTCAACTTGAAGCCCTTATTGCAAAAAGACTGCCAAGAGGATCTGGTAAGTATGAGGGGAAATTACCTTTTAAGTGTTTTAACTGCAATAAGATTGGTCATTTTGCCTCAAGGTGTCCAGAAAGATTTTCAAAGCCAAATCCTAACAGATCAAGGTTCCAAAAGAATTGTTACTATGTTCATGAAGATGATGCTAATGAAGGAGTAACAGATGATGAATCAGAGATAGGAAACAAATCTAGAAGTGACTGGGTGTTTGTTGCCATCAAGGAAGAAGATCCGATGCCCTCTGAATCTGTCAATCATAAAATTGTAGAAAATGCTCTGGCTGCCCAAGTTAAAGAAAAGGATGATTGGGTCATTAATAGTGGATGCTCTCACCATATGACAGGTGACAAAAACAAGTTCATAGATTTGGAAAGGTATGAAGGAGGAGTGGTAAAGTTTGGTGATAACTCTGCTGGCAGAATCAGAGGAAGAGGAACCATTTCTTTTGATGGAAAGAACATAACCAGTAATGTACTGTATGTTGAAGGTCTGAAACACAATATTCTCAATGTTGGACAGTTGGTAGACAAAGGCTATGATCTCCTATTCAAGAATGGAAAATGCAAGATCTTTGAAAGTTCCAGAACAAAGATTGCATCTGGTACTCAAACAAAAGGTAATATCTTCCATTTGGTTGGTACTGGTAAAAATTGTCTATTTGTTCAAATTGATTAGAGTTGGTTATGGCATAGGAGAATGTGTCATATGAATTTTGATAATATCATCAAAATAAGCAACACTCAGGCTGTAAGAGATCTTCCAAGACTTGTGAAACCTACTAATAGCTTGTGCAAAGAATGTCAATTGGGTAAGCAGAGCAGAGTCACATTCAAAAGTAAGGAACAATCTTCTACCAGATTATTGGACCTAGTTCATACTGATTTATGTGGTCCGGCAAGAATCAAAAGTGTGCAAGGTGATAGATACTTCATGCTATTGATTGATGACTACTCCCAGATGATGTGGGTGACTTTTCTGAAAGAGAAATCAGAAGCTCTTGAGAAATTCAAAATATTCAAGGCTATGGTAGAGAATGAAACTAGATTAAAATTAAAATGTCTAAGGTCTGATAGAGGTGGAGAATTCACATCCGATGAGTTCATAGAATTCTGTGAGAAACATGGAATAAAAAGATAGTTGTTTGCTCCTAAGACTCCACAACAGAATGGAGTAGTGGAGAGAAAGAACCGGACCATCCAAGAAGCATCTAGAACCATGATGATGGAAGAAAATATTCCTCAAATCTATTGGAGAGAAACTGTAAGCACTGCAGTCTATACTCTCAATTGAGTACAAATCGGAAGCAATACTGGTAAGACTCCTTATGAACTTTGGTTTGACATCACTCCCACTGTGAGGTATTTTAGAGTTTTTGGTAGCAAATGTTACATTAAGAGAGATGAAGATTTAGGCAAATTTGATGCTAGAAGTGATGAAGGAATTTTCTTGGGTTATTCTACTCAAAGCAAAGCATATCGGTGTTATAACAAGAGATTGAGGAAGATTATAGAAAGTACAAATGTGAAGGTTGATGAAGGGATTGAAAAACTCTCAAGGTTTTATGAATGTGATGAAGATGATCAGAATGATGTTTTGATCCAAGGAGTCCAAGCCCCTTCTGAGATTCAAATTCAAACTGATCCGGTAAATCAAGAAGAAGAGATAAGTTTGAATGAACTTGTTCAAGAATCATAAGTGCAAGAAACTCCCAAAGTTCCCAGGTATGTAAGACTGAATCACTCTGAAGATCAGATCATAGGTGATAAAAACAAAGGTGTGCAAACAAGAAGAAGGATTGCTCAAGATTCAGAAGAGTATTGTCTGATTTCAAAGATTGAACCTAAGACAGTGAATGAAGCTTGCAATGATGAAAACTGGACTAAAGCAATGGAGGAAGAGCTGATGCAAATTGAGAAAAATTACACTTGGGATCTTGTTCCCAAACCTAAAAACAAGAATGTGATTGGAACCAAATGGGTCTTCAAGAACAAATTGAATGAAGATGGTGAAGTAGTCAGAAACAAAGCTAGATTGGTCTACAAGGGTTACTCCCAAGTAGAAGGAGTTGATTTTGAAGAAACTTTTGCTCCGGTGGCCAGAATTGAAGCAGTTAGATTATTTCTTGCTTTTGCTGTCTTCAAGGATTTCAAAGTATATCGGATGGATGTCAAATCTATCTTCCTGAATGGTGACTTTGAAGAAGAAGTATACATTGAGCAACCAGATGGATTTCAATTATCTGATCATGGTGATATGGTCTGCAAGTTGAAGAAAGCACTGTATGGACTGAAGCAAGCCCCAAGAGCCTGGTATGAAAGATTGGATAAGCATCTTTTGAAGATTGGTTTCAACAAAGGTACTGCTAACAGTAATTTGTATTTCAAAATTGATCATGAAAATATCTTAATAGTTGAAGTGTTTGTTGATGATATCATATTTGGAGAAAGAGATAGTATGTGCAAAACCTTTGCAAATCAAATGAAAAGTGAATTTGAGATGTCCATGTTTGGGGAAATGAATTTCTTCTTGGGTCTGCAAATCATTCAAATAAAGAAAGGAATCTTCATTTCTCAGACCAAATATGTGAAAGAATTGTTGAAGAAATTTGGGATGGAAGACTCAAAACCAATGAATACTCCCATGGCAATCAGATGTAAATTGAGCAAAGATGATGACTCTCCTAAGACTGATCAGAAAAAGTACAGGTCAATGATTGGAGGACTGTTGTATCTCACTCAAACTAGACCTAACATTATGAATGTTGTTGGTCTTGTTGTTAGATTCCAAGCTGATCCTAGAGAATCTCATGTCATGGCAATCAAGAGGATTCTTAGATATCTAAAAGGGACAATTGAGTATGGTCTATGGTATCCTAGAGATCATGATTTCTCTCTTCATGCATATACAGATGCAGATTAGGCAGGAGATGTGGATGACTGGAAGAGTACCAATGGTGGAGCATTCTTTTTGGGAAAGAGATTAGTTTCTTGGCTGAGAAAGAAATAAGAGGCAATATCTCTGTCCACTGCAGAAGCAGAATATATTGTAGCAGCAGGTAGTTGCACTCAAGTTTTGTGGATGAAGCAAATGTTAAGAGACATGAGAGTAGAGTATGAGGAGCCTATCACAATCTTCTGTGATAATTCAAGTGCAATAAATATATCTAAGAATCCGGTGTTGCATTCAAAGACTAAACATATATCCATCAAGTTTCACTTTTTGAGAGAGCAAGTGAATAAGAATGAAGTCAGATTGGAGTTTGTACCTTCCAAGGATCAGATTGCAGATATTTTTACTAAACCTCTACCTAAGGACTCTTTTGAGTATCTCAGGGAGAAGTTAGAGGTTATTACCCCTCCGGTTCTGCATTAAGGTGCACTAATGTGCATCAGTTCGGTGGATCTCACAAGTCATATCTTGTGGTCTAGATTGATGATGGGAAGCTGCCACTCAGGGGGAATAGCTGGTATGATTCTGAATTGGTGCAAGTATGTGCCCTTTTCCATTGATGTCAAAGGGGGAGAGAGGACATGTGAAAAACAAGTGGTTGCTGATCAAAGGGGGAGCAGTAAAGGAAGAAGAAGACATGTGAATGGTTGTTGTTAATAGGGGAGTTGTGTCAGTGAGGAAAAGTTCTTGTCTTGATGGTCAAAATAGTTTTTCACATCACATGTTGCCATCAATGACAAAGGGGGAGATTGTTGCAAGTATGGGCCTAACCGGTGTTGTCATTGATGTCAACTTACTCTTGTTGCATGATGATAAGGATTGGATGAGTTGTGTGCTGAGGATATTGAGAAAATTAGTCCTAATCAGGAACATAGAAGAACAGTGAAGACAGTGAGCTAAAGATCCCAGTTAAGATAAAGATCAGAGGATGCGCTTCAAAGGGTTTGTAGATATGTGTCTTTAGATGATCCAGTAAAGATTTCAGAGGTCCGTATGAAGATCTAAAGAAGTTATGGCCACTTAAGTAAAACCAGTTCTGGCAGATGTTCAAAGGTGACAGTGTGACACAGATAGGTCCGGTGAGATCCAGAAATGAAATATCTTGTTCTGCAGATTTGGTGGAGCATTTAGGAAGTCAATGTGAATTGACAACTCAATTGGTTCGTGGTCTGGACGTCTACAAGCATCTATTCCATTATGAAAGTAATGACAGACTGTGTTCTTGAGGTTCCGGATGGAGAGAAGGATTTAGTAAGAAGATGTAGTGTGGATGTTCTTGGTGATTCAGGCAAGCTTGTGGAGGTCTTTGGATTGTGTCCAGTTCGTGTTGGTGGTCCGCATTGGAGTTTGAGCTCGCAATTGAAGAATAACTTCCGGATGATGGTGTTCTTCCTAAGTCTAGCCAACTGGATGAGTTACACATCCTGTGGATGATCTTAAAGATGTTATGTGATGATTGGCGTATTCCTAAGTGAACATTGAAGTCTCAGATCTGTGTGGCCGACAATGTGTTGATCCGCGTGAAGTCTTTTTGTAACTAGTCATATTGTATTTATGTATTTGCTCTGTAATGTATGCCGACTTGGATGATAATTCCTAAGTCGATGTCTTGTATAAATGAAGAGTTGTTAAGTCATTTCAAACTATCTTGTGAAGATGAGAGTGTGGTAGAGAGGAATAGAGAGAAAGGCAGAGCAGAAGTATTGAGCTTAAATGGAACTGACTCAAGCATGGTGAAGATGCTATTCTCCAGTTCAAGTATGTGATACTTATTTTTCTGTACATAGTGTGTCTCTTGTAGGCAGTGAGCCTCTTGTGAGCAGTGTGCTTGGGCAGTGAGCCCTAATTGGCATGTGTCATTTTGTTCTTTCTATTCTTCTAACAGAGAATACAATCTTGGGTTAATCACCCTGCGGTTTTTCCCTTAACCAGGTTTTCCACGTCAAAATCTTGGTGTCTTGTGTGTTAATATGTTTCTGCTCTTGATTTAATACATTATGTTTCCATGATTGATTTATTATTATGCTGTTGAATTGCAAAGTGGATTTAAGTGTTTAATTGGAAGAAAGTTTTAAACAACTGATTCACCCCCCCTCTCAGTTATCTGCCCGAAATCTAACAGATGCCCCATTCAAAGAACTAGCATAGGTAATCTTAACACCAATTCATTGAAGCACCTCTACACCAAATGGATTATTAATCAACAAATTATGAAGGGCCTCAACCAAATGTGTAGGACTATCGACATTATCTAAACACGCAAGCTCATGCACAAAAAAAATGTTCATGTAGATGTTCCTAATGATCAAAATCCTTCTCCTCATGCTCAATATTAGTAGTAACTACAATAGTATCCATGTTAAGACCATCAAAATACTATTATCAATAGATTGGCCCATTTGAGGATTTAAAAGAGGGCTTCTTCTTAAGGGAAAGTGAGGGTGTGGATGAGATCTTGGCATGCAAAAAAAAAACCAAAACCTAAAGGATGGATGATATTGAAAAGAAAAGTACAATCTAATATTAAATTAGAAAAATAGGAAGCAATAAAATTTATAGATAATCAACAAACGAAAACTTGGAGGCCAAAATAAGGGTGGCTAGGGTGGAATGAAAATAGGATGAAACAATCAGAAGCAAAAACCCTAAATAGAAGTATATCAAGCACAAGCAAAGGGTAATTCAAATCCTAATTAGATTTGAAAAATTAAAATATCCAATCAGACAAGGTAGATTTGGAACCCTAAGTCATGTCAGAATATCAAGTTTAGCAAATAATGGAAGGGAATAAAAGAACCTCACATAAATATACGAAAGAAAATTAATTAAACCACAATGATAAACAAATCTAACATAGGATAATGAATTGGGACTAGAACAATAAATGAATTAATTTCATGGAATTTAAATGAATTAAATGTGATCCAAAGATCAATATTTGAGTGGAGGATTTTAATATCGAAGATGTCAAGAGTTGATTCGTCAATATGTAGAAGAATAGGGCCTTATCACATGAATGCATCAACATTTATAAATTGATTGTACCTCCCTTTGGTTTAGATTCACACTTGTGAAACTAATCTTTGCACCTACAAAAGTTAACCTGGTCCGCAAAAATGAACTTAACCTGCAAAATTGAACTGACACAAAATTGGTGACTATTGTAGATGCAACTCAACTTCTTGTACTTGTGTCTAAAGTGGGATGGTGTTAAGAGACACTATTTGGGAACTTTCTAGGCAAGAATTTCCTCTCCTTTGGTCAAGCCCCTAGAAGGACCAGTTTAATGGTGATGAATATATATCATGTATAATAAGCAAGCATGCAGTATTGTTTGCCTCATTTTTTACCTCACCAAATTTTAATCTTTTTGTGCTCATCGAATTGACTTGTATGATTTCCTCTATCATGTCAACTTGTTCGACTTGAAAAATTTAAATGTATGCATCATCTGGCCTTGGTTGCAAATGTCCCCAATCTTCCTCAATTGTCAAATCACTTGCCAAATTGAACTCACAAATTTGTGTTCATAATAGCAAGGTGTTGAAATTTAATTCTATTCCCCTCATGCGTCTATGTGCTTCGCACCATGTTGTCATGTCTCATCCACCTCACAATTTGTGTGAGGGTAATGATATGCTTGATCGGGTTTTTATCGGAGGTGATATAGGTTTTAAAAAAATATAATGATGGATTTGCACGTGTGTTTTTATTTCATTCCCGCTAAATCAAAGCCAACAATGCTCAATCGACAAAAAGTGATTAATTTTTTTTATGTTTATGGCTTGTGGTCGAAGGTTGCCATTAAAATGACTTCATTTGAAGATATTAAAGTTTTAATTGTGTGATTTATTAAATCACTCAATTTGCAAAAATTTTCAGCATCAATTAAATTCTTAGTTTTATAAGATCACAAGGTTGTGTGGAAAGCTATAACAAGTTATTTGTAGAAAGTTCACACCACCAACATGATTAAGTTGATATAACTTTAAATCCAATTTTAGTTATAAATGTTCCACAAGCTTGAACTCATAATCATTTTGAGTTAAGTTGGTTAAAATATCAAAATATAGACAAAGTGAAGGTATCTGAAATTCAAACAAACACGTGACCTATGCAATGATTGTCCCAACCTTAATGTCGGCTAGTAGTATGGTTCTTCCAACCCCTAAAATTTTTGAAATACAATGTTGTTGGGTTTTAAGGAGGTTCGCTAACCTCTTGAAAGTGCCAACATGCATTATATCAAGGTTTTTAAAGGTTTTTTGGAACTCTTTATTTCACCGACAACCAATAGTACTAGCATGCCCTAAAATTGGAGAGCGTAAAACCAAATTCCACGGCCTGTGCTAGCATCCTACTCACGGTCTGCCAAATGAGAGTTTCAGAACAGATTATAGACATTCGTTAAAGCATACATGATAGGGAAATTTTGCTAGACGTTGTAATTACGAGAGCCATGGACCAAGCCACACACCTACAAGATGCTTCAAAGAGATGTCATGCGATGATTGCTGGATGTGCACAAAATGGAATTGTTGATACATCTTTAGAGACTTTCAAGCAAATGCATTTGGTAGGCGTGACCCCAAAAGGCACTACAAATGCAAATGAAGATGTAGAAATACCTTCACGAATGGCTTGAGTTTTGCAAGTCTGTAGTGCATAATAATGGATTCAAAGAACTCATGGTAGCCAATTGGAAAGTTTCTAACTTGTGCATCCAAGGGTGATATAATTGGATTGAACAAATTGCTAATGGAGGGTATTCCCCTAGATTTTAAAGATTTTGATGATAGAATGATATTACTTCTTGCAACCAATGAAGGACATGCCTTCATTGTGGAGTTACTTCTTGAACATATTGCATGTGTCAATCCCTATGATTGGTGGAAATGAATTTCTTTAAAAGATGCTAGACATTATGATCGCAAAGATATATGCAAGATTCTTGAGGCTTATGGAGGCACATGTGATTGTGATATTTCTATACTTGAATCAAATTCAATTGTATATGAGATTGATCACATTGAGATAGATTGTGGATAAAAATGCTTTGTATCTAGGCAAAGAAGATAAAGAAAATTTAGATCCTCTCTGTTCATGTGACTACCCATCTATATTCTTAGGCTTAGCTTCTGGTTCTTGTTGAAGCTTAGCTAAAGCTACCAAATGTGCTCACAAGATCTATGATCTAGTGAACTCCACAGTCAAGAATGCTAATCATTCTAAGCAACTTGTCTTCCATATAGTTGTTGATGAAGTCAATCATGGTGCCATGAAGGCTTCGTTTACTATGATCACCTACATGAGCTAGACTTGTCAAACCCACTTGGTTTCTCTTTTGCAAAAAGTATTGATTATTGCACACTTAAAGTGGATGAGAATGCTGAATCTTTATCACTAGTTTCAAGAGCTAGGTAAGTGCATGGAAATGGGGGATAAAAAGGAGGTCAAAAGTGGCTATTTTATTCCTAAAATTAGCTAAATTTGAACTAGGATGAGTAATTTGAGATGCGTGCACTCAAAATCTAAAGATATGACAAGAACAAGAATTGTAGTACTCTAAATCTAGTTTCTAAACTACTATTTAAAAAAAAATGGTTAAGATTATGAGGGTTAAATGTTGTGAGCACACAAAAATATTCATATTTTTCTTACTAAAATATAACAAGTTTAATGTGCGCCCCTTTTTTTTGTTGCATTCAATATTTTTTAAAACCATTTGGTAGAAATATAGCTAAGAGTGAGTATTAAAAGTTGTGTATTTTTTATTAAATATTTTTTTTTGTGTTTTTTTCAAAGTGGATGCATTTTGAAAATTGCATCACTAAGCGTGCACGCCACATAACTTGCACAAAAAATAATAAAAAATATAATTTTTTTAATATGTAAAGAATGAAGTGTAGAACAATCTTATTTTTTTTCAAATTTCGATAAGTGAATCATAAGTTATAAAGAAAAATTAATACATATGTATCTAAGGAATATATAAACATTAGTAAAAGAAAATAAAAAATAAAAATGTTAATGCATTCCAAATAAATATATAAATATATATGTGTGTGTGTGTGTGGTTAGAAAGCTAAGAAGACGCAAGACATTTTGTTGGTAATTTTGTCAAATATTGTTATAAAATGAGTAAATCAAGTGACATAGAAGTTGAAAAAAGCTATTGAAAATTTAAAAAAATTTGTCAAATGGGGGCAAATTAGTAGCCCAACCCTTTAGGCTCATTATCCAAGCCTATTCCAAAGCAAAAAAGGCAGGAAATATGTTTTGAATAAAAAACACAAGTGTGTTATGTAATACACTCACGTTACAAAATGCGCTCACATGAGCATGTTACATAACATGCTCATATTTTGTAAAAGTCTAAAAAGGCTGCAAACAGGTAAAAAAGACACAAAATCCATTATTCAAGGTCCCACTACGACTCTATACATGCTTTATGTGCACTTTTCTATGACATTCCATAAGATCTTTTTGTTTTATATGAGTACAAATGATTGAAATGTATTGGAAATCAATAAGTCTTGGATTATTACATACTTTTTGTTTGTTTGAGACTTTTGGTTGTCAATTTTGGTGACTATTAACATAATTTTGACAATTTGTTAATTATTGTAAGTAATAATCATTTACTTGTATTTTAAGAGTCTATTTGTGATAAATATGTTTTCTTTTGTGATCATTCTATTCTTTTTTATGTAATTAAAATTTTAATTAACATATATTGACAACTTTGTGTATTTAGGAAGAATTGACAATTACCATAGGAAGGAACAAGCAGGAAACACCCAATCAAATTGAAGCAGAGAAAGAAAATAAAGAGAGTGCATGAGAAGACTTTGTCAAATGAGAAAAGTTAGAGGAGAAGGTAAGTCATCAATACCAATTGATATGAATGTAGAAACAAGTCCTAAAATACCTATTGAAATAAGAAATAATGAACCAAATTTACCTAATGCAAACCAAGAACACATGCCAATAAAAACACCTCCTAAAATTATTCATAAAAAACTAAAGTATCTAATTGAAATTAATGAAAATATTTTGAAACCAATGTCCAATAAAATTCTCAAACACACTTGTAAAAGAAGGTGCACTTGAAAAATATTTTTTGAGAGCATAAGTGAAATAGGAAGGTGTATTGAAATGATAAAAAATCTTAATTTTAGAGACACTTTAAATATCCTTGGTCTAAGATCATCCAATACCGATGGTGAAAAAACTATTGTAAGAAATCTAATTAGTGCATACTAATCAATAGGTTCAACCTCACACACTAAATATAGTGATGTTACCTGACGTGATCTTACATTAACTATAGTAAGCAATGAAACAAAAAAATCTCATTTAATTAACAAGACAAGTAGATCACTAAAGATAAATAGAAAAAGACTATTGAAAGTCATTGGGAGATGTGAAACAATTGAGGATCCCAATAATAATGCACTATAGGCCTTCTCAAGTAGACTCCACATTAAGACAAGGTTGTTGTTGATACCTTGAGAGAATTAATTGAACCAATTTTGAAAATATAACACAAGATTTTCACCCAATTAAAGAGATGTTGTAAGGAGAATTGGATCTCAAAATCTTTAATGTCCCTTTCTAATCCATTCTAACATTCATGAAAATCTCCAAGATTCTTGAAGAATTCCACCATCTTTGGAGAATGCCAACTTTCCGTAGACTTTGGGAATGATGTGCGAAAAATAATTAAATAATTAAATAAAGTTGTCTGAAGGACACTTTATATTATTTTCTTAAATGCAACTTATGTTTAGTTATTTATTTAAAAGAAGGGTGGCCAACATCATAAAGTGTTTTTAAAAGAAGACCAAAAATGATAACACTAGGCGTGGGGTACAAAGTGGTGACTTAAAAAGTTGTTTTAAAAGTGACATTGAAAATGAGGATTAAAAGTATTATCAAATTAAAAGTTTTCAAAGAGTCACTTTATTTTTATTATTGAGAGGAAAAGTGAAATAAAAGAGAAAATATTTGGTATCCCTAAAAGTGCCTATAAAAGAAGGAAATTAGCACACAAAGAGGCTATTGTTGATTTTCATTAACCCTTGTTTTTCAATATTGAACTTGTTGATAACTGAGGGGGGGGGGGGGGGGGGGGGCGGGGGGCTGAATCAGTTATCCTAATTATTTCAGCTTTCTGAACTTTCTTAATAATCAATACAACATTAATTCAAATAAGCAAACATAACCATGAAATGGAAATACACATGACACAATATTTTTGACATGGAAACCCTGTTAAGGGAGAAAACCACGGGGTGATTAACCCAAGAATGTATTCTCTGTTAAAATAATAGAAATACAAAATGGCACTTGCCAATTAGGGCTTACTGCCTGAGCACACTACTCACAAGAGGCCCACTACCTACAAGAGACTCACTGTCTACAATTTATAAAGAGTGTAATACAATACTTGAACTGATAAGGAGCATCTACATATGCTGGAGTTCAGTTCCGGTTAGGCTCAGTACACTAATCTGCTGCACTTCATCTTTCCTCTTCTTTTGTGCTGCTCTCCTTTCACATACCAGACCTTCCTTACTGCTTTCACTCTGCTCTACTGCTTTTCTTTGCACATCTCCAAAACCACGACACATCTCATAACTAAATCCATCTTGTATATATATCCGCACAAGTGATTTCATCACCTTTCTAGTCGGCATCCGAAATAGTCAATACTTTCCACAAACTCTAATCTGTCAGCTAAATCCTTGCTTACCAAGTAATGCGGATCAAGGATATACTTGTAGAAGTCATCAATCATGTCAGCCAATTGTAACTTATGCCTTAAGAACCTTTACCATCATCAGTAGCACATCCGAAATAATGTCTAATGTTCTGCCAGTTAGTTCTTCCTCCGTCCACACTGCCAATCAGGAACCCGACTCTCAAGTAATATCTTTTTCTTCATCTATCACCAGAGGCTAAATCCTTAGAATCTATCAGTCAAGGTAGTCCTCTTGACTTCCCCAAAACCCCACTTCACCAAGATACTTTCTTTGAGAGATCCGGACCTGACTGTCAGACCTTGCCACATGCTCTATTCTTGCTTACTGGACCACAACATTCTTCACTCTGACTTCCGGTATAGACACACCATGTCCTGCGGATGTGTGGGATGAACTTTGTTGCCATCAATGACAACATTCATGAATCCATATAGTGTCTCTTGCCAACAATCTCCCCCTTTGGCATTGATGGCAACACTTAGTGAAAAATGACTAAGTGTTTACACTATGCTCCCCCTTGGCTGATGCTCTATTTTTATATACATTTTTCGGAGCTCCCCCTTAGTTGGATTCCTCATTTTTCACTGCTCTTCACTCCCCCTTTGACATCAATGGCAAAGGGTGGGAACCGTGCATCAAAATTTTCAAAAATTTTACTATACTTAGCCGCATATAACATACTCACATAAACTGAAGAATGTTTGCAAAAGTTGTCTTCAATTGGACGAATTCTACTGCCCAACTTTGCTTCATTCTATCCAAAATTGATATATGACCGTTCAACAGGAATGCAAACACATCTGCCCTTTTTAGATCTATCGGATCATTGGTCTGGGCTGTGATCTGAGCTTCTTTTATGGCCTCATGCATGGCCTCTAACTTAGGGATAATTATCCCTCTGAGTTCACCTAACCTGCTTATTTTGCTTTTCTTTTCCTTCTCAAGCTTCTTGATTTCATTCAAGACTGCAATAGTCTGACATTCTTGATTTATTATGGAAGATGAGAGAGGGTCAAAATTCTTTGATAGATTTGTCAGTTTGTCCTCCTGCTCTTTCATTTTCTTCTCAATCTCCATTATTGCTTTGGACCATGATAGACAAAATTTATATATTTCCCCGCCATCTGTAAGAGCATTTTCTAAGCTCTTTATCCCTATATCCATATTTCTTCTATCATTTGATATTAGACTTAGTATTTCAGAGAATCTTTTATCCAAAAACTCTTTCCGGACCTTTTTCTCAACTGATTTCTCTAAGGACTCAAAATGAGTGCTGACTGAACTAACAAGAGCTTTAAGATTACCTGATGAGGAGGCTAAGTGATCCTTCTGAAAAGATGGCATGATCTTTTCTAAAATGTTGGTTGCAGCTTCTATTAGCTCACAATCTTCCATGTGAGACTTCAGGAGTTTTTCTTTTGCCTTTGCATTGGCAAATGAAGCTATCTTCATTGTTTGAACCGGGGAGAGAGAGTCAAAGTTAAATGGACCTTGAAGTAACTCTGGTTCATCAATCTCCAACATTTCTTTTGTCAAGAAGTCCTTAACAGTTTCTGCAGTGTCTCTTGCCGGAGACAGAGATTTCTTCTCTTCTGCACTGTCACTTATGTTCTTCTCAGCTTGACTTTCTTCTCTTCCTTTCGCTTCTTCTTCTTTCTCTTGTATTCTTTCTTCTCCTTTAGATCCGGAGACTATAGGGGTAATCAGAGGAGAGATATTTGTTTGTTCACGAACCACCTCTTCTGGAGTAGAGGATTCCAAGTCCTTATCCTTTTCTGCACTGGTGTCCATGACTTCTTCTGCCATTTTCTCAGTCAATTCCTCTCCAACACTTGCGGCTGAGGGATCAGTACCCAAGTCCTCTATGACAGGAAGATTGAATCTTTTAAAGGCATTCCGGAGGATCTCTTTTGTTTCCTTGGCTACCTTGTCAGTCTCACCAAGCATGAGCTAATTCATTCTGGCTTTGCTCTGGAATTCATCCTTGCAATCCTTGAAGATCATATTCATTTGCCTTGATGTGATTGAAGGAAAGAGCTATATGGCTATCTATTCCCGGATCTCAAGATCCTTTGCCCTAGCATTATTCTTTCTTATCTCTAATTCTTTTTCTAGACTTTTAGGAATAAGAGATATGATTTCAATAAAAGCCTTATTATATATATTTAGATACTTAACTGCAGCTTCCTGCAAGATCTTCTGGTTAGCTTCATTATAATCATCATAGAATTCAACCATTGGTTGGAGATTTCCATCCACGGTGATTGATTTGATGACATCATCTAAAGACAGAGTGGGCTTTTCAACAAATTCCTCTGCCTTTTCTTCTTCACCTTGACCGGTAGAGGATTGACTGGATCCTTCCTTCTTTTGCTTCTTCATTTTCTTTATCTCCTCATCTGATTCAGTTTCTTCTTCATCCTTTTGGCTTGCATAGGACCTCGTTGCCTTTTTCTTTGTTCTCTTCTCTGCTTTACCAGATGATTTTTCTTCCGGTTGTGACACCTTTGAGCTTTTAGCAGTGGTAGGTGCAAATTTCTTTGATGATCTGGTCCGGGTGGAAGGTTCTACCGGAGCACTTTCCTTACTTTCCTTTTCTACCTCTTTCTTCTCTTTCTCAGCCCTTTGCCTCTTTTCCCTATTGGCATCAAGTGCCTCTTTTGAGATGCCAAAGCTTTTGGCAACTTCTTCAACTACTTTTCTCACCTTCCTCTTGATCTCTGACTGCCTTAGCTCTACATGGATTTTCACACTTAGTTCTTTAAAGGTTCCAAACCTTTCTGCCTTAGGATCCTTTGGCTGACTGAGCATGTGTTGAACATGCAACTCCACAATGTTCTCATCACCTTCATATCCCATTGGCATGATCCACACTATTCTTGGTTCCACTGCCTCCATTAGGCATTGATCAATCTCTACCATAAAGCATACTGTGTCTTTGTATTTCTCAACTAGAGATTGGGGAATTCTCTCTCTATCTTGCATCATGTTCGGAAAGTTTTTAAAGAAACCCAAGAGAGCTGTGTTTTGTGCTTTGTCATCACCAAGTCCATGCAAATAATCCCTGATTTGTATGGCAACTAGTCTATCATTCTGCCATACCCATCCACTGGATCCGGGTAGCTCATTCATAAAGTAGAAGAATAGACAAAGTATTAGACCATCGAATTTGAAATAATTCTTCTTGTCCTTCTTTATCTTCTGTAGGTTCTCCAAGAGTTGGTTTAGAAGGAGCTCACACAGGTCATAGTCTGCATTTTTTCTCAACATTTCATAGGCAGTGTAGATAGCAGTTCTAGGTACTAAATTCTCCCTGCTAGAATGATATATCTTGTAGCTAATGATCATGGATGCAAACTTGACATCCGGATCAATGATGTCATCTACTGTCATTGCTCTTTTATCAAACCTAGATCCGGTAGCCTCACTTACAGTCATATTCTTGATCGATTTGAGAATAGGTATACCACCGGATGAGTGCAAACCGGTAACTGCCCTAATGGCATCTTTTGTGATCTTGAATGGTCCATTCAACCACATGAAGTTGTCATGTATTCTCTCAAGACATACCGGACCCATTCGTCCTCAGCAAAGCAGGGGAAATGTATACATTGTGCAAAGTGCTTCTCTTGGAGGGCCTTGTATTGGGGTTTGAGCTCAAATGAATCATCTATTAGCTGTTTGTGGTAGATATCCCTCAATTTGGACTCTCTGAATTCTTCAATATTTGCGTGAATGTAAACCCTAATATCTTCTGTATGTAAGACACCATGCGGAACACTGGAAAAAGCTCCTAGGGGATCTACTTCCAAGGATTTGTAGGGATGTTTCTTGAATTTGGGGCGAGCCCTATCAGTGATCTTCACAATATTTGGAGTAGACATCTTTTGAAAAGATTTGCAGAGAGATATTTTAAGAACGAAAAATACCTTTTGCGTCTTTCGATTTCACGGAGTTAGCCGGATCGATCTTTGGATGAATTGACTTCTGCAAATGATCTTTGATGAGCTTGAGGAATTTTGTTGCAGAGCTTCTCTTTTCATTTCTTCTTGAATGCAGAATGAACAAATGCTTAATAAGAAAACCCTTATATTGCTCCGCAAACCCTAATGTCAAGTTGCAATAAATGCTCGACCTAAGTCATTTCGGTTTGCCTTATTTGGATGACTTGAAGAACTGGATCAATCTTGATCTTAAACATCTTGCGGATCTTCCAAATCTTAACCATAGTTTATTTGGATGTTTCTCTTATGACCCCTTTAATCTGCAACTCTTCTTGTGCCAGTTCCGACACCGATTGACTGGCTGGGGGAACAAGGTTTTCTTTGCGTCTCCCCCTGAGCCAGAGCTCACTTTTTAATTTCTAGAAGGAATATCAGCACCAGAGTCTGGTGCGGATCCATCCCCTACATTCTCTGTACTTTTCTTCACCCAAATCTTGTTCATCTCACTTTGAACTTCATCTGCATTCACTTTTTGTTTTCCCTTATCTTGATTCTGATTATGATGTACCAAACCTCTTTTGTCCTGATTCTTGCTTCTACAGATTTTTGCAATATGACCGGATCTATTGCAAATTTGGCAAACAACATTTCTTTGCATATTTGATTGATATCCTCTTGATCTGCAATGATTGGCCATATGACCTATTCTATTGCATGCAAAGCATCTACCATTGAATGATTTGTTCATTTGCATATTTCTGCATTCATGAGATTTGTGACCATACCTTTTGCAGTTGAAACACTGTCCGGAGAAGGATGAATTAGTCTGATTCATTCTCTTTCTGCACTGATTAGCTTTATGACCAAAGTTATTGCAGTTGTGGCAGTATCCATTGAAGGATGGATATCTTTGAGCATTAGGCTGCCTTACCGGAGGTCTTCTAGGCCTGTTCCTTGGCTTTTCTGATCTAAAATTGTTCTGACCAGATCCGGAGCTTTCACCTTTTCATATCCCAAACCACACTTGTCATCTACCCTATTTTGACTTTCAAGAAGAACTTCAAGTTGAGCAGAACTTATCTTGAATTTTTCTTTATATTCATTTGCTGTTTGAAGATCCCTTTTAAGAGAGACAATTTGATCCTCAAGTTTTTCTTCATTATCTTTAGCATCTTCAAGATCAGATTCAAGGTGTCTGATTATTCAATCCATCTTGTGGCAGTCTTCTGATTTCTCCTTGAGAGATTGTCTTAGATCATCTTCAGTTTTTCTTTTCTCTTCAATTTCTTGGGTAAACTTCATAACTCCTGATTCCATCTCATGTCTTACCATAATGATCTCTTTTGATAACTTTTCACACAACTTGGTTTTCTCCTTGAGATCTCCATTTGTATCATTGGCTTCACCTTGACTTGCCAGTTGTTGAAGGTGCTCTTTTCTCTTTTTCATAGAGAGACTCAGTTTCCCTTTTAGTTCATTTATGAAATTATTAGCCTGTTTGAGTCTTTCCTTCAATTCATTGACTTCAGAATTTGACTGCCCAAGATCATCTAGGGCAGACTTAAGTTGCTCCCTCATACCATACACATCCATTTGAATTCCCAGATCTTCCTCAAGCTGTTAGGCTCTGTTGGGAGGAACTTGGCTCTGATACCAATTGTTGATAACTGAGAGAGGGGGGTGAATCAGTTATCCTAATTATTTCAGCTTTCTGAACTTTCTTAATAATCAATGCAGCATTAATTCAAATAAGCAAACATAACCATGAAATGGAAATACACATGACATAATATTTTTGACGTGGAAACCCTGTTAAGGGAGAAAACCACAGGGTGATTAACCCAAGAATGTATTCTCTGTTAGAAGAATAGAAATACAAAATGGCACTTGCCAATTAGGGCTTACTGCCCGAGCACACTGCTCACAAGAGGCCCACTGCCTACAAGAGACTCACTGTCTACAATTTATAAAGAGTGTAATACAATACTTGAACTGATAAGGAGCATCTACATATGATGGAGTTCAGTTCCGGTTAGGCTCAGTACACTAATCTGCTGCACTTCATCTTTCCTCTTCTTTTGTGCTGCTCTCCTTTCACATACCAGACCTTCCTTACTGCTTTCACTCTGCTCTACTGCTTTTCTTTGCACATATCCAAAACCACGACACATCTCATAATTAAATCCATCTTGTATATATATCTACACAAGTGATTTCATCACCTTTCTAGTCAGCATCCGGAATAGTCAATACTTTCCACAAACTCTGATCTATCGGCTAAATCCTTGCTTACCAAGTAATGCAGATCAAGGATATACTTGTAGAAGTCATCAATCATGTCAGTCAATCGTAACTTATGCCTTAAGAACCTTTACCATCATCAGTAACACATCCGGAATAATGTCTGATGTTCTGCCAGTCAGTTCTTCCTCTGTCCACACTACCAATCAGGAACCAGACACTCAAGTATTCATATCTTTTTCTTCATCTATCATCGGAGGCTAAATCCTTGGAATCTATCAGTCAAGGTAGTCCTCTTGACTTCCCCAAAACTGCACTTCACCAAGATACTTCCTCTGAGAGATCCAGACCTAACTGTCGGACCTCGCCACATGCTCTGTTCTTGCTTACCGGACCACAACATTCTTCACTCTGACTTCCGATATAGACACACCATGTCCTGCGGATGTGTGGGATGAACTTTGTTGCCATCAATGACAACATTCATGAATCCATATAGTGTCTCTTGCCAACAGAACTCTATTCATTTTTTTCATTCAGAGGATGAAAACCCTCTTGGTGCAAAATTAGAAGATGAAAACCCTCTTGGTTTCTAGAACCGAATGGAGGATGAAAATCATTTTATCTGTAACAATAATTCCATCCAGGGATTACCTATGTACTGCAAGGTTTGGATTTGGGGACGAAAACCCTCAATTCCTTAAGAGTGATTTCATGTAGGAATTACTAGTGAGTTGAATATTACTTATCTCTTTGGCATTTGGTGTTTTGGTGTTGAGTTTTCAGATTGAGAGATTTATCAGAGCTAAATGTTTGTATTTTTCCAATTGTTTAGTGTTGTGGTATTTTAGAATAAATATACTTTCAGTTTGGTGTGGTTATGTACTTGAGATTTTTAGTTTTTGTTGTGATATCAATGTTGGTGAAGATTTCATATATTTTTTAAGTTTATTGTCTTATTGTTGTTTAGAAAATAATACATACTACTACAAAACATTGGGTAAATCTCTAATACTTTTCACAACTGTTTATTAGGAATAAATTGTTGTTTTGGATTCATAGTTATTGATATATTGTTTGGAGGTGATTATTAGAAGATCTAACAGTATAAGTCTGTTGGTTATTGCATGAAGTAACCTAATTTCTATCTTGAAGTAACTGCATTTAAGATTGTTTATGGCTGCTAACTTCTCTAATAGTCTAGCCGCAACTTGTGAAGTGTGAGTAGGGCCTTCTAGGATTGCTACTTTTAAATTTGGGCATCTACAACATACAAAATCAGTAAAAATCAGCTGCAACAATCATCAAGTTGATTGTTGAACATTTTAAGGTGAATTTTAGTATAATAATAGTTTGAAAATGGTTTTTAACAACAATTACAATGTGGTTAGAATATCATTTCTAGAGTTCCATGGTAGCTACAGGAGTTTCAGTACATCGTTAAATCATTTCTTCATTTCCCTGTTATTTCCAAATTATTCCATGTTGATGCTTTGACATTTGGTTGATTAAGATCATTTGTTTGGAGACTAGTGCTAATATTATTAAAGTTTCACCAATGATTTTTTAGTCCTCAAATATTTCTTTGTAATCAACTGGAAGGTTTACCGCTAGTTTAGAGTTAACTTGTAAATCTAGATGGTCCAACCACCAGATAGTTGTTAGAAATGAAGGTGAACAACTATAAAATGGAAATCTGAAATCAACTGTAAATGTGATTTAAACTATGCATAACCAAATAGAGATTGAATGAAAGTAAATCACCAACACATAGGAAATATAGAACACAAGAATTGAACACATAACATAATGGTTACGTGAAGAAACCCTTTTAGGAAAAAACTCTACACAAGAAGAGATGCACCAGTCTGTATTAACTTCAAAAGAGTTTACAATATATCAACAATGACCTCCTCTTCAGTCTTCAATCCACCAGCACCTGGTTTTTAGTCTCAACTCTCTACTACATCACAACCATAATACAATGCTCTCATTAAAAGAGTGTTGCCTTCTAGGGCAAAAATCCATAACATAACTTCTATTGTCATATCTATGACCTAATGATGAATGGTACAGATTGACTACAAAATTATAATACTTTACAAGGCAATTTTTTAAATGGACCCCCCAGTGATAATAGTGGGGCAAGCCCCCCCACACCCTCTATTGGGTACAAAGATCCAAAATGCAACTAAAACAAGATCATTGAAACCAGAACACTACTTGGTGAATACATATTCCCTTACAAATGATTTACAAACAATATTAGGAGTATTTAATTACATAGGATTTACAAGGTTGATGGCACTTTAATCCTAACAATAGTCATTTACATTTTCATTTCATATTGTAAGTATCTTGGATGGTTTATCACTAGATCCCTTTGCATTCACATTTCTTGTCTAGCCCATTTTGGCATTGATTAGGTTCACTTGTTATCAACCAATTTGGCTTGATTGGACTTGCTTGTAATCTGCATACAAGCATACTTTGTTAGGATTTGACAGATCGAAACAATAAAAATTAACAATTATAATGCAGATTAAATACATAGAAAAATGAGAATAACACAACACATAAATTTAATATGGTTCACCCAATGTGGACTACATCCATAAAAACATAGGCATCCAATATTTTTATTATCCAGTGTAAAGATGAATTACAACCTGCAACATAATTCGTTGTTGTGTGCTACATAACAAGCACTTCAAACTCATTTTTATCTCATGACCTTTCATGTTCCACAACCGCATATTTATCAAGCCTTTTTGGCAGTTTACAATGTCATATTTTCAATGTCGGTTAATAAACTAACAACCAACTCCTACACTCCCCGGTTGATTGATTTGGGGTTTTCTGCAACCCTACAACATGATCAATTTCCACATAACAACAATCTCCCACTTGGATAGTAATCAAGCTCCACACCAAACAATCTCCCACTTGGAGATTAATCCTGAAGCAACACCATTGCAGTTGTAGCTCCCACTAGATGATGCACCAAGACTTGGCTTGTTTCTCATATCCACCATCAACATTCTTGAAGGCCAACAAAAATTGATGAGGAAATTAGTTTCTCCCGTGTGACTACCTTTGTGAACACATCTACAGGATTTTCACTAGTGTGGATCTTCTTCAGCTCCAACTGTCCATCCTCCAAAGCTGACCGGATGAAGTGGTACCTGAGCTGAATGTGCTTTGTTTTTGAATGAAGTGTTGAATTCTTTACAAGATGAATGACACTCTGGCTATCAGTATATAATGGGCTATCTTCTAACTTCTTGTCCAATTCCTCCAGAAAACATTATAACCAAATCATCTCCTTGCTAGTTTCGGTAGTAGCTACATACTCAACTTTAGTGGTTGAAAGTGCAACAACCTTTTTCAGCCTTGAAATCCAATTGACTATTGTTCCTCCTACAGTAAAAACATACCTTGTAGTACTTCTCCTTCTATCTATATCACCCGCCAAATCAGAGTCAACATATCCTCGTAGAGTAGTGGTTGATCCTATGAAACATAGTTTCTTTGTAGTAGTACCTCTCAAATACCTAAGAATCCATTTTACAACATTCCAATGTTCCATTCCTAGATTGTTCATATACCTTCTCATAACTCCTAGTGCATGTGTAATATCTAGCCTCGTGCATACCATCGCATACATTAAGCTACCAACAACCGATGAATATGTAATCTTAGACATTCTGTCTAGCTCCTACCGTGTCTTCAGACACATCTCCTTAGTCAATTTAAAATGACTAGGCAAAGGTGTACTAACTTCTTTTGCATTCTTCATGTTAAATCTTTTCAACACCTTCTTTATATACTCACTTTGAGACACAATTTTATATTTTTTTTGTCCCGTGAAATCCTCATACCAAGGATTTATTTTACTGCACCTAAATCCTTCATAGAAAATGACTTTGCTAATTTTTGCTTAAGCTCATTTATATGTTGCATGTTGGATCTGACAACAAGCATGCCATCAACATAGAGTAACACAATAATATAGCTGTCATTATCCAATCTTTTAAAATAAACACAGTAATCAGAATGGCGTCTGTTGTAACCTTGTTCAACCATAAAACTATCAAATTTCAAATACCATTGCCAAGGTACTTGCTTCAGGCCATACATAATCTTCTTTAACTTGCACACTAAGTCCTCCTTACCTTTGACCTCATATCCCTGTGGTTGCTGCATGTAGATTTATTACTCCAAATCTCCATGGAGATAAGTTGTTTTTACATCTAGCCATTCAAGATGCAAGTATTCTACAGCCACAAGACTTAGACTAGTTCTAATTGAAGCCATTTTTACAACCAGAGAAAATATTTCATCAAAATCTATACCTTTTTTCTGTGCAAAACCCTTTACCATGAGTCTGGCCTTATATCTTTTCTTGCCTCCATCTTCTTCCTTCAGCCTGTAAACCCATTTATTTGGCAATGCCCTTTTACCTACAGGCAATTGGGCTAAGTCCCAAGTCTGGTTCTGAAGCAAGGTATCCATCTCGTCTTTCATGCCTTGCTCCCACTACTCTTTGGCATCTACCTGCATTTCTTTTTCATATCCTTTTGGTTCACCAGAATTAGTTAATAATATAGAATATAATGAAGGAGAAAATATTTTGGGGGGTCTACTTATCCTTGTAGATCGTCTAACACTTTCAAGAGTCTACGGGATATCTTGTTGTTACTGAGCATTAGGTACTGATGACATTTTATTTTCTAAAACTTCATCCAGCATGACATATTTTGGTTTTGGTTGTTCATGTTTCTTTTCCTGCAGTTGATCTTTATACATAACCTTCTCATTGAATATAACATCTCTACTCCTAATAATTTTTTGATTTTCATAATCCCATAACCAATAACCAAAGTCATCTACTCCATATACAATGAAGGTACATTTCTTAGATTTTGCCTCAAGTTTGGTTATGTTTTCAATATCAACATGGACAAAAGCTTCACAGCCAAAAGTTTTCATAAAAGAATAGTTTACCTTTTTACCTATCCATGCCTCCTCTGGAATACCACCATCCAAAGGATTTGAAGGTCCTTTATTAATTAAATAAACAACAATATGCACAACATCTACCCAAAAATGTAAGGGTAGTCCAACATGCAGCCTCATGCTCCTTGCCTTCTCCATGATTGTCCTATTTTTCTCTTGGACACACCATTTTCTTGTGGGATTCCTGAAACCGTCTTCTGCCTTTGAATTCCATTGTATGAACAGTAGTTTTCAAATTCTTTGTTGCAATACTCTCCTCCATTATCTGATCTGAGACACTTTAACTTTTTGCTTGTCTCATTCTCAACTAAAGCTTTCCATTTCTTAAAATTTTCAAATACATATGATTTTCATTTTAGGAAATACACCCATGTTTTCCTAGTTGCATCATCAATAAAAGTAACAAATTAACAAGAGCCACCAAGAGATGATACCTGAGCTGGTCCCCATACGTCTGAATGCACAAACTCTAATTTCTCACTCTTCTTTTATTTCCCAACTTTGAGAAATTTGACTCTCCTATGTTTCCCATAAACACAATTTTCATAGAAATCCAAGTTAATCTGCTTCAGTCCTAGCAAAAATTTTCTTGAGTGGAGAATCCTCATCCATTTCTCACTCATGTGCCTAAGCCTATGGTGCCATAATGTTGCATATGTCCCTGTAGCAATTGTTCCTGTTGTAGTTGTCCTTGCAACAACTATTTCTGTAGCAGTTGTTCCTACAACAACTGTTTCTATAGAAACTAAAGTAGAAGAATAAGTATTACCAATACACAAATACAATGTGCCTACCTTTACACCTTTAGATACTACTAATGCACCTTTAGTGACCTTCCAGACTTTATCTACAAAGGTATCTATGTGGCCTTCACTACCCAGTTGTCCTGTTGAGATTAAATTTCTTATTAAATTTGGAACATGCCTTACCTCCTATAGCAACCATTGATTTCCATTCTACAATTTTATTTTTATCTTACCCTTTCCAACAATTTGACAAAGTTCATCATCACCCAAATATACCTATCCAAAATCACCTTGAACATAATCTAGAAAATATTTCCTATGGGGTGTGGCATGAAACGAAGCCCCTGAATCTATTACCCAAGAATCATTAGCATTATCTGAACACAAAATTAGAGCATCTTGTAATTTATTACTTGCAACATTAGCGTCCTTACTGTCATCTTGTTGTATGTCTCCTTGTTTACCTTTCTGAGATCAACAATCTTTCTTTAGGTGTCTTGGCTTTCCACAGTGTTAGCAATTCTTTCTTCCTCTGGATTGGGATCTGCCTTTCTTCAACTTCCCTTGTGACTTCCCATGATTTGCTGGGCTTTTTCCTCTCTCCTTTAGTCTTCCCCTGTTCTCTACATTCAAAACATTACCTGATGTTGAAGCCTCACTTGTGCTTTTCCGTCACATTTCCTCGCTAAGGATAACACTAACAACACCATCAAATTTTAAAGTATTTGAACTAGAGACAAAGTTACTTACAACCATGACCAAGCTATTCCAACTTTCTGGAAAAGAACATAGAATTAAGAGAGCCCTCACCTCTTCATCAAAATTCAGTTTTACAGAATTTAATTGATTGCTAATCATATTGAATTCATTTAAATGATCTATTATAGATCCTATTTCAGTCATTTTCGTATTAAATAAACACTTCATAAGAAATACATTATTTGAAGCTAAGGATTTTTCATACAATTGAGACAAAGATTCATCAAATCCTCTATTGTTGTTGCTTTAGATATATTAAATGCCACAGATGGTGCTAGGCACAACTGAACGGTTCTTAGTGCCTTTCTGTCCAAAATCTCCCATTCTTCATCTGACATCACGACTTCTTTCTTTGCTTTTCCTTGCAATGGTTGTCATAGATCTTTCTGATATAGGTAATCTTCCATTTGCATCTTCCATAATTGATAATTCTAGCCGTTAAACTTGTTGACCTTAAATTTGCCTTCTTCCATTGCTCCCACTCAAATATGGAAATCTCCAGTCAATTGACCGAAATACGCGACTCTAATACCAATTGTTAGGATTCAGTAGACCGGAGCAATAAAAATTAACAATTATAATGTAGATTAAATACACAGAAAAATGAGAATAACACAACACAGAAATTTAATGTGGTTCACCCAATGTGGGCTACATCCACAAAAACATAGCCATCCAATATTTTTATTATCCAGTGTAAAAATGAATTATAACCTACAGCATAATCCATTGTTGTGTGATACATAACATGCACTCTAAACTCATTTGTGTCTCATGACCTTTCATGTTCCACAACCACATATTTATCAAGCCTTTTTGGCGGTTTACAATGTTGATTAACAAAACTAACAACCAACTCCACCCCCTGCACTCCCCCGTTAATTTATTTGGGGTCAAAACACAACTGTTAAACTCACCAAAATTTAACTTGTTGCATGTACCTACATCCTTGCAGCATGATCAGTTGCAACATACCAACATACTTGTCCATTGAGGATGTGTTGATTTGGGTCAGCCATGCCACCTGTATACTCTGGTCAACTATGCTGCATGTTTATCTTTCTAGCATTGTAATCATTTAGTTAGTGTTTCTGAACACTATGTGCTCTTGCCTTGCTCATATCAGGATCTAGGTGATTAAAAAGTGCAAGGACTTGCATTTGTATCTCTATATATTGGAATTTTAAAAAAAAATTAGTTAGGGTTATTATAGTGGTATCAGATTTGTTGATCTTGCTAACTTATTTCAGAAGCTAACAATTTGGTACAACTTATATCCATTGCATGTCAGTGTTCAATGTTTGCATGTCAGTTTCAGAAGTTGCATGTTAGTGATCAACACTTGCAAGTTAGTTTCATAATTGCATGTTAGTGATCAGCACTTGTATGTTAGTGTTCAACAATTGCATGTCATTATGGAAGACAGAAATAAAGTCATTTTGAGAATCTTTATCAGAGATGTTACAAACTTTGCAAGATATGAAGAAATAGTTGCTTAATCTGATTAAGTAGAAGTACAAAAGAGTTGAAGAAGAAAGGTCATCAACAAATATTCAATTAGGTATTTTTAGAAGAGAAGAAGAAAGTATGGGAGAGCAAAGTCGATTAAGTAAGGACATCAAAGCTTGTCGTAAAGGATATAAAAATCTTGATCTTGATATTCAAAAACATATCTCTTTCTCATATTTCTGCAACTTGGAAATGAAACATCCATCAAGAAGTTTTTAATAGAACCAACCTCAAAAAGATCTCCAAATATGCAATGAAGAAATAGTTTAGTAGAATAAAGAAGAACAATTAAAAAAAAGCCTCAAGAAGCCATCCAAAAAGTTACAACACTTGAGCAGTCAAAGCCTAGAAACAAATTTCATTGTAAGGCACCTCCTTTTAGCCTACAAAAAAAGAGCTCTCCTATGGTTCAAGAGAAAAAGATGATAGCAAAAATGAACTTAGAAGACAAACTTTGCTTCTCATGCAAAGAATCTTGTGAACCAATCCATAAATGTTGGAGTAGAGAAGAGGTGAAATTAGATGAAGAACTCAAGTTTCAAAAGAAAGAACACTCAAGGAAGCTTGAGGATGACACAACTAGTTATGAATTAGAAATGGAGGCTTATGAAAACAACCGCACAAAATTGGTTTAGCATGAAGATTGGTCCAAACATGAAAAAAAAAATAGTTTTCAATCCTTCTCAAATAACCTACTTTTTGAGATAGATACCTCTAAGCCACAAGTTGAAAAGTAAAATTATTATTTGGCTTCTAACAAGTGTGATTTCTAGAAGAATTGTAATGCCCACCCTAGTTTGTGCCTTGTGTGCTTTTTGATTCATGTGTTATATGTTATTCTGAGTGTTTATTAGTGTATTATGTGATTATTATGCTTTGATGCATTACACCAAACTTGTCGATGAGGTCTATGGTGCCATCAATGGGTTTTGAGGGTGTATTCTGAATGACCATCAAGGTGTTTTCGATGGGGTTGTGCTTTGTTTTTTATTAATAAGGTCAAATAGGTTTTGAAGGGACCCGAAACCCTTTACAAACAAACTTCAACCTCAACAGAGGTTGACCAACAGCACAACAACAACCCAACTGCCAAGAGAACAAGTGCCAAACTAAGATAGAGCAACCAAAACATAGCACTTCCATAAAACAAACAAACAACCTAAGCTATGCCAACAACAGATCTAGCCTTCTGCACACCCTTAATCTGAGTGTGGGAAAGAGAGGCAAACTTCGGCAAACCCTTCTTCCTACAATGCACTAATGTCCAAGAGACACCAGCATCTAGATCCACCGAGCAAGGGAAAAGGGGAGGAGAATCCTCCACAGAACCCCTACCCACAAGAGAGACCCGAGAGGGAGACCCAACTGGAGAGGAAGACCACTGAGGAACCACAAAAAGAGCCCCTGTAAAAGACTCCATTCCAGCAGGAACAAAGGAAACAACCAAGTCGTCGCCACCACCACAAGCCAAACTACCGTCAGCAAAAGCAGAAGTGACACCAACAACAGGAGCCAAACCATAGAGCATAGCAGAGCAGACACCGTCACCATTAGCCAAACAGCCGCCAGAGAGCGGCCTAGCAGGCTCAAGCACAGAACAGGGGACCATGGAAGCTGCATGTTTTGAAATCTTCACAGCCTCAGAAAAAGACTTGGAAGACTCAAAGGAAGAGCCTTCAACATCTACAATAAAATGATCAGGAGCCACATCCTTCCACCAAGAAGATGATCTAACAACCTTTTGGCAAGGACACTTTGATGCAATATTTCATGTAGCAAAGCATCTACGACATTGGAAGGGAATACCTTCATAATCAAGAGACCAAATCCATGGCAGATCTACTACCTGCAAAATAATCTCAATAGGAAGGGGCTTGGACATATCCAAATCAACTAACATTCGTGCATAGGTGGTATGAGTAAAAAAAGAAGTAGTTGAATCCACCATTCGAAAATGACCCAAAGAGTTTCCAATAGCTGAAAAACTTGAATCACACTAGAAATGAAGGGGAAGATTAGGGAGGTGAATCCACATTGGTTTAATATGGAAAGATTCAAAAAGAGGGTTAAAAGAAGGATACCATGGTTTCACCATGAGGGGAAACTTGCCCATAAACCAAGAACGCCCATCAACAAATTTTTAATTAGAGATGGAAGCAAAAGTTACCACAAAGCATCCCCTTGCACAGGGGTAAATTTCAACTTTTCCATCTAAATGGGGAAGCCAAAGAAGTTGAATCCTTTGATTAATAGCAGAGAGAGAAGGCCACGAGCCTTCAAACTTACAAATCAAACCATTTTCAGAATAAAACTTGACATTCTCTAAAACATCCTCACCCAAAACCACCACTGAAGGAGGCAAGGATCTAGGGTCCACAACAGACTGCACCACCAGAGAGGCATGCCCAATACCAGTGTGCGCCACTCCAGCAAAGGACATACCACCATCAGAGTGGGGAGCAGAAACCAAATCACCACTGCTACCAATAACGAAATCACAACCAATGGGAGAAGTAGTAGAACCACCACTACCAAACGCCCCATTACTGCCAGCAAACCCACCACAACCAATAGCCATGCTACCGCCAAAGAGCGGCGGAAACACAACCTTTGAACTCAAATTAACACCATTAGCTAAAACGCCCTCATCACTGTTAGCCAAGCTAGAGCCAATCGACAATGAAATAGTAGAAACACCGCTACCATCCACCACAATACCGCCAGAGAGTAGCAGAAGATCTTCCTTCGAGTCTGTAGGTAGGGTTTCAGAAATGAGTGGGAGAGGCATTTTTTGAAAATAAAAATAATAACAATGTTATGGGGTTGTGCTTTGTTATTTGGTTTCTAACTATGCATTATGGGATATATATATATGTTGTGATTGTGCATGTTAGATTATTGTAGTGCTTCAACTTCACTGTTTTCACTATACTTGTTATTAGTTGTGATTGTTGTATTATTCTCGCATTGTGAAATGTTTCCATTTATACATCATGTTCCTGGATCATGCTAGTCGTAGATGATTTTAGTGGATGTGATTATTTTATATCATGTGTGATTACACCACGTTGGAGTGGATTATGTTGCTTTGGCTATTATATGTGGAGCAGGTACGCCTGATGGTTGACTTGAGTGTGCAGGTAATTACAGGTATTAACTAATGTGGGAAATGTGGAGAAGATTGACATGGGATGCTAAGCCATCTCACCCTTATCCTTGTGTTGTGGAAACCCGTGATGTGTGTTTGGAATCATTTTTCATGTGTTTCCTTAGCATTCTAGCACTTTATTTTAAAATGGTTTGAAAAGCATGGTTTTCGTGTTTTCAGATTAAATTAATGATTTTAATTTAGAAATTGCTATTTCCGCTTTAGCGAAAATGTTTGTTGCATCATTATATGCTTGTGGAACAAATTTAAATGATTTCAAATTATTTCCAAAATTTAAAATTTTTCCGTCAAAAGGTAGAATTGCATTAAATTGGAAAATGAAATACCTGATATGGCATGTTTGGACTTTTCGAAATGAGATCGAGTTATATGGCAATAACCTATTTGGAATAGTTTAGTTTGTTTGACTAACTATTTCCCTATTGCTTTGAGTGAATTAATTGGACGTTTTTAGTCAAAATGAAATTATTAATGTGTTATTTTAAATGCCTATTTGATTTGCAAAGGAGACATTCAATTATTTAATTGTTGATTTAAATGAATTAAATAGTTTAATTGTGCAAATTCTATAATTCTGAATTGATTGATTAAATCACTTAAAGGATTATTTCATTATCAAAAAAAGAATAGTATCTTTGGAGGCATAAAAGGAAAAAGACATGTATTTTGCATTATTCTTTTTCTCTCCAAAATTTTCTCTCCTTTGTTTGAAACCCTCTTTCTTGAAAAATGGATATCTGATTGCTTGGAAGGGAGTTTTGCTTAGAATTTCTTGGAGTTTGGATTGGATTTAGGAGCTTGGTGTTTGCTTGTTGTGTGTGGATCGAATATGACATTCAACCTCATTCTTTTCTTTGGATTTTGCTTGTATTGGAAGGTAAGTTTCTCCAATCTTCTCATTTTAATTGTTTTATTTTGTTTCCTTCATGCCACACCATCTAGAATGGTTGAAGATGGCTTTGATTAGTTGTAGGAAACTTAAAAAATTTATTTCATCTGGTTATTTATTTATTTCATGTATTTTCCATTTTGGAAACATAGAAATGCAGACAGAACCCTGGTAAAATTTCCCTGGAAATCCCCAACACATTTTTATTGCATATATTGGTTGTTCGGCATGTTATCTAGGATGGGTAGTTGTTAGAGAATCCATAGCTATTGAAAAACAAAAGTTAGAAAATTGGTCAAACTTTGGTCAAGGTGCCAAAGAGAGCTCCAATGGAGTTTTTAGGGCCTTATGGTTATTTTACACTTTTAGAAAACATGAAAAATAAATTATATGCATTTTCTTTATTATTTACTTTGAGGGATGAGTTGAATCCTTCATATTATGTGATTTTGCCTCTTGTGAGACGATGTCATGTTTTGGGACATTTTGGTGCATTGAAATCTGTGCCACCTATTTCTCCATTTTTGAAAACCTAAAAATTGCTTTATATGCATTTCCTTGATGTTTTAGTTTGTGGGATGAGTTATGTCCCAATTAAAATGATGTTTTGCATCTTTTGAGAATATGTTGTGTTTTTGTCAAAATTGTGATTTTGTCACCTCGTAATCTGTACCAACCCCAATTGGTCAAATTGGTGCAATGGGTGTTTAGGAAGAGGTCTAGGGATAGGAAAGGAGTGGCTTCCATCATATACCATGGACAAAAGAGGTCGTTGGAATTAAGCGAATGGAATTTTGAATCAAGAATAACATTTAAACACATTGGGTAATAAAATTTAATAATGAGATCATCTACACCAAACTGCATGTCCCGGTGAAGTATCCGGATTGCTTGGGTTTGGATGTAAAGAGAAACCTTTGGTGTAGTGTCCAGTTGCTATGAGGAGGTTATGCCCTCATTTTCTACTGCGAGGTGAGTATTGCCCTCCTTTGACACTCCTTGTCCTAACTACCTAGGCCTCTCTTTCTTGTTCCACCATCAAAGTTTGACTTGACGTGTGATGTTTACCATGTTATTGCATGTGCATTGTGATGCCCGATTCATGCTTGTATGTGTCTATGATGGGCTATGATTTATGCCTCATTTGGCATGCATTGAAGGTGTGATTATTTCCCTTATGCTTGAATGTTGTGATGTCATTCTATTATACTTTGGCAAGTGTGCCATATGTTACTTGAATGCAATTGGATGGTAGTTGTACCATGTGTTGTTTATATGCATTGTATTGGTAGTCATGTGTGTTGTGTGCATTGATTGGCGTGTACACCATATGTTTCTATGTATACCCTAGATGTATGAGATGCTCTTAGTGGGTTTTCCATGATCACCTTCTCCATAGCTCAGGGGTTGCCTAGAGTTGCATAGACAGCTATTGCGCTCAACGATGACAATATGGTTGGGAGGCAAACAACATTTCCCCATTGGTCCTTCATGATGATCTTCAGGTATTAGACAGTCCCCTTATCTTCTTGTAGGTTGATTATATCATGCTTTGTGTCTTGTTACACCTTGGAGAGCATGTTGGTTTTTGGATGGTTTATGCACTTGTATATTATCATTATTGATTATTGTAACCTTTGTAATGTAGGTCTTTTGAGACCCTTGTAATAAGATGTAATTAATGCTATGACTTGATTTATAATGTTGGCTATGATTCATCTATGTTTAAGATGAATCCCTTTGAATATTGTAATTTTTGGATATCATCTTGTATTTTCCACGCCTCAGTTTGTGAGGACATTGACATGTTTCAAGATAGATTTTACATGTTAGAATCTAGCTATGTTAACATGTTTAGATTCAATTATTTGATGTTGTATTTTATGTTTATGGATGTGTTTGTGTTGGATCATATTCATCCCACATAGGTTGTGAGGATCCTATCTTTTCTTTTGGCATGTGTCGACGTTGGTATCGAACATGCATAGCCTTTTGTATCGTTTTTGTCTTGTTTTGCATGTTCAACCCTTTTGTGAAGTTTGTTTTCATATGGTGCTTGTTTGACCACCTGAGTGTATTCATGGTGTCATTTTCATGATGTGATATGCACTCTTGGATCATTTACTCTTTTCCTTTGGGAAGCGTGCCCTTTCACGAGTTCAACTAGTGACCATTCCAGTTGGTTGAGGAATCAAACCTCCTAGTTGGACCATCCCGTGGGTGAGTGTTACCCTTGTGTTTTGGATTTCTTGTGTCTTCATGGAATGGAATGAGGTGGATGTCACCCTCATCCTACTCCATGTGTTCACGAGGGAGCGAGGTCGTGGATGTGTATCTGATCCTTGTCATGGAGTGAACTCCACCTCTCTCTTGGTCATCGTTGTGAGTTGTCACACGATGGGTGAAGTCTTCCACTTGTGCCACCTTTCTTAGTGCAATGGTGATGTCATTTTAGGTGTTTTTGTGCTTGTTACAACACCTTGTGTGTGCGTGAGTGTAATGCAACATGTAAATGTCGCACTTGCAAACACGAAAAATTTGTTTGTTCGGTGTTTGTTCGGCTAATTCTGTGGGTGAAAACCTAGGGTATTACAAGAATAGTGATGACATCAAGGGAGAAATTGTGATGGTAGAGCATGAGAAGAAAAAATAGATTTGTAAGAGATAGGAAGGAAGGAAATCTTAGAGGATTTCACCATGCAAGTGGAAGATATGAAATATAATGAAGAAGTGGTGTTTGTGTAGAATGGATCACTTTTATTTGGGACAAAATTTTATAGTCTTTAACCTAGTTGTACTACTGTACCAGGCTATCATTTATTATTTATATTGTAGTAGTGAGTAATGATTTATGGGGGTCGTATAGTTACTTTTTAGGTTGTTTAGTTCAATTTTCAGTGATATTCAATAGTTAGGACATAATTTAGAACCAATTCAGTTTGGACCAGCATTAAATTTTCAATCTCAACTCCAAAAATTAGAATTTAAAATGAATTTCAACCTATATTGGGTTGACCATTTTATATGGGGTTGACTATATTTTATTATGTTGATTATTTCAAGACTAATCTTTGTTGCAACAATGATAATTTACTTATTAGAGTAATTTTTTAGTATGTTGTTGTTAATGCTTTTAGAGATAATTCATTAGTAATTTCATATTTCATATTTATTGTAAATCTAGATGGTAGTATGACTAGATAGTTTTACATTTCATATTGTAAGAATCCTGGAAGGTTTATCGATAGATCCCTTTACATTTTCATTTTCTTTCCAGTCTATTTTGGCATTGATTGGGTCTTCTTGCTATCAACGAATTTAGCTTGATCGGACTTTCTTGTAATCTACTAGCGGTTTTGTGCCTACACAAAGAGGTGTTGATCTGGTCGACTATGCCGCCTATTTACCTTTTCAGCATTGCATTTAGCTAGATAGTGTTTTTAAACAATGTATGCTCTCACCTTGCCCACATCAGGATCTGGGTGATCAGAAAGTGTGAGGGTTTGCATTTGCATCATTCAAATATTACAAAAATCTAAAAAAAATAGTTGGGAATATTACAAAATCATGAACCACATCCTAAAAATTTCTTGGAGATGACTTGAAAACATAATTTTATTAAAAGTTTATTGAAAGTTATTATCAAATAAGAATTGTCAGAGGTATTTTGAGATGGCCAAACCTTTTATGTTAAAATAAATCATGCACACACTACTTGTTGTAGGGTGTGTTAGTGCTCAATCCGACTGGATGTTTCCAAGTTATCCCTACAAGGTAGCCATCATTGATCAATAGGATTTATGGGCCAGGGGCCAACAATACAGGAGATAGACTCTATAAATATCTCCTCCTCTTCCTTAGGCTCTGCAGAACCAAGGGGGGTATTCCCTATTCTACATCTGTGAAATGTGCTTATTAACTTAGTGGGATGTTGAGACAAAGCAGATAAATCCTCATATATGCAGACCAAAACTGTAAAATAAGTGCAGCGGGGCTAACTTTGGGCTTATGTTCAGTTGTGAGATAGAGGATTTTGGTCCTAAAACTACTTCTAAATGTCCTAAAGGTTTGTATTTTGAAGTATGAATTTATGTTTTGTATTTGGATGCAAAACTGGGACTTTGGTTGTAACCTCAATACAAGATTGGACTGGTGCCTATCTCAGGGCTCGGAGTCAATAGACATATATATGTGAATGTTTACCATAGTCTTAAATCAATAATCATATTTCAAGAGGGTTTTTTGTAATGTCTGCCTTACAGACACTACCCAAGACTAAGTATTCAGTTATTACTGCTTACAAACATCCTCACTGCAATATATTCTTCCCAACACTTAACCCAAAACATTTAATCTACTCATTGAGCAGAAGTAAAAGATCAAGTATTCAACATAGCAAACCCATGTCCTAGAATCTCAAACACCCCTTAGCTGTTTAGATTCAAAAGAAGAACACACTCAACTTGGAGACAAATAACAAAACACATGCAATGAAGCATTACTCATTTAAATCAACATGAAACTGATGAATTCTATGCATAATACATTCGACATACAACTCATAAACTCACAAGGCATAAAATAGAGCTACCAGCGAAGTTGTATCTTATCACAACACCAAAATTTGTCCAGTTTTCAACAACCAAAAATGAGTGACACAGTTTTCCTTTTATAGCAAGGTTGTGCTCTCAGTAATTAACCACAGGGCAAAATTCAACAATGTGCTAGATACAGTGCACCACAAAAATGGTGCCCAAAACATCAATGTAGCAAGTAGAAGGAGAGGCGAGGAGTAGTTGGACTCGAGCCCTATGCCACCGTTTGGGGATTTTTCTCTTAAAACTAGTAGGTGGCACATCCATCATCAACCCATGCCTTTGTAATTCTGCAATCAATGGTCGACCTACTGGTGTCCTACAGAAACGCAACAAACCGCGTGCTCTAGAAGCTTTCCCGCCAAGAACACCACTGTAATCATGAAGAAAACCTTACATTCGAACATAGACATCGATCTTTCTCTGCATCTCCCAAATCTACAGCTCAAATCAGACAGGCAAGTCGTTGGCCAATGAGAATGTGCCACATAGATGCTTTTGCAACTTTGACTTTTCCATCGCAGCATGCATTTTTACCTTTTTCGCCCCCTTTGTATATGCAAAAGCATATACAATCACCTTATATACAAGGCGGACCCCAAACCTTTATGAAACAGGTTGAAAACTTATTCGAGTCTGACTTGTATCTCTCTCCTTTGTATATCCATGATATACAACACACACATACATACAAGTCGTGGACTTCAAATCATTATGAATCAGAATGTACCTCCTTTTGAAATCTTTCTTGTATCTTTTTCTTTGCACATAGGCTTGTATATCGGCATATACAAGCACTTTATACAACCCACGAACACCAAATATTTATGAAGCAGCTTGAAATCTCCATCGGATCTAGATTGTATATCGCTTTTGCATATTCCCCTTGTATATTGCGACATACAACATGCAATATACATTCAACGGATCTCAAATAATTATGAGGTAGATTGGAACTACTTTGAGATCTGGGTCTTGCATCTTAAATCTCTATATGTCGACATATACAAATGCGAAACATACAACCTGCGGGCCCCACCATGCATTTGAAACTGTTGACCTTTTGCCCACTCCCGCTTGTATGTTTCACTTGTATCTTCTGCTTGTATGTTCGAATGTGCATTGGGAACATACAAGCCCACCATACAACCACAGAATTCATCCATTTTGCCAATGCAGTTAACCCTCTCGTCGCATCTGCTTTGTATCTACTTTTGTATATGCGAACAAACTTTTGAACGTACATGCAATTCCCTTTGTATGTGCAAACTGACAAGCGAATGCATATACAACCTTGTGGAGCCCACCACTTGCATATATCCTTTGCATGCTTCGCTTGTATGTTGGGAACATATACAATCTCCTTTGTATACCTGCGGGTCCCACCAAATGTATCTCCTGCTGCTTTGTATGTTGCCGAATATACAAGACACCTTGTATGTTTCGCATTTGTATGCCGCCAATGTATATTTTCTTTGCATGTTTTCCTTTGTCTCTAGTCGTTGTATGTCTGAACATACAACACAAAATATGCATGCAACCCGATATAAAAGCAGGGAATATTCTCAAAATCTGCGAAAGATTCCTCAATGTATATGCACCCTTTTTAAGTTTGATATGCATTGTGAAATGCATATAACTAATTTTTCACCATTTTTGAAGGTCGATTGAGATCTCTGACCTGTTAATGCACATTTGACCTGCATGTATATACAAACAACCTTGTATATACAAAGTGACATGCATACAACAGAATTTTTGCACTTTTCAACTGTAAAGGCCAAAAGACTTAGAATTTTTTGGATTTTTTGGGAAGGTGCCTGCATATTTAAATGCTTGAAACCTGATTGTTTATGCAGGCACTAACAATGGCTCTGACTGGGGACGTGCAGGCGCAAGGCTGCAACAAGAACCAAACCACTCCGGGACAGACCAAGCAAAACACAAAACACCAGCGACTATACAAGGCATGCACAGACTATTTACACCTAATTTACAATGTGCACACAGGATATTCATTTATGAAATATAGGGCTTTAGGAACTGACCGTGCACAGGTTGTTCCAGTAATTCACCATTTAGGGCTTGGAGAAAGTAGGAATCTTCTCCATGAATACTGCTGATTTGATATGGGCCCATCCATAACAGCTCAAATTTATTATGCTTACCCTTATCCTGGCTCTTTGCATTCCAAACAAGGACCAAGTCACTTATCTAAAACTTTCTTTCTACAGCCCTTTTATCAAACTAATATTTTACCTTCTGTTGTATCTTGATATTTGTCTTCTATGCTTCTCTTCTGGTTTCATCCAATGCGATTAGCTGATTTATCCTTTCATTCGTTGAGTCTTCAATCTCTTCATCATTTTCTTGTATGACTCTATAAATTGGCAAGAGATTATTCATAGGTAACCTAGCTGCTGCACCATACACTAGCTCAAAAGGTGACCTTCCAATTGCTATCTTCATTGTTATCCGGTCAGCTCATAATGCCATCTTTAACTTTGAATCCCATGCCCTTTTGTTCTCATCCACCATCTTTTTGATGACTTTCATGAGGCTTATGTTACTTGACTCTGCTTGACCATTTCCCTGTGGATGATATGGTGATACATATGACAAATTAATCCCATATTTGTTGCAAAAATTAACAAATTCACCAGATCTAAAGCACATGGCATTGTCTGTGACCACTTTGACTGGCACTCCAAATCTGATAATAATGTGTTCCAGAATGAAATCCATCACCACCCTGCTTGTAGCATTTTTAGTTGGAATTGCTTCAACCCATTTGAAAATAATTAGTAGCAACCAGAATCCAACTATGTCCTCCACTTGATTTTTCTAAAATTTCCCCTATAAAATCGATTCCCCATTGCTGAAATGGAGCCCCCACAGTTACAGTTCTAAGGTGTAATGCACCTTCATACTTTAGTTTTCCTGAGAACCTTTGACAGGGATCACACTTTCTTACCATCTTTTGTGAATCTGAGAAAAGGGTAGGCCACCAATAGCCCGCTCTAAGAATTTTGTGGGTTGTTGTCTTGGCAATGTAATGTCCACCACACACTCCTTTGTGCATGTCATTTAGAATGTCTTTAGCTTGATTTTTATCCACACACCTAAGCAGGACACCATCAGGATTCTTCCAATACAATTCTTCTTGAACAATTATGTATTTGATAGCACGTAGTTTTAAAGTCCTCTTCTAACTGTCACTGAGATGGGAAGGATAATTCAAATTCTGCAAGTAATATATAATGTCCTTGTACCATTCAGATTCTGACATATTAACAATTTCATTTTGAACTACATTCACTTGGCATGCTTCCAGATTCGACTGTGTCATCATCTTAGCCAAACGCTGTCCCCTTACCAATTTTGTGATTTGTATCTCAATGTTAAACTCTTGCAACTTGTTTATCCACCTGCATCTTCTTCCTGTCACCTCTTGCTGAGTGAAAATGTCTTTAACTGCTACATGGGGCACATATGCAACTACCTGAGAGCCTACTAAATATGGCCTGAAGCTCTTGACTGCTCTAACTAATGCATATGCCTGCTTTTCCATGATATCATATTTCAGTTCAGCTGCCTGCAATGACATGCTAAAGAAAGCAATAGGTTGCTCAAAACCATCCTCATTTTTTTGCAATAAACATGCAGCAACAGTGTGAAAAGAAGCAAATGAGAATAACTGAAGTGGCTTAGAAAAATCTGGAGATCTTAATACAGGAGCCATCTTTATAGCTTCTTTGAAATGATTTAGTTTCTTCACTTTCCCACTTGACAGTTGCACCTTTCTTCAACATTTTAGAGATATCCTTTGTGACCTCTACAAAATTGGGAATGAACCTTCTAACAAAATTAATTTGCCCAAAGAAAGACTGAATGCCTTTCACAGTTTAGGGATCTGAATTCTATCAATTGCAACAACCTGTTCAGGATCAATCCTAACTCCACTTTGGAAACAATGTGTCCCAATAATTTTCCTTCCACTACCCCAAAAGTACATTTCTTTGGGTTAAGTGAAATGCCATATTTCAATGCTCTAATAAAAATTTGTTTAAGATGCATGCAATGTTGCTCCTCCTTTTTTGAATAGGCAGTTAAATCATCTTGATACACAGCCAGAATTGAGTCAATCAATCCTGCAAAAGCAACATCCATAGCTCTTTGAAATGTAGCACCTACATTTGTTAGTCCAAATGGCATTCTTACATATACATAAGTTCCCCATGGAGTGGTAAAGGCAGTCTTGTATTGTTTAGATTCTTTTACCTTTACCTGATTGTATCCTGAGAACCCATCCATCATGGATAAAAGCTCACAACTAGTTACTTTCTGCAGCATAGCCTCCATGTTGGGCAGTGGATAATTATCCTTTAAAGAAGACATATTCAAATTTCTGAAGTCAACACAAAGTCTTATGTCACCATTTTTCTTTCTAACTGGGACAAGATTAGACACCCAGGTTGAATGTCTGATAGGCCCAATTATTCGAACCTCCCTAAGCTTCATAAGGTCTTCTTGCATTTTTGTAGCCAGAGTTGGATTAATAGGTCTTTGTTTCTGTCTAGATGGCTTAGCTCCAGGCTTCAATGGGATCTCATGCTGGAATAAATCCTCTCTATAAGCTTTTAGGTTCAAATATGACCAGGCAAAGACATGCTTATATTTCTTCAATAATGCTATCAACATGTTCCTGATGTGTGGCTTGAGTTGTTTGCCAATGTATACCCTTTTGGGGGCATGAGATGTCCCCAAGTTTATCTCCTCCAAATCATTCTTATTTGTAGGAGATGCCTTTGTAACAAACTGGTCTCTATTGTTAAATGCTCTCTCTAAAGCAACCAGCCCTCTGGGAATTTTATTTGTTTTGAGCTAAATTACTTCTTTCCCCAAAAGAGTTTCTTTTCCATCCACAAATTCTACAAAATTCTAAAAATCAATTTCTTGATTCTCATATTCATCTATGCAGTGCAGGAATCTAAACAAATCTTTATCATCATCAAATACTTGCAACTGCATATATTTTCTGGTACTACAGGTCTAATTTTAACATCAACATTTGTAACATCAGACAGAGTAATATCATCTGGCCTTATGGCCACATTAGCTAAAAAATCTGCCATGACATTTTTTGATCTCTCTATCCAGTTTATTGAAAATGCATCAAACAATTCAATTGTATCCCACACAGCATGTTTATATTGTTTTAACCTTTTATTCTTCGAAGCATATCTATCTCTAACCTGGGAAACAATTAATTCTGAATCTCCAAATACTTTTATCATCTTAATTCCATGCTTTAGAGCAACATTCAATCCTAGCAACAGAGCTTCATATTCTGCAATATTATTTGTGTAGTCAAACTTTAACAGGAAAGAGAACTTTAGAAGCTTACCAGCTGGAGACAAACACACAACTCCAGCACCAAAGCCTTCCTTTGAACAAGCTCCATCGAAATACATAGTCCATATACCCTGTTGGTCAAGCTCTTGAATGCAAATATCTCTCCCTCTACCTCCTTGATCACTCGAGACAACTTTGAAGTTCTCACAGTCAGTATCCGCAAAATAGACATGTTCCTCTGAATCTTGATCCTCAACTATTTCTGATGACCTTTCTGCTCTAACCAGTTTGACATCTTTGCCATTCATTAGAATCATGGCATATGATAGGTCTAACTGCATACTTCCTCTAATCAATGCTGCCCATCTTCTTGACAACAACATACCATATTGTGGCTTTATGTCAACCACTGTTATGTTCATTTTGTATGTTTTTTCTAGATATACTACTAATCTAAAATCCACATCCTTCATAATTCTAATAACTGGTACCTCCCTAGCATCCATTGCATAGCATTTTCCACATGCTTTATCTATCTTCAATCCATCTTGTTGCATGATAGCCAGAGGCATAATATTTGTTGATGCTCCAGAATCAAGCATACAATTCTTGATTGTTTTTCCATTAATAACAAGGGAGACATAAAATGGCTCAACCTATGAAGGGCATTTTGTCATGGTCACCCCCAGATAAACTTTAGGAACCTCATCCTCTTCAATACACAAGGCCTATTTTTTACCTTGAACCTCAACATTTTGCTCAGCCTGACAAGCTACTCCTAAAATTAAGGACAATGCCTTATTCCTGATTTCTTCAACTTTCATCGTTTCCATCAACAGAACAGAGATCTTTACCTAGGACAAAACCTGAGTTATGTCAAAGGGAGCATAATTTTGTATAATAGTTGTAGCCTGAGCCATGGTTTTACTCTTATCCTGAGCTGGTCTAGCTTTAATCTTAGCGGCGTATTGATTGTTATCCATGATCTGAGAATCCTTATTTTGATCCTCGCTTGGGGAGTTTTATTTTCTGGTCCTTGAGAATCATGACCTAGTTTTTGCTTAGAGTTCTTCTTATTACTATTCCATTGTGTCTTTTGTGCTTCAGCCTTCTTATGATTATGCGCTAGTTGACTTACAAAGGTGCTTTCTGATTGACGTGGGTCACTTACCTGAGCTTTACCTCTAAGATTATAATTGCTTTTGACCTGAGCCACTGCCGCAGCTGTGAGAGCTCTAATTTCTTCATCAGAAGGCCTTCTTAAATTATTCAGAAAAATGTGAGTCCTGAACATAAGCATAGATATCTTCATCATCTTCATCACAGGGAAACTGCTGGCAAACCTGAGTCCCATAACTCGTATTTTCATTTGCATCATAGGAAGAACACTCCCTATTTGCGAACAACATATTTACATTATCATCCTCCATACAATGTGACTCATTACACTCATCACAGGCAACAACATTATTATATAAAGACTGAGCAATCATACATTGCGAATGTGAGTGAGGCATTTGACATATTATGCACCATGGGGTGTCATCAACAATATTAACAACCTTCTTTAAAGGATCAGGAGTTTCCCTTGCATTCTGGGCTCTTTGATTAGTGTTGATGTTATGTGGGAAAATGGGTTTACCATTATGCCAATTAGTGTTATATGGCATATCATGCAATGATGGTCTCTTTTCTTGTCTCTGGTAAACCTGCCTGTCAAGACCTATTCCCTTTTCATTTTTAGCAAGTCTATAACTTAAGTCCATAACAACAGTTGTCAATTTATCTAATTTATCCTCGGAAGTAGATGCATTACCTTGAGTACTTTGAGGCTTATTTGGATTTTGCAGAATCTTCACATCATCCCTTCTGTTTGTCTTACCAGATGCTTTCCTATTATTTTCAATATTTGTTGCAATCCTGAAAGCATCCCTAAGGCTAGTAGGACCCTTATCTCTTAATCCATAGGTTGTTTTGGCATCAAAAGCATTTATGTACAGCACCATGCACATTGGTTCATTAGGTCTCATGTGAGGTGGCAATTTGTTCAACACTTTAGTGAATCTAGCTTTAAAATTTGTAACCTGCTCATTTGACCCTTTAGTGATACTGGTGAATTCATTTACAAAAAAGCTTGGGTCAATTTTGTCACCATATTGTTCTTTAAAGATCCTCCCGAAATGATCCCATGATGAGATACTTTGGTCAGGCAGACCCTTATACCATTCTCTAGCTTCATCAACTAAGGATTGCATAAACAACTTCATAAACACATCTTCATGTTCAACATCAAAGTTGTCCATAACATTTTGAAAATCCTTTAAATGATCCTCACCTGACACAGTATTGTTTCCTGAAAACTTTGGCACCTGCGGCCTCACATGTTTGTCAATGGGATTAGGGTAGCCAGGAATACCATCAAAAATAAGCTACTTGAATCTGTCCAGCTGCATAGGCTGTCTACCAAATTGATTAACATCAACATTCCTATTTGCATTCTGATTTCTCACATTATTTAATGGTACCCTAACATTATTTACATTCTGTCTCTGATCATTCTGTTGATACTAGATTTCATTTCTACGCTGGTTTCTCAAGACATTTACATTATCAAGGGTGGGGACTGCATCATGTTGAGCAATTCTCAGAGCTTGCACTTTTTGTCTCATATCATCTCTAATCTTTACATCTTGTAAATATTCTAATTCAGCTCTTAAGCTTTTGATTTCTTCAGCTAATTGTTCATCTTTGGGCATACAAGAGGATGGTCCCTTTCCATATTGGTCATCATCATCATCCCTTGGGGACTCAGTCTCTTCAAATCTGTCAGAGGGATCTAAGAAAGGGCGTTCCTAAAACACCTCTGATCTCACTCTCAAATTAACACCTTGTTGTCTTTCATATACATTCTGAATTTTAGCCTCAGTGTTTGAAAAATAAGGTATTGTCTGCTCTGAAGATCCTAGATTGTCTTGAATATTATCATTACTTCTAGGGGAACCCTCTTGACTGGCTTGAACAATCCCTTTTTTCCTATACATCATTTTTCTGGGTAATTCTTCCGACAGAGGATTACGCAGGGATCTTCTCCCTTGCATACAAATTTTTACTTTACTGGTTGGGAAATTGTTTGGAGTCACCACCTACTATTAGGAATTATTTTTCACCAGGGTTCTTACACAAATATTCCCTAGCGGATTCGCCAAATCTGTTAGTGCTCAATCCGACTGGATGTTTCCTAGTTATCCCTACAAGGTAGCCATCATTGATCAATAGGATTTCCTGGCTAGCAGTACAGGAGATAGACTCTATAAATATATGCTCCTCTTCTTTAGGCTCTGCAGAACCAAGGGGGGTATTCCCTATTCTACATCCGTGAAATGTGCTTATTAACTTAGTGGGATGTTGAGACAAAGCAGATAAATCCTCATATATGCAGACCAAAACTGTAAAATAAGTGCATAGGGGCTAACTTTGGGCTTATGTTCAGTTGTGAGACAGAGGATTTTGGTCCTAAAACTACTTCTAAATGTCCTAAAGGTTTGTATTTTGAAGTATGAATTTATGTTTTGTATTTGGATGCAAAACTAGGACTTTGGTTGTAACCTCAATACAAGATTGGACTGGTGCCTATCTCAGGGCTCGAAGTCAATAGACATATATATGTGAATGTTTACCATAGTCTTAAATCAATAATCAGATTTCAAGAGGGTTTTTTGTAATGTCTGCCTTACAGACACTACCCAAGACTAAGTATTCAGTTATTACTGCTTACAAACATCCTCACTGCAATATATTCTTCCCAACACTTAACCCAAAACATTTAATATACTCATTGAGCAGAAGTAAAAGATCAAGCATTCAACATAGCAAACCCATGTCCTAGAATCTCAAACACCCCTTAGCTATTTAGATTCAAAAGAAGAACACACTCAACTTGGAGACAAATAACAAAACACATGCAATGAAGCATTACTCATTTAAATCAACATGAAACTGATGAATTCTATGCATAATACATTCGACATACAACTCATAAACTCACAAGGCATAAAACAGAGCTACCAGCGAAGTTGTATCTTATCACAGCACCAAAATTTGTCCAGTTTTCAACAACCAAAAATGAGTGACACAGTTTTCCTTTTATAGCAAGGTTGTGCCCTAAGCAATTAACCACAGGGCAAAATTCAACAATGTGCTAGATACAGTGCACCACAAAAATGGCGCCCAAAACATCAATGCAGCAGGCAGAAGGAGAGGTGAGGAGTAGTTGGACTCAAGCCCTGTGCCACCGTTTGGGAATTTTTCTCTTAAAACTGGTAGGTGGCACATCCATCATCAACCCATGCCTCTGTAATTCTACAATCAATGGTCGACCTACCGATGTCCTATGGAAACGTAGCAAACTGCGTGCTCTGGAAGCCTTCCTGCCAAGAATGCCACTACAATCATGAAGAAAACCTTACATTCGAATATAGCCATCGATCTTTCTCTGCATCTCCCAAATCTACAGCTCAAATTAGACAGGCAAGTCGTTGGTCAATGAGAATGTGCCACGTAGATGCTTTTGCAACTTTGACTTTTCCATTGCAACATGCATTTTTCCTTTTTTTGCCCCCTTTGTATATGCAAAAGCATATACAATCACCTTATATACAAGGCGGACCCCAAACCTTTATGAAACAGGTTGAAAACTTATTCGGGTCCGGCTTGTATCTCTCTCCTTTGTATATCCGCGATATACAACACACACATACATACAAGCCGTGGACTTCAAATCATTATGAATCAGAATGTACCTCCTTTTGAAATCCGGCTTGTATCTTTTTCATTGCACATCGGCTTGTATATCGGCATATACAAGCACTTTATACAACCCACGGACCCCAAATATTTATGAAGCAGCTTGAAATCTCCATCAGATCTAGATTGTATATCGCTTTTGCATATTCCCCTTGTATATTGCGACATACAACATGCAATTTACATTCAGCGGGTCTCAAATAATTATGAGGTAGATTGGAACTACTTTGAGATCCGGGTCTTGCATCTTAAATCTTTGTATGTCGACATATACAAATGCGAAACATACAACTTGCGGGCCCCACCATGCATTTAAAACTGTTGACCTTTTGACCACTCCCGCTTGTATGTTTCACTTGTATCTTCTGCTTGTATGTTTGAATGTGCATTGGGAACATACAAGCCCACCATACAACTACAGACTTCATCCATTTCACCAATGCAGTTAACCCTCTCGTTGCGTCCACTTTGCATCTGCTTTTGTATATGCAAACATACTTTTGAACATACATTCAATTCCCTTTGTATGTGCAAACCGACAAGCGAATGCATATACAACCTTGTGGAGCCCACCACTTGCATATATCCTTTGCATGTTTTGATTGTATGTTGGGAACATATACAATCTCCTTTGTATACTTGCGGGTCCCACCAAATGTATCTCCTGTTGCTTTGTATGTTGCCGAATATACAAGACCCCTTGTATGTTTCGCATTTGTATGCCGCCAATGTATATTTCCTTTGCATGTTTTCCTTTGTATCTAGTTGTTGTATGTCTGAACATACAACACAAAATATACATGCAACCCGATATACAAGCAGGGAATATTTCTAGAATCTGCGAAAGATTCCTTAATGTATATGCACCCTTTTTAAGCCCGATATGCATTGCGAAATGCATATAATTGATTTTTCACCATTTTTGAAGGCTGATTGAGATCTCTGACCCACCAATGCACATTTGACCTACATGTATATACAAACAACCTTGTATATACAAAGTGACATGCATACAACAGAATTTTTGCACTTTTCAACTACAAAGGCCAAAAGACTTAGATTTTTTTGGATTTTTTGGGAAGGTGCTTGCGTATTTAAATGCTTGAAACCCGATTGTTTATGCAGGCACTAACAGGGTGCATATTGGATTTTCCATGCGTTATGATATTTGTTATCATATATGTGTTACCTAATGATGTTTTGTAGTAATGTATGATACAAGTCCCACCTAAATTATCAAGAGATTTTGTTTCAAGTGTGTTATGTGAAAGAGTGATGGACAATTTTTTAATAAGAAATCATGTTTGAAAGGATCATGTGTTAGTTGTGGTGGTTTGAAACATTTGTAAAAATGTATACATACAGAAAGAACACATGAAATTGGAAGAAAACTAGTTAGTTTTGAAAAATACAAGTCAGTAACATATGGATTAAAGGATGGAAAAAAGTTAAAGAGATGTGAGTTAGTGAGTAAAGATATATTTGTAGTTGAATTTACGAGAATATAAATTACGAGAAAATAGTGTATGAATATGCAATGCATATACACAAAGCTCAATGGTTGGATGAACAATGGAAGTTATCAGAGGATGCATTTCCTCTTGGAACCATTGTTTTTGTTGTAGATTTTGTTGAAAATTATATATTACAACCGCAAAATGAAGTGCAATCTCACTACTAAAACTTTATTCAGGTTACTATTTTTTTACATATAGCATTCATGCATGTGCTTAATAGCACATAGGAAGATAGAAATATATTGAGAGAGTATCAATTCTACAACAGTGACGATCGTACTCATTCCACTAAGTTTGTGCAAGGTTGCTTTTAGATGTTCTATTATAATTTAAGTGATAGAAATATCACATTTAGTCAACACATCATATGGTCATATAACTGCACGTCACAATTCAAGAATTCAAAGTTTTATTAGTGGAGCAGGATGCATGTTATGAGTGGTGCTCAATATATTTAGAATTTCACTAAGGTTGGACATGGAAAAGGGGATCATGATGGTGTAGGAGCATGTGTAAAAAGAGCCTTGGTAAGAGAAGAGTTGAAGTACCAATATGGTGCTAAGTTGACAGATGCAAGAATAATTATGCATTGGTGTAACTCCACAATGGGATCGGGTAATGAACTTAAGTCTATGGTTTGCAAATATTTTTGGTTGGTAGAACAATGCAATATTGCAAATTGTGAAGATTGTTGTACAATAACAAGATCAAGTGAGTTCCATTCATTTAGAAGTTCAAAAGTAGGTTCTTAAAAGAGAGATGACATGTTTTTATTTTTCATGTATGAATTTTATTTAGGAAGAGTGTGAATCAAAAGAGTGAGTTAATGAATGGTCTTGTAGACCTTTAGTTCCAATTGACACATATCGACTTCCACAAGTACTACATTTGAAATAGATGAAAGTATCAATTGACTTTGACCATGTATCAGATGTAGTGCAACCAAGTATTATAGATTTATTAATTATTTGAAATCAATATTTTAGCTCATTATATTGTATTCTAGATCATTTAGTGGAATTAATTTATTCATACAATTCAATGCAGGTCATGTTTATGTAGTTATTGTTGATGAGAATAATGAAGAAGGAATAGATTATTATTTGTGACGTTGTATAGAGGCAAAAAATAAATTAGCTGCCACAATCATTGATGGAGAGGATATTGAGTATCTTACAGGGTCTGTTGTTGTTAGTGAAACATGGCTTAGAAAGTACCTAATGAAGAAGTTTGATGTGTGATTGTTTGAGGACTTTGACACACATAAGAAGATTCTTCATTACTCAAAACATTTTGTTGCATCAAATGTTCAATTGATCAAATATTGGGATCAACCACACAATAAACTTTGTGAAATTTTTTTGAGTCTAACCATGAAGCAATACTTGACACTATAAAGAGCATATCCAACCTGCAAGGTTCATTAGATTGAATTCGTACAATAACATGTATGTTTTACAAATTGCAAGTATATTGTTGAGTTCTTAAGTTTATATTTTGGTAAGATTTTTTCTTTTCTTTGATTTGAGGTTCACCTTTCAATTTGAATTGTTTGTCATTTCATTCATCATTTCGTAATGATTTACATGTTAATTAAAGTTATTACGATTATGTACATATAGTCTTACATTCTTGTCAATTTTCATAAAGGAACTTTGTTCATCAATCCATATTATCTTCTTCTTAGTCGATGGTACAGGCCTCATCGGTGGTATATGTTTTTTATTAGTACCAAATGTTTTATTTAGTAATCTAAATTGTTTATTTTCCATTAAAATAATTAATGAGAATTATGGTTTGACTTGTTGTGGAAACCAAATTTGCATCCATCAAGTAGTAGGCATCGTGGCACCAAGGGACCACTTGTGATTGGAGGCATCAAGTTCCCATTGTTAACAAATGACATTTACAAAAAAGTTCAACTTCCCTATTTCTCTGTAAAAGGGTTTGGGCCCTTTCAAAAACCCATTTTACCAATATAAAAAACAAATGTCATTTACATTTATAGATTTGAATCCAAGAGTGGATCATTTCTCTTTCTTTTGTTGAACAACTTGCATGATTCAAATTTATGTAGATACACTTGGTTTAGTTGGCCTTGAGAAACAAGTATATGGTTTTCACTTCCAAAGTGCCTCATTCACCATTACAAAATATTATATTTAAACCAAGTTAACTCCCAAATAATGTTACAAAAATGATGGCATCTTGCATACAATATGTGGAAATTATGAAAATGTATTGAATTAATCTTTGAATTTCCTTCAAAACCATTAAAAAATGATAATTGAACTTGAGAAGGCCTTGTTTCATTCAATTAGACTTGAGGGACAAGTTTATGGTTTTCACTTCCAAAGTGCCTCATTCACCATTACACAATATTATATCTAATCCAAGTTAACTCCCAAAGCAATGTTAAAAAATGATGGCATATTGCATACAAAATGTGGAAATTATGAAATTTAATGAATTAATATTTGAGTTTCCTTCAAAACTATTAAAAAATTATAATTGAACACTAAACAAGGCATGAGCAATCTTAAAAACTCAATTGAACTCTTGAGTTAAACCCACATGTAATTAGTGTTAGAATTAAGGTGCCATCAATCTTGTAAATCCTATTGAATGGTTTTCACTATTCTTGGAAAGTTCCAAGGTTCTTGGAGAGTTCCAACATCCTTGGAGATAGTGTGTTAATTTTGTAAATTTATTCTTAAAGGATGAAGGTTTTACCATCAATAGTAAATTATTTTTATTGGTACAGTAAATAATTATTTACTGGCCTCAATAATTAATTAGTTACCGACATGTTGTTATGAAGTTACTTTACTACTCAAGGAATCTCGGTAAATAGTAAATGAGGTGAAGTGGAGAATTTTGGCACCTATATTAGGGAGATGTATATTTGGATTGTTATGATGAATGTCATAAGTTTGTAAGAGCATCTATGACAACTTACAACTGTCATAAGGTGTAAGAGATTCTATAATAGCTTATGACAACAATTATTGTCTTGTAACTACCTATTCTTGGTTCTAGGCCCCCATATTGGGAAGATGCCTATGACAGGTGTAAGGGAATCTGTAAGAAGATGATTTTGGAGTACCCCAAGATAGGAAGGTTGGATTTTGTCCATCTCCCACGATTTTTTTGTTGGGTACTCATTTTGTATAAATGTGAGACTTGAGAGTGAAGGTTGGAAGAGGAAAACTTGTTTGCAGGTAACAGGTTGAGTGAGAGAGGTCTTCTGTACACATGTGTTGTTGGATTGAAAACTAAAGAGGAGATTGGAAGTGGATGTATTGTAATTTTGTTTTGAAGATAATACAACTTGGACCTCTCTTCTTGGTGAAGTTTTTTCCCGCAAGGGTTTCTCCACATAAACACTGTGTTATGTGTTTGATCTTCTTCTCCATTGTTACCTTGTGTTGTGAGATCTTGCGTTCTTATGTTGTTGATTTGTGTCTCTTTGTTCCTGCTATATTATGGTGATGTTATTGTTGTTTTAAGTTCATCTAAGGTGGTTATATCAAGCATGTTAGAGTGGCTGATTTTAGCATCATAAAGAAGTTGAATCTCTTCATGGTATTTCAAGGATTAAGCGAAGTTTTTTTTTCAAATTTGCATACAATTTTTAGATTTCTAGTTTGTAGTAGCCAAATCCTTATATCTCACCAATTGACATCATATCTTGGTAATTTGATGATTAAAAATTGGATTAGAGACTGTTCATTTATTCCAACAATTGGTATTAGAGCTTAAGGTTGTTCTGTGGCTTGCATGTGAGTTGCATGTAATTGTATGGACTTGCATGTGCTTGCATGTCATGGATTCATGTTAATTTGGTTCTGGGTATTCCTCTATTTTTTAATTTAGCTTGTAAAGCATGTGAATCTATTGGAAGGAATTGTAGAATGTTGGAGGTTTTTGGGCTGCAGTGGATGTTATGTATGTTGACATTGTTTTGTAGATCTATTAGATTGGAATCCATGGTATCTAACTCTCAGATGGATATTGTGAATGAGATACATGGTGGGCATTGGAAGCTCATGGTTGAGCATCTTATTTTTCATGGAGTTGGTCACGTGTTTGTTCCTTATAGGGTGGTGACCCAAAACTCCAGTTTGGCAACATGTGAGTATCCTCTTGTTTGGTGGTTTTATTCCTTTACCTTGTGGTCATGTGAAGTGAATGGGTTTTTGAGTTGGATGGTTGCTTTTGGTGCCCTGGTCACACTATCGCTAAGTCGGTCGGCACCAAAATCCCGCCAACACACTTTGCGCTAAAAATAGACCCAACAGGCCTGCGCTAAAAAGTGAACTGACTGACCGCATGAAGCATCATTTTAGTCGGTCGGACCCAAATCTGCACAAGGTTGGATGAAGCCCAAATCCACGCAAGGTCGGATGAACTCAAAATCCCCGCTAGGTTGGTTGGAAGCAAAATCAACTTTTTTGGTATTTTGGCCTAAAAATTGAGTTTTTCAAGGAGCAAATTGGATTTTCTTGATGGATTTGAATTGCATATCTATTTGGCATATCATGATGAATATTTTACCAAGTTTGTGTGGATTTTTGCATGTTTTACGACAATTAATGCTACTGCACATAAAAGGTCGGTGACCCCCAAAAATCTTGCTTTTGCAAAAAAGGCTAGAAAAACATGAAATAAAAGTCTGCAAATGGATTCTAATGACCACAAAACTTTCCTAATCATCATATTGGTCAATTGGGTACTCAAAAATGATGAAAAATATAGAAAATCATGTGAAAATCACTAGATTTAAGAGGTTGTTTATAAGAAGGTGGCATTGACAATGAGTTGTTTTTGACTGATCCATGACTACAAATGGACATGTTTTGATCCAAATTGGTGAAAAATGACTTGTTAAGATGAAATTGATGCTTTGCATTGTGAATTGTAGGTCTTGGAGGACACAGGAGCTTGTTAGAGTTGTCTTGGAAGGATGTACACATATATGCGGTGCTTACCTAGAAATGTAGAAACTTCATTTTATCAACCAAATTGCTGTTGTACCTGCAAGATAAAGTCAGTATGATGTCCAAGATGATAGAGATGAGCTACAGGAGATAAAGACATACAAGATGAAGTCTATTTCATTGTTGTTCTTGTAGATCCAGTCTAATGTCCAAGTCATACATATGGTTGTTCTAGTAGTTTAGTCATCAAAAATCAGTCCAACAAGCATCCAGTTGGATATATCTTCACTAATAAAGTGCCACATACTCCTCTTGGTCCATTCAACACTTGGAATCCTGTGAATCCACATTGGCTCAAGTTTTCAAGTGTCATCTGACTCTATTTTGGCTTTACTAGGCCTTGAAAATTGACTTTTTATCATATACAGCCAAATGGGTATCCATTCTGTCCAAATTCAATGTATTTGCAAGTTGTTTTTTGTCTTTTTCCTAAAAGACAAATGCAAATCTAAAAATGTAACTAACTGATGTACTTCATTAAATGCCATGTAATTTGGACCATTGGTGTTGAGTTAATCTCCATCGTCCATTCAAAAGCTCGGTATGGTGCCTTGTCTATAAAAGGGCCATCATTCTCTCATTGTAACAAGTAAGATTTGATAATGAATTCCTGAGACTCTACCAAATTGTGATCAATACAAAGCAAGTTTTGCAGGTTGCTAGGAATTTGTGTTTATGTGTTGTCTTATTTTGGTCTTCATGGTTTATGCTAATCTGAAATTAGTTGATATACAGTTGCACTTGTGATTAATTATTCATCTATTTGATGGATTTCCTATCCATACCATTAATGGCTTGGTGATTGTATGTCATTGTGCATGGTTGGTCTGGGCATAGTTTATGAGATAAGTTTGATTGTATGATTTCATTAAGCTGCGCCAAGGATTGGGTGTTTGATGAACCCTCTACAATTTGAAAATCATTACATCTCATTAGAAGATTGCACATTCTCTATGGCATTGTGGGCTGCCTGGTTAAGCAAAGATTTATTTATTGTTGGGAATCTGTCTATTTGGTTATTGATCATTTCTGCAATTGTCTATAGGATCTCTTATCCCTTTCTCTCTCCCTTTCCTTTTGTATTTTTTTTACATAAAGTTTGGTAGATTTAGGATTTAAGCAGCATTACATTGATCATTTGCTAAAATTTTAGACTTCACAATCTGAACCACCTAGGGTTTATGCACTTGCATTGCTGCCATCTTGTCATAAACCCTGTATTTCATGGAAGACCCCTTGTTGGTACAACTAGACATACCACTGAGTCATTCCAAGCAAGCTAAGACCTAGCTGTATTATCCTTGGGGCAGTCCTATCTTAGATAGGATACCCTTTTCAATAGAGGCATGATACCAGCAATCATACCTGTGTTGTTGTGTGCTAAAACCACCATCAACAGAATTAGCGCTAGGAGGGTTGAACAAAGATTTTATGCAGGCTTTCAGTTTTATTGGTTCACTGCACATGCTGAAATGGAGTGAATGTACAGAAAATTCTGATCTAATGGATACACAGAAGGGTTTCAGTCATGAGACTCCTTCATTCTTCAGATGACCATCTCAGTAGTCATATCATGAAGAGAACTTCCAAGTTGATATCCCACTTTTCAAAGAAGTGTTAGATAGGCATATAAGAGAAAAGTATCCTCCATTTACATTGCTTAATTTTAGTTCACCTCAGGTCTACATTGTACATCCCGGAGAGCTGCATGACAAAATAGATTGTTTAACCTTCCTCCAAAGGTTAGATATGCATATAAAAGGGCTACTCCCTATCTTTTGAAGAGACCTAATGTCTCAAGTTACTTCTTGGACCTCATTTATTTAATCATTGGTTTTGTTCATATCATGTTCTTCGTTCATCGGGTGGACTGAACACTATTGGCATATCCATGTATGTGTTTCACCAATGGTAGTGACCATCGGGATGACTTTCACTATCGGCGGGAGTTCGTAGTCTTACACCGATCTGCAAGGTCTCACCGAGAGTAGTAAGCTATCGGCTAGACTTTCACTATCGGCGAAAGTGAGAAGCCTGTGGCTGATATGCATGGTTTCACCAATGACTTATGTCTATCAGCATAAGGTTGGCCATCGGCCAAGATCTTGGTAGTTGCTCCGATGTGAATGGTCACCCCGATGGAAGTTGGCGAAGCATTGGGCGTCGGTGTGAGAACCTTCATCGGCGTAGAGTAAAGTGTTTGGGCTGATGGCAGAGGTCACTCCGATGAAGGGCAGTGAACTTAGGGATCGCGGAGACTATGTGTTATCGGTGAAGGAAGCAATCCGATCACCGATGGAGCGGGTTAGGCAGATGGGTCTTTGGTTTGGTATCGTCGGCAACAAAATTGCTGATGATAGTATAATCGAGTCGTTGGCCATATACACTATAGAGAAGTTTGCGACCTAATGCATGTGGGACTAAAGGTCTCGCTGGAATGTGAACCGTTGCGACGATTGGAAGGCAGCGACGCCGGAGAAGTATAATCGATCAGTTAGGGCAAAAGTGTGTAACCATTTTTTGTGCTCTTGGAGACTGGTGATATAATCTGATCTTCTGGCATTGTTGCAGTTGGATGATGATGAAACTATTTGAATTATACAGTTTATTCTATAGATGTGTAGATGCAATAAACAGCTTTGTATAACCGTTATAGTACATACACCTGAACATTAGAGCGGGGGATCTTATTGTATATTCAGTTTACTGTAATAAAGATTGTTCTATTGTGGTGGTGGGTTTCTTACCCGAAAGGATTTTCCCACGTAATACTGGAGTTTTGTGTTGTCTTATTTTGTCAATTCTATTTTTCTGGTGTATTCATCTATTGTGTTTGAATTGAACGTTACCTGGCTACATTATCCCCTTAGAATTTTCATTAGGAAAGCTATAATTCTGCACCTCTGCTTTCCTTACAAGTGGTATCAGAGCCTGGCCTGTTGTGTTATCCTTGTTGGTAGGTTGGGTTTTTTGTGTTAATTCTAGGAGTGGGAGTTCTGTAGAGGTCTATTCTGTTAAATAAGATGGCAAGTACATCAAGAAAAATAGACATTGAAAAGTTCAATGGCACAAACTTTGAGTTGTGGAAGATTAAGGCTGAAGATTTGTTGGTCGACAAAGATCTTTGGATTGATGTGTCTGGGGTTAAACCTGCAAGCATGAAGCAAGAAGATTGGGACCTAGCTGACAGGAAAGCCAGAGGACTGATAAGATTAAGTCTTGCAAATTCTGTTCTATTGAACGTCCATGAAGAGAAGTTAGCCAAAGATTTGTGGAAGAAGTTGGGAGATATTTACCAGGGCAAGTCCTTGGTGAATAAACTATTCCTCAGAAAGAAGTTGTATTCTCTGAAGATGGATGAAGGTGCATCTGTAGCAGACCATCTGAACACATTTAATCTGATTGTTGCACAGTTGACGTCTGTAGGTGTAAAAATAGAAGAGGAAGATCGATGTATGCTTCTATTGTGTTCCTTACCCGACTCTTGGGATCATCTTGTGATGGCTATTGGAAGTACAACAACCACGTTTACAACTGAAGCGGTTGTTACCTCATTGTTATCTGAAGAGATGCAGAGGAAATCTTCTGAGACAGGTAAAGAGGCCCTGTCTGTTCGAGGTAGATCAAAGGAAAGAGGCAATAAGAAGGACAAGAAGTCAAAGTCCAAGTCAGAGGGGAGATCAAAATCTCCTAGCACAAAGTCCAAGGTGAAGTGCTAGAATTGTGGGCAGAAAGGACACATCAGAAGAGACTGCAAAGAGGAGAAAAAGAAGAAGAAGAAGAACTCTTCTGATAATGATTCTTCTCTGAGTGATGTTGATGCCTTCATTGCTGCCTTGGCAACTCCTACATCTGAAGATGTATGGTTGATGGATTCAGGAGCGTCTTTTCATATGACATCACATAGAGAGTGGTTCACAAAGTATGGACCATATGCTGGTGGAAAGGTGTTCCTGGCAAGTGATTCAACACTGGAAATTATTGGCCGAGGAAGAGTCAGAATCCAGTTCCCGGATGGCATAATAAAGGGAATGAATGGAGTTTTACACATACCAGGTCTGGCTCGAAATTTACTTTCTGTTAGTAAGCTTAATGATGTTGGAGTGCAACTGACTTTTGTGAATGGTGGCTGTAAAATGACTAGAGGTTCTATTGTACTGGCAAAGGGTGAACGCATTAGAACTCTGTATAGGTTAGATGCTAAACCAGTGTGTTGTAATAGTGTCTCTATAAAATCTAAAAAAGCTACTATTGTAACACGTGATGCAAACTCTATGGAAGTTAAACTTCCTGTAGAGAAAACAATGCTCTGGCATCATAGACTTGGTCACATAGGTGAAAAAGGTTTAAAAACCTTGAAAAACAAAACCCTGGTAGATGGACTGATTGATTGTAATCTGGAGTTCAATTTCTGTGAACATTGTATATATGGAAAATAGAATCGTGTTTCTTTTTACTCTAGTTCTCATAAATCTTCTAGTGTTCTGGACTATGTACATTCTGATGTTTTTGGTCCAATTAATGTTCCTTCTCTATCTAAATCAAGATACTACGTATCGTTTATTGATGATTATTCAAGGAGGGCATTTGTATATTTTTTTGAAAAATAAATCAGAAGTGTTCAGTCGGTTTAAAGAATTTAAAACTCTTGTGGAAAACCAGACTGGTAGAAAAATAAAATGCTTGAGAACAAATAACGGTGGTGAATATTGCAATGCGAATTTTGATAAGTATTGTGTAGATCATGGTATAAAAAGGCATAAAACTACACCTTATACTCCATAGCAAAATGGAGTTGCTAAAAGGTTGAATCGATCACTGATGGAGAAAGCAAGAAGTATGTTGAGTTTTGCAGGTCTTGAACAAAGGTTCTGGGCTAAGGCAGTTGCTACAGCTTGTTACTTGCTGAATCGTTCTCCTACTTCGGCATTGGTTGATAAGATGCCTATGGAAGCGTGGTCTAGAAAGAAACCCACTTTAAGACATCTTCGTGTCTTTGGTTGTGAGACATATGCTCATATTCCTGAGGTAAAAAGGTCTAAACTGGATTACAAAGCAGTCAAATGTATCTTTATTGGCTATGGAGTCGGTGTTAAAGGATACAAGCTTTGGAATCCTGAAACTGAAAAAGTAATTTACAACAGGAATGTCATTTTCAGAGAGCTGAAAACTTTGGTTATTGATCCTCAGCTGGCGAAGACAGAAAAGAAGAAAGAAAAGAGTGTTGTTAATATTCCTCTGACCCCTGTAAAAGAGGAACAAGTACCAAGTGTAGATGGTTCAGAAGTGAGTTCGAGTAGCTCCGAAGATTCAGATCCAGAGCAAGAACCTGAACCTGCACCTCAGCCATTGAGGAGGTCTACACGTGAAAGAAGACAACCAGATAGGTATGTATTTTCAGTACTTGATTCAAGTTGTGCCTATGCTTTACTTACTGATACTGACGAACCTAGGACTGTGAAAGAAGCTATTAGTTTATCTGATTCAGATTCTTGGTTGGAATCCATGGATAATGAAATGTCATCATTGGAGGAAAATGGAACCTAGGATCTGGTGCCCTTGCCTGAAGGTAGAAAACATGTGGGCTGTAAGTGGGTATTTAAAAAGAAATATGGTCCAGATGGTAGTATTGATAAGTACAAGGCAAGACTGGTTGCTAAGGGGTATTCCCAAAAGGAAGGTGTTGATTATGGAGAAATTTTTTCTCCTGTAGCTAAGCTGACATCCATTAGATTTCTATTGTCACTTGCAGCAGCATATGATTTTGAAATTGAGCAAATGGATGTGACAACAACATTTCTTCATGGGGACCTTGAAGAAGAAATTTATATGTCCCAGCTAGAGCATTTTGTGAAAAAAGGTAAAGAACATCTGGTATGTAAACTTAAAAAATCTCTTTATGGTTTGAAGCAATCTCCCAGAATGTGGTATCAAAAATTTGCTACGTATGTTTTATCCTTGGGGTATGTGAGATCTAAGTCTGATCACTGTGTCTATTATAAAACTGAAGGTGATCGGATTCTTATAATTGCACTGTATGTGGATGACATGTTGTTCATTGGCAATGGTAAGGGAATGATCTCAGAATTAAAATCTCGGTTGTCCTTGAAATTTGAAATGAAGAATCTTGGGGCAGCGAAATACATTCTAGGAATGGAAATCAAAAGGGACAAATCTAAGAGAAAGCTTTGGCTCAACCAGAGCAAGTATATTACTAATGTTCTTGATAAATTTTGTATGTCTGATTGCAAGCAGCTAGTTGTTCCAGTTTTATAGGGAACGAAACTATCTGTTAAAGATTGCCCAGAATCTTCGAATGAAATTGACGACATGCAAAGAGTGCCTTATGCAAGTGTTGTTGGCAGTTTAATGTATGCAATGGTCTATACCAGACTAGACATTGCCCAAGCAGTGGGAGTTTTGAGCCGTTTTATGGCAAATCCATGCAGATCACATTGGGATGCTGTGAAAAGAGTTATGAGGTATTTGAAGGGAACTTCTGATTATGCTATTTGCTATCATGGAAACTCATTTGGATCTCAGAGATCTATCAGCATTCAGGGATATGTTGATTCTGATTGGGCAGGGGATATTGACAGTAGAAGATCCACCAGTGGATATGTATTCACGTTAAATGGTGGTGCTATCAGTTGGATGAGCAAGTGATAGGCTATAGTTGCTTTGTCCACAACAGGGGCAGAGTACATGGCAGCTACTCATGCATGCCAAGAAGCTGCTTGGTTGAAGAGGTTGTGTTCTGATGTTGGTTTTAATGCAGGGCAGATACAAATTCACTGTGACAGTCAAAGTGCTATATGTTTGGCGAAGAATCCTACATTTCATGCTAGGACAAAACATATTAATGTCCAATATCACTTTGTTCATGATATGATGGAAGACAAGAAGGTGAAGCTGGAAAAGGTTGACACTTTGGAAAATGTCGTTGATGCCTTAACTAAACCAGTGAGTACGGCCAAGTTCAAATGGTGTTCAGATGGAAAGGGTCTTCGGGCCCATAATTCTCAGTAACTGAGTGAGGATTAAGAGGAAGCAGTAATCTCTTCGACAAGTGGGAGATTGAAGAGACCTAATGTCTCAAGTTACTTCTTGGACCTCATTTATTTAATCGTTGGTTTTGTTCATATCATGTTCTTAGTTCATCGGGTGGACTGAACACTATCGGCATATCCATGTATGTGTTTCACCGATGGTAGTGACCATTGGGATGACTTTCACTATTAACGGGAGTTCGTAGTCTTACACCAATCTGCAAGGTCTCACCGAGAGTAGTAAGCTATCGGCTAGACTTTCACTATCAACGAGAGTGAGAAGCATGTGACTGATATGCATGGTTTCACTGATGACTTATGTCTATCGGCATAAGGTTGGCCATCGGCCAAGATCTTGGTAGTTGCTCTGATGTGAATGGTCACCCCGATGGAAGTTGGCGAAGCATTGGGCGTCGGCGTGAGGACCTTCATTGGCGCAGAGTAAAGTGTTTGGGCTGACGGCAGAGGTCACTCTGATGAAGGGCAGTGAACTTAGGGATCGCAGAGACTATGTGTTATCAGTGAAGGAAGCAATCTGATCACCGATGGAGCAGGTTAGGCCGATAGGTCTTTGCTTTGGTGTCGTCGGCAACAAAATTGCCGATGATAGTATAATCGAGTCGTTGGCCATATACACTGTAGAGAAGTATGCGACCTGATGCATGTGGAACTAAAGGTCTCGCTGGAATGTGAACCGTTGCGACGGTTGGAAGGCAGCGACGCCGAAGAAGTATAATCAATCAGTTAGGGCAAAAGTGTGTAACCGTTTTTTGTGCTCTTGGAGACTGGTGATATAATCTAATCTTCTGGCATCATTGCAGTTGGATGATAATGAAACTATTCGAATTATAAAGTTTATTCTGTAGATGTGCAGATGCAATAAACGACTTTGTATAATCGTTATAGTACTTATACTTGAGCATTAGAGCGGGGGATCTTATTGTATATTCAGTTTACTATAATAAAGATTGTTCTATTGTGGTGATGGGTTTTTTACCCGAAAGGGTTTTCCCACGTAATACTGGAGTTTTGTGTTGTCTTATTTTGTCTATTCTATTTTTCTGGTGTATTCATATGTTGTGTTTGAATTGAATGTTACCTGGCTGCATTATCCCCTTAGAATTTTCATTAGGAAAGCTATAATTCCGCACCTCTGCTTTCCTTACATCTTTGAGATTTACAAGCCTGAAGTGGGATATAGGCATGATAGACATATTCATATTTAGAGCAAGACCTCACAAGGAGTTGCAACACAGATGGATGCATATGCATGTGATCATGTCTCAGTTGAGAACATCTAAAGAACTAAGGCTGTAGAAGCTTTAAATCTACCATTCATAAGAGATCACAGTCAAAAGGGTAGTTTGCATACAAAAAACATTGAAGTTGTTCATCAAAATACATATCCAGATGAGAATGGTAGACAATACATATGGTCTGCAAATCACCCAACTAATGAATATGAGATTCATGACTAGTTAAAATCTCTCTGTCAGTCAGGTAAATCAGTCATAGGATATGCTATCCCAACTTGGTTGAAACTCAGTTTTTAGTCACAAGACAATGAACAGAACAATAAATAGGGTAATATATTTGCTACTAAAGATGTGGACAAGGTGGATGATAAATCAAATTTGATAAACAGTCATGTTAAGGATGCAGATCAATAATCAACTGCTTCAAAAATATCAAGTTCTGAGTCTAAATTTGTTGCTACAAAGATGCAGAACATCAGTCCATTTCAAATTACTGATAGTTCAGAGTTAGAACAACAGGTTGTTTAGATCAGAAATATGCAAAAACAAGAAGAAATCAGTCCACTAGATGAAGAAGAGTCACGAACAGCAACACAAGAAGTCATTCCAGTTGACATATTTGAGCTACAATCATATTATCCAAAGAAAAGTAATCAAACTTTTGACTGTATAAGCCTAGTAAATCATCATGATCAGCCATATCAGGTTGATATAGTTGCTGCAGAAGGGTCTCAAGCTGAGTCAAATGAAGAAAAGTAGGAAAATGCACCACTCCAAGATGACATTGGCATCACGAATCAAATCATGCAAGAGGAACAGGACCTTGTTGCTGCTGCAGACAGTGAATTGCCAACCCAATGCCAGCCCTTAATTCAAACAGGAAGATTGTTGATTGGTGCAAAGGAAGTTTTATTAGAGCATGTGACTAATTTTGATGAAGTAGATTCAAGTATAACACATATTCATCAAGTTGATCCTGTTTATATTTGCATTGAAGAAGGTCTCCCCATGGTTGATGCTGATCAAATGATAAGAAATGAAAGTAGAAGTCTACAATCTGAGAATAGAAATCAAACAGTCATGTAGAGTGATGGATTGGAAGATTTTTCATGTCAATCGCTTGATCACATCATCAAGTTGGTGTCAACAATGAGTAAGGATATGTTACTGCATGGGAATTCACCACACATGTCAGATTTTCTTTTAGCCACTTCATGCAAAATTCATCCACATGATCCACATTCTGAGAAAGATTATCTAGACCTTCTATTCACTTGGGAAGTTGCTACAGCATTTAGTGCTCCAGAGGTATTTGATGAGCAGGACATGGCTAAACATGGGTTGAGACCTCTCGAAGATGAGAAGATATTTGGTGGCACGATGCAACAGGGTGATGAACTCACATCTCTAACTGATGGAATTGCAAATCAGGTTGTATCTTCCCTCTTCTCACTTGGTTTTGAAAGTTATCAATTTGATTATGGTGATTTAGGTAAGACAACTTGTATTTGGATTGATCATGGCCCTAATGAACTGCCCCAACTGCTGACCCTACATGACTAGTACCCTAAACATGAACCTAGCATGCCTCTACCTCACTTTTCAGAGTACAAAGATGAATTTTCCAGACTTAGGACATTGACATGTACCTTGTTACTTCTACATGTCCTGAGAAATAAGTCATGAGGGAGTGTAGATACTTGCAGCCCAAAGCTTTTGTACACAGTCTTGTTTGTTTCTAGTTAGGTTTTAGTTAGTTTCTTGTTGTTCTATTTTTTTTAAATGTGCCTAGTAAACTTTTTAATGTGACCGACAACGTTGGTGTGACACGCCCTCCAGGTCCACGCGAATGCTTTTGCCCAGAGCAATGAACCGGTGAGGCCACAACATGGGGGACCTCATCCCCTATCAAAAACACTTCAAAATCGCAAGCTCGTCGGCCCAACAAACGCGTAAAGCTTGTGAGCTCATTGGCCCAGTGGGGGTTTGAACTCTGGTGGCTGCTACTACAACCAAGTGACTTAACCACCGAACCACGCCCTTATCGGCTCTTGTTGTTCTAGTTTAATCTTTGCTTTCTATTTTTGTTTTTCCTTGGTTGTTGGTTGCTGCTAGTTGTTAGTTGTTGCTTTTTGCTTGTTGTGCTTTGGTTTGAGTAGTTTACTTGTTTAGGTTAGTTGCTTGTTTGCCTTGCTTTTTGCTTATGTGCTTACTTTGCTTGGGCTCTCCATTTCTCGATTGTGGTGGCCATTGTGTAGACCTACAAGTGCTTCTTTATTAGGTAAGTAATTTGGAATATTTCTTTGAGAACCCAAGGTTTTCACTTGGGTCTTACTATGAGTTATGTTGTTGCACCAAGGAGTATGATGTTTGTTCATTGGAAAGGAGTCGTTAGTTGGTGCACCTGAAGTATTTTCTAACAATATATCTCTCACACTTTAAATAATCCTAAAGTAGCTAAGTAAGCCTAGGTGATCGCATGTTAAGTGAGGCGTTTGGATTCCCAACTTTACCACCAACACCAATTCTGTGAATCCAGATGAGAGTGGCAGGTGGTACTAAGTACTGCTAGCCTACTGGGTAAAAATAAAAGGTGTTTTTCAACACCAGACCCACTACAAAGTATCAATATAGAGATTATCATTTGAAGATTCTCACATGAAGACTGCTATCTGAAGATTATTAGCATCAAAGATCATCAAAGGTATTATCAAGAAGGAACTCATTGCAGAAGGATTACTACTTGAAAGTTCATCACATCTCAACATCAGAGCATTCTCTTAGTGGTAAAATAATCCCAACTTCATAGCTTAGCATGAGGGATCTTGGGTGAATTTAGTTGCCAAGGGATGGGAATGAATGTAATTGCACACACTCAGGTTTTCAGGATATGGATGGTTGCACTGGTTATTATGCTTTGATTCTTTGATAAGATATCATGTTTTCTTGTCTAGCATGTAGGAAACGCTGAGATTCTGGGTTCGAAGCTGACATTTATCTTAGAAATGCTCTGGAGCATTTTCCAACAGAGTTGCCATTTATTGTGCTTTGTACACACGCCCCATTTTGCCAAATGGAGACCCCCTCTTTTGCTTCGGCTTGAAGTCTCAGCCTTTGTTACTTATTATGATGAGAAAGTGAATTTGTGCTTAGAGTGCATGATTTGTTCCAGATTTGAGTACTTTGCATGATTGGAGTCATTTGATGTTTTTCATGATTGATTTGGAAGTGTCTTGATTGGTCTTGTTCTTAAAAGATTGCCATTTGTTGCCTTCTGCATTGAAATTGGGTGTTACTGCATTTTGCTCCAAAATCCCATGTCACTGGATATTGCCCTTGAGATTGCTTTTGCAAGATGTGTCAAGTTGAAATTCTTAGTTTCTAGGTCTCAGAATTGCAAAATCGTGTCAAATTGCACTAGATTTCACTAAGGGGTCCATGTGCTTTCACCTTGAAACATGATCCTAAAACCCTAAAAAATGGCTAAGTCTAAAATCTGGTGCAACCTCAAAATTCTAGAATCTGCATATGAAATCCTATGGATCTAGAACCCATCTCAAACATCCTGAAAGTATATTTAAAAATATTTAAAGTATAAGTTCTAAACTTATACTTAAATATATTTTTTAAATATACTTTCACCTTGGGAAGTTTAAAATCTTGCGCTAAAAATGAGCCCAACTGCACTTTGCGCCAAAAATAGCCTTTACAGACCTTAGCGCTAAAAATTCAATCCACTGACTTTGCGCTAAAAATAGTCACTACCGACTTCCGGCGCTTAAAACATCGCTCACGGACTTCTACGTGAAAATCATCATCCATCGACCTTAGCGCTAAAATTACCTCCAACTGACTTCCTTTCACACTACCGCTAAGTCGGTCGGCACCAAAATCCCACCAACACACTTTGCGCTAAAAACAGACCTATGCTAAAAAGTGAACCGACTGACCGCATGAAGCATCATTTTAGTCGGTCAGACCCAAATCCGTGCAAGGTCAGATGAAGCCCAAATCTGCGCAAGGTCAGATGGACCCAAAATCCATGCAAGGTTGGACAACCCCAAAATCCCCGCTAGGTCGATTGGAAGCAAAATCAGTGCTTTTTGGTATTTTGGCCTAAAAATTAAGTTTTTCAAGGAGCAAATTGGATTTTCTTGATGGATTTGAATTGCATATCTATTTGGCATATCATGATGAATATTTTACCAAGTTTGTGTGGATTTTTGGCATGTTTTACGATAATTAATGCTACTGCACATAAAAGGTCAGTGACCCCCAAAAATCTCACTTTTTGCAGAAAAGGCTAGAAAAACATGAAATAAAAGTCTGCAAATGGATTCTAATGACCACAAAACTTCCCTAATCATCATATTGGCCAAATGGGTACTCAAAAATGATGAAAAATGTAGAAAATCATGTGAAAATCACTAGATTTAAGAGGTTGTTTATAAGAAGGTGGCATTGACAATGAGTTGTTTTTGACTGATCCATGACTACAAATGGACATGTTTTGATCCAAATTGGTGAAAAATGACTTGTTAAGATGAAATTGATGCTTTGTATTGTGAATTGTAGGTCTTGGAGAACACAAGAGCTTGTTGGAGCTATCTTGGAAGGATGTACACACATATATGCGGTACTCACCCAGAAATGCAGAAACTTCATTTTATCAACCAAATTGCTGTTGCACCTACAAGAGAAAGTCAGTATGATATCTAAGATGATGGAGATGAGCTACAGGAGCTAAAGACATACAATATCAAGTCTATTCTATTGTTGTTCCTACAGATCCAGTCCAATGTCCAAGTCATACATATGGTTGTTCCAGTAGTCTAATCATCAAGAATCAATCCAACAAGCATCCAGTTGGATATATCTTCACTAATAAAGTGCCACATACTCCTCTTGGTCCATTCAACACTTGGAATCCCATGAATCCACATCGGCTCAAGTTTTCAAGTGTCATGTGACTCTATTTTGGCTTTACTAGGCCTTGAAAATTGACTTTTTATCATATATAGCCAAATAGGTATCCATTCTGTCCAAATTCAATGTATTTGCAAGTTGTTTTTTATCTTTTTCCTAAAAGACAAATGCAAATCTGAAAATGTAACTAATTGTTGTACTTCATTAAATGTCATGTAATTTGGACCATTGGTGTTGAGTTAATCTCCACTGTCCATTCAAAAAATCAGTATGGTGCCTTGTCTATAAAAGGGCCATCATTCTCTCATTGTAACAAGTAAGATTTGATAATGAATTGCTGAGACTGCCAAATTGTGATCAATACAAAGTAAGTTTTACAGGTTGCTGAGAATTTGTGTTTATGTGTTGTCTTATTTTGGTCTTCATGGTTTATGTCAATCTGAAATTAATTGATATTCAGTTGCACTTGTGATTAATTATTCAGATATTTGATGGATTTCTTGTCCATACCATTAATGGCTTGTTGATTGTATGTCATTGTGCATGGTTAGTCTGGGCATAGTTTATGAGATAAGTTCAATTGTATGATTTCATTGAGCCACGCCAAGGATTGGGTGTTTGATGAACCCTCTACAATTTGAAAATCATTACATCTCCTTAGAAGATTGCACATTCTCTGTGGCATTATGGGCTGCCCGGTTAAGCAGAGATTTGTTTATTGTTGAGAATCTATTTATTTGGTTATTGATCATTTCTGCAATTGTCTATAGGATCTCTTATCCCTTTCTCTCTCTATTTTATTTTGCATTTTCTTTACATAAAGTTTGGTAGATTTAGGATTTGAGCAGCATTACATTGATCATCTGCTAAAATTTCAGACTTCACAGTCTGAACCACCTAGGGTTTCTGCACTTGCATTGCTGCCATCTTTTCACAAACCCTGCATTTCATGTAAGACCCTTTGTTGGCACAACTAGACATACCACTGAGTCATTCCAAGCAAGTTATGACCTACCTGTATTATCCTTGGGGCAGTTCTATCTTGGATAGGATACCTTTTTCAAGAGAGGTGTGATACCAATAATTATACATGCGTTGTTGTGTGCTAAAACCACCATCAACACTAACATCTTGTTTCATGGAGGACCCTTAGAGTCTTTGGAAAAGGTGTTATTGTTTTTCCTTTGGAGAGGATGTAGTACTCTTTAGTTTTGAGTAGTAATCATTTTCTTGGAGCTTCATGATTTTGCAGGTTGCTTTTGAAGTTAGCATGAATTGATTGGTGGGTGGTCATGGATACTAGAGAGATTTGGGCTAGGCTGGAAATCTCTTGTTCTTAGAGATATGTTTTGGAATGGTTACTTGTTATTTTTCAATAGTAAATAGCAAGGAGCCTACACCTGGAAATGGATGCAAGTCCATCATAAACCTGATGAGAAGGTTGTCTTTATTAAAAGCTTATATTGCTTGGTGTTGTATGCACAAGACAATCTTGTATCCCACTCTTGGTCTACTCGGTAGGTGAATGATCTAAGAGGTGTTTCACGCATGATTATTAGATGCATTCTTTATATGTATCTTGTCTTCTCTTGTGTATTAGTCTTGAATGTTGAGTTCTGAGGGCTTATTAAGAAGTAGATGCATGATTTTATGTATTTCCATTTCTCTCCTTGTAATCTTCAACTTGGGTTAGTTCTGAGGATTTGTTAGGAGAGGTACAAGAGATGATTAGTGGCTTTGGGCATATTCCCTTATGTTATGGAAATGTTTGGCTAAGTTTGATCTACTTTTTGTGAGAGGTTTACATCTATTGCTGCCATGTTTCATTATAAGTTGAATGGTTAGATGTTGATATCCTTTCAGTTTGGGAGTGTTGAAGGAGATCTTACTTTACATAGTTTGGCACATGTTTGTGTGGTATAAGCACATAGTTTGATTTGGAGGTTCTCTCTTTCCTAGTTTATTGCCTTCTTCCTGAAGGTTCTTATATTTATAGAATTGAGGTTTTGAATGGAGTCATGTGTTGTTGTTTGTACTTCATTGTTTTTTGGCAAAAATTTGGTAACTCCTTGAACTCTTTCTTCATTGGTTTGAAGGACTTGGGAGAGTTATTTGGATTGGTAATGAGAGATGTATTTTGCATATCATTATATTCTTCTTTGACACTATGATAGAGGAGTTAGCCACATCCTCTATGTGAAGTGCTATAGGATGACTTGTTAATGTTGTGATCTTGTTTTTAGATTTGACATTACCTATGCAATGGGAGTTCCAGAAGGTATATCTGTTTTGTATGAGAGGGACACCTCTCTTGGACTGGTTACACTTTACTGTAGTGAGTTACTTCAAATGTTTTCATTGCATGTCCATGTGTGTTATTACCTTGGAGTCTTCTTTTACAGGATGGTGGATATATAGGGACTTGTTTGTAAATTTGGGTTGTTATGTTGATAGCGTGAAGTTCTACCTATGATAGTTTGTTTACCCTGGTTTGAGGTATGGATAGTTTGGATGAGCTAGAAACTTACTATGGTTGCTATTCCAATTTGGTATGAGTGTGGAAGTCACTCAGAGTCATTTGTTATCATTTGAATTTGGTGCTTGTGTTCATGTATAGATTGGTGCAGGTTTTAGTGACAGTCGATATGTTTACCTTGGCATGTTCCTTGTCCTATCATGGGTGACATGATGTGAGGATTTCTTGCTCAGAATGGTGGTTATTATGGTTTCTTTTTATAGGTATCTTGTTGGAGCCGCAAAAGCATGTTGAAGAATCAATGATACATAGTTGGCTAAGGGATGTTTTTCCCTTGTTTTGTTTTCCTATCAATATGTATTTACAATTTATGATGTCAAGTGGGAGAATGTGGGGATTAATGTGCCATTGACCTTGTAAATCCTATTGCATGGTTTCCACTATTCTTGGAAAGTTCCAAGGTTCTTGGAGAGTTCCAACATCCTTGGAGATAGGGTGTTAATTTTTTAAATTTATTCATAAGGGATGAAGGTTTCACCATCAGCGGTAAATTATTTTTACTAGTATGGTTAATAATTAATTACTAGCCTCAATAATTAATTAGTTACCGGTATTATTTACCGGTAGGTTGTTACAGAATTAAATTTACTACTCAAGGAATCTCGGTAAATAGTAAATGAGGTGAGGTGGAGAATCTTGGTGCCTATCTTAAGGAGATGTATATTTGGATTGTTATGACACATGTCATAAGTTTGTAAGAACATCTATGGTAACTTACAACTATCATAAGGTGTAAAAGATTCTATGACAACATATGACAGCAATTATTGTCTTGTAACTACCTATTCTTGGTTCTAGGTGCCCATATTGGGAAGATGCCTATGACAGGTGTAAGGGAATCTGTTAGAAGATGATTTTGGAGTATCCCAAGATAAGAAGGTTGGATTTTTTCCATCTCCCATAAATGTTTTTGTTGGGTACTTCATTTTGTATAAATATGAGACTTGAGAGTGAAGGTTGGAAGAGGAAAACTTGTTTGCATGTAACAGGTTGAGTGAGAGAGTTCTTCTGTACACAGGTGCTGTTGGATTGAAGACTGAAGATGAGATTGGAAGTGGATGTATTGTAATCTTGTTTTGAAGATAATATAACTTGGGCCTCTCTTCTTGGTGGAGTTTTTCCCCACAAGGGTTTCTACACGTAAACACGGTGTTATGTGTTTGATCTTCTACTCCATTGTTACCTTTTGTTGTGAGATCTTGCATTCTTATGTTGTTGATTTGTGTCTCTTTGTTTCTGCTATATTTTGGTGATTTTATTGTTGTTTTAAGTTCATCTAAGGTGGGTATATCAAGCATGTTAGAGTGACTGATTTCAAAATCATAAATAAGTTGAATCTCTTCATGGTATTTCAAGGATTAAGCAAACTTAATTTTAAAATTTGCATACAATTTTTAGATTTATATTTTGTAGTAGTCAAAGCCTTATATCTCACCAATTGGCATCATATCTTGGTGATTTGATGATTAACAACTGGATTAGAGATTATTCATTTATTCTAACAATTGGCAACTAAAGGTCACTTAGGCATTACCACAAAAATGAATAAAGTTGCTCTGCACATGACCTAGTATTGGAAGTAGATCACGATAGATGCATACCTCCATTTTCCACAAAGAGAATGGTGCACATCCCTATTGTTTCGGTGTTGGGTTTATCCTAACCCACTCCTAGGCTTAAGTCACACTTAGTGGTTAAGTCTAACTTAACCTTGACATTAAAGGTTAAGTTCACTTTTGAGGTTAGTCATTTTTTTGTCTCACCACATGTGCTCACATGAGGTTAGTCATTTTGACACTTCACCTCATTAGAGGTTGGAGATATTCTCTCGTCACCTTATGGGAGGTTGGAGACATTTGTCCATCACCCTCCACTTGTGCACACATGTGTTCATCACATAGAGGGTTAGTCATAGTTGGTTGGCTCCTCACCTCCTTCTCCTTGCCTATATAAGAAAGGCTCTTTGTACATTTTCATTAACTCTTGGTGTAAAGTCTTGATGTAATCTCTTGATTATACATTTTGGCTTTTATGTGCTTATGCTTTGTGGAAGTTCATCTTAGTTCTTTCTTGTTGATCTTGTCTAATTCTGACACCTATTAGTAATCAAGGAATTGAAACTACTTACATCCACATGAACATGTGAAATTTTTAGTTATTCCAAACTTACTCCAAGAAAGGAAATATCAAAAAAGGATTGAGTATGATGTCAAATTTGTAATACTAATCAATATTAATATTAGCCTTATGTTTCAAATATAGACTAATTGATAGTGCTTCAAACGTTAGGAATTATCAATACAATTCAACTAAGATTCCACATAGGATGCTTATATGTCAAATTAGAAATTATCCAAGATAACTCATACAAACTATTTTAAGGCCTTGACCAACTTTAACTAATTCTAACAAATACTGAGAGTCACACTTTTCATTCTTCACCTCATGGCATCAAACCGACGGTGCCAACATGTTGGAGTGGGTAGGTGAATGTTACATTTAGTATGTTTATTGAAAATTCTTTTTGTCAAAGTATGTTTAAGTTGCACTACTAGACTAAAATCCCATATTGTCCATAATTGTCTTTGTTTAACCAAAAAATTAAAACCCTAGCAGCAAATCTAAAGGGGGTATACGTGAACTAGAAAATCTACTAATTCCTACCAACACATGTAAGCCAATTAATTGTGACAAGCAAAACTAATTCCAATAAGCAGAGAAAAAAATAAAAAATAGATAACATGGTGAGCAAGATTCACCTTTGAATAACTTCATGCATCACTAACACTTTTCTATCCTCCTCCTTAGGATCCTACCCTAAACATATGCATGCTCAAAATTTTATCTTTCATTGAATAGGTACCCATTACACACCTTGTTGAGTTTGTTCTCCACATTGACACTGCATCTTAAGAAACTTGGAGTCAATCTTTTACTTGAAAAGGGCCTTTGCATTTTCCAACTAGAAGGGTCCTTTTGAGTCAATGTGTCCAAAGAGTGAGCTTCACACACAAATCCAAAAATAAGTTTTAATCCTTCATAGAGTTTAAGTGCTTGTCAATGGAGGTTTTTGAAATATTTGAGGTACATATTTAGGTGATTTTTATTTTTGTTCTTGTATTTTGTGTGTAAATGTAGGCAAAAGTTTTGATAATTTTTTTATGACTCATTCCACCCATTACCTTCCAAAGAATCTCATTATGTTAAGTACTAAATGGGTGATAATTTTTATTTTTTCTTTTGCCTAATTTTGTAATTTAACTTCTTTAAAAAAATCTTGTTATGTTTGATTTTTATTTTTGTTCTTGTATTTTATGTGCTCTTTTGATTTTGCATTATGTGTTTTTTTATTTTGTCTAAGGGGTGTATATAATGTTGCCCTTGTAGGTGCTTGTACGTAGGCCAAAACTTTATGTGTTGCTTGGTTGTAAAAATGATCAGCATGCCCATTGAACCTATGGATCTAATTGTTAATTTAAATTTTAAATTTAAATTAGTTTTTAATTTTCAATAGTTTCAAATTATTTAAAAAATTATCTTTTTAAATTTCAAATTCAAAACAAAAAAGGGGGGGCACGGGCTAAAAAGCCCATTCACTCCATTTCCCTAGCCCTACTTTGTTTCAATTTTAAAACATTAAAATTTAATAATCTAAACCTAAAAGCTAAACTAAACCCATCATGTCTACCCTACCCCTAACCCAACCATCCACCCCACTGCAAGCGACGTTGTCCCCTCCACTGCTTCCCTACATCCTCTACGTGCCACCCTTGATCCCCCAGCTTTGCCTCCACCTCTCCCTCCACCAACTCACCTCCCCATCAAAATTCAAATCCTCAAATTTAAATTTTACTAAATAGTCTCATTCTAAATTTCAAAAACAATAGTTTTAATTTTTGTAATAATTAGTTTAATTTTTAAGAGTTATCCATTTCATCATCTCATTTTTAACCTTTCTTTAATTAATTTTAGTCATGTTAATTTAGCGTAAAGTTTTTTTAATATAATTTCAAATAGTTTAATTAAATTGTTAATATATTCCAAATAGTTCATTTTTTTTTTTAGTTTCTACAATTTTTTTTTTTTCAAAGTTTATCTCCTTTTCAATAAACTTAGCTTTTTTAAAGTTTTGTTTCTATTTTCAAAAATTAAACTAAAAGCACCAAAAATTTATTAAAAAACAAAAAAAATACAAAATACAAAAACCACAAAAAAATTAAAACAATAAAAATAAAAAGTAAAAATGTTTTTCTTTTTTAGTCTAGGCCTTCATTTTCTAAAAAAAATGGCCCTTTTTTTCTCCAAATAGGCATTTTTCCAAACAAGCACAACTTTTGCCCATCATAGCCTTTTTTTGCATTTTATACATGACGGAAAGCTAATTCCACCACCTTTGTCCTGGGTCAAACCATTTATCCCCATCCCACCACACACACTAGTTATCTCATTTTGAATCGCATGTTTGCATATTCTTCTTATCACGTGTGCCACTAACCTTTTTCTTGCAACATTTTCTGCTCGTCAAAGACTCATTTTTGCAAACTACTAATGTTTTTGTGGGTGCAACACGCTTGCCAAAGATATATTTTCCCCACTAATTTAGTTGTACATATGAACATGTTTAAGGGAAATTACACCTTGTTTGTCATGTCTTGGATCTCACTTGTGTGTATTCTCTCTCCTTGCATCCTAGGATGATCTTGGAGATCAAACTCTTTTGTTTATGTGTTAACCCAAGGAACTTAGTGTGTGTATGCTCTCCCTTCATGCCATGAGGTGATCTTAGGGATCAAAAGCACCTAAGTTTCTTTTCCTTTAGGGGGCCTACCTAGGTATTTCTGTTGATAACTGAGAGGGGGGGGGGGGGGGGGGGGTGAATCAGTTATCCTAATTATTTCCCTTATTGAACTTTCTTATTAATTGATGCAGCATTGAATCAAACACTAAAACATTAACATGAAATAAGAAACACATAACACAGTATTTTTGACGTGGAAACCCTGTTAAGGGAGAAAACCACGGGGTGATTAACCCAAAATTATTCTCTGTTAGAAGAATAGGAGATTACAAAAAAATGGCACTTGCCAATTAGGGCTCACTGCCCGAGCACACTGCTCACAAGAGGCCCACTACCTACAAGAAGACACACTGTCTACAAAGTGATAAGAATCACAGTCTTGAACTGATTGGAAGCATCTGCATATGCTGGAGTTCAGTTCCGGTTAGGCTCAGTACACTGATCTGCTGCACTTCATCTTTCCTCTATTCTTTATTCTGCTATCTTTCACATACCGGATCCTTTTTGCTACTTCTGCTCTGTTCTGGACTTATTCGCATATATCTTCATACCATCACACACTTCACAACTAAATCCATCCTCTATATATATATCCGCACAAGTAATTTCATCACCTTTCTAGTCGGCATCCGGAACAGTCTAGTTTCTTACAAACTCTTGTTCTGTCGGTTGAATCCTTCCTCACCAAGCAATGCGGATCAAGCATATACTTGTAGATATCATTAATCATGTCGGCCAAACATGATTCATGCCTTCACAACCTCTATCATCAACAGTAACACATCCGGAAAGTAGTCTGATACTCTGTCAGTCAGTTCTTCCTCTGTTTTCACTGTCTCTCAGGAATCCGGTACTCAACTATTCATATCTTTTTCCTTGTTCATCACCGGAGGCTAAATCCTTGGAATATACCACTCAAGGTAGTCCTCTTGACTTCCCCAAATCCGTACTGCACCAAGACACTTCCTCTGAGAGATCCGGACCAATCTGTCAGACCTTGCCACATGCTCTGTTCTTGTTCACCGGACCACAACATTCTTTATTCTGACTTCCGGTAGAGACACATCATGACTTGCGGATATGTGGGATGACCTTTGTTGCCATCAATGACAACAACCATGAATCCATATAGTGTCTCTTGCCAACAATCTCCCCCTTTGGCATTGATGGCAACACTTAGTGAAAAATGACTAAGTATTTTCACTATGCTCCCCCTTTGCTGATGCTCTGTCTTTATATACAATTTTCAGAACTCCCCCTTAGTTGGATTCCTCATTTTTCACTGCTCCTCACTCCCCCTTTGACATCAATGGCAAAGGGTGGGGTCTGTACACCAAAATTTTCAAAAATTTTCTATACATAGCCGCATATTTACATACTCACATATACTGAAGAATGTCTGCAAAGGATGTCTGCAATTGGATCATTTCTGTAGCCCAACTTTGCTTCATTCTGTCCAAAATTGAAATGTGACCACTCAACAAAAATGCAAAAGCTTCTGCCCGCTTGAGATCTGTCGGATCTTTTGTTTGGGCGGTGGTCTGAGCATCACTGATGGCCTCATGCATAGTTTCCAACTTAGGGATTATAATCCTTCTAAGTTCTCCCATCCGGTTAGTGATGTTCTTCCTTTCCTTCTCAAGATTCTTTATTTCATTCAAGACTGCAATAGTCTGACATTCTTGATTTATTATGGAGGAAGAGATAGGATCAAAACTTTGGGATAAGCTTTGTAGCTTGTCCTGTTCCTCTTTTATTTTCTTATCAATTGTTGTTGTTGCCTTTGACCAGGATATACAAAATTTGTAGATGTCACCACCATCCTTAAGAGCATTCTCTAAGCTCTTTATTCCAATGCTCACAATCTTCCTATCTTTAGAGATTAATTCTAATATTTCTGAAAATCTCTTATCCAAAAATTCCTTCCGGACCTTTTCTTCAGCTGATTTTTCTAGAGAATCAAAATGTGTATCAACACTGCTGACTAAGGTTTTTAAATTACCGGAAGAGGAGGCTGTCGGATCTATCTGGATTGATGGCATAATCTTTACAAGTACTCCGGAAGCAGCCTCTATCAACTCACAGTCTTCCATATGAGACTTCAGGAGTTTTTCATTTGCCTTGGCATTTGCAAATGAAGCTATCTTCATTGTTTGTACCGGAGAGAGAGAGTCAAAGTCGAATGGGCCTTTTAGAAGCTCCGGTTCATCAATCTCTAAAGTTTCTTTGCTCAAAAATTGTTGAACAGCTTGTGCAGTGTCTCTTGCCGGAGACAGATGTTTCTTTTCTTCTGCAGTCTCGGAACTGTCAACCTCTTTGTCTTTCACCACTGCTTCCTTCTCCTGTAATTGCTCTTCTTCTTTGGATCCGGAGACTGTAGGGGAAACCGGAGGAGAGATGCTTGTATGTTCAGGGCCCACTTCTTCCAGAATAGATGATTCCAAATCCGCAGCTATTTCTGCACCTAAGTCCTCTACAACAGGAAGATTGAACCTTTTGAAGGCCTTCCGGAGGATCTCTTCTGTCTCTTGGGCCACTTTGTTAGTCTCACCAAGCATGAGTTGATTCATCCTGGCTTTACTTCTGAACTCATCTTTGCAGTCCTTGAAGATTATGTTCATTGTCTTGGGATCAATTTGAGGATATAGCTGAATAGCTATCTGCTCCCGGATCTCAAGATCTTTTGCATGAGCATTGTTCTTTCTTACTTCCAATTCCTTTTCTAGGCTTTTAGGAATAAGAGATATGATCTCAATGAAAGCCTTATTATATATGTTAAGATATTTGACTATGGCTTCCTGCAGAGTCTTTTGGTCGGCCTCACTGAAGTCATCATAAGATTCAGTCATTGGTTGAAGGTTTCCATCCACCGTGACCGACTTGATTACGCTCTCTAGAGACAGAGTGGGCTTTTCAATAGATACCTCTGCCATTTCATCCTTGTCTTGTCCTGAGGAGAGTTTACCGGATCCTTTCTTCTTCTGCTTCTTTATTTCTTTTACTCCCTCATCTGACTCTGTTTCCTCTTCATCCTTTTGGCTTTTATAAGCCCTTGTGGCTTTTGTCTTGGATCTTTTACCGGATGCCTGGACTTCCGGTTTTGAACTTTTGGTTGAGGGAGGTGCAGATCTTTTTGATGATCCGGTCCGGGTGGGAGTTTCAACCGGAACACTTTCTTTACTTTTCTCTTCTTCCTCAGCCTTCCTCCTCTTTTCCCGGCTGGCATCAAGTGCCTCTTTTGAGATGCCTAGGCCTTGAGCAATATGCTCAACTTCTTTTCTTACCTTCCTCTTTATCTCCGGTTCCCTGAGTTCTACATGTAACTTTACACTCAGTTCCTCAAAGGTTCCAAACCTTTCTGCCTTAGGATCTTTGGGCTGGCTTAGCATGTGTTGAACATGCAGCTCTACTATCTGTTCATCCACTTCATACCCCATAGGCATGATCCAGACAGTCCTAGGCTCCACTGCCTCCATTAGACACTGATCTGTTTCTACCATGAAGCATACTGTGTCTTTGTATTTTTCAACAAGGGATTGGGGTATTCTTTCTCTTGCATGCATCATGCTTTGGAAGTTCTTGAAGTAACCCCATAGAGCTGTATTTCTTGCTTTTGCATCCCCAAGTTCATGCAAATAGTCTCTGATTTGAATGGCAACCGGTCTGTCATTCTGCCATATCCATCCACTGGATCCAGGAAGCTCATTCATGTAGTAAAAGAAGAGACACAGGATCAGATTGCCATATTTGAAGGAGTTTTTCTTGTCCTTCTTAATCTTCTGCAGATTTTCAAAGAGTTGGTTTACTAGAAGCTCGCACAAGTCATAGTCTGCATTCTCCTTTAACATCTGATAGGCTGTGTAGATTGCAGTTCCCGGTACTGAGTTTTCCCTACTGGAGTGATAGATTTTGTAACCAATTATTATAGCTGCAAATTTGACATCCGGTTCAATGATATCATCAACTGTCATAGCTCTCTTGTCAAACTTGGATCCGGTTGCATCACTGACTGTCTGATTTTTGACAGATTTGAGAACAGGTAATCCACCGGATGAGTGCAGACCGGTTACAGCTCTAATTGCGTCCTTGGTGATCTTGAAGGGCTTGTTCAACCATAGGAAGTTGTCATGTACTCTACTTAGTACATACCGGACCCATTCATCTTCTTCAAAACAGGGGAAATGAATGCACTGTGCAAAGTGTTTGTCCTGGATGGCTTTATACTGAGGTTTGATCTCAAAGGAGTCATCTATCAATTGTTTGTGATAGATGTCCATTAGTTTTGATTCTCCAAAGTCTTCAAGATTCGCATGGATGTAAACCCTAATATCTTCCGTATGCAATACACCATGAGGAACACTAGAGAAGGCTCCTAGTGGATCTACCTCCAATGATTTGTAAGGATGTTTCTTGAATGAGGGGCGAGGTCTATCAGAGATCTTAACTATGTTTGGAGTAGCCATTCTTCAAAGATTTGCAGTGAGGTAATGAAAAACGGAGAATACCTTATGCGCCTTCGACTTGCACGGAGTGATTGGATTGATTTCTTTATGCAATGACTTCGGCAGGAGATCCTTGGTGTGCTTGATGAATCTTGTTGCAGAGCTCCACTATTCGCTTCTTCTTGAGTGCAGAATGAGCAAATGACTTTTGAGAAATCCCTTATATTGCTCCGCGAACCCTAATATCTGTCTGCAATAAATGCTTCACCTACATTATTCCGGTTTGCCTTGTCTGGATAGCTTGGAGTATCCCGGATTAGTCCTGATCTGCGAATATCATCCGGATCTTTCAATCATGAATAAATCAAGGTAACATATTACAAGAACATCCCAAACACTCTGTCCAATCCGCAGAACAAGATAGTGCACTTCCGGATCTCTTCGAACCTTTTTGTAATCCTTTGTCATACCGGAGCATCTCCCTGAACATGTCTTATTTGATCGATCACAGCTTCTTCATGACTCCATGCGAACCTCTGAAAACTTGACTGAAGCATCTCAAGATTCATATCTGCAAACCCTTTAATCCGCATCTTGTGCCACATTCGGCACCACTTGTTTGGCTGGGGGAACAGGATTTTCTTTGAGTCTCCCCCTGAGCCTGAGCTCACTTTTTAATTTCCGGAGGAAATATCAGCACCAGAGTCTGGTGCGGATCCAACCTCTACATTCTCTGAACTTTTCTTCACCCAAATCTTGCTCATCTGATTCCTAACTTCATCCGCATTCATCTTTTGTTTACCCTTGTCTTGATTCTGATTATACACCGGACCTCTTTTGTCCTGATACTTGTTTCTGCAGACTTTAGCATTATGACCGGACCTATTGCAGATTTGGCAAATAACATTTCTTTGCATATTTGACTGATATCCTCTTGATCTGCATTGATTAGCCATATGACCTACTCTATTGCATGTAAAGCATCTACCTTTGAATGATTTGTTTACTTGCATAATTCTGCATTCATGGGATTTGTGTCCATACCTTTTGCAGTTGAAGCACTGTCCGAAAAAGGATGAATTAATCTGATTCATTCTCATTCTGCACTGATTAGCTTTGTGACCAAAGTGGTTGCAGCTGTGGCAGTATCCATTGAAGGATGGATATCTTTGAGCATTTGGCTATCTTACCGGAGGTCTTCTAGGCCTGCTCCTTGGATTTTCTGATCCAAGATTCTTCTGACCGGATCCGGAGCTTTCTCCTTTCTCATATCCCAAACCATACTTGTCATCTGTCCTCTTTTGACTTCCAAGAAGAACTTCAAGTTGAGCAGAACTTATCTTGAATTTCTCTTTATATTCATTTGCTGTTTGAAGGTCTCTTTTGAGAGAGGCAATTTGATCCTCAAGTTTTTCTTCATTATCTTTGGCATCTTCAAGATCAGATTCAAGATGTCTAATAATCATGTCCATCTGGTGGCATTCTTCTGATTTTTCTTTAAGAGATTGTCTTAGATTGTCTTCAGCCTTTCTTTTTTCTTCAATCTCTTGAGTAAACTTTATAGTTCCTGATTCCATTTCATGTCTTAACATAATGACTTCTTTTGATAACTTTTCACATAACTTGGTTTGCTCAGTCAATTCTTCATTTGTATTGCTTTCTTCACTTTGTCTTGCCAACTGTTGGAGCAGCTCCTTTCTCTTTTTCATAGAGAGACTTAATTTGTCTTTTAATTCTCTCATGAATTCATCAGCCTGTTTGAGTCTTTCCTTTAATTCACTGACTTCAGAATTTGACTGTTCAAGATCCTCAAGAGCAGTCTTGAGTTGCTCCCTTAAACCATATGCATCCATTTGAACTCCCAGATCTTCCTCAAGCTGTTAGGCTCTATTAGGAGGAACTAGGCTCTGATACCAATTGTTGATAACTGAGAGGGGGGGGGTGAATCAGTTATCCTAATTATTTCCCTTATTGAACTTTCTTATTAATTGATGCAGCATTGAATCAAACACTAAAACATTAACATGAAATAAGAAACACATAACACAGTATTTTTGACGTGGAAACCCTGTTAAGGGAGAAAACCACGGGGTGATTAACCCAAAATTATTCTCTGTTAGAAGAATAGGAGATTACAAAAAAATGGCACTTGCCAATTAGGGCTCACTGCCCGAGCACACTGCTCACAAGAGGCCCACTGCCTACAAGAAGACACACTGTCTACAAAGTGATAAGAATCACAGTCTTGAACTGATTGGAAGCATCTGCATATGCTGGAGTTCAGTTCCGGTTAGGCTCAGTACACTGATCTGCTGCACTTCATCTTTCCTCTATTCTTTATTCTGCTATCTTTCACATACCGGATCCTTTTTGCTACTTCTGCTCTGTTCTGGACTTATTCACATATATCTTCATACCATCACACACTTCACAACTAAATCCATCCTCTATATATATATCCGCACAAGTAATTTCATCACCTTTCTAGTCGGCATCCGGAACAGTCTAGTTTCTTACAAACTCTTGTTCTGTCGGCTGAATCCTTCCTCACCAAGCAATGCGGATCAAGCATATACTTGTAGATATCATTAATCATGTCGGCCAAACATGATTCATGCCTTCACAACCTCTATCATCAATAGTAACACATCCGGAAAGTAGTCTGATACTCTGTCAGTCAGTTCTTCCTCTGTTTTCACTGTCTCTCAGGAATCCGGTACTCAACTATTCATATCTTTTTCCTTGTTCATCACCGGAGGCTAAATCCTTGGAATATACCACTCAAGGTAGTCCTCTTGACTTCCCCAAATCTGCACTGCACCAAGACACTTCCTCTGAGAGATCCGGACCAATCTGTCAGACCTTGCCACATGCTCTGTTCTTGTTCACCGGACCACAACATTCTTTATTCTGACTTCCGGTAGAGACACATCATGACTTGCGGATATGTGGGATGACCTTTGTTGCCATCAATGACAACAACCATCAATCCATATAGTGTCTCTTGCCAACAATTTCATCATCATAGGAGATGACCTCAACCATGTGTTCTAGTGGGGTATACAAGGGGGAAGAGCGTAAGTTGTACCTAAAAGGAGTCATCATTGTGTCTAGCGCAACCTTGACTCCCCTTCTCATAAGGAGTCAAGGTGAAGTGGAATCGGTCTTTCCCATGAACACATGCTTGTAGACGGACTCCAATTCTCATACTTAGGCCTCATGTACCCTTGGGTATATTGAGGATATCCCTTGCGAGCTCGTATAGCCTAGATAGGATCCTTCGACCATCCTTTTTGTGGTGCACTAGATACTAGTTAGGCTCAAGAATTTACTCACGATGTACTTCCAAGTATGTTGAGATAGAGCTAACTCTGGGCAAGGCTTCTACCTCCAAGGTAATGGGTGCGTAGGTGGTACATGACCTTGCATTCCCTAGCTACCTGCCACTTGGTATATAGTAAATTGTGGGCCCACGAAGATTGACACACCCACTTAAATAATCTAGGTTGTTGTGCTTGGCGTGTTTTCATTTTTTGAAACCTGTGCACCCCCTTGCAAGAAAAATATAAATTCAAAACCTTTTGCAAACTTTTGCATGTTGTGTGAAATTTATTGTTTGCGAATTGCCCTAAGGTCAAACATTCATCAAGCCATCCAATCACCCAATCCACCTTATCCTAATCATCCATCCTATCCTAATCATCCACACCATCCCTTAACCTTGCTTAAGAAATTAAATCATTATCCTAATCAATTATTTAATCCAAGGTTTGAGCCTAATCCTTGAGCTAATCAATCTATCCCTAAGCCATCATCAAGGACCCTAATCCTAATCAAGTTAGCCAAATCGATCCAATGTCCTAATCCATCTAGTTCACCTAATACATCTCCCTAATCACATCAATATAAGCCCTAACTAATCCCATCATTGAGTTTTGCATCCATCATCACCCTTGTTGCATTTTTTCCCAAACTGGATGCTTCCCAGTTATCCCTACAAGGTAGCCATCATTGATCAACAGGATTTCTGGGCCAGGGGCCAACAGTACAAGAGATAGACCCTATAAATAACTCCTCTCCATCTTTAGGCTCTGCAGAACCAAGGGGGGTATTCCCTAGTCAACATCCGTAAAATATGGATGTGAACTTACTGGGATATTGACACAAAGAAGATAAATCCTCTCTTATGCAGACCAAAACTGTAAAATAAGTGCAAAGGGGCTAGCTTTGGGCCTATGCTCAGTTGTGAAATGGAGGATTTTAGTCCTAAAACTACTTCTAATGTCCTAAACGTTTATATTTGAAGTTTGAATTTGTATTTTGTATTTGGATGCAAGACTGGGACCTTGGGTTGTAACCTCAATACAAGACCAGACTGGTGCCTATCTTAGTGCTTTTAGTCAATAGACATACACATGTGAATGATTACCATAAACTTGAATCAATAACTAAGTTTCAAGGGAAATTTTTTAGTGTCTGCCTTACAGATACTTCCCAAGACTGAGTATTTAGTCATTCATACTTGATGATATCCCTGTTGCAGCATATCTTTCCCAATGTTTAACCTAAAACATTTAATTTGTTCTTTGAACAAAAATAAGAGATTAGACATTCAACACAGAAAATCCATGTTCCTGAATCCCAAATAACCCTTAGCTATTTAGATTCAAAAGAAAAGATGCCCACAACTTGGAGACAAACAACCGAACACATGCAACGATCCATTTCTCATATAAAAACAACATGAAACCAATAAAACTATGCATAAAACATTCAACATATGATTCATAAACTCACAAGACACCCAACAAAGCCACCATCAAAACTATACTTTATTATTCCACCAAAATTTGCCCAGTCTTCACCCGCTCCTCCTTTAAAAAAAATGAGTGACACAGTCCTCTTATATAGAAAGAATGTGTACTCAGCATTAAGTACAATGTTATTTCAAAATTCTGCCAGATACAATGCACCTTTTGAATGGTGCCTAAAACATTCAATGTTCCAGGCAGAGAAAAGGAGGAAAAATAGGTGAAATCGGCGAACGTGCAGCCGACTGGAGGTTTTCCCATTTAAAATGGTAGGTGGACCGTCATTCATCGACCATGCCTCTCCAAATTTTCCATTAATGGCCAACCTACCTGCAACTTCTGGAAATGCAACAGTTTGCGTGTTCAAGAATTTTTCCTGCCTGGAATGCAGCTGTGAATGCATAGAAAAACCCTCCTATGAAATTTTGAAATAGGGCCATCGATTTCCTCCTCATCGCCAAGATCAATGGCTTCAAATCACTTTGAAAAGTCACCGGCCAATACAATCACACCACATAGGCAGCCTTTGCTTCATTGACTTTCCACGGCACAAACATACATTTTTCCCTTTCCATCCCTGCATATTCAATTTTTTGTATATGCAACTGCATATACATACAACTACTCTCGGACACGTGGCAGCATCTGATTAGACCTCCATTGTTGGACATTTGTATCCTCCCTCTTGTATATCACTTTGTATATCGCACAGACAATGTGCAATGCACATACAACCGTAGACTCCAATACCTTAATCAGCTAGATTGGAACAACTTTGAAATCTGGCATTTGTATCAGCCTCATTGTACCCATTTATTGTATAACGCACATACATACAATGTGCAATATACAATCTCAAACCTCAACCACTTATCCACCACAACAATATTTTCATTCACATCCAGGATTGTATGTGCGCTTTGTATTTTGCATTGTATATAGCACATACATATAATCCCTCCGTCATTCTCCTGTGGGCCCGACCACTGCTTAACCAGATTTGAATCTTCTTTGAAATCTGACGTTGTATCTACCCATTGTATATTGAATATACAACAACATATACATACAAGCATGGAATCTGTGATGGAATATGCGATGCGCTACCACCTTTTCACACTCAAAAATGTACCCGAATGCCATGTACAAACCCGATATGCCTACAAAGATGCATACAACTAATTTTTTACTTTCTAAAGCCAATTTAACTCCATTTTCAGGTCCACCAATGTACATTTGAACCTACGCATTAGATACAATATGGAACATACAACGATACATGCAACCATGGACCCCATCACTGCATAGAGATTTTTTGGACCTACATTTTTCGGATGTGTCGGGAAAAGGAGGCAACACAAGGCGAAGGGGCCTAATGACACAACAACAGATACAATGCAAAAGGCTGAGGGAATTAGAATTTTGAGGGTTTAAATAAAAAGACCAATAGATTTTCAAGCTCGGAATCCTAACCCTAAGTAGGCACCACCATTGGCTCCGACTGGGGACGTGCAGGTGCAAGGTTGCAGCGAGAACAAGACTACCTCAAGACAGACCAGGAAAAACGTACAAAAGTGAAACCCCGACCACATAAGGAATGTACAGACTATTCACACCTAATTTACAATGTACACACAAGATATTCATTCATGAGAAATAAATTTTAAGGAATTTACTGTGCACAAGAAATTCCAGTAGTTCACCATTTAGGGCCTGGAGAAAGTAGGAATCTTCTCCATGAGTATTGTTGATTTGATATGGGCCCATCCATAAGGGCTCAAATTTACCATGCTTACCCTTATCTTGGCTCTTTGCATTCCAAACAAGGACTAAGTCGCTTATCTGAAACTTCCTTTCTATAGCCCTTTTATCAAACAAATATTTTACCTTCTGTTGTTTCTTGATATTTGTCTTCCGTGCTTCTCTTCTAATTTCATCCAATGCAACCAGTTGATTTATCCTCTCCTTCATTGAGTCCTCAATCTCTTTATCATTGTCTTGTATGAATCTATAAACTGGCAAGAGATTATTCACAGGTAACTTAGCTAGTGCGCCATACACTAGCTCAAAAGGTGACATTCCAATTGCTTTCTTCACTGTTATCTGGTTAGGCGATAGTGCCGTCTTTAGCTTTGAATCCCATGCCCTTTTGTTCTTGTCTACCATCCTTTTGATGATTTTCATAAGGCTTCTATTACTTGATTCTTCCTGACCGTTTCCTTGTGGATGATATGGTGATGCATATGACAAATTAATCCCATAGTTGTTGCAAAAATCAACAAACTCACCAGATCTGAAACACATGGCATTGTCTGTGACCACTTTGACTAGCACTCCAAATCTAATAATAATGTGTTCCAAAATGAAATCCATCACCACCCTTCTTGTAGCTTTCTTAGTTGGAATGGCTTCAATCCATTTAGTAAAATAGTCAGTAGCGACCAAAATCCAACTATGTCCTCCACTTGATCTTTCTAAAATTTCCCCTATAAAATAAATTCCCCATTGCTGAAATGGAGCCTCCACAGTTACAGTTCTAAGGGGTAATGCACCTTCATACTTAAGTTTTCCTGAGAACCTTTGACAGGGATCATATTTTCTTACCATCCTTTGTGCATCTGAGAAAAGGGTCGGCCACCAATAGCCTACTCTTAGAGTTTTGTGAGTTGTTGTCTTAGCAGTGTAGTGTCCACTGCACACTCCTTTGTGCATGACACTTAAAATATTCATAGCTTGATTTTCATCCACACACCTAAGTAGTACACCATCAGGATTCTTCCAATATAATTCTCCTTGAATAATGATGTATTTGATAGCATGTAACTTTAAGGTCCTTTTTTGACTATCACTGAGATGGGAAGGACAATTCAAATTCTACAAATAATACATAATATCCTTGTACCATCCAGATTCTGACATGTTAACAACTTCATCTTGAACTACATTTACTTGGCATGCCTCCAAATTTGATTGTGTCATCATCTTAGCCAAATCATGTCCCCTTACCAATTTTGTAATTTGTATCTCAATGTTGAACTCTTGTAACTTGTTAATCCACCTGCATCTTCTTCCTATCACTTCGTGTTGAGTGAAAATGTCCTTAACTACTGCATGGGGCACATATGCACTTATCTGAGATCCTACTAAGTATGGCCTGAAGCTTTTGACTGCCCTAACCAATGTGTATGCCTGCTTTTCCATGATATCATATTTCAACTCGGCTGCCTGCAACGACATGCTAAAGAAAGCAATAGGTTGCTCAAAACCATCTTTATTTTTCTATAATAAACATGCAGCAATAGTGTGAAAAGAGGCAAATGAGAAAAACTGAAGTGGCTTAGAAAAATCAGGAGATCTCAACACAGGAGCCACCTTTATACCCTCTTTGATGTTCTAAAATGATCTAGTTGCTTCACTTTCCCATTTGATAGTTTCACCCTTCTTCAACATTTTAGAAATATTCTTTGTAATCTCTACAAAGTTGGGAATGAATCTTCTAACAAAATTAATCTGCCCAAAGAAAGACTGATTGCCTTTCACTGTTTTAGGAATTTGAATTCTGTCAATTGCAGCAACCCTTTCAGGATCAATCCTGATTCCATCCTTGGAAACAATGTGTCCCAATAGTTTTCCTTCTACTACCCCAAAAGTACATTTCTTTGGGTTAAGTGAAATGCCATATTCCAATGCCCTAATAAAAATTTGTTCTAGATGCATGCAATGTTGCTCCTCCTTTTTTGAATAAGCAGTTAAATCATCCTAATATACAGCCAAAATTGAGTCAATCAATCCTGCAAAAGCAACATCCATAGCCCTCTAAAATGGAGCACCTGCATTTTTTAGTCCAAATGGCATTCTTACATATACATAAGTCCCCCATGGAGTGGTGAAGGCAGTCTTGTATTGTTCAGATTCTTTTACCTTCACCTGATTATATCCTGAAAATCCATTCATCATGGATAAAAGCTCACAACTAGTTACCTTCTGCAACATAGCCTCCATGTTAGGCAGTAGATAATTATCCTTTAAAGAAGATACATTCAAATTTATGAAGTCCACACAAAGCCTTCTATCACCATTTTTCTTTCTAACTGGGACAAGATTGGACACCCAAGTTGATTGTCTAATAGGCACAATTATTCCAGCCTCCCTAAGCTTTACAAGCTCTTCTTGCATTTTTGGAACCAGTTGGGTTAATAGGTCTTTGTTTCTGTCTGAATGGCTTAGCTCCAGGCTTCAAAGGAATCTCATGCTGGAATAAATCTTCTCTATAAGCTTTTAGGTCCTCATATGACCATGCAAAGACATGCTTATATTTTTTCAATAATGCAATCAACATACTCGTGATGTGTGGCTTGAGTTGTTTTCTAATATATACCCTTTTGGGGGCATGGCGTGTCCCCAAGTTTATCTCCGCCAAGCCATCCTTGTTTGTAGGAGATGCCCTCGTAACAAACTGGTCTCTATTGTCAAATGCTCTTTCTAAAGCAACTAGCCCTCTGGGAATTTTATTTGTTTTAAGTTGAATTACTTCTTTCCCCAAAAGAGTTTCTTTTCCATTCACAACTTCTACAAAGTTTTGAAAATCAATCCCCTGGTTCTTGTATTCATCTATGCAGTGTAGGAACTTCAACAAATCTCTATCATCATCAAACACCTTCCAACTGCATATATTATCTGGTACTGCAAGTCTCATTTTAACTTCAACATTTGTAACATCAGACAGAGTGACATCATCTGGCCTTATGGCCACATTAGCTAAAAAGTCTGCCATGACATTCTTTGATCTTTCTATCCAATTTATTGAAAAAGCATCAAATAATTCAATTGTTTCCCATACAGCATGCTTATACTATTTTAACCTTTTATTTTTTGAAGCATATTTATCTCTCACCTAGGAGACAATTAATTCTGAATCTCCAAACACTTTTAGCATCTTAATCCCATGCTTCAAAGCAACATTTAATCCTAGTAGCAGAGCTTCATATTCTAAAATATTTTTTGTGCAGGCAAACTTTAACAGGAAAGAGAATTTCAGAAGCTTACCTGCTAGAGACAAAAACACAACTCCAGCACCAAAACCTTCTTTTGAACAAGCTCCATCAAAATACATAGTCCAGAGACCCTGTTGGTCAAGTTCTTGAGTGCAAAAATATCTCCCTTCGCTTCCTCGATCATCTGAGACAATTTTGAAATTCTCACAGTCAGTATCCACAAAACAGATATGCTCTTCTGAATCTTGATCTTCAACTGTTTCTAGTGACCTCTCTTCTCTGACCAATTTGACATCTCTACCATTCATTGGGATCATGGCATAAGATAAATCTAACTGCATACTTCCTCCAACTAATGTTGCCCATCTTCTTGACAACAGCATACCATACTGTGGCTTTATGTCAACTACTGTTATGTTCATTCTGTAAGTCTTTTCTGGATATACTGCTAGCATAAAATCCACATCCTTCATGATTACTATAACTGGTACCTCCCTAGCATCCATTGCATAGCATTTTCCACATGCCTTATCTATTTTCAATCCAACTTGTTGCATGATAGCCAGAGGCATAATATTTGTTGATGCTCCTGAGTCAAGCATACAATTCTTGATTACTTTTCCATTGATAACAAGGGAGACATAAAATGGTTCAACCTGTGATGGGCATTTTGTCATTGTCACCCCCAGATATATTTCAGGAACCTCATCCTCATCAATACACAAGGCTTGTTTCTTACCCTGAGTCTCAACATTCTGCTCGGCCTGACAAGCTACTCCTGAAATTAGGGACAATGCTTTATTCCTGAATTCTTCAACTTTCATCATCTCCATCAATGGAACAAAGACCTTTATCTGGGATAAAACATGAGTTATGTCAAAGGGAGCATAATTTTGTATAACAATTGTAGCTTGAGCCGTGGTTTTATTCTTATCATGAGCTGATCTAGCCTTAATTTTAATGGCCTTCTGACTGTCATCCATGACCTGAGAATTCTTATTTTGATCCTCATTTTGGGGAACTTCATTTTCTGGTCTTTGAGAATCATGACTTGGTTTTTTCTTAGAATTTTTCTTATTATTATTCTATCGCGTCTTATGTGGTTCAGCCCCTTTCTGATTATGCATTGGTTGATTCACAAAGGTGTCTTCTGGTTGACGTGGATCACCAACCTAAGCCTTACCTCTAATGTTATAGTTGCTCTTGACCTGAGCCACTGCTGCAGTTGTGAGAGATCTAATCTCTTCATCAGAAGGCCTTCTCAAGTTATTCAGAAAGATGTGTGAGTCCTAAGCATAAGCATAGTTATCTTCATCATCCTCATCATAGGAAATCTACTGGCAGACCTGAGTCACATAATTCGTGCTTTCATCAGCATCATAAGAAGAATACTCCCCATTTGTGAACAACATATTGACACTATCATCCTCCATATAATGTGGCTCATTGCATTCATCATAGGTGACAACACTATTATACAAAATTTGAGCAATCATACATTGCGATTGTGAGTGAGGCATTTGACAGATTATGCACCGTGGGGTATCATCAATAGTGTTAACAGCTTTCTTCAAAGGATCAAGAGTCTCCTTAACATTTTGAGCTCTTTGATTAGTGTTGCTATTTGGGAGAACGGGTTTACCATTATGCCAATTAGTATTATATGGCATATCATGCAATGATGGTCTCTTCTCTTGTCTTTGGTAAACTTGCCTTTCGAGACCTATCCCCTTTTCATTTTTAGCAAGTCTATGACTTAGGTCCTTAACAATAGTTGTCAATTTATCCAATTTCTCTTCGGAAGTAGATGCATTACCTTGAGTACTTTGAGACTTATTATTCAGATTTTGCAGAATCTTTACATCATCCCTTCTATTTGTCTTACCAGATGCTTTCCTATTATTTTCAATGTTGGTTGCAATTATAAAAGAATCCCTGAGGCTAGTAGGACCCTTATCTCTTAACCCATAAGTTGTTTTAGCATCAAAAGCATTTATGTATAGTACCATGCACATTGGTTCATTAGGCCTCATGTGAAGTGGTAATTTGTTCAACACTCTAGTGAACCTAGCATTAAAATCTGCAACATGCTCATTTGACCCCTTAGTAATACTAGTGAATTCATTCATAAAAAATCTTGGATCAGTCTTATCACCATATTGTTCTTTAAAAATCCTTATGAAGTCATCCCATGATGAGACACTCTGGTCAGGCAGACTTTTATACCACTCTCTAGCTTCATCAACTAAGGACTGCATAAACAATTTCATAAAAACATCTTCATGTTCAACCTCAAAGTTGTCCATAACATTCTGAAAGGCCTTCAAATGATCTTCCCCTAACACAGCATTGTTTCCTGAAAACTTTGGTATCTAAGACATTACATGTTTATCAATGGGGTTAGGGTAACCAGCAATACCATTAAAAACTAGCTGCCTAAATCTATCCAACTGCATAGGCTATCTACCAAACTGATTAACATTTGCGTTCCTATTAGCATTCTGATTTCTCACATTGTTCAATGGTACCCTAACATTTTTTGTATTTTGTCTCTGATCATTCTGTTGATTCTGAACTTCATTTCTTTGCTGGTTTCTCAGCACATTTACATTATCAAGGGTGGGAATTGAATCATGTTGAGCAATTTTCAGAGCTTGCACCTTTTGTCTCATATCATCTATAATCCTCAAAGCCTGCAAATATTTAATTCAGCCCTCAGGCTCTTGATTTCTTCAGCTAATTCTTCATCTATAGGCATAGAAGAGGATGGTCCCTTTCCATTTTGGTCATCATCATCATCCCTTGGGGACTTAGTTTCTTCAAATATGTCAAGGGGATCTAAGAAAGGGCATTCCAAAAACACCTCTGATCTCATTCTCAATCTATCACCTTGTTGTCTTTCATATATATCTTCAATTTCAGCCTCTGTGTTTGAAAAATAAGGTGCCTACTGCTCTGAAGATCTGGGATTATCTTGGGTATTATCATTGTTTCTAGGGCTGGGAGAACCTTCTTGACTGGCTTGAATGGTCCCTTTTCTCCTATACATCATTTTTCTGGGTAATTCTTCAAGCAAAGGATTACGCAGGGATCTTCTCCCTTGCATACGAATTTCACCTTATCGGTTGGGAGATTTGTTCAGAGTTGCCACCTACAGTAGGAATTAGTTTTTTAAACTAAGGTTCTCACACAAAGCAGTCCCCAGTAGACTCACCAAATCTATTGCATTTTTCCCAAACTGGATGCTTCCTAATTATCCCTACAAGGTTGCCATTATTGATCAACAGGATTTCTAGACTAGGGGCCAACAATACAGGAGATAGACCCTATAAATATCTCCTCTCCATCTTTAGGCTCTGCAGAACCAAGGGGGGTATTCCCTATTCAACATTCGTAAAATATGCATGTGAACTTACTGGGATGTTGACACAAAGCAGATAAATCCTCTCTTATGCAGACCAAAACTATAAAATAAGTGCAAAGGGGCTAGCTTTGGGCCTATGCTCAGTTGTGAAACGGAGGATTTTAGTCCTAAAACTACTTCTAATATCCTAAAGGTTTATATTTGAAGTTTGAATTTGTATTTTGTATTTAGATGCAAGATTGGGACCTTGGGTTGTAACCTCAATACAAGACCAGACTGGTGCCTATCTCGGGGCTTGGAGTCAATAGACATACACATGTGAATGATTACCATAAACTTGAATCAATAACTAAGTTTCAAGGGGAAATTTTTTAGTGTCTGCCTTATAGATACTTCCCAAGACTGAGTATTTAGTCATTCATACTTGATGATATCCCTGTTGCAGCATATCTTTCCCAATACTTAACCTAAAACATTTAATTTGTTCCTTGAACAAAGATAAGAGATTACACATTCAACACAGAAAATCCATGTTCATGAATCCCAAATAACCCTTAGCTATTTAGATTCAAAAGAAAAGATGCCCACAACTTGGAGACAAACAATCGAACACATGCAACGATCCATTTCTCATAGAAAAACAATATGAAACCAACAAAACTATGCATAAAACATTCAACATATGATCCATAAACTCACAAGACACCCAATAGAGCCACCATCAAAACTGTACGTTATTATTCCACCAAAATTTGCCCAATCTTCGCCCGCTCCACCTTCTTTAAAAAAAATGAGTGACATAGTCCTCTTATAGAGCAAGAACGTGTACTCAGCATTAAGTACAATGTTATTTCAAAATTCTGCTAGATATAATGCACCTTTTGAATGGTGCCTAAAACATTCAATGTTCCAGGCAGAGAAAAGGAGGAAAAACAAGTGAAATCGGGGAACGTGCAGCTGACTGGAGGTTTTCCCATTAAAAATGGTAGGTGGATCGTCATTCATCGACCATGCCTCTCCAAATTTTCCATTAATGGCCAACCTACCTGCGGCTTCTGGAAAGGCAACAGTTTGCGTGTTCAGGAATTTTTCCCACCTGGAATGCAACTGCGAATGCATAGAAAAACCCTCCTATGAAATTTTGAAACAGGGCCGTTGATTTCCTTCTCATCGCCAAGATCAATGGCTTCAAATCACTTTGAAAAGTCACCGGCCAATGCAATCATGCCACGTAGGTGGCCTTTGCTTCATTGACTTTCCATGGCACAAACATACGCTTTTCCCTTTCTAGTCCCCTACATATTCAAATTTTTGTATATGCAACTGTATATACATACAACTGCTCTCAGACACATAGCAGCATCTGATTGGACCTCCATCGTTGGACATTTGCATCCTCCCTCTTGTATATCACTTTGTATATCGCACAGACAATGTGCAATGCACATACAACCGTGGACTCCAATACCTTAATTAGCTAGATTGGAACAACTTTGAAATCTGGCATTTGTATCGGCCTCATTGTACCCATTTATTGTATAATGCACATACATACAATGTGCAATATACAATCTCTGACCTCAACCACTTATCCGCCACAACAAACTTTTCATTCACACTCGGGATTGTATGTGCACTTTGTATTTTATTGTATGTGCACTTTGTATTTTACATTGTATATAGCACATACATACAATCCCTCCACCGTTCTCCTGTGGGCCCGACCACTGCTTAACCAGATTTGAATCTTCTTTGAAATTTGGCGTTGTATCTACCCATTGTATATTGAATATACAATAACATATACATACAAACTTTTACATACAAGCATGGAATATGCGATGCGCTACCACCTTTTCACACTCGGAAATGTACCTGAATGCCATGTACAAACCCGATATGCCTACAAAGATGCATACAACTAATTTTTCACTTTCTGAAGCTGATTTAACTCCATTTTCGAGTCTGTCGATGTACATTTGAACCTGCACATTAGATACAATCCAGAACATACAACGATACATGCAACTGTGGACCCCATCACTGCATAGAGATTTTTTGGATCTACATTTTTTCGATGCGGCGGGAAAAGGAGGCAACACAAGGCGAAGGGGGCCGATGACACAACAGCAGATACAATGCAGAAGGTTGGGGGAATTAGAATTTTGAGGGTTTAAATAAAAAGACCAATAGATTTTTAAGCTCAAAATCCTAACCCTAAGTAGGCACCACCAACCCTAATCACTTCCTAATCCAACCCTTAATCTATCATCCTAATCTAAATCCCCTCAATCCAATTTCATCCAACTCTTGACCAATTCATTCATAAATCCCTAATCAAATCTCATCATCTTTAGTCCAAGTCACCTTTTTATCCTAATCCAATCTAATCATCCTTAATCTCACTCCAATATATCATACTAATCATTACTAATCCAATTTAATTACCCTCTTAATCCAACCCAAGCATTGTTAATCAACCCCCATCGTTAATCCAAATCCAATCCAATCTCTAATCACATCATTGTCCTTGCTCCACTCCTACTTATCCATTTAATCCAACCTCATCTCAAATCCTAATCCCATTTCATCAATCCTTCATCCTAAATCCATTCTCCATCTATCAATCCCAATCTTCATCCACTTACCTCCATCTAAACAATCAAAATAAAACATCAAAGGGCCTCAACCTAATTCGTGCCAATCAAAAAACTAAAATCTAATCATTCATAAAGTGTCATGCATCCTTGACCTTGATTAAATTTATCATCCATATCTAATGAGTCAATAAAAATCTAACCACTCATCAAGTGTCATGCATCCTTGACCTTGATTCCATCCATCATCCACATCAAATTGATCATTCTTAAAATCAAACCAAGTGTCATAAATTATTGACCTTAATCAAAATCCTTACCACACCAAATCAAATCCAATCCTAAGGTCCCAAGCCTTCCATCAAAATTAAGTCAAATCCTTGACTAACAGTCCAAAATCACTTGGTATCACAATAAGTCTTAAGGTGTAAACCTTCAACATCTAGCATCCTCTACAATCATCCACAATCCCAATCAAAGCACCTCAAATTGGAAATCATCATCCAAATCCTTCGCCCATCTAAATCCAATCGAAATCAACATCCAACCAATCACCTAATCCCAATCCAAAACCCACAAAAAGCATCATGGATTGGTTTGATCAATTCATTATGCAAGCTAAAAATCCTCTGCCTTCTCCTTTGCATGAAGTCCAAACAAGACCTAAAATAAAAGTGAAAGCAAAAAGCATGCATTCATTAGATGAGATCCTTTTTCCAAATGATGACGACAAGAGATTTGTAGATCATGATGAATATTTTGAATCCAACCACTCAAAAACTCTCTTTAACAATGAATACCCCAATGATGAGAGCCTTAATGAATATCCTGATAATCCTAATGGTTCCCTCCACACTACATAAGGTTCCACCCCGCTAGATCATCACCCCTTACTTCAAAACATGGATGTCATGATTAAGTACCTCATTAACACTAGATCCCATAGCAAAGAGGCCTTGGTTAGGTATCTTATCAATATATTCCTCTAGATTATAACCTCGAGCCGTGTATAGCTAACCCTAATCCCAATCCATCCACCCATGCTAATACTAATCCCATCCCATCTGTTGGAGTAGTTATGTTGTACACCTTGCATAACATTGGTATTACTTTATTATGTAAAATAAATATTTATTGGTGGTGCATCATGTGATGTCTTTATCCACATTAAATATTTATTTGGTGCCACTTGTAATCATTGTATGTAACATTGTGTTTATTTGTAATTTTTTATTTATTGGGAAAACTTAGTACCAATAATTAAATGTGGGGCCAATGGTTTTGTAGACTCATGGTTTGGGGGAAGATGGTTTTACCATACCACATGTTGTATTTGTGTGAGCTTATATTTATAAAACCAAACACGTGGGTAGTTGTAGAGGTTGGTTGTTTTAGCTTATGAGCTTGTTGGCTAGGTTTGAGCATCTCTTGCAGGTTGCATTTGTGAGGGTTTTAAGTATGGCATTTGATGTATGGTTACATGCTTGTTCACATGGAGTGCAGGTAGAGAGCTTGATGTTTCAGAGGTGATCTCTGCATATGTACATTGTAATCTTTATTGTTGAATAATACATGAGAGAAGGATGCTTTTAGAGGCTGGGTTTTTCCCTCTATGAGGGTTTTTCCAGGGTATATCTTGTATCACCATTAATGTATGATTGTCTATTTCTTTTGCATGTGGATTTCTAGTTATTGTTCCACATTAATCTCTTATTGGGTTATGAGGAATTAGTCTATATAGCTGCATATTTCCAACATTTGGTATCAGAGATTTGTTGCTTGGTTGTGGGAGGAAATGCCTGTTCGATAATCTTAGCTATGAGCAGATTTTTTGTGTATAGTGGAATCCATGGCTTTGCAGGAAAGAATGAAGGCATTTTCAGGGTCACAAGGTTGTTTGCAAACTTGGTTTGTTGTAGATCTAGGGTTTGATGGAAATTTGGTATATGGGTTCTCATTTTTTGGGCTCTTTCCATGGAGGGTTTTGGAGGTTAGCTTTTGCAAGAAGCCTCCTGGAAAAAACCAAACCCTGCCATTGGATTCAGGAGGTCCCGCAGGCATCGAAAAACATAAAATTTGACTATGTTTGGACACAGGAAAAATTTGTCCTATTTTGCCCTAGATGGAATCTTATAGGGGAAATATTCCCTTCGTATAGCATCATAAACTGTGCAGGCACAAGTATGGTCATGAAATTTTTTATTTTAACAAAAAACAATTCCTATTTTTCTGCAAAAAGCGTTTGATTTGATTAAAAATAAAAAATAAAAAAATTAAGATTTAAAGGGGGGTCATACCCCCCCTGCACCTGCAATGTGCCAGGCCTACACTGGCACTGGCAAGCCACACGGCATTGTCAGCAGCCAATGTCGTAGGTTGGCGGCAGGCCCCTAGCCAGCAGGGAAGCCAGGTCGACAGGGCTTAAAGCGCATCGATCACCGGCCCCCGGTCGAGAGGGTCTAAGCCCGACCAACGAGCCAGTTTATTAAAAAAAATTAAAACTTTCAAACTTTTCAAAATTAAAACCTGTTTAAATGTTTCTTGGAATCTGCCACCATTCCACCACCGCAACACCACCACCAGAGGGCCACCAGAGAGCCACCAGATTTTGTCCTATAAGCCTAGTTGGTCAATTTTTTTCCAGGGAGCATAATGTTCGCCCAGTATGACGGATTTTCAACTTCTTATAGTCAACAGAAAGCTCTTTCCATGTACTACGAAGTGGTGATAGAGATTTTTCTAGATTTTAGCATTTTGATAGTTTTTTTCTAGTTGGAAGCCAGATATGTGTTTTGAGCTTTGACCAGGCATAACTTGTGCATACGGAGTCAGATTTTAGACTTCTTATAGGCATTGGAAAGGTATTTTTGAGCACTACGTAGTGGAGCAGGTTTGGAGATGATACTATGAGGTTTGTTTAGTTTGTATCAGTTTGAGCTCATTTTGGTTCCTTTGACTTTTGGTGCTTTTGTGAGTTGATGGCAAATCAAATCTGAGATGATTTGGTGTGTGAGTCATTGCAGACTTACAATTTTATCTCATATTATCCTTTATTAATAGTGTTATACATGTATTGTTGAGCTTACATGTTACATTGTGAGATATATAGGTTGTGCAATGTTGTAGGTTGTTTGTGCTTACAGGCTGCATATATGACTTGGATGTGGGTTGTTTATGGCCATAGATGTTTCAGTGCTGATGTAGATTCAGATTTGTGGCTTGGTTTAGTCACATGTTTCATTGGTTTGCTTGTCATTATGAGATATAGAGAGAGAGAGATGGTATTACCTAATACATTCATGATATGGGACCTATGTTTGTTGACTATATGGTATAGTTGTTTGAGACTTGATGGGAGTTTGGTGCAGGTACATTGGGTGGTAATCATAGTGTCATGGATGTTCCTTGTTTAGTTGGGACTTTGGCATGACATGATTGTTTTACAGGTGTAGTTTTGGTTGTGTTGGATTGATGTTTGGTTTACAGGTTTTGTTCATCTTCTTGGTTTGGAGATTATGGTTTACTTGACCTTTTGGGAGATGTGTCATTATAGTTGGATTCTTTGATTATGTTGGGGCCATGGATGATCTTAGTTTAGAAGATAGTTATCACGATGTCATGGATAGCTTTGTTATAGGTTTCAGTGGGAGATTTTGATAGTGATGGTTTGATGTTTATCATGTTGCCATGTATGGCGTGGTTTGACAGGAGGTTGGGGTGTGAGGCCACGGCGAGGAATGTGGTCGCGGGGTGTTCGGTGGCCACAGCGGAAGTATTGAGCGGGGGATGTGGGGAGGGGCAGAGCGCCACCCACATCCCACTTCGCTGCTTGCTACCCGCTGCCTCTGTGGCTACCTTACTCCGCCCTGCGCCAGTGCCATCCATCATGGCCGCCGCTGTCGCTCCCACCTGCAAAACAACATTCACAGCAAAGAAAATAAAATTTAGGGTTATTTAACCCTCCCTCAATGAGTTGGAATCCTTTATTAAAAGGACATTAACCTATAAGTGGAGTGTCCACTAATTTTATTAAATCAACAATTTTATATATATATATATATAACACTATATATATATATATATGTATATTTATATATATATATTAATTGTAAATGAATAAGCATGCATTAAGATGTTTTTAAAAATATATATATATATATACAAATATATATATATACAAATATATATATATATATACAAATATATATATATATATACAAATATATATATATATATGGATTTGAGTGGAGTTTCCACAACAAGTCTTATAAAAGAAATTGGGCAAATTTTAATGGGCTAATTTAAATTGCCCTATTAGCAATTACATTAAATTCGTTTAAAAGAAAATTGTTTTTATTTTAGAATAGTAAATCTTTTTACTAAGGAATTACCAAGTACAGAAAATGATTTAACGTGAATAAAATTTAATTGCAAATAAAAAAAAAGATAAATTAAGAAATACGTAAACGGTGAAACAAGTAACGGTTTAAAACAAAATAATAGAGAAATCAACATGGATTGCGAGGAAGTATTTAATAGATTGAGATAACCATTTAAAGATCGTCTATCTACCTAGAGAACTCTAAACATAGCAAAATGAATCCGACTCTAGCGTAGTGATCGATATCAACATACACATGTGCACGGTATATTTCGTAGCATCAATCACTTAGACAACTTAAACAGACGCACCGAGCACGCTTGCGCATGCGAGGGAGGCTTTCAGAGTAGTTAGGGAAAAAAAATTGATATTTCGTATCATGACCATATGACGCATGTAGACATGAAACGTGGATTAGCGTGTTGTGAACGCATGTGAAATGTGGGCATGACAATTTCACACTTCAGTGGGAGCATTGGCAGGATATGGTTATCTTCATGTGATTTGGAGATGTTGACATCTTGGTACCATGGAGGACTCTTGGAGTCTTTGGTTAAGGTGTTGGTTATGGTTTGTCAGTTTTGATAGGTGATCCTTGCTTACAGGATGGTTGGTATTGTGTCTTGGTTTACTCTTGACTGTACATTAGAGTGTTGGCATGATACATGTGTTCTTTAGAGTAGGATATGTTCTTATGAGACATAGATCTTCCTTGGAGGACATGATTAGATCATGATGCCATGGTGTGTTCCTAGGTTATGCAGACATGTAGTGGGAGCTTTGACTATGATCTTGATGGTTCTCTTGGTATTGGGTACATTGGTCATGTGCTTGGGAGCTTCATGATGGTGTGGTTTTACATTTGGAGTTTAGTATGGATTGATCATGGAGGTACTCATGGATACTTGGAGACTTAGGTGAGGCTTGAGTTCTCTTGGGATTAGATACATGTGTTGATATGGTTACTCTTTGATGAGGATTTTAGCAGCAAGACCGAGGAGCCTAAGATACCAAATCTTAGCTGCAATAGACAAACACACATATGATATTGATAACGAATTCTCAAATGCACAGCATGACCATTTTCATTAATAACACTGAGAAAAGATACATATATGTTCATCTCTTACAATGCTCGCTTTCATATCTAAAGCTTGTATGCAGAAGGCTACAAGCTTTTACAACACTTTAATGCCGGACTGGCATATAGACTATAGACTATCTGATTACAAACTACCAACTTCAAACTAATGAACTCAGAACTCAAACTCTAAAGACTCTCTAAGATCTTCCCGACTTAGACTAGCTCCGAATTGCCTTGTGAAATGCAGGCGGCCCTGGGCCCTTATATAGGGAAGCGAGGGCAGATCTTTTAACCCTGATCACATAATTCGTTGGAGTCCGTCAATGGAAGAACGACACGAAGACGAAAACGACACCTTATCTGAAGGGCATCCCATGTGAAGAAAGATTCTTCTGGTGGGACCCAAATACCCGTGAACAAGATAAGGTCGGCGACCGACACAAACAGCATCCTTTTACAAACGAGAGGAGAAACTCGTACATGCACTAAGGCGACGTGTTAACCCCTTTAGCACATGGTAGGGTCCATGTCCTTCATTTCATAACGAGGTGAAAGATTCCCTCGATGAGTGACAAGCCCACTCATTAGCCAACTAAGAGCCCGTGCTGTGGGTGGAGGTACTTGATTCCATCAGAGCGTATCCGAGGCATCCTTCACAAAGTTCTCCCTCTGGATGAGTGCAATCTGGCGCACAATAATATCCATGAGAATCATATGAGGGGACCCTTCTGTCATCTTGGGAGAAGTCATAACAATTCGCACACACTTGAGAAGACGCATGTGGAATACAGCCAGACATTCTATCATCTTCTCGCCAAATGATAGACATCACCTTTACTTTATGTAGTCTAGCTAGCAACTGATTTGAAGAGTAAGGCATACCGTGTTCAACTTGATATGTCTTGACATGAAGCCAGACAGGAGTCTGATGTTGAACAAAATGTCGAAGCCGATTCCCGATGGTCCAATGACCATACACTGAATCAAGACCTCCTGGTCCATACATCTGGCATAAATGTCTACTGATGGCATTTTCTACGTCTGAACCAAACTGGAGCTTGAAGATACATCCGGTATAAGCTGTTGTGCCATTGAACTGCAATTCATCAGCTTGAGGATAAGGTCCTGAGAACATTCGCCTTATCAATGAAACACCAAATTCATTATGTAACCATTGGAAAGGATTTCCAATGACCGGATTTAAGAAACGCACAGGGAGCACAAAGTCTCCACACCAGTTTTGAAGTACATGACCCACATCGGGATCAATTGGTTCAGCCTCAGCAGAGAACTGGAAGAACGGGGTTTCAGTCCATAAACCTGGAGTTGTAAGTTGCTGCTTTGAAACAAGCATTTGAAATCTATCATGAAGAAAATCAGCAGCCATTTGATGATTATGAAGATCCCTTCGGGGGAAAGGATTGCAACTCCATTGTTCACAACATGGTTCTGTCCATCTTTGTTCTCTAACTCTGATAACTCGAACTTTACCATGCAGTTGCCTACTCGTTCCTTCTTTTTCTGGACTTGAATCTTTCATGGGATCAAGCTTAATATTAAATCCTTCTCTGGATTCAAAATCTACAAAGATATTCTCAACACCTGGGAAATGAACAAAATCAAATTCATACGTGCTGAGAAGTTGTGCCCATCTGAGAAGACGGCCTCTTGTTACCTTATTCTTGGACTCTTTCCTGAAGAAACCCCTGAGATGCTGAAGATCACTTTTTAACAGAAAACGCTTGTCAGCAATGAACATTTGAAAAGCTTGAAAAGTATTTACCACAGCAAGGATTTCCTTATGAGTACTATGATAATTTAATTCAGAATTATGAAATGCTCTTGAGACAGTTCTAACAGTTTCCCCTTTATCCTTTGGATTATATTCAGGAGTCTTCTGTTCTCGTAGAATACCAGACCATGCAAACTCACTTGCATCTGTCTCAACTATTTTATATCCTGGTCCTGGTAACTTCAAAGGAGGTAATTGAGAACACTTCTGCTTAATATTCTGAATTAACTGATCATGATGTTTAGTCCATGGGGGCGGCTTCTTGCTTAGAAGTTTGTTGAGATCCAGACGATCTTCTGCTAGCTTGTGATAGAATCCAGCAATGTAGTTAACTAGGCCAAGAAACCTTTGCAACTCTTTAACATTGGTAACAGGAAGATAAGCAATTTTGCGAAGAATATGAGGTTGTGCCTCCATTCTCCCCCCCGGAAGAAGCTTGATACCGATGAAAACAATTTTAGGCTGAGCAAAGACAGATTTGGAAGGATTAATAGCTAATCCATGATGTTGGCAAACAGACAAGAATTGGCGAAGATGTTCCTCATGAGACTTCATTTCAAGACTGAAGACCAAGATATCGTCGATATATGGCTGAATGAATTTAGAGAAAGGTCGGAAAAGAGCATCCATTTTCTGTTGGAAAATAGAGGGTGCGGTTTTGATGCCAAAAGGCAGGACCTTCCATTCATAGAGACCTTGAGGAACTGAGAAAGCTGTTTTGGAGTAATCTTGAGCTTTCAATTTGATCTGCCAATATCCCTTAGTTAGATCAAATTTAGAATAAACATTGCTACCTGGGATAGATTGCCAAATATGGTCTTTGCTAGGTAAAGGATGACGATGATCCACAAGACATTCATTCAAAGGTTTATAATTGACTACCAGGCATTTTTCAGGAAGTTCGACTCCATTTTCATCTACTTTGGGGACATACATAGCATGACAGGAAAATGGGGAGTCAGAGACCTGGATCAAATCTTGCTCTAAAAGAGATTGAATCTCTTTGGCACAGATAGCTGCTTCAGCTGTAGACATTAGGAAATAATTTGCTTTGCATTTAGGAAGGAGTTCTTCTCCTTCAGAATTCTTTTTCAAAACCAGATCACAGGTTAATCTACGCTAATGTTTTGACAAATCTTTTGTCATGACTGTGTCTTCAAATTCTTTTTTGAGTGCAGCTATATATTTCTCTCTTTCTTCAAACTGTTTAGCAAGGTAGACTTGACTTACAGGCTTCTTACGCTTTTTTAAATCCTTTGGAGTGATGGTTGAGAACGAGAGAGACTGGTAGACTCTAGGTAATTGATACAGACCTTTGAAAGAAAGAAATTCTTTATCAATGATAAATGGTTCCCATTCCCTAATGGCATTGCTACCTAGTATACCATCATAGTCTTCAACTTCATATTCAACAAATAAGACATTTACAGGATGGTCCTCAAAACTTAAACGAACTGGAGCAATACAGAAGGATGAACTACCTTCAATATCTTGATTGGCAAAAGTTATGTTGGTTTTGCCCTTTTGCCAGGCATCTTCAGGGAATGCATTTCTTCGTGCTAGATTCAAATCAGCACCTGTATCAATTAGAAAAGCTAGAGGATATCCGTGAATTCCTCTGAAATGTATTGTAACAATAACAGCTGGGCAAATAGTGGTGATTTTTGCACTGCGACAGTATTTATAACTTTTAACCATATTGAGCCGACTACTGGATCCTACTTCTCGAACTGGAGAGCCGATAAAGGCGTCTTCACTTAAGTATCGTAAAGGATCATTTTCTTCTAGAGGTTCTTCCTTAGGACGAATCAGGAGTGGATCTCTATTTCCGGGAGAACTAGAAGAATGAATATCTTCTATGGTTCGACTCACAATAGGGCTATATGGTTTTTCTTCACAAAATAATTGATTTTCTCTAGGCTGGGTTTGTGAAGGCAACTGAACAGAACCAGCTGAATTAAACCTATTGATAAACTTATCCAACTCAAGAGAATTTTCTACTTCTTCATTTAAATAGGAATTTTCTTCTTCTTCAATTTCTAATACCTCAGCTTGAGCTTGAGAAATTACCTTGAGAAGAAATTCTTTTCTGTGTCGTCGCCAGAGACGGCGAGCCATGCTTCCTGGAGCTGGAGCTTCGAGCAGTCCTCGTTCTGGCAATGGAACGGTTGATGAGAAACTTTGTTGACTGCTGGTAGCAACTGGATGTGTTGCTGTTGTTGTAGAAGAGCGAGGATACCATGGTGATGGTTGATATCCATGCGCTTCATGCAACCTCGAACCAGAAGATCTTGATTGTATTCGGCTTGTCCCCGAATCCCTTTGCTGAAGGAGATACAGCGTTCTGGCTTTGAGTTGCTCCAACTGAGCTGTGAGCTTTTTCCATGTTTCAGGACCCATATTCATTTCATGCAATCTGATTTCTAGTTGAACAATTTGATCAACTATCTTATCTAGCTCATTTTTAGAATTGCCTCTCATCATACGGCAATAGAATGATATTTCACTTCCTTCTGAGCTTGATTCAGAATCTTCTTGATAATCAGATTTTGAAATTTTTATCTGATTCATTTGGCCTGAAGCTTCCTTGTCTTCTACAGATTAATAATCACTGTCAGAAGAGTAATCTGAACTAGAGGAAATTACTATGTCATCAGAATCAGAAGGGTAATCATTTATATAGACATAGTCGTCTGTGACACCATGAGTTTTAGCAGCTCGCATCTTTCCTCTACCCTTTTTCTTTTTTCTTTCCGGACATTTATTTGCAAAATGTTCTCCTTTACAGATGTAGCAAGTTGGCTTCCACTTGCTGCCTTTCTTTTGCTTATCCTTCTTCCGGAAGAAACCTTTCCTTTTCTTCTTTTTGAATTTATGATCCCGGATATCTAATCCTTTAAACTTTTTCCAGAATTTCTTGTCTGACTTTTCTTTGAAGCATCCTTGGCATGCATCTGCTTCTTCATCATTTATTCTTGAGCAGATTGTAGTCGACAAGATTGGTTGCACCTTCTTTATCTCCTTTTTAGCTTTTGCTTCATCACAGATGTCAGCATTGATTTGTTCTAGAAATTGTACCAACTGAGGAAATGTAACTTCCTTCATTTCTATTCCATCTGCTACCATATTTTCAAGAACCCTTTTATGATAAAATTCACCTATGGTAGGACCAAAACTTTTTAAGAAAGTTGTGTACATCAAATCATGTTGTTGTTCATGTCCTGAGAGATAGAAGTGCTCATATTGCTGTTGACAATATTTTTTGAAATTACAGAGATCCTTGCATTTATTTTTTATGAACTTTTGATATTCAAGTTTCTCCATGACATCCCTTTTCCCAACAAACAACCTCAGGAGTTGGGCACATACCTGATCTGTTCCACTGTCCAAAAGTCTTTCTTTATAGTCATCTTCCAGTCGTTCCCACACATGCTTTGCTGTACCGGTCATTGCATTAAGAGCTTGCTTGATAACTTCTTTCTCATTTGCATCTACATTAGTAGCCATATAATTAGTTATCCATGACCGCATAGCATCAATGCCTCGAGTATTTTCCAATACTTCGAGCTTATCAAAATTAACCAGTGGGGGTGTGTCAGCTTTATAAGACTGGATATTTTTAAAAGGATCATTATCCTTCGAAGTGCTTCCAGATCTTCGAGCCATCTTAACTGTACCATGTGATGGTGGGATTTCTTCATACAATCCCGTTTGAGGATTATAGACTTTTGTTTCTTCTAGCAATGAAGGCTTTGGTGAGAGACTAGGACCTTCATACTGGGCTTTCAGGTATCCTTTGGAATTAACAGGAAAATTCTTTATCTTAACAACTTGACGGGCAGACTGGGCTGCAGTCTGAACTACCAGAGACTTACTGTGAACTGTGGTTTGCACATTAGCAGACTCAGATTGTATTACATCTCTGATTTCAATATTAGACTGGCGGATATAATTAAATTCATCATGCATCTCTGAGATGCGTTGCCCATTATGTTTAATGTGTAGATCGGTATTACCGATCTGAGAACCTAGCACATCCATCTCTAGCTTAAGAGCATTGCGTGCCCTTTCTGTGGCACTTAGCTGCTCATTTCTCCAGGCTTCAGCTTGTAGTCTAAAGGCTTCATAACTTGCTTTAAGCTCAGAGAGTTCCCTTCTAACTGTATTAGTCCATTCTTCAGAAAGTCTTCTTTCCAACTTTTCTAGCAATTGGACAACAGTATGGAAATTTTCTTGATGACTGAGATGTGCTCTTTGTGTTTTGACAGCTTCTATTTCTACCCATTTCTTTCGGTCTTCAAGCAAGAGCATAGTCTTACGAAGACAGAGATTTGTCCAATTCAACAGGTTACTTTGGCTGGGAGCATTTCCTCCTATAGGGAAGACATGTACTGGCCAACAATTTACTTTATAATGACCATTGGTGTCTATGATCATGAAGTCTTTAAAGGGAGGAATTCTACCAGGTATTGTACAAGTTCCACCTGGGGTATCTACAATTTTACTCTCTTCGACTTCAATATTTTGCTCAGGTAGGGCAAAAACTGTTGAGGACATCATTCGGACTTTTCCAATTCTTGGAGGAAAAACACAGGAACAATCTTCACATTTATAAAGACCATTATCTAACTCAGAATACTTCTGATGTGTACATGTGACCAGAGATTGTTCTTTTGGAACTGACGGTGTTCGGACTGAAGGAACTTTAAACAGACTTTCAAAACCCTTTTGGGGTTGCAGACGTACTGACTGAGACCTTGGCAGGATAGATGGATTAACAGGCTGTGGGTAAGGTTCAACCTTATTAAAGGAAGTTTCTCGACTTAAGGATGGTGTTGACATTCTACTACTACTGCTTCTGCTAGTAGGTCAAGATTCTGGCTGGGAACTGCCAGCGAATCTAATGACAGCTTGTTCATCCAGTTCTTCAATTGAGATTCCTCTCAATCTACTTGTAGATTCGAGTCCTACTTCTTGATTTTCTGAATCCCACAAATCTAATGCCCATTCTTCTGGCATCTTAATATCTTTGTGCCTGACTATCTTTGGAGCTGTTAACTGAGTACTGTCACTTGAGGAGGTCCAAATAGTAGACAAACCTTCTAAGCCTTGAGACCGTTTTGGGTTTATCATTAAAGGCATGACTTTATTATACAGACGGTAATGAACCAGGAAAACTAGGGAATGATCGACTGAATCCTTTTTCATGAACAAATTCATTGTATTGAATTTGTATTCCAGAACATCCCTAAGGTTTTCAGCTTTTAGGCTTACTGGGAAGTCTAACAGACAATCTACAAAGATGGGACCTTTTGCCATTGAGTCACAACCTGCTCCTAACAAAGAATGAGACAGTTTCAGAAATCTGGCATCTTTTAACATCATGAGGACAATGATGGGTAAACCTTTTCGGTAGTGTCCACATATACCAATTCTAACATAGGATAGATGCATAAACTGGGGATTGTTCTTACTTTCATAGGCCTTCTTCCTAAACCTCTTTATAAGTTCATCAGAGAAAATATTGAGCTTTCCCTGATTTCCACCTTTGACAACATGTTGCAATTCGGCTACATGACAATTCTGGGAAGACTTATAACCAAACCATTCTTTCAAACCTACATTCTTATTATTTAACATATCTACTATACCTTTAGGAATATCCCTATATATTTAATGTGCGGGAATCTTGGGAACCTTGAAAGGCTTCTCAGGTTCTACACCTACTACAGATAATTCATCTAAAGCATTACCAGAGGTTTCTCCTGTACTAAACATACTTTCATTATTTGCTGAGAAGTTGTGCCCATCTGAGAAGACGGCCTCTTGTGAGTTTAACATGGACATGTTGAGGAGAATGTTCTTGGAGAGAGTCTTTGAGGCTTGGTGTATCCTAGAGGAGCAATCTCATCCCCACTCTTAATCCACTTGGCGGTGAATGATTTGATAGGTTTTCCCACCCGATTTTCAAATGCATTATTTATCTATATCGTATCTTCTCATGTTTGAGTCTTGAGCTATGGATTATGGTTGTGAGGACTTGTTTGAGGAGTAGATGCATGGATATGATTAATTATCTCATTATGTTTGATCCTGAGTTGTTATGAGATCATTGTGTGTAATGGAGATGGTTAGTGGCCTTAGGCTTATTCCTACTTTGGGATGGTTATGAGTTTGATCTACTTTTGGTTTGAGAGGCTTACATCTTGTTATTGGATGTTTAAGAGGCTTCTTATTTTTGGGTTGTAAAGGAGATCATACTTTTCACAACTATAACACATTAGTGTGGATAGAAGGATATGGTTATGATTTGCAGGTTCTCTCTTATTGGTCTTATTCTTCTTCCTATATGTTTGTGTTCGCATGACATTGGAGTTGAGATGTGTATGGAGCTTTTGAGTCTCTTTGACTTATTTCTCTTATGATGTGGAGGATTTGAGAGAGATATGGACTTGAGATGAGAGTTATGTTGCAGCATTTTAGTTTGCATATTTTACATATCTATGTGTGCGTTCTTTGACACTATGTGATAGAGGATTTAGCCACATGTTCTATGTGAGTGCTATTAGTGGATCTTTGGATGCCTTGATCTATTTTCAGATTTGACATTTACTTATTTAGTGGGAGTTCCAAGATGTATATGATTTCTTTGTTGGATGTTCTCATTATGTTGCGGTATGGAGGGTCTTGAGGTTTTTTATCACATACTTTGTGTTGTTACCTTGGAGGACTTCTTTATGTAGGATTGAGTGTATACAGGGACTTGTTATTATTGTGATTTGAGTTGGATATGTTGTTGGCATAAGGTCTACTTGTTATCTTTTGTATACCTTGGTTTGGAGGTATGGTTAGTTGATGCATTAGCAACTAGTTGTGCTTGCTATTTCAGCTATGATGATTGATTCTTGTCAGCTAATCAATCCTATTTGTTACCATTGGATTTGGTGCTTGTGTTTGGATATCAGTTGTTTCTTGCTTCTACATGACAATTTTGTGTCAAATCTCTTTGGAGGATCTTATTCTTCATGGTTTGGCTAGATGTAGTATGGGGGATTCTTGTTTGAGATGGTGGACACCTTGATTATTGTTGCAGGTATCTTGGAGCACATGGATGGTTTCCCTTGATGTTTTGAGTTTACTTTTTGATCTCTTATGAAATGTATACAACAAGTGAGAGAATGTTGGAGTAGGTGTGTTGTACACCTTGCATATCATTGGTATTATTTTATTATGTAAAATGAATATTTATTTGTGGTGCATCATGTGATGTGTTTATCCATATTAAATATTTATTTGGTGTCACTTGTAATCGTTGTATGTAACATTGTGTTTATTTGTAATTATTTAATTATTGGGAAAACTTAGTATCAATAATTAAATGTGGGGTCAATAGTTTTGTAGACTCATGGTTTTAGGGAAGATAGTTTTACCATACCACATGTTGTATTTGTGTGAGCTTATGTTTATAAAATAAAACACACATGTCATTGTAGAGGTTGGTTGTTTTAGCTTGTGAGCTTGTTGGTTGGGTTTTAGCATCTCTTGCAGGTTGCATTTGTGAGAGTTTGAAGTATGGCATTTGATGTATGGTTACATGCTTGTTCACATAGAGTGCGGGTAGAGAGCTTGATGTTTCAGATGTGATCTCTGCATATGTATTATAATCTTTATTATTGAATAATACATGAGAGATGGATGCTTTTGGAGATGGAATTAGTCTATATAGCTGCATATTCCCAACACCATAAACTCTTCTAAACCATAATCCATCAAACCATCCACTAACCTACAAAAATCCTAAATCATCAAATTCCCCATCCATTCATAATCCATTAGTCCACATAGATCCTAAACCCTCACATCCTCCATTAAACCCTCTTCTAACCCACATTAATCCTAAACCATCATATCATCCATCCAATCCCAATCCTCATCTATCACCTCCTCTAAACCTTAAGCCATCAACCCATTCAGATGTTGATCCATTGACCAATGAAACTCCTACTCCACATGGCCCATGTGTTAACCCTTATCATGTAAAAACTATTCTCGTACAGAAGATCATTTCCACCCACACCAAGATTGAAACCAACATGTGTTTGATCCACTCCACTCCTCAAACAAAAAAATGGCAACATTATCCTCTTATGCAAGTCCTCCATCACCCAAACCTTCAAAGCCTAATCTTGAATCTGATCAATTTTCCAATCAACCCAACTTAGCTATGAAGGATGTTATCCAAGGACTATTAGCAAGGAATCACAATTGAAAACATGAACTTGAGGAGTTATATTACATTCCCCACAAAAATAAGCATGTTGAGGTTATCCACAATCTTCTAGCACCACCATCTCCATGAGTCAACCCCTATGGGAAGCTAAAGAAAGACATTGCATGCCATCCATAAAATCCAAAATCCATAAGTGTCACAAGGTCCCAAAGCATCCCACTAGCCAAAAAATACTCTTAGGGGAATATATCAAAGGCCTCATTGATATAGGGGACCTTGAAGTGAAATAGAATTCATCTATATTGTCAAAGAAGAAATTGAAGCTATGTCAATAGCTTGTTCCAAATCATGATCAAACTTATCCATCACAAAATCAAGATCAAACTATCCAATATTGTCCTATTTGTGCTCATGATCCTCTTTATGATCAATAAAACCATGATGATCCCCTCAGCCAACTTTACACCATCCACAATCAAGAAATCATAACTAATCTCATCCATCATATAAATAACCCTATCCAGTATCTAACTAATCCTACCCATCATCCCACGACTCTCCCTTCCCATGAAGAGATCGTTGTCCCCATTGAGCACATAGACAAGCAAGATGATCATAATGAGCATCTCGACAATCAAAGTGCCCATCAAGATCTTGATCACATCAATCATGAGGACAAGAAAGTCATGAGTGATCACATTGGGCCCATAATTGATCAATCCACTATCGTCATAAAGAAGGAGAAAGCATAAATATATTATCCAATTGGTCCAACCATCTTCATCAAAAACAGTGTCCTTGTAGATGAGAAAATTGTAAATGGTTCCTGGTAATAAACTAATGAGCTAGTGTCATGTTTCAAATTCAACAAGTATCCCGTCGCACACAAAATATGTCAAATCATGGGTTACAATGACAAAGGCTCGGGCCTTCATGAGAAAACAATATTAGAACATGTACACGTATATGTAAATCATGGACATCAAGGCATTGGCTACAAGCACTCTAAAGATGTTAGTGATCCTTTAGCGGTTGTTGGGTCAGCTTCATCTAATGCAAACATCACAAAAGAGGCCCTTCATAGCCCCAAAAATAATCTTGTTGCCACTCACCCTTTCACCCCCACCTCCAACCATCCCATCCACCTTCCCCTCCCATATCCTAAACCCATTGATTTGGATTAACAAGCTTATACATCCTATAGAGTGAAGAGTCACATCATAGCAAAAGATAGACATCAAGCACCAAATAAGACACAAGTAGCCAATCAAAATCAAGCAAAAGATCCAAAATGAATCTCAAAAGTGACATGAATTCAAAAATAACAAAAGAAACCAAGAAGTGATATGGATCCCAAAGCAAAGTGAAGTGCTAAATTTGATCAAATAAAAATGTCACAAGGAAGAAATCAATCAAAAGTTCTGCATTGCATATAATAGGTGTCCACCACCTTCCAAATTATACAATAATGTCAATCTTAAATATCTAAATCTAGTAATCACTTAAAACATGGAGCTGCCTCGAAATATGCACCTTGCATATAATAGGTGTCCACCACCTTCCAACTTGTACAAGAATGTTGGTCCTAATCATCATCTTAATCCAAAATCCAAATTCCATAATTCACCGTCCCAAGTATGGCGAGTCAAGAATCTTTCAACCCAATCTAAATTGCCAATCTATCCACCTAAATCTTGCACACTTCAATCACCTAATTCCACATCCAACATCCCTAATTTAAATCCAAAATCATGCCTCAAATATAAAAACCCTAATGCCCAAATCCATCATAGCTTAGCAGCAATACTTTCCAAAAAAGGGATATGATGGTACCCTATCAAGATGTTCACATTTGGATAAGGGAAACTTAGTTATCAATGAGGATCACAATAATATTAATGGATTATACATGAGCACTATGATCCTGATGAAGCTGTTCGAATTAGATCGGACAATTGAGAGGGGGGGTGAATCAGTTGTCACACAAATTTAAACTTTTCTGCTTTTAACCTTCTTTATCAACTTACTATTAGATTAATGATGTAAACATTAAATCATGAATCAACAACACGAGTAGAAACATAAACAACACACTTGACACCAAGATTTTGATGTGGAAACCCGGTTAAGGGAAAAACCACAGTGGGGGTCCCACAAAGATTATACTTTGTTAAAAGTATTACATAAGGGGAATGCACATGCATTTAGGCTCACTGCCCAGAGATCATTGCTCAAGAGAGGCTCACTGCCTACAAGAATGTTTACAAAAGGATTACAAATTGTCGAACTGATAAGTAGCATCTACTGATGCAATAATTCAGTTCCAGTTAAGCACAGAATACTGATTTTACACACTTCATCTTTATTCTGCCCTGTTTACTGCTCTACCATAATCCGGACCTCAGATCTCTTCTCTTTCGCACTTCTATCTTCCTTTTTCACACTTACTTCATATTCACATCACAATCACCCCTCACAACACCTAAATCCATTAGTTATATATATATATATATATATATATATATATATATATATATATATATATATATATATATATATATATATATATGCATCAACAAACTCAATCACTTATCTGTCAGCCTTATGAAGAACTTAACAAACAATATAAGAACTCTGTTTTGTTGGCTGAATCCATACATCAATATTGATGCGTACCAAAAATAACACTTATAGATCACCATACAAGTCAGACACTAATATTATATCCCATACGCAACTCACCAAAACACTTCTACTAGATCCACACAAGGATCTAACACAAGTCGGCCTGTTCTTCACTAAATTGTTCTTGTCATATTAGGACCTGGTACTCAGATGCTCATAACTTTTTAATCCCTTTGTCACTAGAGGCTGAAATATTGGATTTAGAATGTCTTGACATTCCTCTACACTCCCTTAGATTTGCAACATGCAATAATTAACTAGAGAGGTCCGCTGACCAAAATATTGAACTCTGCCATACCTTGTCCTAGACTTGTCAAATCTTGGAACTGACTTCCGGTATGATCTGATACTTCACTGTAGATGTGTGGAATGGACTTAGTTGCCATCAATGACAACACCTGTCATGTGTAGCAGTGTCTCTTGCCAACAGAAGCAATTACTCTAGGTCGGGTACTACTAGCACATCATGACAGGAGCATCCAAGATGGCTACATTAGATCAATAAGAACCTGATATCTGAAGCAACAACAAATTCAAAAAATCAAAAATATAAAAAATCCAAAAAATAGAAAAAATCAAAAAGTAAAGAGAGACAATTTCATCCAATGGTGAAAGCCATTTTCATGTTGCCTTGGGCAAGTACCATGATGAAAACCAGTTCACGAGCACCATGTGTAAATTAGTTGTCTATGTGAACCTTGCACTTGGGGGCAACATTCTTCTACCCATATCATCCCCATATTTCCATCTATACCACCTTATCCCACTCGTCCATCATATTTGCATGCCCATCCATCCTCCCTTCCTACATTTGATCTTGATAAGAACATAGGCATAATTCTAAAACACGCTTTGGGCATCTCTTGATGTATCTAATCTTTTATAGCAAATCCTACCATCTACTATCACAAGCATCATTGTGCAACATCTTGAATGGCATATCCAAAGTCGGATATGTTATTCCTATGTGACGTAGTCCTTAGAGATCACATCCTAAAACCTTCCACCCATCCATAATGCATCCCCTATTCAATCCAACCACTATCAATAGTGCCTCAATCCATCCTCCATCCTTATCTCTAGACTTGGTTTTCCTTTATCATTGGTTCCAAGAAAAAGACTACCAAAAAGCTATCCCTCTAAATGCAAACCATCCAAATCTATAGCACAATTTAACATCACCATCCTAGCACTACAATCCAAGAATTGCAAGAAAACCCTAATTCATGCATCTCTTGCCAAGCCATCTAAGAAAATCATCCAACAACATACCTTGGTTTTGTTCCTAGCCTAGCTGTAAACCTTGATCTTCTATCATCATCATCAATCATCATCAGGATATATCATTTCCAATCCTTGTGTTGTTTTGGGATATATCATTCCCACATCAACAACACTATCACATCAATCAATCAACTAATTAATCATCACTTTTTAGCTTCACCAAGGGCAAAACCTTATTTTCCTTTTTATTATTTGTGCATGCTTGCTTACTTGCTTATGTGTGTTATAGTTTTGGTTTACATCTATCACAGTCCTTGCAACACATTTCCACAATGACATCATGGTCTTCCATTTCATGTGCCATATGGCGTGTGCTTGCCAATGACATTTTCTTTTGGATTAGTCCTTTTATGCATAAAACACCATGTTGTCTTGATCTTTATATCATATCACATCTTATTTTATGCTACAACAAAAGAGTTGCTTAATACATTCAGAATCTCCTCAATACATCCCTGCATATACATACTTTGCCCATCATTTTCTCACATCATAAATCATAACACATAAAAAATCCCTCCAATAATCAATCATCCTTCAATCAATCCAACCATCAATTAATCAAATCCAAATCAAACTATCAATCCATCCTAAAATCCATATCCTAATGCTTGAGGCATAGTTCTTCCATTTTATCATATCCTCACCTTTCATTCACCTCTGATATTCTAATTTTCATCTCTTTCATCCAACTACCTTAACATCCATCTTTTTTACTCATCCCTAACATCTTTACTACCTCTCTATTTCATCCATTTCGAGAGCACACCCATGTTCTTTCAACCCGCCTGTCCTCTCGAGGGGGAATCCCTTACCCATTTACTAACTCCATTTTCCTTTAGCTGATTGGGGCATCATGCCTCCATATCCATATACTAACTCTAGTTTCCTTTAGCCAACTAGGGCATCTTTCCTCTCTCCTCACCTCACCAAGGACCTAGATTCTATCTTTCTTTGAAACACCATTGCTTCCTCTAGTCACAATGCCATTTCAAAGAGGGGCAAGATGTAAACACCTGAAATTTACCACTAAAATTAACCCACTTTCTATCATTAGCCTTGCACTAATTAATTAAAATTATTTAATTAATTAGGATATCCCTTTCCCATCAACTAATTAAATAGATTTTATTTAATTAGTCTATCCTAAAGTTAGTTAATTAAATCAATTATCTTATTTAATTAACTAGACTGATGTCCTAACATTATTTAATTAAATAAATCATATTTTATTTAATTAACTAAGCTAATGTCACCTTATCCAAAAATCTACATCACCCATTTCCTCTAATTAAAATTCACTTCTATCCAACACCCATTTTAATAATAATTTCTAATCCATTTCATCAATCCTAAATCAAATCAATTCTAAATCCTAGCCACTAATTTGTCTAGCCTAATCCTATCCATCCATCTCTTAATCCCAAATGGGATCAACTTTAAATCCCCACCATCCATTATCCCTATAGAATCTACACCCTTCATTCCACACGTGTGAGATGTCCCATCCCAAATCCCCATGAGTCTTCTCACACATGTGTGAGAGGTTTCAATTCCTACCCTTCATTCAAATCAAGAAGATCTTAACCCTCAATTTTCCATCAATCCATGTTTCATCTATTTACACCTCTCTCAAATTGACACTTGTCATCTTCTCATTCCATCATGCAAGCTAATTAACCTCCACAGTTCAATCTAAGATTAAATCCTAGCCCTCCATCCCTCCCATCTCAAACCTATAAATCTAAACCATCCTCAAGCATTTGGCATCAACACAAATCCACAAGTATATGTTGTCACATTGAGGAGATCAAGAGCAACTCAACATTCAACAACATCATCATCCATCATCTTGGAGTACATCACCAAATCAATGGAAGGTATAGCTTTGTATTGAATCTTTATTGTTTTGTTCACCTTTCATTTATGCTCAGTCCGAAGTAGGAGGTTAGATATAGTTTGCATTTTGCACTATTAGTTAGTTTTTACTCACTACACTATCTTCACAATAGCTAAACCTACACCTTGGAAGCTATATTTTGATGGCTCATACATCAGTCATGGATCAAGCATTGATATCTTGTTTTTCACTCCACAAGGGCATTTCATACCAAAAGCTTTCAGATTGTGTTTCCCTTGCACAAATAATATCAAAGAATATGAAGCCTTGCTTACATGTCTTAAAACAACAATCCAATGGAACATCTAATAACACCTAGTCTATGGGGATTCTTAGCTTGTAATCAAATAGGTAAACAATGAATAACAAATAAAAGATGACAATCTAATCCCATACAAAATGGATGGTTGATAGCTTCAAGTAGTATATTACACACATCTAGTTTGAGTAGGTTCCTCATGTCAACAATAAAGTAGCAAATGTCATGTGGCCACCATTGGGTCATTACTAGATATTCCACAAGATTGTTATCTCTATGAGTTCTTGGTCGAATAGATCCAAATACCCACCTATGACACCCTTAAATCTAAGCTTATATGTGATATTGTTGTTTCTAACTCACCATGGTATCATGACATATACACCAGTCTCCACTATCAAACCCTACCACCTAATCTATCACATAACCAACACAAACCTTCCTCCAATGTACCTCCCACTTCACCATCCTTGGTGATACTCTTTATCGAAGAGGCTTTGATGGTTCTTTACTTCAGTGCCTACATATAGAAGAGGCTAATCTCACAATAAGTCCACAATGGTATCTACGATGTCCATACTAGTGGCATAGTCCTAGCAAAGAAGCTTCTATTAATAGGTTACTATTGGCCCACCATTGAGCATGATACATGTTAGTGTGTTAAAAAGTTCCTAGCCTATCAACAACATGGAGACTTGATCCACACACCATGAAAAGCATTGCTACTTATCACTACTTGTTGGCACTTTTCTTAATAAGGCCTTGATGTCGTCAGCAAGATTCATCTATCCTCATCCAATGGCCACAAGTTCATTATCACCACTATCAAATACTTCACTAAATGGGTCAAAGCTATTCCCCTCACCTTTACCCCTAGTACCCAAATATTCAAATTCATTCTCCATCATCTCATTTAATGCTATGACATCTTTGCCACCACTGTCACAGATAATGGTAAATCCTTCAAAAACTATGAAGTTCACACTTTGTGAAAGCACTTCCACATCCAACATCACCGGTCCACACCATATTATCCCCAAAGTAATGGTCAAGTAGAGGCAACTAATAAAACCCTATTCAAAATCTTAAAAAAGAATGTTAATGACATTGGCCATGATTAACACCTCCATCTTAATCCCATATTATGGCTTTATAACACTAGCATTCACACAACCATTAGTGCCACTCCATATTCCCTAGTCTTTGATTTTGAAGTTATCTTGCCAATCAAAAACAAACTCCCAATATTGCACATTTATTTGCATGACCTCATTGATGACGAGTATCAAGTAACACACCTTCATGAGTTAGAGCTACTTAATTAGAAAGACCTTAACACCCTAAACCATCAAAAATCTTATCAAAATTATCTTTGCAAAAGTGACAAGAGAATTAGGACTCAAGAATTTGAGATTGGAGACCTTGTGCTAAAATAAAATTAAAAGAACACTAATCAAGACTGAGAAAAGAAATGAAAACTTGAGCCTAATTGGTTAGGTCCCTATGACATCATCATCAAGTATGGTTCAGATGCTTATTAGCTAGCTACCCTTGATGGTTAGGATGTTGAGAAACCTTTGAACATCATCAATCTCAAAAATTATCATGCTTATCCCATAGAGTATCCCAATTCAGAAAAATCCAAAAAATTAAAAAAATTGTCAGAAATCAAAAAAATAAAAAAAATAGAAAAAGTTAAGAGAAATAATTCATCCTTTTTTAAAACCACTCTTTGTGGCACCTTGGATAAGTACCATGGTGAGAACCTTCTTGTAGGTGCCATGTGTATAGTTGTACTCCATTATCTTCTAGGTCCTCTCCTTACCATCACCTAATCTCTCATTCATCTCCTAATCTTCCATCTATTTCTTATTTGTTTCATCCATGTTGTTGACCTTATATTATGCTTAGGGATATGGATTGTGCCTTGCTTTGGAAAAGGATCTCAGTATTCTCCTTGTTGCTTATTCAAAATTTTAGATGAGTTTCTTTCCTGCTTTTGAGCTTCATACACTTGCAAGTCTAATAGCCTCATACTTGTAGGTTCCACACTCAAAACATCAAACTTACACACTCCAAATAAAATCTAAATGTAACCTCGATAACATGCATCAGTCAAATCCTTTGTCATCATGAAACCACTGTCTCACCCTTTGCCTTCATAGGATATATCATTCCCCGTATCAAGCATCATCCATCTCATCCTTTGCCTTCATGGGATATATCGTTCCCCATATCATGAATCGTCAATATCATCATCACCATCACTTTATCTTTGACCTACACTATACCTCCTCAAGGTTGCCACAATCCTTATATCATGGTGTGTTTTAAATGGTGTATACTAGGGCATGAGTCTAGTCATTTTCTATGTCATGGTTGCTTGGTTGTCCCAACACAATACCCACCAAGGTCATCAAACACCTTGTGTTGTGTTGGGGCATCCTTATGCATGTTGGTTGTCTCATCATAGTACCCACCAATGTCATCAAACACCTTGTGTTGCACTCAGACATCCTTCTACCTATTGGTTGTCTCATCACAATACCTAGGTCAAGGGTGTCAAACACGTTGAGATGTGTTGAGGCATCCTTTTATTTGCTACTTGCAAGTCAATTCTATGCATGGAATACATTGTCACCTTGGTCTTTATACCCTAGTGCATAACATCTTGTGTTATATCAAAATAAGTGCTCACTATATATCAGCATAATACCTACATTCAAGATCAAACCACTCACCAAAATATCCATTATCCATTATCCATTTCCTATCTTGCCTACCTTGATTAATCATGGTTTAAAATGTGCAAATGATTAGTTGATTAGTTGTTTGAATAGTTAACTATTTGATTAACATTCATCATCATTTTCCTCTATCTAACACCATCATTTTCTATCTATCATTCATCATTTCTTCTACATAGTTATTCTATGAACAAAAATATTAGCATCCATACATCCATCACATATAAGCATATACCCATTGCATCCATACATAAAATCACCACTATAATCTATAATAATTTAACCCATCCATACATCATCATTATCATAATCATGTCAAAATCATGTCCATCTATGCATACATCATCATATCGAAATCATATCCATCAAAACTAATTAATCATCTAATATATCCATATAATCTATGCATCTGGATCACAATATTTATCCATACATTTACATCATATACATATGTGTTCTATGCATACATCAAATCAATTTACAATATCCATTATCACATTATTTCATCACATCATATGAATTAAATCAAATATAAGCATCATGTAAATCCATCACATGTGCATCCATAATCATCACATAGCATAAATAAAATCATCATCCTACACAACATATCCATACATAAGCATCATAGACATCATAAAAATAAAAAATTAAATCATGGTATAACTATCTCATCTCATATATTGTCAAAATATGGCATACATCAGAGCTTAGTAGAACATAAACCATACATCTATACATCTAAAAAATACATATCATAAATGTACATGATCAAAATAAATCAAAATAGAGTTATAGATCAACTACACCTAGTTAGTGCTATCCACATGAGACCCTGAGGGAGCTCCTACTGCTCCAGGTGGCAATAAAGGAGGTTGTTGCATGCCCAATGACATTGACCTGTCAAATATGTCTAACCTGATTGATCTAATCATTATGTGCTTAGCATATCAGAGTGCCCTCTAATCTACAAGCATGGCCTACTCATAGAGTGACTTGTAATATAGGGCCTGTCTCTCTACTTGTGTTACCTCTTCTATCACTTGGCCTGTATCTATCACTAACTGGGTCAACCCCTACTTGATCACCATTGTGCAAGCTTAACCACACTCATGTCTTAGTCTATGTGCCTCTGCCTGAGCTCTCTCTAGTTGTGCCTATAGGCCATCCCTCTCCACTACCAGACTATCTTGCTTGGCCTATAGGGTGTCCTTCTTGGCTCTCATCTAATCTCTGTATTGCACTCTAATAGAATTGTCCCTAGTCTAACCTAACGATCAATTGTGTCCTCCTGATCCCCCTATCCTTATTCACTCTACACCTTAAAAGAATCAACATCCATCTCCTCCTATCCACCCTGCCCATCTCCTCCATGAGGAGGTACCTGCTATGGTGTTGAGGGAACTACTAGCTATAATGGAAATTCTACTCGCTACCTCTATCCCCTCCTTTCCTATCAATAATATCTCCTATGGACCACTACCAGTACCATCTTGATATGAGCTTGAACATCCACCTATCGTAGAATGGTTAATCTTTGTGGCCTCCTCTACTCCCATAAGGTCTTGTTGTCTTGGGTCACACCTACATCCTCCACATCTATCATCAAATCCCATGGCATCTCTACAAGATACATCCGATCAATTCTTGAAAGAATAGAGTCTATACAGGGCCCCCATCTATCCTCCTCATGGCCTACCTATAGAAACACATGCACATCCTCTATAGGGACCCCCTGCCAGAACTTGAGCTATTGTAACACCCTATCAAGCTTGTACCTCTTGATGATATGGTGGTGATGGTCAATGATGTAAATAGGAGTCTACACAAACACACATCCTCCTAATCCTCACACTCCAAGTAGGGTCTCCAAATGATCCCCTCCATCTTATCTAGAACATACTACCAATGTAGTTAATCCCTAACATGTATATACCATCATCTCCCACCTCATACAAAGGCATAGGGCTCCCTTGGCTACCTCTCGTCTCTATCACCTATGGGTTGAAGCACTGCTATATGCTCCCATGCCCATATTTAAAGCAGTTTCACTAACGCTATACTCCTACCACTCATATATGTAATCAGATGTAAATCCTTGTATAGTTGGGATAATACACAATTGCCCCATCCAACAAACTTGTCCATGTGCATATCACTGACTCACTCTGCAAGTCTGATAAAAAAGAATCTCCCAATCTTATTAGGTAGTAAAATTCCATTGACAAGGGCCACCATCACAAGTGGTAGCTCCACCATCCCCTCAGAGGTGTCCAAGTCTAGTGAGAGTCCTTGTCTAGGCAGATGAGCTTCGTCAAACAATTGTACCAATGCTACATCTAAAGCACAGGCCCTGTAGTAGACTCTTCACCCCCTGATGGATATCCTTAGTATCTACCACACATCCTCCAATGTGACTATGATCTCACTTGTTGGTAGGTGAAATGAGTTGGTCTCATTACACCACCTCTCTAATAGGGTTGTTAGCATTTCCATATGAGCATTGATCACTGGCATCTGATCCACATACCACAACCCAACTTGTGCCAAGTACCCCCAATTTTGCTCCTCCCAATGCTCCATCAATTAAAGTGCCCTTGATATCCTCTCCTATGCCACTAGGGTGGATACCACTCCTACATCTAGCCAAAATCTATGTTAGACCTCAACCAAATCTACTATCCTAAGCACATGTGCCACTTTTTTAATGCATGTGCCACTTTGTGATGCATGTGCAAAACATCCCACCCACACTAATCCATGACAGATGTGCTAAAAAGTGGGTGTGAATAGTTTTTAATGCATGCACCACTTTATGATGCACATGTGGTTTCATCCCATGCACGTGCCAAAATGCTTCATGCACGTCAATCCATGCCATGCACATGCTAATTCATGCCACATGCACAATGAATTGTGACTTTCATAGATTGGTATGTGTGTACTTGCCCTTTTCCCATCCCTCCTAACTAGCAATACATATACCAAAATTAACCTAAAGCTAGGATAAATCATACATATTGGTGCCCCCATGCCCACCGGCCACTTGTACATCCTCACCCACTCTGCCTGGTGCTTGTGGACTGGCATGTTCTACATCTTATCCATGCTCCTTACTTTGCTAAGATCCAAATCTCTCTAAGGCTTGAGGATGAAAATGAATTATTTTCACCCCCTATCCCTATTTATACAGCCCCACCCCTAATTTCCCCCCTTGATCAAAATTTCCACCCCACTTCACTCATTTTCATCCCATTTCTTCATTTTGGGCCTTTTGCACCCATTTTTCTGCGACTGCTCCTCATTTTTCCTTTTCTATCATATTGTTCTATCCATTTCTCCTTTCAAAAGATTACCCACATGCTTTTTGTAATGTCCCCTTTTTAATAAATTTTATTTTGCAGGATTATTAGTCCATTCCTATTTTCCCACGAACTAATATTTTAAAAATAGGGAAAATACTACATTTAATATTTTAATTGTTTTCCCGTAATTTCAAGAGTTAATATTTACTGGAAACAATTAAATATTGTTATTTATTGGCACAAGAGGGGGCGTGGAATATGGATGAGGTGTTGTTGCAATAGCCAAAAGCTATTTTTAGATGATCTATGATAGCATCTATGACAAGTTGTAATTGCAAGATGACAATGTAAGTGGCAAGCTAATTTTAGCATGCAAGTTGTAGTGGGAATCTCAATGCATATATTTTATTATTATTTTTCACCAAATGGGGTGTGGGATTTTGGGCACCCAAGTTTAGCAAAATGCTTATAAATACATGTCTTTTTGCTTACTGGAGAATCTTTTGGCCATTTTATCAATCCATATTTTATGTATGAACACTTGTGTTCTACAATAATCTTTTATGAATGAAAACCCATTGAAGATTGAAGTCAGTGGATAAAAACCCATTGATTTCCAAGGGAAATCTTATATAGAGGTTGCATCAGTGCTTCAAAGTTATGTAGATTCAGCTTGTTTTCAGTAATGTGTGTGTTTGTAGGTGTAGTTTATGTTTTGCAGGTTTTGAGTTGCAAATTGTTGTTTTCAACGTGTGGTAGGAGTTGCTATTTATTTGTGGATTGTATTTGCTATTATTTTTATGTACTTAGTCATTTATTGGAGCTATAGATTTCATTTTGCTTTCGGGTTTAGTTTGGCAGTTTCTGGGAAATATACATTATGTATTTCAATGTTTTGTGGAGGGTTTGTTGTGAATGTTTCAAAATTGTTTCGGTTGTTGCAGAAGTTGTTGTGGCTGATATATCGGTCCTATTTTCTATAAAAATTAGATTCATATCAATAAGATCAACTATGGAGGTTTCTGGCATATTTTATGTAATTTTGATGTTGACCAATTGTTTGTATTTGTGGAGATTTTGCAGTAGTGTTCCAGATTTGTAATGCCTGTTCCAGAAGGTTTTTTTCATTGTATCAAACCCAAATTGATGTGTAAACCTAAAATTATCAATAAAATCAACTTTTGGAGTTTCTAGTATTATTTTGGTGTTGTTAGTGGTTGACTAGTTGTTTGTAATGTTGAGTTTTCACGGGTTTTTGTTGTTGAGGTTTGAGATTGATTATTTATGTGGATGATATGATTATATTATCAGTTCATTCTGGTGTTAAATCATGAAATATATCAATAATATCAGTTATGAAGGTTTTGAGTGCATCTATTGCAGTTTCTAGTATTAATTAGTCATTAGTTTTGTGTTGGATTTTCATAAGTTTGGTGAAATTTATTTATGCATATTTTCAAATCTAAAACATATTAGAAACATTCCATCTAGGATATTACAGTGGTATTAAAGATTTGATCTTGCCAACCTGCAGGGTAAATATGGGAGAACTCTAGAAATCTTTAAAACATTCTTTTTATATGGGAAAAATGCAGATCAAAATCTAGAATTAATGAGGCAATTTCAGGAGGAATTATGGGAGTCAAGTGATGAATTAAAGAAAACCCTAGATCTCCTACAGAAAGAATTTTAGCCTCAAAGTATCAAACAAAATTTGTTTCTGACATCTTGGAAAGAGGTGAAGCTAAAAAAGAATCAAAAGAGCCACAACCTCTAGATGAGGAAGAAGTTGAACATAAGTTGAAGGAAGAAGAGAAATCAAAATTAGAACAACCCATTGAGCTAGAACATAAGGGTTCTACTATGTAGGTTGAAGGTGAAAATTCTTTGATAATAGAAGATTTTTATTTGACTTCTAATGATTGCATGTGTGAGCAAAATACTAATGAAGTCAAGGAGGAAAAGGCATCACTTAATGTATGTGAAGAGGTTGGGATGGAGAAACATACACTATCCTTCGAACTTCCAAAGGGTGAGCCATTGACTAATTTCTAGAATAGCAATATGGATGGACATGCATTTGTAGAAAATATTTTGCGTCACAAGGATAGAAGAGTTTAGGGTACCTCCATAACTCCTTTTTCAGCAATGGAAGGTGAACTCCTTGTTGGCAGCTTAAGGTATGAAAAAGATTATTATATTCAGATTTGTTGCTTCCCTCTATGTTACTGCAAAATTCTTGTCATCATGGAAAGCATGCTAAAAAGGGTGATAGAGTTAGGGATACAGCTTGCAGTATAGGACATGTGGAATCTTTGTTTCAAATTCAAAATTGTTCATGCATGATGTTGTGGGATCCTGGTGCTACAAGTAAAGAGCTACAAAAAGGTAATAAACTAAAACACATGAAGGCTAAAAATTTTAATGGGTGCAATATCACATATGCAAATAGATTCACCACAATGGGATACAATGAATTCTATAATATGAGAACTAACATGGTTATGGATGTAGATTGGTTCCTTTATGTTGGTAACTTATTATAGAATCTCAAATCTAAGGAGCTTAAATCTACATATGAAGAAAAAGATGTGGTATTTGGAAACATCACTGATGAAACATTAAGAGTAGACATAGCTAGTGGGACTTCATAGGAGGAACACGTTTCTTGGGCATAAAGTTGTTTTCTAAAGAAGAGAATACAAACTATCTCCTTTTATGGTAAGAAACAATCTTCATTTTGATATTCAAGTATTTCCAAATCAGAATTGTACAATGTTTAGTAATATGTTCCTAGGATCACCCTTGGATAGAGGATTCCAACATGTCATAGAGTTGGAAACTAATTTGTATCAAGAATCTATGTGGGAGAATGATGTTGCATACTTGGGCCAAGACACTAGTGTTCAAGGCATTCAGGAGGATGCAATACAACAAACATTGGAAGGGTTTGTAAAGGTAATCAACTCATGTCTTGCATTTTTCAACTCATATTTCTCACAACCATTTGTTATAGAATGTGATGCTTTAGGAAGCGGATATGTTGGAAATATTTGTCCAATTGAAGGAGCAATTAACACCATAAGAAAATATTAAGGAGATCAATATAACATGAGATTAGTGTTGCATAATCCTTGTGTAATGATTTCCAAAGGTAGCAAACAAGACATAATGAGAGAGCAATGACGTCACCATGAATCCCATTTGTAAGATAGGTGTTTTCTTCATTCATAGTTACTACAATCCATTACTTACAGTTGTACAAGAATTTTCAAGGTTCCTGATTTTGAAGAGTTACAAAGGTGTGCAAATGTCTGAGGGGTTTTCTAACATTTTTTAGTCAATTCTAGCTTCCATATTGTTGACATTGTTGATTTACTATTGCTGATATTTTTTTATATTGTTGATTTTCATGTTACCTGACTATGGATTGCTGATTGAAATCATAAACTCTTGCATACGAGTTGATTTGTACACATTCATGAGTATGGAAGCCTATAGCAAAGTGGGAATTCTAGTAAAAAAGAAGAGTATTTTCCAGTTTATAACTACTAATGGGGAGTTTTTAGTCCTTACTTGGCTACCCACCAATCTTACATTGATCACTTTGATAATTGTTGCACAGGTCTGTCATTTTTCCAGTTGTTACATTATATGTATTTTGCTGATTTAGGTGATTTCAGTTATGAGCAACTATAGATTGGTGCATTTTGAGGAGGTTTCCTTGCATGATAATTTTAGTGGAAGGTCTCCGCTATTAGTGACAATTACTCTGGTCATCATAAAACTGATTTGGAAAAAGTTCATGAAGGTTTGTGACTATTATGATTTGATTTCAGCTTACAAGCAATTTGAGTTGTGCCATGCTTTGGAGAGAAGTTATTCATCAATAACATTGTGAGACCCATTGGAGCCTAGGACTATAACTAGGAGGCAAGAATTTGGGATCCTTCATCACATAAAAAGAACAACTGGAAACAACAGAAACATGGTGGTATGCACTAAAGGCAACCCTTGATTTTAAGGGAATATATGAAAGGAGATCTCATGCTTACAATGGAAAGTTTGATTTTGGAAATTGGTAAGCAATATATATATATCATTTTGATGTTCCAAAATTTCTTAATAATTATGGTATGATATCTTTGGAGTCAACCTACATATAGGTTTTCCATCCTTGGATATGTGAAGGAGAATTTTAAAAGGATGAGACTCTACAAAATATTTTCATCATTACTTGCAACATGAAGATGCAACAAATTTCTAATAATAGGAGTTTAGACAAGGTATGCAATGATTCCTATATCACGGTTCTAGATGAGATCCCTTCAAAATATGTTTTTGGGTCTACTTTGTGTCATTATTGTTTGGAGCATGAATTTGCATTTTCAAGTTGGCTTTTGAGTTCCGTGAGAGGATAAGTTCAAATAAATATCAAAGTAACAAAGCATAAGCATGAAGAAGAAACTTCAAATTTGGACATTTGCACTAAGTATTACCAATAAGTTATGAAGGGAATAAGTGTTAATCAGAAATTTACATCAAGGGATAGAAGAAAATTGTTTAGGGTAGCTATGGACCAAGTTGTTGTCATTGATGTTACCTACATTTTCAGCCCTCACGCCACTTTATTTACACTCATGCAAATATATTTTTAGGTGTTTTCAATCAAGGGTAAGAAAGTTGAGAGATGTTGTCCTTGTTGGCCTATGTTGTTTAACTTGGAAGGTATGGTATACATATTTTACATGTACATGTTATTTACCAAACATTGGAGAGAAGGAAACATTCATTTATTTATCAAAGAAGAGTATACAAAAGGTTGGTTGCCTTTGTTGCTTGATTCAAGACAGAGATGGAAAGGTTTAATCATGCATTACATTGAGGATTTTCTTAAGAATGACACTTATGATATTGTGAGTATTGCACATTTCTTTGATATATATCCTCATGAGTTCAAGTTATTCTTCAAAGAGGTGATCAAACTACATGATGTGTACAAGAATGTTATGGATGGTAGAGAAAATAGAATTTGTAGTCTTATTTAGCAGGAGTTGTCTCTCTTGATAGGTACATGGTTCATATTACAAGGAAATTGCAATTTAATTTCGGATTTTTGCATGGAGACACTTGAATATTTGGGTATGCAAAGTATTCCTTGGCAAGAGATTCATCACTTGTTAGGTTTAGGATCTAGTCTTTATTGGCAATATAACATGATTCATCATAATGGCATTGTGATTCCTAGCATCTTGTTTGGCAATTGCTTGAGGACAAGCAATTTTGGGAAGGGTAGACTTGTAATGTCCCCTTTTTAAGAAATTTTATTTTGCAAGATTATTAGTCCATTCCTATTTTCCATGGACTAATTGTAACATCACTTTCCATAATCAACAAGATTTAACTTAAACATGTAAATTAATCAAGTCATAAATTAAGAATTGATAGAGATATTCAAAAGTTTGAAATAAAAGAAATATATTCTTTTCCATCATTTAAGCATGTTGATCAAATCAGGATATAACAAATCTTACTATCTAATAAATCATTACAATCTTTAGTGAATAACCATCACTAATCAATTACATTATATGCTCTAGGCATCTTAATCAAATATTTACATTACAATAGATCAACTGGTCAAAATGTAAACATTGTATCTGGAACCAATGACATCTGTCTTCATAAGCCTTGGCTTGTCTCATGCTTAGGAAGGAGAGCATCATTCTAGTGCTTTTCCTCCAACCACAGACCTGCGGTCCCCCGCTCATCTTCCTAACTGGAAGAGGCCCTACCCTTCACAGAAAGGTTAGACATTGGAACCAATTGGTTAGCCATCTAAGTAATTGGTGTTGTGTCCTTCCTAATATCTCACGGTCACACACTATAGATCAACTCTAACTAGTATGACACTACTAGAGACACTAGGCCATCTAGATCACTGTGGACTGACAATGCATGCAAAGACAGATGCATTACTTTGGCCAAAGTTTTCATACAAGACATTATGCAATGAACATTGTCGTATGCCCACCACCCTAACTTGACTTATAAGTTGTCATGTCCTACAATTAGATCTTAACGACCTTGTCCTTTAGGTCAAGTATGAGTATGGGATCCATTCGAATCACTACCCAAACTTTGAACATTCGACTCCCATCAAGGTTAATTATGACCAAATAGTTAATTTAAGAAAAGTGAAACTAGTGACTCCATGTCACCATGTTATGTTCAATTCATTTCAATTTCAAACTTCATGACCGTCTTGGTCTCCCGTGTTTATATATCAATAACATTCATCACATATGATGAAGTCGGTTTCATGATACTTAAGGCATACCTTGCCTTAGTAAATATATTAGTTCCTTATGGATCAATATCTCTTTTATTAACAATTGAGCTCATGGGTTATTCTCTAACCCTAAAAGAATTTATAACTCTTAATGTTATTCATTAAGTCATAATTCAGTCCCAAATAGATTTAGTTTATAATCTGTTATAAACTTATTCACAACTATCTCATATAGAGACTATGATCATATTCCTTCATATTTGAAGGTTCATTTAACATACATAATAGTACTAGTAGTACTACATGTAATTCATTGTCGACTGCTCAAGTAAGCCCGACTGGGTTTTGTTTGGGTGATAAATGTACACCGATATATATATTTGCTTTCCCGGCAATCCTTACATTCGATGGACTGTGTTTTAAGATATCAAAAGTTTTCACAATGATTATAACAGTCAAGAGATTGTATGCCAAGCAATGATGTCTAAATGGCTATCAATGTACAGTCGTAAGACTGTTTACTAAGTAATGATACCTATCCAGCCATCAATATAGTTGTAAGACTATATACAACGAAATGATGCCTATGCGGCTATCAATATAGTCGTAAGAATGTATACAAGAAATGATGCCTATGCAGCCATCAACACAATCGTAAGATTGTATACATTATCAAAAACACATGGAGTCATATTTAACTCCCTTTGAGCACTCATAAGCTAGACCCTTGTCATCATATGACGTGGGTTAAACACAAATGAAAAGATTACATGCTTAGCCACTGTGGCTTGATCTCCAGTTATCATAATACATTATGCATTACAAAGAGGCCGAGTCGAAAGACTCAAGGCTCAACAAGAAAAAGTCAATCTTTACAAGGCTCGACTGAGCGTATATTCAAGAATATATATTTGGTTTCCTAGTTCGGCTCTCAGCTGTATGCAAGTTTCAAGAAGTTAAATATGGTTTCAGCTCGATTCCCCGCCTTGAGCATAGTCTTAACAATTATTATGACTAACAAACTCAGCTGAGAGGCTTTGAGTATAAATGCAACTCAATGATTATCTTTAATAGGTTCAGCCAAATGGCAACCCAAACCACAGCATATGACTTATTCAAAAAGAAACACAAGAATGGCTCGACCGACTGGCCTAGAGCCATGACTCAAAGAAAATTAATTATCATGCATGGCATCGACTTGTAGTATGTGTGCCTCATATTTCCATTGAATAACAAAGACTTCAAGAATCTTAATTACCTGTGTTGATCACAAGGTTGAATGTAGACCCAGTTCTACGATTCTTTCCACGGCTCCCCATTTCCTTTAATCATTGTTCTTCCTCGAACTGTTCTACCACCTGATACTTCCCATAAAGCCAACCTCGACTTCTTTCTTTCCCACAGTCCCTTCTCTTCTTTTCTTCTGCTTCGATGGTGAGAGACTAGTTCCCCCCAAAAATAAGTTAACTGATTTCTACATGTTGATAAAGGCTAACAACTACCTTGCAATCGGTAGTGCCCCTAAAAAGGTGGCCCAATCAAAGTACATTATGGGATGGCTGAGCACGAATCTCCCATCCATCTCCATGATCGACTAACCATTTAAGAATATTCCATTGACTAAACTTATCAAAATAAGATAATAGCAATATTATTATTATGGATAATATCCAATTAAAAGGTTTCATCCTTGATAAGGATTATCATAAGGTTTAGTATACATAAAAATAATTCTCATTATTTACGTCGATTATTGGGGTCGAGTGATACTCCCTCGAAATCGACTATTCCCATTAGTCGAAAGACTAAGAATAAAATAATGACCCTGAGAACAATAATTAAAAGAGAGACCTCTTTGTCTCAAAATATTATTATCTCTCAGCTAGGGATGATGTTCCCAAAACATTATCCGATCATCATGACTTGATGAGATAACTTCATCGACTAAGAATAAACCAAGAACATAGAAACAAAAGACAAGAGACATGACATGTGTCAACTTATGATTGGTTGAGAAGGACATAGGAGTTGATTACTTAGATGGCTAGTCAACTTATATTATCACAATGTCTAACCCCTTCCTCTAGGATGATACTCTCCTTCCTTCTTCGAAGGACATTCGGTTCTCCTGTCACACTCAAGACCACAAGATTGCAATCACTGCATCATTATCAAATCACGTAATTGAAAATCATTTAAAAATATTTAACATTTGTTTCTACTTCATAATCAAAAGTTAAATCAGATATTTCCACAATATCAAATCAATTAACTATAACTAATCCTCCTGATTATCATGCCAAGTTATTGATTAAGTCTAATTTGTAAATTGGGGATGTAACACTAATATTTTAAAAATAGAGAAAAGTTGCATTAAAAATTTTAATTGTTTTTCCATAATTTCAAGAGTTAATATGTAATGGAAACAATTAAATATTAAATATTGTTATTTATTAGCACAATAGGGGGCATGGAATATGGATGAGATGTTTTTGTAACAATCAAAAGCTATTTTTAGATGATCTATGACAACATCTATGACAGGTTGTAATTGCAAGATGAAAATGTAAGTGGTAGGCCAATTTTAGCATGCAAGTTGTAGTGGGAATCTCAATGCATATTTTTTTTTAATTTTCCACCAAATGGGGCATGGGATTTTGGGCACCCAACTTTAGCTAGATGCTTATAAATACAAGTATTTTTGCTTGCTAAGAATCTTTTGGCCATTTTATCAATCCATATTTTCTGTATGAATACTTGTGTTCTACAATAATCTTATGTGGATGAAAATCCATTAAAGATTGAAGTCAATGGATGAAAACCCATTGATTTTAGGGGAAATATTATACATAGGTTGCATCAGTGCTTCAGAGTTATGCAAATTTAGCTTGTTTTTAGTAATGTGTGTGTTTGCAGGTGTAGTTTGTGTTTTGTAGAATCTGAGTTTTAGATTGATGTTTTCAGTGTGCTGTAAGAGTTGATGTCAATTTTTGGATTGTATTTTCTATTATTTTGATGTATTTAATTATTTACTGGAGCTGGAGATTTTGTTTTGTTTTTGGGTTTAGTTTGGTAGTTTCTAGGTGAAATACACATTGTGTATTTCAATGTTTTGCAGAGGGTTTGTTGTGAATGTTTCATAAATTGTTCCTACTATTGTAGAAGTTATTGTTGCTAATATATTAGTCTATTTTTCTATAAAAACCAGATTCATATCAATAAGAACATTTGTGGAGGTTTTTGGTATATTTAATGTAATTTTGATGTTGACCAGTTGTGTGTATTTGTGGAGATTTTACAGTAGTGTTCTAGATTTGTAATGGCTATTGCAAAAGGATTTTTGTCCATTGTATCAAACCCAAATTAATGTGTAAACCCAAAATTATCAATAAAATTATCTTTAGGAGTTTCCAGTATTATTTTGGTGTTGTTAGCTGTTGACTAGTTGTTTGTAATGTTGAGTTTGTTGCAAGGTGTGCACCCTTGGTCTCCTTGTGTTGTGCAGCATAGCACTTGGGTTTGTGATAAGGCTTAACTAACTTCCATGGATTCATTAACTTTGGTAGTTGTATCAGGCATTAACAGGTCGATATTTTGGTGCAACGACAACTGTCTTTGCAACAATTAGTATCAGAGCCTGGGTCACGGGTTTGAACCCCTCACTTGCGTTGGGGGGATTGTTGCAAGGTGTGTGCCCTTGGTCTCCTTGTGTTGTGCAACACATTTCTTAGGTTCATGACAAGGCTTAACCTCCTCCCATGGATTCATTAACTCTGGCGATTGTATCAGGCATTAACAGGTTGACCTTTTGGTGCAATGACAACCGTCTTTGCAATAGAGTTTTCATGGGTTTTTGCTATTGAGGTTTTAGATTGATTATTTCTATTGTTGTGGATGATATGATTATATTATTATTCTATTTTGATGTAAAATCATGAAATATATCAATAATATCAGTTATGAAGGGTTCGGGTGCATCTGTTGCAGTTTTCAATATTAACTAGTCATTAGTTTTGTGTTGGATTTTCATAAGTTTGGTGAAATTTATTTATACGTACTTTTAGATCTGAAATATATTAGAAATATTCCATCTGGGATATTACACTTTTTGTCCGAATGACCTCTTAAAGGGGCATCATCTCTCCATCCTATTTTATTATTATTTTCCAACTGATCGGGGTATCTTGTCACCCCATCCTCTTCAAAAAGTGTTATATTTTATTTCCTTTAAAATGGTGTTATTTTAATGCCATTTCCAAGAGGGAAAAAATATAGACACCTAAAATCATCTCACACCATACCCATCATCACCATTTCATCACTCAATCATTCTATTAAATTTGATAAATAAATCCTATTTATTTAATTAATTATTCCAATTTTCATCCCAATATTAATTAAATAATTTTTTATATAATTAATAAACTAATTATTCCTCCAGTATTAATTAAATAAATTAGGACTATTTATTTAATTAATCAATCTTTCATCTATAGTCCAACCTTAGTTAAATAAATTCAAATATTTATTTAACTAGGTTCATCATCCCTATCCCAAAAAAATAAATAAATACATCTTATTTATTTAATTCCTAATTTATCCATCAAATCATTAGTTGACCAAATTAAAATCATTAACCTATATAATCATTTTTACATTCTAAAACATGATTAATCAAGGAAAATTTTACACAAGTTCCTAAAGTATACATGACATAGGCATGGGCAAGGATTTGCACATCACTCCAAAATTTTACTTTTTCATCTCCACCATCCACTTTCTCCAAGACAATCCTCCACCTTTGATTCCCCTTGAATCTTGGACCTCCACTTGTGCACCTACCACAAAGTGCCACTTGGAGGTCTCTCATGCCTCCAATCCTCTCAAACATCCTCAACCATTGATCTCTCCAATCAATCCTAGCCCTTCATCCACCCATCCAAAAATCTATAAGTTAAACCCCTCACAAACCATTTTCATACAGAACTGAACAATATAATGTTATGTTGCCAATTTAAGCACTTAACATTATCCCTCTCAACCATAACTAATCTTTGAGCACAACCACCAATTATTGGTGCAACAAAGGAGCTTGTGGGTGAGAGCTTTGTTTTACATTTTAATCCTTTTGTTATGCAAGTTCCATTATGCTTAATCTAGAGGTTGTAGGTGTTTGTAAATTGAATGGGTTATGCATAATATAGCTTGTTTGTATAGGTTTGTTTTCACTTGTTTACACTAGCTTCAAAGGTTCCTTTAAATATTTACAAACCGTCATGCAGACATTTAGTTACTGTTGTCATATTTTGCTTGACCACAAAATATTATGTTTCTCTTTCTATTAGAGAAATCCGATCAGAAAAAGCCTGAATAGAAGGAGAAAAAGATTAAATCCTTCAATTACTCATGCTCTGCCTTGCCAAAAAATCCCAAAATCTTACCTGAAGAATCTTTGCCAAAAAACCCAGAAAAACCCAGAAATCTTTTAGCTTCAAGTATTTTCCATCGCAGGGTTTCTCAGTTTCATGCTTAGTATTTGTGTATGCATTTTTGAATGTATATTTGCATATACATTCGCCATTGTATGTTTGCATATACAAAGGCAGATAAAGAGAGAGATACAAAAGGAAGATGCAAAGTGATATACATTCGCCGTGGTATGTTTGCATATACAAAGGCGATATGCAAAGTCAATATATAAGGCAATATACAAGGGGCAGACATACAAAGGATTTTCGGCGTGACATGCTTATCGGCAGCTCAACTCATAGTCTCTCTGATGGTCGATGAAGCATACAAAGCAGACATACAAAGGCATATGAAATGCAAAGATACAAGTGTCTTCGGCGAGACTTTGCAATCGGTGACTCAGCTAAAAGTCTCCCCGTCAGCCGATGCATGCACACATACAAAGGGGGACATACAAATGGTGGGGCCCGCTTTATGCATGTATATGCGATTGTATCTTTGAACATACAATCTACATATACAATGGCATATACATTTCTGATATACAAAGCCCAAACCCGAAGGAATATGCAGTTTGGTTTATAAAGACAGATGCGATGTATGCATGTTTGTATGTATGTTGCGATTGTATGTTTGCAGATGCAAAGGTCATATACAATGCGATATACAAAGGTCAGATGTAGCGTTTGTTATTTGCAAGTACGGTTGTGTGTAGTTTTGTTTATATGTTCGCATTGTATATGCAATATACAAAGGTAATATACAAGGGAATACATACAATCTGGACGTGACTGAAGAATCAAATATGGCAGATAATCATTTGGCATCTGCAGTTGTATATTGCATATACAAGGTCAAAAGATGCATACATACAAGAAGGTAAGATACAAAGGCCGGACCTATTCCAAAGTTCCTTTCTGGTTGATAATCTCCTAAGTTCCGCATTGTATGTATATGCGATTGTATCTCATATACAATTGATATACAAAGGGTCGCATACAATGGATTTTGGCAAGACTTAGTGCATCGGCGGCTCAACTGTGGTCTTTCTGACGGTCGATAAAGCATGCAAATGTTTAGCGATATTTCTTAGTTCCAACGCAGCAGCAAATCAGGTGACACCACGTGTCAGGGCTGTTTCAAAGGCTAATTCAAAAGGTAAAGACCTGCGATTGTATGTTGGCAGATGCAAGGTAATTTGAATATACAAAAGGAGGGAAGTTGCATAAATACGTAAAGTAAACCCAGTAGTCAAAGTACAGTTGCAGTTGTACATACAATTGCAAGATACAAGCATATACAAAGGTAGATGCAAAGCGATAAACAGATACAAGACGTAGTTGACCATAACTTTGACCGCCTATATCTCCCTCATCCTGGCGAATTTCAACATGCTTCAAAAAGTGCTTATTTTGGCCTCCTCTTTCATCTGGCAAACTTTGAGCAGGATATTTTCACTTTCAAAATTTGATGCACATCTTGCAGGTTCGATCGACTGGACATTTCAGCGACCAATTTGGCATATGCAAATGCAAATATTTGTGGCATTTATGAGTGTAGATTGATGATTCAGTAGCTCACATTGAAGATTCAAAATATCTTCCATCTGCCCCTGTTCTAGATATTTTTATGCCATAACTTCTTGCAGGTGGATGTCTCTTCAGACGCAGATATTTTTCTGACAGAGCCCATGGGCGAATTGATTGTAACCGACTGAGGTAAAAAAATGTAAATGCTATATATACATGTAAAAATAGATGTATGGTTGTTGATTTTTCTTCTGGGCTATTTCGTAATGGCTACTTGGCCTCTATAATCAATATAAATTGGCATTTTGCCTCTCTTTTATTATTTTAGCACTGTGTATGTTCTTTGGATTAGTGTAGGTTGTGTATTGTGGACAAAACAGTCCCTTTCATTCCTCCATTATTCTGTCTTGACCTCTATTAGAATCAATATGAGTCTGTGTAAGTCTTTCCAGCTGTGAGATTATTACTGTGTCGATTCAGTTGCAGCCAAACACATTTAAATCTGGTGTATCATCCCCTTTCATTTTAGTTTACTTCTAACCCTTTTCCCCTGCAAGCATTAGCACTAGGTTTAGATATTTTCCTCTAAGCATTAGGCTCAGAGGTAGGAAGCCGGCCTTCTTCAGAGGTCTGATCTCAGTTCGCAAGGTCCTACACTTCGAGATCATTCGGTGCAATTCTAGGTGACAACAGTTACAAACATCATTGCTATACAAAAACCCTTTCTATGATTTATAAAATGTGATATCCTTCTAAAAAATTAGATGCATAGGAATTGAAACCCTAGATGACCTTTGACATTTAAAGACTCTTTGGAGAATATAGATGAATAACCTTTTTTTATCATGCAATTTTTATCTTTGTACATTTCAAATTTGTGTCGCTTACAATTTGTTGAGACTCACAAGATCTACAAATTGAAGCATTAAAATCATCAGCACATCTACTTGTAATGAAATAGTCCTCGGATCTAATGGTTGGTGATTTGGGTGGCTAAAGTGTTCCTCCCATGCTCAGGAATGTGGGCCTGGTACTTGCTTATTGGCTTGCAATAGCTATTGTTTTCATTATTGATGTTGAGGCATCCATACTTGTTTTTGTTCTCAGCACTTGGCTTTACATCTAGATTTGTGATGGATTAGCTCTCAACTGCAACATTGATGGTGGCTAATTAATCCCCTACATCCTCCATTAAAAACTTCATGTGGATCCACATCATTATGTAGTTGAATGATGTTTGGGCGAGAATGGAGCAGTTGTATATGTTCAATGCATTCAATTATGATCATGTATGACACTTCTGAAGGTGCAAGGGAAGTAGGCATAGCTTCCATCTTGGGCACATGACTTAGGCAATTTTACAAATTTTGAATCCTACAAAAAAGGGTCACAATAAGATGTAAGATAATTCTAGGAGCTATGGTGCTCACAAAAGGGGTTTGAGTTGGTCCTCTCTTTCAGCTTGATGCTAGCACTTACATATAGTGCAATAATTTTTCTATACATGTGGTGAAGTAGAATCTAAACCTTTGTAATTAAAACCTACATCAAAGAGATTTGTTGTATCTAGTTTTGATGGTGATGCATTTTGGGTACCTAAGCATGCTCTTACCTTAGAGAGCAAGTTACTTGTTGAGAAGACAATGTTATGACACCAATGCACGAGCCATATTGGTGAGAAAGGTCTATACACTCCAAAACATATAAATATTGTAGAGGGGCTTACTGATTTTTCACTTAAGTTTATTTTTATAAACATTATATGTATGGAAAGCATAACCATGTTTAATTTTACTCTAGTTCTCAGAAATATTCTAAGATTTTGGATCTTATTCATTTTGATGTATTTGGTCTTGTAGATGTTCATTCTTTATCAAAATCTCTATATTATGTCTTTTATTGATGATTATTCCAAGATGACATGGGTTTATTTTCTCAAGAGAAAACCCAAGGTCTTTGGTCAGTTCAAGGATTTTAAAGTTCTTGTGAATAACTAGGTTGGTAAAAAAATCAAGGTGTTGAGAATTGATAATGGAGGAGAATTATGTCTAATAGAGTTTGACAAATTATATTGAAGATGAGTAAAGTATTCAAAGCATAAAAACATGAAAAAGAACTTGAAATGAAGATTTTATACCTTCTCAAATACCTTGAAGTCCTTCTCACTCTTTCTATTTACTCTATCTCTTCTTATTTCCATCCCAAGAATGTGTTTAGCTGCACCAAGATCTTTCATTTCAAATTTAGCTGCAAGTTGAGACTTATCATCATTTCCCTTTGCCAATAAATAATATATCATGAACATATAATGCAATAAATAGGAAACAATCACCATCAGATTTATAAAAAACACAGTGATCAGATTTAGAACACTCAAATCCCAAACTCAACACATATGTATCAAATTTCTGGTACCACATCCTAGGACTTTGTTTGAGGCCATACAAATATTTCTTTAATTTACAAACCAAATTACTTACCTTTCACCATGTAGTGATCTGGTTGTGTCATATAAATATCCTCCTCCAAATCACCATTAAGGAATGTCATTTTCACATCCATTTGATCAACGTCTAGATCATAAGTAACAATAATAGAAAGCAAGAATCTAATGGATATCATTTTTACAACAAGAGAAAATATCTCACCATAATCAACACCCTCAAGTTGAGAGTAACCTTTTCACAATGAGACATGCTTTGTACTTCTCAATACCTCCATTCGAACCAATCTTTTTATTGAACACCCATTTGCAACCAACATGTTTTCATCCTTCAGGCAATGGTACCAGGTCCCATGTATCTTTATTTTTCAAAGATGTCATTTCTTCATCCATGGCAATCTTCCAGGACTCTGCATCATTCATACCTAATGCCTCTTCTACAAATCTAGGTTCATCTATGTTAGTATTCAAAGCAAAAATACATCTCCAGTCACTAGGTGAATACCTTTCAGGTGGTTGTTTATGCCTTGTAGACCTTTGAACAAGCTGAGTTGGAGGTTCTTCCTCTTATGAAGATTCAGAGCTAGATGATCTCTCCTCAACTTTTTCTCTATCTAGGGGCCTCGATTCAACTTTCTCAGGCATAGATAGAAGTTGAATCACATCTTTCTGTTCACTTTGTTCTTGCTGCAATGTAATAGAATAAGACTTAGTTTCTCTAAAAATAACACTTCTACTATATATTACCTTCTGTGCAACAGGGTCCCAAAGCTTGTATCCTTTTACACCATAACTATACCCGATGAAGATACATTTCACATCCTTTTTCTCTAAGTTTGTTTGCTTCTCCTTGGCACATGTGCATATGCCTCACAACCAAAAACTCTAAGATGTCTTAGTGAAGGCTTGTGCCCTGACCATTCCTCCATAGGTGTTTTATCAATAAGAGCTAATGTAGGAGACCTGTTAATCAAGTAGTAGGCAATGACAACAACTTTAGCCCAAAACTTTTATTCTAGACTAGCACCACTAAGCATACTCCTAGCCTTATCCATCAGTGTCTTGTTCATTCTTTTTGCAACTCCACTCTATTGTGGAAAATACAGAGTTGTCTTTTGTCTCTGAATGCCACAATCTTTACATAATCTATCAAAACCATTACAGCCAAATTCACCACCATTGTCAGTCCTCAAACATTTTAATTTCTATCTAGTCTACAACTCAACCATTGCTTTAAATTCTTTAAATTGATTAAAAACTTTAGATTTATTCTTTAGAAAATGTACCCATGTCCTTCTATTGTAATCATGAATAAATGAAACATAATATGTGGAATTTCCAATGGAAGGAACATCTACAAGACCAAACACATCATAATGAATAAGATCCAATACACCACAAGATTTATGAGAACTTGAGTAAAACTGAACGTGGTTTTGTTTACCATATATGCAATGTTCAAAAAAATCAAAATCAAGATTAAATTAGTCAACCCTTCAACAAGGTTTTTATTTTTCAAGGTCCTTAGACCCTTTTCTCCTATGTGGCCTAATCTTTGGTTCCATAACATAGTCTTCTTTGTAGGCAATTTTGATTGAAAAGAAAGAGCACCCTTAGGTACCCACAAGCCATGACCATCCACTGAAAATGAAACCCTCTCCTTTTCCAATGAAGGAGTCACAGATTTGCTTTTCACAGAAGTACTATTACACTCAATAGTGCATGCATCAAACTTGTATAGTGTGCCAAGTCTGACACCTCTAGCAATCACCATAGCACCTCTAACCATCTTGCATCTTGTATCAGAAAATACTACCTGCACACCCGCATCTATTAGTTTGCTCATAGATAATAAATTTTGTGCTAATCCAAGGATATGCAACACACCATTAATCCTTTTTGTTCTACCATTAGGAAATTTGATTTTAACTTTACCACAACCAACAATATTTAAATGAGAATCATCACCCAAGTACATCTTACCTCCATCGAATTCTTCATATTCAAAAAACCAATCTCTATTAGGGGTCATATAGAAAGATGTACCTAAGTCAATTAACCATGCATCATTACCTGCATGAGTGGCCAAATCTACAATGAACGCATCACCATCTTCCTTCTCAGACTCAGAATCATAATCAAATTTCTTCTTTTTCTTCTTTACACTTCTTATGGAAGTGTCCAGGCTTGCCGCAATTCCAACAAATAACTTTGGACTTTCTAGGAGATTTGGATCTCTCCTTAGACTTGGATTTGTCACACTTCTTGCTCTTCTTGCCTTTTTCTTTAGATCTTCCATGAACACTTAGGGATTCTTTAGCACTAATGGATACCTTCCTCGTCATTTCTTCAAAAAGCAAAGAACCCATGACATCTTCAACTTTCAAGATAACAGAAGTACTCTCAATCGCCATAATAAGAGAATCCCATGAATCAGACAAAGAACAAAGTAGGATCTAACGTCTCTCCTCCTCATCAATTTTTATGCCAACTGATGCTAATTGAGCCACCAACATATTGAATGCTTCCAGGTGGTATGAAATTCATCCACCCTCTTCCATTCTCAAGGAATACAATTTTTTCTTGAAGAAAATCTTGTTCACTAAAGATTTGGCTTGATATATTTCATTGAGTTTATTCCATAGTTTCTTTGCAGAGGGATCTTCATGGACATTGATTGAAATAGAGTCTATTAGGCACAATCTGATTAGACCCTTAGCTTTATGGTCAATAAAATCATATTCAATAGCCAAAGTAGCATATGTTGGCCTTGAAACTTTCTCATCAATAGCATCCCACAGATCTCGATCAATTAATAGATCCTCCATCTTTAGCTTCCACATCTTAAAATTGTTACCAAAAAAATTTCTACCTCTTGTAGTGTCTTTGCTATGTCTAGTAAACTTGGTGGCAATCACACAATTCAAAGGAACAACCTAACTGAACAGTCCACTATAACCCTTGAAAAGACCTTCATTGAATTATTAACCAGGGCTAGTAAGCTTGTAATGGCACTGACACTGTATGTGTTTTCAAAGATCAAACTATTTAACTCATCTAGTATAGTGTCATAAGTTAAACTACTCAGAGACAAGAGAAAGTAATGTTGCTACTATTGCTACGGGTACTAGCAATGTAAGACTGTAACAAATGACTATTAAGGAAATGAACTCTAAGAATTAGCTTGGTATTGATAACTTATCCTACCCTCCGGAGTATCTCAAGTCAAATGAACTAAAACAACTTGAGAATCTAATTGATCTTGCTTTCATGAAATAACTGCTACAACAATTATAACATGCAAGAAAATAAAGTGAGGGATAGTTACCCTGAGTGGCCCTTGCTTAGGTGACTGCCTCACTACTTTTAACTCAAATTTAGTTCTCTAGATTGACACAATCATATTGATTCTAACTCATTCATTACACAGTATTTTCAAATCACATAAAATCTTGTTGAACTATATTATTCATAAACTCATAATCAAAATAACAACATTGTCTCCATATAACTGGAAAAGATTTAGATAGCTATACTTGCGACAGAACAATCTACTTCAAACTTGAAACATAACTAACAAATTGACTACCTCGACCACTGAGCCATACATATAGGCACAGGGCGGTTTATTGAAATAGGTCTCTTAACTGAAATCATAAACCACCACTCCATACAAACCAGAGTGTGATAAATGCTAAACAATAATAACTAAAAAAAAAGGAAAGAAGAGTCCTAATAAAATTGGAACTCCTTGCTAAAACAGGGGAACATGGACTGGTTGAATCGGTCATGTTGGTCTTCTAGTTGCAACTGAATCCTTCCCCTTTCAATTATCTTTATTGGTTGCCATCATGATGCGTGATTATCTCCATAAAGTGTCTTCATGCCATAGTAGCTGCACTTAGTTGAATTTGGAACCTCCCCTACTCTATTGTCTAGAAATGTTGTGGCTGCGGGCTACACCTTACAGTTGTTGCAGGCTACAATCCCTCTTCTTCAGCTACAGGAGTTAGTCCACAAAACATGTACATAATACTAACAACCATAATCAACACAAATATTCTCTACAGTCCATACATTACCACACATAACATACAATATTCATCATATTATAATCATATTCCCATATACTTAATAACTAGGTTCAGGTTTGCATAATGACCATAAGAGATAGCATAATATAGAGATATGTATAAGATAATGTCTTTCAACTTGCATAAAACCATCAGAAAATAGGCTAATAACTAGGCTCATCATCACCCCCAACTATCCATTTGCTTGTTGTCAAGCAAATCAACTAAGGCTGTAGGTTATAATGCAAGGTGATCTCCTTGAAATCTGAAACAACACCCACTCCTTTAATTTGCTCCAAATAAAAGCCATCATTATATGCCAACTTGTTCATTCTGGCGACCTCTACTTTTTCATACTCTACACTCTTCTTCCCAGTCTAATGTGGCACCGAATATAGAAGCATTGGGGGTTGGAAAGTAAGTGGTACCCAGTCCAGTCCTTGTCCCTTGGTAATGTCCATGTGTTTAGGTACCCTTTCAAACATAGCCATAAAGTTATGAATAGAGTGGGGCTCTTTCTTTTGCAACTCGGGAGTTAAATTGTTCCATCTGTCCTATACATACTAATGAGAGTGATGAATAATCCCAATTGTTAAATGTTACATCCTATCATAAGCATGCAGTCTTAAATTCATGACCTTCCTTCCCACACCTTTGTGTTCCAAGAGTTGTCTCCATTCTGCAATGATTGATTCATGGATCTCAGATTCTCTCCTTATTGGGAGAGCAATTGATTTTTCTCTTTCCATGTATTCTTGCATGATTTCCACTCTAAAATTTTCATTTCTGAAGTAGGAGGCCAGTGCTCTTACTTGCAAATCTCCCACATAAATCAATGGGTTCCATTCAGCATCCTTAGATACAACATACTTATTTAAGTAATACTCACATAGCTGGTCTTGCTCTTCACGTGTGGCATTAGCAAAAACTTTTACCACTCATTGCAACTGGTTTATTACTGATCAATTTACTAAATTGGTAACTCAGAAATTTCTCCTATAGAAACAAGGCATAAGTCCTAGCTTGGGGTCAACATCTAACAATTTGAGCAGCTTTGTCTACTATCTCCTCAATTCTGACTACTAGCCTTCTCAACTCAATATCTTTCCTTTCTAATGCTTGAGTATGTTCTACAATCATGACTTCTTTTTCTTTCCATCACTCTTCTTCTTGTTTATCAAAATTTTGAGTTTCTTTCCACAATTGATATCCTAGGGACATAGTTGTGTGACAGGTGGGGGTTCTAATGATAGGGGTTACCTTTCCTTTGCTACCAAGTCCTTATTTCCTTCTACAACAATTGTTGATTCTGTAAGCATATCTAAATTTGACCCCTATCCTTGAGTGTTCAGTTTCTCCTCTAGCTCCTATATCTTTGCTTCTGTTTTCTTGTCCCTTTCATCATAAGTTTTAACTAGTTCTTCCAGTTGCTTAATTCTCTCAAAGGCTTCCTCTAATTCTCTTCTAACATTCCTTTCTTCAATCAGTAATTCTTCATCATTCAAAGATTGATCAGCACCATCCCCGATAGACTCATGTCCCTCATTGTTAGTGTTAGTTGGTGTTTTCTTTCTAGTCTTTCTAGGAACAAAAATATCTTCAGATTCAGATTCAGAAGTACTAGAGATATACCACTTCCTTTTTGTGGGAACTTGTGCATTTTCAGTTACATTTGCTTCCTAATCATGGTTAATGTCTATTGCCACATGTCTTGTTTCTTTTCCTGGTTGTTTGACCCTGCCCCTCATAACACCCTTCTCCTTCAAGCAGTGTGAATGCCTAAGTTGGGTAGGTTTATTTTTGTGCACCTGTGGGGATGTAGAGGAAGAACCTCCTCTTTTCTTACTAGTCTTTGGTGTTATAGCTTTGGGCTTTTTATAAGATGAGGGTTTATGCACTTCCTCTGTTATAGGTTGGTCAGATGTTGTGTGTGGCATGCTCTGCACATCTTATTCCCCTAATTCTCCCTTGTTGTGGGTGATTGAAGCAACAAGTTGAACAGGAGGGGTTTCTCTTACTGACACAACAGGTGATGGTATTGATGGTTCCCCCAAAATATCATTAATATTTCTACAAGACAAAAACCTTTCCCAGGATACCTGCGGGTACTGAACCCTAAGGCTCCTCTTCACTAACAAGACAATTAAGCAGTCATGTGATAATGCTGAATTATTTCCCTTGTTTTGATACTCAAACCCCATTCTTTTCAACAAATTATTCAAAAAATTTGGCATATTGACTATTCTATTATGGCGAAGATGACTCGACAACTTAAAATGCACAGTGTATAAGAGAGACTATCTACCATCACAAGTAATGTACCTAATAATATAGGAAGCACAAGAAGCCCATACCCATGGAATTGACAGTCTTTTGGTACCTTGTGATGTCAAGTCCAAGTTTTCCCTTGCCTCGCTAAATTCTTCTCCGGTAGCTATTGCATTTGCCTTGACAGGGAATTCTTCTCCACTTCTGGGTAGACCAGACACCTCTGCGATTGTAGCCTCTGAAGCATCCACCTTCAATCCCTTGATAGTGGCTTCATCTTGTGGCAATGTGGCTGCAAATTGTCTTGTCATTTCTTCATTGTATTCAGTGAGCTTCAGAAAATAATCAAGCCATCTGCTTGTGTAAAAATGGGAAAAACAAGCCTGTCTTCTAATATTACTTGATGTACTGTGGGTTCTCTTCTAATAAGATCACCTCCCATGCTTGCTAGTTCATTCAGCTCAAGTTCAAACTAAACAATTCCTCTACTCAACCCACAATTATTTGTTCACAACCCACAATTCTCTGTTGACAATTCTCTAATTATACTACATACAATTTGGTCACTTGTAACTTTTATGAACTACGCTCTGAACTAACCTCTAAAATTAAGAATAGGGAGTTGGTAAGGCAAGCAAGGCAGAAGATTATAATGCATGTAGGAAGAACAAAGAAAGGATTTGCGTGTCTATTTGATTTGCTAGTTTTTAATTTAGTGGCTTTTATGGCAAATAATATTTTTTTAGCATACACTATCCCTCCCCCCAACTAAAGTCTAGAAGTGACCTCAGTTCAAGGCATTATACAGATGAAGAGAAGGATTACAGTATATGGAAGTAAGATTAATATTGGGAATTTTGCATTATTGAATGTGAGCACATATAGAAAATATTGAAATATCTACGTTAAATAATGGAAAGTTAATATTCATACCTGTTGAGATGAAGTGAACTAGACTTTGCATGAGCAGAGCGTTGGAAAATGTGTTTGTAGCATAAGTTGGATTGGGTGGGGGCTCATTATTATGAGGAATGACAGAAATGACATATTGGCACATGTGAACTAGTTGAGGAAGCTTGCATGCGGTGAGATTATGAATGGCGACTGCATGTGCTTGAAAAGTGGTGTGAATGTAGATTGAGTGTAATTAACTTGGCGCAAAATTTTGAATGAGATGACAAATAGTTGATGCATGTTCCTTTATCAACAAGTCCCAATGTGTATTGTGGCAGTGTGGATTTTGTTGCTTGCTATAGGTCCATATGGTCTCCATGAAGATTGTGGCATCGGTGTTGTGTGTGCACGTGAAGAAGGTAAAGAAATTATACTTGAGTGACCTCAGGAGGTGAGCTGTGTAGCTCATTTACTGAGTCACTTTGAGAACCGTTAGGGTCTAATTCCATGTGACTGGTTGGTGATAATATAGCAGTACCTGAGTTAAGGTTAGGAATTGAGCATTGCTTTAGAAAATCATCTTGTGTTGCTGGCCTGGTATAGAGCTTTAATCTATGGCCATTAACCAATAGTGAAAACCTAACTTCATCTATGGTCTACAATTTGACAGCTCCATTGGAAAAGACAATGTATTTCATAAGGTCCTAACCACCTTGATCGTAGTTTGCCCTTGTGATCTTTGTAGTTGGAATCATATAACAAAGCCCAGTCACCCACATGGAATTCTTTGTTCTTGATGAACCAATCATGACATTTGGCTCTTTGCTTTTGAACTATCCTTATGTGGTACATAGCTGCCATTCTGATCTTATCTAATCCATTGAGAATATGGAGTCTTTCTTGTTGTGCTATTGTCAAATCCATGTCAAGTTCTAGTGCAGTTCTTAGCATCTTATATTCAAATGTTATTGGCAAAATTATTGTTTTGCCATACACTAATTCATAAGGTGTGAAACCCGTTGTTGTTTTCTATGTGGTTCTGTATGCCCATACTGCCTCTAGTAATCTGGCTGCCTAGTCCTTTATGTGAATGTGCACTATTTTGGTCAGAATATTCTTAATTTCTTTGTTTGTAACCTCCACCTGCCCATTGGCTTGGGGGTGATAAGGTGTTGATTTTCTATGTTTGATTTCATATTCTTTAACTAATGTGGAAATGAGTTTAGAAGCGAACTGGGGACCTTAATCAGTGACAATTTCTCTTGGTGCTCCATACCTAGTGAAGATCTCTTCATACAAAAACTTGGTTACATTCCCATCTCTTGCAAATTGGAAGGCCTTGACTTCAACCCATTTTGTTAGATAGTCAGTGCAAACTAAAATGTACTCCTTGTTATTAGAATCTAGTGAAATTGGCCTAATGAAATCTAGCCCCCATTTGGAAAATGGTGCTAGTGCCATCTGTGGCTACAAAGGCATCTCATCTGACCTTGTTGGTCTACCCATTCTCTGACATCTGTCACAACTCCTTATATACTTGATTGCATCCTTATGAAGAGTTGGTCAATAATAGCCTATTGTTAAGACCTTGAATGATGTCCTTTTGGCTGCAAAGTGACCCCCATAGGGCTCATCATGGCAAGCTTTTAGGATGTCAAAGACCTCATCTTCTCTTATACATCTCATAATATGACCTAGACCAGTGTAGAATAGATAACTAGCAATCCAAGAATATGGAAAGCTTTTATGCACTAACTGTCTCCTTTCTTTAGGAGAGAAATGTGATGGTATATGCCCTGCTACTAAGTAATTGGCAATATCAGCAAACCATGGTGTGTGTATATTGAGAGAAAACAAATGCTCATATGGAAAAGATTCATTGGTGCAGGAGCACCCCTTCGAAATGAAGATTAAGTCTAATTATAGTATGTTTGACTTCTTGATGTAATAAGGTCCATTGGACCAATTCTTATGTTTTTAGGTCAATCTAGGGTTATGCGCAGTCTGTTATAGTTGTTATGCTAGCTGTCCTCCCAGCTGCTGGGAATCGTTTATGTACTACTCATGAGGAGTAGATATATTGCCCTAGATCAGTTTGCTTCACATGATTGAGAGTTGATAGTTCAGAGTTCATATGGTTGCATAAAAGAAAGAGAGACATTGTGTTTGGAGATTGGACAGAGCACTGTGATACAGTGTGACTGGAATATTTGTATGCATTTTCTGATATCGAAATAAGGGAGATCCCATTGGTGCTATCTGTCTGATTTTGAATTATCTGTGTAATCATTTTTCCCATTTGCAGGCGAGATGGATTTATTTATCCATTCCATCGGATGATTCGTAGAATCGGTGGAATGGATCTATGTATTAGATTAGGTTTCTTTTTTGTTCGTTCTGTTTCTGTATTTCGTGTTTCGGGATCGAAGTGTTGCATGCAGTGATCGTTCCTAGCATCCTCATGTGCTAGGGTTCAAAGATTAAAAATCCATGTCGAAATTGCTAAGTGAACGAACCAGGTCGAGATTAGGGTTTTCTGTGCAAGTTTGCGAAGACATCGGTGTGAGAAGAACCATCAGGTTAAAGAAGTTGCATTGAGCTGATGGGGAGTGTTTACACCGATCGGGGTGACAATTGCAAAGTACCGCCGACGAAGAGTATATCGACAGGAGATATGAGATCAGCAGGTAGAAAGAATGTTAGGCCGATGTAAGGAGTCTTGCCGACGGAGTAAAGGTCATCGGGGTGATGAAGGATATCGGCGAGCGAAGGGAAAGGTTCCACCGATAACGAAAGTCACACCGACAAGCGAGTAGGAAGAGTCATTGGTGTGAAGTAAGGTATCGACGAAAGGGAATTGTGTTCGCCCGACAGTGAAGGTCTCATCGAGGAGGTATATCGGAGTGACCACTGGTGAGTGTCACCGAAGTAAGTTCATCGGCCATCAGAGTAAGATTCGTAGTGTCTTCCAATGGGTTAAGTCCCACCGATGATAGCAAATACCGAAGGCATCAGTGTGAGGAAGAGGGTCGGCGAAAGGATTTCAAGTTAGGCTGACAGTGGATGTCTGGCCGACACTAGAATTAGGTTTGAGTGCTTCGGTGTGACACTCAACATCGAGGAACAGCTAAGGAGTCAAGCCGATAGCATATGTTTGGCCGATGGTGAAGCTGACGCTAAGGCTTCGACGTGACAACCGACATCGGCGAACGGGTGGAAAGCTAGGCCGACGATTCATATGTTGTCGATAGGCAACCGTGGTCTAAAGGAGTCCCAATTTCATCGGTAGGAGAGATACCATCGGGTGGAGAGGCTTAGGCTATACCAATATGCGAAGCCTTGCCGATAGGCACAAAAATGAGATACCCATCGGTGTGAGATGGATATCGGGATAAGGTGTTCAGGGGGATGCCGATAGTTATTTTCAAACCGATAAGTGTATATCAGGGAGACATGATGTTGGGTCTTGTTGATCGAATGAGGATAGTTGAATCCCGCTAAGTTTGGAACACTTTTGCTGGATGCTCTGCATCATTCATCTACAACACTTTCTTCTATTTGTGTAGGCAATCTAGACAAAAAATATGCCACCACATTAGCTTTCCCTGGCTTATCCACTATTGTTATATCAAACTCTTCTAGTAAGAGCAACCATATGACTAGCCTACCTCTAACCACAGGTTTGTTCATTAAGTACCTGATTACAGTATGATCTGTACGGATGAAGACTTGTTAGCCAGTGATATAATGCCTAAACCTGTTGATAGCATAAACAATAGACAACATCTCTTTCTTTGTGACAGTGTAGATGAGTTTTGTACCTTGTAAGTTTTTGTTGATATAATAGATAGCATACTCCTTATTACCTTCTTTCTTTCCCAATACAACTCCTATAGCAAAATCAAGAGCATCAGTGTGTATGTGGAAAGGCAATGTTTGATTTGGTCCTCTCAAGATAGGTGCTTTTGTCAAAGTTGTCTTAAGTGTCTCAAAAGAGTGTTGACATTCTATGGTCTGGTCAAATTCCATATCTTTTGTAAGCAAAGTAAACAAATGTGCTGCTAGTTTGCTAAAGTCCTGAATGAACCTCCTATAATAGCCTGCAAGGCCTAGAAAGCTCTTGACATCTTTGGTTTCTATGGTATAGGAAGTGTAGAAATTATCTCAATTTTATTAGGATCCACTTGAATTCTATCACTTGATATAAAGTGTCCTAGAACAACCCCTTGAGCCATCATCATAAAGTATTTTTCATGACTCAATGATAGATTATGTTCTTGACATCTTTTCAGGACCTTCTCTAGATTATTGAGTGTTGTTTCATATGTTTCTCCATAGGTGGTGAAACCATCCATGTAGATCTCCATAGAATCATGGGCATAGTCTAAAAAGATACTTAGCACTATCCTCTGGAAAGTGGTTGGGGCATTACATGACCCAAAGGGAAGAACATAATAAGCATATGTACCCTAGGGGCATGTAAATGTGGTCTTATCTTGGTCCTCTGGAGCTATCTTTATATGATTATAGCCACTAAATCCATCTAAGAAGGAGAAGTACTTTTTTCTTGCTAGAGAATCAAGTACTTGGTCCATGAAAGGTAGTGGAAAATGATCTTTTCTAGTGCCTCTATTAAGTTCCCTATAGTCTATACATACCCTCCACTTGCCTCCTTTCTTAGGGATAATAACTAAAGGTGACACCCATTCACTGTCAAAAATAGGGTAAATGAAGCCAACATCAAGGAGTTTTTGTAGCTCAGTTTTAACTATGTCTTGTAAGGCAGGGTTCATTCTCCTTTGTGGTTGTCTAATTATCTTGAAATAATCATTTATGTAGATCCTATGCATGCACAAATCTGGATCAATTCCTTTCATGTCATTGTAATCCCATACAAAAGCTGATGCATGTGACTGCAGCACAGTGTTCAGGGAAGTCTGTTGTTCCTTAGTTAGGGCATTGTTAATATTTGACATTTTACCTAACATGATTTCCAATGTTTTAGAAGTTGGTTGCACAGATGAAAGGTCACATCTACTAATGTTGGGAACACATTCCTAAGGTAGTAAAGAGTGGAAAAGTTGGGTTAATTCCTTTGAGGAATGTACATGTATGATATTCTGTAGTGGATCTTGCAGACATGACAGATAATCTTGTTGCTGCAGGTCCCTACCGCAATGGTTTTGTATAATGTGGTAAATTAAGTCATCCTCATCTTGGGTTGCTAATAGGGGGTTGCATTCAATGGTCATGAAAGTTTCCAAGGAATAGTGGTCTTCTTCTTCTTCCAAGGGAGGCCATATGATTTGCTCTAGATTTTCATGAGGTTGAGCTGGTGGATAGAGGACCAATTTCTTGGTTATAGTTCCATTTGAGATTATCATGTTTCTAGACCTACAACCTATGAATGCATCAGTTGTTGCTAACCATGGTCTACCTAAGATAAGTGGATAACCTGCAAGGTTGTCTTTTGGCTGCAAAACTATGAAATCTATAGGATACTCCCAGGAATCCAATGTTATGACTATGTCCTCAATGATCTCTTCAGGTTTTGCTATTGACCTATCTGCCAACTGTAAAAAAGTTGGTGTAGGCCCGAGGTTAGGTAGCTAAAGTAGTTGCATTGTTTCTTTAGTCATGGCATTGATGGTTGCCCCTAAGTCAATCAAGGTATTCTCGATGAGGGTCTCATTTATCTTAACATCCACTACTGGGCTACTAGGGTTTGTGTATGGAGGAACAATTATGTTCCCTAGCATGATATCAACAAGGTTCCCTAGGACATGAACTGTCTGAGGATCCTTCCTTTTTCTTCTTGGATTTTTAAGACAAAGGTCTCGCATTATCTTGGTATAGATGGGATGTCCTGGATAGCTTGGATAAGGGGTATTTTGATACTAACATTCTTAAGTTGACCCAATAGGTCTGTCTCTTCTTGGGTTTGATGTTTCAGAATGGCTAAACATTCAGGGAAAGGAGGCTCTGGATTTGAGATAGTTTGATTTACCTGATTTGATTCAGGCTCCAAAGGTGAATTGCCTAAAGCTTTAGCTATGGGTTGTTCATCCACCACCTTAGTGATTTGGGGAGATGAAGGCCCAGCTAATGTTTTCCCTGAACTGAGGTGGACATCACTCACCTCTACCCCATAAGTGGGGTATTGAATAGCCTCATTAGTGTATGCTTGTTGTATATGCTTGTTATTGGGGTTAGGCGCAGGTTGGGAAGCCAGTTGTGGTACTCTTGGTGGCTGAGTTGTTGGGCTTGATGAATTTGTCATAATAGCTTGTTCTTGTGGCTGAGAAGGCAGCAAAGGTTGTGAGTAATTCATATTTTGGTTTTGACATTGCTATCTTTTTTCCATTGTGGTTGCCATTAGTTTTGTTGTACTAACCATTGAGGGTTGTAGTTAGGTCCTTGGAAATTTTGTTGGGGCCATATATTTGGTTGCTGCTGATTCTAGTTTTGTTGAGGATTTTGCCATTGGTTTTGGGTATTTGGCCAACGCTGAGGGTTCCAACTAGAGAAATTATGATTACCTATTAGAAATGATGCATTGAAAGTTATGGGATCTTGTGGCATACCTTGTCTTTGTTGCCATGGTTTCCTTTGTCCAATATAGAACAGCTAGCCATCTTCACTTTCAAAAGGTTGAAAGTGTGGTTTCTCTGACTTATCTTCTGTAATATTGGCCACCCTTCTGCACTTGCAATTGGCTTTTCTTTGTCTGCAATTGGGAGAGTATTCAACGAGTATTGCATCAACCTCCTCCTACTTCTTCTTCAAATGTAGAGTATCCAATTGAGTAGCTAGGTGACTTACAATATCTTCTTTCATGTTGGTCAACAGGTTTCTCAATTCCACCCTTGAAACTAAATTAGATGTCTTGCCAATGGTAGATATTCTTTCTCCCCTTGTCTTCTTGGTGAAAGACCTTGAGTAGTTTTTTCAAACTCTACAAACATCCTCAAAGGTTAATTGAGACACATCTCCTACCCCAATAAGATTAAGAGCATCCATGCAGTCATCATTGACTCCTCTCAAAAATACAAGCTTTAAAGATTCGTCTGAGAGTTTATTCTGTGGGTTTTTCTTTGCATAACTGGAACCTCTCTGCATACTCTTCTAATGGTTCATCCTCTTTTTGAGTCATCCTAAAGATGTCATCTCTTCTCCTATCAATTCCTCTACAATAATCTTGGTACTTCTCCAGGAATTTTGTTTTCATTGTGTCCCAATCTGGAATAGCATCCTTGCCCAGTCCCATAAACCATCTCAAAGTGACATCCTTTAAAGTAGCAGGAAATAGCTTGAGCCTATGAGCATCAGTTGTGTAATCATAGCTTCTACACAAGACATCAAAATCAAACAAAAAAGTATCTAGATCTTTAGTCACCAAACCATAGAAGACTAGTAATGCTGAAGGAGGTATATTATTCAGAGCAACAACCCTCTCTTGGTTGGTAATTGGAAACTCAAAAGTCACATGTTTTGGTGGATCATCCACTCTATCAGCCACGGTTAGGAAGGTTCTTTCTGTATTATCAGAAGATGTTGATGAGAGGGAAAATTCTTCTTCAGTAATACCCTAGCTCTGATCACTATAGTCACCAATATCAGCTGTAGCTTGTTGGGTAGATGGAAGAAACCTTCCCAAAGCATCTCTCTGCCTTTGCATACAAGAGGTATGACTTTGTAAAGCAACAACTCCTGCACAATGTTAGTGAAATGTTCTGGTATGTGGTGGAATGAAACCTAAATATCCTATCTCCTTGAAAGTAAAATGTTTTAACTAGGAAAGCTTGGAAATAATAGGAACTGATCTCTGAAAGTCCCCGGCAATGGCACAAAAAATGTAGTGTCTTTACTATGTCTAGTAAACTTGGTGGCAATCATACAATTCAAAGGAACAATGTAACTGAACAATCCACTATAACTCTTGAAAAGACCTTCATTGAATTATCGACCAGGGCCAGTAAGCTTGTGATGGCACTAAAACTGTATGTGCTTTCAAAGATCAAACTATTTAACTCATCTAGTATAGTGTCATAAATTAAACTACTCAAAGACAAGAGAAAGTAATGTTGCTACTGTTGCTATGGTTACTTGCAATGTAAGACTATAACAAATGACTGTTAAGGAAATGAACTCTAAGAATTAGCTTGGTATTGATAACTTATCCTACCCTCCGGAGTATCGCAAGTCAAATGAACTAAAACAACTTGAGAATCTAATTGATCTTGCTTTCATGAAATAACCGCTACAACAATAATAACATGCAAGAAAATAAAGTGAGGGACAGTTACCCTGAGTGGCCCTTGCTCAGGTGGCTGCCTCACTACTTTTAACTCAAATCTAGTTCTCTAGATTGATACAATCATATTGATTCTAACTCATTCATTACACAGTCTTCTCAAATCACATAAAATATTGTTAAACTGTATTATTCATAAACTCATAATCAAAATAATAACATTGTTTGCATATAACTGGAAAAGATTTGGATAGCTATATCTACAACATAACAATCTACTTCAAACTTGAAACTTAACTAACAACTTAACTACCTCGACCACCAAGCCATACATATAGGCACAGGGAAGTTTATTGAAATAGGTCTCTTAACTTAAATCATAAACCACCACTCCATACAAACCAGAGTGTGATAAATACTAAACAATAATAACTAAAAAAAAAGGAAAGAAGATTCCTAATAAAATTGGAACTCCTTGCTGAAATAAGGGAACGTGGACTAGTTGAATTAGTCACGTTGGTCTTCTAGTTGCAACAAAATCCTTCCTCTTTCAATTATCTTTATTGATTTCCATCACGATGTGTGATTATCTCCATCAACTATCTTCATGTCGTAGTAGCGCACTTAGTTGAATTTGGAACCTCCCCTGCTCTGCTGTTTGGAAATGTTGTGGATGTAGGCTGCACCTTAAAATTGTTGTGGGCTACAGTCCCTCTTCTTCAGCTGCAGGAGTTAGGCCACAAAACATGTACATAATACTAACAACCATAATCAACACACATTCTCTACAATCCATACATTTCCACACATAACATACAATATTCATCATATTATAATCATATTCCCATATACTTAATAACCAGGTTCAAGTTTGTATAATGACCATAAGAGATAGCATAATATAGAAATATGTGTAAGATAATGTCTGAGAATGTCTTTCAACTTGCATAAAACCATAAGAAAATAGGCTAATAACTAGCCTCATCACCTCTATTCTCCCCGATGTGCTCGCCATCTAAAAATCCCTATAACAAGATCACAAAGTATCTTCTCCACAAGCTCCCACTCAAAACTATATTAGTTCAAAAAACCCAACAACCCATAACTAAAAACAAAGGTGATCAAGCTCTGATGCCACTTGTAAGGAAGCTAAAGTAGCGGAACAACTTCCTACACTAATCTTGATGGGAGGGATATGAATTTTTTTAAGATCTTTACAACAATTATAGAAAAAAACACAAATAGCAATCATACCACAACATAATAATTATGTGGGGAAACCCTTTCAGGAGAAAAACCCCACACTCCAAAGTCACCCAATATATTATTTGAGAATCAAGAAGATTACAATATACTTGCGGAACAATCTTTCACATGAGTATAGCTAACTAGAGTTTTGGAGGCAATTCAACATCTATAAGACTCTTACACACAACCTCCATCTCAAGCTCCTGATATATAGGAGACACAATATAGTAAACCACCAACGGTAATTACAAAACCATGAGCCAAAACCACCCAAAGTAGCACCCAAATTATCTCCAATCAAATACACTTTTGTGATGTGCCAACTCACACACCAATATGTGTGACTCACCCCTTTACAACTCTTTTAAGTGTCCAACACGTTTTCACATTTCCCAAAATAGGAGGTCCAACTTCTGGAGGCCATAACTTTTGATCTTGGTGTCCGATTGATGAACTGTTTGATGTGTCGAAAAGCTTGTGAAGAGATCTATCAAGATACAACCTACTTTGTTGGTTATGACAACTTTAAGGGCGTTTAGGGACCTCTAAGTGCCTCAAATCTGGGTTCAAATTTTTTTTAGGAGTTTCAAAAAATAGAAACTTTAATATCTTGCAATCCAGGTATGATCTTGAGTCAAAACTCACTTGAGATGTTTACTTGATAGTTTCACACCTTTTGGAAAAATTTTGAGTCCATCCGAGCTCAAATGTAGAGTTACTAAAAATAGTGAGCATTATCATTTTTAGCCCCTTTTGAAATTTTAAAAGTTCTAAACCATTCTTCAAGATAAAGGGTATTCAAAAAGACCAAAACTGGGAAGAATAGTAACCTTTTGTAGTTGCAAGGTTGAGACACCTTTCCTAACATTCTCCCAATTATCAAACAAATTACAAGAGAAAAGAGAATATCAACACCATGATTTAATTGCTAGGGGTTGAGAGGCCCATAGACTCCAAACACCATGTAAACTTCTCTATGCTCACAAGCTTAGTTAATGAATCTGCAACATTCATCAAAGTCTCTACCTCAACTAGCTTCACCCTACCATCCTTGATCATATCTCTAACAAAATGATATTGTGCATCCATGTGCTTGGTCCTAGAATGAAATGTTTTGTTCTTAGCTAGGTAGCTCACACTTTGACTGCCACAATAAACTATCATTGCACCTTATTTTATTCTAATATATGAACACAGTCTCTTAAGCCAAATGGCTTCTTTACAAACATGAGTAGCTAGCATATACTCAGTTTCAATAGTGGACAAAGCAACCACAACCCGTCGCTTATGTTAGAAATGAAGGTGCAAACCACACTACAGAAATCTGATTCAAACCTTATTTATGTCCTCTAAACAATGTCAAATCAAGGGAGATTGCAACAGAAATAAAACCCACTAAACAAAAATAACATGCATTAAGAACTGAACACATAACATAGTATGTAACGTGGAGAAAACCCTTTCAGGTAAAAGCTCCACCAAGAAAAGAGGCTCCAAGTTGTATTATCTTCAAATATGAGATTCCAATACATGCACTTCCTCTCCTTCTTTAGTATTCAATCTAGTGGCGCATGTTACTCTCAACTCTACTAAAAACATAGTATAAATATCCTTATAAAAGGGGGTTGCCTTCTAGGGCAAGAAAATTGACATAATATCGATCGTCAAATCTATGACCTAATGACGAATGGTCTAGATTTGCAATAATAAAATTTTGCTCCAGGGGCGCTACCCTTGAGCCCCCATCGACGTGCACAACCCCTAGAGCCCCTGGACCCCTCGCAGAGGGGAAACCCCCCTTCAACCCCCCGTCGTGGAGGAATTAGTGTCAGGGACTGGATATAAATATGCGATTGAAACAAGATTGCTGCTAGTGAAACCTTTCATCCCTTATGGGTGATTTACAAACAATTTTAGAAGTAATTAATTATATAGGATTTACAAGGTTGATGGCACCTTAATCCTAATAGATTACTCGTCCAACTAATTGCACCATCAAATAAAGTAAATACATAAGCATTGGTGGATTGTCTGCTATGAAAATTTTGGGTCCATCCGAGCTCAAATATAGAGTTACTAAAAATAGTAAACGCTGGCATTTTTAGCCCCTTTTGAAAATTTGAAAGTTCTAAACCATTCTTCAAGATAAAGGGTATTCAAAAAGACCAAAACTAGGAAGAATAATAACCTTTTGTAGTTGCAAGGTTGAGACACCTTTCCTAACACCAAGGCCCTACATTTCTCTGAAGGAATGTGTGCCCATGCAAGAGAGCCAAAAACTCTAAAATGTTGCACAACAGGTTTCCTACCACACTAAGCTTCAAAGGGAGTGGTGCCAAGTGCTAGAGAACGAGCATGGATCATGCAACTAGCCATCTCTTTTAGGGATATGTTTTCCCTCTTTGCAACACCATTCTGCTAAGGTGTGTAGGTAGCAGAATGTTAAAGATCAATCCCTTCAAGAGTACAATATTGTTCAAAGTGATGGTTCACATATTCTTTGCATTTTCAATGCAGATTACTTTGACAACCTTTCTAGATTGTCTTTTTGCATGAGATTTGAACTCTAAAAATCTATCAAACACTTCAACTTTTTGTCGAAGGAAGTAGACCCATGTGTATTTAGAAAAATCATTGAAAGTGAGAAAGTAGCGAACCTTGTTGAAAGATAAGGACGGAAAAGGACCTTCTAAGTCACTGTGAACCAAATCAAGGACTTTAAAGCCCTCCAAGCCTTCCCTTTGTTGAACTTATCCTCATGATGCTTTCCCAAGGCACAATCTGAATAAACACCATTTGAAAAAATGATCTGAGGAAGACCTGTGACCATGGATTGCATGCTAAGCTGCTAAAGGTAGTGGTAGTTGAGGTGGTCAAACTACTCACGCCATAGTTTGCTCACATAATCTGAATGGGTGAGCAAAGTAGTAGATTGTGTATCAGGTACAAAATGAGAGAAAACATAGAGTCGAGATTGATGGTCAGCCTTACCAACTGCAAGGACTGCATTATCATTAAGATCCCTGATGGTGATAGAATCTAGAGTGAATTCTATCTTCCTGCCATTTTGGGTGATTTGGTAGATAGAGAGAATGTTGGCTAACAAATGAGGCACACAAAGAACATCCTCAAATGTACCAATGCTAGCATCTATTGATCGCTTCTTAATGACATCCATCGAAGAATCATCCCTAATGAGAATATGAGACATGAAACAAAGCTCTAACAAAGAAAATTGTTCTCTGTCAGACCCCATATAGTGCAAAGCATCTGAGTCTAGAATCCACTACTGAGAAGAATTTGTAGAAGCAACAAGTGTGGTTGCTTTCCCTTTACCTGATTTGGAAGGAGTGGAGGATTTTTGAGCAATAGAGGAAGGCATATTAATGTTGTTCTTTTTTAGAAGATGTTTCAGTTCATTGATCTACTTCCCATGACATAAATGTTCCTCATGACAAACCTTCTTATAGTAGCTACAAGTTGGCCTTTCCTTCTTCTATCTGTTCCCCTTGGATGAAGAGGATTTAGAGTTTGCTTTAGGGGTAGATGAGGATTGTGCCTAATCTTTTTGTGACTTCTTCTATTTCTTATTAGATTGACTTGACTCTTTCTATCCCTTTGGCTGACTAGCTAACAAAGTCTGAGACTATGATGGCTTTAGGAGACCCACAAAAAGTAGATTTCCTTGTTCATACATTAACATCTCAAAGAAAGATGCAAATGATGGCATAGTTTATGTGGCACCCATAGTCAACTTGTGAGTATGAAATCTAGAAATAAAAGTTGCATATTTAGGACCAAGTTTGTCCAGTGCATTAAATACAAGTTGAATGTCCTTTTCTTTATGACACATGCTTTACATTGTGCTCTAAGGTCATTGACCTCTGTGATGTAGTCCTGAATGTTGTCAAAGCATTTTGGATCAAGGCTCATTAGTTCATTATCAATCTGATAGCATCAAACTTCATTAGTTTTACCATGATACAAAGATTTTAATTTTTCCCAAGCATCATGAGAATTTGTACAAGATTTAATTTGAAACATTAGATCAAGGGAAATGAAACTGCAAAGACATCCAAGTGCTTTTGTATGCTCAAGCAACCATTGTACCTTTTCCTTGTCATCTTTAGGTTCATCTACCTTTTGTTCAACATATGGAGTATAACCTTGTTACATTAAGGCTTTCCATGTATTTTGATGCCATGTTAAGTAGTTGTATGGTGTTAGCAATGGAAACTTAAAGTGACCTATTATGAAGGAAAAGAAGAGAACAAGCAGAAAGAGAAGATATGCATAATCACAAAAACACACCAAGAGACTCCTCTGAATTCACTCAATCAAAGAATCCCCCTAGAAAAATAAGATTTGGCACTTTATATAGATCAGTGCGTTTACAACGCTGGAGCTATTTTTAGAGTTTTACAATGTCCAAAAATGGACCAAAAATTGAAGGTATAGCTTGACTTAAAAATCATAACTTCAAATTATCACCAATGCATAGCTTTAAAAAAATATCACTTATAAAACAAAGAATCACCTTGATCTGAGATTGCTTGCAAAAGTTACAAGCCTTTGAAGTTCCAAAAACTGCATCTATCCACTAGATTTGATAGGAAAACTTATTTCTAGAAAAATGGGATCTCTTGAGCAAAAAATGATTACACCACTATGAAGAGCATGAAATTCTACCCTAAACAAAAAAATATTATGTTGAAAAAGGAGGTTGTGTGCTTGAGTTATGGCCTTTTGAAGTTGAACCGCAAAATCCAAAGTGTCAATGGAGAGAGGGGTTGAATTTGAAAATATCCTTGCCACCAAATTTGGTGAAACTACCACCAAACTTAGCGGTACCACTAAATGGAGAAGATCACTAGATAAAATAGTCTTTGCTAGTTTTGGAGGTCCTCCAAATAAAGGTGGAACTACTGCTAAATGCAGAAGAGATCGCCAAAGGGGTCTCTAAAAATGGTTGATTTGTTGGCAAGAGACACTATATGGATTCATGAATGTTGTCATTGATGGCAACAAAGGTTATCCCACACATTCACAAGACATGATGAATCTCTACCGGAAGTCAGATTGAAGAAGTGTTATGATCCGGTAAGCAAGAACAGAGTAGTCAGCAAGGTCCGACAGTCAGGTCCGGATCTCTAAGAGGAAGTATTTCAATGAAGTGTGGATTTGGTGAAGTCAAGAGGAGTACCTTGATTAATAGATTCCAAGGATTTAGCCTCCATTGATGGAAGGGTGAAGACATATGAGCACTTGAGTGTGGGCTCCTGTTTGACAGAGTAGACAGACGAAGAACTGTACCAGCAGAGTGTCAGACCCAAATCCGGAAGAGATATTGCTAATGACTAATTTTCTTGAGGTATCATTCATGATTGGCCGACATGATTGAAGACTTCTACAAGCATATTCTTGATCTGAATTACTTGGTATGCAAGGATTCAGCCGATAGACCAGAGTTTGAGATAATATTGACTATTCCAGATGCCGACTAGAAAAGTGTTGAAATCACTTGTGCGGATATATATACAAGATGGATTTAGATGTGAAGGTGTGTGTGGTGTATGTATTGAAGTGCGAATAAAAGCAGAAGAATAGTATAAAAGGTAGAAAAACAAGTTCAAAATGTAAGAGGACAGCAGCACTTAAGGAGAGTAAGAATGAAGTGTAGCAGATCAATCTATTGAGCTTAACCAGAACTGAACTTTAGCATGTGTGGATGCTTCTCATCAGTTCAAGTTTTCTTCTTGTAGACAGTAAGTCTTTTGTAGGCAGTGAGCCTCTTGTGAGCAGTGTGCTCAGGCAGTGAGCCCTAATTGGCAAGTGCCATTTTGTATCTTCTATTCTTCTAACAGAGAATAATATCTTGGGTTAATCACCCCGTGGTTTTTTCCCTTAACAGGGTTTCCACGTCAAAATCATTGTGTCATGTGTATTGGTGTTATTTCCATTTCATGATTATGCTTGCTTATTTAATCTAATGTTGCATTAACTATTAAGAAAGAACAGAAAGTTGAAATATTAGGATAACTGATTCACCCCCCCCTCTCAGTTATCAACAATTGGTATCAGAGCCAAGTTCCTCCCAACAGAGCCTAACAGCTTGAGGAAGATCTGGGAATTCAAATGGATGTGTATGGTATGAGGGAGCAACTTAAGTCTGCCCTTGATGATCTTGAGCAGTCAAATTCTGAAGTCAATGAATTAAAGGAAAGACTCAAATAGGCTGATGATTTCATAAAAGAACTAAAAGAGAAACTAAGTCTCTCTATGAAAAAGAGAAAGGAGCTACTTTAGCAATTGGCAAGTCAAGGTGAAGCCAATGATACAAATGGAGATCTGAAAGAGAAAACTAAGTTATGTGAAAAGTTATCAAAAGAAATCATCATGGTAAGACATGAAATGGAATCAGGAGTTATGAAGTTTACCCAAGAAATTGAAGAGAGAAGAAAATCTGAAGATGATCTAAGACAATCTCTCAAGGAAAAATTAGAAGACTACCACAAGATGGATAGAATAATCAGACATCTTGAATCTGATCTTGAAGATGCTAAAGATAATGAAGAAAAACTTAAGGATCAAATTGTCGCTCTTAAAAGGGATCTTCAAACAGCAAATGAATACAAAGAGAAATTCAAGATAAGCTCTGCTCAACTTGAAGTTCCCCTTGAAAGCCAAAAGAGGGTAGATGACAAGTTTGGCTAGGATATGAAAAAGGTGAAAGCTCTGGATCCGGTCAGAAGAATTTTGGATTAGAAAATCCAAGGAACAGGCCTAGAAGACTTCCGGTAAGGCAACCTAATGCTCAAAGATATCCATCCTTCAATGGATACTGCCACAATTGCAATAACTTTGGTCATAAAGCTAATCAGTGCAGAAAGAGAATGAATCAGACTAATACATCCTTCTCCGGACAGTGTTTCAACTGCAAAAGGTATGGTCACAAATCTCATGAATGCAGTAATATGCAAATGAACAATTCATTCAATGGTAGATGCTTTGCATGCAATAGAATGGGTCATATGGCTAATCAATGCAAATCAAGAGGATATCAATCAAATATGCAAAGAAATGTTGTTTGCCAAATTTGCAATAGATCCGGTCATATTGCCAAATTCTGTAGAAGCAAGAATCAGGACAAAAGAGGTCTGGTACATCATAATTAGAATCAAGACAAGGGAAAATGAAAAGTGAATGCAGATGAAGTTCAAAGTGAGATGAACAAGATTTGCGTGAAGAAAAATACAGAGAATGTAGGGGATGGATCCGCACCAGACTCTAGTGCTGATATTCCTTCCAGAAATTAAAAAGTGAGCTCTGGCTCAAGGGGAGACACAAAGAAAACCATTTTCCCCTAGCTAGTCAATTGGTGCCGGAACTAGCACAAGGAGAGTTGCGGATTAAAGGGTTCATAAGAGAAACATCTAAATAAACTATGGTTAAGATTTGGAAGATCCCCAAGATGTTTAGATCAAGATTGATCCAGTTCTTCAAGTCATCCAAATAAGGCAAACCGGAATGACTTAGGTCGAGCATTTATTACAACTTGGTATTAGGGTTTGCGGAGTAATATAAGGGTTCTTCTTATTAAACATTTTCTCATTCTGCATTTAAGAAAAAGAAAAGAGGAGCTCTGCAACAAATTCCCTCAAGCCCATCAAAGATCATTTGCAGAAATTGATTCATCCAGAAATCGATCCGGCTCACTCTGTGAAACCTAAAGGCGCAAAAGGTATTTTCTATTCTTAATTATCTCTCTGCAAATCTTTTTAAAAGATGTCTACTCTGAATATTGTGAAGATCATTGATAGGCCTCGCCCCAAATTCAAGAAACATCCCTACAAATCCTTGGAAGTAGATCCCCTAGGAGCATTTTCCAATGTTCCACGTGGTGTCTTGCATACATAAGATATTAGGGTTTACATTCACGCAAACATTGAAGAATTCAGAGAGTCCAAATTGAGGGATATCTACCACAAACAACTAATAGATGATTCATTTGAGCTCAAACCCCAATACAAGGCCCTCTGGGAGAAGCACTTTGCACAGTGTATACATTTCCCCTGCTTTGCTGAGGATGAATGGGTCCGGTATGTCTTGAGCAGAATACATGACAACTTCATGTGGTTGAATGGACCATTCAAGATCGCAAAAGATTCCATTAGGGCAGTTACCGATTTACACTCATCTGGTGGGATACCTACTCTCAAGTCTGTCAAGAATCGGACTGTAAGTGAGGCTACCGGATCTAGGTTTGACAAAAGAGCAATGACAATAGAAGATATCACTGATCTGGATATCAAGTTTGCCTCCATGATCATCGGATATAAGATATATCACTCTAGCAGGGAAAATTCAGTACCTAGAACTGCTATCTACACTACTTATGAATTGTTAAGAAAGAATTAAGACTATGACCTTTGTCAGCTCCTTCTAAACCAACTCTTGGAGAATCTACAGAAAATAAAGAAAGATAAAAAGAATTCATTTAAGTATGGTGGGTTAATATTGTGCTTATTCTTCTACTTTATGAACGAGCTACCTAGATCTAGTGGATGGGTATGGCAGAATGACAGACCGGTTGCAATACAAATCAGGAATTATTTGCATGGACTTGGTGATGACAAAGCACAAAACACGGCTCTCTGGGGTTTCTTCAAAAACTTCCAGAACATGATGCAAGCTAGAGAGAGAATTCCCTAGTGTCTAGTTGAGAAATACAAAGACACAGTATGCTTTATGGTAGAGATTGATCAGTGCCTAATGGAGGCAGTAGAACCAAGAACAGTATGGATCATGCTAATGGGGTATGAGCTAGATGAGAAAATCGTAGAGCTGCATGTTCAGCACATGTTGAGTCAAGCAAAGGATCCTAAGGCAGAAAGCTTTGGAACCTTTGAAGAATTAAGTATAAAAATCCATGTGGAACTCAGACAACCGGAGATGAAAAGAAAAGTGAGAAAAGAGGTAGAAGAATTTGCCAAGAGGCATGGAATCTCAAAAGAAGCACTTGATGCACATAGAGAAAAGATGGAAAGGACAGAAAAAGAGAAGGAAGAAGTAGAAAAGGAAAGTGATCGGTAAAAGCCTCCTCCCGGACCAGATCCTCTAAGAGGTTTGCACCTACGAAGACCTCAAAGGCATCAAAACTGGAAGCAAAAACATCTGGTAAAGAAGAGAAAAGAACTAAGACAAAGGCCACAAGGCCTTATTTCAGTCAGAAAGACAAAGAAAAGATAGAATCTGACGAAGAAATCAAGAAGATGATGAAGAAGAAAGTTTCTGATAAACCCTCTACCGATGAAGACAAGGAAGAGATGGTAGAAGAGTTTGTTGAAAAGCCCACTCTATCATTAGATGATGTCGTCAAATCAGTTACTGTGGATGGAAACCTTCAACCAATGACTGAATTCTATGATTATTATAATGAGGCTGACCAAAAGATCTTGCAGGATGCAGCAGTCAAGTATCTGAATATCTACAATAAGGCTTTTATTGAAATTATATCTCTTATTCCCAAAAGCCTAGAGAAAGAGTTAGAAATAAGAAAGAATAATGCTATGGAAAAAGATCTTGAGATCCGAGAACAGATAGCCATTCAGCTATATCCTTCAATTGATTCAAAACAAATGAATACGATCTTCAAAGACTGCAAGGATGAGTTCCGGAGCAAAGCAAGAATGAATCAACTTATGCTCGGAGAAATTGACAAAGTAGCAAAAGAGACAGAAGAGATCCTCCGGAATGCATACTCAAGATTCAACATTCCTATTATAGAGGACTTGGGTGTTGATCCCTCGGCCACAAGTGTTGAAGAAGGATCTACTGAGGCAATGACAGAAGAAGTAATGGACACCGGTGAAGATAAGGGCTTGGAATCCTCTGCTCCAGAAGAGGTGGCCCATGAACAAACAAACATTACTCCTCTGGTTTACCCTGTTGACTCTGGATCCAAAGGAGAAGAAAGAATATAGGAGAAAGAAAAAGAAGTGAAGGGAAAAGAAGATGACAGCTCTAAAACTGCAGAAGAAAAGAAAACTCTATCTCCGGCAAGAGACATTGCAGAAATTGTCAAAGAATTCTTAAACAAAGAGACAATGGAGATTGATGAACCAGAACTTCTACTAGGACCATTTGATTTTGATTCTCTTTCCCTGGTACAAACAATGAAGATAGCTTCATTTGCTAATGTAAAGGCAAAAGAAAAACACCTGAAGTCTCACATGGAAGACTGTGAGCTAATAGAAGTTGCATTCGATGTGCTTGAAAAGATCATGCCATCCTTTTTGAAGGATTCGTCCGCTTCCTTATCAGGTAATCTTAAGTATCTTGTTAGTTCAGTCAGCACTCATTTTGAGTCCTTAGAGAAATCAGCTGAGGAAAAGGTCCGGAAAGAGTTTTTGGATAAAAGGTTCTCTGAAGTACTAAGTCTAATATCAAATGATAGAAGAAATATGGATGTAGAGATAAAGAGCTTAGAAAATGCTCTTAAAGATGGTGGGGAAATATATAAATTTTGTCTATCATGGTCCAAAGCAATAATGGAGATTGAGAAGAAAATGAAAGAACAGGAGATCAAACTAACAAAACTTTCTCAAAATTTTGATCCACTTACCTCATCCATAGTAAATCAAGAATGTCAGACTATTGCAGTCTTGGATGAAATTAAGAAGCTAGAGAAAGAAAAGAAAACAAGAATCAGCAGGTTAAATGAACTTAGAAGAATAATCATTCCTAAGCTGGAGGCCATGTATGAGGCCCTAAGTGATGCTCAAACCACAGCCAAGACAAATGATCTGACAGATCTGAAGAAGGCAGAAGCTTTTGCATTCCTGTTGAGTGGTCACATATCAATTTTGGACAGGATGAAGCTAAGTTGGGCAACCAAAGTTGTACAATTGAAAAACACTTTTGCAGATATACTAACGTATAGGTAGAGTACAACCAGATGATATATGCGACTAAGTATAGTTTAATTTTTGAAAATCTTGGTATGCGGACCCCACCCTTTGCCATTGATGTCAAAGGGGGAGTGATGAGTAGTGAAAAATGAGGAATCTAGCTAAGGGGGAACTCCGGAAAATGTACATAGAGACAGAGCATCAGCCAAGGGGGAGTATAGTGTGACACTTAGTCATTTTTCACTAAGTATTGCCATCAATGCCAAAGGGGGAGATTGTTGGCAAGAGACACTATATGGATTCATGAATGTTGTCATTGATGGCAACAAAGGTTATCCCACACATCCGCAAGACATGATGAATCTCTACCGGAACTCAGATTGAAGAAGTGTTATGATCCGGTAAGCAAGAACAGAGCAGTCAGCAAGGTCCGACAGTCAGGTCCAGATCTCTCAGAGGAAGTATTCAATGAAGTGTGGATTTGGTGAAGTCAAGAGGAGTACCTTGACTAATAGATTTCAAGGATTTAGCCTCTGGTGATGGAAGGGTGAAGAGATATGAGCACTTGAGTGTTGGGTTCCTGTTTGACAGAGTAGATAGACGAAGAACTGTATCGACAGAGTGTCAGACCCAAATCTGGAAGAGATATTGCTAATGACTAAGTTTCTTGAGGTATCATTCATGATTGGTCAACATGATTGAAGACTTCTACAAGCATATCCTTGATCCGCATTACTTGGTATGCAAGGATTCAGCCGACAGACTAGAGTTTGAGATAATATTGACTATTCTGGATGCCGACTAGAAAAGTGTTGAAATCACTTGTGCGGATATATATACAAGATGGATTTAGATGTGAAGGTGTGTGTGGTGTATGTATTGAAGCGCGAATAAAAGTAGAAGAATAGTATAAAAGGCAGAAAAATAGGTTCAGAATGTAAGAGGACAACAACACTTAAGGAGACTAAGAATGAAGTGCAGCATATCAGTCTATTGAGCTTAACCGGAACTAAACTTTAGCATGTGTGGATACTTCTCATCAGTTCAAGTTTTCTTCTTGTAGACAGTAAGTCTTTTGTAGGCAGTGAGCCTCTTGTGAGCAGTGTGCTAGGGCATTGAGCCCTAATTGGCAAGTGCCATTTTGTATCTTCTATTCTTCTAACAGAGAATAATATCTTGGGTTAATCACCCCGTAGTTTTTTCCCTTAACAAGGTTTCCACGTGAAAATCATTGTGTCATGTGTATTGGTGTTATTTCCATTTCATGATTATGCTTGCTTATTTAATTTGATGTTGCATTAACTATTAAGAAAGCACAGAAAGTTGAAATATTAGGATAACTGATTCACCCCCCCTCTCAGTTATCAACATGATCTATGCAGAAAAGTGGCACAAAGGATGAAGATGGGCACGTGGTTAAAGGCCTAATGGGGAGCACATAGCGGGAAACGTAAAACGGGCCCTAATTTACACATAGTCGACAAGACTTAACAAATGAGCCGCAAATACATCACCATCAGCCAGACAACCGTCGGTCGGAATGACTTTCTAAAGTCTCTCCGTCGGTCCACCTTACACCGATGACTCCACTTCACTTTATCTTCGGTGAGACTTACTTTTATCAACCAAGTCTTTCATCCTTCTGCCGATATCATACCTCTTCCCGATGGCATTTACCTTCAGTGAGACCCTCCTCGTCGGTGTGCACTTATAGGCTCTGGCCGATGCGCTGATGAAACAACATCCTTGGTGAGACTTTCACTATTGGTCGGGCTTTCTCCAGAGTTGCCGATAAGCCGATCACTTCGATGTTACTTCTGACCTTCGCTTGTCGGTGTGACAATTGCTATCTGCCACCTTAGGGTTTTCTATGTCGATACGCCATTTGCCTTCTTCAAACCCTAACACATGGAGATGCTAGGTCAACCTACTGTGCACCTCGCACTGTTTGGATCCTCTGCACTGCCAAACAATAAAACAAAATATGAAACAAACGAATATTGTACAATGAAGGCATTCCATTGATTTCGACAAAAATCTCACCAATGGAATGCTTCACATTGACATTTTGCAACAACAGAAGTATAGAAAGGAAAAGATATCTACAACTATGCAATTTGTAATTACAGAGAACAAAAAACAAATTGAGAACACAAAATAGTTCATTTTCTCCTTAACACAATGCTCAATTACATTCGATCACACTTCTTCTTCGATCTAATTACCATTACAGTTTGGTTCATTCCTCTGGGTATTTATTAACTCGCTCTGAGGAATACCAAACCGACTCCAAGCAGCTGGGAGACCAATCCAAATGGCTGGGAGACAACCGTCTAAACAACCTCCAACTACCCTATTGCCCTATTTTTGGCATTATGCGGTTACAATTTGACAAAAGTGTCCTAAGTCACTTAGGACTTACAAAATAGACCTAGATACAAACTGAAATGACATGCATTGGTCAATGGACATTATTACAAAAGAAAACATGATTTTCTAGGTGCTCCTGCACCATACTCCCCGGGTGAAAGTTGTCTCAAGTCCTCTTAGAGACTAACTGCTGCAAATCACCACCCTGCTTTTTGATGTCTTCTTCCAACATCCATGTGGCCTCTGAGTCTGGAAGTCCTTGCCATTTGACTAAGTGCTCAAAATAGGTCTGATTTCTTGTCTTCTTGGTTGTCCTGCTTTCCAAGAAGCACTCCATCTTCGGTGGTTTCTTAGGTGGTAAATACTGCACCCACTCTGCATTGTCTTTGACAAAATCTGTTATACCTTCTCCTGTATCAGGACTCTTATATAATGTCAGATCAACAACATTGAATATAGGTGAAATAGCAATATCATCAGGGAGTTCAATTTTGTAAGCATTAGAACCATATTTCTCCAGAATCTGACAAGTTCCAATTTTTCGCATCATCAACTTGTTGTGTTTTCCTGTGGGTAGTCTGTTCTTGTTGAGATGAACCATGACCATATCTCCTATTTGGTACTGCACATCCCTTCTTCTTTGATCCACTCTAGCCTTAATCTTCTGACTGTTTTGGTGTAGAGTATCTCCGACTTGTTGATGGATCTCTTTCATAGCCTTTGCAAATGTATTAGCATGTCCACTCCTTTTGTCCAACCCGTGAACATCTCGCAATTCAAAAATACCTCTAGGATAACTACCATAGATAACTTCAAAAGGACTGAGACTTGTACTTCTGTTCGTAGAATCATTATAGGCATACTCTACTTGTGGAAGTACCACATCCCAACTACTGCCATGTTCTCTTGTCAAACATCTCAGTAGATTGCCTAATGACCTATTCACAACCTCAGTTTGGCCATCAATCCGAGGATGATAGGCTGAACTAAAAGACAAATTTGCACCTAATCTTTGCTACAAGGTTCTCCAGAAATGTCCCACAAATTTGTTGTCTCTGTTAGATACAATACTCAAAGGTAACCCATGAATCCTGATGATTTCTTTAAAGAACAAACCTGCAATGTAACTAGCATCATTGGTGGTCTTACAAGGAATAAAGTGAGCCATCTTGCTGAACATGTCTACCACAACAAACACATTGTCATAACATGTCCTTGTCTTGGGCAATCCCAACACAAAATCCATACTCAAGCTTTTCCAAGGTCTGTTTGGTATGGGCAAAGGTTGGTATAGTCCTGCTTTGGTTGAGACCCCCTTTGCTTTCTGGCAAATCATACAACTCTCAACAAACCTTCTGATATCATATTGCATCCTTGGCCAAAAGTAAAACCTTCTGACAAGATCTAAGGTCTTATTGAGCCCAAAATGTCCTCCTAAACCACCACTATGTTTCTCCTTCACTATATTATCCCTCATTGAACACTTAGGGATACATAGTTGACTTCCTTTAAAAAAAATCCATCCTGCAATGTATAATCTAAAAATTCACTGTGGAAAGCATTGGCAAACTCGCTGCATACCTTGTAAATCTCCTTGAAATCTTGGTCCTCTTCATACAATCCTTTGAGTGCCTCAACACCCATGCTTTGTAGCTGCACTTCTTGCACTGTCAACACCCTTCTGCTTAAAGCATCAGCAACCTTATTGGTTATTCCTTTCTTATGCTTGATGATGAAGGTGTATGCTTGAAGACTTTCCACCCATTTCATGTGTCTATGGCTGAGCTTTTCCTGTCCATTCAAAAAAATGAGAGCATGATTGTCAATGTATATAATAAATTCCTTAGGAAGCAAGTAGTGCCTCCATTTTTTCCATTTTTTCAGAGCTTGTACCATAGCATACAACTCTAAATCATAAGAGGAGTACTTCCTCTTAGCTTCATTCAATTTTTCACTGAAAAAGGCTACTGGTCTGCCTTCTTGTCTCAACACTGCGCCTATGGCCAGCCCACTTGCATCACATTCAATTGTGAAAACCTTATTGAAATCAGGTAACACTAAGATAGGATACTTGGCAACTTTTTGTTTCAGACTTTCAAAACTCCGATTTGCCTCTTTTGCCCACACAAACTTCATCTTTCCTCCACCCTTGATGGTCTCTAACATAGGTGCACAAATATCACTGTAATTCTTAATAAATTTTCTGAAAAATGTGGCTAAACCATGGAAACTTTTGATCTCTCCTGCTGTCCGAGGTGTAGGCCAATTCAAAATAGCCTCTACCTTGGAAAGAACCATTTTCAAATCACCCTTAGAGATGACAAAACCTAGGTACAACAATTCTTGTTTCATGAAGTCACACTTTTCCAAGTTTATCAGTAACTTATGATCTTGCAGCCTCTTCAAGACTATCTCCAAATGTTCCAAGTGTTCTTCCTTGCTCTTACTGAACACCAAGATATCATCAAGGTAGACTACCACAAATTTCCCTATGAATTCCTACAACACCTCATTCATCAGCCTTGTAAAGGTGCTTGGGGCATTTGAAAGACCAAACGGCATCACAAGCCACTCATACAACCCTTCATTAGTTTTGAAAGTTGTCTTCCACTCGTCCCCTTCTCTTATCCTTATCTAATGGTACCCACTCTTCAAGTCTATCTTAGAGAAATAAGTAGCACCTCCCAAATAGTCCATTAGGTCTTCAATTCTAGGAATAGGAAACCTATACCTGATGGTTATCCTATTTATTGCCCTATAATCAGTACACAGTCTCCATTTCCCATCCTTCTTTGGGGCTAAAATAGTAGGTACTGCACATGGGCTAAGGCTCTTCCTTATCAGCCCTTTGTTTAGGAGTTCTTGAATCTAATTTGCTATCTCTTCATTCTGCTGAGGGGTCATTTTATATGCTACCTTATTAGGAAGTACTGCTCCTAGTATGAGATCTATTTGATGGCTAATGTCTTTGATAGGTGGTAGGGAATCAGGTATATCTTTTGCAATCACTTCTTTGTAACTCTCAAGCAAATCTCTGACCTCCTTAGGCCCTACTTCTCTCACACTTTTCTTCTTTTCCCCCTTAGGCTTCACAATCAAAGCAAAACCTATTCCATCACCTTCCTTTAATGTGTCCATGAATTCTTTCTCTCCTACCATCATTACACTCGACCCTACATGCTGTGGATCCTCGTCTACCAATGACTGTATCCTATAAGTCACACCATCCTTTTGGAATGAGTAAGCATTCTTTTCTCCATCATGATGAGCCTTTCTGTCAAACTGCCATGGTCTGCCTAACAAAAGATGGCAAGCATCCATTGGAAGGATGTCACACAAAATTTTATCTCTATACCCCCCAATACTAAATTCTACCCATGCCTGTTCATTGATGAGTATGTGCTGCCCCTTATTCAACCAACTGACTTTATATGGACTGCTATGGGGTATCTTTTCTAGTTTCAACTTATTCACTACTTCCAAAGATATAATATTATCAGTAGAATCAGAGTCAACAATAACTTTACAAACCTTACCTTAGATCTTGCAGTTGATTCTAAACAAAGCCCTTCTTTGAGATGGTTCAGTCTGCACTGGTTCCTTGAGCAACGTCCTCTTGATCATTAGATTTTCTCCCATTTCTGATGCTAGATTCACTTCAGGAGATGTCACACTCCTTGCATCTTCTTGAATCAAAGTGGTTCTCTTCTCACCGCCATGAGAAGTTGGGGCCTTCTCTGGACACTTGTATGCTGGGTGGCCTATCTAATTATAGTTATAACATCTCATATTGGAGAATTTGGATCCTCTACCTGATCCACTTGTCCCACCTCTTCCATTAGGCCTTCTTCCTCGGTAGCCTCCTCTGCTACTGGAGTCTCCAACTTGCTCTTCTTGGCTAGACTCACCACTAGGCCTCTGGTTAGGACTTCTTCCTCCAAAATTGCCTCTGCCTATGAAATTCCTTCCACCTCTACCTCTATTATTCTACTCACTCTTTCTCTTTATCTTCTCTTCAACCCTTAAGGCCATTTGGAAACACCTGTTCACTGTTTTTGGTGCTAAGATGTCGATCTCATCTTGGATGTTCATCCTTAGGCCATTCAAATACCTGGACACCTTCTCTGACTCTTCTTCTTGTCTCTTTGATCTGAGACTGAGTTTATGAAACTCTTGTGTGTATGCGTTCACACCAAGGTCTCTCTGTCTGAGGTTTTGCAATTTCTTATACATCTGCATGTTATAGTCCAAGGGTAAGAATTGTGCCTTGATTTTGGTCTTCATCCTTTCCCAGGAGGTTATCATATTCTTCCCCTCCTTGACTCTCTCTCCTTGCTCATAATTCCACCATGCAAGAGCAGATCCCTTCAATCTTGCCTTTGCCAACTTAACCCTCTTATCATCAGGGACTTCTTTGTATTTGAAATGATTGTTCAATGCCTCAATCCAATCAATCACCTCTTCAGCTTCCATACTTCCACTATACATAGGTAACCCATCTATGGTGTCCCTATTGACTGACTTCAATGCATTTACAAATGCCCTCTGGTCTGCTAGTATCTCCTTTGTCTTTTTATTGGTTTCCTCAATTTCTATATCGCCTTCGTCGCTGTCACTTTCATCTTCCCTATCTTTACTTTTGGACTACTTGAACTCTCCCAACTTGGATTCAAGCATCTCCTCGATCAACTTCTTAACGCCGTCCTGTGACATACTTTTGGGAGGCATCCTCTCTGCCTCTGTCTCTCTTTCTCTGTCTGACATAAACATTCACAGACAACACCCAAACGCCAACACTCCTGCAAATCCTCAATTCGACTTGCTGCCCAAATCTTTTTCCTACTTTGATACCAATATGATGGGGAGCGCACAACGAGAAACGCAAAATGGACCCTAATTTACACACATTCGGCAAGACTTAACAAATGAGCTGCTAATACATCACCATTAGCCAGACAACCGTTGGTTGAAACAACTTTCTAAAGTCTCTCTGTCGGTCCACCTTACACCGATGACTCCACTTCGCTTTATCTTTGGCGAGACTTACCTCTATCGGCCAAGTCTTTCATCCTTCTGCCAATGTCGCACCTCTTCTCAATGGCATTTACCTTCGGTGAGACCCTCCTTGTCGGCAAGCACTTATAAGCTCTAGCCGATGTGCCGATGAAACAACATCCTCAGCAAGACTTTCACTATTGGTTGAGCTTTTTCCAGAGTTGCCGATAAGCCGATCACTCCAATGTAACTTCCGACCTCCGCTTGTCGGCGTGACAATTGCTATCGGCCACCTTAGGTTTGCTACGCCGATACGCTGTTTGCCTTCTCTGAACCCTAGCACATGGAGATGTTAGGTCAACTTACTGTGCACCTCGCACTATCTGGATCCTCTGCACCAACGAACAATAAAACAAAATAGGAAACAAACAAATATTGTATAATGAAGCCATTCCACTGATTTTGACAGAAATCTCACCAATGGAATGCTTCACATTGACATTTTGCAACAACAGGAGTATAGAAAGGAAAAGATATCTACAACTATGCAATTTGTAATTACAGAGAACGGAAAACAAATTGACGACATAGAATAGTTCGATTTCTCCTTAACACAATGCTCAATTATATTCGATCACACTTCTTCTTCGATCTGATTACCATTACGATTTGATTCATTCCTCTTGGTATTTATCAACTCGCCCTGAGGAATACCAAACCGAATCCAAGCGGCTGGGGGACCAATCCAAACGACTGGGAGACAACCATCTAAACAACCTCCAACTGCCCTAGTGCCCTATTTTTGGCATTATGCGGTTACAATTTGACAAAAGTGTCCTAAGTCACTTAGGACTTACAAAATAGACCTAGAAACAAAATTGAAATGACATGCATTGGTTAATGGACCTTATTACAAAAGAAAATATGATTTTCTAGGTGCTCCTGCACCAAGGCCTAAAGGCCAAATACAAAAGAGGGATTGGGGGCTGAAGTCATACCCAGACCTTGAAATATGGGTCCACGGCCTATTAAAGGCACATGACCTAAGCCTTAAGGCCCTGCGGTACACCTGTGGCAGGTACCTTATACAGGGTCAAAAATCCATTTTTTAAATTTTTATAAAACTTTAACAACGAGTTAAAAAAATGTGATATATATATATATATATATATATATATATATATATATATATATATATATATATATATATATATATATATATATATATATATATATATATATGATAATTATTTAAAAAAACTAATCGCAAAAAAAAAGAAATTCCGTACCGTATGCAATGCAAGGGGTTGTATGCCCCGAGCACCAATTTTTTTGCCTCCGAGGCAAAGTTGTTAAATTCTGACAAGCTTTATATGAAAATAGGGGTTTTTGGGCCTTTTGGATTCAATGGCAGGGTCTATTTGGCCTCAAAAATACCTCAATTTTTAAGAACCCATTGCATTTTCATAGAAAACCTTTGTTCTTCAGACCGTCATAGATCTCGCCTTCGGTGTCCAACTAAGATGAAATTATAGGTGATTCTGACTTTCTCGACTACTCTAAACTCAATGGTGAGCTTAGAATGTCTTTTGGAAGCTCCGAAGTACCTGCAATTAGCAAGCTTAGAAGAAAAGAAGCCCCCTAGAAACTAAAATTCTATCACACCTTTATGATTCTGTAGATCATCCAAGGATGCAAGAGAAGAGCATACTCAATGCTTCAATATATATATATATAGCTCTACACTCCTAGATTTCCTAAAATGCTAACCCAAAACTCAGAGTTCCAACTTTGATACATGTAAGGTTTGGCTATAAAGCCACCCAGAATCAAATGACGAAAGGAAAGCAAGAGCAAAAATCTTAGAGTTGAAAGAATAAACTATATTCTATTCAATTAAGAATGCAAAGCAATCCAGAATATGTTTACAAATGAACTACAGGTGAGTATACATAGGATATACCTAAGAGACTAGAAACACAAGCAATGTGGGATAATGTGCAAAAAATCCCTAAGTAAATTTAACCTAGTGTGAAAAAGGACCTAAGTGGAGAACTAGCTAGGAAACAAACTAGTTAGGAAATATACCCTATTCACACTAACTACTTGCTAAGTTGACATCTATTGGGTTCTTATTATTTATAGCAACAATTTTTTATTCAGAGATAGAGTAGATGGATGTGAAAACAACTTTCTTGCATGGTGACTTGGAGGAAGAAATTTATATGTCATAGCTAGAGCACTATGTTTTAAAAGGTGAGAAGTCATTGGTCTGTAGATTAAAAAGTCTTTGTACGGTCTCAAACAATCACCTAGAATGTGGTACCAAAAAAATGATTCTTTTGTGTTGAGATTGGGATTTGTGAGGTCCAAATCAAATCATTATGTTTATTACAAATATGATAGTGATCGTTTCCTTATTATCACTTTGTATACATGGATGATATGTTGTTCTTTGGTAATAGTAAGATGTGATTAGAGACTTGAAATCTCAATTTTCTACGTAGTTTGATATGAAGGACTTGGGGTTGCTAAGTTCATATTAGGTGTGGAGATCAAAATAGATAAGACAAAAAAAAAGCTTTGGATGTGCCATAGTAGGTATGTCAACTCTATTTTGCAACATTTCAACATGACAAATAACATACCAATGAATGTTCCTATTTCAACGAGGACTAAGTTATCAATTAAGCAGTGTCTGTGTACACCTAGTGAGATGAAGGATACATCTCACATGTTCCTTATGCTAATGTAGTTGGTAGACTTATGTATGCTATGGTTTGCATGAGTCCAAACATTGCCCATGTAGTGAGAGTCTTGAGTTATTTCATGGCTAATCTTGATGGGATCATTGACTTGCAATGATGAGGGTCTTCGGGTATTTGTGAGGTAATATCAAGTACTTCATATATTATCAAGGAGATGATGTATCAAGGGACTTACAACACTCAATGGATATATGTGGATATGTGGATTCTGATTGGGCATGCTATGTCAACAACAAGAGATCTACTAGTGGTTATGTTTTTAACTTGTTTAGTGGTGTAATCAATTGGAGAGAAAGTGACAAACCATGGTTGCTTTGTTCACCATAATGGTAGAGTATGTCACAACTAATCATGTCTATAAGGAGGTCATCTAGCTTCAAATACTATGCTTAGATGTTGGGCTATCATGGAGCAATTCATATTGGATGTGAAAGTCAGAGTGCCATCAACTTGGAAAAGGATTCAAATTTTCATGGATGAACAAACCACATTGATGTTCAATATCATTTATTATTGACATGGTGGAGGATGGGAAGGTGATGCTTGATAAGGTTGACACTTTGGAGAGTGTTGCAAATGCATCAATGAAGCCTATGAGCACAAAGAAGTCTAGGTAGTATAGTAAATCTATGGACCTCTTGAACCCTACTAGACAAGAATGCTACAAATGCATCAATGAAGCCTATGAGCATAAAGAAATTTTGGTAGTGTAGCGAATCTATGGGCCTCTTGACCCCCATTAGACAATTGACAATGTTGGTGTTCCTCTTTTGTGAGAATATTGGGATAGATGTGTCATACACCTTGTAATTCTAACATTCGAGTTATTTATTTATTATTTGTGAGCCCTAATGAAAAAGGGCATTGCACTATGACAACCATTATTGCCACGTGTGTGCTTTGATATGACACGTGTAAATGTGTGCAAGAGAATATTTTGTCACGTAAGATGCGTAAGATCATATTTGACAATGCAAGTGGTGTAAGAGGATCTATGACACATATAAGAGCATGCAAGAGTAGAGTTTCATTGTTGACTTGAAATGTTGACCAACTTATATGCATGTTATGATGTGTCATAGGACATCTTTGAATGGAGATAATGGAGCCAAAATGGAGCATCCAAGTTGGTGAGTGGATCATGATAAAGTTATGATAGCTTATGGCATGTATAGGAATATGTTATTTTTAGCTTGTTGACACATCTTGGGATTTGGGTGTTGGATTTTGACTTGGTATTTGGGCACCACATTTTGGGTGGTTCTTTCTCAAGGTTTCCCAATTACCCATTAACGGTTTCATGCATTGCTTCTCCCATAGATTGGGTGCTAGAGATGGAGGTTTCATAGTGTATTTGTAGGTACCATTATACTATCAAAAGCTCTCCAAATTTGTTGGTGATTTCTCTTGTGAAGACTTAATCTTGGAAGTTGTATTGTAATTGCATTGTTAATAGGAATATAATTGGTTTGAGTTTTGGAGGCTGGTTTTTTCTTGAAACAATTTTCCGAGGGCATATCACCACATTATAGTTATTTTGCTTATCTTATTCTTTCTTACAATTTGTTTTGATCTTGTTTTTTTATACATCTCCTCGTAGATTAATGTAGGAAGCATTTCCACTTTCTTAGCTTTCTTTCAAGATATGGTGCTATGGGGGAGGGGATCACATAAATTCGATACCTTCCTACCACATGCCATGAGAGATGAGGCCTAGAGAACCTTGTTCTAGACACAAATTACAACCATAAGACCCCACACATACCAAAGGAAAGACACACCATAACTCAAAAACCAAAACATCCCATAAAGTGAACACCAAAACGAAAAGTGTTCCAAGTTAAAAAGCCACATTCCATGAACTACTAGCCAAGCTACTCCAAAGCAACTATTATATGATACCCGTCACACTCAATATAGGACAAATAAATTAGCCAAAATTTCTACTTAAGCACGAGATAGATCACATCAAATCACACAAATGCCTATTACTAAAAATCAGGGGATGTCATTTAAACGACCTCACCACCCACCTAGCCAATGGGAGAAAAACTATGAGGTTTTTTTCAAAAAAAATATTTGGTCAAGATTACCCCACAACAAACATAAAATGGGGTCCATGTCCACCCCATGATTGGCAATGAGATCTATCATTTTATTGCATTCTTGATAATAATGGTAGAAGGCAATCTATTTAAAATTATTATAAATTAATAAGGCTTTAAACAACATCACTTAACTGATCGACTAGAGTAGGTCCTATTAAATAGACCTTGAATGACCACTAGAGAATCTCCTTCCACAATTAACATCTTACACCCATGTGTGTTGTCAAGGTCAAGGCCTTCCACCACTACATTCCACTCCACCTCATTATTAATATGTATTTCAAAAAAGAAAAAGACCCCAATCACAAAGCAACCTCAATTGTTTCTAATAGAACCCTAACTCTAATTAAACCTAACTTACCCCTGAGAGCCCCATCAAAGTTGAGCCTCACATAACCACAAAATAGTTTTGACCACCACACTTTATCTTGAATTTTCTTTATTTGTCTCTTAACCTAAATATCATCTTTGAAATTATCATTCATATAGTAACCATTTTTTTTTCTCGACTAATCATCCAACCCTTCTCCAATATATAAATAATCGAAGAAAAGAAAAAAAGTAAGTTATAAACAAGGAAGGAAACTCAACTTTATTTATATTCAAAAATATAATATATATGTTTGAACAAGAATCCAAACAGGGAAGTGCATAGATTCCACGTTAGATTGAGGAACCCCTAATCATACACTTCCGCTACCGTAATTGACGCCACTACTAAAAGGTTAAGAAGTGGAAGAAGCAAACATCCAAATTAAGTCTGGTATCTAACCAGTCAAAAAGTTTGAGATATTAATCGTGTTCCAATTGCGTCTGAAAAGGACTTATTTGGATTTTAACTGCTTCACGCCACTAATCTAACTAAATAATCTAGCAGAATCGAAGCCCTCGGCGACAAATTTAGCAGAGGCTTCGAAGCTTTCCATGCAGAACAGTCATTTGAATAGTAAGGAGCAAACTTATTGCTTTATTTCGATTGTTTAATTCATTGCATTATGTTTGCTTTGTATTTTCGGTTCCGAAATACTGAATTGCCTGGTAATATTCATTGTTCAAAGGTCTATTTCTGTTGTCGGAGAAAGTTTTTCTATTGCTTGTTTGATTTTATGTTTTTTCCGAAGGCTTCTAAGGAATTCACCAGAAATTTATCTGAAACACGAGTTATTTCTGTATTTTTGTCATAAACCCTTCCCGGAAAGTTCTTGTTTGATTAACAATTTATGTCAGATGATCTAGCATAGGCATTCTAAGCCTAGAAAACTCAGGCTGAAAGATGTGTAGATGTTTTGTCTGGAAAAGAAAAAACAAATGTGAGGATAATCGTTTAAAGAATAGAAACACCTTTACCACGGACTTAAGGGTTCAAATCATATGGGATAGCTATGGGAGTTGCGCGTAACATATGATATATTGAGTATATTTTAGGAATAATGAATATTGAGTAGATTGTAGGTCCTAGGATAACAGCTATTTGAGAATTTCAGCCCTAGTAGATTGTTAAATTGAGTATGTTGTATTATTAGCACCGGGGATTCACCAAACGGCCAATATTCGTAATAGGGTATTTTAAATTATGAATGCGATGACCGATATACAGTGATGTATTTAGGGGGATAGGGGTAATTTAATACATGAACATTCAATAGGTAATGGGATTGTATACAAATATCATTGTGCCAGTGGGAGCCATTAGCAGTCTTAAGGCATTATAGAAATTTGGATGGTAGGGCATTCAATTCATTCATAGGGGTAGAGTGGGCACTGAAGCCATTGGCAGGGGTATAGCAAGCACCAGGTCCATTCACAGGCGCAGATCATTGTAGCTATCACAACAATAACCATTGCAAGGGTAGGCCTTGGAACCATTTACAGCGATTGGCATGGTAGTTGTTTGCGGCAGTAATCATAGGTGAGTTTCTAGCAGGTCCATCAAGAGTTATACATATCATGCAAGTGATGACCCTCATCAATTTGAATTTATAATTAATTTGCAGTAAGAAGATGCGAATGGTTGTTGGATTTTATTCTGCACAATAATTTGTATGCTCTGTTGTCCAAGCACACAATTCCAGTTATTTTAAATATTCAGGTGTGCCCTAGGCTTGCTTTTTTAAAGATAAATGACACATTATATATTTAGGTTTACACTTTAGAGTGAGCCATTGGCTTTATATATTATGGATAGTGAAAAATTAACTACTACAATATCCAATCAAAACTTCTGATTCAACATGCAGAGCACTTGTAGTTTCATCAAGGAATGGAATAGAAGGCCTTTTAAGAATTATCCTAGCTATTGCAATTCTCTGTTTCTGTACACCAGACAACTGAGATCCCTTATCTCCCACCAGTGTACTATATCTATTTGGAAGACTGCTCTCAAATGTATGAACATTTGCTACTTCTGCAGCTGCAATGATATCAGACAATGAAGCATCTTCATTTTCATATAGAACGTTTTCTTTTATTGAAGTAGAGAACAGCAAGGTGTCTTGTTGTACTAATCCAATGTATATTTGGAAGTTTTAGCGTTTTATGCCCCTTCCATCTATGAGAATTTCACCATGTTGAGGATCATAAAATGTTTCTACGAGGGCTATGATAGATGACTTGCCTGGTCCACTTGCACCCACCAAGGCAAATTTAGTGCCTGAGTTTACAGAAATACTGAAGTTTCTGAGAACAGGAGCTTCTGATTTGGATGGTGTTAGGAATTATTAGTACATGATATAGAAACATTTATTAGATGTTAGTTTTTAGTTAGTTATTAGTTATGTGTTAGTTGGTAGTTAGTGGTTTGGGTAGTTAGTAAGTTGGATGGATTTATAAAGCCATAGAATGTAATCATTTGTGTGCTGAAGATGAATGACTGATTATTGTGTTTGAGCCTCAGGCTCTTTTTGTGTCTCTATTTCAATAGATGGGTAATAGAAACTCACATTTTTGAATTCAATATGGCCTTCTGTGGATTCAAATTGCATACTACCATCTGTTTGGGGATTTGTTCTGAGTGTTTTCAGTTTTTGACCGAGGAATTCATGGCCCTGAAAACTGCAGGAATAGTTGTCCATAGCTCAGTCATGGAGGGTATGGTTAATGAGAAAAGCTGGTATGCTTTTACACTATTTTCAAAGCTAGCCTGATGTTTTTCCACCAGAATTGTAGTGTATAAAAGTGCAACCGCATGGGCAACATTCCACAAGCACACTGCTATGACTTTTATCATTCCATATTTCAGGATTTCCAGGCTGCTTTTCTTCAAGGGGTTGCTTAAGCCAATCCTTGTAAATGAATTAGGTAACTGTTCTAATTAAATACATGATATTTCCACAGTCCATCTAATGAATACAATTTTTTCTGGAAAAAACTGTGTAAAGCTTTTTTTACATCGATGTTTTGGATCACACTCCTTGATCCATCATCAGGAAGAGGATAAAAATGATACACAATTGCAGGACCGGCTCCTTAAAAAGGGAGAAAAAAAGACTTGACTCGGAAAAACAAAAAACAAGGAAGTGAATTAATTAAAACAAATAGTATATAAGTAGTGAAAATATGATAACAGAGAGAAAAGATGAAGGATAAAATATATAAGTTAATATAAGGAAATTATTGCTATAAGGTATAGTTATGGCAAACTGTTCTAATGTTTAATACTGCTTTTCTGCCAACCAGCTTACATGGGCTTTGGCTGAATCAGTTGCAATTCCTTTTGGTGACCAATCTTGTCATTAGTTGAGCACAACTTAAAATTAGGAAACAATTAGAAAATAGATAGATAATATTTTCAGAATTAACTGTGCATGGCATTTACCCAAATAATTTCTTCAATGAGCCTATTTCTCATGAGAAGTGATTCACATTAACACCCATATCCATGATGAATTCAAGTGGTCCACTCACCACTCATTGCATTAGGTGATACTGACATTGGTAAAGAGGATTGAGACTATGTCATTGATATGAATTGAAACTATGCCATTGATATGAACCATCAAATGACATGAATAGTGGTTGTTGTGGTTTGTTGGGCTGGTTCGAATTCCATCTCTTCCCACTCATTAGAGCAGAGGGGAAAGGATGAGGCAAATGACTGATACCAGAGTCAATACTCACTGCTTGGTTCATTTTGCTAGTTTTGATCTCACCCCTACACCATGAAATGAGATGACGAGTCATTTAACAAACTACAAATATATCCCTAGTCAGTTAATTCCCTAAAAAATATCTTATATTGAACACCATATGCACAAATTTATTCAAGAGTTCTTATTAAGTTATTAATGAAGTATTGTATTTGATAAGATTAACATGCCAGTCTTCAATTCGTGATCAAACTAACTACGGTGGCAATCAAAATGGATGATATGCACTGCACTATCACAGACATATGACTGGCTGTGATTGACTTCACTAATGCAGTGTCATTCATGATGCGTCTACTGACCAGACCGGAACTATGATGGTCATGATGAATAAACCAAGAGAGGCTTGAATATTCCAGTTGTGGCTGCTGCAACACTGCCTATAATGATCTTTCCTATTTCCCAGGCATTCATCCTTATAAAATTCTTTTGATTGATGGCTGTCCTAAATTTTATGCTCCTTTTCTGTTTTCAGTAAGAAAAATGGTTGTCTAACTTGCAGGACTGACTGATTTATCCATACCAGGAGTCATGGAAGAGTTGAGAAAATGATCACTTCCCTTTGTAAATTTATTTTGGGTACCTTTTTCAGACCTGTGTGCAATGGAAATCAACTGGTTCACAAACACCAAATAACTTTCCTATACCTAAGAAATTATATTAATGTCCGCAACTCACCATAATAGCCTAATCTACTGTGTATAATGGTATGATCTCAAGTGGTAAAAGAAAATGGGCTTTCTTGGCGGATTCTTGGGCTAAAACAGAGGAGGCATGATAAAGTGTTGAGATTGGATAAAATATTATATTGTAACAAGAAGATTTTACAAAATTAAAAAAAGTCAATCTACTCCCAAAGTAGAGCTGGTTTAGAATAAAGTTATAAACAATGAAGGTTGCACCCAAAAGAGGGGAGTCTACACAATCAATTAAAAAAATGGAGGGTTTTAACCTGAAGAATACTAATACCACCCTGCCTTTGTCATTAGTTCCTGCTTTCTTAGAGATGAGACTCCTCATGCTTATCACATTTGTATACAATTTGCTAATTTTCAATAATTATTTGTGGTTTCCAAGCTCTGTGACTTTGCCCTCTTCAATGATTGCAATAAGATCTGCATTGACAATTGTGGAGAGGCGACGGAAAATCACCAACATAGTTCTGTTGGACATGATTTTGTCAAGGGCTTTCTGAGCATTCCTTTCAGATTGAGAAACAAGAGTTCTTGTTGCTTCATCCATGAAAAGAATGTCTAGATTTTTCAATATTGGTCTTGCTATAGTTATTCTTTGCTTCTGCCCACGTGACAGTTGTATTTCCCTCTCTCCAACATGAGTATTGTAAAAAAAGAGTTTAAAACTTAACAAATGATTTGTAATTATATAATTTTCATGCCATAAATATAAGAGTATTTAAACCGGGTAATGTAAGTAATCTAAACACAAAAAGATCAATGTTAAAAAACAATTGATTTGTGTTTTTATAATTTTAATGCTATAAACATACTATATGGTAATATGTTCAGATTGGACAGAAAGTTGAAAAGAATTTAAATTATTGGACATACAAAGTGGAAATTTAGGAAGTTGGAAGAGAGGGAACAAAGAGGCATTGCAGGTTCTCATCCTTCCTATATAAGGGGTATTTTTTTTTATCTATAATTTATTAATTTACTCCTTTGCCCCTAATGGTTTATTTGTTACAGGGAGGTTAATCCATAGATAATATTGGTTCTATATTTTTTCCAATACCATATTAGTGATAGGCATGTTAATCCATGTCTTTAATTTCAAATTTGTTTTTATGCTAAGTTCCAGAGAGTTTTTAGGATAGAGATTGTAGGGGATGATGGGATGTGTTTTGGGGGGGTGGTAATTGGGAGGACATTTTTTCAGACATAAGTAAAAAAATTGATGCATCAAAGTGGAGATTCAAAGTTCAATGCCGATTGATTCAAATATAGCAGCAATAAAAAAGTAAAATTTCATTGTTTTCATTAGAGCAAATTTACATAGTTGAAAAACTCGCCAAAATGAAAAACTAACCAAGCCCAAAAAACTCGACTCGCCAAAAACTCGGCAACTTAAAAAATTGATTAAATTTCATTAAAAACGCATTTTTTTTTGCAAAATTCAATGATAAGATGCATCCAATGAGTCAATAAATGAGAAACAAGCTGAGTCGAGTTGTATTTGATTGATTTCAAAGCAAATTGGGTACAAAATGGCATCCTCATGTGGAATGCGTTGATATTGATAGTCTGAAACAAAATGAAAATAGCAAATTGTTTTTGTAAAACTGAAAGTAGATACTAAATACTACATCTTCCTCTTCCCAAGTCTAGGAAAACTAGGGGAGTGGTAGAACTAGAGGGTCTAGTCATAGGAATTTGTTGTGGCTCCTCCATCCTTGGCATGACAGACCATGGCTCAACCTCCATCCTGGATGTAGATGCTGGTAGTGGTACTGGTGGCAATGTCTCCTCCTCATCCTCTTCATCCTCCTCATCCTCAATGTTATCTAATGAGAATCCCAATGTTCCACCCCCCTCGTCCATTGCTTGTCTCTCCAAATCATAGATCTCATCTTTGGAAAACAATGAACGCTGCTCATCCCGCCCTGTCCAATCACTGTAAGGATCTATCTCATCCAAATCAATTGGATCATCTGATATTTCCTCTACCCTTCTTGTGCGTAGCCGAAGATTATATTGCACATAGACAAGGTCATTGAGGCATTTCTGAGCTAGCTTGTTCCTCTTCTTCATGTGGATGGCCGGAAATAAGTGTAACATACACCCCACTATATGTGTTTCCTCCTGACTAATTTTTTGTATTTTTTGTGTTTTCTGCTTTTTAGGGTTTATGGGTTGTTTTGTATGTTGGATTTTTGCATTGCATGTGCATAATATGAAATAGATAAACAAACCCAGAAAATATACAATGAATCTACACAAACTAAGAGCAACCCAGATCACAAAATACGCTAAAACTAATTAAAATGAAATACCCACTTGGAAATCTTCAACTTTGTTTATTGCCGGAATCTGTAGCAGCGTTACAAAGCCATGAAATTGCTTCAATACTCATTCAATACACAGAAAATGCAAATGTTAAAGGCTGCCATGAAATCTCAGGTCCTAAACGCCTCCCTTGATCAGTCTTTTGTGCTGCAATGAAGATTGAAAAGTATGCAAAGTACCCCCAGCTGTAGGAGAACTGTACGGCCTCCAAGGACTGCAACTATCATCAAAAATACTTCGAATAACAGCAAATACAAACTCTGTTTTAGCCCAGATTTCCTCTCTAACACCAGTCGACCCCTATCAGCGAAAAACCATCAGAAAATTGAGAAGAAATTATCTACAAAGAAGGCACGACCCCCTCGGCAGGTACGGACTATGTCAGCAGTGGTACGGCCAGCCAAGAAAACCCATTTAATCAGCAAACAGTCATTAAATGCCTCGATTCTGTCCTTCAGTCACTTACAATCCAGATGAAACATTAGAACATATGATAACTTCAACAATAACATCAAAATATGGTTCCTGAAAGCACACGTGAAACTCCTGAAGTCTCCCCAACCCCTTCCTGATGCACTCTCTCATACACGAGGAAAGGCGAAATGCAAACGTTTCCGTCTCTGCCAATCGAAGATAAAAGCCAAAGAGCCAAGCTTGAAACCCCAAGCGCTGGAGCAATCCAATATCTAGAGCAAAATCACATAAACAAGCATAAAGAAAATGAACTTTCTTTTTGCCCTTATAACTCCCTCAACCCCAACGCCCAAGAAAGAGAGGGAATATAATATTTTTTAATTTTAAAACAACCCCTTATTTCCTCATGGGATGGGTGCTCCTCCCTAGGCACAACACTTTTTTAACTTTAAGTTATAACTTAAGGTTATAACATTAAATTATAATATAACTTAAAGTGACCACCAAATGAACAAGTTAAATCTTTAATTTAACTTATAGTAAATCGACATATATCTAGAAGATTCGACTCCCGAATCTCGTGCCCAAGCTCCTGCATTGCGATGCTAAATATGGAAACTGGCTTTGTCACGACTTACTATAAATAGTAAGTCCTCAACTGACTACCTGAACACTATCGTTAGCCTACGGGAGTCCTGTGATAGGCTAACCCTGACCTCCCGGAGTGATGAGCTAAGTGGGGGACATTACAATAAGCTTCAATTGAGCTCATAGTTGGATGAACTACAAGGTTGGCATAAGACATAGAGGGCAAATCTTTGGAGATTTAGGGTATTTCCACCCCAATTTGTCCACCAAACCTCTAAAAAAAAAAATATTGAAGAGTTAGAAACTTAGAAAGGAAAGTCAAAAGTTTAAAACATATTAAATATCAAATTATCAATAGTTGTAACTTGTAAATTTGAAATTTTATACCTGGTGACTGATTATTTATTGCTCGTGTAGCGAGGTCTGAAGAAAAGAGCCTACCCCTTCTTTCCCTATAAGCTTGCAATTCATCAATAATGAGGTTTGCCACGTCAGCTTGGGGTGTCATCCTTTGAATGCAAGAAGCGAGGCCCTCCATAACCTCTCCACTAGGACCTGAGAAGGTGCTTGAATGGAAGAAACGGGGGTTCAAAAAGTACCTTGCTGCATGGATGGGTTGGTGGAGTTGATTGTTCTACCTCCTATCAATAATCTCCCATATGGGATCAAATTTGAAGCTGTCCCCCTTATAATAATTTCTTATAGCCTCCTTGGCCCTATCCATGGCCTCATAAAGATACCTCATTGGGGTTTTATCCCCATCTACCAAGCGAAGGACTCTAACCAAGGGCTCCGATGTATCCAATGAGTCCATAAATGAGTACAAAAGTGTTTTCTATTAAATTTGATTGATTTGAATGCAAATTGAGTACAAAATCACATCCTCATGCGAAATCTTGATGGCTGATTCTAAGTCTGAAACCCTGAATTTGGCTAAATCTGAAACCTTGAAACCCTGAAAAATTGGTTAAGTCTGAAATCTGATGGATCCTCCAAAATCTAGAATCTGCATGTTAAATCCCATGGATCCGGAACCTATCTCAAACATCTTGACAGCATATTTCAAAATATTTTTCAATATCTCAACATATACTTAAATATATTTTGAAATATACTGACCAAGCATGTTCCTGATTTTTTAAGAGACTGAAATGCCCCAATGCCCCTTTTGCCGAGTTTTTTTTACAGACTTGCCGAGTTTTTGGTAAAAACTCGCCAAAAAATCAGTGAGTTTTTTCACAAAAACTTGGCGAGTGAAATAGATGAGTTTTTGCACGAACTACTCGCCATCAAAAAAACTCGCGAGTTTTTTGAAACTCAGCGAGTTTTTCGCGAGTCTTGCATCTATGGAGCAAAAGACCTTGGCACTACGACAAAAAATCCATTTTTTTTTTTGAGCCCAAAATGTTCCAAAATGACAGTTTCCACCCACAAAGTGATAGAAGCCAGTGTATTTTTGGTTTAAGCATCAATTGTAGCAACAAAGTTATGGAAACTAGAGGCATAGCAGTAAGGTGCCTTAGCTTATGGTGCTGTTGAGTGAGGTGCTTCTCTACCAATATGGATTTGAAGGATAGCCTCAACACTAGGTAAGATAGGTAATGGGCCATCATAGTCAATGTCAGCCTCTAAGTTAATATATCGTGTCCTGGGAATCTAATTTGTTTGTTAATTTGTCTAAATTTGGTTACCTTGGCATTCAGATTCTTTGTTTTTGGTTCCATAGTAGTGTTAGCAGTTTCTTTATGTGCTAGATTGGTTCAAAGGTAATTGAAACATATTTGGGTTTAAGGGATGGACATGGCCATGATCGGTACTATCTAGATGCTCTTAATCATGGTCAATAACAAATTTAAGTGGTTTGATACGAAATTATGTGTGATCTGATGAATGGAGAATTTTTGTAAGTGGCCTCTAGGGTAATGTTTTGAAAGAAAATTGTTTGAATTTGCTATCACTATTGTCAAATTTGGAACCTACCATCTTAAAGGACATCTAAACAATATGGGCCTTTGGATTAAAGGCATGCATTTGAGCTAATTATTTTTGGTGAGGGGGGATATCTAAGTGTTGAATTTGTGGCTGGTAGACTTGTAGTAATCGTTGTAAGAAGGTTGTATGGTACATGCCTGTTTTTACATGAGTTCCTTTTTAGCTTCTTTCACTAGCTTTTGCCATTGATGCCCTGTTTGCTGAAAGATCACGGGGACAATAGATTTGTATCTTCAAATAGTTTTGTTGCTCCATCTTCATCACATTTGAAAGTGTTGTCATCATAGGTGAATTCTTTGGTGTTGCAAGGTATTTCAATTTCATTGATGTTATCTTTAGCGGTAGATATCTCAGAATGTTAATAACATGGGGGATGGGGGGTTGATCAATAATAGCTCGAGGTAGTTCGGCTGTACTGCATGTATTTTGGAGCTTAGTATTCTCATTATCATTAGAATCAACTATAGTAAAATGTAGGTCGGAAGGCATGTTGTTGGCATATTTAGGGAGTTGCATGCTTGTGCAACTGTCGGCCATAGGGATCCTAAAGTCGCATATTTTAATTTGCTTGTTGATGTCCCATGGATTGGGATCTATTGATGATTGTTTTTAGACAACATAACAATAGAGTAAAACACTAAGTCTCTCACTCTCTCTTGAATAAAGTTCTTCAAAGGCTAAGCTGTGTGATCCAGTGAAGTAACTCCAAGATTCCCTTTTCTTATGATTCGCGAGATTAACTTAGTGACTTGATGTGATATTGCTGATTATCACAAAGGGACTTACGTAGACTTCTTCATTCATTCAACTTATTTCTCCTTTTAGTGTGGATGAAGTATACACGATGCATCAATGATAAAAAAGGGAAAAAGATAAGGTTTAGGGAGCTAATCTAAGGTCAATGAAGCAATGATGATGCATGAATAGATAAACTCCTGAATAAACCTAACTCCACTTCGCCAAGGGTGCCTACAACTACATGAAGTTGGTGCAATCTCCTAAGGATAGCGAAAGGTTTTCAAATCATGAATACTCATATGAACACCCATTAAACGACGCAGCTCAAACAAGCACTCACAATAGAACTTAAGCGAATTATAATGAAGCTCAGACTAGCTTTAAACAACACTTCACCAACGATGAATGTCAAAAGCATGAGCTAGGAGTTGCAAATATTCAATACAACATACATTACATCAATGAACTTCTACTCTACTTTACTCTACTTAGAAACATCTCTCCATCCGATCAAGATATAAGAAACCATGTCATTTCACAAGACAACACTTAACACCAAACAAGCTCCAATGTCCTTTGCATTAATCTTGAGAAATATTTACAACAACTTTAAGCACTCTCAGAGAACTTCGAGAGTCTCTTCTACTCTACTCTACTACTCTACTGACTACTATTTGATCCCCTTACAAATGAGGCAACAAGGCCTTTATATAGAAGTCTAGAGTTACACTGAAGGGCTAGGATCAATTCACGTAGCCAAGGGCCAAGATCATGCCATCTCAGCAGGTAGTTACAACAACTTGCTATTTTGAGTACAGAAGAGAGGCAATGAAGGCATGCTTTCCAAGAAAATAAGATGGAATCTTTTAGAGCATCTTCCACGTGGACGTCCTCTTTGGCTTCCTTCTTGTTGAATGATGTGGCGAATTGTGATTGAAATGATGTGGCGAACTATGATTGGATGATGATATGTATAGGCCACATAGGTGCCACCTCAACAAACTTGTGGATTTCAACTGTTTATTCACTTTGCTCTGTGGGCATATTCCCAAATTGTATCATCTTGTGATGTCTTTGATGTAATTGCTTTTGAAGATGAACACTTGGAATGTATCTTGTTGATCTTTGCCTTGTTCATTGTAAATAGAATGTATATGATGCTTGTAGCTCATTTGTCTAACTTTGTTCTTCTTCTTGCAAGGTATATGAATGATCTTCCTTGATGATACTTCCTTCATGATATAGAGTAGGTGATGATGATGTATACATTGATAATGGAGTGAGAGACTTCTCGGAGACTTGAAGTTGTATGGAAGCCGAAGCAGGGTGGATGAATGTCTTCGACAATGTAGATAGTGAAGTATACTTGCACAATAAACTCGAGGTGATCTCATGACTCGAAGTAGGAGACTTCTCAAAGACTCAAAGTTGTATGGAACTTGAAGCAGGGTGGATGAATGTCTTTGAACATGATGCAACTGATGAAGTGCATTTGAAGTGATGATGATGAAGTGTTCCTTTAGAGCAGCTATATGACGCCTCTTTTGCCGTAGCAACGTCTTGACTGCCTTGAATGAAGGTGACTCCAGGTGCTTCGTTCGTTGAATGACTTCTCATCTTCATCGATGCTCCTACAAGACAGAGAAAACAATCATATTAAACAATTGATAACATTGCATTTCATAGCATATAAGAAACATGTTTAAGCATTCAACAACCCTTCTAGGTCTAGACGCTCATCTAGGTGTAAGGAGGAACAAAGTGCGCCTAGCACAAGATAACTTCATACTTATCATTTAAATGATTTCAAACAATTATAATGGCTTAAAATGATCCCTCTTCTCAAGGCGCCCACTTTTGGGCATGGATTTAAGTGATTTTCCTTAGGGCGCAAATCTAGTTGGCATGGAGGTGAAAGGGGCGCCTTGATCAAATTGGGCTTTATTTGCTACTTTTATGATTTTGAATGATTGCACGTCTTAAAGTAATCCTTCCTCTCTAGGCGCCCACTCAATGATGCAAATTTGGGTGTTCTTCACTAAGGCGCCAATCTGGGTTACAGAGGTAGAAATAGGCGCCTAGAAACTTAGCTTGCTTCTTGTCATTTTAAATGATTTCAACTCATGTTTGGACTTCACAGAGACTTCTTCCATAAGGCGCCTACTCTCAAAGTTTTCAACACTTCACTTTTAAGCCTTATGTCTTCTAGGCGCTAAAACAGGTATGCGAATATAAGAAAATGCGCCTAGATCTTTGAGATGATCATTCTCAACTCTAGGCGCAATTTTAGGTTGTTACAAGTAGTAAGATGCGCCTAGACATAGATGAGTGTCTCCTTCACCTTTTATGTGTTCAAACCTTGTAGATGTTCTTAAAGACTTCACCCAAGACAACAACTTTCAAAGTTTGTATATCCAAGTGGATTTCCTCCTAGGCGCATATTGCTGGTTGCACTGATAGAAATCAGCGCCTTGATAGAATGGGTGTCCTCTTTGTGTTAGGCGCAATTTTGAGGTAAAACAGGCTGAAAATTGCGTCTAGAATCTAATTACTTATAACTTGATACTTTTAACAATTTCAAACTATTCAAGAAAAGATACTTCTACTTAGGCGCCAAAAGTGGTAAGAAAATTCATAATAGGTGCCTTTGCTTTGGAGGAATCCCACATTGATTTCAAATCATGTTTCAACCTCAAAATATCACTAGTGACTCCTAGGCCCACTTTGAGTTGAAATGATCATGGATTGGCGCCTAGGACACTTGATAGTTTCCTTTACTCTTCAAAGCTTCAAAATTGATCAAGGTACCCAAACTAGGTGAAATGAGTAAGGAAGTGCGCCTCATTTCTGATGCATACCTCTAGGCACATTTAAGAGTTGAAATGAATGTGAACTAGCGCCTTGTATTGTCTTGTTCAAAAGGCTTTAAAGTTGATCGGCTTATGATTTCCTGCTAGGTGCTTAAGATGTCCAAAACTTGAAGAAATGGCGCCTAGACTTTTGATATATTGTTGACAAGTTTTATGCTCTTTCATCTTTCACATATTCAATTTCACCAACATTTCATGCTTCTCACATTCAAGGCGCTCAAGATGATCAAAATTGCAAGAAATAGCGCCTTGCTCTTAGTGGAGTTCATCTATTTCCACGTGTTCAATTCATGATAATTGTTTTCAAAGACTTCCAAACTGATTGATAACTTGTTTTCTTGATATTAAACTCCTTCATCCACTCCTCCATTCTAGGCACTAAAAATGACCAAAATTACAAGAACTGGCACCTAACTCTTAAATGACTTCTTTCTCCATATAAGGCGCACTTTGATGAAGAATGGAACATGAATTGGCGCTTAAGTAAGATTAGGTTTCCTTTCACTCACCTTAACGTTCAATCATTGTAGTTGATATGGAAAACCCTGAAGACTTGCAATTGTAAGTTGATTTCCACCAAGGCGCCAAAATTGGTGATTTTGAAGGCAAAGGGCATGTTGACTTGAAGATGATAATCAAGTTCAATTTGGAGGTTTCAATGCAACACGAAGGTATCTAGAAGACTCTCTACCTCAAATAACATCAAATTTCATATTTTCATGCCTCGTTTTGCTTAGGCGCAATTTGTCATTGGTTGAAACATGCTAAGGCGCCAAAATGGTCTCTGGAGATGAAGAAATGCGCCTTAGCTTATTTGAGTGAATTTTGGGCTTTAAAGATTTGCAAAGTGTCTTGGGGGATTTAGTTCTTCAAGGCACCCATTCTCTTCACCATTTCTAACATCACTTGTTCAAGGCGCAACTTTGAGGTTACTTGGATGATAAAATGTGCCTTGAGGTCTGGGCGCAATTTTGAGTCACTGCAAGTGGAGAAACGCGCGTAAGGTCTTATAGCAAATTTGCGCCTAAAAATGGAAGTCCCCAGGATAAGGTATATTGAAAAATATTTAAAGTATAAGAAATTCACTTAGAGATTGAATTTCTTATACTTTAAATATTTTTCAATATACCTTTTAGGATGTTTGAGATAGGTCTCGGATCCACCGGATTTCACATGCAGATTCTAGATTTTGAGGGATCCACCAGATATCAGACTTAGCCAATTTTCAGGATTTTCAGGATATCAGACTTACGCATTTTGAGGATCTCAGAACATCAGGATTAGGTCATCAGGGGACTATAGGACTCAAACACTACTGACTTCATCATAAAATAAATCTAAGACGTCATCCAAGACTCAGCAAAGCATCAGAGCTAAAAAAAGGGGGTCCCCATTTGCAATGGGGCGATGTGTGATTAGGTCACAACAGGATCAACTTTAGTTTCCATTTATGTTGTATATTAATCTAAGGCATTGAAATCTAGAGGATGCCACAACATGCATGCAATGGGTCCAATAGGGGTAGGTTTTATTAAAATGGAAAGATTAGGACCAGAAACTTGGTGCCAATGATTTTTAGTCCAGTTTGTATTTGGAGCTTGTGATGTCCCAAACAAGATCTATGATTAACCCTAGGGTTAGTTTCTGATTTCTAGGAAATAAACGAAGTGTACAACCAATGATTGATTCTGATAATAGATTTAAATTCAATAATCAAGCTCCAAATCTGCTGCCAAAAATTAGAATTTATAGCAAAACCTTAGGAGGGTGAAATTGACACCAAACTCCACCAAAAAGTATTATTTAATTTCAGAAAATTCAGTACAGCTGTGACAGCTAAAAATGATTTTTTACAAATTTTTTCACTCACAATATGAATTCATACGACTGGGTGCTGGAACAGAGGTACTGATGACCTGGAGACTATTTTATGCTGTACGGCTGTTCCCAGTTTTGTTTCAGATCTGATTGCTGTGTGGATAAACCCTTCACAATGCAATTTTTCTGAGTTATGGAATTTTGTTCTTGTAGTTGTACGGCTGCTAAGTTGTGGACTGTATGACTAGCCTAAATGAGGCCTGATCTGATCTGGACCGTCAATCTTTCTCCCTTGGATATGGTATTGGATCCTTGACACAGTCTGCTGCCTTGTTGATATTGAAATTCTGTCTTCAGCCCTGCAGGAAACCCTAGGTGCCAAGTCAGACCAGCAATGGATGATTGTGGATCAGCCACCAAATCAAATAGCAACCCTGTAATCTGCCTGTTGTTAAATGTTGTTGTCTTCCTCCTTATGGCGCTTGGATGAATGATGATTGATTTGCTCCCAACAATGCCCAAAAGCCACCAAAATCTTGGAAATTTCCCTTGAAGTCCTCAATAATACCTTGAAAACGAAGGATGGAAATTTGCTTGCAACTCACACTAGGTCACTGCTAGAATATGCTTGAAACCCTGGAAATCTGCAACAACCTGGATTGGAAACAAGGGTTTTCCTCCTTTAGGGTTTGAACATGCCAAGGGTTTTTGTCCTTGGATGCCCAAGATTGAACAGTTTGCTCAAATCTGAAAGTAGAATGCAAAAAGGATAGCTTGAATGAAAAAAATCTCAAATGAAAATAGGTGCCTCCTTTTATAGTGCTCACAAATGGGCCCTTGAGAGCAAATTTCTAAAAGTATTTAAAAATACTTTTATTATTTTATTTAGCATTTAAAAAATGTTTTTTATTTTAATATTAGTATTTAAAAATACTTTTTATTTTTATTTTAGTATTAGTGTTTAAAAACACATTTTATTTTAATTATAATAATATTTAAAATTATTAAGTTGTCCTTAAAATTAGAAATTATCGGGCCCAACTTAAATAATATTATAAATTATTTTAATCCGAAAAAAGGGGACATGACAGAGCCAAATGCATTTTAAAGTCTTTTAATTGCCCTCTCAAATTTATGACAAATTAATCCTTTTTGTTTCAGTTTGTTTATAGAGTATCTTAGAGTTTCAATAAGCCATAGTGAGGTAACCTTGATTCTAGAACCTTTGTCCAAAAGGATATTTTAGATTTCAGTATCATTGATCAGGTCACTAATGAAAAGAGGGGGATCATCAGCCCTGAAGAGCATTTCGTTGTTAACCATGTCCCCTAGGGAATTCTGTGACATCTTTATTGTTGGCATTAGGTACAATATCTATGGAGAGTGCTTTGGTGTTATGGTTTTTTTGGTTGCTTAAGTTTAATAGTTCCATCCTCAGAGGGATCTTCCATTGTGAGTCATTGCTTGATGAGAATATACGTATGCTATGGTGATCTATGCATGAGTTCCATAAATGGGATTTTGCAAGGTATGGTGTTTATTTCTATAGGCAATTCCATTCTCTGGGATTTTGATATTTTTGCCATATCAATATATAGGTAGATAAGTTCAGCTTTTTTATTTGTGTAGCTTCTTCTAGACCATGGGTTGTTCTTTAGTCTTGGCTACTTTAGGATTGGTTGTATTCTCAAATTCTTTGGGTTTTGTTGTTTGTTTGATGGTAGTTTTGCAGTAGTAGTGGTTTGCACAGGGTGCTTATGCACAACGTTTCTCTTCTAATTGACTTTTCTAGCATTTACATGAACAGTGGCAGAAAATTCTGGTTTGAATCGATCATATCTACCTTCATTAATTCTGACAATATACCTAGTGCCTTTGATTGTAATAATTTGTTTGAGAGTTGTGGTAGCTTAGCAAGGGTTGGTTTTAGTGTTTGCTGCAACTTTGCAATGGGATTGAGTACTAGGTTGTCCTTGTTGGCATTATTGTTTGTAAAAGGGGTTGTTGTGGATCCCTTAGTGAGCATGTGCTTTACTTTTTGAGAGTCAACATATCGAATGCATGTGATAGCATCATGATCAAAATCTTTCTCTAAAAACAGTGGCTCAATGTATTTTTAAAGATCTTGACAATTTTCCCGAGAGTTGCCCCACTTTGCATCCTACGAACAAAACTTGTTGCGATTATACCATTGGGGGGCATAGGCTTAGACGAGTCTAAAGGACAAGGCTTAAAAGGAGGTAAAAGTGATAATATGTTGTCTTGTGAAAAAGTGACTATTGTGGATTGGTCTGATTGCAATTGCGGCAAAGGGAGGGAGGTTTGCATTTGTGAAAAAAGGATTGGAATGAGTTTTGGGTTTTTGTGATAAACCTTAGGTTGTATTTGGGTTCTTCCATGTTAGACACACTAACATGGGTTCTTCCAATGGTATGCTTGTTTTGTTTTCTTAGGAGAATTATAGATTGAGGTTGAGTTGTGGTTCATAGGTTTTCATAAGTTGATCTTGTTTCTTAGCTTGGTCACGGGCTTCTTCAAGGGTTGCGGGAGAAAATTTTGTATGCAAGTTTTAGTGGTAAAGATAGGAGAATAAGGTTGAATAAGAAAACATCATATAGGTTATGTTTTACTTTGTGTCATAGATTCTTCCAATGCTTGATAAACTCATGGTATGATTCATTTTCTGATTGTTTGGAAAATTCAGGATATAGTAGGATGGGGATTTGAAAAATTACATATTAATGGTGTCTTTGTGGATCAAATGTTACTAGGATGGGGACTTGATGATGAAATTATAAATACTAATTTACATCATGACGAGGAAACTTACATTTTGCAAATATGGAGCATATTCTTTCACCTTGGTTATTTGGGATAAATGATGCTATATTTTTCCATTGTTTTAGATAGCATTTTGGTATAGAGTAAAAATGATCTTGATATAGGGAGTGAATAGATTACAACTTTTGTTATAGATATGTGTGGGCTTGCTTTAGGTTTTGTTCTAAGGGACATCTCAAAGTACATTTACTTGTTATTTCCTTCAAGCTTGGGCATCATGAAAATTTGAAATTAGTAGTAAATTGAATTTAAAATTGATTGTTTAAAGTTTATATAATAGACTCTAATGTAAAATTAATATGGTGTTATTGTTGATTGATAACCAATGAAAACGTAAGGTGGAGGGTTGTTACATGGGGAAGTGACCGCCCACACCCACTTTTCTTTGTGTCCCTGCCCCCTCTACTGTTTTGGAACATGGGAGTGGCCATCCCTTGTCATGAAGAATTTCAGGGATTGTAGGTGAGCCCTATGTTTCGGGGACATTTGCCTGTCCTCAAGATTGCTGGGGACATCTGTCACACCCCTTGAATGTCTTGGTGACAGCTAGATGCCCCCATGATGTTTGCACTTATTTTTAATTATTAATTAAATTTTTTAAAAAAATTTCAAACAAAAAAATCTCTATTCTAGTCGAAATATTCCTTAATGCTTGCAAGACTTTTGCACTTTCTTTTGTAATTTTTAATTATTTAAAAAATATTCAAACAAAAAAAATTCCCTCTTCTAGTTGAAATATTCCTTAATGCTTGTGATTGCTCTTTTGCCGCATATGTAATATTTAGTATTATAATCTGAAAAGCTGTCCTTGCCTCGGCAAATCTTCTTCTGAAGCAGCTCCTTGTTTTTGCATTCGGACTTCGTTTTTGTGTTTATGGCTTCAATTAAGGTTAGTTTTAGAAGTTAGAACTTAGGGGGTAAGGTAGGTTAGTGCTAGGTATCACTTTTTTATACATTCATTGGATTTTAATAAGACATGGAAACAAAAGATCTTTGCTTTCAGAGATGTGCCTGGTGTTTTGAATTGAAAATTTGAAATCCATAATGTTTTAAGCATTTAAGTAATCTCAGGATGCTAGGAAACAGTGCTGCATCCCAAATCCCGGCAACCTGCCCATGGGATTTAATTCATTTCAATTTATGAGGGAATACATGCATGAGATCACAAAATGGAGCATGCATATGATATATCCTAAAATATTCTAGTATAGTATATTGGCAGAGGCTATAGAATGCTCTCATGCAGATAGGTGTCTGTTGATAGTACATCTGGACATTTGTATGCATAGAGTTTCAAATGATGGTCGGTTGTGCTTCTGCAAATTGCTGAAAGTTATTCACTTAATAATAAATTAATAATGTATTGTATCACTGTTTTCAGTGCCATCAGTCACCTGTGGTGAACTATTGTCTTGATTTGTAATTAATTATTTAGGTTACAAATGCAAGCATGCTATTTGAAAAGCAAGGGTAGAAATCAAACATTAAGGTAAGTGAATGAGGAGTTTATGATATGTCCTTCAGAACTAGATATTTGTAATGATACTTTCAGATTAATATCAGAATGCACACGGTAATGTGTATTACAGGAGTGTTTAATGTTTTAAATTTTGTATAAGAACTTGCTGCTATACTTGAGTCAACGAACTTTTAAATATTGGATCTTGAATTTGATGCATTATGTGAATGTTTAAACTTGAATCTTGATGTCGTATACAGCTAAAGTTTGTAAAAATTTCCACACACACACATACACCCCTATCTATCTATCTATCTGTCTGTCTGTCTGTCTATCTATCTATCTATCTAGATAGATAATTTTTATATGGCTGTCCCCAAAAAATGGCCTCCTAGATGGCTGTCCCAAAAATGTTTCCTGGCCCCCCTGCTGTGCCCCCATCCTGGGAATGCCGTGGAAAATAGATAAAATGTGAATCTTTTTTAGTCAACATGGTGCATATAGTTATAAAAAGTAAATGCAAAATCAATAATATTTTTCTCAAAAAAATACTTTATTTATAGGAATAAGTATTCACAACCTTAATGATCTTTTTGCAAGCATACTAGACAAGAATATGTCTCTATTTAGAGAAATTGAAGAAATTGCAAGGGCAGGCATATAAGCAACCATTATGGTGGTTAAATCTTTTATTAACGAGAATAGAGCATAGAAAGATTCAAGAGGACATAGATGTATTATGGGGATATCTGTGGCATAGGGCATGTGACTCTTGAATTACTTGAAGCTAACATAGTTTTAATTGAAACTTGGGATATCATGAATGTTTGTATGCTTGATTCAAATGGTGATGCCAGAACTGTATTTGTGGAATGCTAGAAGCTTAAAAAAGGTTTCAAGGAAAAAATGAAATAATTATTATTTTTTCAAATGTTAAACTTGTATTGAAATGTTTTTCTTCCATTTTTTTCATAGCATTAAGGGTCTACCAGTCCCAAACTGGCCTGAAATGGCTGTTGGAGGCCGGAATTGGGCACAAATGTCCCAAAAAATGTTCTTTTTGGTGCTCCCAAATCATTAAATGCCATGAAAAGATGTTTTGGGGAGTTTCCGTACCCAGAGAATTTACAAGCATCAAAATGGCTCTTGTCCATACCCCCCACCCTTATTTTCCATGCAACTTAGGTTATATTAATTTTTTTTATATAGTTGAAATTGTTGAATGCAGGCTACATTAACAAACATCTATTTTTCATGGGAAAAATTGACAATGGAACTACATAACTTTTGTTAAAAGAGTGTTTTAGATGCAATATTTTATATTGTCCTTTTTATTGAAGGGCTACCTAATGATAGCATAAGTAAAAACAAATCAGACGCCTTGTAGGTTTTTCTATGGCTTGGCTACAAGTTGTGAGTCATGACCTATCCATCTTGAGTAATATCCTTTTGACCAATTGTCAATTTGTGTGTTAATATTTTTGAGAACTACAGCCTTATGGAAAGCTAAAAGCTTTGTGGGGTTGTGAGTAATTAGATACATTTATTTATGATAATGAACCTAAAGGAATATTTTTGTGACTACTTACGTGTAAATAAGTGCACTTTGATTATATATCTGATTGTAACTTTCTTTTTTCTTCTCCTGGTTTGATAGTCATACATGTGAACTGCAGCCCATTTATGGATACACATTTTAATTTTTTTGTTTTTGTGATCTTTATTTTTGTTTAGGAGATCCAGGGATCCTTGAAAGAAACATGGTTACAATAAGTTCGGTTTTGCACACGAATATATGCATTTGATGCATATAGTGGATGTAATGGCGAGGAAAGCATGCACTTGTGGCATCTGTGAGAATGTAAATCTCCCTTCAGTTTGTGCACCTTGTGTGAATTGCAGGTACTCTTAACTTATGCTCAAAATTATGAACATAGCTAAAAATGCGTAATGAAGATTTATGTTTCCTTTAAACCCTGTTATAGGATAATATCACTGTATTGGAATTAGTTATGAGCCATCAGTCAATGGTCATGAATGGATATTAATGGTTAGATGATGCAAGTGGTAATAATTCAAGTATGGAAAAATCATACAGACAGATAGCAAGTTCATGTATAAAGTCTGAAGGAAAAAAATGTTTGTGTCAGTTTTGATGAAGCTGGAAAGCAATATATGCAGCATACTGCTTCAAGTTTTAAAAGAAGCTATCAAATATATTACAAGTATTGTGTGCTATGTTCCTGACCCAAAATCTGTGATTATAATTGATCAAATGTACAGCCAAAATTTGAAATCTGAAGTAAAATCTGACATTGACCTCTGAACTCCTAAAAATAAATATAATTTTTTGAAACTGCAAATCTCAATTTCTGAAAGAGATCTGGACTCTGAGAGTAAGAAAGAAGAACTTGATAGGAAAACTCAAGACAAATCCTTTATTGAGAGTTAATAAACTTTCAGAAAATATGCAAGATTATGAAAAGAAACCTTCTTAAGGGTGTGTTCAGCTTGGTGCTACACCTGGCCAAGGATTTAGTCTTCCACATTCAATCAGCATAAACATTCCTAGAGCTTTGTGATCGCATTGATGATAGTGTCTCCCGGGGATGTATTCCTGGGTCCTACGCATATGTCCTGGGCATCTGGAATGTTTTGGGGACAAAGTGACGGGGATGGGATATCCCATCTACCCCGCCCTTCTCCGTCCCCATTTTTTCAGAAGTGTATGGGATGTTGTTGGAAAAGGGCGATGTCGCTTGTTCTTTATATAAAATTTGGGATGCCTTGGCATCCTTGGGATGGCCAAGGGACACCATGGCATCCCTTGACCATCCTAGGGATGGTAGGTCATGCCCTCACATCTGTAGACATGAACATTTTGATTTCTTTACAAACAAAGAATTTTGCACTCAAGAATCCACGGTATAGATTTCATAAAACAATGACATACTCATGAGTCAGCAGTTGTGCTTTATTTGCTCATGTTGATTCTACATTTTAATCTTGGCACACACACCCTTCATAGAAAACAATTGAAAATCAATGTCGCGATAGAATTTGAGGAGCACAGCGGTTAAGGTTGCTAGTAGCAAACCATTCAATTTTGAATAGAATTCAAAGTGTTGACTATTCAATAACTTAGTAGACATGAGACAAGGGAGGGAGGGCCAAAGTTTTGACAGATCACAAAAGTAAATTAGACCCCATCCTCAAAACTCAGAGAAACATTCATTAATGACTATAGTCTACATGGATAGAACATCCTTTTTGCAATACATAACATTATCAATGATGCCAAGGTGGCAAGCATTAAGCATGGGGTTTTGTGGAGAAAGCATAGGGTTGGGAAGTAATCTGGTGCCTTGTACAAGTCAAAATCCACTGCAGCATGTCTAGAGGCTTTAAGGTTTCTTTTCATCAATTACAATTGCTACATCTTATTGTTGTGAAGGGGATATCAATGTGGTGATGCCACTTGTTCTTTATATGAAATTTGGGATGCCTTGGCATCCCTGGGATGGCCAAGGGACACCATGACGTCCCTTGACCATCCGAGGATGTCAGGGCATGCCCCCACATCTGTAGAAATGGACATTTTGATTTTTTTTCCAAATAAAGAATTTTGCACTCAAGAGTCCACATTGTGGATCCTTAAAAACAACTGTATACTCATCAGTCAACAGTTATACTTTATTTTCTTGTGTTTATTCTACATTTTAATCTTGTTACGCACACCCTTCATAGAATACATTGAAAATCAATGTCATGATAGAATTGGAGGAGCGCAGTGTCTATTGTTGTCGGTAGCAAACCATTCAATTTTGAATAGAATTCAAAGTTCTGACTATTCAATAACTTATTAGAAACATGAGACAAGGAAGGGAGGGACCAAAGTTTTGACAGATTACAGAAGTATAAGATCTCGTCCTCAAAACTCCAGTTGTGCTTTATTTTCTCATGTTGATTCTACATTTTAATCTTGGCATGCATACCCTTCATAGAATACATTGAACATCAATGTCAGCAATAGAATTTGAGCGTGGTGGTGATGGTTGGCAGTAGTGAACCATTCAATATTGAGTAGTGAACCATTCAAGTTTTGACAGATCACAAAAGCAAGTAGTAGATCCCATCCTCAAAACTTGGAGAAACTTTGATTAATGACTATAGTCTACATGGAATCTGATTCTTCCCATCAATTACAATTGCTACTTATTGTCATAAAGAGGATATTAATGTTCTTCCTCCATAGCTAAATCCTGAGGCAGATGGTCATATTTTCCTACCCTATTATTGGGGGGAATCTCCATCTTTACACTTAGAACCATCTTCTTTGATGAGATTATTTATCTTAGAAGGATTACTTTATGGAGATGCTTAAAGCGTTGTTCCAATGGCTTTATCTTATAACTTGGTGTAATTTATTAGTATTTTTTTTATACTCATCTATGTCGGCCTGTCTATTAATTCGGCCTGTCTATTAATGCTCATCTATGTCGGCAATTTTCTATTTTTAGAAAACTTGCTCTTTTGTACATTGTATATATTGAGCGTTTTCGCTCATTTGTAAATACATAAAATCATAATCAATTCATTTTGTCTGTTCGAATTCTTTATGGTATCAGAGCTAGAATTCATTTTTAGGAATTTTTTCAAATAAATTTCGTGAGGAATTTTCTTGAAGTATTTGAAAAATTCGCAAGGGTTTTTGGTGTCTTCTGAACCACGATTTTCATCTGTTGGAATCGCGAGTTTTTGCTGTGCTTTCGCCTGCGGACTCCGGGCGCCATTTGTTTTCTTTTTTTTGTGGTCGCCGTCGTCAATTCTTGTAGACGCGTTTTTTACCAGTCGCGTTTTTCTGAAGGTCCCTGTGTAATATGGTCGTGGCTCCTCTTGCAGATGCCTGCCGTTTTTGTCTGCTCGTGATTTCGAGCCAGTGGAGTACTCTGCAAGCTCGTGCGAACCTCCTCTTCCAGAACGCGCGCACGAACTCGCGTTTTTTTAAAGTTTTTTTTCTATACTCTTGGTTTGGCGTGACCTCTCTCTGGGTGACCTGTGCGACCTGTGTTGAGCGTTTTCTGCAAATATCTGAGCATTCATGGCTGCCTAGGGCACGGACAGTTTTCGTCTGGGGTTTTGAACCCTCAGAATTTGACGAATTTTTTTTTCGAACACATATTCCTTCTGGGTTTTTCGAGACCTTTCGTGGGTACCTGTAAGATTTTTTTCGTACTTCGAAGTTCGTGCCTCGTTTTCCTTGCAACCGTACCAGTCTCGGATCTTGTACCTAATCATGTTCTGCTCCTCAGTTAAACGATGTTCAGTTTTTTGTCGTTTTCCTGCATTGGGAGACGTGCAAATGGCGTCTTTGACCAACTTGATGTTGGAGGGCAGTCAGCGATTTAATGGCAGAAACTATAATATCTGGAAGCAGCGTATGTTGACTATTTTTGAGTATCGCCGCCTTGATGAATTGGTTTTGGACAAAGAAACTCGTCCTCCCACCGCTGGTGCTGATCAAGACAAGTTTGATGATCGTAGCAGAGAGGTTGTCATGCTTCTTAAGCTTTCTGTTACAGATGACCAGTTGCCGCAGATTCCTTCAGGCAAGATAGCTGCTGAGATTTGGAAGCACCTGAAGGAGCTTCATGAGATCTCTGATAAAAGCCGGGCTTTCTTTTTGAAGAATCAGTTGTTCTCCATCATGATGGACGAATGTATGTCCTAACAGGAGCATCTCACGAAGATTAAGGACATTCGAGATCAGCTTGAGGCTATTGGTCGAAAAATGGAGGAAGAGGATATGGTAGTCATCACCCTCAAAAGTCTACCTAAATCCTACGAGCACTTTGTCGAGACTCTCAACATTACGTCTACGAATGTTGATTTGAAGTTTCCTGAATTATGCAACAAACTCCTGCAGCAGGATCGCTAGAAACAGCAGTTTGGTAGCAGTGCTTCTTTGTCCTCTTCCGAACAGGCATTTGCAGCTAATTCTTTTCAGAAGGATAACAACAAATTTCAGTCATCTCAGTCATCACAGCCGAAAGGTTCAAATCAACCTTCGGGCAACCCTAAGAAGAAGAATGTGCAGTGTAATTACTGTCACAAATTCGGCCATATGAAAAAAGATTGCCGTCAGAGGATAGCTTCTGAACAGAAGAAGCAGGGAGGGTCACATCAGAAGGCGCATGTTGCTGAACTTTCTGAGCAGAAGGAGTCTGCCTTTTACGCTTTTATGGCTAAAAGGTCTTTAGATCCTGCCAAGACTTCTGCTTGGTACATCGATTCTGGTGCTTCACGTCACTTTACTCACAGGTGTGATTGGTTTACCGACTTTTCTCCCTTCAGTGATTCAGTTATCTTTGGCGGAGGTGAGGAGTACACAGTTGTTGGCAGAGGCACTGTTCAGATACAGTCTGGTGGAAGGAACCTTATCTTCCTAAATGTGTACTACGTTCCTGGTATGGAACTCAACCTGCTTTCAGTGAGTCAGATCATGAGGAATGCTCCTCAGTTGGATGTAGTGTTCAGTGCTCACAAGTGTTATATTATTGATCGAGAGACCCGTCTTACTGTTGCTGTTGGTCTAGAGGATCATGGCCTTTATCGGCTCATTGACACTGGTGATTCTCCTGAAGTAGCTATGGCAGCCCGTGTTTCTTCTCTCAGCACTTTGTGGCATCAGCGATATGGACATCTCAACATCTACTATCTCTCTCAGCTGTCCTGGCAGGGACTTGTTTCTGGCCTACCTGATATTCAGACACAACATCTTGGAGTATGTGGCGCCTGTCAAGCTGGCAAACAACATCGGACTCCCTTCAAGGATGGAGATTCTTGGCGTGCGTCTAAGGTACTTCAATTACTTCATGCTGATATTTGTGGTCCTATGAATACATCTTCAGTTACTGGTTGCAAATATTTCTTGCTTATTGTTGATGATTTTAGTAGAAAGATGTGGGTGTACTTTCTCAAACAAAAATCAGATGTATTTAGTATCTTTCAGAAGTTTAAGTCCTTGGTTGAAAAAGAGTCTGGCTGTAGCATCATCACTCTTAGGACAGATAACGGTGGGGAATTTTGTTCTGCTGCATTCTCTGACTTCTGTGATACCCATGGCATCAAACGCCAGTTGACTACACCCTACACTCCGCAGCAAAACAGTGTTGTTGAGCGTCGCAATCGTATGGTTGTTGAGATGGCTCGTTCTATGTTACAGCACAGGAGTGTTCCTCATAAGTATTGGGTAGAAGCCGTTTTTATTGCCGTGTATCTCCTTAATCGCTCTCCTACTTAGGTTGTTAAGGGGAAGACTTCAGAAGAGGTTTGGTCTGGTCGCAAGCCCAGGATTAGCCACCTGAAGGTTTTTGGCTCTCTTGCATATGTTTGGGTTCCAGATGCTCAACGCTCGAAGTTGGAATCCAAGAGTCAGAAGCTCATGATGACAGGGTACAGTGACAACCATAAGGCCTACAGACTGATAGATATTGACACTGATCGTCTTATCTTCAGCCGTGATGTTGTCTTTGATGAAGATAGGGGATCTTTTCAGTCTTCTTCTAAGCAGTGTTCTGAGGATCAGCCTCAAAGTGTTCTTCTTCCACTAGGTCCACCTGATGGGAGGGATGATGCAGCATCTGTTTCTGATGATGTACTACCTGAGTTTCCTCCGGAAAATAATCCTCTTCCTGCTGCTCCTATTGCTGATCCTGAACCTCTTTTAGCTCCTCCAGATGTTAGCACTTCTACTCTCTGGCCTAAATGGTATGCTAAAACCATTAGTGATCTCCAGGATGGTGAGCTCATTGAGAGTAGAACTTCCAGAAATAAGAGCAAACAGCAGCCTACAGTCAATTTTGCTCTCATGGCTAACATTAATAGTGTTTTTGAGCCTCAGACATACTCAGAGGCTAAAGGTATACCTGAGTGGGAACAGGCTATGGAAGCTGAGTTCCAGAGTCTTCAGAAGAATCACACTTGGGCACTTTCTGATCTTCCTCCAGGGAAGAAACCCATTAGCTGCAAATGGGTGTACAAGGTGAAATACAAAACTGACGGAACCCTCGACAAGTATAAGGCTCGTCTTGTTGCTCGTGGGTTCTCACAGAAGGAAGGCATTGACTATGAGGAGACCTTTGCTCCTACAGCCAAAATGAGTACCATCCGGCTTGTTCTTGCCTTAGCAGCCCAGTTTGGTTGGAAAGTCCATCAGATGGACGTTAAGAGTGCTTTTCTGAATGGTGACTTGCAGGAAGAAGTCTACATGACGCAACCTTCAGGCTTTAAGGTTGCTGGTCAAGAACACAAGGTCTGTAGACTCGTCAAAGCTCTCTATGGTCTGAAACAAGCCCTCAGGCTTGGTACATGAAAATAGATAAGTATTTGACAGATCATGGTTTTCAGTGAAGTCCATCTGATTCAAATCTGTATATCAAACTTTCCGGTGATGATATATTGTTTGTGGTTGTCTATGTGGATGACTTAATCATTACTGGCAGTTCCGCACATTTGATTGTTGAGATCAAACAGGATTTGTGCTGTACTTTTGATATGACAGATTTGGGCTTGTTGCATTATTGCCTAGGAGTTGAGGTTTGGCAGACTGAGCACAGTATCTTTCTTTCTCAGTCCAAGTATGCTTGCAGCCTCGTGGACAGGTTCAGAATGTCGGATTGCAAACCTGCTTCTACTCCTATGGAACCCGGGCTTAAATTGTCCGTTCAGTCCACCTCACCAGTGGTAGATGAATCTTTGTTCAGGCAACTAGTAGGCAACCTCATTTATCTTATTGCTACTAGACTTGGCATTAGTTTTGCAGTGAGCTACATATCACGCTTCATGATAGCGCCCAAGGCTGATCATTGGACATCGAAGCGTGTGCTGCGTTATGTGAGTGGCACTCCTGATTATGGACTTCTGTACACTCGGAGTTCTGATCCTATACTCAGAGGTTACACAGATTCCGACTGGGCAGGTTTTGTTGATGACCGTAAGTCTACAGCTGGGTATGTGTTTAGTTTGGGATCTGGTGCTGTCACATGGACTAGTAAGAAGCAGCAGGCAGTGGCTCTCTCCTCGACAGAAGCAGAGTATCGGGGAGCAGTTAAAGCAGGTTGTGAGGCAGTTTGGCTTCGACGGATGCTTGCGGATATGCATGTTCCTCAGGCAGGTCCGATTCCCTTGTTCTGTGATAATCAGGGAGTGCTCAAACTGGCCAAGAATCCGGTCTTCCATGAATGAACCAAGCATGTGGAAACTCATTGTCATTACATACGACAGCTGGTTGAAGACGGATCCATTCAGTTGCTGTATGTTCCTACCTCGGAGCAGCCGGCAGATATCTTCACCAAGCCCCTCGGTTTTGATAAATTTGTAAACTTCAGGGGGTCTATAGGTGTTGTTGATAGATTGAGCATTAAGGGAGGGTATTAGTATTTTTTTTATACTCATCTATGTCGGTCTGTCTATTAATTCGGCCTGTCTATTAATGCTCATCTATGTTGGCAAGTTTCTATTTTTAGAAAACTTGCTCTTTTGTACATTGTATATATTGAGCGTTTTCGCTCATTTGTAAATACATAAAATCATAATCAATTCATTTTGTCTGTTCGAATTCTTTATAATTTAGTCCCATTGGAACCATCTTCTTTGATGAGATTATTTAGCTTAGAAGGATTACTTTATGGAGATGCTTAAAGCGTTGATCCAATGGCTTTATCTTATAACTTGGTCTAATCTAGTCCCATGAATTAGTTTGTTCATTAGATAAGATTAACGTAAATCATCTTCACTTGGACGCAAGGGTATATGTATGGTGGTGGGGATGGAATGCTATTCTTCTATGTATCCTTACGCTCCACTGAATTACAGAGCTGCACATCTTGAATAGGGATTTGTGCAAGGTGATATTTGAGGCAATTGATGCCTCCTCTCATCCGCAACTCACAGTAATTGCACATCATCATTCTTGCCTTTGTACTTGGTATGCAATGCCTCCAAGCGAGGTTTTTAGTAGTGCCACTACTTTGGTTACTTGGTGATGCCATATCTCTATTGGAAAATTGAAACCTAGCAAAAAGGGGGAAAAACCTTTAAATGTTGTAAACCCTAACTCTTAAACAAGGAAATAACAGAAAAAGTACAAAAGTCAAACGATAGACCCAATATATGTTAGAATGTAAGAAGAATGAAAGACAAAAGAACAAAAATGAAAATAAAAAAATAAGGACAAAGAGTTACCTTTCAAATGCAGTCAATGAATTTGCTGAATCAGTCGATGATTAGTTTAAATTAGCCAAAATCACTTGAAAATCAGTGAAATCTTGTCAAAGTGTTGAAAGCATGAAAGCGTGAGGGAGAAATTGTTAAAAATGAGGTGTTTTTGCTAGTTTCTGACATGCATTGTCTTTTTGTGCCACCAGGCAAGTTTATTGTATGGATTCACCAAAAATTGTGAGTTGTAGGGCAAGTTGGCAAGCGACTCGCTGACCTGTTTCAGCACACGAGTAACTTGCTGAGTTTTTAATCTATGCTCTCTGTCTCTCTCACTCACACACACACATGAGAGAGAGAGAGAGAGAGAGAGAGAGCTTTACCACCCATTACAATTGAAGAGACATTTCTAAAACACAAAATCATTACCCATCATGGGATTACACAACTTTAACTGCATAAACATAGTGACAAAAATTATTCCATTGTGTGATAGACTTGAGGTCACGGTCAAACATTCAAATACTCTTTCAATTTCGACATACCCATTGCACACTAAAGTGCGATTGCTAGTATTTAATAAAACCTAAATATATTTATAAAACTATTTTTTTGTCTCTCCACTATACTCAAGAAAAAACCATTTTAATCCCTTTTTAATTTTTTTTTCTCTCCTCTTTGTAATAGATGTGATGTACTTTATACTTAGTGCGATTTACAATTGTCCACAAGGGACCAAAATTGGGAAAGCATGAAATTTCTTAAAACAAAGATCCAAGGGAGATTACAATCACTCACACTAGTTTACCACATCAAACAAATCCCTTCAATACAAGTTTCACTTCCTCAAGTGTCAAAATGCCCAAGTTATCACTCAAAAGCCAAAAACCGACAAATAGAATAAAATGAACTTGGTGCTGAATCTGAGAAAAGTGCATAGATGGATTTGAAGAGCTTTTGAATCCCTTTCCGATGACATAAGAATCACGAAAATCAGAGATCGTGGCTGAAAGTTGTGAGCTTGGAAGCAAAAAACGGAGATCTGTCTTCAAACTGCAATATCTGTCACTTGCAACAAAATCTTAGAAAACTATTGACACCACTACGAAGTGCTCTCTGTCAGCTTTCCAACCATATCTCGTTTGCTTGATTTCGCCTCTGTGGGCAAAAGTTATGAAAAAAAGAAACAAAGTCCCTGTTTAGGACTTTGAGGGGCTAAGGAGAGGCCCTAACGTTGACGTCACTGCTGACGCAGTGATGATGTTAGCAAAGGTTGCCGGAAAATGCTCGGCAATTGCTGGAATATTCTCGGCAAAAGGAAAAAATTGTCGGGTTTGTTTGCGAAATTGCCTTTGATTGGTTAAAACCATTGTCTTAGTTGGAAAACCGCCCCTATGATTGTCGAAACCACTGTGATTTCAGCGGAAACCGCCTGTAACCGCAGTTTGTAAGTCGAAACCACTGGTGGTTTCAAGGGGTGAATCAGGGATTTGAGGGGAATATTCCCCCGTCCAGCAGTTATTGCCACCTGTTGGCAGTTTGAAAGCTTATTCGCTGGGCAGTTTTAAACTCCTCTTTACCTGGATGGTAACCACTTGTCAACGGTGAAAACCGTCGGATTGATTGCGGAAAACCGCTTGATGATTGTCGAAAACCGCTTTGGGCTATTTGCAGTGGTTTTACGTCTGGAATCTGCAGTTTAGAAGGCGAGAATTGTGTTTACCGCCAAGGGGTAGTTTTAGCAGATTGCTGGGCGGTGAAGGAGATCACCTAGTGGTTAACTTGCAGACTGCCAGATGTTTAGAGTGGAGACTGCCAGTTTAGAGGCTTTGACCACCGAATAATTTGTATTGTATGCTGTGGATTCTTCCGTGAGTTCTTTTAACCTGACCAGTGACTGTTTTAAATGATACGCCGAAATGTTTGAAGACTCCCGCCGATAGGAACAACCGTTAAATTCCAATTCTCTCGCAGATAATTTTTGATGCCGGCAGTGATGTTTTCTGCCGCGGTGGGTGGCATGTCTTGTGGTCAACTGTACCGCAGTATGTGGCTCTGCGATCAACTGTACCACTTGTACCTTGCAAGAATATCAACGAAATCTGTAGAAAGAAAAGTCTTATACCGCAGACAATAAATTAAACCTTCAGACATAAATATTTTACCTGACAGATATTTGCCGCTCAGATTCGTTGATGTAGGCGGTGTAGATTCTGAGAATATGCCTCTGTGCAGAGCATATTCTCTGCAGAGATTCCGTACGGCCAAGGGCTAAATTTTTTTTGCATTTTCTTGCAATTTTGTCCGATTTCAACGAATTGACAGTCGATCTTGGGGTTTTTGGGCCTCCTGAGCACGATGGCAGGGTCGAATTTGACCCAAAGTGCTCCGAAAGATCAGGTCCTGCTGGATCAGGCATGCACCTCCCAACTTCAAACCCTCATAGATTTGGCCTCCGATGTCCGATTTGGACGAAACAAAAGGCGATTTTGACTATCTCGGACCTCCTGAACACAATGGTGTGCTCAGATTTGCAGCAACATGCTCCGAAGTGAACCTGCAATAAAAGGCTACAAAGAGGAAACCCTCACAAATCTGGTATTTCTATCAAGTCTTTCTGATTCTCCAGGTCATCATTCGATGCAAGAGAAGAGCATACTCAACTATCAAGATCCACCATGAATTGCACTCAAGATCTTTCAAAAAATGACTAACACAAAGTGATTTTCCCTAGAGCTCTAATACCATGTTAGAGTTGGCTATGATTGGAGCCACCTAGGATTTAGGACTTCATGAAAGCACAAGAGAGATTAAATGAAAGAATAATGTTATTCTATCAATGAATGCAAAAGATTATAAGATTGTTGTTGAATTATTATAATGTACATGATATGCCTTGCTTACAAAGACAAGGATGAAATGTAGGATGTTGTAGTCATGTGACAAGTGTCATTATAGGATAAGATGACAACTATCAACAACTAGACACAACTATCAACAACTAGACACAAGGGTAAACCGGTTAGGTGATAAACCTGTTCACACCATGTTACATAGTTTTGAATTCAACCCATTTATAGATTTTCAAAACTAAATTAGAAAACTTACTAAAACTAGTAAACTAGGGTTCCCATCAGAAATTGAAGAGTCACCATACCTGTGTCCTCCATGGAAGTTGGAATGGATAGCGAGGTCATAAATCCTAGCTTGTTGGGTGAAAGTTGAATTAGTTGGATGCATTGGAAAGGCTTCCAATGCTTCTCTGAGTTTCTAGGATGGGGGAATGGGGGGCGTGGGGACGACTTTCTAGGAACGGAGAAAAATTTCTCAAATTTTGGGTACAACAGGTGGACGGCTATATAATAATGTATCTTAATAAAAAAAATATAGGTTATAAAAGAGATACAACTAGCTCATCTAAACAATGCCAAGGCCCAATTCAAATTGTTGAATCATGATTCATACATCAAAATGACAAACTGTAATTATTAATATTTGATATCAATGATCATTCATGAATCATCATAGTAGTTGAAAATCAGAATCCATTTCAAATTGAAATAGTCAAATAAGTTATAAGTTGAAAGCTATGCTCCCCCAAGTTTCTGGGATGGGGACAGTAGGGGACACATTTTCGAGACGCTGTTTTTTTTGCCATTTTTTAGGGGACGGTAGGGGATGACTATTAAAAAAAAGGAAAATTTTAAAATATAAGGAAATTTTAAATATTTATATGATAACATTGATAAGGCATTCATCATAGACATTATAGAACCTTAAAAATAAATACATAACAATAACATTAGACTTGAATTGAGTTTTCAACTGTTCACATGAGAATTGGCAAACAAAGTAATAGAATTTAATTGCTTTCATTGATAATATGCATAAATATTACATAAAAATTACAACAAAATGCCCAAAGGTTGCAAGTTTCAACTACAAAATGACAAAAACATAGAAAACATATGGCTGCCCCTAATCAATATATGCCTCTGCTAAGACTACATCAAAATCGAAGTATGAGTCCGAGTCACTGCTACCATGAGGGGCTGCCTTATCCAGTAGAACCCCAACCAATCCCCTCTATGCCTCCTCATCAATCTACATAATATCTTCGGGATTAACATCCCAACGTGCAACTAGAGTTTGACGATACTCATGTGTTGTCGATCTTGTAGCCGCAAGGCACAATGCACTACCACCAACTTCTTTGACCGTTTAGAGGTAAGGTTGTTCGTCTTCACCGACTGAATGAAGCCATATGTGGACCAATTCCTCTCTGTAGCAGAGGAATTGGCAAGCTGTGAAAGGAGGTGAGCGACAAGTATCCTCCACTTTGGTGCATTCTCGCCATGCCACATCCACCATCCGATAGGGTCAGTTTGAGCTAATTTAGCTCTATCCATCGTCGCCTCTTGTTTGCTGAAGGTTGGACCACGGAGATTGACAAAGGCTATCCTATAGGGGACGAGGTCTATTTGGGTAGGGGATGCGTCCCTGTGGAGCATAGGTTGAAAGTTTAAAGTACCAACTAGAGTCTCATTATACAAGTGACAAGCATTAAAATGACAAAATTAAGTTGCCAAAAATAATATATATAGCTATTTTTGTTTGAGCAAAAAGATAAAAATCAAGATTATCATCATTTGCAGCTGCATATGACGAAAACTCCCCACCACTAGAATTGTCAGAAGGAAGTGGATCTATTTCTTCCAATCCCATCTACACATCGTGGTCATCATCAAGTTGTCATGGCTCCTCGGGCTCTACATCCCATTTTTGCATTGGGCTTTGCCTATACTCGAGTGTCTTGCGATCAGTTAGACGCAAGGCATTGTGCACTGTAATGAGATTTTCCATTCTTGAAGAGGTAAGTTTGTTCTTCTTTAGAGAGTGGATAAAGCTATATGTGGACCGGTTCCTCTTAGCAATAGAGGAACTGGAAATCTATGAGAGAAGACAAATGGCAAGTGTGTGCAATGGTCGTGGAGGTTCGTAGTTTGTCCACCAATTAACTGGCTTGGGCTGTGACAAAGTGTCCTCGTCAATCCTTGCCGAAGTCTTGTAGCCATCTAGTTTTGTGAACTTAATCCACTCAACTCGGATCAATGAAGCTTGCTCTGAATTATACATTTTTTTGAAAGCTTTCATGAGGCCATTCCTCAACGCGTGATCATTAATAGGAAGAATTCTACTAACTCTTTCCACATACCATTTTGGGTTCAAAGCATATGCAACAATGTGTATAGGGGTGTTCAAATTTTCCCACATTTTCTGGATGATGGGGTCAATATGCTCATTGTACAACTCTAGGGTGGGTTCTTTGGGACAAATGGCAGCCTTCATTTGGCCAAGCATGCTATCAATGCACTTGTAGATCTTGCTAAGACTAGGACTATCAGAATCCCCAAATTTGATGACAGTGAAAATAGGTTGTACAAAAGATGTGATGTATCTCACATTCGGCCAAAAAGTATCACTGATCATAGTCTTCTTCACCCTCTTCCCCTGCTCTGTCTTTGACTCCTTCCATCCGTTCCAATCCTATGTTATAACCATAAGTTGCAATGACTCTTGCAACTCAAACATTCTCTCTAGTAGAATGAAATAGGAAGTAAATCGAGTCTCAACTGATTTGAGGAATTCTTTCTTTGCAAAGGTCTAAAACAATGCCAATGAAGTGTGGTGATTGCAAATGAACATTTGCACCTCCCTTGCATCCACCACCACCTATTTCACCCACCCTATTTTTCTATTGTCTTGGAGTGCATTGTTCATAGCATGCACACAAGGGGTCCAATAAATGTGCTTATATGTATATTGAATCAACATACTTGTTGCTTTCCAAACATTTGCTGCATCAGCAATCACTTGCACTACATTTTAAGGACCAACCTCCTCAATGGCCTCTCTCAGGATCTGAAACTAAAACTCAGCATCTTTGCGTTTTCTTAAGCAATCATTTGCTCGCAAGAAGGTCCATCAATGCATTAAACTATAATGTTAACATGAGTGGATGGTCCACCATCCATGATTATGCTGCAACCATGTGTCACCCATTTGGCCTTCCTCTCATCCATTAACAAGTTAACCTTGGAATAACTTTTTTCCAAGAGAGTGGTTCTCAATCTAGTCTCCCTAGGACCCACATAACTAGGACCAACTTTGCTTACCTTGTCAAGCATTTCCGTGTATGAAGGAGATCAAGCAACATGGAAAAGAATGCCATTTCCAAAATAGAAATTGGCAATGGCCTCATGTACAACCTCCCTTTGCTACACATTGAACATATTTGTGATTGGGTTTGGTAAGGATGAACCTGTAGCTTTTTGTTTCCCCCTTGACTCCACTACATTCACCCGAAATGACAAAAATGAAGGTGGTCTATTTGAAGTTTTGAACCTCCTGGTGTACTAGAAATTGATGGTGCAATGATTTCCCCTTGAGCTAATTTGATCATCTTAGCCCTCATTTCAAGTGTGAGTTTCTCACAAGCCCCAACTCCTTTACCAGGGATATGCAAAAAATGTGCATTGGTTCTTGTCATGTTGCCATTCCAACCATCGGGGCAAATGTTGCATTTCCATTTCCGACTTCCACTTGAATTAGGTGCTCTATTTGTGTCAACTATTGTTGCAAACTACTGTAAAGGATTTTTCTTGCTTAATGGCCACTTAGCAAATTGTGCCGACAACTTTGAAGGGCAATCAGATTTCAATACACTCTCAATTGAACTGTTTGAGGTGCTACTTGGGGTTTGCGTTTGGCTGCCTGCAACTGATTTCTCATCAATTTTTTTCCCCAAATCAAAATCAGCATTAACATTGAATGTATCCATCTTGACTCAGGAAATCCGAAATGGATGCAACATAAAAGAACTAGAAGTTATAACAATATTTTATATAAAATTAAAACGAATGCTTTGACTGAATTTATGCATTAGGGATAACAAGTTTAAGTCTGTGTTTTTTGTTTTGTTTTGTTTATGTCATATAGAAATAAGAAACTCAAATATGAGACTGCAGAAGTTTAGACTAATAATTTAATGCTTTATACAATATTTTTGAGTTTGTCATGAGAGGGACAAACCTAGAAAGAGTCTTTCTTAAATTCTTTTTAGTGTTTTGTTTATATTTAAATATATGTTAATAATTTTGAGTCTGGCTTTAGCAACCTTCGAAATACAGGATTGTGCTGACTACACCCTAATTTTGGTTGATAACTGCTTGTTGTAACATAAAGTTCTACTTTTTAATTTTTAATTATCCTTCGCAGTATAGAAACCTGAAATACGGTGCAAATAAAATGTTATGGCAATAAATGGGTGGCCAAAGCATTAGTATAAATTTATTACATTGTACAGAGATCTGTGTTACTTGTTACTTATATATTATTTAATTATTGGAAGGTCTGTTGGGTATAATGGCGACTTTGCTAGATGTGCCGTTTTGAGGGTTTTTGTAATCTACTAGGAGTCATTGTAGATGTCAATACTAAGATCTTTTGATTTGTTTTTCTCTGCAGTGTTGAGTGCTTGTCAGATATTCATAATATTATGGTATTGGGATCAATATATTAGTTATAACGTATATATATAAATATATTATAATAATATTTAATTATATTTTAAAAAACAAGCAAGTACTGAAATACAATAATATAAATGCTTGATTTTGAACTTTGAAGTCACGCTGGGTCTGTTGACATTCACATTGTGATACTCGTCGTGTAAGCTCACTACTGTGTTGCACTTGCTGCTGTACTTAGTATACTGTGGTTACCTTGAAATGATCGTGATTTGCCACATCAGTAACTTTCCTCATCTGTGATTTGCTAACCCTGTCAAATGAAATGAAAAAAAGTGGACTTGTAGGGCTTAGAAGTTGGTTAGGGTACTAGTTTTTCTTAAAAATCGCAATTTTGCTTTGACCAACAATTTTTATTAGGTTGCGAGGGATTGTTGGGCCTCCCTGAGATGTCTATGCGTTCCCTATTAGAGGGACTCTCCCCTTGTAGAGGGGATGTCCCTAGGACGTTCCCGCTTGAAGTAGAAAACTGGGATGGCGAAGGGGGGGGGGAGGGGGCATTCTAGCCCCATCCCCAAGACGTTCTACATTGCGGAGTGTCGAAAAACCAAGGGGGACGTGTCCTCAGGGACCATTGAAGGCTTCTAAGAGACCTAGTTTGAATTGTTTGGAGGGAAGCCTATGACTCTCCTCATAAGCAACTCTTGAAAGTCCCAAGGGCCAATTTTGCTTCAAAGTCCTATGAAAATGCAAATAATGAAAACATAGAAAATACTAAAAAATTAGATTTATCGAGATTCTCTAGATTCAACCATGCAAATGCCACCTAGATGCCCTTGGATGTTACTCGGATTATAGATGCTTTAGCTGTTTTAGCATCCTTGTTTGTTCCTAATGTTGAGTTCAAACTAGATATGTTTACTACTGAATTGTTGAATCGACCAACCATCTTGATAACACAAATGCTTTTTTCTATAAAATTGATGAGCTAGGGAATCATTTGGTTTTTTGATGAGAGGAATGTCAAGGAAGAGGATTTTATTGTCATGTTCAAGTTTTTTAGTGAACTTAATGCTTTTAGTTATTCTGTTTAAGTGGGAATGAAATTATTGTAGGTTTTTCTAGACCATCTTGCCAACAAATGGTGGTATCATCTACATAGCGTTTCCACCATCTCAATTTAAGGCGGAAGGAGTTGAGGGCAGTTTCTTCAAAATGCTCCATCAAGAGGTTGGCAATTATAGGAGAAAGAGGAGATCACATGGTAACACCATTAGATTGTTCATAGATGATTCCTTGGAAAGTGAAGAAAGTAGACTTTAGAAAAAATTCCACCAAGGAACTCGTCTTGTCTCGACATCTAGCTTGTGTCCAACAATTTCGATAGTTGCATCAACATGGACTTTGGTAAAGAGGGAAACAATGTCAAAGTTGAGAAGGATATCATCATTGCTTACATTTTTGTCCTTGATGAATTCAACAAAGTGTGAGGGGTATTTGATGAAGGAGCTGGTCTTACCTATAAAAGGAGTTATTTCTTGGCAAAGACGATTGCTAGTTTATAAGTTGGAGAGTTAGAAGTGTCAATGATTGGTCTCAATGGAATGCCATCTTTATGGATTTTGGGAGCGCCATAGGTTTTGGGGGTGACCTTATTTGGAATGAGACATTTTTAATGTTGTCATCAGGGGAAGATTGATGAATTTGGACATAGGGTTGTGGTCCAAAGAAGTGTAACTTCCATTTTTGTAAAGGTAGTCTAACATCTTGGAAACATAATCACATTTGTTCAGGATCACCTTGGCATTACCTTTGTTAGCTTTGGCAATGATTATGTCCTTATTAATAGTTAATCTTTGATTCTTTTAAAGACATCAAGATCATCTTTAGGAATATTACGCCTAGGGGGTTTCGTGTGTCTTAAGGCAACCACACAATCCTTTTGAATCTCTTTAGCAGTATCATTAGGAAATTATTTGACTGTTTTCTTGTTCAATCATAAAATCAATTTTGGTATAGACCTTGGGGTAAGAGCAAAGCTGCTTAGGATAAAGGAACTCCCATTGGTGCTGTAAAAACAAAATAAAATTTGCTTTTTACTACATAAAATAAGGACTCGAGACTCAATTTCTAGTCCTACACAAGGATTTTCCTTATATTTTGCTTACTTTAGATGGATGATGCACAAATGCAAAGGATACACATAAGTTGCAATCCCATTTAGCAGTATTTAATATTTAGTGTTTACAGAAAATTTGAAAACAGAAACAAAAAAATGAATTCATGAATGATTTTCTTTGAAGTATAAACTTGAAATTGGGAAGATGAATGATCGATGGGAGTTGGGAACATATGTCAAGGAGTTAGTGTTGGTATTCTTCCTTTCTGCTTCTTTGCTTTTGGTGAGTGCAAAAGAGCATCGGCTAGGGGTTTAAAAGCTTTTTAGGTTGGGGGTCTTGGTGGGCCCCTCTTTTAGGTTTACATTTAAGGAAGGATCTTTCATTTAATTTTAGTTCTAAAAATAAAATTGAATGACTTTTTTTAATGTTGAGGATCGTAACATCCTTGAGATGGTTGAGGGATTCTTGGATGCCCTTGAGCCGTCTCAAGGATGACAGGGTGTTCCTGGAGGTCCCCTTGTTGGGGCCTAAGTGTGGGGATAATGAGGGGACGTGTCCTCCCCATTCCACTGCCCCTAGGATGTAGGGCATGGGGTTGGGGCCGAGTCCCCATTCACCCCTAGTTTAATCCTTGTCTCCTTTGTTTGAATGATTACTCGTGTTGATAGGAGAATGGGCAAGGGTGTTAGATAAGTATTGAATGTTAGTATGATCTAAGAGTATTATTAATACATCACAAGCCATTTATTTTGTTGTTGGGATTATCTTTCTTTAGTAGTTGATTTTATTTATTCATGGTCATTTATATTTGGTAAAAATACCAGGAAAAGACATGTAGTTGTTCACAAGTTGAGTTTTGTGTAGCTTGTTCTTTATTGGAATTTTATACACAATAACTCTTAAGATGGTAATGGCTTATAAATTTCTTGGACATTCAGTGATGTATGGTGCTATCTTGGTTGCAATTTGGTAGGATGGGAACCTTTTGATGAAGGCAGTTTTCTTTTGTGTTTATGATTATATATTCTTTCAGTAGTAGATTTTTTATTTTTCCCTAACTCTTCACCATGTGCAATTTTAAAATTTAAATTGTTTTTTGCTTATGGACAGGTTGAATGATAAGTATAAACGGATCAATGCACTGAAAAGTAAACATAATTCCTTGAATAAAGGACTGGATGAAAAGCTTAAGGCTAAGGTTCACACATTTCCCTTCTTGAATTTCATGTATCCAGAAGTTGTAGAATGAGAATATTGCAATTCTATTTTGCTTGTTACATGTTATGGGAATGGAAAGAAAAAATGAGTTACATGTTTTACTCCTTTTGATGGTAACTACAAGTTTGGCAATTGTAATTGCTTATTTGTTTGAGATGTCTAATACATACGAGAAATCACGTTGAGGTTCACAAGTTATTAAAATAATAAAATTTATTAAGATGAAAAGCTATGTACAAACTTTTGGAACAAGCATTAATGCAGTAATAATTAAGAGTGTGATAGGATCAATATATACTTTGTGGTCTTATCTTGTAGTTAATGTGTTACATGTTTTATGTCTTTTGATGGGAACTACAAGTTTGACAATTGCAATTAGTTGTTTGTTTAAGGTGTGTAATACATGCTATAAATTATGTTGAGATCCACAAGTCGTCAAAACTTACTAAGATGATAGGCTATGTACAAATTGTTCAAATTTCAATCTCGATGCATAATTTCCTAATGCTCATACAACATTGAATTAAACATACAAATCATTGAAATTAAACAGCGGAAACGATGAACACAAGTACCACAATTTACACTTGTAACCTGCTTCACATTCCTTTGGAAACTTACAAGGCAACCTTCACAATTGATGTTACTCACAACTGCACGAAATTATTACACTATACTGAGTTAATAATTTTCTATCTTGCCTTTACCTTTATACTATTTAGCTAAAAATCTTATCTTTTAATACAACGATTTTATCTCTCAAAAAGAAAGCGAAAGAAAGCAACCTTATCTCATGTAGGAGATGACTTGGAAGATAAGTTTAAGTCATTAGTACTTTCACACTTTATTAGACTTAATTAACTAAATAAAAGATTCCACTTTAATCACTAAAGTGAATTACATAAAAGAATAACTCGAACACTTTTGACTCAAACTACATCCCACACATTCACATTGAACCTGTGTAGAAGTTCCGAACTGAGCTAAAAACTCAACACTCCCTCTTAGAAAAGAAGAAATTCTGCATCAACTATTTGCTGATCCATTGATTCATGGAGGTTGGAAGACTCAATAATGGTACTCATCAAAGCTATGTAGTGTAATGTCCCTTACCCAACTTGCCCTAGAATTCGCTTGTGAATTAGGTTTAGGGTTTCTTCTCTTTTAATGGGGTAACCTTGGGTTGAATAGATCACACGTTCTTTTGAATTAGTACCTACAACATCATGTATATTCAAGTCCATATTGCTACATGTTAGTTTTAATATCTAGTATTCATCAGTCCAACATAAACACACTTGCATTTTGAAACACCTAGGTAAAAGAAAACATTCATCATGCCAGGGGAGGGGAAGACATAAGCCCTTAGTAGCCTAAAGGCCTACCACAGTCCTATTGCCCAATCCTTTGACTCGGGCCTATGGGGGCTGGTCCTTTTGCCCAATCCCTTGTCTCGGGCCTATGGGGGCATGTTCCAATGTGGGACCCCCATCCCTCCATGGTCCAAACCCTTGACTCAGCCTACGGGGGCATAATGCCCAAACCCTTGTCTTGGGCCTATGGGGACGGAACCTTAGATGGGGTTTATAGGCAATCTACTAAGGTTTATGCATTCTCCCTTCCTGGTTAAATCACAAAGACAATACATGCAATTTCCACACACATTTCCAAAACATACAATTTGCCTTTATTATTATGAATGGTGTTATACAGTAATATATGATACAACATGAGATATATTTGTAATGTCCCTTTTTGTCTGCTGCGACTCTTCTTGAGTTGGCCTCATGCCTATTCTTTAATATTTATATATTATAGTATTTGTTATAATATTAATAATATCTCTATATTGTATTATTATATATGTTATTAATAGTATTATATATATATTATTATAATATTATTTATTATTGTTATTATAATATCATTATTATTATAGTGTTATCATAAATATAATTTTTAATAATGTTTAATCGTGCCGATGTCTATCGGAACATCACAACCTTTATCTACTATATATATATTTATTTATTTATTTTTACTTGAATCATTCCTCCCATTTGCTACTGATGCACATATCTCTATATATTAATTTATGATTTCTTTCCTATTTATGACTCAGAAATATATATATAATGCAGATCTAAATATATGTATTTATCGGATACTCTTTTTATATTTTCTTCCGATGATGTTTTCCTTCGATCTCACAACCTTTATCTATTTCCCTTTCAAGAGATATGTTCGAAGAGGCACGTCTCTTATTATGCTTGGTGGTAAAAGACATACTTACCCTCTTCTAATTTTTTATTACTTTATATTAATTCCCTTTTGTGATAAAACTAGTTCTAACCATACATAACTCCCTTATCATAAGAGGATAGGTTAAAAGATGTTTATTTATATTATTATTTATTTATATTATATCATTATAATAAATGATATATTATTTATATTATATCATTATAATAAATGATATATTATTTATATTATATCATTTATATCATAATAAATGATATATGATTTATATTTATATTACAATATAAGATAATAATAATAATATTTGTATTTATATTATTAGATATATTTATAATATATTATTTATTTATATTATTTGTATTTATATTATATCATTATAATAAATGATATATGATTTATATTATATTATTTATATGTGTTATTTATAAATATAATAATAATATATCTTGTTAATTGTTTCAAATAAATATTATTTAAATATATTAAATATATTCCCTTTATAATATTATTCATATCTTTAATTTGAATGAATAATACATAATGGATTCAATTATAAATTACTAATATAGGGACATGACATGTAGTTAGGAAACTTCTTCGGAGGCCTACTCTCCTTGGATATGCTCCTAGGAGCTTCGACATGCTCTTGAGTATCCCTCAATGTTTGTTCAACCCATCGGGGTCGCCTAACAGAAGAAGAAGTAGGGGCTGAAGTTTCTCCCTCCTAACCTAAAGGCTGCTGTCCTAAATTCGAAGCAACTAGAATCTGTCAAGATTCACCCTTTGGAGCTTCTTGCTACTCATCGTTTGCTACTAGAATGAATTCTTGAGATTTTCTAGATGCAAAGTCTTCCTCAAACTCGACATCCCTACTGACTACAACTTTCTTGAAATTTGGAATGTAGACTTTGTAGGCCTTTGTATCAGAGAAAATCAACAATAATATTTTCTCATTACATATGCCAATATGATCTACAAATGTATAGGTTGAATAATGGTAACCGTGTGCTCTAAAATAACACTCACAGGTTCAACCAAAGAACAAATTATGCACACATTCAAAACAAACCAAACAAACTAATAACAAATAAACAAACCATATGGGTGCAAATGATGGAATATCCAACATTCCCCCCCTTATTACGTCATTGTTTTAAATATCAAACTTCACACGTGCCAAAGGCTTGGTGAAGATATCAGCACGTTGTTCTTGAGTAGCGCAGAATTGAAGCTGAATATTGTTTTGTTGAACATGTTTTCGTATGAAGTGACAATCAACTTCAATATGCTTGGTCCGTTCATGAAACACTGGATTACGAACAAGCTTGAGAACACTCTGATTGTCACAATAGAGGACAATAGTTTGATGTTGAGGTACCCCCAATCCTTCTAGTATGCATCACAACCAAATTGCTTCACAAACTGCTGCACTTGCTGCATGATATTTTGCTTTTGTTGAGGAATAAGCAACTGTGGCTTGTTTCTTACTTCCCCAAGAAATAGGACTTGATCCTAAGAAGAAAACAAATCCAGATGTAGATTTCCTATCATCAACGGAACCTGCATAATCTGCATCTGTATATCCTGTCAAGAAGAATTGATCATTCCTTTAATATTCCAACCCATGATTCATTGTACCATGTATATATACCTTAAGACCCTTTTTGCTGCTTTCCAATGACACATCATTGGTTCTTGCATGAATCTTGAAAGATAATTAACAACAAAACTGATATCTAGTCTAGTGTAGGTCAAGTAAATCAAACCTCCAATCATTTGTCGATAGAGAGTTGCATTCACTTGACGAGATGGATCAGACACAGATAACTACAAACCTGACTCCATAGGTGTAGACATGGGTTTGGAATCCATCATTCTAAATTTCTCGAGTAGTGTCTTGGCATATTTTCTTTGTGATACAAAGACATGGTGATTTGTTTGCCACACCTCTAAGCCTAGACAATAGTGCAATAGCCTGAGATCTGTCATATCAAATGCCTTCTTGAGATTATTTTTGGTTGTCTCAACCATTATTTCTGAGTTGACCATGATAAATAAGTCATCAACATATGCATTAATTATCACAAACTCCCCCCCTCGTTCCTTGAGGTAGAGATTTGGATCATATGGATGTCTACTAAAACCATGTTTCAACAAATGTTCATCAATTTTTATATACCAAGCTCTAGGAGCTTGTTTGAAACCATATAGGGACTTAGCAAGTTTGCATACCTTTTCTTCATTACTAGGTGCAATGTATCCCTCTGGTTGGGTCATATAGACCTCCTCCTTAAGGTCTCCATTGAGAAATGTACTTTTTACATCCATTTGATAAAATTTCCATCTAGATTGTGCAGCTAAAGAAAAAATCATTCTAATGGTTTTAATTTTTGTTTTGGGAGCGAATGTTTCCTCATAGTTAATCCCTTCTTTCTGGGCATAACCTTTAGCTACAAGTCAAGCCTTATATTTATTTATACTACCATCTGCCGTATACTTAGTTTTGAATATCTATTTACATCCAATTGTTTTCTTACCAGGTGGTAGATCAACAAGCTCCCAAGTCTTGTTTTTCATTAGAGATTGATACTCTGCATCCATAGCCTCTTTCCAAGGCTTTGATTCTAGTGCTTCCTGAACATTAGATGGTTCAAAATTATCAACAACTGAACTCATTAGTGCTAGATTTACCTCATTGCGAGTCATGTTGCGAGTCCTTGGACTTGAAGTTGAAGTATCTGGGACTCCATCTAGCTTTGCATCGTGAATGGTACTAGTATACCACTTAGGCATAGGTCTTGTAACATTTTTTGGTGTTGAATTATATTGACTATCAACATCCCCATCATTTTTCCCATCCATGTTGAATATTGGAGCACTATCTGGAGCAGGTGATGATGTGGAAGGTGAACTTGAATCACTCTTCTCATAAAAAAATAGATCTCTGCTGATATACATCTTCTTAGTGATAGGATCCATAAGTCGGTAGGCCTTTAACTCATTGCTATACCCAAGAAGAATACATTTCATGGATTTCTCATCAAGCTTCTTTCTCTTTTGCTTAGGAATGTGCATGTATGTTGGGCAACCAAATACACGAAGATGAGAGATAGATGGCTTAACTCCTGTCCAGGCCTCTTCTGGTGTGATGCTATCAAGTGCTTTGGTTGGTGCATGATTCAGAAGATAAACTGCTGTATGCACAACTTCAGCCCAATATGCATGTCCCAAATGGGAATCCTTGAACATGCTACGTACCATTTCCATGATCATGTGGTTACACCGTTCAACAACTCCATTTTGCTGAGGTGTAAAAGTTGCAGTTAGTTGACGACAAATTCCATTTTCCTTCAAGTAGGTGGAGAATTCTATGCTGGTATATTCCCCCCCTCGATCTGATCGGAGGACATGAGTTTGATGATTTGTATCTCTCCACAAGAGTGCGGAACTCTTTGAAGTAGGAAAAGGCTTCATCTTTAGTCTGCAAGCAATATACCCACATTTTTCTTGTGTGATCATCAACAAAAAGCTGAAAGTACTTGAAACCATTGTGACTAGGTGCCATGGGCCCGCATAGATCAGTATGCACCAGCTGCAAGGGTTGGCTTGCACGGTGCTCACTAGGATGGAAGGGCGCTCGATGTTGTTTTCCAGCGAGACAATTGGGACAAATAGCACTCGACTTCTCAAGTGAGGGAAGCCCTTTTACTATGCCTTTCTTGCTAAGAGTAAGAGTAAGCAAATAGCTAGTGGCCAAATCGGTGATGTCATAACATAGCAAGATCATTATGCTTAGTCACTAAGGCTTGATTGTGATCAATTGTATCAAGCCTAAACATTTTACCCGTTTCAGAGGCACTTGCAATGATCTTTGAACTCTTAGACTTATCTCGGATGAAACAAACCTTTTTATCATCACTTTTGCCAAATTCAATCCTCAAGTTGTGATCAAGAAATTGATTTACGGATAAGAGATTTTTGGTAAGTCCTGGCATATACAATAACTTCAGTGAGCTTGCAACGATGTGTGCCAAACTGCAAGGAGATTTCACCAATACTTTGGATGTCGTAGGTTGTGTCATCTCCAAGAGAAACTTTACCATGATAGGGTTTCAATGTGAGAAACCACTCCTTTTGTCCAGTCATGTGCTTTGTAGCACCTGAGTCCACATACCAAATAGAATTTGATTGTGAACTATCATCTAAAGTGTGGGTTGAAAACACATATTCCTCTTTTGGAGAGTCTTCTTCTTCAACAATATTGCCATGTTGTTTCTTATTGTTCTTTTGCTCCCAACATGTGTTGCCACTTTGAAATGGCTTCTTTCGAAACTCATTATTGTTGGATGATCTTTTGGCCAAAGAGTTGTACCAACAATTTTTTACATCATGCCCAATCCTTTCACAAATTGGACACTTTTGAGATCTGGATGAATTATCAGATTTGGGAGGTCCACCAAACTGCTTCTTAGGCTTCTTGCCTTTATGGTGTGTGGTCATGGCATGATCCTCCTCACCATGATCTTGGCTTAGTGACTCGTCTTTCTGAAGTAGATTCACCAACTTCTCAAAACTAGGTGTCTGTTCTGTGACATTCAAAGTTGTCACAAATACTTTGTATTTGGAAGGCAGTGCTCGCAAAACTATAGGCACTAGGGTAGCATCCTCAACTTTTTCACCTAATGCTTGTAGCGAAGCTCTCAACTCAGCAATCCTTTTAAGAAAGGATTCCAATTGTTCTCCATTCTTTATCTTTAGGCTGTGTAGCTGACTCTGCAAATTCAGGCTCTGATTCTGATTCTTTGCCTCATACACTGTCCTGGGGTTGTCCCATGCATCTTTGGCTGTGGACGAGTCTCAGATAAAGGGCTGAACATCATCAGACACGCTGAACAAAATGATAAATTTGGCTTTCCTGTCGGCTTGATCAAATGTCTTTTGCTCATCAGCATCACTTGCATGTCGTTTTGTGGTTCCATCAACCACATTCCAAACTTCTTCAAACTTGAGTTGAGTTTTGAGTTTGGTTTTCCATGCAGAATAGTTATTCCCGCGTAGCAGTTGAGAAGAAATTTTGGAGAACTTCCTGCCATTTTGTTAGCAAAATAAAATGTTATTTTATCCTATTTCTCATCACTCAGATCAACATTTTGCCGCAGAGGAGAGGATACTTTAGGAACAAAATTTACATTTTAACCACATATTTGCTGAGTTCAAGAATGACTTTACAATAGCTTCTCTTTTTTTTTTAAATTTCAAATCTAGTTTTCAAACATCACCGAAATTGGAAGATCAAATAGAATTTTATGATCATCTAATACAAAATGAAGAGCAATATAGCCGATCTGGATTCATTAACCTCCTTGCTGATCTGGATGCACATTCCTTTAATAGCTGCTGCAGTAGCATTCTTAAATGCTTTGGTGACTGCCATTTTGTAATTATACCAGATTGGACAAGGAAAAGGAGAATGCTAATAATAATAACAATAATGACAATTCAAACTCCACCTCGTCTTCTTCTTCAGCAAGGGCAGGATTCAAATACTTATAGGGAACATGCTTTGACAACCTTGTTTACAAGTTTGATAGCTATTGGGTAGTCTTTGCCAAAGTAGATATCTACTGCATGCATGCCGATGTGATGAAGGAAAGATAGGAAGTCTGAGCCATCCCGTGTTGTTGTTGATGAGCTCTTTGGATGGCCCACTCACCCCTCCTCAGTGGCACGAGCATATCACCGACGACTTCCTCTATTCTATATATCATACCAGGAAATCCACACTACATACATGATTTGAATGGAGGATATTACTATGCAAGAAACAATGTGGAATTCAGACTGCCAATGGCATTCACCACCACCACCACATTCCCAAGAAAGATCCCGAGACAGTGAAAGCGCCTGGTAATATCAGATCATACTATGCAAAAGAATTCACGGAGATACTCTGAACTCTCCTCTACAAACTATGCGAAACAAACTCAAACGCCACACACTACTACATACTTGACCCCTCATTCATCACAGAGACTCAACAACTAACTCTATGAACTCTGTCGCTTTGACAACAATTTCTCTACTGGTGGAGAGTGCAAAAAATAACGTGACTCTGAGATGCCTATCGGGTCCTCTGCAGCGGAGATATTGGAGTCTATTAAAGCCCGAATCTCAGAATCTCCCAGAATCCCATTGTAGTCTACTCCAAATCTTGTTGCCCACTCAAAGCACACGGCGGAGCAGCAAATTGAGCCAGTATACCTACAACTATGGTGACTGCTCTTATACCATATCACAGAAAATCAACAATAATATATTATATTTTCTCATTACATATGCCGATATGATCTACAAATATATAGGTTGAATAATGGTAACCGTGTGCTCTAAAATAGCACTCACAGGTTCAACCAAATAACAAATTATGCACACGTATTCAAAACAAACCAAACAAACCAATAACAAATAAACAATCAAATCATACGGGTGCAAATGATGGAATATCCAACACTTTGAAGTCTCGCTGTGTAATATCCTGGCCCTTCCTGAGATATTTACTATCTGTTCTGCCTGACTGATTTTTTTGAGTTTTGTAGGTTTATTTGGTTTATTTGTATTTTTTTGATAATGAAGCCAAGAAAACAGACAAGAGAGATGCACAAAATATAGAGACTAATATATACAACAATAAGAGCATAACACCAAGCATTGCTTTCAGATTATTTGCAATCATATATAAACAAGAGTTTCTTTCAGTATTTCATACCCAGAATATACAAGTTTCAAACAATGCAAATCTGGAATTGATTACAGCAGCCTGTAGAAACCCTTGGAGGATGATTTTACAGCTTTAATTGTTTCTCCAACCAAATAATGATGCCATTATACTTCAATCTCTTGGCCGTCCCAAACACAAGAGGTAGCAGCACAAAATGCTAGGCGTTTTGACCTAGGAAGAGGACGTCTTCATGAAAGAACTGTACGGCCTACAACAAGGAGAGTGTACGGCCTGTAGCAGCAAAAGTGTACGGCCCAGCAAAGGTAAAATATGCTGATTCCAATCTGCAATGAATGATAACTGATTTTGTGAATGCTTCTCCTTCAATCCCTTCACAAACTTATCCAATTTGCACAATGTTGACTTCTGGATGAAGCCAATCCACAATGGCAACCTTCAGCTGGTACAACCTCAGGAAGCAAAACTTTGAAGCAGCCACGCTCTCCAAAGCTGAAAATAGCTGAAACCTTGGTTTCTCTTTTCCCAATGCAAAAAGCTCACAAAAGTCGAAGATAATAATGAATGCATTTGCTTTTTGGAAAAAACTTCTATACTCCCCCTGAATGGCACGACTTCCCATGAGAAATATAACCTTTAAAATATAATTTAATTTGCTTTTGTTGCTTTTTCACTTAATCTCGTTATATGGGCGCCCAAACCAAGGTAAATAATTAATTTGTCTTTTATACATAATTGGCCCCCACTTTAATGAAGTCATAAAGTGACTTTATAACATATGCTTTTAAATACTTTAATTATTATTAAAGTCAACTTTAATAATAATTAAAAATGCATAACTTCATTAATCTTCATCCTTTCTCTATCCCGTCTAAGCCAGGTGGTCAACCACTGCATCAACTACCCAACCAGGTGCCTTTCCCAAATTAGTACTGGACCCAACCACCAAGTGACATACTATAAATAGTAAGTGTGCACAAAACGAGTCCAGAACAACTCCAGAAGGCAAATCCACAATAACACCGGACTCCAGAGAAGCTAACACCATAAAAGTGCCACCAGACCAACTGACAACACACACTGAGGACTCTCTAAACAACTCCATTAGCCTACGAGAGTCAAATAATAGGCTAATCAACGAGATACTAAGATGAGCTAAAATGGGGACATTACCACTGTAATATCCCGCCTCTGGTGGGGTGGAGTTTATCCAACACTTTGAAGTCTCGTTGTACCCTACAAATAAACCTTTCTTGCTGGAAGGTTCCAATTTTGCCCTCTTCTCTACAGGTATATGGATATACACTGGATGACCAAAGATGCAGTAATGACTCGCCTCTAGCTTCACACCACTAAATGCCTCCTTTGGTGTCTTGTGCTCCAAAATCCTATGAGGACACCTGTTTTGGATGTAAATGTTTGTAAGACATGGCCTTGCCCAAAGAAACATAAGCAAGTCCAAGTCATGAATCATGGCCTTAGCAACCCCTATGATTGACTGATTCTTTCGCTTTGCCACCCCATTCTGTTGTGGGTTGTACAAAACTGTCAACTCCCTCTTTATTCTTGCTTCCTTGCAGAAACCTTTGAACTTCTTGGAGACATACTCTCCCCCATTGTTCGATTTCAAGACCTTGATCTTCTTTCCTATCTAGTTCTCAACAAGAGCTTTGAACTCTTGAAACCTGCTAAGACCTCATCCTTGGTCTTCAAGAAATAAATCCATGTCTTGCGAGAATAGACATCAATAAAGGAAACATAGTACATGCTTCCTACAATTGATCCCACTGACATTGGTCCACATGCATCTGAATGCACTAAGTCTAAAATCCTTTTAGACCTATGCTTGCTGCTTGGGAAAGTAGCCTTGGCAAACTTGACAAGCGTGCATCCTCTACAAACTCCTTGTTCAATGCTGAACTTTGGAAGCCTTGTGACAATTTCCCTCAGAATAGGCAACGTTGCATGATGTAGATGCCCCATCCTCTTGTGTCACAACCCACACAAATTGTCACTGTTATGCACTAGAGTTGAAACTGGTTCACCTTGTAACCTATAAAGGTTTTCTTCTCTAACCCCTATAACCTGTGTTGAAATTGGGCTAGATCCTTTCAGTTTGATAAAGACTTGTTGATCCTTGAATTCAATTGCAAAGCCTTTATCCTCTATCACATAAACTAAAAGCAAATTTTTTCCGGGCTTAGGAACAAGCAATACATCATCAAACTCCAAAGAGTTACCTGATTGTAATCGAAAAGAATCATCCCATAGTGTCTCAAATGAAGGAAGCTTTTCTTTGAACAAAAACATACCATGAAGACGAGAACTCATTTAAAGTTGTGCTCACTAGTTCTGCATCTTCCACTTTTTCCATGACTGTTGCAAGCTGGTCACGAAGCTGAGTGACCTTCATAAGGTAAAAACTGGACATCTCTATGGATTTGAGTCTGTTTCTTAAAATCATTTTCTTGTTAATGTTTTCACTTTGGAAAAGACTGACTAGAGTGTCGAACATCTCCTTGACTATTTTTTTTTTTCTGACAAGTGCGGGATTAAATGATCCTTCACTACATCTAGGATCATTCACTTGGCTATTTTGTATGTCCTAGAGATCATTTTCACCTAGAAGCAACGTCACCTTGACTTTCCAAGGTAGGAAATTTATCGCGCCATCCAACCTATCTTCAAACCAGAGACTAGGTGACGCCATTAAAAATATATATTTTTTTTCCAAAAAATGACTTGCTAAAATTTGGAAATAAATAAACTGCTTGATTTTTTTTAAAAATTACCTTTTTCTTCAAAACTTGGTTACTTTTGGTAGACCCTAGCTCAGGTGGCTATCCTAGCCACTTGTTGCAAACCCTAGTTGAATTTTCCAAAAACCTTGTTGGTTTTAAAACTGAAAACCCTAGCACTTGAAATAAAAATTTGCTATTTGCCCTAGCCGTTGTCACAAAAACCCTAGGCGTTGCTAACAAAACTGGTCAAACCTGACCTGCCCTAGCCACAAACTACAACAAACTGGGTGTGTTATGCTTTTCCAACATGCAAAAAAAGTTTGTGGTTTTACCTTAAAAAAATGCTATGATTTTATCTGGTTGGGTGTGATTTTTGTTCCTTCCGCGTCTCGATTTCTTACTACAACTTTAGGGCGCTATTTATAGTAAAACGTCGTACATTTTCTACTGAAAAACACTACAAAAAAAACTTTCAATTGGTCGATGCCTCTTTTAACTTTGCTCTGTGTAATGTCCCCTTCTTGATACAAGGTTAGTCCATCATTGAGTTCTCGTGGACTAGCAGTTTGGTTAGGGAACTGTGGTTAGTTGGCCTTGGAGGTATTTGTCGGTGATGGAGATGTGGTTCATGTTTAGTGGATCCAGTTGGCACCCTTAGAGTGGCTCTGTTTGCTCTTGGTCATTACTTACTATTTTTAGTAAGTTCGGGTTTAGTGTCGGTTCGGGATTTTCAGAGTTGGGTCAGACTCATCTCGTTGAGGGCTTTCCGACGAACTATAGATCATTGCATTCCGACACCGTCTTCATTTTTATTTTAAAGTCCGAAGATTATTAATGTTATATTTTCATTGGGACTTTATAAATAATAAGGAAAAGTGACTTTAAGGAAAATGAAGACTGAAAGCAAGTCTTGACCTTGGGCACCCATCCCTAGGAGTGAAAAAGTGAATTTAAAAATATAACATTCCCTCTCATAATCCAACGCCCAACTTGAGGAGGGAAATAAAAGGTGGTAAAGTGACTCATTTGCAGTATGCTATGTTTATGAATTTCTCTTTGTGAGCTCTGCTAGGGTTTGAGGGTTTGAAGATTCGAACCAGTCTCTTGGAGACAAAAACCTTTCTGAGTAACGACATTCTACAGGTGTGCAAGATCACCCAAAGGTGCCATTCGCGGTGGATGCATCCAGTGTTCACTATTGTGCTTCAATGGAGTCTATGATTTGAGGGTTTGAGGAAGAACTTGGCTTTTTTCCTTGCATATTCATTGTGTTCTTCATAAGAGGTTGGAGAGATCAGTTTGCATTGAAAAGGGGAGCAGATTTCATACTGTTTAGGACTGAGTTTTCTAGCACTTGCTGGCCGTACCACTCTAACCAGGCCGTACTCCTTGTTGGGGCTTGTTTTGTGAGTTTCTTTGCATTTTGAACATCCCATCTTGGTCGCCCAGCTTGATAATGTGTATGCAGTCTGATTTCAGCGCTGAACAGAGGGTATTTGGAGTGTTCTGTTGCTGTTAGTACTTCCAGCCATGGCCGTACTTGCACTAGTTTGGACGTGGGTCCCTTAGAGGCTCTTCCTCTTTCATTGCAGCTTCATTCTTGGTCATTGTGAGGTGTTTAAGGCCTTATTCTCTGCTGATAACACTTGTATGTTCAATACTACCATTTCTTGGAGATTTGAGGCGTTTCCAACCATACCCATTTGCTGGTGCACTCTTAGCATATGTAACAAGTTGCAAAAATCAACATGGGTATGTCATAGTAATTCATTATTGGCCATTTTACTATCTGGGTAGTTGTTAGTTTCCTCATATTTATTGTATATTTTCTGGGTTTCTGTTATATGCAATATATTGTTTGCTCCGGCAACACATCTGCAGGAAAACTGAAAACCCCTTCTGCATTCTTCTGTCTAGTTTGAAAGATCACATAAAAATAATAAAAATCACACAAAAAGATCTTTAAAAAAATTACAAATAGGTACGACACAGTACACTTTGGCATGAATACTTCTGCTAGGTCGCGATTTCACAAAAAAAAAATGATGCATTTTTCAACTAAAATCAACTTGTTCCATTCCTTCCTAGCTGCAAATTTCCATTTATTGCTGGGCACGAAAATACCTGCACAAATTCCTTCTAAATTGTCATGCAATTTTCCTTGAAAAAACCTTCACAATTTCTTCAAACAAAGAAAGTCGCGATTTATTTTTTAAAACTGTGAATAATAAACATATAATTTCTAGAAAAAAAGTCCTGGTTGTGCTCATTTCCTCCAAACTTACCAATGTTTTGATACCATGTTCAAATTTCAATCTCGATGCGTGATTTCCTAATGCTGATACAACATTGAATTAAAGATATAAATCATTGAAATTAAACAATGAAAATGATGAACACATGTATAACAATTTATAGATGTAACCTGCTTCACGTTCCTTCAAAAACTTACAAGGCAATCTCCACAACTGATGTTACAACTAAACGGAATTATTACACTGTACCGAGTTAATAATTTTCTATCTTGTCTCTACCTTTATGCTATTTACTTTTAGCAAAAAATCTAATCTTCCAATAAAGTGATCTTATCTCTAAAAAAGAAAGTGAAAGAAAGCAACCATATCTCACGCAGGAGATGACTTGGAAGATAAGTCTAAGTCATTAGTGCTTTCACATTTTGTTAGACTTAATTAACTAAATAAAAGATTTCACTTTAATCACTAAAGTGAATTACAAAATAGAATAATTTGAATACTTTTAACTTGAACTACATCCCACACGTTCACATTGAACCTGTGCAGAAGTTCCAAATTGAGCTAAAAACTCAACACAAACTCTTGAAATAAGAATTAATGCAGTAACCATTAATAGTATGATAAGGTCAATATTTACATTGGGGTCTTAATTTGTAACAATTGCAGTTACACCTTAATGTAGTGAACCTTGTCATGATTTGAGCAACTTAATGTTTGCAACCTGTCTTCTTCTTCCTCTCCTTAGTTGTTCTCTTGTTCTCTCTTCTTCCTCCTCTTTCTCTTCTTTTGAGTTAAAATATGAACATCCATCCTCTACATCTTATTTTGATTCTTGGCGTTGCTTCTTCTTCTTCTTCCATTGCTTCTACCAAGTCAAAATATTGATGTTCATGTTTGAGATCTAAGGGTAGGATCGTTCAACAGGAGGTTGTAGTTGTATTTCTGTTGCGAATCAATTATTGTGAACATTAGCTTTATTTATTCCTCTATTACCTTTTTTTTTGATAGGTAAAGTGAGGGTGTGGGCCCTCTCCCTTTTTTATTAACTAAAAGAAAGTGAAGATACATTTTACATAGCAGAATGGTTGACTATAACAAGATCTCGATCTGATCACAATATATTGCTATTTGTTGTTTCAAACATTAACAAAAACTACTATTAAGCTGGCTAAACATAATTTTCGACCTATCAAACATTCTTCATAGGCCTGTTTTTGACAAAATGGTCCGATGACTATGTTCAAGACTGTTGTTAACAATTACATTTTACATATATGTAAGCTATGCCTCGACCTAGTATAGCCTCGATATTCACCAAAATTGCTCTGTGTGTTAGGAAGTAGATGGCCTTCTTTGCTTTGGCAACTGAAAATCGTTCTTGTGAAGGAGAAGTTTTTACAGGATGGAGAAGGTCGACCATGTCTACAACTGGTTGGTAGCCTTCTATCCAGCATCCCTCTTGCAAGAAGTGTTAGATGGCGGATACCTCCTTCACCATAGCCTCCAAATGAGTCTCCACCTCACGAACCTTGTGCACCGACGAGAGGCCTCTAAATTTGAAACTCGAGCATGGCAATGATATGTGCCTCTTTGCAATGGCATTGTCTAAGGTAGCCTCTAAACCTGTGTAAAACTTCTCCCATATGTAAATTTTTTCGAGTGCTTTTGCCATCTCCTTATCACCTGTGATCTTGAGTATGTTGTGGACAAACTTTGAAGCTATCTCCGAATTCACTCTGTGTCGGACTGCACTTTCTATGTATTACCACCCAAGAAATTCTACAATGGCATCCCGAATGTCTTCTTCCTGGAAGAAGACAACCTTCTTTAGCCGTGATAGGGTGATCTCCCCAAGAAATGCCATTTGTCGAATAGTTGCCCCTAGAACAATTTCCATTGTTGCGATAGGATGTAGAATGTAGAGCAGCTTGAAGGAAGTGATATGCGATGAATGACCCTGCTAGTGTGCGAAATATATCCAAGTGACCTGCAATAATTATCATGTCGTCTCCAACGGAGATTCGTAAACACTTACATCAGTTTAGGGTGAGGCTTGCCTCACCCTCTTTTAATCCACATGCGCCCAATCCTAGCCATCTCCCACAATGATTAGAGGTTTTAATTACCTCCGTTTGGTCGATGCCCTAGTTGGAAAGAAAATCGGTCACTGTGTTTCCTTCCTGGTAGCAATGGGAGACTGCGTATTCCACCAATGTATCTAAGATTGTTATTATTTCTTTCATGATATTTTTAATTTTCCAATTTAGGGAGGCCCTCTTCTTTATACTTTGTAGGATGACTTGTGAGTCTCCTTCAATGGTCACCTTGTGTTGGGGGCAGGATTTGAGCAATTGCAGACCTAGTAGAAGGGCCTTTGCCTTCACTTCATTATTTGTGTCTAGTGATAATTTCACCCTTAGAGTCTCTGATTATGCAGGCTGCCCCTGAGGGGGCTGAGTTGCCTCTAGAGGCCCCATCGAAGTTCATTTTCTAGAATTCTGGCAGAGGAGGAATTCACTGGACTTTGGTTCGATCCTTAGATGCAGAATTTGATGTTGCTAGCCCATTAATGGGGTCCTCTATTACCTTATTTATAGTGTGCACATCAGTCCATTTATTTCATTGAACTTAATGTTACCCACATATTCATTTTATTGCTTGATCACTCTGAATGACCTTGTGGGCATCTGCACAAGAAAATCAGGGAATGGATTTGCAATTATTAAACATGAAGTGCCTTCTCCAAAAAGAGAAACTATTGATGTAATACTAGGAAGTTGGTTGATACATAGGATGGTGGTAAAGCCATCACTTATGATAAAAAAGGAAATAAAACCCTAAGTGGGAGCTCAAGATTCCATTTGGTGATAATTAAGGCTTATTTTTCTAACTAGTCCTAATAAACTACATCTGTCTTTGTTTCACATAAGGGTTCCTTTCATGTACATAAAGCGAAATGTCCTTAAGGGCCTAGGATCACATCTTAGTGTTACAGCTTGATGTTATCAGGTATGGATTTATAAACAAAATACCTCATTAGGTCTGCTATAATAATACTAATACCAAATTTAATAGATAAATAGATGATCTTAAGGCAATGCAGGGGATCTTTTTTTAATATCCAAGTTAGTGACTCTAGTTAAGACTACATTGTGAATATAGAAGGCAATACTAGACGCAATAAATGTAAAATGTCTCCCAACATAATACTAATTTTGGATAGTACGAGTCAATTATTAATCTTAAAATATAAGATAATGCAAAGTCAAAATGCTGCTTATAAATGGAGTTTGAATATGAAAAGACAATTACTCTACATTAGTCATGAAAAGGATTATGGTTTACAAAACTACATGGATACTTATTTGACAATTGAATTAATTCAGGACAAAGCAGGTGATCAACGCCGATGGATGCAGCTTCATGCTGAAAAACTTGTATTGCTTAAAGAGCGGCTTCGTCTTAAGGAGGATCAACTGTTGAAAGGTTACTTATTTTGGATATCCAATTGATCTTTGTCTAGATGTGCTAGAATACATGGATGTGATTTGCTTTTGTGTAAGCAAGAAGAATTTTCCATTTAATCTGTTATGATTTCTGTTACAGAAAAAATCAAGCTTGAGGAGAAAACTAATGAATTCCATTCTAGAGAGACCTTACTTGCAGATGCCTTCGATGTGGTAGTTAAAGATTCTATATCTTTTCTCTGTAGAATTTCTAAGTTCTTCTGGATGTTGCATAATACTGCTTGACATATTTGTTTCACTTTAGAAGCATGGTTTCAGCTAATTTACTTATTCTAATGTAAATAAGTGAGATTTATTAGTGCTTAGAAGCAAGATTACACTGCAGTGTCAAATTTTCACTGCCCAGATTTTCTTTTCTAGTTTAGTTGGTTGATGTTGTTTGCTTTTATTTTAATTTTCAGTTGCAGAAGAATTTGGTGGAAAAGCTAGAGAAGTTCTACCCGGATGAAGTTTGTGCCCAAAACTTGGCGCATGTAAGAACTCTCACAAAATGGTGTGATGCTTTGGATTACATTAGGATATCTTTTGTCTTCTAGTCAGAAATCTAAAGCTTGTATAAGAACTTTATTCAAATTTTACTGCTGTTTAGCCAACATGCTTGTTGTGGTTTTGAAGTCTGCCTTTATAGTATTCATTTAATGGTGTAAGCATCTTGAAAATATTTTATAGGTTGAACAAGTTTAATAATACTCCTTTCACATGGTTGTGTGTACTCTTTCACATTGTTGTAGCTTAAGCTGCCCTCCAAATCACATTGGTTGTGGTTTATATGCATGCTAAAATGTTTTTCATCTTTTCAAATTTCTGCCATTTTTTTGATTGTCTCATTTACAGCAAAGAATTTTCTGAGCATGCAGCTCATAATTGTTAGGGGGCATTTGGAGTCTTCTTTCTGTCAAAAAAGAAAAAAGAAATGCGAAATTTGTTTTCTTGAGAAGGTGGGGAGGGACAAGCAAACAATAGGGTGGTACCACAAGCCAGGCGGTTATCCAAATGAAAAAGTTTACAGGATCCTACTGCATTTCTACACTCCTTAAGTTGCCTCAAGCTCCTACATGTCAAATAAAGGGCCTAAAGTTCTTAGGGAAGTCAGAAAAGTCTAAAACACCCCAAAAGAAGTGTGAATGGCTCAAGAAAGGTTTACCAAATTACATGCAAAAACATTGAACTTAGTGCCTATAAGAGTGTTTGTGAAGGAAACTTTGCTACTTTCTCCTTTATTGATGAAGTTCTGTGCTAGTAAAAGGCTTTGAAATCAGCCGTTTAGGAAATGCCACATTGTCAGCAGACCATTCAGTTATTATCAGCCTATTATTGAGTTCTTATGGGTGCTTTTGCTTGATTTCAATCTCCTTTATGCCTTCTACAGATCATTTTATATATCAGATAGAATAGGAAACTTTCAGCATGATCTTGGCTTTTTTTAAAAAAAATGTAATATCAAATAAAACATGCACGTTGTTGAAGATGATTTTATCTAAACTGTTTGTTACTGTGGCTTTTATCAAAAAACATGCTCATGCTTGAAGTGCAGATGGTTTTAGTATTCATATATCACCTTATGATCTTACTATTTGTATGTAAATCTATTAGCAGACAGGCTTTTCATCTAAGACAATTTTGTTGATAGCAATTGCAGTCACTGTGTGGAGTTTAAACAACAATCACTGGTATGCACAGTAGGATTACTGTGTGTCCTTTGTCTTACACACTTCCCATTTATTTGGATACAATGATGTGTATCTGTAAGCAATTATCAAGCTAGGGGGACTCTATAGCTTTTGTTTGTCTTGTCTGAATATTAAATGTGATTAAATGGTATGCGGAAGGATGGAACATAGTTTTGAGAATCCTGTCAAAATGAGCCCCAGAGGCTTGAGTCATGAGTTAAGGCAATTTCTGAATTCTAGCCAAGTTTTTTCTGATTTGTTGTGAGATGAGAAAGGTGTTTATTTTTGTGAGATCTGCTATATTTTATGTTCTTTTAATTTACCAAGTCATTTTACCAAGTCTGAGTTTGAGCACAAAAGAGATTTGCCAAGTCCAAGTTTCGAGTTTGACACTATGGGACATAAGCATGTGTACAAAGAGAATATTATGCTACACTATAGCAATTTTTGACAAGGTCTAGGTCTTCTACTGAGATTGCACACTATTAAAATTGTTGATAAGCTCTAGGTCCTCTCCCAAGATTGCACACTGTAACAATTCTTGGTAAGTTCTAGAGCTTAGCATCCTGATCTCTCTATTTTTTCTTATGAGCAAATCACTTGTATTTTTTGCTGCATTGCCACTGATTTGTCCTTTTGCAGTTGGAGACATTTAGACAGGATTTTACTTGGGGTGTGTATAGTTTTAGTCCTTTAGCTAGTGTATAGTGTTAATCTTTTTTGCTATTTTTAGCTTATGGAATGCATTTAGTTTCTTATATGTGCTATGGTTGAGTAGTCCTCTGACACTATATTGGAAACTTGATTATGATGGTTTTGGTGTATGTATGCACAACCTACTGGGTATTTAATTATGGTTCATACTTTATGACAGGATTGTTGCAAATTTGTAAAACCATATTCCACATCAAAGTTGATAGTTATATTCCAAAGCTCCAGGCTATTTGTTTACTGGGCTCCATGTTTGGAAGGCAATGATTTCTGTAGGCTTAGCAAGGATTTATCAGGAGACAAATCTGTATATAAAATTGCAAGAAGTTATTTTATTTGCATATGAATTGATATTTTACTATCCCTGTGGAGGAGTTCAATGGGCACAATTGCCTACATTTACACAATTTCTATGTATCTGAAGAAGCCAGACAATATTCAAGACAGATACAAAGGTATAATTTGGAAACTGTGTTCTACCTTCTTAAAGTGAAATCTTGAGGGTGAAAAAAAAAGAGTGTTGAAGCTCATGGTTTATAAAGCTAGCATGCAATATTTGTTTAAAGGGTGTCATTATTCATTGAAAATTTCTTTGCCTTATTTAATTTTTTATTTGTATGTATGGCCACCTGTTCTGCGAGATCTGTTTAATTGATTGTATTTGTTTTCTTTATTTGTTCCAGCAAGAATTTCCAGCAAGAATAGTGTGGCTCCTTTGCAATCTGAGTGATTGTGTATATGCATATAAATAAGTGTGTGTGTGTGCGCGCGCACACACACACACACACACACCCACGCGTGCATGAGCACACACAAACACAGACATGCACGTGTGTGTGTGCAGCACACATGAATGCATGTATGTGAGTGCATCTATGGGCATGTGCTCACGTGTGCGTGGGGACATGTGAGTAGTCTTGCATTTATTCAAATCAGCTGGAAAATAATGTTTGTTTGCTGACAACTTAACTTCTATTTGACTATCATCTCTGTACATTGATGTTGAGGATGTGTGTTTCCTTCTATTACAATAAATTTATTTGTTGGGACAATAGAAGAGAATTGGAAACATATTTGTGTTATCATTCTTTTCATTGTTCATAGCTTTTTTGTTAGCCTGTTATGAATTTTATGGCTTACAATTTAGTCATGTGTTTCATATGGAAAATGATAGAATCCTATTTTTGGCTTCTGTTTCTATTTATTGTTGCAACATAATTTCTTAGGTCATCATAATCAAATTGCTGATTTCATCTTTGTTTTATCAGTTACTATATCCCTGACAACATTGATTTTGAACTTTTGCAGACAACAGTACGGCTGGATCTTTTGCAGGCACAATCTGTGGCAATAAGACAACTTGGCAAGGTTTTTCCTCTTTGCAAAGTAAGGCTTGGAACAATCTGGAATGCAATCACCTTCTATATGTTTTTAGAATTTCACAACCTTGCAAAAGGTGTTAAATACGCATTGAAATTTGCAATATGTATGCCCTTTAGAAATTTCTTATGTGATTTTTATTGAAGTGGAGTGAACTGTTACAAGTCATTCAAAAAGACGTTTTGCAATCTTGTCCATACTGTACCTTGATGACAACTCTAGCTTTCTAGTCTGACCATAAAACATAAAAAATGTAGCAAAGCATCTAAAACACATTAAAATGCACAACACAATCTTTTGGATATGCGAACAGGTTCCAAGCAACATAGCCCACTTCCGTTACTATGCTCAAACAATTAATCATCATTTATGAATGATTTATCAACGATTCACTTATGAACAGCCTGCTAAACAACATATTTATCCACGCTACACATTCAACCTAGTATAGAATGATAGCTCATACAGATAGATCATATCCTATGAGAATAACTTGCACAAGTTGTAGTGTTGAATATCACATCACAACAATCTCTATTGCCATAACACGATGTACAATGATGATAACCGCTCTGAACTATGACGTAAAGAAATGAAATTCTGTGCTGGTAACCTTGTCTCTGATCCATAAATTCTATTCTTTGACCGTAATGAAACAACTTGCACAATAAATGAATCTAATAGTAAATATGTTGCAAATACTTGATAATAATATGCCACTTCGAGGGGGCAACCTTCTAATCCACTTCGTAGGGGATACCTCCAATAGTCTTCAATATGAACACAATACTCAATATGATAATAACTAACCTCTACCTCCTATGTATACCATACTTATGCCATGGATGCCACCCATGCCGACCTAACTACCTATATGAGACTATATTAATGATTATATAACTTAAATAAGAGTTAAGGTAGCCACAAGCCAACTACTCATAACCATATACACGCTATAGGATTAGGGATGTAGCATGCCCCCCACCTTTACAAAAGTGTTGTCCTCAAGGTGATCAATTGTGAATGCTTTTTCATAAATTTTTATTTTCCCATGTGGCAACTTTGATTGGTAAATTGTTCAATTTTGTGGGTGCCCTAGTCCTCATCTCCTTTGTGTATGTTTGGAAAATTGACTCAAGCTTCAAGATGTGTCTTCCCTCTGCGTCTAGCTCTTGATGGTGATGATTGTGTTCTTCCATTTCTCTAACCTTTTGGTGTGCCTTCGAGGAAGAGGTGAAGGATGGTAGATGGTACCCTAGCATTGACTGAATGGCTTGATCAAGATCTCCTTTAGGAAATAATGGTTTTTGAAATGATCTAAGTAGTGATAATGCAATGAAATATGTTATTGGTTTGACTTATTCTCGTTTTTCCTCTCCTCCTCCTCCTCCTCCTCCTTCTGCTAATTCTTCTTCTTCTTCTTCCGCTTCTTCTTGCCTATTATTCATTTGTAACAGATTTCGAGATCTCATTTGTAACAAGTTTCGACATCTCATTTGTAATAAGGAATACATTTTCCTTGAAAAAGCATTGATCACTGATGAAATATCTTCCTTAAACTTGATGAATTCTTCATCCATGTTATTAGGATAAGTCTCCCCACCTTTTGTATCTTCCTTGTCTAGGGATTTTCTTGGTGTGACAGGATTTTTTTTGCCTCTTGTTGTAGGACTCACCATGGTTGAGAAAAATAATTTTGCAATAAATCACAAAAAACAAATCCAATTAATCTGAAATTTTTACTATAACTTGCCAAGGCTTAGATCTCACTTCCTAGAAACAAATCTCCAAGAAATTAGTTAATTTGTAACTTTGAGGGTGAAGTTGGTGGAAAGCCTAATTGTGTAATAACTTCCTCAAACCTTATCCAAATGCCTTTAAATCAGGACTGTAGATATATCAATGTTCCCTTGTTCAACTCTCCAGCAAAAAAATCGTTAAATTTCAGTCCTAGAAGCAAAATGGTAGAAACCCTAATTCTGCATTAACTTGCTCAATTCTACTCCAATTGCTCTGAAATCTGGACTGTAGAAGCTTCAATATGTACTTGAAAAACTCGTTAAAAATCTTGAAAAGATCCGCCAAAATGAGAGAGATGCTCTTCACAAAAGGAACTTCAAAATTAAAATTTTTTTGCCTTGTTTCTTGCCTTCACAGTGCCAAGATCATGCCTTGATACCACTTGCAATGAAACAACTTGCACAATAAATGAATATAATAGTAAATATGCTGCAACTACTTGATAATAATATGCCACTTCGAGGGGGCAACCTCCTAATCCACTTTGAGGGGATACCTCCAATAGTCTTTAATAAGAACACAATACTCAATATGATAATAACTAACCTCTACCTCCTATATATACCATACTTATGCCATGGATGCCATCTAGGCCAACTTAACTACCTATATAAGACTATATTAATGATTATAACTTAAATAAGAGTTAAGGTAGCCACAAGCCGACTACTCATAACCATATACACACTATAGGATTAGGGGTGTAGGACTGACAGAGGGTATGGTAGGTTGGATCAACCACCACAATTAGGGACAACCCACTCTTCAAAAAGCCAACAAGTCAATAGTCTAAGTACATCATGATTCATAACACAATAACTCTTTATTATGGTTTTTTCATTATTTATTTCCAAGTACAACTATTGTTTTCTAAATCTATTCTCGTCTTAAGTGAGTTGTCACCTGCAGCAACTGCCTGTGGCAAAGATGGCCAGGATAATACTAGGTTTGGTAGGAGTATAAGTTGAGGATGGGGGAAGTAACAGTCTACGGTGGGGAAGGTGACACAGCTTCCTCATACTTCTACGAATCCTTCATGGTCATTGTGTACTTCACTGCTGCATTGGCATTGATATACTGTTCTTTTGAGCTTTGCATCTGAGTCTTCCTTGAATGACTAACTATGACTCGGCATTTGTTTCTACAATTCTGCTTCCCTATTTTAAAGCTTGGCCAATTGTAACTCCAAACTAGATGCTTTTCTAGATACATCGTCATTGTCTCCGTGCTTTGTTTATGTGCTCTCTAGAACTTTTCAACTGCATGTCCTCACTTTGAACTGGTCCTCTGATTCGACAAGATTCTTTTCCAATCATTACTCTTATACTATGAATTGGAGACACTGCTCGGCTTGTTTGCGCATTTTCTTGGCTTGCTCATGTTGTTGGATGGCTCAATCATACTTTCCCTCAAGTATCCTTACCTTCAGTAAATGTTATCTTGAGTGCAAATCTAAATAAGCTAATTGATCAATGATTGTTTGAATGGTTGGATCATCCAAAGAGGACTACTTGAAGTGTAAACTTATGCATATTATACCAAAAATCTGTGCTTCATTTGTAATCTTGGAGAGACTTTCTTCCCTTGTTCCTAGTAATATTGTAATAGTTCCATGGGAATGGACACCTCCCCAAAAAAAACAAAATAAAAAATAAAAAAATGCAGAGTTTAAGAAATGGGGATGTTTCAGGGATGCAGGGATGGGGATAAAACGTCCCCCCTGCTGCCCCCCCATCACCACCAACAGAGAAGGGGACATCTCTGGGTCATCCTCCCTTGTTGGGGATGCCCCAACATCCTGGGGACTTCTAGAAGTCCCTTGACTGTCTTGGGGATGCCAAGAAGTCCCACCTGGGCAGCAATAAAGTTCATTTAAAAAAAAAGTTTCCGTATGTCATCATAACGACTTTGATTTGTGTCAAAGCTTTGAACAAATAAAAAATGTGATGGCATGTACAATGGTTGACCTTGGGAAAAAGAACGAATATTTACATGGCGTTGGAGGCAAAATAGACTACTAAACCTGTTACTGTTTTTGTTAACTTAGATGCATGCTCTCTTACCTTAACTCTAGGAATCTGGTGATCAAATATTTCTTGATTTGTATGTCACATACACCTCAGGCTTCATAGAGATTGGAGGAAGTGGTGAGGGTGGAGTTGTGGTGGATGTTATCAGGTTTTCATAAATGTTTGTGAGTTTCTGCTTACTGCTGTAAGGAGTTTCTAAAAACAGAGAAGAAAATAAATAAAAAGATTCAAGAATGATGATATCCTGTCTTTAATTGCACAACCCTCATCATTTAGACTAGTTAGATTCCCCAGATTCACCATTATTTCTCAGAAGAATGAAGATTTGGTAAAAATAATGAGGATTCCAATTTGGTGTCGAAGAAAACAGTGATAAAATTATGAAAAATTGCATGCGTCATGAAGGTCTGTGGTCTTGAAGGCCTTACTTTGGGCTTGGTGGTAGGGGTTCCGCTCTTCGATCCTACCTTATATGTGATAGGGAACATGCCAGGGGCATTGCCCATGGATCCTACGAGGGGCCTCAACCTTGTTGGGGGCTCTGCTCCCAGACTCCCTCGAGTGGCACTACCCCTTGATTCCCCTGGGGGCTTTACCCCTTGACCCCTACTCGGGTTTTTAAAAGCATACACTGTGAAGGTCTATGTGGTCTCAAAGGCCTTAATTTGGGCTTGGTAGTAGGGGATCCATCCTTCGCTCTTGCCTTTTATGTGATAGGGAATGTGTTCGTTTGTTCTCTTTGTTATGATATTTTGATTATTTTTCATAAGGAGCAATACAAATTGTTTCCATTTATAAAATACATTGAACACTTGTTTTGAAGTGCTGTCCCTTGGATCATTGCTGGGATTGAACATGGTACTAGAAGATGATAGAAGGTTCTTTGTAGTGAAAAACAGACAGTATGGCATATCACTTTGTGTGCGAATAGGCTGAGATGATTGATAGCTTTGTATGACTTTTGTGGTGGGTACAATCTTCTTTGAAGTAACCATATGCATTAATCATGAAATCAATTTCTGGACAAACAGAAGGTACAAGCAAATGTGGATATTCCAATCTTCTCTCTTGAAGGTTTTTCCTGTTGCTCTCATGGAACTGCCCTCTTGTATCATCAAGCCATTACCCATTAATACAGCTCCAACATTATCTGATTCTAGATTTAGGGCAATGCCTACCATACCATCTACAAATTCTACTAGTTCCCCCACCATTACTTTATCAAGACCATGAATACGAGCAATGCCTTGTCTGTAAAAAAATTGTTGGATAGCTATTATTATCGAAGCTCCGTTTGGTTTTATTGATGGAAAGAATCCCACAACCTTGCTGGAATTTATGAGGATCGATTTATTAATTTCTCTGTCTTTCCAAGAATATACCAATATTTTCTGTACCCTAAGAGCCAAGCTAAATATTCAAGATACTGAGTAGAATCAAAACTTGAAGTATAGGTCAAGCTTGAAGCGATATATATCCGAACCATGATAGATTAATCCTAATCACTTCTTTGAGAGGTGTCTATAGGTATGCATGCAAAATTGAAGAAAAACTTGAGAATGATGTTTTAACGTGTTTTATTGTTCTTTCTTTTTTGCACTTGTGCATTTTGTCAATGCCAACACCTCAAGTTTGCTTTGAAACAATTAATAATTGGCTAATTAAATGGAGGATTTTGTATGATTAATCTCTAGCTGATGAGATGTCATAAAATGCAATTTACGATATTATAAGAATTATGAAAAAGAAATGAAATTTTATGTATGCCTTTATGAACAAAACTATATTTTTATTTATGAATTTATATGTGCACTGCTGTGCACTCTATCATGTGATGTCAATTATAGGTTAAACAACAAACAACCAAGAAGGTCAGCTGTCTATTTGGTGGGGTGATTAGTCATAGTTTATCTATGCCAGTTGAACCTATATTACCTAGGTAACTAAGGATAACATTATTTAATGCTAATCTATACTTATTAGAATTAATAAAATGAAAAATAAAAAATGAAAAATGAAAAATGAAAATTAAGAAAGACAGGCAAGAAAAGAAGATGACTCAAGTTGAAGCTGAGTCATGTAAGAGGTTAAACCAAAGAATCTAGCTCATGCAAAATTGAAATGTCCAGTTATAAAAATAGGAAACAAATCGTAAAAGGATGGAAAAAGATGAATTGAAGGTTTTTTTTTAAAAATTATGGACGAATTTCCACCAAAAAAAGATGTAATTAAAAAAAAAAGAATCTGGCACAAGATCTGTGGTAGCCTGATCCCTTTGGTGTATGCGTTGGGGCTTCAAGCGTGATTCTCAAGTTGGGTTTTTAGGCACCTGATATTTGTGTCTAGAAGGCATCTATGTTCAAATTATGGACCATAGAGGAAAATAAAAAGAGCATGAAGGTAGATTGAGAGCTACTAAAAGTAGAAGAATTTAGATGGCCGTATCAAGTAGGATTAATCTCAGACCAGCCTCCTCTTTGTTTGTTTAGATTGGGTTGAATGATAATGCTTATAGTTTTTCAAAATCTTGATTAGTTTTAATTTGGTCTAAGATGAGAAGATAAATAGCTACTGTTGGTTTTATGGCTCCACATTGGGAATCTGATATGATAACCAATGATTTATAAGTTTGTGACTACTTATACTTATCATTGAATGAACTCTGAGATGAGGTTACAACGTCCTACTTGGGTCAACATCTAAAGGGGGGTTTTCTACATCTTAAATATCAAATGGTAATATAACTTGCAATTTCACTCATCTATTATAATCCAACATCAAATACAAGCTCTTAAACTATTATAATTTACCAAAAAAGTTAAAACCTTTAAAGCCCTTAAATTGGGCTGTTGGCTACACCACTCTTATCTCTAATCTTTAAGACCCCTTGAACCTTGGAGATCATATTGGCTATATGTGTTAATGAATAAAGTTACAAATCCTTTCCAAAGCGCTGTTAAAAGTAGTAGGAAGCAAGCTTTGTGTACTAGCTCCCATATTTGAGACTTCAACATACAAGCTAGCAACTATGGACAGGACTTCATTTTGGCTTCTACCAATTGTCTTTGAAACCCTTGGAAATGTTTATGGCCTCTGTGTGCCCATCTCTAGGCTCAGCACCAGTTGCAGCTTGCTGTTCACAATATTCATTCGTTAAGAATATCCAATGTTTTATATCCATACGATCAAAGTTTAATTAGGTTTGTACTTTTCTCATTCTTATTTGTGGTATGAAAGAAGTCATTAATTTAATAAAGGTGGTTAAATGCACTCTAGAATGGTTTGTAATGTCCCCCATCTAGCCCATTGGATCAGTGGACAAAGATTAGCCTATGACCAGACTCCCGTAGGCTAATGGAGATGTTTAGGGGTTCATTTTAGTGGACTTACTATTTATAGTAAGTCAAGAGCCGGGCACTTGCTATTTATAGCAGGGCAGTGTGGACGTTCATAGCACAGGAATTCATGTTATTTCAGGGCCCCAAGACAGTATAATTCAATATTTAAGTTAAATTAAATATTTAACTTATACTATTTGGAAATTAAGTTACTTTAAGTTATAATGTTACTTTATAAAATCAAGTTATAACTTAAAGTTGATCTCCTAGGGATGGGCACCCCTCATGGAGTGATAAGGGGTTGAGGATATAATTTAAAATAATAAAAAATTACCCTTCTTGGGCGTTGGGGAGAGATGCAACAAAAAGACCAAAAGTGTTTCATTTGCCTTATGCGAGAATATTGGATTTTGCTCTCTTTGGAGATTGTTTTGCTTTGGCATTTTGGAGCTTGGCTCTAGGGTTTCAGTGGCTGTGTTGGGACAAAAACCCCGGCATTGGTCCCTTTCCTCGTGCGTGAGAGATCGTATCAGGGGAGGATTGAGGCTTCACTGAGAGGTCTCATTTGTGCATTCAGGGAATACATTTTGAAGTTGTTTGAGCATGAAATGTGGATATCCAGAGGAGTTTGATATTGCACCTAACGGAAGACATTCGAAAGACAGATTTTGAGTTTTCTATGGTGATTTGTTGCTGTTGCTGACCATTCTTGTGCAGGCCGTACCTTCTGTCAGCTGGCCATACCATCTAGGAGGCCGTACTCCTCATTGGCAGCAGGTTTCTTGCAATTTGTGACTGGTTTTTCATTCCATGGAGGTCGCTTCATTGCTGCAGATGTGTTAGAGGCAGAAAATAGAGTTATTAATGCATTTTTGTATAAGTTTGTGGCTGATATAACCTCCCAGCAGGCCGTACATACTAGCAAGGGATGTGGGTGTTTGGGTATTACTATTCCTCTTGGTTTTGTGGCATTTACCTTCCTTAATCTTGGTGTTTGGAGACTTTATTGTTGCTGCTCCTGATTGTAATGCATTATCTCTTCATTCATTGGAGTTGTGAGCATATTTCTGTGAGATTATTGCTGGTCCAGCTACAGCATCCGGATGAAGTTGTAAAACTTGATTTGGGTATGTTACCGTAATTCATATTTTGGTTAAATACAATATGGGTCATTGTTATTTTGTTGATATCTATTCTAGTTTTTCTGGGTTTTCCATATATGCTTCATTTTCTATGTCAATGTTGCAAAAGATATACATGCAAAAACATGCAATGAAAACCTAAACTAAAACCCATCAGAAAAACACAAAAACACATTCAGAGCAAACATATATCAGGGGTGTATGTTACAGTGGTATTAGAGCAGAAGATCTTGCCATCCTGTGAGGTTAAATATGACATGCAGGAGATGAAAATGAGACATGTGGCCTACAGATAGATATAATTTTAGACGAAGACCAGGATCACGGAACCCACAGAGAATACAAGAAGAAGTACCACAGATTGATCCATTTGAGCTAGAGATAGAGGTTGCAGCTACTGAGAGGCAACCAACAATATTGTATAGTGAGGAAGATTTTGAAATTCCGCGAACGGGCCCTTTTTCAGGTGAACTACCACCAGTTACCGAACCTACAGGAGAAATGGGTGACAGGGAAGGTGAGGAACCTAGCATGCGCAAGATCCTGAATGTGCTCACTAGGAGCTCGTTGGCCTTAGAAAGAGAATTGAGGGAGTCTCGATAGGAGTTGAGAGAATCACAGGCGAAGATAGCACATACCCTCGAACAGTTGCTACCTCGAGATGGAAGAAATAACAGGGATAATAACAACAATTACCATGACAGATATAGGAACAATGGTGGTGACAAGCATAGGAATAATGATGGTGATAGAAACAGGGACAATGGAGGCGATAGGAACAAGAATAATGTGGGTGATAGACACAATGGTGATAGAAACCAAGGAGACAGGAATAATGGGGATAGGAACCAGGATGACAGACACAGGTACAAAGATGATGAGGGTGAGGCATCAGTTACCCACTGGAGGGCTTCACAGTTCACAGCAGGTGATAGACTTGGTATACCCATTTTTGCTTCCAGGAATCAAGTTCCTGAACGGGACCCCACACAGGCTGAGTTTCAGGAGGAGATTCTAAGGGATTGGAGGGCATCCAGTGCAGAGTTTAGGGCCGAGATGACCTTTGCAGAGTGCTCTGACATTAGGATAAGGAACATACCGCGCAGAGGAGGTAGACCTCAGAACCAGGAGTTGTAGAAGAAAGTGAGCAAAATGACACTTCCCTACTTTGATGGATCGGGTAAGCCCACCGCGAGAGCTTGGGTCCAGAAATTGGATAGCTACTTGCAGATTAGTCCCATGCTAGAGGAGGATGCCATTACCTATGCAGCTTTACACTTGGAGGGGACTGCACATAAGTGGTGGAGCAATGGGAAGGTCACATTGGGTCACGATTAGATCACTTCATATGTGGAGTTCACTGCTAGATTGATCGATAGGGTTGACAAAAAGGACCTAGAGTTACAATTTAAGGAGTTGGCAGAGCTGAGGTAGAGTGGGTCAGTAGACTCCTACATATCTGAGTTCCAGGACCTATCTGTTATGGTCCCAGATATTTCAGAGCAGATTGGTCATTCTATTCATTGATGGATTATCAGACCCACTATGTGGTTGGGTTAAGGGCTTTGACCCTGCTTCACTCCAGGAGGCCATGAAAAAGGCCAGAGACACGGAGTCACCAGTGTGGCGGAGTAAATTTCAGTCTAAGGGCTTTCCACATAGGAGGGATAAGGAGAAAGAGAGGAGACCCTTCCAGAGAGATGTTGAGCAACCTAGAGATAAACCAAACAGGCTAACAGATGACCAACTCAACGAGTATAAGAGGAAAAAGCTTTGCTTTCATTGCAAAGAGCCATGGGATCCCTCACATAAGTGCCCACACAAGGCTAAGGCCAAGTTGACTGAATACTATTCGACCAAGGAGTCACAATTAGAGGCATCCTATTCACATCCAGATCAGCCTTCAGACCATGAGGATAGTGGAGATGAGAGGGCATCACAGCATAGTGTTGGTAGTGGTGGTACTCTTACCCAGCTTTCCAATTTTCAGAAGGTTGGTTCTTTCAGGGTGTGTGGTGTACTTGGAGGTCAGCATATCATCACCCTCACTGATAAGGGAGCCACACATAACTTTATTGACGAGGGGTTGGTAGCTCGACGGAGGTTGAAGGTAGAGGAATTCGAAGGCTTCAAAGTGATGGTAGCCGATGGATTCAAACTGCAGTGTAACATAAAAATATCAGGATTGAAGATCATCATGGGTGAGTATGAGTTGGTGGATGACTTCTACGTTGTTGGCATTGGGGATACAAATGTTGTACTTGGCATGCATTGGATGAGCCAGTTAGGAGAGTTCACCATGAATGTGCAGATGGAAATGAAATTTGAGTTCAATAGAAAGAAAATATGTCTTAGAGGGTTGTCAGATGGTGGACCACGGGTAGTGTCATTGAAGAGGATGGAGAGATTATTGCGACATGACCAGGTAGAGTGGGCAGCAGAGTGCCTCATTATGCCAGAGTCCCCACCACAGCAGAAGGGTAGTTATCATCTTGATATTCAAAAGCTCTTGTCTAAGCACAACAAAGTGTTTGGAGATATACCACCAGGAGTGCCTCCAGATAGAGGCATAGAGCATGTCATCGAGTTGGAGGATGGGACTAAGGCCATCATGATCACTCCCTATCGTCATCCTAAGAGACTGAAGGATGAGATAGAAAAGACCATCAAGGAGTTGTTGAAGATGGGACACATTCGGCCCAACAAGAGTCCCTTTGCTTTTGCAGTGGTCTTAGTTAAGAAGGATGGTACAATCAGGATGTGCATCGACTATAGGGCACTAAACAAGAAAACCATCAAAAACAGGTACCCTATTTTGAGGATAGATGAGCTGATAGATGAGTTGCATGGTGCCTGTTATTTTTCCAAAATTGATTTGAGGTCAGGATACCACCAGATCCGCATGAGGGCAGAGGACATAGAGAAGACTGTTTTCAGGTGTCATTATGACCATTTTGAGTTTTTGGTGATGCCGTTTGGACTTACCAATGCTCCTGCTACCTTCCAAAGTTGCATGAATCAAATATTCAAACAACTTAGGAAGTTTGTACTGATATTCTTCGATGATATCTTGATTTTCAGCAGGACTTGGGAGGATCATATGAGACATCTGGAGGAGGTATTGAGTATACTGGAGAGTGAGTCCCTTTATGCCAAAGAGTCGAAATGTGACTTTGGCATGACTGAGCTTCTTTATTTGGGCTACATTATCAGTGTTGATGGTGTCAGGGTAGACCCAGAAAAGATAAAAGCAATTGTTGATTGACACCCACCCACAAACCCACACAGCTTAAGGGCTTCTTTGGTCTATGCGGGTTTTACAGGGGGTTTGTAAAAGGCTTCTCTCAGACAGCTGCACCATTGACAGAGTTGACGAAGAAGGGAGCCTTTGAGTGGAATGACAGAGCTTAGCAGTGCTTTGATCACTTCAAGCACTTGATGTCTACTTGCCCTCTGTTGGCCATCCCCGAGTTCTCTAAGCCATTTGAGATAGAGTGTGATGCGTCAGGAGAGGGGATAGGAGTAGTGCTCATACAGGAGAAACACCCAATAGCATTTGAGAGTAGAAAACTTCAGGGTGTTGAGGGGAGCTACTCGGTGTATGTTCGAGAGATGTTGGCCATAATGCATGCATTGGCCAAATTCAAACCTTATCTGGTAGGTGGGAAATTCATCATCAAAACAGACCACAACAACATAAAATATTTTATGAACCAGAAGGATTTGAATGACAGACAACAGAAATGGGTTAGCAAGCTCTAGGCTTATGACTTTGACATGGAGCATGTCAAGGGGAAGAGGAACGTGGTTGCAGATGCATTGTCAAGGAGACCTTGCTTGTGCTTAGTTGGAGAGATATCTGTTGATTGGAGGGAGTTAATTACAATAGAGTATGCCAAGGACTCTTGGGCAGTAAGAGTCATTGAGGGCATGATTAGGGACGACAAATATTCTGTGGTGAATGATTTGATCATATACAAAAACATGATATTTTTGGTGCCCAGTTCTCAGTTTAAACAAAAGGTGATCATGACTTTCCATGATATTCCAATGGCTGGCCATCCTGGATTCTACAAAACTTATAGACAGATTCAGGAGAGGTTCACATGGAAAGGGCTTAAGGAGGAGGTGCTGAAGTATGTTCGTGAGTGTCCCATTTGCCAGCAGAATAAGCATGAGCATACTTACCCAGCAGGTTTATTATAGCCATTGCCTATTCCCAATAAAAAATGGGAATGTATCTCCATGGACTTCATTACAGGGTTGCCTAGGGTGCAGGGGAAGGATTGTATTTATGTGGTGGTCGATAGACTCACCAAATTTGCACACTTCTTCGCCATTTCACCAACCTTTACAACTGCTCAGGTGGTTGATTTGTTCTTCAGGGAGATATTCAAGTTACACGGGGTACCAAAGAGCATAGTCAGTGAGAGGGACAACAAGTTCCTGAGTTTATTTTGGCAGGAGCTATTCAGACTTTGTGGTACTGAGTTGACTCCTAGTACCGGTTACCACTCGCAGACAGATGGCCAGACAGAGGTGGTGACCAAGTGGTTGGAGGGGTATCTTTGTAATTATGTTTCGGGGCAGCAGAAGGCATGAATTAGATGGTTGCACTTGGGGGAGTATTGTTATAATACTACATACCACATGTCTATACAGATGATTCCTTTTAGGGCACTATATGGTTATGATGCCCCATGCTTCACAGATCTCTTACTTGGTGACAGTCGGGTGCCTAAGGCAAAAGATCTTTTGCAGGAGAGCTAGGAGATAGTGAAGGAGCTCAAGGAGAATATACAACAGGCACAAAATCAGCAGAAGCTTTATGCTGATCAACATCGAGTGGAGAGGAGTTTTGAGGTTGGAGACATGGTGTATTTGAGGCTCCAACCTTACAGGCAGTCCACTCTTAAGAAGAGTGGAGTAGAAAAACTAAAATCCAGGTTTTATGGCCTATTCAGGATTATCAGAAAGGTGGGTGAAGTGGAATATGAGCTCGAATTGCCAGCAAATAACAAAGTGCATAATGTGTTTCATGTTTCCAGATTAAAAAAAACTCTTGGCCACAATGTGATTCCCTCAGTAGAGCTTCCACTGTTGGATGAGGAGGGGAAGTTAATTCTTGTACCAAAAGCTATCATTGACACCCGAGAGAGGAATTTGAGGAAACAGGTCATCAGAGAATACCTGGTTAAGTGGAAGAATTTACCAGTTGAGGATGCCACTTAGGAGAGTGAATAGATATTGCAGCACCCTGAGCTGAGGTTGCTTGAGGACAAGCAATCTTGGGGAGGGCGGACTGTAATGTCCCCCATCTAGCCCATTGGATCAGTGGACAGAGATTAGCCTATGACCAGAATACCGTAAGCTAATGGAGATATTTAGGGGGTCATTTCAGTGGACTTACTATTTATAGTAAGTTAGGAGCCGGGCACTTGCTATTTATAGCAGGGCAGTGTGGATGGTCATAGCACAAGAATTCATGTTATTTCAGGGCCCCAAGACAGTATAATTTGATATATAAGTTAAATTAAATATTTAACTTATACTATTTGGAAATTAAGTTACTTTAAGTTGATCTCCTAGGGATGGGCGCCCCTCATGGAGTAATAAGGGGTTGAGGATATAATTTAAAATAATAAAAAATTACCCTTCTTGGGCGTTGGGGAGAGATGCAACAAAAAGACCAAAAGTGTTTCATTTGCCTTATGCGAGAATATTGGATTTTGCTCTCTTTGGAGATTGTTGTGTTTTTGGCATTTTGGAGCTTGGCTCTAGGGTTTCAGTGGTTGTGTTGGGACGAAAACCCTAGCATTGGTCCCTTTCCTCGTGCGTGAGAGATCGTATCAGGAGAGGATTGAGGAGGCTTCATTGAGAGGTCTCATTTGTGCATTCAGGGAATACATTTTGAAGTTGTTTGAGCATGAAATGTGGATATCCGGAGGAGTTTGATATTGCAGCTAACGGAAGACATTCGAAAGACAGATTTTGAGTTTTCTATGGTGATTTGTTGTTGTTGCAGACCATTCTTGTGCAGGCCGTACCTTCTGTCAGCTGGCTGTACCATCTAGGAGGGCGTACTCCTCAATGGCAGCAGGTTTCTTGAAATTTGTGACTGGTTTTTCATTGCATGGAGGTCGCTTCATTGCTGCACATGTGTTAGAGGCAGAAAATAGAGTTATTAATGCATTTTTGTATAAGTTTGTGGCTGATATAACCTCCCAGCAGGCCGTACATACCAGCAAGGGACGTGGCTGTTTGGATATTGCTATTCTTCTTGGTTTTGTGGCATTTACCTTCCTTAATCTTGACGTTTGGAGACTTTATTGTTGCTGCTCCTGATTGTAATGCATTATCTCTTCATTCATTGGAGTTGTGAGCATATTTCTGTGACATTGTTGCTGGTCCGGCTATAGCATCCAGACGAAGTTGTAAAACTTGATCTGGGTATGCTACTGTAATTCATATTTTGGTTAAATACAATTTGGGTCATTGTTATTTTGATGATATCTATTCTATTTTTTTGGGTTTTCCATTTATGCTTCGTTTTCTATGTCAATGTTGCAAAAAATATACATGCAAAAACATGTAATGAAAACCTAAACCAAAACCGACCAGAAAAACACAAAAACACATTCAGAGCAAACATATACTAGGGGTGTATGTTACATGGTTAAGGTTTCAGTTTCTTTTATTCGTTTAAGTTATTTGAAAATTTAAAAATTATTTGTATTTAAAATTCAAATACTAAATTTATATATTTTATTTTAATAACCATCCTCTCGTAATCCCCAAAATATAGGAAAGTTTTTGCTATCCTGTAATAACCACCCCGGATTTTTTTTTTTTTTGATTTTTTGCAACTGAAATGCAAATGCAATGTCCTGACACTTTCTGATCACCCTGTTCCCGATGCGGGCAAGGTGACGACATATGGTGTCTCAGACCACACAAGCTATTTAGAATGTAGCTGTAGAAAGGCAATCAACTAAGCACACAAGGCGGCAAGTCGACCTTATCGACACTTCTTTAGTGGACAACGTGCATGCAAGCCAAGTTGGCAGAATGTCTAATCTCGATTAGACCAAATTGGTCAATAAAAAACGAGCTTGTTCAATGCCAAAACAGGCTGAATGAGATGCTATAGAAACTGGTGGTAAACCATCCAGCGTTACAGTATGAAATGTAGATTATGCAAGACCATTAACGGTACTACCATCTAGGGATTACAATTAATGTTTATTGCAACTAATATTAGATGCAACAATGAAGTAAAGGCTACAATAATGAACTTTATTAGTTTGATCCAACTGAAACAATACTGCTGCAACCAAAATGTCAAGATAAAGAGCACTAAAGATCATTCAAAACAATAACAAAGTCATACCCACTGAAGTATTGATAATGTTGATGAAGTTGCGGGCCACAAACACAATATTTCACACTGAAAACCACTGCCAAACTAAATTTAATGATCTGATACAAGTTCTGCAACATTGATAAACCACTATAATTTGACTAAGTATGAAAAATTATAAGATTCTCCAAAACCTAGAATTTGCATTATAACTCCTGTTGTGATGTTTTCACACATTGCCCCATTGCAAATGGGGACCCCCTTTTTTCTCGCTTTCACCGTCGTTTTTGCTTTGATCTTGCAGTTTCTTGCCCTGATCCATGAAGTTAGGAAAGAATGTTCGAGCAGTCAGCTCACAGGGAACATTAGGAATGCTTGAAATAGTGAATTTCCCTAAGGATAAGTGAAACCCTAACTATCATTCCTTGATCAGAATTGACCAATCATGGCATAAGTCCATCATTCCATAAAAAAGGGTCTAAGTCCTTCACTCATTCCACACTTCCAATCCCTGTTTCAAACTTCAGAGTCTGGAGGTCCTCGTTCACGATTCCATCCCGGTGGTCTTTGTCCTAAGTTCCTGTCAAGGGTCCTGCTCCAAAACCCACCATGATTTCTGTTCTAGAGTTCTAAATCCAGAGTCTGGGGTGCACTAAGGGCTTGTCATTCCTTGGCAAAACTCATCGATCCCTAACTTGAAGTAATGGAAAGTTCCAAAGATGACTTCAGGGATTCCATGATAAATGAGGCAGTTCCTCGTTCCAAGGTATAGATCCTCATTCAAATGTCAAGAAGCTTCATCAGGAGTGAATAGAAATTCCACAGTTTAAGGCAGGAAAACCCAAGGCCCAGTCCAACTTGAGACTTGGAAGATCCTCAGGAAGGAATTCCTGAACTGGATTTTCGTTGACGGGAACATTCCTGAACTAAACATTCCTTGACCCACTCCAAAATGCGCCTCTGGACAGGAAAATTCCTTCACTTAGTGAAATTTGCAAACAAGGAATTCAAGGATCATTCCATTCCAAGATCCACCCTGAAAACTACGACTTTTGGCCTCGGAGGAATTTCAATCAATAAGGTTTTCAGGGACTTAGAGCAATTTCAAAAACGTATATTCAATCCCCCTTCGGAAGACTTAGAAACTATGCATAGGAATATTCCTGGTCGCATTTCTAGTACCAACTGGAATATGCGCCCAAGGAAGAAATTCCTTCCTGGTTGCATAATCCAGTAGGTACTGGATTATGCGCCCAGGGATATTTTTGTCCTGGTCGCATAATCCAGTACCTATTGGATTATGTGCCCCAAGATTAGGACTGTTCTGTTCCACATTCCTGTCTAGTCTGGACTATGCAACTCATCAGGAAATCGTTCCTGGACTAGTCTGCGAGTGCCTGAATGAAGAATTCACCGTCTGTTAGGAAAATTTCACCATGGAGATTGAAATTCCCTGAGGGGATAGAGTGAACACCTCGCTTTGGATCCCATGTTAATAATTGAACCTCTGATGAAGCAAATTAAAGTTCACCCTTTGCCAAAAATTGAAATAGGGGGACAAATCCTTAGTCAAAATCAGGGTCAAAAGTCCAAGTCGCATTATCCAGTTGAGGGTGGAATCTGCTCCCAGGAGAGCTTTTTGTCCAGATCGCAAAATCCACTTCCCCTTGGAATTTGCGCTCTTGGAGGTTTTTTGTCTAGGTCGCACAGTCCTGACCCAGATGGAATTTGTGCTCCTGGACAACAGGATTCCAGTTCCCTTTGAAAAATGCAAAATAAGATAATTCCTGTCTAGAATGAAAGAAGCAGTCTTTCGTCTGAGTGAGATTCCACGAGAAAATTTCCAAGACTCAGCAAAATTTTGACAAAAAGACTTGAAAGAAAGTCTAAGAGAGAAGTCCAGACTCAGGAAGAAGTTATCCATGGTCACATAATCCAGTCACTCAAGGAATCCCCGACCTCAAGGAATCCCCGACCAAGTGGAATATGTAATCCAGTCACTCATGGAATCCCCGACCTTAAGGAATCCCTGACCTCAAGGAATCCTTGACCAAGTGGAATATGTAATCCTGTTACTCATGGAATCCCCGACCTTAAGGAATCCCCGACCTCAAGGAATCCCCGACCAAGTGGAATATGCGCTCCAGGACAGGTGGATTCCTTGACCACGTGGATTCCCCGACTGACTGAAATCCCCGACCACCAACCTTGGGAGAAAAAGACAAAAGAACTAAGTCGGCTAGGTGGAGTATGGCGGCTAGGTTTTTTTAATTCCACCAACCTAGGTCAGCCAGGTGGCAGGGGGGAGTCCAAACGCTTATATAAGGAGGCCGCCCAAGTCATTTCATTCATTCAAACTCAAATCCAAGATAGAAAAAGTAGATTTCATGTTCAAACCAAGGGCAGAAGTAAGTATTCCAAGGAAGATTTTAGCATTCAAAGAACATATTTCACCCCTAGGAGGACAAATTTCATCAAGACCTGGAATTCCTAGCTGAGGAATTCCAGTCCAAGGAATCCTACTCCTTCCTTCCAATTGCTCCATGACCTGGAAATTCCTCCTGTCCATGCTTGGTAACCCTGGAATGAAGGAAAAATGTGAAGAATGCCAGAGAATGAGGGAAATCCTTTGTTTGTTCAGGAATTTATAAGTGAAATTGATCAAAACTTGCAAAATCATTCATGTTTCTCTTCATATTGCATTGCATTTATGGATTTTGTGCATCATGCCTATTCGAGGTTTCCCTTGTTTTGTAGGAATCCAAGAGGATAAGTTCCATGAGGAGGATGAACAAGGATGATTCGGGGCAAGCAGGATGGATGTAGAGAGTTCAAGCGTCGGAAATGATGACCATTTCAAGGATCCAGGAGTTCCGACAATAAGAAGACTGCACATGCATACCGAGGGAAGGGAAGGCAACATCAAAGATTCCAATTCGGCGACAGGGAGACTTCGCACAAAGGGATAAGGAAGATCAAGATGTCCTTCCAAAGATTTCAAATGACACAGAGAATGCCTGCATCAAGGATGGCAGAATGGGAGAGATCACTCCAAGTCCAGTATCAGGGATTCCAGTTCCGGACAAGAGGATCAATCCTTGGAAAACCAAGAGGATACACTTCAAGTTCACATCCATCGAGAAGAATGAGAATCCACGCCAAGAGCAAGGATCCGTGCCGGTACAGGAATCCAAAGGGAAATACAACAGGGATGGAATTTCAATTCCAAAGTATATAACACAGAGACAAAATTCCAAGGATCACTCCAAGGATTCCATTAGGATTGACTTGATTTCCAGCCTGGAAGGAATTCCACAGTAAAGTTCCTTGACCCCCTAGATTATGCGTCCAGGAAGAAATCATTCTAGGTCGCAAAATCCTGTTCCAGGTGGAATTTGCGACTAGGACAAGTAGATTCCAGGATAACGTGAAATTTGCGACCAAGGAGTAGGTTGAGATGGGCAGTTGACTGGTCTCACCTACCTACCAGGCAACTTAGTCAGCCTAACACCTAGGACATGTGGCAGCCTTCTACTTGTCTTATGATGTATTTCCACCTATCTTTTAGGGTTTGCACGTTGATAGAGGAAATTTGATCTTTTTTCACCTCCTTGTTTGCTAGCTAGCCTATAAATAGGCTGAGGGCGCCTCATTTAGGGATCCCTCCCTCTCTCTTTTTTCCATCATTTTGCTGCTCCTAGAGCACCCTAGTAGCTAGTTTTCATTTCTGCACCATTTTTCTGAGCTGAAACTCCAAGGATCAGTTGGATTGTTGTAATACAGACTTCTGAAGCAATAATATATGCATTGAAGAATGGTGTTCATATATTTCTTTGGATTTTTGGCATGGTCTTATTGATTTCTTGGAGAAAATCTGAAAGATATTGAAGTTATTTCTTGTATTTTCATGCTTTTGCTAGATAGATGTGATGGAAATGTTCTTGTTGAATGATTGAAGTTGATTTGTTCATACCATTTGTGATCTGTGGCTTGCAAATCACTTTGTATGGTTAGTCTGAACATAATCCATGCTTAACTTCGACTGTTTCCATATGATCAGTTCCATGTTCCATGACAGGACAGTGTGAAAATCTCTGCCTCTACCCCAGAAGATTGCACCATCTCTGCCTAGTTGTTGTCGCATGACGAAGCAGAGGACTGGTTCCAGTTTCCATCTTCAACAGTAGTCATTTCCATCGATTAAGTTCTTGAACCCTTACCTCATCTTTTGCATTTTCTTTTAGATTTTCGTTAGGAATAGTCCGTAAGGAACCTCACTGAGAAATCATTCCCTATCCGGAAGTGGAACAAAGAGCCTACACCTTGTTTTCCTTGGAAGAGATAGTGAAATCCAGGCCTTTCCGTGGAAGAAACAGTGAAATCCCAGTCTCTTTGTTGGAGGAAGCAGTAGGTTCTAGGTTGTTCATTTGCGAAGGAGTTTCATTCACCCACCAATCCAAGTCCCAGGAGTGAATTCCATGTCCATGAAGGAGTAATCCCACGTAAGTCCCCCTCGTGATTACCAGCAAATCACATCATTCCACTGAGTCTATCCCACACCAGTCAAGCCCTGACACGAAAGGAACCTTGGAGTAGTCTCATTCGATCACGAAGTTCAACATCTGAGAAGCTTTATTCAAGAGAGGATAGGATACTCTGTGTTTTATTCTAATGTTGTTGCAGTCACAAAAACCTCATCACACAACTCCTAGAGATCTGAAACCTTTATCAAACATCCTGAAACTATATACATCGATTTTTGCTAAGGTTTGGTCGGCTCCTTGAAGGAGATCAAATGAAATTTAAATTTGTTTTGATGGCGCCAAAACCATTGTTTAAGGTCGGCCTATTTGGGGCAGAAATCAAGGTCAGCCAACTTTAAGTCAATTTGGGTATAGGTTGGCCCTATACTTCTAGTCGGCCTATTTGATAAAATAATAAAAGAAAATTTGAATTTATTTGAATTTATTCAATCCTTGAAGGTGGTTGGCCAATGTTGCAAGGCTTTTAGGTCGGCCCAAGTCCGCCCTAAAGGAGTTTTAATCAGGTTTAAGTGCCAATTCACCTTGGAAGGTTGGCCTAGTTGGATTCCAATTAATAAAACAATAATATTTCTTATCAAAGTCGGCCAACATTTTGTAAAAAGAGGAAAGCAAGTATAAATAGGAGGTTTTGGGAGATCATTTGTTTTATCTTTTGGCTTGTTAACTTGGTATTGGTCTGCAATTTTATTGTAATTTATTCCAAGGACAAACCCCTTGTGAATAATAGGTGTATTGGATGAAAACCCAACTACATCTAGGAGGTGAATTCATACGGAGTTCACAATTACACTTCATTGGAGATTTGAAGGTTCGTGGAGCTTTCGTGATTTATCATTCACATCAGATTTTGTTAGAGACTTGATTGAAGATAATTGTTGAAGTTTTGTTTGAAGACATTGAAGATCATTTGTTTGCATCCATGGTCCCCGACTTGCATAAACTTCATCTTTGATTTGAGCGCACCATTTGAAGACCTCATCACAGCAGATCTGTGGCATAAGAAAGTTCTTTTGCATCTGTTTCTACTTCAGACTTGCAGATTTGTAATTAACAGCAGGTATTACCCTAGCCGCCGCCTTGTTTGAGGATCCAATCATTGTGCCAAGGTGCGTAGAGTTGTGGGAAGATTCGCCATTGATTAGGATTGTTTGCATCACCTCAAAGAGCTGATCTGCACTCCCTAAGCATCTACTAAGAACAGCGAACATCATTGGAGGTCAATCGCTTAGCATTGGAGGCTTTCACGTTCCATTACATCATCATAAAGTGGTTGATCAGCTAGTTGGAAGGGTACAGCAGTCTACATCGGCCTTAGCGATCAGCTTGTAGGGAGGTTGAATCACAATTCATCATCATTTGAAGACGAGTATAACAGCAGATCTGATCAGCAGAGGGTCAGCCACTTAGAACCATCCTTGGTTCTTCGTCCTTGTCATTATTGTAATTTGCATTTCATGTTGTAATTCACATTGGAAGGCTGCCACTATCTATTTGTTCCGTCATCAATTTGCATTTTGTTAGTTCATGTTACCTAAGTTGCCGGTTCTAGTGTGGGTTCGGGTTCATGGGTTTGGCCAAAATTTTTTTGGGGGTTGGGTTCTTTTTTTTATATATATATAAATATATTTATATGCAAAAAAATTAAGCATAGAAGCAAGAATTAAGTGTAGAAATGCAAGAATAAAGTGTAGAACACCACATAACATCATACAATCAACAAAACCACCATCAACTTGAATATCATAAAACGTAAAACTCGAACTTGAAATTCAATAACAAGATTCAAAATAATAATATCATGTTCAACTTTCATTGTTTCAATGTCAAATGAGAAATGTCAATCATCATATGGATTTGCTAAATCCTCCACATCATCATTATCATCTTGGACATTAGCAGGATCATTTGAAGAACCACAACCAACACTATTGCCACTCGCGGCACTCGCTAAAAAAGTGTGCTCGCTCTCTGATCCCTCAAGTGCAACATGTTGGGATTGGGAAGTAGAAGCATCCATGTCAATTTGCTTTGGCTCCACATCCCACAACTTTGATTCCCCCTCCTTATAGTCTTGCTTAAGGAGGCGCAAGTTGGAATGCACATACACTAAATTCTCTGCCTTTTTGGAGTACAATCGATTGCGCTTTATCGAGTGGATAAAAGAGTATGTGCTCCAATTCCTCTCAGATGCAGATGAACTAGCAACCTATGAAGACAATGTAGAGAGAGAGTTAAAAATAAAAAGTTAAAAAGTTAAAAAGTTAAAACTTACAAGTTATAAAATTTATAATAATTAAAAATTATGAAACTGCAAAGTTTAAATTTTTAAAAGTCTTTAAGATAAATCATAAAAATCATATAAATTTAGTAAACTTGTGATAAAACTTTGATTGCAAGAGGTTGTAGGCATCCTCAATTGAAAGATTCTTCCACTTAACCATGCACTCTTTGATGCTCTTCCACCTTAGTATGCGCTCTCTCAACAAATTACGAACACATGTTATCCACCTCACAGCTAATGTTGTTGGCAAACATCTGAAATGTTTCTGTATATTCCACTGAAATATCCATACCCAAAATGGAGCTATGAGGCTTAAATGTTCATTACCTTCAACTGAAACCTTTCCACAACATTTCCAAAAGGTTTAGGTATTCCAAAATGATCAGTCTTGCAGCTGTCCAGGAGTAAAAACAACAACTTATGATCTTACTTTATCAGAATCAACACCTAGAAAACGGGACAGCAGCTGCAAAATGAGAATCTCCTTGCACATATAGGAATGGTGAGCATTGAAAAGTTTGAATCACCTTGGTAGAGGCTGTAAAAACCCCCTCAACAATCATTAATTGAAGATTTCTCCACCCCATGATTGAATTTTCTCGCCAACCTTCTTGAAAGTGTGCAAACATAAACATATTTGGCTGGTCTGCATCAAAATAACAGTACTAAATCTGAAATTTGGAACTATACCCCTCCATGGAATATTCCTTCTATCACCATAAACCTCCAACATGCTTCATTGGTGACCTCTTGCATGAATACTTAATAATAAAGTAACTCCACCATGCTTATGCTGCGCTACTTTGGTATTCATGTGGGCTTCATCTGAAGATCTTGTGATGTTGGAGACATCTTCACCAGAAAGAATGCTTCTCACGCCACCAATCCATATGCTCTCAACAACTAGACCTCTAGGGTACTAGGATAATTGAAGCCGCTATACAATTTTGCATCCTTAAATTCTTCTTCATGCTTCAAATGGAATTTTGAGTCATATTTCACCTTTTCTTGAAACTTAGTCTTTGTTGATGTCTCATTAACCAACTCAAAAAATGGATTATCAAATGTCAAATCAGCATCCATGTCAAAGAGTGGATTATCAAATAGTTGAAAAACATATTCAAACCTCTGGCTTTCCCACTCTTCACACTGAACATATTCTGAACTTGCATTTTTAGTTGCTGTTCTGAAATTTCCAGCAAGCTCAATACTTCTTTTTGGAGACCTCTCGAGCAATATACTACCGAAGCCTCCACCATGCTTATGCTGCATTACTCTAATACAACAAGGAGTTGTTACTCTTCTATCCATCACGACAAACAATCTTCTCCAATGTGTGCTATCAATCCCATATTGATTCGCCAGTTCACAAATACCAATGTTAAGAGATGAAATTGAATCAAAATCATTATGGGATGAGAAAATTGCTGCTGTCCTAACTAGCGAACTGCAATTTCTGTATTGAGGACAGCCCTTTGTTCTTGATATTAGAGGTTTTAATGAAACACCCGGGTCCCATACTCTTATGTGCAAACAAATTTGAATTCTTTCACCCTTCTTATGACAACAAATTTGTGTAAGATGAAAGGGTTGTAATAATTTCAAACTTCTACCAACATCATTGCCTTCATACCTTGAACTATAATCATGAAGATAGTTAAATTGCTCACCATTAATTGTTGATCTGGAGATTTCAGCAAACTGAAAGACAACATTAATATCTTTTGAGGCACTTTTCTCATGCACATGCCTCTCAATAAGATCATCCTGGAACTGCACCACATAAACTTCATGAATTTTCAATCTTAAATCACAGGTCTGTTCAAGGCATTAGTCTTCCTTTCCTGTTGCTTCAGAAATTCACACCTTCATTTTGACAAATATCCTTCAAGTCATCAATTATTGGAGGATTGATGGGTGTGTATTGAATATGAACATCATCCTCACTTGTGCATTCACCTATTGAGGCCTTCTCTTTGACTACATTAAGATTGTTCTTTTGCTGATCTGCAATCTTGAAGGTCAATAAAATATCTTTTTCTTCATTAAATTTCATATCTTCCACTTGCATGGTGGAATCCTCCAAGATTTGCTTCCATCCTATTTCTTGCAAATCTGATTTTTTTTTTCTATCTCATGCTCAACTAGCACAATCTTTTCCTTGACTTCATCATCATCATGCTGATTTATGCACTTGTTAGAAGTCAAATAAATATCTACTTCTTCAGCTTGTTAGAGGTATCCAACTTGAAGAGTGGGTTATCAAAAGATATCTCTGCATCCATCTCAAAAAGTGGGTTATTTGAGAAGGATTGAAAACTATTTCTGTTTTCATGTTTGAGCCAATCTTCATGCTAACCCAAATCTGTGCAGTTGTCTTCATAAGTCTTTTTTTTTGATTTCCAACTAGTTGTGTCATTTTCAACTGCCTTGAGTGTTCTTCCTTTTGAAACTCAGGGTCTTCATCTGATTTCACCTCTTCTCTGCTTGAACATTTGTGGCTTGGTTGCCAAGATACTTTGCATGAGAAGCAAAGTTTCTGTCTTCAAAGTTCATTTCTGCCACCATCTTTATTTCTTGCAATAGGAGAACTCTTCTTTTGTTGGCTTGAAGATGTCTTAGAATGGAGTTTGGTCTTTGACATTGAAGAATCTAACTCCGACTTTCCTTTCTTCATTTACATTTTCTTCTTCTCCAATTCCTTGGAAACTTCTGTCTTCTCCCCTTTCTTCCTTGATCTTCTTATGTGGTTTATAAGGCCCTTTTTATTAGGATCCCCCACTTCGATTAATTCCAAGAAACCATCAAATTAAATTTGGTCTTTGAACTCATCAGGAAATTTTTGATACCGATCAAGAATTTTGGTGGCCTCTTGTTCATAGCTCTCTTGAATAGGATCCATATCTTCTTCTTTGGGTAAAAACTTAGGTCGCCAATCCATGTTCTTTGCTCTAATAATCTTCAAAAAGATAAATCATTGTTGAAACTCACAACATGAACCACTGAAACTGATATGTAGCTGTTGAATTGCTGACATACAACTGCTGAAATTCAGACATGCAACTAAAGATCTGCAATCAAGGTGTTAGCTTTCAACACGCTGGCAAGATCACCAGCTTTGATACCATTGTAATAACCACCCCCAAGTTTTTTTTTTAATTTTTTGCAACTGAAATGCAAATGCAATGTCTTGACACTTTCTGATCACCCAGTTCCCGATGCGAGCAAGGTGAGAGCATATGATGTTTCGGACCACACAAGCTATCTAGAATGCAATTGTAGAAAGGAAACCAACTAAGCACACAAGGCGGCAAACTGACCTTATGTACACTTATTCAACGGACTGTGCTTGATGCAATACAAGAATGAAAGCACGCAAGGCGGCAAGCTGACCTTATCGACACTTCTTCAACAAACAACGTGCATGCAAGTCATTGGCATAATATCTAAGCTTGATAAGACCAAATTGGTCGATAACAAGTGAGCTTGTTCAATGCCAAAACGGGCTGAATGAGATGCTATAAAAACTGGCGGTAAACCATCCAGCTTCCCAATATGAAATGTAGATTATGCAAGACCATCGGCGGTACTACCATCCAAGGATTACAATTAATGTTTATTGCAACTAATATCAGATGCAACAATGAAGTAAAGGCTGCAATAATGAACTTTATTATTCTGATCCAACTGAAACAAGACTGCTGCAACCAAAATGTCAAGATAAAGAGCACTGAAGATCATTCAAAACAATAACAAATTCATACCCACTGAAGTATTGATAATGTTGATGAAGTTGCAGGCCACAAACACAATGTTTCATATTGAAAACCACTGCCAAACTGAATTTACTGATCTGATACAAGTTCTGCAACACTGATAAACAACTGTAATATGACTAAGTCTGAAAAATTATAAGATTCTCCAAAACTTAGAATTTGCATTATAACTCCTAGAGTTCCGAAACCATTCTCAAACATCGTAAAACTATATACATGAAATATAATTTAAAGTATATAGAAGTAAATATCCATATGTAAATGTCACTTATACTTAAATGTTTATTTCATCTATCCCAAACTGAACCGTACGGCCTGCAGATGGTACAACCAACATTGGTGCAGATAAGACCCTCACACCTGTAAAGCACTCAAATCATCACAAAAGTAAATAATCCATTTAAATTACATCACAAATAATGAAAGTAAAATGATGTAATAAATCCGCATAATTAAAACTTCAGAAGTAAAAGATAAATCTCATAAATATGAATTGATAAAAGTCATTAAATCTTACAAAAATCTCATGCTCAATCTAGGTGATAGCACTATAAAATAATATACAAAGTCTGTTGGCTTCCATGCCAGAATACATCCAAGTACAAATTACAATAATCATGTATAACAAGGATAAATAAATCAAAACACTCTCGAGTCGCCACAAACCCAAATGGTTCTCTTGCAAGCCGAGAGACAAGAACATGGCTTAGGTGCTTTTCCACCCAACCATGAAGCAATTACACTTCCCCGGATCCCTTCATGACACGAAGGAAACCCAGCCCTGCACGAAATGTCTAGCTACTTGGAAATAACTGGTAGGAGGGAACACCCGATGCAACCTGATGTCTAATCTGCAATACTAAATAATGAAATGCAGATTTTCTCACAACAGGATGTGGCAGAGATATATATCAATCCATCAATAAAGTTTGCTAGACATAATATTCATCTTTTTCAATGACAGCTCGTTTAGATCTGAACCTTTAAAACATAGTAACCGGTCAATTCCCGAAAAGAGGAAAAACCATCTCTAATAAAAATCTATTTTCCTTCCCCAATAAATCTACATTTCTACATAAAATCTACTTTTCTTCCCCAATAAATAAATAAATAAGTCAATAAACAAACAAATAAATAAATAAATCAAAATCACCTATGACCACCTCTAATCCCTTTCCCAAGCATCAATAAAGAAAACACTTTTCGAACAAGCAGTAATGAAGAACATCATAAATCATTTAAAAGCAATATAGATTTTGAAATCTGATTATATTCTCAATTCGTATTTCCATGATTTTAATAGATTATAGAAAACTAATGATTTTACTTCATATCCAATACCGTTTCGTGATTCAAGCAATAAAATCAATAATGACGTATGCCGACTCCACTTCAACAATGAGTATCCATGCATACTTATTTCAAATATTATTACTATCTTACCTCAAGAACAAGTAAATAAATAATAAAATAAAACAATCAATGTTCTCCTTTAATTCATCATTTGATCATACAATTGCATCTATGAGGCTATTAAATCGGTTTTAATTACCAAATCTATATTTTATTCATAATTCGTAATGTAATAAGCATTCCAAGTTATTTATTAATTTTATTGTTATATCAATGACAGGAACTATTTCATTCAATATATATATATCGCAATATGTATTATAATCTTTTAAGAACCTTCCTATCACAACTGTGACAGGAATTCAAGAAACAAGAAAACAGTCTTCTTGTCGCAGCTGCGACAGGAACTGTAACAGATTTAAAATAAAATCACAAACTTCATAACAGACTTACTGTCACTTAAACGGCATTGATTTAGAATAGATCTTTGAACATCAAATAAATAGATGAATATGTCTATAGGAATCTAATACTGTCTTCCAAGTTAAAGAGTTTATTTTCACATTGTTTAATCAATAAGAAGAGGAGTTGATTTCCAGAAAAAGACTGATTTTGAACAGCAAACAAGAAAGATAATAATTATCCGTTTTATATCTGGCAAGGAGTGATTTTATTAGGATTCCAAAATTTGGTTATCTATGGTTTCAACGGTTATGACAAGATCAAGAAAAGAGGGGGGTCTACCAAGAATACAAGGAACAACAATTACAATGAATAAGAACATCAAATATAGTGAATAAGGACAACAAATACTATAGGGGAAAGGTCAGCTATAGGAATATCATACTTATCAACTAAGTTTAAGAGTTATTTGCACATTGGTTTGATCATTTAAGAAGAGGCCGATTTCAATTAAAAGACTGGTTTTCTAACAACAATTAAGAATGATATTAGCTCTATTATTTATGTCTGCCAGAGTGATTTTTTTTATCAACGATTGGGAAATTTGTTACATTTCAGCTCCAAGGTTAAATATAGCGGCCAGAAAGTGGGGCGATTCACTTAGCATAAAATAAAGAAAAGTAAAGACAATGAATGGAAACAATAGGCCAATTTACTATGTTTAAACAACCATAACCAGTCATTAAGTATTGCATACAAAAATAGGGAAAAATACATGGATAAATTCACCTACACAAAAGGGGTCGATTCTGCCTTCCAAGTCGCTGCCCTGCTGTCTCCAGTCGCTTCCAGATCCAGAGATATTGGTCGCTTAAAAATGGTGATCGATGCTCAGAAAAAAAATGGTGATCACGTTTTTCTTTTGCTAAACTGCTAACTACTGCAAATCTCTTCAAATCCCTTCTGGGTTTTGTTCTTCTCTCCCCTAGCTTTCTAGAACAGTTTACGGTTTTAAATTTCATTGAGAAATGACAAAGTTATCATCGTTTTACTATGACTGTTCTTGACTAGTTTTCAAAAACGCATTTTTTTAATTTATTAAAAATCCTCCCTAATCTTGGCATCTAAAATTTTGGTTTTTTCCATGCTTTTTAATAACTGATGAAGACTTAAGTTTTGCATGAGATTGCATTTAAAAAGGCTTTTGAATTTCGATTTAAATTTGAATAAATAACTTAATTCGCTTCTGTCACTTGCATGACAGTAATTAAATTATAATACTTTTTATTTTAGATTTCTAAATATAATACTAATATTATTAATACAATTTATCTATTTTTAATAAAACATAAATACTAAAACAACTCAAGAAGTAATTACAATAGTAATAATACTATATATTTATCTATTTAATTAGAATAAAATAACTTAATAGCTTTCTGTCGCATGCAAGACGGTAAATATTCTTTTAAATTCTTTTATTTAGGATTCTAAATATAATAAATGTTATTTAATATAATTTATTTATTTTCAAATTACATAGTCATTTAAATCAAACAAGAAGTAATTAAATAATATTAAAATAATATATATATATACCTATTGTAATTTAAATATAATGGTTTAAATATAATTTAGATATTGTCTTCCAAACATTCACATTTATATAAAAAAATAGGAAACGTTTATTAATTATTTAAATAATATAAAAATACATCAATTTAATAAAATACATCATTTCAAACATAATTATACCACTTAAAATATAAAACGAAAAGACATTAATATTCATGACTAAATCAAGCATTCGAAAGGAACTTATTGTTGCAATTAAACACAATATGTTTTTAAGCATCTAAACATCAATCTCATTTATTATCCACACAATAATGAATATTAAACCATTCATAATAATGCAATATGATACTACGTAAGTGTGTGAGTGCATCAGGGTTAACCATCCAAACAGTTCTTGCCAAGTGGCTAGAATACCTCTACCTCAACCATGTTCTTGTCTTCGACGAGTACTTGCATTCATTCACACTCAATTCAATGTCAATAGGTTAGTTCCCCAAAACATAGCCGAAGCAAAACATTATAATCATATCGATAATATTTAATATTAAATCAACTTTCTAATTTACGCAAATATAACATCATGATAATTACCTTCACATATGTGGAATTTTCTCAAGTAAAACAATCATAGTAAATGTTCGTTAATCTAGAATAATTATATAGTCCATAAAACGAGATGTGACACACCCTTCACTTGGAATGGTACGACCTGCACTAAATAATATGGCCTGCAATAAACTCCACTTAAAATCAGATAAAACAACATTCATAACATGCTATTTTGTGTGACTTGGCACTTAGAAAGATTTCGACCCATCTTGTAAATCATTGACTTGAAAATCTTCACCCAGCAAGTAGATTGGTACGACAGACCTGGAAGAAAAAGCAGCAAAAAAGTAGACCAGATTCTCACAAAGAATCTTTCAATCATATAAAATCAACATCATTGCTACCACACTTCAAAACTTATCATGAATCCCAAAATCTTATCAAAAAACCACAAAATACTCCATTGCAACTCAATGTGATTTCTGAAATGAAATCACCAAGACCAGCTAAGGGGGTTTTTGTCCCTGAAACTAGTATTTTCGAGAGGGTTTTCGTCCTCAAGAAAATAGGAGAAGAACACAGGTTCTCTCAAAATGCATAAGCAAACATCCTATCATTAGTAACCTCAACAATGAGCTCCAATCCTCTTATAACTTTTTGGAGCAAATAAAATATTACTTTCCTTTTCCCTCCAAAACTTATTTCAAAATAATAAATTGTTCATATGTGCAAAGTCCCTCTTAGCCTAGCGCCCTTGTATGTACAACTTAAAAACCTTTCCAATGAATAATTACACATAAGTTGTCTTTTTGAAAATACTTTTTTAGACAACTTAAGTCATAACTATTTAATAATTAAATTAGCCAACCAAGTTGTGGAAAGCATCAAAATGAATCAAACACAAACTTCTGATCATACCTTAATACTTCTAAGGACTTAGGATGATGAACTATAGCAACTTGGCATCATTCAAAAAATAGCCTGCTTCTCGAAGAAGTGTGGAGAGCTCGCAAAAGGAGGGAATTGCATTATGAAAGTATCATTGAATTTCTCTTGGACTCTTGAACTCACTGTCATTGCTAGAAACCCAATTTGACTAAACACGTGTTGTCCAAGAAGTATGGAGTGCTCTCAGAAAGATAGAATCACACTTGGAAAGTGTCATTGGGCTCGCTAACATCTCCTGAACTCACTGTTATTGATAAAACCACTGCTTGATCACCTCTGTGTTCTCCAAGAAAGTTGGAGTTCTCCCTTACACCACCAATTAGCCTACGGGAAAACTCGGAAAATAGGCTAATTGTTCTCAAACTGATTATGCGCAAAATGGGGACATTACATATCCCTAAAACTCAGAGAAACACTGATGCAATGTCTTTCACACCGCTTTGCTCACTCACTTTGGCTCTTAGTCACTTCCATAAAATGAGGTGATCACATATTACTTTTAAACAAAATTATGTAAAATCTCGTCCCCTAGGTATTCGTGGAAGATGGGACATGAAAAATAATTAAAAAAGGGATCAAAAAAATGAAAACCAATACGACACCTAAACAATGCAAACATAAAAAAGTCAAAATCAAACAATACAAAAAGAACAAAGATGACCAAGGGGAAAACAATAGGGGAGAAAAGCTTGGAGAGCTCTAATGGAGGATGATTTTTCGTTTTTCTTCATAATATCATATATCTCAGAGCTCCAAGCCTCTTCCCTCTCTCATGAAAGATTAGGAAATGCGGTATTAGAAAGGATATGAAACTGATGTGGTTGTATTCATAGTTCAAAAACTTGGACATGGCAGGCCTAAATTTGACTTGGACTTGGGACTTGGGAAAAACTTGGCAAAATTTCCGAATATTAAAAAATTCATAAGTTTGTAAAATAATATTAAAAAAATATGCATAAACTGAATTCAGAAAACTCATAAGTAGCTTTTCCTTCATTTATAGATCAATAAACAAGTTTAATGCACATCATAGTGTCATATGAATATAAATTAGAAATCTATATTAATATTTTACAAATTTCTTCTCCAACTAAAGCTTCTAACTGGTTGTATGGATGCCCTCAAAGTGATGGTAATGATTCATGTTGATGGACAATATGATCCTCAAGCATATTACAATCATCCAATGAAGCCCCTATTGACACTTTGCCTATTGTCTCCACCTGTGCTGCTACATCTACTATCCATTCTGTTGCTTCTCTCCCAAAATCGCTGATCTCATCTGCCAAAAAAATGGGCCCAAACAATATTTCTTTTTTTTTTGCTATGTAAAACCAGAGAAGGGGTCTGAGGTCAGCAGTCTCCAGTGGGATTGAGGGCAAACCATTTTCTATAATTTTATCAGTTTTTGGTTTTAACCAACCATTGATAAATTGATGCAATATTGTCGAAGGTACAATTGTGTAAATCTTAAGATTAATCGTAATTATAAATCTTAAGAGAGCAAGTGCATCTTGATCTTTGGAAGATTCACATAGATTCCCCTTTTAATCAATTTCAGATTTGGCTCTAAAATGAGAGATATCCCATTTGGGTTCTTTACATCTTTTAGGGGACTATTGGGCTATTAACTTTGGAAATTTCCTAAAGGGGTGATCTAAGACATGAAACCTACTAGTCGACTAGTCGAGTGCTTTTCATCCTCAAAACAATGACCCAACTTAAGGTACCCCATTGTTCTTGGGATTGATGACCTCATTGGAATGATTATCATTGATTGATTTAAAATAGGCTTCTTGCTGACATATGCTTAATGTTCATATGTTTGTATATTCTTTGTCCTCTCTGCTCTAATGATAGGATGCCTTTCTTCATACTTAAATCTGCTTTTTCCTTCATGACATTCACCAAGGAGTTGACTATAAGATGACCTCATTGCCCTCTCAGCCCCAATCTGGATTTCTGTGTTGAGAATTTCTTACAGATTACAGATTGTACCATCATTCAATCATATATTCCCAACATCATTGGTCACATGGCTTGAAGATACTCTTGGTCAGCTAACATCTATCCCACCAGTTAAGAGTTATCAAGGAGCACTCTATTTTCAAGTGCCCTATTTAGTATGAGATTTGGATGAGGAATCAATTTATCTACAAAGTTTTAGGTGGTTCTATATCCACTTTCTTTTGTGACATGATTGAAATGCTTGGCCCTTTTTCTTCAAGAGGTTGTCACTTTTGGGCTCAATGCCTTACAAGGGACTCCAAGAGCTACTAGGCTAATTATTTAGCCTGTTGGAGGCATCAAGTGCCCTTTGGATGATTCTGATTAGCACTACTATTAGGATGGCCCAGCCCTCCCATTCTTATTCCAGGCATCATGGATCTGCTTTATTTCAGGGTTGATGGCCTACTATTCCCCCTTTCTTGCAGCCCAGGTCACGAGGACTGAAACACATTACTACTTTTGTTGAACCTCCAGAGTTTCATGGCCCTTGGGTTTTGGGAGGAGTTCTAGTGGGAGTCCCCTATCTCTTGTAGGATTGTCTAGCCTGGCTTCTTATTCCTTGACATTATCATATGGAAATTATTAAATCTTATATTGGCCCTCTTTTGGTGGTAGATGATGATGTTGTTGGTTACTATTCTTTGAGCCATGGTTTCCAGTTCTGATCTCCAGCTCCGATCTTTATCAGCTTCTTGTTTTGTTGCAGCATGTTTACTTCACATGAATTTTATGCTTGTATTTAGATCCTATAGCCTGGGATTTGATTGCCTTAGATTTACTCCCTTAAGTAACGTTTACACTGTTCTAATGTTTTCTGTTTAGATTTTCTAGAATCCTTGAACTTTTCTGATGTAACTGATTATACCTTTTAATTGTATTTTTGTTTCTCTATTTAGTTTTGAATTTTGTTACTGTATGTTGATCTTTGTTTGTAGTGGCTATCAGTACCACAAAGTATGGAGCAAAGTTCAAATGATACTGTTATAAATTGAAAATAGGACTGTTTCATAATAATCATGTCTCATTTACAACTCAGATTGTCTTTTTTGGCTCACAGAATAGTGGAAAGAGATTTTAATTACTATAAAGTGATTTACAGCAATGTATATATATTCTGTTGCATGAGTCATGCCTCTTTGCAATGTGATATTTATTTTCTTTTTCCCATTTAGTGTTTCTTTCTCATGTCCTGATTAGCAACTTTGTTTAAAGGTTAATGGATCCCTGTTCAATTTTTTCTTAGTTTTGATTGTTACTCAGGTACATGATGGTGAGGGAACAAGCAAAGGTTCGAGTAGCAGTGATTATCATCAAATTTGTAGTGTTCGTTTGCCACGAGGAACTAATCCATATTCAGTTTCAGTAGAAGAGCTTGGAGCATCGTTGGGGTAGGGCAATCGAATTTTGTTTTGACTGTTGAATTGTCTGCTTTTAACCGAGTTACGTGAAGAATCTAGATCCTATTTCTTAAAGCAATTCCATATCCATTTTTTTCATGATTAAGGCCATCTTGCGTGCAGGTAACTTCCAAAACCAACAGAAGTACTATTCCCTTTCCTTTCCTTGTTTTTCCATTTTAATATTGTTCTCATGTTAATGTTCAAGTAGTGGGCAGTTGGCAGATAAATTTTAAGTATCTTGCAGGTCATTCGTCTCTTCTATGGACTGTTCCTCTCTATTTGTTAGTCTTGTATACCACTTGAGCATAGATATCACAACAAAAGCAAGGGTGGAGCTTTGAGGATCTTCTACTGCTCGCAACTAGTTTCCTTTGTTTGCCAAATTACTTGTCAGGATGGAGAATCATTTGACAGTTGGAAGATGCCTTCCTGGGCCCTCAGAAAGCTCCTCCATCATTTCTTTCACTTTTGGTCCAATAATAGCTTTAAGGTTCAGGCCTTGCATGCCTCTTTTGGGTTTGGGCTCAGCTTGGGCTCAGAGAAGAATACTTGGGGAATTAATAAAATTAAACATAAGAAATTCCACGAGGCAAAAACTTGCCAACTCGGAAAACTCTCATTGACTGGGCAAAAACTCATGGACTTGCCAAAGGGCTTGGCTGGACTCATGAATCTAGCCTCTAAAACTCTTTTTGACAGACTTGGCTCTCACAAAACTTGCTGAATCACAATAATGTGGTTCCAATATTCAGGGCAGTGCCATAGACTTATCATAGTAGGAAAAGCGTGAAGCTATCAAGGATCTTCTATGTAATGTCCCCTTCTAGGAATAATACTAATTTTCCCCTAAATTATCAATTTTGTAATGTTCCCTTCTAGATTTGCCCTATATTAAACCCTACAATCACAATTATGATAAATTAGGGTTAGGAAGATGACTTACAGGTGGTTATTTCTTCCTTATGTTCTTGAATATAATCCCTGCACTCATCACATAGAAAACACAAGTGCATGCATACATACATATAAACCGATATCATTGTTAGGGTTAACCAAACATATAGTAAATTCAGAATTCAACTTCAATATTTCTATTACTATCAACACATAGGGATAAGGACATGATAGGTTTGACTCAGCTACTCATACTAAGCCCAAGAGCAAAACTTTGGCCCTCTTGGCTTTGGTTGCAGGACTTTGACATCACCAAAGTGGCGTACTTAGTAGAGCACTTGTCTTGTTCCCTATCCATGCCTTATCTCTTATAATTAACAACTCATTGTTATGAAGTTACATTCATGGATTCCGCTCCATCAATGTGGTGAAGACATGACATTCCTTGGTACATGATGACTCCATGCAGGCTCTTACAGGGGGCATGGCAATTCTCATGTTCAGTTACTCCATACTAGCCCTAAGGGGGCTTGGCAGGTTCAAGCTGTCATACATGGCCTCCATACTGGCCCTTACAAGGGTTATGGCAGGGGTGCAGATCAGATTGCCTGACCTTAGGGGGGTATGGCAGGATTGCATAGCCTCAGTCTATCTGTCCTTAACTCCTATGATGGAGGATTATTAGAAATAAATTACTTATATAGATTCACAGTTGACCTGTTCACAATATTTCTCTGATTACACAGTAAGTATAGTGACTTGAATATATGTTTAATCTGCAGATCTGAATCTGTATGATATAAATATCACAAATGTCTTTAATTTCTGAGTCGAATGCTCTAGTAATTATGATGCTTTCTGCTTCTCCATTAAATCTGATCCTCTTCTAAAACTCAGAATTATCTTCTTCCAATCTGCTTTTCATTCATATGATATTCCATGATGATTCCTCCTTGGATCTCTCATTTCCTTTGAAGCCTTCGATCTGACTTTTATATCTTCCATATGATGTTGAAGGGTCGTGCCTTTTAATGATAAGACAAATCTCTTTAATGGATCGCTGCCCTTCATGGTGATCGTTGTACTTTATTGCCAACTATATTTTTTCATATGGATCGTGCTCATTACAAATTCTAAATTGTCCCATAAACAATTCGTCTCCTTTTAACAAGTTAATCGCACCTCTTGGTGATTAAGTATAGATTGCTGTTTATTATTCTCCAATGGATCGATCAGCATTTGAATTTATAATAAATTCATGTGATAATTTAAATGGCATGATTTTATAGATTAAATCTTTAATTTAATTTATGCATCTAACATAGGGACATCACATTCTAGCTATCAGGAGAGAGTGAAAAAAAGTCTGAAAAAATGTATGGTGGTTTGTTTTTATTCCAAATTATATTTTGGGTTGAAGATCATGGTAGGTTTTGGAAGAACTTAGAATTGTTTTATGGATACCAGATCTAGTGGTTCTTTCAGCCTTTCAAACTGATGATCATGATGCTTCTGATTTCAACTTCTTTAGTTTTCTTTCAGATTCTTTAGTTTCTTCTCTCTGATTAAAAAACAAATTTAGGCCTCCTGCAGTTCTGGGGATGGTTTTTGTTCTCTTCTTATACTTCTAAGCTACATCACAAGGTTCATGTTTGTGTTTGAGTTTTGCAAGGAAATATTCGTAACAAATTGAGTATATAAATCTCTTTATGATTATTTTATTTTCAAAATAAAAGGTAAATTAAATCTCCAAGAACTTAATAAGATGTTTAAATATAAAAATTAAAAGAAATATAATTTTAAAAATAATAAAATGTGTAAATATTAAAAATATAAAACTAAAAATTATACAATAGAAGTAATATAAAAATATAAGAAATAAATAAAAATAAAATGAAATAAATAGTAAATACTGTAAAAGGTAATAAAATTACTTATTAATAAGTTAATAATATAGAAGTTATTATAAAACATTAAAATCTAATAAAAAAATATTAATAACATTTTAATTAAAAGTTGAAAAATAGAGTTTAAATAAAGGGAAAAAATAGAATAAAACATAAGCGATAAAAGAAATCTAAAATTTTAAAAAAGTCTGAATGAAGAAATAATAAAGTCTAAGTCTACATAAAAAGGAAAGTTGTGAGCGGCAGTAGCAAAGCAAACACCACAGCTCCTCCAAGGTGGCATGACACAACTCCTTCACAGCAGCAACACATGGCACCTTTACAGAAGCACAACACAGCACCTTAACAGAAGCTTCACGAGAGCAACACATAATGGACTCTAATGTCAACAGAGTAACTTTGAACACAACAGAATACCCACAGAATGCCAGGGAAATGTAGAGGCTGCAGATACAACAATCTCCCAGTAAAACTTCACAGAAGACTGTGAAGACCTCACAACAAATGTTGGTGGAAAGCAATGGCAGTCACAAGTTAAACAACTCAAAGGGAAGCTCTATTGGATGCCAGTGTTTTATATTTTCATTAATAGGCAAAACCCTAACAACTTTTAGGATTTTTTGGTTTTCGGGCTGTACAATTTTTTTTGGCATGATTTTAAATGAATTTTTCAACCTTTTAATGAAGGTCACTGATTTTCAAAATTTTACACTAAAATTTGGGGAACTCTGACAGCTAATTATGTAATGAGATGATCTGAAAGACAACTGAGGTCTTAACTCAGGTGTTCTCTTTGTAAGTCACTTGCGAGAATATTTATGTGAGGATCCAGTGCCAGGGCACCTCAGCTAAGGGAGAACAGTAGGAAAGATATTCACATCTTAGATGCTGAATGCGAGTCTCCTTTTTCAGAGGAGCCCTGACTTGCTAAATACAGCAATGCTTTCCTCTCTACGAAGAAATTGGTGATTCAAGTATTTACCCTTCTGAAAAATCCATGACAATGGATAACTAATAACTATGGCATCATAGAAGTTTAGAAGGTAATACCAGTTAAAACTGATGAGTAATTGATTAAATTAACTTCCCTTTAATTTGAAGGAACACCATTGAAATTGTTTACATGGTGGTGTGAAAGAACAAAATGTTTAGCACACCTTGTAGGGATTTCACAAAAGACTTTATTCCTACACAAATCAAAGAAATGAGGAATTTAACATTCAAAATAGATATTTGTATACCAAATAACTAACTTCAGTTTGCTTTTCCATGAGGCAACTAGGCTGGATTGGCTATAAGTTGACACTGCATCAGAAGTAGGAGAGATTGTTACTTAAGCTAAAAATAGAATATAGGAAAAACATTTTAAAAGACATCTGGGACAAACATTATCAAACAGTTAGTCATAGTCCACCCCTCCAACTTAAAAGAAGTGCACTATGATCACATAGACAAATCCATACCATAAAAAGAATTTGGTTCTGAGTTCTGAATTCTAGGAGCTACCATATGACCACCACATCACCCACTAAATCTCAATCCACAGAGACATGAAATCCAGAGAAAAGCCAATATATTTCAACGTGATCTGCATATCTTCATGTGAATCTAACATGGTGAAAATACTGCCAATGACATCTGCATCAGTAACACAACCATAACAATAAATTCACTTGTGGTATAGCCAATGGAACCTTATGGTACAAGTGAGAAGAAATAGGACATTGAGTTCAGATAAGTCAGCTTAATTTTAGCTGTCATTCCCACAAACATAAATAAATAAAGCTCGACTGTATGGGCATTACCATGCTGATCTGATTTTGGATCTGCTGGGAAACAATAGAAACAACATTACAAATTCCTACTTGTAAAAATAAGGTTTGAGAATTAAAGACATTGTAAAATAAGATTCAAGAGTTAAAGACATTCACATAGAAATAAAAATTCACAAAAATTCAACTGTTTATTACCAAAAGGACCAAACATAACACTATTTTTGAGCATTGGCAGAATATAAAAGCTTGAGCACATCAATATAGAAAGCACTAATTACAAGATTATGAACTTCTATAGTCTATCCCTGGTAGGTTTCAATTCTATACCATTTCAAGCTTCTAAATCAAAGCTCGAGTCCAAAAGGCATGAAAGGTCACTAGTCAACATTCATGTGAAAAAGAAAATAAATTACTAGCATTCTCAGAGGCTCTCACCATAAATTTGCAGTCCCAGATGGATATATCAGAGTTGCCCAAGGTTCTTCAGTGTAATCTCTCTGCAACTGGAAGATTTCTCCATCACAAACATTACATGATGTGCTTGTATAAATGCTTCAAGTTAGACTCAATATGGATTTTAGATTCCTCCTACCATCTATGAATATTTTAAACATTTTGATCTCTCTAGTTATTCAAACACAGGAAAGCAGCTACCATATTATTCTACTTTTAACTAAATGAGTTCAAACAAAACACAGCAAATGGCTTCTAACTCTTTAAGTGTTTCTACATGACATTTAAAAATTTCTTTGGGAAAACTGACTTTGAGAATCATTTGGCCTTAGTTGGTAGAGTTCCTTTCTAGCTGATAGGTATTTAAATGGGTTTCCCCTTGTGATTGGTGCAAGTCTCCATCAAGCAAAGTGTCTTTGGCCAGATGTTGAAAACTGGGAATGGTAGCCTCGAAATGAGTGTGAGAAATCTCTTCAAGTGAGATGTCTCATATAACTTGGGCTTGCTCACATTGATGATATTATTGATGCTGAATTGGAATTTCAAGTCAAAAGGTTTTGGGTTTGACTGGTTGGAGAATGGTGTAGGTTCCATAACTCATGGACTCCAACTTGTAATGTGGTTTGCTGTGAAATATTTGTTTATCCAAGTGAAGTCAAACACAATCATGGAGCCCTATGATTTTTGGATGATGAATTTACACTCCAAGTATCAAACTGCAGCAATCCGGGGCAATTACATTACAATAAACTGTATCCTAGAACGGCTCAAAGGCAAATGTGATGGAACATTAGTGTGAAATGTCACTCATTCACCCACTTGAAGTGTTATGGATGTGTATGTGTTAGTTGGAAATTGAAGATCTCCCACACACTTCTGAGCAATTAAGTTCTATTTGAACCTCTGAATCCTTACATTGTAAGTCTGCTCAGCAAGAAGGGTTTTCCCCATCTTTGACTTGAAGACATGACATTTATCGGTAGAATGTTTGGTGTGCTTGCGGTAGGCACAATACTTGTTAACATTTTCTAATAAGGGAGCTGAGTTCTTGATGGATCTATTTGCTGAAGAATATCAATCCTGGATGATGAGTGAGTATGAGAGGAGCTGGCAGGGGCCAAAGATGATAACTAACTTTATCTTTGAAAAGAGAAAGATTGACTTGGATTTGTTTGTTCGTTTGTTGCTTAGCTTCCACCTTTAAAGCAAGCTAGAAAGCACACTCTAGGAAGTGATGGTGCAGAGCACTAAGTCCTACCGAAGAGGAGAGAACAACCCCTAGACGAACTTGATGCAAAGTACCTCACCAGTGGCCTATACCCAGTTTGATAGAGAGAAAATTGAACTTCTCTGTATTGCTAGACTAATTGGTTAAATGTCTAGTGAAGATGGAGCTATAGTGTCAATAGCTCTTTTTTGTAACTGGGGCTAAAATCACATCCGAATGGTTGCTTTGAAATCTATCCTTGTATCAATTTCTGGTTGCTCTGTTGCCTCTAGAAGTTGGATATGAAACTGCCACCAAGTGAGGGCTTGATAGTACATACAAACCTCCACTATCATGATTTGTTGTGGTCCTAAGAGATGTGATTACTTCTTGGAATATGTCTCTAGAATGTGAACCCAAAAGTCTAACTTGTCCCTATCGACTGCACTGCTAAAATGGGAAATGGATAACTTGGTGTCCAACCGAATCATAAGCTGGGCAATTAGGCCAGTCGAAAGAATGAAGCTAGCAGTTTGTCATTGTCCCATGAATTGCTGAAACATGCTTGTCATCTGCTACATAAGTTGAAGTTGAAATGCATTTGGCTATTGGCTTTAGTTGTGTAGCTTTTGTGTGAGCAACTTGACCAAATAAAGGTATTGTTTGGAGCTTAGGGGACTACTTGAGCCATCCATCAAGGAAGTTAATACAAAACAAAATGATACAAATTAAAATTACCACTATCATGATCAAGAGTCAATAAGCAATGATAGAGTGACATGGATGAGAAATGGCAGAAAATTTATATAATAGAAAATTGACTACAAGCATTTTGAAGCAAATGAATGCTGACTTCAAAATCTAAAATGATAACTCTGTAACAAAGAATTCCTTTACCAGTAATCTGAAATCTATAAATAACCATTTTGATATGTATGTAATGAAAGGACACAGACTGGTAAACAGAAATCTGAAATTTGGAAACAAATAGAAAATTCAAAAATGCAAAGAACCTAATTGTTAGGTGGTGTGCTAGATATACAGGGTATATAGAAAAAAGGTTGAGTAATCTGAAATTCAGATATGTCAAGCTCTGATTGTTAGCTGTTGCTGTTCTGGATACACCTAAGGATTAGAGTAAAGACCAAGTAATCTGCAATTCGAAAAACACTAAAAAAAAACATTTGGGAAGGCCTGATCATTAGGCTATGATGCCAATTGATATGACTATATTTTTGGGTGAGTTTCTCAGTGGATATTTACATAGGAGAAGCCTATCTGTATAGGCTAAAATATCTTACAATGTCATTTGAAGTTCCAAGGTTTCTTCTACTTTTAACTATTTCTTATCTATTCTTTTTAACTGTTCTATTTGTCTATCTATTTTTTAGTTCATTGCTATTTACGTTTTATAGTTGTTCTAAGTTTCTAACTGTCAACAATTTCATATCTAGCTGTACAATTGTCTTTTACTTTATTTTTATCAGCCCACTTGCATGTGAACCATAAATTTTTTAACTTAATGGTATGTCTTCATCATTAGTGTTAATGATTCACTGATTAATTGAACTGTAGTTGCTATGTTGGAGTTCCAACCTTGTCAATCTTTACACTAATTTTTTTAATTGCTAAAAGGTGCTGGAAAGTGGAAACCATATCTATGCATAATGAGACTAGACATAGTAGTCAATTTGCAAAAGAAACACGATTAGTTGTAGATCACAACTGTCGGCAATCTGATCTGAATCTGATCACCAGTTTTTTCCTCTGATTGCTGGGATGATTCCCAAGGCTGCTGTTTTCTTTTCCTCTGATCGCTGTCATGAGGTTTAGTTGCGAATAAACTGCAGCTTTTTCAACTGTTTTTTTTCAATTTGCTTATAAAATGTTAGTGTAGGTTTATATTTTCAATGTTTCATCTATTTAAGTGTTATTTTCCTTTCCTACATTATATTAAGCTTGCTTAGGTTATTAGAGTGAGATGTGGGATGAGGTGTTGTTTTCTTCCAGAGGAAGTTACTCGTGCTATCTTTAGCTATTTTGGAGTTACACTTCCTATTGGCTTATCTTGCCACCTCTTCTCTCTCACATTTCCTATATGCACTCCTCAACTTGCTTGCTTTTCACAATGTTAGAGTGAGCATTCTGTAATGTCCCCAAATTTGGAAGTGTTGGCAAGAGACACTGTGTGGCTTCATGAGTGTTGTCATTGATGGCAACAAAGTCCATTCCACACATCCGCAGCACATGGTATGTCTATACCGGAAGTCAGATTGAAGAGTATTTTGGTTCGGTAAGCAAGAACAGAGCATGCAGCAAGGTCCGACAATTAGGTCCGGATCTCTCAGAGGAAGTATCTCAACAAAGTGCAGACTTGGGGAAGTCAAGAGGAGTACCATGACTACTACATTCCAGAGATTGAGCCTCCGGTGATGAAAGAATGAAAAGATATGAGCACCTAAGTGTTGAGTTCCTGTTTGGCAGAGTAGATTGAGAAAAAACTGATTGGCAGAGCATCAGACCTTAATCTAGATGAGGAATTGACGGTGATCAAGCTTCTTGAGGGATCATTCATGGTTGGCTGACATGATTGATGACTCCTATAACTATCTTTTTGATATGCATCACTTAGTAAGCATGGATTCAGTCGACAGACCAGAGTTTGGGAAAATCTTGAGTATTCCGGATGCCGACTAGAAAGATGCTAAACTCTTTTGTGCGGATATATATACCAGATGGATTTCGATGTGAAGGTGTGTGTGGTGTGTTGTGAAGTGCGAAGAAAAGCAGAAAGAAGTGTAGAAGCAGCAATACAAATCCGGTATGTGACAGAACAGTAGCACCAAGCAGAGGAAGAATGAAGTTCAGCAGATCAGTATATTGAGCCTAACCGGAACTGAACCTCAGCATATGTGGATGCCTTTGATCAGTTCAAATCCCTGGTTACTTTTTATATACCTTGTAGACAGTGAGTCTCTTGTAGACAGTGAGCCTCTTGTGAGCAGTGTGCTCGGGCAGTGAGCCCTAATTGGCAAGTGCCATTTTGTACTTCTTATTCTTTTAACAGAGAAAACAATCTTGGGTTAGTCACCCCGTGGTTTTTCCCTTAACAGGGTTTTCCACGTAAAAATCCTTGTGTTATGTGTGTTGATTTCATTTCTGCTTTCATGTTCATTTATGCTTATATGTTTGATACTGCACTATTGTTAAAGAAGAAAAGAAAGTTAAGAAGTTTAAGATAACTAATTCACCCCCCCCCTCTCAGTTATCTGCCTTGTTTCCAACAATTGGTATCAGAGCTAAGTATCTCTAGACAGAGCCTAACAGCTTGAGGAAGATCTGGGAATCTCAATGGATATGTATGGTATGAGGGAACAACTTCAGTCTGCCCTAGATGATCTTGAGCAATCTCACTCTGAAGTCAATAAGCTGAGAGAAAGACTCAAAGAAGCTGATGATTTCATAAATGAACTCAAAGAAAAACTAAGTATCTCAGTGAAGAAAAGAAAGGAACTACTTCAACAATTAACAAGTCAAAGTGAAGCCAATGATACTAATGAAGATCTGAATGAGAAAAACAAGTTATGTGAAAAGCTATCAAAAGAGGTCATTATGGTAAGACATGAAATGGAATCAGGGGTTATGAAATTCACTCAAGAAATTGAAGAGAAAAGAAAAATTGAAGATAATCTAAAACAATCTCTCAAGGAGAAATTAGAAGACTGCCACAAAATGGATAGAATAATTAGGCATCTGGAATCTGATCTTGAAGAAGCTAGAGATATTGAAGAACAACTCGAGAATCAGATAGACACTCTTAAAAGGGATCTTCAAACAGCAAATGAATACAAAGAGAAATTCAAGATAAGCTCTGCTCAACTTGAAGTTCTTCTTGAAAGCCAAAAGAGGGTAGATGACAAGCATGGATTGGGATATGAGAAAGGTGAAAACTCCGGATCTGGTCAGAGGAACTCTGGATCTGGAAATCCAAGGAACAGACCTAGAAGACCTCCGGTAAGGCAACCAAATGCTCAAAGATATTCATCCTTAAATGGATACTGCTACAATTGCAATAACTTCGGTCATAAAGCAAATTAGTGCAGAAGAAGAATGAATCAGGCTAATTCATTCTTCTCCAGACAGTGTTTTAATTGCAAAAGGTATGGTCACAAATCTCATGAATGTAGTAATATGCAAATAAACAATTCATTCAATGGTAGATGCTTTGCATGCAATAGAATGGGACATATGGCTAATCAATGTAGATCAAGAGGATACTAGTGAAATATGCAAAGAAATGTTGTTTGCTACAATTGCAATAGATCCGGTCATATTGCCAAATTCTGCAGAAGTAAGAATCAGGACAAAAAGGGTCCTGTGCATCATAACCAAAATCAAGACAAAGGAAAAGAAAAAGTGAATGCAGATGAAATTCAAAGGGAAATGAACAAGATTTGGGTGAAAAGAAGTACAGAAAATGTTAAGGATGGATCCGCACTAGAATCTAGTGTTGATATTCCTTCCGGAAACTAAATAGATGAGCTCTGGCTTAGGGGGAGTCACAAAAGAAAACAATTTCCCCCAACCAGTCAATTGGTGCCTAAAATTGGCACATGGAGTGTTGCGGATCAAAAGGACTCTCAGAGAAACATCTAAATATCCCTTGGTCAAAATATGAAAGATCCACAAAGAATTTGAAAAGGTTAATCATCCCAGATTAATCCGGTTTGACAGTCATTCGACAAAAGCAGGATTTTCACAGTTAGATCCAGTATGATTCAAAAATTGAAAATATCTTAATCTGCGGATAAATGGAATGATTGGAGAAAGGAAGATAGATTGTCAATAATCACCGAGTGCATCTCAGTGATCTTGAAAGATCTCTCTCAGAACAAGAAGAACAATGCAACCGGAATGACTTAAGTTGTGCATTTATTGCAAAATGGAATTAGGGTTTGCGCAGAAATAAAAAGGGTTCTTTTGTTCATCATTTGCACATTTGCATTCAAGAAGAAGAAAGGAGGAGCTCTGCAACAAGATTGCTTCAACCCTCTCAAGGATCAACCGCAGAATTTGATTCATCCAGCGATCTTTTTGGCTCTTACCGTGAACCCTAGAAGCGTAAAAAGGTGTTTCCACTCTTGAATATCTCTCTCTGAATCTTTTGAAAGATGGCTACTCCGAATGTTGTTAAGATCACTAATAGGCCGTGCCCTAAGTTCAAGAAACATTCTTACAAATCCCTAGAAGTTGATCCCCTAGGCGCATTCTCTAGCATTGTGCATGGGGTTCTGCACGTAGAAGTTGTTACGGTATACATTCACGCCAACATTGAGGAATTTGGGGAATCCAAGCTGATGGACATTTATCACACGGAATTAATAGATGAAACATTTGAACTTAAACCCCAATACAAGGCCATCTGGGATAAGCATTTTGGACATTGCATCCATTTCCCCTGTTTTGCAGAAGATGAATGGGTCCGGTATGTTCTGAGCAGATTGCATGACAACTTCATGTGGTTGATGAGGCCATTTAAGATCACAAAAGATGCCATTAGGGCGGTAATCAGATTGCACTCATCCGGTGGGTTGCCTGCTCTCAAATTTGTCAAGAATTAGACAGTAAGTGAGGCTACCGGATCAAAGTTTGACAAGAGAGCAATGACAATAGAAGATATCATAGATCCGGATATCAAATTTGCCTCTATGATCATTGGCTACAAAATATACCACTCCAACAGGGAGAATTCAGTATCCGGAACTGCTATATACACTGCATATCAGATGCTAAGGGAAAATGCAGACTATGATCTATGCGAACTTCTCCTGAGCCAACTACTAGAAAACCTACAAAAGATCAAGAAGGACAAGAAGAACTCATTCAAGTATGGTGGGCTAATATTGTGTTTATTCTTTTACTTTATGAATGAGCTACCTGGATCAAGTGGCTGGGTATGGCAGAATGACAAACCGGTTGCCATACAAATCAGAGATTATATGCATGGGCTTGGTGATGCCAAGGCTCAAAGCACAGCTCTCTGGGGATATTTCAAGAATTTCCAAGGTATGATGCAGGCCAGAGAAAGAATTCCCCAATCCATGGTTGAAAAATACAAGGATACAGTGTGCTTTATGGTAGACACTGATCAATGCCTAATGGAGGCAGTGGAGCCAAGGACAGTTTGGATTATGCCAATGGGGTATGAGGTAGATGAGAAAATTCTAGAGTTGCATATCCAACACTTGCTGAGTCAGCCCAAGGACCCTGAGGCAGAAAGGTTTGGAACCTTTCAAGAATTGAGTGTAAAAATTCATATTGAACAAAGACAACCAGAAATGAAGAGAAAAGTGAGAAGGGAAGTAGAGGAAGTTGCCAAAAGATATGGCATCTCAAAAGAAGCAGTTGATGCAAACAGAGAAAAATTAGAAAGAGCTGAGAAGGAGAGGCAAGAAGCAGAGAAAGAAAGTAATCTGGTGCAAGTCCCCTCCCGGACCAGATCCTCCAAAAGCTCTGCACCTGCCACCTCTAAGAGCCAAAAAGTCTCCAAACCAGAATCCAAGACATCCGGTAAGGAAGAAAAGAGAACAAAAACCAAGGCCACAAGGACCTATATAAGTCAGAAGGATGATGAAGAGACAGAAACAGATGAGGATGTTAAGAAAATGAAGAAGAAAACATCAGGGGGATCTTCTGCCCGTGCAAATAAAGAAGAAGAGGCAGAAGAATTTGTTGAAAGGTCCACTCCTTCTGTTGATAATGTTATCAAGGCAGTCACAGTGGATGGAAATCTGCAACCATTAACTGAATTTTATGATAAGTATAATGACACTGACAAAAGAATATTGGAGGAAGCCACAGTCAAGTACTTGAATATCTATAATAAAGCATTCATTGAAATCATCTCTCTAATCCCTAAGAGTTTAGAGAAAATACTTGAACTCAGAAAAGACAATGCCAAGGAAAAAGATATGGAGATCTGGGAATAGATAGCTATTCAGCTCTATCCTTCCATCACTCCAAAACAAATGAACATGATCTTCAAGGATTGCAAGAATGAGTTCCGGAGCAAAGCCAGAATGAACAAGCTTATGCTCGGAGAGACTGATCAGGTGGCAAAAGAGACTAAAGACATCCTTCGGAATGTATATAAAAGATTCAATCTTCCTATTATAGAGGACATAAGTGATGAACCTTCTGCCATGGATGTCGAAGGACTAAGTGTTTCAAAGGAAGATCCTACTGAGAGAATTGCAGAAGAATCAAAGGAGATAGGTGAGGAGAAGACCAAGGACCTGGATTCCTTTGTTCCGGAAGAGGAAGTCCATGAAGAAGTAAATATCTCTCATCCGGATCCCCCAGCAGACTTCGAAACTGAAGGAGAAGCAAGAAAAGAGGAGAAAGCAAGTCAAGAAGAGGAGAAAAAGGGAAGTGAAGAAGAACAAACATAGAAGATATCTGTTGACACCTCTGAGGCTGCAAGAGGAAAGAAGTCTCCGGCAAGAGACACTGCAGAAGCAGTTAAAGACTTCCTGACCAAGGAAATGATGGAATTAGATGAACTGGAGCTGTTTCAAGGACCATTCAATTTTGACTCTCTCTGGGGTCCAGACAATGAAGGTAGCATCTTTTGCTCAAGCCAAAGCAAAAAAAAAAGCTTCTGAAGTCTCACATGGAAGACTGTGAGCTGATAGAGATTGCATTCGGTGTGTTGGAGAAGATCATGCCATCCTTCTAGAAGGATCTTTCGACCTTTTCATCCGGTAATTTGAAATCTCTTGTTAATTCTGTTAGCACACATTTTGATTCTTTGGAGAAAGCAACAGAAGAGAAAGTCCGGAAAGAGTTTTTGGGTAAGAGATTCTCTGAAGTACAGGGGCTAATAGCAAATGATAGGAGAAATCTGAATATTGGAATAAAGAGCCTAGAAAATGCTCTTAAAGATGGCGGAGAATTATACAAATTTTGTTTATCTTGGTCCACAATAACAACAGACATTGCAAAGGTGGAAGAACAAGAGGGCAAACTATCAAGTTTATCCCAGAGTTTTGATCCTCTCACCTCATCCATAATGAATCAAGGGTGCTAGACTATTGCCACTATAAATGAGATAAAGAGGCTTGAGAAGGAGAAGAAAAATAGAATAAGCAGAATGAGTGAACTAAGAGGGATAATTATCCCTAAGTTAGAGGCAATGCATGAGGCCCTAACTGATGCTCAGTCTACAGCCTGGACTAGTGATCCAGCAGATTTAAAGAGGGCAGAAGCCTTTGCATTTTTGTTAAGTGGTCACATCTCAATTTTGGACAGGATGAAGTAGAGTTGGGCAATAGAATTTGACCAGTTGAAAACCACTTTTGCAGATATACTTAAGTATATGTAAGTATAACTTATATATATACTTATGCGACTATGTATAGGTAAAATTTTGCAAATCTTGGTGTGCGGATTCCAGCCTTTGCCATTATTGTCAAAGGGGGAGTGAGGAGCAGTGAAAAATGTGGAATCTAGCTAAGGGGGGGGCTCCAGAAAAGTGTACATAAGAACAGAGCATCAGCCAAAGGGGAGTGTAGTGCAAAGAAACGGTGAAAAGATATGAGCCTCAGACAGAGCATTAGCCAGAGCATCAGCAAAGTGCAAACTTGGGGAAGTCAAGAGGAGTACCATGACTACTACATTCCAGAGATTGAGCCTCCGGTGATGAAACAGTGAAAAGATATGAGCACCTAAGTGTTGGGTTCCTGTTTGGCAGAGTAGATTGAGAAAGAACTGACCGACAGAGCATCAGACCTTAATCCGGATGAGGAATTGACAGTGATCAAGCTTCTTGAGGGATCATTCATGGTTGGCCGACATGATTGATGACTCCTATAACTATCTTTTTGATATGCATCACTTAGTAAGCATGGATTTAGTCGACAGACCAGAGTTTGGGAAAATCTTGAGTATTTCGGATGCCGACTAGGAAGATGCTAAACTCTTTTGTGCGGATATATATACCAGATGGATTTCAATATGAAGGTGTGTGTGGTGTGTTGTGAAATGCGAAGAAAAGCAGAAAGAAGTGTAGAAGCAGCAATACAAATCCGGTATGTGACAAAACAGCAGCACCAAGCAGAGGAAGAATGAAGTGCAACAGATTAGTATATTGAGCCTAACTGGAACTGAACCTCAGCATATGTGGATGCCTTTGATCAGTTCAAATACCTGGTTACTTTCTGTATACCTTGTAGACAGTGAGTCTCTTGTAGGCAGTGAGCCTCTTGTGAGCAGTGTGCTCGGGCAGTGAGCCCTAATTGGCAAGTGCCATTTTGTACTTATTCTTTTAACAGAGAATACAATCTTGGATTAGTCACCTCGTGGTTTTTGCCTTAACAGGGTTTTCCACGTAAAAATCCTTGTGTTATGTGTGTTGATTTCATTTCTGCTTTCATGTTCATTTATGCTTATATGTTTTGATACTGCACTATTGTTAAAGAAGAAAAGAAAGTTAAGAAGTTTAAGATAACTGATTCACCCCCCCTCTCAGTTATTTGCCTTGTTTCCAACAGGAAGACCCCTAAATTTTCCCTAATATATCAATTTAAATTAATCAACTAGCTTTTGGAAAAGTTTATAACTTGATTGGGACCTATTAGACAGAGTTAGAGAATATTTACAAGATAGTATTATATGATGCTCTCATTGGAATATGTAAAGGGAACAAGGAAAGTAAGATTAGTGATACAACTACCTATTTAAGACCTGCAAATAGATTAGTAAACATTTATAACAAGAAATGAATATCACGTCATGAATATATATATTGAAATCTTTTTGGTTTCTAATTCATTCTTCCCGGGACAAAATGGTTTGATAGGGTGCCCAAGAAACCCTCTACCCTAGGCCCAAGAGTGGCTGCTTCACCCCTCTTGGCCCCATGTGGCCTCTTGCCATCCATATGGGGTGGGGTGCCTAGTGAGGCGTCCTATCACCGTTCTGTTGTGATGTTCACAACACGCCCCATTTTACTCCTTAGCAAAATGAGGACCCCTGCTGTGGCTTTGCCTTTTTGCTTTTGTTTTGTTTCTGTGGGTCTGTTTGGTGGTAAAGGGAAAAAAGGGGGGTTAAAATTGCAAACTTTGTTAAAATAAAGAAAAAATGCATTTTCAGTACCAGGGCATAATATGGTTGAATTCCTTGTGAAAAATGAGCTAGGGTTGCTTTTTGAACCATCTTAAAATTCGCCATATTTTGCAAGTTATGATCATTTTGGTAAAATGTACAAGGGAAGGGTTTGCTGTTTGCATATACAAAGTCCTTTGTATGTGCAAAGTCATTTTATACTTAGTCGCATTTGCAGTCGGGTTAATATTCAAGGTTAAATGCATAATGGGTCACTTGCATATTGCACATACAATGCCCTTTGTATATCGCTTTCATATACAAGGGCGATTGTATATTCTTTTTCCTTGTATGCATTTGGTTAAAGTTTTGAAATATACATACAAGATGGACCTGAAGTGGTTTTAGGTTAAAATAAATTGATGTTTAAATCCGCTTTGTATCTCACGTTTGTATGTTTGGCAGGTAAAATATACAAGGCACTTCATACATGGCGGACCCGAAAAGGTTATTAAACAGTGTTAAATCGTTGTATCTTCGCAACTTGTATATTTCGGTGATATGCATTGCAAATATACATCGCACGGACTTGAAGTTTATTAAAAGTGGTTAATTCATTGCATGTATCCGCAATGTATATATCTTACATTGCCAAGATACAAGCACTTTATACAAGGACTGGACCCGAGGCATTTATAAATTTGAATAGAGTCTTTGTATGTTTCGACTTGTATGTATGTTCCGATGTACATACATTCCGAAACATACAAAGCGGAGATACATTGCCCGGAACCGAAATTTCATGAGGCATAGTTAATTCAATGTATATTGGGCTATGTATATTCTTATATACAAGCCGATATACATTGCGCTTATACAAGGCGGAATCAGAGAGAAAATCAAAATCGATTTAATGCTTGTATCAAACCCAAATGTATATCGGAAGGTACAAGGGTACCGAAAATTTATTGGGCACAGTTAAATCCTTGCATATTTTGTGCTTTGTATATTGAGGATATACAAAGACATTATACAATGCGGAATTGAAAAGATTGAAATCCGATTGAACCAATGTATCATTTCCACAATGTATATTGACATATACATTGCTCAGCATACAACAAAATATACATTGCGGAACTCAGAGGCAAATTAAAAGTGGTCAATTCGTTGTATCACGCCCGGCATGTATATCAATATACATGGATTTAAACAAGAAATGGGCGGGAAGGCAGAAGCGATAGGTTTTTGAAACATTTTGAAGCCCGAATGCATATTTTTGGTCAACGATAGTTGACCCGACTTTTCTAAGCGCTGTACATGCATTTTTGGACGCGATTTTCACAGATTCAGGGCCCGATTGATGCGTTCACACGGTCACGACTAGATTTAGCAGCATTTTCTTCCTGCAGGTTTATTAAATGATGATACTTATTGCTGGTCTATTTTTGCAGGTTTGCAGTTGAAGAGGGAGATGAAACTTCATGGCGGTGACATCACGGAGGAGGAAATCCGATCTCAGGAGCAGAGGAAGATAAGGATGAAGGGCGAGGAAGTCAAGGGTCTTCATTGATGAGGACAAAATGCAGATGAAGACATTATTGCAGCAGACCACAGAAGTTATTATTGAGCTGCTAGGGTTTCCAGAATGGCATATTTCGCCCAGATTTGATGTATGCTCAGAGATATTTTTGGGGAGACATGTTCTCTGGCATTTATTGCTGTAACTAGAGGTTTGAACCAGGGTTTAAACTAGAGTTTTGAGTTGTATTGAGGACAATCAAAGTCTATATATTGTGCCTCTCTACACTGTAAAACTTTACATAGGGGCTACATAGAGATTTGTAGCAGCAAGAATTTGTAAAAAACAGCATTTAATATAGTTTAGGAGTAGAAGAAGGAGGTCGCCTGTGTCTGCAACAAGGAATGCATGGAACATCTAGCTTCCTTACTGTATCTGTAAAGTTTGTAAGTTTTCTGTAGTTTGATTAATGAAGCTAAGAGTCATTCAGACATTGTAAATCTTATATGACTATCTGTTTCTAATACAATTGAATCTGGAATTCTGCATCTATCTTCTGAGTGTTTTCTTGCTCTTCATTGTGTTTGAAACATTTTCTCTTAGAGCTTGCAATCTTAAGTGTATGTTTGTGAAAATGCTCAGAACTTACATTTAAGGTTTTTGTCTGTGGATTTGATCAATTTACTGCAATACTTATAAAGTGCATAACAGAACAATTAGATCCTTTGGTAGAATGAATGAAGTTTAGATTAGATCTTTCTAACTTTTCCCAACCCATCTGAAAATACTTAGCTGAAAACGTAGAAATTTAAAGGAAATTGTCTCATATTTGAAAGAAGCATGCATAGTTGAGTTGAAAGTAGACGGTTTTCATAATACCTAAGGAGAGAAAGCTGCAATAATTCAAGAAAACCATTTAAAGCTTTGCAGCACAGTAACATGTTTAGGCAAGAGAATGAATAACATGCTGATTTTTATGATCTTTTGCATAGTTTGAGTCCAGTTAACCAACAGGAAACCCTAAATTACGTAAGGCCCCTTGAACATTACAGCTTCACATCAACCAACTGAATTTGCCCAACAGGTCAAGACCTGACCATATTAAACTTGGGATTAAGCGAATCTTAACCGATTCCTTCATATCTTTCAAGTCAGTTTTGGTTCATTTTATGTGAATTTTAACTAATTGTTATGACTGTCTCAAAACAATCATCAACACGTTCCCCTTATCAGAACCATTCTACTTCTTATGACTCAATTAATCACCATGATGGGAGGTTGGAGTGCAACTACAGCAGGGTGTCCCAGAAATCACTCATTTTAAACCCAAGAGTGGCCTCTTATGCCCCCTTGGCCCACATGTGGCAAGCCTCAGCCATCCATCATGGGGTGGGGTACTTAGAAGATGATCCCAACGCTGTTTCCCCTCCTTGTAGGCCCTCAATTCCCTCATCATGGCTGATTACCACAACCAGATAATATAAATATTATTTCATATTGTAGTCACATATTCTATCCTTACATACAGATCAGTAACATACTCATTATGTCATAGTAGCAATAATTGATAACTCAAATTTATGCAGGTATACAAATTGTTATTATCATGACCAATAAATATTGAATTCTTTGCAAAATATACTATGCATACAATAATTAAATAGATAATCTTTCATATATATGCATTTGTCATTATTTATCATAAGAAACATAGGGTTAGATGTTGAATTTGATGATTAACTCAAGCCACAAAGATCACCTGCAAAATCTAAGATTTACCTTCCACAAGAGAAAAAAACAAAGAGAAATAATTTGCACAATGTTGGATGAATTAATGAAATGGATTAATGAATTACATGTGAGAACTTGCTTTTATATTTGCAAGTTAGAGAAAAACTCTAATATGACTTAAGAATAACCTAAGACTAAAATTAGCCCTAAGTAAACTTAATAAGCAGAATTTATAGGTCAATCCTATGAGGACACAAGGAACATTTATGACGAACTCTAATAACATCCACAGCCAATTTTCCAAAAGAGAGAAAAATACAACAAGTACATGAACATGTGATGGAAGAAGGACTAACACTAAGACCCCCCAAGAAGTGAATCCATCACAAAAGTACAATCAAGAATGCCCCCCATAAGAGAGGAAGAAGAGAGAAGGTTTGATGACCCCCCTAGAAGTGAGAAGGACGAAACCCCATGCGTGGAAATGCTCCCTCCCAAAATAGAGATGAGAAGAGATACCATGCAGCTGCTCCTCAAGATGACTCATGCAGTGCTGGAAGATGCTCGAAATAAAATAAAGATGAAGACCCATGAACGTCGAACAACATTCCTCCCCTTGGGAAGAAATAGAACTGCAGATGTGTGCATAATGTCTTCCCATTCCGGATAGGAATATATAGGAAGGACAAATGTCTCTGAACTCTGCACATGATCCAAAGACAACAATGATGCTCCTGAAAACTGCTCAAATGTCTCCAATCCACTGCCAAACTATGACTGAAGAAGAGGAGGATGAAGAACAATCTTTGAAGTAGATGATGGAGATGCAACTTCATCAAAGCTGTCATCAAAGAGAAGACAAATGTCCTCAATGTGGTCCTCCAAATCTACAAGATGGGACTCTACAAACAAAGATGATATGTTTGCAAAATAGGAATCCCAATGAGGTGGATCAGGAAGACTAATATTAACTTGCTGCACAGAATCACTAGAAGCCAATGATGATGCAACACTGAACTCTGAAGTAGTAGTAGGTGATGGTGGAGCAATGATCTCATCAGGAGGAGAAGCGATTGAAGCAAGCATTTCAAAGAGATGATGTGAGAAATGAGGACACATCTCTTTATCATGTTGATTACTTCCACAATATCTGCAATTAGATTTATGCTGATGGTAGAATCCCATCTCCTTAGATGATTATAGATCAAAACATGCAAATAGATTTATGCTGATAATAAAAGCCTTTCAAAGCAAACAGAACTTTTCCAAGAGGCAGCATGTCCAGGATATCCAACAGAAGCCATAAACTCGACAAACTGATTAAAAGATACTTGGGGCTGAATCTGAAAAAATTATATAGGTGGCTGTGTAGAGCTCACTGATACCTTTCCAACGCCTATTCGTTTTCAAAAAACGGAGATTCTGGGCACAAGAACGGAGCTCGAAAGCCAAAAAATATGCCTTGACTTCAAACAGCAATAAATTGTACCAATCAGAAAAACTTGAAAAAAATACCTACACCACTGGATTGTGCTCGGAACCAGCTTTCCGACGCCTATTTATTTTTGAAAATCCGACTCCGTATGCTCAAGATACGCCTGATTTACCAAAACAACTCCTTTAGGGCAAATAGGCCAAAAAAAACAATATTAGAGCTCCCGGGCGCTCATGTGACCAGGGGCTGAGTCTTTGGGGGCTGGTGGCTAGGGCACTGGTCATGTTGATGATTGTTTTTAGACAAGTCAACAATAGAGTAAAACACTAGAGTATCCCACTCTCTTGAATAAAGCTCTTCAAAGGTTGAACTATGTGATCCAGTGAAGTAACTCCAAGGTTCCTTATTTATGATTCATGATGGGTTAACTCAGTGATTACATGTGATTTTGTTGATAATCACAAAGGGACTTACATTAGACTTCTTCATACTTCCTTAGCTTATTCCTCCTTTAGTGCAGATGATGTATCAATAATAAAGAAAAGCAAAAGATAAGGGTTCAGAAAGGCTAATCTAAGGTCAATGAAGCAATGATGATGTACGAATAGACAAACTCCTTGATTAACCTAACTCCATTTCGCCAAGGATGCCTACAACTACATGGAGTTGGTGCAATCTTCTAAGGATAGCGAAAGGTTTTCAAATCATGAAGGCTCATATAAGCACCCTTTGAATGGCGCAGTTCAAACAAGCATCCACAATCGAACTTAAGCAAATTATGAGGCTCAGACTAGCTTTACACAACACTTCACCAGCGATGAATGTTAAAAGCATGAGCTAGGAGTTGATCAAATATCCAATACAACATATATTACATCAATGAGCTTCTAATCTACTTGAAACATCTCTCCACTTCATCAAAGTACAAGAAACCATGTCACTTCACAAGACAACACTTAACACCAAATGAGCTCCAATGTTTTTGCATTAATCTTGAGAAATATGTACAACAACTTCAAGTCCTCTCAGAGAATTTCGAGAGTCTTCTATTCTACTCCTACAAAACTATTTGCTTACTAACTGCTGACTGATCTACTTTCTAATCTCTATCCATTACAAATGAGGCAACAAGGCCTTTATATAGAGGTCCAGATTACAATGAATGGCTAAGATCAATTCATGTAGCCAAGGGTCCAGATCATGCCAACTCAGCAGTTAGTTACAACAACTTGTTATTTTTAGTACAAAAGAGAGGCAATGAAGGCACGTTTTCCAAGAAGATAAGGATAAGATGGAATCTTTGGAGCATCTTCCACATAGATGTCCTATCTAACTTCTTGTTTGTTGAATGATACATTGAATGTAGTCGTATGATGTGGCTGATTATGATTGGATGATGATAGATACATGCCACATAGGTGCCACCTCAACATACTTGTGGATTTAAACTGTTTATTAAATATGCTTTTGGGCATATTCCCAAATTGTATCATCTGTATGATATCTTTGATGTGATTGCTTGAACTTGTATGTTTGGGAATGTATCTTCAATGATCTTGCCTTGTTCATTCTTCTTGTAAATTGGATGAGTATGATACATGTTGCTTCATTTGTCCAACTTTATTCTTCTTGTAGGTAAGTTGATCTTCTTTGATACATCTTCATGAAGAGTAATGTATATGATGATGATGCTGCTTCCTTCATGTAAGAGTAGATGATGATGATGACATGAAGTAGAATAGAGAATGATGCTTGATTGAGTAGGATACTCTTCTCAAAGACTTGAAGATGAAAGAACTTGAAGTATGGTGGATGGATGTCTTCGAACATGATGCAACTTGATGTGAATGCTGAACTTGATATGACCTTTTAGAGTGGTGTTTCCTCTGCAACTTGAAGGTGACTCAGGTGCTTGTCCTTAAGATGACTCCTTGGCTTCACCAACACTCCTCTCAATGATGCAACTTGATGATGAAGCGTTCTAATAGGATGATCTTGAAGTGATCTCCAAGGGTGACTAGCATGATGTTTCTTCTTGCAATGACAATTTCTTGACTTCACTCCTTGGATGAAGGTGACTCCAGGCGCTTGCTCCTTAGGTTTGTTGATGTTCCTACAAGACAAGAGAAACAATATTAATCACTTTATAACAAAGGAAACACTTTAAACATGTAAATAACCCTTCTTCAAGTCTAGGCACATATATAGGTAAAAAGAGGAACAAAGTGCGCCTAACACATGATAGCTTCATACTTGTCATTTTATGCCTTACACAATTGTGAATGTCTTAGAATGACTTCCCTCATCTAGGCGCCCAACCTAAGATGTCATTTCATGTATCTTCTTCCAGGGCACTAGAATGAGGTGATATGGACTAGAAAGTGCGCCTTGACTTCTTTGAGACTAATTCTTGATGTTTAAGGGTTTCACCTTATAGCTAAACTCTTAGGAGACATCCTTGCCTTTAGGCGCCTAAGCTTGATGATTTCAAACCTCCTTGATTACTAGGCACACTTTGTGGTGGTTTTGAGTTAAAAGAGCGCCTAGATCCTTTGACTTAATTTCTTGGTTTCTTAGACTTTCAATCATTCTCCTAAGCCTCTAAGAAGTTCACTCATCCTTCACATGCTAGATTTCAAAGTTTCCTTGCTTCCTTTATGTAAGGCGCTAAAATGGATATTCTGAGTAGAAAATGGCGCCTAAGTTCAAATAGGTGTTCACTTCATTCCTTTATGCACCCAAGTCAATGGGAAGGCTTAAGAAGACTTCTTGATATTCATATTCCCTCATAGTGATTGATCAATACCCCTTTAAAACTAGGCGCTCATTTTGACTCTCCAGACGTGATATGGCACCTTAGCATACTTAGTTCCTTTTTTGGCAACTTGATGACTTCAATCACTTGTTCAAAGCTACAATAAATCTCTCTACACTTAGGCGCTATATCTAAAGATTTACAACGTTTTTCCTTCAAGGCGCACATTGAGGTGATTGTTTGAACATGAATAGGCGCCTAAACTCACATAGGTTTTTCTTGTCAAATTTTCAATTCTTGAGGTCTTTTGGCAACTTTTCAATCAAGGTGCCTATTTTGAGGTTGGTTGGAAGTGTGTTATCTTCTAGGCGCACATTTAAGTCTCAGTCTTAGGCGCTGATTTGGGTTGGCAGAGGTGGGAAAACATGCCTAAGATTCTAGAGCAAATTCGCGCCCAGAACTGAAAGTCTCCGAGGATAGGTATATTGAAAAATATATTTAAGTATAAGTTATACTTTAAATATTTTTCAATATACCTTTCAGGATGTTTGAGATAGGTCTCGAATCCACCGGATTTAACATGTAGATCATAGAATTTGGAGGATCCACCAGATTTTAGACTTAGTCAAATTTTCAGTGTTTCAGGATATCATGCTACCAGACTTAGTCATTTTTAGGATCTCAAACATACATCAGGATTGGTCTCAGTGTTCATTATTTGGATTTGATCAAGACTCTTCATTACAGCAAGTTCATGTTCCAGATGAGACCTCCAGTTATAAAGCAAAAACTTCTAGGAGACTTATTGTTGGATTGGCATTTCATTACTTCAAGCACCTTCACTAAGCCAAATTTGGTGATTTCCAACTTGATTTCTCTTCTTCGTGCAATTTGATGATGATTGGAGTGTGAAATTGCACCTAACACTTAAGGGAGAAAACACTTCAAGTTTATGGATTCCTAGTACTAGATATAGAAAAGGAAGCTTTGTTCAACTTAGGTGCCACTTAATAATATCATATCATGCTCTTTCTTCCTAAGGCGCAACTTGGAGTTAGTTTAAACATCTCTTTCATGCTAAGGTGCCAAAATGAGGTTACATAGAGGAAATTGGCGCCTAGCTTAAGTTTGCTCATTCTTGACATTTTTAAGGCTCTTCAACACTTGATTACACCCTTGTGAGATTACTTGCACCTTAGGCGGCCATTTTGAGGTTATTCATCTACTATATTGCTAAGGCGTCAAAATGGATAGTCTAATGCATGAAGGGCGCCTCACTTGCTCATTTTCATGCCTTCAACTTAGGCGCACTTTTGTGGTTGAGTAAAACATGAAATGGCGCCTAGACCTAAATGCCTTTTCCTTGTCAAATTTGTAGTGTTTCAGGCTTCCCAACATCAATTTCAATCAAGTGTTTTGGTTTTAAACTCCTTGCCCTAGGCGCAATCTTGAGGTTGTCTAGATGATAAAAGGCGCCCGGATATCTAGGCGGAGTTTTGAGGTTGTACAAGTAGAGAAATGCGCCCAAGTACTTAGAGTGAATTTGCGCCTAGAAGTGGAAGTCCCAGAGGGTAAGGTATATTGAAAAATATATTTAAGTATAAGTTTAGATTTTAAATATTTTTCAATATACCTTTCAGGGTTTTGAGATAGGTCTCGGATCCACCGGATTTAACATGCAGATTCTAGATTTTGAGGGATCCACCAGATTTCAGACTTAGCCAATTTTCAGGATTTTTCAGGGTCACGATACCAGACTTAGTCATTTTTAGGATCTCAAACGTCAGGATCAGGTCATCAGGGGACTATAGGACTCAAACACCATTGACTTCATCATGCAATAAACTAAAGACGTCATCAAAAAACTTAATGCAAAGCATCAAAACTCAAAAAAAGGGGGGTCCTCATTTGCAATGGGGTGATGTGTGATTAGGTCACAACAGGTCACTCATATGACCAGGAGCTGAGTCTCTGGGGGTTGCTGCCTGGAAGCTAGGGCCTGGTCCCCATGCGACCAGGGGTTAAACCCTAGGGGCTAGACCTCCAAAATAAAAAATTCCTTTTTTATTAAGAAATTAATAAAAAACTCAACTGTACCTGTGCATAGAAATTGAGATGGCACAGAAATCGAGGAGGCACGAAAATTGAGATGGCACTCAAACCGAGGCAACTCTAAAATAAAAATAGCTCAGATGATAATGGCACAGAAATCAAGGTTGGCACGGAAATTGAGGCACTGTACGATCATACAGATTCCGTACAGGGTGTACGGATTTCACAAAACCAATTTTTTTGAAACCCTAAAAAAAACACCCAGAAATTTTTTTTCATTAAAATATAGTGCCTTATATGAAAATAGGGGTTTTTGGGCCTTTTAAGCACAATGGTGAGGTCTGTTTTGGCCAAAAATGCTCCAAAACTGCTGTTCCCCTTCAGATCTAAAAAAAACACTCTTGAAACCTTCACAGATCTGGCTTCTCCAGACCAAATTCAGCCAAACAAAAGACAAGTCCGCCTTTTCCATCTACTCTGAATCCAATGGAATACTCCGTTTTACCAAAAACACACCCAACAAATGGCTCTTGCTAAAAATTTTCTCCAAATTTCAGAAGGGGCTTGCAGATCTGCTCTAATACCATGTTGAATTTGATGATTAACTCAAGCCACAAAGATCACCTGCAAAACCTAAGATTTACCTTCTACAAGAGAAAAAAACAAAGAGAAATAATTTGCACAATATTGGATGAATTAATGAAATGGATTAATGAATTACATGTGAGAACTTGCTTTTCTATTTGCAAGTTAGAGAAAAACTCTAATATGACTTAAGAATAACCTAAGACTAAAATTAGCCCTAAGTAAACTTAATAAAGTGTAATTAAATATTTAATTACACCAACATTAGATACGTCATACCAAGAGGATGAGTCTTGCCTTTTGTATCCTTTAGAACCCTTGAGGATTTTATTCCTTCCTTCTATGCTATCTGCAGCCCAATATATCTTTATTCTCCATCTTCCTTCTTTCTCTATATCTCTTAAGTATGATCCTTTCTATACATATCCAGATTTGAATATTAATTCAGATATATATATATATATATATATATTTATATTTTCCAGACATATATTCCTTATTCTTCTTACTTTTTCCAATTGATATTACATTTTCAATTCTACACTCTCCTTGTTGCTCTCTACACTCCTCCAAACTTCAAATCTGCATGTTTTCCTCCTTTAAAATCTGCATATTCCACCTCACATATCTGCTGATGTAAATATCAAATATATGCTTAACAAAGAAAAATATGTTATTCTTTTGTTCTTGATACCCCTTATATTTCTCACCAATCTTAATTTATATTTCATGTTTCTTATGAAGGGAGGCATCCTTTGAAGGGTGATGCCCCTTCATAATGATCGCTGCCTTAACATCATATTAATCTCTGTTTATGTCAACTAATTTCTGATCTTTACTATATACTACTGCCTGAATCGTTTTAATGCATTACCTTTCTTATATTTATTTGGGATCGCTTTTTATATTGTTTTCACTTCCTTTTAATTGTAATCGTGCCACCTTGCTGCCAATTTGTGACTCTTCTGTTGTCTTAATACCTTTCACATTAAAGTTAACCACTGTTCTTAATATTAACAAACGCTGTATATTTTAACTACTTTTGATTGCTCCGTTTATAAGTCGCTGCCCTTGCATATATGGATAGTTCCTTTAATAATTAATAATCTTGAACTTCACTACATTAATCGCTGTTACTTGATTATGTTCGTTGTTCTCTCTTTTTTTTTTTAATTTCTATTTTCTAAACTCTTAACTTTATTCGCTAGCTCCTTAATATATGTGTGATTACTTGATCACTCATCATTTGTCTTTTTCATATGGATCGACCTTAGTATTCTATATATTACTTTTATATATTATAATAATCATTATAATAATATTTAATTTAATATTTATACTTGTTATTTTTATAAATATAATAATATATTCTTGAAATAAATATATATTTTTTTTGATTCGTAAAGATGGAAATCTGTATTGAGAAGAAGCATAAATTTACAAGTAGGTGCCTATAAGTTGTTTTCCTGCAACCAACAAAACTGACTTTCAAAAGCAGGTGCCTATAAGCTGTTTTCCTACAACCAACAAAAACTGACTTTCAAAGCTACTACCACTGAGACCTTGCAGAGTCATATGGGCAAAATTGCCATTAAGGCTTACTATACCATTAGGAACTAAGCTGAATACAGATGCCTACTGAGACTGATCATAGAGAGCTGGGAATCAGAGACCACGCTATTAATGAAGGCCGAGCCCCACTGCCATGGATTAGAGCTTGCCAACCCATTCCACTTCCCCAATGTCCCTGTCCTCGCTCAGCATGTTCTGAAGAAAGCCATAAACCTGAACCACGCGGTCCTGGTGTTTGATCAATGCCATACCTTTCAGGTCGAGAATGAGGGGGAAAACTTTCACCACCTCCAGAGGATCCTTCGGGGAAGCAATGTCATTTGGGCGTGGGATACCCACCCCCAGGGATGACTGCACCGAGTATGGTATTGAGGCCGCTGAGGATTACCGGTTTGAACAATTTTAGCATCAGACTTTTCGATGCTCCTGTTGGCACCCTTGCATCCAGGATAGAAGCTAGAAACCGGGAGGAGATGTGCGAGTCTACCCTATAGAACTCATCTGCAGACAGGAAATCTTTCCCCAAAATGAGCTTTACCGCCGGGAGAAGAAGACCTTCATGCCTCCGCAGGATTCCCTTGAGTCTTTGGTCCGTGATGGCTCCTTTGAAAGCCATCTGACGGATTGAGCTCTCCAACTTTAGAGGTGTCGACATTCCCAGGTTCAACAATCCATTAACAGAGATCTTTGCTATGAAACCGGAACCCTCTGCCATTCTGCCCACTCCACCAAAGCTACAGGGTTCTACTACCGATCGGGCAAGCTAGCTGTTTGAAGAAAAAGCCAAAAGCAATCATCTGGATGCTTCTCTGTCAGTGCCAAACGCTGTCTACATTCATTTATTAAAATATTTATATAATAATATTATTTAATATTATTCATTAAATATTATATATTAATAATAGTTGAATATTAACTCATATACAATTATTACGTTTGGCATTCTCTACTATCGTTTTATCACGACGTTTAAATCTTTAATTTAAACAATGCCTAAATATCGGGACATCACACTTTCTTTATGCTATTTTGCTTATTGCAGATTTGTTTCTCTTGACCATTTGCATGTCTCTCTATTGTTGGGAACTAACTTTGTTCTACTATTTTGATCTTTGATCATCTGTATTTACAATTTTATTTGTTATAATCCTTGCATTACGTTTTGGGTAACTTTTTGCTTATTTGCAAAATTTAACATAAAATGGTTGTTTTTTGAATTTTCCACCAAAACCTAATTTTTACATTGCAGATTTGGATTTTGCTGAAGTAGTCAAACATTAGATCGATTAGGACACACTTGAGGGAACTCATTCTTTAGTGAATATTTGTTCCATTCTCATTCACTTGGAGCCTAATTACTACTTTATGGCCTCAACACCTGCATTTTTTGAAGGGTTTGGAGCTTGGTTAAAACTAAAAGTGATAAAATTATGAAAAATTACAGCGTATGAAGGTCCATACGGCCTTGAAGGCTTAAATTTGGGCTTGGTGATAGGGGCTTTGCCTCTCAATCTTGTCCTACATTGTAATAGGGAATGCGTTAGGGGTGTTGCCCCTAGGAGTATCTGGTTCTTGGTTCAGTTCTCATACAAATGTTGGGAGCCATTCCGAGTCCTAGTTGGTACCTGATTTTATACATCAACACTTGTCACAGTTTAACATCAACTTTGTTGCACAATAACTGGAGACATCTTTTTAGCTCTTTTTTGGGGGCGAACTCTTACTTCTCTTTAGGGGATTGTCCTTGTACATGGGTACCATACATGGTCTCATTGCTAGGACCTATTTCTGGTTCTCTTTCCTCTTGGGGAGGGGGGGGGGGGTTGCTTTTCTCTTTGGATGTAGTGCTTTCTTGTTGCCATCTTCTGCAGTTAGTCCTGGGACTTCTGATCGGACTTTGGCACATCAGAGCACTGACTTGGAGATATGCGGACATTTTCTAGACAGTTTCCTATTTTTTCCCTTCATTCCACCTTTGGAGTGGGAATTCAATAGTTTGACAGATCGTGGTTTCTTTCTTGCAAAAGGAGGGTGCATCGTTCGTTGTGGAGGGACCTACTTCGGCACTTGTTTTGAGACATTCTGCATTCGCATTCTCTCTTCTATGTGGAGTCATTGATCTTGAAGAGACATCAGGGGTCTACTTTGTTGGGAGGGGGTGAGCTACTTAGTCCTCTCTATCTTTCCTCTCTCTACTTTTGAGTGAGGGGGTATCCTCTCTAGGGGGAGTTTTTTTCTTTTTTCTTGCAGGTTTTTCTCCTCCCCACTCTCTCTCTATTTTGGGGAGGCTATTCTCTCTTTTTGGGGGAGCTTCTTCTCTTGGGGAATTTTATGTACATGGGTACCTCATCAAGCTTCGTTTTTGGGACCCATGTTTTCATCCATGTAAGCTGTGCTTAAGGGGGTGTTAATGTAAGTTTTTATTTTCATCTACTTAGGTGTTATTTCTTTTCCCTACACTTTATTAAGCTTGCTTAGGTTATTGAGTCATGTAGGATGAGATGTCGTCTTCTTCCATAGGAAGTTACTCTTGCTATCTTAAGCTATTTTGAAGTTACACTTCCTATTGGCTTATCTTGCCACCTCTTCTCTAACATTTCTCATATGTACTCCTCACCTTGCTTGCTTTTTGCAATGTTAGAGTGAGCCTTTTTTAATGCTATTTTGCTTACTGCAGATTTATGTCTCTTGACCATTTGCATGTCTCTCTATTTTTGGGAACTAACTCTGTTCTACTATTTTGATCTCTGATCATCTGTATTTACAGTTTTATTTGTTCTAATCCTTGCACTAGGTTTTGGGTGGCTTCTTGCTTGTTTGTAGAATCTAATTTAAAATAGTTGTTTTATGAATTTTCCATCAAAGCCTAATTTTTACATTGCAGATTTGGATTATTCTGATGTAATCAAACTTTAGATTGATTAGGGTACACTCAAGGGCACTCATTTTTTAGTAAATATCTGTTCTATTTTCATTCACTTGGAGCTTTATTACTACTTTATGGTCTCAACACCCACATTTTGTGAAGGGTTTGGAGTTTGGTTAAAACTAAAAGTGATAAAATTATAAAAAATGGCTGCACCATGAAGGTTCATGTGGCCTTGAAGGCCTTAATTTGTGCTTGGTGGTAGGGGTTTCGCTCCTCAACCTTGTCGTATATTGCAACAGGGAATGTGCTAGCGGTGCTGCCCCTCAACTCCACTGGGGGCTGCTGCTTCCAGATCCCCTCTCTGGTTGTAAAAAGCTTAAAATAAAAACTATTCTGGGTTGTGTCAGATGAAAATCAGTGTTTTGTTTTTCCTTTATTTGACTTGAGATAACAAAAACACCATTTCCCCCCCCCTATTTTTTTTAATCAAAGTTTCAGTGTTTTATTTTTTAGTATTTCGTGAATTACTGACTTACAATTATCTTTGGTTTGCCGAGTCAATCCCAATCCCAATTAATGCTATGATGAGCTAGACAAGCATGCAATTGCCGGTGTTGAATCTGGTTTAAGTTACATGTATTAGACTACTGGTAAAAGAGCTTTGACCTCTTGGGAGTGGTCAAGTTTCACATTGTTGGAGACTTGGAAAGGGGTTCCCCTCTCCCCATGTAAAAATGAGGAGATTTGGGAGTGCAACTATTTGGGCTCCCCCAGCTCTTAATATCAAAGCATGTATACACTTCTCTGAATGTTATCAATTTTAATTTTTTGTCCTATATTAATCAGGTCATTAAATTTTTTATCCTGAAGACAATCTATAATTTTTAGAAAATCTTAATTCCTAGCTTTAATAATGCATGAGCATAATTCTTTGATTTTTACTTCATTTGTTTGGTTGTTCGAAGTCTATATAAGTGATGGGCAATCTTTGTCAGTATCAATGTCTGTTCCTTCTTTATGCTTACCTTGCAATGCATCTGAGACATAAAAATAAAGCTTGCTATTATCGTTAACATATCTATATGTTGGTTGAATTTATGATAGAGTCATATCTGTCATATGGATCTGGTTTGTGCAATGTATATGCTTTTTGATAGGCTGAACTGTACTTGCAGGTATATGTTGCAGCTTTTAAACCTTGTCGTTCGTTACCTATATGCACCCTTGCTTCTTAATTCTGGATTTGCTGTAAGTGTTGACGATATTAATTTTTTTTCTAGATCAAGTTTCAATCATAAGAAAGCTCAGTAAAAAAGTACTACTTAAGGGAGTTGATTTTTGTTCTAGCTTATACCAGAATTTGTTAGACTCAGAATTTTATACATATTCTGCTTCCTTTTTTACCATTACGAGGATGATGGATGGTGCTCTCAGGGTTCATGTTCACGTGTGTGGCAAAGAGCTTCTTACTGGAATTCTCGGCCAGCTTCTAGAAGGTATTGGTTTTTGTGCAAGACACGGTTACCTTGAACAGTAAACTTATGGTAGATAATATTCTTACTAGTGCATTCTGCAGTAAAGAGTATCCTCTTTTTATTCCACTCCAAATTGGCTCTATTGCCAGTCAAGGAAATTCTTGGTCCGAAAGAAGTTCTAGCGATTATGTTGTGGCATCTATGGAGTCACCAGGAAGGACGCATCTGGATGGTGCTGGCAGTAGCAGCTTCAAGTATGGCAGCAGTTCCCTTCATTCAATCGAGACACATACAGACCTGGAGGAAGGGATATTTCTTTTAAAGAAAAGTGTGGCATGTGTCACTGCAAATGTTTATAATTCATTTTGTTTGCCTTCACCTACACGACTGTCCACTTTTGAAGGTTTTGAAAAGATGTTGGCATTTGTTTGTTCAAAAGATGCTCGGGCTTTGCTCTCATCAAATGAAGCCAAGTCAAGGTGAGTGTCTGATCTTGTTTTTGTTTATGGCCTTCTAATTGTTTTTTACTGTTTTCAGTCCTTATTTAGTGGAGTTTTTTAATCATTTTTTTATACATTACAGTTCTGTATTTTATTGAAAACTATCAATTATAAATTTATGGTTTGAAGCAAACATTATATTTGATATAAAGTGGTGTATAGCATTGAAGTAGACCTTAAATTAAGTCATTTATTCACTTCAGATTTGCCAATTAGGGCTTTTTGACATTGTACTTTTGCAGTTGTCCCAACTGAAGTCACACAAATTTGAAATTTCTTGTCAAATCCCTTTAGGGTATTTTTTTTTTCAGGCATCCCTTTATTTGTGGGAAATGGAAGGATTGTTTTTAGCATGAAGAATCCCACACATTAAATAAGATCTCAACTTAACTTGTATTATATAAAACACATTCCTGTGCCAGCTTGTTTTGCGTTCATGTTAACCTTACAAGGATGACTAAGCCATCTAAAAAACGGAGGATCTTACATCAGCTAAGGTTCTCCAAGGGTAAATCCAGCCTGCTAACATAAGGAGAATCTGATATTTTACCTGACTTTGAAGGATCAATAGAGATATTATATCCAACTGGCTCTAGCTGGCCTCCAAAAGGAGGATCTTGCATTGGGATAAGCTGCTAGGGTGCTATTCCTTCCAAGTCACCTAGGACTTGAACCTGGTTCCAACTATTTGAAACATCTCTTCATGGGAATTGAACCTTGATGGTGTAAGGTGCTATCTTTTGGCACCTTTGTACTAGTTATATCTCAAAGAATCAATCTTACACGAGAGATGTTTCCGACACGAGAGATGTTTCCGACACGAGAGAAGTAGCCAGGTCACTATCCACCAATGTCAATAGTGAATGCTATGCGCTACATTTTCCCATCCTGATGTAACTGTTGTGATGTTTTCACACATCGCCCCATTGCAAATGGGGACCCCCTCTTTTTTTGGCCCAGTTCCATTTTTGCTTTGATCTTGCAGTTTCTTGCTCAGTTTCCGGTTGACCATGAATGAGTTCCCAAAGCGGTGAGCCCGCAAGATGTTTGAAACAGTGAAGGAGAGATTGAGTCCTTTCCAAAAAGGTGTGAAGCCCTAGTTGCCTTTCCTTAAGCAAGACTGGTCAATCCATGGGCGGGTGTCCATCATTCCACAATTCCAATCCATGTTTCAAACTTCAGAGTCTAGAGGCCCTTTTTCACAACTCCATTCCGGTGGTCTTTGTCCTAAGTTCATGTCTAGGGTCCTACTCCCAAACCCACCATGATTTCTGTTCTAGAGTTCTAAATCCGGAGTTTGGAGTGCATTGAGGGCTTGTCATTCCTTGGCGAAACTCATTAATCCCTGACTTGAAGTAATAGAAAATTCCACAGATGACTACAGGGATTCCATGATAAATGAGGCAGTTCCTCGTTCCAAGGTATAAATCCTCGTTCAAAAGTCAAGAGGCTTCATCAGGAGTGAATAGAAATTCCACAGTTCAAGGTAGGAAAACCCAAGACCCGGTCCAACTTGAGACTTGGAAGATCCTCAGGAAGGAATTCCTGAACTGGATTTTCCTTGACAGGAACATTCCTAAACTAGATATTCCTTGACAGGAACATTCCTGAACTGAACATTCCTTGACCTACTGGAAAATGCGACCTAGAGAATTCTTCCTTGACCAGGTGGAATGTGCGACCTGCATAATAGGGTTCCTGATCAAGTCTGAAAGTGCACCATGAAGGAAAATTCCTTGCCTATCTGAAAATTTCACCTTGGAATCCGGAAATCCCTGAGGGGTAGAAGATGCTTCTCATGACGGATCCTATTTTAGATATTGAATCTTTGATCAAAGTCAAAAAGTCTATCCTTGCTAAAACAAAATGATAAAGTCCTTAGCCAAAAATCATAAAAACTTGGCAAAGTCGCAAAATCCTGTAGGGACTGGAATCTGCGCTCAAGGAGGAATTTCTGTCCTAGTCGCAAAATCCAGTACCTACTGGAATATGCGCCCTAGGAAGAATTTTGTCCTTGGTCGCAAAATCCAGCGCCTACTGGAATATGCGACCTGGACAGTGGATTCCTAGAGGAACTGAAATATGCGACTTGGGCAGAGGGATTCCTGGAGGAACTAGAATTTGCAACCTTGGATGAAGGAATCCCGAAGACAGTGAAATTACAACCTTCCATCTGAGTGAGATTCCATAGGAGCAAAATTTCAAGACTTAGCCAAATTTCAACAAATAAATTAAAAAAAAAATCATTCCAAGGAAAGACTCCTGTATCAGGAAGAAATTGTCCTTTGTCGCAAAATCCAGTCCGAGGTGGATTATGCGCTCCAAGAGGATTTTTTGTCTTGTTCGCAAAATCCAGTCCCTACTGGATTATGCACCCAGGAAGTAAATTTTGTCCTGGTCGCAAAATCCTGCACTAGGTGGATTGTGCGACCTAGATAGGAGGAATCTGTTGATGATTGTTTTTAGACAAGTCAACAATAGAGTAAAATACTGAGTATCCAACTCTCTCTTGAATAAAGCTCTTCAAAGGCTAAGCTGTGTGATCCAATGAAGCAACTCCAAGGTTCCTTTCTTATAACTTATGGTGGATAAACTCAGTGATTACATGTGATCTTGCTAATAATCACAAAGCGACTTACGTAGACTTCTTCTTACTTCTTTCAACTTGTTTCTCCTTTCAATATGGATGAAGTATACACGATGCATCAATGATAAAAAAGGGAAAAAGATAAGGATTGAAAGAACTAATCTAAGGTCAATGAGGCAATGATGGTGTATGAATAGACAAACTCCTGAATTAACCTAACTCCACTTCGCCAAGGATGCCTACAACTACATGAAGTTGGTGCAATCTCCTAAGGATAGCGAAAGGTTTTCAAATCATGATGGCTCATATGAACACCTATTAAACGACGCAGTTCAAACAAACATCCACAATCAAACTTATGCAAATTATGAGGCTCAGACTAGCTTTTCACAAAACTTCACCGGCGATGAATGTTAAAAGCATGAGCTAGGAGTTGATTAAATATTCAGTACAACATACATAACATCAATGAGCTTTTAATCTACTTGAAACATCTCTCCACTTCATCAAGATACAAGAAACCATGTCATTTTACAAGACAACACTTAACACCAAATGAATTCCAATGTCTTTGCATTAATCTTGAGAAATATTTACAACTTCAAATCCTCTCAGAGAATTTCGAGTCTCTTTCTACTCTACTCTAATTTCTCCTATCACTAACTACTAGCTATTCTCTATATTTTACAAATGAGGCAACAAGGCCTTTATATAGAGCTCCAGTATTACAATGAAAGGTTTGGATCAATCTAGATAGCCAAGGGCTCAGATCATGCCACCTCAGTAGGTAGTTACAACTTGCTATTTTTAGTACATGAGAGAGGTAATGAAGGCACGTTCTCCAAGAAGATAAGGATAAGATGGAATCTTTTAGAGCATCTTCCACATGGACTTCCTCTTTGGCTTCTTGCTTGTTGTAGATGTGGCGAATTGTGATTGGCTTGATGATGAGTGTCTGCCACGTAGGTGCCACCTTAGCATATTCCCAAATTGCATCATCTGTATGATGTCTTCGAATATGATTGCTTGAACTTGAATGTTTGGGAATACTTTGTTGATTTTGCCTTGTTCATCTTCTTGTAAACTGGATATGTATGATGCTTGTAGCTCATTTGTCCAACTTTGTAATGTTTCTTCTTCTTGTAGGTAAGTTGATCTTCTTTGATGCTACTTCATGGAGAGTAGTAGGAGATGATGATGATACTTCCTTCATGATATAGAGTAGATGATGATGTTCCATTGATAACATGGAGCGGGAGACTCTTCTAATACTTGAAGATTGAGGGAACTTGAAGCATGGTGGATGGATGTCTTCTTTAGATGACATTGATAAAGAATACTTGCATGATGATCTTGAAGTGATGAAGAAGCTAATTGATACTTGAAGTTGATAAAACTTGAAGCTTAATGGATAGATGTTGAAGGTGATGTCACTGATAATGAAGTGTTCCGGCATGATGGTGAAGTGATCACTTGGAGTGCTACATGATGTTTCTTTGCAGCGACTTCCTCTTGACTTCATTCCTCGCTTACATGAAAGTGATTTCGACACTTGCTCCTCTGATGATTCCTTAGCTTAATCCAAGTTCCTTGTTCCTACAAAACAAACAAAGAAACAACATTAATCCTTTGATATAGATTTTATAACACATAAGAATCATTTCATGCATTTCTAAGCTAGGCGCTTTAGATGGGAAATTGATCCTTCACTTATTTTTCACAAGATTTACACCTAAACAACCAAAACAAACTTCTTCAATCTTGGCGCATTAATTAAGGATTTTAGTCTTTTCTTGAAATTTGTCTTAAAATTTGATTTAAACCATCTTCTACTAGTGGCGGGTTAGATGAGGAATTTGGATGCTTGTCAAAACCACACTTGAAACTTGGAAGTTTGCTTCACACTAAATTGGCGCCTCACTTTGTTCTCCGTTTGAATGATGCATTTGAACAATTAAGATCAACTTTCATCCTAGGTGCACTAGTTGATGATTTCAACCTTTGGTTGAAATTTCACTTAAAATCTTGAATTAGCATACTCCAAATGACGGCGCATTGGATAGGCATTTTGTGCTCTGGTTGAAGGACAATCTAAACTTACCATCTCACCTTCCTTCTCAAGAGCTTACCGGATGAGGACTTCATGCTCCACTTGAAAGGATACTTTGATAATTAAAAGAAACCTTTCATTCTAGGCGCACTGGACAGGGCACAAGGGACCTTGATTTTGTATCCTCTTGAATTTGCACTTAGAAAACCTTGAATTTAAACCACTTTCATGAAGGCGCATTGGATGCTGCTTCTGATCCTTCATTTGAATACTCCTATAAAACTTGAATTTACCCTCCTTCAATGATGGCGCATTGGATGCTGAAGTAGATTTCCTCTTAAATTTCACCTCAAATCCTTCTTGCTGATTGCTAGATGAGGGCGCATCAGTTCTGTCGCAGCAGATCATGATCTTGGATCCTCATGAAACCTGCCTTGAAGATGTCAAAGGTTGGCGCAGCAGATTGGGCGCACTAGATCAGCAATTCATCTTCCTCTTGAATGATCTCTTCAAAAACTCACCTTACATTACCCTTCAAAGTGGCGCTCTAGTTGAGGTGCATTGGTTTAATGTTTTGAATGCTTCTTGTTTTTCAACTTTAAGACAAACCTCCCTTCTTCCTTGGGCGCATTGGATAGGTCGCATTGGATGGGGATCTTGAATCTTCTTCAAAAACGCTCAAAACTCCAATCGATACCTCTACTTAGAATGGCGCATTGGTTAGGGCGCACTGGTTGAGGATTCTATGCTCCGGTCAAAAGTGGCGCATTAGATCAAGATTTTGCGCTCCCCTCATGTCTTGGCGCATTGGATCAAGATTTTGAATCCTCTAGAGTACTTAGCCATTTTTTCAACTTTCTCAGGGTAAGGTATATTAAAAAATATATTTAAGTATAAGTTGGAAGATAGGTCTCGAATCCACCTTTCAGGATGTTTGAGATAGGTCTCGAATCCACCGGATGTAACATATAGAATCTAGAATTTGGAGGATCCACCAGATTTCAGACTTAGTCAAATTTTCAAGATTTTCAGGATATTAGGATACCAGACTTAGTCATTTTCAGGATCTCAAACATGCATCAGGATTGGTCTCAGAACGAAAGCAAATGACTCTTGAATTAGAAACTCGAGAAAGAACTCGAACAAACCACTGACTTCATCATGCAATAAACCTAAGACATCATCAAAGACTTAATGCAAAGCATCATGTTGTGACCAAATCACACATCGCCCCATTAGGAATAGGGACCCCCCCTTTTTTTTTTTTTTTTTTTTTTTGAGCTCTGAGCTTTCAGTGAGTTTTTAATGAGTTTTCAACGAGATTTTAATGATGATTTGACTCATTTTCCTCTGCCGATATGGTAACAATTTCCTTGCCTATGATCTTTGGTTCACGATTAAGGGTAGATGAACTTGCAATAATGAAGAATTGTGATCAAATCCTATCTAGATATTGAGTTTTGAGGTTAATCCTTCAGAATGTTTGAGACCCTGAAAAGACTAAGCCTGGAGCCTGAAATCCTGAAAATCCTGAAAAATGGCTAAGTCTGAAATCTGGTGAATCCTCCAAATTCTATATTTTGCATCTTAAATCCGGTGGATTCGGGACCTATCTCAAACATCCTGAAAGGTATATTGAAAAATATTTAAAGTATAAGTACTTAAATATATTTTTCAATATACCTTTACTCGCGCGATCCTGAAAAATGCCTGACGATTTCAGAGGATTCAAAACACTGATCTAGTGCGACTGGACACTTAAGTGGTGTAAAATCTTGGCGCAAAATCACGAAGGAGAAGACACTTGAGCCAGAGGATTTGAAAACTCGATCTAATGCGCCCTTCTACACCCTGGTCCAATGCAGAAGTGGATATGCGGCAAGTTGTTGGATATAATCCTGCAAGTTCAACTCCAATTGTTCTTCAGTTATGGTGGTCTTTAAGTGAGCGTCTTGGTGGCAAGAGCTTGAAAGACTTTGAGTGCAAGTATGGATGTCGTATTCATAATACAAATGAGCATAGAGAAGCAGATTGTATAACATTCTTATCAAGGATGGATTTAGCTGTGCAGAGGAAAATTTCATTTTTACAAGTACATGAGCCAGTAGCATTTTCAAAGATAGATCCTAATACTCCTGTTGATGGTGTAGCATTCAAGAAGTTGAAAGAGAAAATCAAGAAGGAATTGAAGAATGACAAGGATTTAAGTATTGACAACATATTGTTTTCGAGAAATTGGTGTAGGGTACATGATACAGATCATTTGGAATACACTTGTGAGAAATGCTGGGAAGCAATTCATCAAGCCATGCAGGAAGTAGAAGCTGGTGTACCTGTTGAGGAAGAAGTCTTTACTATAGAGAACCTTGATAAGCAATGTACCAGTGAAAAGGAATATGAATGTGAGTTTATCAATCCTGAAGAGGTAGAAGCATTTAGACAGAAGTTATCCAAAGCATCAGAGGATTGTAAACAAGGTTTAGAAAATGTTAGAGCACTTGAAGCGGCAATTGACGAAGAAAGAAGTTCGGGCTTGTGGCTAGAACCTGAATTTGACGAAGGCGAATTTCTTGACGAGTATAAAGATGAAGAGCCCATGAATAAACAAGAGCAATTCGGGTCGACGCTCGATGCTGCCATCATTATACACGAAGATATATTGCCAAAGAAGATAAGGACAATTGAAGAGCATGTTGCTGCTATGGATGCTGAGACCAAGAAGCTGTTGACACCTTTGCTGGAGATCACAAAAGAGTTGGGCGACGAGATCATGCACTACGAAGACGGCGAGAAGTTCATCTACCATCAGTGGCGACCTCCTGACGGATGCTTAGAGTATGATCAAATGCTTGGTAGGCCATGTCTCACTGAAAACAACGAGCATCAGGTTGTATCTTTCCCTTCTATTGATTGGAGAAAGTTTGAATTTGAACATCATGAACTTCTAGTTGATAGTATTGATAGCAGTGATAGTATTGATAATTCTAAGCATATTGAACACATTGCACATGTTGAATATGAATTTGATTATGGAGAATTGGGTAGAACAACCTGCATTTGGATAGATCATGGTCCCGATGAAAACCCTCAATTAATCATAATACCACCAGAAATTTTTCCTACATTTGAGGACTGTTGCCTGAAAGATGAGTTTTTCTCTGAATTCAAAGATGAATTTGCCCAGTTGAGAACTATCACTGCTGCATTGCTTCTGTTGTACATACTGAATAATCATGCCAGGGCTTGTATATACTCTGTGTCTTGGGTTGCATCTCTGTTGCTTGTACATAGCTAGGTTAGAGTAGGTTTTTATTTTATGTCGCGTTTTAGAATAAATTTGCTCCTTGATGTCATTTGACTCAAGTCTTGGTTTGTCCTTAGCTTAGTTTTGTTTTCAAATCGCTTGTTTGTTGTTGTCTTTTCCTTAGCTTAGTGGTTGGTTGTCATTTGCTTTCATAGATTAGCTGTTTGTTTTTAGTTGTTTTGTTGTGTTGGGTTTCCCATTTGTAAGAAGGTGATGTTATCTTAAACACACGCTCTAGTTTCAATCCAAGATAACATGTTAGTTCATTTCTTAGACATCCATTCATGAAAGCCTTGGAGTCCGAAGACGTTTTTCTTCTAGTTTATCATCTTGTTAGACTTTGAACTTGACTTGGAAGTTAATCATATATTGTGTCTTGACACTATTTTCTTCTGATCATAATATTCTAGAATGCTAAATCTAAATTTTATGAATTCTTTTGTGTTCCGTTGAGAAACTTGGGTCATGATTGATGGATTTCCCGTGGATTCCATCGCTAGTGTTAGATAGCATGACTGCTTGCTCCTAGGAGATGAGTCATTTGTTCGGTATTGACTAAAGTATTTTGAGGTTTCTATATCTTACACACCTTAATGATCCCGAAGTTGCTAGGAAAGTCTTTGTTAGTCTGGATCAAGTAAACATCTCAAGGTAATTCAAGTTTCCACTCCACTCCATAATATGAATTTCGCATACTTCCATCCATCATTCCGCTTATCCACTCACACCTCATACATTACAATAAAGGCCTCCATCCACCTCATTTGAACGCAATAAAAGTCCCATCCACATTGCATCCTTCATCCAATAATGAATTCGAGTCTGATGTCTGAATCATTTATATGGTCCTGTGTTCGTTGTTTACTCCAGAAGGATAAAAGTTGAAGTCAAAATCAAGCACTTGGAGTTTTCATGTCAATATCCTTTTCAAATGACCTTATCCACTATATACAGGTCAAAACCAAGGTGTTGGTATTTCTAGTCCATTCCATCTAAAATCTACCATTTTTCTATTCCATCTACTACATATATCCATTTCGCCTTCAAAATCTCAAGGCATGTAACTATCCATACTTTCCATCATCCATCCTATCTCCGCCTTTATATCACAATATCATACCCTTTATCCCTTCCACCCATCTCCTAATCATGATTGATGAATGTGAGTATCGTCTAGGCAAGAAGCTTGCAATTCCTTCTAATCATTCCCCCATCTTTCCATAAATAAATACTTGGATGCTTATATCCATCAAACAAGAACTTCCTGAAAAGATTTTAGATCTCTATGCCTCATGGTACAAATACTAAAATTCTAAGCCAGGCATGTTCAAAAGCTATACTTTCAAAGAAATGCTTGCAGAAATAAAGTTCTAAGTACTTGTAGCCGAATCCAAAGAGGCTACCGCATCCCATCCATCCATTCATTCCATTCTATTTTCCATTCCAAATTACTTCATCTCGCAAAGTACAATCAAAATAAGAAAATTCCAAGTTCTTGTGGGACATGAAGTTACTATTTCATTTATCATCCATTCCCGTTCCCCATTATATTCCTTTCCACTTGCAAGCTTCGAAGTTTAGGTTGATATGAACAAACATTGATTATGGTTTCATTCCATCCATTTCATTATATATCATCCGTTTTCACTACCTTTCCATCGTTCAGCATATCCCACCACTTATTTGGTTTATGTCTGAACCTACTTTCATTTGCCCATCCGTTTTATATAATTCACCCCATAGTCCATTATTTTCATCATTTCGTCGTTTCCTACCGACATCAGTATGAATAACAGCTTGACATGGTTATGGATCACTGTGTTATATGCAGAGTCCGACTTTTGAGTTCTTCTTGTTCATTACCTCGGTGAAAACCTGGCAAACAGGCGCCGTATGTAATGGTTATCCAATATAAAAAAAAAAAAAAAAAAAAAAAAAAAGAAAAGAAAAGAAGAGCAAAAAAAAAAACAAAACAAAAAAAAAATGAAAATAGTAAAAAGAAAATTTCGTTCATTGGTGAAAACCCGGCAAACGGGCGCCATGGATAAGTATCTTGGCGAAAACCTGGCAAACAGGCGTCATGATAGAGCCACATTGTTTCATTGCATTTTCATTAGCATTCCCTCACCACTCCATTTGACATCATTTACTTGTCATTGCATATTATCATCTGCCCTCTTCATCCATGTATATATCCATCCATCCGCTTTCATGAATTCACCTAGCTTGAGACAGGTCAGCTTAGTCGATCCTGGTTTCTAAGGGATGGGAATGAACCTAAGTGCTTGCACTTCAAACCTCAGATATGGATAGTCGCGCTGGCAACTGGTTTTGATTCTTTGATCAGGTAGTCGTGTTTATTTGATCTGCTGTGTGGGTGTACATGGAGATGTTGAAACTTGACATTTGTTTATCTTTGGAATACTTAAGAAACTGTTAAAATCTATCTTTAATCACACATCAGAGATATAGTGTCTTGATCCAATCTATGATTCTTTTCCTTTTCGATTTCGTTGTCTAGCTAGCTGATAGATAGAAGAGAAGTGTCTGAAAGTTTCTGGGGCTGGATTGAGTCTTTGTCTTTGAAATGTTCAGGAACATTTATTCGGGTTGACGCTAGATGTTGTGACCAAATCACACATCGCCCCATTGCAAATGGGGACCCCCTTTTTTGAGCTCTGATGCTTTGTATGAGATCTTAGATGATGCCTTAGGTTCGTTTCCTCTGCCAATCCAACAATAAGTCTCCCTCCTAGAAGATTTTGCTTGTTCAAATTGCGCCAGCTGTGGGTGTTTGGATGGAGATTTACAACATGAAAATCCTTGAGTTTCCTTAGAAGATTGCACCGTCTTCGTGTAGTTGTTGGTTCTCATGGCGAAGCGAAGTCTGGTTTCATGAGAAGTTTGTCTATCTTTACATGTTTCATTATCTCATTGTCCTTAGATTAGCCTTCTAAACCCTTACCCCCTTTTTCATTTTCTTTATCATAGAAGCTCTGTATATATGTCATCCACATCAAAGGAGGAATAAGTCGAATGAAAGGAGAAGAGTCTATGTAAGTCCCTTTGTTGATTAACAGCAGAATCATACTTAAATCATTGAGCTGTCTCTTACTGAAATTAAAACATTATTAGAAGGAACCTTGGAGTTATCTCGTTTGATCACTTAGTTCAGCATCCGAGAGGCTTTGCTCAAGAGAGAGTCAAATACTCAGTATTTCACTCTATTGTTGACTTGTTGAAAAACAACCATCAACACATCAGAGCTCAAAAAAAGGGGGTCCCCATTTGCAATGGGGCGATGTGTGATTAGGTCACAACAGAATCCAGTTTGGCCTGGAATTTGCGACCTGGAACAGAGGAATTCCAGTCTAGACTGAAAATTGCGACTTGGGATAATTCCATGACTTTAAGGAATATGTGACAGGAATAAAGTGATCCAGGACTTGAAGAAAAAATCCATAACATGACTTAGAAGAATCTCGAAAGACAAATCCAGTTCCATTCCAAGAATCATCTTGAAAGAATTGCAACTTGGTCATAGAACAATTCCCAAACTGTCAAATTCCTGACCATCAGGAAAATGTGACCCAAGGTGGAAAATCCTGTTGGTACTGAAATTTGCGATCTAGGAAGAAAATCCTGCTTCAGGGGAAATTTGTGACCTTTTTGAAAATTCCTGTTCCAAGTGGAATTTGTACCATAAGTGGAAAGTCCAGTTGATACTGGAATATGTGCTCCTAGTCAAAAATCCAGTTGGTATTGGAATGTGCGACCAAGAGGAAAATTCCTCCACCAGGTGGAATTTGCGCTAGGAGGAAGAATCCAGACCCAACAGGAATTTGCGCCAGTAGGAAAAATCCATAACTAGCTGGAATATGCGCCCAAGTCATGGAGGATTCCCTAACACCCAAGAATCCTCGACCATCCCAAAAATGCGCCACCGCCTGAAGGAGAACAAGACAAAAAACAAGGTTGGCCATGCTTTGGCGGTTAGGAAATAAAGATAAAACAAGAGGGTAAATCGGCCATTCCCAGTCGTCCAAGTGGCAAGGTGACCTGAGTGCCTATATAAGGGAGGGAGCCCATGCCATTTCTAACCCAAATCCAAAGCTTTCCCAATCCAGATGGAAGAGATTTCATCATTGGAAGGGTGAATTTCATCAAGGATGGAGCACTCTATAACTTAATGGAAATTTTGATCATGGAGTGAACGTCCAAAACTAAAGAATCCATGATCTCTTGGATTTTGTGACCTGGAATTCCTGACTGAGGAATCCTGCTCCACCTTCCATATGCGTCCTGCCCTGGAAACTCCTCCTGTGCATGCCTGGTAACCCTGGAATGGAGGAAAAGTTAGTCCAAGTGTGAAAGTATGCCAGAAAATGAAGAAAATCTTTTGTTTATTCAAAGAATCTGGAATGAAACTGATCAATCATGCAAGTTTATTCTATGGTTTATCTTAGTATTGCATTGCATTTAAGAATTTTGTGCATCATGACTATTCGAGGAGGATGAATAAGGATGATCCAGGGCAATCGGGATGGATGCAGAGAGTTCAAACGCCGGAGAAGATGACCATTTCAAGGATCCAGGAGTTCCAATAACAAGAGGACTACACATGCATACCAAGGGAAGATGAAGGACATCACTCCATTCCAGTGCCCGCCTTTCTCCCCCTAACACTCAACATGACTGCCACAAGGAAGGCAACTTCAAAGATTCCAGTTCGGTGACAGGGAGACTTCACATAAAGGATAAAGGAAGAATCAAGAGTCCTTTCAAAGATTTCAAATGACACGGAGAATGCCTGCATCAAGGATGACAGAATGAGAAAGATCACTCCAAGTCCATATCGGGGATTCCAGTTCCGGACAAGAGGATCAATCCTTGGAAAACCAAGAACAAGAGTACAGTTCACCATCCATCAGGAAGAACGAGAATCCACGCCAAGGATGAGGAATTCCAACCTAGGAATCCAGGATAGGGAATTCTATTCCACGACAGGGAATTCCAACTCAGGAAGGAATTCCATTCCAGGACCCTAAGGAAAATGTGCCCTTGCTCTAGGAAGGATTCCTCCACGTGAAAGTTCCTGGACACCCTGGAATTTGCGCTCAGGATGAAGGATTCTTGGACACCCTGAAATTTGCACCCAGGGAATAGGATGAGCTGGCAGTTGACTAGTCACCTCCCTACTAGGCAACTTAGTCAGCATGGGCGTCTAGGACAGGTGGCAGCTTTTCATCCAGGATAGGTGGCATCCTTCCATAGGGCCTATGACATGGTCTTACCTATTGCTTTAGGGTTTGGCACAGATTTCAAGGAGATCTGATCTCCCCACCTCCTCTTTGTATTTTCTGGCCTATATAAAGGCTGAGAGGCCTCATTTGAAAGGGGCTCTTTTCTCTCATTTTTCATGCTCCTAGAGCAACCTGTTAGTTAGCTTCACTTTTGTACTACTTGGTTTGAGCTGAAAACTTCAAGGATCAGCAAGATTGTTGTATACAGACTTTCCATATCAATAATATAAGCATTGAAGATTGGTGTTTATATAGTTCTTTGGATTTTTGACATGGTTTTCTTGATTTCTTGAAGCATATCTTAAAGTTACTGAAGTTATTTCTCTTATTTTCAAGCTTTTCATTAGATAATATGATGGAAAATGTTATTGTTGAATGATTGAAGTTGATTTGTTCATACCATTTGTGATCTGTGGCTTGCGAATCACTTTGTATGGTTAGTCTGAACCTGTTCCAAGCCTAGCTTCAACTGTTTCTGCATGGTCAATTCCATGTTCCATGTCAGGACAGTCTGAAAATCTTTACTTCCCCTCAGAAGATAGCACCATCCCTACCTAGCTGTTGTCTCATGACGAAGCAGAGGACTGGTTCTAGTTTCCATCCTCAGCAGTAGTCTTTTCCATCAGTTAGATTCCTAAACCCTTATTCATCTTTTGCATTTTCTTTTAGATTTTCGCTAGGATTAGTTTTCTAGAAGCTTCATTGCCAAATCATACGCCTCTTCAGGGGTGGAACTTAGGAATTTCAAGTTGTCCATTTGTGAAGGAGTTCCATTCACCCACAAATCCGAGTTCGAGGAGCAATGAACTATTCCATGTCCATGAAGGAGCAATCTCACGTAAGTCTCCCTCGTGATTACCAGCAAATCACGTCATTCCATTGAGTCTATCCCTGTGCACGTCAAGACCTGACATTTAAGGAACCTTGGAGTAGTCTCATTCGATCACCAAGTTCAGCGTCTGAGAAGCTTTGTTCAAGAGAGGATAGGATACTCAGTATTTTATTCTATTGTTGTGGTGTCACAAAAACATCATCAACAGTAACTCAGAACTAATCCGTGATAATTATTTTGGTAGGGGCCTTTTAGAACAATATATATGTATCCTCTTTCTAGTATCACAAAACAAATACTGTTTAAATAATTGCCCAAGTTATGATTGGTCCCCTCCTTTTTGATAATAATAAACATACTAGTATATTGATATTAATATTATGGGGGTCTATTATGGGGTCCCTGCTCAAAATGCAACCAGAGAAACTGGAATACATAGCATACGCTAAGCCTGTGTAAACAACCCACATGGGCATACTAGGCAATAGAACAGGTAGTGAAGAGATACAAGAAGGGGCAACCAAAACTAACAAAAGGCAAAAAGCCGAAGCAGATAAAAACAGCCCTATAGGGCGCAACAGAGGATAGCAACAGAACAAAAAAGCTCTAGAGAAAACAAAGCCACCTTAATGCATCAAATAGTGGCTGCCAACAATACTAACACATCACTGTAAATTCGAAGCACCCCATCAAGAAACACTTGCACCACTGGGAACTGACCACCACCTGTCATAAGCTCTATTGGGAACACCATTGCCAGATATAGAAACCACCCTCACCTTGCTGGCCCTTGGAATGCCGAATCCTCCAAACTTTCAAATTGTAGACCTTTGATAACTTCAGCATGATGCATTGAGCGAGACCAGATATCGTTTTCCAAATTGAGGAGAGTTTGCCCATTGACAACCTCCAAAACACCTTTATGATGTGAAATAGCTAAGTTCTTTATCATCAGTCTTAGGTCCTGGCAGAAATCCATGAGATTATCCACCTCACGGTTAATGTCAAGGATTACATCTCGCATCACCTTTAAACAAAGCCTCACAAAACCAGGAGCCGCCATCATCTGTGACTGCCGAAACCAGGAGTGCCTCGAAACAAAGCTTCACATTCTCATTTAACTCAGATCTCAATTTCTCTTAAAAATCCTCTAAAATCAAAGCCTTGGAATGTGAAACACCTGTATCAGCTATACCCTCCTGTCCCAAAATTGACTTCACCAGATTCAGAAGAGCGTCAGGGCAGTGAAATTATGTTTGAGATGATGATCTGAAACTTCCCCTTTCCGAAGAGGAATGTGGGAAGAGCGAGCACCATGCCCCACTGTATGGAAGAGCCCAGAAAGCAGCGAAATAAATTAAAACTGCACCAATCAAGACCTAGAGAAAAGATAGCCATCACAACCAGCAGCTAAAAACAACCAACCGGATACAAACATATCATGCACTTACTGCCTCCACTCTCCGCATTCATTATTGATCATGAGTACAAGAACAACCACAAGGAAGCCCCACTGAGACACATGCGAAGCATCACTTCACAAGCCGGCCATCACCCTACATACACAGGACTTGACAAGAAATAAGCAATGGTCCTATGGCGTACATACAACATGCCCTCTGATCACGGAGGACAATCCTCTTCTATAAGTTTGGAAAACCCATCCCAGTCATCCATAACACAACTTTCCTGAAGAAATATTAGACATCAATATCGTAATTAGCTTTTTTTTTAATACTTTGTTTTGTTCATGATAACAATGAAGAATCTTCACTAATTCAAACTTCTTGAACGAAATAAGGATTTCTTCTACAATGGATTGCAGCTGCCAGTTTGGGCAATGTTCTTTTTTCAAGGCATTAATAACAATCAGTGAATACCCCTCCACCATAACATTACAGTAACCTTCAGAGAAAACCAGCATTAAGCTGGCTAGAAGTGCCTCCCACTCAGAGGCATGGTTAGATTTTATCCCCAGATACCAAGAACCACCGATCCCAAAAGTTCCAGAAGCATCCCTAGGACCCTAAAAACATAAACAGTGCCTGCTGGTCCAGGATTTCCATGGGAAGCACCATCAAAGTTAAGCTTTACCCCATCTCTGGAGCTTTGCATTTTTCTTGTCTTATAAGATTCTTTAGGATCTACTAAACAGAAGAACATACTAATATATTACTAGATATGTAGTTTGTAGTATTTTTTTATTAATTATTATTATATAGATAGATTTATTGTAGAATGTATTATCTCTATATTTAATTATATATAACTCTGCATGTTTATTCTTAGAACATGCATATTGAGTTGTAGTTATCCTCGTTCTTTTCTTGTAGTTTGCCTCCAGCATTGCAATATGTAATTTATCTCATTCATCAAACAGGCGGACATAAAATATTTGATTATTTTTTGAACCTAATGATGAACCTGTATCACATCTACATTCGAATCCACAGTTGCTTGATTTAATTTGCTTGTACAAAGTTGTATATTTGTCTTTGAAGCCTGGAGCTTATATCTGATTATTGGTTGATATTGTAGTTACTTGTGGATGTCTTAGATTATTATGATGCTGTTCAAATATTTCAGTGCAACTGCCTAAGTTTTGGAAATTCAGTTTGATATTTCTAATTACATATATTTATTGTCCGTTGCATCAGATTTCTTTGTTGGACTCTTTTAATTTTGTGGGAATAATTGCTCATATTCTACTTAATTCACTATCTATTTTTTCGAGTTTAAGGTCTAGAAGACACATGCAGCAGTCTAACAAGCTTGGAATAGATCAATCTGTAGCTGATTCCAGAATATCATCAAGCAGTTTAGGGGAGAGCAAACATGCAAAAACTGTGATGGTATAGCTTGTAAATTTGTAATACATAAATGACATTTTCTTTTAAATAAAAAACATTAATGATATACTAGAGGTGAATTTATATATACTGCCTTTGTTATTGACACAGCAGCCTAATAACCTAGGAGAGGATCAATCAGTAGCAGATTCCAGAATATCATCAAGCAGTTTAAGAGAGAGCAAACATGTAAAACTTGTGATGATATTGGTTGTAATGCATAATATTTTATTTTCTTTGAAATCAATAGCATTTATTTATTTCTTTATATTTATTAATATATATTGCATATATTCTTGAATAGAAATCTCTCCCAAGAGATGGGTCAAGGTGCATTACGAGTTTGGTTTATCCAAATCAACTATCAGATGTGGAAAAAACAGAGAGTGAGATTGATGAGTGGGACATGGTTGAACATCCTACATTGCCTCCGCCGTCCTCACAGTCAGAAGACATTGAACATTGGACAAGGGCAATGATGCTAAAAGACAAGGGCAATGATGCTAAAAGACGGTGATCATGTACATTATCATGAAAAGCATCATCTCATTACATTTGCAATCTGTCATCTTTTTATTTTTGTATATTCATTATTGTATTTGATAATTGTGACGACTTAGATCAGTCTGGATTGGAGGACCTATCAAAGTTTGTAAATCCTTGCTGTGAAATTTGAGTTAGTTGATATCAACTTTCGTTATCCTTGTATCATTGGACTCCTATGAGTTAAATTGTCCAAAAAAGGAGTAATGAATCATAAAAAATATACTAAATAATAATATACATATTCCTAAGTCAAGATAAACTTAAGAAATAGGAACACTTAACAACATCCCTCTAGATCAACTTGGTTAATCAAGGTCGTGTTTGACATCCCATTTAATTATCATGTGTGTCAATATGCATCCATGTTATCGTGAGAATGGTGGGAGAGATCCTTTCTGGGTTTGCATGTACTTTATGATTCTGATATGAATTTTAACATCTGCGAGCTTTTTAATGGAACCTTTTAGAGCCGTAATCAGGCTATTAATTTAGTAACGTTTTCTATTAGAAGATTTCTTTGTAGGTTAAATCTGATAAATTCTCTCCTTGAGAAATGTCAACATATCAGCTGATATAAAGTTATTTTATAAATATATAATATTTTTTGCAACGTGGCAATTCTTGCCACCGTTAAAATTAATAGTTCAAATGTTTTTATATACCATGCACAAATTTATATGAATCAGTCTTTATTTTACTGGTCAGAATCTGACAAAGATGAATTTTTTCCTACTCAAAGTAGTGATTGGACAAATCTATACGAATCATTCTTTATTTAACTGGCCTAATTATTGGACATTGGCTCATTTTAAAGAGCCAGTTTTGTCAGTTGTTCAAGACAGACAAGTAGCGCATTAACTCAGCCAATGCATGGTTAAGTATAGCACAACTTTGTTTACATTGCAGATATTGTATGTCACTCATGAGGGACTGAGTTTTGTGGAAGATATAATGCTTTCATCTTTAAAAACAAATACCAAACTTTGTGTTTTAGGCAAATACCAAACTTCCTGTTTTAAGGCTCATTAGTACAAATCCAATATTAGATATATTTTGATGCTACGACATAGTGTTAGACTATTTAGCTAATGATGTAGTGACATCATTTATTTATTTCTAAAAGCTTAGTGACGACTATTTATGTAATTTTACTATTCAATAACTAGTAACAACACCACCTAAAGGTCCTATTAAATGGCCGGCAGACACTAATATTTAGCCTTGTTGGCCAAACACTATGTTAACACTATGTTTATATTTTTTTAGATTCATTTATTGTGGTACTTGGCTGATAGGGTTATAAATATTTGTGCCTATTTAATAATACTTACTAATTTTTAAGAATTTTAAGGGGCTGGTAGTTTAAGAGTTTTTTTTTTTAATGATTTGATAAGAAAGAAGTAACTTAAAAAGTATTATAATTTATGAACATTGACAATCACTTCCGAAGACACCGAAGAGCGATACAATAAGTATTAGCCATTAGGAGGGTAATTTTAAAATTTTCTTTCGCAACATGTACCGTCTGAGTACCACTATAGTTGTTTCTTTATATATATATAAAATTTTGCATGGCTTTGATTTCCCCTGCCCTTGAAACCCTACTGCAATCGATTGATGTTTTTTTGCTGCCCTTGGTCTCAGGTTGGTTGTGACGTGTCTGGGGCTGGTCTTGGTGTGGGATCTCGAGATAAATGGGTAGGTTATGGTGTCTTCTCTTGGGTGTATTTCCTTAGGAGCGAGTGGCGTTAAGGTTCCCAATGGTAGTTCGCCCCTTGCAAAGGGTCTTGATCACGGTTCCCCTTTGTCCTATGTGGCCATGGCTGGGTCAGGGGTCTCTTCTTGCCCTCCACGTGACAAAATTTGACCCCTTCCTTGCTCTTAATCCTCCCGTTGTTGGATGTGATTGACAATGATAACTTTTATTTTTGTCGAGGCCTAGTGTGCAAATTTACCAGCTTGTGGCCCTCTCTTCTTGACTTGCACAAGTCGGTTTTGAAATCTTGGTGGCTTCTTGTTGAGGGCAAGATTGAGCTATATCCTTGTGCTAGGGGTTTTTTTATAGTGACTTTCGACATCTCACATGATATGGATTTGGTGCAAGATCGAGTTGTTTCCTTGTGCAAGGGGTTTTTTTATAGTGACATTTGACTCTTCTGAGCAGAGAGACTTAGTTGTCGATGGTAAAGTTTGGTTGTGGGGGGAGCATTCCCTCTCCATCAAGCCTTGGACTTTCTCCTTCAATCCCCTTACGGAGTTGCTCAACATTAGACCTATTTGGGTCCGTCTCCCTAATCTCCCTCTCTAGTTTTGAGAGGATTCTTGCTACGAGGGCATAGGCAATGCCATTGGCCGTTTCCCCAAGGTTGATTCTACAACCTCCTTTATGGGACACTCCAATTTAGCGCGCATGCTTGTGGATATTGACATTTCTAAATCCCTTCATGGGGACGTGGTCTTGATGGTAGGGGAGAGGCCTTGGAAACAACTGTTGGATTATGAGGGTATTGCTTTTCGATGTAGAAGGTGTTTTGCCACAGGTCATCTAGCCGCTGGTTGTCCCCTCTTGCGTTGCAAGAGTGCTGCTACTTGGTGGAAAGATTCTCTCCTGGATCACCTAACTATCAGTGCTTTGGAGGATGACGGCTCGTCTCAGGGGGATGGTTCCTCTAGGGATGTTGACCCTTGGGTGACTACTACTGAGGGCGTGGAGTCAGTTGTTGCTGCGGTCCCCTCTCTTTCTCTGGACTCTTCTGACCACATAACTACTTGTCTATCGGCTCCTCTTGTTTCGGGTAGGCCTGCCTCTTCAATTCTTGATTCTTCTGCTCTAGTTTTGCCCACTTCGGGCTCGGCTTCCCTTCGTAGGGCTCCGTTGGTGTCTATTGGGGTTCATCGTGAACCCTCTTTGCTTGTGGCTTCGGGGAGGTTCCCCTCTCTCCTGGCGCTGTTGATCCTCGTTCTGAGCCCTCCTAGACAGTGGTTCAACGTAGGAAGAAAGGTCCCTTGCCCTCTGGTGGTAAGGGTGTTAGGGTGTCTAGATTGGGATCCGATGTTGCGTAGATCCTTGTTGTTCTCCGGCTAGGCTGCTGTGCCTGTGCTGTCGTTCTACGGTTTTTGATCTGCTATTTCTGGGATCAAGTTCTCTTGGCTTTTTCCCCTGTTCTTCTGCCCTTGTGGCCTTGTTTGTTGTCCCTTGTTTTGTTCTTGGACTATTTTGTAATAGGGTTTGGCTCCCGTGTTTAGCCACTTATCTTAATCAAAAACATGCAATACATGTATTGTAACAACATGAAAAAAATTGTCACATTGTTTAAATGTGTTGTTTACCATTTGTAGTTCCATTAAGATAATGCTGCTCTAAAATATATGGAAGTTTGGACAAGGATACAAAACTACATCTACATGGAAACATTAGGGTTTTAATTTTCTTAAGCCATAGCAGGTCAAATCAAACTAAATAAACGTGGTTATGAGATAGTGTCATGGCTCATGGGTAAAGAGTGCATAACCCTTTGATAAGGTTCACAAGTTACAAACTATTACACAAACTTTGTTTGCAAAATATTTCAAAGATCAATTTCTCAATACAAGCTTATTTACAAAATTAATTAGGCCACAAAGATGGAAGTACAATTTTTGATGCAAAATTGGATAGATTAGACTACAACAATGAAAATTACATGAAAAATTATGCACTTAAAAAAATTGCACCAAAAAATGTTACCATATAAGTCCAAATGGAGCTCTGTTTAGCAACAATCATGAAAATCTACAATTTCTGAAAAAACCAAATAACAAAATCAAAAAATGATTGCACCACTACGAAGTTTATGCAATTCTTTTCCAAACAAAAAAAATGTTTGCAAAAATAGCCCGTATGACTGAGAACATAAAATCTACAATTTATGAAAAAACCAAATAACAAAATCAAAAAATGATTGTACCATTACGAAGTTTATGCAATTCTTTTCCAAACAAAAAAAATATTTACAAAAATAGCCTATATGACTGAGAACATAGTTTCTGAAAATCAGATGCTAAAATCAAATTGCCAATGGAGGGGGGGAAATTTTGAAAATCCACTTACTAACGTCAATATGACATCGCCTCTATATGTGATGAAACTTCCACCAAGTTTATAGGTTTCGCCAATTTTGACTGTTAGATAAATTTAGATATTCGCCAAAATCACTGCTAAGTTTAAAAGCTTGCCAGATTTGGCAGAATAGCCAGAAGGACCACCAAGACTGGAGGAGCCACCAAAAATGGTGGAATAACCAAATTAACTGCCAAAATTGCCACCAAAAGTGGTGGTGTGTACGGATCTTCTACAAAAGATGTTTTAAATGATGTGGGGAGCTACATAGGCCATTCTCCAAAGGGATTTGCGACCTATAGAAGGGTCGGCAACCTGAATGAAGGGTTTGTAGAGCTTTGAAAGGCTAAAACCTTAATTAAAAGGGCCCATGCTTGTGTGTAAAGAGCCCCGAGGCTCGAGCCCTATGGGGTCCTGATACAGCCGATACGGGGCCAACATGGCTTGCTTAGGCTTTTGGTACTCAATGAATCAAATTAATTTTTTTTCAATTTTTAATAAAATTTGTAGAATATAAAAAAATGTGAAAAGAAAGATTTTTAATAATTTTTTATTTGTAGAAAAAAATAAATGTACATGTGCAGAGTATTCCAACAAGGGAATATTCTATAGAATATTCCAATCCATATGGCCTAGGGGTGAAATTGTTTTGAGGGCCCAGGGAAAAGTATTTGATTTTGGTGAATTGACAGTCGATCCTTAGTCTCTTGGATCTTCTAGATGTAATGACAGGGTTAGATTTGACCTAAAATGCTCCAAAAATACAACTACTACTTGGATTTGGCAACCACCTCCCAACTTCAAACCCTTGTAGGTCTTGCCTCCAATGTCTAATTTTGACAAATCAAAAGACTAAAATGACTTTCTTGGAAACCTTGAACTCAATGGTGAGCTCAAATTTACACCAACATGCTCCAAAATGAATTTGCAATACAAAGAAGAAACCCTCCCAAATTTGATATTTCTATCAAGTTTTTTCAGATTCTCTAGGTCATCATATGATGTAAAAGAAAAGAATACTCAACTTTTCAAGAGAAACCAAGTTTTGCATCATAGATCTCTCAAAAAAGACTAACATAAAGCAATCTTACAAGCTTTGATACCATGTAATAGTTGGTTTAGAATACTCTATACCATGCAAGATTTGGCTATGGAATTAGCCACCCAAGATCTAGGAGATTCAATGAAAGTACAAGAGAGATCCAACATGAAAGAATAATTCTATTCTATCAAAGGATGGAATTACACACAATATGTACAACAATATGAAATTACAATGAGAAGCCCTTGGTTATATAGACCAAGATGAAACATAGGACAACATAAGATTATGATAGATGTCTTAATCTTATGACTTGAGACACAAAGAGATAACTATCCTTAGTGTACCCTAAGTAAGCTTAACTAGACAACTGTGAGTAGGACCTAATGTGGAACTGGTTAGGTAATATACCCCATTCACAACAACTCACAACACCACTTAAACTTCTTTATGCTCATTGACTTTGCCAATGCATCTACAACATTCTTCAAAGTGTCAACTTGCTCCCACATCACCATCCCATACTATACCATGTCCCAAATAAAATGGTACTAGACATTAATGTACTTTGTCCTTGCATTCCATGAAAGGTTGGGTTCTTTGTCATACATATGACATCTTGACTATCACAAAGAACTCTATTAACTTCATAACTCAGCCCCACATCTGCACATAATCTCTCTAGCTAGATGGCCTCCCTACATGTATGAGTATCTACCATGTACTTAGCCTATGTAGTGGACAAAGCAACCATAACCTATCACTAACTCATCCAACTAATAGCACTAGCAAATAAACTGAACACATATCCATTGGTGGATCTTCTTGTTGCAAGGTGTGGCCCTTGGTCTCCTTGTTCAGCGCTGCGCTGCGGTGGTTTGTGACAAGGGCTTAACCACCTCCCGTGCTTGTTAAGTCAAGTGGTTGTATCAGGCATTAATAGGTCGATCTTTTGGTGCAAGGACAACTAACAATTGGTATCAGAGCCGAGGTCATGAGTTCAAACCCTGCGCTTGCGCTGGGGGGGATTGTTGCAAGGTGTGGCCCTTGGTCTCCTTGTTTAGTACTGCGCTACGGTGGTTTGTGACAAGGGCTTAACCACCTCCCGCGCTTGTTAAGTCAAATGGTTGTATCAGGCATTAATAGGTTGATCTTTTGGTGCAACAACAGCTAACACTTCTGCCATCAACATCTCCTTCCTAATTTGAATCCACAAATCCATGAATATCCATTGAGTGTTGGTCCCCTACAAAATCACCATGATAACAAATAGAGTACTTAGAGGCACCCTGTAAATATTTAAAGACCTTCTTAACTACATCCCAATGATTTCATCCAAGATTAGCCATGAAGTGGCTCAACACTCCCACTACTTGGGCGATGTTTGGTCTAGTACAATTCATATCATACATCAAGCTCCCAACAACACTAGTATTAGGCACTCAAGCCATGTCCTCCATCTCATTGGGTGAAGTTATACAATGCTCTACAAGTAATTTGGTTCCCATTGAGATAGGAACACATAATGGTCTATAAGCTATCATGTTGAATCTCTCCAACACTGAGTTAACATACTTGCTCTGACTTAATCAATGCTTTCTATTTTTTCTCTCTTTTGATCTTCACACCTAAAATATATTTGATAGCCTCTAAGTACTTCATCTCAAACTATGTTGAAAGATGAGACTTCAAGTCACAAATCACATCCTTACTTCTTCCACATAGTGTTCTATCTATGTCATGTATGTCTCTTCATTTAAATCACCATCAAAGAAAGTTGTCTTCACATCCATTTTCTTAATCTCAAGATTAAAGACTATTGCATTAAATAATAAGAATTTAATGGATGTCATTCTAACAACTAGAGACAAATTTTCACTATAATCAATTCCCTCAACCTAGGAATATCCCTTTGCAACCAGTCTAGTCTTGTACTTCTCAACATTATCATAAAAAAGGATCTTCCTTTTGAACACCCATTTACAACCAATGAGTTTATAAACCATCACAAAAATGTACTAAATCCCATATGTGATTTTTCTTCAATACAACCATCTCCTCATCCATAGTTGCTCTCCCAAACTTAGAATCATCCATACCAAATGCCTCCTTCATAGTTCTGGACTCTTCTATGTTAGTAATCAAAGTAAAAATACATCTTCAATCAAGAGGAGTATACCTATCTGGGTCTTATCTATACTGAGTTGACCCCCTCAAGAGGTGAGAATCTCTTCAAAACTAACTAAACTATCTAAGATCTCTTCAGGTCCTTCATGAGCTTTTGGTTCAAATTTCTCAATCTTAGGGGTAGTTGAAACACATCTTTCTTGTTATCCTTTTTTGGTTGTAAAGTTGTAGGTGAAACCTTAATCTCTTTGAAAATAACACTTCTACTATATAGAACTCTCTTAGCCATAGGATCCCAAAGCTTGTACCCTTTCACTCCAACACCATAGTCGATGAAGATACACTTAACTACCCTTTTCTCCAATTTTGATCACCTCTCCTTAGGCACATGATTATATGCTTTGTAACTAAAAAAATTAAATTGCTATAATGAGGGATTTTTTTCACTAAGCCTCCATAGAAGTCTTATCCACAAAGATGATGTTGGAGACCTATTAATCAAGTAACAAGCTATAACAACCGCTTTTGCCCAAAATTTCTATTCCAAGCCAACTCCACTAAGCATACTCAACCCTTTCCATTAATGTCATGTTCATTCTCTCTACAATGAAAGGAAGCAAGGTACGTAGCAATGCCTCCTGCACTAAGCTTATGAGGAGAGTGTTGAGTAAATTTTAATCTTTAAACAATTATAGAAAGTAGAAACACATAAACATAAAAATAAACAACATATCATAACACATGTGTACGTGAGGAAAACCCTTTTAGGAGAAAAAACCCACACTCTAAAGGAGCCCAATGTATTATTCACTAAACAACACAATTACAATACACTAGCAAAGCAAGCCTTCATAGGCATATCACCGACCAGAGATCTAGAAAAAATTTGACATCATAACAATACCTACTAAACTTACTATGTTTGTAATCTTAACATTAGGCACCTGCAGGTTGAGACACGTTTCCTAACATTATCTTACTTGTCGAACACCTTGCAAGTGCAAAGGAGAAACTTACAAACACTAAAAACTAACTACTAAGGGCCAAGAGACCCATAGACTCACTACACCACTAAAACTTGCTTGTACTTACAAGCTTTGTTAATGAATTTGTTTCACTCATCAAAGTATCAACCTTCTCCAACATCACCCTTCTATCCTCTACCATATGACAAACAAAATGAAAATCTAACTATCATAATGACCTATAATGGCTGTTGCATCTAACCCAACATCTAAACACAATCTCCTAGGCTAGATGGATTCCTTACAAGCATGAGTTGTTGTCATGTAGTCTACTTCTATAGTGGACAAAGTGACCATAGCATGTTACTTATCCAACTGATTGCACCACTAAGCACAATTAAAACATATCCACTAGTGGATCTCTTGCTATCAACATCTCCATCCCAATCTGAATCCACAAATCCCTAGATACAAACTGAATGCCAGTCCCCTATAGGATAACTATGATAGCATAAGGAATACTCAAAAGTACCTTACAAATACTTGAAGACCCTCTTTATTGCATCCCAATGTATTCGTCTAGGATTAACCATAAATCTACTAAGGACTCCTACTGCTTTGTTACAATGTATAGTCTTATGTAGATCATAACATACATCAAACTCCATATTACACTAGCATAAACTACTCTGCTCATATCATCCATCTCATTGGGAGAAGTTAAACACTGCTCAATAGATAACTATCCCCATTGTAATAGGAACACATAATGGCTTGCAAGATGACATGCTAAACCTCTCCAACACTAAGTTCACATACTCTAGCCCAACCAAAGTCACCTATTTGCTCTATCTCTTTTGATTTCCATCAAATATGCCAGTTGAAGACAAGTAGTGTAACTAGATGTGTAACATGATATTTGGATGAGATATCCAGATGGATGATAAAACATCGTAACCGGATCTGGATATAACAAATCAACAAGATGTCTGGTTAGAAAAGGTCCGGATGAAATGTTTGGTTGAAGAAAGAACACAACTGGATATGAATAAGGCAACCAAATCCGGACATTGAAAATCAATAGGATATCCAGTTAGAAAATGTCCAGTTGAAATACAAAGAAGTGCAACTAGCTCCAGACATGAAATAGAACCGGATGTCCGGTTAAAAAAATATTCAGTTACAAATGTTTGGTTGGAGTGATAAGCATAACTTTCAAGGAAAACATAAGGCAAATTTGACTTACGAAATTTCATAATTTTTCAAGATTTTTACGAGGCAAAACACTTAGGATTTTGACAATATTTGCAAGTCGAAAGATGGGCTATTTTGGCCTAGGACAAAAATAGGAAAATATTTTGGTGACTATGGAGGTGTGTTTTCTTACTAAACACAAAAATCCAATGGCCTTATACAATCCATTGAGCACAGAGTTAAAGGGGACTGCAACATATTTGAAATAGGGGTTGATCATACCAACATAAAACTAAACATGCCTCCACCAACAACACAATAGAAATGGAACACATAAAACAAACAAGGCAAAAAACCTCCTAATGAGGATGTAACTTGTGTAAGAGCACTTGGAGGAAAGGAAAACTACACAAAAAAAACCTATCCTAAACCTAAACTAACCAACTAGAAGAGGACTTAAACAAAACCATTAATTGGTTCTTGAAAGTAACAACCCTTTATTAATAATTTACAATACTTTACATGCATGTGGGCAATTAACAAGAGGTGGGGAAGGGATGGGCATACCAAAAAGTGGTGAAATGCTTCTCCAAGGACATAAAAACTCACTGAACCACCTAAGATGATTGGAGATGCAGTTGCCTGGAAGTGAATAAATGGGCTGATCTAGTCCTTCTTGATGTTCAACCTCATGCTTTGAAGTAATCATGAAAGGTAGGAACTCCTTTTGATATGTCTCCACTTGAGCCAGATGCTGATAGGGCATCCCTCATAAATAACATGCAAATCAACAAAGTTGATCTCATGCCTTTGCTTTGTTTCTTTCTCCTCTCGTTCTAAAAGCACCAACTCTTGTGGCTGACTCGGAAATGTTACCACCTCCACACCTTGCACACTTTTCTCAAGGATCTCTTCTTCTAAGGATGTTGTCTTGATGTCATAATTTGAGCAGAAGTCTTCCAACTCATCCCAAAAGGAAGCCTCCTCAAGGTCTTCCTCGCTTTTCTACATGGGAGGACTCACCGCAACCTTATGACAATGCCCATGAAGGACTGAGGGGACACTTAGATCCTCTAGCAAAGACAAAGACTCTTGTCTAATATCTTGTTCAAATGGGAGAACAAGTCTGCACATCTCAAACTCTTCATTCCTCAAAACAGGGTTGCCCATATATTCTTCCTCACGAGCTAGGGCCTACTCTTCAATATTGTCCTCAACGAAAGCTCATCAAATAGGCCAACGCCATCAAATTCAACATCCCCTATAGCCTTAGGGACAAAAGCCTCCACAACCTCAATAAATTTCCCCACAAAGGGAGAAACGAATCTTTCATCATGTTGATCCCGCAAATGAATTACAGCCTCAGGAGGTGCTAAATATCTATCATTATAATGTTCTTTAATTTCTTCCCTCATCAGCACCTCCTCTACTTGAAAATGCACGAGTTGCCTCTATAATTGAAGTTTCTCACCATGCAATAATTAAATTTCCCTCTTGTTTTCTTGGTCAAATGCATGAGAAAGTGCTTTAAAAGAACTAAAATCTAGAGGATTCAACCCTTCATTCGAATTAACATTACTCATATGTGTAAGATGGTCAATGAATTCTACCTTTGTGAACATAGGAAAAATGAACCATTCCTCTTTAATTTATTTCCCTTCCACCTCGACTTTTAGTTCATCCAAATGATTTTCTCGCCAAACAATAGGTCCACCTTTGAAGAGGGAAATGGTCCTAGGGAAAGAAGAATGATGTAGAACAAGAGCCAAAATAGTCTCTTGAATTTCTTGGAGGGGAGGAGGTTCTTGAAAAAAATGTTCCTAGGGGGAAACAAGTTGGGTTTGTACAAGAACAAGCTTTTGTGTATGATGGGGATCTTTAAATCTTGGAAATTTGAAGCATCGAGGTTGATCTAGGGTTTTAGAAGGGTTTTGCACATGATGCATCTCCTAAAAGCTAGGGGGTTTTAACTGAGGAGACTACTGTGGGGCTTTAGGAGGATTCCCCTGCCTAAAGCTTGGGACATTGAAAGTGGAAGCCCACTCTATGATAGGTGGGTTTGCAATTGTAGGAGGGGGTTGTCTAAAATTGGGAAAAGGAGTGCACATAATGGGTCACTTGCCTCTGGACAAGAAGCTACCTCATTGGTTCTTTAGCTGCAAGATACAAAGCTATGTTCTCTTGATAAGCTCTCTCTTGTGCCTCCATCTGCTCCCGGTGAAGGAAGGCTTGATGAGAAAGCTCATGTTTCTTTTGTTCATACTCTTGCTCCTTAATCTCATCCAACCTCTTTTTCATGTCCATCATTATGTCCGTGAGACTCATGTTAAAATCATAGTCCTCTTGAGGTGGGTTAGGAGAGTAACTGCACTGATTAGGAGCAAAGTGGTCTTCTTGGGGTTGATAATAAGTAGGATTAGGTTGCCAAGAAGGTTGAATAGGGGAGGGAGGGAGGAAAGCAACACAAGGATGCTAATAACCCGTTGAAGTTCAAGGGTCTTTTGCATAAAACTAGAGGTATATTGGTCCCGACATGGCTGATAGGGAGGCATATAATTTGGATTCTAACCAGGTGGAGGGGAAAACCCATAGTTTTCATAGAAATTTGACATACTGAGACATAAAAAAATGCTAGATAATTATAGAAAATGTCTAAAACAAAGAAAAATAGGTCTACATTTGGAGAAAACTGGATGCATACCAAGAAGAATCACCAAGTGATTTGAGAACTCTAAAGGTTGGAAAAGACCATAAACATCACCAAACTCTGATCTTTGATGAATATTTGAACGCATGGATTGCTCAAACCAGGAGACTAACTAGCAGAGTTGCCATGGTGTTGAAGGAAACCTACCTTGAATGGAAAGATGCACTAAAGAACACACCAAAACTCTTTAATAGATGTAGAGGATCATCAAATTGGTCCTACCGGGCATGCCAAAAATTGTTGTCACCTAAATTGTCACCATGTTGTTAAATATTTTGGCATTTCCAACAAATTGAAAAAACATTGGAATGATTTCAAGGTGTGGGACCTTGCAACCGAGATCAAACCTCTAGAGAAGGTTGGTTCTCCTTTATGAATTGAAGATTTAGATAAAAATAACTAAACCTAATGCTACTGATCACCAAGGAAAGAGGGAAGAAGGAGAATTGAAATGAAAGGGAGGTGATACAATATATTTAAAGTGTTTGGTTGGGACTAACATAACACAACAATGATCTTAAAATAGAAGATCCTCACACATACTCGTGCGATCCCAATAGAGGTTCAAACAAAAAACTACAACTAAAGAGGGACCATTCATCTACAGTATAAGTGTGCAACTTTTAAATAAACAAAGTGCAAAAATAAAGAGAGACAAATATCAGTAATTTTTATTGATCATGAAGGCTAAATAGCCATTACAAATGAAGAATAGCTCAATATAGATCATAAAAGACATAGAATGACAACATTCCATTCATAGTTGAACTAGAAATGAATACAAGAGAGGTCCAAGAGAGGACATAGTCCATCAAATTCATACAGTTCCAAGAAATATCATGAGGGCATGATCAAACATCAAGCACTTCAACCTGGATAAGGACCCAGCGACCAACCAACCCTTAAAAAATACATCTTAACATGCTTATATAGCTTTGTCATTTTAACTGTACAACTTTGGATGCTAGGAAACATACTCAAGAAGAAACCTTAGTGCGCCCATGCTGTAATAGATTCAGTCCATGGACAATGTTAGAGAGCCTGTAGATTTTGAGGATGCCCATGCCTTGTGGTATGTTGATTTTGCTTGGGCCTGCAGAGACCCATACATTGCATTCATTTCCTAGTACCTGCACATTGAAGATTTGCACTGTTCTAGCTACCTATGATGACCTCAACTTGCAACAATGACATCATGTGGAGGTGTAATTTTGGGGCACCTAGAAAATCATGCCTTTTAGAAGATTATACAACACTTAAAAGTGTTGATTTTTTATTTTACTTTGGCACCTTTTTGACATTTTGATTTTTCATGCCTGGCTGATTTTTTACTTTTATAGATCCTTGGACGATTCAATCCTTTATATCGGGCCCTTTCGGTGTCAGAGAACCTGAGGATTGGTGAACCAAGAGGTTCGCGAGCCAAGAGGTTTGCTGATGAATTTGTCCTTGGCTTTATTTTGCTTTGAACTTTCTTTTCTCCTTGTCAGCCTATTCGCCAATTGGTGAACCTGAGAAAAGTGAACCATTAGGTTTGAGAACTATCCAGGTTGCCTCCTCTTTCTCCTATGTCGGTAAACTTTTCCTTGTCTTGCATCAATGGATCACCCTATCGGTGAACAGATAAACTTGTGAACTGATCAGTGGGTTTGTAAGTTCACAAACTAGCTGATCGACTGATTTACTTCTCTTTTTCTTCCCTTTTGTCTTCTCACTTGTCGACGACTTGTTCAATCGATGAACCTTTCAGTTTGTGAACTACCCACTTCATCGATGAACACTTAGCTCCTTTTCTTCTTTTTTCTTCCATTGACGGTGATCCACTTTATCAACATTCTTCAACCTTTTGCACTTGATCTTCCCTTAGAAAAAATTTCTTCCACTTTGCTTTCCCTCAGTGGCGTACTCACTGATTGACATTGACGTCCAAGCTTTGGATTGGTCAAAATGGTAGTTGACTACTGTATTTCCCACTTTTGAAAGTTTCTGGACAATTATGCACCCTAACTAGATGTGATCGAGCAACAAGACATGCTACAGGGCATCCAAATGGAAAAATGTCCGATTGGGAGATAAGTAGCACAATTGGATATGGATATGCAATAGGATATCCAGTTTGAAATATGTCTGGTTGAAGACAAGTAGTGTAATCATATATGTAACATGATATCTATTGTGCCTTGCACACACGCCCCATTTCATGAAATAGGGACCCCATCTTTCAAGCTTTGGTTTAGAGTGTCAGTTCAGTTCCTTGCTTCCTAGTGTGTCAAAAGGTGGTCAACTACATTCTTGTCAAGCTAAAAAGATTGGTATCATTAAGTCATCTCAAAATCAACTAAGTCCAAGTGGTTGCCTTCATCAAAATCAGGTCTGAGTGTCTTTTGCGCTAAAAACCCTTTCATTTGAGTTTTGCATTGAATTTCAAGTCATCTGACTTAGCGCTATTTTCATGACCAACCAACTTAGTGCTAATTCTTCAGTCAACCGATCATTGTGTCAAAAAGCCTTTTCACTGACTAAGCACTAAAATGTTAGTCATCTGACTCGGCACTGGAATTGGTCGCATTCGACTAAGTTGGTGACCTTCAAAACTCGCGCAATCCCAACAAGTGCTAAATCGTTGCAAAGCGTTAAAAAAACTTCCATCCGACCAAGCACTAATATCCGATACAACTTAGTCTGTCATTCATCAACTCCAAGCAAGTCTGACGATCCCAAACCACCGCAAAGTGCTGAAAGTGTTAAAGACCGACCCTGCGTTAAATTCTAATGCATCCAAATAAGTCGGTAACCCTCAAAAGTCACGCAAGGTCCGTGATCCTAGTTTCTCGTGCAACTTTCAAAACAGCTCTGCAGTACACCCAATTGATGCACCATACCCCTACATTTATGGCGATCGAATAGGGGGAATATAAATATGTTTTTGACCTATTTTGAGCTCATTTTACATTTCAAAATCGACTGAAGAGCTCTACGAATGGTGTGGAATCAATCTACTGCAAGTAACCTGCGGATTCAAGCCAGAAGCATTACCACCTGCGCATTTCATCTCATTTCAACTCTGCTAAACCAGGTGAGTGCTCTTTTCACTGGCCTAGGGTTTTCCTTATAAGTTAGGGTTTGCAAAAATAGGGGTTTTGTGCCAAATCAAATTCAAAATTCCTTCAAATGAATTTGCAGATGAATGAGTTAGCATTGTAAGAAAAGATATGGTTTTATCTATCATTTTTAGCATATTTTGAAAACCCTAGTTTAAAAAACTGAGATGAGAAATCAACTGTCGAAAGGTAACCTTATTCAAAATTTCCTGTTTTGTGTCGAGACCGAAACACTGCCCATGAAATCAAGAAAAAAATCTTGTTCAAATTTGTGATGTTGATCCTCGGGCAAACACAAGCGATTTACTTAGTTAAAAACCCACCCTCTAGGATAGCACTGAAAATGTGTTCGACCAACCTTTAAACTTTTGCAACCAATTCAAGTCAGTCGGTGACCTTGAAAACCCCCGCCAAGATCATAAGTTCACATTGTGCCCAAAACACTGACTTCTGACTTAGCGCTAAAACTTGCCTTCTCTGACTTAGGCCAAACGTTCCCCAAAATCCTGTTAAGTCATCAAGACCCGAAACTTGCACAAAACATGGTGAACGGTCTTAGCGCTAAAAAGAGTCTCCTTCGACACTGTCCCTTGAAATTGCGCAAGGTCCGACAGCTCTCAAATCCGTGGAAAATGCAACACAGTTCGACGCAAAAATCTGTCTTGTCTGACTTGCATTGCAAATCCAACCTACCAACTACTGGGACTCATTTGAGTCGGTCATACCCAAATCTAACGCAAAGTTGGACATCCCTAAAAGTCACACCAGCTCTATAATGACTAAGTGACCAAGCACAATGAACCTTTAGGTCAGATGACCTCAAATCCTGCACAAGGTATGATGACCCTCAAATTCATGCTTTACTCTCAAGAGGTCGGAAAACCTCCAAATTAGTGCAAAACATGCAAAATGACTATTCTGATGAAAAATTCAAAGGATAAATGGTTTGTCTAGATGAAATAAAAACTACATTTGTAAAATCATGATGTTTTGCATATTTGAATTGGGATTTTGCAATATTTAAAGCATTTATTGCATGAATTAGCATATAATGTATGTTGTTTATCATTTTCATCATGTAGTAAGTGCAATAATTAGTGAATTTTTAGACTTGTGCATTTATTGAGTGTGCATTTATGACTTAGTTAGATGGATGTTAATCTCATAGAATATGACATAACTTAGTGGTATGACAATCAACATGATAAGTACACATCCAAAACTTAGGAATTAGTAAAACCATTCAAAAGAATCAAGACTTATGAGGTCCGGTTATGCAGGTTAAATGACTACAAGAGCCCAAGCCATGAAGTAGGAGTTCAAGGGCATTCCTCTAGAAACCAAGATCACATCTAGATGGAAAAACATAGGGGACACTGATCTAGGTCATATTGACTTAGATGACTTCAGACTTTGAATATTTGGACCTAATCCAACCCCAAGGGCTAAGAAAGTGAAAGACAGTGAGATTGCAGAGGCTGTTGCTTTCCCTACTTCAGCCCAATGTGCAGAGTTGATAGTTGCATGTGCAGATAGATATGACATAATGACCAGGACTATACAAACTCCCAATGGAGATGTACTAGCAGACCTAAGTTCACCATCCTTGGCAGAAACCTTTGGGATCCCAAGGCACCCAGTGATGACTATGCTATGAAAAACAAGTGTAGAGGCCACATACAAGAAATATACAGAAACATGTAAGAAACATATAAATGAACAATGGATGAAAAGAAAAAGGTATGCTCTTATCAAACTTCCTCAGGTTCTATATAGAAGTGACTTTCATGATGAGATAGGAGATTTGGTGACTCTACTTAGTAGAATATATGGACTGCACATAGCATCAACTTTTGAAGGGTGGATGTTCTTGGTAATTGAGGAGATAATGAAGGGAACCAAATTTTATTGGGCTTAGATACTTAGTGATAACATCCATGAGGCATTCAACAATTTCAGAGATAAATAATTTTTCAAATGGACTTCTTATGTTGTGTATGCACTGGCAAGGAGAAATGAATATATTGGATTGGCCAAGCTAGGAGAAATTGGGAATGATGAGCATCACCAAGTCAAGGTTTATGAATGCTATACCCAACTGACATTATCCCAATCTCTTATTCACTTCAAAAGTGTAAATGATGCCTTTACCATGTACATAACTAGACTGGTGCAAGGGAACACAACCCTTAGAATATCCACTGAGGCTATGAATGAAGTTACAAAATATGGAAGTTGGTACATACAATTTGAGAAATTCACTTATCTAAGGATCCAAGGCTTCACTGGAATGGCTTACAGATTGCCCCATTATCCTACAGATAAAGTAGTCCTTTTGGAGCTATCAAGGCAGTTAATAACTTGTGTAGAGAAATTGAAACATCTACCTAGAACAAATTTCTAGTTTCCCATACTGTTAGGTAATGGCAACTATGCATGTGTCTCCCTAGGAGTAGCTGAACACTCAGATACAGAGCTCCAATTACTTAATCTCCATATACACACAAAGAGAAATCATTTTGATCCAAATAGAGTAATGGAGAGATTTGTGAGCAAGAACTTGTTTCACAAGATGCACTTAGAAGGTTTCTGGGCCAACTGCATGGATGACTATGAAGTGATGAAGAGGGCCCATTCAAGATTGTCCTTGAGATTTATAAGGAAATTCCACATCATAGTAGTCCCAGATCAACTAGAAGATGATGAGAATGTAATGCACAGGGGACCTTGGGAAGCTCAATATCATCAACCAATTCCTTTGCCAAATTGGGCTAATGCCGAAGAAATCTCCTTGGACCAACTGATGAAAGAGCCAATAAGATTAAGTAAGGCATGAGTTAGAAGCCACATTACTATTTTGGAAAGACAAGGAGTGCAACTTACATAGACTGAACTTGAATATGAGGAGTCTGGAGGTGAAGAAGATGTACCAATAGAGATAATAGATGAAGCAGAACCAGTTCAAGAGCATGCCAAGAAGTCAGACAATGAAGAACATATCCCATTGGTAGAGAAAGGGAAAGGGAAAAAGGTAAAGAAGAATGCCCCAAAATCACAGAAGAAAGACATGCCGCCTGTAAAAAGAACAAGAGCATCTAAAAAGAGGGACATACCTAGTGGACCAGTAGAAGGGTCAAAGACAAAGAAAACTAAAGTGAAGACCACTGGCATAACCATAGAATCTGCCACTGCTACAACTCTTAATAACACAAACTTGCCAGTAGCTTCTCCACCCCCTGCTACTCTAGTTGTGAGTACTGCTACATCTTCTCTTGCTATGTTAACTGTCGCTCCTGCTGTCCCTGTTATACTGATCCAAGAAGATACCTCTACTGCTGCCTCATCGATAATTACTATCTTGACTACCTCATGTCCATTGACAATAGATTCAAACACCACAAGTAGTCCCGTTTCTTCCATTGCTACCTCTTGATGCAGAGGCATCCACACTATAACCTTACAATACAGCATGGATGTCTGCAGCCCATCATCATCATCATCATCACCATCATCATCATATTTTGCTTAACACTGTCAGCATCACCATATTTCCTGCGCCGACCGATATCCTCCTGATGACAAGCCTCGCCCGTTCGCATGTCAACAGCATCACCTTATTCGATTATCGACAGCATCATCATGTTCGACCAGCGCGAACATCCTCCTGACGTCCACTGTTCATCTCACCGACAACTTCCGTCTTCACTATCTTTAGCATCATGATATTCAACATCATGATAATCAACAGGATAAAGAACATCCGGTTCTCTCCATTTATCCTGATGATGACGAACCTTAACTCCTCGCACCGTCTCTTCCGATGCTTACGTCACCCAATATCCTGATGACGTATATCCTGATGATGATGACGTCACCTACAGCTCCTCAATATCCTGCTGCTCTGAAATATCCTGATGACGTATATCCTGATGATGATGACGTCATATCCTGCTGTTGGCCAAACTTAGCTTTTTTTTGGCCCGCGATCAACCCGATCTTCTTCCAGATGCCGATACGCTCCTCCTCGGCTCCTCCTGATGATGATCACCCCGACACTCATTCAGTTTATGCATTCAACTGCATCATGCTCTCCTCCACTTATCCGGATGACGATGCCCAAAGCGACTGCAGGATATAAGCAGAAATATCCTGATGATGCCGTTTTAACGACCTTTCAACCTTAGCGGATTTTCACTTCGCCGATCCTCCTGGGACGACCCGATCCACTCTCAGGGTGATCTTCCAAACTCTCTCAGCTCGACCTAGCACATACCCATGCTAGGGTCTTCAACATCTCTCGACGGCGATCCTGCACACCTACATGCAAACAAACAAACTAACACCTACCCTACTGTACATAACCATTCCACCGATCAGACAAATCAACCGATGGAATGGATCAGCGAATCCATGAAACCCACCCAGATGCAGTAAATCGATTAAACAATAGAGACCAAACAGAAATTGAACAGAACAGGATCTCTTATTCGATTTCAAAAGATGCTATTACAATATTCAGTCTCTCCTCTCGCAAAGTCTGATCGATGATCTACAGTCAACCGATCCTCATGCTTAAATAGGTTTTCCTTCGAGTACTACTGACCCGACTCCAAGCGGCTGGGAACTCTCCAGGCAGCTGGGAGGTCCAACCGAACATATATCATGACAGTTGTTCTAACAAACTACCTAAAAATAGTAAAAGCATGGTCAGCATGATCTTATCATGATCAGCATGACCTTATTACATGCATTGGTCTTATCAGACCTTCTTGAAAACATAAACAAGACCTAAAACAACTAACTGCCTCATGAAGGCCAGCTGTCAGGTAGGTGCTCCTGCACCATACTCCCCAACAGAAAAGAACTCATGTCCCATGAGTTTAGTATGTGGAAGTCCTCCACCTCTACACTTTGCCTTTGCAATATGCTAAACTGTTCCAGCTTTGTCCTCTGCTGGCTCTTGGCTGCTCCAAGTCTTCTGAACTGTAACTTGCTTTCTGGCAAGTAAATCCTCATGCCTGTCAATATAGGCTTTTCTCTCACATACCCTGTGTTTGCCAGGTTGTCTGACCAGAACCTCTGTCTGAACTGCCTCTTGAACTTCTGAAATGTTCAATCCTATCTTCCTTTCAACTTTTATAGGACAAACAATAGTCCCAACGATGACAACATCCTTGTCATTCCTCTCAACTGATTGCTGTGTGCAAACCTGTTTCTGCACCTGCTGCTGACCTCTGTCAGTCAAAACTAAAACTTTCTTCAACCTATTGTCCTGAACAACTCCTGTCTCTGCAGTATCCTCATCTGCTTTTATGCCTGCTCCAATAGGCATCTGCACATACTCCTTCTTTCCCATTAAAATGATTTTGGCTGCCCCCTGTGCTGCAGCATCTGCCTGCAATGGCATCAACAGAATAGTCTTCCCATCTTTCTTGATGGTGTAGGTATTAGCGTACCCATCATACAGTACCCTCCTGTCAAATTGCCATGGTCTACCCAACAGTAGGTGACAACATTCCATGGGCAAGATATCACACAAAATTCTATCCTGATATGCTCCAATCTGAAAATCCACATATGCCTGTTCAGAGACAAAAAGTGATTGACTATCACTCACCCAAGATGCCTTGTAAGGGTGTGGATGTGGAATCCTTTCCAAATTCAGTTTATCCACCATCTCCTGAGATACCATGTTGTCTGTTGAACCAGTATCAATGACAACCTTACATTTTTTACCTTTGCTCTTGCATATGGTCTTGAAAAGAGCTCTTCGTTGTGGGGATTCTTTGTCATGTACCTTCATGGTAGTCACTGTTCTTCTCATCAGCAGAGACTCTCCACTCTCTGGGTATGCATAATTATCAGGCTCCTTATCCTTGTGATAAGTGTTTGAACTCTGCACACTTTGCTCTACTATCTCTTCTTGTACAAGTTGTACCCTCTTGTCACTAGTTCTATCATTTCTGGATGATGAACCTTTGTTTTCTGGACATTTGAAAGATGGATGACCAAACTCACCACAGGTGTAACATTTTCCTGAAAATGTAGTAGAACCTCTACCACCTCCAAATCTTCCTTTATTACCTTTCCATCCACCTCTGAAATCAGACTGTCCCTGTCCTTTACCAGTGTCTTCTTGACCCTCACTGGTTTGCTTTTGTGTAGGGGCTGATCCTCTTCCCCTCATATTGTTTCCTCTTCCTCTCATGGACTTATCATGTCCTCTATTCATCTTTTCTTCAATTCTGATTGCCATTTGATAACAATCTTCCACATTCTTAGGGTTAGCTAAAACTAACTCATCCTGTATGTTAAATCTCAAACCAACCAAGTACCTAGCCACCTTTTCTACCTCATTCTCATGGTGACCAGATCTCATACTCAATTTATAAAACTCCTCAGTATATGCCTTCACATCCCTTTCCTTCTGCTTTAAAAATTGCAGCTTCTTAAACATCTGGATTTCATAATCCCTTGGCAAGAATTTACCTTTGATCCTTGCTACCATCTTATCCCATGAAGTGATCTTTGACTTCCCTTGTTTCCTTCTCTCAGATTGTACATAATCCCACCATACCAAAGCATGACCTCCTAACTTGGTCTTTGCAATCTTTACCTTCTGATCCTCAGCAACATCTTCACATTCAAAGTGATTATCAAGTGCAGCAATCCAATCCAGCAACTCATCTTCATTCAAACTTCCAGTATACTTGGAAACATCAACCTTTACCTTAGGTTTATCACTCTGTACTGCCTTTAACAGTTTTGCAAATTTCTGGTCTTCAGCATCCAGATCTTCAGCTACCTCTTCATACTCGTCAACAGTATCTTCATCTTCTTCAGACTCACTGTCTGCCACTTCCCTCTTTTTGTTCTTTTCCAGGGCTGTAAGCCTGGCTTGAAGTGCTTCAGCAAGCTCCTTCATCTTCCTCATCTCTCTAGCATGTTTCTCCTTCATCTCCTGCAATTCCCTTGCAGTACCACTACCTTTAGGAGGCATTTTGTCAACCTCTCAATCCACACACAACACACAATCAACTCTACCTCTGCCCTTTCGGTGACAGAATCAACACACAACAGCCCAGATGTTTTGCTGAGCTCTGATACCACTATGATGCAAAGGCATCCACACTATAACCTTACAATACAGCATGGATGTCTGCAGCCCATCATCATCATCATCATCATCATCACCATCATCATCATATTTTGCTTAACACTGTTAGCATCACCATATTTCCTGCGCCGACCGATATCCTCCTGATGACAAGCCTCGCCCGTTCGCATGTCAACAGCATCACCTTATTCGATTATCGACAGCATCATCATGTTCGACCAGCGCGAACATCCTCCTAACGTCCACTGTTCATCTCACCGACAACTTCCGTCTTCACTATCTTCAGCATCATGATATTCAACATCATGATAATCAACAGGATAAAGAACATCCGGTTCTCTCCATTTATCCTGATGATGACGAACCTTAACTCCTCGCACCGTCCCTTCCGATGCTTACGTCACCCGATATCCTGATGACGTATATCCTGATGACGATGACGTCACCTACAGCTCCTCAATATCCTGCTGCTCTGAAATATCCTGATGACGTATATCCTGATGATGATGACGTCATATCCTGCTGTTGGCCAAACTTAGCTTTTTTTTGGCCCGCGATCAACCCGATCTTCTTCCAGATGCTGATACGCTCCTCCTCGGCTCCTCCTGATGATGATCACCCTGACACTCATTCAGTTTATGCATTCAACTGCATCATGCTCTCCTCCACTTATCCGGATGACGATGCCCAAAGCGACTGCAGGATATAAGCAGAAATATCCTGATGATGCCGTTTTAACGACCTTTCAACCTTAGCGGATTTTCACTTCGCCGATCCTCCTGGGATGACCCGATCCACTCTCAGGGTGATCTTCCAAACTCTCTCAGCTCGACCTAGCACATACCCATGCTAGGGTCTTCAACATCTCTCGACGGCGATCCTGCACACCTACATGCAAACAAACAAACTAACACCTACCCTACTGTACATAACCATTCCACCGATCAGACAAATCAACCGGTGGAATGGATCAGCGAATCCATGAAACCTACCCAGATGCAATAAATCGATTAAACAATAGAGACCAAACAGAAATTGAACAGAACAGGATCTCTTATTCGATTTCAAAAGATGCTATTACAATATTCAGTCTCTCCTCTCGCAAAGTCTGATCGATGATCTACAGTCAACCGATCCTCATGCTTAAATAGGTTTTCCTTCGAGTACTACTGACCTGACTCCAAGCGGCTGGGAACTCTCCAGGCGGCTGGGAGGTCCAACCGAACATATATCATGACAGCTGTTCTAACAAACTACCTAAAAATAGTAAAAGCATGGTCAACATGATCTTATCATGATCAGCATGACCTTATTACATGCATTGGTCTTATCAGACCTTCTTGAAAACATAAACAAGACCTAAAACAACTAACTGCCTCATGAAGGCCAGCTGTCAGGTAGGTGCTCCTGCACCACCTCTTCACTCTCTTCCATTTCCACCATGTGCATGCCTTCCATTTCCTCCGTCTCGCTCTCCACTTCCTTTTCTTTGCCAGCTATTTCCTTCATTCTTTCACCATCTTTCCCCATGCCCTCCTTTTCGATTACTTCACCTATTGTCATTTCCTCCATCGTACCAACCTCTCTCGTTCCACCTACCTTGGGATTTACCTCTTTTGCCAACTTGACATAGGTCAACCTGTCTTCATTTGCAACAATCCCATCATCTTCTGCTCCTGTTTCCCAAGTTGTAGCAACACAAGATTCAACTCCTCTGTCTGTACCACTATTGCCCAGGATAGATAAAGTGTGTGGAGAGTTGGGCCTTCAAGAACAAGAACCTGAGAAGGACACATTTGAAGAGCCTCTTTTTGAAGTAGTGAATACACAAGCAAAAAGTGCTAAGGTGATAGAAATTTTTGATAGCCCTCCAGAAAAGAACTTGACATAAATAGTGTTGGGAGCTGTCCAGAAAGAGATATTAGTAAACTGGAGAAATATTGAAGATGAATAAGAAGACACAAATAAAGAGCCAGAGAAAGAACACAAGTTGCTCGAGGCACCATCCAACACAAATAATGAAAATCCTGATATTCCTAAAGAGTCCTCCTCCACAACACCTGATTGGCTACAAAGCATGATTGTTTATCCAAAGCCTTAGGTTGAAATCATGAAATTGGATCTAAGTGCTATTCTAGCACAGACACAAAAGTTGAGGAAACAGAAAAGGCTAAGGTACAATCTAGAATCTATAAGGATGTGACAAGAGCACGAATAGCAGAAGTGGCTGTGCCACCGGCTGATGTAGATAAATAATAGATTAGAGATGAAGATTACACCATAATGACTGTTAACTTGGGACTTGCTACAATGAGCCAAATGATCAATGAATTCAAAGGCTCATTCTCTTCTATTCTAGAACAACTGGACAAGGATGAACTCACCAAGAAGAAACTTAAGCGACAAAATGAAGAATTCAATGCATGCTTATAGTTCTTAATAAAACCCCTGGGTTCTGAAGATGAGCCTAGGATAGTCCCTACTTTGCTGTCAAAGGAATTGCACAAGGAATGTGACCCTTTTGATGAGTATTATTCTCAGGTGTTCCCTCGGGTGCAAGCAATAAGAGATCTACCTACTCAAACACTAGTATCTGAAAATATCTCGGCAACCAATAGACTGCATAAAGCAGTGAAATGGTACCAACAGATAAAACTAAGGAAAGAAGTTTTTGTTAATGTTAGGGAAGATTATAAGGTGGCAGATAATAATATATTATCTTTTATCTATGAGATAAATGACTCCCTGAAGGAGTGCCTTGTAATGGGCTGTGATGATTTGGCTCCATACGATGTGCAAGGTTGTAAAGATAAGCTGTATAAAATAACCTTTGAGGAGACTGAATTGGATGTCGTGGGTAGATTGAATAAAGTCAGTGATCTCCGGACTGACTTCATTACATTTCATAAAGGAAGAAAGGAAGTTGAAAAAATGTATATCCAATACAGTTAGGAGCTGGAGGTCTTTAGATACAGAGTTGACCATCTCAGGAACCCGAACCCCGCCGATATAAATCCAACACTATCACAATGGGTGGGGTATAGGAACAAGGAGGCAGAACAAGACTTTATAAATTATGATAAGGAACAATAGAAATTTTTAATAGTTTGAGATATACTCCCGTCACAAATATATATTGCTATATTTAGAAGCTCATGTGACGCTATTTCGTCTTTATTCTATCTTGAAAATTGTCTTTTCAATATGTATATTCAAATGGGTAGTCAATTTGTCTAAGTTCAATGCATTTAGAGGTCATTTTTCATCCTTTTCATAAGAGACAAATTGTAATATGAGAATGTAACGAGCTGTTACAAATGCATTTAATGATGTTAAATCTATACCATCAGTGTTGAGTAAATCTCCTTCATTCATTCAAAAACTTAGTATGGCGCCTCTCTTATATAAAGGGCTGCCATCGTTCTCATTTGTAAGACTCTTGATGCCGAATTGTTGATGCTTTGCCATTTGAAGTTAATACAAAGCAAGTTTTTGTAGTTTTCCTGAGAATTTGTTCATTGTGTTTCTTATTTGGTTTCATGGTTCGCTTCATGGTCTACATTAATTAGATTGTGATTTTGTAATGTTAATGGTTTGTTGAAAGGTATCTAATGAATGTTTTAAGTCCATACTTTTAGTTACTTGCTGACTATAACTGGCTGTGTAAAGTTAGTCTGGACTAGTTATTTTGTGTTAAGTTCAATTGCATTTCATGAATTAAATTGCACCATTACTTGGGTATTTGATAAATGAATGTGACATGAAAATCTTTATTTTCGACTAAAGATAGCATCATTTTCTGTAGTACTGTAGCAACTAGTTAGCTTGGTTACTCAAGGAATTGGTTAAATATCAGAACATTTATCTACCTACAACAGTCTTCACATTGTGAATGTCACTTAGGAATCCTCTAAACCTTACTTTTTATATTTTCTTTTAAAATCAACTATTACTTTAGGTTTTTCAATAGTATTTTATAATGCCTTATCAGGTGAAATCGTGAAGGGTTTGCATGAATTGCTGTCCAAACTGTCAAAATCTGTCAAAATGCATGTAAGACCCTTTGTAGGAACATCTAGTACATTCCAACTGAGAGATTCCAAGCACGCTAAGACCTAGCTATATTATCCTTGGAGTAGTCCTACTTAGGGAAGGATACTTTTTAAGAGAGGTGAAATCCTCATTGTTTCACCTACGTTGTTGTGTGCTAAAAACACCATCAACAAAATTGGCTCTAGAAGGAAGCCTAAACCAAGCTAAACTCCCCTCCACAAAATTAGCAAGTCTGGGGAGTAGACAAACATACCAGGTCCAGTTTAGCTGGAGAAGAGGTGCTGTCATTGATAGAGTTTAGAAGAACAAGAAGGGATTAGGGAATACCCAGAGCACCAAGAGCTCAATCAGTCCCAAGAAATGCAGCTGCAGTCCCAATCAATCCTCCAATCATGGATTTTTTCATGGGAAATAACCAGTCCCCATTCCAGTTTAATGGCTATCATGACATGCCAAAAAATCCTGACACGTTCTGCTCCAAATTTTGAGTCAATGATCCAGATAGGACTGCAGATGAACATATCAAAAATTTTGAGAGTAACATGTTCATGTTTCAGGTACAACACAAAGACGTGGTTTGTTGGTTGTTTCCTTGCTCTTTGTAGGACGAGGCTTATTACTGGTTTGCCAACCTACCCGCGACCTCCATATGTTCGCAGTTAAGTTTAAAGAACATATTTCTGGATCATTTCCAGATGCCAACTACTCCAGCAGACCTTTATAGGTCCTTCATAAAAATTTGTCGAGGCGAAGGTGAGTTAATAAGTTCCTTTAATAATAGGTTTCAAAAGGCTTTTAGTCGTCTGCAAGATCCTTATGTCATAGGCCAAGCTGTAGCCCTGCCAATCTACTATGCTGCCCTAGATAGACTTACATCCGTGTTTGTAAGAAGAGCCAATCCACCTCCTAACAACCTAACTCAAGCATATACTAAGGTTGTTACTATAAACACCCAACTAGGACAAATGACAGGTCCATTGAACCATATGGGTCCCGTAGCAATGCCCAATCAAATACCCATGATCAATCAAGCCCTAGCTAATCATACCCCTATAATGAACCTAGTTCCAACTCCCACTGCAACATAGACATTAGTGCTTCACCCAGGAAACTCTATAGATAAATTACCCCCAGCCCAAATGCCTTTTATTCAATCTTCTGAAACAACTAAGGCAAGGGATGACAAAGATGATATTAGAGAGTTGGTTGAGTAAATGAAAAAGCTCACTGCAAAGGTCACCCATTTGAGGAATCAAAGTGCATATCTACAACAGAGGAATCAAAATCAAATTCAGTTCCAGAATCAAAATCAGTATCAAAATTAGAATTTTCAGTGATCAAACCAGACTTGGAACACTAGACCCAACAATGGAGGGGTGCCATCACCATTGGAGAATCAGAATAATGATACTCGTCCACCTGGTAGAGTAATGTTAGATGAGGTAAAACTATCCACATGGTGCAAACTGCACAATACAAATGCTCATTCTGAATTGGACTGTCCAGAGTTTCAAATAGCATCCAACATTTTCTAGATGGAGACCAAAATGCTGAAACACAAGAGAATCCACCGATAGCGTATGAACTAGTTCCTTCTCAAAGGTATGATACTGCCATGGTACTTGATAGTTACACATTTCCATTTCAAGATGATAACTAGCCTGAGGAAGAAGAACTTGATGAAGTAAATGCTTATCAACAATACAAAAAAACTCCATACTACTTGAGAAGTAATAAGCCCAAAGGACCTTACAACACCTCAATCCCTCTAAATAACTATCAAATCCTACCTAATCTAAAATCTTCCAACAATCCTGAGCCCCCAAAGGCCACACCTCAGTTGATGCATTAGAGAGCTGCTGCTGAAAGTTCTCAAAGGTCTATATAGTGAAGATGGGACAGTATGTTGCAAGTGAGCTTAAGAAAATGAAAGTTAGTTTGTCCATCTATGAGTTACTAAAAGTACTTGAGGTTAGGACAACCTTCTTCCAAGATATGGGAGCAAGTGTCAAAATAGATTCTTCTCATAAGGAGACTCCCATAAAGGATAACATTGATAAAGGAAAAGAGAGAGTTCATGTGACAAATACTGAACATAATATCACTTTGCATAAAGATAAGAGAGAAAGTCCTCCCTTCCTCTTGACACTAAGAATATTCAGGAAGAACCTTCACAATTGTTTAGTGGATTCAGAAGCTTCTGTACCAATGTGATGCATTTATCAATATACAAAGCACTTGGTCTCACCCCAGCAAAGTCTTCCAGGAAGGTTACTTAGTTGGACAAAACTGAGGTAAATGTGATGGGAGAGTTAAACAGAATACACATGCAATTGGCCTCTGATCCCAGAGTGCAACAATACATAGACATTCAAGTAGTGGACATTCCAGATTAGTACAACATGTTGTTAAGTCGAGATTGGTCTAGGACTTTGAATGGTTATATGGCAACAAACTTTTCCCACATGTGGTTTCCATGGAAGGGATTAGAAAACCAGATTCACATTGAAAGGGAGCCAAAAATGAAACACATGATCACAGAGTATAATCAGACCAATGAAATCTTGTTTTCAGAAGTTGATTTAGGGGTCTATCTTCCCCATGTTGACCAGGCTGAAGAGATATTTATGTTCAATTGTAGTGAATTTTCTGATCAGCTACACACAAAATATCAAGAGACTACTGGAGCATGTGTGCAGTCAGTCCCAAAATCCTCTGATGATGATGATAAACTAGGAATATTTGAAGGATTTCAAGATTTTGTAGCCAAGTTCACGAGTAATCAAGTGGTTGTTGGGAAGCAAATACAAATGGAAGAGTTGCTGCTACCAAACTGGTGCCGTATCCATGATGCATCTCATTCTGAGTTTACAAGCTTACTTTGTCAAGAAGCAGTAGACCAAGTGCAGAAACATTTAAAGATTCCTGTAGTTCCAAAGGAAGATCCGATGGTTACAAAGAAAGTAAGTTTCAAACCATCCCCAAATGGGAAGAGACAAGTAAGGCAGGATGACAACAGTAAGGACTTCCGCCTCTGGACTTTGATATTTCATGGATCAAGATGCAGACAGGGATTTGGAGTGGGCTTTGAACTAATCAACCCCACAGGAAGTTTGTATTTGGCATCACAAAGGTTACAGTTCCCTTGCACCAATAACATGATAGAATATGAAGCTTTAGTGCAAGGTTTGTTAATGGCCCTCCAGAAGAAAGTTCAGGTGATTTAGGTGTTTGGTGACTCAGAACTAGTTGTCAAACAAGTAAGAAAGTAGTACTCTTGCAAAGACAAGAGGTTAAGTTGATATAGGAACTGAGTATGGGACTTGATTGAGTGCTTTGATGGTTTCAACATTCATCTGATCCCACAAAGACAAAATCGTGTTGCTGATGCTTTGGCACAGACATCAAGCTCATTGGAACCAACACCCATGTCGGGCTTAAAGAAGTTCACTGTTGAGTTTGTTTCCACTCCATCGGTGCCAGACAACATCACAAATTTTCAAGTTTTTGAAGATGAAAAGCACACAATTGACTTCCTCACTTCATCAGATGTTTTTACTACACAAATAATAGATGAAGAAGAGATGGAGCCTGCTGAGATGGACTTGGAAGGAGTTCTTAATTTGAAGACAAACACAATTCCATAGGGAATGGTAGAATTGGAACAATTGTTTGACTTGGACAAACTTGGAACCCAGAGGGAAGAAAGAGACTCCCCTGGAGGGGAATGCGATCCTTTCAATTTGGGGACAACTGAAGAAGTTAAGAACGTGTTCATTGGGAAGGCCAACACAGAGGAAGAGAAAGCAGGTATTATCCATGCATTAAGAGATTATCATGAAGTCATTGCATGGAGTTATGAAGACCTCAAGACATATGATACTTCAATCATTACTCACACTATACCACTCAAACCAGGCGTAAATCCATTCAGACAAAGGCAGCGGTTGATGAATGCTTTGTTAGAACCATTGATTTTCAAAGAAGTGCAGAAATTGCTGTCTGCAAGAATTATATTCCCTATCAGACATTCAACCTGGGTGGCAAATTTAGTCCCTGTTTGTAAGAAAAATGGAGAAATCAGGCTTTGTGTTGACTTTCACAATTTGAACTGAGATTATGAGAAGGATAATTACCCGCTACCATCATTGGACGAAGTACTACAAATTGTCAACCTCTCTCAGATGATGTCTTTTCTAGATGGATATTCAGGTTACAACCAAGTGATGGTTAACTATGAGGACAGGTTAAAGACATCTTTTACATGTAAATGGGGAATCTACGCATATTGTAGGATGCCATTTGGGTTGATCAATACTGGTGCCACCTTCCAATGTGCAATGGATGTAGCCTTCAAAGGACTAGTTGGAAAATGCATTATAATCTATATGGATGATCTTACGGTGTTTTCAAAGAGACAAGAAGATCATGTAGTTGACCTAAGGAAAGTTCTACAGTGATGCAAAGACTATGGAATCTCACTCAATCCTAAGAAGTGCATCTTTGGAGTAACTGAAGGAAAGTTGCTAGGACATGTAGTCTCCGAGCATGACATATCTATTGATCCAAATCGAGTGGAGGCAATCCTCAAGATACCACCTCTAGCCAGAAAGAAGGAACTCAAGTCATACTTTGGTAAGAACAACTTTGTCCACAAATTTATCACTGGTTTTGTTGAAATTCTCTGACCACTAAATGCCATGTTGAAGAAAGATGCAAAGATAGATTGGACTCCAGAAGCCAAAGTTGCATTCGCAAAGATTAAACAGGCATTAGCCAATGCTCCTATTGGTGAGTCTAGACTATACACTACCATTTTGTATCTATTCTTTTGCTTCCGAGCATACTTGTGCAGCCATGCTAACACAAAAAAGAGTTATCAATGATGAAAGACCCATTGCTTTTATGAGCACTCCGTTGAAAGATGCAGAGCTAAGATATCTGAACATGGAGAAGCAAGCATATGCCCTGGTTAAGGCAGTTAAGAAATTTGGTCATTACATTCTAAGAAGTCAAGTAATTGCCATAGTGCTAGATGCAACGGTTAAAGCATTGTTGATGTAGAGTGAACTTGATGAAAGAAGAAGAAAATGGGTTACCATTATGTAGGAATTCGACATAGAGATACAACCTATGAAACTAGTATGAGGACATGCATTAACCAAAACAATGGCAGAGGTTGGTCCTGGCTTAGTTTCCCAGCAACATATGGTAGAAGACATTTCAAAGGATGAATGGTATGGAGACATTGTGTTTTATCTACTTAATCAGCGCTGTCCACCTCAGTTGAATTCTATCCAAAGAAGAGTACTCAGATTGAAAAGTAATAGTTACATGATAAAATGATCAGTATTATACAAGAAAAATCATGAAGGGATTTATTTGAGGTGCCTAGATAAAACTGAGGTAGAACAAGTCCTAACCAGTTTTCACGAGAAGTTTGGGATGGGCCATGGATCAGCCCATTCAACTGCCAATCAAATTCTTTGAGCAGGGTATTACTAGCCCACCTTGTTCAAAGATGCTTATTCATACGTAAGAACTTGTCACACGTGTCAAACAGCTGCCACTAGAGAACAAAATGCTGCTATACCACTGCAACCAGTCTTGGAGGTACGACCATTCACATAGTGGGGACTCGACTTTATCAGTATGGTGAACCCACCTTCCTATGTAGGCCACAGGTATATTCTAACTGCTACTGATTACTGCACCTGATGGTCTAAGGCTATAGCTTGCAAAAAATGTACCACAAAAGTAGTCATTGAGTTTGTTGAGAAACATATCATTACCAGGTTTGGCTGTCTGTTTTCTTTAGTTTGTGATAATGGCCCCACCTTTTCTTCATTGCATTTTTCTAACTAGGCATTTGATTATGGGATCATTCTCAAATTTTCATCTAATTACTATCCTCAAGGGAATGGGGTAGCTGAGTCCACAAACAAGAACTTGCTTGAGGTAATTAAGAAACTGCTAGATAAGAACCCCTGAGACTAGCATACTTAGCTTAGATTTGCTTTATGGGCTGACAGAATTAGACACAAAGTTGCACTGGGAACATCACCCTACCACTTAGTCTATGGTATGGAGCCTCTCTTTCCCATTCATTTGAGAATCCCTGTGCTACAATTCTTGCAAGATTGTCTTGTACCAAATGATCAGTTATCTTCACGATTAGCCCAATTACTTCACCTTGAAGAGAAACGTGACACTGCCATAGAAAATTTTGCCAAACACTAAGGGGTAGTGAATTGATGGTTTGATAAGAGAGCCAAGGTCAAGGCCTTCTGCATTTCCAATTTAGTACTATACTGGGATAAATCCCATGAGAATAAAGGTGAACATGGTAAGTTTGATAAACTTTGGTTGGGTCCATATCAGATTTATGAGATCCTTGGTGACAACATGTATCAACTAAAGAGCCTTACTAGTGAGGAGCTTCCATTGCCCGTCAATGGACACACCTGAAGCACTACTTTTAGGCTTAGGAGGCAGCCTTGCCTCCTGTTAGTGTATTTAGTTAGGTCGCTTCTTTGCTCTGGTTAGGTTAGGTTGTTGTTTAGATTAGTCTTTGCTTTCCTGCTTTATTTTTTGTAGTTGTTAGGTGTTTTGCTTTTTCTTAGTTTAGCTTCCTTTCTTGTTTTGCTTTCCCTATTGCGCTTGCTTTGTTTGGACTTTTTCTTTCCAAAATGTGGTGGCAATTATGTGGACCTGCAAATGTTTCTTTGTTGGGTGAATAATTTGAAGTTTTCTTTGAGAATCCGAAGTTTTTGCTTAGGCCTTGTTGTGGGTTCCACTATTATACTAGGGGATATGATGTCTATTCATTGAAGAAGAGTCATTAGTCAGTGCACTTGAAATATTTTCTAACCATATATCTCTCACACTTTTAAGTAATCCTAAAGTAGCTAAGTGAGTCTTGGTGATCTTGCATTAAGTGAAAAATCTAAGGTCCACCTTTGCTGCTATCGGGAGTCCACACCTGCTAGCTGAGTTATCACAAAGGTAGTGGTATTGCATTGTACTCTACCAAATTTAAGCTCAATGAAACATCAAAAATATGAAAGAAAAAAAATACAAAGAAAATCACACTTACACACACCAAAACTCAGTTAGATGGACAATCAAGTAAACTCTACCGGCGCTATGGACGCTTGACTAGCAGTGGGACTCTGCTTGAGTAGAATTCTGAGACAAACCCGTTAGGGCTATAGAGGCTCCCTGGTACCAGAGTAATGTCCAGGTAGTTCAGAGGGTGTGTACTAATCACGTACCTTAATGTGAAGGATCTAGGATGAGCTTAGTCGCTAAGGGATGAAAATGAACACAACTACACACACTCAAGTTTTCAGGATATGGATGGTTGCACTAGTTATTGAGCTTTGCTTCTTTGATAGGATATCATGTTTTCTTGTCTAGCATGTGGGAAATGTAGAAGTTCTGGGTTCAAACTGAAAGTTATCTTTGTAATGCTCCAGAACATTTCCCAGTAGAGTCACCATTTGTTGTGCCTTGCACACACACCCCATTTTGTGAAATAGGGACCCCCTCTTTCAATCTTTGGTTTAGAGTGTCAATTCAGTTCCTTGCTTCCTAGTGTGTCAAAAGGTGGTCAACTGCATTCTTGTCAAGCTAAAAAGATTGGTATCATTAAGTCATCTCAAAATCAACTAAGTCCAAGTGCTTGCCTTCATTAAAATCAAGTTTGAGTGTCTTTTGTGCTAAAAACCCTTTCATTTGACTTTTGCACTGAATTTCAAGTCATCTGACTTAGCGCTATTTTCATGACCAACTGATTTAGTGCTAATTCTTTAGTTAACTGATCATTGTGCCAAAAAGCCTTTTCATCGACTAAGCACTAAAATGTTAGCCATCTAACTCAGCGCTGGAATTGGTCGCATCTGACTAAGTCGATGACCTTCAAAACTCACGCAATCCCAACAAGTGCTAAATCGACGCAAAGCGTTAAAAAGACTTTCATCTGACCAAGTGCTAATATCCAATACAACTGACTTAGTCCGTCATTCATCAAATCTGCACAAGTTCGACGATCCCAAAACCACTGCAAAGAGCTGAAAGTGTTAAAGACCGACCCTGCACTAAATTCTAATGCATCCGACTAAGTCGGTAACCCTCCAAAGTCATGCAAATTTCAAAACAACTATGTAGTACACCCAACTAATCCACCATACCCCTGCATTTATGACAATCAACTAGGGAAAGATAAATATGTTTTTTACCTATTTTGAGCTCATTTTACATTTCGAAATTGACTGAAGAGATCTACGAATGGTGTGGAATCAATCTTCTTCAAGTAACCCTCAGATTCAAGCCAGAAGTGTTACCACCTACGCATTTCATCTCATTTCAACTCTGCTAGACCAGGTGAGTGCTCTTTTCACTGGCCTAGGGTTTTGCTTATAAGTTAGGGTTTGCATAAATGGGGGTTTTGTGCCAAATCAAATTTCAAAATTCCTTCAAATGAATTTACAGATGAATGAATTAACATTGTAAGAAAAGATAGGGTTTCATCTATCATTTTTAGCATCTTTTGAAAACCCTAGTTTGAAAAATTGAGATGAGAAATCAACTGTCAAAAGGTAACCTTATTCGAAATTTCCCATTTTGTGTCGAGATCGAAACACTACCCATGAAATCAAGAAAAAAACCTTGTTCAAATTTGTGATGTTGATCCTCAAGCAAATGCAAGCGATTTACTTAGCTAAAACTGACCCTCTAGGATAGCACTGAAAATGTGTCTGACCGACCTTTAAACTTTTGCACCAATTCAAGTCAGTCGGTGACCTTGAAAATCCTTGCCAAGATCATAAGTTCACTTTGCGCCCAAAACACTAACTTCTGACTTAGCGCTAAAATTTGCCTTCTTTGACTTAGGTCAGATGTTCCCCAAACTCCTACTAAGTCATCAAGACCCAAAACTCACGTAAAACATGGTGAATGGTCTCAACGCTAAAAAGTGTTTCCTCCGACCCTGCGCCAGAATACTTCCTCATCGACTTAGTTGGTTATCCCTTGAAATTGTGCAAGGTCCGACAGCTCTCAAATCCATGCAAAATACAAAACAGTTTGACGCTAAAATCTGTCTTGTCCGACTTGCATTGCAAGTCCAACCTATCGACTTTCGGGACTCATTTGAGTCGGTCATACCGAAATCTCGCACAAAGTTGGACATCCCTAAAAGTCACACCAGATCTATAATGACTAAGTGACCAAGCACAATGAACCTTTAAGTCAGATGACCTCAAATCCTGCACAAGGTTGGATGATCTTCAAATCCGCGCTTTACTCTCAAGAGATCGGACAACCTCCAAATTAGCGCAAAACATGCAAAATGACTGTTTTGATGAAAATTTCAAAGGATACATGGTTTGTCTGGATGAAATAAAAACCACATTTGTAAAATCATGATGTTTTGCATATTTCAATTGGGATTTTGTAGTATTTAAGGCATTTATTGCATGAATTAGCATAGAATGTATGTTGTTTATCATTTTCATCATGTAGTAAGTGCAATAATCAGTGAATTTTCAGACTTGTGCATTTCTTGAGTGTGCATTTATGACTTAGTTAGATGGATGTTAATCTCATAGAATATGACAAAACTTAGTGGTATGGCAATCAACATGATAAGTAAACATCCAAAACTTAGGAATTAGTAAAACCATTCAAAAGCATCAAGACTTATGAGGTCTGGTCATGCAGCTTAAATGACTGCAAGAGCCCAAGCCATGAAGTACGAGTTCAAGGGCATTCCTCCGGAAACTAATATCACATCTGGATGGAAAAACATAGGGGACACTGATCTAGATCATATTGACTTAGATGAATTTAGACTTCGAATATTTGGACCTAATCCAACCCCACAGGCCAAGAAAGTGAAAGATAGTGGGATTGCAAAGGCTACTGCTTTCCCTACTTCAGCCCAATGTGTAGAGTTGATAGTTGCCTGTGCAAATAGATATGACATAATTGTTGGAATTAGACTGGACAATTGAGAGGGGTGGGGCGTGAATTAGTTGTCACACAATTTAAACTTTTTCTACTTTTAACCTTCTTTATTATCTTACTACCAGATTAGTGATGTAAACATTAAAGCATAGATCAATGACATAAGAGTAGAAACATAATCAACACACTTAACACCAATATTTTGACGTGGAAACCCAGTTAAGGGACAAACCACGGTGGGGATTAACTCACAAAGATTTGTACCCTATTAAAAGTACTTTAGAAAAATAGAAGGCACATGCCTTCGGGTGCACTTCCCAGAGCTCATTGCTCAAAAGAAGAGGCTCACTGCCTACAAAATTAATTTAGAATAGAATGAATTAATTGAAAAATAACATCTACTTCATGCCTAGTTTAGTTTCAATGAATGCTCAAAAACTTCTGCTTTGCCCTAGATTCTCTTTTACTAACTTCACACTCTATACTGCTCTCGCCCCCTTTCTTCTCTGCTCTACTTCTGATCCTTTATTCAGATTTAATCTATTTTGCACAAGGATGTTTTTTTGACAACTCTTCAACAAGTATTTATACACTTAATCAACCTTGGAATGATCAATAAGGTCGGCCAAACTTAACGTAGATCTTTACATTGTTGGCCAAACATAGCTAAGACTTGAATCTTCCTCTACTAACATGCCATGCTTCATAAAATGATCTTTAGATCATCCGCAACATGCTAGGAACATCCGATCGGCCAAGACTGGGAAGAAGAACAACAACCAAGAGGAAACCTTCAATTACGAGCTCCTTTGACAATGCAGACCATAAACACAATAGCCACATGATATAGAGACCACCGCAAGCACAATTAAGTCAACAGGAACAACCACACCACTTTGTATTACCAGAATCACTTGCATCTTCACATTGAACCTCAAGAACACACACTGCCATGACTGTCATACTAGAAAGATTGCTTCCAGATCTCCAAACCATGAGCCACTCGAGTTGAGGGAACACACCAACATCCTAGACATGCCTCTCGATCCGCAAATCACAATATTCTCATACCGGACCAATATGGACCAACTTCTTGCCACTCTGTCATCTCAGAACAACTGTAGAAACCTGTCTTACTCAGAGGGTCATAACTTCGCCAAATCTTCATGTGGACCTCTCAAATCTTAACTGGAGCAATAATAGACAACCCTATACAAACCCTTTAATTTGCAAACTCTAATCTTCACTTTACTAGAAATACTGATCACTCCTCTGCAATGTCTTCACTATTTCTGACAGAAGGATAGGTTGACATCAATGACAACACATAAAACACATATTTGCAACAATCTCCCCCTTTGTCATTGATGGCAACATATGATGTGAAAAACTAATTTAACCATCAAGACAAGAACTTCTCCCCCTTTCTCTTTTCACACCTGCAACCACTTTCTTCACTACTCCCCCTTTCACCAGCAACTACTTACTTCCAAGTTTTTCACATGACTTCTCTCCCCCTTTGACATCAATGGAAAAGGGCGCATATTTGCAATCATCTCTTCCCCTTTTTATTTCAGACTGATCTCCAACGTTTACATACTGACTACTTCCTAGAGTAGTATTCTTTCAACATCAATCCAGATCTTAAGATATGACTCAAAATTCCACCACATTGATGCACCTTAGTGCATCTTAGTTTTGATTTGGAGGGGTAATAACCCCTAGCTTCTCTTTGAGATATTCAAAGGTATCCTTGGGAAGAGGCTTAGTGAAGATATTTGCAATCTGATCTTTGGATGACACAAACTCTAACTTGACTTCATTCTCATTTACGTTCTCTCTCAAGAAATAAAATTTGATAGATATATGCTTTGTCTTTGAATGCAACACTAGATTCTTTGAGATACTTATTGCAGTAGAATTATTACAAAATATTGTGTCTGGCTCCTGAAACACAACATTGATGTCTTTCAACATTTGCTTCATCCACAGAACCTGAGTACAATTATTTGCTACTGCTATATATTCTGCTTTAGCAGTAGACAAAGATATTGCCTCTTGCTTTTTGCTCATCCAAGAGACCAATCTCTTTCCCAAGAAAAGGCACCACCACTAATATTTTTCTATTATCCACATCTCCTGTCCAATTAGCATCTGTGTATGCATGAAGAGTAAAGTCATTGTCTTTTGGATACCACAATCCATAATCAATTGTCCCCTTGAGATATCTAAAAATTCTTTTGACTGCCACAATGTGGGATTCTTTTGGATCAGATTGAAATCTAGTAACAAGTCCAAGGACATTCATGATGTCAGATCTGGTCTGTGTTAGATAGAGCAATCCTCCAATCATTGATCTATACCTTTTCTGATTTGCCTTGGGTGAATCATCATCTTTACTTAAGTTGCATCCAGTTACCATAGGTGTACCTACTGGCTTTGAATCTTCCATTCCAAACTACATCAGTAATTCTTTCACATACTTGGATTGAGATATAAAGATACATTTGTCTAACTGAACAATTTGTAGACCTAGGAAGAAATTCATCTCTCCAAACATAGACATTTCAAATTCACTTTTCATTTGGTCAACAAATGTTTTGCACATACATTCATTTCCACCAAAAAGGGTATCATCAACAAAGACTTCAACAATTAGGATGTCCTAATGATTAATCTTGAAGTAAAGATTACTATCAGTAGTACCTTTGCTAAAACCTATCTTAAGCAAATATTTATCTAATCTTGCATACCAGGCTCTTGGAGCTTGCTTGAGTCCATACAATGCTTTTCTCAGTCTACAAACCATGTCACCCTGATCAGATAACTGAAATCCTTCCAGTTGCTCAATGTAGACTTCTTCCTCCAAATCTCCATTCAGGAATGCTGATTTGACATCCATCTGATACACTTTAAAATCTTTGAAAGCAGCAAATGCAAGAAACAATCCAACTACCTCTATTATTTCCACCAAAGTAAAAGTTTCTTCAAAATCAATTCCTTCTACTTGAGAATAGCCTTTGCATACCAACCTTGCTTTGTTTCTTACAACTTCACCATCTTCATTTAGTTTATTCCAGAAGACCCATTTGGTTCCAATTACATTTTTGTCCTTTGGCCTAGGAACAATATCCCAAGTGTGGTTCTTTTCAATTTGCATTAATTCTTCTTCCATTGCTTTCACCCAATTTTCATCAGTGCAGGCTTCACCAATTGATTTAGGTTCAATCCTTGAAATCAAACAAATCTCTTCTTGATCTTTAACAACTCTTCTCCTAGATCAAACACATTTATTTCGATCCCCTATGATTTGGTCTTCAGGATGATTCATTCTTACATACCTAGGGGTTTTGGGAATTGCTTGAGCTTCTGTTTCTTGATCTTTTTCCTCAACATTTGTATTAATTCCTTGAGTCTTTGGAGTTTCTAGATTAGTCTGCATCAGAGTTTGAACTAACCTTCCTTGATTTTGACTCTTAGTTTGATCATCTGAATCATATCCGCAGAACCTAGAATGTCCTTCCATGCTCTCATCAACTCTAACATTAGCACTTTCAACAATCTTTTTCAACCTCTTGTTAAAGCACTGATAAGCCTTACTTTGAGTAGAGTATCCCAAAAATATTCCCTTATCACTTCTCGTATCAAATTTGCCTAAATCCTCATCTCTTTTGATATAGCATTTACTACCAAAAACTCTGAAATATCCCACAGTTGGAGGATGACCAAACCATAGTTCATAAGGGGTCTTACCAAAATTACCTCTGATCTACACTTGGTTAAGAGTGTAGACAACAATACTTACAACTTCTCTCCAATAAGCTTGGGGAACATTTGTTTCGATCATCATGGTCTTGGTAGCTTCTTGAATGGTCCGGTTCTTTCTTTCCACAACTCCATTTTGTTGGGGAGTCCTAGGAGTAGATAACTATCTTTTTATGCCATGCTTTTCATCGAAAGCTTCAAACTCATGGGAAGTAAATTCTCCACCTTTGTCAGATCTCATACATTTCAATTTTTCACCAATTTCATTTTCCACTATCACTTTGAACACCTTGAATTTTTCAAGAGCTTCTAATTTTTCTTTTAGGAAGGTTACCCATATCATCCTGGAGTAGTCATCTATCAGCAACATGAAATATCTATCTCCTTGTACACTCCTAATTCTAGCAGGACCACAGTGATCACTATGTACCAGTTCTAATCATCCATTTGAGACTTGTTCCTTACTTTTGAATGAAATCTTTCTCTGTTTCCCCAATTGACATTCTCTACACATGCTATTAGGTTTCACAAGTTTTGGAAGATCTCTCACAACTTGAGTGGTACTTATTTTGACAATATTATAAAAATTCACATGACACATCCTCCTATGTCATAACCAACTTTGATATATCTGAGCAATCAAACAACTTTTGCTAGAGCTACTTAAATGAAAAATGTTACCTCTGGTTTGAGTACCGAATGCAATTTCAGTTCTGAAACTTTCCAAGATTCTGACTTTCCATTTTTGAATCGAAGATCATAACCTTTATCAACCAATTGTCCAACACTGAGAAGATTATGTTTCAGTCCTTCCACATACAAAACATCATTTGTGCTATTCTTACCATCAAAAGAGATGGATCCTCTACCATAGATTCTACCAGCTGAGTTATCTCCAAATTTCACAAGCCCACCTTTATAATTTTCAAAATTCACAAAATTACTCTTATCTCTAGTCATATGATGAGAACATCCACTATCAATCACCCATTCATCTTTCTTAACAACCTGAGTAGCCAAGGCACTTTCCATATTTGCATAGTTGGCAGATTCAGTAGACACCGAATCTTCTTCTTAAATGGCAATGAACACCCAATCATTTTCAGGGGAACCTCCATGATCAGATTCATCATCTGTGACTCCTTCTTCACCAGTTTCTTAGACATAATAACATTTGTTCTGATTTTGATATCTGTTAGGTTTGGTTTTGAAAACCTCTCCGAACATCTTGAGGCAAAATGACCAATCTTATTACAAGCAAAACATTTGAGTGGCAATTTTCCTTCATACTTACTAGATCCTCTTGGTAATCTTTTGGCAAGAAGAGCTTCAAGATCCTTCCTTGTCTTCACTAATCTGTTTGATCTTGCAAAAGAGCTTTCACCCGGATCATATCTTTGTTTTCCATATACACTGGCCTTAAATACAGATTCAGATTTGGGAAGAGAATCACCAAACTCACTTAATTTAAAAGCTAAAATTTTGCCAACTAGATGATCTCTTGTAACATTTGAGACAATCCTGATCTCCTCTATAGAAGCAACCTTATGTTTGTATGAATCAGGTAAAGATCTGAGTACTTTTGATACAATCTTTGATTCTTCAAAAGTTCCACCAACACACTTGATACCACACACAAGTTCATTTATCTTTTGCATGTAGATTGTGATGTTTTCATCTTCGCTCATCCTCATAGTTTCAAATTTTCCTCTCAGACTTTGCAGCTTGGCACATTTGACATATTGATCACTTTCATATAGATATTCCAACTTTTTCCAGATTTCATAAGTAGTTTTTAGACTAAAGACATTTGTCATTTTGGAATCAGTCAAGGCACTCAACAAGGCTTCTTTAGTGCGGAGGTTATTATCAACATCTTTGAATTGATCTGGAGTTGAAGGACCTTTCTCCAGAGGTTTATACTCAACACTGGTTATTGCCCAATAGGCATCGCCCATGCATTGTAAATGGAACTCCATGTGATTCTTCCAAATAGAATAATTTGTTCTATCAAATCTCAGACTATCCTTCTTGTAGGTTGATATCCTGGATCTCCTCAAGCGGTCAGGCTTTTATAAGAGGATCTGGCTCTAATACCAATTGTTGGAATTACACCAGACAACTGAGAGGGGGGGTTGAATCAGTTGTCACACAATTTAAATTTTTTCTACTTTTAACCTTCTTTATTATCTCACTACCAGATTAGTGATGTAAACATTAAAGCATAGATCAACAACATAAGAGCAGAAACATAATCAACACACTTGACACCAAGATTTTGAAGTGGAAACCCAGTTAAGGGAAAAACCATGGTGGGGGTTAACCCACAAAGATTTGTACCCTATTAAAAGTACTTTAGAAAAATAGAAGGCACATGCCTTCGGGCGCACTACCTATAGCTCACTGCTCAAAAGAGGAGGCTCACTACCTACAAAATTGATTTAGAACAGAATGATTTAATTGAAAAATGGCATCTACTTCATGCCTGGTTCAGTTTCAATGAATGCTCAAAAACTTCTACTTTGCCCCAGATTCTCTTTTACTATCTTCACACTCTATACTACTCTCGCTCCTTTTCTGCTCTGCTCTACTTTTGATCTTTTATTCAGATTTAATCTATTTTGCACAAGGATGTTTTTTTGACAACTGTTCAACAAGTATTTATACACTTCATCAACCTTGGAATGATCAACAAGGTCGGCCAAACTTAATGCGGATCTTTACACTGTCAACCAAACGTAGCTGAGACTTGAATCTTCATCTACTAACATGCCATACTTCATAAAATGATATTTAGATCATCTTCTTGACACGCTAGGAACATCCGGTTGACCAAGACTGGGAAGAACAACAACAACCAAGAGTAAACCTTCAATCATGAGCTCCTTTGACAATGCGGACCATCAACACAACAACCACATGATTTAGAGACCACCACAAGCACAATTAAGTCAACATGAACAACCACACCACTTTGTATTACCAGAATCACTTGCATCTTCACACTAAACCTCAAGAACACACACTGCCATGACTGTCATACTAGAAAGATTGCTTCTGGATCTCCAAACCATGAGCCACTCGAGTTGAGGGAACACACCAACGTCCCAGACATGCCTCTAGATCCATAGATCATAATATTCTCATACTGGACCAATTCGGACCAACTTCTTGCCACTATGTTATCTCAGAACAACTTCAGAAACATGTCTTACTCAGAGGGCCATAACTTCATCAAATCTTCATGCGGACCTCTCAAATCTCAACTGGAGCAACAATAGACAACCCTATATAAACCCTTTAATCCGCAAACTCTGATCTTCACCTTATTGGAAATATTGATCACTCCTTTGCACTGTCTTCACTATTTTTGACAGAAGGATATGTTGACATCAATGAAAACACATCAGGCATCTATTTGTAACAATAATGACTAGGACTATACAAACACTCAATGGAGATATACTAGCAGACCTAAGTTCACCATCCTTGGCAGAAACCTTTGGGATCCCATGGCACCCAGTGATGACTATGCCAGACAAAACAAGTACAAAGGCCACATACAAGAAAGATATAGACACATGTAAGAAATATATAAATGAACAATGGATGAAAAGCAAAAGGTCTGCTCTTATCAAACTTCTGCAGGTTCTATATAGAAGTGACTTTCATGATGAGATAGGAGATTTGGTGACTCTACTTAATAGAATATATGGATTGCCCATAGCATCAACATTTGAAGGGTGGATGTTATTGGTAATTGAGGAGATAATGAAGGGAACCAAATTTCATTGGGCTCAGATACTAGTGATAACATCCATGAGGCATTCAACAATTTTCAAAGATAATCAATTTTTTAGATGGACTTCTTATGTTGTGTATGCACTGGCAAGGAGAAATGAATATACTGGATTGTCCAAGGTAGGAGAAGTTGGGAATGAGGAACAACACGAGTCAAGGTTTATGAATGCTATACCCAATTGGCATTATCCCAATCTCTTATTCACTTCAAAAGGGTAAATGATGCCTTTACCATGTACATAACTAGACTACTGCAAGGGAACACAACCCTTAGAATATCCATTGAGGCCATGAATGAAGTTACAAAATATGGATTTTGGTACATACAATTTGAGAAATTCACTTATCTAAGGATCCAAGGCTTCACTGGAATGGCTTACAAACTGCCCTGTTATCCTACAGATAAAGTAGTCCTTATGGAGCTATCAAGGTAGTTAATAACTAGTGCAGAGAAATTGAAACATCTACATAGAACAAATGTCTAGTTTCCCATACTGTTAGGTAAAGACAACTATGCATGTGTCTCACTAGGAGCAGCTGAACACTTAGATACAGAGCTCGAATTACTTAATCTCCATCTACACACAAAGTGAAATCATTTTGATCCAAATAGAGTAATAGAGATATTTGTGAGCAAGAAGCTGTTTCACAAGATGCACTTAGAAGATTTTGGGCCAACTACGTGGATGACTATGAAGTGATGAAGATGGCCCATTCAAGATTGTCCTTGAGATTTATAAGGAAATTCCACATCATAGCAGTCCCATATCAGCTAGAAGATGATGAGAATGTAATGCACAGCGGACCTTGGCAAGATCAATATCATCAACCAATTCCTTTGCCAAATTGGGCTAATGTTGAAGAAAGCTCCTTGGATCAAGTGATGAAAGAGCCAATAAGATTAAGTAAGGCATGGGTTAGAAGCCAAGTTATTTTGGAAAGACAAGGAGTGCATCTTACATACACTGAACTTGAATCTGAGAAGGAGTCTGGAGACAAAGAAGATGTACTAATAGAGATAAGAGATGAAGCAAAACCAGTTCAAGAGCCTACCAAGAAGTCAGACAGTGAAGAACATATCCCATTGGCAAAGAAAGGAAAAGGGAAAAAGGTAAAGAAGGCTGCCCCAAAATCACAGAAGAAAGACATGCCACCTGCAACAAGAACAAGGGCATCTAAAAAGAGGGACATGCCTAGTGGACCAGGAGAAGGGTCCAAGACAAAGAAAACTAAAGTGAAGACCACTGGCATAACCATAGAAGCTTCCACTGCTGCAACTCTTGATAACACAAACCTGCCAGTAGCTTCTCCACCCCTGCTCCTCCAATTGTGAGTACTACTACATCTTCTCCTGCTGTGTCAACTGCCGCTCTTGCTGCCCCTGCTATACTCATCCAAGAAGATACCTCTGCTACTACCTCACTAGCAATTACTATCTTGACTGCCTCGTGTCCATTGACAATAGATTCAAACACCCCAAGTAGTCTGTTTCTTCCGTTGCCACCTCTTCACTCTCCTCCATTTCCACCATGTCCATGCCTTCCATTTCCTTCGTCTTGCTCTGCACTTCCTTTTCTTTGCCACCTATTTCCTCCATTCTTTCACCATCTTTCCCTATGCCCTCCTTTTCCATTACTTCACCTATTGTCATTTCCTCCATCGTACCAACCTCTCCCATTCCACCTACCTTGGGATTTACCTCTTTTGTCAACTTGACATAGGTTAGCCTGTCTTCATTTGCAACAATCCCATCATCTTCTGCTCCTGTTTCCCAAGATGTAGCAACACAAGATTCAACTCCTTTGTTTGTACTATTGTTGCCTAGGATAGATAAAGTGTGTGCAGAGTTGGGCCTTCAAGAACAAGAACCTGAGAAGGACACATTTGAAGAGCCTCTTTTTGTAGTGAATACACAAGAAGAAAGTGCTGAGGTGATAGTAATTTTTGATAGCCCTCTAGTAAAGAACTTAATAGAAATAGTCTTGGGAGCTACCCAGAAAGAGATATTAGTAAAATGGAGAAATATTGAAGATGAAGAAGAAGATACAAATAAAGAACCGGAGAAAGAACAAAAGTTGCTCGAGGGGCCACCCAGCACAAACAATAAAAATCCTGATATTCCTACAGAGTCCTCCATATCACTTGATTGGCTGTAGAGCAAGATTGCCTATCCGGAGCCTTAGTTTGAAATCATGAAATTGGATCTAAGTGCCATTCTAGTACAGACACAAAAGCCAAGGAAACAGAAAAGGGCTAAGGTATAGTCTAGAATCTATAAGGATGCGACAAGAGCCCGAATAGAAGAAGTGGCTATCCCACCAACTGATGTAGATAAAGAACAGATCAGAGCTGAAGATTACACCATAATGACTGTTAACTTGGGACCTTCTACAAGGAGCTAAAAGATCAATGAATTCAAAGTCTCATTCTCTTCTATTCTAGAACAACTAGACAAGGATGAACTCAGGGAGAAATTTGCATATGGGTTACACTTTTTGGCCAAACTTGACATTGAAATCAATATTTTGAACTAAATCTTCATGTTCTGATACTTATAGCCGCTAAACCATTAGGAATTTACAGATGATGGTAACTAGTGATTTGTGAGATTTTGTTTGTAGATTCTAAATATATTGTTAAATTTTTTTTTCATCTCCTTTGATAACTAGTTTTTAATAGTAAACAACATTTTTTTAAAGTGATGTGTATTTCGTAGCACATAACTTTTTTTCTACAAAAGATAAAATTTTGATTCTTTTTAATTTAGATTTGTAACACCGATATATAGTGTATGCATTTGGTTTCATAATGTTTTGTTGAATATATATTTTTTAATTAATTTTTGAAGTTAAACCAATTATAATTTAGACATAGGCATATTCCGTAAAACGTAACTTTTTTTGTATGTATTGAAATTCAATTTTTTTTCTTTTGTTGAAACAAAGACATAAATACCTAGTGCATAGATATTTTTTAGATTTTTTTTTAGTAATTTACTAATTTTCCATGTGTGTAGAATAGAGAACTTGATGTTCGGTGAAAAACATAAATTCACAAGAAATAAAAAATAAATATAATAAACAAATTAAATATATTTAAAATTATATTGTTTGGGAAGCTTATAATAAGGACTACATACTTACAAAGCATAAATTTTAAATGAATTCATTTGATCCCTCAAAAGATAAATCAAAATTGGTTTTTTATCAACATTTTGATAGGTGTAGAGGAGACTCCATTATAGGTATGGTTTAAAACTAGTGGTGTTCTATCTAAGGGGGTTTGAATCTAAGGGGGTTTGATCAAACCCTCTTCAATTAAAATCCTTTAAATGGAACCTTTCAAGGCTTAAATCATTATATTTTCTAAAAATATGTGATTTCAGCAAAAATCAGGATGTCCCAAAAAGTGTAACCCATTATTGTGGCAGCACCCACTCACCAAGAAGGAATTGAAGTGACAAAATGAAGAATTCAAAGCATGCTTGCAATTCCTATTAAAACCCTTGGATTCTGAAGGTGAGCCTAGGACAGTCCCTACTTTGCTATCAAAGGACGAAGTAACAAAGCTCGATGACGTCAGGACTATGGCTACTAGAACTCAAAAATGGATGATTAAGGTATATCAGGAGGGATATGAGACCATTGACTTTGCAGCCGAGCTTCGTAAAAACTTCTACAAATTACGGGACCATTGGAAGGAATTGCATGAGGAATGTGACCCTTTTGATGAGTATTATTCATAGGTGTTCCCTTGGGTGCAAGCAATAAGAGATCTACCTTCTCAAACACTAGTATCTAAAAATATCTTGGTAGCTGATAGACTACATAAAGTAGTGAAATGGTACTAGCAGATAAAATTAAGAAAAGAAGTTTTTGATAATGTTAGGGAAGCTTATAAGGTGGCAGATAATAATATATTATCTTTTATCTATGAGATAAATGACTCCCTGAAGGAGTGCCTTGTAATGGGTTGTGATGATTTGGCTCCATACGATGTGCAAGGGTGTAAAGATAAGATGCATAAAATAATCTTTGAGGAGACTGAATTGGATGTCGTGGGTAGATTGGATAAAGTCAGTGATCTCTAGACTAACTTCATTACATTTCATAAAGGAAGAAAGGAAGTTGAAAAAATGTATATCCAATATAGTCAGGACCTGGAGGTATTTAGATACAGAGTACCATCTCAGGAACCTGGACCTTGCTGATATTAATCCAACACTATCAGCATGGGTGGAGTACATGAACAAGGAGGTAGAACAAGATGGAATAAATTCTGATAAGGAACAATAGAAATTTTGAATATTTTGAGATATAATCCTGTCACAAATATGTATTGCTATATTTAGAAGCTCATGTGACGCTATTTCATCTTTATTCTGTCTCGAAAACTATCTTTTCAATATGTATATTCAAATGGGTAGTCAATTTGTCTAAGTTCAATGCATTTAGAGGTTATTTTTTGTCCTTTTCATAAGAGACAAATTGTAATTTGGAAATGTAATGAGCTGTTACAAATGCATTTAATGATGTTAAATCTAAAACATTGGTGTTGAGTAAATCTCCACCATTCATTCGAAAACTTAGTATGGTGCCTCTCCTATATAAAGGGCTACCATCCTTCTCATTTGTAAGACTCTTGATGCCTAATTGTTGATGCTCTGCCATTTGAAGTTAATACAAAACAAGTTTATGTAGTTTCCTGATAATTTGTTCATTGTGTTGCTTATTTGGTTTCATGGTTTGCTTCATGGTCCGCATTAATTAGATTGTACTTTTGCAATGTTAATGATTTGTTGAAAGGTATCTGATGAATGTTCTAAGTCCATACTTTTAATTACTTGCTGATTGTAAGTGGCTGTGTAAAGTTAGCCTGGACTAGTTATTTTGTGTTAAGTTCAATTGCATTTTATGAATTAAATTGCGCCATTACTTGGGTATTTGATAAATGAATGTGGTCTGAAAATCTTTATTTTCCATTGAAGATAGCATCATTTATTGTAGTGCTATAGAAACTAGTTAGCTTGGTTACTCAAGGAATTGGTTAAATATCAGAACATTTGTCTACCTACAATAGTCTTCACATTGTGAATGTCACTTAGGAATCCTCTAAACCCTACTTTTTATATTTTCTTTTAAAATCAACTGTTAGTCTAGGTTTTTTAGTAGCATTTTACATTGCCTTACAGCTGAAATCATAAAGGGTTTGCATGAATTGTTGTCCAAACTGTCCAAATCTGTCAAACTGCATGTAAGACCCCTTGTAGGAATAGCTAGTACATTCCAACTAAGAGATTCCAAGCACGCTAAGACCTAGCTGTATTATCCTTGGAGTAGTCTTACCTAGGGTAGGATACTTTTCAAGAGAGGTGAAATCCTTGTTGTTTCACCTACGTTGTTGTGTGCTAAAAACACCATCAACAATATCTAGATGAGATATTCAGATGGATGATAAAACATCGTAACTGGATCTAGATATGAATAGCAATAAGATCTGAATATAACAAATCAACATGATGTCTAGTTAGGAAAGGTCTGGATGAAATGTCTAGTTGAAGAAAGATAATGCAACCAGATATGAGTAAAGTAATTAGATCTGAATATTGAAACTCAACAGTATATCTAGTTAGAAAATGTCTAGTTGGGATATAAAGGTGATGCAACTGGATCTTGACATGGAAAGACAACATGATCCAAATGTGACAAGGCAACAGGATTCAGATAAGATGTTCAGTTGAAATACAAAGAAGTGCAATCAGATCCAAAACATGAAATACAATTGGATGTCCAAATGTCTAGTTAAAAAAATATCCAGTTATGAATTCTCAATTGGAGCGATGAGCATAACTTTCAAGGAAAACATAAGAAAAATTTGACTTAGGAAATTTTAGGATTTTTCAAGATTTTCACAAGGCAAAACACTTAGGATTTGGCAATATTTGAAAGTCTAAATATGGGCTATTTTGGCCTAGGAGAAAATAGGACAACAATTCTCAGTTCAACTATGAATGAAAATTGACATCTTGTTCTCAATCTTGATAATTTGTGATTTATTGGTGTAATGACTATGCGCCTCAACACCCTTTAATGTAGTGATTTATTATCATAATTTAAGTATTTGATGAACATTGTGCACATCATTTATCTATTAGAATTTTATAATTTTGGTGCATTGCCTCAGTTCTAATTATCTTGATAATTCTTATTCTCTTGTCTTACTCCTAATTTATAAGAGCATGATGAATATCCTATGAAGAGATGGCTTGAAGAGGGAATTTCACAACTATGTCTTATAGATGAGAAATTTCTAATGTTGGTACATGTTGATGGCCAAATTGACACATGCAACATAGGTAGAGTGAAATCACTTTACTTGTTCTGAAAATAGAATTGATCTTAGGATCAATCAACTCCAAGGTCTTGTGTGTTGGGTCACAATTGTACTATGCAAACTTAGTGGTCAATATAGTCTATTTATTCAAGGGGTATGGTGTGAGTTAAATCAATCCAAATTGTTTCTTAATTAAGTCCTACTCTACTTATAAAACATTTTTAGTTCTACATTTGTTTTTAAGTGAAGAAGATCAACATCAGTCTTGAATGCATCCATGGTCAAATAGATTGCGCATGGTTGAAAGGTGCTCGCCCTCATTTTGAGCATCTATCAAGTTTGAATCAAATAGAAATCTGCCACCAAGTTGAAATGTCATTGCTTGCCATGTGGAAAGATTTTGCAAGCCATTAGAGTCCTGGAAAGAAAAACATCATCAAAAAGTTTTGAAATGCCAAATGTCTCAAGTGCAACTAAGGTGGGCTTGTGCACTAAAAGCTTTGAGTAGAACAGAAGGCTGCAGTTGCTGCCAAGTGTCATCATGGAACAAGCCAAATACCTTGATAGGGATGCAACCATTTCAAGAAGCACCAAGATGCCATGTGTATTGACTAAGTCAAAGGTGGACCCAGTATCTGAAAGACAAAGACCATGTGAAGACCTGACACTTGTTGTGCTCACACATAGTTTCAAGGTTTCTATTCTAATGCAACAAAAAAATGCACCTCGCCACCATCTAGTTTAGTATCTTGTAGGATTGATCCAAGGAAAAGGAGCCTTCCCAAGCCATAGATCATGGCTAACATAGGAATTTGACGACCAATAATTTTATAAAGGACCTTTCAACATTAGAAGGGGAAACAATGTGCCAATAACTAACAGATACATCAATAGACCTTTAAATCTTGCAATAAAGGCATAATACTACCTGAGGTCCCCTTAGGTGGCATAGTAGTACACAAGGAAACACTTATACAATGGTTGAATTGCCTACACATTTATTGGTAGGCTTTCAATGTTTTAGGCTAGCACCATTAAGTTTCACTAGAGAAAGACTATAAAGAGGAAATTCAAGTCCATGGTAGCAGGGGTAGCTATGGTATATATTTTCCTATCGACTTGATTTTTAGGCAATTATATTGCTATAAAAGGGGATAGGTGCCATTGTATTAAGGGCTTGGCAAATTGGCTGGTTGGGCAATGTTTATTCATTGAGCCAATTCTTAAACTATAGAAGAAGGACCAATAAGCTTTCAAGCCTTTGTGTATGGTCCTCAAGAGTAGATTGAATATCTTATGATTCTGCCTTTGTGCCTTTTGTACCTTGTTCTCTATTTATCAATGAAGAAGAAGTGACACCCTGTGCTTATTTTGTGCCCATTCAGTCTTTCTTTTGAGTCTAAGATATTGATGTATGCCTTTATTTTTAGTTTCAATGAATGATGTTAGTAAATGGTCTAAAATCATGCTCCTTTGAGCTCTTGGCAGTCATGAGTTAATATTGTGAGTTAAATAGGGAAGCATTGTACCTTTGTTGCATTAATCCAAGTCTCATTTTCTGGTGCATCACATTAGAATAGATTTTAGTTTAAGTTTCTCTCTTCTCTTTCTCCTCCCCAACATTTTGAAAGAACTAATGAGAATCTTAAGAAGAGCCAGCTTCTAAAATCCTGGAGATTATCTCATGATTCGCAAAATGAGTGCCATAGTCATAGAATTTCCTATTACTTTGGTGGTTGCCTGTAGTGAAAATTCATTTCATAGGTGCAGACAACAAAAACCATCAATATTATCTTCTGGAATGCCTAGTGGGAATCGAACCCACAATCAACTGATTAGAAGTCAGAGAATTTTGTAATTTTAGTAAAAAAATCATAGAAATATCTGCTTACAAGGGCATGAATCTCCCATCTAGTGACTTCATTAGTGATTGCATCCTAGATCTGTACTACTGAAACTCATGATGGCTCCAAATATCTACATACACTTAAATATCCTAGCAAGAAATTATTTGTTCATGGCTTGCTATTCAAATAGTCCTCTACAACAATGATAAGGTGGTCAAGTTCCTGAAGTAGAAATGACAACAGTACATCAGTTGGATGGTGATGGCTCTGTTTGTTTAAAAGATCATATTCAAGATATTGCAAGTCTATGCAATATTCACTATATTATAGAAGAAAGTGTGGCTCTTTAGTTGCTAGCATTCTCCCTCAGAGGAATAACACGAGAATAGTATAGAACTCTGTAGCCTGATTCAATCATAACATGGGATCAACTTGGAGAAATTCTCTTTGAATGCTTCCATGAGAAGGTAGATACCACACTAACTCATTTGAATGTAAAATACAACGAAACTTTCTGATGAAAGATGTATAATTAGATGTATCGTTGGGTACCTGTGTATTTAATGTGAATTTTTCAATTTATGCCTGACGTTCGTCGAACTTGCGACGCACTATAATTTTGTATTTCGACATACACTTAAAGTCAACCATCCCCTTCCATCAATTTGTGGGCTAACACATGGTTATCCTCCTTAATTTGTGCGCCAACGGGTATATGGTTAGCATTCGTTGGGGTTCTGACAAATGTTTTTTTAATAAATAAAAGTGAGTTCGACAATTTATCTATACTTGCGATAGTGTTTTGCTATACTTGTGACAGTTTGTGGAGGTTATAGGCCAATGTTTTTTGGTGCAAAATATTAGAATTATTAGATTTTGTTACCTATCTATGATTAAAAATTATTGGAGTTTGATATTTTTTGAAGATCTAAATATTCAAGCTTAGTAAAGACAAATCATGTTAGATAATATTAGTGCAGAACAAAATGAAGAGACACTTGCTAGATTGTGGGCTAGATTGAAAAGAAAGGGTGATGGGAAATGTTATTGTCCTTGCAATAATTGCAAGGGCTTAAATATGAGAAGACTTTTAATCACATCAACTAAGAAACATTGTAGGCAACATGGTCACGTTGAAGGGGGGCATGATTATCGTCCTTTGGTAAGTTGTTCATTATATGTTTTTATATTGATTGAATTTGTAAATGTTTATATCGTTTTAACATTTTTTATATATATATAAAATCACTTGATCATGATCATGGTTTATTTGTGTCAATCATTATTATGAAGGTGGGGCGCCCTAGGGCACATGATATGGATTATCACGTCCTGGAGAATGTGGTTTTGCAAGCGGAGGAACATGGAGCTGTGAATATCGAAGATGAAGTTAATGATCCTATGGAAGAAGATGATCATGCACCAGAAAACATAGTTGAAGATGATGGTACAAATACATTGATCCATGACACATTTAGTGGCACAACTGATCATGATGATTGAGATGACTTTGATGATGTTCATGATTTACCTGTACTTGAGAAGGCATACAAGCCCCTTTATGAGGGCTCCCAAATAATTCTTCTCTTTGCTATATTGTTGTTGGTGAACTTGAAGGTTATGAATGGTTTATCCAACATAGCAATCTCATGGAAGTATAGGTATGTCATATATGTCATCTTTTTTCATCTATTTTTGTTGTCAGTTCATCGCTAGTAAATAAAGGATGAAATATGTACCATTAATATTCTTTATATTAACAAATTATTTTTTTGTTATTGATTGATAGGTGAATTTTTGTTACCACCATCAAATATTTTACCTCACTCATACCGAGATTTATTTGCCATTATGAAAGATATTGGAATGGGGTATCAAGCAATAGATGTATGTCCCAATGATCATATTATATATCATAAACAACATGAATTTGCAACAAAATGCTCGGAATGTCATATCAGTAGCTATCGAATAGATCAACTAACAAAAAAAGTGCCTTGCAAGATTCTTTGTTATATTCCCATTATTCCACATATGCAACGATTATTTAGGTGCGAAAGCTTAGCACAATTTATGGATTACCATGCACAAAATAGAAGTGGAGATGACATTCTTCGAATGCCTGTGGATGGTTCTACATTTAGGGACATGGAGGAAAAATGGCCACACTTTAAAGAAGAACCTCGTAATCTCAGGCTTTCATTGGCAGTGGACAGTGTCAATCCATTTGGAGAACTGAGATCTATTTACTCCGTGTGGCCTGTTTTTGTTATTAACAATAACATTCCTCCATGGATGTCAATAAAGAGGGAGCACATAATGTTGGCAATGATTGTTCCAGGTATTTGTTTACATCAATTTTCTTTAACATAGTAGCATATCATTTGTCTTATTTGTTGCATAACGACTTATATTTTTTTCATTTAATAGTCATGTACATTAATTTATATATATTGCAGTAAAATGGTTATAATAATTATGTAATGTTTATGTTCATTCAACTAGGTAAGTACCAAGTTAAAGATATGAATGTATATATTGAGCCTCTTATTGACGAGTTACTAAAGTTGTGGAATGACGTCACTATGTATGACGTCTCTAGACCAATAGGACAAAGACAATTTCAATTCCATGCAATGCTTGTATGGACAATTCATGATGCCCCAGGGCTAACACATTTTTGTGGTATGTTATAATGTTCGATTGCACTTTAACGATATTTAATTTTATGAAGTAGATATCATGCATGTTTTTAAAATAATCTATTCATTATATATAATTATAAAAATTGACATATTTAATCCAATTATATATGATCTTACAGGTCTTCAGACAAAGGGAAAAATTGCATGTCCAGTTTGTGGTCCAAAGATGAAATCTCATTGTTCAACAAGTTTAGGAAAGCAGGTGTTTGATGAGTATAGGCACTTCCTCCACATAAATCATAAGTATCGAACTATTGAAAAACATCTTTTCAATGGGAAAGAAGAGACTACATCAAAACCACAAAGAATGACACCTCGCCTATGGAAGTTGGAATATAATAGAATTAATCGTCAAGGTTATACATCAGATCAAATTGTTTATCTATCATATATGATATGTTTGGAATTTATATTTTTATATTGCGTTTTGTTTACTCATGCTGTAATTGACAATGATTGTCATTGTTAATTTGTTTAACTTATATGCTTCATGAAGGTCGTCAAGGCATTAATGGCCGGCTTCCACAGGGACTGAAAAGTTATCCTAGACAATTTAGTAGGTTGCCCTACTATGAGCAGCTACAAATTGTGCATTTGTTTGATGAGAATATAACAGAAACGTTATTGGAAATATTGGATGGAGGGCATGATTAAATAGTGATGGAGACCAAATTATTAAAAGTGCCCTTCCTTGGTTATTAACAGAGAAGCAAAGCAATGCTATAAAAAAAGTCATACGAAAAATTTGATTTCCCACAGGATTTGCCGTGAACATAAACAATATCATAACAAAGAAAGGTGAATTTGGGTCAGGGATGAAAACACATGATTGGCATACTTTCATTAAGGTAATTATTCTGGTATATTTTATATATATTTGTATACTGCATGTACTTTTCAGTGTATTATGTTTACTAGTTTTTGAAAAATAATGAAAAGATCATTTTATAATTGTTGTAGTACGTTCTACCTCTATCTCTCCCAGACAACTTTGACAACAATGTCAAGCAAGTTATATATGATCTTGGAAAATACATGAGGTAAGTAGTGATATTTGTTCAATTCATTGTATAGATCTTATATTTGCCATTTGTTTTACTTGTTATGTAATATATTGTATATTTTTGTTAAATCTCATTAATATATTTGTGTCTTGAATCACTTGTAGATCGCTGTCATCTAAAGAAATCCATAAAGAAGATATAAATTATTGGAGGAGAAAAATTCCTCGTCTAATGTGTGAAATGCAAAAGTGTCTACCTTCAACATTTTTCAATGCACAAGAACACTATCTCATACACCAAGTTGAGGAGATTGAATTATGTGGACCTGTACACACAAGGTCAATGTGGATGGTTGAGAGGCACTTGAAATTTTTGAAGGCTTTGGTTAGACAAAGAGCACATCTTGAGGGTTCTATGGTGGAGGGATATATGGTATACTAGACCATGGTGTACATTATTGAATATCTTCCTAAGTTGGCAGCAAAGATCCATGTAGATCGCATTTGGGATCCCAACTCCATTAACAAATTCGAAGGGGAGTACCTAATGGGGAAAGGTAGATTGAGGAAAGTGAGAGGTAACTATAAGATGGTCATGGAGATTAATTAGAATACATTTTATATTGCCTTCAATTGCTTGAAAAGAAACAACATAGAACTAGTCCAAATGAAAGAATCTTCCACACACAAATAGAAAAGTACTGGTATTGTATTACTCTAGAAAATAAGTCTTTCACTGCTGAAAATTATTAAAATCTTAAAAAGTGCTGATGATCAAATATTACAATTCAAATTTCATATATATAAGAAGACCCAACAAAGGTGTCTCTTTGGATTGTCTTTTGGCAAATAATTAAACTACTGATCTTAATTAAACTTATAAAACAATTTAATCTTCTCCTAACATTGACTTAGCCGCTGAGAGATGTTTTTTATACTCCTCCAAGGTATGGGTATCCGCATCATGCACTACATTTCAGGCTTCATATTCGAGTTTTATCATCAATTCCATATGTTTACATGCTCCATCCAGCAACAGCCCTTCTGCTTTGACTGTATCCAATGCTTCCTGAAGTATCCTATTTCATTCATCCATCTAATCATCTCGTTCCTTCAGAAACCCGTTCTTATCACATAATTTGGGTAATCCCAATTTCACAGTATCATCAAACCTTGCATTTTCTAAGTGTAAGTCTTTATCATATTTGTCATGCTTTCTCATGATTGTGTCAATGGCTGAGATGGAATTGGTGTTGGATCCCTCATGTAGTTGCATATCATGTCTCTTAGTACCCAATCTATTTTTCACTCTCCCATGCTCAAGAATGGCTTCATAGTTCTTTTTGTGAACATGCCAAAAATCATCAAGGCATATCTTCAGGTTTGTAAATCTCTTGTGCAACATCATTGCCACAATGTCAAACTGAAGGTCTTTCATCTTTTCTACTAGATGTTGATGTTCTTCTTGCAACTGCTTATATTCACTTTGCAACTCTGTATCAGTTCCAGAGGTGATCCTCATTCTGGCATCTTTCATGGCAGTAATTTCCAAATCTGATTTTTCACTTTTCATTTTGTAATAATTTTTGGATTTCATCAACTGTATTGTTTGTGCCTTGTTGAACTTGGCAATGCTTATGCCCATGTCTGCTGAAGCCATTGGGTCAGTTTCCCCAACTTTAAGGGTCATCATGTGTCCAAAGGCTTTTTTGATATCGATGATCTTTGGCCTTTTGTGAGGTGGGTATAGTGCCCATATGAACAATGAATTTTCATCAGGATTGAATCTTGACCCTATGTAAATTTCCTTCACACCCTCTATGTTTAACTTGTATTCTCCTTCCTTGTTATGCAAAAAACTATCAAAAATTAAAGAGGCACTGAGGTCCCAACCAAGAAATTTGGTATAAATTGTATAATTTGATTTTATGGAATTCTGAAATGAAATGATGGTAATTTGGTATAAATTGTATATGCAATATCAAGGTAAAAACCTTAAGTTAGATTGATGGAATTTCTAAGTAAGATGGAATGAGTGAGACCAATGCCTTGTTGGGTAAACAAAGTCAAGTGAGAACCTAGGATTAATGGTGTTACCTGACAATAATTCTAACTATTTGGAACAATGTTTCTGGTTTATGACTTGCATAAACGTGCAGGGATGTGACTGGCAGACTCTTCTTATTGATCCAATCAAGATCTATTAAATTACTGTGATCTATCTAAGAGGATTTTAATCCTTTCTTGAAGGAACCATTTAAGAGGGATCACACAATGATAGAAAAATGTGCACCGAAAAAATGAAAATATACTTGATATATTCAATTTTGAACAACTTAATAGTATTGTCTGGAGACTGTATAACAACCTTCAATTATAGACTCTCCTTATCTATCCAATTGATATTTCCAAATTACTGTAATCTATTTAAAAGGATTTTAATTCCTACTTGAAGAAACCAGTTAAGCAAATTACACAGGAACAACAAATGTTTTTGATGAATTTAATATTCTACTTGGAATAAATTTAAATAATAAGGAATACCAACTTGGAGATAGCCAAATAATTGCTTATCTTAACAAACAGTTGATACCAGTATAGAGCCACCGAATCTGAGATCTTCAATTGATTTCCTCAAAATATTATGTGCAACATGGTCTTTGGATATGATTTAAAACATTTTGATAGTGAATGGAATGGATGAAAGCTACTACTAATGGTAGTGATTCTAATCTAATCTTGATGATGATTCAAAAGACAGCCTTGGGTTCCCTTTATATATTGGGAAGCAAACAAGCTTCAGGTCAGTTACAATGGAAGAGTCGAGTCTTTTCATAACTGACTGAATTAAGAAAATAAACAGAAATATAATTAAAACACCGATCCATTACTCTTTAAATAGAAACCTGTGACCATTCAAGGCCTGACCAAGGTTTTCTATTTTCTCGTAGGATGTTTCATCTGTGTGTTGGTCGATCTACTCCTTATGAACAACAGGTGCATCAACTGCTCTACTAAGAAACAAATTGACTTCAGATAAATGCTCAATAAATTCTTGCTTGGCATACGTGTTCAACTTGAGGGTTACTTCCTTCATGTTGTGCTCCATGTTCATTATTTTCTCAAGATGTTTATGGATATTATGCATAATCAAATCTTCATCATTTATTTCCTGTGATGCTGTATTTAGAACCATGAACACATCTTCCTTCCACTCTTCATATTTTCTTGGTTCTCCAGTGTCATCATGAACTGATGGAGCAAGATCAAAGGAATTTAGTTCCTTGCCTAATTCATTGTGGTATTCCTCATGTATCTGAACCAATTTATTATACATCTACAATCTTTGCCCTGTAATGCTATCAGAAAGTTCTTTCTTCTTTTCCATCATCCTTTCTTGTAATCTTTTTTGTTCTGTCATAGCTGAGTATGTTTGCTGGAATGCCTTCCAACAGACATTTGCATATTCCCACATTTTATTAAACCTCTCTTTTATGATTTTAGTAGCCATTTTGTATTTAAGAATTTTCAATTCCTTTTCTAACTTTTCACACTTCTTTTGAAACTTGGCACAACATTCTTTCTAATAGATTGCATCTGTTAATGCATCTAGTGTTTCTTGATCTTTCTGAAACCATGGAGGATGCACCACAGATGTGGAGGACGAGGATGTTCTTTCCTTGTGGTATACGGATTCCTTTCTCAGCTTATCATTCTCCTTGATTAGTTTCTCAATCCAAGCGTTAGTAAATTTTGCCACATTAACATTCAATTCAACTGCCTCCAAGGGATCTATATCTCCTACCCTTTTGACCAAAAGGTGGCCAAACATTTGATTTGGGTCACTAACTGTTGTTGGTCTCTTATCTTGAGGATAAAATGACCAAACCAATAGGGTGGATTCATCTATATTGTATCCTGAGTATATCTTGTCACTTGCTTCTTCTGTTAAATTCAGTGTTTTGTCTTCCCTTCTTCTAAATGTATCAAATACTATAGCAAAACTCATGTAGCTGTTGGCAAGAGACACTATATGGATTCATGGTTGTTATCATTGATGGCAACAAAGGTCATCCCACATATCGGCAAGTCATGGTGTGTCTCTACCGGAAGTCAGAATGAAGATTATTGTGGTCCGGTGAACAAGAACAGAGCATGTGGCAAGGTCCGACAGACTGGTCCGGATCTCTCAGAGGAAGTATCTTGGTGTAGTGCGGATTTGGGGAAGTCAAGAGGACTACCTTGAGTGGTATATTCCAAGGATTTAGCCTCTGGTGATAGATGAGGAAAAAGATATGAATAGTTGAGTATCAGATTTCTGAGTGACAGTATGAACAGAGGAAGAACTAACTGACAGAACATCAGACTACCTTCCGGATGTGTTACTGATGGTGTTAAAGGTTATGAAGGCATGAATCATACTTGGTCAACATGATTAATGATTTCTACAAGTATATGCTTGATCCACATTACTTGATGTGGTAGGATTCAGCCGACAGATCATAATTAGTGAAAAGATTGACTATTCCGGATGCTGACTAGAAAGGTGATGAAATTACTTGTGCGGATATATATGCACGATGGATTTAGTTGTGAGAGTTGTTGTTGTGTGATGATATATGTGAATAAGTGCAGAGCAGAGCAGAAGCAGTAAGAAAGATCCGGTATGTGAAAGGAAAGCAGAATAAACAGAAGAGGAAAGATGAAGTGTAGCAGATCAGTGTACTGAGCCTAACCGGAACTGAACTCCAGCATATGTGGATGCTTTCAATCAGTTCAAGTATTGTATAACATTCTTTTGTAGACAGTGTGTCTCCTTGTAGGCAGTGTGCCTCCTTTGTGAGCAGTGTGCTCGGGCAGTGAGCCCTAATTGGCAAGTGCCATTTTGCAATTCTTTATTCTTCTAACAGAGAATAATCTTTGGGTTAATCACCCCGTGGTTTTCTCCCTTAACAGGGTTTCCACGTCAAAAATACTGTGTCATGTGTTTTTCATTTCATGGTAATATTTGCTTGTTTGAATTAATGCTGCATTGATTAATAAGAAAGTTTAGAAAGAAGAAATAATTAGGATAACTGATTCACCCCCCCTCTCAGTTATCAACAATTGGTATCAGAGCTAAGTTCCTCCTAATAGAGCCTAATAGATTGAGGAAGATCTAGGAGTTCAAATGGATGCATATGGTTTAAGGGAGCAACTCAAAACTGCCCTTGAGGATCTTGAACAGTCAAACTCTGAAGTCAATGAATTAAAGGAAAGACTCAAACAGGCTGATGAATTCATGAGAGAACTAAAAGACAAATTAAGTCTCTCTATGAAAAAGAGAAAGGAGCTACTCCAGCAATTGGCAAGACAAAGTGAAGAAAGTAATACAAATGAAGAGCTGACTGAAAAAACCAAGTTATGTGAAAAGTTATCAAAAGAAGTTATTATGGTAAGACATGAAATGGAATCAGGAGTTATAAAGTTTACTCAAGAGATTGAAGAGAAAAGAAAAACTGAAGACAATCTAAGACAATCTCTCAAAGAGAAATTAGAAGATTGTCACCAGATGGATAGGAGTATCAGACATCTTGAATCTGATCTTGAAGATGCTAAAGATAATGAAGAAAAACTTGAGGATCAAATTGTCTCTCTCAAAAGGGATCTTCAAACAGCAAATGAATATAAAGAGAAATTCAAGATAAGTTCTGCTCAACTTGAAGTTCTTCTTGGAAGTCAAAAGAGGACAGATGACAAGTGTGGTTTAGGATATGAGAAAGGAGAAAGCTCCGGATCCGGTCAGAAGAATGTTGGATCAGAAAATCCAAGGAACAGGCCTAGAAGACCTCCGGTAAGACAACCCAATGCTCAAAGATATCCATCCTTCAATGGATACTGCCATAGCTGCAATCACTTTGGTCACAAAGCTAATAAGTGCAGAAAGAGAATGAATCAGACTAATTCATCCTTCTCCGGACAATGCTTTAACTGCACAAGGTATGGACATAAGTCTCATGAATGCAGAAATATGCAAATGAACAAATCATTCAATGGTAGATGCTTTACATGCAATAGAGTAGGTCATATGGCTAATCAATGCAGATCAAGAGGTTATCAGTCAAATATGCAAAGAAATGTTGTTTGCCAAATCTGTAATAAGTCTGGTCATAATGCAAAAGTCTGCAGAAGCAAGAATCAGGACAAAAGAGGTCCGGTATATAGTCAGAATCAAGACAAAGGTAAACAAAAGATGAATGTGGATGAAGTTAGGAATGAGATGAACAAGATTTGGGTGAAGAAAAGTTCAGAGAAGGTAGAGGTTGGATCCGCACCAGACTCTGGTGTTGATATTTCTTCTAAAAATTAAGAAATGAGCTCTGGCTCAGGGGGAGACACAAAGAAAACCCTATTCCTCCAGCCAATCAAGTGGTGCCGGATTTGGCACAAGATGCGGAGTAAAGGGTTTGTAGATATGAGTCTTAAAATAATCCAGCTAAGATTTCAGAGGTCCACATAAAGATATGAAGAAGTTGTGATCGATCAAGAAAAACCTGTTCTGGGAGATGCTCCGGAATGACAGAGGATTACAAAAAGGTCCAGAGAGATCCGGAAGTGAATTGTCTTATTCTGCGGTTTGGACAGAGTGTTTGGGATGTCCTTGTGATGTGTCATATTGATTTATTCATAATTGAAAGATCCGCATGATGTTCATAAATCAGGACTAATCTGGTTCTTCAAGTCATTCGAATAAGGCAAATCAGAATAATGTAGGTCAAGCATTTATTGCAAACAGATATTAGGGTTTGCAAAACAATATAAGGGATTTCTCATAAATCACTTGTTCATTCTACACTCAAGAAGAAGCGGAAAGTGGAGCTCTGCAACAAAATTCATCAAGTTCACCGAAGATCACTTGCAGAAGTTATTTCACACAGAAATCAATCCAACCACTCCGTATAACCAAAGGCGCATAAGGTATTTTCCATTTTCAATATCTCACTACAAATCTTTGAAAAATAGCTACTCCGAATATAGTTAAGATCTCTGATAGACCTCGCCCCACATTCAAGAAACATCCATACAAATCTTTGGAGGTAGGTCCCCTAGGAGCCTTCTCTAGTGTTCCGCATGGTGTATTGCATACGGAGGACATTAGGGTTTACATACATGCAAATTTTGAAGACTTTGGAGAATCAAAATTGATGGATATCTATCACAAATAGTTGATAGATGACTCCTTTGAGATTAAACCTCAGTACAAAGCCATCCGGGATAAGCACTTTGCACAGTGCATTCATTTCCCCTGTTTTGAAGAAGATGAATGGGTCCGGTATGTACTAAGTAGAGTGCATGACAATTTCCTATGGTTGAACAAGCCTTTCAAGATCACCAAAGATGCAATTAGGGCTATAACCGGTCTGCACTCATCTGGTGGATTACCTATTCTCAAGTCTGTCAAAAATCAGACAGTTAGTGATGCAACCGGATCTAAATTTGACAAGAGAGCTATGACAATTGAAGACATCACTGAATCGGAAGTCAAATTTGCATCTATGATAATTAGTTACAAGATCTATCACTCCAGTAGGGAAAATTCAGTACCGGGAACTGCAATTTACACAGCTTATCAAATGCTAAAGGAGAATGCAGACTATGACTTGTGTGAGCTTCTTCTAAACCAACTTTTGGAAAATCTGTAGAAGATCAAGAAGGACAAGAAAAACTCCTTCAAGTATGGTAGTTTGATCCTTTGTTTATTCTTTTATTACATGAATGAGCTTCCCGGATCCAGTGGATGGATATGGCAGAATGACAGACTGCCATCCAAATCAGAGATTATTTGCATGGACTTGGGGATGCTAAAGCAAGAAAAATAGCCCTGTGGGGATATTTCAAGAACTTTCAGAGCATGATGCATGCAAGAGAAAGAATTCCCCAGTCTCTTGTTGAAAAGTACAAAGACACAGTATGCTTTATGGTAGAAACAGATCAGTGCCTAATGGAGGCAGTAGAACCAAGAACTGTGTGGATCATGCCCATGGGGTATGAAGTGGATGAATAGATTGTGGAGCTGCATGTTCAACACATGCTAAGTCAGCCTAAAGATCCAAAGGCAGAAAGGTTTGGAACATTTGAGGAACTAAGTATAAAAATCCACGTTGAACTCAGAGAACTAGAGATCAAGAGGAAGGTTAGAAAAGAAGTAGAACATATAGCACAAGGCCTTGGGATCTCAATGGAGGCACTTGATGCTCACCGAAAAAAGAAGGAAGGGGATGAGAAAGAGAAGAAGAGAGTAGAAAAGAAAAGTGAAGAAAGTGTTCCGGTAGAAACCTCCACCCGGACTAGATCATCAAAAAGATCTGCACCTCCCACAGCCAAAAGCTCAAAACTGGAAGTCCAGGCATTCGGCAAAAGATCCAAGACAAAAGCCACAAGGGCTTATGAGAGTCAAAGAGATGAAGAGGAAACTGAATCAGATGAGGGAGTAAAGGAAACAAAGAAGTAGAAGAAGAAAGGATCCGGTAAACCCTCCATAGGCCAAGACAAGGAAGAAATGGCAGAGAAATTTGTTGAAAAGCCCACCCTGTCTCTAGACAGTGTAATCAAATCAGTCACTGTGGATGGGAACCTTCAACCAGTGGCCGAATTCTATGATGACTACAATGAGGCTGACCAAAAGATCCTGCAGGAAGCTACAATCAGGTATCTGAACATTTACAATAAAGCTTTTATTGAGATTATCTCCCAAATTCCTAAGAGTCTAGAGAAGGGATTAGAAATAAGAAAGAACAATGCCCAGGCAAAAGATCTTGAGATCTGGGAGCAGATAGCTATTCAGCTATATCCTTCAATTGATCACAAAACAATGAACATGGTATTCAAAGACTGCAAGGATGAATTCATGAGCAAAGCAAGGATGAACCAGCTTATGCTTGGTGAGACTGACAAGCTAGCCAAGGACACTGAAGAGATCCTCTGGAATACCTTCAAAAGGTTCAACATTCCTATTGTAGAGGACTTAGGTGCAAAAACAACTATGGACTTGGAATCCTCTACTCTGGAAGAAGTGGCCCTTGAACAGACTAACATCTCTCCTCTGGTTTCCCCTATAGTCTCCAGATCCAAAGAAGAAGAGAAATTACAAGAGAAAGGAGCAGCGGTGAAGGAAAAAGAAGGTGACAGTGTAAAGATTATAGAAGGATAGAAGACTTCACCAGAGAAAACCACAACTGTCAGTGGTGGGTATGTAGAGGAAGAGAAAATTCCAAAGCATAGCTCCAAGACTGCAGAAGAGAAGAAACATCTGTCTCCGGCAAGAGACACTGCACAAACTGTCCAAAAATTTCTGAGCAAAGAAGCAATAGAGATTGATGAACCAGAGCTTCTACAAGGTCCATTCAACTTCGATTCCCTCTCTCTGGTACAAACAATGAAGATAGCTTCATTTGCAAATGCTAAGGCAAATGAAAAACTCCTAAAGTCTCATATGGAAGACTGTGAGTTGATAGAGGCTGCTTCCGGAGTGCTTGAAAAGATTATGCCATCGGTCCAGAAAGATCCCACAGCCTCCTCTTCCGGTAATCTCAAAACCTTAGTCAGCAGTGTTAGTACACATTTTGAATCCCTAGAAAAATCAGCTGAAGAAAAGGTCCGAAAGGAGTTTTTGGATAAGAGATTCTCAGAGGTACTAGGATTAATCTCTAATGATAGGAGAAATATGAGTATTGGAATAAAGAGCTTAGAAAATGCTCTTAAGGATGGCAGTGACATTTACAAATTTTGTATCTCCTGGTCAAAAGCAACAGTAGAAATTGAGAAGAAAATAAAAGAGGAACAGGACAAACTACTGAGTTTGTCTCAAAGTTTTGATCCTCTCTCTTCCTCCATAGTAAATCAAGAATGTCAAACTATTGCAATCACAAATGCAATAAAGAACTTTGAAAAGGAAAGGAAGAATATAATTAACCGGATGGGAGAACTTAGAAGGATTATTATCCCTAAGTTAGAAACCATGCATGAGGCCATAAGTGATGCTCAGACTACCGCCCAAACCAATGATCCGACAGATCTCAAGAGGGCAGAAGCTTTTGCATTTTTGTTGAGTGGTCACATTTCAATTTTGGATAGAATGAAGCAAAGTTGGGCTACAGAACTGATCCAGTTGAAGACATCCTTTGCAGATATTCTTCAGTTTATGTGAATATGTAATATATAGTCAAGTATAGTAAATTTTTGAAAATTTTGGTGTGCAGACCCTACCCTTTGCCATTGATGTCAAAGGGGGAGTGAGGAGCAGTGAAAAACGAGGAACCCAACTAAGGGGGAGCTCTAGAAAATGTATATAAAGACAGAGCATCAGCCAAGGGGGAGCATAGTGTAAACACTTAGTCATTTTTCACTAAGTGTTGCCATCAATGCCAAAGGGGGAGATTGTTGGCAAGAGACACTATATGGATTCATGGTTGTTGTCATTGATGGCAACAAAGGTCATCCCACATATCCGCAAGTCACTATGCTTAGTCATTTTTCACTAAGTGTTGCCATCAATGCCAAAGGGGGAGATTGTTGGCAAGAGACACTATATGGATTCATGGTTGTTGTCATTGATGGCAACAAAGGTCATCCCACATATCCGCAAGTCATGGTGTGTCTCTACCGGAAGTCAGAATGAAGATTATTACGGTCCGGTGAACAAGAACAGAGCATGTGGCAAGGTCCGACAGACTGGTCTGGATCTCTCAGAGGAAGTATCTTGGTGCAGTACGGATTTGGGGAAGTCAAGAGGACTACCTTGAGTGGTATATTCCAAGGATTTAGTCTCTGGTGATAGATGAGGAAAAATATATGAATAGTTGAGTACCGGATTCCTGAGTGACAGTATGAACAGAGGAAGAACTAACTGACAGAACATCAGACTACCTTCCGGATGTGTTACTGATGGTGTTAAAGGTTATGAAGGCATGAATCATACTTGGCCAACATGATTAATGATTTCTACAAGTATATGCTTGATCCGCATTACTTGATGTGGTAGGATTCAACCGACAGATCATAATTAGTGAAAAGATTGACTATTCCGGATGCTGACTAGAAAGGTGATGAAATTACTTGTGCGGATATATATGCATGATGGATTTAGTTGTGAGAGTTGTTGTTGTGTGATGATATATGTGAATAAGTGCAGAGCAGAGCAGAAGCAGTAAGAAAGATCCGGTATGTGAAAGGAAAGCAGAATAAAGAGAAGAGGAAAGATGAAGTGCAGCAGATCAATGTACTGAGCCTAACCGGAACAAAACTCCAGCATATGTGGATGCTTCCAATCAGTTCAAGTATTGTATAACATTCTTTTGTAGACAGTGTGTCTCCTTGTAGGTAGTGTGCCTCCTTTGTGAGCAGTGTGCTCGGGCAGTGAGCCCTAATTGGCAAGTGCCATTTTGCAATTCTTTATTCTTCTAACAGAGAATAATCTTTGGGTTAATCACCCCGTGGTTTTCTCCCTTAACAGGGTTTCCACGTCAAAAATACTGTGTCATGTGTTTTTCATTTCATGGTAATATTTGCTTGTTTGAATTAATGCTGCATTGATTAATAAGAAAGTTCAGAAAGAAGAAATAATTAGGATAACTGATTCACCCCCCCCCCCCCCCCCTCAGTTATCAACAGTAGCAACCTAGCAAAAGAAATACTTTGGCTTCTTGGAGCAATTGTCTTCCTCTTTCTGGAGTAATGGACTCCAGTTCTCTATCAATTTCCTTTTTCAAGTCTTCCAAGGCAACAACTTCTTGCTCAGGGGTAGCATCTTTCATTCTTTGCCTCATTTTATTTCCTTGGTATTCATATACAAAGGATTTAAACTCAGGGGTTTTAATAAACTCATCACCAGAGATAAACTTCTTTGCAGCCACAACTCTAATAGCATCAGACAGATCCTCTGAGGTCTCAATTTTCACATGATCTAATTCTACAGGAGGTTCATAATGTGGAATTACATGAGCATTTATTGGTTGCATTTGTGCAATTTCATCATCACTCATTTCTTCATCAGCATCTATAGAAAATGATACTTCAGGAGTTGGCTGAGAGGGTATATGAACCAATGGCTGCACCTCTTAAGCCTGAGTCCCGGAATACTGTATGTAGGCTGTATCAAAAGCACTTAATGGCACATCTTTTATGATTTCATTAGCATGAGCAATAAGATGTTCAACTCTTGTCAGTGGGTCTTGAATCTCAGAAAAAGCCCCTGAATATGTGGGAATATTTTTTCTCTTCCAATCCTTTGTAAGCAAAATCTTATTAATAATGGCCATTTTGTCTTAGTGGAAGATTCATCTCGATTCCTGATTATATCTACTTTTGAAAAAAATATGTTCATAACCAAATAGTCCTTGTGATACCCTGGCTTTGTTGATAAAACCTTCTGCATCAAAATTTTGCCTTTCATCTCCTATTGGGAGATTATAATGTGCTAATTTAGCATTTATTTCCTCATAGCCCTCATTCATGACTACTATGAACAAAGCACAAAGTGCTGGGCATGAATGATTGTTTGCTGTATTTCTTCAAATGCATAGCATTAGACTTATCCAATTGTCTAACAATTTCCAAATGTGTAATTCTGTCCGGGACAATTCTAGGTAACAAATAAGGGGAGCCTTCAAAACCATAGACCCTTATCATAGTACAGTCTAAAAATGTATACTAGTCCCCCCAGTTATGATCCACGTTGTTCTTTGAGTCATTTTCCTTTGGCCTAAGGAACCTTTGTATTTTTGGGGAGAAGCTATGGTCATGAGAACATCCCAGCCATTACATTACAGGTTTCACAAAATAGTCTTCAAAGAAAAAATAATGAGATCTATCAAAATGCCAATCCCACAGAGAAGTCCACATTTGCATTGGCCTTGGATCCCAATTATCAAATGAGTCCCAAATTTTCATCTCTGTACTCCATAATCCTCTACCATGCCCTTCGTGCAAAAGTAAATACATTAACAAAGAATAATGTTTGAAGTTAATTTGATCACTATTGTGTTTGATTTTCTCCAGTCCTTGGTTCAAGGCATTGGCTATGTAGCTCGCATAATCAAAAGGCCTTGCTCCCTTCGTTTGAATGTCTGCAGCTAACACCACAGGTGTAACTAACATCTGTGGGGGGACCTCAATACCTAACACTTGACCAACAGCATAGTAGGTATAATGAAAATATTCCTCAAACAGTTCTTCAGAAAAAGGGGGGTTTTCAGTATTGGAAAATTTTCTATTTTGACCCTTATCATCCCTTGGTCTGTGTTGGGCCAATTTGCCTCTCTTGTAACTAGTATCCATATGTCGATATTCAAGCAATAGGTCTCTGACTGTAATTGGCATATTGAAGCCACACTCTAATTGAAAAAAGTTTGAAATGAGGTCCCTAGAAAGCACCAGTATGTTTTCACCATTGTGTGATTTAATAGCCCTTGTTTTCAGGTCATAATGGCTGGCTAAAGCTTTCATCAAATCCACATTGACAAACACATTGGACACTATGAGCCTAGCTAAATTTAACCTCCAAGGGTTGCAGACAAGATCATATCTGTATTGCTTCTTGTAATGATATACAAACAATTGATACCCTCGAATAGGAGTCTAGATATCTCCTAACTCCTTATAGTTGTCTAATAATTTATCTGAGGAAGGATTAGTTTGGGCACTTCCTTTAGGTCTCGGCACAAACCCTGGACATTGGTCGATTAAATCTTGGTTTAATGACTGCTTCTCAATTCTCTATCTCTTGGCTCTAGGTTTTTCTGGATTATCTTCCATGATGCAAACTTCAAAGCTTCTACACAGTATGAATTTATAAACCAGGTTAATGTACTTACTTGGACTAAGCTTCTGGCTAGCCTTTTTCTTCTTCTTCATTCTACGAGGGATCAATTTCCTTTTTCCTTTTTTCAACAAAATTTTACAGAAGCAATGCAAGTTATTACAATCTCAGCTCATAAATGCACCATATCTTTCCATCGGGTTGGTATATTAATTGCAAATATTTGAGCGAAGTCTTGGAGTGTCACATCAGTCATGTCTAATAACTATCGCTGTATCGCTATGACTTTGCATTATATTTCACCGATGCCCACTTCTTCCATCGATGGATTTCCTTTTCTCGGTCTATCGGCGGGATTCTGTATGTAGTTACTCCGATATACCCTAGCTCGACCAATACTTATCATTTTGGTAATGCTTTTCAGTTATCTCGGGCCATCGGTGAAACTTTATCCTTGGTTCCATCGATCCTTATATGTTTCAACGATGCTTATTGTCCTTGTGGGATTTTATCAATATATTGGGGGAACTTGTATATAAGATCCGCCGAAGTCGACATGTTGCAGCTAACTTGAGTTCATCGGCTCATTGGTGAAGGTGTGATGTCTATTCCACCGAAGTCTTTATGTTGCGGCAATATAATCTATTTTTACCAATTTTGTCAGCCTATCGGCGGTACCATGATGCGGTTTCCACCGATATCTGCATGTTATTCCAATAAGTTCATTGTGTTTAATTTCATCGATCTATCGGTGGGATGACTCAAAAGTTACTTCGATAGGTCATTGTCATACTGATATAATACTATCTTGTCTCTATTGGACCATCAGTGTAGCATAATGAAAGGTTCCAATGATGGGGCTATTCTAGGCTGATATACCATTAGGTCATAAGATTTCAAATCTTGTGTAAGTTTTTTGCTTCACGAGTCTAAATCCTTGCTACTTTTTGGGTTGGTATGAAGGGTTCAAAGTCTTGTTGAAGTCGATGTAATGGTATTTTGGTCATTTGTAACTAGGGTGATGGTACTAATGGTTATGGGTGGCTATGCTATGGATCTTTTCATACAAATGATGGCTCTCATAATACCAAATTTTGTAATTTAGGCTATAATACTTTTGAAATTGCTCATAAGGGGATGGAATAGTAAGGATTTTTTGTGAAATTTTCCTGTCCCAACACCTTCATGAAATTTTTAGTTATGATAATAAGATAATTGGTAGTGGGATGTTAGGTTTTTAGGTACATCAATTATAAATTAAGGCCGTATACCATGGTAATTAACTAATTATACGTCGTTTGTGAATTTCAATTTTTTTTTATACAGTTGGTCGAGAGTGGGATGCACTACATTTGTATGTTGCAAACAATCTTGATTAGATGACAGTATGGATTGAACGATGTCAACAATCTGGTCATGCATTAACATGGGAAGGTGTGGCTTCATTGGTTAAAGAAGCTCATCTTAATGGAGATTCCAATGTTACACCAAGGGAAATTGATTTAGCATATGGTTTAAGAGATAAACAAGTATGTATAAATATATTAATCACCCATATTATTTAATTATTTTCAATTATATTGATGTATATATATGTTGAGTTTTTTTTTCTTTGCATACATTCGGCCAAGAATAAATATGTTTATCAATTGATGATGCATTAATTTTTACATGTTTGACATATTGCAAGTGAAACACCACAAGGCTATGTGGTGCAATGGTCGTAAATTTTGAATAAAAAAGTTGGATGACACAAAGAAAACTTGTGATTCTGGGATAACTGCAGTCTTTCAAGTGACTAATGTTTCATCTAGAAGCGACATACATCCAGAAGTCTCAGAAAATCGATACTATGGGATTTTGGATGATATACTTGAGTGTGACTTTAAGTCCTTCAAATTAGTTATGTTCGTCATCTAATGGTACATGCTATGATTGAATGAAAATGATCCCAAGAGAACTATTATTGAACCTGATAATGGATTTACCATGGTTAATACAAGGTCGATCGAGCAAGCTGGAAATGGGCCCTATGTTCTTCCAAGCCAATGTGAGTAGGTATTTTACTCAGACGTTCCAGTTAAACTGGGTTGGTAATTTGTTGTTAGACATGATCCAAGAGGAAGGCCGGTAAAGTATAATGTGGTGGAAGAAGAAGATACCGAAGAACTAGAAGATGATGTAGATGATGATCATGATCAATAGTTAGTTGATGATGTGCCTGACGAAGATGTCGAAGAAGAGGAACTAGATCATGATGATGTAGGAGTTAATGTTCATGAAGATGATATCTGTGTGGATGATGACATTATCGAAACTGATATCAATGAAGACGATGATGATATGACCAATCCTTACAATGTCAAATTTGGATTGGATGATACAGACAAAGAGTTGGATTAAGAAGATCAATGACATTGAAATGTATGAGTTAGGCAATTATATTATCTATTTGATATTGATTTCTTGATAGAATTATATTTGACTTATATGGTTACATAATTAATTCACGATGTTTTTAATTTTTATGCCATTACATAATTACTTCATGATGTACTTTTTAATGTTGTTAATTCATGATGTTACAACTATTGTAGCTCTCCTAGAAATTTCCATATGATCAAATCCTAATTAATCTATGACTATTTATGATTAGATATTATTTGATCATATCTTTGGTTATTTCATTCCCAAAAAATTAGCATTTCCTCATGTTGACCCCGCATAGTGACATGTGAATGGGGCCAACGTTGAAATTTTTTCAATTTGTGCTTGTATGGAGTGAAACTTGACATGGTTAGCCTAGACACATGCGTTGATGATATGGGAGTGTTTCGAGACTCAAACATGAGGTCATGCTATATAAAGGAATCTCATCCTTCTTAATAATACAAGTTGCCTTATTCTTCGTCTCTTTCATATATTATTCTTAGCATTTATTTGGTTAATGGTTTCAAAAGACGAGGCTCTCTGAGCCTCACCTTGGATCTATTAGACATCAGTTTATGTATTTTCATTAGCAATGAATATTTAGATGATCTTTAAAAAGCTCATTGAAAATAAAGATGATAATAGGAAGCTAAAAAAATTAGTATATTTTGTTTATGGAACCTAAACCACAAGGTTTGTCACTCTAATGCTAAAACCAGGTCAAATTAACCCCTAACACCTATTGGAAAAGTCAAAACATGTCTTTCTTTCAAATTCACAAGAACGTATAAACATTTTGAAACCACACATGCATGTTATGAAAGTGTATGGTAATCCTACTTATAGCAGAAGTTCACATGATAAGCTAACCAATGGCACCATATTGGAGGATAAACCCACCTATGGAATTAATTTAAGAGATAAGGGATGCCTCTTAGTGGAATTTTGAGTCTTGGATTAATCCATAGTGCTAAAATTAGTTCTAGTGTTCTTCCCTTGGTGTTATATTTATCTCTACAATTTCCCATACTTAACCATTTCATCATTGCTTTTCCCAAGCTATTTGTATCATAATATAAACTTGGTCCAATCTCACATTAGCCCCTTAGGCAATTATCCATTTCCTCCAAGTTGAATGGAACCTTTTGTACCAATGCATCTATGTTTTCCTACCCTAATGGATCAAGACTCGATATCACCTTAACAATCTTCTTTATGTCATAGCATATCTCCGAAGTGCCTTTAGCATGCTTGAGATGTGTCAATATTAACTAGATTGAATATATTAATTTTAAAGTCTCTTAACACATTTCATGACAAGAAAATGACTCATTTGGATTAAGGAGTAATTTCCTAAACCATTCCTTCATATTCAACAATCCCTTCTCACACCCACATCATAATTCATATCCATGTTAGTTGTAATAAGTGTTTTAAACCAACAATCAATGAATCATAGGATAGAAGAAAACTCGTTATGCACAAGGATAAGAATCAAAGAGACTGAAATAATCAATTCACTAGATATGCTCCCCATTACTGTAACAGACCAATGGAAAAAAATAAGTCATGACAAGAATAGGACAAAAAAAAACTAGGAAAAGAAACCTTGTAGGCTACATTAATAAGACATTGATTGCAAGCATTTCTTCCATTATGTTTAAATGACAAAATATCAGATAGCTCAATCTTTAGTCAAGTAGTATTTCAATCACTGATTCTTAGACATCCATCATGATTAAACATCACATATCATAAGCCTTTTTAACAATCACTAGGACTGTAGATAATATTCAATCATGTCATAGGAAATAAATCATCAAAAATTATAAAGAAAGAGAAAACCAACTATATAAGCTCAGCAAGCCACCATACAAAAATTATATTTTGTAGAAAATAAAATAAACTATATGTTGCCATAGCATATATATTTTGTATATAAACTATATGTTGACATAGCATATATATTTTGTATATAAACTATATGTTGACATATCATATATATTTTGTATATAAACTATATGTTGACATAGCATATATATAAACTATATATTTTGAATTTTGGCCCCGTGCGCGTAGGAGCATGACATAGCATACTGCACCAAAACCCTAACAGGAGAGTTGCATTGAGAACCACTGCATCCAGCCCCTAAGTGGAGAGTTACGAAACTTCATTGGATGAGTGCTGCAAGGCCATTGAGCCGAGGAGGAAGACTAGGAACCATTTGGTAGGAGGAAAGTGTTAGGGTTAGCCGGTAGAAGATATCAATTAAATGCAAATAAAGATTAAACAGAGAAATGAAAATACACAGAATTAATAACAGCGAGAGACAAGATTTAACGTGGTTCACCCAAACTCGGGCTACATCCACCAAACAGAGAGTCCAATATTATTATCCAGTAAATCAAACCGATTACAATCAGCAATCCCTGCAACTCAATACCGCTGCAAATGCTACAATACAATACTCAAACCCTAACCCTTGGCCACTTTTTATCAAGCCTTTTTGTCGGTTACAAAAAATTAGGGTTTTCTTATGTCGGTCATAAAAAATAGGATTTTTTAAGTCGGCCCTAGGATTTTTTAAGTTGGCCCTAAAAAAAATTTTCTCGGGGGCTACCGCCCTCGAACCCCCGCTCGGGGCCCGGCCCGGCCCTGAACCCCGGCGAGGATACATGGCTAGTGTACAGTACTTTCCTGATCAGTCACCACCTACCAACAATCTCCCACTTGGAGACTGATCAGGCTCCACACCAAAACAATCTCCCACTTGGAGACTGATCCTGGATGACACCGCTGCGCATGCAGCTCCCACTGGAAATAAGCACCCTGGACTCTACTGTTCAATTTTTATTGTGTTCAGTCTAGAAGACCAATCGAAGCTGAAGAGGAGCTCAACTTCTCCCTTGTCACTGCCTTTGTAAACATATCCGCTGGATTTTCATCTGTATGTATCTTTTCCAGCCTTAACTATCCATTATCCAACACCGACCGAATAAAGTGATACCTCAACTGTATGTGTTTGGTCTTTGAATGCAAGGCAGAATTCTTTGCAAGATGTATGGCACTCTGACTGTCTGTATACAAAGAACTGTTAGCTTGTTGTTTACCCAATTCTTCCATGAAAGATTGTAGCCATATCATCTCCTTGCTTGCCTCTGTTGCAGCGACATATTCTGCCTCTGTGGTGGATAAAGCAACCACCTTTTGCAACCTAGAAATCCAACTCACTGATGTTCCACCTACAGTAAAGACATAACCTGTAGTACTCCGCCTGGTATCAATATCCCCTGCCAAATCTGAGTCTACATAACCTGCTAAATTAGTATTAGAGCCCCCAAAACATAAGTGTTTATTAGATGTACCTCTCAAATATCTGAGAATCCATTTGACTGCATTCCAATGCTCAAATTCGGGATGACTCATATACCTACTAATGACTCCGACAGCATGTGCAATATCCGGTCTAGTGCATACCATGGCATACATTAAACTTCCTATAGCTGAAGCATAGGGTATCTTGGACATTTTCTCTTCCTCCTCTTGTGTCTTTGGACACATCTCCTTAGTCAATTTCAAATGACTAGGCAAAGGTGTACTGACAGCTTTGGCATTCTCCATATGGAATCTCTGCAATACCTTTTCAACATAAGCAGCCTGAGATAGAGTCAATTTTCTGTTCTTCCTATCTCTGCAAATTGTCATACCAAGGATTTGTTTTTCTGCCCCCAAATCCTTCATATCAAATGACTGTGATAACTGATGTTTTAACTCTCTGATGTGATCCATGTTAGACCCAGCTACAAGCATGTCATCAACATATAAACATAAAATGATGTAGCTGTCATTATCCAACCTCTTAAAATAAACACAATGGTCAGAATTACACCTACTGTAGCCTTGCTCAGCCATAAAACTATCAAATTTCAAATACCATTACCGAGGTGCTTGTTTCAGGCCATACAAGCTTTTCTTCAATCTGCACACTTGTTTCTCCTTACCTTTGACCTCAAATCCCTGTGGTTGTGCCATGTATATCTCCTCCTCCAAATCACCATGGAGAAAAGCAGTTTTCACATCTAGCTGTTCCAAATGCAAATCTTCAGCAGCCACAATACTTAAAACAGTACGAATAGAAGTCATCTTGACAACCGGAGAAAATATCTCATCAAAATCAATGCCCTGTTTCTATGCAAATCCTTTTACAACTAACTTGGCCTTAAATCGTTTCTTACCTCCATCTTCCTCTTTCAGCCTGTAAACCCATTTGTTTGGTAAAGTATTTTTACCTACAGGTAACTTACATAATTCCCAAGTCTAATTTTTCAGCAAGGAGTCCATTTCTTCTTGCATGGAAAGCTCCCACTGAACTTGTGTATTCACCTGCATAGCTTCATCATACCCATCTGGTTCACCAGCATCTGTTAACAAAATAGAATACAAAGAGGGAGAAAACCTTTCAGGAGGTCTACTTATCCTTGTTGACCGTCTAACATTCACTGGAGTTTGTGGTATTTCTGGTTGCTGTTGCGGAGCATGAGGAGCACTGGAACATCACTATTTGGAGTATCATCCAGCACCACATAATCCTTTTCTTTCTTCTCATGCTGCTACAACTGATCTTTGTACAACACCTTCTCATTGAATATAACATCCCTGCTTCTCACAATTTTCTGATTTTCAAAATCCCAAAGCCTATAACCAAATTCATCAATGCCATATCCAATGAAGGTACATTTTTTTGATTTTGCATCTAGCTTGGTTCTATTTTTAGAATCTATATGTGCAAATGCTTCACAGCCAAAGGTTTTCAGAAAAGAATAACTCACCTTCTTGCCAGTCCATGCTTCCTCTGGAATACCACAGCCCAAAGGAACTGAAGGACCTCTGTTAATTAAACATACAGCAGTGTTGACAGCCTCTGCCCACATGTTTAAAGGCAGTCCAGCATGCAATCTCATGGTCCTTGCACGCTCCATTATTGTCCTATTCATGCGTTCAGCCACTCCATTTTCCTGTGGAGTCCCTGGAATTGTTTTCTGCCTACAAATTCCATTAAAGGAACAATAGTCTTCAAATTCTTTGCTGCAATACTCACCGCCATTATCAGATCTGAGACATTTTAATCTTTTACTTGTCTCATTTTCAACCAAGCTTTTCCATTTCTTAAATGTTTCAAATACATCAGATTTCTGTCTAAGGAAATAAATCCAGACCTTCCTAGTTGCATCATCTATGAATGTAACATAATACCGAGAGCCACCAAAAGAAGATACCTGAGCTGGTCCCCATACATCTGTATGCACAAGCTCCAACTTTTTATTTTTCTTTTGCTTCCCATCTCTGAGAAAACTGACTCTCTTTTGTTTTCCATACACACAACTTTCACAGAAATCCATATTAATACATTTCAGACCTGGTAAAACTTTCTTAGAATGAAGTACCTTCATACCTTTTCACTCATATACCCAAGTCTGTTATGCCACAGTGTTGTTTCAGAACCTGCAGCAACTTTTTCAGTCTCTTCCTGCAAACCTGCAGCAACTGTTCCTAAACCTGTTTGTTTTTCCTCTATAAAATCTAAAGTAGAAGGAACAGTATGACCTATACAAAGATATAAGGTGCCTACTTTTACACCTTTTGCTACTACTAAGGCACCTTTTGAAACCTTCCAATTTTTATCAGTAAATGTAACAGTGCAACCTTGTTCAGTTAGCTGCCCTGCTGAAATTAAATTCCTACTAAGCCTTGGAACATGCCTCACCTCTTGTAGTAGCCAATGATTCCCATTCTGCAACTTAATCTTGATTCTTCCCTTTCCAACAATCTGACAGGGTTCATTATCTCCCAAATAAACTAGCCTAAAATCCCCTTGGACATAATCAAGGAAATAACTTCTATGGGGCGTAGCATGAAATGAGGCCCCTGAATCTAAAACCCATGAATCATCAGCATTATCTAGGGAAAGAATCAAAGCATCATCTTCAGACTTATTGCTTACCACATTTGCTTCCTTATTGCCTTCTTGTTTGTCTCCTTCTTTATTTTTCTGAGACCAGCAATCTTTCTTTAGATGACCTGGTTTTCCACAATACCAGCAATCCTTCTGTCCTCTGGTTTGGGATCTTTTGTCCTTTGATTTTCCTCGTGACTTCCCATGACCTCCAGAACCTTTTCCTCTCTCCTTTGATCTACCCCTGCTTTCTGCATTCAAAACACTGCCTGATTTGGATCCACCTGAGCTTTTCTTACGAATTTCCTCACTCATAATAACACCAACAACATCATCAAATTTTAGGGTATTTGAACCAGAAACAGAGTTACTAACCGCCATTACCAAACTATCCCAGCTTTCAGGCAATGAACATAATATCAAGAGAGCTCTAACTTCTTCATCAAATTTTACATTTACAGAAGTCAATTGACTGACAATCGTATTAAATTTATTTAAATGACTTGTCACAGATCCACCTTCAACCATTTTCAAATTAAACAACTGCTTCATGAGAAATACCTTATTTGAGGCTGAGGGTTTTTCATACAATTTAGCCAAAGCTTTCATCAGACCATCTGTTGTCTTCGCTTCCATTATATTGAATGCCATCGACGGTGCCAGGCACAACCGAATGGTTCCCAGTGCCTTTCTGTCAAGAAGATTCCAATCCTCATCAGACATTGTTGCCGGTTTCTTGGCTACTCCTTCCAACGGCCTCCATAAATCCTTTTGATAGAGGTAATCTTCCATCTGCATCTTCCATAACTGATAGTTCTGCCCATTGAATTTATCAACCTTCATTTTACCCTCGTCCGCCATTGCTCCCACTCAACCGTGAGACTTTCCTGCAGACGATAATCAAACACAACCTGGCTCTGATACCACTTGTTAGGGTTAGCCGGCAGAAGATATCAATTAAATGCAAATAAAGATTAAACAGAGAAATGAAAATACACAGAATTAATAACAGCGAGAGACAAGATTTAACGTGGTTCACCCAAACTCGGGCTACATCCACCAAACAAAGAGTCTAATATTATTATCCAGTAAATCAAACCGATTACAATCAGCAATCCCTGCAACTCAATACCGCTGCAAATGCTACAATACAATACTCAAACCCTAACCCTTGGCCGCTTTTTATCAAGCCTTTTTGTCGGTTACAAAAAATTAGGGTTTTCTTATGTCGGTCATAAAAAAATAGGATTTTTTAAGTCGGCCCGGCGAGGATACATGGCTAGTGTACAGTACTTTCCTGATTAGTTGCCACCTACCAACAATCTTCCACTTGGAGACTGATCAAGCTCCACACCAAAACAGAAAGCCAGAGTGAGAGGTGAGGGCACTCAGAAAGGGAAAATTGACCAAGGGACAATGATTGTAAGTGATTTTTCCCCCACATTTAGAAATCTTGTTGCAAGTCAGTGATTTAGACTCTATTTGTTCCCATCGAGGTGTTGCATGCTATATTTTGGTCAATTCGAGCCAATGTCCCATTGACAAACCTTAAGTACTACCTAGTACTGGTGTTTAGTTAGTTTGAACATCCAAGCTTTGAGATGTTCAATTAGTTGGGTGGCTATTTTTGGCTTGTGAACTGCAGTTTTTGTATCTGTCTTAGCATATTTTTTCTACTATAAGATTGAAAGGAATTCCCGTCACATAACAACACACGAATTTCACTAGGGTTCAAATTTCTAAACTTCAATGAAATAAATTTACATATTGAGGTCCACAAATGATCAAAGGGACTGAAAACAATACACGGTCCTAGTGCAATGAAAAATGCCTAGTGCCTGTCCATAAGAGAATGTATAGAAGTACATGATGTAGAGTCAGAGGAAGGAAACAAACTCACACAATCTCATTTGATAAGTCACAAACAATCTTAAACTTTCCTTCTTTTAACACACTTATTCAACTATATTTCCCTTCACAAAACTCAACACAAACACTCAACTTTTGCTTTAGAGTTCCAAACCATTACTAGACCTTCAAACACCTTAGTCAACTTCCTCTTGATCAAAACAAACAATTACCCAGTCTGCCCTTTCATTTTACCATTAACTCTCTTTATGACTGTCCTAAACTTCATAATTTTAACTCAACATAATGTAATCTGACCCAAAACAATATTTAGGCTAATATAGACCACACAATTTCCATTCCATTTCACTTCAAACAAATGTAAACCATCTTCCATCCTTTATTCTTGACAATTTAACAAAATCATATACTGTACTTTCATTTTAGTCTCTAAAATAGGGCTATTATTAGACAGGTCAGTCAAAGCAATGGACTTTTTAACTTCATGCTTACACCAAACCTTATATCAAATGAGATCAAATTATACCTTGGTAATCTCTTAACCAAAACAACCAAGAACTCACACTTAATCATCAAAAGCCCTTAAAGTTCTTACTGTCACTGGTTCCTTCATACCCTATTTGCAACGCTTGTAGGTCTGCCAACCTATTTGTTAGGGCTTCATTCACAATCTAAGCACTATTACACAAGTCTATCCACACTTTTCAATGCCCTCCTTGCAGATCTAAAACATATTCAAATCAGGTATCAAAACTTTTACAACACAAGCTTCAAATATTGTTGTCTCAGACAGATTTAGGCCTGATTTGCATAAGGGTTTGTTGCTTTACTAACTCCTGACCAAAGTACACTTGTCTAGTTATTGGGACATTTTTAGTTTGACTGGTATATGCTCTTCAAAGTATCAAAGTCCATTTACAAAGTATTTTCACAAAACCCTAAGGGCTTAACCTTCTTAATTACTCTGTTCACAGACTGTACACACAGTTTTTCAGTCAAGAAACTTCATTCCCTCACATCTTATCTTTATGATTTTGCCCTAAATCCACTGAAACATGAAAGAACATTCATAGTAGGATAATCTCACAAAAAACCATAAGATTCCACCAATTAATAAAGGAGAAACATAATTATTTCTGTCTCTGCTTACCCTAACTGAGGGTTTTAGCAGTTTGAAGTAAATCCACAATAACTCACACAAATCTTAACTAAAATGCATGAACTTTGATGTAACAGGAAGGTGATTGAGATTATTACCATATCCAACCATTCTGCCATGCCTTCAAGGCCATACAATTCCATACAATGCCTGAAAATGGCTTCAAAATACAAGGTTGGTGACCCTACAAACCATTCCCATGCCTACAAATTATTGTTACCTCCACATGCATTTGACTAGTAGTGACAACCTTGGTTTTTAATCCTCCAACCCCATACTTTGGGATCACATCACCATGAAAGAACTTCATCCAACATCCTTATGAGTGCAGGTACCACCAAATAGGTATTTGTCAGATCTGTCTTCTTCAAGAAAGGAAAATTCAAGAAGAGAAGAGGAAAGCGAGACATGTAGTATGTTTAAAAGAAGGAGATCAACTAGAGTTCAAAAGATTAAAAGAAAATTCTGTAAACACATGGAATTTTTTTCTTGCTGAAGGGGGGTCATGTTCTTATGATGATGAGAGCATAGGTGACATCGAGCTACCCTTGAGGTATAAATATCTATGGAAACAATGGGTACCCAAGGAACTTCCTCCAATAAACACTAATTTTTGTGTCAACGAGAGGATATATCACATAGCACCATCGTCATTACATGGTTTGGGCCTATTTTGCATGGACGACATAAAGGTCTATTACGACAAAATTACTGAATTGATGGAGTATGTCAAACCCTGTTACAGTTACAAAGATTGGATGCAGTTGGTTCAATATACACAAAGTATGTGTAGGTATGCACTGTCAGCAAATTATATACAGCTAAAAGATAAGGATCAAAATAAAGGAGTGGCTATGTACATTGACAGAAGGCCAAAAGCATCAGGGAATATTGCAAGGTTTATAAATAATACATGACCTGGGTCAACAAATAAGCAACCCAATTGTATATTCGAGGCACGCGAGGGAAATTGTGTATTCATATGTACGATAAAATCAATAACTGCAAGGGAAGAGTTTCTAGTCGATTACAGGGTGAGTGCAAGATCATGATGGGCCCAACACTACCCCTAAGTGACAATGTAAATGTGAAAAACAGACTTAAGTAACTTCATGTCAAAAATTGAATGAGTTATCTACATAATCTAGAAATAAGGTAGTAATGAAAGTTGTAATAAATTGAATGTAGTTTATGGGCCACTAATTTGTTTTTGAAAATTTTAAGAATAGTTTGGTGAAAATTGCATATTTCAATGAAGCACTACTAAAATTTTCATAAAAATGTAAAAAGTAGGTGTCATTCCGGCCAACCTAAGTATGAGAAAATGATAATATTTTTCCTCCATGATTTGGATTTAAGTAAAGGACACATGAGCAAATGTGACACATATTTTTTTGAATTTTTTAAGTAAATAAATAATTATTTATGAATTTTCTACCGTGATATTTTTAAAATATTAAAAACTAATTTTCCAGCCAACCTAACTTAGTCAAAAATATATGAAACTCAAAAATTTTAAAATTTAATGTATACCCAATAAATCCTAGAATGTGAAGCATCTTTTGGATTTAAAAAAGGATTAATATGTTGAAAGTTATGGATTTTTTTTAATATGTATATCTATTAGCAAATTAGACATAGCATATGTATAAAATTAATAATAATTACCTATTATAATTATTATGAGGCTTATATTATATTTTTATGATCTTAATAGCTTCCTCTATAAACCCTTTTCATTTGATTAAATTTAGTTACAAGAAAGTCTGTTAGCTTCAAGTATGAAATTGTGGAAAATTTCAGGATAATACTAAATGGGTGGTTTTGCAAGTTTCTTTGGCAAGTTTTGGGGCTCCCACTTGCCTAAATATGAGAGAATCCTAAGGCATTTTTGGAGGGAATCCATATTTGAGCTAGAAATATTAACATACTTTCCATCCAAATCTAAATATTAGTCTAAATGTAAGCACTTTTTCATCCAGCAAGTTTTTTCTCCATTGCCACTGTTTGGCCCATCATGATCACACACTGACCCTACAATTTGAATTGCATAGATACAAACACAGTTACTACGGGGGTGGTACGTACTATATACCATTTTACCCAAACTCCAATTAATGACTCCAATATACCATTTTATTATTATGTTTTTTTTCATAAGTCTATTGGTTTCATTTCGATAATGTTTTTTTATATTTAATTTTTATCATAGCAGGACATTGATCGTAAGGGGAAGGCTCTAGCCCAAAGCACATATCACGATGCATCTTCAGACGCTTCTACCCAACAGGTTTACCTCATTGTAATTGTACAAATTAGATACAAGCAAAATATTTTATTATTATGTTTTTTTCATAAGTTTATTAGGTTAATTTCAATAATATTTTTAATATTCTTGTCACAGTCGGATGATCAAGGAAAGGCACCAGCAGTAGAGGAGAGCATCCATAGGGAGGTGCAGTCACTATTATGCGATGATGACATCACATATTCCACAAACCCTTTGGATATGATAGGGAAGACCCAAAAAAATGCAATGAAGAAATCCTTCAGTTGTTATTCATAGTGCCTCAAATAGAAGAGATAAGAGAAAGGGTTAAAATATTGACCGAGAGAGCACGAAACTTGCAAGTACGCTGTCATGAGACTTTAATTATAACATAATTTCATTCATGGTTTTATATTTTGTACTCTTTTATGTCATGAACTAAAATATGTCTTGTTTTTACAAGATTTTTTGCATCCTCATGATGCTGCTAGCCATGATCAGAGTACTGCAGGTGCTGCCTGGGGAGTAGGGGTTAGTACAAGTGTTGATCCCGATCTTCCTATGCATACATCACATCATCCGACCCCATCATCCACGCCTATATTATCGACTGAAATGTTGGCAACGCATAGCATGTAGGCATCAGGTAGTGTACCCTCTGGCAGTGAACACATGCCAGAACATGCATCAGGACATGTACCTGGGGATGCAGTGGCCACTAGTACTAGTGATGTTTTAGCAGCATTTCCTAGATCTTCCTATATTACTAGTGCAGGAACATTGCCGATCACATTTGTGGTGACCGAGGATTTCGTTCCCATAAAGATAGAGAAGGTCCTAGGTACTTTAAAATGTTTTAATTATTATTATATATAATCCAATTGAAATTTACTTATTGACCACTCTTTTTAGACTAATGATCCCATGATCATTTTGCAGGAAATAATGTTTTTTATAAACATCTAAATGATATTACATTGGAGATCTTTGGACCCACCATATGTACATGGTGGAATGCCCAAATTCAAGATTTAAAAGATGAGCTCATTAACCGTTTAGTTGTGTTGTTCGGTAATAACACATACCGAACTAAGGTCCTTAAGAAAGCTGGTACCTATCTAAAGTATGTGAGGAACCAATATAGGTCACATTTATAGAAGAAAAAAAAGTACAAGCATCCCCCCATGATTCTGGAGAGGGAGTGGAAGGACTTGGTGTTGGATGGAAAGGAGAAGGCTGAAAAGAAAAAAGGAAAGACACCACCGGGCCAAGGAAGGTATGTGATACTATCAACAATGTAATTATATACTGATTACTCTTTCCTTTTAAATAATCTAATGTATTTCAAACTTTTCATAGGCTACCCGACACATCGAAGGCAACAAAGGAAAGACTAGAAAAACATGGGCAGCACAAACTTGGCTTTGGTGGTTATATGAAATTAGCTGCACGAATTGTAAGTATCAATAAATGAAATATTGCATCCAAATAATAAATTGCAAATAATTTTGGTTTTATCACACCATAGAAGCAAAATTCATGATCTTATGAAAAAATGCAGGGCTCTGAATTCAACAGAGTGCCCACAGAAGAGGACCTGAAGATTGCCTTCCAGTAAGGCTATGGAACCGTGGCTGAATGTCTAAGACTCTTGACTGGGCAAACACAAGCTTCCACTGCATCTAACACGCAAGTAAATAAACTCAATGAAGTTTATTTAAAATTGAATACTTATGCAATCTATTCAATATTAATTTCCTCCATAAAGTAATTATGTGCCTATTTGTTTTAAATAGGCAAGCAATGATAATACTGCAAATGACATTGGAATGCAGCCTGGTGAGGGTGGAGCACAACCTACAATGAAGGTCATGGTGTGCATCTCGGTACTGGATGTATTCATGTGCTATACAAAACATAGTATGGATTAATACAATTAAACATCTTTAATTGCAATTGGTGTATTAATTAATGTAACCTTTCGTGTTTCAACTTTAGAGCATGTAGAGCATGATCAACATGTTGAGCATGATCAGGCTAGACAAAATCAGGAACATGATGTGGCCCCATCAGGTAAAGAGGACCACTGTAATGTTCTTTTAACCATATTTAATTGCAATTGGTGTATTAATTAATGTAACCTTTTGTGTTTCAAATCTAGAGGATTTAGAGGGTGTTCAACATGTTGAGCATGAGGCTATAAGACAAGATTAGGAACATGATGTGGCCCCATCAGGTAAAGAGCACCACTCTAATGTTCTTTTAATTAATGAAATACTTGTAACAATAATAATAAAACATATCAATTTAACATTTCTTTGTTATTGTAGCAGACCCCAATTTCAGTGGCATCCATGTTGTGAGTACACGACTAGGAATACATTAAGATCATGACCAGAGGGAATAACAACTGAAGGGGGGATATATGATTTAGAAAATGATACTCCACTTCTTTTTTTAGCTGCAAAAAAGAAACAAAAAAAAAAGTGATTGTAATTATATTATGACAACCATATTTTTGATAATATGTTAATGAGTGTTAAAAACTGATATTTTTGACAACCATATTTTTGATAATATGTAAAAACTAAAAGAATGACTGTTATTTGTTAATGAATGAATGTGAATATGTTAATGAATGAATGTTATATGTTAATGAATGAATGTTTATGTTATTAATGGATGAATGAATGAATGTTATAGGTTATTAATGGATGAATGAATGATTAATGTTATATGATCAGGTATGGGGAATTGAGAGTGATGTGAGGGGGGGGGGGGAGGGGCCAAATGAGCTTCCACCATCACGTGGTTGGCCTTGTTAAGTAGAGAATATTAAACTATTCTTGAAACAAAGAGAAGCTCAATAAGGTTATGCACTTTTCAATATTTCATTATGCTGCACTTTTAAGCTTATGCAATTTTCATTAGTTCTCTTTGCTTCAATATGTTACCCTTTATACTTATTTTACTTTTTAACACATCTCATATGTTACCCTGGATGACAACTTTTGCAGGGGAAGCTATCCATAGATGGATCCTGCGTCTGGGGATATACAAGTTTGGATTAAACAAACTTGGGATGTACTCATGTAGCGCATAAATAAAAGAAAAGAGCCCAGCCATTTCAGCACAAGAATTGGCTTGAGACTGGTACATGGTTCAAACTAGGTCTAGGTATGAGGGGTCTAGGAGAGAGCCCTGTAACACAGCTAGTATTAAATCATTAAGCATATAGATATTGTAATTATGTGGTTAATGCTAAAATCATCCACAATTCACTATGTGATGAGTAGTTAGTGATGATGTCATGCCATTGTTTGGTAGGTTATTGATTCTGTAGTTGCTCCCAATAATCATCTCTAGTTGCTTACATACCATTTGATCCATATGAGGGGCACCTTTCAATCTGGGTAGCAATTTTATAGATGATTCTCTTATTTAGTGACCAATGGAATAAGTGAGTGGATGGATTGCTCCTAATAATCACTTGTCATGTGCTTCATGCACTGATGATAAAATAATTTCATGGGATAGAATTAATACAATTATGTATTATATGTTGCTGGTTTGGTTTTTGGTTTGGGTTTAACTGTTATTTTTATTCGCCCAGGTATCATATGAGAAAGCAGACACATATTTTTCTAGAGATCCATCACAAAAGTGACCTCTCTCTCTCTCACACACACACACTCACTTTCTCGCTCTCTCTCACACACAACTGACCAAAAATAAAATGTACTATTTGGAAATCATTTGTTGTGGATTTAATTTCTATTTGAACTCAATTGTAATCAGGTGGGCTTCATACATTGTGGGAACAATACTTGTTTTGATTCGTGAGCTTGGTGTGCAGTTCAATGATGGCATCAACATACTTGTATATTGTCTTTACACTAACTTTTGCTTGTAAAATGTTAAGAACATATTTTAATTTATTCCACTATGAGAGAAGAAGGTGACTATTAGATTTTTTCCCAAGGAGATCTTCACATATTTGAAATTCATTCACACCTGTCTCAACTATTAAAACCGATTTTGTGATTAATCCTTTCAAATTAGTAGACAATTGTTTACTTTTTGATTGGTTAATGAGGGTTTTTGTAGGGATTCCACAACCTTAAGACACAAATTTGGGTCCCTAGTTTCCATGTGTGGGTTTTCAACACTATGCCCATATGCTTTGGGACTTGCATTATTGCAGGTCATGTGAGACGTATCCAACAATTTCTATGGCAGTTTTTGCCCAAGTCTTCATTACTGGGTCTTCTACCATTGTTCTTATAAGCTATTTACTCACTATATGTATCCAAGACCACCGATGGAGGTTTTGTAAATCGGTGGAATGGGTCATTTTAGGGTGTTTTTCATTTTGAGTGTGTTGGCAGGTGCAGGGGAAGTCTTGATGCAAATTTTCATTGTTGTTCTCATTGTTTTCCATTAATTTTTTTGGTTTAAAGAAGATGACGACAAGTAGGGTTTTGATGAAACTAAAGTGTTTAATGATGGAAATGTGTTTATTTATCATGTGCAGGCATATTCCAAGGTGTTTGAAGCATTTGCAAGGTGTTTGGAGGTTGGGTATGTATACTTTCAATAAACCCTCATCATTTGAGCATTGTTAAGCCTAGAAATAGGGGTTTGTTTTTTTGTGGCCTCTGGAAAGGTTTAAGTGATCAAAAACTTGTCAATTTCTAGAGTTTTATAACTTGATAAAAGACTGTCTAGGGTTATTTGATGTTGAGGAGTGATTTGATGGCACTTGCTTGTTAAATAGGCCTAATTGTGCCTTCTTGTTCGGTACAATCATGTTTAAGGTTGATCTTTACAAAACAACACACCCTGAGTTTGTAGTATGTTTTAGTAGGCCCAAATGGGTCCTAGAATCTATGACTAGTTTTGGGAATCTCCACCTCCTTCAAAAGATATGCCCAGTTTTTAGTCTGTGAACTTCTATAAGAAATTTGGCCTTTGGGTGCAAGCTATTGGAAAACTGATAAAACAGTGTTGGAAGAGAATCTTTCTATTTTGTTTCTATCAAAATAATGATGGTTATGGTGTATGAGGGTCTGATGTGAGTTTAGAACCCTAATTGGGTGTTTTGGTGCAGTGTTCACCTCTTCGAATCAAGTGTAAATGAAGGAATTTTTTCTTGAAAGTTTAGTTGATCTTCTCAAGTTAATGTTTTGGGTCATTAGTACCCCTGATAAAATAAGGCACCATTGGTGAAAGTAAAAGATGTTTGAACAAATAATTTAAAAAAAAAACTATAGAGTTTCGTCGCAATTTTGATGAACCACAAAATTTGTGACGAGGTTGCTGTACACGTGATGCAATGTTTGTCGTAATGTTAATGACAGTTTGCTCCACCTCATTGAACAATTGATGAACGTTTGGTGGGTTTTCGACGAGTTCACATGGGCGTTCTGCAACGCTTTCTAATATTGTGCGTCAATAGATGAACAAAGTTATGTGGATTTTGTGACAGACACTGCCAATATTTTTCGTGGCACTGACAGACGATGCTGGGTTGTGGTTTGCTCCACCTCATCAGAAAATAGATAAAGGTTTGGTGTTTTTTTGATAATTTCATATGGGCGTTCTACAATGTTTTGTGATTTTTTGCGTCGATAGATGGACAAAGTTACATTTATTTACACTGCCTACATTTTTCATGGCACTAACCAACGATGTTGGGTCGTGGTTTCGACATAAAAACATTGGTCGTTAAAGTGACAAAAATTTAGCGATGAAAATTAAATAAGTGTTGCGTCGGTAAGTCGATAATATTTTGTAGATATGTCACCAAACATTCGTCAAAATTTGTAGTCAAATACAGTAGTGCCATCTCCCTAGTTCAAAATCTTGTAACTGTTAGGAAAGGTTTCTCAACCTTATAATTACAAAAGGTGCACTTTTTGTTTTATAAAACATAAAAACTCAATTCTGGGCTATAGTGTTGGTTTTTGGCTAAAATAAAATTTTTGATACTTTGACATTAGTTCTCGATGTTAGATAGAAAAGAGAGACTAGCTCAATATATCAAACTAGGTCAAAACCCTCTTCTATCTAAAATTAGGACTGTTATGGAGTAAAAAGTTTCCCTATGCCTTTTTACCTCCTAGTTTAACTCCTAGGTCCCCATGTTAACAATTTGCAAATTAAATATTCATCCCGGAGCAATTTCTCCCAAAACCCATGTCAAATGGGGACTAGGGGCCCATTCTAAACTTTAACCTTGACCCAAAAAGAGCCTTGGGACTTGGGTGCCCATGCCCAAGTCCACTCTGATTGGCCAGGGAAAATCTTAATGCATGTTAGCTTGGGCCCTCTCAAAAGGTTTTCCTTTGTTAGTTCTCTTGATTTAATTTATGAATGTTAGCGGGAAACCATATTTAAATAGGTTTATGTATTCATTTGTGTAAGATATGGGTAATGAGAACTTGTAATATTGAGCAAAGAGTATTCAAGGCCTTCATTGTGTTTCAGAGCATAATTGTGTTGTTACCGTGTTTGTTTGTTGCATATTTGGCTTCATCAATCCATCTACTCATGATTTGAAGGAACTTCATCTCAATGAGGGCTTCACTTCTAAGGTGACATCAATTTGTGTTTCAATCATTTCATCTCATCATTAGATTTGGCCTCTTCCCTCCTTGGGCATGCACTCTATCTAACAAAGGTGTTGGAAGACTTGAATGTCCTTTCAAGGCTTGATTGAGGCAAGCTCCTAAACATCACAACCCCCAAACCCTCTTCTTCATGTGTACATGTTACAAGTGCGAGAGTTGGAAAAGTGTAGGTGGAGAGAAGTAGTTTGAAGGATAAGGTTTTTGGATCTGGGAGAATCTTGCGAATATTCCTCCATCCCAGACTAGGGTGCCCACCCCATAGTCCTCCCGATAAGTTTGGCTCTAGATTTACGATTAGGATATAATCTGCTACACTTCCTTGTTTAAATCTCTAGAAATTCTACCCTCTTTGACTTGAGCACCCATCCCATTGTCCTCTAGGGTTTCACTTCTAGAAACTAAACTTCTGGTATATTTTTGATCCTCCCTAAGTACTTTCCTATCTAATTCTTTGTAGCATTCTATCTGTTTATATTGGATTGCTCTATAATTAGGGTTTGAGGCCTATTTGACCTAGGGTTTGATAAATCTCTCAATCTAATCTATTCTTTCCATAACACTCTTAAGCACAAAATCAATAGTTGAGTCCTCATACATCTTGTAGTGGCTTGGCTTGGTTTTTTCCTCGAATGTTATTGTGAAAGGAGGGTTTGAATTGATACACTCTAACATCATCATCCCCTCTCTTTTTCATACATAAAATTTTTGTGAACTTGGAACAACGAGCATTTTGTATCTTTTTGAGTGTTGTAATCATCCCTTGCATTCATTCATATCATATTTATCATCTTGCATTGGAAAATCATACATTTGAAAAAAAATAAAAAAAAACATTCTAGGCTTGCATTAAGACATAGTTTTGCATAATTTGTATCACATATGATAAAAGATTTAATTTTATAATATTTACATTAGATCTAATCCTTATTATAGTAATTCATCATTAATTCATATCAAATCTTGCATTTGAAGGTTCCATTTGCTAGGGTTTTGCTTAAAAAGTTGCATTTTTCATCTAACCTAGTTTTTACAAAAAGCTAGGGTTTGTAGTCAAAATCTTATTTCAGATTTTTCTTCTTCTTTAAACACTCATTCAAATCTGATTTTGAGTTTTAGTGTTTCTTTAGTTGCATCCTTGCATTTAAATTTCAAATTTTGCAATTACACAGTGTGTATTTCAACATTAAGGGTTTTTACACACTCTCTTCAGACTCATTTGAGCAAATTTTACATCATTCCTTTTTCCTTGTTGTGAAACACTTTGTTTTTTGTGAAATCTGTGTGTTTTCTCTTTAAAAACCTAATTTGCTCAAACTAGTGTTTTGGTGTGAAACAGTCTTTACATACATGACTTCTCATCACAAGACTAATGCGATGGTCCCTCAAGTTTATAGGAAGAGGAAGACCCCTGAACTTGAAATAACATTTACACCACATGATAGAAAAATTGGAGACATTGAGGGAACTCTTTACATCACCACACGTATAAGTGGGAATCCTACAAGAGGGGCCCTTATCGACCCTAATTGTATGATGAATGTGATTACTGAAGAGTTCCTCTATGTGCATGATTTAATACAAGAATCTTATGAGCTCACACATATTATGATTAAAGCACATAATGGAGCTTTCCTCTCAACTTTGGGGAAGATTACATTATTGATTAAAGTAGCAGAGAAATCTTTGGAACAATCCTTTAACATCATTCCTACATCTGACCTATTTCGTGTGAAACTAGGCCACCCATGGCTCAAGTCCATAAAAGCGGTCCCCTCTACAATTCATAAATGTCTAAAATATCGTCATTAAAGGAGAGTGCATGTTCTCCACCATAGTAGATGGAAGCCTATGGTTACTTGTGGAAATTTTAGCCTAGACTACTTTTGGTCACAACATACTACACCTCCTCAACCAAGAGAAGATCAATTCTTCCAAGGATATCAAAGATAAAAAGAAAAGTTAATAACAAAATTGGTTGGACCTTGTGAGGCCGATTATTTTACCTTCCTTATTTTGATCGTTATGCATTTTGGTTGATGACATTATCAGACTTTTAGTGACTATGGTTTCATTATGCAGACTTGATTTTATCTCCTGATTATGATAGGACATTGATTAGACACATGTGATTCGATTTGATCATATTTGATGATATTTTGTGATTAGACATATGAGATATATTAGATGATGTTTTATGATGTGATTGCTAGTTATTTATGTGATGATGAGTATCTGACATGTGATAGAAAAATACAGTTTAATTCGGATTTATGTGATAGTTGATTATTGTTGTATTCGATTGCTTGAATTTAATTCCAGTTGCTTCGGCTATGATTATCATGATATGATTGACACTTGATTGAGATGTGCAGGTTTACATTCCCAAGCCATGGGAAATTGGAGGTAGAATTCACACCAATGTTATCCCCTGTGAAACCGATCCATTCCGAAGAGGGATAAGGATCACGTTTGAAATTGAATGTTGATTTAAGTGCTTGATTTAATTTTTAATCATTTTGGGCTAGTACCCTTGTTTAAATTAATTAATATTGAGTGTTGTATAATTTTTATTTGACTTACACCACTTGGTATTTGTTTTATTTTTTGAGGCCATTTAAAGTGGATTTATGACCCCCTTTGTGAACCTAAGTGTCCCAAAAGTTACCCTAGGTGGTTACCCATGGGTCTAGGGTCAACTTGGACTATCTAACCCTTGGATTAACTCACTTTGGTCACTCTAAACTATGGTTTAGTCAAAGTGACGAAATTTGAAATTAGGGAAGGTGGGAGATGAGTCATGCTTTGGGAAAGACTCAACTCCCTTCCCAAAGTTTGGGAATCCTTTCCCAAGGAAGACTTGGGAGGTCTCCAAGACTCCCAAGTGTGTGGGAGCTTCCTCCAAGACTCTCACACATGTGGGAGAGCATCTTGGAGGGAGATGACTCTTTGAGAGAATAAGAGGATGCCATATGGCATCCCTTATCCTCTTGGAGGTTTGAGTGGGAATTCCACCTCATCACTTGTCCTCTCACACATGTGTGAGAGCACAAGTGGATAAAGTGAGGATTGAGAGGGAATTGGAGGATGAAATTTGTCACCCTCACACTTCCTCTCCCTTGCAAGTGGCATTGGAGGAGGAAGGAGAAGGTGACAAGTGTCACCTTCTCATTCCTCAAGGCCAAAATGGATGGCCTATATTATCTCCTCTTGTTGAGGAGTGTGGGGTTCTAATACTTTGGAGTTTTCTTCTATTTTTTTGGGAGCAAATTTGGGAAAGTTAGAGGAATCCTTGGAGATTGGAAGGTTTGGGAAAGCTTTGAGCTCTTCACCAAATGTGCTTCCATTATAGGGCTTTGAAGGTAAGCCTCTTAAACTATGTGTTTTCCATCTTTGCTTATTTATTGTGTTGTGTTGAGTTTTTGGTTGATTGTTGTTTCTTTGTTTTTGGTGTGGTATGGGAGTATGGTAAGAGCACCTCCCTTTGGAGGTAAAGCTCAACTTGTTTGGGTAGGGGAAAGGAACCTCCTTGAGGTCACTCCCATATTGTGCTATTTATGCCTTGAGGGCTTTTACTTGTTGAGGAGATTTTTTTTGGATGGCAAGAGTGCCATGGAGATTATTTTGTGATTTTGTAGAGAGTGGTGGTTTTGGAGATTTTTGTCTTGAGGCCATGAGATTGGTATTTTATCATTTAGGTGGCCTTTGAAGTAGAGGGGTCCATTCCCTACCCTCATCAAACTCATTTTCATGAGTTGAGTTATGTGTTAAACCTTGGGGATGTTTTTGTGTTGTTGTTGTTGATACTTGTTGAATGTATACACCCGTGTGAATCCCTACCTCCCTAGCTCGGGGGTGACCCACTTGTGGGTCTATGGTAGGGAGGAGGGCATTTTGAAGTGGCTGGGTTGTTCTTTTTATTGTGTTTGTTTGCAGGTTTTGAGTGAAGAAATGAAGTTGTTGTGGAGCTCATTTTTGGGTGGCTTAGTAGTATTTTATTTGACGGTTTGAGCCATGGCCATTGTGGTCTTAATGTAAAATTTGTTTTGTTATCCTTGCCATGTGTTTAGCTGTATTAAATGCTGTATGAGAAATATTCTTTTTATTTTATTATAATGCTGGTTATTCTCTAAGTGTGAGTTATAGTTTATGAAATGCATGTTGAAATTGTACATATTTTTTGTCATTTTTCCTTGCAAAGAAAATAATATTTGTGTATGTAAAATAAATCTAGGTGTATGTAAAAGAAAGAAAGAGAAATCTTCAAATTAATTTTCTGTGTTGTTGGAATGAAAGTTCCTTTAAATTAGTTGCTATTGGAAAGAGAACAAAAATTTAGATTAGAATGCATTATCTACATTAATTGAATTCCTTAAAAAAAAAAAATTAATAGAGTTATGCATGAATATTTATGCCAAAAAAAAGGGGGGGGGGGGAGAAGTGCTATTGATTTAGTTATGTTATAAATCTGCGAGTTAATACTTTGAATGTTTTTTGCCTTTTTTTGGGGAGAAGATAGTTATTGGGTATATATTTAAATATACATACATACATATGGAAATATGTATAAATATGTATATATAAATAAATGTATGTATTACAACCTTATTTTCTTTAATCTTAAGTTACTATTGTTTCTCTTAATACTGTGTATATACAAGAGGTAGAACTAAGAAAATACACCATATATATTTTCTGTATATATATAAATGTATATATATACACATACATATATATATATATATATATATATATATATATATAAAATTATATATATACATATATGTGTAGATATATAAATAAATATATATAAAAATGTAATAATAGAAAATGTAGCCTTAATGTGAAAATAGGGATAAACTGTGATTTATATCTGAGTATATGTATATATATACACATACATATATATATATTAAACTCAAAAATTTTTATACCAAAAAAGAAAGTGAGGTTGAAACTTTGAATGGCAGACTGTGTATTCCGTTGGAAGAAGACCGTTGTTTTTTTTTTGAAAAAGGTTGGGGTGGGGCTGTGGTGGGCGGTGCCCACCATAGACCCACCGCTATTTTGTTTCAACTGAGGGTGTGGGGAGGGGCTTGGGTGTGGGTGGGGGTTCCAACCCCCTCCCCACCTTTCCTTTCGACACCATCAGCGTTCCCCCCACTGCAAAATCTACGCCCCCCCCACAGTACCCTCTAAACGGTTCGCCGCCCTCTGTCCTGCTAGTTTCCGTGGCCTCTCCACCAATGCAGCTCTATGAACCCCTTGGCGGCACCGCTGCCACATCACCACTTCCCTCTGTTAACACTACTCTCCGCTCTCCGCCATTCAGCCCCCTGCAACTAACCCATAACCCTTAATACTTGCATTCGACATTTGCTGTGTATTCTGCATAAAAAGTAAATAAATAAATAAATAAATAAATAAATAAATAAATATATATTTATATATATCATTTGTCATTTAAAAAAAGGAATACTGTATGAGAAAAAAAAGAAGAGAAACTCTTGGTCACCTGAATGTATACCTCCGTGGGAGGTAGTCTCCACTCATAGCCTCCATTTCTGGTTCAAACCCTACTTGCATAACTTGTGACAAAAATAAAACAAAAGAAAATAAGGAGATTAGGGTTCTGTTTGAGATAACATTTTTTAATATGGATTTAGGGCAAAAAGAGGAAAATAACAGAATAGAGGGATTAGGGCTTTTCTTGTTTTATTAAGAGGTATTATTCTTTTTGTGAGGATTTTATTTGTGGAGTTTTATTTTATTCTTTATTTAAAAACCTCTATTTCTTTTCTTTGCCTTTAGTTTATCTCTTGTGCCATTTAAATTTGCTTTATTTTAAATGGGGTATTTGCATTTTATTTTATTGTGAATTAATTTTATTTTGGGAGATTGAATTTATTTTTATTTGGGAAGAGAATTTTTCCCTTGTATTTAAATTCACTTTAATGGGGATATTGATTTTCTGTCCTTGGTGGGATTTTATCGTCCTTAATTATTATCTATTTTATTATTATTATTATTTTTTATGGGAGTGAGTATCTTAGCCTCCTCCCTTCTCTTTTGTCCCGAGTTCGATAATAAACATAATTGCTGAAATTATGTTTATTAACGGACTCGAATTTTTGAGATCTGAATTGGCGTTGTTATTATTTTATTTTATTACTTTATTTCAAATTTTCATTCTGTTATGCTAGGTTGATTTATTTGACCTTGGCAGGATATGTATTTTATTATTTTACTTTAAATCATTTGAGATTGTTCTTAAGTTTTAATTTAATTTTTTTTAAAAAAATTTTATTTAATTCCTTATGGATGATTTATTTTAAATTTTATTTTGCGTTTATCGAAAACACATTATGCTGCCGAATTTTTCCTAGATCTCTAGGGTTTGATTTTTGTGTTATTTTTATTAGCTTTTAATCAATCTTTCCTCAATTCCATCATTTTCTTAATCCTTTTTCGATTATATTTTGATCGGAATTAGAGTTAGGTTACGATGCTAGCGGAGTCACCTTCACACCTAGGAAACTAGGGGTTCGGATTTAAATCAGTCTAACCCTAAAAGTGACACACTTCGTGTCGCATACCCGCTACACGACTATCATCATCGCGGTTATGTGACATGTGTATGCCTTATGTGTATTGCCACCGAGCACGCAGACGCGTGCGAGGGGGTTCCTAGGGATAGGTAGAAAAGTTTTTTGTAATTCGTGTCATGACCACATGGCAAATGTGGACATGACATGTGTGTTGTGTGTCGTGACCGCATGGGAAATGCGGGCATGACAGACCTCCTATTGAACAAATCATAAGTGAAGAGCAACTCAAATTTAAAGAAGCCCCTAGACCAAGAGGTAAGGGACTATTTTTTGAGGTTCCTCCTCCATCATCCTTATAAGGATTGAGAGATAGCCATAAATAACAAAGCATTTCATCATAGAAGATCAACTTTATACCAGCTTCCTCCTCTGAGATGTTGAAGATTGTGGAAAATCATGACAATCCTTTTACAAACATCACCAATAAAACAAAAAGGAATAGGCAAGCAAGAGAAATGAGGAAGATACAAGCCTTAGCTCAACAAGCAACACCTCAACAAGAAAGCATTCCACCAACTACTATTGAATCAAACAAAGAAGAGCTAAAGGTTGAAGAGTTAAAGGACAATGATTTAAGTTAGGAAATTATACCTTATGTATCTATTTCCTCTTGCATTCAAGATTGGGAGGAAGATGATTTTCTTGACAACAACCACTAGTTCAGTTGTGGAATAGGTGAGTATTTATAACCCTTTTTAGCCACCTTTGTTGTAGCATCTCTTTGAGTTTCTCCATTATGTGGCCTCCTTTTATGTGTTGTGTTCCCTTATATTGTGTTATATGTTGTTTAGGTCTCTTTGGATGATGCTTGATACTCTTTTAAGGTCACGGATACATGGAGATTGCCCCTATTGTGACCATTCTTCTATTTGTTTCTCTATTCTTCTACCTCTCTTCTCTATTTTATTGTTGTGTGTCATGCCTTGGGGGCATAACATCGTGAAGGATGTCTTGGGGGCATCTTCTCATGTTGTAAACCCAAGTCACTCTTGTCTCCTCTCTCCTCTTTATTGTTTACATTCTTCAGTGACTCTACCTAGTTGACAGATGATGAAAGTAAATAAATATTGATAAGGACTGTGTGTTCCTTCAGCAAGAAAGAAAAAATGGACCTAGTCCATATATAAAGATGGGGCTGATATATATATCTGACGCTTGACTAGTAGAATCACTTTGTGTGATGCATCGTATTGTGAAATCTCTTGTAGCAAACCTTTGCAATACTCTCAATTTGCTTCAACACACTTTGGATGGTTTTGTATCTCACCTTATTTCTACACTCGGTTCTGAGATACTTGTAGTATAGCCCAACGACTATACTTGGCAGTGAACCCACAAGTGTAGCCTTAGTATTTGATGTGGCCTAATATATGATTTATGCATAGCTTTCATAAATTGATTTGGTTATTATCTTAGAGTAATATTTTTCAACCAAAGCTTCTATATTGTTGATTATCTTAGAAAATTGTAACAATGTGTTTGTGGAAACATTCGACGATCATGGTACATGTCACCTTTGGGGCATGAGCTTTGCGAAAGATCTTGTTCCCTTGCGTGTTTTTACTCTACCTTAATGTGCTTGATACCGGTAAGGGGATCAACCACCTTAAGGTGGGGGCATATATAATGGTTTCTGCTTGTTTATCTTTCACACTAACAAAGTGTGTTTGAAAGCCCTCATCACGAGGTAGGATGGTGTATCTCTTGAGCTAGTGCACATCATTTTAAAGAAAAAAGCCCTCATCGTGAGGCAGGATGGAGTATGTCTTGAGCTATTGTGCATCCTTTTATACAAAGCCCTTTTATGGAAGGTGGGATGGTGTATCTCTTGAGCTAGTGCACATCCTTTTCAACAAAGTCCTCATTGCGAGGCAAGGTTGGGTTTCGAGTCATTCACCCTTAAGGGTGTCTTTGGTGGTTGTGGTAGCATAGCTCAACTGTCAAGTGTGTCTGAAATGCATTTTAGATGGTGAGACTTAGCAATAATCTCCTTCCCATCGCCTATGTTTTATGTGTATAAGATGTGTAGTATGTCGATGACATGCTATGCGGTGCTTATGTATTCCATGTGTCTTCCTCATGTGTTTGTTGTGTCTTCTTTTAAGTGTGGTATAAAGGTGCGTAGCAATGATCTCCCTCCACATTTGGGTTTTTGTTTGATGTGTCTTCCCTTTGGTGTGGTCTAAAGGTGCGTAGTAATGATCTCCCTTTGCCTCTCTAGTTTAGGATGTGTTTAGCTGTTAAATCAATGTATACTTCGTGTATTGCGTGACTGTTCTCATGTCTTCTTCATGTATTACATGCTTCACTATAATCTCCATATTTTGTGTGCTTCTCATTGTCTTCCTTGTGTCTTTCATGACTCTCATGTGATTTGTAGTGTTTACCTGATTGGGGGCTAGAAATAATACTTCAAACCTTTGGGTATGCTTTAGCTCTATGTGCCTGATGTGTTTGATGTGCTTCAACCATACTTTAATGTATGTATTGAATCGTAAGATCATACATACAATAAAGTGGGGGCTAAAGGTTATGGAGTAAAAATTTTCCCTATACCTTTTTACCTCCTAGTTTAGCTCTTGGGTCCTCGTGTTAACACTTTGTAAATTAAATACTCATATTGGAGCAATTTCCCCAAAAACCCATGTCAAATGGGGACTAGGGGCCCATTGTAAACCTTAACCCTGACCCCAAAAGAGCCTTGGGACTTGGGTGCCCACCCCCAAGTCCACTTTGATTGGCTAGGGAAAATCTTAATGTATATCAGCTTGGGCCCTCTCAAAAGGTTTTCCTTTGTCGACTCTCTTGATTTAATTTATGAATGTTAGCAGGAAAGCATATTTAAATAGGTTTATGTATTCATTTGTGTAAGAGATGGGTAACGTGAACTTGTGATCTTGAGCAAAGAGTATTCAAGGCCTTCATTGTGTTTTAGAGTAGAATTATGTTGTTATTGTGTTTGTTTGTTGCAAATTTGGCTTCATCAATCCATCTCCTCATGATTTGAAAGAACTTCATCTCCATGAGGGATTCACCTCTAAGGTGACATCAATTTGTGTTTGAACAATCATTTCATCTCATCATTGGATTTGGCCTCTGTGCTCCTTGGGCACACACTCTTTCTAACAAATGTGTTGGAACACCTGAATGTCCTTCTGGGGCTTAATTGAGGCAAGATCCTAAACACCACAACCCCTAAACCCTCTTCTTCATGTGTGTAGGTTATAGGTGCGGGAGTTGGAAAAGTGCAGGTGTAAAGAAGTAGTTTGATGGATAAGGTTTCAAGATCTGGAATAATCTTGTGAATATTCCTCCCTCTTAGACTAGGGCACCCACCCTGTAGTCCTCCTGACAAGTTTGGCTCTAGATTTAGGATCAGGATACAATCTTCTACACTTCCCTATTCAGAATCTCTAGAAATTCTACTCTTTTAGACTTAGGCGCCTGCCCTGTTGTCCTCTAGGGTTTCACTTCTGGAAACTCAACTTCTGGTATGTTTCTGATCCTCCTTGAGTACTTTCTTGTTTGGTTCTTTGTGGCATTCTGACTATTTTTATCTGATTGCTCTATAATTAGGATTTGAGGCCTATTTGACCTAGGGTTTGATAAATCTCTCAATCTAATCTATTCTTTTCATAACACTCTTGAGCACAAAATTAGTAGTTGAGTCCTCATACATCTTATAGTAGATTGGCTTAGTTTTATCCTTGAATGTTATTATGAAAGGAGGGTTTGAATTGATACACTCTAAGATCATTCATCCCCTCTCTTTTCCATACATAACAAGGACACATGTCAAGCTTGGATTCTACCCATGAAGGAGAACCAAACTACAAGAGCTTTGTCCCTTTTTTGTATAGACAAGAATCAACCAAATCCAACCAATCAAACTAGGGTTAAAACAAGAAACCCTAATTGAGCAAGATCAGAGCATAACAAACTGTGGGAAGCAAAAACATAAAATCTAAATAGATAGCAGAGATCAGGGGATCAAGAGGAACTTGGATCTTGATTTGAGAGGCCAAAGGACCAGGGCATTTGGGCACCCTAGACTCTGATTAGGGATTTTTAGACTATGATAATTTTAGTGTCTTCACCTTCTTGTGTTTGAGTCTCCTATAGCTTGATTTCTACAAACTCCTCTAGATCTGTCCTGCACACACACAAGAAGAAAAATGGTTGGGTGCTATTTAGGAGATTTCCTAAGACAAGATCTGTGAATGGTGTTTCCACCTCCACAATAGCAAAGAAGATGGATAAAGAGCACATGCCCTAGGAGGGCATAGGCAAATCTAAAGTAGAATGGAATGCTAGAATAAAGCATGAAGGTAAGAAGTCACTATGATCATGGAAACACTAGCATGCTTGATGTAGCGTCACAACTTGAATCAAGAAGTTGGTGTAGCCCAAAGAAGTAGAAATATCTTCACAAGACCTGCAAGAAGTTAGTTTCACAACAATAATCCATCATATAGAGCTTTTAGAGAAGAATATAGAAGAAGAGAGAGTGCAAGAATCCTTCAAGAAGTTAGAGATAGTTTAGGTGTGTTCAAATGAATAAACTAACTTGCTTTTATATGAATTCTCGCTCACAAACGATGAATAAAACCAAATAAGGCTGACATGAGGGATCACTTAAGATGCCTTAAGTTAACATTCCTATAAAATAGGTCAAGGCTAAATGGAGTACCAGGGCACTTGGGTGCCCTTGTCCCTTAGCCCAAAAATCCTAGCAAAAGTCACTTAAGGTGCTCTTAGGTTGGTCTCATTTTTATTTTGTCAGGTTTTATCATCGAGAACAAGAATTAATCATTTAATGTTTAAAACGTGTTAAAATAGGTTCTGATTAACAAGGGTAAAAAAATTAGGTCGACTCAGGTGCTAAACTAATTGTAAAATGCTAGTGTACATATTTTATGACATAACATTTAGCCCCCACTTTAGCATGGGTATGAACTTATGTTTGAACACATACTAAAGGATGGAGAAGACAAATTTCAAACACAACATAGAAACCATAGAATGTCACCAAAATTGAGGGGTGATCAAGCCCCCAAGTTTAGGATCCTAGGAGTCTATGATGATTGGCATACACATAAGACACATGGCATAATTCACTCATACATGAAACAATTAGAAGATATGAGACATGACAAGACATACACACGGCATACACCTGAAAATCACAATGTATACATGCAATACTCAAAGTATACATGCTTGACATGAAGCATACGCACTAGGCACAAAGAATACACATGAAATACACATGGAATACTCAACGAGAATACACAAGGAATACACAGAGAAAATACATGTGAGGTGTGCACAAGGCGTGAAGAATATATAGAGAATAAGAATATATGAGGAGATTACATGCATCATACATCAATCACAAGAAATACATAACGAAAGACCATGAGTCAACATGACAAAGGAGACCTCAATCTAAATGTTGTCTCAATAATCATCCATCATTCCCCAAGATGAAATAAAAAAGAATGTTAAGGGATTAGTTATAAATGAGAAGCACAAGAGAAGTACAAACACATCATGCACATAGTCCACATTAAGAAAAGTGCTTCCACTCAAGGGAATAAACAAACCACCTCCCACAAGAGGAATTACTCAAGGCCTTGCAGAATAAGAAGGTGAAGTGACCTTATTACCAAACTCTAGTTGGTGGAGAAAACCTTCTCCCAAACATGCAAGGAGCTTCAACTTGGGAGAACATGATAGACTCAAGATCTTGCTTCCAAGATTTCCATAATCCTTTCCAAGAGAATGTAGTAACAAGGATAATCAACAAGTGTTTAGATAGAATGATGAGAGTAAGGCTCATAGCATGATATACACCCCACCTTAAAGTGATTTCTGACTCCATCAGGGAGCAATTGCCTTTAAGGTAGAGTGAGAAAGAAACATAGAACATGCATGAAAGATTTAAAAGCACATGCCCAAATGATATGTGTTTTCAAAATCTACATCACGACAAGGGGTTGTCCCCAGGATGCAAAAACCAAGGTGATGCTTATAGGCATGACACAAATGGCTTGTGTAGTCATGGTATGATACCAAGCATTGCAACAAGGTTCCATATACACAAAACATCATATCTTACGAAGATGATAGAGGAAATATCACATGGAAGTAGATTACACATAAATTGAATCAACAAGAAAGGATGCTAAATCATCCAAAAGAAAAATAACAAAACTGTATATCATGACATATAGGAGAATGAAAATACACATAGAGGAATGGCACAATGTGTTCTTACTCCTTGTACCTTTGTGCTAACAAGGGTTTCAAGGGAGAACTAAAAAACATCACAATACGGGGATAACATTACATACAACATAACACAAATGAGAGGAAGAGATGACCCTTGCGATTTGTCCTATAAAAAGTTATCCTCCCCCAACTTGATTATTACAAAATGGATGGAGGACAAGGTGCTCTAGGGACTACATCAAGCATGGTGAGGGGTGCTAGAGCCAAACCTTGCTTGAAGTTGTTAAATTTTGTCACCCAAGACTCAACATTCCTTAGTGGAATGGCCAAGTCCTTGATGATATGCACAATAATGAGGTGATGAATGATTATTTTGTTGAATCTTTTTGTCTTTTGAAGTAGGAAGAGTGATTAAGTGGTCTTTGAGTAGTCTTAACAACACACTCTTGTTGAGATAGAAGATAAGATATAGGAGGAGTAGGAAGCAATCCTTTTTGTTGTGAACATGGTGGAGAGAACGTAGAAGGATGAAAACCTAAACCTACTTTAGAAAAGTGCAGTGTTGGTTCCACATGTTCCTTAATTCCTTGTTCTTGACATCCTAACCCATTTCCATCGTATCTTTGTTTATTTTGAATCCACACCCATAACACTTCTCCAAGTTCAAAGGAAGAGGAGAGGTCATGTGTCTATCTTTGTTGAAAGAAGAAGTAGAAGGATCATTATTTTCATCATGGTGAGGAGTGTCGACCTTTGTTTTGACCATCTCATGGGGTTGAAATCTAAAGAGACCTTGTCACTATCAAGACATGTATTAGAATTAGTTGATACTTTATCACAAATGGCCACCATTTCTATAGAAGAAGGCAGATCTTCATCTATTTTAAAGGTTCCACATCATTAATCTTGAGTTTAAACTTTGTAGGACTATGATATTGTGTTGAAATTTCATTTACCTTCGAGGTCCTTAAGTGTGAGGGTGATATTTTATATTCACCCACAAAGGAGGGTGTAAAATCTAACAAACCATAATCATCATCGAAAAATGCATTCGAAGGACCCACACTATCTTGACCAATACTGTTGTTAGCAGCGGAGAATAGTGGTTTGGTTTTTGTTGAAGAAGGGATCAAATTACTTAGAGGAATTTGATACCTCGCTTCCATTTGTAAGAATCTTTTTGGAATCAGATCAGATTCAATTGTATGTAGTTTTTTTTCAAAGATGAACTTTATTGAATGATGAAGGGTAGATAGAATTGCCCCCATTGCATGAATCCATGGTCTACCAAAAGTAAGATTGTATGAAAGAGAATTAGGCATGACATGGATAAGAGTAGGCAATGTAACGGGAAAAACCCTAAGAGGTAAGGTAATAGTACCCAATGATTTCCTGTTGACATTATCAAAGCCATGAATGTTGAGTTTATCTAGTTTAATGAGAGAGGTATCCACATTGATTTTATGTAACACGTCTATGCCACAAATGTTAAGACCTGGTCCACCATTGATCATGGTACATCTAACTCTCATATTCTTGATGAAGACAAATATCATAAGAGGCACATTTTGGTATTGAACTTCTATGGGAGGTAATTCATGTTGTTGAAATGATATATTTGATGTTGTTGCATGCATACAACTAAACAGAGATGCTACATCATTTGGTCTAATAGAAGGTGGAACAACTACCTTTTTGTAGAGCCTCTTGTAGCATTCTGTGGTATGTAGGTGATGTTTGTATTAAATCCCATAGAGAGATCTTTGCTGGGGTAGTGCAGAGCTGCTCGACAAGATTGTATTCTTTGCCAATATGAGTAGGAAGATGAGGAGGTGGAGGAAGAAAAGGTTGAGAAGGTGGAAGAGAAATGGGCACACACGGTGCTTGCTTAATTTGTTTGCTATTACGGGTATTGTGTGTGAGAAACCACATCATAATGAGATAACTATGATACACTTTGAACACCTTTATTTCTTTGAGTAATTTGTTTTGCAATATTGAGAAAGTAATCTGGGGGTCAAGGTGGTGTTGGAACACCTTGAACTGTAATCACCGGTTTAGAGAAAGGAGGCAGATTAGGTGCTTATGCACAATTATTTTAGGAACATTAATACATTTATTCACTATCCCCTTAGGGGCCCAAATGTGAGGCCTACCTTTTCCTTACCATATATTTTTTCTTACGATATGTTTGTGATGGATTTTATTATCATGGACATGTGGATATTGGGGACTGTTGATCCCATACTTGGACCTTTCTACCTTATCTTATGTTGTTTAGATATATGGTTTATGTTTTGTGGATGATTAGATCTCTTGTTAGATTCCATTTGATGATATGATGTTTAGATGCTATGATTTTATTGATGATTATTAGTATGTGTATTGATGGTGAATTTGATGAATTATTTTACATTGTGAGATCCTGACTATACTTGTGAATGGGAATGACTTGAGAGACATATATATGTTAGCATGTGGTTATTATTCTTGTATATGCGATTATGCAATCATGTGTGTGATGTATGTTGTTCACTTTGCTTTGGCTATTTTACCATGTGCTATTAATGGGTTTGTGGATGTGTGCAGATTACTTTCCATGCCCATAGAAAATCAGAGGTCGGACAATAACCATATGTTATACCCCTGTTAAGCCGACCTAGTCCTAAGTAGGACTAAGGTCATATGTGTTGGAGAATGTTGATTATGTTGTATTTGATTTATAAAATTTTGTAACATGTACCCCTTTTTAATTATCTTTGATGTGTTGTAAAAAGTGTATTGTTGGGTTTGCACAATTTTTAGTGCTAAATGTTTGAAGCCTTTTTTAAGTGATTTTATGTGTTTCTAAGTGTTGTTAATGGTCAAATAATGACCCTAGGTCATACCCCTAGGGTCTAGGACCATTCCTAACATGTTTAAACTTGATTTGGACCTTGTATGGTCACCCAAACTTGACCTCTAAGTCAAGTGACGAGTTTGGGAAGTGTGAGAGGTGGTTGGAAGGTCAACATCTCACTTAACCCCAATCTCACCCACTTGGGTAAGGTTACCCTTGCTTCACATGCTTTAGAAGATTCTTGAAGATTCTCACATGTGTGAGACCTCTTCCCTATGCTCTCACATGTGTGAGAACGCTTGTGGAGAAGAGTGTAGCTTAGATGAATGAGAAGGTGACAAGTGTCACCTCCTCATTCATAAGAAGCTTCCCTTGTGTGCTCACATCTCCCTATTCTCTAACATATGTGTGAGAGCATTTGTGGGAGAATGTGTAGCTTTGTGGAATGAGGAGGTGATAAGTGTCACCTCCACATTCTTGTGGGGTTGTGAGGAGGGTTATGTGGATGGAGGAGAGAGTGACAAGTGTCACCTTCTCATCCATTAGGGTTTGAGAGCCTTGTCTGTTTATCCCTCTCATTTTGATGAGATGGGGGTCCTTTTTGTTATTTTCTTTTGGGAAATTTTATGCTTGTGTTGGGAGAGGACTTGGAGATCTTGGAAGGAGTTGGGAGGACTTGTGGAAAGCTCTTCACCAACATCCTCCATCCTTAAAGCTTGAGAGGTATTCCTCAAGGCTTCAAGCCTTTTTACTTGCTTATTTTTCTTATGAACTATGTATGCTATGATGTTTTTGTTCATGTATATTATTGTAGTTTTCTGTTTATGGGTTAAATGGTTGTTGGGTGAGCTCTCTGTGTGAGAGAGTTCACCTTAGTCTTGGGTGAGAGAGGATGTGAACCTCCTTGGTTTCCCCTCTTTACTTTGGTATAGTTTTTTTGGCCAAGGGTCTTTATTTGGAGTTTTGAGGAGTTTGGTTTATGGCATGAGTGCCTTGTTTTGTGAAAAGAGAATTATGGCAAGAGGCCAAGTGATTATTGAGCATTTTGAGCATTAAGAGTGTGGGTCTCCTTGATTAGAGTGATTCCACTCTTTCACCCTTCAAATCTATTTTCAAAATGGGTTAGTTTTGTGTTTTGCCTTGGGTGGGAGTTAATGTTCTTGATGTGTGTGTTTGCATCCTTTGTGGTTTGATCCTTGGTTTTTGGAAGGCCTCCTAGCTTGGGGGTGGCCTATTTTAGGCTTAGGTTGGGAGGAGAGCATCCCATGGGCATGGTTATCTATTTTTTGTGTGTTTTGTAGGTTCATTTGATGACTATGGAGGAGTTTGGCTTTGGGAGAAAAATATTGTGCCTATTGGCTTTATGTAATTATGTAAATGAGAGCATTGAGATGCCTCATCCCTACTTGGGTTGTAATAAGCTTGTTCATTTTTTTTGAGAGTTGAACTCATAAGAGTTGTAGTTACCTTGGTTTCTTTGTAAACTTGTTGTTATCATAAATAAATGAGTATTCAGTTTTACATTCAAATGTTGGAAGAAAAATATCTCTCTCTCTCTCATAATGTTATTGTTCTTGAATGTGAAAATGTTGAAAAGGGAAATGTGTTACCTTTTGTTTAAGAAAAGAACTAATGATTCTATTTTAATTTTTATATATGCAAATGTGGGTAGTTTATATTGTTAACTCTTTGGGATATCCTTACCTTATATTTATACTATGGGTTAATTATTCAAGTTAGTTCATTATTATTAGAACACCTATATATATAAGTAGGTATGTATTCCTAATTCTATAAGGAAAAACAACTCACTAGTTTTTTTTGTGCTCACTAGTTTTACATAGTGGGAAAATAAAACCAGTGAATTATATATATATATATATTATAACTTATACCTTGCTTTATAAAGAAAATTGAATCTTTAATGAGTTTTAAATTGCATGTTTTAAAGGAGCCGAAATGTTCTTTATTCACATTTGAAATTAGAGTTTTTTTTGTTAAGCATGCAACGCTATGTAATGGTCGGTCCGTAGGGACACGAAACCCCTACAGCCGAGCTTCTGCATCAGTGAAACATGAGGAAGGGGACGAGACCCCGTCCCCCCCCCACATGGTTTTAAAATATGTGGGGGGTAGTGGCTCTTTGATTACCTTTGCGCATATTGATACCGTTGGCCAATGATAGATCGGCAGCTATAAACTTTGTTAACCTAGATTCAAAACCTGCTTAAACCTCTCACAGCCGATTCGGCCTTGGCACGATTTTGTCTATTTAATGCATGATATATATATATTACTGTAGATGTTCCAATGCTATTTTTATTTGCAATATGTTACAATATACCTGTGTGTAACTACACTTTCTTTGTGTTTTATTATTTTCTAGATTCTCTGAGTAGAGTATTTACCTAGTAATAAATGAAAGAAAACCAGAGAGTTTAAATCAAACAAACTTAGAAATTAAAGGCATTTAAACAATAGTAAACTACCTTCTTTAACTCTTGTAGTCAATATAAACATGTGCTTTAAGATAAATATAGATGGGCAAATAGAAATTCAAATGTTAGAAAATATTTAAACATGGTGCAACATGTAGAAAATGTTAGAAAACAAAATGAGTAACTAAATAAACTTTTCCTTGCTTGGGATGATACCTCCCACTTGGGGAGGTACCATCCATCTACTTGCTCCTCTTTGAAATAACCTTGCACATCCAACCAAAAAACATTTGAATTTTGAATGTGAGCAAATGGGAGGAATTTGGTGTATTTATAATTCCCTATCTAGGGTTTGGTGCCGTAAGATTTAGGAGATGGGTTATTTTATTAGACCTGATTATGTTGGTGCAAAACTCACTTAGTAAGTGGTAGAGTCTTTTGTCCTTTTGTGTGTGTGGAAATTTATTCTTTTATTTAGTCAATTTCATTTTGGATTGTGCATTTAAGTGGGTTTAGATTATTTCTTTTGTTGAAAGTGGAAATAGATCCTTTTATAATTTTATTTATTTATTGAAACAAAAACTATAGTTGGGGGCTTTTGAAATATATGAATTAAGACTATAGTGTTAGAGGCATTATTTGGTTATTGATTTAAACTTTTGGGTGAGGGGAAATAGACTTGAATATTTGCATTTAAACTATTGTGGGAAGGGTCCCTAGTCAAAATATCACTATCACTATCACTATAGTTAGATTATTTATTTAGATTTTTGCAAGGGGTTAAGTTCAAGGATTTTTTTTAATTTAATTTTTATAACCTCATATAGCTGATGATGTGGCATTATGCTACCGAAATCACTATAGGATTTATCCTAATTAGTTCCATTTTGCCCCGTTATGCTGTCGGAATTATTCCAGATTTAAATGGGTTAATTGCTTACTTTTAGATCAATTAATTTATCTCCTTTTGTTTTTAAATGTTAGATTATTGTATAAGTCATAAATTGTTATTTTATTTATTTCAATGTTTAGGACCGTTAGGTCTTTAGCGGGCCTAAGGTTAGATTTTGACTTATATCGAAATTGACTCACTTTATTTTAGTGACTCTAGGATTGGAATCCGAAACGAAATTCTAACCCTCTTAGTGTCACTCCTTGCGACATACACCCCCTTAGTGGCTTACATTTTGTAGGGATGGTGAAGTGTGTGTCACATCATCCCATTGTGATTGACCTTCCCCGCCTTCGGGTGATGCACATGACGTTAGTTGTTGAGACAACTACGTTGTGCGTGTGTCATCGAGCGCACATGTTGCGTGCGAGGGGGTTTGTAGAGTCAGGTGGGAAAATTTTTAGTAATTTGTATCATGACCACATTGCAAATGTGGACATGACATGTGGTTATCATGTCATAACCACATGACGAATGTGGGCATGACACTAAATAAGTCTATTAATGAAGATTGAATTGACATTGTTCTCATTTCAAGTAAGCTCAACATCCAACCCTGAGAGTTTTAATGTGAGAAACTGCTCTTCATCCACTAATGCTTCATCTTTTGAAGGGAGAGCATTGGAATGAAGGGAGGGTAAAGTGTTGTTAAGAAAATTGTTGATGATTGTACCTTCGATGATGTCTAAGGGGTTTGAGCATGCAACCAAAGGAGAAATACCAAGCGTCTTCACATCCTTAGTGATATCCATGGTACTTGAACATTCAACCAAAGGTGGAAGATTCATAGGATGAGCCATAGAAACCTCATGTACTATGGTAGAAATAGAAGATTTAAGATGATGAGAATGCACATTATGTACCCATGGAGGATCCTTTGTGAGAGAAGGCCCCTCATCCACTAATGCTTCATATTTTGAAGGGAGATCATTGGAGTGAAGAGAGGGTAGAGTGATGTTAAGGAATCTATCAATGATCTCATCCTCTTGCACCAAAATATCCTCACAAGTGGGAACAATTTTGGGAGAGGGATCCAAATCATAGGGTGAAATAGAAAAAAACTAGATCAGAATCAAATGTATTAGAGAGTAGATCCATGGTAATAGACATGGAATTGTCATGACTTGTAGTAGAAGTAGAAGAAGAACTATCACCATCATCTTTCTCATGACAATTCCTGGAGATGAAATTATTAAAGTCCTCTAATATCAAATGATACATACCCATGAGAGTTATGAAGCTATCAAAATCAGATATATAAAAAAAGATTTCATATATAGAACATTTATAAATGTTAATATCATGCATGGAAGCTATGTGATTTAAGACATAAGGATGCATATTAATGAATCTATAAAAAGTTTTGATATCTATAATGTATGCATGCAAAGATTCCAACGAGGAATAAAAATAAGAGGCCATAATGAAATGCCTTGTATACTATATGAAAATATGATATGGAGCAACAATGCATAATTCATTAATCAAGGACAACCAATATCAAAATAAGATTGCAATCAAAGACATACAAATGCAAGAGAAGCGGGGTCTTCCAAAAATGTGATATTCTTTGTAACCAAAACAACTATGTATTGCAAATGTAAGATGTGTGGTATGTGAAAAATAAGTGCCTAAATAATTTATCCACTTAAATGTAACCAATATTTATAGAAGTTTTCTTTGATGAAGATGCACTAAATGCAAGATTAACTAGGGTTTACTATAAAAAACCCTAGATCTTAAATGCCTACTTCCTAAACCATAATTTTTCAATGAAAGAATTATTTTGGAACACAAATGATATTTATGACATGCTATAGAAATGCAAGATCAGATTTGAAATGTAAATGATAGTAGAAAAATCTGAAACAAGATCTTAATTACAAACCCTAGGTTTTGAATTTGACTAGGTTCTTAAAAATTCAACTTTTTTGACAAAACCCTAGAAAATAAGAGTTTTAAATGCAAGATGCAAGACCATGAAATGATTAAATACTATAATATAAATTATATCTTATGCAAAAATTAGAAATTTAAGTCATGCTATGATGATCTAACCTTTATGCAATGCAAACAAGGTAACAAATATGCTCTTTTTTTAATATCTAAAATGAAATGTTTGCTTTACAAATTTCAAATGCAAGGATGCAAGAATGATCTAAACACAAAAAATGATAAGGTACAATAGATTAAATCCTTTTAATCAACCCAACAATGCAACAATATCTGTAACAACACACTATTCTACAAACTCTAGGTTGAAGATTAGGTAGATTTCCTAGAAATGCAAGGTTTTTACAAACCCTAACAATGAAACAATGTACAATTAAGCTATGAAAGTATGTCAAATGATGAATGAATGAAATTTAATCAGATCTAGGGCATAAAATAGCTTAGATTTGAAGCAAGAATGATGCAAAAGTACAAGAAATGGTAGGTTCACCAATATGTTAGATAGAAAAGAGGGACTAGCTCAATGGATCAAAATAGGTCAAAATCCTCTTCTATCCAACATTAGGACACATGTCGAGCTTGGATTCTACCCAAGAAGGAGATTCAAACTATATGAGCTTTGTCCCCTTGTTGTATAGAGAAGAATCAACCAAATCCAACCAATCAAACTAGGGTTAAAATAAGAAACCCTAATTGAGAAAGATCTTGAGTCTATCTTGTTCTCCTAAGTTGAAGCTCCTTGCATGTTTGGGAGAAGGGTTGCTCCACCAACTAGAGTTTGGTAGTAAGTGTTAGGGATTGGATGTAGAAGATATCAATTAAATGCAAATAAAGATTAAACAGAGGAATGGAAATACACAAAAATAATAACAACGAGAGAAAAGTTTTAACGTGGTTCACCCAAACTCGAGCTACATCCACCAATAGAGAGTCCAATATTATTATCCAATAAATCAAACTGATTACAACCAACAATCCTTGAAACTCAATATCACTTCAAAATTCTACAATACATCAACGGAAACCCTAACCCTTAGCCTCTTTTATCAAGCCTTATATCGATTACAAAAAATAGGGTTTTTATGTCAGCCAATAGAAAAATAACTCCCGACACCTTTATAAAATAATAGGCAATTTTTGCTTCGGGGGTGCTGCCCCCAGTAGCCCCTGCTAGGGGCATTTCCCCTAGACTCTCACAGTGGGCTCCGCCCCCGGACCCCCACTGGGGGGATAAGCCCCCTAGACTTGCAGGAGGGGCTTTGCCCCCCTTGCACTCCCCAGTTAAATGATTTGGGGGGAAACTGTTCTGAAACAAGTGGGGAAAATTTAACCTCCGAGTCCAATTAGGCTCCATATAACAACATTAAGGTCACTTCGCCTTCTTATTTTGCAAGGCCTTGTGGAATTCCTCTTGCGGGACGTTGTTTGTGTATTCCCTTGAGTGGAAACACTTTTCTTAATGTGGACTATGTGCATGATGTGTTTATACTTCTCTTGTGCTTCTCATTTCTAACTAATCCCTTAGAATTCTTCTTTATTACATCTTGCAGAATGATGCATGATGATTGAGACAACATTTAGATTGAGGTCTCCTTTGTCATGTCGACTCAGCTGATTGATGTATGATGCGTGTACTCTCCTCATATATTCTTATTCTCTATATATTCTTCATGCCTTGTGCATGCCTCACATGTATTTTCTCTATGTATTCCTTGTGTATTCTCCTTGGTGTTTTGTGTGTATTACCTGTGTATTTCATGTGTTTTCTTTGTGCCTTATGTGTATGCTTCATGCCAAGCATGTATACTTTGTGTATTGCATATATGCACTATGATTTCTCAGGTGTATGTCTTGTCTTGTCTCATGTCTTATAAGTGTTTCATGTATGAGTGAATTATTCCATGTTTCTTCTGTGTATGCCAATCATCATAGACTCCTAGGATCCTAAACTTGGGGGCTTGATCACCCCTCAATTTTTGTGACATTACATGGTTTCTATGTTGTTGTGTTTGAAATTTGTCTTCTCCATCCTTTAGTGTGAGTTCGAAGTTTATACCCATGCTAAAGTGGGGGCTAAATGTTACATCATAAAATGACTACACTAGCATTTTACACTTAGTTTAGCACCTGGGTGGACCTAAAATGTTTACACTCATTAATTAGGACCTATTTTAACACCTTTTTGAACATTAAACGATTAATTCTCGATCCTGATGATAAAACCCAAAAAAAAAACTATGAGACCAACCTAAGAGAACCTTAAGTGACTTGTGCTAGGATTTTTGGGCTAAGGGACAAGGGCACTCAAGCACCCTGGTCCCCCATTTATCCTTAACCTATTTAATAGGGATGTTGGCTTAAGGCATCTTAAGTGGTCCCTCATGTTGGCCTTATTTGGTTTTATTTGTCGTTTGTGAGTGGGAATGCATATAAAAGAAAGTTAGTTTATTCATTTGAACACACCTAAGCTATCTCTAACTTCATGAAGGACTCTTGCACTCTCTCTTCTTCTCTCTTCTTCTCTAAAATCTCTCTATGGTGGATTATTGCTGCAACACTAATTTCTTGCAGGTCTTGTGAAGATCTTTCTACTTCTTTGGACTACACCAACTTATTGAGTCAATTTGTGATGCCACATAAAGCATGCTAGGATTTCCATGCTCATGGTGACTTCTTTCCTTCATGCTTTGTTCTAGCATTCCATTCTACTTCAAATTTGCCTCTGCCCTCCTAGGGTAGACGCTCTCTATTTATCATCTTTTCTATTATGGAGGTGGAAACACCACTCACGGAGCTTGACTCAGGAAAGCTCCTAAATAGCACCCAACTATTTTCCTTCTTGTCTATGTAGGATAGATCTAGAGGAATTTGCAAAAATCAAGCTATAGGAGACTGGAACATAGGAAGGTGAAGACACTGAAATTGTCACAATCTACAAACCTAATCAAGGTCTAGGGCACCCAAGCACCCTGGTCCTTTGGTTTCTCAAATCAAGATCTAGGTTCCTCTTGCTCCCTTGATCTTTGCTATCTATTTAGATTCTAGGTTTCTACTTTCAACAATCTGTTATGCTTTGATCTTGCTCAATTAGGGTTTCTCTTTTTAACCCTAGTTTGATTGGTTTGATTTGGTTGATTCTCCTTTATACAACAAAGGGACAAAGCACTTTTAGTTTGGATCTCCTTCTTGGGTAGAAGCCTATCTTAGCTTGTGTCCTAATGTTGGATAAAGAGGATTTTGACCTAATTTGATCTATTAAGCTAGTCTCTCTTTTCTATATAACACTCAGATGCCCATCCCATAGATCTCTTCACAAGATTTCCAATGCATTAAATGGTTTGTCAATCAGCTTCCTGGATCAAAAGTCATGGCCTTTGGAAGTTGGGTCTCATGTATTGGAAAATGTGAAAAGTGTTAGACACAGAAAAGAGTCTCATGTATTGGAAAATGTGAAAAGTGTTAGACACAGAAAAGAGTTATAAGAGGGAGTTACACATGTTGGTATGTGTTTTGACACATCATAGGGCATCTTTGATTTGAGATAAATTGGGCATGTTGGTTTCATGTATTGTATCTCCTATATATTGGGTGCTTGAGATGGAGGTTGAGTGTGAGAGTCTTATAGGTATTGAGTTGCCTTTGGATCTCTAGTTGGTGATACTCCTATGAAAGCTTGCTCTACAACTTGATTGTAGTCTTGTTGATTCCTAAATAATATATTGGGTGGCTTTTGGAGTGTGGGGTTTTTCTCCTGAAAGGGTTTCCCCACGTAATTACTATGTTGTGGTATGATTGTTGTTTGTGTCTATTTCTATAACTATTGTAAAGATATAGAAATTTTGGCATAACCCTCCTCTCAAGATTAGTGTAGGAATTTGTTCCGCTACCTTAGCTTCCTTATAGTCACAATCAAGAAACACCCTGGGGAATACATGCATGATTTCAATACAAGATTCGATAGGATATGGAAAAGATTCCTAGTTGAGGTAAGGCCTCCCTAGGTTTTACATTTCTATATTTTTAAAGGCTGTAAATCCTAAGATCTCAGTTATGATTCAAATTCTAGGGGGTGAAACTTTACCTCAATCCTATGATCTAGTTGTCAAAGTTGAAATAAGCCTTATAGAAGATGGTAAGATATGTCCCATGTCTTTAAAGTCCATGACTCATCACGCAAGCATCTTTCTCCAAGTTTTTAAATATAGCCAAGCACAAGTTGATCCAAATTCCACACTTTAGAGTCTCTATAAGGATTTGCATATGCACAATCAACTCAAGAGAGAGCTCCTTCCCCATCCATAGGAGACACTTAACCATTTTCAAAACTGCACTTCTAGCGCCCCTATATTTGCTAATCCAAACTGTTTGCCCATAGAGAAAAGTGAGTAGGTCCTCTATTATTTTTATGTCAAGGATGCGTGTCATCAAAATGGCAAGAGTAGAAAGCAAATCTTATGCGATAAAGAGCTCTAGCTACAAAGGCAACTGGAACAGGGGATAGAGGGGGAGGAAGAATATATTGATACTAATTATTCCTTGACCACTTTTGAAAAAGAAATACATGTGCCTCATTCAAGAGGAAAGTTGAAAAGGAAAATGACCTACAAGTTACAGAGGAGGATGATCTAGTGAATACTGATTGCCCTTAAGAACAAATTGAAGATTGCATCATGAAGCAGACACATGGTTTTTCAGAGCCTTTTTCAAGAGATCAACATGAAAATACAAATGAAAAGGACTCTCTAGTCAGCTTGGAACCTCATTACTCTAACACATAAAATAACATCTGCAACAATGGGAGTTCCTTGTAAGCAACAAAGATGCTCCTTTCATTATCTAGAAGAAGATCCCTATCAGGTTCAAAAAAGTCATAGGCAACATAGTCACTTTTAATCTAGTTTTAAACATTATTAAAATCCCAATTATGCAAGGGAGCATGTAGGCAAAGCCACTGATGATCATAAATTATCGAACGCTTATGAATACCAAACCAATCAGGAGTTTCAAAGTTTGGACTTCCCTCCACCAGATGAAGAGAAGTGTGCAAGTCTGTACTATTGTGCCCTGCACACATGCCCCATTTCTCCAAATGGGGACCCCCTCTTTTGCTTTGGCTTGGAGTCTCAACCTTTCTTCTTTATGATGATGAGAAGGTGAAATTGTGCTTAGAATGCAAGATTTGTTCTAGATTTGAGTATTTGGCATGTTGAAGTTGTTTGATGCCTTTGGTGATTGATTTGGAGGAGTCCTGATTGGGTTTGTGCTTAAGGAATAGACATTTGTTGCCTTTTGTACTAAAAGTGGGTGTTACTATAGTTAGCTTCAAAATCCTGCATCACTAGATATAAACCTTGAAATTGCTCTTGCAGGATGTGTCATGTTGGAATTCCTAGTTTCCATGCCTTAGAATTCTAAAATCATGTCAAAATTCACAACATTTCACTAAGGGGTCCTTGTGCTTTCATCCTGAAGCATGTCCCTAAAACCCTGAAATTAGGTAAGTCTGATGTCCTGAAACCCTGAAAAATTGGCTAAGTCTGAAATTTGGTGGATCCTCAAAAATTTAGAAACTGCATATTAAATCCCATGGATCTGAGACCTATCTCAAACATCCTGACAGTATATTTCAAAATATTTAAAGTATAGGAAATTATACTTAAATATATTTTTAAATATACTATTAGGCAAGGACCTTCAAAATTTGGTGCTAAAAAGGCCCCTTACTACACATTGCGCTAATATACTATGTCACTGGATATCAACGTTGGACCCCATTTCTGCACTTTGCACTAAAAACCTACTTGACCGAATCGATGCTAAAAAAAGGTATCAACCGGATATATCTGACAATGCTCAAAACTTGCACAATCCACTGGCTAAAGAATTCCCCACAAACAGAAGTTTGAAGTGCTTATTGAAGTTTGGTGCTAAAAGTACCCATGACATGATCTGCACTAAAATGTGATCCAATAGGACATATTAGGTTAACCACTAAAACCCCACTATCGTATTGATGTCAAAAACTCTGCTAAAGACATTGAGGCAAGTCTGTGCTAAAACAAGCTGCAATAGGATATATCCACTTGATGATAAAATCTACGTAGATCCTGTTGACCATGAAATCCCCAATTGAAACTTTTGAAAAATTTAGCACTAAAATCAACCTCCATAGGATATATCCTGTTGACCCTAAAATCCCTGCTTTTTCATAATTAGGGCTAAAAAACTCATTTTAGGGTGCAAACTTGGATTTTATTGACAAATTTGATTTGTATCTCCATTTATTACATCATGATCAACAATTTTTATCATGTTAGTGTGGAGTTTGAACATCTTTTGCATCAATTAATGTCACTGCACATTGATATTCAGTGACCCCCAAAAATCCCACTTTTTACAAAAAAGGTCTAAAAACATGAAATAAATGTCTCCAAATGGTCAAAAAACCTCCCAGATCATTATATATGCCAAATGGGTAGTAAAAAATGATGAACAACCTTAAAAAATCATTAGAAATGCCAGATTTGTGAAGTTATTCATAAGGAAGCAACATTGATTTTGAGCTGTCTCGGGTTGATCCATGATTGCAAATGGATATATTTTGATGGAAAATGACTTTTTTATGATGAAATTGATGCTTGGCATTGTGAATTGCAGGTCCAAGAGGATGAAGGTACTAACTAGAGCCATCATTAAGGATGAGAACCCAGAAATGCATTGTTGACCTGAATATGCAGAATTGTCATTTTATCAACCAAATTGCTGTTGCATCTACAAAAGAAAGTTAGTATGATGTCTGAGATGATGGAGATAAGTCCTAGGAGCTAGAAGACATTGAATATCATGCCTACATCACTTTTGTTCCTATAGATCCAATACATGTTCACAACTGTCCCGATCACCCAGTCACGCAATGTTGATCCAGCAAGCATCCAGTTGGACATGCCTTCACCAAAAATGTGCCACATACTCCTCTGACTAGTCAAATCATTGGAAAAGTCATTTGTCCCATTAGACAACGCAAAAAGTTGCTATTTCATCTTATAAGCTAAAAAATTGTATTTTTGTCTTTTTCCTAAAGGACAAAAGTAAATTTGGGATTATAACTACCCACCAACCAAAATTAAATGCCATGTAATATGGACCATTGGTGTTGAGTAAATCTCCACTGTCCATTGAAAAACTTAGTATGCTTGCCTCTCTATATAAAGGCAACCTCTCTCATTGTAAAAGAAGAAGGGAAGAACTAAAGAAAAGATTGTTGAAACTTTGCCATTTTTTTGAATTAATACAAACAAAATTTCATTTACCTTTGCCATTTGAGCTCATTTTTTTGATTGGATATGGTTCTTCTTCATCTTTCCAATTAGTTATTCAGTTGCATTTGTAATTAATTATTCAGATATTTGATAGATTTCCTGTCCATACCATTAATGGCTTGTTGATTGTATGTCATTATGCATGGTTAGTCTAGACATATTTTCATGAGCTAATTTTGATTGTGTAAATTCATTGGACTGCATCAGGAATTGGGTGTTGGATGAATCCTTCACAATTTGAAAATCATTGTGTTTCCTTAGAAGATTGCACAGTCTCTATAGCATTGTGGGCTGCTTGGTTAAGTAGAGATTCATTTATTGTTGGGAATCTGTTTATTTGTTTGTTGATCATTTGTGCAATTGTTTATAAGATCTCTTATACCTCTTCTCTCTCCCTTCCCTTTTGCATTTTATTTATCAAATCTTGTTAGATTAGGTTTCATAAAATTTGCATAGTGTTGTCATAGAATTCATGTTAAGGAATGCAAGTGAGCAGATTGCTGGTTGCATGCTGAAATCACATATTGTGTAGCAATATGATCATATATCAGTTTGTTTATACATTGTCAAATCATGATCAAGGTCATGTGCAATCAAACCCTAATGCACTAAAGTTTGTTTGCATTGCATTTAAGTCCCCTTGTTACCAGTACAATTGAAATATATCCACTGAGTTATCCTGTAAGCTAAGACCTAGCTATATAAAACTTGGGGAAGTCTTTTCTAGGATAAGATTCCTTTCAAGAGAGGTGGGATACCTTTGGTGTCTTAACTGTGTTGCTGTGTGCTAAAAACACCATCAACAAGCATGAATATCGTTACAAAGTAAATGAAAAGATTCCTGAATACAGGAAGGTAAAAAGGTATAAAGTTTCATTATACTTTTTTATATAATTTATCTAGCTTCTCGTAAGCTCGAGATGGGTCTCATAGAGCAAAATATTTAGAAAAGGAAGTTATTTTTCAGCCTCGATCAATGAACATGTTCTTATTCTACCATTGTCCTCCTAATTAGGTTCTGATATGCAATGACAAATTTTGTTTCAGTTTGGCTTTCTAATAAAGATGCAAAAAAGGGCAAGCTGTGACTAGCTTGTTTCTATTTTTTGTCCTAGTCAACTAATGAATTGCCCATCATTTTCTAAATAAGTGTGTTGTGTGCATAACCATTTTTGCATATTTTTGTTTTGTGTAATAAATCCCACCAAAGTGACATCTGTCAAGCCTTAGCAATCACAAGATCCTTGTAGAGCTTAGATCTCTGAGAGGATGACTCAACTACCCAAAGATGTGGTATAAATGCCTTAAAATCACCACCAATGTAACCATCATTCTAAAATCAGCCGAATAAAAGAGACATGACCTTTCAATATACAAAATGATGGTTTCAATTGTGTGAAGCGACACCCAAAACCTATGATATAAATGTGTCTGACAAGGAAATAAATGTCTATGGCCTCCCCCTCTATAAATCTTAACTAAAGTTCATTGAAGAATTTTATATTAAAAATTCATTGGAGCTCTATCATCTCTACGTCTTCAAGCTTTAATTGTTTCCATGCAACAAATTACCCATTCTTTTCAAAGAAATATTCAATAGAATAAGCAGCTATATCAGGTGAAACAATGGATCCTTTGAAGGAAAGGCATGAAGGGTCATCCTTTAGAAAATGAATGGGCGTCCCTTCAGACTACCTTGGAATCTCTATAAGGTCAGTCGCTCCTTTCTCATTTCTTAAAATTTTGGTTTCTATAGTTTTTGAAGTTTGGGAGTTGACATGTGTGAGCGCACTTCCCTAAGAGTCACTGAGAACTGTAAAACATTTTTAGTTCTACATTTGTTTTTTAGTCAGGTAGATTGACATTAGTCCTAAATGCATCCACAGTTGAATAATTTATGCATGGTTGAAAGGTGACCATCCTCATTTTGAGCCTCTATCAATTTTGAATCAAATAGAAATGTGCCACCAAGTTGAAATGCTACTACTTGCTGAAGAGCACATGGTGATACTGAGAGGAGGGGGTGAATCAGTATCTAACAATATTTTACTTTTCCAAACTTAAACCAATCACAATAAATCACACATTTAAGATCTAGCAATTATGTACATAGAGAGAACACATGATTTACATGGAAACCCTTGTGGGAGAAAACCACAAAAAAATATTACTTATATATATATTGATCTTCTTTCATAGGCACTAACTTACTTCTCTTACAATTCTTCTTTTGTGAGCACCATGCTGGCAATATGTGTTGTCATTGATTTCAACACTTAGAGTAATGTCAACACTCAGTTTGTGATGATGATATACCAGTATGGTAACAGAGATGCAGTGAGATACAGTGGTGATGCTGATGTTTAGGGTTGTTGATATTCAATGATGTTCCTGAGGTTCTTAGTGGGTTACTAATGTTCATGGTTGGCTGTCATGCTTGAATTAATGTCAAGACAAGGTGTATTGAGCATGCTTGCAGTCAACAAAACTAGTGAGATGGAGTAATGTTCATGGTTGGATGTCATGTCTTGACCAGTGTCAAGTCAAGTTGTTGGTCAACAAAGATGTTTTCATGATGAAATATTAAGATGGGACTTAGAAGCACTAAGATGAATGATGATACATTAAGACATGTTGAGGATGAGAAGATGTTGTTGAGGACTTGTGGCATGATTCATGATCCTTCCTATTGTTCCCAAGGATGTATGTGTTGTTATATGAAGATTTTGTCTTTCAAAAGTTGGTGAAGGTTAATGCCATAGAGAGGTGCCTAAAAGACTGAATGGTAAAATGTTCTGCATTCCTCTGCATTTAAAGATATGGTCATGCAGTTAAGAATTTAAGTCTAGTATGATGTAAAGGTGCTAAATCCAAAGTTTCAGATCATTTTTCCCTCTGTAGTGAAAGTTATGAAAGATAGAGTTCTGGTCTGTGCTCTGACAGAATCAAGTGATGATGAAGACTGTTTGGAATGCTCCGCATTTATCCGTAGTAATAGATATAGCTATGAGGTTTTGAATAAATGTTCATAATAGTGTATGAGTGCATCCATATGAGTTTCAGGTATGTTGGACGTCTGCAAGCTTAGTTTTCAATTGACAGTTGTGATACAGATAGTTCTAGATGCCTAGCTGTTCTCAGAGTATATGCTGATGATGTACGTCACAAAGTTCTTGCTGTGTGGATTTCAATAAGTGCTTGAAGATAGTGGGTCTCTCTGACTCATCTAGAAGAAGAACAAGAAATGTTTAATCATTCATGAGTACCGCCAAGATTGTGAAGACCAGGTTTAAATTTCCTTGCTTAAGGGAAACCTAATTCAAATTTGTGTAACGTGTGGATGATATTCCTTGAAGAATGATGCTATGAAGGATGTTTAGGATTTTACTAAGCATGAATTGGGATCCTCAAGGCATGTGTTTATTTTTGGAGTAGCATGTAGTTCATGATAGGGCTTACCCTATGCATGTTTCATGTTGTGTGATCTCTAGTTGACTTGTAAAATGTAATATCCTTGTTGTATTGGATGACTTGTAATGAAATCAATGTAATGTCATGTATATATTGTAAACATAGTTGGTCTAGGTGTGGTATGATTGTGAAAATGAAAATATGAAAGTGTGAAGAGAAGATAATGAAAATCATATGCATTGTGATGCTCAACTGAAGGAGAAAGAGAAGATGTGTTAGAGGCTATCTTGATTTGTCTTGAAGATATTTTTGTGATAGGAGGGAAGTGAAGAGTGTGCCTAATTGGTCCAATCATCAGAAGAAGAAGAATTGCAATCATCTAAGGTGTGATCTTTAATGTCAGTTTTCAAGTAGTAGAAGGACTGCCACTGTAATCCTTTCTGAGTTTGTTCTCAATTCAGGTAGTAGTTGCCTTGGGAGTGACCCTAAAAAAAGTCTACAGGGAGCTATAGCTTCCTTGGGAGTGACCATAAATCAAAGTTTTCAGGGAGTAGTAACTTCCTTGGGTTGTAGCCCTAAAACAAAGTTATAATTTTGAGCTTCATATATTGTGAGTTAATCCTCACCATGGTTTTTCCCTTCTTGGGTTTTCCACGTACATTTGGAGTTATGTGTTGATGTGCATTGTGTTAATCTTTCATGTTTATGTTGATGTTGTAATGCTTAAGTTTTAATTTTCTCTAGAGAATTTGAAGTTTGATTAGATACTAATTCACCCCCCTCTTAGTATCCTGGTGTGTTCAACACACCAACCCACCAGGGACACCAATCCCCACTTGTAGAATTTGTAGGCACCAACCCTCACAAGTGAGCACAAACTTAGTAAGAGACATCAATGTCTAGGCACCAACCTATGAATTTTTCAATGGATAATATTGTTCTCCTTTACTCACAATTTGATCACTACTTCTGATTCTGTATGATGTACAAGTCTTTCCTTTTTAAATCAGGTTCACACACATATACTTTCTTCCCTCACAAATCTGATCACACACACAAATCTGATCCAAATCAAGCACACCTTCTTTACAAAAAAATGTTCATAATCTAGTCAATATCTTCACATAAATTTCTGCTCATATCATCCTTAACATTCAACTCTTAATCTTCACATATATTTGTCATATATATTTGCATTTTTCCTTCATACATGGTAGCATATACTCTTCAATATGAATTTGAAATGGACTTCATATTTCTACCTTTTTCTCTTTCTAGATCTTCTCTTTCAAATCATATTATATTCATTTTATTCCTTACTTCTCTACTTGCTTCTAACTCAATTTTTCTCACATCTTATACTTTTCCAAGAGAGGCAATTTTCCAGAAGACACACTGTTTAATGTGAATAGACACCTCTATTGCTGATCAGTATTACCCATAAACAAATCACAACACATAAACAAATCACATCTATATCTTTTATGAATCACACCATATCACTCTACATAGGAATAAGACAATTTGTCTTTTGTGGGAGCACTTTCCATATAAGAGGTCGACCTCTTAAACTAGTTTGTTATTTTAAATTTGAAACCCAAATAATGGTGCCAATATGGATCAGCCCATATTACTTGAAGTTTATTTTATTTGATTTTCCAAGTATTCTCTTAAGTCGGCCATCCTTGAAAAGGATAGTTTATATCTTTAATTTAAACTATAGAGAACAATTTTCCTGTTCAATATACTCCTTGCATCTTAGACAATTTAATCCTTTTATTAATGCTATTATCTTTGAATTATCTTTGACATTAGTGACAACATATTCCAACAATATGATGATGATGATATATTGGTCATTTTCATTATTCTTTTCACTAACACCACATCTTTTGCATCTCTAGGTATCACCATGTAACTTATTCATTGAGCTTTCGATTTTGGGTCGAGTATGGGTTTTGATCAGTGAAAGAGGAAAATGAGAATGGAAAATATGTATGGGATGGATCTAACTATTTTTATTGTTTTTATGGATCAGTAAGCTAGACCCATACCGCGAGTTGTTTCATGCCATAAATAAACACGTACACTTAAGAAACTCCATCCTTTGACATCAATGACATCCTTTTACAATCTCTTTATTCTTCCTTTGAAATCAATGACAATACTTACTTTGACATTCTCATCCATACATCTTGGACAACTAATCCAACAATCTTGTTCATGCACCTTGACATCAATGACAACCATCTTGTCTATGTTCCTTTGAAATCAATGATACCCAACTTGTCTATGAACTTGACATCAATGACAACATTTACAACAATCTCCCCCTTTGTCATTCATGGCCACACAAAAATAATTCTCTCCTTTTTTAATGTTCCTCCTTACTTTATCTCTCCCCCTTTGACATCAATGACAAAGGGATGTAACATAATTCTCTTCTTCATAATATGATTCTCTTTCTTGTTATGCTCCCCCTTTGTCTCTATGTCACTTGGGTGATATGATTCCTCTATGGCTGTCCAAAAGTAATTTGGATGATCTTAATTTTTAACAAATTAGGAACTTGCTTTGTTATCTCATCATTCACTATGCATCTTACAAGATGGAAAATACCTTCAATTCTTCACAAAGAATCTCCCCATGTCTGTAATACTCTTTCTTGACATTAATGGCATCATTATTCTTATGCTTATAACTCTTCCTCATTGTAGATTTCCACCTTTCTATAATTCTCCCCCTTTTTCATTAATGGTAATGGGATATTCATTATACCTCTATCCATCTCTTTTGCTTTTGCCAACACATGCTTGTATGTTCTAGAAAAATATTTAAATGCAAATATGCGAACATACACTTTAGGAAAAGATTCCTTTGGATCATTCTCATCCTCTTGTTAGGTTTTTGTGTAGATCTCTCTCATCAATTTAGTCTTACAAAGATATTTATCATGTTCTCTTTCTTCTTTCATTGTCTCAAACTTGTTAAGTGGTGCAGTCACGGTAGGAGGGATCATAGAATGAATTGTTTGGACCGTGTAGCAAGAGTAAACAAAATGGAAAAAACTCAAAGGAATAAAGCAAATACAGATTCAGTCATTCAATTAATCATAGAATTCAAATAGAGATTGACTGGCAACATGCAGGCTTACAAGTAGGGCTCACATGCCTGATTACATACATGCGCAAGATAAGGCTTTGAAGCTCCCTTCACACAAAATCTAAATTATCAACTATCACTATGTGAATTACTGCTTTCCTAAGGATCTATTACATCAATATATATCAACTCCAGACGAATAGATTCCTCTGCGTCAGCCAAGGAAGATCACAAATTCCAAAGAAGAGATGCAACGTGTGAACACAGATAGGTCAGACCTAAATGCATAGACACTTCCGGTAAGTGAATTGAATGAAGTGTGGATCTCCAAGGAAGGTCAACCATGAACCAAAGATCATTGAATGATGTGTCATTAGGCTCCAAAGATCAGGAAATGCTTCTGTAAGTTTCTCCTTCAGCTAGTTGCTAGTGAATATCAGGATGCTCTGCTCTAAGAACAGTCAACTTCTGATAGTGATATTATAGTTCCTTCTTGAAAATCCGTAAGTACTTCTACTCTTGTTCCAACCATCATTTCTTGATCGTGTTCTAAAATCCCTTGCCTTATGACCAAGGTTGTTGCATTTATAACATATGATATTGCAATTCTCATTTGACAACTCATAAGAACTTTTATTCTTGGTCTAACTAGGTTCTCTTGCATGTGTCCAACAATCTATTGCTTTGTGACCAAAGTTATTACATGAATAGCAGTAACCATAAAAAGAATGTTGAGACTTGTTCCTTTACTCTTGCCTTGGAGGAAATGATCTAGTGAATTTCTCCTTGTTGTCTTTATGAGAAATATTAGTGTTTTTTGGGACATTGTTTTCCTTCCTCTTGTTGTTCTCATTATTAATGGAACTCTTGAGAACATCTGCATATCCTTTATGTTATTTCTCATTTCCTTTCTTTGGTGGCTTATTTGAAAGTTGATCTTCCTTTTCTTCATAATCACGACTTGTCTTTATGCATGATGACCTTTGACCATTTATAATATCATCCAAGATATTGGTAATTTTCTCAACCTTGAGGCTCTTATCTGGCTTGGTAGTTGTTCTTTCTAATTCTTTCTTTAAGTAACCAATTTCAAACTCATTGGGATTTGAGATTTTCTTTTCTTCATAGTTAATACCACCTTGCGTACTCTTCTCATTTTTCAAGTTCTTGTTTGATTGAGCATTTTCTTTTTCCAATTCCTTTCTTAGGAAAATAATTTTGGACTCTAGTCTCTCACAATCTTCTTCCTTTGACTCTAGATGAAATCTTACTTCCTCTTCTATCTTCTTTTCTTCTTCACATTGAACTTTTAGATCCATGATCATTTTTTCTGCTAATTCAAGAGCTTTATATACTTTGGCTTTGGATTAACTTTCCTCTTGAACTTTGAATTTTATTTGCGAGTTTCTTTTTTAAATATTTTCAACCTCATCATATGCTAAGTGTAGTTCTTCCTCAAGATCTACTTCTCCTTCACCATCTTCATTCTTCTTATCTCTTGAATCTTTCTATTCTTTCCTTTCATCTTTGCTTTTAACTTTCACACATTCAGAAGTAAAGTTATCTATTTTATTACAAATAAAACTTTTATACTTACCTTTGTACATTTTGGATACTTCTTTGGGCTTTCTATCAAAATAGTCTTCCTTGGATTCATTGGTGGAGCTATCACTTGATTCATGCTTTGAATTCTTCATCTTCTTTGATGCTTTGGACCTTGCCTTTATTTTAGATGATTTCTCTTCTAACGCCATTTCCTCTTCTCTTTTACTTACAAGGTTGTCTCCATTTGTCATGACATCATTCATTATTTCTATTTCCATGTGTATTCCAAGTGCCACATCATCATTTTCATTTAGTTTTATTGGTGCTAGTTGATCAGCATTTTGCTTATTATTTCCTTTTAGCTTATTTCCTTTTATTTTTCCCATATGTGCTCTTAAGATATTCTTTCTAGTGGTTAAACTATTTCTAAAGGAACCCACTCCGATACCAATTAAAGAGCACACAGTGATACTTAGAGTGGGGGTGAATCAATATTTAACAATCTTTTACTTTTCCAAACTTCAACCAATCACTATAAATCACACATGTAAGATCTAGCAATTATGTACATATAGAGAACACATGATTTATGTGGAAACCCTTGCGGGAAAAAACCAAGGAAACATATTGCTTATATGTTGATCTTCTTCTGTAGGCACCAACCTACTTCTTTTACAATACTTCTTTTGTGAGCACAAACCCACTGGAGACACCAATGCCTGCTTGTAGAATCTATAGGCACCAACCCTCACAACTAAGCACTAACTTAGTAAGAGACACTAATCTCTAGGCACAAACCTACGAATTCTTCAATGGATAATATTGTTCTTCTTTACTCACAATTTGATCACTACTTCTGATTTTGTATGATGTAAGTATTTCCTTTTCAAATCAGGTTCACACACATATAATTTCTTCCCTCATAAATCTGATCACACACACACAAATTTGATCCAAATCAAGCACAACTTCTTCACACAAAACTGATCATAATCGAGTCAATTTCTTCATATAAATTCTACTCATATCATCCTTAACATTCAACTCTTAATCTTCACATATATTTGTCATATATATTTGCATTTGTCCTTCATACATGGTAACATATACTCTTCAATATGAATCTAAAATAGATTTCATATTTCTGCCTTTTTCTCTTTCTAGATCCGCTCTTTCAAATCATATTATATTCATTTTATTCCTTACTTCTCTACTTGCTTCGAACTCTCAATTTTTCTCATGTCTTATACTTTTCCAAGAGAGGCAATTTTCTAGAAGACACATTATTTAATGTGAATAGACACCTCTATTGCTGATCGCTGTTACCCATAAACAAATCACAACTATATCTTTTATGAATCACACCATATCACTCTACATAGGAATAAGACAAATTTGTCTTATATGAAGTAATTTGTCTTTTGTGGGAGCGCTTTTCATATAATAGGTCTGCCTCTTAAACTAGTTTCTTATTTTAAATTTGAAACCTAAATAATGGTGCCATTATGTGATCGACCCATAGTACTTGAAGTTTAATTTATTTGATTTTCCAAGTATTCTCGTAAGTCGATCAGCCTTGAAAAGAATAGTTTAAATCTTTAATTTAAACTATAGAGAATAATTTTCCCATTCAATATACTCCTTGCATCTTGGATGATTTACTTCTTGTATTAATGATAGTGTCTTTGAATTATTTTTGACATCAATGTGTATACGCCTAAAAATGACACAAACCATCCTAAATAAATATTCTAAATATTTATTCCATTTTTCTACCAATTAAATAAATATTCTAAATTTATTTAATCGATTCACTGTTCCATAATTAAATAAATTCAATTTATTTAATTAAAATTCTTCTAAATGTCCTACACAATTAAATAATCATAAATTATTTAATTAATCCAAATTCCTCTATCCTAAGTTCTAAATTCCAAAAATCCACCTCACCTTTTCCACCTCACCTTGTCCACCTCATCAGGTTGCACATGTAATTAAATATATTTAATATTTAATTACCTATTTTTCTCTCACCCACATGGCCTATTTCTTCTCAAATCAGAAGTTAGTTAACTAATCAATCAAATCTGTTAACTGATTGGTTATTTGAGTTCACTGGTCAATCTATTCTGTTGACTCCTCAATCAACCCAGTTCACTTGTCAATCAATTCAGTCAATCCCATAATCCACTCTTCTAACTGATCAATCAAGTCTGTTAACTGTTCAGTCAATGGAGTTAACTCTCCAATCAATTTTGTCACATCCCCTCTTTCATGATGGAGCTGGGACACTTGTCACATTTCTACTGGTTGCACATTCCTCAACTATTCTCAGCCGTTGATCTTCATATCTCCTCTCAACCGTTGATTCTCATTCTTCCAAGTCTATAAATGAAGCTTCATCCCTCCATTCTAATCATCCAGGCTTTTGACATCGTTACTCTGCAGAAATATCACCAGCGCGCCTTTGGCACCCTTTTGTCATCTACAAGCTTGAGATCACATACTTGCATTGGAGCTCATCTTCATTGCATATCACCATAGCCATTCACCATCGACTTCCTAAAAACAGCTAAAAAGATTGCACTCTCTGAGGGCTCATCTCATCTGCAAAAGGACGATTTGTGATAGGCGAACAACAGAAGTTTTGAAACAGGAGAGGTTTGCACTGTGTTTGTTCATTGCTTCGTTTATTGAATCCTTCTTGTTTCACTATTCTGTTGATGTTTGGGTCTTGTTTAATTCATTTGATTGATCACCATTTTACCCTTACACAATGACAGCTTATTCCAACAATATGATGATGATGATATATTGATTGTTTGCATTCTTCTTGTCACTAACACCATGTCTTCTACATCTCTAGGTATCACCATGTGACTTATTCATTGAACGTACTCCATCCTTTGACATCAATGATATCCTTTGACAATCTCTTCTTTCTTCCTTTGACATCAATGACAATACTTTGACATTCTTGTCCATACATCTTGGACAACTAATCCAACAATCTCCACAACAAACTCTTTGACATCAACAATCTTGTTCATGCACCTTGATATCAATGAAAACATTTCCAACACTTGCCACATTGAAATATTTGACAAGCCATTAGAGTCGTGAAAGGGCAAGCATCGTCAAAAAGCATCAAAATACCAAGTGTTTCAAGTGCCACTAAGGCGGGCCCAAACACTAAAAGCTTTGAGTAGAAGAGAAGGTCACAGTTGTTGCCAAGTGTCATCATGGCACAAGCCCAATACCTTGATAGATCCACAACCATTTCAAGAAGTTCCAATATGCCATGTGTCTTGACTATGAGCTGAGAGTGGACCTAGTATCTTAAAGGCAAAGACCACATGAAGACCTGACACTTGGTGTGCTCATGCATAGTTTCAAGGTTGCAATTCTAATGTTGCAAAAAAATGTGCCTTGCCACTGTCTGGTACAATAGCCTGCAAGATTGATCCAAGGAAAATGAGCCTTCTCAAGCCATAGATCAGGCTAACACAAGAATTTGATGACCAATAATTTTATGAAGGACCTTTCAACATCAAAAGGGGAAACAATGTGTCAACAACTGACAGATGCATCATAAGACCTTTAAGTCTTGCAATAAATACACAGTGCTACTCGAGGTCCCCTTAAGTGGCACAATAGTACAAGGAAATATTTATACAATGGTTGAACTTCCTGTGCATTTCTTGGTAGTCTTTCAATGTTGTAGGCTAGCACCATCAAGTTTCAAAAAAGAAGGACAACAGAGTCAGAGGAAATTCAAGTCCATGGTGGTAGGGGTAGTTGTAGTAGATACTTTTTCTGTCGACTTCATTTGTAGGCAATTAGATTCCTATAAAAGGGGCTAGGTGCCATTGTATTAAGGGCTTGGTGAATTGGCTAGTTGGGCAATGTTTATTCATTGAGCTAATTCTTAGAATTTAGGAGAAGAATCAATAAGATTTCAAGCTTTTGTGTATGCTCCTCAAGAGTAGATTGAATATCTTATGATTGTGCCTTTGCGTATCTTGTTCTTTGTTTATCAATGAAGAAGAAGTCATGCCCTATGCTTATTCTATGCTCATTGAGTCTTTCTTTTGAGTCTAATATATTGATGTATGCCTTTGTTTTTAGTTTCAATGAATGACATTAATAAATGGTCTGAAAACATGCTCCTTTGAGCTCTTGGCAACCATGAGTTAATATTGTGAGTTAAATAAGGAAGCATTATGCCTTTGTTGTACCAATCCAAGTCCCATTTTCTAGCACATCACCTTAGAATAAGTTTTACTTTAAGTTTATCTCTTCTCTTTCCCCTCAACATTTTGAAAGAATTAATGATAATCTTAAGAAGAGCCATCTTCTAAAATCCCAGAGGTTATCTTGTGATTCTCAAAATGAGTCCCATAGTCATACGATTTCCCATTACTTTGGTAGTTTCTTGCGATGAAGATTCAACTCCTAGGTGTAGACAACAAAAACCATCAACACTACTAATGTGTAAAAAAGAACAAAAAATGTTAGGGTTATGCAAGAAATATGGTAAGCACTTTAGTTGTAATCCATAATAATAAAAAACTAAGAAATTTGATTAACCTGTAATGTTAAGATCAGTTTGTAACTCTACCATTCACATTACAAGTACAAGATTCTAAGGAAATTTGATGAGAAATGGAGATATAACCATTGTATTTCACACACATGTTTATATATTGAATCCAAAACTCTTTCACATAAGATTGATCACTAAACATCTAATATTTCATCAAGAAATCAATTATTCATAAAAGGTTTAGACACTACACCATGCATGAACAAATAAGTTTGAAGGAGTCAAAACCATTTTATTGAATTTGAAGAAAAGTTGCTACAATCCCAACAAGATGCTACACTAGAACTTTGTTCTCTCCTTCAAATTTCTCTCTCTAACTACTAAACCTTGAAAAACAAATCTAAGTCTAAAACTTATAAAATTCTAACTAGAATGAAGGATGATGGATGGATGGGATCCCTTTACAAGATAGATGCGGGCCTTTTATAGGGGAAAAGAAACCCTAACAACCAGATCCAGACTAATGTTGATGATTATAGAAAGACTCATGCAACAATTTCTTGTTCACTTTTCTCATGCAAACTAGGAAGACTAGAAGAACACTTTTCTAATTTTGGACCAAAGTCATGCAAACATTCTAATGAATACATGAAGAATATACATTCACTCAATATTGAGAGTCACTTTATAATTGTAGTGAGACCCTCTTATCTAGTGCCTTAAAAGAATAAATTGGATGGAATCCAAATACAATATTAGTCCTTCTAAAAATAGAAATAAAGTTTTTAATTCAAAATTTCTAGATTAGAAGTGTCCTTGGTGCTTTGTATTCTTTAAAAGTTGCTAAGCACTTGTTAAATTGGTCATCATCAGATCCATCCAACCAATTTAGCCTAAACTTGGAGTTTTCAAAATCCCCTTGTGCATATTCTATCTATGTTTTCATCATTTGGATATCCTTTTCAATAACCTTGAAGTTGGATTTGGTAACTAAACATTGATCTAGAGTAGTATTATCAAAGTCCACAACTTGATTCAATTCTTCTTCCATTTTGTTCCTAAGTCACTCCTTAATAACTTCTACTATGCTCAACCTTTGTCACTTTGACTACATCAATTCTGGATTGATGACATGAGATGCAAAATCTTCAAAATTTCCCATTGCTTGATATACTTCTTTTTGTGCTTATAGGATCTCTAATTTATGCTCAATTATTAAATCAGATTTAAAGGATATTATATTGATACATTCTTTATATAGTTATACTCCTCATCTTGTAAAATTTTCTCAGCCTTCAATTATGATAGGGTCATTTCATCCAAGGCTTGGAATTCTAGGAGATTTTGTTTATACATACCTTCTTCATTCCTTAAACCTTGCATAAATGAATTGATCTCTTGTTCTACTAGAAGAGATCATTGATGCAGTTGGCATCCCTGATCCAAAACTTTGTTATCCTCCTTCAAAAACTTAGAAATATAGTTATCAATTATATTTGACCTCTTCTTCATGGTATGCAAGGAGTCTACCTCCTACTTGATCATCACAATTGGAGAACTGGAAGGAAGAGCATCATGTTGTGACAAATGAGTAATGAGCTCTTTGATAAACACCTTCATTTATTCTAATTTCTATTTGTTCTATTTTTCTTTTTGCATTCTAGTGACCACTGTGTCTACTGCTAACTCCAAAGAAGCAATTTCTTCTTCCCTTGTTTGTTTACCCAAACTGACCCTGGATATTTGATAATTTTCAGTGGTGAGCTCTCTATCATCCTTATCCATGATGGGTGTGGTTATCTTTTCTATCCTTTCTCCTAGTTCATTGATCCTTATGATAGAGAGGGTTCTAGGTTTTTTTGGAGTTTGACCTATTTCTACTTGAACTATTATGGCCTGAATGTCTAGTGGTTTGACCACTACTTTTTACCTATTTTCTAAGTTCAATTTGAGCCAAGTAGGCATAGTAAGATTTTCTTGGGAAGCTGGGTCAATTTGTTCTAATAATTCTTTTCTTCTATGGTGTTCATCTTGTTGCAAGTATGTGCTATCAGTGTTGTCATTGATGTCAACAAGCTTGTGTTGTCATTGATGTCAATTGTGCCTACTGATGATGTTGTTGTTGTTTGTTTGAGTTGCTTTGTTGAAGATCATTTAGTTACCTTGAGGAAGTACTAAAGATGCTAGGAATATGTTTTTGATGATTAGTTTCCAAGTGCTTTTGGGAAAATTTGATTAATAAAGGAAACAATGTGTTGAAGAGACTATCTGGCTTAATAGAGTAGTGTTCTAGTTTTGCTCCACATTTCCTCGACATTGAAGATCTATATTTGTGGTTTGTATATGTTGTTAAGAGATGTTATATTCCATATTTGGTGCTTCAGTTTGTTGTGAAGAGAGATTTGTGTTCACCAGTATGAAGACTATGTTTTTGAGCATTGCAAAGGTGTCTGGGAGAAACTGTTTTGCTTCGCATTTCTCCACAAATTGTTTTTGGCCTTGTGGTTCTGGAAGTGTGCTTATAAGGTTCATATATTTCTTGTTTTGAAGTTTTCATGTTTTGGTGCTTAGGAAGTTAATTTCTAAAGTAGCCGTGTATGCCATAGATGGTTTAGTATACTAGAATTTGATAAAGTTTAGGTTGTCTCAGGATGCTTGTGGAATATTCTAGATTGTGTTTAAGCCTTGCATGTGATCCAGAAGCTATCTTTGTGTTTGAAGAAGCATGTACTTAAAAGTTTAATGTGTTAACACAAGTTTGGCTAACCTTGGGTATTTTCACTATTTGTGGAGCTGCTTTGGTGATTGTGAAAGTGTGGTGTAGCATGCTTGGATTAATTTAGGTCCAATCTAAGGTGTGTTGTGGTTTGCCTTCATTCCTTTCCACCATGGGAATGTTTAGGTACAGACCTAATTTGAATCTTCTAGGATAAAGTGATTTGCCAACCTTCGAGAATGTTCTCAAGGTTGAAGACAATATAAATAAGTGTCAAAGGATTGTATTTGAGTGTGTGTGAAATGGATATGATGTGAATAATAGAGCAGTGGAAAGTGTGGTGCAGTACAAGCCTTCATGTGTTAGATTACTGGACGTAGTGAGAAGAAGGTGTCTACTATCTTTCATTGGTATTGTGGAGATGATATTGATGTTGTGGTGAATATTAAGCTTCATTGGAACTATACTCCATGCATGTGTTAGATGCAACTATAATAGTTCAAATCTTGGCAATGAGTCATTTCTTCTATCTCCTTCTTTCAGGACAGTGAGTCCTTTGGCAGTGAGCCACCTGCAGTGAGAATTCTTGGACAGTGATTGCACCAATTGTACCAACCTTAACCAGTTGTTATATCATATTATATGTGAGCTAATCCTCACTATGGTTTTTCCCTGTTTTGGGTTTTCCACATAAAATCTAGTGTTCTCTTGTGTTTGATGTTGTGATCTAGTTTTTGATTTTTGCTTTTCATGCTTGATCATCATAACAATTTAAAGGTTAATTAGATTGATGTTGATCTAAATGTGTTTGAGGATTTTTAAGATTATAAGTTACAACTGATTCACCCCCCTCTTAGTTGTCTTGTGCATTCAACAATTAGTATCAAGGTGAGGTTCCTTGGAAGAAATCATAATCTCTTGAGGTTGATCCGGGATGGCGCACAAGAGGGATGTTCCCATATTTGATGGATCTGATTACACATTCTAGAAAATAAGGATGGAAGGTTATCTGATTTCTCTTGGATATGACATCTGGAAGTCTGCAATGACTGCATATACAATACCTAAGAATGGTGTGAGTTCTACAGATGAGGTCAAGGCTTATGAGATTGATGGCAAAGCAAGGTATGCTCTTTTGAGTGGATTGACTAAATCTAAATTTGTAAAAGTTATGCATCTAAAAACTGCTAATGAAGTTTGGAAAAAGTTGAATAGTATTTATGAAGGAGATGATAAGGTCAAACAAGCTAAAATGCAGAATTTGAAGTTCATGTTTGAGACCAGGTGGATGTCTAAAGTTGAAAACATTACAAGCTACTTACGAAAGGTGGATGAAGTTGTCAATGGGATCAAAGGACTCGGTGGAAACATGGATGAAAAAGAAGTGGTATTGAAGGTACTCAGAACTCTTCCTAAATCTTATAGTCATAAAGTTTCTACTATTGAAGAATTACAAAATATGGATAAGTTTACCAAAGATCAGTTACTTGGCACCTTGATTGCTTTTGAAATAAGAGAATTTGGTACAAGTAGTGCAAAGTGTAATGCCCCATCATGCAACCCTAGAGAGTTAAGTTCAACTATGCAATAAAAGGAATTTAAAAAAAAATAGTAAAAGTGATGATGACAAGATATAATATCAACTAATAACAACAAATTAACTATCTAGCTAAACTAACATCTCTAGGGAAACATAACTGTATTAATGAAATTAAACAATGTTTAGCAACATACATAGCTCATTCTAATTAATTAAAGAGTCAACTAACAACTTTGTTACATCACTGATAGATACATCATCATTTACAATAAAGTTTACAAGTATAGAGCAATTCATGTTACATAGATACAAAATCTTTCTTGTCTGAGTACATCAATAATACATAATGATTTCACTGGTACAAAAGGTCCAGATACAAGTAACACAAATGTTTGACTTCAATATAGGTGCAGAACTAGAATCAGGAGAGATACATCTGCTCAACACATGAACCGAGATGCTAGAAAACCAATGGAATATAGCTTAACCAACCAACCATGTGGAACCCTGAGGTCCACCCCCCAAGCTAGGAGATAACAATGAGGTCCCACAATGACAACAGTTAAGATGGCAAAAACAATCAGGTAAAAGAAAAATCAACATGAATTCCCAACGACACAAACTCAAGAAATATAACAAGTGAATCAAACAATGCTCCCAGAAGCAACATGAACAACAAATAAAAACACAAGAGGAGAAACTAGACTGTAGTAGGACGGAGTGTCATCGCATGGTCCTACATGGGTTACCTAGACAGTCTCTCACTAGACGCTAGGCCCCATCTATGGTTACCTTAACAGTCTCTTACTAGACGCCGGCCCTATAGGGTGACACATGCAGAATCAACCTTCCTTTCATGAATATAAGGAAGTTGATCTTGCCAACCAGGCCTTCTCATCCCATCCTTAGTCTAAACTAGCACTAAAGGCATGGGTGAGGAATCCAATTATCTAGTTTATTGTGAATGACTACCCTCCCCCTAGATTTCTTTATTAGGTTATCACTTGTTAACTACTTCCAATGGGTTACCCTGACAGCCACTTTGGGCACCGGCCCCACATTAAAAGCCACTCCCCTACCTACATCTAGATATCCCTACCAACCAGAGAAGAATCATCAATTTGACAAGTATATAAATGACAAAGCAAGGTATCTCTCTTCTTGCAACAATATAATCAAAGCTCATGCCACCTTACAAAACATCAAAGTCCTCATATGGAAACAAAAGGAATCAAATAAAAACATCACCTATGATTAACCCACTAGCCTTTGGAACAAAATAACTTAAATAGCAAAACTAGCACCACAACCCCTCCTCTGAGTTGAACCTAAGAACCATTAAGAAGAGATTGTAAAAAAATGAAAAAAACTATTAATTGTAATGCAACACAAGGCTCAATGGATCTAGATTCTATATCATGACATAATCAACACATCGATTTTAACCAGTATTTAAATTTATAAAAAGATAAATATATTTAATCGTTTAAAACTAACAACTAAATTATTCCTTAACCCAATAACATCACAAATACAAAATGGAATTAAGATCTAAGTTAAAATATTCTATTACAAATTATAAATGGGTAAATATTTTTTATTAAATAGGTAACTCAACTATATAGCCTTATTCTTACCTTCCTAATAATAAAACTCTAATTTTTAATTCCAATAAATTTAATATTTTTACTCTATTTGATCTTGGTTAAACCTAATATGTAGATTTTACTATATTCAAATGAATTAACTATCACAACAATTTACAACAATACAAGAACTATATAACTAACCCTTAAACTACTTTTCTAAAGAAAATAACAAATCTACTATTCTTTCAAACTATCACAAAAGCAAGACTTGAATAGTAATAAAGTTCATAATATTCCAATGTAAAATATAAATGGATAAATATATTTTATTATATAAATCACATAACTATATGAAATAAATTAACTAAATTTATCTCTGAGGGATAGTAATTAAGGTAGATTTAATGATCTTACCAATATATCAATTAAATGTATATTTACATATATATTACTAATAAAAAAAAAGGAATTTATTTAGGAACCTTCTAATATGGGCCCAAATCTATAGGGCTTTAACATAAGCAATTGCTATTAAGAGAGAAACTTAACTTGTAGAATTAATAATGGCTAAAGGATCAATTTAAACTATTCTATTAATAAATCTTATTACATACTAATAACTAAGATTTATTTAAATTCTAATAAATGATATTTTTAAATAGCATATGCATATATCAAAATATTGATGGAGAATGCTCTATTAGATTTTCTAGAGTTCAAAAAGAAACCTTCTATTTCAATTCCCTTAAATCTCATAAAAAAAATACCAATTGCTATACTAAGAGGACTTACTATTTCTAATGACTGGTAGAAATAAAATGAATGTTTTTATGAGAAATTGATTCACATTTTTCCAGCTAAAAGAGTTTAATGTGAATAATCAAGAAATCCAATTATGCATTTGAGAGGCTGTACGGTGGTATTAAGAGATGTATTTAACATAAAGAGTTGCAAATTGAGAATGAGGGATAATAGAATGAGCTGAAGACATCACAAAGGTTAAAACAAATAAATGCAATTCTAGAGGATCGTTCCAGGAAGAAAAAAATGTAGATTATAAAGTTAATAATTTCATTGAGGAAAATACAGATTATAGTGAGAAGATTGGTATTCAATATATCCAAGAGAGAGCATACTTCACTGGAGGTATGATTTATCTTTAAGTGTTAGGTAAAATGATATTTCATGGTTGCAAGAGTTTGGTAAAAAAAATGCAAGTGGCAGAAGTGCAGTAGTAGTCCATCTCTGGTTTGAAGTTTCTTCTATAAAGGCATTTGGTCTCAAAGACATGCGTAATCAAAACTGTTATACATTCTTAGATTTGTGGTGTTCCAAAAGGAATGATAGTTTGCCTCAAAGAGATGTCATCTTTAGGATACAATGATTATAGAATATGTACAAAAATAGATTTGATAAATGATATTCGGTATAGGGAAAGCAATGCAGAATGATAACAGTATGGTTAAGGTTTGCATATGATTGATTGCAGAGTGAGGAGGATTAGATTGCTACCCAGGAGAAATCATTTTTCAGATAAGTTGATTGCAGTTGAAGAAGGAGGCTCTGAGAGCAAAGTATGACATTACTTATTTTCTTTTGAATTAAAATGACTTTTGTAGACAAGAGAAAATATAGTGAGATTAATGTTCCGAAGAATGTCACAAGTGGAGGTAGGCTATCATCCAGGCTGGATAATAACAAGTTATAGGAAATACATAGGCTAACACCATATAGAGATTCTAGCTGCATCCAAAATTCATTTATTTATTTAATGAAACTTCTAACTTTTGAACCTTTTCCCGTAGATTCCCTCTTTTTCCCCCAATTTCTTCTATAAAATTTTCCCAATCTTACTGTATGTCCCTTACAATAAATTCCCACTACTTTCTACTATTATAGACAACTCCACCCTCATAAAATTAATTGCATTTATTTTCCATTTGCAAAGGATTCTCAAATCTAAAAATTTTAGATACCCACTCATGAGTAAATAAATAACTGATAAGAAATCATATCCTTCTACTTAACAAAATAATTATTTTATTCACTCCCTAATGACACACACAATCTATTGACAAAATAAGATAATATCTTCATGTCAGATAACATCAACCAAAATATAACTACATATTAATAATTTATTATTATTATCATTGTTATTATTAGCTATTGAAACTACTAATTTTATTTTAACTATTTAATCTTCTTAATTACTACATTAATTATTTACACAACACACATTAATATATATTAAACTTATTATTATTATTTTATTACAAATTAGATCATTATGCTACAAGATTAAATAATAAACCACGAAATAACTCAAAAGCTTCAATCAACATTACATACCAGAGAATTGATAGTCCCACAGATGGGTTCCAAAAAGATCAACTAACCAACTGAGGAGACCAAAATTGAAACTCAACCACATAGGGAAATTGACTGACAAGGGAAACCTCATGTTATCTCCCACCCATTATTCCATTGAGTTTAGGACATGATAAACCAGGTGGAGTCAATTTCATGTACCTGCATCTTGCATCAGATCGAAAGGTTGGGCAATCCATAAAACCACATCATCAAACACACCGTGAGAGAGATTCACAACATAGTAGGGCACTCATGCATGAGTGATACTATACTGTCCCTCTCACTAATACATCTATCAGATTAATCATTTACTATTTAATAGGTATGATAAATAATCAATCACTAATCAACTAAATACGAATCATTATCAATTAAATCACATGACACTTATAAAAAAATTATTCCCTATAAACAATTGAGTTTGCAAGTAAGTCTAACATCACATAAAACATTAGTATTAATAGCATAATCAATGTCATCTAACAATAATAAAGTATCATCAAATAATTCACATGACCATGTATCTAACATCAAATAGAGTCATAAAGTCTATCTCCAAAACACCACTATCAAACTAATCAAAATAAAAATGAGGGGCACTACACAAAGGATGAGACTGCCTTCAAGGCTAGCAAGTCTGAAAAGACTGTGGAATTAGATCAGGAGGATTTGGATGACTTGGAAGCTAATTTTTCTAGAAGAATAAAATTGGGTACAGGTAAGTACAATGGTGAGTTACCTTTCAAGTGTTTCAATTGTGGCAAGATAGGTCATTATGCTTCAATATGTCCAGAAAGAATTCAAAGATAGGATAGGGAGAACACAAGTAGAGTGCCTAAGAAAAGATACTATGTTATAGAAGATGCAAGCATTTTTTATGATGAATCTAATTATGAGAATAATGAATTTCTATTCATATCTTTAAGAGATGTTACTATGTTTGCTAACTATGGGAAATGTGTGAAGGAAAAGGCTCCAGAGGTAGGTCTTAATGCTAAAAGCACTAAGATATATGCTTTCCATACTACACAAGAAAAGAACCTTTGGGTCATTGCCAGTGGATGCTTGAATCATATGACTGGTGATAAGAGTAAGTTTGTTAAAATTGAAAAATATGATGGAGGACTAGTTAGATTTGGTGATGATAATGCTGCTAAGATATGTGGAAGAGGTTCAATTAGTTTTGATGGAAAACACACTATTGATGGTGTTCTTTATGTTAAGGGTTTAAAGAATAATCTTTTGAGTGTTGGAAAAATGTGTAGAAAAGGATACAATCATGTGTTTCATGATGATGGCTATGAGATACGAAAGGATTTTAAAATTGTGATAACTACTAGAAAGAGCACAGATGGAAATGTTTATCATCTCAAAGGTGGTGATGGTTATTGCTTCATGACTCAGATTAGTGATAGTTAACTATGACATAGGAGATTGTGTCACATCAATTTTGATAGCTTGGTAAGGATAAGTTCTATTCAAGTTGTGAGAGATCTACCAAAGATTACAAAGCCCATCAATGTTGTCTATAAGGAATGTCAGATTGGAAAGCAAACAAGAAGAAGCTTTAAATTCAAGGATTAGTCTTCTATTAGATTGCTAGAATTAGTGCATACATATCTTTGTGGTCCTACAAAGGTAAGGAGCTTGCAAGGTGATAGGTATTTCATGTTGTTGATTGATGATTATTCTAGGATGATATGGGTTACTTCTCTCAAAGAAAAATATGAAGCCTTAGATAAATTCAAAGCATTTAAAGTCATGGTTGAAAATGAAATGGATATGAGAATCAAATGTTTGTGATCTGACAGAGGTGGAGAGTTCACCTCCAATGAGTTTAACATGTTTTTTGAGAATCATGGAATAAAGAGGCATCTATCTGCTCCTAGAACTCCTCAATGGAATGGAGTAGTTTAAAGGAAGAACAAGACTATTCAAGAAGCTGCAAGGGCAGTGATAAAAGAAGCAAATCTTCTAGAGCTCTATTGGAGTGAAGCAATTCACACTGTTGTCTACATTCTGAACAGAGTGAAGGCAAAGGCAAAGAGTACTAAGACTCCTTATGAGTTATGGTATGGAAGGGTTCCTACTATCAAATACTTCAAATTGTTTGGAAGAAAATGCTATATCAGAAGAAATGAAGAAAACCTATGAAAGTTTGATGCTAGGTCTGATGAAGGTATCTTTATTGGGTACTCAACCAAAAGAAAAGCCTACTGGTGTTACAACAAGAGACTTAGAAGGATTGTTGAAGGTGCAAATGTCAAAGTTCATGAAGACCTACAAAAGAATATAAATGGATATGAATTAGATGAGTCATTCAATAAAGAAGAAGAAAAGGCTAGAGAAAGTGAAGTACAGATTGAGGAAGAAGAAGCTCTAGAAAAGACTCCTAAAACTCCCAAGTATGTGCAGAAGCATCATTCTGAAGATCAAATCATTGGTGACAAGAACAAAGGTGTGCTGACAAGAAGTAAAGTTGTTGAAGAACATGTAAATCTATGTCTACTTTCTAAAGTTGAACCTAAAATAGTGACTGAAGCATGAAATGATGAGTGTTGGATCAAGGCTATGGAAGAAGAATTGATGAATATTGAAAAGAATCAGACTTGGGAATTTGTCCCAAGACCAACAAACAAAAATGTTTTGGAACTAAGTGGGTATTCTGAAATGAACTAAATGATGAATCACCTAAGGCTGATCATATTAGGTATAGGTCAATGATTGGAGGATTGTTAAACCTGATTGCTACTAGACTAGATATTATGCATGCAGTTTGTCTTGTGGTTAGATTTCAAGAAGATCCCAGAGAGCCACATGTTGTAGCAGTGAAGAGGATATTTAGATACTTAAAGGGCACTCCAGATCATGGCTTGTGGTATTCAAAAGATAATGAATTTACTCTAAGTGCTTATATAGATGCAGATTGGGTTGGATGTGTAGATGATAGGAAGAGTACAAGTGGTGGTGCATTCTTTCTTGGAAATAGAGTGGTGTCATGGTCAAGTAAGAAGCAAGATTTAGTATCTCTGTCTACTGCAGAGGCAAAATACATTACAACATCTTGTTGTACACAAGTGTTGTGTATGAGGAGACAATTCCTATCTTCTGTGATAATACCAGTGCCATCAACATTTCAAAGAATCTAGTGATGCATTCAAGAACAAAACATATTTCAATCCGGTATCAATTTCTAAGAGAAGGTTGCAGAGAATGAAGTGAAACTTGAGTATGTGCCTACAAAGGATTAGGTTGCTGGCATATTCACCAAGGCTCTTCCTAAGGATACATTTGAGTATCTCCAGGAGAAGTTAGGGGTTATTGCCCCTCCTTCTTTGAACTAGATACATAAGGAGATGCATCACTCTAGTGTACTTCAAGATTCATTCATTTTTGGACTGATGTTGGACGCTGCCTCTTAGGGGGAGTAGGTGGTGATCATGATGATTGTTGCAGACAGGGGGAGTAAGAATTGATGCAATTTAGTGTACACTCCTAAGGGGGAGTATTCAGAGTAGTGAAAAGAAAAGATGATGTGACCTTATAAGAGTGAAAGAAGAGTTGTGTCTCCCTTTGCCATTGATGTCAAAGGGGGAGATAGAGCAATGTGAAAAAGAAAAGAATTAGTGATCAGGGAGAGAGAGTAAGATGTGTAAAGGAAAGGGGGAGAGCAAGAAAGAAAAGAAGTTTGGTGTAGAGTTGTGTCTTGATGGTTTTTCACAGTATATGTTGCCATCAATGACAAAGGGGGAGATTGTTGCAAGTATGTGCTATCGATGATGTCATTGATGCCAACAAGCTTGTGTTGTCATCGATGTCAACTGTGCCTACTGATGATGTTTTTTGTTTGAGTTGCTTTGTTGAAGATCATTTAGTTTCCTTGAGGAATTACTAATGATGCTAGGAATATGTTTCTGATGATTAGTTTCCAAGTGCTTTTGATAAAATTTTGTTAATAAAGGAAACAATGTGTTGAAGAGACTATTTGGCTTAACAGAGTAGTGTTTTGGTTCTGCTCTGCATTTCCTCTACATTGAAGATCTAGCTTCATGGTTTGTATATGTTGTTAAGAGATGTTATATTCTAGATTTGGTGCTCTAGTTTGTTGTGAAGAGAGAGTTGTGTTCACTAGTATGAAGACTATATTTCTGAGCATTGCAAAGGTGTTTGGGAGAAACTATCTTGCTCCGCATTTCTTCACAAATTTGTTTTTGGCCTTGCGGTTCTGGTAGTGTGCTCATAAGGTTCATATCTTTCTTGTGTTGAAGTTGTTCGTGTTTGGTGCTTAGGAAGTCAATTTCTAAAGTAGCAGTGTATGATAGAGATGGTTTAGTAAATTGGACAAACAAGATAAGACTATATGGCAAGTGAAAGTTGTTGCAGAGGAATTTGCTAGAATTTAGGTTGTCTTAGGATGCTTGTGGAATATTCTATATTGTTTTGAATCCTTGCATGTGATCCAGAAGTCATCTTTGGGTTTGAGGAAGCGTGTACTTAAAAGTTCAATGTGTTAACATAGGTTTGGTTGACTTTAGGTGTTTTCGCTATTTGCAGAGTTGCTTTGGTGATTGTAAAAGTGTGGTGTAGCATGCTTAGATGAATTTAGGTCCAAGCTAAGGTGTGTTGTGCTTTTCCTTCATTCCTTTCCATTGTGGGAATGTTTAGGTCCAGACCTAATTTGAATCTTCTAGGATAAAGTGATTTGCCAACCTTGGAGAATGTTCTCAAGGTTGAAGATAGTATAAATAAGTGTCAAAGGATTGTGATTGAGTGTGCACGTAATGGATATGATGTGAATAATAGAGCAGTGGAAAGTGTGGTGTAGTACAAGCTTTCATGTGTTAGATTACTGGATGCAGTGAGCAGAAGGTCTCTACTATCTTTCATTGGTACTAGGAGACGATGTTGATGTTGCGGTGAATATTGAGCTTCATTGGAACTATACTCCATGCATGTGTTAGATGCAACTATAACAATTCAAATCTTGGTAGTGAGTCATTTCTTCTATCTCCTTTTAGGATAGTGAGTCCTTTGGCAGTGAACCACCTGCAGTGAGCATTCTTGGATAGTGAGTCCGCCAATTGTACCAATCTTAAATGATTGTTTTATCATATTATATGTGAGCTAATCTTCACCATGGTTTTTCCCTGTTTTGGATTTTCAATGTAAAATCTAGTTTTCTCTTGTGTTTGATGTTGTGATTCAATTTCTGATATTTGCTTTTCATGCTTAATCATCAGAACAATTTAAAGTTTACTTGTATTGATGTTGATCTAAATGTGTTTGAGGGTTTTTGAGAGTATAAGTTACAACTGATTCACCCCCCTCTCAGTTGTCTTGTGCATTCAACACATCTTGACCAATAATTTCTTCATTTTGAATTCCTCCCTTAGCGTAATCTTCTTGTTGGGGAGTCTCCTTTCAAGAATAGTTTCTTCTTCAATAGTACTTGGCAAATGATTCTTCTTTAGCGGTACTTGGAAAAGGAATCTCTATATGTTTAGTCTCTTTATCAATTACCTTTGTAAGCTTATCCTTATCTTATTCACCTAAGACCTTCTCAACTTTATCCTCTACATGCATTTATTCTTCCTGTTGTTGATGTTCTGTAGGAATATGTCTGGGTGGGTCAACTTGAGAATGAATTTTACCCATTTCTTTGGGTGAATCCTTCCTTGTAAGCTCTTCTTGTATGCCTTGTTGGCCTATTGATTCTTCCCCATCAAAATTCTTTTGGGAAACTTCCCCTTTATCTAGAGATATACTTTTATTTTCTCCCAAGTGCAATGGCCCATATTGGACTTGGTCATCTCCTTCATATGTTACTTTCACCTCCTCTTGCACAAGGATTTATTCATCTTCACTCTTCTTAGGAGGAGAGGGAGACACGAGGCTAATTGGAGTTTTCTTGTATCTATATGATGGGAGAGGTTAGGGGAATTTGCAAAATTTGTTCTCCCATTTTTAGCTGCTCAGCCACTTCTTCTATAACTTTGTCAACTCCTTATTGTGCCTTGGTTTCTACTTCTAAATTTTCTTATGGAGGAGGTGGAGTAGCACTCATAGGGTGAATAGGAGAAGGTGTCCTCTTTGGAGATGAGATTGCTTTAACTTCCTCTTTTGTGGGCCCTTGAATATTTGTATCTTGTACTCGTGCAGGGTTAGGGAGTTTCTCAAGTGAAACTTGAGTGGGGAAGATTTGCATCAAAGGAATAACCCCTAGCCCGGCTACCACTCCTAAATTTGCAAAATCATATGTAATTTTGACCTTGAGTAAGGCTTCTTGTAACTAATATACCTGGGTCACATCACCCTTGGCTCCCCTCATCTTCTCTTTTCCTATTTCTTTTTTGGTCTTCTTTTATACCCTAGTTCCAGAGGAAGACTCTTCTTCTTGTTTCCTCTTATTTTATATTTTCTCTTTTCCCTTACCTAGCTATGCAATCTTGGAGTCTAACCAAGAGAAACTGAGTTCCCTCACACCTTTTCTTATAGATTTAATAGATAAATCTTCCTTCAATGACCAATCTATACTTGGGATTGGGTCAATGTCCACACTTTTAGGGTAATATACTAGGTTAAAAATTTGACTCATTAGAAAGTTCTAGAGGAATGTCCTCCCTAATCTTGAAAGATTTCATTTGAAAAGCAGTCAATCTATAATAACTTTTCTTTCTTACCTCAAAGTCATCCTTACAATTTTCCTAGAAGTCCTCCAATGTTGGCTCATGTTCATGGATAGATCCCAATAATTTCTTGATTCTATCACTTGGATCAAAATTAGGCATAAAGTAATAAGGCTTGAAGTTCATTGATGATAATTCTTCATTAGAGGCCTTAGTAGAATTAATATTTGAACATGAATAAAACCCCAAATAAAAAGGAAATTGAACTCCTAGCTTGTGCTTATCTTGTAGTTTCAAATGCACTTTAATCATTTTCCTAGATAATTCTAACAATATTACTTTATCATTACAATATCTTGACAATAGATAAGGGGATCCAGAAAAGATATCTACTTTGATGTAGGTTGATTTGGGAAATTGGATGAACCATTGTCCCTATCCTTGAAACAATGCCATTGCTTCTATAGACATCCTTGCATTCATGTCGCATGTCAATCTCCCAATAATAGCATAGAGGAAAGTATCATTTACCCTTTTGAAGTGTTTGACAACTTCCTTGAGATTTAGTTAAGGATAAAAGTCTGATACCCCATTCTATCGTAATGCCTCTCCCATGAATCCTTTTGTTTGAAATATGAGGACAACGATTTTTTCGTGGCAAATTTTCACCAATTGGCAAATAGTTGAAATTGGGGATTCAAAATTTGGTGAATAGTACAAGATGTAAGGATTCTTGAATCACCTTATTTTAATAAAATTTAATTTTAGTCTTGGTTAAATCACTTGAGCATTTATTTTATTAAATGTTTAAACTCATAAATTTGACACAGTATTCGATACATGATTAGATCAAATTCACTTAAATTTTATAAGTTATAGTAGAAATCCAAATTAATTTGCCAATAATATTACATAATTATTAGTTACTTTAGGGCCATATTTCTAATATTTAGCCACCACCATTGATTGTATCTCTAATCTAATAGTTGTATTCTGTGAGCTATAATGTACCCCATGGCTTCCAATGCTCATGGTGCCCAAAATTGTTTTTCAACCATTGATCTCCAACTCTAATCTAATGGTTGCTGAATTTCATGAGCTATAATGTACCCCATGACTTCCAATGCTCATGGGGCCCAAAATTGCTTTTGGACTATTGATCTCAATGGAGATCAATGGTCCAAAAGCAATTTTGGGCCCCATGAGCATTGGAAGCCATGAGGTACATTACAACTCATGGAATTCAACAACAACTATTAGATTAAAGTTGGAAATCAATGGTTGAGAAATAATTTTGGGATCCATGAGAATTACAAATTGCAAGTGCATTTTAACTCATGAAATACAATGACAACTATTAAATAATAGATAAGATTAGAGATAATTTTATTTATGTGGTGTTGATTTAAAATATTTATATGGTATTGATTGTTGCTGTCCCTAGACCCCACGAGGGGGCATTACCCCCTTGACCCCCTCAAGGGGCATTGTGCCCTCAACCCTAGTAGGGGGTATTGCTATTTGACCTCATTAGGGGTCATTCCCCCTCGACCCACGTAAGGAGAGCTACCCCTTAAATCCATCAATCATTGCCACCCTCGAGCCCCTACTTTTCCATAGGAATTTAATTTTTTTTAAAAGTAAGGATTTATCATGGTAATTAATGTGTTTGTCTATTATTCACTAAGACTCACCAAAATCTTCTACAAATTTCTAGTGATGTAAAAAATTCACTAATAAAATTAATATTTTTTTCAAAAAAAAGGAAAGATTCACTAATAGAAATTATTTTTTTTCCAAAAAAATGAAATATTATCCAAGATTTTATATCTTTTTTTCGGGGGGATTTCTTAAATTTATCACTATCTAGGGAAATGATCTTGTTGTGCAAGAAAATACACTATGTAAAAATCTATAGAGAACTTCTTGCATTCATTACAAAGATAAGTTGGACATGTAACTTGTCATTAACCAATTGAGCCCAATCAAAGAATTTTTTATTTTTCATAATCACTTTGATAAACTAGAACATCCAATGATGATAAATCCTAGAGTCCAACTTCCCCATTAATTTACTTAGCAGTGTGATCATGTCCCCTATTTTATCTTGGAAATTTGACCTAGTCAGATTCTTTGGGATCTTGGTGATTGACTTTCTCTCCTTGTTTAGCCAATATCTATTCATGTGCCTTGTGTTGTCCACTTAGTGATATTCAAAGGCTGTTTGGGACTCTTTCTCTGTTAGTATCACCAAATCTGCATGTTGGGGAATGTCAAAAGTTAGTTTGATCATGGCTGGAGTGATGTCTAGGATGATATTACCTTGTGTGTCATAAGCCCTCCCATCCCTTGCATGGTAAGACTGAGCACATTCTAGGATTAGTTCTAGACATTAAATAGTTGAAGGGAATTCTACCACATGTGCTAATCCTAACCCCATTAGGATCATTTCTCTAGGTGAAGGGGAATCACCAAATACATCCTTGTGAAATTGCTCTAAACTCACATGCCCCAAATCTATATTAGTTATTCTTTGTATGATGGAAGTATTCTTGGAGGCCTTAGTGACCCATTTGAATTCATACTTCATGGTTGTTAGGAGTTTATCAAGATTATCAGTCATTTATCTATACCTACAATGTCAAGAAGATCCACCATTAGTCCTTTTATAACATTAAAATCCATTATATTTGTCAAATTTTGAGTGTTTTATTGCATGGTAGGTTTTTGGGTTCAAAGAGGACACTGGAACATGGAACCTAGTGCTTAGGTGCAATGAAAATTCATGATTCAAAATTCTAGAAAATAAATTAACAATCATATTATGATCTAGGAATCCAGAAGAAACATGGATATCAAAAAGTTTGAGGTCTATAATGGCCGGGTTTGGGAATTTGAAGGAACATTAGATATTGGAACCTAAGACAAAGGTCCCGAAGAGTCTTGAAATTCCAAGAGAAATAATGCAACACCAAGAATGGGGATTTAGAATAATGGGGAACATAAGGATACCTGGACAAGAACAAATGTTCCAAATAAAACCTAGATCCTGAAAGGACTAAAAGCTATGAAGACCAAGAACTTGGGAGGACCTTGCACATTTCGATCAAATTCTCAAGTGTGAAGAAACCATGAAACTCTGAATTGCTAAGTTTTAATTCATTGTGAGGTGGGATTTTGGGTTCTGGATGGATTTAAGGACCTAGAACAAATTTTAAAAGATGTCAGAATGTGATAGAAACCTAGATAAAGATTTTGACAAGAGAATCATTGGGAATCTAAGGTAGACAATTTTATATTGAAAAGGGATCTCATTCTTATTAATCTAACCCTAAAATGTAACCCCAATTAAAAACTTAAACCTAGAAAACCTAGGCTGGGATTCCAAATGGAAAATCAACAAGAAAATGAACATGACAAACAAGAAAAATGAAGGAAAAATGAAGGAAAAATAGATATTCTAAGAACAACAACCTACAAATGAACAAAAACTAAAAAGAAATCCAAAATAAACAAAAATAAATCAACTTGGAAAAATGTGAAAGAGAAAATCATGGAAGAATAAAAGGTTCCATGATGCTCACAATCTTTGGGACTCAAATTCTATCAAAAATCACACAAATCCATGGAGAAATCTGGGCTTTTAGTCAAAAGAGGGTATTTGAGATTGCTCTGAGCTCAAAATTTGAGAATTTGAATGCAAAGTGCAAAATGGGAGGAACAAATTGATTATATAGGGGTGTATTAACTCCATACATGTGGTATTAATGTTTCTCAAGTGTCACAGGAACCAAGAACCTGGAAGGAACTTGGACCTTGGAACTAAGTCCATGAGTGCTTAAGTTCCCCAGAACTCTGAAAGTCTACAAAAAATAAAAGAAGTAAAATAAATAAGAAACAAGTGGGAAAAGATTGAGACTTGGAACAAGGTTTCAAAATCTGTGAAAGCCTTGAAAGTCTAAACTTACGAGAAAAGACGTGAGGCAAGATCTTTAATAGAACTCGAGATCCTGAGGTTTATAAAAACCCCAAAACTTTTTAAAAAAGATTCAAACCAAAGGGAAAAACACCCAAAATTCAAAGAAAACATAAAATTAAATATACTAAAAGGAATCAAAATCATAAGAATATCGAGGACCAGGATGAAAAAGGAAAAGAAAACACAAAAGAGAGGGTCCCCATTTACTAAGCAAAAGATGGGGCATGTATGCCATGTATAACAATAGAGTTTTTTCCATAAGTGAAATCTGAACATGAACTAGTAGGACCATTGGAGGAACCCTAACCTTAGGTCTAAGGAAAGTGATGAAGTGCATGAGGTAGATCTTGTGGAATCAAGTGGAAGTGAAGAGGACAAGGAAGAAAGGATGTTGAAGGCCATAACCAACATTTGTAAGAGGATCAGAGTGGACATTCATAACTATTTTGGGAACTTGGATCCTGAGGAGAAGATTGACTAGATCATTGACTTGGAGGAGCATTTTGAGTATTAGGATATTACAAACTTGGATAGGGTGAAATTCACCAAGACCAAGCTTAAAGGTCATGCAATGATATGGTAGAATTAAGTCTAGATAGAGAGGAATAGAAAAGGGAAGCCTTACATTGTAAAGTGGGATTGAATGATAGAAAAGATGAAATCCAAGTTCATTATGATAAATTACTAGTTGGAATTGCTAAAGGAGCTATATAATTTATGACAAGGAGATATGACTATGAAGGAATCGACTAAAGAATATTATAGGCTAAAAATTAGGTCATGACATTATGAAGAAAGGGTTGAGAAAGTGACTAAATATGTCAATGGATGAGATGGTAGACAAGTTGGGGCTGAGAAGGATGAGACATCTACATCCATACTAGATAGGTTGGTAGTAGCAAGGGGACCATATTTTGGTGGAGGAACAATACTGGTTGAGGTTCAATATAAGGGCATAACATGATGGGGTGTTGTGTGATATTGCACTAATGGATGTGTGCCATATCACATGTTGGGGAGACTATGGTAATTTTGTAGGTAACCTGTGTATCATGGAAGAGCTAACACATGTGATCCAAAAGGATGAACAAAAGCATAAGTTAATGCCATTTAGGGTAAGTAAAGGATAGTTTTACAATAGTGTTGGTGTGTTCATTGGGAAGGATGATATGCGTTGATTCCAAAGATGTGTGACATTACTGGAATGAGTGGTAGCACTACAAATGAAAAATAAGTTACAAAGAAGAGAGGCTATGAGAATGAGAATCATAAAAAGGAGACCATCCAAAGAATAGGATAGATGAACAAGAGGATGAGGAGCTGTATTGAGGAATATGCGGTAGAAGAAAGCATAATAGAAGTGTTAGGAATATAATTTAAAACCACTACAAATGGAAATATGAAATCAAGTCTCAAAATATGAAATTATGACCTAATGAACATAAAATCCATTCAAACATATACATGTTAATTGTATAATACCATATGGAGAATACAAAATTAAATAAACAACAAAAAAATCAACAATACCACAAAAACACATTATTTAACATGAGGAAACCCTTTCAGAAAAAAATCCACCATGTAAAAGAGGCCAAGATTCTATTAAATTCAAATACAAAAGTACAATGAAATAATCTTCCTTCAATCCTTCTATATCTTCAGTTTGACAACACCTATATATTTGTGAAACTCACAATGCATTCTACCTCCTCAAGCACTTATTAAATACATGAGAATACAAAATATGTGGCATCCAAAAATGGGCAAATTCAAACACCTCATTTTGGGAATATAGTTAACATACTAAACATAGTCTCTTGTAGCCTCTTACAACCTATCATAACTGACTAAAATTATCTCTCCATTTTGGGTGCCTAGTTTGTTATGAAATCCCTTGAAAATAGAGATGATTTTACAAGATGTCATAAACTATCAATAGCTATGCAAATATTCTCTCTTATGCATGTCATAACACCCCAATAATAGCCACACCAACTTGGGTTCCTAGTTTGATAAGTTATTACCCATTTACCTTCCCAAAGTAAAAGATGCTCAAATAGTAAATAGTAAACACTACTGGTAAATAATTAATTACCATACTAGTAAAAATTAATTACCATTGTCAGTGATCATCCCTTATGAATACATTTACAAACAATATTAGGAATAATTAAATGACATAGGATTTACAACGTTAATGGATCCTTAATCCTAATAAGAAAGGTATGCAACAACCAAGGAAGAGGTGGATAGATGTGAGGGATTGGTTTTGGATAAGGGAAGGTGGATTGTTATTGAATAGTAGCCAAGGAAATATAAATCTAAGGATGATTGGTAGAACATAGTGACAAATAACATGGAAGAAAGAAATACTTAAGGTGGATCACTTGAGACGTACCTAAGAAGGTGGAAGGAATGAAAAAGAAGTAGCAAAGTAGAATCTCTAGGTAGGGGTGGTTAAATACCCCAAAAAATGAGGTACTCATTTTTAAATTTACCCTAAGAATCTAATACAAGTGCATCACTGGGCATTATGAAAATGTGGTATCATGTCTAAGAAAGTGAAATTTGTGGTCTATTTGTTAGTTTCTATATGTATGCATTTATGGTTAACAATTTGTGTTGGTAAAACTTAGTTCATTTAACTACATTAAGGAATTAGCTTTTGTGATTGTGGTGGTAGTTCTTTGTGGTTGATTGGATAAGTAGAGGTTGATGATTTGACTCGCAAAGTGCATGTGGTTTGGTAGTGTATTGAATTGGAACTATTTCTATTTAAGAAAGGTTTATTTTGGGTTTGTGCTAAAAATGAATATTTGAGAAGTGTTGAGTACCTTTTTGGAAGGTGTGTGGTGTACTACATGGAGATTCTCCACTGTTTGATTGTTTTAACTTGTAAGTTTGTTATATTTAGTTAGTGACACATTTTGTGTGGTTTTGGGTCTTGTGCCATCTTGAGGTTGACATGGATCATGTGAGGAGATTGAATATAATATAAGTAGATGTTTTGAATCAATTGAAAGAAAGTGAAGAAGACCATGATGGAGTAGGAGCATAGAAGGTAAGTTCAACAATGAGGGAGTGAGATCTAAGAGAGATAGAAGGTGGTTACTAGTAGTATGATGTGGGCTACAATATGAAGTATCCAATGTGGCATGTAGGAATGTTTTACAGCATTGATAATTAAATGTACTTGTGTTTGGGTCATTGTTGTAAATGTTGCCATTGATGTCAAAGGTGGACAAGGTTGTCATTAATGTCAAAGGTGGACAAGGTCCTCATTGATGTCAAAGATCATGTTGTGGAGATTGATGCAAATGTTGTCATTGATGTCAAAGGTACATAGACATGTTTTCATTAACATCATTGTATCCAATGAGTAATTGATGTTAAGAATTGCCCATTATATATTCCCGTTGGAGAGATTGTGAAATTGGACGATCATTTAAGAGATATGCATTTTTTTAAATTAAAGATTTAAACAAAGTAAGCAAGACATTAAAGAGTTGTAATATAGGCCACATTCCCCTTGGCACCATCCGTTTAGGATTTAAATTTAAAATAAAAACTTGTGTCATTAAGTGGCTGACCTCCTATTTACCCTGGTTCTCAAAAAGAAATTGAAATAAAAGGAGGCCGACTCATCTAAGAAGAGTGTTATGTTAATAAGACAAAACATACATTTTATTTAAGATATATAATATGGGCGGTCAAGAGAGATAATAGGATGCAATTAAGAATGAGAAAAAGCAATGATTAAAATACATGGAGTGATCATTATAAATATGAAGATGTGTGATTTTAAATACATAAAGGGATGGAATTTCCTTTAGAGAGGAGCAATTGAAATTTAAAGGGTAGCGATTAACATTGTTTATAAAAACACAGTGATCAAGAATCATTAATGAAAGGCTACGATCTGATTTATGAGGATATGTGACTCATTGAAGAGTCATTTATATTTGAAATACATAACCAACACAAAAGGTCACCTCCCTTGATGAACATAAAAGGTGAGAAGAGGTATGTTTTGAAGCAAGCAATTTCAATGTTTTATTTACGAGTTTAGAGCAGAATTGAGAGAATAGAAGGGACATAAAAAGAAGTGCAATCCAGATATATTTTGAAGAGTATGTTACCATGTATGAAGGACAAATGAAAATAAATGACAAATATATGTGAAGATTAAGAGTTGAATGTTAAGGATGATATAAGCACAAATTTGTGTGAAGATGTTGCCATGATTATGATCAATTTTGTGTAAAGAAGTTGTGCTTGATTTGGATGAGATTTGTGAGGGAAGGAAGTGTGTGATCCGATTTGTGAGAGAAGAAAATATATGTGTGAATCTGATTTGAAAAGGGAAGACTTACATCATACAAAATCAAAAGTAGTAATCAGATTGTGAGTGAATGAGAACAAGATCATCCATTGAAGAATTCATAGGTTGGTGCATATATATTGGTGTCTCCTACTTAGTTTGTGCTCAGTTGTGAAGGTTGGTGCCTAAAGATTCTACAAGTGGGGATTGGTGTCTCAAGTGGGTTGGTGCTCACAAAAGAAGAATTGTAAGAGAAGTAGGTGCCTAAACAAGAAGAATCGATTATATACTCCCGCAAGGGTTTCCACATAAAATCATATGTTCTCTTTGTGTTCATAATTGCTAGATCTTAATTGAGTGATTTATTTTGATTGATTAAGTTTGACAAGTAAAAGCTTGTTTGATATTGATTCACCCCCCGTCTAAGTATCATCATGTTCTCATCAATTGGTATTAGAGAGGGTTCCTTCAGAAATAGTTTAACCGCTAGAAGGAAGATCTTAAGAGCACATATGGGAAAAAGAAAAGGAAGCAAGGGTAAAGGAAATACTAAGTAGAATGTTGATCAACTAGCACCAATAAAACCAAATGAAAATGATGAGGTGGCACTTGGAATACATATGGAAACATAAAAGAAAGATGATATCTTTGAAAAGAAGATAACCTTGTGAGTGAAAGAAAATAAAAGTTAAAAGAAGAAAATGTTTTAATGGAGTTAGAAGAAGAGAATTCATCTATAATAGAGGCAACATTCAAAACATCAAAGGAGATGAAGAATTTAAAGCTTGAATCATGCAATAGCTCCAGTAATGAATTGGATGCAAAGGAACAAGGATCTGATATATGCAAAGGTAAGTATAAATGTTTTAATTGTGGTAAAACTAATCATTGTGCTTTTGAGTGTGTGCAGGTTAAAAGTGAAGATGATAGAAAAGAAGAGAAAGATTCAAAAGAAGATTATGACAAAGATGATAAAGAAATGGATCTTAAGGAAGGACTCCATCATGCCTACAGTGAGATCAAGAAGCTTAGAAAGGAGAATCTAAAACTAAAGCTACAATTTCAAGAGAATGATGAATCTAATGTAGAGCTAGTATGAAGCCTTGAAGAATTCAAGAAAATAATAGTCAAACTAAAGTTTTAGATCAAAGAAGGATACAAGATGAAAGAGGATGTAAAAATTCAATTAGAGAAAAAGGAAGAGAGACATGAAAGGTTAGAATCTAAAATAGTTTTTGAGAAAGGAATTGGAAAAATCAAATGCTTAATCAAATAAGAACTTGAAAAATGAGAAGAGTACGGAAAGTGGTATTGACTAAGAAGAAAGGCAAAGCTCAAATCCCAGTGAGTGAGAAATTGGTTACTTCAGGAAAGAATTAGAGAGAATAACTACCAAGCCAGACATGAGCCTCGAGGTTGAGAAAAGTACTGAGATCTTGGATGATATTATAAATGGACAAAGGTCATCATGCATAAAGAAAAGTCTTGGTTATGAAGAAATGGAAGATCAACATTCAAATGAGCCACCAAAGAAAGGAAATGAGGAAAAACCAAAAGGCTATGCAGATGTTCTCAAGAGTTCCATCAATAATGAGAACAACAAGAGGAAGGAAAACAATGTCCCGTAGAAAACTAATATTCCTCATAAAGACAACAAGGAGAAATTCACAAGATCATTTACTCCAAGGCAAGAACAAATGAACAAGTCTCAACATTCTTTTTATGGTTATTGTTATTCATGTAATAACTTTGGTTAGAAAGCAATAGATTTTTGGACACATGCAAGAGAACCTGGTTAGACCAAGAATAAAAGTTCTTATGGGTTATCAAATGAGAATTGCAATATCATATGTTATAAATGCAACAACCTTGGTCATAAGGTAAGAGATTGTAGAACATGAGCAAGAAATGATGGTTGGAAGAAGAGTAAATGTACTTATGGATTTTCAAGAAGGAACTATAATTCCTTTGTTCCTTTGGTGGATTACAATGTTATATGCTACAAGTGCAACAATTATGGACATGTAGCATGATTGTGTAGAAGTGGTTTTGAGGAACCCTCTAGACAAAACAAGAAAGTGGAAGCCTTAGATAACCAAAAGAAAGAAAATGGAAACGCGTGGAGAAGGAAACAAGAGCAAGAGAAAGAAGAATCTATGATTGTGCAAACTACACTTCATGCACAAGTGGTATCTCCTAGTTCATAAGGAGAAGTACGAGTTCAGGGTGAGCTAACCATTGCATTATTTTTTTAGCTCCATGAAGGAGACAATTCAAGATATGCATATTCTAAATGAGCATTCTGTTGTCATTGATCAAAGGGGAAGAGTATGTTTGTGACAACTTAGCTAGAACATGTGTTGCCAAAAGCAAAAGAAATTGATAGTGGAAAGTTGGCTATGATGGTTATACTTATGCTTGAGTTCCTATTATGCCATAGAAGACAATGGATAGATGTATAATGAATATCCTATTAACATTAATGAAAAAAGGGGAGAATTATAGAAAGGTGGAAATCTACAACAAGGAAGAGCTATAAGAATAAGAAGAATGATGCCATTAATATCAAGGAGTATTACAGACAGGGGGAGATTCTTTGTGAAGAATTGAAGGCATCTTCCATATCATAAGATGCATAAGTGAATGACTAGGATAATAAAGCAAGTTCCTAATTTGTTAAACTTGAGAAGATCATCCAAAATATTTTTGGACAGATATAGAGGAAGCATATCACCTAAGTTACTTTGAGACAAATGGGGAGCCTTATAGATAGGGGGAGCATCATAGAAAGGAGAGAATCATATCATGAAGAAAAGAGGTATACTAAGTGTCCCTTTGCCATTGATGTCAAAGGGGGAGAGATAAAGTAAGGGGCAATGCAAAAAGAGAGAATTATGTTTGTGTTTCCATCAATGACAAAGGGGGAGATTGTTGGAACTGTTGTCATTGATGTCAAAGGTGGACAAGGTTGTCATTGATGTCAAAGGTGGACAAGGTCATCATTGATTTCAAAGAGCCTATTATGGAGATTGTTGCAAATGTTGGTATTGATGTCAAAGGTACATAGACATGTTTTCATTAACATCATTGTATGCAAGGAGTAATTGATATTAAGAATTGCCTGTTATACATTCTTGTTGGAGAGATTGTGAAATTGGAAGGCCAATTTAGAGATATGCATTTGCTTAAATTAAAGATTTAAACAAATTAAGCAAGATGTTAAAGAGTCGTAATATGGCTTATATTCCCCTTGGCACCATACATTTGGGATTTAAATTTAAAATTAAAACTTGTGTCATTAAGTGGATGACCACCTATTTACCTTGGAGCTCAAAAAGAAATTGAAATAAAAGGAGGTTGACTCATCTAAGAGGAATGCCATGTTAATAAGACAAAACAAAGACATCTTATTTAAGATATAATATGGGTAGTCAAAAGATATAACAGGATGTGATTAAGAATGAGAAAAAACAATGATTAAAATACAAGGAGTGATCATTATAAATATGAAGATGTGTGATTTCAAATACATAAAGGGATGCAATTTTCTTTAGAGAGGAGCAATTGGAATTTAAAGGGAAACTATTAATATTGTTTAGAAAAAGGTAGCAATCAAGAATCATTAATGAAAGGCTATGATCTGATTTACAAGGAGATGTGACTCATTGAAGAGTCATTTATATTTAAAAGACATAATCAATACAAAAGGTCACCTTCCTTGACGAACATAAAAGGTGAGAAGAGGTATGTTTTGAAGCAAGCAATTTCAATGTTTTATTTATAAATTTAGAGTAGAATTGAGAGAGTAGAAGGGGTATAAAATGAAGTGCAATTCAGATATATTTTGAAGAGTATATGCTGCCATGTATGAAGGACAAATGAAAATATATGTGAAAATTAAGAGATGAATGTTAAGAATGATACGAGCAGAAATTTGTATGAAGATGTTGCCATGATTATGATTAGTTTTGTGTAAAGAAGTTGTACTTGATTTGAATCAGATTTGTGAGGGAAGGAAGTGTGTGATCAGATTTGTGAGGGAAGAAAATATATGTGTGTGAACCTGATTTGAAAAGGAAAGACTTACATCATACAAAATCATAAGTAGTAATCAGATTGTGAGTGAAGGAGAACAAGATCATCCATTGAAGAATTCATAGGTTGGTGCCTAAAGATTGATGTCTCCTACTAAGTTGGTGCTTAGTTGTAAAGGTTGGTGGCTAAAGATTCTACAAGGGGGGATTGGTGTCTTTAGTGGGTTGGTGCTCACAAAAGAAGAATGGTAAGAGAAGTAGGTTGGTGCCTACAGAAGAAGAATCAATATATATATATATATATATATATATATATATATATATATATATATATATATATATATATATATATATATATATATAAGCAATATTTTTCTATGGTTTTCTCTTGCAAGGGTTTCCACGTTAAATCATGTGTTCTCTCTATGTTCATAATTGCTATTTCTTACTTGAGTGATTTATTATGATTGATTAAGTTTGAAAAGTAAAAGTTTGTTTAGTACTAATTCACCCCCCCTCTTAGTATCACCGTGTGTTCATCAATTGCTATCATAGAGGGTTCCTTCCGAAATAGTTTAACTACAAGAAGGAAGATCTTAAGAGCACATATGGGAAAAAGAAAAGGAAATAAGGGAAAAGGAAATACTAAGCAGATTTTTGATCAACTAGAACCAATAAAACCAAATGAAAATGATGAGGTGGCACTTGGAATACATATTGCAACAGAAAAGAAAGATGATATATTTGAAAAAGAAGCTAACCTTGTGAGTGAAAGAAAAGAAAAGTTAAAAGAAGAAGAAATTTTTGAAATGGAGTTAAAAGAAGAGAATTCATCTATAAGAGAGGCAACATTCAAAACATCAAAGGAGATGAAGAATTCAAAGCTTGAATCATGTGATAGCTCTAGCAATGAATCAAATGCAAAGGAAGAAGGATCCGACATATACAAAGGTAAGTATAAATGTTTTAATTGTGGTAAAACTAATCATTGTGCTTTTGAATGTGTGCAGGTTAAAAGCGAAGATGAAAGAAAAGAAGAGAAAGATTCAAAAGATGATTATGAAAAATATGATAAAGAAATGGATCTTGAGGAGGAACTCCATCATTCCTACCATGATATCAAGAAGCTTAGAAAGGAGAACCTGAAACTAAAACTACAAATTCAAGAGAATGATGAATCTAATGTAGAGTTAGTATGAAGCCTTAAATAGTCCAAGAAAATAATAGTTGAGCTAAAATTTCAGATCAAAGAAGGATACAAGATGAAAGAGGAAGTAAAAATTTAATTAGAGAAAAAAAGAAGAGAGTTGTGAAAGGTTAGAATCTGAAATAGTCTCTTTGAGAAAGGAATTGGAAAAATAAAATGCTCAATCAAACATGAACCTGAAAAATGAGAAGAGCACAAAAAGTGGTATTGACTATGAAGAAAGGCAAAGCTCAAATCCCAATGAGTTAAAAATTGGTTACTTAAGGAAAGAATTAGAGAGAACAACTACCAAGCCAGAAAGGAGCCTCAAGATTGAGAAAATATCGAGATCTTGGATGATATTATAAATGGACAAAAGTCATCATGCATAAAGACAAGTCTTGGTTATGAAGCAAAGGAAGATCAACATTCAAATGAGCCACCAAAGAAAGTAAATGAGGAAAAACCAAAAGGCTATGCAGATGTTCTCAAGAGTTCTATCAATAACAAGAACAACGAGAGGAAGGAAAATAATGTCCCACATAAAACTAATATTCCTCATAGAGACAACAAGGAGAAATTCACAACATCATTTCCTCCAATGCAAGAACAAATGAACAAGTCTCAACATTCCTTTTACGGTTATTACTATTCATGTAATAGCTTTGGTCACAAAGCAATAGATTGTTGGACACATGCAAGAGAACTTGGTTGGACTAAGAATAAAAGTTCTTATGGGTTGTCAAATGAGAATTGCAATATCCTATTTTATAAATGCAACAACCTTGGTCATAAGGCAAGATATTGTAGAACATGAGCAAGAAATGATGGCTAGAACAAGAGTAGATGTACTTATGGATTTTCAAGAAGGAACTATAATTCCTTTGTTCCTTTGGTGGATTAGAATGTTATATGCTACAAGTGCAACAATTATGGGCATGTAGCATGATTGTGTAGAAGTGGTTTTGAGGAATCCCTAGATAGAAAAAGAAAGTGGAAGTCTTGGATAATCAAAAGAAAGAAAATGAAAAAATGTGGAGAAGGAAACAAGAGCAAAATAAAGAAGAATCTATGCTTGTACAAACTACACTTCATGCACAAGTGGTATCACCTAGTTTATAAAGGGAAGTATGAGTTCAAGGGGAGCTAACCATTGCATTATTTTTTTAGCTCCAGGGTTGAGACAATTCAAGATATGCATATTCTAAATGAGCATTCCATTGTCATTGACCAAAGTGGAAGAGTATGTTTTTGACAATTTGGCTAGAACATGTGTTGGTAAAAGAAAAAGAAATTGATAGTGGAAAGTTGGATATGATGGTTATACTTATGGTTACATTTCTGTTATGCCATAGAAGATAGTGGATAGAGGTATAATGAATATTCCTTTACCATTAATGAAAAAAGGAGAGAATTATAGAAAGGTGGAAAACCACAGCAAGGAAGTGCTATAAGAATAAGAAGAATGAAGCCATTAATGTCAAGAAAGAGTATTATAGACAGGGGGAGATTCTTTGTGAAGAATTGAAGGCATCTTCCATCTTGTAGGATGAATAAGTGAATGATGGGATAATAAAGCAAGTTCTTGATTTGTTAAACTTGAGAAGATAATCCAATATATTTTTGGATAGATATAGAGGAAGCATATCACCTAAGTTACTTAGAGACAAAGAGGGAGCCTCACATACAGGGGAGCATTGCAGAAAAGAGATAATCATATCATGAAAAAAATAGGTATACTAAGTGCCCCTTTGCCATTGATGTCAAAGGAGGAAAGATAGAGTAAGGGGGAGCAATGAACAAGGAGAGAATTATGTTTGTGTTTCCATCAATGATAAAGGGGGAGATTGTTGGAAATGTTTTCATTGATGTCAAAGGTGGACAAGGTTGTCATTGATGTCAAAGAGCATGTTGTGGAGATTGTTGCAAAAGTTTTAATTGATGTCAAAGGTACATAGACATGTTGTCATTAACATCATTGTATGCAAGGAGTAATTGATGTTAAGAATTTCCCATTATACATTCCCGTTGGAGAGATTGTGAAATTGGAATGTCATTTTAGAGATATGCATTTAGTTAAATAAAAGATTTAAACAAAGTAAGAAATATGTTAAAGAGTTGTAATTTGGGCCATATTCCCCTTGGTGTCATCCATTTGAGATTTAAATTTAAAATAAAAAATTGTGTCATTAAGTGGCCAACCTCCTATTTACCTTGGTGCTCAAAAAGAAATTGAAATAAAAGGAGGCCAACTCATCTAAGAGGAGCACTATGTTAATAAGACAAAACAAAGACATTTTATTTAAGATATAATATGGGTGTTAAGAGAGATAACAGGATGTGATTAAGAATGAGAAAAAGAAGCAATTAAAATACAAGGAGAGATCATTATAAATATGAAGATGTACAATTTCAAATACATAAAGGGATGTGATTTCATTTAGAGAGGAGTGATTGGAATTTAAAGGGCAACGACTAATATTGTTTATAAAAAGGCAACGATCAAGAATGATTAATGAAAGGGTGCAATCTTATTTGTGAGGAGATGTGACTCATTTAAGAGTCATTTATATTTAAAAGACAACCAATACAAAATGTCACCTCCCTTGATGAACATAAAAGGTGAGAAGAGGTATGCTTTGAAGAAAGCGATTTCAATGTTTTATTTATGAGTTTAGAGTAGAATTAAGAGAATAGAAGGGGTAGAAAATGAAGTGCAATTTAGATATATTTTGAAGAGTATATGCTACCATGTATGAAGGACAAATGCAAATATATATGACAAATATATGTTGAAAGATTAAGAGTTGAATGTTAAGGATGATATGAGTAGAAATTTGTATGAAGATGTTGTCATGATAATGATCAGCTTTGTGTAAAGAAGTTGTGCTTGGTTTGGATGAGATTTGTGAGGGAAGGAAGTGTGTGATTAGATTTGTGAGGGAAGAAATATATGTTTGTGAACCTGATTTGAAAAGGAAAGACTTACATCATACATAATTAGAAGTAATAATTAGATTGTGAGTGAATGAGAATGAGATAATCCATTGAAGATGAAAGGAAGAGGTTTACGAGGGATATTCTTAGAGGAATAAAATATAACACCAATAACAAATAAAACCAGACCCAATGTATACTTGACCCCAAAGCTATCACTAGATCAAGACAAATTGGCTGCACATGCCTCTCATTAAGCTGATTCAACTATGTGAATGTACATGCATAGGAAAGATGGTTTTTACCCTAAACCACATGTGAATAATTTGTTTAATTTATAAAAAAATGTTTGATCCCTCTCCAATATGGACCGGTGCCTATTCCATTGGGCAATAAAGTCACAAAATGCAAGAAGGAAAAGAAATACACAGCAAAGGATCAATAGAAACTAGACATACATTTACATATATGACTTTCTAATAGATTTTCATACAATGAACATATTTAATAATCCAAAAGAGGGCTGTAGTGATTCTTGTGTAACGAAATGATGGAAAATACAAAGCCTTGTATTTATTTAGTTGTTGTCACACATCTCCAAGTGTGGCAAAGGAAAATACATAACTGCAATTACATATTTACCAAAATCATTACAAACTCCCTTGGAGATATTCACTACATTCAAATTGGCATAAAATAACCTTTCTAAGAAATACTGAATATATCCCTTCACTTATAAACTGGACAAATCATGTGTTGATTCCAGAGAATCTTCTTAGGCTCTCCCAGACCAAACAATTAGCTCAGAGACCAACCCTGAGAAAGCCATTCAAACATGTATATATTGTTAAGAAAAGTGTCTCAACCTTGCAACTTTGAAAGGTTACTATTCTTCCCAGTTTTAGTTTTTTTCGAATACCCTTTATCTTGAAGAATGATCTAGAACTTTTAAAGTCTCCAAAAGGGCTAAAAATGGTGTGACTTACTATTTTTAGTAACTTTACATTTGACCTCAGATTGACCTAAAATTTTTCTAGAAGGTGTGTGTTGATAACTGAGAGGGGGGGGGTGAATCAGTTATCCTAATTATTTCCCTTTTTGAACTTTCTTATTAATTAATGCAGCATTGAATCAAACACAAAAACATTACCATGAAATAAGAAACACATGACACAGTATTTTTGACGTGGAAACCCTGTTAAGGGAGAAAACCACGGGGTGATTAACCCAAAAATTATTCTCTGTTAGAAGAATAGGAAATTGCAAAATGGCACTTGCCAATTAGGGCTCACTGCCCGAGTACACTGCTCACAAGAGGTTCAATGCCTACAAGAAGACACACTGTCTACAATGTGATAAGAATCACAGTCTTGAACTGATTGGAAGCATCTGCATATGCTGGAGTTCAGTTCCGGTTAGGCTCAGTACACTGATCTGCTGCACTTCATCTTTCCTCTGTTCTTTATTCTGCTATTCTTTCACATATCAGATCTTTCTTGCTACTTCTGCCCTGTTCTACGCTTATTCACATATATCTTCATACATTCACAACTAAATCCATCCCCTATATATATCCGCACAAGTAATTTCATCACCTTTCTAGTCGGTATCCGGAACAGTCTAGTTTCTTACAAACTCTGTTCTGTCGGCTGAATCCTTGCTCACCAAGCAATGCGGATCAAGCATATACTTGTAGATATCATTAATCATGTCGGCCAAACATGATTCATGCCTTCACAACCTTTATCATCAATAGTAACACATCCGGAAAGTAGTCTGATACTATGTCAGTCAGTTCTTCCTCTGTTTTCACTGTCTCTCAGGAATCCGGTACTCAACTATTCATATCTTTTTCCTTGTCCGTCACCAGAGGCTAAATCCTTGGAATATACCACTCAAGGTAGTCCTCTTGACTTCCCCAAATCTGCACTGCACCAAGATACTTCCTCTGAGAGATCCGGACCAATCTGTCGGACCTTGCCACATGCTCTGTTCTTGTTTACCGGACCACAACAATCTTTATTCTGACTTCCGGTAGGGACACACCATGACTTGCGGATATGTGGGATGGCCTTTGTTGCCATCAATGACAACAACCATGAATCCATATAGTGTCTCTTACCAACAATCTCCCCCTTTGGCATTGATGGCAACACTTAGTGAAAAATGACTAAGTGTTTACACTATGCTCCCCCTTGGCTGATGCTCTATCTTTATATACAATTTCCGGAACTCCCCCTTAGTTGGATTCCTCATTTTTCACTGCTCCTCACTCCCCCTTTGACATCAATGGCAAAGGGTAGGGTCTGCACACCAAAATTTTCAAAAATTTTCTATACATAGCCGCATATTTACATACTCACATATACTGAAGAATGTCTGCAAAGGATGTCTGCAATTGGATCATTTCTGTAGCCCAACTTTGCTTCATTCTATCCAAAATTGAAATGTGACCACTCAACAAAAATGCAAAAGCTTCTGCCCGCTTGAGATCTGTCGGATCATTTGTTTGGGCGGTGGTCTGAGCATCACTGATGGCCTCATGCATAGTTTCCAACTTAGGGATTATAATCCTTCTAAGTTCTCCCATCTGGTTAGTGATATTCTTCCTTTCCTTCTCAAGATTCTTTATTTCATTCAAGACTGCAATAGTCTGACATTCTTGATTTATTATGGAGGAAGAGAGAGGATCAAAACTTTGAGATAAACTTTGTAGCTTGTCCTGTTCCTCTTTTATTTTCTTATCAATTGCTGCTGTTGCCTTTGACCAGGATATACAAAATTTGTAAATGTCACCGCCATCCTTAAGAGCATTTTCTAAGCTCTTTATTCCAATACTCACAATTCTCCTATCTTTAGAGATTAATTCTAATACTTCTGAAAGTCTTTTATCCAAAAATTCCTTCCGGACCTTTTCTTCAGCAGATTTTTCTAGAGATTCAAAATGTGTACTAACACTGCTGACTAAGTTTTTGAGATTACCGGAAGAGGAGGCTGTGGGATCCTTTTGAAAGGATGGCATGATCTTTTCTAGCACTCCAGATGCTACCTCCATAAGCTCACAGTCTTCCATGTGAGATTTCAGCAGCTTCTCTTTGACTTTCTCATTTGCAAATGAGGCTATTTTCATTGTTTGCACCGGTGACAAAGAGTCAAAATCTAATGGTCCTTTTAGCAGGTCCGGTTCATCAATTTCTATAGTGGCTTTTGTCAAAAATTCTTGAACAGTTTGTGCAGTGTCTCTTTCCGGAGACAGATGTTTCTTCTCTTCTGCAGTTTTGTCCTTTTGAATCTTTTCTCCTTCCTTACTCTTACCACTTTCAGTCGTGGTTTTCTCTGTTGGGGTGCTGTCAACCTCTTTTTCTTTAGCTGCTGCTTCTTTCTCCTGTAGTTTCTCTTCTTCTTGGGATCCGGAGACTGTAGGGGAAACCGGAGGAGAGATGTTTGTCTGTTCAGGGCCCACTTCTTCCGGAACAGATGATTCCAAATCCGCAGCTGTTTTTGCACCTAAGTCCTCTACAACAGGAAGATTGAACCTTTTGAAGGCCTTCCGGAGGATCTCTTCTGTCTCTTGGGCCACTTTGTCAGTCTCACCAAGCATGAGTTGATTCATCCTGGCTTTACTTCTGAACTCATCTTTGCAGTCTTTGAAGATTATGTTCATTGTCTTGGGATCAATTTGAGGATATAGCTGAATAGCTATCTGCTCCCGGATCTCAAGATCTTTTGCATGAGCATTATTCTTTCTTATTTCTAATTCCTTTTCTAGGCTTTTAGGAATAAGAGATATGATCTCAATGAAAGCCTTATTGTATATGTTCAGATATTTGACTGTGGCTTCCTGCAGAATCTTTTGGTCAGCCTCATTGTAGTCATCATAAAATTCAGTCATTGGTTGAAGGTTTCCATCCACCGTGACCGACTTGATTATACTCTCTAGAGACAGAGTGGGCTTTTCAACAGATACCTCTGCCATTTCATCCTTGTCTTGGCCTGTGGAGGGTTTACCGGATCCCTTCTTCTTCTGCTTCTTTATTTCTTTTACTCCCTCATCTGACTCTGTTTCCTCTTCATCCTTTTGGCTTTCATAAGCCCTTGTGACTTTTGTCTTGGATCTTTTACCGGATGCTTGGACTTCCGGTTTTGAACTTTTGGTTGTGGGAGGTGCAGATCTTTTTGATGATCTGGTCCGGGTGGGAGTTTCAACCGGAACACTTTCTTTACTTTTCTCTTCTTCCTCAGTCTTCCTCCTCTTTTCCTGGCTGGCATCAAGTGCCTCTTTTAAGATGCCTAGGCCTTGAGCAATATGCTCAACTTCTTTTCTTACCTTCCTCTTTATCTCCGGTTCCCTGAGTTCTACATGTAACTTTACACTCAGTTCCTCAAAGGTTCCAAACCTTTCTGCTTTTGGATCTTTGGGCTGACTTAGCATGTGTTGAACATGCAGCTCCACTATTTGTTCATCCACTTCATACCCCATGGGCATGATCCATACAGTTCTTGGTTCTACTGCCTCCATTAGACACTGATCTGTTTCTACCATGAAGCATACTGTGTCTTTGTACTTTTCAACAAGGGATTGGGGTATTCTTTCTCTTGCATGCATCATGCTTTGGAAGTTCTTGAAGTATCCCCATAGAGCTGTATTTCTTGCTTTAGCATCTCCAAGTCCATGCAAATAGTCTCTGATTTGGATGGCAACCGGTCTGTCATTCTGCCATATCCATCCACTAGATCCGGGAAGCTCATTCATGTAGTAAAAGAAGAGACAAAGGATCAGATTGCCATACTTGAAGGAGTTTTTCTTGTCCTTCTTGATCTTCTGCAGATTTTCAAAGAGTTGGTTCACCAGAAGCTCACACAAGTCATAGTCTGCATTCTCCTTTAACATTTGATAAGCTGTGTAGATTGCAGTTCCCGGTACTGAATTTTCCCTACTGGAGTGATAGATTTTGTAACCAATTATCATAGCTACAAATTTGACATCCGGTTCAGTGATGTCATCAACTGTCATAGCTCTCTTGTCAAACTTGGATCCGGTTGCATCACTAACTGTTTGATTTTTGACAGACTTGAGAACAGGTAATCCACCGGATGAGTGCAGACCGGTTACAACCCTAATTGCATCCTTGGTGATCTTGAAGGGCTTGTTCAACCATAGGAAGTTGTCATGTACTCTGCTTAGTACATACCGGACCCATTCATCTTCTTCAAAACAGGGGAAATGAATGCACTGTGCAAAGTGTTTGTCCCGGATGGCTTTGTACTGAGGTTTGATCTCAAAGGAGTCATCTATCAATTGTTTGTGATAGATATCCATCAGTTTTGATTCTCCAAAGTCTTCAAGATTCACATGGATGTAAACCCTAATATCTTCCGTATGCAATACACCATGAGGAACACTAGAGAAGGCTCCTAGTGGATCTACCTCCAATGATTTGTAAGGATGTTTCTTGAATGTGGGGCGAGGTCTATCAGAGATCTTAACTATATTTGGAGTAGCCATTCTTCAAAGATTTGCAGTGAGATAATGAAAACAGAGAATACCTTATGCGCCTTCAGTTAGCACGGAGTGGTTGGATTGATTTCTTTATGCAATGACTTCGGCAGGAGATCTTTGGTGTGCTTGAAGAATCTTGTTGCAGAGCTCCACTTTTCACTTCTTCTTGAGTGCAGAATGAGCAAATGATTTTTGAGAAATCCCTTATATTGCTCCGCAAACCCTAATATCTATTTGCAATAAATGCTTCACCTATATTATTCCGGTTTGTCTTGTCCGGATAGCTTGGAGTATCCCGGATCAGTCCTGATCTATGAACATCATGCGGATCTTTCAATCATGAATAAATCGAGATGACACATTACAAGAACATCCCAAACACTCTGTCCAATCTGCAGAATAAGATAGTGCACTTCCAGATCTCTCCGGACCTTTTTGTAATCTTCTGTCATACCGGAGCATCTCCCGGAACAGGTCTTACTTGATCGATCACAGCTTCTTCATAACTCCATGCGGACCTCTGAAATCTTATCTGGATCATCCCAAGACTTATAGCTTTAAACCCTTTACTCCGCATCTTGTGCCACATCCGGCACCACTTGATTGGCTGGGGGAACAGGATTTTCTTTGAGTCTTCCCCTGAGCCAGAGCTCACTTTTTAATTTCTGGAAGAAATATCAGCACCAGAGTCTGGTGCGGATCTAACCTCTACATTCTCTGAACTTTGCTTCACCTAAATCTTGCTCATCTGATTCCTAACTTCATCCGCATTCATCTTTTGTTTACCCTTGTCTTGATTCTGATTATACACCGGACCTCTTTTGTCCTGATTCTTGCTTCTGCAGACTTTAGCATTATGACCGTACCTATTACAGATTTGGCAAATAACATTTCTTTGCATATTTGACTGATATCCTCTTGATCTGCATTGATTAGCCATATGACCTACTCTATTGCATGTAAAGCATCTACCTTTGAATGATTTGTTTACTTGCATATTTCTGCATTCATGGGATTTGTGTCCATACCTTTTGCAGTTGAAGCACTGTCCGGAGAAGGATGAATTAATCTGATTCATTCTCTTTCTGCACTGATTAGCTTTGTGACTAAAGTGGTTGCAGCTGTGGCAGTATCCATTGAAAGATGGATATCTTTGAGCATTGGGCTGTCTTACCGGAGGTCTTCTAGGCCTGCTCCTTGGATTTTCTGATCCAAAATTCTTTTGACCGGATCCGGAGCTTTCTCCTTTCTCATATCCCAAACCATACTTGTCATCTGTCCTCTTTTGACTTCCAAGAAGAACTTCAAGTTGAGCAGAACTTATCTTGAATTTCTCTTTATATTCATTTGCTGTTTGAAGGTCTCTTTTGAGAGAGGCAATTTGATCCTCAAGTTTTTCTTCATTATCTTTGGCATCTTCAAGATCAGATTCAAGATGTCTGATAATCCTGTCCATCTGGTGGCATTCTTCTAATTTTTCTTTAAGAGATTGTCTTAGATTGTCTTCAGCCTTTCTTTTTTCTTCAATCTCTTGAGTAAACTTTATAGTTCCTGATTCCATTTCATGTCTTAACATAATGACTTCTTTTGATAACTTTTCACATAACTTGGTTTGCTCAGTCAATTCTTCATTTGTATTGCTTTCATCACTTTGTCTTGCCAATTGTTGGAGCAGCTCCTTTCTCTTTTTCATAGAGAGACTTAATCTGTCTTTTAATTCTCTCATGAATTCATCAGCCTGTTTGAGTCTTTCCTTTAATTCATTGACTTCAGAATTTGACTGTTCAAGATCCTCAAGGGCAGTCTTGAGTTGCTCCCTTAAACCATATGCATCCATTTGAACTCCCAGATCTTCCTCAAGCTGTTAGGCTCTATTAGGAGGAACTTGGCTCTGATACCAATTGTTGATAACTGAGAGGGGGGGGGTGAATCAGTTATCCTAATTATTTCCCTTTTTGAACTTTCTTATTAATTAATGCAGCATTGAATCAAACACAAAAACATTACCATGAAATAAGAAACACATGACACAGTATTTTTGACGTGGAAACCCTGTTAAGGGAGAAAACCACGGGGTGATTAACCCAAAAATTATTCTCTGTTAGAAGAATAGGAAATTGCAAAATGGCACTTGCCAATTAGGGCTCACTGCCCGAGCACACTGCTCACAAGAGGTTCAATGCCTACAAGAAGACACACTGTCTACAATGTGATAAGAATCACAGTCTTGAACTGATTGGAAGCATCTGCATATGCTGGAGTTCAGTTCCGGTTAGGCTCAGTACACTGATCTGCTGCACTTCATCTTTCCTCTGTTCTTTATTCTGCTATTCTTTCACATATCGGATCTTTCTTGCTACTTCTGCCCTGTTCTACGCTTATTCGCATATATCTTCATACATTCACAACTAAATCCATCCCCTATATATATCCGCACAAGTAATTTCATCACCTTTCTAGTCGGCATCCAGAACAGTCTAGTTTCTTACAAACTCTGTTCTGTCGGCTGAATCCTTGCTCACCAAGCAATGTGGATCAAGCATATACTTGTAGATATCATTAATCATGTCGGCCAAACATGATTCATGCCTTCACAACCTTTATCATCAACAGTAACACATCCGGAAAGTAGTCTGATACTATGTCAGTCAGTTCTTCCTCTGTTTTCACTGTCTCTCAGGAATCCGGTACTCAACTATTCATATCTTTTTCCTTGTCTGTCACCGGAGGCTAAATCCTTGGAATATACCACTCAAGGTAGTCCTCTTGACTTCCCCAAATCCGCACTGCACCAAGATACTTCCTCTGAGAGATCCAGACCAATCTGTCGGACCTTGCCACATGCTCTGTTCTTGTTTACCGGACCACAACAATCTTTATTCTGACTTCCGGTAGGGACACACCATGACTTGCGGATATGTGGGATGGCCTTTGTTGCCATCAATGACAACAACCATGAATCCATATAGTGTCTCTTGCCAATAGTGTGAAACAGCTAAGTAAACATCTCGAGTGAGTTTTGATTCAAGATCATACCTAGATCGTGAGATATTAAAGTTTCTATTTTTTAAACTACCAAAAAAAGTTTCAAACTCAATTTTGAGGCACTTAGAGGTCCCTAAATGCTCTAAAAATTGTTGTAACTAATGAAGTGGGTTACAAAGTGATAGATCTCTTCATGATCTTTCTAATGCATCAAATGGTTTGTCAATCAGACACCTGGATAAAAAGTTATGGCCTTCGAAAGTTGGACCTCCTATTTTTGGGAAATGTAAAAATGTGTTGGACACTCAAAAGAGATGTAAAGGGGAGAGTTACATGTGTTGGTGTGTGGTTTGGTACATCACAAGGTATCTTTGATTGTAGATAATTTGGGTGCCACTTTTGGATGGTTTTGGCTCATGGTTTTGTAATTACTGTTCACGATTTACTATATTGTATCTCCTATATATCAGGAGCTTGAGATGGAGGTTGTGTAAGAGTCTTATAGATTTTGAGTAAAGGGGAGAGTTACATGTGTTGGTGTGTGGTTTAGCACATCACAAGGCATCTTTGATTGGAGATAATTTGGGCACCACTTTTGGGTGGTTTTGGCTCATGGTTTTGTAATTACTGTTGACGATTTACTATATTGTATCTCCTATATATCAGGAGCTTCAGATGGAGGTTGTGTGTAAGAGTCTTATAGATGTTAAGTTACCTCCTACATCTCTAGTTGGATATACTCCTATGAAAGCTTGTTCTGCAAGTGATGCAGAGGCTTCCACACTATAACCTTGTCATACAGCATGGATGTCTGCAACCCTTCATCATCATCATCATATTTCTCTTAACACTGTCAGCATCATCATATTTACTCTGCCGACCGATATCCTCCTGCAGACAAGCCTTCGCCCTTTCACATGTCAGCAGCATCATCATATTTACTATCGGCAGCATCATCACATTCGGCAAGCGTAAACATCCTCCTGATGTCCACTGTTCATCTTACCACCAACCTCTTTATTCAGCATCATGATGTTCAACATCATGTTCATCAGCAGGATATAGAACATCCGGTTCCTCCCATATATCCTGATGATGACAACCTCATGCACCTTTCCTTCGATGCTTACGTCACCCCGATATCCTAATGACGATTATCCTGATGACGATGACGTCACATGCAACTCCTTCAATATCTTGCTGCTCGATATCCTGATGACGAATATCCTGATGACGATGACGTCACATGCAGTTCCTTCAATATCCTGTTGTCAACCAAACTTAACATTTTCGGCCCGCGAAGGAATTGTCAACCTGATCTTCTACCTTATGCCGATACGCTCCTCCTCGGCAACACCTGATGATGATCACCCCAATGCACATTCACTTTATGCAATCGACTGCATCATGCTCATCTCCACTTACTCGGATGACGCCTGAAGTACCTGCAGGATATACGCAGAAATATCCTGATGATGCCGTTGCGAAGGATTTTCCAACCTTAGCAAAATTTGATCCGCCGAACCTCCTGGGATGACCCGATCTACTTTCAGGGTGATCTTCCAAACTCTAACAACCAGCACGACCTAGCACATACCCATGCTAGGGTTCTCAATACCTTTCGACTACGATCCTGCAAACAGACATGCAAACAAACACAAAATGCAACCTAAATCCTAACCTACTATACATGGCCATTCCACCGATTCGACGAATCAACCGGTGGAATGGATCAATGAATCCATGTAACCACCAAAACAGTAGATTGATTACACAATGGAGATCAAACAGAAAATGAACACAAACAGGATCTCTTATTTGATTTCAAAAGATGCAATACAATGATCAGTCTCTCTCTCTGTCTCACTCTCTGCAACCTAGCTCGATGATCGATCTATGCAATACCAACCGATCCTCATGCATATATAGGATCTCTTGCGAGTACTACTGACCTGACTCCAAGTGGCTGGGAAACCTCTCCAGGCGGCTGGGAGATCCAACCGGACCTACAGCATACAGCTGTCTTAACAAACTAGCTAAAAATAGCAAAGCATGGTCAACATGACCTTATTACATGCATTGGTCTTATCAGACCTTCTTGGAAACATTAACAAGACTCAAACTAACTAACTGCCTCATGGAGGCCAGCTGTCAGGTAGGTGCTCCTGCACCATACTCCCCAACAGAAAAGAACTCATGTCCCATGAGTTTGGATGTGGAAGTCCTCCACCTTTACACTTTGTCATGTCAGTGTTCTGACCTGTTCTAGCTTTGTCCTCTGCTGGCTCTTGGCTGCTCCAAGACTTCTGAACTGTAACTTGCCTTCTGGCAAGTAAATCCTCATGCCTGTCAATGTAGGCCCTTTTCTCACATACCTTGTGTTTGTCAGGTTGTCTGACCAGAACCTCTGTCTGAACTGCCTCTTGAACTTCTGTAATGTTCAACTCTATCTTTCTTTCAACCTTTATAGGACAAACAATAGTCCCAACTATGATAACATCCTTGTCATTCCTCTCAACTGGTTGCTGTTTGCAAACCTGTTTCTGCACCTGCTACTGACCTCTGTCAGTCACAACTGAAGCTTTCGTCAACCTGTTGTCCTTAACAACTCCTTTCCCTGCAGTGTCCTCAACTGCCTTTATGCCTGCTCCTATAGGCATCTACACAAATTCCTTCTTTCCCACTAAAATGATTTTGGCTGCCCCCTGTGCTGCAGCTGCTTCCTGCAATGGCATCAACCTAATAGTCTTCCCATCTTTCTTGATGGTGTAGGTATTAGCATACCCATCATACAGTACCCTCCTATCAAATTGCCATGGTCTACCCAACAGTAGGTGACAACATTCCATGGGCAAAATGTCACACAAAACTCTATCATGATATGCTCCAATCTGAAAATCCACATATGCCTGTTCATAGACAAAAAGTGATTGACTATCACTCACCCAAGATGCCTTGTAAGGGTGATGGTGTGGAATCCTTTCCAAATTCAGTTTATCCACCATTTCCTGAGATACCGTGTTGTCTGTTGAACCAGTATCAATGACAACCTTACATACTTTACCTTTGCTCTTACATGTGGTTTTGAAAAGAGCTCTTCTTTGCATCATATCCTTTGATGCCTGCAAACTAATTCTCCTTAGCATCAATGCTTCTCCATCCTCAGGATATGCATAATTATCAGGAACTCTATCTCCTTGATAAGTGTTTGAACTTTGCACACTTTGCTCTACTTTCTCTTCTTGCACAAGTTGTACTCTCTTGTCATTAGTTCTATCATTTCTGGATGATGAACCTTTGCTTTCTGGACATTTGAAAAATGGATGACCAAACTCACCACAGGTGTAACACTTTCCTGAAAATGTAGTAGAACCTCTACCACTTCCAAATCTGCCTCTATTACCTTTCCATCCACCTCTGAAATCAGACTGTCCCTGTCCTTTACCAGTGTCTTCTTGACCCTCATTGGTTTGCCTTGTTGTAGGGGCTGATCCTCTTCCCCTCATATTGCTGCCTCTTCCTCTCATGGACTTATCTTGTCCTCTATTCATCTTTTCTTCAATCCTGATTGCCATTTGGTAATAATCCTCCATACTCTTAGGGTTAGCTAAAACTAACTCATCCTGTATGTTCAATCTCAAACCAGCCAAGTACCTAGCCACCTTTTCTACCTCATTCTCATGATGACCAGATCTCATACTCAACTTATAAAACTCCTCAGTATATGCCTTCACATCCATTTCCTTCTGCCTTAAAAATTGTAGCTTCTTAAACATCTGAATTTCATAATCCCTAGGCAAGAATTTACCTTTGATCCTTGCTACCATTTTATCCCATGAAGTGATCTTTGACTTCCCTTGTTTCCTTCTCTCGGATTGTACATAATCCCACCATACCAAAGCATGACCTCCTAACTTGGTCTTTGCAATCTTTACCTTCTGATCCTCAGCAACATCTTCACATTCAAAGTGATTATCAAGTGCAGCAATCCAATCCAGCAACTCATCTTCATTCAAACTTCCATTATACTTGGAAACATCAACCTTTACCTTAGGTTTATCACTCTGCACTACCTTTAACAGTTTTGCAAATTTCTGGTCTTCAGCATCCAGATCTTCAGCTACCTCTTCATACTCTTCAACAGCATCTTCATCTTCTTCAGACTCACTGTCTTCCACTTCCCTCTTTTTGTTCTTTTCCAGGACTACAAGCCTGGCTTGAAGTGCTTCAGCAAGCTCCTTCATCTTCCTCATCTCTCTGGCATGTTTTTCCTTCATCTCCTGCAATTCCCTTGCAGTACCACTACCTTTCGGAGGCATTTTGTCAACCTCTCACTACTCTACCTCTGTCCTTTCAGTGACAGAATCAACTCTACCTCTGCCCTTTCGGTGACAGAATCAACACACAACAGCCCAGTCCTTTTGCTGAGCTCTGATACCACTATGATGTAGAGGCTTCCACACTATAACCTTGTCATACAGCATGGATGTCCGCAACCCTTCATCATCATCATCATCATATTTCTCTTAACACTGTCAGCATCATCATATTTACTTTGCCAACCGATATCCTCCTATAGACAAGCCTTAGCCCTTTCGTATGTCAGCAGCATCATCATATTTACTATCAGCAGCATCATCACATTCGGCAAGCACAAACATCCTCCTGATGTCCACTGTTCATCTTACCGCCAACCTCTTTCTTCAGCATCATGATGTTCAACATCATGTTCATCAGCAGGATATAGAACATCCGGTTCCTCCCATATATCCTGATGATGACAACCTCATGCACCTTTCCTTCGATGCTTATGTCACCCTGATATCCTGATGACGATGACGTCACATGCAACTCCTTCAATATCCTGCTGCTCGATATCCTAATGACGAATATCCTGATGACGATGACGTCACATGCAGTTCCTTCAATATCCTACTGTCGACCAAACTTAACATTTTCGGCCCGCGAAGGAATTGTCAACCCGATCTTCTACCTTATGCCGATACGCTCCTCCTCGACAACACCTGATGATGATCACCCCAATGCACATTCACTTTATGCAATCGACTGCATCATGCTCATCTCCACTTACTCGGATGACGCCCGAAGTACCTACAGGATATACGCAGAAATATCCTGATGATGCCGTTGCGAAGGATTTTCCAACCTTAGCGAAATTTGATCCGCCGAACCTCCTGGGATGACCCGATCTACTTTCAGGGTGATCTTCCAAACTCTAACAACTAGCACAACCTAGCACATACCCATGCTAGGGTTCTCAACACCTTTCGACTGCGATCCTGCAAACAGACATGCAAACAAACACAAAATGCAACCTAAATCCTAACCTACTGTACATGGCCATTCCACCGATTCGATGAATCAACCGGTGGAATGGATCAGTGAATCCATGTAACCACCAAAACAGCAGATCGATTACACAATGGAGATCAAACAGAAAATGAACACAAACAGGATCTCTTATTTGATTTCAAAAGATGCAATACAATGATCAGTCTCTCTCTCTGTCTCACTCTCTGCAACCTAGCTCAATGATCGATCTATGCAATACCAACCGATCCTCATACATATATAGGATCTCTTGCGAGTACTACTGACCCGACTCCAAGCGGCTGGGAAACCTCTCCAGGCGGCTGGGAGATCCAACCGGACCTACAGCATACAGCTGTCTTAACAAACTAGCTAAAAATAGCAAAGCATGGTCAACATGACCTTATTACATGCATTGGTCTTATCAGACCTTCTTGGAAACATTAACAAGACTCAAACTAACTAACTGCCTCATGGAGGCCAGCTGTCAGGTAGGTGCTCCTGCACCAGCAAGTATATTGTAATCTTCTTGATTTCTAAATAATATATTGGGTAGATTTGGAGTGTGGGAATTTTACCTGAAAGGGTTTCCCCTATGTATATCTTGTGTTGTGAGGTTTGCATTTGAATGTTGTTATTATCTTTCTATTAATGTGCATCTTAATCTGTAATTGTAAAAGTTAACATTTGCATAAATCTTTCCTCACTAGATTAGTGTAGGAAGTGTTTTTCGCATACCTTGCTTCCTTTTAATTGGTATCAGAGCCTAATCACCTTTGGTTCTAGTTGTTGGGTAGAGGGTTTTTTGAGCTAATCTTTGTTTGAGTGGGAGTTTATACAGAGGATTTTAAAATCTTTGTTCCAGGAAAGAGATGGCGAGCACATTGTTGTGGTGCTCACAACATGTCCCATTTTACTTCTTACCAAAATGAGGACCCCTACTGTGGCTGTGGCTTTTGCTTGTGTGTGGGTCCGCTTGGTGGGAAAAGGGAAAAGGAGGTAAATGTTACAAATCTTGTTGAAAATTGAAAGAAATTAGCATTAAGTGCCAAAGTAGAATAGGGGTGAATTCTTTGTCAAAAATGAATAGGAGTTGCTTTTTGAACCATTTCAAAATTCCTAATATTCTACATGATATGCGTGTTTTGGTAAAATGCACTATAGGAGGGTCTGTATTTTGCATATAAAAGGTCATTTGTATGTTGAGTCGTGGTATTAAGTGTATGTTTTAGGTTATGAATCATTGTACTTGTATGCAAATTGTTAATGTTTTATTCTTTAAATACAAGTCGGACCTGACAGGATTCAAAGGTAAAATGGATAATTGGTTAAGTCCACGGTTTGTATATCAGGTTGTATGTTTGGCAAAAAGAAAGATACAAGGTGATACATGACAAGATATACATATCATGGACCCGACGAGAATATGAAATTTGGTTTTATCAAGGTATGTTTCATGGTTTGTATGTTGTATGCTTCAGGTTTATACCTTTTTATATACATACAACACGGAAGTCAAAGATAATTAAAATCTGATATAAGTGATGCATCATACCTTAATGTATATTGAAAGATGCATTCACTTTATATACATATATGGAGCTGAGGAGTTATGTAATGTGGTTTATAAAAGATGAAAAATTTGAGATGATTATACAAAGGAGTTTGCATGTATCAAGGCTTGTATCTAAGAGTAGATACAAATGTTGTTGTATCGTTAAATACAAGTGGAAAGTAAAGTGGGTCCCGTAGATTGTATCTCGGGCTTGTATGTTAATAATATACATCTCTGATAAACAATCCGACATACAAGAAAGGATACAAACAAAGGATGCAAGACAGATTCGAAAAAGAAGTTAAATAAATGAAAATCTTTGTATGTTTGGGGCGATTGTATGTTAATAATATACATTTCTGATAAACAAGGAAATAGAAGACATCGCGGGAGATAAAAGGTAAAAGGGGGTTTGTATGGGTTATTTGTATATGCGCTTGTATCTATGAGACATATAAAGAGTGATATACAAAGCAAAGATACAAGTACGGATAAAAAGGAAAAGGGAAATAACATTGGTTATGGCTCATTGCATATATGTTTGTATATTGAAAAGATACAAAGGGGACATACAAAGAATAATATACAAAGAAAGATACAAGAAAGCGCGATGCATGTAGAAAATAAATTAACGGATATAAGTTTAAAACAAAATGCTGAAATAAAACACTGAAGCCTTAGGTGCATTAATTGTTGTAATTAATGCCAAGCTAACACCCAAAAGAGTAAAATTCAAAGGGTTAGGGTAAATTTAAAGTTATTTTTCTTTCAGATTTGCATTGTCAAAATTCAAAATTGCAGAAAGAAAGAATTGCTACAGAAATTGAACAAAATTTATCAAAGCAATGGAATTCCAGAAGCTGGACAGAGTAAGAATGGTAAAGTAAGTCAACGATGGAAAGTTGAGTGGTTAAGAGATATAGGTATTTATCTTAAAACACCGTTATAGTTCAGTTGGTAAAAATGCAAGTAGATTTCAGTAATTTCATTGTGAAATGTAAACATTCGTTAAATTAATGGTTTAATTGTTAATTAGCTGGGTTGGGTTAAACAAATGTGAAAGTCAAAATGGAAAAGACAAACGGGGGTTAGGGTAAAATGGTAAAAAAAAAAATTGTAGTAAAACCCTAGGTAAGAAAGTAAAACGAAAAGTTAAAAGGATGCATTTTCCACAGGATGGCTCCAAAGCAGAAAAAGGTAGATACAGGTGGTGAAGTTAAAAAAGAGAGGAAGATGCGTAAAGAAATAGAAAAAGAGGAGTTGCCCCTACATAGAGGGTACCCTTCATTGATCAGTTACATTGGAGTAGGGACAAACAGTAACATCGAGAATTATGATGACAATGATGTTTTACAGAAGATCACAACTGTTGACGCTACACCTGACATGAGGTGTATATGGGAGATTGGATTGTACAGGGCTGCAGGTCTTTTGTTGGCTATGGAGGCCAGGGATTTGTGTTTAGATTGCCTATACTTGTATGACCTAGCTACTAGGAAAATAATGTTCCACGATAGACTTATTGTAGACTTATCCACAAAAGGAATTGCAAGAACATTTGGTCTAGAAATACATGAGAAAATGGTGGATATTGATATAGATCAATACAATGAAGATTTCCACAACAATGAAAGGGAGTGTAGAGGCAAGATCTTCTATAGTTGGTAAAGTGCAGAAAACAAACCCAAAGTTGTGAAAGAGTGCACAAGAATCTTCTAAGAATATACTTTAAAGAAGAAATATACTTGATGATTACAATGCTAAGCAGATTAGTGGGATTGAGAGATGACACTAAGTGTGAGCCATGGATGTTTACTATCATCCAGTTCATGAGGGAAGTAGAAAAAGAGCAAGGACAAATTCACTGGGCTAAGGCTATAAGCACAATCATATGGAAACAGACGATGCTAAGGAAGTAAAAGTTGTTGCCTTTCTATTTGTCTTCATACTTATTATATTCATGTGCAGCAGAGGTTCAACCATTCATACATGGGATAGACAGGGTTGGAACCTTAGGAAATGGTCCAAGTCAGAAGCTGGTATATGAACATTACCGTGAGTTACAGGAAGAGAATGCATTGAAGAAGTATGCTCTAGTAAATAATGTGTTCTATACATACATGGTTAGAATTTTAAGGGAAGAGCCAGATAAGAGGTTATCCAAAGATGCAAAAGATACAATTGGGTTGCACAGTTCCTAGTATATTCAATTTCCACATTTTACTTATATTAGAACTGAAGGATTTGAAGGAAAACCTTTGATGCTACCCATGTATCCTTCCAATAAATTAATTGTTCTAGAGTTCTCAAGGTAGAATTTGAATGCCTTTAAAATGTACAAGAAGAAGTTTAGCAGAGGAAATCTTAAGTTACCATGGTCAGTTGGTAGAAATTCATGCTATAGTGAGGAAGTTACTGGTTATGCAGAACAGGAATTGAGGTATTATGGATTTGAGGAATTGGAGTTGGCTTGAAGGTTTGATCCCTTCAATAGAATTCAAAATACAATTGATAAAAAATTTAAACATCAAATTCATATTGAGGATTTTTGGTCAGACTGTAAGAATGACAAAGATGTAAGAAAGAGGGCTCATAAAAGATTAATAGTTGATCAAATGAGGTCTATGGGAGATATATATGTTCCCCCAGAGGTTAAAGAAGATGATAAATTGCTACATCACACTTATGAAAGTGCCAGGCTTGCTCCTATTGGAGAGCCTGATTGGTCACAACCATTGAACACTTCTTTGGACACATTGTCCAAACTAGTCATCTTGTTTTCAAAAACATGGCTAAAAGATTGAATTGAAGAGCTTAAGGCTGAAGGGAGGGAGATCACATATCCAAAGAAAGGGAAAAGGAGAGTAAGATGTTATAAGTATGGGATAACCAGTGTTGTCATTGATTTCATCATATTCCTGTTGCATTGATGATGAGGATTGGATGGATTGTATGCTGAGGATATTGAGAAAATTAGTCCTATTAGGAATAGAGAAGAACAGTGAAGACAACAAGGTAAAGATCCTAGCTAAGATGAAGATCAGAGGATGCGCTTCAAAGGGTTTGTAGGTATGTGTCTTAAGATGATCCAGTAAAGATTTGAGAGGTTTGCATGAAGATTTGAAGAAGTTATAGATTCTTTAGTAAAACTAGATGTTCAGAGGTGACAGAGTGACACAGAGAGGTCCGGTGGGATCTAGAAATGCAATATCTTTTTTTGCAGATTTGGTGGAGTGTTTAGGAAGTCAATGTGAATTGACAACTTAATTGGTTCATGGTCTGGAGGTCTGTAAGCATCTATTCCAATATGACAGTGATGACAGACTATGTTCTTGAGGTTCTGAATAAAGGAGAGAAAGATTTCAGTATGCAGAAGCAATGTGGATGCGCTTGGTGATTTAGGCAAGCTTGTGGAAGTCTTTGCATTGTGTCCAATTCGTGTTGGTGGTCCGCATTGAAGATTGATCTCGTAATTGAGGAATTACTTTTGGATGATGATGTCCTTGCTAAGTTTAGCTGACCGGATGAGTTACACATCCTGCAAATGATCTTGAAGATGTTCTGTGAAGAATGGCATGTTCCTAAAGGAAGATTGAAGTCTCAGATCTGTGTGGCTGACAACGTGTTGATCCATGTGAAGTCTTTTTGTAATTAGTCATGTTGTATTTATGTATTTGCTCTGTAATGTATGTCGACTTGGATGACTATCCTAAAGTCAAATGTCTTGTATAAATAAGCGATTGTGAAGTCATTTCAAAAGTATCTTGTGGAGATGAGTATGTGGTAGAGAGGAGCAGAGCGAAAGACATAGTAGAAGTATTGGGATTAAATGGAACCAACTCAAGCATGGTGAAGATTCTATTCTTCAGTTCAGGTATGTAATATCTATTATTCTGTAGACAGTGTATTTCCTATAGGCAGTGGGCCTCTTGTGAGCAGTGTGCTTAGGCAGTGAGCCCTAATTGGCATGTGCCATTTTGTTCTTCTTATTCTTTTAAGAGAGAATACAATCTTGGGTTAGTCACCCCGTGGTTTTTCCCTTAACCAGGTTTTCCACATTAAAATCTTGGTGTCTTATGTGTTAATGTGTTTCTGCTCTTGATTTAATGCATTATGTTTCCATGATTAATTTATTATTATGGTGCTAAATTACAAAGTGGATTTAAGTGATTAATTGGAAGAAAGTTTTGGACAACTAATTCACCCCCCTTTTAGTTGTCTGTCCTGAATCTAACAATTGGTAACAGAGCTAAGTTCCTTTAAAAGAGCTTAACCTCATGAGGAGATTCAGGATGTCGTCCTACAAGAAAGATAGTCCAAGGTTTGATGGAACCAATTACACTCTTTGGAAAAGCCACATGGAATGTCACTTGCAATGTATGGGAATGCAATATTGGATCATAACTTCAAAGAAGTGTGTTCCTCCACAAAATGGTCTGAGAATTATAGATGAAATCAGAGATGCTGAAAACAATCTTCTGGATAAAGAAGCTCTACTAAGTGCCTTATCTGATTCAGAACTGACAAATGTTATTGATCTAAAAACTACATTTGAGATTTGGGAAAAATTGGAACTTTTGCATGAAGGAGATAAGTATGTCAAATGTGCCAAGCTATAGAGTCTGAAAGGAAAATTTGAAAACCTAAAGATGAGAGAAGAAGAAAATATCACTACAATTATTCCAAGAGTAAATGAGCTTGTTTGTGGCATTAGATGTGCTGGTGGAGTCTTGGATGAAGATGAGATTGTTGCCAAAATTCTTAGATCCCTTTCTGATTCTTACAAATACAAGGTTGCTGCTATTGAAGAATTCAGATCCTTTTCAAATATCACAAGAGATCAAATGGTTGGTAAATTAACTACATTTGAATTGTCTGAGTTTGGAGATACATCCCCCAAGACTGAATTTACATTCAAAACTAGTGCCTCTGTAAAAGGTAAACAAAAGTTTGATCCGGGAGAGAACTCTTCAAAGAAACTATCATGGTATGAAAAAGTAAGAAAAGATCTAGAAGAAGATGAAGCAGAAATTGCTCAACTTGAAGCCCTTATTACAAAAAGACTGCCAAGAGGATCCAGTAAGTATGAAAGGAAATTGCCTTTTAAATGTTTTAACTGCAATAAGATTGGTCATTTTGCCTCAAGGTGTTCGGAAAGATTTTCAAGACCAAATCCTAACAGATCAAGATTCCAAAAGAAATGTTACTATGTTCATGAAGATGATGATGATGGAGTAATAGATGGTGAATTAGAGACAGGAAACAAATCCAGAAGTGACTGGGTGTTTATTGCCATCAAGGAAGAAGATCCAATGCCCTCTGAATCAGTTAATCATAACAGGGTAGAGAGAGCTCTGGTTGCCCAAGTTGAAGAAAAGGATGAATGAGTCATTGATAGTGGATGCTCCCACCATATGACAGGTGACAAAAATAAGTTCATAGATTTGGAAAGATATGAAGGAGTGGTAAAATTTGGTGATAATTTTGCTAGCAAAATTAGAGGTAGAGGAACTATTTCTTTTGATGGAAAGAACAAAACCCGTAATGTGCTATATGTTGAAGGTCTAAAACACAATCTTCTTAGTGTTGGATAGTTGGTGGACAAAGGCTATGATCTCTGATTCAAAAATGGAAAATGCAAGATCTTTGAAATCTTTGGAATAGAGATTGCATCTGGTACTCAAACAAAAGGTAATATCTTCCACTTGGTTGGTACTGGCAAAAGTTGTTTATTTGTTCAAATTGATCATAGTTGGTTGTGGCATAGGACAATGTGTCATGTGAATTTTGATAATATCATCAAGATAAGCAACACTCAGGTTGTAAGAGATCTTCCAAGACTGGTGAAACCTACTAATAGTTTGTGTAAAGAATGTCAGTTGGGTAAGCAAAGCAAAGTCTCATTCAAAAGTAAGGAACAGTCTTCTACCAGATTATTGGACTTAGTTCATACTGATCTATGTGGTCCAGCAAGAATCAAGAGTGTGTAAGGTGATAGATACTTCATGTTATCAATTGATGATCACTCCCAGATGATGTGGGTAACTTTTCTAAAAGAGAAATCTGAGGCCCTTGAGAAATTCAAAATATTCAAGGCTATGGTAGAAAATGAAACCAGATTGAACATAAAATGTCTAAGGTCTGATAGAGGTGGAGAATTCACATTTGGTGAGTTCATAGAATTCTATAAGAAACATGGGATAAAAAGACAGTTGTCTGCTCCAAGGACACCACACCAAAATGGAGTAGTGGAAAGAAAGAACCAGACCATCCAGGAGGCATCTAGAACCATGATGATGGAAGAAAATGTTCCTTAGATCTACTAGAGAGAATTTGTAAGCATTGTAGTCTATACTCTTAATCTCAGAAGCAATACTGGTAAGACTCCTTATGAACTCTGGTTTGGCATCACTCCCACTGTGAAGTATTTTAGAGTCTTTGGTAGCAAATGTTACCTTAAAATTGATGAAAGTCTAGGCAAATTTGATGCTAGAAGTGATGAAGGAATATTCTTGGGTTATTCTACTCAAAGCAAAGCCTACTAGTGTTATAACAAGAGATTGAGGAAGATTGTAGAAATTACAAATGTGAAGGTTGATGAAGGTATTGAAAAACCCTCAAGGTTTTATGAATATGATGAAGATGATTAGAATGATGTTTTGGTCCAAGAAGTCCAAGCCCCTTCTAAAATTTAGATTGATCCAGTGAATCGGGAAGAAGAGATAAGTTTGAATGAACTTGTTCAAGAAACATAAGTGCAAGAAATTCCTAAAATTCCCAGGTATGTAAGACTGAATCATTCTGAAGATCAGATCATAGGTGATAAAAGCAAAGGTGTTAAAACAAGAAGAAAGATTTCTCAATATTCAGAAGAGTATTGTCTAATTTCAAAGATTGAACCAAAGTTAGTAAATGAAGCTTATAATGATGAAAGATGGACTAAAGCAATGGAGGAAGAGCTGATGCAAATTGAGAAAAATCACACTTGGGATCTTGTTCCCAGACCTAAAAACAAGAATGTGATTGGAACCAAATGGGTCTTCTGGAATAAATTGAGTGAAGATGGTGAAGTAGTCAGAAACAAAGCTAGATTGGTCTGCAAGGGCTACTCTCAAGTAGGAGTTGATTTTGAAGAAACTTTTGCTCCGGTGGCAAGAATTGAAGTAGTTAGATTATTTCTTGCCTTTGCTACCTTCAAGGACTTCAAATTATATCAGATGGATGTCAAGTCTGCCTTCCTGAATGGTGACTTGGAAGAAGAAGTTTACATTAAGCAACTAGATGGATTTCAATTATCTGATCATGGTGATATGGTCTGCAAATTGAAGAAAGCATTGTATGGACTCAAACAAGCCCCAAGAGCCTGATATGAAAGGTTGGATAAGTATCTTTTGAAGATTGGTTTCAACAAAGGTACTGCTGATAGTAACTTGTATTTCAAAATTGATCATGAAATATCTTAATTGTTGAAGTGTTTGTTGATGATATCATTTTTGGAGGAAGAGATAGTATGTGCAAAACCTTTGCAAATCAAATGAAAAGTGAATTTGAGATGTCCATGTTTGGGGAAATGAATTTCTTCTTGGGTCTACAAATCACTCAAACAAAGAAAGGAATCTTCATTTCACAGACCAAATATGTGAAAGAATTGTTGAAGAAATTTGGGATGGAAGTCTCAAAACCAACGAGTACTCCCATGGCAACTAGATGTAAATTGAGCAAAGATGATGACTCTCCTAAGGCTGATTAGAAAAAGTATAGGTCAATGATTGGAGGACTATTGTATCTTACTCAAACTAGACCTAACATTATGAATGTTGTTGGTCTTGTTGCTAGATTCCAAGCTAATCCTAGAGAATCTCACGACATGGCAATCAAAAGGATTCTTAAATATCTAAAAGGGACAGTTGAGTATGGCTTATGGTATCCTAGAGATCATTATTTCTCTCTTCATGCATATACAGATGCGGATTGGGTAGGAGATGTGGATGACCAAAAGAGTACCAGTGGTGGTGTATTCTTTTTGGGAAAGAGATTGGTTTCTTGGCTGAGAAAGAAACAAGAGGCAATATCTATGTCCACTGCAAAAGCAAAATATATTGCAGCAGCAGGTAGTTGCACCCAAGTATTATGGATGAAGCAAATGCTAAGAGACATTAGAGTGGAGTATGAGGAACCTATCACAATCTTTCGTGATAATTCAAGTGCAATAAATATATCAAAGAATCCAGTGTTTCATTCAAAGACAAAACATATATCCATCAAGTTTCACTTTTTGAGAGAGCAAGTGAACAAGAATGAAGTCAGATTGGAGTTTGTGCCTTCCAAGGATCAGATTGCAGATATTTTTACTAAACCTCTACCTAAGGACTCTTTTGAGTATCTCAGGGAGAAGTTAGGGGTTATTACCCCTCCTGTTCTGAATTGAGGTGCACTGATTTGCATAAATCTAGTGGATCTCACAGTCATATTTTGTGGTCTGGATTGATGTTGGGTAGCTGCTACTTAGGGGGAGCAGCTGGTATGATTCTGAAGGAGTAGCCGGTATTGATGCAAGTACGTACCCTTTGCCATTGATGTCAAAGGGCGAGAGAAGACATGTGAAAAACAAAAAGTGGTTTCTGATCAAAGGAGGAGCAGTAAAGGAAGAGAAGACATGTGAATGTTAGGGGAAGTTATGAGGAGAAGTTCTTGTCTTGATGGTTAAAATAGTTTTTTCACATCATATGTTTCCATCAATGACAAAGGGGGAGATTGTTGCAAGTATGGACCTAACCGGTGTTGTCATTGATGTCAACATACTCCTGTTGCATTGATGATGAGGATTGGATGGATTGTATGTTGAGGATATTGAGAAAATTAGTCCTATCAAGAACATAGAAGAATAATGAAGACATCAAGGTAAAGATCCCAGCTAAGATGAGATCAAAGGATGCACTTCAAAGGGTTTGTAGGTATGTGTCTTAAGATGATCCAGTAAAGATTTGAGAGGTCTACATGAAGATCTGAAGAAGTTATGGCTTCTTGAGTAAAACCAGTTTTGGCAGATGTTTAAAGGTGACAGAGTGACACAGATAGGTCTGGTGGGATCCAGAAATGCAATATCTTGTTCTGCAGATTTGGTGGAGTGTTTAGGACATCAATGTAAATTGAAAACTCAATTGGTTCATGGTCTAGAGGTCTGCAGGAATCTATTCCAATATGAAAGTGATGACAGATTGTGTTCTTGAGGTTCCAAATAAAGGAGAGAAATATTTCAGTAAGTAGAAGCAATGTGGATGCTCTTGGTGATTCAGGCAAGCTTGTGGAAGTCTTTGAATTGTGTCCAGTTCGTGTTGGTGCTCTGCATTGAAGATTGAGCTTGTAATTGAGAAATTACTTCCAGATGATGATGTTATTGCTAAGTCTAGCCGACCGAATGAGTTACACATCCTGTGGAAGATCTTAAAGATGTTCTATGAAGAATGGCATGTTCCTAAATGAAGATTGAAGTCTCAGATCTGTGTGGCCGATAGCGTGTTGATTTGTGTGAAGTCTTTTTGTAATTAGTCATGTTGTATTTATGTATTTTCTCTGTAATGTATGTCGACTTGGATGACTATCCTAAAGTCAAATGTCTTGTATAAATAAGAGATTGTGAAGTCATTTCAAAAGTATCTTGTGGAGATGAGTGTGTGGTAGAGAGGAGCAGAGTGAAAGGTAGAGAAAAAGTATTGGGCTTAAATCAAACTGACTCAAGCATGGTGAAGATGCTATTCTTTAGTTCAAGTATGTAATATCTATTATTCTATAAACAGTGCGTCTCCTATAGGCAGTGGGCCTCTTGTGAGCAGTGTGCTCGGGTAGTGAGCCTTAATTGGCACGTGCCATTTTGTTCTTCTTATTCTTTTAATAGAGAATACAATCTTGGGTTAGTTACCCTGTGGTTTTTCCCTTAAATGGGTTTTCCATGTTAAAATATTGGTGTCTTATGTGTTAATGTGTTTTTGCTCTTGATTTAATGCATTATGTTTCCATGATTGATTTATCATTATGCTGCTGAATTACAAAGTGGATTTAAGTGATTAATTGGAAGAAAGTTTTGGACAACTGATTCACCCCCCCTCTCAGTTGTCTATCCTGAATCTAACATAAGAGAGCATAGTGATGATCTCCAATGCTTCTATGAGAAGAAAAGAAAGATTGTGGAAGCCAAAATTGTAGAGAAGGATAAAAATGCTACTTTGATGGATCCTTATTCATTAGGAGTAACAGTAGCAGTGTCATCTGGCACATTTGTGGAGGCAATATAATTAAGCCATGATATTAGTACAAAAGAAGGACAGGCTTCCAAAGAGATAACAGGACAAAAGGCCAGGAAAGCAATACCAATAAGCATATCAAAAGGGGAGACTTAAAAAATGAGTGAAGTCATAGGAGCACAACAGGTGGGAGCCAAGTTGAGTGATATACCTGGTGCATCCACCTCAATAGAAAAAAGACAAGTATATGTTCAAGTAAAGACAAAATTGGCTGAAGAAATGCTGCAAGAGTAAAAAATGCATAAAGCCAAACAAGTCATTGAAACTGTCCACATTGGGAGTGACAACAGTGAAAGTAAAAAAAGAGAAATGGATTCAGAAAAAGAAGTTGGAATGGAAGAAGAATCTAGTGAATTTCTAAGTGAAGAAGAGGAGCAAAACACTCAAGCTGAGATGGAAATTGAACAAGGCTCAATGTTTGAAAAAGAAAGGGTACAAGAAGAATTAGGAATAGTAGATCCATTTGGTACCCTAATGTCCCCTAGAATAATAAAGGATGTGCAAGATGAAGCACATAAAATTGAAGAGTCTGAAAAGGAAGATACACCTAAGGAGACAATAAAGGAAAAATTTGCCCAAACCAAAGAGGAAAAAGGAGCTAGTACCTCAGGTGTAGATGTATTAAACATTTTAAACATGTATGGAGAGCAAAGTGAAGAAGAGAAGAATACAAAAAACATAAAGGAACATGAAAAAGAAATAAAAGGGGCTGATACAATGGGGGGCTCACCTTCACATACAGAGAAAATTAGCATGTCTGAAAAAGAACAAAGGAAGGTGAAACTATAGAGGATGCAGCCAAGAAACCTGAGGGTGAAGAACATATAGAAACCATTGATGAAGGTAAAATTGAAAAGAAAGTAGAAGATATAGACATGACAAAGGTAGAACAAACAAATAAAGAGGAAGACCAAGAAAAGGAAGCATCAAGGAAGGAATGTCCTGACAAAGAGGATGAAGATGGAGGGGATAGAAAAATTGAAGAGGAAGAAAATGAGGGGGAATCTAAACAACAGAATGATCCCATGGTAGAAGAGCCAACCCCTCAATAATAGCCTCCTCCACAATAGCAACAGGAACAACAATAGCAACAACAAGAGTAGGGAGAAGCAGAAAGACCTCAGGAAGAGGTAATTGATGAGGAAAAAGCTGTTGAAGACACAAAGGAAGACCCAACCTAGTTAGGGGCAGAGATAAGGAGAGAAAAGGAGGTACAATTAGTACCTATTGACATCAAAAGTCTATTGGGCAATACAACGCTAAGGAAACAAAGGAGAAAGGCTAGAACAATATCAGCCATACAAAGAGGTCGAGATGGATCCAGGATGCTGAACTTGGCCATACCACAAAAAGAGAAGGCGAAAGGAGAAATAACTATGGATGAATATAAAATACTCAATTTTGACTTAGGGCATACAACCAGGGAGCAACACATAACTGAATGGGAGGATATGCAAAAGGTTACGGTAGAAATGTTAAGGAAGGATAAAGATAAACATGAGTATTTGAAAGGACACATTGTCCAATTACAACAATTCATTAAGGGAATATTTGATCCTAATACAACAGTACTAGAATTACCTAGTGAGATAGCAGTTGTATCTAAAGATGAAATAAAAGATATGGAGAGTAAGAGGCTTAAAGCCAATGTTTTTGAAGAATGGTTCAAGGACTTCATGCAAGGAGAACAACTAATAAAACAAGTAGTGAAAAGATGGGAAGTGGTTGTAAGGGAAAAGAATAAATGTGGTATACTTGTACATAATGGCCAATTTAGAAGAGAGGAATGCAAATATGAATTGGAAGAGTTAAAGGAAATTGAAGAGAGAGTAGAAGAATTAATAAATGAAGGAGTAATTACCCCTTCAATGGAAAATCAAGTGCCACAAGCAGGGTTGGGATTAAAATCTGAAGAGGATAATCTTAGAAGATGCATAACAACCACTCAGGATTTAAAAGAAAAGGCAGATGACATGATTAGAATGCATAAAAGGATAGTAGAAAGGCTCTTAGATCATGAGTGCATGGATACAGTAGCATATGCACTACAAAGAGCTTTGATGGAATTCAATGCCATTTTTACACCATGTATGGAGAATCCGGAGGCATATCTCAGTAAGCAAATGATTGATTCATTGATGGAGGAAAGTGCCAAGATGAAGAAATACAAGAAGAAGAGTGAAGGTTTAGAAAAAGAAGAAAGGAAACTGAAAGAATGGATTACAATGCAAGAGTATGTATGGACAAAGAGTCCAGGAGGAGATCGCACCTTTATAGAAGGTGTAATTAATAATTTTAAGAAATATTTGAAGGAGTAAAAAAATGTAAAAGGAGTAAACAATATTGAAAAGGATCAAGGGGGTATCTATGAGCAAAGTCTACAAGAAGGCATAAGTCAAAGAAAGGGGAATCTTATTTTGAAAAGATTCCAATAGCATCCTTTGAGGAGGAAAAGATACAATTAAGATATTTTGAGAAATGGTTAGAGATGAATATACACCCTTGATCAATAATAGATGGATCTTAACCATAGATTAAGTTTTGTAGCTGTACCAGTATGAAGCTTTAAAATCTATATAAGAAGCTCTACTACTTGTACATTAGTTACACAAAGATTTTTGAAAGATAGCTCGCACTTGTAATTTGTTTTGAACATTTTGATTAGAGAAGTATTTTAGTTTAGAGGAGAAGGTCACCTATGTCTACATTAAGGAATGCATGGAGTATCTAGCTTCCTTATTGTATCTGTAAGATGTTTGTATGCTATTCTGTTGATTCTGCATCTATTTTCAGAGTGTTTTCTAGCTCTTATTTGTATCTGAAATACTACCTCTTTAAAATCTTGCAATCTTTGATGTGTGTTCATGAAAATACTTAGGGCTTCACATTTGGAGATTTAGTCTATTGATTGATCAAGTTTGATGTATTTCTTACAATGTGAATAATAGAGCATTTAGATCCTATAGTAAAATGATATTCAATTTGAATTTCTCTAACTTTTCCCCAAACATTTGAAGTAATTAGCTCAAACATAGAGATCTTAAGGAAATTGTCTTACATTTGAAAGAAGCATGAGCAATTGTGTTAATATTTGACAATTTTCATATCAATTTGACAAGAAAATCTTGTTTCATCATAAATCATAGAAAGCTTTGTGATATAGTAGTAAATTTATGCAAAGAGATGGATAATTTGTTGATATTTGCAACAATTTGCATAATTCAAGTTCAGTGAATCACAGATCACCTTAAATCAAGTAAGGCCCCTTGGATATTATAGATTCACATTAACCTACTGAATTTGTCCACAAGGTCAAGGCCTAACCATACAAAAAATTGGGATTAAGAACTCTTAATCGATTTCTTCATATCTTTCAAGACAGTTAGGTTCATTTTGTGAATTTTAACTTTTGTTATGAATGTGTAAAAACAATCATGAACAGTTTTTGGTGCTAGAAAGAGGGCTTGATTGGAGTTAAGGTAGGATTTGAGTAAAGCTGGCTTGTAATAGTGGTAGACTGACTAGGTCTAGAACCAGTTTAGAGGATACATTTGTGCAATTACCTGATAAAAGGCAGAGTAAGGGTCCTTTGATTTGGAATCCTAGAATATCAAACATAGGAGGCTCATCTGGAACACCTCCTGGATCACCTTTTAACATCCATACCATAGTTAGTCTTGACAGGTCTTCATTTAGATCTTTGAATCTTGGTTTAAGTCCTCCTAGAGGTCCTAGTCCTCCTAGAAATCTAGGTACTCCCAGAGGTCCAGGCTCAACACAAGGACCTGCAATGGCTTATTTCAATGTCAATTCTCCTATAACATTCATTGATTATCATGAGATGCTAAAAAATCTTGAAAAGATATGTCCTAAATATCAATTACATCAAGATCCAGAAGATCACATTAGGATATTCAAGGAGGCATGCTTTAGAGCTAGGTTAGAATATGAGGATGTTGTATGTAGGTTGTTTCCTTACACCTTTAATGAGAAGGCTTCTAACTCATATGTTAACTTTCCTAATGGCTATATTTCTTCTTGGGCACTTATAGAAGAGGCATTTTTGTCTAGGTTTAGGGGACCAATTGATCCTTTCACCTTATATCATAAATTGGCTGCAATTAAAAGAGGTGAAGGAGAGTTGATTGATAATTTTAATGATAGGTTTCAAAAAGCTTATTCCAGGTTAGTGGCTCCTTACACAGTGACTGCTAATGCATTATTAGCCATGTATTATGTCGCCCTTGATCTATTAACTACTATGTTTGTCAAAAGAAAGGTTGATATAGATACAATATCCAAAGCTTATAAGGAGGCAACCTCAGTAAACCAGGAGATGAGACAAACAACTTATAATCCATTTCTTAATGGAGGAAACCTTGGGATGCAAAGTCATACACAACCATGGAATGGAGTCCCTATACATAATACTCCATTATTGAACCCAATTCCTACATACACACCTGTGTATAATCCTTCCCCAATCTAGGCTATAGTCCCTTATACTGGTAATAGTACTAATAACAATTAGAATAATACCCAGTCTTTCTTCCAGCCTCCTCAGGATACATTTGTGGCAAAGGCACAAGAGGATAGAGAAGAAATCAAAGAAATTACTGTACACTTGAGAAGATTGACTACTGAAATGACACAACTGAGAAATGAAGATTTCTATGGTAGAAATAACCAAGGATATAGTTAGAACCATAACCAAAATCATAACCAAAATTATAACCAGGGTCAAGGTTCAAATCAAGGACATAATTATAGTTAGAGTCAAAATCATAATCAGGGACAAGTAATGCAAAATAGAGGACCTACTGTAGATAACAAAGCCTGGGGTAATAACAATAGAAATCATAATCAGCCAAGACCACCTAGAACATGGAACACATGGCCAAATAATGGCACTCTAGCTTCTCCATTTGAAAATTTGGATAATCAGGAGACAAAACAAACAACTAGAATTCAAATGGCTAACATAGCATTAAAGAATTGGTGTATAATTCATAATACCAGTGTCCATGCTAAACTAGATTGCCCTCAATTTCATCTGGCAGCAATTATTTTCAATGTAGATGTACAGGCTCCCACCTCTATGTTTCTCATTCTTAAAGGTAACGAAATAGTACCCTCAGGATTTGAGACTGCTTTAGTCTTAGAGACTTTTACCTTTGCAACTAGGGAAGAGGAAGATTAGCTGTTAGAAGATGAGCCTTACTTTTGTGAGAACCTATACCCTGAATCAACCATAGTATTGAATGCTTTTCAGTTTCCCTTTGAAACTAAAAATGAAGTGTTAAATGAAACAGAGGAGGTACAGGATTTTCAACAGTCTAACAAAAATCATACTTACAATTTGAGAAGTAACACTAGGCTAGGAGGTCCTTTCACTACTTCAACTCCTAACAATTTCAATACTCCCCTGGATCAAAATGCTAGTAATAATTCTACTATACTAAAGGCCAATCATCATGTGAATAGTGGGACAGTAGCACAAAAAGTCCAAACAGGGAAAATAGAGATAGTAGAAACAATGAGGTTAATGAGTTACTTGTCTAAAGAGATAAAGAAAATTAAAGTCAGTATACCTTTATGTGAATTATTGAAAATTCCATGGGTCATAAATGCTTTCATAAAGTCCTTGGATACATCTGTGAGAAGTGAGGTTTCTGTTAATATGAATGTTCCTAATAAAGATTCGCAGCCCAAAGAAAAAAGTAAGAAAACTGAACAACCTTCCAACACTAATGTGGTCATGTATGTAGACAAGAGGGAAGCCCGTCCTTTCTTGTTAACCATTAGAATGTTGGGAAAGAACATACATAATTGCATGGTAGATTCTGGTGCATCATCTAATGTAATGTCTTTAGGGATATGCAAAACTTTAGGGCTCACTCCTACCAAATCTGCCAAGGTTGTTACACAGTTAGAAAAAATTGAGGTTAATGTGATAGGAGAATTAATGCATATTCAAATGCAGTTAGCCTCAGATCCTAGGGTGAGTTAGTTTATTGATATTCAAGTAGTAAATATACCTATGAATTATGGTATGTTGTTGAATAGAGACTGGTCCAAAACATTAAATGGATATATGGCCACTGATTTTTCACACATGTAGTTACCTTGGAGAGGTGTTCCAAATCAGATTAGGATAGAAGCTTAACCCAGAATGAAACACATGATTACAGAATACAACAAGACTAATGAGATATTATATGCTTTTGTTTAATCTGGGGTTTATAGAGTCACTAACAAGGGAGTACAAATTGAAGAAATCCTGATGATGAATTTTATAGAAAAACCCATCAGTAAAGAAATAGTAGTGTTCATTGAGTCTGATGAAAGTTATTCTGATGAGGAAGACAATGCAATAAATAGTTTTGGTCAGATCATTAGGTAGAAAATAGAGAAGTGCATTGAACAAAATATTCCAATTTAGTGCAAGTTGTATAAGAACATGTGCAGAGTCCATAATAAACCTCATTCTGAAGAGAATTGTGGAATGTGCAGAGACATTATAGAATATCAATACATAAGGTGCACAAAGGGGATGGAATTGCAAGTAGGAAGGGTTAATCCTAATCAACCAAAGACATACATTTAGGACAATATGGATGTATTAATTCCAGATTTAGAGAAAGAGACAAAAGACAAGAGTGTTTGTCATTCTAATTTACAAATTGAGAATATCAATTTGCAGGTAGGTCAAAATGAATTACTCATGAAGAAACAAGATAGTACCGCACATGTAATAGAAAAGGCAAAACATGCCAAAATAAAAGGTCCAAAGAATAAAGATAGCATGTGGACACTGAAATGTGATGGGTCTAAATCTAAACAAAGTGTAGGTGTAGGTGTTGAACTTATAGATCCTAATGGTAAGTCATTTTTAGTAGCATATAGGCTACAATTTCCCTGTACTAATAATGTAGCAAAATATGAAGCTTTGATTTATGGACTTGTTATGGCTATCAAGAAAAGGGTGAAAATGATCAGAGTGTTTTCAAATTCTGAGTTAGTGGTCATACAAGTAAGAAAGTTGTATTCACGCAACTATAAGAAGACGGTTTGTTATAGGCATAGGGTGTGGGATTTAATTGATTCATTTGATGCCTTTAACATAGAACATATCCCCAGAGAATTGAATCATAGACCAGATGCATTAGCAATTGTTGCTAGCACTTTGGAACCCTTAACATTCTCAAGTTTAAAATGATTTGTTGTTGAATTAGTAAATGTTCCGAGTTTACCAGATAATGTTACTCATTTTTAGGTATTTTAGGGAGATCAACAAACTGTGGACTTTCTCACTTGTAATGAAGTGTTTGAAGCTCAAATCATTGATGAACATGAAAGGCCTAATGTTCTTGGGATGACGAAGACATAATAAACTTGAAAAGTAATTTCTTACCTAAGGGAGTAATTTAGTTGGAAAAGATTTTTGACTTTGATGGGGTAGTTAGGCAGAAAGACTTGTCCAAAACTGAAGGGGGTAAATGTGACCCCTATAACCTGGGTACATAGTAGAGTCCACATAATGTACTGATTGGAAAGGCTTGCTTTTAGGAGTTAAGAAAAGAAATTGTGGATGTTTTGAAAGAGTACAAATATGTAATAGCATGGACATATGAAGATTTGAAGACATATGATACGTCCATTATAACCCATGTGATACCCTTGAAACCAGCTGTTAAACCATTTAGACAGAAACAAGGCCTATGAATGCTATTTTAGAGCCTTTAATCTTTGAAGAAGTGAAAAAATTGTTGTCTGCCAGGATAATCTTCCCCGTAAGAAATTCAACCTGGGTAGCTAATTTAGTACCTGTGAGAAAGAAAAGTGGAGACATTAGGTTATGTGTAGACTTTAAAAATTTGAACAAAGCCTCTGAAAAGGATAAGTATCCCTTGCCTCCAATAGATGAATTACTACAAGTAGTAAATGGGGCAAAGATGATGTCTTTCTTAGATGGATTTTTAGGATATAACCAGGTTCTAGTGGATAAAGGAGATAGGTTGAAGACTACTTTTACTTGCAAGTGGAGAAATTATGCATATAGGAGAATGCCTTTTGGTTTAATAAATGTAGGTGCCACTTTTTAGCAAGCCATGGATATTGCATTTCATGGATTATCAGGTAAATGCATTATTATTTATATGGATGATTTAACTATTTACTCCAAAGATACATCCACTCATGCAAAAGATTTGAGAAGAGTACTTAAAAGATGTAAAAGGTACAGGATTTCTCTTAACCCAAAGAAATGTTCATTCGGTGTAACTGAAGGAAAATTGTTAGGACATGTCATTTCTGAAAATGGGATATCTATTGATCTTGACAAAGTAGAAGGAATAAGAAAATTGCAATTACCTAATAGTAAGAAGGAATTAAAGTCCTTTTTTGGTAAGATTAACTTTGTCAGGAAGTTCATTACAGGGTTTGCAGAAATTGTGCAACCATTAAATGCCATGCTTAAGAAGGATGCAAAGATAGAATGGACACCAGTACCTAAAGCTGCATTTGAAGATATTAAGGAGGCTATTTCTGATGCTCCTGTGTTAGCAAGTCCAAATTATACAAAGCCATTTTACATATATTCTTTTGCATCTTCACATTTAGTTGCAGTTGCCTTGACACAAAAGGGAGAAGATAATGAAGAAAAGCCCATAGCTTTCATGAGTGCACCTCTGAAAGATGCACAACTGAAGTATCTAGACACAGAAAGACATGCATTTGTACTAGTAAGGGAAGTTAAAAAGTTTAGACATTACATCTTATGAAGTCGGGTCAAGGCCATAGTACCAGATGCAGCAGTAAAAATGTTGCTAATGTAGAATGAGCCTAGAGAGAAAAGAGCTAAATGGATTACAATATTGCAAGAGTTTGATTTGGAGATTATTCCAATGAAACTGGTTCGAGGGCAAGCATCAGTACAGACCATAGAAAACACAGATCCAAATTTGGTGAAGCAACAGTATGTATTAAATTCTAATGATGCATCAGGCTGGTATGATGATTTGAATACCTTTCTGATATCAGGTAAATATCCAAGTAAGATGAAGTCTTCTCAGAGGAGAGCTTTAAAGATTAAAGCATATAGGTACATGGTACAAGGAGGTCTTCTATTCAAGAAGAACCATGAAGGTATATATTTAAGGTGTTTAAACAGAACTGAAGTAGATAATGTGTTGTCACAATTGCATGATAAGTATGGAACTGCTCATGGTTCTCATTTAGCTACTACACATAAGATACTAAGCACGGGATACTATTGGCCAACAATGTTTAAAAATACAGAGAGTCATATTCAAAGTTGTCACACTTGTTAGACTACAGCAGACAAGGGAAGGAATCAGGCTAATCCATTATAGCCAGTCATTGAGTCTAAGCCTTTTGCACAGTGGGTCTTAGATTTCATTGGAGTTATAAATCCTCCATCATCTGTAGGACATAAGTTTATATTGACAATAAATGACTATTGTACAAGGTGGACTGAAGCCACATGTTGCAAGTTTTCTACTACTAAGGTGGATATCAAATTTCTTGAAGAAAATATCATAACAAGGTTCGGAGCTCCATATTCGCTGTATGTGATAATGGCCCTACATTTTCTTCTCTAAAATTTTCTAAATAGGCATTTGAATATGGGATAGTTTTAAAAAAAATTTCAAATTATTATCCTTAGGGGAATGGTTTAGCTAAGTCAACAAACAAGATTTTATTGGATATAATCAAGAAGCTAATTGTAAATAATCCTAGAGAATGGAATACATTGTTAAAATATGTGTTGTGGGTAGATAGGACTAAGGTTAAGTTTGTCTTAGGCAATGCGCTTATCACCTAGTTTATGGGACTGATCCCATACTTCTTGTGAATTTAAGAATACCTATCTGAAAGTTTTCTAATGAGTATTTAGGATTTGATGATCACAGAGAGGCCAGGATAATCCAAATGTTACAATTGGATAAGAAAAGAGATCATGCCATTGAAAAATTTGCCAAACATCAAGCAATGGTCAAAAGATGGTTCAACAATAGAGCAAGAGTCAAAACATTCAGAATATCAGACTTAGTCTTGTGTTGGGATAAAGCACATGAAAAGGAAGGAAATCATGGAAAGTTTGACAAATTATGGCTAGGTCCATTACAGGTCATAGAGATAATAGGAAATAATACGTTAGGCTCAAGACCTTAACTAGGGAAGATGTGCCATTACCTGCTAATGGCCAACATTTGAAACATTACTTTCAGGCTTGAGGTGAGGGTAGTTGGTATGTTGTGTATCATAGTGTAAATAATGTACACTTTCTTGGGTTTTGTCTTGTTTTGTTTTTGCTTTGTTTTGTTGTGTTGGTTTGTGTGTGGTGTTGCCCTTGGTAGGGATGTTTGTTTTGTTTTGAAGTATACAGGAGCAGATTAACAACCACTGAAAACAATAGAAAATTCAAAACATTTAGGTTAATTATTTGAAAATTATACATAGCTTGTTGTGACTCATAAATGTAGAAAATGGTTTAGCTTGCGAAATTTTGTATTCAATAATTGTGGGTTGAGTATTCAAGGGAAGTTTCTCAAAATGACACACCTAAAATCCTTGGGTTTGTTGAACATACTAGTGTAGGTATTAAGTGAAAATCAGAGATCACCCTTGCTAGCATTACAATTCTTAGCTTAATTTCAGCAAGTGATCACACCTTGCAGCATGAAGTTACAATGGTGATATCTATAAAGGCTCTACCTTACATAAAATATAAAAAATAAGTAAATAAATAAAATGGATTTTACTGAAAATCTAGATTAGGCCATCTAAGTAACTCTACCAGGCCTATAGACGCTTGCTAGCAGTGGGGCTCTACTTAGGAGAACTGTAACGATAACCTTGTTGGGGCTATAGATGTTTGCTAGCAGTAAGGCTCTATCTGGTTGGCTATGAGGGAATGACATCAACTATGTAGTTTAATATTAGTCACTGGTTTATTCAACTTATTTTCAAGATGAAGATTATTAATCACATGCACCCACTTAAACTGAATGAGGAAATTCATGCACCTTATTGAATACATTAGGTCTCAAGTTAAATAATGATCTGCAGAAAAGAAAGTTGGAAGTTATGAATTTATTTCATTTAGTTTTCTTTAATGGTTTTAATTTAATTGTTTTGTTTTGTTGCTAGTTGTTGTGGTGCTCACAACACGCCCATTTTACTTCTTAGCAAAATGAGGACCCCTGCTATGGCTATGGCTTTTGCTTGTGTGTGGGTCCGCTTGGTGGTAAAATGGAAAATGAGGTAAACGTTACAAATCTTGTTGAAAATTGAAATAAATTAGCATTAAGTGCTAGAGTAGAATAGGGGTGAATTCTTTGTCAAAAATGAATAGGGGTTGCTTTTTGAACCATTTCAAAATTCCTAATATTCTACATGATATGCATGTTTTGGTAAAATGCACTATAGGAGGGTTTGTATGTTGCATATACAAGGTTGTTTGTATGTTGAGTTATGGTATTAAGTGTATGTTTCGGGTTATGAATCATTGTACTTGTATGCATATTGTTAATGTTTTATTCTTTACATACAAGTTAGACCTGACAGGATTCAGATGTAAAATGGATAATTGGTTAAGTCCATAGTTTGTATATCAGGTTGTATGTTTGGCAAAAAGAAAGATACAAGGTGATATACATGATATACATATCATGGACCTGAGGAGAATATGAAATTTGGTTTTATCGAGGTATGTTTCACGGTTTGTATGTTGTATGCTTCGAGTTTATACCTTTTTATATACATACAACATGGAAGTCAAAGAGAATTGAAATCTGATATAAGTGATGCATCATACCTTAACGTATATTGAAAGATGCATTCACTTTATATACATAAATGGAGCCGAGGAGTTATGTAATGTGGTTTATAAAAGATGAAAAATCTGAGATGATTATACAAAGGGGTTTGCATGTATCAAGGCTTGTATCTAAGAGTAGATACAAATATTGTTGTATTGTTGAAATACAAGTGGAAAGTAAAGTGGGTCTTGCAGATTGTATCTCAGGCTTGTATGTTAATAATATACATCTCTGATATACAAGCCGACATACAAGATAGGATACAAACTGAAAGGAAACTAGGTGTGTGGAAACGCTTCCTACACTAATCTATTGAGGAGAGGGCTATGCAAATTCAAATTTATCCTAACTATTACAGCGATGTCAAACCATTAACATGAGATATAATAGAAAAACACAAGAGCCAGAAAGAAGACAAAAGAAGAGAGACAGAGATTTACGGTGGGGAAAACCCTTATCAGGTGAAAAACCCCACACTCAGAAACCTGCACAATGTATTAACAAATCTGAAAGAATGTTAACATACACTTGCAATGCAAGCTTCAATGGTCTTCGACACTCTTGTCTGGAGTCAATCTGGCAGCATAACAGTACCTGTAAACCTGTGATACAAACTCCATCTCCAAGCACCTGCTTAAATAGAACATACAAGGCAATTTTGGACCTTTCTTGGAATGGGCATCCAATATGGCATCTTGGACCAAAACCCATGCCTAGGGACACTTGGTCAACATTGTAGAATGTGTCTAACACTTGTCCACAGCTCCCATCCCAAAGAGGTAGCCACTTTCCAAAATGGGCTATGACAGATGCTCTTACGACACTTACGACCATCATAGAATCTATCATAGCGGTTATAACTTATAGTTGTAAGAGAATCTGTCATACACATGCTATAAATAGCATATTCTCTTACAACACATCATATTACACCTTGGGGCACCCAAATATGCCTTATTCAAAGATGCTTCATGACACATGTCATTACTTGTCTTACAAATTTCTATTCTCGACTCTTACATGTCAGATTTGTCATAGGAATCTGTCATAACCGTTTTGGTCAAACATTCCTTACACAACATAGAAGATGTCGACACATGGCAGAATATTCCTACCACTAAGTAGGACACCTATCTCCTCATGTGAGGACAAAATACCAAGTTGTCATAATCCATGTAGGATTGACACATCACCGTGCCACATCCCACAATATGACAAAGTGGAATTTCCAATTATTTGCAACATAGGCAATGAATAATAAATACAAACATTACAAATGCAGAGAATTACCAAGGTTGAGACACCTTAATTCCCAACATTCTCCCACTTATCGAACATCTTGTAGGAGCCAATAGAAAAACAGGATTTAACCACTATAGACCGAGAGGCCCATAGACTCCGAACACCATCTGAACTTCTTTGTACCCACTGGCTTAGTCAATGCATCTACAACATTCTTCAAAGTATCTACCTTCTCCAAATTTACCTTTCCATCCTCAACCATGTCCCTCACAAAGTGAAATTGAACATCAATGTGCTTGGTTCTAGAATGGAAAGTTGGATTCTTTGCAAGGCAAATTGCACTCTGACTATCACAACTAATTGTGATCTGACCTACATCAACACCAATATCGGAACACAGTCTCTTAAGCCAAATGGCTTCCTTACAAGCATGATTTTCTGCCATATACTTAGCTTCTGTCGTGGACAAAGTAACAACAGGTTGTCGCTTACTCATCCAACTAATAGCACCACCAAATAGTGTAAAAACATAAGCACTGGTGGATCTCCTACTGTTAATGTCACCTGCCCAATCTAAATCCACAAATCCATGAATATCAACAGAATACGAAGGTCCTGAAACATTACCATGATAACAAATGGAATACTTAGAAGTACCCCTCAGATATCTAAACACTCGCTTAACTGCATCCCAATGAACTCGTCCAAGATTAGCCATAAATCGACTAAGGACTCCCACTTCTTGGGCAATGTCTAGTCTTGTGCAGACAATAGCATACATCAAACTGACAACAACACTAGCATAAGGTACTCTGCTCATGTCCTCTACCTCACTAGGAGATTTTGGACAATCCTCAATAGACAACTTTGTCCCCAAGGAAACGGGAACACACAATGGTCTACAATCTCCCATGCTGAATCTGTCCAACACGATCTTAACATACTTACTCTGACTTAACCAAAGTTTTTTGTTAGTTCTGTCTCTTCTAATTTCCATTCCTAGAATGGACCTAGCTGCCCCTAAATCTTTCATTTGAAACTAAGCTGACAACTGAGATTTAAAATCAGAAATCATATTCTTACCCTTCCCAATGAGCAACATATCATCAACATACAGTGCAACAATGAGAATATGATCACCATCAAACTTATAATAAACACAGTGATCGGATTTCGATCTCACAAATCTAATTGAAAACACAAAGGCATCAAACTTCAAGTACCATCTCCTAAGGGATTGCTTCAAACCATACAAAGACTTCTTAAGTTTGCAAAACAAATTTTCTTTACTTTTTACCATGTAATGCTCTGGCTGTGACATGTAGATTTCCTCCTCCAAGTCACCATGAAGGAAAGCTGTCTTCACATCCATCTATTCTACCTCCAAGTCATAAGCTGCTACGAGAGACAATAGGAATCTAATGGATGTTAGCTTTGCAATGGGAGAGAAGATCTCACCATAATCTATACCCTCCACTTGTGAATATCCCTTCACAACCAATCTGGCCTTATATTTTTCAATACTGTCATTTGCACCTATCTTTTTCTTGAACACCCATTTGCATCCAATGGGTTTTCATCCAGGAGGCAAAGGCACCAAGTCCCAAGTTTGATTATTTTCCAAAGAAGCCATTTCTTCCTCCATGGCCTCCTTCCAGGAACTTGCATCCTTCATATCCAAGGCCTCTGATACAGTTCTAGGTTCATCACTGTTAGTGAGCAAAACATAAGTACAACTAGAATCAAGCAATGTAAAACCAAACCTTTCAGATTGCTTCCTTATCCGTGTCGACCTCCTCAAGAGCTAAGGTTGAGGTTCAGCTTCTTCTGAGCTTTCAGAGCTGCTAGAGAGCTCCTCATCATCAAGTCCAACATTGTCTTTCTGTTCAGTCTTCTCAGAGGTGAGAGGAAACTGAACAACATCCTCTTTCTTTTCTTTTTCTTTTGGCTACAAAACAATGGAAGAAGGTGTAAGCTCTCTGAAGATGACACTTCTGCTATACAACACTTTTTTAGCCACAGGGTCCCAAAGCTTGTATCCTTTCACACCAATAGAATAGCCGATGAAGATACACTTAATAGCTTTGTTCTCCAACTTTGACTGCTTCTCCTTAGGCACATGTGCATATGCCTCACAACTAAAAACATGAAGATGCCTTATTGAAGGCTTTCTACCAAACCACACCTCCATGGGTGTCTTTCCAACAAGAGTTGATGTAGGAGATCTATTTACCAGATAGCAAGTAGTGGCAACAGCTTCAGCCCAAAACTTTTTTTCTAGACCAGCTCCACTAAGCATACTCCTAGTCTTCTCCATCAGTGTCCTGTTCATCCTCTCTACAACTCCATTTTGCTGTGGTGTGTATGAAGTTGTCTTATGTCTTTCAATCCCAAGTTCCTTGCAATACTTATCAAATTCTATAGAATAGAACTCACCACCGTTGTCAGTTCTCAAACATTTAATCTTTTTATCAGTTTGATTTTCAGCAAAGGCTTTAAACTCCTTAAACTTGCTATAGAATTCAGATTTGCTTCTGAGAAAATAAATCCATGTCCTACTATAATCATCTATAAAGGATACAAAGTATACAGATTTTGATAACAAAGGAACATTATCAGGACCAAACACATCAGAATGAATGAGGTCCAACACACCGGAAGACTTATGAGAACTTGAGTAAAACTGAACACAGTTTTGTTTTCCATAAATGCAATGTTCGTAAAAGTCAAACTCAAGATTACAATCATCTAAGCCCTCAACGAGGTTCTTATTTTTTAGGGTACACAGACCCTTCTCACCAATGTGGTCAAATCTCTTATGCCATAACATTGTCTTTTCTGCAGGAAGTTTAACTTCTAATGCACGATTACAACCATCAAGATTAGAAACAACAGATTTCTTCACTACTCATTCAGATGGTGGGGATGAAGTGACTGCTGCCCTCTTCCTTGAGTCAAAATAACTATTGCATTGTGCAATGCATGCTTCCAGATGAAACAAAGTACCTTTTCGAGTACCCTTAGCAAGCACCATAGATCCTCTAGTCATCTTGCATCCTTCTTTCGAAAAGACAACCTACACACCTACATCATTCAAACTACTTACAGAAAGCAGGTTTTGTGCTAAGCCTGGGATGTGCATAACCCCAGAGATCCCCTTCACTCGACCATCATGGAATCAGATAGAGACTCTTCCACGACCAATGATCTTCAAATGAGAGTCATCGCCCAGATACACCTTTCCACCATCGAACTCCTCATACTTAGTGAACCAGTCTCGATGCAAGGTCATGTGGAATGATGCACCAGAGTTGATTAGCCACACATCATCAGATGCATGGGTTGTCAGGGATGCGATGAAGGCATCACCGTCATCTTGTGATTTGTCAGAATCTGAATTAGGAGCTTTCTTCTTTTTCTTCTTCTCCTCTTTGCATTCCTTTCAGAAATGCCTAGTCTTGCCACAATTTTAATAAAGAGCCTTGGACTTTCCAGGAGATTTGGATCTCCCACAGGATTTGGATCTACCCTTCTCAGCTTTATTTTCCTTCTTCTTCCCTTTCTCCTTGGGTCTTCCACAAACTGCAAGGGCTTCTTTGGCTGCCTCAAAAGACTTTCTCCGCATCTCTTTAGATAATAGCAAAGAAACCACCTCTTCCATTTTGAATGTGGATGTGGTGCTTCCGATTGCCATGACAAGATGATCCCATGAGTCTGACAAAGAACAAAGCAAGGTCATACACCGATCCTCCTCCTCCATCTTTACACCAATAGATGTCAATTGTGCAAACATCATGTTAAAGGCATTCATATGCTCAGCCACGGATCCTCTGTCCTCCATTTGAAGAGAATACAACTTATTTCTCAGAAAAAGTTTATTGACAAGGGATTTGGCTTGATACACATCCCCCAACTTCTTCCAAAGGAGTTTTGCAGTAGTCTCCTCATGGACATTTAACAACACATAATCAGTAAGACGAAGTCTTATGAGACCCTTACCCTTCCGATCCTTGAGATCCCAGTTAGCTTGTGACATTTCAGGTGGTTTAGTTCTGTTCACACTTTGCCAAAGTTCTCGGTCAACTAACATGTCTTCCATCTTGAGCTTCCATAGCTCAGAATTACTACCGTTGAACTTCTCTACTTCAAACCTTCCTGATGTGCTTTCCATCTCCTTATTGCAATAAGATATAGAATGCTCTGCATAGACTCCCACTCAACCTAAGATTAGCTCAAAAAACCCCTACCCAACAACTAGGACCAAAGGTGATCAAGCTCTAATACCAACTAAAAGGAAGCTAGGTGTGCGGAAACGCTTCCTACACTAATCTATTGAGGAGAGGGCTATATAAATTCAAATTTATCCTAACTATGACAACAGTGTTAAACCATTAACATGAGATATAACAACAAAACACAAGAGCCAAAAAGAAGATAGAAGAAGAGAGACAGAGATTTACGGTGGGGAAAACCCTTATCGAGTGAAAAATCCCACACTCAGAAACTTGCACAATGTATTAACAAATCTGAAAGAATGTTTACAATACACTTGCAATGCAAGCTTTAATGGTCTTTGACACTCATGTCTAGAGTCAATCTGGCAGCATAACAGTAGCTGTAAACCTATGATACAAACTCCATCTCCAAGCACCTGCTTAAATAGAACATACAAGGCAATTTTGGACCTTTCTTGGAATTGGCATCCAATATGGCATCTTGGACCAAAACCCATGCCTAGGGACACTTGGTCAACATTGTAGAATGTGTCTAACACTTGTCCACAGCTCCCATCACAAAGAGGTTGCCACTTTCCAAAATGGGCTATGACAGATGCTCTTACGACACTAACGACTGTCATAGAATCTGTCATAGCGGTTACAACTTACAGTTGTAAGAGAATCTGTCATACACATGCTATAAATAGCACATTCTCTTACAACACATCATATTCCACCTTGGGGCGTCCAAATATGCCTCATTCAAAGATGCTTCATGACACATGTCATTACCTGTCTTACAAACTTCTATTCTCGACTCTTACATGTCATAGATTTGTCATAGGAATCCGTCATAACCGTTTCAGTCAAACATTCCTTACACAACATAGAAGATGCTGACACATGGCAAAATATTCCTACCACTAAGTGGGATGCGTATCTCCTCATGTGAGGACAAAATACCAAGTTGTCATAATCCATGTAGGATTGACACATCACCGTGCTACATCCCACAATATGACAAAGTGGAATTTTCAATTATTTACAACATACGCAATGAATAATAAATACAAACAATACAAATGCAGAGAATTACCAAGGTTGAGACACCTTAATTCCCAACACAAATAAAAGATGCAAGATGGATTCGAAAAAGAAGTTAAATAAAGGAAAATCTTTGTATGTTTGGGGCGATTGTATGTTAATAATATACATCTCCGATATACAAGGAAATAGAAGACATTGCTGGAGATAAAAGGTAAAAGGGGGTTTGTATGGGTTGTTTGTATATGCACTTGTATCTATGAGACATACAAAGCAAAGATACAAGTATGGATAAAAAGGAAAAGGGAAATAACATTGGTTATGGCTCATTGCATATATGTTTGTATATTGAAAAGATACAAAGGGGACATACAAAGAACAATATATGAAGAAAGATACAAGAAAGCACGATGTATGCAGAAAATAAACTAATGGATAGAAGTTTAAAACAAAATGCTGAAATAAAAAAGCTGAAGCCTTAGGTGCATTAATTGCTGTAATTAATGCCGATATAACACATAAAAGAGTAAAATGCAAAGGGTTAGGGTAAATTTAAAGTTATTTTTCTTTCAGATTTGCATTGTCAGAATTTAAAATTGTAGAAAGAAAGAATTGCTACAAAAATTGAACAAAATTCATCAAAGCAATAGAATTCCAGAAGTTGGATGGAGTAAGAATGGTAAAGTAAGTCAACAATGGAAAGTTGAGTGGTCAAGAGATACATGTATTTATCTTAAAACATCGTTACAGTTCAGTTGGTAAAAATGCAAGTAGATTTTAGTAATTTCATTGTGAAATGTAAACATTCATTAAATTACTAGTTTAATTGTTAATTAGCTGGGTTGGGTTAAACAAATGTGAAAGTCAAAATGGAAAAGACAAACGGGGGTTAGGGTAAAATGGTAAAAAAAAATAGAAAATTTGTAGTAAAACTCTAGGTAAGAAAGTAAAACGAAAAGTTAAAAGGATGCATTTTCTATAGGATGGCTCCAAAGAAGAAAAAGGTAGATACAGGCGGTGAAGTTAAAAAAGAGAGGAAGCCACGCAAAGAAATAGAAAAAGAGGAGTTGCCCCTACATAGAGGGTACCCTTCATTGATCAGTTACACTGGAGTAGGGACAGACACCAATATTAGGAATTATGATGCAAATGATGTTTTACAGAAGATCATAGCTGCTAACACTACACCTGACATGAGGTGTATACGGGAGAGTGGATTGTACAGGGCTGTAGGTTTTCCATTGGCTATGGAGGCTAGGGATTTGTGTTTAGATTGCCTATACTTGTATGACCCATCTACAAGGAAAATAATGTTCCACGATAGACTCATTGCAGACTTATCCACAGAAGGGATTGCAAGAACATTTGGTCTAGAAATACATGAGAAAATGGTGGATATTGATATAGATCAATACAATGAAGATTTCCACAACAATGAAAGGGAGTGTAGAGGCAAGATCTTCTATAGTTGGTACAGCTCAGAAAACAAACCCAAAGCTATGCCAAGAGTGCACAAGAATTTGCTAAGAATATAATTTAAAGAAGAAATATACTTGATGATTACAATGCTAAGCAACTTAGTGGGCTTGAGAGATGGCACTAAGTGTGAGCCATAGATGTTTACTGTCATCTAGTTCATGAGGGAAGCTGAAAAAGAGAAAGGACAAATTCACTGGGCTAAGGCTATAAGCACAACCATATGGAAACAGGTGATGCTAAGGAAGAAAAAGTTGCCTTTCTTTTTGTATTCATACTTATTATATTCATGTGTAGCAGAGGTTCAACCATTCATACATGGGATAGACAGGGTTGGAACCTTAGGAAATGGTCCATGTCAGAAGCTGGTATATGAACTTTACCCTGATTTACAGGAAGAGAATGCATTGAAGAAGTATGCTCTAGTAAATGATGTGTTCTATACATACATGGTTAGAATTTTAAGGGAAGAGCCAGATAAGAGGTTATCTAAAGATGCAGAAGATACAATTGGGTTGCATAGTTCCTAGTATATTCAATTTTCACATTTTACTTATATCAAAACTGAAGGATTTGAAGGAAAAAATTTCATGCTACCCAGGTATCCTTCGAATAAATTAATTGTTCTTGAGTTCTCAAGGTAGAATTTGAATGCCTTTAAAATGTACATGAAGAACTTTACCAGAGAAAATCTTAAGTTACCATGGTCGGTAGAAATTCATGTTGTAGTGAGGAATTTGCAGGTTATGCAGAATAGGAATTGAGGTATTATGGATTTGAGGAATTTGAGTTGGCCCAAAGGTTTGATCCCTTCCATAGAATTCAAAATACAATTGACAAAAAAATTTAAACATCAAATTTATATTGAGGATTTTTGGTCAGACTCTAAGAATGACAAAGAGGTAAGAAAGAGGGCTCATAAAAGATTAACAGTTGATCAAATGAGGTCTATAGGAGATATATATGTTCCCCTAGAGGTTAAAGAAGATGATAAATTGTTACTTCATAGTTATGAAAGTGTCAGGCTTGCTCCTATTGGAGAGCCTGATTGGTCACAACCATGGAACACTTCTTTGGACACATTGTCCAAACTAGTCATCTTGTTTTGAAAAACATGGCTAAAAGATAGAATTGAAGAGCTTAAGGCTAAACAGAGGGAGATCACATATCCAAAGAAAGGGAAAAAGAGAGTAAGAGAGCATAGTGATGATCTCCAATGCTTCTATGAGAAGAAAAGAAAGATTGTGGAAGCCAAAATTGTAGAGAAGAATAAAAATGCTACTCTAATGGATCCTTATGCATTAGGAGTAATAGTAGCAGTGTCATCTGACACATTTGTGGAGGAAAAATCATTAAGCCTTGATATTAGTATAGAAGAAGCATAGGCTTTCAAAGAGATAACAGGACAAAAGGCCAGAAAAGCAATACCAATAAGCATATCAAAAGGGGAGAATTCAAAAATGAGTGAATTCATAGGAGCACAATAGGTGGGAGCCAAGTTGAGTGAAATACTTGGTGCATCCACCTCAGTAGAAAAAAGACAAGTATATGCTCAAGTAAAGACAGAATTGGCTGAAGAAATGCTGCAAGAGTCAAAAATGCGTAAAGCCAAACAAGTCATTGAAACTGTCCACATTGGGAGTGACAGTAGTGAAAGTGAAGAAAGAGAAATGGATTCAAGAAAAGAAGTTGGAATGGAAGAAGAATCTAGTGAATTTCTAAGTGAAGAAGAGGAGAAAAACACTCAGGCTGAGATGGAAATTGAATAAGGCTCAATGTATGAAAAACAAAGGGTACAAGAAGAATCAGGAACAGTAGATCCATTTGGTACCCTAGTGTCCCCTAAAATAATAAAGGATGTGCAAGATGAAGCACATAAAATTGAAGAGTCTGAAAAGGAAGATGCACCTGAGGAGACAATAAAGGAAACATGAGCTGGTATCTCAGGTATAGATGTATTAAACATTTTAAACATGTATGGAGAGCAAAGTGAAGAAGAGAAGAATATAAAAAACATAGAGGAACAAGAAAAAGAAATAAAAGGGGCTGATACAATGGGGGGACTCACCTTCACATACAGAGCAAATTAGCATGTCTGAAAAAGAACAAAAGGAAGGTGAAACTAAAAAGGATGTAGCCAAGAAACCTGAGGGTGAAGAACATACATAAAACATTGATGAAGGTAAAATTGTAAAGCAAGTAGAAGATATAGACATGACAAAGGTAGAACAAAAAAATAAAGAGGAAGACCAAGAAAAGGAAGCATCAAGGAAGGAAGGTCCTGAGGAAGAGGATGAAGATGGAGGGGATACATAAATTAAAGAGGAAGAAAATGAAGGGGAATCCAAACAACAGAATGATCCCATGGTACAAGATCCAGCACCTCAACAACAACCTCCTCCACAACAGCATCAGGAACAACAACAGTAACAACAAGAGCAGGGAGAAGCAGAAAGATCTCAGGAAGAGGTAATTGATGAGGAAAAAGTTGCTGAAGACACAAAGGAAGTCCCAACCTGGTTAGGGATGGAGATAAGGAGAGAAAGGAAGGAGGTACAATTAGTACCTATTGACATCTGTAATCAATGAAATCAAAATGAAAGGTTAATACTAATCTAATGCAAAAATACATGATTTTACCTTCCTTTTGAACTCACTAATCTAGGAGGGAAGGAGCTGCACCCGATTAGAGCTCCTTAGATGTTTCCCAAATGATGCAAGATGTATGTGGATTGCTCAAGACCGTCAACACAATGTGAATGAGATTAGATGATGGATTGATAGACTAGATGGAGATGAGGGATAATTTTGACATTAGGATGGTAGGATGAGGAGATTTGTGGAGTGATTTTGCCAGAGTACTGATGCATGAAGTGGTCTCTCTAAATGGCCTAGAGATGGGTCCAATTTATAGAATTTTGGAGATGAGGATGGAGGGTGAGGATTCAGTTGATGAGATCAAGGGCTAGGAATAAAAGTGAATCTTTTATTCCTAGTGGATGAATTAAAAATTCACATTTTGGGAAGAGTGGAGGATAGTGGATGAATTATAAATTCATTTTTGGGAAGAGTGGAGGATAATGGGGGACAACTGAATTTTAAATTCAGTGAGTGGAGGATAGTGGGGGACAACTGAATTTTAAATTCAGTGAGTGGAGGATAGTGGGAGACAACTGAATTTTAAATTTAGTGAGTGGATGATAGTGGGGGACAACTGAATTTTAAATTTAGTGAGTGGATGATGAGGTAAGTAGGGTTAATTAAGTGTTTATCTTAATTAACTGAAGCCTAGGTTAATTAGATAAACAAGATTTATCTAATTAACAGGGATTAGGGAAATGGATAAATCATCTAAATAAATATTGGCAATATTCATTTAATTGATAGGATAGGGTTGTAAGGTTAAATGGATTAATTAGGTGAATTAATTGATCACCAAGGATATGCAGATGGGGAGAGTGGATTAGTGTAGAGGTACAAGAAATTGGTTTGCAGAGCAATCCAATTTTAGGTGTCTACATTTGCCCCTCTTTGAGATGGTGTTGCAGCTAAGTAACATCATTTCAAAGAAGTTAGAACATAGAGATGGATTGGATAGAAAAAAGATTTTGGTTTGGAAGAATAGGGTAAGGTTTGGGGATAATTGATAAGGGTGATGCCCCCTCGAGAGGATAGGCAGGTTGTAAGAACACGGTTGTGCTCTCGAAATGGATGGGATAGATTGGTAGATGTGGGCAGAGGATAAGTGGTGGGATGAAAGGATGATGATGTTCAAAAATGATTGGTGGATGATCATTGTGCTGAAAATGAATTTGAGCAATCCTAGGGTTGATATAGCAAAGTGGATATGTTCACCAAGGTGTAGAAGGCCAGGGTGATGATGTTTATCCAACATTTGCATGGACTAGACACGCAGACAAAGGGATGATCTCATGCATGCCCAAGATAGTACAACCTTGTCTAAACGAGGGAAGGGGACTCATAGCATAAGCCCTTAGTACACAAAAGGTATGATGAACCTTAGATGCATAAGGAGATCAATATGCTAGAACCAACCCTATGATCAACAAGATATGAATACTAGCTTGGAGTAATGAGACCAACCCACAAGCACAGCATACAAAAGCAAGACTATGCCCCATTCTAGATGTTTTCGCCACATACCATGATATAATAAGATCAAGGTAGCTTTGATGTGATCTGCAAATAGGACAAAAGATAAAAATCAAAAACAAAAAGACCAACGAACCAAACAAGTAACTATTGTATCTTTTGCCGAAATGGATGATGATGTGATAGGTGCTGCCTATCGTAGGAAAGATATATCCTAAGGCAAGGATTGATAGATGATTTTATGATGTGATGATTGGATAGATTCTGCCTATCGTAGGAACGACATATCCTAAGGCAAGAATCGATTGATGATTGGATCATGTTTTGTTGATGTAAGATTGGCTCAAGATATGATGGTGACAAGTTATGGTTGATGCTGATTTGATAGTTGATAATTTTTGATAAGGGATGATGCTTTGATAGGTGATGCGATGCTTGGATCTAGTGTAAGCTTATTGAGGATAGATGTGATGATGATGTGGGATAGGTGTGATGATGATGAGAGTGTGATGAAGCTTGATTTGTGTGATGGATAGATTATTTTCGGAATTTTGTGTGTTTTCTATTGTTTTTGTATTTTTTGATTTTGGAAAAGGAATGGTTTATTATGAGATGGTTGCATTGGATTGCATGTGGATAACCTTTGCACTAGATACCAATGACAAGGGAACACCAAGTCTAGAGGTGAAAGTGATGGGGTTGGATATAGGGGGGTTGGATAGCTGATTCATGATAGATGAATGGACAAGTGATAGGGATGCGTGTTAGATAGATGGAATATAAGGATGAGGGGTAGGATAGGTATGCATAATATATGGATGGGAGATGGGGATACGGATTTTCTCCAAGGGCTAGGTTGCGAGGAATCATATGCCCCAATGTCTAAAGAATTTTGCATGATGGGCTCATGTGTGAATGGATGGTCTTTGCAATAGATGAATGGAAGATATACTTGGAAAGGAAGTATGCCAAGAGGTCTCCAAAGCATGTTGTTGATATTTTGCCCCTTGTCTTCATCAAGATCTAAGGTGGGAGATGGTAAAAGAAATATCTAATGGATAGGATGGATGGGAAATGATAGGATAAATAGGGGGTAGTGGATAGGAATATGATAGGATAAGGATATATGGATAAGATATGCAAAAGGATGTTATGGACGTGGATGAAGGATGCGGTTTTGCCCCCAAGTGTAGGGATACAAAATGAATGGAGAAGGGATTACACATGATGCCCACAAGGGGTTTTCATCAAGGTACTTGCCCAAGGTGCCACAAGGAGTAGTTTTCACCATTGGACGGATTTTTTCTCTTTACAATTTTCTTGATTTTTTTTATTTTTTTGCTTTTTAGCTTTTTTGACTTTTTTGATGGAAGGGGGACTCTAGCATCTGTTTCCATAGCAAGGTGAAGATGGTCCCATGTTGGATAGCATTATGGATTATGATTGCATGGATTGTTGGAAGATAGGAGAAGATGGAATGGATGGTGGATAATGGATTATGATGTGGATTATGTGGATAATGATGTGGATTATGCAAAAGCATGGACCACAGGAATGTGATGGGGAAGATATGTAGGATAGTGAACGAAAGATGGAGAGATGGGGGTATGTGGGAATGTTAAGTGATGGAGGGGAACCAAGACCAATGGTTGCACACATCGTGATGTAGTTGGAAGCTTGTACTTGGGATGTGGAGTTGGGAGTAATGGGGATTGGGATGGGGGATTTTTGTATGATCGATTTGGGGTTTTAAGGACCCAAATGGACTTAGGTGTTGGGGGATTCTTAGATGGGGAGTGGGATGCTTGGGATTGTGGGGTAGATTGAGAGGTGGATGCCTCATTAGATTTGAGTGAACTTTGTTTGGGGACCCATACCATTTTTGTTTTTGCTTTTTCTTGTGATGGTGTGGGATTTGGTAGCCCTTTTGATTTTTCAGGTTGATTGGAAGGGATAATATCCTTAGGCTTTTGTGCTTTATGAGTTGAGGCATTCAAATTTTTGAATCCCATGGATTTGAGGGAAGCTTCATGTTTGAAAGATGTGTGCTTTTGTTGGTCTTGATTGGAAATCTTAGTGGATTTATGGATAAATGGATGAGGAGATTTGAGGATGGGGATATTGGGAGTTGGGAGGATGGGAGGATAAGAGGATTTGTGGATAGGGATGTTGGGAGTTGGTAGGATAGGAGGTAGAGTGGATTTGATAGGGAGCTTTGGAGTTGGAAGGAGTGGAGGTAAATCTGATGGGGGAAGATGGATGGTCACATGCTTTTGCAAATGGTAGGATGATGGAGGAGAGATGGCGACATAAGATTTGGGAGTGCGATGAGATGCACCATGTTTGGGATTGGATGAATGGAATTTGGAAGGTGGGTGGATGGTATCGACATGTGTAGGTTGTTTGCCTTGAGATGTATAGCCAAGGCCATGCGAGGATGGATGGAATGTGGTGTGAATGGGCTCCAAAATGCCTTGTTCATGAAGGCCTAAGCCTTTGCCTTGATAGTTCATAAGTTGGAGCATGCGACATGCAATGGGATGTTTGTTGCTGTGGAAACAAGACGCGAATCCATTATTTGTTGGAGATAGATAGGTGGTGGAAGGAAGTTGTTCGCCTCCTACAAGGGAGTCACCACGGATGAAAGTGCTTGTGCCAAGCGGATAAGGGGATGGATTTGGGATGGGATTGGTAGATGGAGGTAAAGGATTCATGGGGGATGGTAAAGGGGTGGTAGAAGAAGGTGTGGGATCAATAAGTTGACCAATAGATGGGAGGGGATTGGGGATGGGATTAGATGGGATGATTAGATCTTGATTAGGAGAAGGGGTTGATGTTTCCACATGCATTGGATTTGGTTCTTGACATAGATCATGTGCTTGGGTAGAAGTGGGATTGACTTGGATAGATGTGGTGGGTGCTTGGATGGATGTGATAGGTGTTTAGATGGATGTGATAGGTGTTTGGCTTATGTGTTCTTGAACATGGCTACATGGTGGTTCTTGACATATGATAGGGGTTGTTCAAGAGGTTTGGTGGATGTTGGATTGCATGAGGGTGTTTGATTCCTTGCTAATAGCCAATGGATGGTATCCTTCATGAGTTTATGGGTTGAAGAGCAATATAATGGATGGATAATGATGGTGGTTGGTGTAGAATTAGGATTCGGATTGGATAGGTGGGTGATAGGATTAGGTAGTGATGGTTCTTGGATGGGTTCAAGGATAGGTATTGGACTGGATGATGGTGTTGGAGGGCACTCTAGATTGGTATCTCCCTTGTCAAAGGTTATTAGATCTTACCTAGGATAACTTGGACTCATTTGATTTATGTACAAGGGACCACTTGGACTGGCATGTGCTTCTTGTTGCAAAGGTGGATTTGGGCATAGCTTTTCTTATTGTGATGATACTTGGTTGCCTCGTGGATGGGCTTGGTGGTATGTTGGAATGTTAGAATGAGAAATTGGATAATGTTGGGGTGAAGGTTGATTTGTTGATGTGGCATTGACATGATAGGTGGATGAATTAGGTTGGTATGAGGTTGAGGATGATGACATGTAAGGTTGTTGTGGAATTTGTTGAGGTTGGGATGATGTTTGGACTTCTTGTTGTGATATGATTTGTTGTTGATGTTGGTAAATGTGTTGATGTGATGATGGAGGGGTTGCATAGGATAATTATTGTTGTGATATGGATTGATATAGATAAGGGTTGTGATAAGTTGATAAAGGGTTAATATGACATGTGGATGAATTTGGTTGATATGAAGTGGGATAAGTTGATGCAGAATTGGTTTGATGTGTAGATGGATATGATGAGATAGGTGCTACATAGGATGGTCGTTGGACTTTGCAAGTGGCCAAGATGTGTTGGATTTCTTCCGAGAGGTATTGTATGTGTGAGGATTGGCTTGTTCAACCTATTTGAATCAATTCTTGAATGCTTTGAAAGGTTCGCTGCTCTAAAGGGGATTGGCTTGCATGCATGTGGTGAAGCATATGAAGGAGCTTTTGGAAGTCCTCTAAGGTTGACATGATGTCACACATGTGGTTAAATCTTAAGTCCTTTTTGGCAAGTGCTTGGTGATGATTCGATGATGATGTGGATTGTTTAGATGAAGTTGATTAGGATGAAGGTGACTAGGATGAAAGTTTATATTGATTTGTTGATGTGTTTGGTGTTTTAGTTTGATTTGGCAATGTTTAGCAAATGATCACATGCACAAACAAGAATCACTCACACAAGACACAAGCAAATTTGAATTTTGAATTTGAAGAATATGAGAATGATTAAACAATCACATGTGTAAGACAAATCAACATGCCCTAATGCCTAGTTTGATGGGGTATGGCCAATTAGGTTTGGTCAATGTTTAAACGAGGTTGACTAATGATTTGAAAGTGAAATCTTGTCACACAGCTGGGAGAAGGGGGTAACCCACCCTTCACCTTCACTTCCCAAAGGTTGAAATTTCTTTGGGGCTTAGCCAAGAGTGACAGGATTCTGATTTCAAAGGAGGGTGTCTTTCAATTCAGCCTCAGATGAGGTCATCCCTAGGGGTGATGAAATCCCCTAGTAGGCCTCCTAAGAAAGGGATTGACAAAAGCAAATCAAGTGAGGTGTTTTTGATCTCCAAGATCACTTTGCGGTGCGAGGAGAGAGCATACACACACCCACTTGATTCACACTCGCAATTGATTAATTATCCCTTAGAAAAATGAAATGTGATGAAGACACGTCAAGCAGTGGTTCTTTTTAAATCCAAATTTCAAGATGTGATGGAAGACAAATTGTTCATTTTAAGCCCAATTTTGATATGTGATGAAGACAAATGTTTGTTTTATGAGCCCAAATTGAGGTGTGTTTTGCAAACAAGGTTGAAGATGAAAGATTAGAATGGATGTACCTGGATTGTTTTCGCTATCCAAATTGATGTAGATGCTGATCCTGATGTTTGTCCAGTCCCGAATGATCACCTGCAAGTCACAAAAATGACAACAAAGCAAGTAGACTAGCCAAAGAGATTGTGATGCAAAAATTGATAATTTGATAAAACGTGATAAGAAATGAATTGATATAGAAAAATAGATTTCATGAAATTCAGGAAATTCTATGCGATTTGAAAAAAAAATTCACTGAAAAATGATCAAATTTGCACAAGTTATGATGATTTGAAGATTTTAAGCGTGTTTAACTTTGACTGATGAAAAAGGTGGGAAAAAGGTACCATCACCTGATAAAATCCTCACAATTGTGAAGTTCTCGGAGTCCTCTTTCCGATGACTATTCGTTTGCTCGATTTCGCCTCCGTATGCGAAAGTTATGTAAGTTTGAAAAAAATAGCCGATTTCGGCATGTAGGAGCACAAGACAAAGCTAGTTGATTGTTACACTAATTGTTAGCAGTTTCTGTGAGTTGTGGTCACATGAAGCTATTTTCTCACCGGCGGTTAGGGGTTTAAGTTTGGGTCAAAAGGGGCCCCTGGTCGCTGATATGACCAGGGGTTTGGAAGTTTGAAAAAAAATAAATGTCAAGGGGGGGCTAAGAGCCCCTCCCCGCGGTCACCATTAGGGTAAACCCTAACCGTAAGGTGTAATGGACAGGGATATGGTGAATGGTGGTCGAGAGAAGGGAGGAGTGGTGGAGGGTTTGTAGGGAGCGGCAATGGCAGAGGCGGGCGACGTTGCAGGGAGCCGGGCGTTGCAGGAGGAGGGGAGGTGGGTCGGTAGGGAGGGGAGTTGGGGGAGGCCACAGGGAAGAGTTTTACCAGAGGCGGCGGGAGAGGAGTTGGGGGAGGCAGAGGGCGGTGGAATGGAGGGCTGAGGGTTGTGGGAGGCAGTTGGAGGTAGCTGCGGCAGAGGATGGGAGATATAGGGGTTTTGGGGGGTAGCGACAAGGGGAGGTCGCCACCGGAGGTGTCAACCGGTGTGTGCAGAGTGGTGGAGTGTAGGCTGTGGGTGTTAGTGGATTTGACCAGCGGTGGTGGGAGATTTGATAGCGTTTGATAGTGGCGGCGACGGGGTGTGCTATGGCGGCGACCTGGCAGCGAAGCAGTGGCGACAGGATTTAATAAAAACCTGCAAACAAACATAGTTACCCTACAACTCTGAAAATCCCTGCAACATAGCAAATCAATGATCAGTGCACCAGGGGCCGGGGGTTCCGTACGGTACGACCTGTGGCCCTAAATTTTTTTTAAAAAATATAGCCAACTTTATAGTCAAAATTCATGGAATCGACGTCCTAATCACGATAATGAGGTCAGTTTTCACCCAGGATGCAACCTGTAATAGTTCACTTCCAAAACTTGACAAAAATTGTTAGAAAACGAAGATTTTAAAAAGAAACCTTCACAAAACGATGAGTAGATTTGAGACCAGGCGTGCCAAATGTAATAAGTGAAATCAAAATGAAGATTAAAGTTAATCAAATGCAAAATAGAATGATTATACCTCCATAATGACTTACGAATCCATGCAGGAAGGAGATGCACCCAATAGAGTCTCCTCAGATTTTTCCCGTGATTAGTGTGTAGATGTATGTGGATTGCTCAAGACCGTCAACACAATGTGAATGAGATTAGATGATGGATTGATAGACTAGATGGAGATGAGGGATAATTTTGACATTAGGATGGTAGGATGAGGAGATTTGTGGAGTGATTTTGGTAGAGTTCTTATGCATGAAGTGGTCTCTCTAAATGGCCTAGAGAGGGGTCCAATTTATAGAATTTTAGAGATGAGGATGGAGGGTGAGGATTCAGTTGATGAGATCAAGGGCTAGCAATAAAAGTGAATCTTTTATTCCTAGTGGATGAATTAAAAATTCACATTTTGGGAAGAGTGGAGGATAGTGGATGAATTATAAATTTATTTTTGGGAAGAGTGGAGGGTAATGGGGGACAACTGAATTTTAAATTTAGTGAGTGGAGGATAGTGGGGGACAATTGAATTTTAAATTCAATGAGTGAAGGATAGTGGGGGACAACTAAATTTTAAATTCAGTGAGTGGATGATAGTGGGGGACAACTAAATTTTAAATTCAGTGAGTGGATAATGAGGTAAGCAGGGTTAATTAAGTGTTTATCTTAATTAACTTAAGCCTAGGTTAATTAGATAAATAGGATTTATCTAATTAATAGGGATTAGGGAAATGGATAAATCATCTAAATAAATATTGGCAATATTCATTTAATTGATAGGATAGGGTTGTAAGGTTAAATGGATTAATTAGGTGAATTAATTGATCACCAGGGATATGCAGATGGGGAGAGTGGATTAGTGTAGAGGTACGAGAAATTGGTTTGCAAAGCAATCCAATTTTAGGTGTCTACAACATCAAAAGTCTATTGGGCAATACAATGCCAAGGAAAGAAAGGAGAAAGGCCAGAACAATATCAACCATACAAAGAGGTCCAGATGGATCTAGGACGCTGAACTTGGCCATACCACAAAAAGAGAAGGCAAAAGGAGAAATAACTATGGATGAATATAAAATACTCAATTTTGACTTAGGGCATACAACGAGGGAGCAACACATAACTAAATGAGAGGATATGCACCAGGTTACGGCAGAAATGTTAAGGAAGGATAAAGATAAATAGGAGTATTTGAAAGGACACATTGTCCAATTACAATAATTCATTAAGGGAATACTTGATCCCAATACAATAGTGCCAGAATTTCCTAGTGAGATAGCAGTTGTATCTAAAGATGAAATAAAAGATATGGAGAGTAAGAGGCTTAAAGCCAATGTTTTTGAAGAATGGTTCAAGGACTTCATGCAAGAAGGAGAACATGTAATAAAACAAGTAGTGAAAAGATGGGAAGTGGCTGCAAGGGAAAAGAATAAATGCAGTATACTTGTACATAATGACCAATTTAGAAGAGAGGAATGCAAATATGAATTGGAAGAGTTAAAGGAAATTGAAGAGAGAGTAGAAGAATTAATAAATGAAGGAGTAACTACCCCTTGAATGGAAAATCAAGTGCCACAGGCAGGGTTGGGATTAAAATTTGAAGAGGATAATCTCAGAAGATGCATAACAGTCACTCAGGATTTAGAATAAAAGGTAGATGACATGATCAGAATGCATAAAAGGATAGTAGAAAGGCTCTTAGATCATGAGTACATGGATACACCAGCATATGAACTGCAAAGAGCTTTGATAGAATTCAAAGCCATTTTTACACCATCTATGGAGAATCCAGAGGCATATCTTAGTAAGCAAATGATTGATTCATTGATGGAGGAAAGTGCCAAGATGGAGAAATACAAGAAGAAGAGCGAAGGTTCAGAAAAAGAAGAAAGGAAACTAAAAGAATGGGTTACAATGCAAGAGTATGTATGGAGAAAGAGTCCAGGAGGACATCACACCTTTATAGAAGGTGTAATTAATAATTTTAAAACATATTTGAAGGAGTAGAAAAATGTAAAAGGAGTAAACAATATTGAAAAGTATCAAGTAAGGGTGTATCTGTGGGCAAAGTCTACAAGAAGGTAGAAGTCAAAGAAAGGGGAATCTTATTTTGAAAAGATTCCAATAGCATCCTTTGAGGAGGAATAGATAGCATTAAGATATTTTGAGAAACGGATAGAGATGAATATACACCCTTGATCAATAATAGATGGATCTTAACCGTAGATTAAGTTTTGTAGCTGTAACAGTATGAAGCTTCAAAATCTATATAAGAAGCTCTACTACTTGTACATTAGTTACACAGAGATTTTTGAAAGATAGATCGCACTTGTAATTTGTTTTGAACATTTTGATTAGAAAAGTATTTTAGTTTAGAGGAGGAGGTCACCTGTGTCTACATTAAGGAATGCGTGGAGTATCTAGCTTCCTTACTGCATCTATAAGATGTTTGTAAGTTATGTTTTTGATTTGATTAATGAAGCAAAAAGGTCATTCATACATTGTAAACCATATATGACTGTGTACTTTAAATACAAGTAAATCTGGGGATTCTGCGTCTATTTTCAAAGTGTTTTCTAGCTCTTATTTGTATCTGAAATACTACCTTTTTAAAAGCTTGCAATCTTGGATGTGTGTTCATGAAAATACTTAGGGCTTCACATTTAGAGATTTAGTTTGTTGATTTGATCAAGTTTGATGTATTTCTTACAACGTGAATAATAGAGCATTTATATCCTATAGTAAAATGATAATCAATTTGAATTTCTCTAACTTTTCCCCAAACATTTGAAGTAATTAGCTCAAACACAAAGATCTTAAGGAAATTGTCTTACATTTGAAAGAAGCATGAGCAATTGTGTTAATATTTGACAATTTTCATATCAATTTGAAAAGAAAAGCTTGTTTCATCATAAATCATACAAAGCTTTGTGATATAGTAGTAATTTTATGGAAAGAGATGGATAATTTGTTGATATTTGCAACAATTTGCATAATTTGAGTTCAGTGAATCATAGATCACCTTAAATCAAGTAAGGTCCCTTGCATATTACAGTTTCACATTAACCTACTAAATTTGTCCACAAGGTCAAGGCCTGACCATACAGAAACTTGGGATTAAGAACTCTTAATCAATTTCTTCAGATCTTTCAAGACAGTTAGGTTCATTTTGTGAATTTTAACTTTTGTTATGAATGTGTAAAAATAATCATCAACACACATCTAGGAGGTTTGAGATAGAGAAGTTTAATGGTAGTAATTTTGAGTTTTGAAAACTCAAAATGGAGGACATGCTTGTAGATTAGGATTTATGGGATGCCATATTTAGTACAAAACCAATGAGAATGTCTCAAGAAGATTGGGATCTAAAAGATCAAAAAGCTAAGGGTTTAATAAGACTCTGTTTGGATGATTCAGTGCTCCTGAATATCCGTGAAGAGAAGATTGCAAAGGATCTTTGGAAGAAGCTTGGAGATGTTTATCAGGCTAAATCCCTGGTGAACAAGTTATTCCTGCAAAAGAAATTGTATTCTCTGAGAATGGAAGATGGAGGATTTATTGCTAATCACCTGAATACATTCAATATGCTTGTTGCCCAGTTGACCTCTGTTGGTGTGAAGATGGAGGAGGAGGATTGATGTATGACATTACTGTGTTCCTTACTAGATTCATGGGATTACCTTGTTATGGCCATTGGGAGTACCACTACCACCTTCAACATGGATGAAGTGGTTTCTTTGCTATTATCTAAAGAGATGTGAAGAAAGTCTTTTGAATTGGCTAAGGAGGCTCTTACAGTTTGTGGTAGATCTAAAGAGAAGGGAAAGAAAAAGGATAAGAAGAAGGAAGAAAAAGGAAGATCCAAATCACGTGGGATATCTAAGTCTCCTATAAAGTCCAATGCCTTGTGTTGGAACTACAACAAACCTAGTCACTTCCACAAGGAGTGCAAGGAGGAGAAAAAGAAGAAGAAAAAGAATTATGATTCAGATTCTAACAAGTCCTCTCAGGATGAAGGAGAAGCATTTGTCGCTGCCTTGGCAATGCATGCATCTAAGGATGTGTGGCTTATTGACTCTGGTGTATCTTTTCACTTGACTTGCATTGGGGTTGGTTTTTGAAGTATGAAGAATATGATAGTGGAAATGTGTACTTGGGTGATGATTCTCATCTAAAGATTGTTGGCTATGGAAGAATCTTGTTTCAATTCCTTGATGAAGGGAATCAATGGTGTTCTACATATCCCTGGTTTGGCATAGAACCTTCTTTTTGTAAGTAAGTTGAATGATGTTGGTGTGCAGGTTGTTTTCTTGAATAGAGGATACAAGATGACTAGAGGATCTATGGTGTTGGCTAAGGGTGTTCAAATTGGCACTCTATTTTAGCTTGATGCATGTGTAGTTTAGTGTAATATTGCCTCTATTTTGAAGAAGAGAACTTCAGAGTCTTCATCCTCACCATTGGAACCAACAATGAAGAGGATTGTTGCATCTACTTCCAATGGTTGTGCTTTCTGGGTACCTAATGGTGCTCATTCTATGGAGATGAAACTTCCAGCTGAGAAGACAATGTTATGGAACCAAAGGCTTGGTCACATTGGTGAAAAGGGTTTGAGGACCTTGAAAAATAAAAATCTTGTTGAGGGTATGAATGACTATAATCTTGGGTTTGATTTCTATGAACCTTGCATTTATGGAAAATAAAACCGTGTTAAGTTTTATTCCAATTCTCACAAATCTTCTGAGGTGTTAGACTTGATTCATTCTAATTTGTTTGGTCCTGTTAATGTTCCTTCAATTTCAAAATCTATTTACTTTGTTTCATTCATTGATGATTAAGTAGGACATGGGTGTATTTCCTTAGAAGCAAATATGAAGTCTTTAGTATCTATTCAAAGAGTTCAAAGCTCTTATAGAGAATTAGAAGGATAGAAAGATTAAGTGTTTGAGGATTGACAATGGTGATGAGTTTTGTTCAGCAGATTTTGACAAGTTCTATAAAGAACAGGGGATTGAGAGGCACAAGACAACTTCATATACCCCTTAGTAGAATGGAGTTGCATAGAGGATGGATAGGACATTGATGGAGAGGGCAAGGAATATGCTAAGTGGATCCTTGAATAAAAGTTTTAGGTTGAAGCTGTTGCTACTGCTTGTTACCTATTTAATAGGTCTCCTACATTAGCGCTCATTGATAAGACACCTATGGAGGTATGGTCTGGTAAAAATCCTTCATTAAGACACATTTGAGTATTTGGTTTTGAGGCATATGCACATGTGCCTAAGGAGAAGAGGTCTAAGTTGGAGAACAAGGCTATGAAGTGTATCTTCATCGATTATGGCATTGGTGTGAAAGGGTACAAGCTTTGGGATCTAGTGGCTGAGAGAGTTCTATATAGCAGAAGTATGATCTTCAGAGAGCTCAACCCTTCTTCTGTTGTCTTGTAGCTAGAGAAAGAAGAGAAGAAAGATGATGCGGTTCGTCTTCCTTCCACCCATGAGAAAGTTTAACCAAAAAAATCTATTGGACCTGATAATTGTAAGGAAATGTGAGCATCTTAGAACATATTTCTAAGAACAGTGGTGTCTTCGATAGATTTAAATTCTTTTCAATTACTTCAAAAACATGCACAACTATGCCATTAAAGTAGAATCTGACATAGAACATTTCCAACATTAACCCTTAGAGGAAAGCACAAGTGAACATTAACTAGTTTCAATAGTAGAGACATTAAACATGAAAGACAGAACAAGAACACAGATTTACATGGGGAAAACCCTTACAAGTAAAAAACCCCACACTCTAAATCACAGAGCCATTGTATTATTTAGCAACCAAATAGTTACAATACATTTAAAGGCTCATAGCCTTTACAAGAGATTAACATCTTGTTCCTTCTGAAGAAAATCTGACAGTATAACCCTGCACAAAGTTCTCTAGCACTTGGTTGGTTCTTCATACTATTATCAGGCAACAAATAGCACACTGTATAGAACTTCAACTTCTCGACTAGAATCCTTTCATCTAAACTCTGTTTACACTCTCTCCTCAGTCCTTTTACATATTGTTAACATGTTACGTACAACATATAGCATAGGACTTCACAGAAGAAGAAGAACAGAGTTTTCCTGATTGATCGCACCGTCACTATCTCTCTCTCCTTTCTCCATCGATTCCTAATTGCTTTTAGCAATCCAATCCACTCCTCATGCAGCTGACCGTTCGTTCTAATTGCCCAGCATCGCCAAACTATTCACTATCTTCCAACCGTCTAAATTGTCTAACCGTTTGCATATCTGTGAGAAACTTTTAGTCCCACATGCATTAGTCATCAGTCATTTTTCTAGTTTACATACCCGACCACTCGGTAAGACTATCGTCGGCACTTTTGCCACCAACGACGCTTGTCTAACCTCATCAATATAACCCAAACCATCAGCTAACACTCCATCATTCACTCTGATGGTTCCATGTCCCATCGATACCAAGCCTTCACCCTTCATCAGCGTGACCTCTGTCATCGGCCCAAACACTTTACGCTGCTCCGACATAAGTTCTTACACTGATGCCAAACTCCATCGAGGTAACTTAAGACTATCGGAGCTACAATCATGAGCTAAGCTGATGACCTAACTCATGCTGACAAGCATATGTTGTCGGTGAGATCTTGCATATCGGCCAAAGGTTCATTATTGTTGCCGATACAAGAAAGTCTACCCGATAGCCCTCCGTCGGTGTAACATAGCATAACACATATTAGCTGAACCTGATGAGTGAAGCTCAAGTCTTTCATCGGGGAGACAAGATCATCAGAGTGATATCTTTAGCCAAACCCAATGGATATAGTCAAGCCAATGGACCAATGAACCACTGAACCGATGAACCATTTAACTATTAAACCTATCCCATTGAACCAAGGAACCATTGAACTAATGAACCGATGCTGCTGAACCAAGGAACCTTTGAGCTATTGAACATGTAATCTGAGTCACTAGTACTCAACAATAATGAGAGCTCTAGTAGCTCTAAAAGTTCAAAAGAAGATGAAGAACCTCAACCTCAATCTTTGAGGAGGTTCACGCAGATAAGGTAACAACTTGATAGGCTTGGTTATTCATTACATGATTCTAGTTGTATTTTTTCTTTTATATCTAACACTAATGAGCCTAGAACTGTGAAAGATGCTATGGGTATGAAAGATGCAGGTTCCTAGAAGGAGGCCATGGAAGAGGAGATGGCTTCTTTGGAAAAGAATAATACTTGGGACTTGGTGCCTTGCCTAAAGGATGAAAACTTGTTGGATGCAAATGGGTGTTCAAAAATAAATTTGGTGTAGATGGCAGTGTTGAGAAATATAAGGCTAGATTGGTTGTGAAGGGGTATTCCCATGTGGAGGGAATTGACTATGGTGAGATTTTCTCTTCTATTGCAAAGCTGACATCTATTCGGTTCCTGTTATGTCTTGCAATGACGTATGATCTAGAAGTGGAATAGATGGATGTGAAGACAACATTCCTTCATGGTGACTTGGAGGAGGAAATCTATATGTCACAACCAGAGCACTACGTGGTGAAAGGTAAAGAAAATCTAGTTTACAAGCTGAAAAAGTCTTTGTATGGTTTGAAAGAGTCTCCTAGGATGTGGTACCAGAAGTTTGATGCCTTTGCATTGAGTATTGGATTTCTGAGATCAAAATTAAATCATTGTGTTTATTACGAGTTGGAAAATGATTGCATTCTCGCTATTGCATTGTATGTTGATGATATGTTACTCATTAGGAATGGTAAAAGTTTGATTTCTGATTTGAACTCTTAGTTGCCAGCATAGTTTGAGATGAAAAATCTAGGGGAAACTTGGTACATTCTAGGGATGGAGATCAAAATAGATAGAGAAAATATAAAACTTTTGTTAGGCCAAAGTAAGTATGTTAATATTGTGTTGGAGAGATCCAACATTGAGGATTGCATACCTTTGACTATTCTTGTTACAATGGGGACTAAGTTATCTATTACAGATTTTCCAATGTCTCCTTTTGACATGGAGGATATGAGAATTCCTTATACTAGTGTAGTTGGCAGTTTGATGTATGTGATGGTCTATACAAGAGTAGACATTGCCCGAGTAGTGGGAGTCCTTAGTCAATTTATGGCTAATCTTGGATGGGTACATTAGGATGCAGTGATGAGAGTGTTCAAATATTTGCAGGGTAATTTCAAGTATTCCTTATATTATCATGGTTATTCTATAGGACCTCAGCATTCACTTTGTATTCATGGATTTGTGGATTAAGATTAGGCAGGTGACATTGACAGCAGGAGGTCCACCAGTGCTTATGTGTTCAGTATGTTTGGTGGTGCTATTAGTTGGATGAGTAAGTGGAAACCTGTGGTCGCTTTGTCCACTACTGAAGCTGAGTACATGGTAGAAACTCATGCTTGTAAAGAATCCATTTGGCTTAAGAGATTGTGTTCTGATGTTGGGTTTGATGCAAGGAAGATTACTATTTGTTGTGACAGTCAGAGTGCCATATGTTTGGTGAAGAATCTTACTTTCCATGTGAGGACTAAGCATATTGATGTCCAGTACCATTTTGTTCGTGACATGGTAGAGGAAGGGAAGGTAAACTTGGATAAAGTTGACACTTTGATGAATGTTGCAGATTCCTTGACAAAACCTGTGAGCACAGAGAAGTTCAGATGGTGTTCAGAGTGTATGGGCCTCTCAACCCCTAGTAATTAAATCATGGTGTTGATACTCCCTTTGCTCTTGCAAGTTGTTTGACAAGTGGGAGAATGTTAAGAAAAGTGTGTCAACCTTGTAACTTCGAAAGGTTACTATTCTTCCTAGTTTTGGTCTTTTCAAATACCCTTTATCTTGAAGAATGATTTAGAACTTTCAAAGTTTCCAAAAGGGCTAAAAATGGTTGGAATTACTATTTTTAGTAACTTTACATTTGACCGCGGATTGACCTAAAATTTTCCCAGAAGGTGTGGAACAACTAAGTAAACATCTCAAGTGAGTTTCGACCCAAGATCATACCTAGATCGCAAGATATTAAAGTTTCTATTTTTGAAATTGCTGAAAAAAGTTTTGAACTCAATTTTGAGGCACATAGAGGTCCCTAAATGCTCCGTAAATTGTTGTAACTGACAAAGTAGGTTATAGTGTGATAGATCTCTTCATGATCTTTCCAACGCATTAAACGGTTCATCAATTGAACACCCAGATCAAAAGTTATGGCCTCTGGAAGTTGGACCTCATGTTTTTGGGAAATGTAAAAACATGTTAGACATCAAAAGAATTGTAAAGGGGAGAGTTACAAGTGTTGGTGTGTGGTTTGGCACATCACAAGGCATCTTTAATTAGAGATAATTTGGGTGCCACTTTTGGGTGGTTTTGGCTCATGAGTTTGTAATTACCGTTGATGGTTTACTGTATTGTATCTCCTATATATCAAGAGCTTGAGATGGAGGTTGTGTGTAAGAGTCTTATAGATTTTGAGTAACCTTTTGGATCTCTGATTGTATATACTCCTATGAAATCTTTCTCTACAAGTATATTGTAATATTCTTGATTCTTGAATAATATATTGGGCGGATTTGGAGTGAGGGGTTTTTTACCTAAAAGGGTTTTCCCCACATATATCTTGTATTGTGAGTTTTACATTTGAATGTTGTTATTATCTTTCTATTAATGTGCATCTTAATCTGTAACTGTAAGAGTTAAAATTTGCATAAATCTTTCCTCAGTAGATCAATGTAGGAAGCATTTTTCATATACCTTGCTTCCTTTCATATATAGAAATCATCTATCACCTAGATGTTTGAAATCCTAGTCAACAAGTAACAACACTGTAGTGATAGAGGCACATTGCCATGTTAGAAAACTAGCGGAATAGAAGGAAGCCCATGCCCTAATTTATTGACTTGCATCCTTGAAGTACCTACAGAAGATATCAGATATTGGAACACATTGTCCTCATTTAAATTTGGTACTAGGTCTACGCATACATTGATCTAGCCACCAACATGACATCAACAAATTTGCATTCAATTTTGCCCTATCAGCAAATGTCTTTCAGCCAGAACTCTTCTCTACCTACTCCATTGGCACATTTCTTCTTCTGCTTGCCAACTACATTTTCTCCTTATTTCTCACATTAGTTGCCAAAATTTAATTATACTAAACTAAGCGGTTTTTATCCTTATCAACAAGTTTCCACTGTTTCTGCCCTTTGTCGAGGAATTTGGTCATTTGAGAACTAGGTCACTTTCCCCCTTTCTCAAAAAATCTTTAATTTGCCAAACTCTATTTTTATGTCCTTTATCAACAACTTTTGATATTTTAGAACTTTTACAATTTTTACCTTTTATCGACAAATCTCCAATTTGCCTAACTTTACCTTATCTTGTCATTTTCTTGCTTTATCGACAAATTACACATTTGTCGAACTCCCCTTAGCACTTCCTTTTCTTCCTTATTGGCAAAAACCTACTTTGTCAAATTCCATCTTTTGCTTTATGTTTTGCCCCTTATCAACAAATTTAAACTTTTCAGAACTATTTCTTGTAGCCCCCTTTTGCCTTATATTGGCAAAGTTGCCCTTTGCCAAACTTTTTAATTGTCTTCATCACTGTTGACGAAAAAGCTTATTGGCGAACTGCCAAATTTAGAACTATTTCATTGGTTTTTCTTTCAGCCGACTCCCCGACAAGGGCAGCCTTCTTCCTTTTATGCCTTAGCCAAATTTTCCTTGTCAACAAAAAGCCTTTTTTTCAAACCTGACCTATTTTCCACCTATTACTCCTATCAGTGAATTTATTGTCAATGAAACCCCTTGTCGGCAAACTTGGAGATTTGTGAACCTCCAAATTTGCTGACAAAGCTTTTGGTTTAGCTTTTCTACCTTGTCTTTTTTCTTTCTTCACCGAAGCCTCCCTATTGCCCTTTATTGGTGAATTCCATATCGGCCGAACCACTAGTCAATGAACTTGGAGGTTCATGAACCTCCAAATTGTCGACAAAGCCTTCCTTTGTCTTCAACTTCTTCCTCGCCATGACAACTTCCTTGTTCTTTTGTCAGAGAATATTCGCGATTGGCAAACTTTTCCATCAATGAACTGTTGAGTTCGCTAACTCCCTACATAACTGGTAAAGGTGCCATGTGTTCATTTTGCTGCTAATGAACCATATGCCACCTCCCACCTTTAGCCTTCAGCCTTCTCTATCGGTGAATATCATTGTCAGTGAATCGACAAAATATCAAACTTGCGAACAAGTTCATAAGTTCATTGCTAACAAAAAGGCAAAAGAGCCAAAAATTTTCTAAGGCAAGAAGACAAAAAAGGGGGACAAAGACTTGATCATTCTTTGACCAAGACCAAACATAAAAACCAAACTTTGACCAAGGATAACTTTTTCATTTTAAGAAATTTTAAGATGGTTCAAAAGGCAAAGTTGCTCAGAATTGAAATCTCTATCCAATGGTGACCTTGGATAAGACATTTACATAGGACTTTTTGATTTTTTGGGGGCAAAAAAGGCATTTTGAGGACTAAATTTTATGGACTCCAATAGTGCCTCTGGTTGGGGACGTGTGATAAGCAGTCTCACATAAAGGATCCAGAATATCTCTGGGTAGACCAACACACAAACACATGAAGGGACACACAAAATATATTTACAAAGAAACACACAATAAAAAATGACTGCAGCCAAAATTTTGGGACACTGCAGGCCACCCTGCAGGGAAATTGAATGAAACTACTTGCCTTTGTCAAAGACAAGCCTATTGAAGGAGTTGATCTCCCTCAACCATTTGCTACACTAGTCACCCAACATCAACAAAAAAAATATCTTGCATGCATACACATACAAAATAAATACATTCATATCATCATGCTAAAGATGGAAAATAAAATTACTAGGGCAAGGCAACCATAGATAATATGATTCATCATCATGCTGACTCACATATAAGCACTCACCTTCAAGTCCCATGTCAACATGATGCATTTATGGGCCTACATAAATATCTGTGATCAGTGAAATCAGAATGAAGATTATAACTAATCAAATGCAAACTAACATGATTATACCTTCCTTTTGACTCACGAATCCATGCGGGAAGGAGATGCACCCGATTAGATCTCCTTAGATTTTTTCCGTGATTAGTGTGTAGATGTGGATTGCTTAAGATCATCAACACAATGTGAATGAGATTAGATGATGGATTGATAGACTAGATGGAGACGAAGGATAATTTTGACATTAGGATGGTAGGATGAGGAGATTTGTGGAGTGATTTTGGCAGAGGTCTGATGCATGAAGAGGTCTCTCTCTTGGAGAGATTTTGGCAGAGGTCTGATGCATGAAGTGGTCTCTCTCTTGGAGAGATTTTGGCAGAGGTCTGATGCATGAAGTGGTCTCTCCAAATGGCTTAGAGAAGGGTCCAATTTATAGAATTTTGGAGATGAGGATGGAGGGTGAGGATTCATTTGATGAGATCAAGGGCTAGGAATAAAAGTGAATCTTTTATTCCTAGTGGATGAATTAATAATTCACATTTTGGGAAGAGTGGAGGATAGTGGATGAATAAATAATTCATTTTTGGGAAGAGTGGAGGATAGTGGGGGACAACTAAATTTTAAATTCAGTGGGTGGAGGATAGTGGGGGACAACTGAATTTTAAATTCAGTGAGTGGAGGATAGTGGGGGACAACTGAATTTTAAATTTAGTGAGTGGAGGATAGTGGGGGACAACTGAATTTTAAATTCAGTGAGTGGAGGATAGTGGGGGACAACTAAATTTTAAATTCAGTGAGTGGAGGATAGTGGGAGACAACTGAATTTTAAATTCAGTGAGTGGATGATGAGGTAAGCAGGGTTAATTAAGTGTTATCTTAATTAACTTAAGCCTAGGTTATTCAGATAAGCAAGATTTATCTAATTAACAGGGATTAGGGAGATGGATAAATCATCTAAATAAATATTAGCAATATTCATTTAATTGATAGGATAGGGTTGTAAGGTTAAATGGATTAATTAGGTGAATTAATTGATCACTAGGGATATGCAGATGGGGAGAGTGGATTAGTGTAGAGGTATAGGAAATTGGTTTGCAGAGCAATCCAATTTTCGGTGTCTACATTTTCCCCTCTTTGAGATGGTGTTGCGGCTAAGTAACATCATTTCAAAGAAGTTGGAACATAGAGATGGATTGGATAGAAAAAAGATTTTGGTTTGGAAGAATAGGGTAAGGTTTGGGGATAATTGGTAAGGGTGATGCCCCCTTGAGAGGATAGGCGGGTTACGAGAACACGGTTGTGCTCTCGAAATGGATGGAACATATTGGTTAAACTGGTCAGAGGATAAGTGGTGGCATGAAAGGATGATGATGTTCAGAGATGATTGGTGGATGATCATTATGCTGAAACTGAATTTGAGCAATCCTAGGTTTGATATAGCAAAGTGGATATGTTCACCAAGGTATAGAAGACCAGGGTGATGATGTTTATCCAACATTTGCATGGACGAGACATGCAGACAAAGGGATGATCTCATGCATGCCCAAGATAGTACAACCTTGTCTAGACGAGGGAAGGGGACTCATAGCATAAGCCCTCAGTACACAAAAGGTATGATGAACCTTAGATGCATAAGGAGATCAATATGCTAGAACCGACCCTATGATCAACAAGATATGAATACTAGCTTGGAGTAATGAGACCAACCCACAAGCACAGCATACAAAAGCAAGACTATGCCCCATTCGAGATGTTTTCGCCACATACCATGATATAATAAGATCAAGGTAGCTTTGATGTGATCTTCGAATAGGACAAAAGATAAAAATCAAAAACCAAAAGACCAACGAACCAAACATGTAACCATTGTATCTTTTGCCAAAATGGATGATGATGTGATAGATGCTGCCTATCGTAGGAAAGATATATCCTAAGGCAAGGATTGATAGATGATTTGATGATGTTGTGATGATTGGATAGATTCTGCCTATCGTAGGAATGACATATCCTAAGGCAAGAATCGCTTGATGATTGGAGCATGTTTTGTTGATGTAAGATTGGCTCAAGATATGATGGTGACAAGTTATGGTTGATGCTGATTTGATAGTTGATGATTTTTGATAAGGGATGATGCTTTGATAGGTGATGTGATGCTTGGATCTAGTGTGAGCTTATTGAGGATAGATGTGATGATGATGTGGGATAGGTGTGATGATGATGAGAGTGTGATGGAACAAGTTTGATTTTTGTTTTGTGATGGATAGATTGTTTTGGTATTTTGTGTGTTTTCTATTGTTTTTGTATTTTTTGATTATTTGTGATGTTTTTGGATTTTTGATTTTGTGATGTTTTTGGATTTTTGATTTTGTGATATTTTTGGATTTTTGATTTTGTGATGTTTTTGGATTTTTTGATTTTGTGATTTTTTTGGATTTTGTGATTTTGTGATGTTTTTGGATTTTTTTGATTTTGTGATGTTTTTAAATTTTTTGATTTTGTGGAAAAGGAATGGTTTATTATGATGGTGTCATTGGATTCCATTTGGATAGCCTTTGTACTAAATACCAATGACAAGGGAACACCAAGTCTAGAGGTGAAGGTGATGGGGTGGGATAGGGGGATTGGCGATGAAAGGATAATGGATAGGAGATTTGATAGATGAATGGACAAGTGAGAGGGATGCATGTTAGATAGATGGAAGATTGGGATGAGGGATAGGATAGGTATGTATGATATATGGATGGGAGATGGGGATAAGGATTTTCTCCAAGGGCTAGGTTGCAAGGAATCATATGCCCCAATGCTTAGGATTTGGCATGATGGGTTCATGTTGGAATGGATGGATTTTGTAGTAGGTGGATGGAGGATATACTGACAAAGGGAGTATGCCAAAAGTCTCCAAAGCATGTTGTTGATATGTTACCCCTTGTCTTTATCAAGATCTAGGGTGAGAGATGGTTGAAACAAGATATAATGGATATGATGGATGGGAAATGATAGGATACATAGGGGATGGTGGATAGGAATATGATAGGATAAAGATAAGATCGTGGATAAGATGTGCAAGGATATTATGGATGTGGATGAAGGATATGGTTTTGCCCCCAAGTGTAGGGATACAAAATGGATGGAGAAGGGGTTACGCATGACGCCCACAAGGGGTTTTCATCAAGGTACTTGCCCAAGGCGCCACAAGGAGTGGTTTTCACCATTGGATGGATTTTTTCTCTTTACTATTTTCTTGATTTTTTTTATTTTTTTGATGGAATGGGGACTCTAGCGTCTGTTTCCATAGCAAGGGGAAGATGGTCCCATGTTAGATAGCATTATGGATGATGATTGCATGGATGTTGGTAGATAGGAGAAGATGGAAGGGATGGTGGATAATGGATTATGTGGAATATGATGTGGACTATGCGGATTATGATGTGGACTATGCAAAAGCATGGACTAGAGGAATGTGATGGGGAAGATATGTAGGATAGTGAATGAAAGATGGAGAGATGGAGGTATGTGGGAATTGCAAGTGATGGAGGGGAACCAAGACCAATGGTGGCACACACCGTGATGTATTTGGAAGCTTGTACTTTGGATGTGGAGTTGGGAGTAATGGGGATCGAGATGGGGGATTTTTGGATGGTCAATTTGGGGTTTTAGGGACCCAAATAGACTTAGGAATTATGGGATTTTTAGATGGGGAGTGGGATGTTTGGGATTTTGCGGTAGATTGGGATGTGGATGCCTCATTAGAGTTGAGTGATCTTTGTTTAGGGACCCACACCATTTTTGTTTTTGTTTTTTCTTCTGATGGTGTGGGATTTGATAGCCTTTTTGATTTTTTAGGTTGATTGGAAGGGATAATATCCTTAGGCTTTTGTGCTTTATGAGTTGAGGCATTCAAGTATTTGAATCCCATGGATTTGGTGGAAGCTTCATGTTTGAAAGATGTGTGCTTTTGTTGGTCTTGATTGGGAATTTTAGTGGTTTTATGGATGGAGGGCTAAAAAGTAGATTTTTGGATAGATGGGTGAAGTGATTTGATGATTGGGATATTGGGAGTTGGTAGGATAGGAGGTAAAGTGGATTTGTGGATAGGGATGTTCGGAGTTGGGAGGATAGGAGGTAGAGTGGATTTGATAGGGATCTTTGGAGTTGGAAGTAGTGGAGGTAAATTGGTTGGAGGGAGATGGATGGTCACATGCTTTTGCAAATGGTAGGATGATGGAGGAGGGATGGCGACATATGTTTTGGGAGTGTGATGAGATGCACCATGTTTGGGATTGGATGAATGGATTTTGGAAGGTGGCTGGATGGTATCAACTTGTGTAGATGGTTGTTCTTGGATTGCATAGCCAAGGCCATGTGAGGATGGATGGAATGTGGTGTGGATGGGCTCCAAGATGCCTTGTTCATGAAGGCTTAAGCCTTTGCCTTGATAGTTCATGTGTTGGAGCATGCGACATGCAATGGGATGTTTGGTGCTTTGGAAATAAGATGCGAATCCATTATCTGTTGGAGATAGATAGGTGGTGGAAGGAAGTTGTTTGCCTCCTACAAGGGAGTCACCATGGATGAAAGTGCTTGTGCCAAGTGGATAAGGGGATGGATTTGGGATGAGATTGGTAGATGGAGGTAAAGGGTTCATGGGGGATGGTAAATGGGTGGTAGAAGAAGGTGTGGGATCAATAAGTTGAACAATAGATGGGAGGGGATCGGGGATGGGATTAGATGGGATGGTTAGATCTTGATTAGGAGAAGAGGTTGATGTTTCAACATGCTTTGGATTTGTTTCTTGACATAGCTCATGTGGTTGGGTAGAAGTGGGATTGACTTGGGTAGATGTGGTGGGTGCTTAGATGGATGTGATAGGTGCTTTACTAATGTGTGCTTGAACATGGCTACATGATGGTTCTTGACTTATGATAGGGGGTTGTTCAAGAGATTTGGTGGGTGTTGGATTGCATGAGGGTGTTTGATTCCTTGCTATCAGCCAATGGATGGTATCCTTCATGAGTGTATGGGTTGAAAGGCAATATAATGGATGAATAATGATGGTGGTTGGTGTGGGATTAGGATGGGGATTGGATAGGTGGGTGATACGATTAGGTAGTGATGGTTCTTAGGTGGGTTCAAGGATAGGTGTGGGATTAGATGGTGGAGGGTACTCTAGATTGGTATCTCCCTTGTCAAAGGTGATTAGATCTTGCCTAGGATTACTTGGACTCATTTGATTTATGTACAAGGGACCACTTGGACTTGTATGTGCTTCTTGTTGCAAAGGTGGATTTGGGCTCACTAGTGCTTGTTGGGGAGGCCATTGATAGTCTTGATAGCTAGGTGTAATGGTAGGATATGTAGACGAAAGGTTTTGGGGTTGGTATGAAGTTGAGGGTTGATATGAGGATGATGGAGGTTGATATGAGGATGATGGAAGTTGATATGAGGTTGAAGGTTGATATGAGGATGATGGAGGTTGATATGATGTTGAAGATGAGGACATGTAAGGTTGTTGTGGAATTTGTTGAGGTTGGGATGGTGTTTGGACTTCTTGTTGTGATATGATTTGTTGTTGATGTTGGTAAATGTGTTGATGTGGTGATGATGGAGGGGTTGCATAGGATAGTGATTGTTGTGATATGGATTGATATAGATAAGGGTTGTGATAAGTTGATAATGGGTTGATAGGACATGTGGATGAATTTGGTTGATATGAAGTGGGATACATTGATGCAGAATTGGTTTGATGTGTAGATGAATATGATGGGATAGGTGCTAGATATGATGGTTGTTGGACTTTGCAAGTGGCCAAGAGGTGTTGGATTTCTTCTGAGAGGTATTGTATGTGTGAAGATTAGCTTGTTCGACATATTTGAATTAGTCCTTGAATGGTTTGAAAGGTTTGCTGCTCTAAAGGTGATTGGATTGCATGCATGTGGCGAAGCATATGAAGGAGTTTTTGAAGGTTCTCTAAGATTGACATGATGTCACACAAGTGTTTAAGTCTTAAGTCCTGTTGGGCAATTGCTTGGTTATGATTCGATGATGATGTGGATTGTTTGGATAAAGTTGATTAGGATGAAGGTGAATGACTTGTCTTATGTGTTTGATGTTTTAGTTTGATTTGGCAATGTTTAGCAAATGATCACATGTACAAACAAGAATCACTCACACAAGACACAAGCAAATTTGAATTTTGAATTTGAAGAATATGATAATGATTAACAAGCACATGTGTAAGACAAAGCAACAGGCCCCTAATGTCTAGTTTGATGGGGTATGGCCAGTTAGGTTTGGTCAATGTTTAGACGAGGTTGACTAATGATTTGAAAGTGAAATCCTGTCACACAGCCGGGAGAAGGGGGTAACCCACCCTTCACCTTCACTTCCCAAAGGTAGAAAGTTCTTTGGGGCTTAGCCAAGAGTGACAGGATTCTGATTTCAAAGAGGGTGTCTTTTGATTCAGCCTCGGATGAGGTCGTCCCTAGGGGTGATGAAATCCCCTAGCAGGCCTCCTAAGAAAGGGATTGACAAAAGTGAATCAAATGAGGTGTTTTTGATCTCCAAGATCACCTTGTGGTGCAAGGAGAGAGCATACACACACCCACTTGATTCACACTCGTAGTTGATTAATTGACCCTTAGAAATTGAAATGTGATGAAAAACACATCAAACAATGGTTCTTTTTAAATCCAAATTTCAAGATGTGATGGAAGACAAATTGTTCATTGTAAGCCCAATTTTGATATGTGATGAAGATAAATGTTTGTTTTATGAGCCCAAATTGAGGTGTGTTTTGCAAACAAGGTTGAAGATGAAAGATTAGAATGGATGTACCTAGATTGTTTTCACTATCCAAATTGATGTAGATGTTGATCCTGATGTTTGTCTAGCTCCGTATGATCACCTGCAAGTCACAAAAATGACAACGAAGCAAGTAGACTAGCCAAAGAGATTGTGATGCCAAAAATTGATAATTTGATAAAAATTGATAAGAAATGAATTGATACAGAAAAATATATTGCATGAATAGATTCTATGTGAAATTCTATGCAATTTCAAAAAAAAAATTGTGAAAATTTGATCAAAAACGCAAAAGATATGATGATTTGGAGTTTGCAATGAAGTTTGACTTTGACTGATAAAAAAAGGTAGGAAAAAGGCACAGTCACCTGATAAAAACCTCACAACTGTGTAGTGCTCTGAATCCTCTTTCTGATGACTATTCGTTTGCAAATTTTTGCCTCCGTTTGCTCTAGTTATGATGAAGAGAAAAAATTAGCCTCCTATGGTATGTGGGAGGCACAAGAGGTAAGTCTAACTGTTAAAAGTTAACTGCTAACTGTGAATGTCTCTGGTCACATGTGCGGTTAGAGGTTCTGCGCTGACATTTTAGGCTAGTGGTTTAGTTTAGCCTCTAGTCCTCCATATGACTAGAGGCGAAGGAAGGATTAAAAAAATAAAAGAAGAGAATGTGGGGCTGGTAGCACCAGCCCCTGGTTGCCAATGGGATCATGCCGACTGTTAGGCACAGGGGCTTAAAGCCCAATAAAGAGTGACTTGCGGTCAAGATTTAGGGCACGGTCGGTGGGAGAATGGTGGTTTGGGTGGTTTTCAGGCGGGAGGTTTCTCAGAGGGCACAGTCGTGAGGAGAGGGCGCAGCCGTGAGGTGTGAGAGGTGTGTGGTCGGTAGGGGAGTGGTGTCAGGATGGCTGGGGGTGTGCAGCGCAGTGAGGAGATGGGAGGGAGTGAGGGCGGCACAGGGATCTGTGGGGGAGAAGTAGGAGGTGGTGCGGGGGTGTCAAAGGTTGAGTGGAGAGTGGTGTGTGGGCGAGAAACAGGGGAGAGCTGAGGGCGGCGAAGAAGGTGGGGTTGTTCGGGTGGCGAGTAGGAGGTGAGGTGGGGTGGTGTTGACCGAGCTGAGGCGGTGGCGACGGGAGGTATAAGGCGGATGGGGGGGTTTCGATCGGGGGTGGCGACTAGTGTCTGCGGTGATGGGTTCAGGCGTGGTGTCAACTGGAGGTGGTGACTGGTGTCTGTGGTGGTCGCATGGAGGTTACCATAGGCGGAGAGGGGTTTTCAACCAGTGGTGATCACGAACCGGCAGTTTTTTACCATGAATCCTGCAAAACAAACAATGTTACCTGCAACTCTAAAAATGCCTGCAACACAGAAAACCCACAAAGATAGAGAAACAATGAAACACAGATCAGTGCCTGGGGGTACGGTTCCATATGGTACGGATCCGTATGGTACGGATTGTACCCTTAACAATTTTCAAAAAAAAATTCACCGAAACTAGGCAAGTTTACTGTCAAAATTCACAGAAACGGCGTCCTGAGCACAAAAATGCAGTCTGTTTTGCCTAGGATGCACCCTGCAATACTTCCTCACCAAAACTTCATAAAATTTGTTAGAAAAAGAAGATTTTGACAACAAAACCTACATAAATTGACGATTGGATTCGACACCGGGCGTGCCAAATGTGATCAGTGAAATCAGAATGAAGATTATAACTAATCAAATGCAAACTAACACGATTATACCTTCCTTCTGACTCACGAATCCATGTGGGAAGGAGATGCACGCAATTAGATCTCCTCAGATTTTTCCCATGATTAGTGTGTAGATGTGGATTTCTCAAGACCGTCAACACAATGTGAATGAGATTAGATGATGGATTGATAGACGAGATGGAGATGAGGGATAATTTTGACATTAGGATGGTAGGATGAGGAGATTTGTGGAGTGATTTTGGCAGAGGTCTGATGCATGAAGAGGTCTCTCTCTTGGAGAGATTTTGGCAGAGGTCTGATGCATGAAGTGGTCTATCTCTTGGAGAGATTTTGGTAGAGGTCTGATGCATGAAGTGGTCTCTCCAAATGGCTTAGAGAAGGGTCCAATTTATAGAATTTTGGAGATGAGGATGGAGGGTGAGGATTCATTTGATGAGATCAAGGGCTAGGAATAAATGTGAATCTTTTATTCCTAGTGGATGAATTAATAATTCACATTTTGGGAAGAGTGGAGGATAGTGGATGAATAAATAATTCATTTTTGGGAAGAGTGGAAGATAGTGGGGGACAATTGAATTTTAAATTCAGTGAGTGGAGGATAGTGGGGAACAACTGAATTTTAAATTCAGTGAGTGGAGGATAGTGGGGGACAACTGAATTTTAAATTCAGTGAGTGGAGGATAGTGGGAGACAACTGAATTTTAAATTTAGTGAGTGGATGATGAGGTAAGCAGGGTTAATTAAGTGTTATCTTAATTAACTTAAGCCTAGGTTAATCAGATAAGCAGGATTTATCTAATTAATAGGGATTAGGGAAATGGATAAATCATCTAAATAAATATTAGCAATATTCATTTAATTGATAGGATAGGGTTGTAAGGTTAAATGGATTAATTAGGTGAATTAATTGATCACCAGGGATATGCAGATGGGGAGAGTGGATTAGTGTAGAGGTACGGGAAATTGGTTTGCAAAGCAATCCAATTTTCGGTGTCTACAATATCATTATGAAGGAAACTATCAAGCTAAAACTCATCCACTCGAGGTGCGGTCTCATACTGGGCTATGTCATAAGACTATTTATTTTATTGTGGCCTAGCTGCATTGATGCTAATGCTTTCCTCAATGACTGAATCAAAAACATGATTCAAATTTAAATCTCCATCATTAGCATATAAATTTGATATTTGAGGCACTTCAAGTGAAGACTCAAAATCTTCAAATTGCCTCTCTGTTTTGGATTCCCTAGCACACACTACTGTGTAAAATTTGCTGCTAAGAAAATCAGAAATAATGTTCTCTTCATCACCCTGCAGATCAAAAACTTGACCCACACTACAACAACTAGCCTGAATGTCACCAGGCCTAGCCAATGAGCTCAAAAATATGCTCTCAACATGATCTACATTAATTAGAGGTAACTACTCCAAACAAAGCTCTAGAAAATCAACTATTACATGGTCTTCAAATTGGGAAACAATTACCTCAGAATCACTTGTAGCTGTAGCATTGCCCTCATGATGTCCAAATGAAGCATAATCCATATCATCCTCATGCAAACAAGTGCCAATGACCTCAAGGTCATTATCAGGGACACATAAGGGTAAAACATCAAAAAACATATTAGCATCTTGTTCACCCTTAACAACACTTTGTATTTCTTCTCTTTCCACTTGTTGTCCATAGGTAGCCATGTCATATTGCATATGACTTTCCAACTCCAAAGCTGATAGCTCAAATTCATTGAGCCCAAAGTCATCTCCAAAAAGAGGATTATCCATGTACCAATTAAAATCACAAAATGTGCTATCTGATAGAATTGCATGCTCCTCATATAGGGCATTATCTCTTATGCTCATCTCTTCATCATCATCTACTTCATCAATATATGTATGCATTGCACAATCAATTACATGAATTGAATCATTCAATGCCTCACTTGCATACATACCTTCTAGGCAGTCTGCAATACTACAACAAGAAACAGGGTCATAACTTTCTTCACTAGATTGGAAGCCATCATTAATTTATTCATTTTCATAACCCACTGATGATTGATCCAATTGAAGGTAAGTACAGTCACTACCATTTTCATTTGAACTGCTGTCATACAATGCACCAACACCTTCCTCTACCCTTCTGCATACATAATCACCACTTGATATTGTGTTTGGATCATATGAAACATCCACATCCCTACTGTCTAAAACAACTTGTTTATTATTAGCTATCTCTGCATCTAAGGATATAGATTTTGCAATCATATCTTACTTAACTTTGCCAACATAATCAATGAACACATAGGCTTGTTGCAAACCCACTATATTGAATTTCTCCCATATAGAACTTGAGCTTATAGAATCATCATAATCTTGCAAATACATATCAATACACATAGGAAGATTAGGTTTAAATTTTTCTGGGATATGAGATAAGGCCACTGCAAATCTGTGGTTGAGCTCCATGCTAGACTCTCCTTCTTTCCTTCTAATGTCCTCTAGTTCTTGAACAAGAAAAACATGGTCTAGAATACTTGCAAAGTCTTCAAATCCAGCCACCAACTGATCCCAGGAAGCAAAATGTTGGTCAGGGAAACTAAGCATCCACTTCCATGCTATTCCACATAGAGATCTAACAAAAAATCTCATCCACATATTCTCATCTTCAAATTGAAATTTATCCATGAAGTCTAAAAATGCATCAATGTGTGCCTTCCCATTGAATATCTCACACCCATTATATAATGGCACATGATTATAAATTGTTTTGGGCATAGATCGCTGCCCATAACTAACTCATGAGAGGTCTAGCTATCTATATGTGTTTTCACTTGCAATAAGCGAAGGTCGAGGAAAAGAGCAACCAGGAACAGCGGGAGGGCAATTAGATTGTGACATGGACTGATGCAGCTTGATCCAACCTTCTAATTATTTTTCTTAATGTAGCAAAGACTCTAACAATTACTTTTCTTTTTCAATTTTATTTTGCATCCAAGATGACTCATTTCTATTATGTAAGGGCTCAAAAGTTTTAGGGTTTGTAAAATTGGCAAGGCTACAACTAGAAAATACATTACTAGGATGGTCAAAGGCCATATAGTTCCTAGGGTCTTCAACATAAGAAGATGCATATGAAGAATCCTCCCTAGGGTATCCATATTCATACCAGTTGGCCATGACCAACTATAAACCAGGTGTGCAAGACAAAGGAAATCAAATGTGTTCCTTTACTGAGAAAGAAACCATGGTTAAGGCAGAAAGAAAAATGTGTACCTTAACTAGCTGCAACCTACTTGAAACATGTACACAACAACACTTTATTTTCTTTTAACAACAGAGTCACCACCTCAATGAATGAGGAAATACCTTGAAGTGTGACTGATCTTCAAGGCTTCAAAACTAATTTTGGGTTGCTCACACCAATAGAGTCTTCAAGTATTTATAACCTAGCAATACATTGGAACCAGTCCGTTCGCATAAGTTGAAAGGCTACCAACTTACCCATAGCAACATATTGCATAGCTGCAATGTGATGTTATAGTCTTCCAATTCTGTCTTTTCAAATCATCCCTGGCAATGACACCAATCTGTTTGTGTAAGTTGATTGGCTACCAACTTACACACAACGACAAATTGCGCCATTGCAAACTCACTATTACCAAAGGTGTGTTGCAAAGGTCTTCAAAATTTAAACAAATTTATAGTCCTCAAAAATGAGACCAATCTGTTGGAACCCAAACTAACTGCAACCCAAAACTCTAAAACACTCGTAAATCACCTAGGCCAAGGATTGTCATCAAGATGAAAGGAAGAGGTTTATCTACAAGTTTTGGGTGATCTTGGCCAAATGACAGGAGTGGGTAAACTCCTCTACACTTCAAGCTCAACTAGACCTAGGAGGGATATTCATAGAGGCATAAAATATAACACCAACAACAAATACAACCATACCCAATGTACACTTGACCTCAAAGTTGTCACTAGATCAAGACAAATTGGTTGCACAAGCCTCTCATTAAGTTGATTCAAGTGTGTGAATGTACATGCATAGGAAAGATGGTCATTACCCTAAACCACAGGTGAATAATTTGTTTGATTTATAAAAAGTGCTTGATGCCTCTCCAATATGGATTGATGCCTATTCTATTGGGCAATAGAGTCATAGAATGCAAGGAGGAAAAGAAATACACAACAAAGGATCAACATAAACTAGACATACATTTACATATATGACTTTCTAATAGATTTTAATACAATGAACATAGTTAATAATCCAAAAGAGGACTGCAGTGATTTATGTGTAACAAAATGATGGCAAATACAAAGCCTTGTATTTATTTAGATGTTGTCACACATCTCCAAACACTTGTTACACTCATACCAGCAAGTGTGGCAAAGGAAAATACATAACTCGATTACATATTTACCAAAATCATTACAAACTCCCTTGGAGACATTCACTACATTCAAATCAACATAAAATAACCTTCCTACACAATATTAAACATATCCCTTCACTTATAAACTAGACAAATCATATGTTGATGCCAAAGAAACTTCTTAGGCTCTCCCTGACAAGATAATTGGCTCAGAGACCAACCCTGAGAATGTCATTCAAACATGTATATATATAAATCATGTATCACTTGGATGTTTGAAATCCTAGTCAACAAGTAACAGTACTGCAGTGATAGGTGCATGGCCATATCAGAAAGCCAACAGAATAGAAGGAAGCCATGCCTTGTATATTGACTTGCATCCTTGAGGTACTTGTAGAATATATCAGATATTGGAACACACCATCCTCATTTAAATTTGGTACCAGTGCATCCACTATTCCAGCCACCAACATGACATAAAAAAATCTGCATTCAAATTTGCCCTATTAGCAAAAGTCCTTCAGTGGGAACTCATCTCTACCTACTCCATTGACACATTTCTTCTTCTGCTTGCTGAAAATATTTTCTCCTTATTTCACACATTAGTCGGCAAAATTTAATTATACCGAACTAAGAAGATTTTCCCCTTATCCGTAAGTTTCCATTGTTTTTGCCCTTTGTTGGAAAATTTGGTCATTTGAGAACTAGGCCACTTTCCCCCTTTATGGACAAATCTTTAATTTGCCAAACTTTATCTTTATGTCCTTTATCGACAACTTTTGATATTTCAAAACTTTGACAATTTTTACCTTTTATTAGCAAATCTCTAATTTGCCTAACTTTACCTTATCTTGTCATTTTCCTCTTTATAAACAAATTACAAATTTGTTGAACTCCCCTTAGCACTTCCTTTTCTTCCTTATCAACAAAAACCCATTTTGCTAAACTTCGTCTTTTGCTTTATGTTCTACCCCTTATCGGCAAATTTAAACTTTCTAGAACCATTCCTTGTAGCCTCTTTTTGCCTTATATTGGCAAAGTTGCCCTTTGTTGAACTTTTTCATCTTCTTCTTCACTGTCGGTGAAAAAGCCTATTGATAAATTGCCAAAATTCGAAACTGTTTCATTGGTTTTGCTTTCAGTCGACTCCCCGACAAGGGAAACCTTCTTCCTTTTATGCCTTAGCTGATTTTGCCTTGTCGGAAAAAAAAACATTTTGTTGAACTTGACCTCTTTGCCACCTATTACTCCTATCAGAAAATTTTTTGTTGGTGAAATCCCTTGTCAGCGAACTTGGAGGTTCGCAAACCTCCAACTTCACTGACAAAGCCTTTGGTTTAGATTTTTCACCTTATCTTTTTTCTTTCTTCACCAAAGCCTCCCTGCTACCCTTTATCAGTGAATTCCATATCGGTCAAACCATTAGTCAACAAACTTGGAGGTTTGTGAACCTCCAAATTCGTCGACAAAGCCTTCCTTTGTCTTCAACTTCTTCCTCGCCACGACAACTTCCTTGTTCTTCTATCGGAGAATATCTATGATCAGGGAACTTTGACATCAACGAACCATTGAGTTCACTAACTCCCTACATCGTTGATAAATGTGCCATGTCTTCATTTTTCTTGCAATGAACCATATGCCACCTCCTACCTTCAGCCTTCAGCCTTCTCTATCAGTGAATATCATTGTTGGTGAACCAGCAAAATATCAAACTTGCGAACAATTTCGCAAGTTCAGTAATTTGTCGATTTGCTGACAAAAAGGCAAAAGAGCCAAAAAATTTCTAAGGCAAGAAGACAAAAAAGGGGGGCAAAGACTTGATCATTCTTTGACCAAGGCCAAACATAAAAACCAAATTTTGACCAAGGATAACTTCTTCATTTTAAGGAATTTTGAGATAGTTCAAAAGGCAAAGTTGCTCATAATTGAAATCTCTATCCAATGGTGACCTTGGCTATGACATTTGCATAGGAATTTTGGATTTTTTGGGGGCAAAAAGGGGATTTTGAGGACTAAATTTTCTGGGCTCCTAGAAAATAATTCGTACGTTGGTGCCTAGAGATTGGTGTCTCCTACTGAGTTGGTGCTTAGTTGTGAAGGTTGGTGCCTACAAATTATACAAGTAGGGATTGGTTTGTCTAGTGGGTTGGTGCCTATAGAAGATGAATCAATATATATAAGCAATATTTTGCCATGGTTTTGTCCCGCAAGGGTTTCCACGTAAAATCATGTGTTCTCTTTGTGTTCATAGTTGCTAGATTTTACTTGAGTGATTTATTTTGATTGATTAAGTTTGAAAAGTAAAAGTTTTTTTGATATTGATTCACCCTCCTTCTCAGTATCACTGTGTGCTCATCAGTCATTGTGTAGCCTATGTGACAAGTTTGTGGCATTCTAAAGTTATATTGTACTTGAAATGGTTATGTTGTCACTTGTAGTATGGAAGTGGTGTTCCATAGTTTTATTTGTGTAATCTTGGTAATCTTGTATAAGAAAATGACTACAACTTGACATGTAAGAGGGCCCATTATGACAAACTTGTGGTTTTAATTGAATGATAATCTTACAAGATGTCTATTTAATGATATGTGGTGTTTTCATGTGAATTATTGTGTTGTGATTTTTAGTTAAGTTTTGTTGTGTGATACATGGTTTGATAGTCCCTCTTAGGACCCTCCTATGTGACTGCACATACTACCCTCTTGCAGTATCTTTCTTGTCTCTCATGTACTTGTTTCAATCTCCTCTCCTCTCTTCCATGTTCATTTCCATTGCTATCTTGATCTCTTTAAAAAGTTCTCTCAATATTTTAATCTATTAAAATAACAAAAAAAATAATATAAAGTGAAATACTATATATCATGGCTTGAGAATATTTTAATCTATTTTGGTTTCCAAAAATATAGGTTTTAGCTCATTTTTATAGTTGTTTTTATAAACATTGTTTTTGTTTTATGGAAAAAATGATATAAATGTCCACAGATAATCTGAGAAATCTATTCTACATTCAAAAATTATCTTACACAGTATGGTGTAGATCTATGTTAGAGGTCTTATGTTGTTTATGTTGTCCCTTGAGCCAAGTAGTTATCTTTATTCCTCATCGTAGAACCAAAAAAGGTGTAGGTCTCAAACATGAACTTTTTAAAATATTGAAAATACTAGGTAGGGGCTATATGTCCAACAAGATTTTAACCTAAATTAGATTCACCCAAGATTGCATATGTCTGCACCCAATGAACCACCTAAACTATCAAAATGTACAACTACTGGGTCCTCTATGCCCAATGCATTATTAGTCTGAATCTTTAGTGAGATGATCCCTATCTCAACTACTCAAACATAGTCCAATGAATGTGTTTTCAAAATTTTATAGATTGACAAATCAATCTACTTTTTTAAAAGAATAATCAATTAGTAGAAAATAGACTAATAACATTTTTCCTAACTTTAGCCCTTTGTCCCTACCTGTCCCTACCTATTCAACCCTAGAATTTCACATGAATTTAGACTTAATCTATCAATTGCCCATATATACATATAGGGGCCTTTGATCACATGCTACTTTGGGAGGGTGGTAGGGAGAAGAAATCAAGTGAGTTTTCATGTTGCTTCAGAACTATAGTTTGAACACAAACAAACTCCCTACCCCTTCTCAGAGACTCCCTCTTCTCATAACTAGGCTTCCACCCACATAGATATATATCATAGTTTGAATGCACTGGTTGGTTTATAGTAAATCTTGTAGCTTAAATACATAGCATTGAGCTCAAAGGGATGTACTAAAATCTTATTGATGCATGTTAAAGATACCTTTAAGATCTCAAAGCAACATAAGTGCATATGGCTACTATAAGACTAGGGTAGACAACTTAAACTATGGTATCTTTCTTAGGACTAGTTATAGGACACTAATTTACATTACCAGTTTGGATGCATAAGATAGATACGGTTTTGAATGGTTTGCACGGGTAGAAATGGAAAACATTATATTTTTTTTTCTTCTTAGATATCCCTATGATTGTCATATCTCAATTATGATATGAGTTGAGTTTTACCTTGGTTGAGTGTGTTTACTGGTCACCACACTAAAATAATAGAAAACATAATGGTATAACATTAATGCACTAGCGACATTGATAAGGATTACTTAGCAACAAAAGAACCTATCTAAATGTCACAGTTGTAGTGATAGGCCCTATAAGGTATAATGGAGTATTTGTAAATAATATGAGCCTCAACAAGCTATAAATAGGTTGACTCACTAATTGTAGGGATCAATGCCATGATTTGAGACAATTGGGGACTATAGGAGGAAATGATTGACCTATCAAACCATAGTAGTAGGACACAGGTGTATGCTTAGGAAAACCTACTTAAGCCTAAGGAATATTTGAGTAACTAGAAGTGATGTGGTCTTCCCTTGTTTGGTATAATTGGGGTGGAGATGTTGTGAGTATTTTGCCAATATGGGACTAAAATCAAACCAAACTCACCTATTAAGTGTATTGATTTGTTTTATGACATTTAATATTACAAAGTTCAGCATCGTTGGTGAGAGCACAGTGGAATAAACACGCCTATGTAATTTCAGTTTTAAGAAACATGAATTACTACTATTCATTGTAGTAGGACTATGAATAAACTGTCCTGAATACTAACATGGGCAGCTAGGTGTCTGAAATAAGATGTAGATTGTCTAAGCATGATGATAGGCACAAGTAGTGAGTGATCTTACATTGTTTAACCAAGACATAAGAAAATTTTACAAGGTGCCTCTTGGACCATTGTCAAGGGACCTCCAACAGAAAGGATTTAATACCTAGGATGAGATGTTTATCGAAAGATCATAAGAATTGTTAAGAGAAGGAATGCTTGAATCACATTGAGTGATAAGATAGATGAGAAATAGATCTGAAGTGTAGATAGCCAAGTCATAGGTTTAAAGTGTAGTTAATGTCCCACATGAAAGAAAGGAAAAAAAAGAGAGTCCAACTACATCTAGAGAAAATGACTCGATCGACATGTCTAATACAACCATCATTCATTGTTAAATTCTATTTACATATATAAAACTAACTTAAATATAAATTTTGTTAGTGTAGGTTTTTATTTCCTAGTTGGGTTATTTATTTTTCCCTATATTCCTAGGTTTTTCCTACACTTCTATTAATCTCGCTTAGGTTAATAAAGCATGTCTTATTAGGTGAGTGATTGCGAGGTGTCACCTTCCTACATGTGAGCATCCATTAGCTATCTTGGGAAGATACTTTGCTATCTTTAGTCTGATAGATGGTTGCTCCTCATTGGTCGGTGTTGCCACCTCCTCCCTCTTCCTAGTCTATATAAGCATGCTACCTGGCTTGTATTTCACATCTCTTTCTTTTGCATCCTCTTAATGCTATTTTGCTTCTAGCATTTGCATTACTCTCTTGGAGACTAACTTTGTGTTGCTATTTTGATTTCGTATCATTTGCATTCATAGTTTAGATATCTATTCTTTGCACTAGTTTTCTAGGTTAACTATCTTTTCAGATTCTAACATGGTATCAGAGCTATTCTATGTGCAAGAGTAGATTTTAGTTTATATATTTGAGAGATTTAGGGAGGCTAATTAAGCTTATTGCAATTTTTTGAAAAACCCAGTATGCTCTTCTCTTGCATCTTCGGATGATCTTGAGAATTAGAAAAGTTTGACGGAAACTTTTTTAATCTCTAGGGTTTGCACATGTGTTTTATAAAATTTGGGTGATTGTAGCATTTCTGGTTATACTGGCAGCATTTCCAGCTATTCCAACATGTCCAAGAGGCTTGAGAAAGTTAGATTTGGCTTTCGTTTCACCGAAATCAGAGATCGTCATACACAGTTGCGGAACTGGGGTTTCAAGCCCAAATCTGACAACCAACTTGCATATTTGGTGTTTTCATTCAATATTACAAGTTCCAGCATGCCATTTCTTGTCTTAGGTAGCTAATTCAACCTTTGCATGTCATTTTTTGGTTGCTGGGGTCATTTTTTGTAGCTAAAGGTGTTATGTTTACACTAGATCAACATCTTTTGTACATTAGCAAGAAAAAAGCCTTCTGAGTTTTGTTTGTAGCACAGAAAAACCATCTGGGTATCTTTCCATTTTTGCATGCAGTCTATATATTTTGCAGAAATGCACTCAGAAAGATATAGCAAGACCCTTCTCCATTGGCAGTTGCAGTTTTGAAGGCAGTTTTCAAATGCTCCATTCTTGCTCATCGGACTCCTTTTCCCATGAGTTTTTTTTTTTATTTTGGCTATTTTTTCATTCTCTATGCACTAGTGCAGACATTTTTTTATTTTGATGCCGAGATTTTTTAGAAATTACAGATTCTCAGTTGTGACACTATATAGTTCTCATTTTTGGAACTTCGGAGGATCATAACTTTCACATACAACCTCGTATCAAGGTGATTCTTTTTTTGAAAGTGCATAATTTTTTGAGTAGATCGCAGTGGTGTTGTTTATTTCTCTAGATATTGTACCAAAGTTGTATTTTCAACATATGCTCTTCATGAGGGTTTTGTAATGCATTGAAATCAAGACCACTTAGTATTTCTTGCTAGTGGCAGCTGCAAACGCACTAATATAAAGTGCCAAATCATATTTTCTTGGGAGGTTCTTTGATTGAGTGAAAATGGGGGGTTGTCTTGATTGGGTTCTCTTCTTTTCGGCACTTCTTCTCTGCATTTCTTCATCATGGATCAAACAAATCTACCCATCCTAACTCCATACAATTACTTTGAGTGGAAATCATGCATGACAATTCACTTAAGGAAAGATGGACTAAATATGATAACTATGGGACTTGAAACTAAACCTACTAAAGATGAAGATAAGCCTAAGTGGTTTAACAAATGTGATGAAGCATATGGAACATTGTGTTTGTTTGTTTCTTCTGATTTGATCTTTCACATTGAGTCTTTGAATACACCAAATGAAATCTGGACAAAGCTAGAAAAAATATTTGGCACACAAGATTCAATGAGTGGTCATATGTTGGAAAATGAACTAATTAGTTTAAGTCCAGGCAATTTCAACACAATCTAAGATTTCTTCACTAAATTGAAATCACTAAGGCTACAGTTAAAACAATGTGGAATTGAAAAGAAAGATGAACAACTGATTCTTAGTATTCTCTCTAAGCTAAGTTCAGAATATTATGTGTTTGTTTTTACCTTCTATGCTACTAAGGGTGAACTTGGTACTCAATTCACCATGTCATCTTTAGATGATTTTGCTATCAGTCTCACTCAGGAACATGACAAGCTAATCCAAATGGGCACTCTTAAGTCCTCTAAGTCACATGCCTTGGCTGCCAACCAAGGCACAAAAGAATAGAAAAGACAAAGTAGTAACAACAATAGTAAGGATAAGAAACACAAGAATAGCAAGGAGAAGAAGGATCAGATATCGGTTGCTTCAAAAGCAACTAATGAGACCCAATCTTCCAAGGGCAACAAGCCTACGAAAGAAAGGGTCCAATGTGCCTATTGTAAAAGACCCGGTCATGATGAACATAAATGTATGAAGAAACAAAATGAACACTTGACACACATTCTTGAGAAGAATTATATCAGTGTTCCTGATTCTATCAAACGGAGTTCTTATGAGGGGTCTAATAAGGAAAAAGAAAATAGAAAGGGGAAAGGAAAGGGCAAGGCCCTTGTTGCAGTTGCTTCTTCACCATCCACTTGGGTTCTTGATTCGGGTGCTTCGTACCACATGGCTTCATCTAAGAAAGAACTTGCATCTTTGGAGCCGTGTACTATACCTTCTATTTTGATGGGTGATGACACTCCTATTGAGGTGTGTGGGAGAGGGTCTGTTGATGTGAGGGACGACACATTTCATGATGTTCTTTGTGTGCCCTCATTATCAACTAATCTCCTATCGGTATACCAAATCACTTAGATAGGTTCAGGCAAGCGGGTTGAGTTCACTCATGATTTAGTGGAGATTCTTGAGTTGCACAGTGGTTCTACAATTGTTGTTGGGAGAGCAGATCATCAATCACAACTCTATCTATTTTCTCACTTTGTTCTTGATCCTCCTTCGACTATTTTTCTCACTCATTCTGATGAGGTGAGTAGATTATGGCATGAGCGGTTTGGCCATCTTAACTACCGCTACTTGCAGTAGCTCAACCAGCAGAGCATGGTCATAGGGTTGCCTTCAGTTCAGTTTTCAGGTGGTGTTTGCCAAGGTTGCATTCTTGGTAAGCATCCTAAGGAAAAGTTTGACAAAGGTAAGGCATGGAGAGCTTCACAGATACTAGAGTTAGTTCACAGTGATTTGGCTGGTCCATTTCAGCATCCTTCTTTCAGCAGGGCTAGATATGTCCTCACATTCCTTGATGACTTTTCTTGATATCCTTGGGTGTACTTTCTCAAACAAAAGTCAGAGGTATTTGATCATTTTCAGGGCTTCAAAACTTTTGTAGAGAAGCAATCCGGCAAAGCCATCAAAGTTTTGTGTACTGACAATGGTGGTGAGTATGTCAACCATTGGTTTGAGAGGTTTTGCACTTCAGAGGGGATTGATTTGCAACATTCAGTTCCATACAATCCTTAGTAGAACAGTGTTGTAGGACAGAAGGATAGGTCCTTGAAGGAAATGGTGAACTGCATGATTCACTCTAGATCTCTTGCACCACAGTATTGGGCAGAGGCCATTAACTGTGCTTGTTATATCCAGAATCGTGTTCCTCACCGAGCCTTAAAAGGAGTTACTCCTTTTGAAGCTTGGAGCAGTCAAAAACCATCAGTTAAGTGTTTTCAAGTTTTTGGTTCTCCTGCATGGGCCCACATTCCTACAGAGAAATGCAAGGCCTTGGATCTGTAAAGCAGACCTTACATATTTGTAGGTTATCCTAATGGTGTGAAGGGTTATTGGTTGCTCCACCCTCCTCTCCTGCATGGGCCCACATTCCTATAGAGAAACGTAAGGCCTTGGATCCGCAGAGAAGACCTTGCATATTTGTAGGTTATCCTGATGGTGTGAAGGGTTATCGGTTGCTCCACCCTACTACACATGAGTTGTTCATTGAGAGGAGTGTTCAGTTTGAGGAGGGCTCTTTGAGCTCACTTTCTATCACTTCTCCAACTCCTACTTTGACATTGGAGTCACTTGGGATACATGACAGATCTTTTGATGAGTAAGATTCACCTGAGCAATCTTCTACCTCCACTTCCGATGCAGAGAGCAATTCAGAGGACTCACCTCCTTCCTCTCCTAGTCATCATTCAGAGGTTGATGATTCTCCTCTAGATTCTCCATCTTCCAGTCCACTTTGGGCTAGACAGACCTTGCAGTCTATAGGTGATTGGGTTGGGGATCCATCAGACACTAGGCAGATTCATTCACAATTCTAGGATGCTCCACATGTCTTCATTGCTATTGCCTTAGATCCATAGTCTTTTCATGAGGCTTCTGGTATTCTTGAGTGGGATATAGCTATGCAGGAGAAGTATAGTTCCTTGATGAGGAACCATACTTGGGATCTTGTCCCTCTTCCTAAGGGAAGAAAACTTGTTTGATGTAAGTGGATCTTTTGGACAAAATTTGCAGTAGATGGGTTGGTTGACAAGCATAAGGCTCGCTTGGTCGCCAAAGGATTCTCCCAAGTTCTTGGGATTGACTACTCTGAGACTTTTGCGCCAGTTGCCCGAATGAATTCCATCTGACTTGTTCTTGCCATTGCTATAGCTAATTGTTGGGAAGTACACCAGATGGATGTGAAGAGTGCTTTTCTTCATGGTGACCTTCAGGAGGAGATCTATATGGAGCAGCCATGGGGATACATTCAGGGTACTCATAGTTTTGGGATTCACTACGTAGTGGGTATTGAGCTTGACTTGGTGGGCTAAACAGATTCAGATTGGGTGGGCGATTCTCAGGATCGCAAGTCTACTTCAGGTTACAGCTTCTCACTTGGTTTAGGTCCTATTTGTTGGTCAAGCAAGAAGTAGTCTGCTATTGCTCTATCTTCTACTGAGGCCGAGTATCGAGGGGCTGTGAATACTACCACTAAGGCCATTTGGATTCAAAATCTTCTCACTGAGTTTGCTATCCAAATCAGAAGACCATCAGTCATATTTTGTGACAACCAGAGTGCCATTCAGATCTCACAGAATCCGGTCCATCATCAGCGAACCAAACACATAGAGGTCCACATGCACTACATCCAGGAGCTCATCCATGGCCACGTCATCGACCTTCGCTACTGTCTGACTTCCGAGCAGGTTACTGATATCTTCACCAAACCCTTCACTGAGAGAAAGTTCCTTCATTTGTGAGCTTTGTTGGGGGTGTGGGATGCTTCATCTTTTGGGGGGGCTTCTTCCTCTCACTCGGAGTCTTGACTCTCTCTACTTTTTGGGGGGTCTCTTCTCTCTCTATTTTGGGGGGAGCTTTTCTCTCTTTGGGGGGAATTTTATGTACACGGGTACCTCATCAGGCTTGATTTGTCGGGACCCATTTCTACATCCAGCTAAGCTTCTCTTATGGGGGGGTGTTAGTGTAGGTTTTTATTTCCTAGTTGGGTTATTTATTTTTCCCTATATTCCTAAGTTTTTCCTACACTTCTATTAATCTCGCTTAGGTTAATAAAGCATATCTTATTAGGTGAATGGTTGTGAGGTGTCACCTTCTTACATGTGAGCATCCATTAGCTATCTTAGGAAGATACTTTGCTATCTTTAGTCCGATAGATAGTTGCTCCTCATTGGTTGGTGTTGCCACCTCCTCCCTCTTCCTAGTCTATATAAGCATGCTACCTGGCTTGTATTTCCCATCTCTTGCTTTTGCATCCTCTTAATACTATTTTTCTTCTAACATTTACATTACTCTCTTGGAGACTAACTCTGTGTTGCTATTTTGATTTCATATCATTTGCATTCATTGTTTAGATATCTATTCTTTGCACTAGTTTTCTGGGTTAATAATCTTTTCAGATTCTAAGAAATTTATTTTAATTTAAACTTAAATTTAATTTCTAATTTAGATTTTATAAAATTTTAAATTTAAATTTAAAGTTAAGCTTTGTTATTTAAGTTTTTTTAATAAAAATACGTTTTTATTGTTGTTTTAATTTAATGTTGTTTAATGTTTAGATATGACTTATTTTAATTTAAAACTTGTGTTTTGTTTTGTAACTTATAGTTAAATTTTAAATTTAATTTAAATTTAGTTATAATTTAATTTAGAAAAGTGATTTAGTTCTATTTTATTTAAATTTATCTTATTTTAATTTAAAAGTTAATTTATTTGTTATTTTTTAAATTGTTTAATTTTAATTTTGGTCTAGATGATTTTGAAAATGTTTTGGACAATGTAGAAAGAAATCAAAGGTAATACTTATTTGTTAATTTTAATTGAATAATTATTTATATTAAACTTCTTTATTAGATCATTTTCTCATATTTAATTTAAAAAAATAGTATAAATTTAATTTAATTTTAGTTTCAAATTAATTTAATTTTAGTTTAATTTCAACTTAAATTTAATTTTTAATTTAGATTTTATAAAATTTTTAATTTAGATTTAAATTTTCCTATTTTTTCTTAAAATCTAAATTAAATTTGTTTGATATTTAGATATGAATCATTGAAATTTATTTCAATTTAGCATTTAGTTCTATTAAAATAAATCTATTAGTTTGATTTAGTTTGGTTTTATTTAAATTGTAGAGATGCATTAATAATTGTAGAGCTACATATATTTGTAGAATTCTGAGATGACTCCTAATTTTATTTTTAGCTTAAATTTAAATTTAATTTCTAATTTGGCTCTATGATTTTTGTATTTCTTATCCAAGGAAAAAAAGATAGAGAAGAAGCCCATCATGGAGAAAAAGGTCATGACTGAAATCTCCAAGAAAAAACAAGGTTCATAAAGATGAAAAAAAGGTCCCTAAAAAGTTGAAAATTAGAAAGGTACTAACAAAAATAAAAAGAACAAGTAGATCTTCAAGATCTACTTGTTTAAAATTCTCAAGGAAGTGCACCCTGTTATCAATATTTCTAGCATGGCTATGGGAATTATGAACAAATTTATCAATGACATCTTTGAGAAAATTGCTAGCGAGGAAGCAAACATTGCTCACCGCAACAAGAAGAACATCATCAATATACGGGTGATTTAGATAGCTATGAGGCTCTACCTTCCAATGGAACTTGGAAATCATGCAGTCTCTAAGGGTTTAAAGGATTTTACAAACTTCATCAATGCTTGATCCTCTTCTCTGTATTTTGAATTAGGGTTTATCAAATGTTTCAGTGTTAAGACATTTAGTTTGTTTAAAGGGAACTTGTAATCCTTAAATTTTGTATACGGGAATTTTTTAGTAATTATTATTTTCTATGATGGTAAGTATTATTTTATATGTAATTTGTAATTATCCATGAAGAGATGTACTGGTTTCAATGGCAGGGGTAATTTTGAAGTAACCAAAGGTAATTACGGAGTGACTTTTACTGTTGACAAATGTAAAAACTCAAAGTAAATGAGGGTAGGCATTTTCCCTTGATGAATCTACTATATTTGGCATGTATGACAATTGTCATAATGTTTAGTAAGTGAATCTATGATAGCTGCAAGTTGACATAAGATTCTATGATTCTATGATGCATATGATAGATATGTTGTATATTTTCTATATTTAGCCCTAGGAATCTATCTTGGAAAGGATGCATGTTGGAGGTATCTATGACAATTATGACACATCATAAGATGTTGTAAGATGCCATTCTTGGATATGGGCGCCCAACTTTGAATGGGTCAAGTTCTTTTGACACTTGGAGGTTAGAATTATGGTTAGGGTTAGAATTAGGATATCTCAAATTATGTAGGATGCAAGAATGGTATCATAAATATAGATTGTAGAGTTCATGTAAATTTTTTTACATTACATTATTGTTTAGAGTAAAATGTGAAGATGATTTGTTTCTGTTGATCCTCCTTTCACCACTAAACATTCAAGGACTTTCAGTCGAGTAGAGGAACCTACAACAAACCTTATGTCACTTGGAACATAGGAGAAGATTGGAATTGTGTGATTTTGTTGTTCACTTAAGCCCAATTATGCTCAAAACCCTAATTACATGAATTCGTGAACAAACAGACAAATTACGGAAAATGATCACACACAGAGACCAAATGACAATCAATTGCGTACCAAATTTTAAAGTTTAAAAAATGGAAAAGTCAGGGACTAATTATTAGATTTAGGGCAGACAACTGAGAGGGGGGGTGAATCAATTGTCAAAAACTTTCTTGCAATTCAATCACTTAAATTCTTTTCTAAATTCAGCAGCATAATAATAAATCAATCATAGAAACATAATGCAACAATTCAAGAGCAGAAATACATTAACACATATGACACCAAGATTTTGACGTGGAAACCCCGGTTAAGGGAAAAACCATGGGGTGACTAACCCAAGATTGTATTCTCTATTAGAAGAATAGAGAGAACAAAATGGCACATGCCAATTAAGGCTAACTACCCAAGCACATTACTCACAAGAGGCCCACTGCCTACAAGAGACACACTATCTACAGAATAATAAGTATCACATACTTGAACTGAAGAATAGCATCTTCACCATGCTTGAGTTAGTTCCATTTAAGCTCAATACTTATGCTCTACCTTTCTCTCTACTCCTCTCTACCACACCCTCATCACCATAAGACACACTTTTGAAATGACTTTACAACTCCTTATTTATACAATACATCGAATTAGGAATAACCATCCAAGTCGGCATACATTACAGAGAAAATACATAAATGCAACATGACTAATTACAAAAATACTTCACGTGGATCAACACACTATTGGCCACACAGATCTGAGACTCCAATATTCCTTTAGGAACACACAATTCTTCATAGAACATCTCCAAGATCATCCGTAGGATGTGTAACTCATCCGGTTGGCCAGACTTAGGAAGAACATCATCATCTAGAAGTAATTCTTTAATTTCAAGCTCAATCTTCAATATGGACCACCAACACTAACTGGACACAATCCAAAGACCTCCACAAGCTTGCCTGAATCACCAAGAACATCCACACTACTTATGCTTTCTGAAATCATTCTCTCCTTCATTCGGAACCTCAAGAACACAGTCTGTCATCACTGTCATATTGGAATAGATGCTTGCGGACCTCCAGACCACAAACCAATTGATTTGTCACTTCACATTGACTTCCTAAACACTCCACCAAATCCGTAGAACATGATATTGCATTTCTGGATCTCACCGGACCTATTTGTATCACTCTGTCACCCCTAAACATCTGCCAAAACTGATTTTACTTAAGTGGTCATAACTTCTTCAAATCTTCATACGGACCTCTGAAATATTTACTAGATCATCCTAAGACACATATATACAAACCTTTTGAAGCGCATCCTTTGATCTTCATCATAGCTGGGATCTTCACCTCATTGGCTCCACTATTCTTCTATGTTCCTGATTAGGACTAATTTTCTCAATATCCTCAGCACATAGCTCATCCAATCCTTATCATCAATGCAATGAAGTATGTTGACATCAATGACAACACCGGTTAGGCCCATACTTGCAACAATCTCCCCCTTTGTTATTGATGGCAACATATGATGTGAAAAATTGTTTTAACCATCAAGACATGAACTTCTCATTGTCACAACTCCCCCTATTAGCAACAACCATTCACATGTCTTCTCTTCCTTTCCTACTCCCCCTTTGATCAGCAATTACTTGTTTTTCACATGTCTTCTCTCCCCCTTTGATATCAATGGAAAAGGGCACATACTTGCATCAATTCAGAATCATACCAGCTGCTCCCCCTAAGTAACAACTTCCCAAACATCAATCCAGACCACAAGATATGACTGTGAGATCCACCAGACTGATGCACATCAGTGCACCTTAATTCAGAACCGAAGGGGTAATGACCCCTAACATCTCCTTGAGATACTCAAAAGAGTCCTTAGGTAGAGGTTTAGTAAAAATATCTGCAATATGATCCTTAGAAGGCACAAACTCCAACCTGACTTCATTCTTGTTCACTTGCTCTCTCAAAAAGTGAAACTTGATGGATATATGTTTAGTCTTTAGATGCAACACCAGATTTTTTGATATGTTAATTGCACTTGAATTATCATAGAAGATTGTGATAGGTTCTTCATACTCCACTCTAATATCTCTTAGCATTTGCTTCATCCAAAATACTTGAGTGCAACTACCTGCTGCTGTAATATATTCAGTTTTAGCAGTGGACAAAGATATTGCCTCTTGTTTCTTGCTTAGCCAAGAAACCAATCTTTTCCCTAAAAAGAATGCTCCACCACTGGTACTCTTCTGGTCATCCACATCTCCTACCCAATCCACATTTGTATATGCATGAAGAGAGAAATCACGATCTCTAGGATACCACAAACCATACTCAACTATCCCTTTTAGATATCTAAAAATCCTCTTGATTGCCATGACATGAGATTCTCTAGGATCATATTAGAATCTAGTAACAAGACCAACAACATTCATAATGTCAGGTCTAGTTTGAGTGAGATACAATAGTCCTCCAATCATTGACCTATAATTTTTCTGATCGGCCTTAGGAGAGTCATCATCTTTGCTCAATTTACATCCGGTTGCCATGGGAGTATTCATTGGTTTTGAGTCTTCCATCCCAAATTTCTTCAACAATTCTTTCACATATTTGGTCTAAGAAATGAAGATTCCTTTCTTTGTTTGAGTGATTTGCAGACCCAAGAAGAAATTAATTTTCCCAAACATCGACATCTCAAATTCACTTTTCATTTGATTTGCAAAGGTTTTGCACATACTATCTCTTCCTCCAAAAATGATATCATCAACAAACACTTCAACTATCAAGATATTTTCATGATCAATTTTGAAATACAAATTACTCTCAGTAGTACCTTTGTTGAATCCAATCTTCAAAAGATGCTTATCCAATCTTTCATACCAAGATCTTGGGGCTTGCTTCAGTCCATATAGTTCTTTCTTCAACTTGTAGATCATATCACCATGATCAGATAATTGAAATCCATCTGGTTGCTCAATGTATACTTCTTCTTCCAAGTCACCATTTAGGAAGGTAGATTTGACATCCATCTAATATACTTTGAAATCCTTGAAGGAAGCAAAAGCAAGAAATAATCTGACTTCTTCAATTCTTGCCACCGGAGCAAAAGTTTCTTCAAAATCAACTCCTTCTACTTGGGAGTAACCCTTGTTGACCAATCTGGCTTTGTTTCTGACTACTTCACCATCTTCATTCAATTTATTCTAGAAGACCCATTTGGTTCCAATCACATTCTTATTTTTAGGTTTGGGAACAAGATCCCAAGTGTGATTTTTCTCAATTTGCATAAGCTCTTCCTCCATTGCTTTAGTCCAGTTTTCATCATTGCAAGCTTCATTCACTATCTTAGGTTCAATCTTTGAAATCAGACAATACTCTTCTGAATCTTGAGCAATCCTTCTTCTTGTTTGTACACCTTTGATTTTATCACCTATGATCTGATCTTCAGAGTGATTCAATCTTACATACCTGGGAACTTTGGGAGTTTCTTGCACTTCTGATTCTTGAACAGGTTCATTCAAACTTATCTCTTCTTCCTGATTTACCAGATCAGTCTGAATCTGAATTTCAAAGGGAGCTTGGACTTCTTGAACAAAAACATCATTTTGATCATCTTCATCATATTCATAAAACCTTGAGGGTTTTTCAATACCTTCATCAACCTTCACATTTGTACTTTCTACAATCTTCCTTAATCTCTTGTTATAACACCTGTATGCTTTGCTTTGAGTAGAATAACCCAAGAATATTCCTTCATCACTTCTAGCATCAAATTTTCCTAGATCTTCATCTCTTTTAATGTAACATTTGCTACCAAAGACTCTGAAATACCTCACAGTGGGAGTGATGCCAAACCAAAGTTCATAAGGAATCTTATTGGTATTGCTTCTGATTTGTACTCAATTGAGAGTATAGAATGCGGTGCTTAAAACTTCTCTCTAATAGATATGAGGAACATTTGCTTCCATCATCATGGTTCTAGATGCTTCCATTTTGCTGTGGAGTCCTAGGACCAGACAACTATCTTTTTATTCCATGTTTCTCATAGAATTCTATGAACTCATCGGATGTGAATTCTCCACCTCTATCAGACCTCAGACATTTTAATTTTAATCTGGTTTCATTCTCTACCATAGCCTTGAATATTTTGAATTTCTCAAGAGCTTCTGATTTCTCTTTCAGAAAAGTAACCCACATCATCCTGGAATGGTCATCAATTAGTAACATGAAGTATCTATCACCTTGCACACTCTTGATTCTTGCTGGACCACATAGGTTAGTATGAACTAAGTCCAATAATCCGGTAGAAGACTGTTCCTTACTTTTGAATGAGACTCTACTTTGTTTACCCAACTGACATTCTTTGCACAAACTATTAGTAGGTTTCACAAGTCTTAGAAGATCTCTTACAGCCTGAGTGTTTCTTATCTTGATGATATTATCAAAATTCACATGACACATTCTCCTATGCCACAACCAAATTTGATCAATTTGAACAAATAAGCTACTTTTACCAGTACCAACCAAGTGGAAGATATTACCTTTAGTTTGAGTACCGGATGCAATATCTATTTCAGAACTTTCAAAGATCTTGCATTTTCCATTTTTGAATCGGAGATCATAGCCTTTGTCCACCAACTGTTCAACACTGAGAAGATTGTGCTTTAGGCCTTCAACATACAGTACATTACCAGTTTTGTTCTTTCCATCAAAAGAAATAGTTCCTCTACCTTTGATTCTACCAGTAGAAATATCACCAAATTTTACCACACCTCCTTCATACCTTTCCAATTCTATGAACTTATTTTTGTCACCTATCATATGGTGGGAGCATCCACTATCAATGACCCAATCATCCTTTTCTTCAACTTGGGCAGCGAGAGCTCTTTCTACAATTTTATGATTGATAGATTCAGAGGGTATTGGATCTTCTTCTTTGATGGCAATAAACACCCAGTCACTTCCGGATTTGTTTCCTGTTTCTGATTCATCATCTATTACTCCTTCATCATCATCTTCATGGACATAGTAGCACTTCTTCTAGAACCTTGATGTGTTAGGATTTGGCCTTGAAAATCTTTTTGGACACCTTGAGGCAAAATGACTAATCTTATTGCAGTTAAAACATTAAAAAGGCAATTTCCCCTCATACTTACCGGATCCTCTTGGCAGTCTTTTTGCAATAAGGGCTTCAAGTTGAGCAGCTTCTGCTTCATCTTCTTCTAGGTCTGTTGGTGCCTGCACCTAGGGTTAGGGTTTTGAGCTTGAGAATCTATTGATCTTGTTGTTTAAACCCTCAAAAAATTCTAAGTCCTTTAGCCTATGCATTTTTATGCATGTATCTTTGTATATGCATCATTGTTTGTATGTACATTTGAATGTGCAAGTGCAGATATATATTGGCAGGCCTGAAAAAAGAGTTAAATTAGCTTCAGAATGGATAAAAATGGTTGTATGCATTTTTGTGTGCATATCGGGTTGTTCATTGCAGGCATATTCCATTGCAGATTCCCTGCTTGTATGTAAGGGTTGCATGTATATTTTGCATGTATGTTTGATAAACAATGGGTAGATACAAGGCATATATGCAAGGCCGATATACAAAAGTCACATTGTTGAGACCTTGCCTATTGGCGGCCGAGCTAGGGGTCTCTCCAATGGCCGACGAGATGTACAAGGATGACTTTCGGTGTGATAAAGACCATCAGCGGCTCTGATCGTGCTCTCTCCGATGGCCGATGGGAATACAAAGACACATGCAAGGCATGAACCCAGGGTGGGGTCCACCATTTGTATATACAACATACAGTGTGTAAATAGAAAAGGAAAAGATGCAAGGGTCTTATACATTCGCCACATGCAAGCCAATATACAAAGCGAATGATACATCGGCGGCAACATGCGAAGTCAATGTGCAAAGGTTAGATACAAAGCCTCAGGCCCACCAGTTGCATGTCTGCATTGTATGTTTGCACATACAAAGGTTAGACACATGTTTGAAATGTACAAGTGTGGTTGTATGTAGTTTTGCTTGTATGATTCACATTGTACATGCGATATACAAAGCCGATATGCAAGGAGGAAACATACAACCTGGACATGAAAGGAATATGTGTTTTAGCAGATAAGTGGCTGGGGTCTATGGGTTGCATATAGCGCATTGTATATGTGATATACAACGTGAGATACAAAAGATGAGATACAACACCCGGACCTGAATGCGATTGCAATCTGATTGATAAATGAGCTGATGTCCACATTGTATTTATATTGCATTTGTATGTGCAATATACAAGATGACATACAAAGGAAGTAGATGCAAGCCAGACCCAAATGCAGTTTGAATTTGATTCATAAGGTTTTGGGGTCCACCTTGTACGTAAGGTGATTGTATGTATATACAATCACATGTGCAACCACATATGTAAGGGAAAAGACATTGGCTCGTTGGCGAGAGGGTATGTATCGGCAGCTCATGCAAAGATCTTTTTGATGGCCAATGGAGAATGCAAAGGCACAGTGATAGAGATTTAATTAGTGGCTGCCACATGCCCAAAGGCAGTTGTATGTACATGCAGCTACATATACAAAGGTTTGAAGCAGAAAAGGCAAAAAAGGTGAAAATGGCAAAATAGAAGGAAAAGTTAGCAATGGAAAAAGGGCGCCTATGTGGCATGATCTCATTGGCTAGTGACTTTTCAGTAGGATTTGGAGCCATTGATCTTGGCGATAGGGAGGAAATTGATGGCTTGTTTCAAACCTTCAGAGGAGGAGAGATTTGTATGTGTTTGCTGCACTGCAAGCAGGAAGAAAATTCTGGAGCACGTGAACCATTGTTGCATCCCAAAATGGGTAGGTTGGCCATTAATGGCAATTTACAAAGGTATGGGTCGAAATGACTGGCCAACTACCAAATTTGATGAGAAAATCTCCAGTCGGCGGCTCACATCCTGAAACCACCTACTTCTTTCCTCATTGTCTCCTGCTATATTAAATATTTTGGGCGCCATTCTGATGGTGTATTTGGTGAAATTTTGAAATGCCATTGTACTTGATTATTGAGTGCATGTTCTTTCTATAAAGGGCAAACTGTGTTACTCATTTTAGAGGTTGTTGAAGACTTGGACAATTTTTTGGGGAAATAACAAAGAACAAAGCCTTTCTTGGTTGTTTTATCTCTATTGGAGTTTATGAGTTGCATTTTGAATGCATGTTGCAAACTTTTTTAGTTTCATTATTGTTTTATATGAAAAATGCATTGTTGCATGTTTTTAGTTTCTTGTCTCCATTTGCTGTATGCATAGCTTCTTTTGTATCTGGTTGCTAAGGGTTTCTCAGATTCTAAGATGCAGATTTGTTGTATTGCATGCTTGATCTCTAACTTCCATTCAAGGAGTGGATTAAACTGTTTTAGGTTAAGTATGAAGAAGAATGTATGTCAGCAGGGATATTTGTAAGTAGAGGCAGCTAAATACTCAGTCTTGGGTGGTGTTTGTAAGGCAAATACCAGTCTTAGCCCCTTGAAACTTGAATGCCAGTGCAAATCATTCACTTGTATACATCTAGTTGACTCCTTGCCCTGAGATAGGCACCAGTCTGCTCCCTGTGTTGTGTTATGTTTCCAAAACCCCTGTCTTGCATCTGAAACATTAATACAAACCATTTCATATTTCCAACCTGTTAATTTTAGGAGTAGAAATAGGACTCCTGCATACTCTCATCCTCAACCAGTTAGATATGTCCAAGAACACTGCCAGCCTAGTGACTTATCACACAAGTCTTGGTCCAAACATGAGAGTATTATGCCTGTATTGTAAAGGTAAATCTTTTTATCATTGGATGAGTCAAGGTTAAATCTTTAGCTATAGGGATCCCCCCCTTGGTGCGGCAGAACCAAAAGTGAAGGGGAGGCAGCTCACGCAACCTCCTGTATTTGTTGGTCGAATCTACCTGTGCATAGGAATTGGTAAACCCTCTACCGATTCAGAGAGAAAGACCCAACAAAGTGGCGACTCTAGTGGGGAATTGAATTAAAAGTGTTATTTCTACCCATCCGAGTCACCAACAAAGTGGTGAGTCTACTGGGGAATTGAAGTGAAAGTGTTATCTTGTCATCCCTAGTGAATTCTTACCCATTCGAGTCCCCACAAAGTGGTGACTCTGTAGGGGAATTGAATTAAAAGTGTTATTTCTGCCCATCCGAGTCACCAACAAAGTGGCGACTCTGCTGGGGAGTGAGTCGAATGGTGTGAAGTCATTGTTGCATATCTAGATCTTTCATGTGAATAATGGTGCTCTACTGGCGGAATGAACTTAGAAAAATAATTGTCATGTGATGAGCTTTCAGTTGTTTGAAAATTTTATCCTCTTTGGAGAAGTGGTGACTCTGCAAAAAAGTTCTGAGTGCACATGAAAGTTCGATGTATGTTGTTGTGATCTAAGAATATTCTATTTAAGATTTCAGCATTTGGATGAGAAAAGGTACATGGCTCCTTCCCACTTGTATTTGTTGTTTTATTGTGTAAGTTAAATGTCAAGGGGAAGCCTTAGGTCTTAGGCAGACATAAAATGTTTGAAAGTAAAATTTATATGAATCCAAGTATGTATTCACCCATACTCAGCCAAGAGGGGGATGAAATGTTGTGTAAAAAAATTGAAGAGATAAAGAATAGGTTGATATCCTTAGAGGCTCGGTAAGCTCAGTTAAATAGTGATACTGTTGTGTCTGCCAGTCAGAATGCTAAACCTCTTGTCAGCCCTTTTGATCCTTTATATGACCAATTAGATTTGTCTTGGGTTGATTATGAAGTTGAAAGTATGCCTGCTCAGATTTACAATTAGATGCCTAGATTTAGTGGACACGGTGTGTGTGATGGGGGTGTACATATCCAAAACTTTCATAGCTTTAGGGAGAAAACCTCATTTAGAGATGAGGCTATGTGGATGAGGTTTTTTGTTAGATCCTTTGGTGCAAGAGCTAGAGATTGGTATTTGAGTTTTCCAAAGAGATCCTTTGCCTGTTGGGATGAACTTGTTGACTGTTTTAGAAAGGAATTTGCAAGAGAACTTGCTGATCTTGTTGCAAGGATAATGGAAATTACAAGACAAGATGAAGAGCCTAGTATTGATTTCAGTCATGGATTTGTAGTTGCTCTTTCACAAATCCCTGAAGACTTTAGACCTGATACTCCAGCCTGCATTGATATATACTTTGAAGCTTTTGAAAAGGGCTCTAGTGTAATGTTGAGGGAATTCAAGATAACAAGCATGCAGATGGCATACAAGCTTTTAGAAAATACAGAAAAAATGAGGGATGTGCACATACAGAATTCCATGTCCTCAGGATTTGGTATGAATAGTAGTTGTATGGCTGCAAATGACCAAGTGATCATGGCATCATTTGAAGATAAATGTGAAAATGAAAATATAGAAGTTGATAATGCTACTGTGTTTGAACATAGTGATGATAACAATGCTCAATTGGATTGTTCACTAGTGAAGGATGCTAACAAAAGGATCAATGATGACTCCCAATTCAAGGTTGAGGTATCTGGTTCTAAAAACAATGATGAGGTTATGGACAGCAATGAATACTTGTTTGAATGGGTGTGTGGAGATGATTGTGAGTATTGTGCACAAGATAGAGAAGAAATAAGCAAACAAGGGAGCAATTCCATGTTTTAATCATTGCCTTTTTATACTCAAACACAAGGAGATGATGAAGAGAAATTAGAGATTGAAACAAGTAGTAGTGCTGAGCATGATTGTTCTTTATTTGATTATAAGTTTTTTTATGACACACAGGCTGATACTCCTTCACACAATGAATTCATTGCTATATGTGGCAATGAAAATGCATGTTTGGCTGCCTATGAACCAATGGCATACTATAATGGAGCTGAAACACTTGGATCAACCCTATTCCATGCAAATGATACATATAATGAGGAGGATCTGGTCGAGTATGGTGAAAATCAAGGCACTGTTATTGACAAGGATTCTGAATTTCATCCTGATGAAAGAGAAACCAACATATATCATGAAGGTTATTGCAGAGATGTGCCTGAGTCTGATCCTTTCCAGTTTGATGTAGCTAATGATTATGTGCGTAATATGCACAAATAAGAACATGAAAGCTTCTTCTTTGATATGCCAGCTTATGATAAAACGAGGCTTGATGATCCTAGCTATATGGTGGACTATGAGTGCTTTCAATTTTTAGTCCAGCTAGGAGACCATTTTACAATGCATATTGCTAATATAGATGATGATGAGTGTTATATGTTATATGAATATGCATTGTTTGATGAATATGACATTCACATGTTGCTTGATGCTGAAGGTTGTTTGCATAAGGTTGACAGAGGCAGTACTGACAGGGGCAAGCTCAATAAGATGTTTGAATATGCATATAACAAGGTTTGTTTGTGGGCAGACAATGGTAGTATCTTTAGGCTTAATCTAGTGAAATCAGATGAAAACATGGTATTTGACAAAGGAAAATACTGGTTTTTCCTTTTTGGTGGCCCTGGGCCACCAAGTAAACTTTAAAAAGTGTAATTTGTGATGCAGGTTGGTGCAGTATTTGACTCTGTTGCCCAATGGATAAGGCCTGATTTGAATCCCAGAGATCTATGGTTCTCACCTTGCCTACAAGAGGCATATGTCCCCAAATAGAGCCAATGTTGGTGCATGCACCTAGGGTTAGGGTTTCAAGCTTGAGAAGCTATTGATCTTGTTGTTTAAACCCTCAAAAAATTCTGAGTCCTTCAGCCTATGCATTTTTATGCATGTATCTTTGTATATGCATCGCTGTTTGTATGTACATTTTAATGTGCAAGTGCAGATATATATTGGCAAGCCTGAAAAAAGAATTAAATCAACTTCAGAATGGAGAAAAATGGTTGTATACATTTTTGTATGCATATCAGGTTATACATTGCAGGCATATTCCATCGCAGATTTCCTACTTGTATGTAAGGGTTGCATGTATATTTTGCATGTATGTTTGATATACAATGGGTAGATACAAGGCATATATGCAAGGCCGATATACAAAAGTCATATTGCTGAGACCTTGCCTATTGGCAGCCGAGCTAGGGCTCTCTTCGATGGCCGACAAGACGTACAAGGATGGCTTTCGGTGTGACAAAGACCGTCGGTGGCTCTGATCGTGCTCTCTCCAATGGCCAATGGGAATACCAAGACACATACAAGGCATGAACCCAGGGTGGGGTCCACCATTTGTATATGCAACATACAATGTGTATATAGAAAAGGAAAAGATGCAAGGGTCTTATACATTCGCCACATGCAAGCCGATATACAAAGCGAATGATACATCGGCAGCAACATGCGAAGTCAATGTGCAAAGGTCAGATACAAAGCCTTGGGCCCACTAGTTGCATGTCTGCATTGTATGTTTGCACATGCAAAGGTAACATACAAAGGTTAGACACATGTTTGAAATGTACAAGTGTGGTTGTATGTAGTTTTGCTTGTATGATTCGCATTGTACATGCGATATACAAAGCTGATATGCAAGGAGGAAACATACAACCTAGACGTGAAAGGAATATGTGTTTTCACGGATAAGTGGTTGGGTTTCATGGGTTGCATATGGCGCATTGTATATGTGATATACAATGTGAGATACAAAAGATGAGATACAACGCTCGGACCTGAATGCGATTGCAATCTAATCTATAAATGAGCTGATGTCCGCATTGTATGTATATTGCATTTGTATGTGCAATATACAAGATGACATACGAAGGAAGTAGATGCAAGCCAAACCCAAATGCAGTTTCAATTTGATTCATAATGTTTTGGGGTCTGTCTTATATGTAAGGTGATTGTATGTATATATAATCACATGTGCAACCACATATGCAAGGGAAAATACATTGGCTCGTCAGCGAGAGGGTATGTATCGACAGCTCATGCAAAGATCTTTCTGATGGAAAATGGAGAATGCAAAGGCACAGTGATAGAGACCCAATCAGCGGCTGCCACATTCCCCAAGGCAGTTGTATGTACATGCAACTACATATACAAAGGTTTGAAGCGGAAAAGGCAAAAAAGGCAAAAATGGCAAAATAGAAGGAAAAGTCAGCAATGGAAAAAGGGTGCCCATGTGGTGTGATCTCATTGGCTGGTGACTTTAGTAGGATTTGGAACTGTTGATCTTGGTGATAGGGAGGAAATTGATGGCATGTTTCAACCTTCAGAGTAGGAGAGATTTGTATGTGTTTGCTGCACTGCAAGCGGGAAGAAACTTCTGGAGCACGTGAACCATTGCTACATCCCAAAATGGGTAGGTTGGCCATTAATGGTGATTTGTAGAGGTATGGGTTGAAATGATTAGCCAACTACCAAATTTGATGAGAAAATCTCGAGTTAGCGGCTCACATCCCGAACCCACATGCTTCTTTCCTCATTGTCTCCTGCTGCATTGAATATTTTGGGTGCCATTCTGATGGTGCATTGTATCTGGCAAAATTTTGAAATGCCATTATACTTGATGTTGAGTGCACTTTCTTGCTATAAAGGGAAAATTGTGTTACTTATTTTAGAGGTTGTTGAAGACTTGGGCAATTTTGGGGGAAATAACGAAGAACAAAGCCTTTCTTGGTTGTTTTATCTCTGTTGGAGTTTATGAGTTGCATTTTAAATGCATGTTGCAGACTTTTTTAGTTTCATTACTGTTTTATATGAAAAATGCATTGTTGCATGTATTTAGTTTCTTGTCTCCATTTGTTGTATGCATAGATTCTTTTGAATCTGGTTGTTAAGGGTTTCTCAGATTCTAGGATGCAGATTTGCTATATTGTATGCTTGATCTCTAACTTCCATTCAAGGAGTGGATTAAACTATTTTAGGTTAAGTATGAAGAAGAATGTATGTCAGTAGGGATATTTGTAAGTAGAGGCAGCTAAATACTCAGTCTTGGGTGGTGTTTGTAAGTCAAATACTAGTCTTAGGCCCTTGAAACTTGAATGCCAGTGCAAATCATTCACTTGTATACATCTAGTTGACTCCTTGCCCTGAGATAGGCACCAGTTTGCTCCCTGTGTTGTGTTATGTTTCCAAAACCCTTGTCTTGCATCTGAAACATTAATACAAACCATTTCATATTTCCAACCTGTTAGTTGTAGGAGTAGAAATGGGACCCCTGCATACTCTCATCCTCAACTAGTTAGATATGTCCATGAACACTACCAGCCTAGTGACTTATCACACAAGTCTTGGTCCAAACATGAGAGTATTCTGCCTGTATTGTAAAGCTAAATCTTTTTATCATTGGGTGAGTCAAGGTTAAATATTTAGCTATAGGGATCCCCCCTTGGTGCGGTAAAATTAGAAGTGAAGGGGAGGCAGCTCACACAACCTCCTGTATTTGTTGGTCGAATCTACCTATGCATAGGAACTTGCAAACCCTCTGTCAATTCAGAGAGAAAGACCCAACAAGGTCTTTTCTTGCTTTTTCATACCATGATAGTTTCCTTGAAGAGTTCTCTCCCAGATCAAACCTTTGTTTTCCTTTTATAGAGGCACTAGCTTTGAATGCAGATTCAGTCTTGGGGGGGCATCTCCAAACTTGGTCAATTCAAATGCATCCAATTTACCAACCAATTGATCTCTTGTGATACCTAAATAGGATCTGAATTCTTCAATGGCAGCAACCTTGTACTTGTAAGAATCTGGAAGGGATCTGAGAACTTTGCCAATAATCTCATCTTCATCCAAGACTCCACCAACACATCTAATGCCACAAACAAGCTCATTTACTCTTGGCATAAATGTAGTGATATTTTCATCTTCTCTCATCTTCAGATTTTTACATTTTCCTTTCAGACTCTATAGCTTGGCACATTTAACATACTTGTCTCCTTCATGCAGAAGTTCTAGTTTTTCCCAAATCTCAAAAGTAGTTTGTAGGTCAACAACATTTGTTAGCTCTGAATCAGACAAGGCACTTAGAAGAGCTTCTTTAGTTCATAGATTGTTTTCAGCATCTCTGATTTCATTGATGGTTCTTGGACCATTCTGTGGAGGAGTATATTTCTTTGAAGCCATGGTCCAATACTGCATTCCCATACATTCAAGTGACATACCATGTGACTTTTCCAAAGAGTAAAATTGGTTCCATCAAACTTTAGACTATCCTTCTTGTAGGACGACATCCTGGATTTCCTCAAGCGGTTAAGCTCTTTTAGAGGAACTTAGCTCTGATACCAATTGTTAGATTTAGGGTAGACAACTGAGAGGGGGGGTGAATCAGTTGTCAAAAACTTTCTTGCAATTCAATTACTTAAATCCTTTTCTAAATTTAACAACATAATAATAAATCAATCATAGAAACATAATGCAATAATTTAAGAGCAGAAACACATTAACACATATGACACCAAGATTTTGACATGGAAAACCCGGTTAAGGGAAAAACCAAGGGGTGACTAACCCAAGATTGTATTCTCTGTTAGAAGAATAGAGAGAACAAAATGGCACATGCCAATTAGGCCTCATTGCCCAAGCACATTGCTCACAAGAGGCCCACTGCCTACAAGAGACACACTATCTATAGAATAATAAGTATCACATACTTGAACTGAAGAATAGCATCTTCACCATGCTTGAGTTAGTTCCATTTAAGCTCAATACTTTTGCTCTGCCTTTCACTCTGCTCCTCTCTATGACACCCTCATCACCACAAGACACACTTTTGAAATGACTTTACAACTCCTTATTTATACAATACATCGACTTAGGAATAACCATCCACGTCGGCATACATTACAGAGAAAATACATAAATGCAACGTGACTAATTACAAAAAGACTTCATGCAGATCAACACACTGTCGGCCACATAGATCTGAGACTCCAATATTCCTTTAGGAACACGCCATTCTTCACAGAACATCTCCAAGATCATCCACAAGATGTGTAACTCATCCAGTCAGCCAGACTTAGGAAGAACATCATCATCCAGAAGTAATTCTTCAATTTCAAGCTCAATCTTCAATGCGGACCACCAACACTAACTGGACATAATCCAAAGACCTTCACAAGCTTGCCTGAATCACCAAGAACATCCACACTACTTATGCTTTCTAAAATCATTCGCTCCTTCATCTGGAACCTCAAGAACATAGTCTGTCATCACTGTCATATTGGAATAGATGCTTGTGGACCTCCAGACCATAAACCAATTGATTTTTCACTTCACATTGACTTCCTAAACACTCCACCAAATCTGCAGAATAGGATATTGCATTTCCAGATCTCACCGGACCTATCTATATCACTCTGTCACCCCTGAACATCTGCCAGAACTAGTTTTACTTAAGTGGTCATAACTTCTTCAGATCTTCATGCGGACCTCTGAAATCTTTACTGGATCATCTTAAGACACATATATACAAACCCTTTGAAGCGTATCCTCTGATCTTCATCATAGCTGGGATCTTTACCTCACTGTCTCCACTGTTCTTCTTTGTTCCTAATTAGGACTAATTTTCTCAATATCCTCAGCACATAGCTTATCAAATCCTTATCATCAATGCAATAGGAGTATGTTGAAATCAATGACAACATTGGTTAGGCCCATACTTGCAACACTAATGAGCGGCCACCCTAGTCCAGTGCCACAATTTTTGTCAAGATCTTGGAATCTTGTCTACAACCTGTTCTTGTTGTTCTGAAGATTTTTGTGTTGCGGGATCTAGAAGACTAATGAGCGGTGCTTGAGTCCAGGTCCCTATTTTCTTCTCTAATCTGTAATTCCAACAGTCTACACTACTCTCTTGCAACTCCACTTTTTCTGCATTCGCAACTTGTAACTTGCAATCATGAAAAAATGGGTTGGGGGTTGTGGTACTGTTTAGAGGCTTGCCTCACCATTGTCAGATAAAGAGTGTGTATCCTTGTAGGACAGAGGTAAAATCCAAATGATAAATGATTGAAAATGCAATTGATATCACCTTGTAGTGAAGATCTCATGGAAGGAAGATGCTCTTCATGCCATGAGGAGATGGATACCAAATCTGCAAATGTCATATAGGAGGGTGCCCCCAAGTCACCAACCGCAACGCTATGTCCATAAGACACAACACACGATAGTGAAAAATAGAGGAGAGACAATATAGAAGAATGATGATACAAATAGAAGGTCACAATAGAGGTGGTCTCCTAATATCTTGGACCTTACAAGAGAATCAAGGGTCATCCTAGGAGGCCTAAACAACACATAACACATCACAAGGGAAACACATCATGAGAGATAAAGGGTTAGAAATACTTACCTAGTAGTACCATCGTACTAAATTTTAGAACTTGTGAACCTCTTGGAGAGGTACTCGATCAAGTTTTATGCAAAGGTCGAATGGTTCTTAGGAGAGTCTTGTTTGTAGTCAGAAAATCCATGTAATTCTTGTTTCTAAAATCCTTGTGTAAGTGAGACCTTTTTTTGCTTGTGAGGAGGAGAACCACTATTATTTCCAACTGATGATAATCATCTTACTCTTTTCCAATTTTTAGCAATTTTTTGTTGTTGATTTTGTCTACCATAGTGACAAGAATCATCTTGTACTATCTCACTCTTTTGTTTTGTTATAATTATTTGTATCGATTGTTCCATTTGTTTTTCTGATGCATTTTGGTTATCTCCCAATCCTTGTAAAGATAATGGAGGAGGAACCTCAACATAAATTCCTTTTCCGCATGGACGAGGTGGGTTATCCAACTTTTCCTTATCCACTTCTATTATACCCACAATGTTATCATATTCCAAGTAATCATCATCATATACTTCCACTATACCCTGTTCCATCATATTGTTATCAGTATGCTTAGGGAAATGATTAGTAAAGATTTTTAAATTCTAATTCGGCAGATCAACTGACTTATTTCCATTGTCATTCACACCTGATATCTGTATAATATTTGAATAAATGAGGTCTTGTATTTCATGTTTAAGATGCATACATCGTTTAGTATCATGTCCTTGTGTTTGATGATAATGACAAAAGGCATTAGCATCAAAATAAGGTCCTTGAGTTTTGTTAGGATCCAAAGGCTTAATCGGGTGAAGCTTCATAAGATTATTGCTCATAGCTTGATTCATAATAGAATGATAAGACTTAGATATCAGAGTAAACTTTCTTTGTTGATATGGTGCCTTCTTCAGATTAGTGATAGTAGACACTTGGGAAAAGTTATTTAAATTTGGTCCATTAATCTTGATGAAACTCCTATTATTATTCCTCTTAAGGTTATTTTGTGACAGTCCACCATGGATTGACCAACTTGCGCCGATGAGTTTTGGTTTTCATACTGACTAGACAAAAGTTGATAATCACAAAGGATAGTGCATAAATGTTGAAAGGAGTTATACTTCATCAAGAGAATCTTATCATGGATGTTAGGTTGTAGATTTGTAATAAACACCTTTTGAACATCCTCATCTTTCATTTGATATTGAATTTGTGCATATAGAGATTGATACCAACTAATAAACTCAGTTAACTTCTCTTTCGAACCTTGCTTGCAATGAACTAAATCAATCAAGGAAACTTGAGGTCCAATATTTGCTTGAAAATGTTGTAAAAATTGATCAACTAATTGCAAAAATGAGTGTATTGAATTTAGAGGTAAAGAGCAAAACCATTCTAAAGCAGCATCTTTGAGAGATCGCGGGAAATTTTTTTCTAAGAAGTCCTCTTTAAAGTAGAAATCACTACACACAGCCGTGAATGCTGCCACATGAGTATTAGGATCACCTTTTCCACCATATTTTTCAAAGCGAGGGGTCTCAAACCTCTTAGGCATAGGAGTTCTCAAAATTGCATAAGATAGGGGATTATGAACATGATAAGTTGGTTTATTAGGTTGTGAATAATTTGTCAAATTTGTCACTTTTTGTTGTGAAGAAGTCATGCCTTGCAAAAGTTGGTTTATTAGAACCAAAGTGAGGGGTTGATTGAGCTTGAGTAGTGGTAAGTGGAGGCTGTGAATAGTTTAATGGTGGTTGGACATAGTGATAGGTGGAAAGTGGTTGCGAATAGGTAATAGGTTGCTGAGAATAAGTGGGATGGATAAGTGGTTGAGAACGATTATTCATAGAAGAGGTTCCCTTAGAAACCAAATTCTGATAATTAAATCCCACAACTTTGTAATTTTGTGAATTAGTTACATTAGATACTCCAATACCAGTGGTAGTATTACTACAAGCATTTGCATTAGTTGTTAAAATTGTCGATGTGAATGTAGATATTCCAGTAGTCGGTCTAGGTGTCGATACTTGCGTATGAGAAGATGACGACATGTTTTTAATACCATTCACACATTTAGTCACCATCATAACATTATTGTGTACTATATGCGTTAACCCTTGAACAACATTACTACCATCTTGTCCTTCTTTTATCAATTCTCTTACCTGGTGAATCACAGGTATAGCTTCTTCCGCTATCCTTTCAATTTCAACAAATGCTTGAAAATCGGCTAACTCTTTATCCAGTTTGTTTATTTGCTCATTAGGTACATGTGCAAACACCTCAATAGTGTCATCAACATTGTGAAATACTTGATCTTCCATAGTGATTGTAGGAGATATAATTTCTTGCAAGATTTGTGTCTCTCCTTTTGTAAAGAATTTATTCAATGGATTTTTAGAGGTAGGAATATCATTTTCTTCGAAAGCACTAGATTCCATGAGTCTTTACTTATTCTTAAAGGGATATTTCTATTAGGGCAGAGATTTATAATACTCATACAAAATCATGCAATTCTTAATGCATAAACTAATAGAACAAACCCAAGGAGCAAGATATGTTTAAGATCCAAAATGCTTGATTTTTTGACTTTTTTCAGTGCAAATAAGTGAAATAAAAGGTGTTGTAAGGAAAATTAATTAGGGGTAGAAAATAATGTGTTTGAAATAAGTCCAATAGAGTAGTAATATCCTTCACAACATGCTTTTGATGCAAGCCTAGAGTGATGACAAGTCAAAACCTAGTGAAAATACACTATAATATGTAAATTTTCACAACTTTTCAATGCAAAGACCCAATAAAAAGGGTGTTGTAAAGAATTTTAGGAGGTGCAGAAGATTATAATAGTAATATCAATCACCTAAATCCATAAAATCCATCACAACACGCTTGGAGTGCAAATCTAAGTCAAACCCTAGGGAAAATATAGTCAAAATATGTAATTTTTTACCAAATTTTCAATGTAAGAACCCAATAAAAAGGTGTTGTAAAGAATTTTAGGAGGGGAATCAGATAATAACCTTGATAACATCTAATTAGTGGAGGAAAATCCTTTACAACATGCCTATGATGCAAATCTAGAGAGACGATAAGGCCAAAATCTAGTGAAAAAGCAAGGTTTTCAAACCCTAGGCATGAAATTTTGCAAGCAAACCACTATGATGCAACACTAAAGTTATAAATCAGTCCTAATGAGTGTTTTAAAATGGTAGTAAAATTAGAAACAATATTTTGACTACAAACCCAAGCTAATGCAAAACTAGGTTATATGGAAAAATGCACAATTTCAAGCAATTTTTATCAATTTAAGCATGAAAATGTAATGTAAATGAATGATGAATGAAAAATTTATGTATTTTAAATTAGATCTGATGATAATGGAAGAAATTTATTTAAATTCAATGCCAATTAATCTAAATTATTTAAAAATGCAAGCTAAAAATGCCAATTTTTTCAATTTTTTCTAATTTTTCATTTTTTTTTTGTAATTTTTCAAATGCAATAAGATGAACAATGATATGAATGAATGAAAAAAATGTAAATCTGAAGCACAACACTTATCAAGGTGTCAAAAATTCCAAAAACATGGGTTCCCCAAATTTTTAGAGTAAAATGTGAAGAGGGTTTGTTTGTGTTGATCCTCCTTTCACCACTAAACATTCAAGGACTTTCAGCCAAGTAGAGAAACCTACTATAGACCTTCTATCACTTGGAACATAGGGGAAGATTGGAATTGTTTTATTTTGTTGTTCACTTAAGCCCAATTATCCTCAAAACCCTAATTACATGAATTCATGAACAAATAGAGAAATTAGGGAAAATGATTGCACACAGAGATATCAAATGCATACTAGATTTCAAAGTTTAGAAAACAAAAAAGTTGGGGACTAATGAGTGGGTGCCCTAGTCCAGTGCCACAGTTTTTGTCAAGATCTAGGAATCTTGTTTGCAACTTGTTCTTGCTATTCCAGAGATTTTTCTGTTGCGGGATCTGGAGGACTAATGAGCGGGTGCCTAAGTCCATGTCCCTATTTTCTTCTTTGATCTATAATTCCAACAGTCTGCACTACTCTCCTGCAACTCCACTTTTTCTGCTTTCGCAACCTATAACCTACAATCACAAAAAAGTGGGTTGGGGGTTGTGGTGATTAGAGGCTTGCCTCAGTCAAGCCCTAGAGAGACATTCAAATCTTCTGAACACCATTGTTAGATAAAGAGTGCGTATCCTTAGGGGATAGAGGCAGAATCCAAATGATAAATTTGATTGAAAACATAATTGATATCACCTTGTAGTGAAGATCTCATGGAAGGGAGATGCTCTTCATGCCATGAGGAGATGGATGCCAAATCTGCAAATACAAACATAAGAACAACACAAATTCTACTTTACAACACATAATGAATGCCTTGAATCACTTTCACAAAAGCTTGTCAATCAAAATATCTGTCTAGTTTATAAATGAATCACTACTCATGCTTATATATGTAACTACAAACATTCCCACTAAGAATTTCATAATTTAAACTTACCGTGTCGGCATAGGACCTAAATAATGGTCATAAACCGACACTTTGAAATTAGTCCTAACCTAAAATAGGGTAGGACTAGGGTGTGGGTACCCAAGTCCTCCCCCCTATTTCAGGCAGGATTTATGTCAAATGTACCCCCTAGGTCCCATTTGCCATGAAACTTCAGGGTTTTCTCATCGGGATGTCAAATTAACATGTAAGATGTCCTAAATGCATCCTAAAGGACCCGTGAGCTAACCTTAAGAGGAAAAAGCCCCCAAGGTTACCTTTTCTGACATAAAAGTTACAAAGAATAGTTACATTATGCATATCAAAATGGACAAAACATACAAAGAACACTTATAGTGTGCATATCTTAAATTTGATTGCCATTTATATGTCAATATATTAATTTATTTATGAGTTATTTTATTTTAGTTTAGGACTATTTTATTTAGTACATATAGTTGGATATATAAATTTTAATTTACTTCAAAGTTGGGTATCCATTCCGTCAAATTCATTGGTTGATGCTAGGGGCCTTACACTTAGCAAGACTTGATCCCTAGTGGGCTCATTTAGAACCTTTCAACTTCACTAGCACACGAAGGGCCCTTTGACAAAAATTTTAAAGTTTAACATGACTATGTTTTGTTTTTACTTATTACTTTATTTCTAATTACATCTAAAATTTTACTTACTATTTTATTTAAAGCCTATATCTTTAAATAAATAATGTACTTTATTTTTCTAAATTTTGTAAAGACTAATTTATGAATATTTAATCATATAATTATTTTAAAAATAATTCCTCGAGGGTACAATATACTTATGTTCTACAACTTATATCTAAAATTATGCATATAGGCATAACTATATTTTTATAAGTATGTATTTGATATATGAACTTTCATGATATCCATCATGCAAAATAGTTTGCTGAAATGAAAATTATAACACATGTTGAAACATAAAACTAAAACCTTAGAAATTAGGTATAAATATTAATATAAAAAATTAACTTTAAAATATACTTAAATATAAATTTTGAAAAGAAAGTAGGGCCTTTTCAAGAAAGATAGGCACCACAACCAATAACAAAGAAGAATTTGAGGCATTGGCTAGGGGTCTTCGATTCTACCAAGAAAAAGGCTTGAGGGACTTGGACATAAAAGGTGATTCGATGATTTGCATCAATGCAATCAACAGCAACCAGGTTCAAAATTGGAAGCTTAGAAAATGGGTTGATGAGGTGAGAGAAAGTCTGAATCATTTGGGAAATTGAACAATAGCCCATACGTTCAGAGAAGTGAATGGAGCGACAGACTTTCTTACCAACATGAGAGTTCTGCAGAAGGACATAGAAGTGACATATGTCACAGGATGTCTTTAGCAAGAATTAGAGGACATATTCAAAAAGAAAAGGAGGTTATCTAGACCAACATTTTATCTCTGGAAAGGGGTGTGATGGTTATGGGCTGATGATGTTCTGGTAGACTAAGACTACTTGTTGACTGAAGGTAGGTTCCAAACAAATTTAGAAAGTTGAGGAAGGGAGTAACAAGTCGATCACAGATTTGGAAATGATCAGGATCAGATTTACAAAGGAGTTGTCTCTACATCAATGACCTAGATGGGAATCTGATAACAATTGATGGTATAGAATCTATGAAGCAATAGCAGGAAACTTACTAAGAAAGATAAAGGCAGAGATTTTATTCATCCTAATCCATTCCATGATAGGATAAACACTAGACAATGAGTCAAGTAAGCAAATTTAAATAAGGCAGGGATGGGAGTAGTTCTCAATAGGTCTCAATGGAAGAGCAAAGGCATTTTGGTGTAATTTGCAGATGTGAAGGGGACAGTTTGGATTAGCAACTATGACATATTTTCAAGACAGAGGATGATGAACTCAAATGATCCATCAAAAGTATTATCAACTCAAATTTCAGACAGGCCCCTCACTTGCATGACAGGGTGTTGGTCGAGAGGTTTTTCACTAGTGTCGCCCAGGCCATGAGTGCTGTCCACAAGGCTTCAAGATTCATAGGCTTCCTAGCCAAGGATGAGCTGAGAGATAATATTTTGGTGGTAGGGAAGCATACCAACCCGAACCTAAGGAACGGTGTTATTGGGGGAATCTTTGATGTAGAGACAATAACACTAGTAGAAATATGGCAAATAAATGACCAAGTGACTAAAACTTTTAGTCACATGACCAAACTTTTAATCATGCGACTAAAACTTTTTGCAACACAACTATAAATGACTAATTTGGTCATCGGTTGAAATGACTATTGAAATGACTAAATAAATGACCAAATAAATGACTAATTTGGTCATCGGGAAAAAAAACACAACTACAAATAAAATTGAGTAAATAAAGGACTAAATAAATTCCTCTATTCTTTTTTCTTTCACTTTAGTTTTGGAGGGAAATAATGGAGGGATTGTGCATTTATGAATTTTGAACAAAAGGTGAAACCTGTGAAGAAGCAAAGATTATGCGTTTAGCAGGAGAAGTTGTTCATGGCCGCCGAGAATAGGGTATGTAGAGTAGTTGAATAGGAAAAGATTATTCATGGCCACCAAGAATAGGGTATGAGTAGTTGAACAGGAGAAGATTGTTCATGGCTGCCAAGAATAGGGTATGAGTAGTCGAACATGAGAAGATTGTTCATGGCCGTAGTTCTTTGAGCTTGGAAATAGTTTTGAGATCATCGTGTGAATAAAGAAAGGAGGGAATTTTGGGATTTCTAGCTATAGATGACGTATATCAAAGGAGCAGATAGAGGACATATAACAAATGATTTTATGAAGTAGAGGTAGGGTTTTCCACATACCTCTATTCTTCTCTTAGCCTGCTCTAAAGTTTTGTATCTTTGAAAGCTTGGTGCTATATCATTAGTGACTGTTCTATCTCTTTTAATGATTGTATGAAGAGGTCTCATGGTTCTTTATTGATAAAGTTCTACTTTTTCCATTCATGATTTATACTTAGAATACCTTGGCATGAAGGAATTTGATGGTTTTCAATCTGTGACTTAGACATTGCCCCTGTGTGTGATTCAACCTTTGAAAGATGATGTATTTTCAAAATGACTGTTACAAAATAGAGAATGAAAGCTTGTTGTTGAGAATGCAAGACTATTCCATGATTTGTTTCATTCCTTAAATCTGCTCTTCACTATCTTTACTGTCTCTTACTGCTATCTTGACAGTAACCTTTGTCATGAAAACCTTGTTCATTGCTTCAGACATGAACTGATCTTTGTTGTCCTATCACGAACTTGCCTACAAATTCCTTAATACAAAGATATCATTGATGATGACTATCCTTTGTATGCAAAAATCTGTCATAGTCACATTCCCTTTGTCCATCTACTGCTATGACTATCATATAGCTTATTAGCTTGATTTTGATAAACTTGAAGATTCTATTCAAAGACTTTTGACTGTAAAAAATCCTCTTTGTTAATTTTTTTATTGATATGTGGCATAGTTATCACATAATTCACATATGGATGCAAAAATACTGTCAATATTCCATTGTCTTTTCTCTGCTATTGTAGCCCACTTTAGTGACTATGATCAGGGCATCTCTTTGAAGGGATAGGAATCTCCTCTTTGCTTCTATGGTGTTGTGCACTACTCTTTTTGATGACTGATTTCATTGTCAGTTTGATGACATGATTATCATCACTTTCAAAGGCATTTGTGTCATTGTTTTAGCATTTATATAATGACTATCTTTGCCTGATAAAATCTTCAAAGATTAGTTAACTAATTAGGTAAGGATTTGTATTTTGACAAAAGTGTTTGGCTTCATGGATTTTGTATTTTCATCTTTTCAATGCTGCTATAGACTATAATATATGCCCCCTCCTTTGTAATCAAAGGCATGATTGTATTCTCTATGCTATTTTTCCTATTGTCATGATTGTCATTTGAAATGGTTGACATCTTGAGTCCTTTATTTGGTGACTTTGCATATGATTTTGTTAAGTGATTTGATGCTATGAATACTTCATCACAATAGTTATTTAATTGGGGTTTTAAAGTGTAATCTTGATAAATTGTTTAGTATTTCTTCTAAATGCTATTTATCTATTGGTTTACATAGCTTGTCTATATTTCTAAGTCAAACAACTTGTAAAATGTATAATTGTCAGCATGGGAATGAAAGCAAATTGTTGTTGATGTTTGTTATTCTCATGGACACGTATTGAAGCACTTACTCTATCTGATGCATGTACCTGAAATTTTTTTTTAGGTGCATATAAGTGTAACAGCTACTTGAATGGGTGATAAAGCTTGTTTGGAGAGGACTTGAGGACTTTTGAAAAGGAGGGCAAGGAATTCAGAGTTTTTTGTCACAATTTGAAGTCGGCAAGGCCCTTTGCAGCAAAGTCAAATTTGGGGACGCACTCTACAGCAAATTCAAAGGTAATTCAAAACCCTCATTGCCAAAAGTGAACTGATATTTTCATGATATTTGGGGAAGCTGCTTGTGGGCACCCCCTAGGAGATATTTTCATGATTGAAGCTTGAAAAATCAAAAGAAAATGTTATCTTTAGTATTTTTGAAGTTGATCCTTAACTGATCCTTGAACTCAAACAAAACCACACCTCTACTCTGGATGATCTCCCTGCATGATGACTAACCCGAACTGAAGGAAAGGTTATCCTAGCTTGACCATATGCATGATTGAAGGTTACCTTTTAAGATTTTATATTTAAAGGCCTTCTAGGTGTAGGATGGCTTATTATACTAAATTAATATTAGAATGCACAATATTACAGATGGATCAGCTTCGAAGGTTGACTATGGATCAATATCATGCATATAATGAGAGAGTAGCCAAAGAGAGGGAAATGGAAAAATATCCATGTCCATGTAATGACTGTCTTGGTGGAAGGGTGAGAAAAAGAAATGTGATTTATCAACATATGATAAGATATGGGCACAGTGGTATAAGCCCTTGGGCTTACAATTATTATGAAGATATGATAGAATTGCAGACTATGAGAGTGTTGCAAGTATGGGCCTAAATGGTGTTGTCATTGATGTCAACATACTCCTGTTGCATTAATGATAAGGATTGGATGAGCTGTGTGCTGAGGATATTGAGAAAATTATTCTCAATCAGGAATAGTGATGACAGTAAGGGAAAAGTCCAAGATAGGATGAGGATCAGAGGATGCGGATTAAAGGGTTTGTAGACATGTGTCTTAAGGTGATCCAGTAGAGATTTTAGAGGTCCAAAAAAAGGTTTGAAGAAGTTGTGGCCACTCAAGTAAAACCGGTTCCGGTAGGTGTTCAAAGGTGATAGAGTGATACAGACAGGTCTGGTGAGATCCAGAATTGCATTGTCCTGTTCTGTGGATTTGAAGGAGTGTTTAGGAAGTCTTTGTGGAGTGTCAACTAGATTGGTTCATGGTTTGAAGGTCCGCAAGCATCTATTTCTTTGTAATAGTAATGACAGATTGTGTTCTTGAGGTTCCAGTTGAAGGGGAGAAGGATTTCAGTAAGCAGATGAAGTGTGGATGTTCTTGGTGATTCACGTAAGCTTGTGGAGGTTTTTGGATCATGTCCAGTTTATGTTGGTGGTGCGCATTGAATTTGGAGCTCACAATTGAGGAATAACTTCTAATGATGGTGTTCTTCTTGAGACTGGCCGACTGGATGAGTTACACATCCTACAGATGTTCTTGTTGATGTTTGCCGACTTAGATGATCATTCCTAAGTTGATGTCATGTATAAATAAGGGATTGCAAAGTCATTTCAAAGGTGGTGGTGTTGAGATGAGTGTGTGGTAGCAAGGAGAGTGAAAGGTAGAGTAGAAGTATTGGGCTTAAATGGAACTGATTTAAGCATGGTGAAGATGCTATTCTCCAGTTCAAGTATGTGATACTTATTTCTTTGTAGACAGTGTGTCTCTTGTAGGCAGTGAGCCTCTTGTGAGCAGTGTGCTCAGGCAGTGAGCCCTAATTAGCATGTGCCATTTTATTCTTTCTATTCTTCTAATAGAGAATACATTCTTGGGTTAATCACCTTGTGGTTTTTCCCTTACCTAGGCTTTCCATGTCAAAATCTTGGTGTCTCATGTGTTGATGTGTTTCTTCTCTTGATTTGTTGCATTATGTTTCCATGGTTGATTTATTATTATGCTACCAAATTGCTAAGAGGAGTTAAGTGTGTAATTGGAAGAAAAATTTTGTACAATTGATTCACCCCCCCTCTCAGTTGTGTGCCCTAAGTCTAACAATTGGTATCAGAGCCAAGTTCCTCTAAAAGGAGCTTAACCACTTGAGGAGATCCAGGATGTCATCTTACAAGAAGGATAGTTTGAAGTTTGATGGAACTAATTTTAATATTTGGAAAGGTCGCATGAATGTCACTTGCAATGTATGGGAGTGGTGTACTGGACCATGGCTACAACACAATATACACCTCCATAGGGTGGTTCAAAAACACAAAATGAAATCACAGATGTTGAAAATAATTTGCGGACTATAGAGGCTCTTCTAAGCGCATTATCTGATTCAGAGCTCTCAAATGTTATTGACCTACCAACTGCTTTTGAGATTTGGCAAAAACTGGACTTTTGCATGAAGGAGACAAGTATGTTAAATGTGCAAGGATACAAAGTCTGAAAGGGAAATTTGAAAATCTGAAGATGAGAGATGATGAAAATATTACTTCTTTTATGCCAAGAGTAAATGAGATTGTTTATGGAATTAGAAATGTTGGTGGAGTCCTGGATGAAAATGAGATTGTTGGTAAAATTCTCAGATCCCTACCTACTTACAAAATCAAGGTTGCTGACATTGAAGAATTTAGAGCCCATACAACTGTCACAAGAGATCAATTAGCTGGCAAATTGATTGCATTTGAAATGATAGAGTTTGGAGATGACCCCCCCAAGACTGAATCTGCATTCAAAGCCAGTGCCTGTGTAAAAAGTAAACAAAGGTTTGATCTGGGAGAGAACTCATCAAAGAAACTCTCATGGTATGAAAAAGCAAGAAAAGACCTAGAAGAAGAGGAAGCATAAACTGCCCAACTTGAAGTGCTTATTGCAAAAAGACTGCCAAGAGGATCCGGTATGTATGAAGGAAAATTGCCTTTTAAGTGTTTTAACTACAATAAGATTGGTCATTTTGCCTCAAGGTGTCCGGAAAGATTTTCAAGGCCAAAACCTAACAAAACAAGGTTCCAAAAGAATTGTTACTATGTTCATGAAGGAGATGATGAGGGAGTAACAGATGATGAATCAGAGACAGGATACAAATCCAGAAGTTACTGGGTGTTCATTGCGATCAAGGAAGAAGATCCAATGCCCTCTGAATCTATCAATCATAAAGTTGTAGAAAGAGCTCTGGCTGCCCAAGTTGAAGAAAAGGATGATTGGGTCATTTACAGTGGATGCTCTCACCATATGACAGGTGATAAAAGTAAGTTCATAGATTTGGAAAGGTATGAAGGAGGAGTGGTAAAGTTTGGTGATAATTCTGCTAGTAGAATCAGAGGAAGAGGAACTATTTCTTTTGATGGAAGGAACAAAATCAGTAATGTAGTGTATGTTGAAGGACTGAAGCACAATCTTCTTAGTGTTGGTTAGTTGGTTGACAAAGGCTATGATCTCTGATTCAAGAATGGAAAATGCAAGATCTTTGAAAGTTCCAGAATAGAGATTGTATCCGGTACTCAAACTAAAGGTAATATCTTCCACTTGGTTGGTACTGGTAAAAGTTGCTTATTTGTTCAAGTTGATCAGAGCTGGTTATGGCATAGGAGGATATGTCATGTGAATTTTGATAATATCATCAAGATAAGCAATACTCAGGTTGTAAGAGATCTTCCTAAATTGGTGAAACCTACTAATAGCTTGTGCAAAGAATGTTAGTTGGGTAAGCTGAGTAGAGTCACTTTCAAAAGTAAGGAACTATCTTCTATTGGATTATTGGACTTAGTTCATACTGATCTTTGTGGTCCGGTAAGAATCAGGAGTGTGCAAGGTGATAGATATTTCATGTTATTAATTGATGACTATTCCTAAATGATGTGGGTAACTTTTCTAAAAGAGAAGTCAGAAGTTCTTGAGAAATTCAAAATATTCAAGGCTATGGTAGAAAATGAAACCAAATTAAAATTGAAATGTCTAAGGTCTGATAGAGGTGGAGAATTTACATCTGGTGAGTTCATAAATTTCTATGAGAAACATGGAATAAAGAGACAGTTGTCTACTCCTAGGACTCCACAGTAGAATGGAGTAGTGGAAAGAAAGAACCAGACCATCCAGGAAGCATCTAGGACCATGATGATGGAAGCAAATGTTCCTCAGATCTATTGGAGAGAAGCTATCAGCACTGCAGTCTATACTCTCAATCGAGTTCAAATCAGAAGCAATATCGGTAAGACTCCTTATGAACTTTGGTTTGGCAACACTCCTACTGTGAGGTATTTCAGATTTTTTGGTAGCAAATGTTACATTAAAAGAGATGAAAATCTAGGAAAGTTCGATGCTAGAAGTGATGAAAGAATTCTCTTGGGTTACTCTACTCAAAGCAAAGCATACCGGTGTTATAACAAGAGATTGAGAAAGATAATAGAAAGCACAAATGTGAAGGTTGATGAGGGAATTGAGAAACCCTCAAGGTTTTATGAATATGATGAAGATGATCAGAATGGTGTTCTGACTCAAGGAGCCCAAGCCTCCTCTGTAAGTCAGATTCAAACTAATCTGGTAAACCGGGAAGAAGAGATGAGTTTCAATGAGCCTGATCAAGAAACAGAAGTGTAAGAAATTCTCAAAGTCCCCAGGTATGTAAGACTAAACCACTTTGAAGATCAGATCATAGGTGATAAAAGCAAAGGAGTACAAACAAGAAGAAGAATTTCTCAAGATTCAGAAGAGTATTGTTTTATTTCAAAGATTAAACCTAAGACAGTGAATGAAGCTTGCAATGATGAAAATTGGACTAAAGCAATGGAGGAAGAGCTTATGCAAATTGAGAAAAATCACACTTGGGATCTTGTCCCCAGACCTAGAAACAAGAATGTGATTGGAACCAAATGGGTCTTCCAGAACAAACTAAATGAAGTTGGTGAAGTAATCATAAATAAAGCCAGATTGGTCTGCAAGGGCTACTCTTAAATAGGAGTTGATTTTGAAGAAACTTTTGCTCTGGTGGTGAGAATTGAAGCAGTCAGATTATTTCTTGCATTTGTTGCCTTCAAGGATTTCAAGGTGTATCAAATGGATATCAAGTCTACCTTCCTGAATGGTGACTTGAAAGAAGAAGTGTACATTGAGCAACTGGATGGATTTCAATTGTCTGATCATGGTGATATGGTTTGCAAGTTGAAGAAGGCACTGTATGGACTTAAGCAAGCCCCAAGAGCCTAGTATGAAAGACCAGACAAACATCTTTTGAAGATTGGTTTCAACAAAGGTACTGCTGACAGTAATTTGTATTTCAAAATTGATCATGAAAACATCTTGATTGTTGAAGTGTTTGTTGATGATATCATTTTTGGAGGAAGAGATAGTATGTGTAAAACTTTTGCAAATCAAATGAAAAGTGAGTTTGAGATGTCCATACTTGGTGAAATGAATTTCTTCTTGGGTCTACAAATCACTCAAACAAAGAAAGGAATCTTCATTTCTCAGACCAAATATGTGAAAGAATTGTTGAAGAAATTTGGGATGGAAGATTCAAAACCAATGAATACTCCTAGGGCAACCAAATGTAAATTGAGCAAAGATGATGATTCTCCTAAGGCTGATCAAACAAAGTATAGGTCAATGATTGGAGGACTTTTGTATCTCACTCAAACTAGACCAGACATTATGTAGGTTGTTGGTCTTGTGCTAGATTCCAAGCTAATCCTAGAGAATCTCATGTCATGGCAATCAAGAGGATTTTTAGATATCTAAAAGGGATAGTTGAGTATGGTTTGTGGTATCCTAGAGATCATGATTTCTCTCTTCATGCATTTACAGATGCTGATTGGGCAAGAGATGTGGATGACTGGAAAAGTACCAATGGTGGAGCATTCTTTTTGGGGAAGAGATTGGTTTCTTGGCTAAGCAAGAAATAAGAGGTAATATCTCTATCTATGACTGTAGCAGAATATATTGCAGCAGTAGGTAGTTGCATTCAAGTTTTGTGGATGAAGCAGATGCTAAGAGATATCAAAGTGGAGTATGAGGAACCTATCACAATCTTCTGTGATAATTCAAGTGCAATAAACATATCTAAGAATACGGTGTTGCATTCAAAGACTAAACATATATCCATCAAGTTTCACTTTTTGAGAGAGCAAGTGAACAAGAATGAAGTCAAATTGGAGTTTGTGCCTTCCAAGGATCAGATTGCAGACATCTTTAGTAAACCTCTACCTAAGGACTCTTTTGAGTATCTTAGGGAAAAGTTAGGGGTTATTACCCCTCCAGTGATGAACTAAGGTGTACTGATGTCCAACAGTCTGGTGGACATCACAGTCACATCTTGTGGTCTAGATTGATGATGGGGAGCTACTACTCAGGGGGAGCAGCAGATATGATTCTGAAGTGGTGGAATTGCAAGTATGTGCCCTTTGCCATTGATGTCAAAGGGGGAGAGAAGACATGTGAAAAATAAGTGGTTTTTGATTAAAGGGGGAGCAGTAAAGGGAGAGAAGATATGTGAATGGTTGTTACTGATAGGGGGAGTTGTGACAGTAAGGAGAAGTTCTTGTCTTGATGGTCAAAAATAGTTTTTCACATCATATGTTGCCATCAATGACAAAGGGGGAGATTGTTGCAAGTATGGGCCTAAATGGTGTTGTCATTGATGTCAACATACTCCTATTGCATTAATGATAAGGATTGGATGAGCTGTGTGCTAAGGATATTGAGAAAATTAGTCTCAATCAAGAACAGTGAAGAACAGTGATGACAATAAGGGAAAATTCCAAGATAGGATGAGGATTAAAGGGTTTGTAGACATGTGTCTTAAGGTGATCTAGTAGAGATTTCAGAGGTCGACATAAAGGTTTGAAGAAGTTGTGGCTGCTCAAGTAAAACCGGTTCTGGTAGGTGTTCAGAGGTGATAGAGTGATACAGATAGGTCCGGTGATATCTAGAATTGCATTGTCCTATTCTATGGATTTGAAGGAGTGTTTAGGAAGTCTTTGTGCAGTGTCAACTAGATTGCTTCATGGTTTGAAGGTCCGCAAGCATCTATTTCTTTGTAACAGTAATGACAGATTGTGTTCTTGAGGTTTTGGTTGAAGGGGAGAAGGATTTTAGTAAGCAGATGAAGTGTGGATGTTCTTGGTGATTCAAGTAAGCTTGTGGAGGTTTTTGGATCATGTCCAGTTTATGTTGGTGGTCTACATTGAAGTTGGAGCTCGCAATTGAGGAATAACTTCTGATGATGGTGTTCTTCCTGAGACTGGCCGACCGGATGAGTTACACATCCTGTGGATGTTCTTGTTGATGTTTGCCGACTTAGATGATCATTCCTAAGTTGATGTCATGTATAAATAAGGGATTGTGAAGTCATTTCAAAGGTGGTGGTGTTGAGATGAGTGTGTGGTAGCAAGGAAGAGAGCGAAAGGCAAAGCAGAAGTATTGGGCTTAAATGGAACTGATTCAAGCATGGTGAAGATGCTATTCTCCAGTTCAAGTATGTGATACTTATTTCTTTGTAGATAGTATGTCTCTTGTAGGCAGTGAGCCTCTTGTGAGCAGTGTGCTTGGGCAGTGAGCCCTAATTGGCATGTACCATTTTGTTCTTTCTATTCTTCTAACAAAGAATACATTCTTGGGCTAATCACCCCATGGTTTTTCCCTTAACTGGGTTTTCCACATCAAAATCTTGGTGTCTCATGTGTTGATGTGTTTCTTCTCTTGATTTGTTGCATTATGTTTCCATGGTTGATTTATTATTATGCTACTAAATTGCTAAGAGGAGTTAAGTGTGTAATTGGAAGAAAAGTTTTGTACAACTGATTCACCCCCCCTCTCAGTTGTGTGCCCTAAGTCTAACAGAGAGATGAAGAAGCAACAAACATAGATGAAGAGGTAGAAATGTTAGACGAAGGGTTTGAAGTTGAAAGAATGTTGAATGAGGGTCTAAATGATGATTGGGCCAAGTCAATGGAGGATGCTTTAAAGCTTGTGTATGCTAATTGCAAGTTAAGTCATTTGACAACAATCCTTCAAATTCTTAACTTGCAAGTGGTGCATGGTTGGACAAATGAGAGTGTAGATCAGTTATTGGCATTATTAAGTTCATTGTTACTAGCTGACTCCACATTGCCATCAAAACAAAGTCAATGTAAAAAGTAGACTAGTAAGCTTGGCTTGGGGTATGAAAACATCCACACATGTGTTAATGGTTGTGTATTATTTCACAAAAATCTTGCAAGTGAGAGTGAATGTCTGAAATGTCATGAAGCAAGGTATAGACAAGGGTTGAAATCAGCTGTGGTTCCTAGAAAGGTTCTTTGCCACTTTTTCGATAATCTCATGATTACTCCAAATGTATAGGTGTAGAGACATTGCTGAACTTATGCAGTGGTATGCCCAAAATAAGAGCATTGATGGAAAACAACGACATGTGCCTGATTCTAAGATGTGGATGGAATTTGATAATAGATGGCCTAATTTTTCTCAAGATCCTCATAATATAAGGTTGGGTTTGGCTCTATATGGGGTGAACCCATTCTTAGATCAAAGTACTAAATGGTTAACTTGGCCAGTGTTTTTAATAAATTATAACTTGCCTCCATGATTAGCAACTAAACCATTTTTCTTAATGCTATCATTGATTATACTAGGAAAAAAAAGTGTGACTTCAGATACAATAGATGCTTATCTAGAGCCATTATATGATGAGCTAATAGAATTGTGGAAAGGAATTGAAGCAATTCAATCTTTAAGTGATGGTCATTCAATCAAATTCACTTTAAGAGCTTCCTTATTGGTTACGATTCATGACCTTCTTGCATATGGTACATTGTCTAGTCTCACCATTCATGGATACCATGGCTATCATGCTTGCAACTTTAAGGATTTTATGAGGCACTCAAGAAGTTTGCATAAGTGTTTTTATTGTGGACATTGTGCTTACCTTAAAGTGGGTCATCCATATCATCGAAAAGAAACACGTTTCAATGGTCAAGGAGAGAATCGTGAAGCACCTTTGCTAATAATGGGTGATTTCATTATTGAGAATGGACAAAAAGGAATGTCATTTATTGAAAATGGTGGGATTGTTGGTAGTAGATATGATACATGTAATGAAAGTGATGTAAAACAGTTGTGCATATTCTATAAGTTGCCATACTTTAAGGATATAGCCATTAGGCATAATGTTGACTTTATGCATACTGAGAAAAATATAGCCTATGCTATTATAGAAATTCTTTTTGGTGCTTTTGATACTATTTCATCACGTGAAGACTTTCGAGAACTAAAGATCCGTTGAAATCTTTGGGTTGAAAAATATGATGATGCAAAATATAGAAAACCCAGTGCTCCTTATGTCTGGACAAAGGAACAACATGCACAATTCATACAATTGATGTCTCAGACTCACTTTCCCACTAGATATGTAAGTAGTACTATCAGAAGCCAAACTGACATTAATAGCTTAAGAGGCCTAAAGACCGATGACTATCATGTTATAATCGAAAATATTTTGCCTATTGTTGTAAATATATCAGGTTTGGCAAAGGGGCTATGATTGGCAATTATAAGGTTGGGCCTAATATTAAAGAGAATGAGTTTACATGTATTAGATCCTTTGAACTTTGATAGTTTGGGGGAGGAGGTTGTTGAAGTCCTTTGTCTATTAGAACGGGAATTTCCAGCAACAATCTTTAACATTTCTATGCATCTTTTGATACATCTAGAATATGAACTAGAGCATTGTGGTCCAGTAAGAATGAGATGGATGTATCCTATAGAATGATACATGAAGGTTTTGAAAAAAATTGTTCGTACTAGGGCAAAACCAGAAGGCAACATGTCTGAGGGATATTAATGCAAGAGGCCATTGGATTTTGCATAGAATATATGAAGGATTTTAAAAATGTCAATCGACATGTATGGGATGATGATGAAGATGAGAGAGTTGCAGGTGAAGTATTAGAAGGCAATGGATGTCGCTTCAAGCTACCACATCAAGAAAGAAGTGAGATACATGCCTTTATTCTTCAAAACACATCTTCGTTTGATAAGTGGTACATGTTAAAAATATTTACACAATTATTTATTTACACATTTATATTATTAATCTTACTCAATTGCATTTACACATTTATATTATTAATATTACTATTTGTACATTAATATTCTATGTAGAAAATATTAAGAAGAGAATCAAAGTTGGATGCAACATCGACCTCAAAAGCGCAGATGTCATGATTTTGTTGGAGGTGATTCTTTTCCAAAATTTGAAGAATGGATTGCTAATGTAGTTAGTGATGCAAAAGAAGAAGGTCAAGATATAACAACAAAGGAAAGTGAGCTTTCACAACCTCCACATTTATGGGCTATGCATTGTAGTGGAATGTGGGCCTATGGTAGCCATTTAAGAGTGGAGGAAAAAGACAAAGGAAAAACAAATTGTGATTGTGTTGTAAGTGCTGAATTTCTTCACAAAACTGAGAAGAAATTCTATGTTGGATTCATCCAAGAAATTATTCAAGTGGATTTTGGTGAAAACAGTCCTATATTATTAAAATGTAAGTGGATCCAACCATCCATAGTGCATGTTGATGAGTATGGATTTGTACGTGCAAATACGGGACAATTTTATCAGAGAAGGATGAGCCCTATGTTTTCCCTTTTCAAATTAACTAATCATTTCTAATTGATGATGTAAGAAGCCCAAGATGGTTGTATGTCACTCAAATAGAGTCTCATTCAAAATGAAAATTCATGGAAGCTGTTGATATAATGCCTAATGGGCAATATGTTAATTTACAAGAAACATTCAAAGTAGTGGATGAAGATGATGATGGAGTGTTTGGAGAAGATATTTTGATTACCAATGAAGAGATTGGGAAAGAGAATATATTGCATGACACAAATGAGGATGAGGAAGAAAATCAAGTAGATACAGACATGAGCGATTAGGATTCTGATCTTGCTGGCAATGCAGATGATTAGTGAAGGCATCAAGAAAATAGTGAGCTTGTAAAATGTAGTAGAGAAGCAACAAGATAAGAAAGGGCATTAGTGTACATGACTTTCTTCCACTTTGGGTTTTTTAGGGTAATCTCTTGTGTTGAGCTCTACTTTTTGTTATTTTTCTAGTTCTTGTCTTGTTATAGGTCATGCATATAACTAGCTATATTTGTTCCAAAAATAAATTACTCATTTTTAAAGCACATATTGACTGTTTTTCTTTACTTACATTTGTATGTTTAGAATTTCTGCAGAATTATATAAGTAGAAATAATGAAGATTTTATAAGTAGAAATAATGAGGATTATATAAGTAGAAATAATGATGATTCACACTATCAGAAAGGCAATTAGTTTCTTCTCAAATAGAAGGATAAACAAATAGAGTTTCCTTTGGGTTTCAATCTGTGTGCCACATTTACTTACTAAATTTTTTCTCCTCCATATAATGCATCTTATATGCTATCATCCTATGTCATGTCACTTGTCATAGACTGTCTCCTCTAATTTCTAAGAATGCAGCTTATATGCTCTGTGAATGTATTTCATATGGGGACTATCCTTATATACTGTATCATTCAAATGGAAATGAAATCCTTATATACTATGACTGCATTTGTTTATATGCTCTAGTTGACTGAAAATAATGGCTTTGTTTATATTCCACTCTTGTTCTACTGATTCAAGTTGTTGATTTATATATTATTGTTTATTTGGACTTTAGGAAATGAGGAAAAAGACTATGAGCCACAATTTAGATGATAGTGATCATGTTGCTGAAGTTCCATTGACAGATTATGAGTGCTTTCGTAAAGAATGTGTGGCAAAGAATAGTGAATATTTATCACATCTTGGTTTGGCAAACAGACAAGTTGTAAATCCACTAAGTAGTATATTATTTGTTTAATTGTGTTTATAAAATTTTATAGGCAAGAGGTTTCTATATATAAGACATAATATGATATTTTTTTGTTTTATAGGAAAGAAAAAGAGTGCAAAGAAAATGCAGAGAGAAAACAAAAGGAAAGTAAAGATACAATGCTGCCAACTCGTAGAAGCCAACACATTTGGGATTCAAGTATGAATGTAGTTGATGAAAAGAATAGTTGTGATGATGTGTAGCTTGATATAACACATAGTGATGTGCAACTTGATATAGAACATGATGATGTCCAGCCTGATATAGCACATGGTGATGTGCAACCTGATATAGCACATGGTGATGTGCAATGTTGTCATGATCTCTTAGCACAGAGTCTAAGAGAGATTATTGAAAACAATGAGAGGAAAGGAACAGTAAGTGAATTGCAAATGATTTATTAAAGATTAAAGAATATGTTTGAAGTGAAATCTACAGAGACCGGTACTGATCTACCTACTCATGACACACCTGCTGTGGCCAAGGATGATGAAGTTTTGGTTAATGAAAGTCATGAAGAGAGATCACTTGCATCTGATGTGCCTGCTACAAATTTTGAAAGAAATAGTGGATCATCAAAAAATATTGCTAGTGGTTTAATAGAAGATGTGCCTACTTTTTTCAAAAGAAAAAGATTGAGTCAAGATTTATACAGATCTATAGAGAGGAATGCAAAAGAAAGAATATTAGAAGGCAAGAAGCCATTCTTGGTTGAGGTATTGAGAGATGGTGAGCCCATTGGGAAAAATACTGCAAGGTGGGCCTCTGAGTTGGGTGTGAGATGTAGGGCCAATTTGGATATTTGCAAATCAAATTTTGCAGAGCAAGATCCACGAAGTGTGGAAAATGTTATACAAAAAATGGAAAATGCTTTTGAGACTATTGGTGGACAAATCTCTAGAAGATATTACAAGCAAAAGATGAGACTTTTGATGAACAATTATAGATACAATTGTAGAAAAATAATATTAGAGGGAAAAGAGAGGTTAGAATCCCCTCTATCTCCTAAACAGTGGGAGGTATTGAAAGAAAATATGTGTTCTGAAGAATATTTGACAGAGTGTTATAAAGGAAAGAGGGCAAGAGATAATGTGGCAGCTGGATATACATTAGGCTGAGGCAGGTTGTAGGCCAAAATGGACAAACTTGGAGTAAGGGTATGGCTTTTTGGTTCAATTTACGTTGGTTATTTATTTCAAATTTTTATTGAACTGACTATATGTTGATATTGACATTGTATTTTAGGTGGAAATTAGTAATAGAGAAGCAGGTATGGAAGATATGCTTGATTATATGGTAGCACTAGATCTTAGTAAATATAACGGTAGTATGAAGTGGAAATCTAGTTCATCAACAGAGATTTTAGAGCCATATGTTAGATGCCCAGTAAGAGCATCTGCAGATCACGTCAACTCAAATGAAGGGTACCAACATATAATGAGTTGCTTACACATTCTCACTAAGAAATTGTTGCAATTGGATTCCTCCATTAAGCCTATAGTTTTTGCATGGAATGAGCATAATATTATGGATGCAGATGAGGTAAGAGGCTCTATTACACTATCCTTTCATTTCGTGTTCTTGTTATTGGGTAAACTTGTACCATGTTTTTGTTATACTTCCTTGTGATTGCATTTTTTGGATACTTCAATAGTTATCATAGCTCTTCGATATTGTAAACAAAGAATGAACCTATCCTCAATGTGCAATACTACAATTCTAGCCATTATAACCTTAGCATTGATGCTTTACATAAATGCGTTATCACGAATTTGAAAGGAAGCTAGGTGTGCAGAAAATGCTTCCTACACTAATCTAATGAGGGGAGGAGAGTGAAAATTCAAATTTATCCTAACTATTACAGCAACTTTAAACCATTAACATGAGATATTGCAACAAACACATAATAGATAAGGTGAGACAGAAGAAGAGAGACACAAGATATACATGGGGAAAACCCTCATCAGGTGAAAAACCCCACACTCCAAAACCTACACAATGTATTATCAAAACAAAGATTGTTTACAACACACTTGCAATGCAAGCTCTCAAGAGTCTTCAACACTCGTCTCTGGAGACAAACTGGCAGCATAACAGTACTTGTCAAACTTGTAATACTTCTCCCTCTTCAAGCACCTGTTTATATAGAATATACAAGGCAATATTGGTCTAAACTTGGAATGGATGTCCAACTTGGCCTCATGGCCTAAAACCCATGCCTAAGGACACTTGGTCAACATTGTAGAATGTGCCTGACACTTGTCCACAACTCCCATCCCAAATAGGTCACCTATTTCCAAAATGGGCTATGACAGATGCTCTTATGACACTTAGGACTGTCATAGAATCTGTCATAGTGGTTACAACTTACAGATGTAAGAGAATCTGTCATACATAGGCTATAAATAGCATATTCTCTTATAACATGTCATAGTCCACCTTGGGGCACCCAAATATGCCTTTTTCAAAGATGCTTCATGACACATGTCTTCACCTATCTTACAAGATTCTATTTTCAACTCTTACATGTCATAGATTCTGTCATAGGAATCTATCATAACTGTTTCGGTCAATATTCCCTTACACAACATCTAAGATGCCGACACATGGAAAAATGCTCCTACCACAAAGTGGGATGCTTATCTCCTCATGTGAGAACAAAATTACAAGTTGTCATCTTCCATGTAGGATGACACATCACCGTGCCACATCCCACAATATGACAATATGGAATTTACAATTAATTTACAACATAGGCAATGAATTAATAAATACAAACATAAATAATGCAAGGAATTACCAAGGTTGAGATACATTAATTCCCAACATTCTCCCACTTGTCAAACACCTTGTAAGATCCAATAGACTAACATGATTTAACTGCTATAGGCTGAGAGGCCCATAGACTCCAAACACCATTTAAATTTCTCTGTGCCCATTGGCTTCATCAATGCATCTACAACATTCTTCAAAGTATCTACCTTCTCCAAATTTACCTTTCCATCCTCAACCTTGTCTTGCACAAAGTGAAATTGAACATCAATATGCTTTGTTCTGGCATGGAAAGTTGGATTCTTTGCAAGGAAAATTGCACTCTGACTGTCACAACTGATCATAATTTGACCTGCATCAACACAAATATCAGAATACAATCTCTTAAGCCAAATGGCTTCCTTATAAGCATGAGTTGCAGCCATATACTTAGCTTCTGTAGTGGACAAAGAAACCACAGGTTGTCGCTTACTCATCCAACTAATCACACCACCAAATAGTGTAAACACATAAGCGCTGGTGGATCTACTGTCAATGTCACCTGCCAAATCAGAATCCACAAATCCATGAATACTAACTAAATGCAGAGGTCTTGTAGCCTTGCCATGATAACAAATGGAATACTCAGAAGTACCACTCAAATATCTGAACACTCACTTAACTGCATCCCAATGTACCCATCCAGGATTAGCCATAAACTGACTAAGGACTCCCACTGCTTGGGCAATGTCTGGTCTTGTGTAGACCATAACATACATCAAACTACCAACAACACTAGCATAAGGTACTCTGCTCATGTCCTCCACCTCACTAGGAGATTTTGGAGAATCATTAACAGACAACTTTGTCCCCAATGAAATAGGAACACTCAATGGTCTACAATCTGCCATGCTAAACCTGTCCAACATGGTCTTCACATACTTACTCTGGCTTAACCAAAGTTTTCTGTTAGTTCTGTCTTTTCTGATTTCCATTACAAGAATGTACCTGGCTGCCCCTGAATCTTTTATTTCAAACTATGTTGCTAACTGAGACTTAAAATTAGAAATCATATTCTTACCCTTCCCAATGAGCAACATATCATCAACATATACTGCAACAATGAGAATATGATCACTGTCAAACTTATAATACACACAGTGATCTGATTTCAATCTCAAATAACCAATTGACAACACAAAGGCATCAAACTTCAAGTACCACATCCTAGGAGACTACTTCAAACCATACAAAGACTTCTTAAGCTTACAAACCAAATTTCTTTACCTTTCTCTATGTAATGCTCCAGCTGTGACATGTAGATTTCTTCCTCAAAATCACCATGAAGGAAAGTTGTCTTCACATCCATCTCTTCTATCTCTAAATCATAAGCAACTGCAAGAGATAACAAAAATCTAATGGATGTCAACTTTGCAATGGGAGAGAAAATTTCACCATAATCAATTCCCTCCACTTGTGAGTACCCCTTCACAACTAATCTAGCCTTGTACTTTTCAACACTGCCATCTACACCAAATTTCTTCTTGAACACCCATTTACAACCAACGGGTTTCTGTCCATCAGGCAAAGGCACCAAGTCCCATGTTTTATTCTTTTCTAAAGAAGCCATCTCATCTTCCATGGCCTCCTTCTAGGAACCTACATCTTTCATGCCCATAGCTTCTTTCACTATTCTAGGGTCATCAGTGTTAGAAAGTAAAGCAAAAGTACAACTAGAATCAAGTAATGAATAACCAAACCTATTAGGTTGCTTTCTTGTTCGTGTAGACCTCCTCAATAGCTGAGGTTGAGGTTCTGCTTCTTTTTCTTCACTTCTAGAGCTGTTAGAGCTCTCCTCATCATTAGGCCTCATAGGGTCTATCAGTTCAGTCTTCTCAAGGGTAGAAGGAAACTAAACTGCATCTTCTTTCTTTTCTGACTATTCTAGCTATAGAACAATGGAAGATTGTGTTTGCTCTTTGAAGATAACACTTCTGCTATACAACACTTTCTTAGTCATAGGATCCCAAAGCTTGTATCCTTTCACACCAACACCATAGCCAATGAAGGTACATTTAACAGCCTTGTTCTCCAACTTAGACCATTTCTCCTTAGGCATCTGTGCATATGCCTCACAACCAAAAACATGAAGATGCCTTACTGAAGGCTTCTTACTAGACCACACCTCCATAGGTGTTTTTCCAACAAGAGATGGTGTAGGAGATTTGTTTACCAGATAGCAAGCAGTGGCAATAGCTTCAGCCCAAAACGTTTGTTCGAGGCTTGCTCCACTAATCATACTCCTAGCCTTCTCCATCAGTGTCTTGTTCATCTCTCTGTAACTCCATTTTGTTGTGGGGTACATATGGAGTTGTCTTATGTCTTTCAATCCCTTGTTCCTTGCAATATTTATCAAATTTTGTAGAACAAAACTCACCACCATTGTCAGTTCTCAAACACAATCCTTTTACAAGTCTGATTTTCAGCAAAGGCTTTAAACTCCTTAAACCGACTTAAGACTTTAGTCTTGCTTTTGATAAAGTAAACCCATGTCCTTTTACTATAATCATCTATGAAAGATACAAAATATATAGATTTTGATAACAAAGGAACATTAATAGGACCAAACATATCAGAATGAATAAGATCCAATACACCAGAAGACTTGTGAGAACTAGAGTAAAACTAAACACGGTTTTGCTTTCCATAAATGCAATGTTTGTAAAAGTCAAACTCAAGATTACAATCATTTAACTCCTCAACAAGGTTTTAATTTTTTAGGGTACACAGACCCTTCTCACCAATGTGGCTATATCTCAGATGCCATAACATAGTCTTTTCAGTAGGAAGCTTAGCTTCCAAAGCATGTGCACAACCATCAGAACTGGTTACAATAGATTTCTTCACTGCATGTTTAGATGGTGGGGATAAAGTGATAGCATCTCATTTCTTTGAGTCAGAAGAACTATTGCACTATGAAGTGCATGCCTCTAGCTAAAATAGAGTACCCCTTTGACTACCCCTCGCAAGCACCATAGATCCTCTTGTCATCTTGCATCCATCCTTCGAAAAGATAACCTATACACCTACATCATTCAACATACTTATAGAAAGAAGGTTCCGTGCAAGGCCTGGAATGTGCATAACTCCAGTGATCCCCTTCACTCATCCATGAGGTAATCAGATTGAGACTCTTCCACAACCAACAATCTTCAGATGAGAGTCATCACCAAGGTACACCCTTCCACCATCAAACTCTTCATATTTTATGAACTAGTCTCGATGCAAGGTCATGTGGAATGATGCACCAGAATCAATCAACCACACATCATCAGATGCATGGGTGGCCAGGGCTATGATGAAGGCATCATCATCATCTTGTGACTTGTCAAAATCTGAATCAGGAGCTTTCTTCTTCTTTTCCTTCTCCTCTTTGCATTCCTTTCGGAAATGCCCAGTTTTACCACAGTTCCAACAAAGAGCCTTGGACTTTCTAGGAGATTTAGATCTCCCATGGGATTTGGATCTACCCTTATCACCTTTCTTGTCTTTCTTCTTCCCTTTCTTCTTGGGTCTTCCATGAACTACAAGAGCCTCTTTGGCTGATTTAGATGTCTTCCTCTGCATTTCTTTAGATAACAGTGAGGACACCACATCTTTCATCTTGAAGGTGGTAGTGGTGCTTCTGATAGCCATTACAAGATGATCCCATGAATCTAGCAAAGAACAAAGTAGGGTCATATAATGATCCTCTTCCATTTTCACACCCATAGATGTCAACTGTGCAACGATCATGTTGAAAGCATTCATGTGACCCGCAACAGATCCTCTGTCTTGCATCTTCAGATCAAACAACTTCTCTTTCAAGAAGAGTTTGTTCACCAAGGACTTGGCCTGATAAACATCTCTCAAGTTCTTCTAAAGATCCTTCATTGTCTTCTCCTCATGGATGTTTAACAACACAGAGTCAGCTAAGCAAAGTCTAATGAGACCCTTAGCCTTCTGATCTTTAAGATCCCAATCAGGTTGTTGCATTGCTATAGGTTTTATAGTAGATACCATTTCCCATAGGTCACGATCAACAAGTAGGTCCTCCATCTTCAATTTCCACAACTCAAAATTAGTGCCATTGAATTTCTCAACCTCTAACCTTCTGAATGTGGTTGCCATCTCCTTGTTGCAATAAGATACAAAATACTCTATATAAGACTCCCACTCAATCTAAGATTAGTTCAGAAAACCCCTACCCAACAACTAGGACCAAAGGTGATCAAGCTTTGATACCAACTAAAAGGAAGCTAGGTGTGCTGAAAACGCTTCCTACACTAATCTAATAAGGGGAGGAGAGTGCAAATTCAAATTTATCCTAACTATTACAGCTACATTAAACCATTAACATGAGATATTGTAGCAAACATGTAACAAAGAAGGTGAGACAAAAGAAGAGAGACACAAGATATACGTGGGGAAAACCCTTATCGGGTGAAAACCCCCACACTCCAAACCCTGCACAATGTATTATCAAAACAAAGATTATTTACAACACATTTGCAATGCAAGCTCTTAGGAGTCTTCAACACTCGTATCTAGAGACAAACTGGCAGCATAACAGTACTTGTCAAACCTGTAATAATTCTCCCTCTTCAAGCACCTGTTTATATAGAATATACAAGGCAATATTGGTCCAAACTTGGAATGGGCATCCAACTTGGCCTCATGGCCCAAAACCCACACCTAAGGACACTTGGTCAACATTGTAGAATGTGCCTGACACTTGTCCACATATCCCATCCCAAAGAGGTTGCCTATTTCCAAAATGGGCTATGACAGATGCTCTTACGACACTTACAACCATCATAGAATCTGTCATAGCGGTTACAACTTATAGCTGTAAGAGAGTTTGTCATACACAGGCTATACATAGCATATTCTCTTATAACATGTCATAGTCCACCTTCAGGCGATGTCTTCACCTATCTTACAAGCTTCTATTTTTGACTCTTACATGTCATAGATTTTGTCATAGGAATCCGTCATAACCGTTTCGGTCAATATTCCCTTACACAACATCCAAGATGCTGACACATGGAAAAATGCTCCTACCACGAAGTGGGATGCCTATCTCCTCATGTGAGGAAAAAATTACAAGTTGTCATCTTCCATGTAGGATGACACATCATCGTGCCACATCCCACAATATGACAATATGGAATTTATAATTAATTTACAACATAGGCAATGAATTAATAAATACAAACATAAATAATGCAAGGAATTACCAAGGTTGAGACACCTTAATTCCCAACAGAATTGTCTCACTATTCTACTTACAGAACCAAAAGAAACATGCAATACTGCAATTTACCAGGTTCTAATTCAAACCATTTTGCTTGAGTATTCACTTCATTATTGTTGTCCTTGTCATGTTTATGACATGCTCCTATGTTGCATTATGACATTTAAATCTATCATTCTAGACAGTCACTTTGCGTATGTCTTAATAAATCTCTTAATCACTGATCCTAAAGTCACGCCTGTCATATATGCTTTGCTGTTGTCATTCCAAGGGTTCTTGGTCACTGTCTAATGATTTTGACAGTGCCTTTATCTCTTCTCTTTGTTTGGTGAAACCCTACTAGTTGTTGCATCTCTTTATCTTCTCCTATACCTTCCATGCTATGGACTATCCTAAGACAAAGATATGGACTACCATCTTACAACTTTTACTAGCTTCCTTATCATATGAAGGACTCAGACTGTGCCTTCTTGTTGAAAATCTTATGCTCATGACTATAAGAATACTCCTATAAACTGGAATCTATTGCTTACAATAAAGAAAGAATCTCACAACATACCTTGACTTAGTCATTTAAGAGTGGAAGAAAAATGTTATTTTGAACAAAAAATTATAGTTTTTACATTCTTTACTTGACTTATATTAATTTTTGCATGATGATTAAACCACATGCAGAGAAATTATATGAGAGCAGAACAAAAAGAAAAAGGCCCTGTTAATAGAGCTCTCTACAAAGCTGCACAACTTGAGGACAATGATGATAGTGATTATGTTGAACATCTTGATGAGAATCTGCATGACATTCAAAGTAGTAGTAGTGGTGCTGGAATTGAGGTGAGTGTTATTTATTGTTTTTATGTCTTTCATGGTAGTCATTGTTGTTTTAACACACACATGCAAGTAAGTACTATTCAAGTAAGTTGTTTTAATTTTATTTGAAGGAAAATCTACCAGTATGATTTACTTTAAAGGATTTAACTCTAGAGAGAGACCAATAAATGTAAGTCAGTTAAAGGGAATTACATCAACTTCTAATAGAAACCAATTAAAAGCATCCACACAATGACAACAAATGTGCCTTGATAAATCTATTGATTTGACTAACTGGAAATAGCCAATATGGAGACAATCAAACAACTTATGAACTTGAATGTTAACAAAAAATTAGAAGACCATACATATCCAAAAAGTTAACCATCCTTGCCCAATTATAATATTAAATTATCATAGAAGTGTAATGTCTTGAATCTGAAATATGATTGGATAGATAATATTGGAATATATAAATTGTCTTGCATAAAGATGATGACTGTCTAGGCTTTGGTTTCCCTTATAAATATGGGAAGAAATAAGCTTCAGGCCTCTTGTAACTAAACATGTTTAATAAAGAGAAATTAATGGCATAAGCAAGTTAACCAAGATTTGAATCTATTAATCATCATAGAGCACCCATGACCTCAGGCCTGACAAGGTACTCATCTCCATGTTGTAGTATCTATTAACTGTGCTTTGCCCCTGGCTATTATCACAAAAAAGTGTCAAAATTTTGTCCTTGTTCTCCATGTTGATGCTAACAAACTGCTCGTTGCTCCTTTTGCACCTAAACCTATAGCTACACATCAACCTTTCAAGTATGTCTTCTCCCACGTATCGAATGTAAGGTCACTGGGCCATTTGAATTCCTAAATTTAGAGCAGATTGGTCTAATGGTCCTTCCATCTTTTATCCAGCATAGCCTTAACATCAATTACAAATTTTCCATATCTTACATCTAGGGCTATGACCCTATCCAAAATCATGTTAAAGATCAAAGTATCTATACCTTCTCCTTTTTCAAGAATTCCATAACCATAGACACTGTTGTTTTGAATCCTGCCTTTAACTTGTTTGTTTTCCTCTATCAAAATAGGGGGGATAAATTGATGCTTGAAAGTAGAAAAAGATTCAAGTCTAGCCTGCATCCTTTTGTCTTCACTGCAGGCATATTGATGCTCTTCAATGATCATAGCCACTATCTTCTCTGTGGGCTTCAATTCAGTAGGAGCATCAAAATTTATTTGAAGTATCCTACAAAGTAGGCCTAAATTGTGTAAGGAAGGCTGCCATTTCTTGTACAGTGGCTCCAAAATAGAAAAGTTTGCTTGCAATTATTTAATGGCCTAAGATAACATGGAGTAGCAATCATGCACATCCCCAAGTTTATCCACAACCAACTTTATCCTGTATTCTAGAATTTTCTCAAAGACTTCAAGGACCTTGATCCTTGTATCATTTTTTGTTTCCTCATTTTGCTTCTTGAGGTCCTCAACTTTTTTTTCAAATTTTGTTCTCAAAGCATTAAACTCTTGCATTTTCACCGTGACATCACTAGTTGTTGGTGGCGCAAAAGGTTGATATGGAACTATTGACAGACTCTCGAAAGAACCCACATCTTGCATTTGCTTTTTTAATTGCCTATTTTCAATGAACAACCTATTCACTTCATCATTCATGTCTTGTTGTGTTTTCTCATAATCCTACAATTTTTTTTCCAACTTTTTTACAACTGCATGGGTGAAAATGGCAGAATGGACTGTAAGAGCAGAGGCCTCAGTTCCTGAAGTATCTCATAAGGTTTTCACCATAGCAGATCCCGTCATTTTCTAAGCAACATCTAGCAACCTTGGTTTACTGGTGTTCTTCTGTTTTGTCCATATGGCAAGAGTCTCTATCTTTGGGTTGAAACCACATCCACTCATTCCTTCCTCATAATCAAATTTAGACACAAGATTAGGGTCATCTTGACTCCTAACTTGGTCAAGCAAGAATATCTTTTTCAATTCAAGACCTGGGATGATCATCATGTTACTCTTTAAGACCATTTGTTTTGCTTCCTTAGGAGTCACATTGATTTCATCAACTTTTAGTTCTTGGATTGTTCGGGTGGTTATTTGATCATATTGAGACTCATCAGCACCCATCTTATTGATTTCACCTTTTCATCAAATTCCTTCATCTTCATTTTTAACTAGAAATCTTGAAAATCTAGAGTCTTGATGAAATCATCATCTTGAATAAATATCAATGATGCCACCGCCCTTTCATCTTCCTGTAGCTCTAGATCAATTTGGCTTGTTCTTCCATCCTAGCCTCAGGCTTGTGTGCATCAATTTCTTGACCAACCAATGGTTGATTAACTTCCTCTCCATCATGCAAATGTGTCAAAATATTGGTAACTTCATCAGTAATCCCCCACACCCTCAGACATCTCATATGGGACCAAAGGAGACATGCCTTCAGTTCTCTACCTTTTATGTGGTGGTGATTCAGGGATCTGTGGATCTTGAACTGATATGACATTAGGGGCAGGCTCATGAATCTCAATTCCTACAGTCCTCTTCACTAGAAGTTTGGTAGCCTTGGTAGGTTGTACTTCAGATTTAGCATAAATACTTTCAAAATTTTCAATCATTGTATTAATCCTCCTTAGAAGACCTTTCTCTTCAGCAAAAAATCCTTCAAAAATTGGATTCTTTTACTTTTTTTCATCTTCAATTTTCTTGAGGATCTCCCATTTCCTCTTCCTGTCATACACTTCATTAAAATTAACTAGGTTCCTTGTCACATCCTCATCATAATTTTTTTTATGGGAGATGCCCATCTTAGTCAAGATCACTTGTCTCACCAAGTTCATATGACCTTCAAGGTCACAAACTCTTTCAACACTAGATTCCAAAGAGTACTTGGCCTTCAAATTATCATGTAGCTCCTCAAGAGTGTCCAAACCAATTGACCAATCTACAAAGATAATGATATCAGGCAAAAAGGTGCCTTTCTTTGCCTTTTTCATCACTTCCTTTTCCCTCCACATCATTTACCACATGAATTCCAAGAATGCAATTCTGTCAAAAACAAACTTTGGCAATTTGTGAGGTGGTTGGGGGCAATCATATACCCTGATTATTGTGTGCTCTGCCAGGAAGAACCAATCAACATAATTGAAAGTATGACCTTGCTTTGGTTTATGTGCAAGAGGTCTTAGAATTACCCTCATTTCTGGTGACAATATGGGGATCCCAATACCAAAAGAATTTATTATTCTCACAGAAAATTCATTATGAAATACATTATAGTTACTAGTCTGGCAATGAGAATCCCACATGTAACACCAACATTGAGTAGGCATTCTTTGCCTTGTCTTGGCAATCATGTTGATGTACATTTTACTTGACCATTTACTCCTATTTTGATATAGGATCAGATGGTAAACCAAAGAATAACACTTGAAGTTCATGGGTTTCTTATCTTCCTTCACACTGATGAATCCATCATGTATTTTCTTTTCAAGATATGAGGCAAAATCATACTCAATGTTCACCTCTAAATTTTGTATCTTCATAGCCATCATCATCAAACTAACTGGCATCCTCTAATCAACATCAATTCCCAGTACTTGGCACAATGCATAATAGCTTCATTTGAAATAGACTGCAAAATCTTCCACAGGGAATGGTTCAACTGCATTGGAAGGAATATCAACCATCCTGTTGTTTGCACCTCTTCTCATAAATATTGGTTGCTCATCACTTCTGAGTGTTCTTCTCAAACTTTTGCATTCTTGTTCAATCTTTTGTATGTCAATTTCGGTGAGAGATTGTTTGTTCAACATAAAATACTCAATTATAGCATTTCTGTCAATTCTCAATAGAGAAGATCCATTTGGCAACCTTACTATTTTAGTAGCCAGGTGGTACTATAGTGCTAGAGTATGAATCAGTTTCACATCCATAGATACATTTGAAATAATTAGCTTGGCCAAATCCATCTTCCATGGATTGCCCACCGGCCCCTGACCATCCTTCTTTTGATAGAAGTACCAAAATAGTTTCCAACCAAAAAAGGGAATTATGGCATCCCTACAAGCCTCAGCAACATCCCTAAATACTTTCTTTCGATCTTTGTCAATTGAATTAGGTAAAACATCTAGCAAAGATTGTTGCAGTGATCTTTTCTTAGGGGTAGGATCAGGGTTACTGGTCTTACTTATGGATTCAGACTTCTTGGGTGCCATTATATAAACTAGGGTTTTGCAACTCAAGCAAATGCACAGAGAATTGAAATAGAGAAAAGATTCTTCAAACTTTCTTGCAGAGAATGTAGAGATGGACTTAGTTGAACAATTTGAAGCTTGCTAAGAATAGACCGAACTGGGCGCCTTCTCTGAGCCAATCTGCAATCTCTGAATTGAGCAAATGCTGAGAGATTTCTAGATTTTATCAAGCCACAATGTTCAACATTCAACAATTATTTTTGATTCATGCCATGAAATTATAAAATCTCTGCATTCAATTCATTTAAAATATAAGCCCTTGATCAAATTTGATCCAACGATCAGATGAAATGACAAGATCTTTCAAATTTCTCGGTAATTACACACCCGCACTGAGTATGTTTACTCATTTATTATCATTACCGCACTACCATGAAGCTTGTTTAAACCAGTCACAGGATGGTGATAAGCTTCAATGCCTTCATTTATTATCATTACCGCACTACCGCGAAGCTTGTTTAAACCGGTCACGGGATGGTGATAAGCTTCAATGCCTTCATTTATTATCATTACCACACTACCACGGAGCTTGTTTAAACCATTCATCGGATGGCGATAAGCTTCAATGCCTTCATTTATTATCATTCCCGCACTATCACGGAGCTTGTTTAAATTGGTCACGGGATGGTGATAAGCTTCAATGCCTTTTGTTCACTTTTCTTGATTGCCGCCAACCCTCAGCCCTTATGCTCAAACACAGTGGGATCGCGGGGCTTATAGCCCCCTTTATTCCATTTTCTTCCATTACCATCAACCCACAAGTGCCTGTTCTCATTACTGCGGTGAGATTATGTTGCCAACTTTTATTACTGATCACCCTACCGCAAACGTTCTTTGAAAGCCATCATGGGAGCCCAGTAACTTGGACACTTACTATCACCAAGCCGTGACCAAGTGGTGAGAGCTCCAAGGAACCACAGTATACATGGTTGACCAAGCCCTTCCTACCGCCATGCCGCGAACAAGTTGTATGTTCCCAGCAAGAGTGCGGTATACACGATTCTTGTTGCTCTAGTTCCCACACTACCGCCAAGATAATGACGATGACCTGCGAGATTGCGGTAACATGGTTGACTGAGCCCTTCCTATCACCATGCCACAAAAAACTTGTATGTTTCCAGCGGGAGTGCGGTATACATGATTCTTGTTGCTCTAGTTCCTACACTACCACCAAGACAATGAGGATGACCTACGAGATTGCGGTAAACTACAAAAACATAGAAATGATTAAGAATAACTACATACTCCTCAAAATGACCATGTTATGTGACCCTAGGAAATAAATGACATAAATTTTTGGCATGAATGTCTATTAAGAAATGGTCATATGCATGTGAAAAGATCAATTAGGATGGAAATGTACAAAATTTTTGAGAGGTCCTAACAAGTGAGACATTAGAATAGTTTATTTGGAATAATGGAGGGAATTAACAAAATTTTAGGGTTTTAAAATTTTGTTCCAACATAAGTAATGGTTGTTTCATTATGTAAATAAGGGTAATCCTTACCTATATAATAATTATTATGTATTTCAATATAATGTGTATTTTTTGTTTTTGTTTTTGCAAATATGTATTGATAAACTCCATGAAGGGGATAAAGTTAGGGTGTTGGATCCGTGTGATGGTGTTGCTGTGGGCATTGGGCAGATTCACTCACTATCTATTGTACATGGAGTCAACTTGAAAGGAATAGGAGATGCAAATGTAAATATTTTAAAGGTCACAAGTAACATACAACTTGCTTATGAAGACAAAATAGATGGAGTTGTCCGTTTGAAAGAGAAAGAAGGAATCTTCATATGATGGCCACTAAAATATTTACAAAAAATGGCATAGTTGATGTTTATCATGTACTTGTTAGACATCTTGGCCCACTACTTTATGCAGTATTTTGAATGTGTTGTTTAGGGATCTTAATTTTCATGGTGTATTTGAAAGAGTTGGAAACTCTTAGACAACTATGACATTTTTGAATATATTTATATATATACTCTTAGACAGTTTTCATATCTTATAACTTGATATATATATATTGCATTATATTTTTTTATTGCAGATTACCTTTCTTTATCATGATGTTGAATCAATATTTTAATTCTAGCATGTTGTAGCTTGTTCATATATGTAATTTTTTTTTAAAAAGTGCATTGAAAACATTATCTACCTCTAGAATCATCATAGAAACTTCTTCAAAATGCCACGTCTATCTTAGAGTCACCAGGATTCGTACCTCAATGATTCCACACCGTTTCAAGACCAAAAAATCCCAACCATGCCCAATTCCATAGGCGATTCGATTCTGAATCTAATTCTAGGACGAATAGTACCTGGAAATGCCTTATTTTTCTGCCAATTAGGTAACTTAACAAATAATAAATGTTATATCCCAAAACTTGTGCTGGAACTCTGGTAAAAGCTTACCATACTATAGCATCATCAAGTCAACCTTGGATATAGAAATTGTTCAAAATAGAAAATAGTTTGTAAATGTTGAATGGTCAGACAGTATGAGAAATTATAGGCACCAGGAGTTACCTTTTGAAACATCAGGACAGAGGGTGGATAAATTTGATATATATGGTGTAAAATCCAAGGGATTGCCTTTTGGTTTCAAGATCCAGGTGACTTTGATCCTGATTTGAAATGTTCTTTACGAGTGGTCCATTGTGGTAACCTACATAGTGGTATGTATTCTTGGAAGCCTTATGGTGCCATATTATTTAATGGAGTATATGTGGCATTAAAAAAATTGAAACTCTCTTTTATAGTAAAGGAGAATGGGTGGTATTTGTGATCTACTATGCTATAATACAATAATCTCCACCTCAAATTTAGATTACTCAAACCATGTCACATTGATCATATTGTTAAAATAATATAATATATTCCATAGCTTAAGATGTTTTTTTGGTTTTAGGGATCTTATCAACATCATAAGGAGTTGAAGGTTGCACAGGGAATTGAGATAACCACTCAGGTATCAAATTTTAGGCTAATAATTTTATGTATATGAGCATAATTTTATCAAATATATGTGGACAATGAAATTTAGCTGCAATTTCTTGATTTCAGGGACTTGAGAATGCCATAGCAGGAACTCAGTTATATGTTGTTAGACCTGATGATGATTTAGAGGATATTAAGGAAGAAGCAATGCAAGATATCAATAATGTAATGTCTCGGATTGACAAGAGAAAGGAAGGAGCTTATGTTCAAGCTTCAACTCTTGGATCTTTGGAGGCTTTACTTGAGTTCTTGAAGACCCCAGCTGGAAGCATCCCAGTTAGTACAATTAGTATTGGGCATGTGCATAAAAAAAATGTCATGTGTGCAAGTGTAATGCTTGAGAAAAAGAAGAAATAGTCTACTGCAATTTTGGCATTTGATGTCAAAATTACTCCCGAAGCTCGGGAGCTTGCAGATGAAGTTGGTGTCAAGATATTTGTAGCAGACATTATTTATCATCTGTTTGACCAGTTTAAAGCATATATGGACAATCTTAAGGAAAGAAGGAAAAAAGGAGGTTGCAAAAGATGTTATTTTCCCCTGTGTATTGCTCATTTTGTCAAATTGTATTTTTAACAAGAAGGATCCTATAATTGTTGGTGTTGATATTCTTGAAGGCATTGCAAGGGTCAGTATCTAAACCTAGTCTTTTCGGTGTTATGACTTATGCATGTAAAAGATTGTTGTATCATTTTTGGTATGTATAAAGCCATATGTGGTGATTGCATCTCCAGATTGGCATGCCATTATGTGTTCCCACAAAAGATTTCATAAATATTGGCAAAATAGCCTCAATTGAGATCAATCATAAATTTGTTAAAATGGCTAAGAAGGGTGAAAAAGTGGCCATGAAGGTATTTTGAGAAGCTGTCTTTGTTGTTAATAGTTTTATATAATTTTGGATGATATTTTTTGAAACTTTTTTCGTTAATGAATTATCATACGAACTTTACAAATTGTTGGGAGCAATGCTGATGAAGCACATAAAATGTTTGGTAGGCATTTTGAAATGGAGAATGAATTTGTGAGTCATCTCACCAGAAGATCCATAGACATATTGAAGGAAAACTACAGGGTAAGGCTATTTGATATCCACATTACATAATTTTATAGTGTGTTTACTATTATGCATTTTATACTAATTGAACATTTGTGCTTTTCATTTTTGGCTGATAAAACAACTTTTTAATGTCTAAAATGGAATATTCTTCTTATTTTTTCAGGATGATTTGTCCAATGATGATTGGAAACTTGTGGTGAAATTGAAAAAGCTGTTAAAAATTCCTTGAGCTACTACTAATGATGCATTGTGAAATGGAACTTTAGATTGGAGTAAAACCTTCTGATGAAAATGGGAAAATGCACCCTGCAACATTACAAACACCACAATCAGGATAATAAATGGTGAACTTTGTTGATACCAGAATAGTAGCTTCTGCATCATAAGTTATTCTATATGTTTTGCTATGTGGTGTACTATTGATGATGATTATTAATCATAACAATATGCATAAAAAATTGTACAACAAACTTTTATTATCTTGTAAAGTACGATCAGCTTAAGATAAGTTGATGACTTCAAGTCTCCGTTGATCAGGTCATGATCGTCTAACATTACTCAGAGGTTGATGTGACATGTTGTTTTCCAATTCAAGGGGTCTTACATTCATTTAGGTGATTGGTATTGCACTGTATTTTGTAAATTCACTCCACAGATATGTCAATTCTACTCTATTTTCAAAGATTGCTGAGATATTTGTAAGTTTGATCAATTCTTCTGATCATTGATCATTATGAACTTACTCCTTCTACACTGCATATTTATTTAAATGATGTGTCTATAAGTGGATATTTATATGTATTTCATGGATATTTATCTAAATTTGCATGATATTTATCAATTTGACATGCTTTCACTCGAAATATGCTCTGTATTTTTTATTACCTACGGGATATCTACATATTTCATGTTTTATTTGCTTTTGATTGTGTGTTATTTCCAATTATGGAGATTATCTGTAATGAAATTCAAAGAAATTTAAAAGAATACTTCTACTTTTAGTGAACCTTTAGTTATTGAATCACATACACACAAGATACATTCATGGAGAGAAGAAATCAAACCATAGGTCACTAGGTCATTCTACAGCTAGATATGGTTGATGCTAACTTCAAATGAACTACGAATGAAAACAATACACGTACGCTAAAAAGCACTCCAAGGGACGTAGCTAATCAATGCATATATCCATATTTCAATCGCAGATTACTCAAGATTTACAATGATTTGTAATCAAACTAGTTTCTCTTTCATTAAGTATGCAAAACATGTATATTCACAATAACTTTGAAATAAGTCCCGAATTCTTCAGCAATCAGATTTTAATTAAGTTTCAAATGACTAAAAAATTGCACCCCTGTACCTTTTATAGAATAAGGTGAGGAGGTAGTTACAATTGACCAACGGCCAAGATTTATCAATTCAGATCAATGGTTGACAACTCTCCTGTGACTTAGTCAGCTTTCTCTCGTGGCACGGGTTGCTAGCTAGCAACCATCTGTATGACTCACTATTTATGAGTACCTCATGCATATGTTCACTTAGTGATGCATCTTCATTCACTCCTTAGGTTCTTCTTCTTCATTTTCTTCTTGCTCATCGTTCTCTTCATCTTCATCACTTTCACCATCACTATCACTCTGATACACATCCTCTTGTATGTGGACCTTTACTACTGTCCTAATATGTTCATATGTTTGTACTATTCTATCAACCTCTCCCCCATCCTAGATTCTAGCTTTTGCTATTGCATGTTTATGAGATTGGTATTTAGCCTCGAGAGCTTCCAGCTTACCTTTCCTGTTGTTTAATGTCTCATTATATGTCTCTACTTTAACCTTCATTCTCACAATTCTATTCATTACCTCTTTTGTCAAGTGGGTGAGAGGGTCATCTTCTACTGACTTAAAATTATCATGCAGAGCCTTAATAGCAAAGTCTGCATCCTGATTCTCAATTTTGCCCTCTATTTTCCCTTCCAAGGCCTCTAAGATTTCTGCTTCATATGCTATCATGCTATGTAATTTGACACTAATATCCTTGAGTTTATCGCTGCACTTCTTCAAGACATCACACTCAAACCTGATATCTTCATACCATATACTTGTTAGCAGGGTGGTATTATTATCCAATACTTTATTGATTATCAAAATTTGTGAATCAATTCTCTTCATTTCACTCAGAGCAGTCAGGTCTTTTTCCAATTGGAATGACCATCTTCCCGTATCAATCTGCATTTTGTCTACCTTCCTCTTTAGGCTACTCAAAGAATTCCACCTCTGCAGAGAGGTTCTCAATACATCTTCAACCCCAGTGAGAGCTGAAAACATCCATTTTTCCATCACCATTGCCTCATGTTTCATCAGGTCCAATTTGGTGACCTCTTCCTGTGATATGACAGTCAATGGGACTACAGGATCAACTGGTGCATTATTAGGGTTAATTAACCCTTTTATGAAATAATGCAATTGAACAATATGCTCCTTATGTACTTTATTCTTCTCTTTTTCCTTCTTCACCCTTTGGGTTAAAGAATCATTAATATCCTTCCCTTCTTGACCTTTCTGGTCTTCATTGGCAAAACCCAGATCAACACTTGTGATTTGGAATTCCTCCAAACTAATTTTGTCCTATTCCTTTTCAACTGTGGGAAGTGCTATTTGTGCAATTCTTCTGCCTGTGGTAGGATCTCTCTTTATGGAAAATGTTAATCTGGCCTTTCTCCTTGGTTTCATCATTTTCTCAGCGAACAAGGTAGAAACATGAAACTCTTGAATTTTTGACACTTGTTCCATACCTATTTCCTTTTCTAGCCAATGAGGTACATCACCTCTATATCCTTGGTGGCCTTTGTTAATATCATGTGTTCCCTGCTCTCCAGTGTCCTCTTCTATCCTTGGTGGAGAAGGCACCTTCTTGATTTCTTCCTCATGTAGTTCCTCATGAGGGGGATCTTGTTGGAGTTCTTCCTGTTGAGGGGTTGCCTTCTGCAAAGGAGGATCCTGTGGAATTTTTACATTCTGATCCTGTGCTTCATCTTGTACTCCCTCTTTTGGATTTTCATCTTCTTTATTATTTTTCTCATCTTGTGGCATATTGACCTCTTTGGAGGCCTGTGTACTTTGCCCTTGAGGATCACCTTGATCATGGGTCATTTTCTGTTCTCCACCCAGTGCACTGATATCTTGTGGCTTAGGGTCCTCCTGACCTGATTTGTCTTCTAGTCTTGGGACTTCTCCCGAATCTCCCCGAGTCTAAGAAACACCAGTGTCTGATATATCTTGATTATCCCCACTCTTCTATTGGACTTCTGATATTTTTGGTTCTGTGAGTGTCCCATGTTGTTGCTGACTTTGATCAGGAGCAGCATTATCCTTTTCTACATGTTTTTCCACTCAAGTTCTCTTTGGTTCCTCAGGTGCACCTTTTTCCCTGCTTGGTCTTATATCACCCCTATACATTAAGTCTAAGGTTGCAGGGCTAGTCACCTGCTCAACCAAATTGTTGAGCCCTATTTGTTGGGCTACCCTTTTTGGGCTACCTTGTTTCATTTCTTTTGTTTTCTTTACTTCCTCCACCACCACCATTTGAGCTAATGGGGTTCCATGAGGGGTCATTCAAGTGTTGGAAACCAAAGTTTCCATTTGTTGAGCAGCCACATTCTGAACCACCTCATCATCGAACAAATCTACTGTATCATCTAGAGAAAAAGGAACACCCTAACTTATCCTAAACATTTCTCTCATCTGCTCTTCCACTTTCTCAGTTTTGAATTTAATTATGGTGGGAAGAGGAACATCATGATGCAGTTCCTTCCTGAAAACTTCACCACTGGCTCCTCTCAAAATGATGGGGTCAACACGGATATCCCCCCTCATGACCGTTCTTTGTTTCTTAGGTGCTGACATCAGTGGCATCCCCCTCCTCTTCTTGCTGGCTATCAGCAAGTCATCATCTCGAGGTTCCTTATTTAACTGTTCTTCTTCCAAAGGGACTCCCTCTTCCACCTCCTTTTACAGGGTCTAGCCTTCTACCTACATCTCTATAGCTTCAACAGTAGGCTTCAAAATTCTTTTAGTCTTCAATTTTTCCATTAGAGGCTGCACAGATGATGTAGATGCCTGAGTTGATTTAGATATACTTGTAGCCATAGTGGCAATCCTCTCATTTATCACCCCCTTTGGTTCATCTTCACCTTTTTTACCCTTGGGGGGATTCTCCCTTATTTTTCTATAGGCAATCTTTCCCCATTGGATTTTCTCTTTTCAGTGAGGAAATCATCCTATTCCTCATCAGACACCTCCTACCTCTTCTTCTTGGTATCAACTATAAGGGCAACACCCCTTTTCTTTAATCTAGATATCTCTTCATCTACCCAGGCCTGGGTTAGCTGGATCACCCCATTTGTCAACTGATCTAAGGATATATCTTCCTGTTGTGTAAGATTTGGGGCTAATATGGTGTCATTAGACACCTTTTTGTCCTCATATTCATTCGACATGATTTTCCCATCATCGTTATGTAGCTATGTTGGCACCGGGATGCAGTCAATGGTTTTGATTTGATTCAAGGTGAGTCGTTGATATTTCCTTCTTCTCACCTCAGCCTCATCATCACAATTGGTCCAGAAGTCTTCTAGATTCTTTTGATGTATTGTTTTTCCTAGTATCTTCTACATCCTGCCATAAGGATCATATGATCTGGCTAGGGGAAATGGTTGTAAATACATCAATTTTAACCCCCTGATGACATGCTTTATACTCTCTAAATTTGGGCACATGTACCAGCCCATGGATACTAGAAATAAAACTGGAGGTATCTTCTTCTGTGCCTTATAGGCTTCAACTATTGTGGATACCTGCTTGACAAATTCCATCAAGATGACCTCATCAGTGGGGTATCTTGGCAACATAAGAGGTTGTCCCTGAAATCCCTCTATCCTGATGTATAAGAAAGTGGAAAACTAGATAAACCAAGCTCCATGTCAATAAATAATTTCTTGAGCTCCCATGCTCAGCCTTTTAGTCCTATCCTCCTCCATAGTTCTGACCAGATGCATGGAGAATGTATCATTTACCAATTTGTAGTCTAGGAGGTATGCCTTCCTTTGCAATTGGGGATAATGATCCCATATGTGTGCATCATCAGCATCACCACTAGCCTTACCCACTGTCTTCAAAGCATCAAAAGTTCCTTTATATGCACATGCATACACCACATATGAAGTCATGTAAAATAAACATGTTTGTCCTCCCAGGCTCCTCATTCCCTCATCCAATGCGTCACTGATGATCTTAGCCCAGAGGGGCCGGTTGTCTACATATAAGACCATTTGGATGATCCCAAACATCTAGTTCTCAAAATTTCCAGCATGAGGCCTGCCAGTCATCCTGCTTAGTAGAGAAATCATATATTGGTACTCATCATCAAAATCAAACTTGTACAGATGCACGGGTAGCTTGGTTGAGGCAACATATGTACTACTCTTTGATCTCCATTGGTATATCCTCTTCCTTGCATTTTTCTTGTTATTGTTATACTTTGTTTCCAATTTACGCATGTCCACACTTACTACCTTCTTCCCAACTGGCAAATTGAAAGTGGTGGTAATGCCCTTGACTGAGAAGTCTTCGTATATCCTCCCATGTTTCTCTACCCATCTGGTTTCAGGGTTGTAATTTCTTGCACACTCCACTACCAGCTCCGGAGCATCCATAGCATATGGAAAACTAGCTGCATGCCACATACCTAAGACATACACCCCATCTAGAATGGGATTGTCCTTATCATTATCTAATCTTGTCGACCATACTGCTAGGTCCGTATCCCCTTGGTGTGTATCACCAATAACTCTATACTTGAATTGCACCCCCTCAGGCTAGACAAACATGGGCTTGAGGAACTCCGCCTTAGACCTATTTCTTCTAAGATCTGCCATGGATTCCTGCAATAAACATGATATGTTTTACCCTACATTGTCCACATGCATTTCTACAACATCATGTACTTCTATCATGTATACTCTGTATATTATTCCTCACTTTAACATTATACGTATTATCACAAAGCCAAACCATAGTAAAAACAAATACTCTACCTAAAAATATAGAAAACAACAATAGGAGGGTTTACAGTTACTTACCTGACAATGCTTTCTTTTGGATTAGATGATTGATTATGGAGAAGAACTATAAATGCTTAAGATCACCCGTTCTATTACGTTGAAGGATCCAATCCCTTGACAAGTAGCTATTTGAGGGTTTGACTTCGGAGCTCTGTAATTTCTTGATTTATCACAAGGTAAATGAAAATGACCTTCAAATTTTACCTTTAAAGCAGATCAATAGGACAGATTAGGGTAAAAATGCACTGTCCTAATCAAATCCATTGATCATCTACAGGGAATTTGTAGATGCTGCCAAGTGTTCAATTTGTATTTGTAATCAACGGGAATTCATCTACCACATTTTATTGCATTTAATGTCAAAAAGGGGGGTGATCTTTGAAAGATTAGGGGTTATTCAAAAATATGACACCCTAGAAAAGATCAGGGTGACATCATTTAATTATTATGTTTTAATGATGTCATCATCATATTAAAGAATATGACGGACATCGGATATATACCTCCCCACAGATAAACGAAATGATGACATCATCATCAGTGTGATTTCCTTCATTCATTGGACTTGGATGATGTCATCATCATATTGACATAGGGTGATATTTGCGAAGAGGGTGATATTCATAAGATGACTGATGTTAAAAATATGACCCCCCATGAGATAACTGAAGTCCTTTGACAGGTAAATATCGGCTCTTACTTAAATTTGACGTTTGCACATCACACACCAGGCAATTATCAGGGGATAATCCTATCTTAGGGTGATCTTATCTAATATGGCTAATGTTTGAAATATGACCCCCTCTGTGTAGGATATCAGGTTTGAGCAAACTTTGACTCAACATAACTCTCTTCCCTTAGACAATTTTGGGGTGATCTAAAAGGCAAACCTGCTTGGAATTTTGTGTACTTCCCAACCATGAAGTTAATAATGGGAACTACTAAATTTGGCAATTGACTTCAGTTATAGTGACAAATCCACCCTCTTATAAGGTTACACGCATGACTAATTTTACCAAACTGCCCAAAGCAAAAAACAAACAAGCCAAAGCAGAAAGAAACGTTGGGTGCCTATTTTGTCAAGGCAAAATGGGGTGTGTTGTGTAACCACACAACATATACGTGTTGTACCTATGGCTACAATAAGACAATAGTGAACTTCAGATCCTATCTATGTAGGAGGTCATTTGGATGTCTGTTGTTTAGCTTATTTTCTAAAATTTAATAGTCTGAATGAGCAAGTGAGGTATTGCCATGTGAGAAAGGGAAGAGATTGATTCCAAGAGTAGAGATTTTGTGTAATGATCTATTTTATGATTTCTTGAGGTAATGAAGAAAATATCATGAAAACGTTGTTTTAAATAAATTCATATTTTACTGCAATTGTACAAAACCAAAATCATTTCCATGTTGTCATCTTCAGCATGTTGTTGACTGGTTGGATTTCACTATTTCAAGTGCCACTTTTGCTTCAGCTGTCTAGGACCATGTTATGAAAGGTTACAAGGAATGGTGTGTTTTCTTGTAGCTGCAGGGTCACTACTACAAGGGCCTCTAAGTAGCATTCTTAGGTTGTTATTCAGATATTATTCACAGTGGTTTAGGGTTGTTTGAATACACAGGTAACAACTCAATGGCTTGTGTGAAGGAGAATATGGAATGCACCAAGGCTGTAGTTAAAGCACCTAAACTGGTTAACAAAATGCCAAAAGAAATGATGTCTCATGGAATGCTCAGTGGCAACATCTCTTTTCTAAGTGTCAAAAGATGTGAAGGGCTTCATCGGTTCGACCTGCCTTTCCATTGTTTTGCCATTGTATCTAATGTGGCTGCTGAACTATTTTTTTCTTCAACCAGTCCTTGTAGTTTACTGTACATGACAGAGTTGAACTGGTTTTTTCTAGTTATGGCAGCCTTTTTCTATTTTTTTATTATTTGTAATTCTTTTCCTGCATTATTCTAATAAAAAAAATATTTATTGCCACTTTGCTTTGTCTTGTTTCATTTTCTTATTGGCCGATTCTCAAATAGAAAGTGTTGGCTCATATTTATCAATCTTTACTTGGTAGCATCATAAAATATATAGTTTTCCAAATTTATTTCCTTAATGTTTTAAATTCAAATTTAATAATATGTTTTTTCTGCATTATAAAATTTATGGTATTTAATAAATTATTCATATCATGACTAAATTTACTACCAATTAATAGAAACCAGTAAATAAAAATGACTACCATGACTAAATAAATGACCAGTTAACAACAATCAATGACTAAATGATTACAATGACTAATTAAATGACTAAATATACGTACTACCAAATTGATGACTAAATTTACTACCAAATTGTTGACTAAATATACTACCAAATTAATGATTAAAATTTGTTTAGTCATAAATTTGGTCACGAGATAAATGACCGGCAATAAACTACCAATGGTCATGCGACTAAATATACTACCAAACTGATGACTAAAAATACTACCAAATTTATGACTAAATATACTACCAAATTAATGACTAAATATACTACAAAATTTATGACCAAAATATACTACCAAATTAATGACTAAATTTTTTTTGGTCATAAATTTGGTCGCAAGATAAATGACTGGCAATAAACTACAAATAGTCACATGACCAAACTATTGATCACATGACCAATTTTTGGTAGTTTTTTTAGTCATTTTTTCCCTTTTTTCTACTAGTGTAAGGAAAAAAGGAAAGGCAACAGAGGCACTGGACATTTTCAGGGAGGGGCTAGAAAATTGCAACATGGAAGCTTTTGCTAATTTCATAAGTGTATATGGTGATCTCCTTTTTGCTCAGTAGTTGGAGAGAGCCAATGAACTGGCTGATGACATTAATGCCATTTCCAATGCTATGTAACTATTTTTTGTTTCTCTATATAATATCTAGAGAGCCACCCCCTCTGGTGGCACTTACCCAAAATAAAAAAATTGAAAAGAAAGTAAATTATACTTAAAATTTAAGAGAAGAGAAAAAAGGTAACATCATAATGCTTAACCATGACCCCATTCATGGGGTTGCTCGGGTTAATCTGACCCAAAAACTAAGATGTGATACTAGATGGGTCCCCCTTGGAGAAGGATGACACAAGGTGAATTTTGAGGGTGCTTCTTGTGGGAACTCAGGGATTTCTAGGGCAAGATGTGTGGTACGAGATCATGAAGGAAGGTTGGCTGACGTAGAAGCCAAGAAGCTCCCAATAGGAACAAATAATGATGCAAAAATGCAAGCTACTCTTTTAGGAGTTCAATTGTGAAAAAAAAAAATTTTAAAAATATATATTTGGAGGGAGACTCGTTGAATACGATCAATGCCATTAAAAAGAAGGCATCCTTGAATTGGAAAGTGGGAAGATTTTCTGGGACATTTTAGAGGGCTTTGATTATTTTGTTATTAGCCATGTGTATAGGGAAGGAAATAGGTTAGTGGACATGGTGACCAACAAAGTTATTGAGATTGCGGTGGATGACCTCATGTTGTGTGAAGAAGTGGATGATAAAGGTTTGTGGGAAGAGATCTAGCATATTGAGCACGCGTAGTAATACATTTTCCATTATGGATTCATAAGATGGAGGGACGACAAAGTATGCTAAATTAGGCTGAAGGCCAAAGGCCTGGCAGCTTGCACACTTTGTGGGGAGTTTTGGAGAGTTTTTTAAAGCAGAGATAGTAGTTTGAGTTTCAGTGCAACCATGCATACAATAATCTATTTGAAAGCAAAGAGGATGCAAGTAGCTTTCGTAGGGAAAATCACCGATCAAAGGCTGAAAAAGTGTTTAGGACGAAGTTAGCTGTGGTTTTACATGGCATTAAAATGGTCCTCGAGGAGGATTACATGGAGGGGTGTTATAGATACCGCATGAGCTTGGATATTGCTTTGATGTTTATTGCAGTGCTATTAGATATGGGAGAAGATAAAAATGTGATCAAAATAATGGTGAATGTGCTTATTAGGGCAAGGTGGCGAGGCGACTTGCGGAAGGTGGTAGAGGAGGCTACACTGGGATTGGGACTTCACCCAGGTGCTAGGAAGTGGCCACAAGTTATTCCTGCATTTTTGGGACTATGGATACCATTCATAATTTTGATGGCTAGAGGGAATGAAGCCAATCATAAATGGGTTGCTAGATGGGGAATCGACTTCTTGAAGGAGGCAACCGGGATTGTGCTGAGCGAGGAGGTGGACTGGGCCTTTGTAGTGACGACGTCGAGCTCTGAGGCAGGGGATGGTGATGGCACGAAGATGGTGGTGCTTGATGGTGCTGGCAGTAGCTTCTAATTGTAAGGAGTCCAGTTAATATAATTACTAGTAGTTAGAATGTAGCGGATGGATAGTCTAGATGCCTAGCATTTTGACAACTAGTTTTTGTTATAAAGCATGTTGATACAATTTATTGTTAATAGTAAACATATACTATTGTAATATGAATTGATGATTGGCCCTCCATTGAGGAGCCACATATATACTATTTTAAGTTTTATAATTTCTTTATGGGTATGACCCCCAAAGCCATTTTCAATTATTAAAAAAAAAATGCTTAAACATGAGCTAAATTAATTAATATTAGTTTCTATAACATACTACTCTATTCGATATATAGAAGGCTTATATTTTTTTTTGAGCAATGTATTTTGAGAACATTGACTCCTTTAGGTACTGCTACTTATAGTAGTGATAGGGAGAAATAAAAACCTATAATAATATAAATTTGAAGTGCACTTAGTTATAAGAATTTCAATTAAAAAATGTAAAGCATTTTATTATTTAAGATTTTTAGTTAAAAATTTAAAAATGTAGACAAAAATTTAAAAATCTAAATAAATGGTGTTGAATTGTCACATTTATTATATGAAAATCTATGTAAAAGATATTTCTATTCTATTTATATTACAAGTTGAGTTAAAAATAGGTGTCTTTTACATAAATTTATCTAATATTTATTGTATAGAAAAAAAACATATTTAAGATATCCATGCTAGTAATTATGTAATTTTATAACAATTAATATTGGTAATAATATTTTAATTTGATATATTAAAGAAAAATTATAATTTCATTCATATCTTCTTGGATCTTTTTATCTTTTTATAATTCTTTCATACAACATCTAGTGCTCTTGTTATGTGTGCCCTCTCTTTCCTCCTCTTTTTTTTCAAGACTTTGTTCTACAATCTACATCATTTATCTTTTTCCCTCCTCTGATGATGGATCAAAGTGTGAGGTGCTTGAAACATTGATTTAAAAGCATTTCTCTTTTTCCTCATCTGAATGATGAATCAAGGTTTGTAGATGAAGATTAAGTGTGTTCAAAACATTGATTCAAAAACTCACACAATTTTTTGCCAGCAACTTTTCATTTAACTTTAATTAAAATCCCCACCACACCCACCTAAAAAAATAAAAAGAAATTATTGTTATTAAGGTTTAAAAAAGCTCTAACTGCATTGACATAGAGAAGAAAAATGATGGGGTCAAGAAAAAAACAAAAAAGACACATTTTTAGGGTTTAAAAAAACACAAAATCAAACTGCATGACATCAGAGAAGAAAACTGCTAAAATAAAAGAGCAGGAGAAGAAGAAAAACGCAACCAAGAAAATGTCTCATCCGAAGAAAAAAATGTTCTTACTGCATTCCACCAAACGCCATTTCGCCTCAAGCATTACTGCACTAACTAAATCAAAAACTAATAAAAATACAAATATCAAAGCTAAATTCAAACCCAATGGCAATGCAGATATCAAGGCCAAGCTTAATACTAATAATACTGCTGGAAATGCCAAGTTCATTGAACATATACAAAGGTTTTGCAAGGAAGGCCGTTTGAGTCAAGCTGTAGGAATTCTGAAAGATATGGACAGAGAAGGCATCCGTGCCAATGTCTGTGCATATGCTTCTTTGTTGCAGTGCTGTCTGGAGACTAAATCTATTGCACAAGGAAAAAAAGTTCATAATCACATGATAGACAAGGGTTTCATCTTGGATTTGTTTCTGGGTACTAAACTTGTTGTTATGTATGCCAAGTGTGGGAGTTTGGTTGATGCACGCAATGTGTTTGACGAAATGCCCAAGAGAACTGCGGTCTCCTGGACTGCTATGATTGCAGGTTATGCCAAAGAAAAATCTGAGGAGGCTTTGGAGTTGTTCTATGAGATGCAGCGGACAGGTGTTGAACCTGATAAATTTACTTTCGCGAGTGTTCTTCCGGCTTGCGCGAGGTTGGGATCTCTGGAGCAGGGCAAGAAGGTGCACCGAGAGATAAAGAGGAGGGGTTTTCAGGATAATGTTTTTGTGGGCAGTGGGCTTGTGGATATGTATGTGAAATGTGGGAGTATGAAAGATGCACGGAATGTGTTTGACAAAATGCCTGAACGAAATGTGGTATCATGGACTGCTATGGTCGCAGGATATGCACAGAATGGGCAGGTGTCTAAGGCCCGGCAACTGTTTGACAAAATGCCTGATAGAAACGTGGTGTCGTGGAATGCGATGCTTGGGGGGTATGCCGAGCATGGGATGGTTGATGAAGCTGTAAAGCTGTTTGATCAAATGGCGGAACGGAATACAGCGTCATGGAATGGGATGATTGCAGCATATTTACGCAGTGGGAATGTGGAAAAGGCCTTGGAGTTCTTTGAGAAAATGCCAGACAGGGACATAATTACCTGGAATACAATGATCTCGGCATTCACACAGAATTGGTGTTTTAATGAGGCATTAGATATCTATGGACAAATGAAACAGGCAGGTGTGAAACCCAATTCTACTACCTTTTCTAGTGTTCTTCCAGCATGCGCCAACTCTGCAGCTATACAGCAGGGTAAGGATATCTATAAAGACATAAGAAGATATCGGCTCGAGCATAATTTGTTTGTGGGGAGCGCTCTTATTGACATGCATGCCAAATGTGGAAACTTAGACGATGCACGAAAAGTGTTTGAAAATATGCCTGATCGAAATGTTGTCTCATGGACAGCTATGATTGGAGGGTATGCCATGAACGGGTATGGCAAAGAGGCCCTTCAAATCTTTAAGGAAATGCAAGAGTCTGGCACAAAGCCAAACCATATTACATTTGATTGTGTCCTGGCTGCATGCTGCCATGCAGGCTTAGTGGATGAAGGTAGGGAGTACTTTGATTCCATGAGCAGAGATCATAACATGGTACCTGAATTAAGCCATTATTGCTACATGGTTGATCTCCTTGGCCGTGCTGGGCGCCTTAACGAGGCGAAAGAATTCATCAAGAAAATGCCAGTAGAACCTGATGCTGATATTTGGGTTTCTTTGCTTCGTGCTTGTATTGTTCATAACAATATAAAACTTGGAAAACATGTGGCAGAACGCCTTTTGAAAATTGACCCTAATAATTTTTCACATTATGTGATGATTTCAAACATGTATGCTGCAGCTGGCAGATTGGATGACAAAGAAAAAGTAAGGGAATTGATGAGAGAGAACCAGGTAAAGAAGATGCCAGGGCGAAGCTGGATTGAAATCAATAAAGAGGTACACTCTTTCTGTACTGGAGATAAAATACACTCGCAGACAGCGGAAGTTCTTTCGGAGTTGCAGCAACCATCTGGGCAGATTAAAGAGGCAGGCGATGAACTTGAGACACACTTTGTAGTGCATTATGATGATGAGAAGGAGGAGAAAGATATTCTTTATCACCATAGTGAGAAGCTGGCAATTGCATATGGGCTTCTAAACACACCTCCAGGAATGCCTATCCGGATTGCCAAGAATGTTAGAGTGTGTGATGACTGCCACTCTGCCACCAAAATTATCTCAAAGGTTTTTGAACGTCAAATATTTGTGAGAGACGTCAAACGTGTCCATTGCTTCATGGATGGCCAGTGTTCATGTGGAGATTATTGGTAATGCTGTAAGAGACAAGCAAATAAATGCAGTCTCCCCTAGTCAACAACTAGGCAGATTTATTTCTTTGGCCTAATCGGCAAGAGTCATTGTGGGATGATGATATGGAGCAGTCTCCCCTAGCCAACCACTAGGCAGATTTAATTCTTTGGCAAACTCAACAAAAGTTATTACGGGATGATGATACGGAGCAGTCAGATATTTGTAATATTGAAAACATGTTCTCGCAGAAGCCTGGCTGTATCTGGTTCTTTGAGTGGATTGTTTGAGCGGGATAGAACATGTCGAGTATGGATGGCTATTCTTAAATATCATCTACTTCAATAGTCAAAGGTTAATTTTGGTCAATAAAAATAGAACAAATATTAATCACTTTTTGTTGTTAATGAGGTGTAAAATTGCTATTGATTGTTTGACCATTGAAGTGGATGATATTTAAGCAGAGTGAGCATGGATTGTGCACTGATCGAGATGCTTTGTGCACTTTAATTTTGGAGTTTTTAAATTTCTCTTCTCAGGATGTTTCTTATTGACTCGAAATACTCTACATCTTTACTTCCTTTTATTACAGCAACACAGATAAGCAAAGTTAACTTGAAAGTGATGTAAACCAATGCAATTGAGAATTCAACGTTTTCTAACAGTTAAAGTTTAAACAGCATGAAAGTCGTCTACCTATCTCTATCATTTCTATAATGAGAATTGCCATTGAGTTGAATATGTGTTTTCTGAATATAAGTTCATTTATTGTCTAATATGACTTGTTATGACAAGTAGGATGTAATCAAGGAAGAATTCATATATGAATATTCAAAGGGCTATTCTTAAACATCATTCACTTCAACAGTTAAAGGTCATTTTTGACTAATAAAAATAAGACAAATATTTACCACTTTTTGTTCTAAATGAAGTATAAAATCATCACATAATATGAAATATTGTTATGACAGGCCTAAACATAGGGAGAGTGGACTTTCCCTGAGAGTTTAGTGGGTGGTGGCTCCCGTTCCTTGATTTCTCCTCTGCTTCTTCTGTGTGCTTGCAGATCTCTTACTTCTGCCTCTTTTATTGGGCCAATGTGCATTTTGCTCAATTTTGAAATTCACTTGATATAACCCTATGTTGAAATCTTAAAATTTCATGTTGATTGCTTCTCAATTTCCTGTGTTTTGTGGTTCTGGTTATGCTTGGAGATGAATTGTTCCCTTCAAGTGATAAATAGTGGATGCTATTTTGCTATAGTCTACTGGCAGGCTTTGATCAGGTGAAAATTATAGGTGTTTGGCACAAATGCTTTTTGCTTATATTTGATTTTTTCACAGATTATTAAATGGATTTGGTTTGTCCGCAATTTTTGGTTTGGTACTATTTTATTGGAACCTTCCATTTTGGTAGCTCACACAATTTATGAATTTTGTATGTAGTTTTTTAGATGTAACGACATTGGGTGTTTTGGTTTCTACCGAAAAAGATATTTTAATTTCAGTTAATTGTTTTCAATCCACTTTTACATTTGCTCTGCAGATGGTGTTTATGATTCTTTTACAGGGGACTATTGAAAATGGTTTGTCTTACAAGTAAAAATCATGGGGATTAAAAGTTGTTCATGTCCTGTAATTTTCTGTGGTCCATGATTGTGATTTTATTCTGGAGAAACATTGGTGCCATTTTATGCCCGACTTTTAGTCTTCCTGTACGTCTTTCTTTCCTTCAGTTTTATTTTGAGTATTTGTTTGTTCTTTCCATCGTTCACTTTGCATAAACTAAATTGTGGGTTTCTTGTGTTCGATTTTTCAACACTTTTATTTGCTGAAGCTCCTCAGACATCTATTACAGGATGTCATTGCTGTTAAAGAAAAAAATATGATACATTCTGCTTCAGATCAGATCCATGTTATTATGAAGTTCAACATACTCAAAGCAGCCATGAGGCTAAAACCCAAAATAAAAAAATTCTTAACTCCAGTTATTATATATCCATTTTTGTATCCATCAATAAAAATTATCACAATACATAGGTACATCAATATTGTATCGATATAGTTACAAAGCTAATTGCAATTGATTTCAACAAGATATTTGATGTTAAATTAGTAAGTTTTCAGTAGAAAACTGTGTAAGTTTTTTATATAATGTTTTGGATCATCTTTGAGAATTTTTCAATATAATATTTTGGGTCACATTTCAGAACTTTTTAAAGAGTGAATAAATCAATAAGGATTAAATTGCAAATTTAGATCTAACCAAAAGAAGGAGAGGAAGATCTAATCAAAAGGAGGAGAGGAAGAGCTAATAAAAAGGAGGAAAGGAAGAGAAACCAAAAACTGAAGTCAGTATGACATAGAATAAAATTAAAAATAAAATATTAAAGAAAATAGATAAATGACATATTTAGATATGAAAAAAAAATTGTTGAATGGATTTTGTTATAAATAGATAGTTAATAAAATGAATGTGTATAAGATAAAAATGGAGATAAAGTAAGAGAAATAATTTATTAATACAATAATAAAATTATATTAATTATAATATATTAATTTTTATTCAAAATAATGGTATTAACTATATTTACTATGAGAATTATAATTATCAATATTATCAAAATATAAAATATATTATTTATTATAAGTAACATATGTAAATATTATTGAATCATCATACTTAAATATATATTAATCTATATATTTATTAGAGATACCATTAGAGAAGAATGGTTAAAAATCAATTTGTTGTAAGTTTTATAAGGTTGAATATAATTATGTTAATAGGTGTTCCTTTTTGGGAAGCAACAAACTCTTGTACAACTAGCATGGGAAATTTATGGTGTAATCTTTTGTATGCATTGGACAATCATTGAATGCATCTCTATTGAAATATGGTGAGCATATACAAAATAACAAAAATTTAGAATAATATATTCAACTTGATTGATGTTATATTACAATGTAGATGGCTTATAAAGACTTTAATTTTCCCCTACCCATACTAACTTCCTACGGGAATAACCAACTAATTTATTCTAACTTATTATTTAATTACTAACATTTATTTATCTATTATTTACCTAATGTAAACCTTATTTATTCTAACACCCCCCCTTAAGGTTTACGTACAATAAAACCAACATTCCCCCCCTTATTACATCAATTCAAACAAAAGACAAAACATTGCAAGAGTTGATCACATCAACCCTTTTGGAGACTTTGATGAAATGCCTTCACCAATCCTCCTTGCTCACCCAAGAAACACCAGACTGACTCCATCAACGAATCTCCTAATTGTAGAACCTGCAAACCTCTGCACAACATGAGAGCACATAAAGTCTCCCCAACCTCCTTGCACAATGAGACAACAACTTTTCTTTGAAAGTCCACATCTCCTCTAAGTATGTCAAAATGCCTCCTTTAGTGCTGCATATGAGAGAACAACTCATCTCTGAGAGTCCACATCTCCTTCAAGAGTCCACATCTCCTCCGAGTGTGTCAATATCCCTCCTCCAGTGTTGTGGAAACAATCCCTCCTTTCCTATACAAAACAACTGAACCATTGTGAATACACTAATCCCATCCTATTTCAGAGATTACACTATCCACAAATACAACTGAACCACTGTGAATACACTAATCCCACCCTATTTTAGAGATTACACTATCCACAAACTGAGTAAATATAGATACACTAATTCCACCCTATTTCAGAAGTTACACTATCCACACATATTGTGAAAAATTGCCAAGCCCCCCTTGCTCCATGAAGGGATAGAAATTGAAAACAAGTGCTCCTCATGTAATGAATCACCCTTGAGTGAGAAGTTAGCTCAGGATGACAAAAGACCTCCTACCTCCATTGCCTCCAACCTCCAATGTGAGTTTATTACACTTTATTTGCTTGATGTCACATGTGAACATCTGAAAGCCCCATTAAGTGTAGCATTAAATGTGCCCATGGGGTAAGTGTAAGAAGATGAGTTCACGTTTTGGCCAAAAAGTGGAAGTGTTTTTCCTATTTTTCAAAATTTATCGTACTTGGAGTGACAATTTGAAGCACTTGCACATAAAATATTAAGATGGTGTAAAAATAATAAATGTAGGATTTTGTTTCTAATTTTCAAATATGTAATTTTTTCTAATACCTAGATGATGCAAGTTGGTTTTTTATTGGATGTACAAAAAATGGCTTTTTAAAAGTCCCATATTTTTTGCAAAAGCATGTATGTGTACGACCAACATGATTTGACCTAAATTAATGTATTTTTCTAATTCCTTTTGTGGAAAGATTATCAAGATGTTGAATTTTGGTCAAAATATTTTTGTAATTTTTTGTTAAATATATATTTTTTATTAATTATTTAATGGCCCTAATTAGTGTTTTTAAAAACCCCTCGTGTACGACCAACATAATTTGAGCTAAACTAATCAATTCAGTAAAAAATTTTTTTCATCATGTAGAGAATGATGTCTAGTTTGGTTAGACATAATTTTTTTTTCAAGAAACTTTCAAAATTAAAAGTTATTAAAAAATAGTAACCTATGTTATTTCAATTTTATGAGTTAGTTTGTTTAGAAAATAATTAATAAATAGAAAATTATGTTAAATAGTAAAAAAAAATTACATAATTGAAAAATAGACTTTAGATCTAAATAAGTTTTAATTTTGTTAAAATATTCTGAAAATAAAGTCGTCAGCCACAGTGGTGAAACTGATTTTTTCTCCCATTGTTTTCATGGCTTCTTATTTGTAGGTTGGTTGCAGGTCCAAGGCTTAGGCTCAGGTTTCCAAGCCTTTACCAAGCCTAAAACCAATGTAAATTGGCGGGGTCATATTTGAAAAAATAAGAAATGGGTACCCGTTTCTAAATGGGTACCCGCTTATAACGGGTGCCCGTTACAAACGGGTGCCCATTACAAATGGGTATCTGCTTGTAGTGGGTGCCCATTACAAGCAGGTACCCACTTGTAATGGGTGCCCGTTACAAACGAGTACCCCTTTATTTTTATTTTCTATCGGAATGGGTACCTGTTTCTTGTTTTTTAGAACGGGTCCCCGTTTCTATTTTAGCCATTATTTTTTTTAATAAATTGGTAGAACAACTAAAACCCTACAACATTCCCTTTTACCAGCACAACCGACAGTGACAGATTCTATGGTTTTTTTATGTGCAAAGTGTCGATTCGAGCTCTCAACGGACATATTTTATGCAATTTTTATAGGGATTCAATCATAAGGAGAATTTTCAGATGGGATGAAGTAGAAAATCTATTTTTAATAGGCATTCAATTTCTTGGAGAGACATTCATTTTTACCAATACACCGACAACGAAGAATTCTGTGACTTATTATATGTAAAGTGTTAATTTGAGCTCTTAGGAGATTATATTTTATGCAATTTTTATAGGGATTCAATCATAAGGAGAATTTTCATATGGAATGAAGTAGGAAATCCATGTTTTAGAAGGATTCAATTTCTTGGAGAGATCAAACAAATATCAAACAACTATCATATTGAACAAATAATCTATTTCTACTTATATTTCATACATTTTAAAGAAGGGATCCAACACATTTTGGTAATCATGGGATTAAATAAATGTCAACAAAAAAAGAAGAGGAAGGTTATGATAGTTGAAGAAATTGAAGCACATCGAGAGAAAGAGGCAAAATGACAAAGAGATAGGAGAGAGAGGATTAAAAAAATGAAGAATGATATAGCATCTAGTTCGATGACTATTGAAGAGGAGAACATTGAAGAGGAGAATATTGGAGAGACCAATTTGGATGAAGTGAATGTAGAGTATGCAAATGTGGAAGAGGTCAAGAACATGGAAAATACAAATATAATAATGAATCTAGGTATGTCTTCGAATCTGCTGAATGATAATGAGATTAAAGATTTAAAACAAGCTAGATATAATATTGATGAGATAAATGCTTCTACTACAAACAATACAATAAAAAATGAAAATGAAAACCCTTGTATGCATGAAAATGAAAATATTTTTTTTAAAAATTGAAAGTAATGTTTTGAAGGATCTTCGTGGTAAGATATCTTGGAGACAAATTCGAACCACATGCAAATAGATTGTACAAACAATTTTTTTATAGAAAAACTCTTGGATTTCAATGCCAACTTGTATTACAATTGATGAGAATGTCAAAAATGAAAAAAGTAATGAAAAAATTAGGCATTTTTGTAAAACCCAAAAAGGTAGATGAATCAATGGAACAAGTTATGTTTAGTATTGCTAATGCCATTGGCTCTATAGGAAAAAATAGTTGATCTAAGGATAAGAATAAAAATGCAACACATCGGGCAATAACAACTGCTTTAGTTAATAAATTAGTTGTGAGCAAAATAATGATACGTAAAACAAGTGGATATTTAAATGTGCATGCTATAACCTTAAGAAGAGTAGGAAAGAGAAGAGTAAGTATTGAAGAGGATCCAATCAACCAATGTTGGACTTGTAGTGGTAGCCTTCCAAGGTCTGACATGAAATTAAACAATGAAATTAGGTCTTTAATTAAAAAATATTGGCATGATAATACAAGGGTTTCATCAACTGCTAGAGATATTTTGAAATTAAGGGTGGGGTCAAAAAATTGTGATCCTCATCCAAAACATCTTTTACACGACTCAAACAGAATTATATAGAAAATTTATAGATGATTCAGTTATATAAAATTTTAGTAAAAGTCAAAGATCATTTGAGAAATGCAAACCTTAGTATGTCAAGATTAATAAGTAGTGAATCTCTTATTATTGTAAAACTCATGTGCAATTTCATTATTTTTATGATGTTTTTCGATATATATGTTGTGCTTTGCATGATGACCAAATTATGTAGGAATGTGGTATTAATATGCCACCTACAATAGTTAAGGATTTTATAACAAGTATGCTTTGTGAAACAACTGATGGGCAATTCTATTTTTCAAAACCATGTGTTTCTGGACAATGCAATAGATGTGGTAACCTTTCATTGTTAGGAGAATGCATGCATGAAAGTAGTTCACATGATTTTGGACAACATTTAGTGGATGTGAAGATGTTCACTAATGTTCAATATCCATTAAAAGATGGAAAAACTGGAAAACGTTGTGTTAGTCATAGAATAAAGTAGTGTACATGCATTCATCACAGAGTTCAAGAATAAGATTGTGTATAAATATGTGAAACATTCTCAATATGCTTGGTGTCTTGATGAAAAATTCCACAGATGTAAGAACACATTTCCAATTGGAACTATATTTTCAGTGGTTGACTTTACTGAAAACTATACACTTGCTCCACAAGAGGAGATTTAATCACAATATTATAACTCAGTACAGATGGCCATATTTGTTCATATTGTATACAGACATGTAGTTGACAGTATAGAAGATGACATGAAAATTTTGAGAGAGTACCATTTCTATATGAATGATAACCAGTTACATTCATCAGAGGTTGTGCAGTATTGTTTCAAAGTATTTAACGACAACTTAAAAGAAAGACAAATCTAGATGACACAACATTTCATATGGTCAAACAATTGTACAAGACAATTCAAATTTTTTTGAATGTTTTTGTGGTTAAGTAGGGTCCATAAAGAAAACAATGTCCAACATATTTGGAGTTTCTTTGAAGCTAGACATGGTAAAAGAGAACATGATGGAGCTAGAGCATGTGTGAAAAGGGCTCTTGCTAGGGAGAAACTAAAATTTCATGATGCACATGCAATTGTGGATTGGTGTAATGCAAAATTGACTACAGAATCAAGTGAGAACTCTAAAGTTCAACAATTTTTTTGGTTGGTTGAAGAAGAAAACATTCATCTCCGATTTGATTGTGGTACAATTAGTGGATCAGTAAAATGACATTCATTTAAGAGTTCAAATGCAAGCACATGGACTCTATGGAGTAGGGAGCTCACATGTTTTTGTCAGTTTTGTATCGCAGGTGAGTGGAAAGCATGTGAAAATATAGACTGGGTTGAAGAATGGCAACACAATTCCTTAACACCTCTACAAACACATGATCAAAATGAGATAACATTTGAGGAGGATAATCATTTGCAAGCATCGGATGACTATGAGCATATTTCAGACCTCATACAAGAAGGTACATTTATTCAATATTACTTTTTGATACATTTTTTAGAAATATATATTTAATTGTACATATGTATGTATGCATATTTTTGTGACTTATTGAATTTGATTTTTTTTGCAGGACATGTGTATACTATTATTGCACCCGAGGGTAATGAAGAGAAAACCGAGTATCAGTTGGCTCGGTGTGTTGAGGCAAAATAGAAGTTGTTACAACCTAGAGTAGATGATGATAACTTTGAGTATCCAATAGGTTCTATGGTTGTTACTGGCACTTGGCTATGTAAATATTTGATAAGGAGAAATGGTATACCTGCATTTGAAGATTATGAAAGACATAATTTTTTTTTACACTACTCGCATTTGATTGTGGCAACAAATATACAATTAGTGAGATATAAAGGGAGACTTGTCACAAAAGAATTATGGACACTTTCTATGGAAGAGCATGAGGCAATCATAGATGCAATACAAAAAAGAGAGGATGCAGATGGTACAATGGAGTAAATATTTTACATGATTAATAGGTAGGTAGAATTTTTTAAACTTTTAATCTTTGTCTAGGATGTGAGTTTAGGATTAATATGATTGATAACTTAACTAATTGATTGCATCTCCCCTTAAGCATCCTCTTAAGTCCCCTTAAGCCATCCATTAGCTATGTTCCATAAGTTAGGTAAGTTGTCTCCCCTAATTGATTTCATCTCCCCGTAAGCCATCCTCTTAACTCCCCTTAAGCCATCCCTTAGCTATATTCAATAAGTTAGGTAAATTTAGGATTTAGTTTAATAACATCAATATAGTTAATTGATATATCTTAGCACAGCCTTACCAAAATACTAGAGTTGATTCCATCTCCCCTTAAGACATTCTCTTAACTCCCCTTAACCCATCCCCTAGCTAAATGATATAAGTTAGTGCATGTACCCTACCAAAAATACTATAGTTGATTGGACCATCTCCCCTTAAGACATTCTCTTAACTCCCCTTAATCCATCCCCTAGCTAAATGATATAAGTTAGTGCATGTACCCTTACCAAAAATAATATAGTTGATTGGACCATCTCCCCTTAAGACATCCTCTTAATTCCCCTTAATCCGTCCCCTAGCTAAATGATAAAAGTTAGTGCATGTACCCTTACCATTTAAATATTACAGTTGATTCCATCTCCCCTTAATCCATCTTCTTAACTCCCCTTTTAAGCCTTCCTCTTAACTCCCCTTAAGCCATCCCCTAGCTATGTTCCATATGTTAGGTAAACTGTCATCTCCCCTAATTGATTGCATCTCCCCTTAAGCCATCCTCTTAACTCCCCTTAAGCCTTCATATTAATATTCATAATTCTCTTAAAGATCATGAAACATTCTAACTTTTTTACATTTCATTACATGGTGCAGGAGATGTTTTTTGCAGTCATAACAGAGGTTGGAAACATCGAAGGTGTTAAATTTCACTTACACTTTATTTCAGGTATTCACTAGACCTATACTATTAATTATTTTAATTTATTATTCAATAATTCTTTCCTTTCATTATAATTTCAATGGAACTTCTTAACAAATTCTCTTTAAATAAAATGATCTCTAGAGACCTTCTAAATATTTATATACATTTCATCGTGGCTTGACCTCTAGATTTGTTTTTGCAATTTCACATGTAGTGTTCAAAGGATTCAAATCTATTGTTTCTTATTGTACAGGTATGATCTCTACACATGTTTCATATCTAGAGTCTTCAACTTCTAGGTGTCAAGTATAAAATCTTAGATGATCTAGACTTAGAGAAATACATTGTATAAAATCTAGGCATCTCTAGGTGTCTTGGGTTCTAATTATATAATAGGTGTCTCTACCTGTCTTAGGTATTCTATATGTCAACTAGGTAGATAGAGACTAGAAAAAAGGCATTTAATATAACTAATCTAGGTGTCTTAGGTAGATACTATATATCAACTACTTGCCTAGAGATATAATATATGGAATCTAGGCACGTCTTTGGTAGATACTATATATCAACTACTTGTCTAGAGACTAGAATAAGGTATAATTTAATCTAGGTGGCTTAGGTAGATACTAGATAAGTCAACTAGGTCTACCATGTAATAGGGTGTCTAGAGCTTGTGTCTTAGCTAGAACTATAATCTAAGTGTCTGGGTGTCTCTATCTGTGTCTTAGGTATACTATATGTCAACTAGATAGAACTATATAATCTAGGTGTCTAGGTGACTTAGGTCTAGACTACAATAAGGTATAAAGACTATATATGTGACCTATATATAATTTATCTAGATACATATTATACAATATGTGTCTTAGGTGTCCTACATAGAACTATAATACATGTGTCTTAGGTCTTAGGTGAGGCCACATGAGCTTCCACCTTCACGGGGTTGGCCTTGTTAGTATAGAATATTTATATTTCTTGAAGCTAAGGGAAGCTCTTTTTTTTGTACATAGAAGTTATGAAAAACCAACTAATGCATTGATTAAGTTATTATTTAGCGCTTTTGATGAAATTACATACAAAATGTTAATTTTATTATATTTTTTAAAAATTATAATTTTTAGTTTTTTACAAAATTCTAGAAGCAAATCTCAAAAGTTTTAGTAGAGAGAGCCAAGTATTGTTTATCAAATTTATATATATAACAATTTAGAGTTACAGGTTTTTGTTTATTTTTCTTTTGATATTTAGGTTACATGTAAATTTCTCTAAATTTCTAAATTTCTTAAATTGTAAATTTAAAGGGTACAGTTATTTCTCTAATTTTCTTTAAATTCTTTTCGTAAATTTATAGGGAAGGTATTGATCTATGAAATGTTTAATCTAGAACTAAAATAAATTGATTAAACATGGTTATTGGATTGGCAAATCTAATCAATAAATTTTTCCTAAATATTTAACTCAATGAAAATTTAACACAAGTGTCCTAACATTTGACTCATGTAAATCCAAACATATTCATTCTAGTTCAAGAAAGTTAATTTTTATTTTATTTTTTAAATTTATTTAGGGTAGGTACATTTAGTCTATATAACTATCCAACCTAGAGTTTGTATCTAATAAATGTTTAATAAATTAAATCAATTGAAATTTTTCTCTCATCTAATTAGAATTAGTATTTTACAAATTTATGTAATTAATTAACATGTGATTTAATTTGAAGTGTTAAATATGAGATATATGAAATTAAAGTTTGAATATAGATGTATATAGTGGAAATTCAATAAATAGCAAAATCTAGTCTAGATGAAATAATCTATGAGATATAAATACTGACATAATAACACTCCATGTAAAAATAGTGAAATAGTCACAAAACATATATGTCTAATCAATACTGAAATAGTCATAAAATCCTCATGAAATAAACAATCTAATACATCATCATCATGACCATCCATCATCCATCCATCAATCTAAAACATGTGTGCACACTAAGTTTGATCATCATCCATTTCAAGCCGCCTTTTGGTCCCGTGTGACTGAGAGGGAAACTCATGTTGTGTACAAGAAAAAGAACCTTCAAATCAATTTTAATGTCAAAACTACATCCTAATTAAATGTTAAATCAAATATTTAAAACCAAACCATCAAATTAAATTTTTAAATCTAAACTTCAAAATGTCTAGAAGCATACCATAACAAGCTCATCATCTATCCTACCATGTTCCTGTGCAACAGATGGTGCTAATTTAGATGATAGATTAAATGTTTGTGTTTCCAATTCCTATATTTCAATAAAACACATGAATTCTAGGCTCTAGAGTATAGATACAAAATGCAAGTTTGAATGATACAAAAGTGGTGCAGGGGCACCTTGGAATTTGAACTATTTTTGAAATTTTGGCTTTGAATAAGGTCTAGGATGCACTAGTGATTGTAATAAGGTCTAATAATGACCATGTGTTGCTTGTAAGGCCATTTTGGGCCAGTGGTTTGAATGATGTCTAGTTGTAGTTAATCCATTTTGGGGTGAAAGGTAGTGGATAGGCTATTTTTAGCCTCTTTTTGGCTTTTCGACGTTGTGGGAATCTTGCACAATGAAAAGATGAATATAAACCATGCTATTTAGGTATGAACATCTCAAGGCTGAGGGAGGATGAAGTTTTATGAAGAAAAACAATAAGAAATACCGAGTTTTCCCACTTTTTCCCTATTTTTTGTTGTTCCTCTATTTGGTACATGCACATACAATATTGTCAAGACTCCAAATGCATGAAATGGTGCAATACATTGTGTTAGCTTTCATTTAAGTCGAATTAGGAGGATTTTCATTGCTATTGAAGGATTTTGAAGTCATTTTTCTATAAACTGTCTTAAACCCTAGTGTTTTGAGGGTTTTAGGGAATCGATAGGTTTTTAACCCTTTCCACCTACATCAAAGCTCCAAGATGGGTGGAATGGAGTTAGATAGGTTGTTTTTGTCTTTTTTTACATTGCAGGCGAAGGGGACTGGTCTGGTGTGAGTTTGAAGCCATTTGGGCTTAATATCTTCATGTATTAAGCCCAAAGAGTAGTCATTTGATGTGACACTGACTTAAGATGGTCATAGAACCTTAAACCCAACATAATCCATCTATTTGCAACCTAATACATGCCCTAGAGTAGGTCAGGAAGGTTTAGAACAAGTTTACCAGGCACTTGCTTTGTAAAAGTGGCCTAATTAGGCCTAGGACAATAGGTACAGTCAGTTTTTGAAGCACATGTTCCAAAACAACCCACCTTGCATGTTTGATATGTTGTAGTACTCCATATGGGTATCTAAAAACCTAATTTGTTCATGGGCTTATTTTTTATTTTTGCAAGTTATGTCCCAAAAACCCTATTCCAAGGGCTACAAGGATCCAAACCTAGTTGGGAAGAAACAATGGGAAGGACAGTTGATCATGGTGTTTGATGAGTTTGATTAGTGCCTATTTGTCATGTTAGTAAGTTTCATGGTCTCTTAGAGGTTGGGTAAGTGTCCCTTATGTCTGAACCATTTTGGAGGTCCTTTTCCCAAGTAATGAAGTCATGTTTTGTGAGTAAAACTGTCCAGCCCATGCTTGATCAGTCAAATTACCATTGAGTGTTTGTAAAACCTTCCCCTTCTCTGCATCAAGTGGTATCAGAGCACAAGTTCTAATTGGGAAGTAGAAAATTGAAGTGTGAAGAAGGAGGAGTTACAAGATGCCTCCTAGAAACAATCCAATCCTCACTAGAGAAGTAAGAATGATGAAGGAATCCCAAGATGGAGTCCTAGCTAGACTTGCAGCCATTGAAGAAAACCTAAGAAGAGGTGGGGTCATTGAGGAAGATAGTGACCAAGAGAATGAGGGTGAGAATGCAGACCCTCAAGAGGGATCTAATGAGGCAGAGATGGATCTAGATGATAGAAGGTTTACGAAGATGCTACATACTATGAAAGGAGAAAGCATTGATGTAAAAATGAAGTTACCCATGTATGAAGGGAAAATGAATAGTGAGGAAGTATTAGATTGGATTGATTCCTTAGATAACTACTTTGAGTACAAAGAGATTCCAGAAGAGAAAAAGGTCAAATTGGCAAAGACCAAGTTGAAGGGAGTAGCATTGACATGGTGGAACTATGTTCAATCAGAATGGTTGAGGAAAGGAAAAGAAAAAATCAGTTCATGGGACTAGATGGTGTTCAAAGGGAAGGGCCAATTCCTTCCAAAGGATTATGCAATTCAAACCTTCAAAAGGTTACAGAACTTAAAACAAAAAGAGATGGATGTAATGGCCTACGTAGAAGAGTTTCATAAGATGAGTATGAGGGCCGAGCATAATGAAGATGAAGTTGAAAAGATTGCAAGGTATCTGAATGGGCTTAGGTTCAATATCCAAGATGAACTAAGTCTTGTTACACTTAGGAATGTGGAAGAATGCTTCCAATTAGCAATAAGAGTAGAAGAGAAGATCAAAAGAAGACAAGAACAAAATGGAAGGGGTAGAGGAAAGAATTTCAGAGGTAAAGGCAATTTTGGTGGAAGAGGACAGAAGCAACAAGGAGAATCAAATAGCAGCAACAAGGAAAATCAAGAGCCAAGAGGTGAGTCAAGTGAAAGAGGCAACTTTAGAGGAAGAAGATCAAATAGTAGAGGCAGGTTTAGTGGCCAAGGAAGGGGGTCTAACACCTTCTCAAGAAAATGCTACAACTGTAATCAGTTTGGTCATCCTGCATTCTAGTGTCCAGACAAACAAACATCAAGTTCTCATGGAGGTGACAGGAGAGTCCAAATAGTGCAAGAGGAGGACCAAGAAAGTGTGAACTTACCTTTTGTGCATGCAAGCCCAGAGGCAGGAGAGTCCTTGATGATAAGGACATTGCTTAAAGTATCAATAGCCAAGGAGCCCCCACAGAGGAAGGCCTTATTCAGGACAACTTGCAAAGCACAAGGAAAGGTATGTAAAGTGATTGTTGATTCTGGTTCAACTGACAATCTTGTGTCTCTAGAAATGGTAGAGAAACTAAAATTGAAGAGGAATCCTCATCCTACACCTTACAAAGTATCATGGCTCAATAAGGGTTAGCAAGTGCTTGTGAATGAGTAAACTTGGGTGGAGTTCAATATTGGAGCCTACAAGGACAGAGTATTGCGTGACATCATCCCCATGGATGTATGCCATTTACTCCTAGGTAGGCCATAGTAGTTTGATAGAAAGGCCAAGCATGATGGAGAGAAGAACACCTATATGATTACGAAGGATGTAGTGTCATACAATCTTACACCCCTGAAAGAAGAGGATGCAATAGCTTATGAAGGACCAAGTGTGATGATTGTGAAAGAGAAGGAGTTTTTGAAGAAATTAAAGGAAGAAGAAGTTGGATACGCCATCATCGGCAAGCCTATATCAGTCAAGGAAAAAATAGAGGTAGAAAAGATACCAGAGGAGGTGTAGGTCCTATTGGACAAGTATGAGGACATAGTGGTGAAAGACCTACCAAGTTCATTGCCTCCTATGAGGAATGTGAGTCATCACATTAATCTTATCCCTGGTGCAAGCCTGCCAAACAAGGCATCATACAAGATGACACCAGAATAGAATGAAGAGATCAAAAATTAGGTTCAAGAACTATTGGACAAAGGTTTGATCAAGGAGAGTTTAAGTCACTGTGCTGTTCCAATTGTCCTAGCACCTAAAAAGAGTGGAGAATGGAGACTTTGCACTGATTCCAGAGCCATTAATCGGATAACAATCAGGTATAGATTTCCAATATCTTGGATAGAGGATCTAATGGATAGTTTGGGTGATGCATGTTACTTTTCAAAGATAGATCTAAAGAGTGGTTACCACCAAATAAGAATAAGGGAAGGTGATGAATGGAAAACAACATTCAAGACTAATGAAGGTCTTTATGAGTGGCTAGTAATGCCATTTGGGTTATCAAATGCCCCAAGTACATTCATGAGACTTATGAATGAAGTCTTAAAGCATTTCATAGGCAAGTTTGTGGTAGTATATCTAGATGACATTCTTGTGTATAGTAAAACCAAAGAAGAGCACTTGCAGCACTTGGACATGGTGTTGAAGAGATTGAATGAGGAGAAATTGACGATTAATCTCAAGAAGTGTGAATTCATGAAAGAGGAGCTTGTCTATCTTGGGTTTGTGATCTCCAAGGGTACACTCAAGATGGATCCATCTAAGGTAGAAGCCATACTCAGTTGGCCAACTCCTAGAGCAGCAACATATGTCAGAAGTTTTCATGGTTTGGCTTCCTTTTATAGGAAGTTCATCAAGAATTTTAGCCACATTTGTTCACTAATCATTGATACCATCAAAGGTGGGAAGAAGACTAAGTTTCAATAGAATAATGAAGCACAAAGGAACTTTGAATACTTGAAGACAAGGGTGGCTCAACAACCTATTCTTGTACTCCCTAATTTCAGCAAGGTGTTCACAATATAATGTGATGCAAGCAGATATGCCATAGGTGTAGTCCTTTAAGTCAAGATGGGAGACCAATTGCATTCTTTAGTGAAAATCTTAATGAAGCTAAGAGGAAGTACTCTTCATGTGATCTTGAACTCTATGTTATGGTGCAATCACTCAAGAAGTGGAGGGACTATCTATTACCAAAGGAGTTTATAGTCTTCATTGACAATCATGCTTTGAGTTTTATGAACAACTAGGATAAGTTGAGTCATAGACACATGAAATGGATGGAGTATATGCAGGCCTACACCTTCACCATCAAACATAAGAAGGGACAAGCTAACAAAGTTGTTGATGCACTAAGTAGAAGGTCTATGATGGTGTAGGAGATCAAGTTGCAAAGTGTGTATTGCAAGATGGATTACTATTCAAGGGAGCTCAGTTGTGTGTGCCAAGATGCTCCATGAGAGCAAATCTGATCAGAGAGAAACATTGTGACAGTATGAGTGGACATTTTGGATATGAGAAAACTTTGGAGTAGGTAAAAAGGTTCTATCACTGGCCTAAGATGCATAATGATGTGAAGAAGTTTGTGGAGAGTTGTGGTGTATGCCAAAGAGCCAAAGGATCAAGTTCCAATGCAGGTTTGTATCAACCTTTGCCAATACCCAGTCATCCATGGCAATCAATTAGCATGGACTTTGTCCTAGGTCTGCGAAAGACACAAAGAGGGCATGACAACATTTTTGTTGTTGTTGATAGGTTTAGTAAGATGACACATTTCATTGCTTGCAAGTCCACTAATGATGCCTCTCACATTGCTGGTTTGTTCTTCAAAGAAATTGTAAGAATCCATGGACTGCCTTTGACCATAGTGTCTGATAGAGATTCCAAGTTCATAGGTCATTTTTGGAGGACCTTGTGGAAAAAGTTGGGAACACATCTAACTTTCAGTTCTACCTACCATCCACAAACTAATGGGTAGACTAAAGTTGTCAATAGGTCATTGGGTAACCTACTAAGCTGCCTTACTAAGGAGCATGGACAATCAAGGGATATCATACTCCCTCAAGCAGAATATGCCTACAATGACTCTGTCAACCGAAGCATAGGAAGAACCCCTTTTGAAGTTGTATATGGCATGAACCCAAAAGGAATATATGAATTGAGAGATCTAAGAGGAATGGAACATAGAAGTGCACAAGGAGAAGATTTTGCACATTTGGCAATGCATGACATTCATCAACAAGTAAAATAGACTCTTCAAAAGAGTGTGGAGACATACAAGAAGAAAGCTGATTTGAAGAGGAGAGATGTTCAGTTCAATGTAGGAGATATGGTACTTGCACATTTGAGGAAGGAGAGATTACCTAAGGGAAAATACACCAAACTAATGATGAAGAAGATAGGACTTTACAGAGTGGTCCACAAATTTGGTCAGAATGCATATGAGATAGAACTCCCTCCTAGAGTGGCTATCTCACCCATTTTCAATGTTACTGATCTCTATGCTTTCAAGGGATCTACTGTTGCAGATGAAGGAGTAGTTGAAGTTGATGATGAAGACTAGATAAGAGACCTTCCACCTAGTCAGCCAATGAAACTTGAAGCTATCTTAGATACAAGGGAGGTCAAGAGGACAAGAAACAAAGTCTACAATGAACACTTAGTCAAATGGCTTGGATTGCCAAACGAAGATGCTACTTGGATGACTGAAGAAGACATCAACCAGCATGGGACCTCTATCCAAGAGCTCATTTCATCAGGAGGATGAAATCTTTTTCACCCCAGTTGTATAGTGCAGGGGCACCTTGGAATTTGAACTATTTTTGAAAATTTGTCTTTGAATAAGGTCTAGGATACACTAGTGATTGTAATAAGGTCTAATAAAGACCATGTCTTTCTTGTAAGGCCATTTTTGGATAGTGGTTTGAATGATGTCTAGTTGTAGTTAATCCATTTTGGGGTGAAAGGTAATGGATAGGCTATTTTTAGCCTCTTTTTGGCTTTTCCACATTGTGGGAATCTTGCATGATGAAAAGATGAATGTAAACCATGCTATTTAGGCATGAACATCTCAAGGCTGAGGGAGGATGAAGTTTTATGAAGAAAAACAATAAGAAATAACGAGTTTTCCCGCTTTTTTCCTATTTTTTATTGTTCCTCTATTTGGCATGCAGCCGTACAGTACTGTCAAGACTCCAAATGCATGAAATGGTGTAATACACTGTGTTAGATTTCATTTAAGTCTAGTTGGGAGGATTTTCACTGCTATTGAAGGATTTTGAAGTTATTTTTCTACAAACTATCTTAAACCCTAGTGTTTTGAGGGTTTTAGGGAACTGATGGGTTTTTAAACCATTCCCCCTGCATCAAAGCTCCAAGATGGGTGGAATGGAGTTAGATAGGTTGTTTTTGTCTTTTGTTTACATTGCAGGAGTAGTGGACCAGTCTGGTGTGAGTTTGAAGCCATTTGGGCTTAATATCTTCATGTATTAAGCCCACAGAGTAGTCATTTGATGTGAAGCTAACTTAAGATGGTCATAGAACCTTAAACCTAGCATAATCCATCTATTTTCAACCTAATACATTCCCTGGAGTAGGTCAGGAAGGTTTAGAGCAAGTTTATCAGGCACTTTCTTTGTAAAAGTGGCCTAATTAGGCCTAGGATAGTAGGTACAGTCAGTTTTTGAAGCACATGTTCCAAAACAACCTAGCTTGCATGTTTGATATGTTTTAGTACTCCATAATGGGTATATGAAAACATAATTTGTTCATGGGTTGTTTTCAAGTTTTGCAAGTTATGTCCCAAAAACCCTATTCCAAGGGCTACAAAGATCCAGACCTAGTTGGGAAGAAACAATGGGAAGGACAGTTGATCAGGGTGTTTGATGAGTTTGAATAGTGCCTATTTGTCATGTTAGTGAGTTCCATGGTCTCTTGGAGGTTGGGTAAGTGTCCCTTATGTCTGAACCATTTTGGAGGTGCTTTTCCCAAGTAATGAAGTCATGTTTTGTGAGCAAAACTGTCTAGCCCATGCTTGATAAGTCAAATCACCATTGAGTTTTTGTAAAACCTTCCCTTTCTTTGCATCAAAAAGACTTTGAAATCACATAGGATTTAACTATAGGACCTGAAATATGAGAGATGACTCGTGCACCTGTGTAGGCTCATCAATGATAGGATTAATTGAGCCCACACCTAAACTAATCTCATCCTGCATATGTGTGTGTGTGTGTGTGTGTGTACATATATATAAATTCAACTTTAAAGACATGAATTTAAAATCATGAAATTACACTGGAAATTCAAATTTAAGCTAAAAATGTACAATTTTAAGATACAAACCATGACATATGAAGTAGGCTCCTCTATAGATGATGTTGCCACTAGTCCTGGATGACTAGGTTGGTTTGACACAAAAGTGTCAGGACCTCCCATATGCTTTAAATTAAAATGTCACTGTTGCACAATTTTTGCACAACATATAAAAAATTGTAGTTGCAGATGAGGTTTCAGGGCAGAATATTTCATTAAAGTTTTAGCAGAGATCTAGTATAGATCGGGCATGTACTCATTTCACTCTGAAAGCTGAGTGTTCTGTGATCAAATGGGAGAAACACCTACTAGATGGAGTCTCTCAGTCTCATATAAGTATGGCGCTGCCATATTCAATGTGTTAAGTATCAAGGTTTTCTCAATGCTTCGAATAATGATGGTTCTGGCATTATAAAGATGGAGCTGCCTGTTTCAAGGTGTAGGGCCTTGAATGTGAGATGTGGCACAACCACTAAATGATGATGCTGCATATCAAATAAGTGGCATAACATCCCTAATTGTGGCCCAAGAATAGAAATAGCATGGCACAGTTATAGTGGCACTCGCTTAGAACAAAATCAAGTCACAACATAGTGTTATTTCAAAAGGGTGTGATCTACTCCAAATGCTCAACAAATACTATATGTCAGAGGTTAGATGCTAGCTAAGATCAGAAAGCAAAGCAACAGTCGCAGCCAATATATATCAGACATCCTTCGAAGCAAAGGATGACCACATTTGAGTCATAGCACTGTAAAAAAGAGACTCAAATATATAATACAAAGGATCACCTAATATATGGCACAATCCTCGAATCAAAAGTAGAGTCTATGCATTCATAAACTCGGCCAATTAAACAAGCTCAGCATACAGGATGAGGCTCGACCTCTAAGTTCAAGTATTGCTTATGAAATAATAGTGGCACACCATTTAAAAGTTTGACTCAACATTACAGTCTTCATGCAGCCATATCAAATGAAGAGGTTCGGCAATTTAAAACAAATCAAGTGCAACAATGCAGAAGGTGCCTTCTCCATGTAATTGTGGAAAACATAAAAGGAGTCAAGGCATGACTTATAAAATGAGCAGCTAGCCATTATTAAAACCCAACCAACATAAAAGCATCACAGCCAAAGATAAAGCGTTGCCATCGAAAACATGTCACGAGCCATCAGATATGGTGCACAAGCTACGAAGAGGATACAATTTGTGAATATTAGAAGACATTCTATCATATAGATGTAGTCTTCAAAGGAAGAAGCGGCCATTCACAAAAGAATGAGACACTCAAGCAAATGAAAGGAGGTGTGATCTGCAATAAAGGCTCAGTTTCATAGCATGAGCATTCAATATGAAGGATCGGCCTTTTTATATGTCTCAGTTGTTCCAAAAGAAATTAATGCCACCAATGAATGGTTCCCAACTACCTCTCATGCATTGCCATTATCTATAGGTGCAAGTCTATACAGAAAGGCACAACAACGTGAAATATGAGTCTCAGAAGAAAGGTGATGCTCAGTCAATAAGTTGCAAGGCACTCAGCCATACAAGAAGGTGGCCAAGGGAAAAATGGTTTAGTGAAGGCATGGCGCACAAAGACAAATGAAGAATGGTGCTATCATTAAGCATCACGTGGGTTTCTAACATAGTATGGTGCTGCCATTTGTGTTTCAAGATAGACTCTGAAAGGCGTTGTTAATAATGTAGTTAAGAACCGACTCAAGGATGAAATGCGTGCCATATGAAAGGCATTACCTATCACAGATGGAGGCACCATTCAAAATGTAAAGCAAAATGTCAGAACCATGGCACGGTTTCTTTTCAAAGATGGGCTAGGTTATGAAGGCATCCAATGTGGACATGATGCACTGCCAATTTAAAGCCATGACACTGATTTTATGAAGATGATAGCGGCCTTTATATAAAGCATGGAAAATGAATAGAGCACAACTCCAAATTGAGGGACACCAATATCATGAGGCATGGCCTCTGAAAGATAGTATTCGGCCAAAATATAGTGTATCAGTTTCAAATGATGAAGGCCACTCCCTGGAGTGGGAAAGAGCACACAGGAAGATTTAGTGTTCCCACAAAATAAATACATAGACACCGTAAGATGCAGAAATGATCAATGGCTCGGGCAGTTTCAGAATAGAAGAAGCAGAGGCTACTATATGTCAACTACGGGCTTTGAAGGAGCTATAAGAAATCCATCCCAGAATGAACGCGAAATGTACCACGTGGAGGTTGCGGGAGGAAGAGAAATGAATTTTATTTTATTTTTCTATGAAATCCATAAAAAGAGTCTTGTGAGCCATAAGAGTCATTAAAATAATGTGTCTCTTAGATGGTGGGCCCTCCTTTAAGGAGCTAGTTTCAAAATATTAAATAGTCTCTTTGCATAAAAGCCACGGGTGAGTAGAAAATTAGATTTAATAATGATAAGAGAGAGATGGTGGGTCCTTTGAGAAATAAAGCTAAATGCTTTATTATTAAAAGACTCTTATGTTTGACTCTCCTCATAGGAGATAAAAACTTTTGGCAGCCCTAAAAGAAGAAAAACCACTTTACTTTAACGGCAGCCATGGAAGAGGAGTGCGGGAAGTTTTCCACGTCGACTGAAGAATGGAGGCAAATGCATTTTTAAGCCATGGAAGCAATAACTAGTTCACTAGGAGTTTTAGTTGCCAGGGTTGTTATCGGATCCAGATTTTGGGTGGATTTTGTGTAGATTTTATGGGTTTTTGGTTGCAATTTTTTTTGAGAAGTTGGATATATTTTTCTTTGGCTATTTGGCTTATATATACAGAAATCCACATAAGAGGAAAGAGATCGATAGAGTTCTAAACATATCAAAGATAGAGATTATTAGCAACAAAGATATTTTCTTGCCTTAGTATGCTTCTCAGGAAGAAGGTAACATTTTATTTTGTGCAGACATTTTTCCTCTGTAATTTGTTCCCATCTAAACAATGAAAAGAAGTGATTCTTTGTGTAGATCTAAGTCGATTTTCTGCTTTGTTTTCCTTTCTTTCTATTTCTTAGCCTTTGTTAAATCTAATTTATAAACTGGGTCATTGATCATGCATTCTACTCTTTGGTTTTCCAGTTAATCCATTAGGGTTTAATTACTGTGCTATTGGTTAGGTAATGAATCTGGCACATCACCATAGTAGTAGATTAGTTTCATATTGTATCTATAATCTTGTTTCTTCTTCCTTTTTTTCCCAAAACCCCATCAAGAAGAAGAGCCAATTTCTATAAAATCTGGAGGTTATTCTGAGAGTCATCCCACGTTCTTAGAATCTCCCATGTTGGTGATGGATTAAACCCACAAATTTATGCATCAATAGTTTTTGGCACACCTGGTGGGACTGGATTCAAAGACTTGGCCTCTTTGTTTTCATTGAATCTTTGTCTGTATTTTGTGGTTTTGTTGGAAAATCACAAAAACATCTGCTTAGGGGAGCATGAATCTTCCACTTGGTGACTCTATTGGGGATTCTTTCTTAGATATTTTTATCTACAGACCATGGTAGCCCCATAAATTTATGTGCATCTAAACATTCTTGCAAGAAAATTGCCTTTGTGGATTGGGATTCAAGCCCTCTTCATCTACAGCAGCAAGGTTAGGTTCTTGAGACATCATGGAAGGCATTTCCTTACTTTCTTGGAGATGGCTCTATTTGTCCTATATATCATATTCAAGATGTTACAAATTTGTGCACCATTCACAATGTCACAGTTGAGAATCACGCCCTTCTATTGCTAGTATCTTCCCTCAAAGGTAAAGTAAAAGAATGGTACAAAGAATTGCAGCCTGGTTCAATCACTGGATGGGATCAGCTAGGAGGATTCATCTACAATCAGTTCAAAGAGAGGACAGATGTTAGTTCACTTGCCCATAATATCATCACCATCAAAAGACATCCTATAGAGAGCATGTGTGATTTCAATTCAAGATTTGATAAGGTATGGAAGAAATTATCTGTTGATATTAGGCCATCTCCAGTTTTTACATTCTTGTATTATTTAAAGTCTTTAGACCCTAAGATCTCTATTATGGTTCATTCCTTAGGAGGTGAAACCCTACCCCAATCATATAATCTTGCCATTAGGGCTGAAATTGCCTCCTCTGCCCTTAAAACCATTTATGCCTCATGCAAATATCTCATCTCATGCTCTTTCTTATAGCCAAATGCATATAAATTCTGGTCCACCCACCCTCCTTGCTAATTTGTCAAATCATAAGGAGATGTTGGAGATAAAAGAACTCATAAAATCCTTCACCCATGAGCTGAATGAGTTAAAATGTCAAGGCATGTATAATGCTGATCCAATTATGATGCCTCAAGGTCCTTATGGACAACAATATCAATGTAATCAATTTGTGGAAGAAATCCTCCCTCAGGCACAAAAGAGACTCCCTTATTTTGAGAATTGTTATTTACAAGCCTCCATGTCTACAAATCAGCCCATAGGAGACACATATCAGGTTCTTTGTCACTTTGACATCAAAGAAAGTTTGAGTCTCAAAGATCAAATTACAAGAAGAGAGGTAGCTCCTGTCTTTTCTGTATATTCTTTTGATTCTGAGACTCAAGCACCTGTGGGAAAGTGTAACTCAGAACTTCAATCAATTGATGACAGAGATTTAGAGGATGTTTATGGATTGACTCTTCTAGAAGTTGAAAAGTACTTAGAAAGGGGCTTTGAAGCTAAAAAGTACTAGGTGGAGCATGATACACAATCTGTACCTCATGGAGAGGAAGAGGATGTAAGGGATATTTTTGTAGAGTCTATCAAGAATAATGGTTCTTATTTCTGTCATGAAGTTTCACACCTTGAAATAATTAGCACAGAGATGCATGAACAACATGAAGAGTACGATGAGGATTTATTCTCAATAGTCCAACAAGGCTATCAGATTTTGGATGGAGAGGATCTTACTATTTGGCAAGTGGATGGTTGTTTTACAAAGCCTCCTATAGTAGATCATAAAGAAGATTGTGAAGAGGGAACTTGTGCAAGAGTTGATATGTTCTCCATTCTTGAAAAGGGGTATTGTCTTCTTCTTGAAGAAGATTCATAGCTACAATATGATGAGGTCCAAAGAGACATTTGCAAAAGTGAAGAGTTACACACTAAGTCACATTATACACCCTTTTTCTTGCAAGAAGTAATCCCAATCAAATTCAAGGTTTTAATGAGTAGTTCCGTCACTTGCAAGCCTAACCTTGATACTATCTTGAGTCATGAACCTGTTGAAGGGCCTGCAAAAGATCTCACTGATGAATTTCTATCAACAGAAGCCTTCAAAGATAAGCAGAGAAATGAGATTCAACTCTTGATTTCCCCTCTCTACCATCCATTGAGACAAGAATAACATGCAGATCAACCTGACTACTATTTTCATGCCAAGGATGATCCTCTGGAATACAGGAAAGTGAAAAGATACAAGTTCCTGATATTTTTATTCCTGCATTTTATTTGACCAGTTCTCAGTTTGATGTGGATTCTGATGTAGAGGACTTAGGATAGTTTGAGGATTCCACAGATTGACAAAGTTTTCCTTGGACACTCAAAACCTTAACTCATGGAGCAACATGAAAAAGTGGGAACATCAGTTAGTTTCCTTAAAATCATTATGTAAAGGCTTGTTTAGCATTCCATATGACACATCCAAACTATTTTCTAGGGCTAGACAAGCTTTGACTTGGGACTTCCTTCTTTAAGCCACTAAACTCCTTGTAGCCGTTGAAATAGGAACAGTCAGCAATAACTTTTGACATAGGTCTACAAACTCAAATATTAGACAATCCTAATATAAGCTTTTGGATTCCCCACAACATATCCCAAATTGGGTATGGGTTGTTTTGGACAATATAGTCTAACCTATAACCCCTACTAGTAGCCTAGAGCCCCAATTAGCCCTATTTTGTGAAGCAACCACCCTTCCAAATACTCACAGAACTTTCTACACTAGTTGGACACCTCAATCTCATGCCCAAACCAAGACTTTTTTAGGTTTTGAGGCCCCACCACCAACTGTAGAAGATTTGGCTTAGACTGTTCTACTTTACATTTGCCTAGCACATGGTCTTGCTAGGTCTCCTCAAGAAATCTCCAACAAAAACAGACTCTTGCCCAAAATGCCTTTGAAAAAGTATTAAAACAAACAAGAATGAATCCATCCCACTGATTAAGAAGGTTTGGGATCATCAGAAACCCTAGATGAGGGTTTTTTAGACTGTTTTTAGAAAAATGTAATTATATATGCTCTAAAAATGTTTCAAGAACTCAAACCAGATTCAAAGGGAAGCCAACTCACCCTACTATCATGTTATCATCATGAATTTCCACAATCTATCCATACAGGAATAGGGTATGGCCTATAGCAGCAGATTACACAGTAATTTAGGCAAAAAACTGAACTTCTTTATTATTTTCTCCTCCCAATCACTTCAAACTCTCCTTCTACATTGCAATGATCATGTTCAAGGATTTTTAAGTATGCATACATCTTGACAGACCTCTTGGAAGACAGTTTTGGTCGATGGGAAGGTATATTACTGTTCTTCAACCATCAAACTGCCCTGTTGTGTTATGGACTGCAACTAATGACAATGATTTGTCATATGTGACATGGGGTGACATAACAAACAAAGTCTTCAAACACCATTACAAAACAAATAGACTTGGACAAGGCATTAGACCTCTTGACACCTCCCTACATGCCTTAGAAAGGCTTACAACCATGAATCTTTATGACTGCCTCAACTATGAAAGAAACATGGCATCCATTTGGAATGGCCCTTATTACAATGCATGAAAATGGTCTTCAAGACCTTATTGAATCAACAAGACAACATGAACAACATGAAGACAAGACATAAATCCTTATGGTCTCCTTGGTGCTCCTGCACCATACTCCCGGGGTGGGAAAAAAAACTCAAGTCTCTTGAGGAATTAGATCAACAACTGTGACACCATGCTTCAAGATGTCTTCTTCACTCATCCAAGTGGCATCTTCAATGGGTAAGCCACTTCATTTGATAAGAAACTGCTTGTAGGTCTTCTTTCTAGTCCTTTTGATGACTTTGGTATCAAGAATGGAGTCCAACTTCAATGGTTGGCTAGGAGGTAGATCTTTTATCCAATCTTCATCTTCTTGGGATGCATCAAGACCTGGAACATTATCACCCTTGTATGGAAACAAGTCATTAACATTGAAGATGGGAGAAATTACCAAGCCTTGAGGAAGTTCAATCTCATAGGAATTAGGCCCAAACTTGTGTATAATCCAGCATGGACCTATCTTCTTCATGAGGAGTTTGGTTGGTTGCCCCTTTAGAAGTCTTTCCTTCTTCAAATGTGCCATGACCAAATCCCCAACCTTATATTTCACATCTCTCCTTCTCTCATTAGCTTTCTCCTTGTACTTTTCATTGTTCCTTTGAAGAGTTTCTCTTACATTATCATGGATGTCATTCATAGCCAATGCAAAGTCTTCACCTTGAGCACTCTTCCTCTCCAATCCATGTAGATCTCTCAATTCAAGAATGCCTCTTGGGTGAACACCATAGACAATCTCAAATGGACTCCTTCTTGTGCTTCTATTGGTGGAGTCATTGTAAGAAAATTCAGATTGAGGGATGATCATATCCCATGCCTCTCCATGCTTCTTTGTAAGACATCTAAGGAGATTTCCCAAAGACCTATTCACTAGCTCAGTTTGGCCATCAGTCTGAGGGTGATAGGCTAAAGTGAATGACAACTGAATGCCCAACTTCTTCCACAAACTACGCCAAAAGTGGCCTATAGACTTTGGATCCCTGTTAGTCACAATGTTAAGAGGCAAACCATGGATTCTAACAATTTCTTTGAAGAACAAACTAGCAATGTGTGAAGCATCATTAGTACATTTACATGGTAAGAAATGAGCCATCTTACTGAATCTATCCACCACAATAAATATGCTATCAAAACCTCTTTGAGTCCTAGGAAGACCCAAGACAAAATCCATGCTAATACTTTCCCATGGCTTATGAGGAATAGGAAGTGGCTAATATAGATCAGCATTAGATGAAGTTCCCTTTGCTCTTTGACAAATACTACAACATTCAACAAATTTTCTGATGTCTGATTGCATTTCAGGCCAATAATAAAACCTTTTCACCTGATCCAATGTTTTGTCCAACCCAAAGTGACCTCCTAGTCCACCACAATGTTTTTCCTTTATGATGTTCTCCCTCATGGAACACCTAGGAACACATAATTGGCTTCCTTTGAACAACAACCCCTGCTGCAATAAAAAATTAGAAAAATTAGAATGATAAGAGTCTAAAAATTGTGAACAAACTTCATATACCTCTTTGAAATCCTCATCATCCTGATACATATGTTTGAGAGCATCAATCCCCACACTTTACAACTGAATTTCTTGAACCATACACACCCTTCTACTCAATGCATCTGCCACTTTATTGGCCGGCCCCTTCTTGTGTTTGATGGAAAAGGTGTATGCTTGGAGTTTTTCAACCCATTTCATATGCCTGTGATTGAGTTTCACCTGTGAATTCAGAAAACTAAGTGCATGGTTGTCAGTATAAACAATAAACTCCTTAGGCAAAAGATAGTGCCTCCACTTTTTCAAAGCTTGCACCATTGCATACAACTCCAAGTCATAAGTAGAATACTTTCTCTTAGCATCATTCAATTTTTCACTAAAGAAAGCAACTGGCCTGCCTTCTTGGCTTAAGACAACCCCTATAGCAAGGTTACTAGCATCACATTTCACCACAAACAACTTGTTAAAGTTGGGTAAAACAAGAATGGGCTATTGTGCTACTTTTTCTTTCAGAATTTCAAAAGAATCATTGGCTGCCTTTGTCCAAGAAAACTTACATTTCTACCCCCCTTTAATGGTATCCAAAATAGGTGTACAAATATGACTAAAACCCCTTATAAACTTCCTATAAAATGTTTCCAAACCATGAAATTTTTTTACATCACCTGCTGTTTTAGGAATTGGCCATGACAAAATGGCCTCTACCTTTGCTGGATCCATCTTCAAACTGCCTTGGGAGATGACAAAACCAAGATAGGTGAGTTCTTACTTCTGAAGACACTCTTCTCCATGTTGATCATCAATTGCTCATCATGCAATTTCTTCAAAACCTGATCCAAATGTTGCAAATGCTCTTCCTTAGTCCTGTTGAAAACAAGAATGTCATCTAGGTATACCACAACAAATTTGCCAATGAAATCTTGCAATACTTCATTCATGAGACAAATAAAAATACTTGGGGCATTGGATAGGCCAAATGACATCACCGACACTCATAAAGACCCTCATTTGTTTTGAATGATGTCTTCCATTCATCCCCTTGCTTTATCCTAATTTGATGATACCCACTCTTAAGATCAATCTTAGAAAAGTATCTAGCCCCTCCCAAATAGTCCATTAGGTCCTCAATCCTTGGCATAGGGAACCTATATCTTATAGTAATCTTGTTAATAACTCTAGAATCCATACACAACCTCCATTGACCATCCTTTTTAGGGGCTAGGACTATTGGGATAGCACATGGGCTAAGGATCTTTCTTACCAATCCCTTATCCAACAGTTCTTGCACTTGCTTGGCAATCTCTTCATTTTGAGAAGGTGTCATCTTGTAGGCTACTTTGTTTGGCAAAGTAGACCCTGGTATGAAATCAATTTGATGGCTTATGTCCCTAATAGGTGGTAATTCATTAGGCATCTCCTCTACCATGATACTCTTATACTTCTCTAACAATTGCTGCATCTCTTTGGGAACTTCTTCCTCTCTAGGACCATGCAAATTAGGACTATTTTTAGGCTTCAAAATCAGAGCATACCCTTGGGTTCCTTCCTCCTTAAGGGTGTCTAGAAACTCTTTACCACTCACAATCATGACACTTGACCCAACACTCTTTTCTACATTCTCATCTGGTAATGGATCCATTCTATACTTCCTATCATTCTTGCTTATGATGGAGTTAGATTTACAATCATGTTGGGATTGAACATCATATTGCCATGGATGTCCTAATGGAAAATGACAAGCATCCATGGGAACTATGTCACACAAAATCTTGTCCTTGTACTCCCCTATCTCAAATTCTACCCAAGATTGTTCATCTACCAAAACTTGTTGCCCCTTATTCAACCATGATACTTTATAAGGACTAACATGAGGAAGTCTTTTCAATTTCAACTTGTCTACCATTTCAATAGAAACCAAATTTTTAGTTGAGCCTGAATCAACAATTACCTTGCAAATCTTACCATAGGCCTTGCATGTTTTCCTGAACAATGTCTTCCTTTGAGGGGGTTCTTGTGTTTGAGGGACCTTCAACATGGTTCGCCTCATCATCAAACTTTCTCCTTCATGGACTGTGGCTGCACTTCCAATTAGAGAGTTAACACTTTGGCAATCTTCCTCTTGGATCAACTGGTTCCTTCTCTCTCTTCCATGAGAGCTTGAGTCTTACTTTTCAGGACATTTGAAGGTTGGATGTCCCACTTGGTTGCAATTGTAGCACCTTCCTGTGAAGACATTAGGACCTCTCCCTGGTCCACCAAATCTACCCCTTCCATTGGGTCTCCTTCCTCTAAAGCCTCCTCTAGAACCTGATTCTCCACTTTGTTCTTGGGAACTAGATTCCCCTTGACTTCTTTAAAACTGATTTCTGCCTCCAAAACTGCCCCTATCTTTGAAATTTCTACCACCTCTTCCTCTATTTTGCTGCTCACCTTTCCTCTTCAACTTCTTTTCAGCCCTCAATGCCATTTGAAAGCATTTATCCACAGTTTTAGGGGTTAGTATACTGATTTCATCTTGTATACTAAACTTCAAACCATTTATATACCCTGCCACTTTACCTTTTTCATCCTCCATATATCCACAACGAAGAGAGAACTTGTGAAACTCCTTGGTGTAGGTGGCCACATCGAAATCTCTTTGTTTGAGATTTTGCATCTTCTTCTAGATCTACACCTCATAGTCTGATGGAAGGAATTGGGACTTGATCCTCTCCAACATTCTACTCCATGAAGAGATCATGCTCTTCCCATTCTTTAACCTCTCACCTTGGGTGTAATTCCACCATGTAAAGGCAACACCTTTGAGTTTAGTTTTTGCAAACTTCACCCTCTTGTTCTTAGGAACTTTCTTTTATTCAAAGTAGTTATTTAGGACCTCAATCCACTCCATAACTCCATCAGCATTCATCTTGCCATTAAACATTGGAATCTCCATCTGAGCCTTTGAAGAATCTTTGCCAATTGCCTTGATGGCTTCAAGGAAATGTTTCTGATCTGCAGGTACCTCTGCCTCTTCTTGATCTTCTTCTTCCTCCTCTTTTTCTTCTTCTTCATCAGAACCTTCATCTATCCTCTTCCCTATCCTCAGTGCCTTCAACTCTTCTTGGAGTGCTTCCTTGACTCCACTCTTAATCTTCTGTTCCATCTCCTTGAACTTCTTAACCACCTTAGTGGTCATCCCTTTTGGAGGCATGTTGCTAGCCTCTCCTTCACTTTCCTCTGCTGACATATACTAGGTCTTACACAACCAAAAATAGAACCTTTTATGGCTATGATACCACTATGATGTAAAGGACTTAGGATAGTTTGAGGATTCCATAGATTGACAAAGTTTTCCTTGGACACTCAAAACCTTAACTCATGGAGCAACATGAAAAAGTGGGAACAATAGTTAGTTTCCTTGAAATCATTATGTAAAGGCTTGTTTGGCATTCCATATGACACATCCAAACCATTTTCTAGGGCTAGACAAGCTTTGACTTGGGACTTCCTTCTTTAAGCCACTAAACTCCTTGTAGCCCTTGAAATAGGAACAATCAGAAAGAACTTTTGACACAGGTCTGCAAACTCAAATCTTAGACAATCCTAAGATACCCTTTTAGATTCCCCACAACATATCCCAAATTGGGTATGGGTTGTTTTGGACAATATAGTCTAACCTATAACCCCTACTAGTAGCCTAGAGCCCCAATTAGCCCTATTTTGTGAAGCAACCACCCTTCCAAAGACTCATAGAACTTTCTACACTAGTTGGACACCTCAATCTCATGCCCAAACTAAGACATTTTTAGGTTTTGAGGCCCCACCATCAACTGTAGCAGATTTGGCTTAGACTGTTCTACTTTACATTTGCCTAACACATGGTCTTGCTAGGTCTCCTCAAGAAATCTCCAACAAAAACAGACTCCTGCCCAAAATACCATCGAAAAAACATTAAAACAAACAAGAATGAATCCATCCCACTGATCAAGGAGGTTTGGGATTAGTGGAATGGTGAGGGCACCATAGTTTTTTGTCAGAAACCCTAGATGAGGGTTTTTCTGACTGTTTTCAGAAAAATGTAATTATATATGCTCTAAAAATGTTTCAAGAACTCAAACTAGATGCAAAAGGAAGCCAACTCACCCTACTATCATGCTATCATCGTGACTTTCCATAATCTACCTGTACAAGAACAGGGTACAACCTGTAGCAGTGGATTACACAGTAATTTAGGTAGAAAAGTAAACTTCTTTATTATTTTCTCCTCCCAATCACTTCAAACTCTCCTTCTACATTGCAATGATCATGTTCAAGGCTTTTTAAGTCTGCATACATCTTGACAGACCTCTTGCAAGATAGTTTTGGCTGATGGGAAGGTATATAACTATTCTTCAACCATCAAACTGCCCTGTTGTGTTATGGACTGCAACTAACGACAATGATTTGTCATATGTGACGTGGGGTGGCATAACAAACAAAGTATTCAAACACCATTACAAAACAAATAGCCTTGGACAAGGCATTAGACCTCTTGACACCTCCCTACAAGCCTTAGAAAGGCTTACAACCATGAATCTTTATGACTGTCTCAACTATGACAGCAACATGGCATCCATTTGCAATGGCCCTTATTACAATGCATGAAAATGGTCTTCAAGACCTTATTGAATCAACCAGACAACATAAACAACATGAAGACAAGACATAAATCCATATGGTCTCCTTGGTGCTCCTGCACTAGATTCACTGGAGCAACATCATTAGATCTAACAGTTATTTTGCTATCCCTATAAATGGACATATCCCCATTAGTTTAACTAGAATGTAAATTAGTTTCATTGTTTAGAATAAGCTACAATAGTAGCATTAGTTTTCAGATTTAGTGGTTTTGTTTTGAATAAGTTTTGGTTGCTGCTATGAGGATGTATGGTCAGTTTCTATGGTATAGTTTAATGTGTCAATTTCAAAGGTTCAATCATGTCTCAGATTTAGTGGTTAGTTTCAGTTGGTTTCAATTATGGAATATGTTTAGATCAACAGTACTTCAGTTTCAGCTTCATGCATCTTCAGGGCAAGTTGTATCAGTTTTGATTGCATAAGTAGTGGCTACAAGTGTGTCTTCAAGGAGTTGGTGGTTCATGTGTTAAATATTTGACTCTATGCCCAATGTTTAAGGCATTATTTTCTCTAGGTTCGCAATGAGCAGGCTCATTTTCCCAGCTAGTCGCCATGAACTATTGCACAATTTTTGCACAACATATCAAAAATTTTAGTTGTAGATGAGGTTTTAGGGTAGAATCTTTCATTAAAGTTTCAGTGGAGATCAAGTATAGATTTGGCATGTACTCATTTCACTCTAAAAGCTGAGTGTTCTATGATCAAATGGTAGAAACACCTACCAGATGGAGACTCTTAGTCTCATATAAGTATGGCGTTGCCATATTCAATGTTAAGTATCAAGGTTTTCTCAATGCTTCAAACAATGATGGTTCTGGCATTATAAAGATGGAGCTTCCTATTTCAAGGTGTAGGGACTTGAATGTGAGATGTGGTACAACCACTAAGTGATGATGATGCATATCAAATAAGTGGCATAACATTCCTAATTGTGGCCCAAACATAGAAATAGCATGGCACAGTTATAGTGGCACTCGGTCATAGCAAAATCAAGGTACAACATAGTGTTATTTTAAAAGGGTGTGGTCTACTCCAAATGCTCAACAAATACTATATGTCAGAGGTTAGATGCTAGCTAAGATCAGAAAGTAAGGCAACAGTCACAACCAATATATATCAGACATCCTTTGAAGAAAAGGACGACCACATTTGAGTCATAGAACTATCAAAAAGAGACTCAAATATACAATACAAAGGCTCACCTAATATATGGCACAATCTTCGAATCAAAAGCAGAGTCTATGCATTCATAAGCTCAGCCAATTAAACAAGCTCAACATATAGGATGAGGCTCAACCTCTAAGTTCAAGCACTACCTATGAAATAACAGTGGCATGCCATTTAAAAGTTTGGCTCAACATTATAGTCTTCACGCGGCCATATCAAATGAAGAGGTTCTACCATTTAAAATGATCAAGTGCATCAATGCGGAAGGTGCCTTCTCCTTCTAATCGTGGCAAGCATAAAAGGAGTCAAGGCACTTCTTATAAAATGAGCAACTAGCCATTATTAAAACCCAACCAACATAAAAGCATCATAGCCAAAGATAAAGTGCTGCCACCGAAAACATGTCATGAGCCATCAGATATGGTGCACAAGCTACGAAGAGGATATAGTTTGTGAATATTAGAAGACATTCTGTCAGATAGAGGTACTCTTCAAAGGAAGAAGCGGTCATTCGCAAAAGGATGAGGCACTCAAGCAAATGAAAGGAGGTGTGATCTGCAATAAGGCTCAATTTCATAGCATGAGCATTCAATATGAAGGATCAGCCTTTTCATATGTTTCAGTTGTTCCAAAAGAAACTAATGCCACCAATGAATGGTTCCCATCTACCTCTCATGCATTGCCATTATCTATAGATGCAAGTCTATATAGATAGGCACAACAACATGAAATATGAGTCTCAGAAGAAAGGCAATGCTCAGTCAATAAGTTGCAAGGCACTCAGCCATACAAGAAGGCAGCCGTGGGAAAAATTGTTCAATGAAGGCATGTCATACAAAGACAAATGAAGAATGGCCCTATCATTAAGCATCACGTAGGTTTCTAACATAGTATGGTGCTACCATTTGAGTTTCAAGATAGACTCTGAAAGGCATTGTTAATAATGTTGTTAATGTTGCAAATATGTGCCTAAGTGGTGTTGTCATTGATGTCAACATATCCTTGTTGCCATTGGTGTCAACTGTATCCTATTTTGCTATTTGTATAGAAGACTAGTCTGTTGAGGATATTGAGAAAATTAATGACAATCAATGCATGCAGACCATAAGGTTGTGTAGAGTATTGTTATTGGTTGCTCTAGTTAAGATTTGAGAAGTTCGCATGAAGATTTGAAGAAGTTATGGCCATTTGAGTAGAACTAGATTTTGCATTATTCAGAAGAGACAGTGTGACATTAAGTTGGTCTGGATTGCTCTATAGTGAAATATTATGGTCTACAGATCTGAAGGCATGCTTGGAAAATCAGTGTGTATCATCAAATCCAGTGGTTCACGGTTTGGAGGTCTGCAAGATATCTTTCTAGTTTGAAAGTCATGGCATATAGTGTTCTTGAGGTTCTAGAGGAAGATACAAATGATTCTGGTAATTTGGTTTAGAGTGAATGTTATTGGTGATTTCAATGTGCTTGTGGAGGTCTTTGGATCGTGTGGCTACTATGTTGGAGGTTTGTATTGAAGTTTGAGCTTGTTGATTGAAGATTTCTTCTTTGAGGTTGGTGTTCTTTCCAATCTTGGCTGACCGGATGTTCCTGGCATGTTGCAGATAATCTAAGGACATTTTATGAAGCATGTCATGGTTTTAGAGGAAGATTCAAGTCTTAGTTGTGTTTGGTCGACAATGTAATGATCCATGTCAAGTTTATCCAACATTGTTGATCATTCCAAGGTTGATGAAGCATATAAATACTTGTTGAGTTGTTGAAAAACATCCTTGAACAAATGAGTTAAATCTGAAGAAAGGATCAAAAGGGTATGTGCAGGATCATCGTGGGCCAAACAGTGGCAATAGGAAAAAAATCGCATTTTTACTTAGCCAAATTCACAACTTGGCAAAGTTTGACTTCGAAACGGATATCTGTTTTGGTTTGGATACCAAACCAAAATGGATATCCGTTTTGAGAATGGATATCCGTTTCCAAAATGGATATCCGTTTTCTAGAAAAATTTCAGAAAAAGGCTTTTTAGTCTTTTTGAAAATATACCTCTTAAATCTTGACCTCCTTAAAGACTATTTCTAGTGAAGGAGGAGGGCAAATTAACATTGGTAGCTTCTTTACACATTAATCCATAAGGATTTGTTAAACACTAAGAATCATCACTAATGAATTACTCAAATAATCAATAATAAAATATTTAGTTTTGTTCATCATGTGAAATAATCACTTTTAGACTATGTTCCAATATTTCGGGGATAGGAATAGTGGGGCAGCAGGGGATGTGTTTCGGGGCATTTTGGATTTCATGCCCTAAATTGCTTTACCCAATCCTTCATATGATTTGATTCATGATACATGGTTTGAGAAGGATATACATGATATACCCTTACCCTCTAGTGATAAAATTATGAATGATACTTTATGTGTTGAAGCTACACCTTCGTTAATCCTTCATGACATTGTTATTCCTTGTGATGATGATGTCCTTCATGTGATATGTTAGGACATAATGCAAAGTTAACATGGCATGAACTCTCTTGGAAGGGTAAGCATGGACTATAAGAACATTGAACTAGTTGGATCTGTGAAGCTCGCCATTTATGAAAGAACCTTAAAGGTTAACCTTAATTAGGTAAGGTTATGTTTCAGTGTGGTTGTTTGTGCAACGATGTGTAAATTAATGTTACCGAAGGATCAATCTAACTATACTAACATTTTAATAACCATGAGAGCTGGGACTAACAATTAGACTAAAAACTTGACAAACAATACAACTTGGACACATGTAGGACTTGGAAAATGGAAAAGAATATAATTAAATGTGGAAAACAATGAAAAAGTGGTATTAGTTGCACCTATATAGAGAAGTGGTTTAGAGGTTGGTTAGGGGAATTATTTAGGGTTTAGAGGTTTAGGGTTGCTCAGGTTTAGGGGTATAGGGTTTACAGTTTAAAGAGAGATAGAGAGAGGGGATTGAAAGAGTTTGGGAGAGATAGAGGAGACAGAGGGGAGAGATAGGGAGATAGAGAGTGAGAGACATGTCCAAAGACATAGAGAGAGAGAGATTGAGAGGTAGAGGGATGATAGAGATAGGGAGATAGAGGTTTAGGGTTGCTTGGGTTTAGGGGCATTATTTAGGGTTTAGGGTTTAGGATCTTGGGGTTAGGGGTTAAGGTTTAGAGGTCTAGGGTTTAGGGTTTAGAGAGAGATAAAGGACCAATAGGGAGATATAGAGGAGTCTGAGGGGAGAGATAGGGAGATAAAGAGTGAGGGACATGGCAAGAGACATAGCGAGAGAGATTGAGAGGTAGAGGGACAAAAGTGATAGGGAGATATGGGAGAGATAGGGAGATAGTGGTTTATGGTTACTTGGGTTTAGGGTTTAGGGGTTTGGGGTTTAGGGTTTCTCAGGTTCAGCGGTTAGGGGTTAGGGTTTAGGGGCATTATAATTTAGGGTTTAGGATTTATTGTTTAGGGGTTAGGGGTTAGGTTTAGAGGTTTAGGGTTTTGGATTTAGGGTTTATAGAGAGAGGAATGATAGGGAGATATAGAGGAGTCTGAAGGGAGAGATAGGGAGAAAAAGAGTGAGGGACATGGCCAGAGACATAGGGAGAGAGATTGAGAGGTAGAGGGAGAAAGGTGGTAGGGAAATAGGGGAGAGATAGGGAGATAGTGGTTTAGGGTTACTTGGGTTTAGGGTTTAGGGGTTTAGGGTTTCTCAGGTTTAGGGGTTAGGGGTTAGGCGTTAGGGGGATTATTTAGGGTTTAGGATTTAAATTGTTTAGGGGTTAGGGGTTAGGTTTAAAGGTTTAGGGCTTTGGATTTAGGGTTTATAGAGAGAGAGGAATGATAGGGAGATAGAGAGAGGAGATCGAGGAAAGAGATAAGGAGATAGAGAGTGAGGCACATGGCCAAGGACATAGGGAGAGAGATCAAGAGAGGTAGAGGGATGATAGAGATAGGGAGATATAGGTTTAGAGTTGATTGGATTTAGGGTGTACCTAGGTTTAGGGTTTCTTAGTTTTGTAGATAGCTAGATAGAAAGAGAGAGGAGATAGATAGGGAGAGATGGAGGTGACAAAGGGGAGAGATAAGGAGATAGAGAGTGAGCAAGATGTCCAGAGAAATAGGGAGAAGGATTGAGAGGTAGAGCTCGATGATAGAGATAGGGAGTTAAGGGAGAGATAGGAGATAGGGTTTAGGGTTTAGGGGTTCAAGGTTAAGGTTTAGGGGCATTATTTAGGGTTTAGGGTTAAGGTTTAGAGGTTTAGGGTTTAGTGTTTACAGAGAGGACAATTAGAAAGATATAGAGTGAGGGACATGGCCAAAGCATAGGGAGAGAGATTGAGAGGTAGAGGAATGATAGTGATGGGGAGATAGTGAGATAGGAAGATAGAGAGATAGAGGTTTAGGGTTTCTTGGGTTTAGTGTTTAGGATTTAGGGGTTTATGGTTTCTCAAGTTTAGGGTTTAGGGGTTAGGGGTTAGGTTTAATCATATGTTAATACAGGTTGTGGAGTGAGAAATGGGTGGTATGGGAGATCGGAAGACTAGTTTAAAGTTGGACTGATGGATATATGTCACAGCGAAAGGTTCAAAGGCTTGTCAAAAGTGGAGTGATCGGAGCATCGGTATAAGAATTTTTGAGTTGGCCGATAGTGTTTATCTTGTCAATAGGAAGAATGTATATGATTTGATGTTATTTGGGACTTTGAGAAGGTTTCTTAAAGATGATTAAGCTTTAATCTATTTGAACTATGGGTTTTGATGGGTATTTCACCGTGTTTTGAGAGCTTCCACTATGTGCTTTGCATCAGACCAATAGGGAGATATAGAGGAGTCCAAGGGGAGAGATAGGGAGATAAAGAGTGAGGGATGTGGCAAGAGACATAGCGAGAGAGATTGAGAGGTAGAGGGACAAAGGTGGTAGGGAGATAGGGGAGAGATAGGGAGATAGTGGTTTATGGTTACTTGGGTTTAGGGTTTAGGGGTTTGGGGTTTAGGGTTTCTTAGGTTTAGGGGTTTGGGGTTTAGGGTTTAGGGGTTTAGGGTTTCTCAGGTTTAGGGGTTAGGGGTTAGGGGTTAGGGTTTAGAGGCATTATTTAGGGTTTAAGATTTAAATTGTTTAGGGGTTAGGGGTTAGGTTTAGAGGTTTAGGGTTTTGGATTTAGGGTTTATAGAGAGAGAGGAATGATAGGGAGATAGAGAGAGGAGACCGAGGAGAGAGATAAGGAGATAGAGAGTGAGGCACATGGCCAGGGACATAGGGAGAGAGATCAAGAGAGGTAGAGGGATGATAGAGATAGGGAGATAGGGGAGAGATAGGGAGATATAGGTTTAGAGTTGATTGGATTTAGGGTGTACCTGGGTTTAGGGTTTCTTAGTTTTGGAGATAGCTAGATAGAAAGAGAGAGGAGACAGATAGGGAGAGATAGAGGTGACAAAGGGGAGAGATAAGGAGATAGAGAATGAGCGAGATGTCCAGAGAAATAGGGAGAAGGATTGAGAGGTAGAGCTCGATGATAGAGATAGGGAGATAAGGGAGAGATAGGAGATAGGGTTTAGGGTTGCTTGTGTTTAGGGTTTAGGGTTTAGGGGTTAGGGGTTAAGGTTTAGGGGCATTATTTAGGGTTTAGGGTTTATGGTTTAGGGGTTAAGGTTTAGAGGTTTAGGTTTTAGTGTTTAGAGAGAGAGGACCGATAAACATTTTGAAGATGAATTGAAGACAAGTTTGAATGAAATTAATGTCAAGAAACTCTATTTTTGCAGATTTTACTATTTTCCTACGATTTCTTTGTTTAGTATAGCCCTGTATGGATGTGTTAGGGCCTAAGAGAAATTATAATTGAAAGCTAGTGGAATCTACTTTCTTGTGTTTTAGGTGCCAATAAGGCCAATAAGGACACTGGGGGCACATTATAAACATAAAAAACTTACATCTTGGGGGGAGGTGCCAATAAGGCCAATAAGGATACTATTTTAGTTGGGTGTGTGTGTATGCAAATCCCATTTATGGCCAAGAAGCTCTCTATTTACTATTATTCAACTTTCGTTGATAGGAGGTTGGCTCTACAACTATTACAATTTGTGTATGAAACCTAGATGCCTACAAGATCATATATATGTATGTATGTATGTATGTAAACCCTATTTATGGTCAAGTAGCTCTCTATTTACTATCATTGAACTCTCATTGATAGGAGGTTGGCTCTCTGACTATTGCAATTCAATCCATTTGTAATGATGCCTCTATCATGTTGAGTTAGAGCCTATCTCTGCATCCAGTTAAAATCATGAATATGACAACACCATACAATCCTCATTGGCCTGTTAAATGCACAAAACAATCATACAAGATAGTCATTCATGAAATTACTATACAAAGAGGGTTTATAAGTTGCATTAGGGTTTGTATAAATGATCTAATGGATTTATAAGGTTGTCAAACACCAAAATGGATGATTTATATGAGTTTTGGGACTCTCATAGTCCATGTACAACTTGCCCTTTATGATTGTTAAAAAGATACATATGGCTATCCAAAAACTGCCCTTTATGACTATCCTAAAACAACATCATGTATATGCTCATAAAAGCCATCAAACTCTGCAAATAAACTCTTCATTGGATAAGGAGTGGAAGGATAAAGTCACATTCCCAAAACCTCTTAAAATCACATGTCTCCCCTTATGAAAACTAGGGTCTTTGCCGATACATTGTTCTGTAAGAGCAAAAACCTTGCTAGGTGCCATATTTTTTGTTTTGCTCATCGTGGGGTCGAATGGACTACGCCAACGCATGGGGTTGGGCGGGTAAATGCCAGTGGAGGTCTCGTTTTATGCGCCAAGCATCCCAGTTGTTCCAGGCAAGAGGCTACCGGCAAAGTCCCTTAAGATCCCTGAGACCAAAAATGCGCCAAACTTTGATGAAGCAGTTCTCAGAATTTGTGATAGCTGGGAATGTTGTGTTTAGACCTACAAGTGCATGTTGGGTCTGTCGACAATAACCTCTCTCATTTTTGGTCAACTCCATTCCGTTTGACCGTGCCGAAATCAAACGCATTATTGCAAAATGCTTCAATTTGATGCAGTGGAAAGGTGCTAGGTGTGACATTTTTCATTCTATAGCTCGTGGGGTCGAATGGACTATACCAACACATTGGGGTGGGTGGGTAAATGCTATTGGAGGTCTCATTTCATGCGCCAAGCATCCTAGTCCTTCTGGGCAAGAGGCTATCGGCAAAGTCCCTTAAGATCCCTAAGACCAAAAATGCGCCAAACTTTGACGGAACAGTTCTCAGAATTTGTGATAGATGGAAATGTTGTGTTTGGACCTACAGGTGCACGTGGGGTCCGTCGATAATAACCTCTCTCATTTTTGGTCAACTCCATTCCATTTGACCGTGTCGAAATCAAACACATTGTTGCAAAATGCTTGAATTTGATGCAGTGGAAAGGTGCTAGGTGTGACATTTTTCATTCCATAGCTTGTGGGGTTGAATGTACTACACCAACACGTCGGGGTGGGTGGGTAAATGCCAATGGAGGTCTCATTTTGTGTGCCAAGAGTCCCCGTCGTTTCGGGCAAGAGGCTACCGGCAAAGTCCCTTAAGATCCTTGAGACCAAAAATGCGCCAAACTTTGACGGAGCAATTCTCAGAATTCATGATAGCTGGGAATGTTGTGTTTGGACCTACAAGTGCATGTGGGGTCCGTCGATAATAACCTGTCTCATTTTTGTTTAACTCCATTCCGTTTGACCATAACAAAATCAAACGCATTGTTGCAAAATGCTTCAATTTGATGCAGTGGAAAGGTGCTAGGTGTGACATTTTTTATTCCATAGCTCGTGAGGTCGAACGGACTACGCCAACGTGTTGGGGTGGGCAGGTAAATGCCAATGGAGGTGTCATTTTATGCACCAATCGTCCCAGTCGTTCCGGGCAAGAGGCTACCAGCAAAGTCCCTTAAGATCCCTAAGACCAAAAATGTGCCAAACTTTGACGGAGCAGTTCTTGGAATTCATGATAGCTGGGAATGTTGTGTTTGGACCTACAGGTGCATGTGGGGTCTGTCGACAATAACCTCTCTCATTTTTGGTCAACTCTATTCTGTTTGACCATGCCGAAATCAAACACATTGTTGCAAAATGCTTCAATTTGATGCAGTGGAAAGGTGCTAGGTGTGACATTTTTCATTCCATAGCTCGTGGAGTCGAATGGACTACACCAACGCATCAGGGTGGGTGGGTAAATGCCAGTGGAGGTCTCGTTTCATGCACCAAGCGTCCCAGTCGTTCTGGGCAAGAGGCTACTGGCAAAGTCCCTTAAGATCCCTAAGACCAAAAATGCGCCAAACTTTGACAGAGTAGTTCTTAGAATTTGTGATAGCTGGGAATGTTGTGTTTAGACCTACAGGTGCATGTGGGGTCTGTCGACAATAACCTCTCTCATTTTTGGTCAACTCCATTCTGTTTGACCGTGTCAAAATCAAATGCATTGTTGCAAAATGCTTCAATTTGATGTAGTGGATAGGTGCTAGGTGTGACATTTTTCATTCCATAGCTTATGGGGTCAAATGGACTATGCCAACGCATCGGGGTGAGTAGGTAAATGCTAGTGGAGGTCTCATTTTGTGCGCCAATCTTCCCAATCATTTCGAGCAAGAGGCTACCGACAAAGTCAAAAGTTGTTAGGATTGAAATTCTACATTCCATAGGTCCTAAGGTCGAACGAATTATGCCAACACATCGGGGTGGGCGGGTAAATGCTAGGGGAGGTCTTATTTTGTGTGCAAAGCATCGCAGTCATTCCAAGCTATAAGCTACCGGTAAAGTCACTTTGCTGGTAGCTTACAGCTCAGAAGGACTGAGAGCCTTGGCACATAAAATGAGACCTCCCCTAGCATTTACTCACCCACCCCGACGTGTTGGCACAATCTGTTTAGACCCAGGACCTGTAGAATGTAAAATTTCAATCCTAACAACTTTTGACTTTGTCGATAGCTTACAGCTTAGAACGACTAGGACGCTTGGCGCACAAAACGAGACCTCCGCTGGCATTTACCTGCCCACCCTGACTCGTTGGCACAGTCTGTTCGACCCCACGAGCTATGGAATGAAAAATGTCACACCTAGCACATTTCTGCTACATCAAATTGAAGCATTTTGCAACAAGGCATTTGATTTCGGCACGGTCAAACGGAATGGAGTTGACCAAAAATGAGAGAGGTTATTGTCGACGGACCTCATGTGCACCTGTAGGTCCAAACACAACATTCCTAGCTATCACAAATTTTGAGAACTGCTCCGTCAAAGTTTGGCACATTTTTGGTCTCAGGGATCTTAAGGGACTTTGCCAGTAGCCTCTTGCCCAAAACGACTGGGATGCTTGGTGCATGAAACAAGACCTCCACTGGTATTTACCCACCCACCCCGACGCGTTGGTGTAGTCCGTTCGACTCCACGAGCTATGGAATGAAAAATGTCACACCTAGCACCTTTCCACTGCATCAAATTGAAGCATTTTGCAACAATGCGTTTGATTTTGGCACAGTCACACAGAATGGAGTTGACCAAAAATGAGAGAGGTTATTATTGACAGACCCCATGTGCACCTGTAGGTTCAAACACAACATTCCCAGCTGTCACGAGTTCTGAGAATTGCTCCGTCAAAATTTGGCGCATTTTTGGTCTCAGGGATCTTAAGGGACTTTGCCGATAGCCTCTTGCCTAGAACGACTGGAATGCTTGGCGCACGAAACGAGACCTCCACTAGCATTTACCCACCCACCCCGACGCGTTGGCATAGTCCGTTTGACCCCATGAGCTATGGAATGAACAATGTCACACCTACCACCTTTCCACTGCATCAAATTGAAGCATTTTGCAACAATGCGTTTGATTTCAGCACGGTCAAACGGAATGGAGTTGACCAAAAATGAGAGAGGTTATTGTCAATGGACCCCATGTGCACCTGTAGGTCCAAACACAACATTCCCAGTTGTCACAAATTTTGAGAACTCCTTCGTCAAAGTTTGACGCATTTTTGGTCTCAGAGATCTTAAGGGACTTTGCCGGTAGCCTCTTGCCTGTAATGACTGGGATGCTTGGCGGACGAAATGAGACCTCCAATGGCATTTACCCACCCACCCCGATGCATTAGCACAGTCCGTTCGACCCCACGAGCTATGGAATGAAAAATGTCACACCTAGCACCTTTCCACTGCATCAAATTGAAGCATTTTGCAACAATGCGTTTGATTTCGGCATGGTCAAATGGAATGGAGTTGACCAAAAATGAGAGAGGTTATTGTCGACGGACCCCACATACACTTGTAGGTCCAAACATAGCATCCCCAGCTATCATGAATTCTGAGAACTGCTCCGTCAAAGTTTGGTGCATTTTTGGTCTCTGGGATCTTAAGGGACTTTGCGGGTAGCCTCTTGCCTGAAATGACTGGGATGCTTGGCACACAAAATGAGACCTCTACTAGCATTTACCCACCCACCCCGACGCGTTGGCGCAGTCCGTTCGACCCCACAATGAGAAAAATAAAAATATTGTTCTAGTTGACACATTCTCAATCATTGACATGGATGTTATCTTAGTACCATTCCTTTAGGCACAATATGAGCTTCCAAGGGAAGGCGCAATTGTGAGGTTGGAGATAATGAAAAGTGCACCTCATTCACAATCATGTTTTACTTGTCTTCAATGATGATTCCTTGATTCAACTTAATCCTTTGATAATACATTTTAACCTCCTTGTCAAAGCACATTTTCAAGGTTGCTTGAGCAAGAGCTAGCGCCTCAACATCTAGGCACACTTTTGGAGTTCTAGAAGCATGAACTAGCAACTCAAATAGTAAGGCACTCATTCTAGGTTGTTTGTTCAATAATTGGCGCCTTGTATTCTTTGGACATTCTTTCAACTTGTGGAGACAACCTCAACTTGCAAGATCAATTCATTATCAAGGTGCATATCCAAAGTCATAGAGATATGAAGTGGTGCCTCACTAATCTAGGTGCACATTTGATGGTGTAGAGAAGTAGATGTGCACCCAAGTCATCATTTGATGCCTTCAATAACTATAAACTCCTTTGATGATGTATTTTATCCTTCCAATTCAATATCTAGCCTTAGGTGCACATTTTAGGTTGATCAATCATAATCTAGCGCCCTAAGTACCAAGGCATACTTTTAGGTTAGTTTGATCAAGGATTATCGCCTTCACTTCTAGGCGCAAGTTTGGAGTTGAAATACATCAAAATAACAAATTTCTTCATCACTTCATATTGTCACATGTTGTAAGCCATGTATGTGAAGATGTAAACATAGTATTGGTGACATGAGCAACACTACTACATATTCTTAAGTGTTGTAAATATGCATCTTCTTATTTAATCGTGTGTTGTAAATGAAGGAATGTAATGATTGCAATATGTGCACAAAACGGAATTTTTGATAAGGATTGAAAGGAAATGTTAAGAAAATGCAATTGGTGGGTGTAAATCCAAAGTGTGGAAGCATAGACAAGGCATGTGAACAGTTTGGCATGACACCTCAAAGAGATGCTATCTCATGGAATGCAATGATTGCAGGATATGCACAAAATGGATTTTTTGAAAAGGCTTTAGAATCTTTGAAGCAAATACAATTGGAATGTTTAAAACCAAATTCCATAACCTTTGCAAGCATTCTCCCTACTTGTGCCAAATTAGGATCTTATATATACATATATGCACAATGTCATGAAAATAATTTGTATAGTGTATATATCAAGCCATATAGGATGTACACATAAAACCATATGGGTATATACAACGATATACATAGATAACATACAAAAGTATGTTTACAAAGCCAAATAGGCATATGTAACAAAATGTCCCAAAATCAAATCTCCTATGGATTGCTATCAAATAATCTATGGCTCTTGCTAGGCCATGAAGATGGTAAACCAGTCAATGACTCATCCTCTATCGCTCATCGACTAGACCTCCTCGATAGAGATTTTTGAATTTCCACCTATTAATACAATCAAACAACGTGCACATTAATATAGAATTTAATATTCAAAATATATAACATGACATAAGTAATCAATCACTTACCGCTAATTGGTGATCCCTCTTGATCATTTGTTGTCTCTCTTCTTCTGTAGAGCTGGATGGGTAGGGGAGGTGACGTCCTGTGAGAAGCATGAACAAGCAAATTTAAGTAAATCCCAATTCTTTTCTAACGGACACTCTGCAACGTCCATATCGCTACTACAAAATAGATATCCATTTTATTATGTACATTTGGATTCTAGACTAGGGATTTATTTTATTATTCTATAAACTTGTGAATTACCATCTAATTTGAATGTTTACACACTAATCCACCTAGGTATCAACTTAATAAAGCTCTGGATATAAGCATTATTTGATTTGAGTAATATTACTTTGGACACATTTGTGAATAGGATGAACTAAATGCTGAATGTACTGCTCTAAGGCTTGGCATCTTTGCTTAGCTCTGATTCTACCTTCTATCTCTTGTCTTATAATAGCTTGAGCATTATCAATTGAATCCTGAAGCTCTTCTTCTACTTGCATTCCAGTTAAAGGACCCAGATTGATTATATTTAATGAATTTAATAAAGTTTCCAAAATTTTAAATTTAAAACAAACTCTTCATATATATAGATAGGCGCTTAAATTGGGGGACGAAGGCATGAATATGTGCCTTGTATCTAAGACATCTAGGCGCTGAAATCAAACTGTCTTGGTGGCAAAATGCGCCTAGGTCTTTGGACTGATCTTTAACATTTTTATAGTTCTATCTCACATTCAACCCCTCAACTCAAGAAGTCTCCTTATTTCTATGCATTCACCCTATGACTTCAAGCTGCTTTGATGGTTATGTGCCAAGGGTCTTTGTCTTTCTTGCGAGATTCTAATACTTCCAAACACCTACTAATAACTTCAAGAGTCTTATTATCCCTTAGGCGCTTATGTTGACTTCAAAGCAGCTTACTTACTCTCAACTCAAGGCACCATTTAAGATAGACTTAGACCCCATCTCACCTCAAGGCGCTACTTTGGAGATCACTTAGGAGTTTGAAAATTGTGCCTTGATCTTACATAGGTGTTCACTTCTTTTTTACATCCATGCTTCTTTAAAAGATTGATGAATTACTTCTTCAATGTTAACCGCCCACCTTTTTTTTTGACATGCATTGAGGGGTTTTCTTCAAGGCGCCTACTTGAGTGTATCCATAGTTGAATGGGCGCCTAACACATTTTGAGTTATTTTAAGCATTATGATGATTTCAATCCAAGGTATGATGATCATACTACATCATTATCATGTCCCTTTTGTAAGGCGCTCATTAGAGAGCTTCAAGTATGTTATAGCGCCTTAATGCACTTAGCTCATTTCTTATTCCTCAAATGATTTTCTTTTCATGTCAAACCTTCATTCTCTCCTCCGAGATGTATTAAGATAACAATCCTCCAAACAAGGGAATGTCATGCTCATTGTATTAAGGGTGCCCAAACTCATTATATTCATCAATACCTTCCTTGGGTGGTATCAAGGTCACTCTTGCCATACTTGAGCGAAGCGAAGTGTTCATTCCAAATTGTATAGGAAGAATCCCAACATGTTCTCTTCAAGGCGCAAAAACTCATCTCTGGCCTTAAATTTGGTCATTTTGTTGGTTTAAATCAATTGGAAGTCTTCTATCATCCAAGTGCTTATGTTATGATGCCAATTGTCCCTTGGGCGCTAAAATTGAATTCCTACCTCACCATGTACTTCAAGGCGCAAAGTGGAGGTCACTCCGGAGGAAATTGGCGCCCATCTAACAAATTCATTTTAGGCGCTAAAAATGAGTAGTTTAGATGCAAAAATGCGTCTTACCTCTTTCTTTCTAATTTTGTCATCTTGTTCCTCCTTACTCAGTGAATGAGTGTATAGAGGACTTCTTGATCAATAGCCCTTTAATATTAGGCGCCCACCTTAGATTTGTTTACAACGAAATTACCATAGGCGCCAAATTAGGTGAAGGCTTATACATTGGGCGCTAAGGATGGTAGGCACTAAGGATGGAGCTTCAAGTACCAATAGGCACTATATCTTCAACTTATAACAAATACCATCTCACCTAAGGCGCACTTCCCTCATTTTTGGATTGATGTCTCTAGGGCGCTTATGAAGTTCCCTTCAAATACTTTTCATCCATTATCACTCAGAGGATCCTTCATAGTGCTTGGTCAAGGCGCCAACTTGGAGTGCTCTGAATAGGACATGCCACTCAAGATAAATAGGTGTGAAATGGTGCCTTGACTTGCATAGTTTCTTACTCCACAATTTTGTCCCTAACATTATTGACCAACTTGTTTCATGCCTACTTGATGTTGGGCGCTTTACTTGGGACATGCTAGATTTCCACATTTTGTATTCTCATCACCTAGGCACTAGCATTAGATGGAAGGGTCAAGAAAATGTGCCTTACATGTTTGAATGAAGGGCGCCTAACACATTTTGTTCTTTTCCTTATTCAATTTTCATTTCTTGAGGTCCTTTATCAGCTTTCCAATCAAGGCGCAATTTGATGCTCAAAGTGATTAACATTCTTTCTACAACATAGATCATCCTTCTTATGGCGCCATCAAAACTATATGGATGAGACTTAACTCTAACTCGAGCGCCCCCTAAAGACTTGTGAGTCTAGGTGCCAATTTGAGTTTGATTTGATGACTAAGGGCACCAAATTCACTGATCAAGGTACACCACTTCCTAGGCGCTCATTCTATGCTAAGAATATCATCCTCCACTCCATACACCTCTTAGGTGCTACTTTGGATGATTTCAATCCCTTCCACAAGGCAATCTTCTTTCACAAGGCACTATATTCTAGGGTTTAAAACATCCATTCTATGTTTAAGGTGCAAATTTGGGATCCAACAGATGATAGAATATGCCTTGATTCCTTTTGATGCTTTTCAAACATTTCCAAGCTTATTGTTAGGCACAAAAGGGGATCTCTGAATATTTGTTATGTCCTCCGTTAAGCTAGGTGCCCTTTGGTGATTCTACGAGTGCCAAACAATGCCTAACACTACTGAGCCATTTGCTCGCAAAACTTTCACAGTTCAAGTCATTCAAAGGTCAAAGCATTCATTCCTAGTAGAGGGCCATTTGAAAAAATATCATCCAGATCCCAATGCAAAGCATTGGAATTCAAAAAAGGGGGGTCCCTATTCCTAATGGGGTGTTGTGTGATTTGGTCACAACACGTACTTGATAAGAGCCCATACTTTTCACAAGGAGCCACCAATTTTTAACTAAATATTCCATTAGAAATGGATAAAAAAATGTTCCCCCAAATGAGGAAACTAGATTGTTAATTAGAATTCTATGTGTAATGTGATATGAAACAATAGATACACCTATAAATGACCAACTAACTTTAACTTCTTGTATTATTGCCTCGATGTTTCAAATATGTTGCTTCTCTTCATCCAAAACCAATGGTACAAAATTTTTCATAGATCAAGGAAACGGATATCCATTTCCAGAACGGATATCCATTTTGGAAAAGGATATCCATTTTGAGTTGCTTTTACCAAAGCAAAATGAATATCCATCTTGCTTTGGTACAAAGCAAGACGGATATCTATTTTGGTTGTTGACTTTTTATGGATTCTAACGTGTTTTCATGTTTCAGTCTCTTCTTCGAACTTCACCCTTCGTGCTGACGACTTTTTTTTTAGCAAAATTGATAAAACAAAAAGGGTTTATAGAAAAAATTGTTAGCTTTCTAAAAATATAAGATTTGTTTGGTTATCATTTTATTAAATAATTATTAATAATTTTCTATATACCGTGTGTCTGAAATCCTGATGGACACACTGATTGAAAAACATCCATAACTTTCAAACCATTTCACCTTTTTGAGATCCAAAACCTGCGTCATACTCTATGCTTTTCTGGCTATAGGTTAAAAAAAATAATTTTGAATTTCAATTTTTTTTAATTGAGTTAGGTTGGCTGGAAAATTACTTTTTATTTTTTTTAAAAAGTCACAGTAAAAAAATCATAACTAATTATTTTATTGGAAAAAAATTTCAAATAAATATGCGTCACATCCGAACATGAGTCCTCTACTTATTTTGAAAGTTTAAAAAATATATATATATTTTTACTCATAGTTAGGTTGGCTGGACAGATACCCACTTTTTATTTTTTCTGAAAAATTTAATAGCTGTTCTTTGAAATATTCAATTTTCACTAAGTAAATTTAGTTTTTTTTTTTTAAAAATAGTAGCCTATAAACTAGATTCAATTCTCTACAAATTTTGTTCTTACATCTTTTTCAAATTGTGTAGATAATCCATTCAAATTTTCACGTGAACTTGATAAATTCTGATTTTCTGTATTTTCATTGCCACTTAGAGGTATAGTTTGGTCCATCATGATCCTGCACATACCCAAAAAGCAGAGTAGAGAAGAAGAGGAGCAAAGGAAGTATAGAGTGAAGAGTCAGTGAAGAAGAATTTAAAGATAGGAGTAGAAGTTTTTGAGCCTTTAAAGGGACTGATTCAGGCATGAATGTAGATGCTATTTCTTAGTTCATTATCTTTGTGTAAATCATAATTTCTTATAGGTAGTGAGCCTCTTCTTGAGCAGTGAGCTCTGGGTAGTATGCCCAAAGGCATGTGCCTTCTATTTTCTTAAGTATTCTTAACAGGGTACACATTTTTGTGGGTTAACCCCCATCGTAGTTTTTCCCTTAACCGGGTTTTCCATGTCAAAATTTTGGTGTTGTGTGTTCATGTTGTTTCTGGTCATGTGTTGATTTATGCTTAAATGTTTTCATCATTAATTTGATTATAAAGAAGATTTAAAAAGTTTAAAAAAGGTTAAAGTTTATGGACAACTGATTCACCCCCCCTCTCAGTTGTATGGACTATTTCCAACAATTGGTATCAGAGACAAGTACCTCTAAAAGAAGCTTGACCACTTGAGGAGATCCAAGATGTCATTTTACAAGAAGGAAAGTCTGAGATTTGATGGAACAAATTACTCCCTGTAGAAGGTACACATGCAGTGTCATCTGGAATATATGGGTGATGTCTTTTGGTCAATAACCAAGAATGTGTATAAGATTCTAAAGAATGGACCTTCAAATATAGATGAACTCAGAGATGCTGAACACAACACTCGAGCCAAAGAAGCATTGTTGAGTGCCCTGTCTGATACCAAATTGGCAAATGTCTTAGATTTGCAAACTGCTCATGAAGTCTGGATTAAATTGGAAAATTTGTATGAAGGTGACAAATATGTTAAATGTGCCAAGATACAAACCCTAAAGGGTAAATATGAAAGATTGGTAATGAGTGAAGATGAAAACATTACTTCCTACATACAGAAAGTAAATGAACTTGTGACTAGTATCAGAAATGTAGGTGGAGTATTGGATGAATCAAAAATTGTTGCCAAAGTGCTCAGATCCTTACTTACAGCTTACAAGCACAAGGCTATAGCCATTGAATAAATCAAGACAGTAACAATAGTCACAAGGGATCAGTTAGTTGGTAAGCTTTCAGCATTTGAAATGAGTGAGTTTAGTGATTCTCTCCCTAAGTCTAAATTTGCATTCAAGGCCAGTGTGTATGGAAAGAAAAAATATGATCTGGGTGAAAGTTCTTCAGGAAGAGCAAACAAATTTATCAAGACAAGGAAGGATCTTGAAGATGATGAAATTGAGATTACAGATCTTGAATCTCTCATTGCCAAATGGATGCCAAGAGGATCTGGGAAGTATGAAGGAAAGTTGCCACTCAAATGTTTTTCTTGTAATAAGATTGGTCATTTTACCTCAAGGTGTCCAGAGAGGTTCTCAAAACCAAACCTTAATAGATACAAAAGTCAGAAGTATTCCTACTATGTCCAAGAAGCTAAAGAAGGAGTCACAGATGATGAATCTGATCATGGAGATGGTGATTGGGTGTTCATTGCTATTAAAGAAGATCCAATGTCTACTGAATCTGCTAGTTGTGCAAATGTGGAAAGTGACTTGGTTGCTCAAGTTGTTGAAAAGGATGAATGGGTGATTGATAGTGGATGTTCTCATCATATGACTGGTGATAAGAGTAAGTTTGTGAGTTTTGAAAAATATGAAGGTGGGCTTGTGAAATTTGGAGACAACTCAGCTGGTAGAATCTATGACAAATGATCCATCTCTTTTGATGGTAAGAATTACACCAATGATGTTCTATATGTGGAAGGACTGAAACATAATCTCCTCAGTGTTGGACAGTTGGTTGACAAGGGTTATGATCTTCAATTCAAGGATGGAAAATGTAGAATCTTGGAGAGCTCCAGAATTGAAATTGCATCTAGTACCCAAACTAGAGTTAACATCTTTCATTTAAGTAGTTTTGGCAAAAGTTGTTTGATTTCTCAGATAGATCAAAGTTGGTTATGGCATAGGAGGACGTGTCATGTAAATTTTGATAACATTGTCAAAATAAGTTCCATTCAAGCTGTAAGAGATCTTCCAAGACTTGTGAAACCTGATAGCATATGTAAAGAATGTCAATTGGGTAAACAGAACAAAATTTCATTCAAAAGTAAGGAGCAAGGTTCAAGTGGAAGGTTGGAACTGGTACATACTGATCTTTGTGGTCCTACTAGAATTAGGAGTAAGCAAGGAGATAGATATTTCATGTTGCTGATTGATGATTACTCCTGGATGATGTGGGTAACTTTCCTAAAAGAAAAATCAGAAGCTTTTGATAAGTTTAAGGTGTTCAAGACGATGGTTGAAAATGAGATTGGTGGGAAATTGAAGTGTCTGAGATCTGATAGAGGTGGAGAATTCACTTCCGGTGAGTTTGATGATTTCTATGAAAAGCATGGAATAAAAAGATAATTATCTGCTCCTAGGACTCCTCAGCAAAATGGAGTTGTGGAAAGGAAGAACCGGACCATTCAAGAAGTTGATAGGACTATGATGATGGAAACAAATGTTCCTCAAATTTATTGGAGGGAAGCTATGAGTACTGCTGTCTACACTCTTAACTAGGTATAGATCAAAGGAAATTTTGGTAAGACTCCTCATGAACTATGGCATCCTCCTACTGTGAGATATTTCAAAGTTTTTGGAAGTAAATGTTATATCAAAAGAGATGAGGATCTAGGCAAGTTTGAGGCAAGAAGTAATGAAGGAATATTTTTGGGATACTCAACTCAAACTAAGGCTTACCGGTGCTTCAACAAAAGGCTGAAAAATATTGTTGAAAGTGCTAATGTTAAAGTTGATGAAAGCAAAGGACATTCTAGGTACTGTGGATATGATTCAGATGATCAAGATGAAACTCAAAGTCAAGGAAGATAAGTTCAAATCCAGACCCAGATTCAGATTGATCTGGTAACTCCAGTAACTCAAGAGATTAGTGCAGAAGATGAGGAACAAGTTTAAGAAACAGAAGTTCAAACAATTCCCAAAACCCCTAGGTATGTAAGTGATGGAGATAGGTTGTCATTGATGTCAAAAAGGGTGTTGAGTTGATGATGCAGATACATCATAGTGAGAGTTAGATCATTCATGGTGATCATAGTTTGAGTTTTTGTAGTCAAAAGCACGGAGAGATCATAGATAAAAAAAAGATGTGAGAGTCAAATTGTTGTTCACTTGAGGGTTGATATGGTTGTCTTGAAGTTGTGATAATTCAGGTGATGGAGTCTATCATCTTACTTACATATGTTGAAGTTCTGGATCACATAACTCATAGCTCAAAGTGTTCATCTGGTTTATTTGTTTTCGTAATGCTTTTCACAGTGAGGTTGCACAGATTCTTTTAGGATGTCATTTGGATAGGAGCAACAAGGTGTTCAAAGGTAATCATGTAGTCATTTTGTTCACAGGTTGTAAGGTTGATCTTCATGATGTTGGCTTCATTAGTTTATACTTGATATGTGCATTACATTTAAGGTGATTAGTGAAGGCTTACATGAGTGGTGATGTCTTGGTGTTAATTCCATGTCTTGATGATCTATAAACAATGAGATTGTCAAAGGTTGATGCAATTGGTTGATGGTGTTTGTTGATTTGTCATTTGTATTGACACAAAAGAATGTCACAGGTCCACAGGTCAATGATGATGGAGACTATAGTGGCAGAGATTATCATGATTTGCAATAATCAATGACTAATATCATATATTAGGGGAATGATTTCACAAAAGGATCAAGGTTTAAGTGTGCCTTAAATAATTATACATCTAATTCAAATTATTATATAGACCATCATACGTCTTAAGCACTTTTTGATATAAAGTGAAGTTGACCTGTTATTGTAGGTCATGCCACTTAAAAGTGACTTATTGAAGGGTTATTAAGCCATATGAGGACCAACCCATTTACCTTTCCAAGCGGTCATGTCCTAAATTTTATGAGCAACAAAAAGAAAAAAAAATATCAAAAATTAATATTTAATATGGGTGAGCATTTTTTGTTTAAAAAAAAGTTTCTTTTAAAAGATATTTTTTAAGAATATTTTAGTCTTTTAAAAAGGAGATTTTATGACAGCAAATAAAGTGGAGTATATATGTTGTTTTTAAGAAGACTTTATTCTATTTTTAGACTCTCGCTCATGGCTTGGAAGAAAAAGGAGGAGATTATTTTTTATTATTTCTTTTTTGGTGAAAAAATGGTGAAGATTATTGGAGATTTTTGAGGCTATATTTGTGGAAGATTTATTCTATTTTCATCCTCTTTATTCATGGCATGGAGAACATTAAGAAGATTTTTTTTTTTAGGAAGGCATATTTCTTTTATAGAGATAATGCTTTAAGATCATTTTATCTTCTTCATGTAGAAGACATTTTGAGGAGATAAGTGGTTTTATTTTTTATTTTTTTGATAGGAGCAAATGAATTAAAATTCATTGAAGTTTTTTTTAATGATATATGGTGGAAGATAAAATGAATATGCAAGAAGATTTATTTTTAAGAAGGAGAAAATGGAAATACAGAGAAGAAAATGATTTTATTTTTGCATATTCTTCAGTGAAGAAAAATGAGATTATTTTTACAGGTACTTCATGGATAAAAAAATATATTCTTTGCAGATTGAAGAAAATAATTTTTTTTAAAAAGAAAAATATGAAGAATGTTTTGAAGAGAATATGAATAGGTGACCAGATGAATGAAGAATGGATTTGAAGATCAAAGAAATGGAATATGAATGGATTTTTCTTATGAAGAGAAAATAAACTGGTGGAAATCATTCATGATTTTTATGCAGGGAAGAATTTTTGAAAGAAAATTTTTGAAGAAGAAGAAGATAAAAATGTTTATACAAGTGAAGATGAATGGATTAGAGAAAAAGGGAATTTAAAGATGAAATGATATTTTTAAAGACAATTTGTTTTTTATTTTTGCAGACAGAGGAAGATGAATAGTTATTCAATGTGGAGGAATATGTTTTTAATGTTACAATTTCTTCATGAATTGAAATGGATGGAAGTTGTTTTGCATAGGAGAGGAATATCAAAAGACATTCTTTTTATCATTTTATTGCAGGTGCTTGAAAAATGAAATTGTAAGAATGACATATGCAGATAAAAGGAATGTGATGGTAGAAAATCATTAATGATGAGTGTGAGATTTTAAATTAGGATGAATCCAATATAGGATGTGATTAAAAAATTAATGACAGAAGCATTTTGAAGACACAGATGATTTGATTGTGCAAAGATCATGATTTTGATATTTAGATTGGATTGAGAAGACCTGTTTTGTAATGGTTCAAATTAGATTGAGTTGCAATCATTTCTTGCACATCTTGCAGTATATTTTGATGATGGTTGAATTTGCTAGTGAGGCATTATGTGCCAATGAGGCTTGTAGGTCAAAGAGATCTTTCATTTGTCAGTGAGACACATATATGAGCCAGTGAGGCCTTGTAAAGAAGTATTTTAAAGTTAAGCCAGTGAGGCATTTTTAGTGGTTTTTCTACCCTAGGAGGGTTTTCCACTTTGTAATTTTCTTGTGTCATAAATTTGTGTCTTCATGTCTTCCATAGCTTCATTTATCATATGTGATTTATGTGATTGATCATTTGTTGATTAATTGTAAATTGATAAACCTCATTGTCAATTTTGAAACGTTATAAAAACTATGTTTTTACACAACACTGATTCACCCCCCCTCTCAGTGTTGTCCTGGACTCCAACAGTAAGAATGAAACATCTCGAAGATCAAATCATAGGAGATAAAAATAGAGGTGTTTGAACTAGGAGAAGAGTCACTGAAGATCAAGAAGAGATTTGTTTGATTTCAAAGATTAAACCTAAATTAGTAAGTGAAGCTTGCAATGATGAAAATTGGGTTAAGGAAATGGAAGAAGAATTGATGCAAACTAAAAAGAATCACACTTGGGATCTTGTTCCTAGACCTGAGGACAAAAATGTGATTGGAACCAAATGGGTCTTCCAGAATAAATTGAATGAAGATGGTGAGGTTGTAAGAAACAAGGCAAGGTTGGTATGTAAAGGTTATTCTCAAGTGGAAGGAATTGATAAATGAAAAAACTTTTGTTCCAATGGCAAGGATAGAGGCATTCAGATTATTTCTTGCTTTTGCTGCTTTCAAAGATTTTAAAGTTTATCAGATGGATATCAAATCAGCATTTCTAAATGGAGATTTGGAGGAAGAAGTCTACATTGAACAACTAGAAGGATTTCAGTTGTTTGATCAGGGAGATAAGGTTTGTAGACTAAGAAAAGCCTTATATGGACTCAAGCAAGCTCCAAGAGCCTGGTATGCCAGATTGGATAAGCATTTGCTTAAGCTAGGATTTAACAAAGGTATTGTTGATAGTAATCTATACTTCAAGATAAATCATGAGGACATTCTAATTGTTGAGGTCTTTGTTGATGATATCATTTTTGGTGGAAATGAATGCATGTGCAAAGCATTTGTTGATCAGATGAAAAGTGAGTTTGAGATGTCAATGTTTGGTGAGATGGATTTCTTCCTAGGTCTGCAAATTGTTCAAACAGATAAAGGTATCTTCATATGTCAGTCCAAGTATGTGAAAGAATTGTTAAAGAAGTTTGGAATGGAAGATTCAAAGCCAGTAGGTAAAACTATGGTAACCGAATGCAAGCTAATAAAAGATGATGACTCCCCCAAGGCAAATCAGAATAGGTATAGATCAATGATTGGAGGATTTCTTTATCTGACTCAGACTAGACCTAACATCATGAATGTAGTTGGACTTGTTGCCAGATTTCAAGCTGATCCAAAAGAATCCCATGTTGTGGTAGTCAAAAGAATTTTTAGATATCTCAAGGGGTCAATTGATTATGGACTGTGGTATCCAAAGGACAATGACTTCACTCTTCATGCATATACAGATGCTGATTGGGCAGGAGATGTGGATGACAAAAAGCATACTAGTGGTGGTGCATTCTTCTTGGGAAGAAGATTTTTCTCTTGGATGAGCAAGAGGCAATATCTCTGTCTACTGTAGAGGTAGAATATATAGCAGCAACAAATAATTGTTCTCAAGTTTTGTGGATGAATCAAATACTGAAGGACATCACAATTGTGTTTGAGGAGCTAGCCACAATTTTCTGTGATAATTCAAGTGCTATAAGCATTTCAAAGAATCCGGTATTGCACTCAAAGACAAAGCATATATCTATCAAGTTTCATTTCTTAAGAGAGAAAGTTAATGAGAATGAAGTCAAGTTGGAGTTTGTGTTTTCCAAAGATTAGATTGTGGATATCTTCACTAAATCTCTTCCTAAGGATACTTTTGAGTATCTCAGAGAAAAGTTAGGGGTTATTACCCCTCCCGATCAGAACTAAGATGCACTAAGGTGCATCCATCTAGTGGAATTCACATTCATATCTTGTGATCCAGATTGATGTTAAGGATGTACTAAAAGGGGGAGTAGTCAGTATGCAAATTTTGGGATCAGTTTGAAGCAAAAAGGGAGAAAAGATAGCAAATCTATGCCCTTTGCCATTGACGTCAAAGGGGGAGAGAAGTCATGTGAAAAACTAGTTGCTAATGTAAGGGGGAGCAGTAAAGAAAGTAGTTGCAGAAGTGAGAAGAGAAAGGGGGAGAAGTTCTTGTCTTGATGGTTAAATTTAGTTTTTCACATCATATGTTGCCATCGATGACAAAGGGGGAGATTGTTACAAATATGTGCCTAAGTGGTGTTGTCATTGATGTCAACATATCCTTGTTGCCATTGGTGTCAACTGTATCCTATTTTGCAATCTGTATAGAAGACTAGACTGTTGAGGATATTGAGAAAATTAATGACAATCAATGCATGTAGACCATATGGCTGTGTAGAGGATTGTCAGAGGTTACTCCAGTTAAGATTTGAGAAGTTCACATGAAGATTTGAAGAAGTTATGGCCATCTGAGTAGAACTAAATTTTGTAGTATTCAGAAGAGACAGTGTGATAGTAAGTTGGTCTGGATTGCTCCGCAGTGAAATATTATGGTCTATGGATTTGAAGGCATGTATGGGAAATCAGTGTGTATCATCAACTCTAGTGGTTCGTGGTTTGGAGGTCTGCAAGATATCTTTCTAGTGTGACAGTAATGGCAGATAATGTTCTTGAGGTTTCAAAGGAAGGTACAAATGATTCTGGTAATTTGGTTTAGAGTAAATGTTATTGGTGATTTCAATGTGCTTGTGAAGGTCTCTAGATCATGTGGCTACTATGTTGGAGGTCTGCATTGAAGTTTGAGCTTGTTGATTGAAGATTTCTTCTTTGAGGTTGATGTTCTTCCTAGTCTTGGCCGACCGTGTGTTCCTAGCATGTTGTGGATAATCTAAGGACATTTTATGAAGCATGGCATGGTTGTAGAGGAAGATTCAAGTCTTAGTTGTGTTTGGACAATAGTGTAATGATCCACGTCAGGTTTAGCCGACCTTGTTGATCATTCCAAGGTTGATGAAGTATATTAATATTTGTTGATGAGTTGTTGAAAAGCATCTTTGGACAAATGAGTTAAATCTGAAGAAAGGATAAAAAAGCAGAGCAGAGAAGAAGAGGAGTGAAGGAAGTATAGAGTGAAGAGTCAGTGAAGAAGAATTTAAAGATAGGAGCATAAGTTTTTGAGCCTTCAAAGGGACTGATTCAGGCATGAATGTAGATGCTATTTCTCAGTTCATTATCTCTATGTAAATCATAATTTCTTATAGGCAGTGAGCCTCTTCTTGAGCGGTGAGCTCTAGGTAGTGTGCCCAAAGGCATGTGCCTTCTATTTTCTTAAGTACTTTTAATAAGGTACGCATTTTTGTGGGTTAACCCCCACCGTGGTTTTTCCCTTAACCAGGTTTTCCACGTCAAAATTCTGGTGTTGTGTGTTCATGTTGTTTCTACTCATGTGTTGATTTATGCTTAAATGTTTTCATCATTAATCTGATTATAAAGAAGATTTAAAAAGTTTTAAAGAAAAGGTTGAAGTTTAGGGACAACTGATTCACCCCCCTCTCAGTTGTTTGGACTATTTCCAACAGTTAAGAACTGGCTCATGGATGAAATGTGGGCCATATGAAAGGCATTACCTATCACAGATGAAGGTGCCATTCAATATACAAAGAAAAACATTAGAATCATGGCATGGTTTCTTTTCAAAGACGGTCTGAGAAGTGAAGGCGCTGCTAGGTTATGAAGGCGTCCAATGTGGACATGATGCGCTGCCAATTTAAAGCCATGACACTGATTTTATGAAGATGATAACGAACTTTATATAAAGCATGGAAAATGAATAGAGTGCAACTCCAAATCGAGGCACAACAATATCATGAGGTGTGGCCTCTAAAAGATAGCATTTGGCCAAAATATAGTGTATCAGTTTCAAATGATGAAGGCTGCTCCACGGAGTGGGAAAGAGCACGTAGGAAGATTTAGTGTTCCCACACGATAAAGACATAGACACAGTAAGATGCAGAAATGATCAACAGCTCATGTAGTTTCAGAATAGAAGAAGTGGAGGCTGCCAGATGTCAAATGCGGGCTTTGAAGGAGCTACAAGAAATCCATCCCAGAATGAATGTGGAATGTACCATGTGGAGGCTGCGGAGGAAGAGAAATGAATTTTATTTCATTTTGCTATGAAATCTATAAAAAGAGCCACGTGAGCCATAAGAGTCATTAAAATAATGTTTCTCTTATATGGTGGGCCCTCCTTTAAGGAGCTAGTTTCAAAATATTAAATAGTCTCTTTGCATAAAAGCCATGGGTGAGTAGAAAATTAGATTTAATAATGATAGAGAGAGATGGTGGGTCCCTTGAGAAATAAAGCTAAATGCTTTATTATTAAAAGACTCTTATGTTTGACTCTCCTCATGGGAGATAAAAGCTTTTGGTAGCCCTAAAAGAAGAAAAGACACTTTATTTTCATGACAGCCATGGAAGAGGAGAGCGAGAAGTTTTTCACGCAAACCAAAGAATGGAGGCAAATGCATTTTTCAGCCATAGAAGCTACAACTAGTTCAGTGGGAGTTTTAGTTGCCAGGGCTGTTATCGGATCCAGATTATGGGCAAATTTTATGGGTTCTCGGTTGTAGTTTTTCTAAGCAGTTGGGGATATTTTTCTTTGGCTTTTTGGCTTATATATACAGAAATCTGCATCAGAGGAAAGAGACCGACACAGTTCTACATAGATCAGAGATAGAGATTATTAGCAATAGAGATATTTTCTTGCCTCAGTATGCTTCTCAGGAAGAATGTAACATTTTATTTTGTGCAGATATTTTGCCTCTGCAATTTTTTCCCATCCAAACAATGAAAAGAAGTGATGCTTTGTGCAGATCTGAGTCTATTTTCTTCTTTATTTTTCTTTGTTTTTTTTTCTTAGTCGCTATTAAATCTGATTTATAAACTGGCTCATTGATCATGCATTCTTCTCTTTGGTTTTCCAGTTAATCCATTAGGGTTTAATTACTATGCTATTGGTTAGGTAATGAATTCGGTGCATTGCCATAGCAATAGTTTGGTTTCATATTGTATCTATAATCTTGTTTATTCTTCCCCTTTTTCCCAAAACCCCATTGAGAAGAAGAGCTAGCTTCTATAAAATCTAGAGGTTGTTTTGAGAGTCATCCCACGTTCTCAGAATCTCCCATGTTGGTGATGGATTAAACCCACAAATTTACGTATCAATAGTCACATTTCTGTATCAAATTATATATATTAAATTAGATATATCTAATTAAATAATCTTTAGAGGTCCTAATTTTTATACCTTGACCATATAAGGTCTACCAAACTCTACTGCTGTTGACACTAAATGGTCCAGCCATGATGAAGTGGCAGCAACTGATGGAGTCATTTGTACCAATCAACATGAACATATATTTATTAATATATATTTAAATTTTTTTAAAAAAATTGATAATTGACAATTGTCCAAATCTATATTAATTGGTATTAATTTTAATTTTATTAAATGTGGCATACATATCGAGTCCATAGGAGTGATTAATGTAGCCAAAAAGGAATCCTCCTCTGAAGCAGATGTAGGACCAAAACATGGATGATGACAATTATAACAATAATGCAGTGTGGACTGCAATGGCATCAATCTAGGCGATGCATCAGGACTAGCATCAGATACTCCTCTAGGCTGTGCAGGCTCTCTAGGATTGACTTCATCTGCCAGGCAAGTAGCTTGGTCAGTTAAGTTTCCTGAGAGCGACGATAACACTTTGAATATTGAGATGATCATCTGTTGGTGAAAGGGCACATGAATAGAGGGTGGAGGAGGGACAATAGGTGTAGGGGGCAAACATCGATTTGGATTGACACATACCCATGGTCTATGCTGTGGCATTCCACCACTCACGCCCTAAAATGATCTCATATCAAAATAATTGGGCTTTTTGCCCATCTCAAACTTTGCCCATAATTTTTTTTAGAAAATAAAAGGGAACCTCAAAATTAGCATGAGGTTGATGGTCAAAGACCATCCACCATCGCTCCCAAAAATTATTAGCTATCTGCTGATGTGTGCACCATTTGATTGAAATTCTCTTTTTAGTTGGTGGTATTTGTTCCCCTGTGGAGGGATCAATGAAATATGGGGTAATTGTATTTTTGGTAATATGTAAATCATTGATCTCTTTATATGAGAGACCATCTGCATAAAACTACCTCCTCTCTTCTTACCATCAGTGGAATGTGTCTAGATCCGTGTGGATAGCTCTCACTGAATCAACAATAGTTTGCATCGTAGATGCAAATCGTGAAATGTGTGGAGGGGTTTGCATTTGGCTTTGCAAGAAATTGATTTTTTCTTGCAATGTTTGTATATTTTCATCAATTGTTGCTCGTAAATGAGCCTCATCATGTAGTGGTGGTGGTGGTGGTGGTGGTGGTGGTGGGGGTGGTGGTGGTGGTGGGGGGGGTTGGAGTGGGGGGTCATGGGGGGGGGAGTTCATGGGCTAGATCAGACATGTGTACAAATAAGGTCTACAAGTAAAGCTGCAATTACAAAAAATAATTAAAATCAAATTAGGAATTGAAAATATATATTAAATTGCATGCACAACATATGCTTAATTATACATATACATATAAATTGAAAACTTGGAAATATATAAATTTGCATGGTTTAAGCAATACATTAAAAAATTTAATTTAACATATACATGCATTCAAACTTTAAACTTGTTAGAAAATGTTTAAAATCAAAATTTATACATTCAAGAATCATGACATGAATAAAAATTTATGTCCTAGTATCTATTCAACATTATTTTGTCTTTCAAGTCCTATAATCTTATTTTACTATACATGCATGTATGTATGTCTACACAATTTCAAAATGATCTTAGTTAATCTATCATTCCTAAAAGTTTAATGTATAGCCTAAATATCAATCCAACTAGGGCCATGTTACCATTTCCTAGATTTTGGTAAAATTTAAGTTGATTTTGTTTCCTATAAATTTGTGCAATGTTCGTAGAAATCAAAATCCTAAAGATAATTAACTAGCTAGGCTATTGTTACTTAATATATTGCATGTCCACAAACCCTAAATATCAATAGAAGTCCTAATCCTAGAGGTTATGATTAATGAGTGGACAATTTAGTTAGAAATGTTTCGTTGAGGTTTTGAAAAGAAGACAATTAAAGAGAAAAATCAAATAACAACTAGGTTGTTTACAACCACACTCATATATTACATTCAAACTCCTAAACATGTCACTAAGTTCATGTCAACCTATTGGCTACAACTACACCTACAAGACCCTAAATGACATGTTTTTATTGTATATAGCCTAAATGTCATTCCTTCTAGCCATGTTACCATAAATCCTATTTTGTTCCTAATCCATGTTTATCCTTCCTAAGTGTCTCATTTTATTCAATCTTTGAACCCATCCTATGTACACTCAACATTATTTTAAATTTTTTCTATTGTTGTTGTGTTAGATTTAGGGCATACAACAGAGAGGGGGGGTGAATCAGTTGTGTAAAACTTTCTTGCTATTTAAACACTTAATTCCACTTTGTAATTCAACAGCTTAATAATAAATCAATCATGGAAACATAATGCAACAAATTAAGAGTAGAAACATATCAATGCATGAGACACCAAGATTTTGATGTGGAAAACCCGGTTAAGGGAAAAACTACGGGGTGATTAACCCAAGAATGTATTCTCTATTAGAAGAATAGAAAGAACAAAATGGCACATGCTAATTAGGGCTCACTGCCTAAGCACACTGCTCACAAGAGGCTCATTGCCTACAAGAGACACACTGTCTACAAATAAATAAGTATCACCTACTTGAACTAGAAGATAGCATCTTCACCATACTTGAATCAGTTCCATTAAGCTCAATACTTCTGCTCTGCCTTTCACTCTCCTCCTCGCTAACACACTCTCATCTCCACACGGACAACTTCAAAATGACTTTGCAATCCCTTATTTATACAAGGCATCAACTTAGGAATGATCATCTAAGTCAGAAAACATCCACAAGATCATCCGCAAGATGCATAACTCATCTGATCAGCCTGTCTTAGGAAGAACACTATCATCCGGAAGATATTCTTCAATTGTGAGCTCCAACTCCAATGCGGACCACCAACATGAATTAGACACGATCCAAAGACCACCACAAGCTTACTTGAATCACCATGAACATCAACACTTCATCTGCTTACTGAAATCCTTCTCTCCTTCATCCAGAACCTCAAAAACACAGTCTGTCATCACTGTCACAAAGGAATAGATGCTTGTGGATGTTCAAACCATGAACCAATTGAGTTGACACTTCACAAAGACTTCCTCAACACTCCCTCAAATCTGTAGAATAGGACAATGCATTTCCAGATCTCACCGGACCTATCTGTCTCACTTTGTCACCACTGAACATCTACTGAAACCAGTTTTACTTGAGCGGCCATAACTTCTTCAGATCTTCATGCGGACCTCTGAAATCTCTACTGGATCACCTTAAGACATATATCTACAAACCCTTTAATCTGCATCCTCTGATCCTTATCCTATCTTAGATTTTTACCTTATTGTTATCACTGTTCTTCACTGTTCCAGATTGAGACTTATTTTCTCAATATCCTCAGCACACAGCGCATCCAATCCTTATCATTAATGCAATAAGAGTATGTTGACATCAATGATAACACCGGTTAGGCCCATACTTGCAACATGTTGTCCCCTTTATCCTTTTGTTAAGTGTCAAATTGTCATAGATATATGGATATGTTTAAATTAAAGATTTAAACATAATAAAATGACTTCTAAGTTTTAGGTTTAGGTTTAATAAGTCATTTAGGTTAGGTCTACAAAAAGATATTAGGGTCCTATCCTATCTAATTTATAGGTTTTTAGCTTCATGAAAAGAGTTTTACAAATGGTTAAATTGGGACTATGAGACTCATTAGAAACATTAAAAGCCATGAAGACTGCAGAATAAGCCTATAACATGTATAACTAGTTCAAGGTCTAGATATAGGGGAAAAGACCTAATAGGTGAGATAATATATGTGCATTTAATGCCCAATATTTTTAAAAGTTTAGTAGAGTAGTTCTGACTTTAAGCTTGTTAGTGTTGTATTATAATTACTAAAAATTTAATGACTAAATAACCAATCATACATGATGTTGTATCAGCCCACCAACAAAACATGACTTAATGCACACCTATTGGTCCACACTTTTTTTTGGGGAACTATTTGACCCCTCAACAAAAAGCACTTAGTATTATCTTTACCCACTATAAGATGTAAAGTCTTAAAGGTCTTAATAGATGATTAAATTTAGAGTTCCTTTCGTTCCACAACATCAAAAAGACATGAAGTATTCTTCATATTGAAAGACTAGATAATGCTCTTGAGGATAATAGTCTTGATATTTTAAGAAGGCCTACCTCTAAAGGGAAGAAATTTATTCCTAGTCAAAAGACCAAGAAAACATATAAGACCTGAAAACTATAGGAGCATAAGGAGATGTGGAGGAAGAAGAAATTCCTTTGAGGAAGAAGATGAGAGGGACAACTAAGCCACCTCTTTAGAAACCTTCCACTATTGAACTCCCATCCTCTCTTCCTATGCAGAAGGATCCAACCATGCAGCCCATTCTTCGTCCAGTTATTCCTATCTCCACTAAGGTTAGGATGTCAATCTAGAAAGACTCTATTCCCAAAGCTTCCACATCTACTATTCCTAATCAATCTCATTCTTTTAGAACCATTCTTACACCTCCAATTGATTCAACCATGCCTATTCATTACAATTTCCATGCCTTCACCTAATAAGGAAGGAACTATAGAACTAGCTTCTCTAACCCCCTATATTCCAAGCTCTATTCCCTCTTCCCATCCTAACTCTCCACCCTCCCTCTCCAACATTGAAAAAGTTGTTAAGGATTTAATAGAAGAATAGTTTGAGAAGAAAGATAAGGAACAAAGTGAAGTAACTAGCTTGCTTAAGGAGTAAGAGCAACATGAAGGAACAATTTTCATTTAAGGGATAACCAAGAAGAGGCTTGAGTTGAAAAAGAAAAAGTCAAAGGATCTCCCCATGAAAAGGATAAAGAGGAGAAAGCCAATGTTATCAATCTTCTCACCATAGAAGAAATAATTAAAGGAGAGAAGTTATTGGAGCAAATGGAGAAATTGCCTAATAGGTTGAATATAGTAGAGCAACAAGAAGAACAAGCCTTTCCACCACCTCATGAAAAAAACATATAGATCCATCTAATTCCTTGGTTCTAACCTAGCTTTATGTGAACATTCAAATAAGAAAGTAGACCATAAAACAATTTTCAGAGGATGTCTTCCATATTGGTGATGATTGAAGCTCCTTGGCCTGAGAAGACTATAACTCTTTTGTCTATTAGATTGTATGCTTCTAGGTCTAGGATTACAAAGGTGGCAAGTCTAATGGTCAATAAAGATGACAAAGACATGCTATCCTCAGACTATCAAATCATTGCTTATAATCTAGGGAAGTAGACTAGGGAAGAAGAGATACATGGAATGCAAACAATAGTATCTACTATAGTCTCCTAAATGGATGAGGACTAAAGGACATGAAAAGGGATTAAAGATTGAATTTCTTTAGCATAATAAAGGAGGTGAGTGTATCTTCATAGAGTTTTAATAATTTTCTATAAATTATGGCATCACATTTCATCACACAATTCACTACACACCATGGAAGAATGGGGTCATGAATTGGAAGAATTGTGCCATTACATGTGTTGATGTGGCATCGTATTTGATGATGTGGCCTTGAAAACTTATCAGTAGGGGCCTTACCAAGTAAGCTACTGTAAATTTTTTGGAGTAATTTAAAATTGTCACGTATGATTTTGAGAGGCGTGAAGTTAGGGTACTAGGTCCTCTCCCCTAAACAATTTTAAATGATTTTGAAATAACATTCCTAAAGGTTTATTGTTAAACCTATATGACAGAAACCCTATCTAAGTTCTATCGAACCAGGTAGTTCATGGAGGGATTGTCATGTTACCATAACTATTTGTATACATATTATATATATGTCCATATGTTTAAATTAAAGATTTAAACATAATAAAGTGAAGTTTCTAGGTTTTAGGTTTAGGTTTAACAAGTCATTTAGGTTTTAAAGAATAGGTTAGTTTAGTTTATGAAACCCTAGTTTATGAATTAGGGTTTACTGTTTATGAATTATAGTTTTATGTTTTACTATTTATGAAATCCTAGTTTATGAATTAGGGTTTAGTGTCTATGAATTAGGGTTTTACATTATACTATTTATGAAACCCTAGTTTATGAATTAGGGTTTTACAGTTTAGTCTTTCTGAAATAGGGTTTACCATTTCCAAATTAAAGGCTTATAGTTTATGCATTAGGGTTTACTTGTTTTTGATTTGAGGTTGAATATATACAGTTTAACATTGCAAAAACAATAAAAAAACAACAAAATACAAAGGAAAAAATAATGAAAACTGGTAGAAATGGATGGGCAACCAACCTAGGGCATTGGTTAATCAATTTAAGGAGGCAAGGATGCTTTGGAGGTGGAAAATGGGGTCATCCAATGTGGGTACCCATTCATGGCATCGTTCTCCCTTGTCTTCCGTGGCCTATAGTTGTTAAAATGAAGCTACATGCTTGTTTTCTACAAAAAATATACTTTTAAAAAATGGGCACCCGTTTCATAATGGGTGCCCATTTTAGCTTCGGGAGCCCAATTGTAAACGAGAACCTATTTCGTAATGGGCACCCATTTCGGATTGGGCTCCCATTCCTAAATGAGTACCCATTTCTAAATGATTACCCATTCCAAGCGGCATTTTTCATCCATAGAAAACTTTTGTGAAATGTATACTCAACTTCATGCTTTAACCCCATGATCAAAAGTAAAATGGACAAGGTGTTAGTTTCAACCGATAGTGGACTCATTTACAACAAGTTCAAAAAAATCCTTATAACACCTTTCTCCAATTACAAAACAAAAATATCTCAAAACTTCTATTACCTAGAACATGTATCCATATATAAATAATGCGATTAAAAATAACATTTTTGGTTTTGAACTTGTAACCTTCTCACACCATCTATTAATTCCTCCAACAATCACAATGATAATTAAAAATCTAAACCTTTAGTGAAATCCCCACGTGGGTGGGAGGAAGGTAAAATAGACCATCAATGAATTGATCAAAAGTTGCCGGCGGAGAAAAAGGTTTCTTCTTTATCTAGAGAATCGACCAGAGGTCAGGTTAGATGCCATTTACAAAATAGTTATAGTTGAGGTAGATTAATTACAACATCAATGGTGGGATAAATCTCTTACCTACGTTACATGGCTCCCACCCAAATATGGCTCTCGCGATATCGGGAGGAGGCATAACCCCCCACCCATCCCCACACACGAGCAAACCCTCAGATTCAAGCCCCAACATAATTATTGGGTTGAATTAATGCTAAAAAGATTTTCCAAGTCGAGAGGGAGGACCAGACAATTCTAATACTAAAAAGATTTCATGTGTCCACCAGGTCAAAAGATTTTATGCGTCTTATCATTAGTACAAATCGGTTGAGCAAGTTAAAAGATTTCAGATCTAATCATATGATGTCTGAACAAATCTTGTCCACCAAAGAGGGAGGATAATCATATGATCTGTCAAGCAAATCTTGTCTGAGAGAAAGGACCACCACTTTGAAAAAAAGAGAAGGGACCACCACTTCGAGAAAGAGAGAAGGGACCATCATTTTGAAAAGAGCAACTCAAAAGAAGCTACCTATGTACAGTCAAAATCTTATATGCCCTAAGTGGGAATTTAATTGGATGGATAGGTAGAAAGTTTTGGGGTGCAAAATTGGTGGAATTGCGAATTTGGAAATTTTTTTGCATGATTGCCGAAAATTGGGTAGTTTTACCCCTCAAAATGGAGTCCTAAAAGATTATCCATTTCTCCAAAAATAGTTTCATTTTTTCTGCAATTAATTCAGTTAATTCTAAAGAAAGAAGTAGGCCTATTCATATTACATATATAATCTGGCAATGTGGAAGTGAAGGTTAAGGCCAGTGGAGGTTACTATATAATCTAGCAATGTGGAAGTGAAGGTTAAGCACAGTGGAGGTTACTATATAATCTGGCAATATAATTTATTCAATTAATTAAAGACCAATATCCATTTTGAAATCTTTTCACTTTATAGGGCTGGTACTGCAGACATGATAAGATTGCTACTTCAAATTGGACATGCTAAGACTGCTACTGCTGACATGATAAGGCTGATACTAACAACATAATTTTTGCAAAGAAAATGAGTGTAGAAGCACTAAAATAACCTCCTATACCCTCAGGACAACAAAATTTTTACAATATTGTTTCATACAAGACCAAACTATTAGCTCTCCCTCCCCCCTGGTCAAAGTGATCACAAGCGGATGGACCAGGCCGACCTAAAGAAGAATGGTCCAGAAGTGATCTTGTGTGCTAGACAGATACCAAAAGTGCTCATACGAACAAATCTAAAGATTCCATGTACTCAGCCAAACCACCAAACAAGTTCCCTACGAGGGTGCCCTCTGCATACATGGGGGGGTAACAACAACCATTGGGAACTTTAGGATCAACGAGTTAACATGCAAGCCACCCGGTTAGGACAGTAACAACCGAACATGGAAACGAAGGATGGAATGGAGGATGAAGGAAGCAAGTAGGGAAGGATGCACACCAAGCGTTGATCCATCTAGGGAAGTGCCAGATATTAATTAGTTATTCTCCTTAACACATACCTTTGTCCACTGCTCATTTTAGACTTCAATCGCTTCACATGGCTTGAAGTGTATGGAGATTTTAAGTGTAGTCATAAAAAATCAAAAATCAAATGCCTTCTAAAACTATTTCAATGCCTAGGAAACAATATGCCCCATGCCGCTTTGGATGCAATTCTACTCCTTATTTCACGCCAACCGAAACATGTAAATTGTATCATATATAAATTTTAGTCAGTTTTAACACTGGTGGGCCCTTTCTCTTACTCTGTTTTGTTAATGTGTCAATGGAGAAAGGGCCCACCAGCCACCTAAGCAAGTCAAAGCTTAGTGTGTGTTGTTTAAGCCTAGCCTGATAGCAAGTATGTAGATTTATATTGAATCTAAAACACCTTTGACTTCTCTTCTACACGCCAGGTCTTTCACAATGCCAACAAACAAGATGATGCCTCCTTTGATCTTCAGATTTCAATGCCAACAATTATAATGATGCAGGCAGACAATATTCCCACGTCCAAATCAGAGTTCAAAGAGATCCGTGAAATCCATGCAAACATGTTGCACTTTTGTTATTGCTTTGAAAGATCGCTTTACTTTCAAATGGCATACACTTTGTTAAGTTTCATGTTACTTAAAATTTCTTGCAGCGAACACAAGACTCATTCTGTGTAATACCAAAAATCTCTACCATAATGTGCACCGTATCACTGGTCATAAGCCTTGATTTATGCTGCTCTCCTTAAACATCATCTGTAATAAAAAGTGTTAAATATTTGTCTTATTTCTATTGACCAAAATTGATTTATGACTATTGAAGTGGATGATGTTTAAAAACAACCGATTTAGGACCCAAAAAGAATGAACTTGGTGTAAAATCACACCAAATGTGAGACTTCTTCTTTCCATAGAATCTATGCCAGTAATCCCTCTACATACAACATTGTTGCAAATAATTATTTCATGTTCTCTACGTAATACAAAATAACAATTTTATTCCATAGCACAAGATCCAACAATGCTATTTCACATGCAGAGAAATAATTTTGCTCTGATACCATATTGAAATATGGTGAGTGTATACAAATTACACCATTGCATAGGAATAACAAATGCTTAGAATACTATATTCAACTTGATTGATGTTTTATTACAATGCAGATGGCTTATAAAGCCTTTGATTTTCCCCTACTAACTTCCTATGGGAATAACCAATTCCCAACTAATTTATTCTAACTTATTATTTAATTACTAACATTTATTTATTTATAAATTAACATCTATATGTTAATTTATTTATCTATATTTACCTAATATAAACCTTATTTATTTTAACAATCTCATTTATACACGTTTGTGAGGTGTAAAGGAAAGATGTAGAAAATATGGAGTTTGTTTGGTGGCTTTGACATGTAGGATAGATTTCTTCCTTACGCTGTTCAATTGCAAACTAAAATTTTGTCTAACATTGAAATGAGCTAGTTATAAATATATCTATCTTTATCAAGTTTAGTGCTACTAGTTGCTTGTAGCTTCTTGTGAGTAGAAAAGAGGTACGTTCTTTTGAACTAGGCATTGTTTTAATATTGTTGTGACTTGTATTCATTTTATGCTCCCATAAAGGTTAGAAAAGCTTTTGTAGAGACTGACTTTTTTGAATATTGTGAGAAATAGTTGGTAATCCTACAAATGAAATATGATTTGATTTAACTTTGATAATCTTGAGTTGGTAGAATGGGCACTTTGGCATTCTCTAATGTTTTGATTCTTTGGGGATAATTCATAGGTTTTTTTTTTTTTAATAGACATAAATAATTTTACTTTTTAAGATGAGTCACTATATTTCTCATGAAAATAAATTGAATATGACATGATAAATGATGTTTATAGTGATTGTTTCATAATATACAAACAAGATCGCATGGTTGCATGCCTTCTTTTCACACCCTTATTATTATATGCATCTTTTCACAATTCATATGATTATTATCATATCTATCTATATTAAGTTTTTTTATATACTTATTCTAAAAATATAACAATTTATCATGTCAAAGGTCTAGTTTTGTTGTTTTGTTAGTTGATTGATAAGAAACCATACTTTCTTTTACATATTCCCTTTGAAAAAAGTCTAAAACCATCTTAGGAATCAGTTTGCTCCTTTATGATATTATAATGAATTCTAGTTTGGAGGAGAATAATTTTAATATTGACATTGGGTTTACCTTTGAAAAGGTAAGCCATTATATTTAAAAAAAAACAATATAGAAAGATACACTTCTCTAGAGAATTTCTATGTACTTAAAAATTATTGAAAGTGCATTCCTAGGGAAGTTCTTGAAATATATCCTTGGCATGTTAAATGTTTTTAGTTTATGAAGAATGGTTACCATCAATTTCATAAGCATTCTTTATTGTTAGTGTGAATGAGGTATATTTTTTTACCTAGTCTATTTCCTAGCTAATTTTCCACTTAGGTCTTTTTCACACTTAGTTAAGTTTATCTAAGAACATTTTTCATTTTATCGCACATTGGTTGTGTTTTTAGTCTCCTGAGGAATATATCCTATACATACTCACTTATAATTCTCATTGTAATCACTCATTCTTATATGCTTTAAATTCCTATTAAGTAGAATATAGTTTATTCTATTATCTCTGGTTTCTTATTAATGCTTTCCTTTCAGTTATTTGCATTCTTAGGTGGTTTCACAACTAAATCTTACATAGTTCTTACATCCTGAAATTATCTGAAGAACTGAAAAAGTGTGAAAGAAATATCAGATTTTTGAAAGAAATATCATATAAATATAAAAAGCTAAACCATCTTCTAGGAATTTAAGAAAACATCATCACCATAAGCATAAATAGGACTACACCATAAGCATAAATAGGACTACATAAAACATTAAGGATGGCATTGTCAGATCAAGGCCACCAAACATTGTTGATTTCGTAGCCATAAAGTTCACATGCCATTTCAAGTTGATCAAAGACTTCGACGAGATTACCTTGAACGCACCGAACCATTCTCACCTGTGAGTCAAATACAACAATCTTGTAACTGCCCAGGTATACCAAAAGCCACCCGCAACTGTTCGCCACCACTCTTGTTAGACGCCTCGCGTTTTCTTCAGGTAAAATCCTCGGAAATAACTGCACTTCTGACCATCTGTATCTTTCTTCCTGGTTGTGTTCTTCATTCAACTTCCATAACGAAAAAGCGTTATTATACACTACGAGCACATTCCCATCATACCCAGTTAAATCGCAATGAGGAAAGATGTCAGAACTGCCAGGTCGGCTTGGTAGCTCTATGATACCCCAATTCCTCTCTGCGACATTAAATGCTAGAAGATGAAATGTAAATATAGCAGTGTGCTGATTGATCCAGTAAAAACCCCCTTTTGAATAAATCCCTTGGCTCGATGGAAAAATTGGATTGGATAAATTCGTCTTGATTATGGTCCATTCATTAGTGTGTGAATCATAGATTTCCATCTCCATCATGTTGTTTTTTCTATCGATGCGGTTGATTTTTCCTATAACAAAGATGCAGGTACTCCTCGCAGAATCGAATGCCAATCCATAGAATCCCAATTCCGGACGCATTCTGAAATGCAAATCGGGAGTACAAAGCGTTTACCAATGGCGAGGGGGAAGCTTTATCCATGTCCTGGTAAGAGGGTTACAAATGTAGTATGAAGTGGGTACTCCCTTCCCATAACGAGAACGACAACACAGGATGCTCTTACAGGATGTCAAAACACAGAGGGGCTCAGGTCCCATGAAATCTAATGACAATTGATACGCCCCAAGTGGGTGTGAGTGAAGAAGATATGAACGACCAGAGGAGCGACCAACGACGAAGGCAGGAGAGGAGGAAGGCGCAAGCGTGAATGAAATCTGTCGAAAGATGGGTGATGGTGACAGAAAATCCTGCCATCGTTTACAGACGACCCTCAAATTCCTACTGATGAGAGTGGGCAGACTAGACAAAACCAACATTAATATCTCCTCCGGTAGCTTACTCCATATCTTGTTGTCCATCTCTATCTGCTCTTCATTCATTGCAGTTCTTCGTTTCTCTGACTCCAATTGCAATGCGGATATAAGATCGAAAACAAGCCCCTCATCAGGCTTATACACCTTCCTCCTCCTACTACCCATGATGAGTAAAATGGTGCACACACTCTCAGGGAAAGAGATTCAAGCCAATTTTGCCACAGGCTCCAACATATTATCCTCGCCGGCCCTGCCCGCCTACAATACTGTAAAAAATGTAAGAGATTCCAGATACAAGCGGTGCTATGGAGAAGTAATTTTTTTGACTTTTATTGTTGCCGGCCGTGGGGGCTTAGTATACTTAAAAAAAAAAAAAAAGATTTTGTATACCAACGGTGCCATCGAGAAGTACTCTTGTTTGATTTTTTTGGAAGTGTTTTCATTTTTATTTATTTAGAAGTTTTTTAAAGGCACTCAATAATTATATTTACTAAATATATTAGGTTTGGATTTCTGATTAAAATGGATATCTGGACTGTGTTTTACATATATATGTTTGGGGGAAGCCAAATGATCGTGACCCTCTTCCACTTCCATCTACTGTAGTTCTAATGTTTTCTGTTTTCCGGGCTATCCCTATCTGAGACTTGGGGGGTGTGATCTTTTATACACCCAAACCATTTTTTGTGTATTTGTGTATGACGCTTTTACATTAAAAAAAGGTTAAACAAGATAAATATATTATTGAAGAATCCAAAAGATTACAAAAGGATTTCCAAACAATAAAAGGGATTGCTAAAGCTCACATAGGATAAAAATCTAAGGAGGTTTTCCACAATCCCACCACCATCAAACCACCAAAGCACACAATCCCAAGGAAGAACAACCTAAAATGATCAAAGCAAATCATTATAAAGGAGCTGAATAAACTACAAAGACTCAGCAAAAGACATGAACTTTGATTACATGACATTCCAGTTGTGATTAACATTAGAAGCCCTTTTTGCCAAAAAAATCCGCAACAACATTCCATTGTCTAGGAATATGAACAAAAGAGATGGAACCAAAGTTAGTGAAAAGCCAAGAATATACTCCATAAAAGAAGCCAACCTCCAACAAGACTCATGAAACTTCCCATTAGTCAAAAGGGAGAAGATAGATATGCTAATTTTAGAACTATTTTAGAATTATTTTTACTATTTATATTGTTGTTTCATTATTTACTTTATTATTTATTAAAATTATTATGTAATTGTATAAATAAAATAGTAAATAGTTATGTATTTACTAAATAGAAATATAATAAATAATATACTTTATAAATAAATTATTAAATAATTATTTATTTTATCTTACTTCAAAACTATTTCAGACATTATTTAATTTTATTTGATTAAAGAACTATTTAATTTTTCAATAATAACCCAATAAAGCATAAAAAATCTTCTAAGTTTAAAATAATAATTACTTTAGTTTTTAATTCATATGTTATTTTATTTTCTATATGAATATCACTTTTTATATCTAGTTATTAATCTATTGATTGCAAGCTAATCAAAAGATAGGATTATTTTTCTTGTTAGACAAATTTGATTTAAATTTGTATTTTTCCTATGTCATCCAATTGTAAAAATGACCTCTTCTCTGTGGATTGTCAAATTGTTGGGAGAGTGCAACAAAAAATTATAAATGTGGACATAATTTTGGTTTGAGGGGAGCAAGTGGCAAATAAACAAATTATGAACACAAATTTTGTCTCCCACTAGTTAAGTCATGCCTAAATGGATGGCGATTAATTTTTTTGCTTCATTAGCTAAAATAATTTAATTTTAATTTAGTTTTTAGAGTTACACATTTTATTTTATGTAATAAGATTATTTTAGGGATTTCAATTTTATTTACTTAAAAGTTAAAAATCTTGGATTTCAATTTTATTTAGTCAAAACTTTAAAATCTACAGTATCATGAATTTAATTACATTTTTTATTTTATTCTTCAACTTACAATATTTTAATGCATTTTAAATTATAAAAGTATTAGTATTATTACATTAATTAATTCTTTAATTATTATAATCATTATTATTATATTATTTAAATATTTAATATTTAATTTTGAAAATTTATATTTAAATTTTAAGTGAAAATATGAACATTGAATATTTAATACATAGGAAACAACTTCCTATTATATTAAATATACACCCAAATAATTTTTTTATAAAACAATAGTGACAAGAGTTTAAAGATTATTTTGTTACTTTGCTTGTATTTAATTAAATCTTTCCAGTTTAAATATTAAATTGAAATTAACGAATTTAATTTATTATTTACAAACCTAAAAACCTAAATCAAAACCTATTCGTAACAAATTGAAAACATTAAAAACCGGTGAGTTCACCTAACTATTACCGTTCAACTACCCAAACCATTTTTACTCCAAAATTTTATAAATATCCTACATTTCCCAAATCAAAATTATATGAGGACAATCTACCGAGTTATTAACTAGTCATTAATAATTCTTTTTGGAAGAATGAGAACTGAAATAGTTTTTCTATTTAAAAAATATTTAACTATTGCTATTGTATAGATGCAAATATTATAACAAATGAAAAATTATTTTTCTTTAATCTAATTGGTAGAAAACCTTTATATTATAAGGGTGATTAATGCACATCCATTACTAATATTGCATTATGAAAAGGGAGTGGCAGTTAATATATTATTTTATTTATGTTTAATAATATTTTATAACTATATTTTATTAGGGTTTTATCAAATCAAATGATAAAGGGAAAAGTATATGATAAGGAAGTGCATTATATTTTTAAGATTTTACTAACTATATTTTTGAACATGGCATCACTTCATTTAAATATTTTCCATTACACTAGATTTTTAACTATTGAGTAAATAAAATTGAAATTCCCAAAATAAAAGTATTTTTCATGTCATTTTAGATTCTTAACTCTTGAGTAAAAAAAATTAAAATCCAAAAATAACCTAATTTCGTAAAATAAAATAACACTAAAATTTTTCTTTACAAAGCATGCATATTTTTATTTATTGATTTCTTTTCACAGCTATTTTATAAAAAAATTATTAGGGTTTAAATTTGTTTTATAACTTTAGGGTTCTACACATAAATAATCTAATTTCACTAAAATATTTCTTAACTATTCATTTGATCTTAACCATTGATGTCTAATTAAATGGAGCTGAACCACATACTTTTAAACCACAATATTAGATTAATTAAAATAATTAAAATCATGTTATCTCAAAGTACTTACTATTATTATGACTAAGATAAAACACTGTAGTGATGTAAATATGAATATGTTATTATTATTATATTATGTGATTATTCTTCAAACTTACAATATTTTAATATATTTTAAATTTTAATAGTATTCAACTGTTATATTATGTAATTATTCTTCAAACTTACAATATTTTAATGCATTGTAAATTGTAATAGTAATCAATATTATTACATTTTAATATTTTAGGCAGACATTTCAAATCTATCCACACCCGTTATTATATTTTTTATTTTATTCTTCAAACTTACAATATTTTAATGCATTTAAAATTGTTTAAAAGTATTAGTATTATTACATTTTAAAGAAATATTTGTGTTATTTAAAAGACTTTGTAAAAGTTTAGTTTTATAGTTAGGAAATATTTTAGTTCTATTTTATTTTTACCAAATTAGATTATTTTTGAGATTTCAATTTTATTTACCCAAGACATTTCAACACTCTTAAAAAATTAATTTTTCATTTATTGGAATGCAATTTGTCTATACAACCAATACCAGCAAAAAAAAAATTACAACTAAACAAATACTATAATAACAACACTACAAGGCATGTATTGGCCACTCCGTAGCACTTGTTTACATTTTATTTTCTATATGAATATCACTTTTTTATATCTACTTAAGATATTCTAAATTAGATTATATTACTTTTTTGAGATGTTATATGAAAATCTATTTTTGAGTTATTTTATTTTATTTTATAATATGTTTTTAATTTTTCTTTCTAAAATATAGAATACTATAGATATCTTAAATACATTTAAAGAGTTACATATTTTGGCTGATAGGCCATTCTATATGTGCACACATCTTTTGTAATTGCCAAAAATTTGGTAGTCCTATTTTTTGGTCATCCAAAAATTAAAAAAATTAGTAGTCCAAAAAAAATGTTTTCTTCAATCTGCATTACTTTTTTAATTAAACTACCGTTACATTTTAATTAAAAGTCTAAACGTTAAACCGCAATATATAATCCTCAGAGTATTACAAGTTGCAGCTATAGAAAAGGTAGTTACATGCAAAATTACTAATAATAAAAAGTGACTAATTAGGCACTGCAAAAATTGCATGCAGAAAGCCTGAACAAAGTTTGAAAAAAAAACATTAAAAACTACTGGTTGCCAGCGTTGAATAGAAAATGCCTGAGCCTGAGTGATAATTCCTTTGCCTAGCTACTTGGAAGATCACGGTAATCATTGAGACTAGTGGCTCCTCCATTCCTCCTCAGGGGGTTTCCTCCATCTCCTGCTCTTTCTCCCAATGATTGTTGTGACCTTCTGAGTCTTTATTTGCCAAATGCTTATAGTTACAACATCCGTCCGCGTCAAATTAGAGGTTACTTAATAGGCTTTTATAATAATGCAGCTAGGCTCTTTTATTTGAAATCTTCTTGTGTAACCATAACGCATTTAAGAATAACAGCTGCCTTGCTACTACGGTCCTGCGGGGCGAACTCAAGGCTGCAAGGATAGTGTGGTTTGTAGAAAATCAAGTTGTGAGGAAACTGAGAAAGGTGGAGTCTGAACAAATTTGTGTTTACAAGCTTTAATGACACACAATATGCACACACAATGTTTGCTACTGCAATGTTTGTTTCAAACGCAGGTTTTTAATTTATTTTTTGTGGTACAAAAGTGGTTTGAAGACTCCAATTTTTTGTGTTGAATCGATTGATTTTCTTTCATTTTATAAGAATGAAGTGCTTCTGGAAGTAACTGTGTATTGTTTTTTTGGATCACAAAAAAGAAAAAGACGTTTCGGATCACACTCCCTGATCCATCATCAAGATGAAAAAGAGAGAATAAGTGAATTATTTTTGCAGAGATAGTTCTATAAAAAGAGAGGGGAGGTGTGGGCACGGAGTTTAACCTGAGGAGAGGAAACCAATGGGGGGATGGGAAAGGATTAATAAAAAAGTCAAAAGGAAAACATACATACCAAGTAGAAAACATATTATAAATAAACCTCAATCTAACAACTATATAAACACAAATATAAAATGAGAAGGGAGAAACAAGAATAAGAAGACATAAACCCTCAAGCACATGTAAGTATGAATATATATAAATAATTAATAATATATATACAAAAATGTAAAAAGAAAAAAGACTCTAAAAAATAAGAAGCTAATAAAGATTAGAGGTAAGGATAGATAAAAGATTACCTCTGCAAATGATCTGCAAGGGCTAATTTCATGACCCTTTCATGTCCGATATCTGCATAGTGCTCTTTGATTCTCATGCAGATAGATCTACCTGTCTCGCCAATGTAAGGTGCACCACATAAGCAATCAATTTTGTAGACGCATGGATTTAAACGAATGTCAATAGAGTCTTTGGTGGAAGTGATAAGGTTTCTAATGGTGGAAGAAGGTTTGAAAGCACAATTGAGACCTTTCTTGCAAAGGATTTTAGCAATTTTGTTGGAGATACCTTCGATGTAAGGGAGGGTGGCACAAAAAGTAATCTCATTGTCTTTATTAGTAGGTTTGTGGTTAAGGCTAGCTTGGGTTGACTTAAAATCTTTCTTGATGAGCTTGATACGATACCCATTAAGTTTGGAAACTTTGGTCAAGTGGGATAACTCTTGGTTAAGGTGCTCATTATCACAAATCTGGAAGGCCCTCATTACTAAAGTTTTAAGGACACTGGTCTTGTGGGTGGGGTGGTGATCCAAAAAAGCAAAACACAGTTACTTCCAGAAGTACTTCATTCTTATACCATGGACTATGGAAACATCATGTCTATAATTTATTTTTTTTTTCCAAACAATATAGATTGTTTGGTTAGATCAATCGATGGGAAAAGTAGGCTTGAAGATATTTGTACATTCTTTGGCCATCACTTGGGGCAATACCGATAGATGTTGGCGGTGGGTATCAAATCCGTAATACTATTCTTGAACCCTAAAATGTTCTTAATAACACATAATCCCTTGTCTTGATCTTGCCTAAATCCTTTCCTTGTCTGGTACTAGAGGTATTGCGAACACCCAAATCTCTAGAAATCATGCCTTGATATACTGCCAGATCTGTGTGAAAAAGCCACACATATATCATCCTGGAACTATCGTGGTATGATTTTTTTATTTGTCTTTGGCTCATATTTTGAGGTTTGAAATCTCTGTTAGGGTTTTTTGTTTGAATTTGTGATTTTTATGGGGAATTTTGTTTTGAACATTATTTTACTAAACACTAAGTTGCTAAACATGGTAGGCCTTCTAATTTTAAAATTTGATTTGTTAATTCATATTTCCAAATCTGATTTTGTGATTTTTGTGTTCTTTAATGAAATTGGGAAGTATAGAAGAGCACTAAACTTCTGATTGGGAAACTACCTTTTCTTCAAAAAATTGCATAGGATTTTAAGGTATGCCCTTTTACTTACTACTTTTACTTATAATTCCAAATTCCAACTAGACTTGTGGTTTGTTATTTTATAGATTCTTTCCTTAGAAATTAGGTTGCTCTTAAGTCCATTAATATCTAGTAGTTTTGTATTGTGCTTAATGTTGGCCAGATCTATGATTCCAAAGCCACGTTGTTCTAAAATTGCAAGAGGCAGCTGAGGCATATCTAGTGGGGCTCTTTGAGGATACCAACTTGTGTTCTATCCATGCCAAAAGAGTTTATGCCCAAGGATATTATGCATAATGGACGGGTCTTTTTAAATTCAACAGTATAAAAAAACTTATATGCACTTTCCGTGTCTTTGGTATTTACCTAAAACACATAAGCTATATAGCAATGCATAACTAATAGATGGGTTTCTATGATTGTATCCCAGAAAAATTAATATAATTTCTTTCAATCCTTGTCATAAAAACTTATGAATGATTATTATATGTTTTTATGAATGATTATTTTATGTTTTTATGTAGTTTTTATAGAAAACTTGTTTTTGGATTCAACTGCTGTATTTTTGCATTGATGTTTCTTATTACACATAGTGATCCATCATAAGAAGAGGAGAGTTAGTCATTCTATCACTTCTTCACCCTTATCTCCATTTAAGTGTCAAGTCTACAATCCAAATCATAACATTTATCTCTTTGATGATCATCCGTGTGTGTGATCTGAAACATCGTTGAATCCCAAAAGACTCTTGCTAAATATATTTTGGAACTTTTTATTTTCAATATATAACTAATCTAATATATAACTAATTATATATATATTCTCTTAGTTTTTAATAGATAGTAAATATGAAATCCATTAAATCCATGATAATGATGATACTATTTTTAGATTTAATTGTAAGCTTTTCCCCTCCAAAAACACTATTATCACCCTTCATTGATGTTTTCTCAACTTTACACAGGTGAATCCAGATACCCATTTGATCAATTACTTATTAAAATAACTTCTTAAAAAAATTATAACATTTGGATTGTTAAAGCCTCTACATCTTTTTAAGGAAAGACCCATCACATTTTTTAAAAGGCAAATGATTGTTATATGAATGCACTCTGCTTGAAAAGACATTCCATAGCTACTAATCTAAAATTTTAATAAACATTAAAAGAAAATTAAATCCACCGAATCCATAGGAATCAAACACATCTACTAGCTTCCTAGATGAAAAGTTTCTTTCATTTGTTACTTATCTCTACATTTAGCAGAATAGTACTTTTCAATTTCCATGATTAAACTTTTTTTGTTATATGTGAACCGTTCTTAACAAAGAAAGGACAAACAATTATTTACTGTTAAGACATCTTGCAGAGATCTTTCCATGCTTCAAATCTTTTTGGTTGGAAATCTGTATTTGCTCAAAGAAACTTCTGCTTACACCATGATTAGGTACTTTATCTGTTATGCAAGCGAATTCTAAAGAAAGAAAATTTTTAGCAAGTAAATGAATGTAGTGAAATATTACATGTATAAAGCAAAGAAGAAAAAGTTGCTCGAAAGAAAATTGCAGTAATATAAAGAAAAGAAGAAAAAGTTGCTTGAAAGAAAATTATAGTAAAATTTTTTATGGGTATGCTCAAAACTTACAAATTGTAGACGACAAAAAGGAAAAATATATAAAAATTGTTTATTGACTGGATTAAAAAATTATAGTTTGAACCTACTGATTAGAAGGTCCTAACCATATACTTAAATGCTTTAGAGCTTAGAAGAACTAGCTTTGTGGGGTAAAGCGATGTACTCGTTTTGCATTTTAACAAAGCTTACTGCCTGTTGATGTTTCATTTTTTTTATTTTAATTAAGTGGACTTGTTGTGAAGAAATAAATTGGTTTTTACATAAACAAATCTATGTAGGTTAATTAAATAAACTTAAATTAATAAGTATAAATTCATCAAAGTTTAAATTATGGTCAAATGTGATAATTAAATAAGAAGGACTAAGTACTTAGTTTTAATATTGATGATGGAAGAATGATGTTGATGATACACAAAATAGGCACAAATTGCAAGTTGATGAATGCAAAAATGTGATATAGCCATGTGATAAGGCTCCACTCAATGTGGAAATGTCAGAAGTCTCCATTTAATGTGGTAATAGATATCCACTTGATGTAGACATGTAATATGATCAAAGATTTGTTTGTGCATATGATAATGAGTTCCTATGAATAACACAAGTCATTATTTGAAATCTTGAACATGAAAAATATTAGTGAATATATGTCCTCCCATAAATTTGTTGCATGATAAAGAAAATTAAAGTAATCAAATCATACAAGCATGTAAGCACATATCATGTAATGTGTAAAGAAGCATGCAACCACATAAGCTGGTGAAAAATCATAAAGGCATGTATGAAGGGTTAATCTAGGGTATAGGTGCGGACACACACACACACACACACACACACACACACACACACACACACACACACACACACTTCAAAGAAAGTGAATGCAAAAATTTACTTTTCACACACACATAGACACATGCACTTGAAACTAAGTGAATGCCAAATTTACTTTTGACACACACATGCACATGCACTTTCAAACAAAGTGAATGCCAAAATTAACTTTTCACACACACACACATGTGCATGCACATATATTGAATGCCAAAATTAACTTTTCACACACACACACACACACACGTGCATGCACATATAGTGAATGTCAACATTCATTCACACACACAGTGAATGCCAAAGTTAACTTTCAAAACCACGCCACATAATGAAAGCCAAAGTTAGTTCAAACACACAGAGTGAACATCATTGAAGTTTGAAAGTATTTTTGTACGTATCCTTCACATAGAGTGAAGATCAAAGTATTTTTGTTAAGGTTAGGATTCAAAAACACACACACACATGCATTTCAAACAAAGTGAATGTCAAAATTAACTTTTCACACACACACACACACACACGTGCATGCACATAGAGTGAATGCCCAAGTTAACTTTGAAAGCCACAGACACATAATGAACACCAAAGTTAGTTCAAACACACACACACACACATAAACTTCAAACAAAGTGAATGCCAAAATTAACATTTCACACACATAGAGATGTGCATGTACACAGAGTGAATGTCAACATTCATTAAGATTATTGTTAGGGTTAGAGTTAGGACTAGAATTAGGTCAGGGATAGAATTAGGGCTAGGATTAGGGTTAAAATTAGAAATAGGGTTTAGGTTAGATTTATAGTTAGGATTAAGATTTGAAATATGCTTAGTGCTAGGGTTAAAATAATTAGGGCTAGGATTAGGGTTAGAATTAGGACTAGGGTTAGGGAACTTAAGGTTAGAATTAGGGTTAGGTTAAGGTTAAAGTTAGACTTAGGGTTAAGGTTAAGGTTTCAAGAATTAAGGTTAGAAATATGGTTAGGGTTAGAATTTGGATATTTAAAATTCTGTAGGATGCAAGAATGGTATCATAAATCTACATTGTAGAGTTCATGTAAAAAGTTTACAACATTCATCAAACATATGTTTCTAAGAAATACATCAAAAGCTATTATTTTAATGAGAGAGTTGAATAGCAAGTATTTTCTTCCATCCTTTTAAAATTATGCTTTACAATTAAAATGATCAACTAATCAAATCATGATGATACATTGCAAAGAATAGTTACACTATGCATATCAAAATGGCTAGAACATACAAAGAACATTTACACTTTGGATATCAAAATATAAATCTATTTGGTGATAGACTTATAAATATTTGTGCCTATCGGCCATTTGATAACACCTTTGGTGCTTTTACTAGTTTTATATGAGGTTTTATGGGTGGAAAATGTGGAAGATGAAATAAACTTGTTGCCAACAATCCTTCCACTTCTACCATATCTACTCATAAACTTTTCCCTCCACATCTTCCATCCCTCGATCAAGACCAACAAATTCATAGAACATACGAAGTAAAAGATTCAAATCTAATGTTAAAAGCATATAAGCCAAAAGTCAAGGAAAGCATATAAAAGCTATATGGTTCCCAAAACAAAATGGATCAAGCAAATTAAATGACCCAAATAATCCTAATGCAACAAGATACCAAAATTGCAAGATGAATCTTGCATAAAATAGCTATCCATCACCTTCAAGATTATCATCACTCCCAACACATAAGGTGTACAAGAATGTTACATATAATTGGTGTACACCACCTTATAATTTGTACAAGAATGTTGGTCCTAATCACCACCCTAGTCCCACATCCAAACTTCCTAATTCCAAATCCTAACTCCATAATCCACCATCTCAAGTTTGGTGATTGAAAAATACATCAAACAAATCTACATTGCCAACCTCTCTACCCAAATCAAATCCATTGCAATCATTTAATTCCACATCTCACATCCCCCATCAAAATCCAAATCACATCTTAAATCCAAAATTCCCAACTCCCAAGTCTGTCATGTTGTCATAGCAACACATCACCATATGGGCTATGATGGTACCCTATCAAAATACAAACATTCAGATAAGGCTAATCAATTATCAATGAAGATCATGATAAAATCAAAGTCTTGTATAAGAGCACTTTCATCCTCAAGAAGTAGTTACTTTAGGAAGGTCACTATTGACATGTTATGACAATCACATCTACATCATCTGAATCCAATACATAGGGACATGTGAAGATCCTGTGAATATCAAGCTATCAATGTCATCAAAATTTAGAAAAATCTAAAAAATCAAAAAAGTAAAGATAAATCACTCATCCAATGGTGAAAACCATTTCATGGCGCCTTGGATAAGTACCATGATGAAAACCCATTTATGGGTGTCATGTATAGATCGATTATCTATGTGACTTACACTTAGGGGCAAGTTGTCTTATCTATCACATCATATCATTTCCCTCCTATCTTATCATCCGTATCCATTATATCTGCATACATATTCAATTGAACTAATCCATCCTCCCCTCCTACTTTGATCTTGATAAGGAAGATCAAAGGATAGGGGCATAAAGTTGAAAAATGCTTTTGATATTTCTTGATATACCTAGTAGTTTACAACCAATCCTATCACCTTATAGTTGCAAGCATTATCATAAAAAGTCCTAAGTATACTAACTAGAGTGGGGCATGTTATTCCTTTGTGACATAGTCCTTGGATATTACATCTTGAACCCTTAATCCATCCATCCACCATGTATCCCCCATCTATCCCATCCACTATCAATAATCTTTTTATCCATTCATCCAATCCTACCTTCATCCTTGTCCCTAGACTTGGTTTTCCCTTGTCATTGTTATCTAACAAAAAGCCTATCCAAATGCCATCCAATGCAACCATCTCATACAAAAATCTAAGTAATAAATCTGAGTGCAAGACATCCTTAATCCATTTCAATCTAGCCAAGCAATCTATGTCCAAATCATCCAATTGCACACATAGTCTTGTTCTTAGCCTTATTGTATGCCTTGATAAAAAAGTCTACCATCATCCAAACTTTCTTAAGAACATATCATATCTAAAGTATAGTCATCCAATCAATCAATCCTAGTATTGTTCTATAACCAACAACACGATCCTTATCAATCATCAATCAATCAATCAACCAATCTATCATTGGTTTTTAGCTTGATAGGGGAAACAACCTTATTTATTTTTGAATCATTTGTGCATGCATGCTTGCTTTCTTATGTGTGTTATCATTTTATTTGCATTTGTATTAGTCCTTGCAGCATATTGTCACAACATCATGGTCTTCCATATCAAGGTGCCCAATGGCATATGTTTAATTGTGTGTGAGTATTATCATTTTTATCTTGCATCTACATCAATACTTGTAACCTACCTACCACAATGGTATCAAGCTCTCCCATATCATGGTGCTATACGACATAGGGTTGCTTGTGACCTTATTAGTTGTCCCATCACAGTACTCACTAATGTTGTCAAATGCATTGTGATGTACTTGGGCATCCTTTTACGCATGAGATACATCGTTACCCTAGTCTTTATACCTTAGTACATAATGCCTAGTGTTATATCAAACTATATGGTTGCTCACCTAATGTAGCTTAATGTATTCTTCATCCATTTCATCTATCCCATATATTTACATCACCTACCCCATTTCATCCATTTCGAGAGCATACTCATATTCTTCAAACCCACCTATCCTCTCAAGAGGGCATCCCATCCTATCACTCAACTGTTCCTCCTCATTGCTCCTCGAAGTGGCTAGGACATCCATTTCCAAGCATCTATACCTTATTTTCTTTGAAATGATGTGACTTCTCTTAGTCACAACATCATCTCAAGGAGGGGGAAAATGTAGACACCTAAAATTGATTATTTCCTAATCACATCCTAAACATTCACTTTTGACATTACCTAGACATCCACCCTATGAAACTTTCATTGTAGGACTCTTTCATGTTCCCTTTCATTAGCCAAATAATTAAATAAATTATATTTATTCAATTAGTTTAATTTTCTCACATTATTACTATCCTATAATTAATTAAATAATTTTATTATTTAATTGATTATTCTCCATTTATCCACATCTAATTTTGAATAAAATTCTAAAATCTTAGCTGACCACATGACGATAGGTAATGTCCTTTCGACATTGTCCTCTCATTTAATCTTGTCCATTCATACACTTTTAATATCAATCATTCATCCTTAATTCATGTCTTGATCCATGTCTCATCAAATTTTAACCATCCATCTCTAATCTAATCCCAACCATCCATCCTATCATATATGTGCATATAAATTGTACCTTCAATCAAGCCATTTCTCTATAAGGTGAACAATTAGAGAAAAGAGATCAATGAAGACATCACACAAGAATGCAAAGTTATGCTACTAGATTGAGAAACCAACATATCAAACCATTATCAATCATTATCAAGAGTAAATCATGTGGATCTAAGGCACACTCTACTTCCGCTCTATGAGAGAAGGAGTGATATCAATAAGATTGAGATTATGCTTGAGCCAATATGGTAGATTAATGATGCAACTAGGTTTTTGATGGGTAACATTTGAGCTAAGGGGACACACTATGATTCTTTATTCATCAATTTGTTATGTATGTAAATTATCTTAGCCTACTTACCATACTATTTTATAAAGGTAGTAGTGTAAGAGATCACAACATTCCACCACTAAATCTAGTTGGCATAGAGAGATAGATATGGCATAAGGTTCCAAATCCCAATGATAATACTGACCATACCTTTATGAGCCAAAATTGAGGTGTTCATGAAAAATTATTTTCTAGGAATTTTTTTAGATCGTCACCCAAAACTAGATAGAAATAAATGGGATTGTTTGTAAAGGAATTTTTTTTAAACAAGTCAAATATCTACTCACCATGTTTGTAGGTAGAATATAGTTGCCTAGAAATTATGATGTAATTGGTGCAGTCACGGTTGGGATGGTCCACAAAGTGAACTACCCAGGTCATGCAGCTAGAGTAAACACAACATAAACAACTCAAAGATATAAAGCAAATACAGATTTAGTCATTCAATATATCATAGAATTCAAATACAAATTGGTCAGCAACATGCGGGTTTACAATTAGGGTTCATAGGCCTGATTTCATAGTTACAAAATATGCAAAAGATTTGTCTTTGAAGCTCCTTCACAAAGAATTCAAACTATCAAACTTTTAAATCTACTTAACTACTTTCCTAGGCATCTATTACATCAATTTATATCATCTTTGGAATAAAAGATTCCTTCGCGTTAGCCAAGGAAGATCACAAACTCCAATAAAGATCTGCAATGTGTGTACATAGATAGGTCAGATCTATTTTATTAGAACTCCTTCATGACTAGATAGAATTACATGCAAATCTCAGGGAAGGTCAACCATGAACCATACAACATTGAATGATGTGTAATTTAGCTCTACAGGTCGTGAATTGCTCCACAAGTCCTCTCCTTTAGCTGATTGTCTGAGACTTTCAGGATGCTCTATTCTGAGAAAATAGTTGGTCTTCTGATAGTGATATCTTATCGGTACCTAATCCAAATGACCTAAGATTTGGATATGATGTGCATGAATGTGTCTAGATACTAAGTCCAGCTCCATAAGGGATAAAATGCAACTGCGGTAGAATGTAGACCAAAATACAGAAACTGCTACTGACTTAACTGATTGTACTAAACTAGAAAATGAAAAGGAACAAATTGATATGCAAATATTTTTGGTTGATGCAAGATTGGTCTTGAACTAGGGATGCTCTTGCATCAGACATTTGGGGTTATTGAAAAAGTGAGTCTCTCACTTTGTTGGGGTTGGATGAAAACCAAGACGGTCCACCTCAGCCTGAGAAATCCATGATGAATCTTCTTTCAGTCTGCCTTCCACTTCACAAGATATTCTTTGTATTGTCTTCCTCTGGTGCTACATCCAACTCTGCTATCCAAGATGTCTTCACTCTTCTCTAGTGCTTGTTGCACGGTAATTGCTTCTTCAAGTCTTCTTCAATTCTGTCACTGAACTCTACTTCATGATACTAATATAGGTTTGTAATGTTGAAAATAGGTGATATACCTAATGTCTCTGGTAACTCTACTTCATATGCATTTTCTGAATCAAACTTCTTGAGTATCTTACATGGTTCAAACTTCTTAATCTCCAACTCATTATAAGTCCCAACTGGAAATTTGTCTTTTCTCAAGTACACCATCACTTCATCACCCACTAAAAATTCTTTGTGTCTTATTTTCTCATTGGATTGCTCCTTATACTTACTGTTTATCTCCTCCAAATGCTTCTTAACCTGATTATGCATTGTCTCCACGTGCCCTACAATTTTTTTTGCTTTTACACTCCTTTTGTCTTCCATACTAATGTCTCTCAATTCTACAACTCCTCTAGGGTTAGTTCCAGTCACAATTTCAAATGGTGTTCTTCTGGTACTCCTATTCACTGGATTATTATATGCAAACTTTGCTTGTGAAAGAATCAAATCCAAATTCCCTGCCTTCTCTCCAACCAAACATCTCAACAAATTTCCCAAACTCCTATTCACTACCTTTGTCTGTCCATCAATTTGTGGATGAAATGCTGAATGAAACTTCAGATCTATTTTCATCTTCTTCCAAAGTGTCCTCCAAAAGTATCCAAGAAATCTTGTATCTTTGTCTAAAATTATGCTTTTAGGTAATCCATGCAATCTCACAATCTCCTTGAAAAATAGGTCAGCTACATGCACTACATAAGTTGTCTTCTTACAAGGTATGAAATGTGCCATCTTTAAAAATCTATCCATCACTACAAATATTGAATCATGTCCTCTCTATGTCTTCGGCAATCCCATTATGAAATCCATGCTTATGTCTGCCTAAGGTCTCTCTAGTATTGTGAAAGATTTGTACAATCCAGTATTCTAACTACTCCCCTTTGCAACTTGACAAACTCCACAACTCTGCATAAATTTCCTAACATCCTTATGTATCTGAGTCCAAAAGTAGTTTTCACTTACCAAAGCCACTATCTTATCAATGCCAAAATGTCTTACCAATCCACCACTGTGTTTCTCTTTGATTAAATTATCTCTCATTGAACTCCTAGGTATGCATAACTGATTTCCCTTGAACAACATATCTTCCTAAATGAAATAGTCCAACCACTTACTCCTATTTGTCACAACAGGTTCCTTACATGCTTTCCAAGGTTCTACAAAATCAAGATATTCTTCATACATGTGTTGCAAGTATGAGGTTATCCAGTATTGTCATTGATGTCAACATACTCATATTGCATTCACAAGAAGGATTTGATGAGCTGTGTGCTGAGGATATTGAGAAAATTAGTCTCAGTCAGGAACAGTGAAGAACAGTGATGAGAAGAAGGTAAATGTACTATATAGGATGAGAACCGGAGGATGCGGATTAAAGGGTTAGTAGATATGAGTCTTGAGATGCTACAGTTAAGATTTCTGAGGTCCGCATGAAGATCTGAAGGAGTCGTGGCTGCCGGTATAGAACCGGGTCCGGCAAGTATCCGGAGGTGACAGAGGATCACAAAAAGGTCCGGTGAGGTCTGGAATTGTATTATCCTAATCTGCGGATTGGAAGGAGTGTTTGGGATGTCCTTATGATGTATCATCCTGATTTGTGTATGATTTGGAGGTCCGGAAGTACCTCTTGCATTGTGACAGTGGCGACAGACTGTGTTCTTGAAGTTCCGGATGAGGAAGACGAGAGATCCCAGAAAGCAGAGGAAGTGCGGATGTATCCGGACATTCAGATAGGCTTGTGAAGGCTCTTGGATCATGTTTAGGTTTTGTTGTTGGTCCGCATTGATAGTAGAGCCCGGAATTGAAGTTATTCTTCCGGATGAAGTTCTTGCTCTGTGTAGCCGACCGGATGAGTTGTTCATCCTGCGAATGTTCTTGTGATGGCCGACCGGATGTGTTATTCATCTTGCGGATACTCCTATGGTTGTTTTCCGACTTAGATGTTTGTTCCTAAGTCGATGTCTTGTATAAATAACGGTTTGTGAGTCCATTTCAGAGTGTGGTGTAAGGATGAGCATGGTATAGCGAAGAAACGTGCAAAAGGCAGAGCAGAGATTGTTGGGCTTAATTGGAACTGATCCGGACATGGTAGAGATGTCATTCTCCAGTTCAAGACTGTGATTTTCATCACTTTGTAGACAGTGTGTCTCCTTGTAGGCAGTGGGCCTCTTTGTGAGCAGTGTGCTCGGGCAGTGAGCCCTTATTGGCATGTGCCATTCATCTTTCCTTTATTCTTCTAACAGAGAATAATTCTTGGGTTAATCACCCCGTGGTTTTTCCCTTAACCGGGTTTTCCACGTCAAAATCTTGGTGTTCAATGTGTTGATGCTTATCTGCTCTTGTGTTTATGTATTATGCTTCCATGGATGATTATTTGATATGCTGCTAACTAACAACAGTGAGTTAAGTGTTTGAATGAGAAGAAGTTTTATACAACTGATTCACCCCCCCCCCCTCTCAGTTGTATGCCCTAGATCCAACAATTGGTATCAGAGCCAAGTTCCTCTGACAAGAGCTTAACCGCTTGAGGAGATCCAGGATGTCGTCATACAAGAAGGATAGTCCGAAGTTCGATGGAACCAACTTCACTCTCTGGAAAGGTCGCATGAAGTGTCACTTGGAATGCATGGGAAAAGCATACCTGGGTATGATTTCAAAACCATATGTACCTCCACAAGGTGGTCCGACAACTCTGAATGAAATCACAGAAGCTGAAAACAATCTGCGGACCAAGGAAGCTCTTCTAAGCGCATTGAACGACTCAGATCTCTCGAATGTCATTGACCTACCCACTGCATATGAGATCCTAACTAAACTGGAACTTTTGTATGAAGGAGATGAGTTTGTCAAAAGTGCAAGGTTGCAAAGTCTGAAAGGGAAATTTGAAAGATTGAAAATGAGAGATGATGAAAACATCACTACCTTTATGCCAAGAGTAAATGAGCTGGTATGTGGAATCAGAAATGCTGGTGGAACTTTAGATGAAAATGAGATTGTCTGCAAAATCCTAAGATCCCTTCCTGCTGCCTACAAAATCAAAGTTGCTGCCATTGATGAATTCAGAGCCCACACAACTGTCACAAGAGAACAACTGGCTGGCAAACTAGCTGCATTTGAAATGACCGAGTTTGGAGATGATCCTCCCAAGACTGAATCTGCTTTCAAAGCCAGTGCCTATGTAAAAGGCAAACAGAGATTTGATCCGGGTGAAAACTCATCAAAGAAAATGTCATGGTATGATCAAGCAAGAAGAGACATGGAAGAAGAAGAAGCAGAAACAGCTCAACTTGAAGCCCTCATTGCAAAGAGACTGCCAAGAGGATCCGGTAAGTATGAAGGAAAACTACCCTTTAAGTGTTTCAACTGCAATAAGATTGGTCATTTTGCCTCAAGATGTCCGGAGAGATCTGCAAGATCTAATACTCACAGACAAAGGTTTCAAAAGAATTGCTATTATGTTCATGAAGAAGATGACAATGAAGGAGTAACAGATGATGAATCAGAACCAGGAAGCAAATCCGGAAATGAGTGGGTGTTTATAGCCATCAAGGAAGAAGATCCCTTGCTCTCTGAATCTGTCAATCACAAAGTTGTTGAAAAAGCCTTGGCTGCTCAAGTAGAAGAAAAGGATGACTGGGTTATTGACAGTGGATGTTCTCACCATATGACTGGTGACAAGAATAAGTTCTTAGACTTGGAAAGATATGAAGGAGGAATGGTAAAGTTTGGTGACAATTCTGCTGGAAGAATCAGAGGTAGGGGAACTATTTCCTTTGATGGTAAGAGCAAAACAGGAAATGTACTATATGTTGAAGGATTGAAGCACAATCTTCTCAGTGTTGGTCAGTTAGTGGACAAAGGCTATGATCTCCGGTTCAAGAATGGAAAATGCAGAATCTTTACAAGCTCCGGAACTGAAATTGCATCCGGTACTCAGACAAGAGGTAACATCTTTCATCTGGTTGGTTCAAATAAAAGTTGTTTGTTTGTTCAAATTGATCAGAGTTGGTTATGGCATAGAAGAATGTGTCATGTAAATTTTGATAACATCATCAAAATAAGCAATACTCAGGCTGTGAGAGATCTTCCAAAGTTGATAAAACCTACAAATAGTGTGTGTAAAGAATGTCAGTTAGGCAAACAAAGCAGAGTCTCTTTTAAAAGCAAAGATCAGTCTTCTACCGGATTATTGGAATTAGTACATACTGATCTATGTGGTCCAACAAGAATCAAGAGTCTGCAAGGTGATAGATATTTCATGTTGTTAATTGATGATCATTCCCGGATGATGTGGGTTACCTTTCTAAAAGAAAAATTAGAAGCTTTTGAGAAGTTCAAAATCTTCAAAGCTATGGTGGAGAATCAAACCGGATTGAAACTAAAGTGTCTAAGGTCTGATAGAGGTGGTGAATTTACATCTGGTGAATTCATTGACTTTTGTGAGAAACAGGGTATAAGGAGACAGTTGTCTGCTCCTAAGACTCCACAGCAGAATGGAGTAGTTGAGAGAAAGAACCGGACCATCCAGGAAGCTGCTAGGACAATGATGTTGGAAGCAAATGTTCCTCAAATGTTTTGGAAAGAAGCTATCAGCACTGCAGTCTACACTCTCAATCGAGTTCAAATCAGAAACAACACCGGTAAGACCCCCTATGAACTCTGGTTTGGCATCACTCCTACTGTGAAATATTTCAGAGTATTTGGTAGCAAGTGTTATATTAAAAGAGATGAAGATCTAGGAAAGTTTGATGCTAGAAGTGATGAAGGAATTTTCTTGGGCTACTCCACTCAAAGCAAGGCATACCGGTGTTACAATAAGAGATTGAGGAAGATGATAGAAAGCACCAATGTGAAGGTTGATGAAGGAATTGAGAAGCCTTCAAGATTTTATGAGTTTGATGAAGATGACCAAGACAGTGCTCAAGGACCTCAATCCTCTCCGGTGAGACAGAGTCAGCCTGATCCGGTAAATCAGGAAGAAGAGTTAGATTTGAATGAGGCTGATCAAGAAACAACAGTGCTGGATACTCCCAAAATTCCAAGGTATATAAGACTGAATCACTCTGAAGATCAGATCATAGGTGACAGAAGCAAAGGTGTACAAACTAGAAGGAATATTGCTCAAGATCAGAATGAATGTTGTCTGATTTCAAAGATTGAACCTAAAACAATAAATGAAGCCTGCAATGATGAAAACTGGACCAAAGCAATGGAAGATGAACTGATGCAAATTGAGAAAAATCATACTTGGGATCTTGTTCCCAGACCTAGAGACAGGAATGTAATTGGAACCAAGTGGGTCTTCCGAAACAAACTAAATGAAGCTGGTGAAGTAATCAGAAACAAAGCTAGATTGGTCTGCAAGGGCTACTCACAAATAGAAGGAATTGACTTTGAAGAGACTTTTGCTCCGGTAGCAAGAATTGAAGCAGTCAGATTACTTCTTGCATTTGCTGCCTTCAAAGACTTCAAGGTATATCAGATGGATGTCAAGTCTGCCTTCCTAAATGGTGATCTGGAAGAAGAAGTCTACATTGAACAACCGGATGGATTTCAATTGTCTGATAATAATGATATGGTCTGCAAGTTGAAGAAAGCTTTGTATGGATTGAAGCAAGCCCCAAGAGCATGGTATGAAAGGTTGGATAAGCATCTTGTGCAGATTGGATTCAACAAAGGTACTGCTGACAGTAACTTATATTTCAAAATTGATCATGAAAACATTCTGATTGTTGAAGTGTTTGTGGATGATATCATTTTTGGAGGAAGAGATAGTATGTGTAAAACTTTTGCAAACCAGATGAAAAGTGAGTTTGAAATGTCTATGCTTGGTGAAATGAATTTCTTCTTGGGTCTGCAAATTACTCAAACAAAAGAAGGGATCTTCATCTCTCAGACCAAATATGTGAAAGAATTGTTAAAGAAATTTGGTATGGAAGACTCAAAACCTATGAACACTCCTATGGCAACCGGATGTAAGTTAAGCAAAGATGATGATTCTCCAAAGGCAGATCAGACAAAGTATAGATCAATGATTGGTGGATTGTTGTATCTCACTCAAACTAGACCAGATATAATGCAGGCTGTTGGTCTTGTGGCAAGATTCCAGGCTGATCCTAGAGAATCTCATGTTATGGCAATCAAAAGAATTTTTAGATACTTGAAAGGAACAGTTGAGTATGGTCTATGGTATCCTAGAGATCCGGATTTCTCTCTTCATGCTTACACAGATGCAGATTGGGCAGGAGATGTGGATGACCGGAAGAGCACTAGTGGTGGAGCATTCTTTTTGGGAAAGAGATTGGTTTCTTGGCTAAGCAAGAAACAAGATGCAATATCTCTGTCTACAACTGAAGCAGAATACATTGCAGCAGCAGGTAGTTGCACTCAAATCCTATGGATGAAGCAGATGCTAAGAGACATCAAAGTTGAATATGAGGAGCCTATCACAATTTTCTGTGATAATTCAAGTGCAATTAATATTTCCAAGAATCTGGTATTGCATTCTAAGACTAAGCACATATCTATCAAATTTCACTTCTTGAGAGAACAAGTAAATAAGGAAGAAGTCAGATTGGAGTATGTTCCCTCCAAGGATCAGATTGCAGATATCTTTACAAAACCTCTTCCCAAGGACTCTTTTGAATATCTCCGGGAGAAGTTAGGGGTCATGGCCCCTCCGGTGATGAACTAAGATGCACTGATGTGCATCAGTCCGGTGGCTATCACAGCCATATCTTGTGATCCGGACTAATGGGGAGCTGCAACTAAGGGGGAGCAGCTAGTATGATTCTGATGCATGAGAATTGCAAGTATGAGCCCTTTGCCATTGATGTCAAAGGGGGAGAGAAGACATGTGAAAAACAAGTGGTTGATGATCAAAGGGGGAGCAGTAAAGGAAGAGAAGACATATGAAAAGTTGAAGTTCTTGTCTTAATAGTTTTTCACATCATATGTTGCCATCAATGACAAAGGGAGAGATTGTTGCAAGTATGAGGTTATCCAGTATTGTCATTGATGTCAACATACTCATATTGCATTAACAAGAAGGATTTGATGAGCTGTGTGCTGAGGATATTGAGAAAATTAGTCTCAGTCAGGAACAGTGAAGAACAGTGATGAGAAGAAGGTAAATGTACTCTATAGGATGAGAACCGGAGGATGCAGATTAAAGGGTTAGTAGATATGAGTCTTGAGATGCTACAGTTAAGATTTCTGAGGTCCGCATGAAGATCTGAAGGAGTCGTGGCTGCCGGTATAGAACCGGGTCCGGCAAGTATCCGGAGGTGACAGAGGATCACAAAAAGGTCCGGTGAGGTCCGGAATTGTATTATCCTAATCTGCGGATTGGAAGGAGTGTTTGGGATGTCCTTATGATGTATCATCCTGATTTGTGTATGATTTGGAGGTCCGGAAGTACCTCTTGCATTGTGACAGTGGCGACAGACTGTGTTCTTGAAGTTTCAGATGAGGAAGACGAGAGATCCCAGAAAGCAGAGGAAGGGCGGATGTATCCAGACATTCAGACAGGCTTGTGAAGGCTCTTGGATCATGTTTAGGTTTTGTTGTTGGTCCGCATTGATAGTAGAGCCCGGAATTGAAGTTATTCTTCCGGATGAAGTTCTTGCTCTGTGTAGCCGACCGGATGAGTTGTTCATCCTGCGAATGTTCTTGTGATGGCCGACCGGATGTGTTATTCATCTTGCGGATACTCCTATGGTTGTTTGCCGACTTAGATGTTTGTTCCTAAGTCGATGTCTTGTATAAATAACGGTTTGTGAGTCCATTTCAGAGTGTGGTGTAAGGATGAGCATGGTATAGCGAAGAAACGTGCAAAAGGCAGAGCAGAGATTGTTGGGCTTAATTGGAACTGATCCGGACATGGTAGAGATGTCATTCTCTAGTTCAAGACTGTGATTTTCATCACTTTGTAGACAGTGTGTCTCCTTGTAGGCAGTGGGCCTCTTTGTGAGCAGTGTGCTCAGGCAGTGAGCCCTTATTGGCATGTGCCATTCATCTTTCCTTTATTCTTCTAACAGAGAATAATTCTGGGTTAATCACCCCGTGGTTTTTCCCTTAACCGGGTTTTCCACGTCAAAATCTTGGTGTTCAATGTGTTGATGCTTATCTGCTCTTGTGTTTATGTATTATGCTTCCATGGATGATTATTTGATATGCTGCTAACTAACAACAGTGAGTTAAGTGTTTGAATGAGAAGAAGTTTTATACAACTGATTCACCCCCCCCCCCCTCTCAGTTGTATGCCCTAGATCCAACAACATGTTCTTCGACTCCTCAAATCCCAACACTTCCATTCTCATCTCTGTCAGCAAATTCCTTCTCCTACTCAATGCATCTACAACTTTATTTGATTTTCCACTCCTATGCTTCAATACAACAGTGTAACTCTGCATGAACTCTACCCATCTCATATGTCTCTGATTCAACTTTCCTTGACTGTTCAAATATTGCAAAGCTTGATGATCTGTATACAACACAAACTCCTTAGGCAACAAGTAATGTCTCCTCTTCTTCAAGGCTTGAATTATGACATAGAACTCCTGATCGTAAACTAAATATCTTCTTCTTGCATCATTCAATTTCTCACTGAAATATGCTACAGGTCTATCTTCTTGACTTAATACTGCTCCTATTACATTCCCACTTGCATCACAATCTATTTGAAATACTTTATTGAAATTTGGTAATGCCAACACAGGTTGCTCTGTCATTTTCTACTTCAACAACTCAAAAATTTTATCTACTCTTGATGTCCACTTAAAGTCTTTTCTGTCACCTCTCATTGTCTTTGTCACAGGGTTACATATTGAACTAATTTTTTTGATGAACTTCTAGTGGAAACTAGCTAATCCATGAAATGATCTAACTTCTCCAATGCTCTCCAATGTAGGCCACTCAACAATTGCTCTTACTTTCTCAAGGTCCATTTTCAATCCTTCTGTAGAAATCACAAATCCCAAATATACCAATTCTCCCTTCATGAAACTATACTTCTTGATGTTTATCAGCAATTTCTCCTCTCTCAGTCTCTACAGTACTTGTCTTAGGTGCCACAAATGTTCTTCTCTTGTCTTACTAAAAATTAGAATATCATCCAAATATACAATAACAAACTTACCCAAGAATTTCTTCAAAACTTCATTCATCAATCTCATGAAAGTACTCGGTGCATTTGTCAATCCAAAAGGCATCACTATCCACTCATACAGTCCTTCATTTGTGTTAAAAGAAGTCTTCAATTCATCTCCTTCTCTGATTCTGATATGATGGTATCCACTCTTCAAGCCTATCTTTGTAAAATATTTTGCTCCACTCAAACAATCCATAATATCATCCATCCTAGGTAAAGGGAATCTATACTTAATTGTGATCTTGTTTATTGCTCTAGAGTCTATACACATTCTCCATTCTCCATCCTTCTTCAGTACTAACACTGCAGGCACTAGACAAGGACTCAAGCTTTCTCTAATCAAACATTTCCTCAACAACTCATGTATCTGTCTATTCAATTCTTCATTCCCTGCTGATGTCATTTTGTGTGCTGCTTTGTTAGGCAAGCTAGCTCCCAGTATAAGGTGCATGTGATGAATGATACTTCTGATTGGTGGCAATCCTTCTCGTACATTATTTGATATGATGTCTACATACTCTATTAGCAACTTAGTTATCTCCTCCAATTGTGATTCTTTAGTTTCCTTTTTCAAACTTTTAGGCTTCTTAAGGATCAAAGCATAACACATATTCTCATGTCTCAAACCATCCAAAAATTTCCTTCCATCTACCAAACAGATTCTAACATTCCCACATACTTCACTCTTAGGATCATCTTCCAAAGGAATCAAAGTAATTCTCTTTCCATTTGATGTTATAGTGTATGTATTCTTTCTCCCATCATGTATAGCTTTTCTATCATACTGCCATGGCCTAACATTATATGACATACATCCATAGGCATAATATCACACAGTACTTCAATGATAAGATCTAATATGAAATTTTACCAAACATTGTTCACTCATTAGTACCTTATGATCATCCCAAATCCATGCTATCTCATAGGGCTTAGGGTGTTTCAGTCTTTCCAACTTCAGCTTAGTCACCATCTCCTTTGAAACTAAATTATCTAAACTACCACTATCAATTACAACCTTACAACATTTACCTCCTAATTTACATCTATTTCTAAACAAACTTTTCCTTTGCGGTGGTTCCTCATTTGTCTCTACTTGAAATAGTACTCTTTTCATGACACGTGATTCTCCTTTCTCAGGTTTACCAATTGAACTCAGTGATCCAATAGGTTCTTCTTCCACATAGGCTGCTCTTCCACTATTCTCTATTCTCTTGCTTGTACTCCCTTGACTATATTCAAATGCTCTATGTCCTTCACCTCCACACTTAAAATAGGTTCCTCTGAATGTTCTCCTATCATGTCCTCTTACTTCTCTTCTATATCCTTCACTCTGGTATGAACTAAGGTTTCCTTTGTGGTAGAAAGTTCTTCATCTCTCCAGTATGCATTGTTATCTCTATCTTCCTTGAATGTGTTTTCTTATATGTTCTGCTCCGCATATGATCTCTCTCCTCCAAAAAATGTTCTACCTCTCTAAAATTTACCTCCTCTGCCTCTTTGTCTCTGATCATGCCTCTTGTTCAACTTTTCTTCAACTTTCAAGGCAAACTAATATGCTTCTTCCAAGGTTGTCATCCTTACCAAGCTCAGTTCTTCTTGAATGTTCAATCTCACTCTGATGTATCTATCTACTTTCTCCTTGCTTTCTTCACTATGTCTTGTCCTTATGATCATCTTATGAAATTCTTTAGTGTACTCCTTCAAAGATTTCTCCTTTTGTCTTAGGTTCTGCAGTCTCTTCAGTAGTTCCAACTCATAGTCAATAGGTATAAATTGATTCTCCAATTTTGTCACCATCTTGTCCCATTTTGTGATCTTCTCTTTTCCTCTTATGTTTCTATCCAAATGAACTTCTTTCCACCATATAGCAACATGTCCTTTCAAATTTGTCTTTGCAAATTTCACCTTCTCTAGATCTTCAATTTCTTCATACTCAAAGTATTCTTCCATGTCATTTATCCAATCAATTCTTCAGGATTCAAATTGCCAGTATAATTTGGTACATCAACTCTTGGTCTTTTCCCAATCTTTGAAATGGCTTGCAACATCTTGACTTGATCTGATTCTTCTTCTTCGTCTCCTAGGGTTACTTCATTTTGATCAGCAGATTGAAATTCTTCATCATCATCACTTTCAAAATTAGGTTGAGGTGTAATTCCTCTTCTCTGATCTTCTTCGACAACATCCAAGTGAACTCACATGGTTTTCATCATCTCCATCATCTCATCCATTCTTCCAACCATTGTTCCAACAATAGGGATTCTCCTTGGTGGTATTCTTCCTAGGATCAAGTGTAACTGCCTCAAATTTGGTGATCGGGCTACAAGGTGACAACTGCCTCATAATCAACGATCAGTTGCAACACAAGTAACTTGCCTCAGATTCGACGATCTGTTCATAGCAAGATATTTTGGAATTCCTTTTCCAACTTCACTCAATTCACTCCCAAAGATTCAAAACTTTTGCCCTGGTATCACTTAGTGCAGTCATAGTTAGGAGGGTCCACAAAGTGAATTATAAAGGCCGTGCAACTAGAGTAAACATAATGGAAAAACTCAAAGATATAAAGAAAATGCAGATTTATTCATTCAATATATCATAGAATTTAAATACAAATTGGTTAGGAACATGCGGCCTTACAATTAGGGCTCACATGCCTGATTTCACAGTTACAGAATATGCACAGGATTTGGCTTTGAATCTCCTTCACAAAGAATTCAAACTATCAAACTTGTAAATCTACTTAACTACTTTCCTAGGTATCTATTACATTAATTTATATCATCTCTAGAACAAAATATTCCTCCGTGTTGGCCAAGGAAGATCACAAACTCCAATGAAGATTTGTAACATGTGTACATGGATAGGTCAGACCTATTTGATTAGAACTCTTTCACGAATGGATAGAATTGATTGTGGATCTCAAGGAAGGTTGGCTATGAACCATACAACATTGAATGATGTGTAATTTAGCTCTGCAAGTCGTGAATTGCTTTGCAGGTCTTCTCCTTTAGTTGATTGTCTGAGACTGTTAGGATGCTCTGTTATGAGAAAACAATCCATCTTCTGATAGTGATATCTTACCGGTACTTGATCTAAATGACCTAAGATTTGGATATGATGTGCATGAATGTGTCTAGATGCTAAGTCTAGCTCCATAAGGGCTGAAATGCAACAGTGGTAGAATGCAAACCAAAATACAAAAACTGCTACTGATTGAACTGACTGTACTAAACTAAAAAATGAAAAGGAACAAACTAAAATGCAAATGTTTTTAGTTGATGCAAGATTGCTCTTGAACCAGGGATGCTCCTGCATCAGTAATAATAAGTTTCTTAGGACCTAACTAAGAATTGTATGGTAATTATACCATGTAATTTCCAAATAATTATGGTGTGAAAGCATTATAAAAGATTAGGGTCTAATAAAACCCCAACAATATTTAAAATAGAACCAATAGTCATGAACATCGATTAATCGACACATTAGTAGAGTACCTTTATTCTCTTTAGGAGACTCAACCATACTAGGATATCTTTATATATTTTCCAACCCATACAATCTAAAGGGGCCATACCTCTATCTTAGTCGTGAGGGTGACCCAACCAAGAAAGGGGAAAGGACACATGGTAGGGAGAACCCCAACCCCTTTAATGGATTAGTAGTTTCCATATTTTCAACTACCATGTAACCACTCACCTGTTACATAATTGATGTGTCCCCTCAAAGGGCATAAATGAATCACTACTTCACAAGATAACTAGTTGACCAATAGACATGACATTTCTCCATTATAGAGTAGGACCTCACTATAAAGAATAATATGAGCTAGAGAAGAGAGGGACATAATTCTCTAGGCATTTGTATTCATAACTAATTAATCTATAGAAAGGGAATAATGCCTTGATTGATCTAGTAGAATTCACATCTAATTTATAGCATGCACCAATGTAATTGTTAAGTTGATTTCTCCTCATGTCTACTCAATGGATGTAATGTATGACTTACATATGAGGCCTAATGTTCATTTTGACATACAGTAAGACTAATTTAAGATACTAATATTCTTAGTGGAACTTACAAGCAATGGTTTGATATTACTCATGATTATATTCTAAAACTTAAATTGCCTAGTTGTGTATGGTGTTATTTCATCATTGATAAATTGATCTTTCTATTTTTTTGTAGTTTGGTTCTAGTTTGGGTCCTCCATATTACTATTCCCATCTTGGGCATGCAACATTCACCTAGCCCCCACCACCCTAGCACCTCCTTATAAGAGGTATAGATAAGAGAGGTGATCAATCGAAGGCACCTTGCTACAACCAACACAAAGTCAAGGATAAACCATCAACTAGTTAAAAGGAGGTAGTTTGTGAATCATACATCTCTATAACACCACTCTTTTTCAACCATCAATCAGTGCATTAACATTGATGAGGCCTACAATATGAGCATCAATGTTAAACATATACCACATAGCATAGTGCATAGGATATTCCCCCAATAATGTAATGGAAGATTAGATCATTGGGAAACTAAATATCCTTTCCCTACCATTACCATACTCATGCAATGTAGGGAATTATGATACTTGATCTCATATTATATTTAGTGTCATTTAAAGAATAAAACCGGGAATATTTACCTCCTAAAGGAACATTTGATATAATCTCCACAAAAAGGAAGCTAAAACTTGATTAATTATATTTCAAAGATGACAATCTTATATGGGCATAAATTATACCATAGCTATAGCATTCCAAATTCTATTTTTGTTTGATGAGAAACCAATATGAGAAAACAAAAAAATTCTAACTATTTTTCCTATCTTAATTTAGTCACATGGAAATGATAACCAAGAGTGAGATGATTCTCATATATTTCTAATGATAAAATGAATTGAAAACAAAACCAGCCTAAGACAATGTGTACCCTATGTTTCCTTATAAAATTTCACTACAAAGTGAGGCCTCTACTAAGCAAACCTTGTAGAAGACTTATGAGAATCATTTATAAGGTCGGGTACATTCCAAGAAATAAAATTGATGAGAGGAATACTCCATAAAAATGTATATTTGGAAATCACCATATGTTAAATATATAAAAAAAATTAATTAGAGCATGCTATTTTTAAAGGATATAGTCACCTAGTAGGATGAGTAGCATTTGGCCACACTATATCTCCTTGGGGACTCATCACTACCATGATATACATTACAAGAGCCCATAGAGGGATAAGAAGCTAGTGTGGATGACTTAACACTTAAAACAAAGTTGCAAATAATAAAAAATTGAATGGTTTATCTTTTTGATTCCATAGTAGAGTGGGGAGGAGACTATTAAAATGATATTTTGATGTTTTATGTTTCAAAATCATTAAGTAGTTCCACAATAAAAAAATATTTAATAATATTTGTCACATACACAAATATAACATATTGTGTATCCAATGAGATTATTGATATGCCTTAAGTTGCCATCTAATCACTTTCAAATCAAATTAAAATTAAAGACACAATGAACTAAGAGTGCATTGGAATTAGAGTTGAAATGATTACCAATATGTTTTTAACATAATCTTTTTTTCAAAATCTAATATAAAATGTTAAAAATTATTTTTGATACCAACTAAATATGATAATGAATACTATGCTTACAAGTTTTCTTAAAGAAAAAGAGATTGTTATGTTACTTCTACTTATAGAAATATTAATAATAGAAATGTAATGTTAATATTATAAATGTAAGCTTTATTAATCATATAAAAATAAGTATATGCATCATAACCATTGCCCATCAATCCAATTTAATATCAAAGTGTATAAATATCAAAGAGATAAATATATGAAACTAAACCATTTGCTAAGAAATTAGAAAAACATCATCGCAATAAAAACAAATATAGGACTACATAAAACATTGAGGATGGCATTGTCAAATCAAGGTCACCAAACATTGCTGAATTTGTAGCCATAAAGTTGAGATGGCATTTCAATTTGATGAAAGACTTTGATGAGATTACAATGAAATAGTTTAGATGCAAATATATTAAAATGATTTTTGATGTTTTATATTTCAAAATAATTAAGTAGTTCCAATATATTTGTTTTTTAATTATTTTTGCCACATACACAAATATAACAAATTGTGTATCCAAGAATAATATTGTTGATATGCCTTAGATTGCCATCAAGTCAATTTCATTTCACATTGAAATTAAAGACACAATAAACTAAAAATATATTGGAATTAAACTTGAAATGGTTGCCAATTATTTTTTATATTAATTTTAAAAAAAATCTAATATAAAATGTTAAAAATTATTTTTCGTATCAACTAAGTACCATAATGAATACTATACTTGCAAATTTTATTTTAACAAAGAAGAGATTTTGAGTTATTTCTACTTCTTATAAAAATGTTAATATCAGAAATGTAAGCATCATAACCATTGCCCATCAATCTAATTTAATACCAGAGTGCATAAATAGGACTACATAAAAATTGAGCATGGCATTGTTAGATAAGGCCACCAAATATTGTTGATTTCGTAGCCATAAAGTCGAGATGGCATTCCAAGTTGCTCAAAGACTTTAAAGAGATTACCTTGAATGCACCGAACCATTCTCTTCTGTGCGTCAAATACAACAATCTTGCAACCTCCCATGTATACCAAAACCCACCCACAACTGTTAGCTCCTCAGAAATAACCGCACTTCTAATCAGCTGTATCTTTCTCCCCGGTTGTGCTCTTCATTAAACTTCCATAGCGAAAGATCGTATTTACACAGCACAAGCACATTCTCATCATACCCAGTTAATTTCCAATTTCAATGCGGGTATAAGATCGAAATCAGGGCCCTCACCAAGCTTATACACCGCCCTCCTACCCATGATGAGTAAAATGGTGCTGTGAGTGTAGAACGCTTCTCGTTGTAAAAATAGTAAATAGTTATGTACTTCACAAAACAAAAATACAACAAATAATATACTTTATAAATAAATTATATAATAATTATTTATTTTAATTTTACTTCAAAATTATTTCAGACATTATTTAATTTATATTTGATTGAAGAATTATTTAATTTTTCAATAATAACACAATAAAACATAAAAAATGTTCTATGTTTTACAAAAATAATTACTTTAGTTTTTATTTTACAAGTTATTTTATTTTGTATATGAATATTACTTTTTATATCTACTTATGTGGTCTATGTTTTAGTTTTTATTATTTTTATATGTCAACTCTTTAATAGTTTTTGTTAACACACTCATGCCATTACACTCCATCTAGGTGTAATAATAAATGTAGTAAGAATATATTATTTATTTAGATCTTTAATAATTTTAATTCAATTATAAAACCAAGGTATTCATAGAGACATTTATAATCAATTAACTAGTTTACTTAAGAGTTATTTTTTTGAACGGTAAAAGGTGTAAAACACCCATATATTTATATTCAAATATAATTCAAAGTTAAAAAATATTATCAGGTTCAGGCATGAAATGCCACATATAGATGCAATAAATAGATAAGGTGCTAAACAAAGCCATAATATCCACCAAAAAGACTAAACGAACCCAGTGTAACAAAATGAACCAAAATAAAACTATACTAAACAAAAACTATACTTCATAGTTAGATCCAAATTTCCATGGGCATTAGCGGACTTCATGAGAGTTGTCTTCCAATTTAGTAGGTGGAGGTGGTAAGGTAGCAGGTGGAGCAAGAGGTGCAACTGTTGGAGGTCAAGGAGCCATATTTGGGGCATGGAGTCTGAGAAACCAAACTACATTAAATACTTCCTTTACCTTAATGTCTAGATTTGGTGGAAGTTGAAGCCAATGAGCATTTATTGTCATGTTGAGAGCATTAAAACAACCATTCTAAAGTCCTTTCTAGATATCCTAAAAAACACATATCGCCACATGAGAGGAATAGAGTAGCTTAGTAGGAAAGATACCTCCAATGGGTCCTTCACCATCAAATGAATCATATCTTTTCATCAACTTTTTCAATTTGTCTAGGGGGAAAGATAATAATGAATATATTTGAATGCTATCATTTCCATGAAGTCAACATCTTGGACAAGATCCTTGATATTTGATAAGATGGATGCCACTTTAGAATATGAGAGAGAATGAGGAAAGCCACACAATATGGACTCACCCACCATCACATGGATAGTGAATTCAACCTATGGATAATCCATGTCAAAAACATGAGCAAGCTTACTAGAGTCATAAATATCAATTTCTAATGGTTCCTATTTCTTCATTTGTAGGTATATGTGACAGTTCTTCACTATAAGCTTCATAGTGGATGCACAATGAGAAAGATAGGATGAAGTGAAAAACAACAAGAAAACAACATGGATAAGAGATGATGAAAAGAGAAAGGGAAGGAAAGTGAAAAAATGGTGAAGAGAGGGCCATAAATGTGGTAATAAATGAGGGATTGAAAGGATGAGTAGAGATTGTATGCAGAAATATGGAATCAACAATAAAGGACAATACACAATGAAAGTACCTATTCCATACTTATACACCACCTCAATGATGATCAAATGACTAAGGAAGATAAGGAAAATGACAAACAATCCTATGATATTTGATAATGATTTTAATATGTTGGTTGCTCAATTTTGTAGCATAACACTAGATAATGATAATGGATATGATAATGGAAGAGCTAGGGTGATTTTGATAGCATGGTGTTGTATGAAGATGTCATATTTTTTAAAATGGCTTGGTTGAGGCTTGATTTATAGAGGCTGGATTTGATGAATGCAGGGCTTGGATTAAAAGATTAGATCAATGTCTAGAATTGGTTGAGAGCATATTAGGGCAAGGATAAGGATTTATAGGGAACCAAAGGAAGCTTCTAGGACTTATCCTTATGTGAATGGCCAGGATTAGAAGATGTAGTATGAGATGGATGGTGGAGATGGAAAGCTCATTTAATGTTTGCGACACTCATTTATTATTTGTGGCAAGTGGTTGAGGATGAGGACAAGCTAGTCATGTGACTCTCAATAATTAAATTAAATAATAACATAATTTAATTAATTATTAGAGAGGATGATGGGAGGATAAATTAATTAAATAAATAAGATTTATTTAATTAATTTTTGCTAAAAGGGATCAATGGATAAATTAAATAAATATAGTGATGAAGGAAATAGATTAATTAAATAAATATAATTTATTTAATTAATTTGGGAAAGGGATTAAGGGATAATGTGTTGCAAGATGAATGTCTAGGGGATGTCGAAGGATTATGAGGACATGGCCAATTTTAGGTGTTTGCATATTTGCCTTCTTTGAGATGATGTTGTGACTAAGAGAAGTAACATCATTTCAAAGAAGATAAGCTATTGATGAAGGAAAATGATGCTCTAGCCATTTGAAGGAGTGACAAGGAGGAATGATGCAAGGATGGGATGCCCCCTCGAGAGGATAGGTGGGTTGGAAGAACATGGGTATGCTCTTGAAATGGATGAAATGGATAAGGGATGGATAAAATGGATGAGAAAGATGTTATGTTGCAGTAGGTGAACAACCATATAGTTTGATATAGCACTAGACATTATGCACCAAGGTATAAAGACTAGGGTGATGATATGTCATGTGTATGTACATGCCCAACATAATACAACCTTGTCTAGATACATATGAGGAAGGAAACTTAGAGCATTAAAGTCCAAGTTCACAAAAGGTATGAAATGACCTTAAATGCAAAAGATGACTGGTATGCAAAAATCTATTCCATCATACACAAGATATGAATACTAGTTGGAGTAATAAGATAAAAGGTCAAAAGAAAACATATGCCTTTGGGCACTATGATATGGAAGACCATGATGGCATTGTAGCAATATGTTGCAAGGACTTGATACAAATGCAAGATAAAAATGATAACACACACAAACAAGAAAGCAACCGTGCACAAATGATTCAAAAACAAACAAGGTGTTGCCCCTATCTAGCCGTAAACTGATGATTGATTGATTAATGATTAAGATAGTGCTATCATTACGGGGAATAATATATCCCTAGATCAACACAAGGATGCAGGAACGATATATATCCCATTGATGATGATTGATTGATTGGGTTGACAACGAGATTAGGATCAAGATGAAGGATGCGATTGGATGATTTGGCTAGATTTCTTGACTAGATTGGTATGGATTAAGGATAGATTGCATTTGGATTTATTGCTTGGATTTTTTTAGATATTTAGATATTTTATGTTTTGGAATTTTTTTATTTTTCTGGGATTTTTTTGGAAATGTTTTGATTGTTTTGGATTTTTTTTAATTTTTTTTTTGAATTTTTTGGGTTTTTGGATATGTTATGGATGTCATTGGATTGCAATAGATGGCTAAAAGAATTATGGATGCAAAATGGGAAGGATGGAGGGTACATAACAAATGGATGGAGGGGTTTAGGATGTGATCTCCAGGGCTATGTTGCATAGGAAGAACATGCCCCAAATTGGACTTAGGATTTTGCATGACAATGCTTGGGATGATAAGGATGATAGGTGTGGTTGGAAAGGATTTAGCTATATCAAAAGATTTCCAAGGCATTTTTCAACATTTTCCCCTTGTCCTTATCAAGATCAAAGGAAGAAAGGAAGATGGGTATGTAAATAGGGTGGATGAGGATATGTATGAGGATATTGTTGTACCTTGCACACACACCCCATTTTGCCAAATGGAGACCCCCTTTTTTTCACTTTTGGCTTGGTCTCAATTTTGATGTTCTTTCTTGAGAGAAGATGAAATTTGATGATTTGGTGATTTTCTTCCATTTGAGAACTTTAGTTTGATTGAATATATTTTTGACTTTTGAAATTGGAGTGGTTGAAGTGATTTGGTGAAGTTTGGACCTAAGAATTGGCCTCCTTGAGTAATTTGTACTAAAAACTGCCTCTACTACAATTTGTGCTAATATCCAGTGTTACCAGATATTAGCACTGGATCTACTTGTCTACCTTGGCATTTAAAAGCTCCCTTACCAGACTCAACATTAAAAAGTAAGGTCGAAGGATGTATCTAGTAGCTGCCAAAAGTTTTGCCAAAGGGTTGATTTCTAAACACTAAGCATTAGCGGGCTTTGCTTACGTCACTTGATAAGTGCCAAAAGTTTCCCCTACCAGACATGTCTGACAGGACCCAAAATCCCCGCCCATCTGGATGTAGGTAAATTCCCTACTTTTTCACCTACTCGATGTACTACACCCTATCTTCTAACAGGCATTCATGGCAAGTTCGAAATGGGGGATTTAAGGGATGAATTTTATCAAAAAGGTTTATCATTTGCATTCCTACCTTCAGACAAGTTGAGCTCTGCGTCTTGGTGATTTAATTTCTATTTATTCGATTAATTTGGCGAGATTTGAGTTGATTTGAAGCATACATTGTCAATGATTCATGGTCCCTTGTAGTAGGTCTCGTGGTCATAGGTTGGTTCCTTTTATTTCATCGTTCATTTATGTTTGAATCACTTGTGTTTTCAATGGAGGGTTTGACTATTATTTGCCTGAATTTACCTTGCTTTGAGACTTGAATTGCATCTTGAACTTATGCATTTGATGATTACTCATTCTTTAAGTTCATGATTTAGGGTTTAACAGGGTAATTAGGGTATGCTGAACCTACTATTTAAGTCGGGGATAGGATAGATTTTGAACTAGGGTAGGAGTAAACAATGAAATACCCTTATATTTTCTAAAATTTGAATACCTTAAGTTTAAAGCCTAAACCCCCCACAATTTCCGTAGAAAGGATTGATGAAATACTTATAAATTTTTATTTTGGGAAGCCTCAGGAGTGCCTTTGCACTAATTTTCCTGGGTGCCGGACATCTCCGACACCCTTAATTTTTCTTGTCGATTCCTTTGTGGTCATTTTCCCCACTTGGACAAGCCAAGGATGATTAGCGCTAAATTCCCTGGGTGCCAGACATGTCTAACACCACTGATCTTCTCCACCGAAGCTTTCAAAGGTCATTTTCCGCTTGCACAAAGTTTATTTCCCTAGCGCTAAATTGTCCCCTTGATGGATATGTTCGATAGGACTTAAAACCACGCCATCCGATACCTACCAAAACCTCTGCTATCCTTTACATCTTCTTGCACTTGATGTTGTGGCTGAAATGATATCCTACTGCATATATCCTGTAGGAGCGGAATTCCCCACAAATCTAACAAGGGCTCAAATGCCTACTTGTCTGATAGTGACCAGAAACCCCACTTTTTCACAAATTGAGCTATGAGGCTTGTTCCAAGAGGCTAATTTGGTTTGTATGATGGATTCAAATTAAATTATATCTATTTATCATGACTACCAATTTGATTATGCTTTGAAGAACATTGAATATTGATTTGAGCATAGATTACTACATTTTCACTGTTATATCCTACAGTGGGGCAAAATCCCGCTTTTCATTGGGGCTTTTCAATTCATGATTTTAGATTTAAAATGTTTAAGGGATGAGAATAACATGGGTATCTTATAAATCCTTAGGTGGAATTAAGGGATTGTAAATGATGAATCATGGGTTTTGCTAAGCAATTTAGTTATTTTGGTAGTATATCCTATAAGGGGCTAAAATCCCGCTTTGTGGTTTAGGCTTTGCACTTAGAAATATGATGAAGGCAAATAGTTAGTACATGTTCCTTGATGCTTTTTTAGAATATTTAGCCTTATTGAAACTAAAACCTAGACCACTTAGTTAGTATCATGAGGAGATTAATCATTAGAGTTTTGGTTTACAGGGTAAATGTCTATCAGAGCTATTAACATGAAGTACAAATTCAAGGGGATCCCTCCTATTCGTAAGACTACCTCAGCTTGGAACAACATTGGAGATACTGACCTAGGTCATATAGACCTAGATGACTTCAGATTGAGGGTCTTTGGACCCAATCCAATAGAATGGGCTAGGATGATTAGAAATAATGGAATTGCCCAAGTTGTAGCCTTCCCTACCACAATACAATATCCTGAAGCATTTCACTACCCTGGCCGTTTCTGAAGCATTTGACATCCCTCTCGCTGCAAACCTAATAGTGTTGAAGAAATAAAACACTAAGAAATTGTATGAGCAAGGCCTTGAGGCTTGCAGAAGGATAATCAATGACAAGTGGATGAAACAAAGGAGGACAACATTATCCAAATTTCCTCATGTGCTATATAGGAGTGATTTCAAAGAGGAGATAGGGGATACGATTACTCTTTTGAGTAGAATTATGGGACTACCTTCTACTTCAACCTTTGAAGGTTGGATGTTTTCTTATATTAAAGAGATTTTTAAAGGAGAAATGAAGATACACCAGGCTCAACTCCTAAGCAACAACATCCATGGGGATTTTGTGGCTTTGGATCAAGATAAAACATTATGGTGGATCTATTATGTTGTTTACATGTTGGCAAGAAACTTTGTTTGTTTTGGTTTATCCAAATTGGGAGAAGTGGGCAATGCAGATGGATAGGTCAAGGTATATTAATGCTATCCCCAATTAGAGATCTCCCAATCCCTAGTGCATTACAAAAGAGTTAATGATGCATTTACAATGTACATTACAAGAATGGTGTAGGTGGACGTGTTTAGAAGGTTATCCTTGGAGGCCACCAATGTAGTGCAAGTATATGGAAGGTGGTACATCCAGTTCCCAAAGTTCACCTATATCAGGATTCAAGGTTTCATTATCTCACCATACAAACTTCCCAAATATCCCACTGATAAGGTAGTTCTCTTATAATTGACAAGGAAATTGTGTACCTGTGATGAACACAATGTAGTGTAACAAGATGCATGGAGGGTGGTCTTTGATCAATCCATTCCACCTCCTAATTGGGCAGAAGTAGAAGAAACTTCTTTGGATGAAGTAATGAGGCAACTTGTAAGGTATAGTAGAAATTGGGTCAATGACCAGATAACTAGATTAACAAGAGAAGGGATGGCTTTAACATATACACAACAGCCCCAGGAAAGGCTTAATGATGATGAGCAAGATGAGCCTACAAAAGCAAGAGAAGAGCCAATGTAGGGAGCTACAAGAGGGGAAGTCAAAGATATAGATAGTAAGGCTACAAAAGATGATCTTCCTCTACAAGATAAAGCAAAACCTAAGGTAGATAAGGGGCCTCTAAAGAAACAAAAGAAAGATTCCATCCCCTTTGTTAAAACTAGGAGCTCAAAGAAAAAAGATATGCCTAGTAGACAAGGAGAATATTCTAGGCCAAAAAGAGAAAGAGGTCAGCAATGTGTGTCAATAGCAAATCCTCCTATTGCTGATGCCCCTCCTCTTGTCACTTTTGTTGCACCTACTCAAGCTATTGATGCTTCTTCTACCTCCTCTCATGCAACAAATATTATACTTTCTATATCCTCTACTGTCTCAACTGCATCACCACCTCCTATGTCCACCATTGCATCTCCCTCTCTTCCTCCACCCATCTCTCCCATATATTCTATCAATCCATCCACATCCTTTCTACCTTCTACCATCCCCATCTTCCTCACCCTCCATGTCTTCCATTCCATTCATCTCTACCACTTCAACCTCCTCTCCTTCACTTTCATCCATCAACTTTCCTCTCTGCCTTTCATCTTCACCTTCCATCACATTTTCCACTACTAGCACTATTTTTTCTCCTCTTCCACCTCCTGTCACCTCTTCTCTACCTTCCATTTCCACTATTCTCTCACCATCTTCTTTCTCTTTGCCACCCTTGAACTTAACCACTCCTCTCACCATTTCTTAGATATGTCTCCTTCTATCCCTTCTTCGTTAGGCTTTGCAACATTTTAAAACCTATCTCAAGTTCAATTTCCTATTTCCACCATCAATTCATTTTCCATCATTAATAACTCCTCAACTTAGCCATTCTAAGATGCAAAGGAGGTACCTAGACCATGCTCCCTTCAAGTACCCCTATTACCTAGGATTGAGAAGGTATATATAGAGTTGAACATCATATCTAAAAAATAGGTGATAATTGAAGACATAACCAACAACCCTCCTACAGATCCTAGCAATATTGAAGTAGTAAACTTGAGGATAGCCCATCTGAGGAGGCTGTAGATGAATCTATATTGAACATTGTTGAGTAGGTGATAATAGAAACTTTACAATAGATCAGCCAGCCAAAGTCTCCTCTTAAGCCAGATATAGTGAATAATGAGGATATTCACAAAGATAAGGATCAGGGCACAGATACAAGAGGTCATGTTCATTCAAATTCTTTGAATAAGAAGGATAGTTAGATCGACTCCCCAAAAGATTCTTTGGTTTCTCTAGATTGGCTTCAGCAAAGGTTTAATAATCAAACTTCCATGGTGGAAGCAATAGACTTAGATCTAGACAACTTTTTGGCTAGAATTAAGAAACCAAAGAAGCAAAAGAAAGAAAATGTGTGCATAGTCAAGGATATATAAAGATGCTTCTAGTTCTCGCATTGTAGAAGTTGCTGTCCCACCAGTAGGAACCAATAAGGAAGATATAAGACCTAAGGATTCTACAATTTCCACTTTCAACTTAGGCCCGACATCAAAGGCCCAAGTTGTAGAAGAATTCAAAGACTCAATGTCTAACATTTTGGATAGAATAAACAAAGATGAAATGACTAAGCAACAGTTCAACCAACAGAATGAAGAGCTTTGGGCATGTATTAAATTTTTAATAAAGCCTTCACATTCTGATGATGGAATGACACCAGTACCCTCTCTCCTTTCTAAGCAATAATTAGAATATTTTGATAATGTTCGAGCTATTGTTGCAGCAATAAAAAATGGTACCATAAGGTATATGATGATGGTTGTGAAATCATTGATGAAGTTGCTGATCTTCCAGAGATTTTTGTGCCTTGAAAGCAGAATGAGATGAGATTATAGATGACTACATGAGTTATGATGAATACTATTCTCATATGCATCCTCAGGTTTTGGTGATGAGTAAGCTTTCTGAAGAAGTTTTGGTTGAAGAACAAATTCTGACTAAAGAAAGGTTACATATGCTAGGGCACTGGCTTGAGATGATAAAATTGAGGAGAGAAATTTTTGATAAGGCTAAGAATATCTCAGAGCCCACCAAAGCCCAGATCCTGGAAGTAATTTACAGTCTAAATGATATGCTTTGGGCTGCAACAAAGATGTATATTGATGATACCACTCTAGTTGACAGTCAGGAATGCAAAGAGAAATTGAACTTGCTTATGTAAGGAGATTCACTACCCTGTATAGTGGAGTATTTGGATAGGATCAGTGATCTAAGAATGTAGTTCAAGGAATTTAGGAAAAACAAAAGGTCTAGGTTGGCTGTATACAAGAAATTCTCTCATGAAATTGATATTGTCAAATTCAGAGTTGACTATGTTAAAGATCCTTAGCTTGCTGATATAAATCCTGCATTGGAAGCATTTTTAGATTATAGGACTAGAGAAGCAGAAAGAAATAATGCTGATGTGGACAAAGATGTCGAGCAGTAATTTGACTCAGCATGCATGTGACCTCACCGGTGTTTCCCAGAAATTGGCGCTCATTCTTCTATGATTCTGTTGTCTTGAGAAATGTGTTTGTTGTTATTGATGTTCCAATAGGAATTCATTTTGCTTCATCCAATGCATTGTAAAACTGGATCTTTGTCTTTTTCTTATAAGGTAAAAATTGTGCCCGTGAATGTAACAAACTACTGTCAATTATTTAATGCAATGTAATCTGAGCCCTTGGTGTTGAGTAAATCTCCACCATCAATTGAAAAACTTAGTATGGTCACTCATAAATAAAAGGGCTACCATCTTCTCTCTTTGTAAGTAAGATTTGATGATGAATTGTTGAGACTTTATCGAAATTTGGATTAATACAAACAAGTTTTATAGGTTGATAGAAAATTGTGTTTCTGTGTTATCTCATTTTGGAATTCATGGTTCATTTTGATATGAAATTAGATGAAGAGCAATTGCAATGATAGATAGATGCTTAGATATATAATGAATTTCCTAGTTCATACCATTCATCTTGCTAATTGTAAGTTACTTTGTATGGTTACTCTGAACCCTGTTAGTGATAATTTGATTACATTACAATAGTTAAACTGTACCATCAATTGGGTGTTTAATGAATGTATGCGATTTGAAAATCCTAAGATTCCTTTGAAGATTGCATCAATTTTTGCAACATTATGGTTTCTTAGCTTGGTTAAATGGAAGTTGGTTTATTGAGGGTTTTTGTCTATCTGCAGCATTTAATCCAATTGTAATTTTCCCTTAGGACTCAATCTATCTCTCTGCCCTTTAACCTTTTGCATTTTCTTTATATACACCTAATTAGATTAGGATTTCCAAGTAGCATTATATTGCATATCTGTTGATACATTTTAGACTCAATAGTCTACATTACCTAGGGCTCTCACACACTTTGCTGTCATAATTTCATAAACCCTACATTTGCATGTAAGTCCCCTTGGTTGGAGCAGCCAAATACTTACCCACTGAGTTATCCTGCAAGCTAAGACCTAGCTATATAAACCTTGGGGCAGTCCTATTCTAAATTTTTGGGATAGGATTCTTTTCAAGAGAGGTGAGGTATCCTATATATTACTTTCATTGCTGCGTGCTAAAAACATCGTCAATAGAATTGGCGCTAGAAGGAGTGTTAACATAGATCATCTAACCCTTCTTATCTAAACATGTAAGGTTGGGGACTAGACAAAGACATATAGGATCTAGTTTAGCTAGGGAAGATTTGTTGTCATTAACCCAGTTTCAAAAAATAATGAGAGATCAAGGCATACCCAGAACTCCAAGAGCATGATCCATCCCTAGGAACCCTGCCATAGTTCAAGTTAATTTTCTCAACATGGCTTTCTTCACTACAAATCCCTCTCCTATCTAGTTTCCTAACTATAATGATATGTCCAAAAATCCTGACAAGTACTGTTCAAAGTTTCATCCCAATGATCCTGAAAGGACTACAGATGAGCATATCAAGATCTTCGAAGGAAACATGTACAGGCTGTGGGTCAAACATGAGGATCTGGTAGGTAGGTTATTTCCATACTCACTGTAGGATGACGCATACTATTGGTTTTCTAATCTCCCATCAGCTTCCATCAATTCATAGAAAACCTTGAAGGATGCCTTTTAAATCGATTCCGGATGCCCACAACCCCTACTGATCTTTACCAGTCCTCTGTGAAAATTCATAGAGCTGAAGGGGAATTTATAAGTTCATTCAACAATAGATTCTATAAGGCTTATTTTCATTTTTAGGTGCCCTTCAACCTTTCTCAAGCAGCTTCTTTTGCCTATTTATTACGTGGCATTGGATAAATTGACATCAATGTTTGCTAGGAGGGCCAACCTAGATCCAATAACTTTAGTACATGCATATGCTGAGGCCGTCAAGGTGATCTAAGAGTTAGGATAGGCTGCAATAGGCCCATTGAATCACATTAGTCCTGTAGGCATGCCTCATCAGATATCGTTAATCAATCATGCCTTAGCCAACCATACTCTAGTGTTGAATCCCATCCCAACACCTACTACAACACAGGCTTTGGTTATTCATCTTGGAGAACCAATCACATAGTTACCTCCTACACAGTTGCCTTTCCTCAAGTCAACTGAAAATATGAAAGCTGAGGATGACAAAAATGACACTAGAGAGTTAGTTGAACAGATGAAAAAACTCAGCTAAAGTAACACATCTTAGAAATTAGAATGCTAACCTACAACAGAGAAGTCATAATCAAAACCAATACCAAAATTAGAATTACCATAGGCTGAATAGAACATGGAATACCAGGCCAAACAATGGAGGTGCGTCACCACCACTAGAGCCTCAGAATGCAGAAAATAATCCTTTAGGATGAGTAATGTTGGCTGAGGTAGCATTATCTTCTTAGTGCAAGATTGACAACACCAATGCTCACTCAGAGTTAGACTATCATGAGTTTTAGATTGCATCCAGTATCTTTCAAAGGGAAGTCCAACATGTTGAAGCACAAGAGAATCCACCTCCCACGGGGTATGAACTGGTGCCTACTCAAAGGTATGATACTACCTTAGTCTTAGAGAGTTATGTTTTTCCTTTTCAAGATGATAAGCAGCCTAAAGAGGAGGAAGTTGATGAGGTTCATGCTTACCAATAGTATTGTAGGACCCCGTATAATCTAAGAAGTAGGAAACCTAAGGGGCCATTTACCACTTCCATTCCTCCAAATAATTATCAATTTCCTCCCAATCCTAAAGCCTCCAACAATCCTGACCCACCTAAGCTTGTACCTCAAATTGTGAGTCAAAATCAAATGGATGAATCATCTAAGAAATCAGAAGTAGAGAAGCTGGGTCAATATGTGATAGAGGAGTTGTGTAAAATGAAGGTCAGTCTATCAGTATTTGAGCTGATGAAAATCCTAGAAGTTAGGACAACCTTTCTATAAGATATTGGGATGCAAATAAGGACTGAACCTTCCCCAAAAGAAGCTTCACAAAAGGACAGTCCAAATAAAGGAAAGGATAAGGTCTATGTTTCAGATTCAGACCAACAGGTAACTTTGTATAAGGAAATAAGAGAGTCATCTCCTTTCTTGTTAATCTTGAGAATATTTGGAAAGAATCTTCATAATTGCTTGGTTGACTCAGGGGCCTCTACTAATGTCATGCCATTATCCATTTGCAAAGCTCTGGGTTTAACCCTTGCTAAGTCCTCTAGGAAAGTCACTCAGCTAGACAAGACAGAGGTAGGAGTTATGGGTAAATTAAATAGGATTCACACATAGCTGGCCTCGGACCCACGGGTGTAGCAATATATAGACATACAAATGGTGGATATTCTTGATACATAAGGTATGCTGCTTAGTAGAGATTGGTCCAAGACACTGAATGGCTACATGGACACTAATTTTTCACACATGTGGCTTCCTTGGAGAGGAATTGCTAATCAAATTCGTATTGAAGGAGAACCGAAGATGAAACATATGATAATGGAGTACAACCAGACAAATGGGATCCTTTACTCAGAGGTGGACTTAGGGGTTTATCTCCCTCAAATAAATTAGGTAGAAGAAGTAGTAATGTTGATTTGTAATAGGTTCCTTGAGCCACCACTTAGTGAATGCCAAGAAAGTATAGAATCTTATGTTTAATTAGACCATGTTTCCTCTTCTGATAATGAGTCCAAAATTTTTGAGGGATTTAGAAGTTTTGTAGCCAAGCTCATGTGTGATCAACTGGCTATAGGGAAGAAGATATAGATGGAAGAGTTGTTACCGAACTGGTGTCACATTCATAATGCATCCCATTCAGAGTTCACATGTTCTTTATGCCTTGAAGTAGTATATCAAGTTCAGAAGCATTTGAAGCTGTCATCCATCAAAGATGAAGGCAAGACTAAGCCAGAACCTACAACTAATCAAAAGATTAGATCATCAGATAGATAAGATATTAATCTTAAGAAGAAACCTGCAGATTATCAGATTTGGGCATTAAGATTTGATGGATAGATAGATCTAAGTAGGGGTTTGGTGCAAGGTTTGAACTAACCAGTCCTATAGGGGAACCTTATTTGGATGCATATAGGTTGCAATTTCCTTGTACTAACAATGTTGTAGAATATGAATCATTAGTGCATGGTCTACTAGTTGCTATTGAGAAGAAAGTTAAGATAATTCAAGTATTTTATGATTCAGAATGAGTGGTTAAGCATGTAAGAAAGTAGTATTCTTGTCACAACAAAAGACTGAATCATTACCAAAATTGAGTCTGAGATCTCGTTGAATGTTTTGATGGATTCAAAATTCAATTAATTCTAAGAAAATAGAACCACGTTGCTAACACAAGCTACTAGCTCTTTGGAACCTTTAGCTATGTCTGACTTGAAGAAGTTTACTATAGAATTGGTTCCTACCCCTTCTATGCTAGACAATGTTACTCATTTCTAGGTTTTTGAAGATGATAAGCACATAATTGACTTCCTCACATATTTAGATGTGTTTGCTACCCAGATAATTGATGAAGAGGAGTCAGAACTAACTGAGATGGATTTAGAGGGTGTATTAAACCTCAAGACCAATACCATTCCCCAAGGGATGGTAGAGCTAGAAAGACTCTTTGATCGAGATCAGTTGGGTAGTTAGAAGAAGAAAGTTGACTCTATCAGTGGAAAGTGTGACCCGTATAACCTCTGGACTGAAGATGATGTCAAAATGGTTTTTATCAGTGAGGTCTGCACCCCTAAAGAAAAGGCAAGAATCATTTGTGCATTGAAAGACTTCCATGATGTTATTGCATGGAGTTATGAATACATTAAGACCTATGACACCTCCAGCATAACTCACAGCATACCTTTGAAGCCAGGAGTTAAGCCATTTTGACAGAGACAGAGGCTAGTCAATGCCCTCTTGGAGCCTCTGATTTTTCAAGAAGTCAAGATGATGTTATCAACAAGAATCATATTTTCGATAAGGCACTCCACTTGGGTGGCCAAGTTGGTTCTAGTATGTAAAAAGAATGGTGAAATCAGACTATGTTTCAATTTTAGGAACCTCAACAGAGCATCTGAAAAAGATAATTACCCACTGTCATCCCTTGATGAGGTACTACAAACAGTTAATGGTTCACAGATGATGTCATTCCTTGATAGTTATTCAGAATATAATCAAGTAATGGTGGAATATGCCGATAGGTTGAAGACCGCTTTCACTTGCAAATGGGGTATATATGCATATCAGAGGATGCCATTTGATTTGATTAATGCTAGGGCAACATTTCAGTGTGCCATGGATATTGCTTTTAAAGGATTGGTAAGTAAATGCATCATCATTTACATGGATGACTTAACCATATTCTCCAAGAAAAGGGAAGATCATATCTCTAATTTGATAAAGGTGCTCCAACGTTGTAGAGATTATGATATTTCACTGAATCCCAAGAAGTGCATTTTTGGTGTGACTAAAGGGAAGTTGCTAGGACATGTTATTTCTAAAGAAGGCATATCTATAGATCCTGATAGAGTCCAGGCCATTCTCAAGATCTAACCTCTGACAAGTAAGAAGGAATTGAAGTCTTATTTTGGGAAGATCAACTTTGTTTGAAAGTTTATCACTGGCTTTGCTAAGATTGTCAGACCACTGAATGCTATGTTGAAACAAGATGATAAGATTGAATGGACGATGGAAGCCAAGGCAACGTTCTTAGAAATCAAGCAAGCTATAGCTAATGCTCTAGTTCTAGTAAGCCCATATTACACTCTTTCATTTTGCATATACTCCTTTGCTTCCAAACATACATGTGCAGCCATGCTAACCCAGAAGAAGGGAGTTGACGATGAACGTCTTATTTCTTTCATAAGCACACCATTAAAGGATGCAAAATTATGATACCCAAATGTGGAGAAACAAGCTTATGCACTGGTCAAGGTAGTCAATAAATTTTGTCACTACATCCTAAGAAGCAGAGTGACAACCATAGTCCTAGATGCTACAGTTAAGGTATTATTAATGTAGAATGAGTTGGGTGAATGAAGAGGAAAATGGGTCACAATACTGCAAGAATTTGACTTGGAGATACAACCTATGAAGCTAGTGAGAGGACAAGTGCCTACCCAGGCCATGGCAGAGACTGATCCAGGATTGATTTCTCAGCAATATGTGTTAGAGGATATATCACAAGATGACTGGTATGGGGACATTCTATTCTATATCCTTAATCAACGATGTCCACCTCATTTGAATTCAGTCTAGAGAGGAGCAATATGACTGAAGAGTAGCATTTTTATGGTCAAAGGATAGGTTCTATATAGGAAGAATCATGAAGGGATATATCTGAGGTGTTTAGACAAGGCAAAAGTGGCACAAGTTTTGGTCAGTTTTCATAAGAAGTTCAGAACATTCCATGGGTTGGGTCATTCTACTGAAAATCAGATTCTTTAGGCTGGATATTATTGGCCTACTTTGTTTAAGGATGCTCATGCTCATGTTTGAACTTGCCATATTTGTTAGACTGCTGCCTCACGAGAGAGAAATGTTGCCACACCTTTGCAACTAGTGGTAGAGGTATGCCCGTTCCCACAATGGGGGCTCAATTTCATTGATATGATCAATCCACCTTCCTCTATAGGCCATAGGTATATTCTAACTGCTACTGATGATTGCACAAGATGGTCCAAAGCACAAGCTTGTAAGTAATGCACAACAGAGTTAGTAATCAAGTTCATTGAGGAACATATCATCATGAGGTTGGGTTGTCCCTTTTCCCTTGTTTGTGATAATGGTCCAACATTTTCATCTTTACATTTTTTAAACTGGGCATTTGATTATGGTATTGTATTAAAGTTTTCATCCAATTATTACCCTCAAGGCAATGGAGTTGCTAAGTCTACCAATAAAAACTTGCTTGAGGTCATCAAAAGACAGCTTGACAAAAACCCCAGAGAATGGTATACCCAACTTAGGTTTTCCTTATGGGCAGGCAAGATTAGAAATAAGTCTACCTTGGGAACCTCTCCTTGCCATTTGGATTATGGGCTAGAACCTGTGTTCCCTATCCACTTGAGGATACCTATGCTATAGTTCATGCAAGATTATCTAGAACTTGATAATAAAACTTCAGCCTACTTAACCCAGCTACTGCATTTGGAAGAAAAATGAGACGCTGCAATTAAAAACTTTGCTAAACACCAAGGCATAGTAAAACGATGGTTTGACAAAAGAGACAAAGTGAAGGCCTTCCACATCTCAGATTTGGTATTGTATTGGGATAAAGCTCATGAGAAAAGGGAGAGCATGGAAAGTTTGACAAACTTTGGTTAGGTCCCTACCAAATATTTGAGATCCTAGGGGATAGTACATATCGGTTAAAGAAACTTACTAGTGAGGAACTTCCACTTCCTGTTAATAGGAAGTTCCTAAAGCACTACTTTCAAGCCTAGAAGACATCTCTACCTTCTTTTGTGTATATAGTTTGTCCTTTCTATTCTTTCTTGATTTGTTGGTGTTTTGGTTAGGGGTCATCCCACAATAATGGGTTACATTTTTTGGCCAAACTTGACATTGAAATCAACATTTTGAACTAAATCATCACTTTCTGACACCTATAGCCCATAAACTGTTAGTAATTGAAGATGATGCAAACTAGTGATTTGTGAGATTTTGTTTGTAGATTCTAAATATATATATATTTTTTAAAAAATTGGAGTTAAATTGTAAAACTTTTCGCGTCTCCTTTGATAACTAGTTTTTAATAGTAAACAACATTTTTTTGAAGTGGTGTATTCTGTAGCACATAACTTTTTTTCTACAAAGGATAAAATTTTGATTCTTTTGAATTTAGATTGGTAACACCGATATATAGGGCATGCATTTGGTTTTATAATGTTTTGTTGACTATATTTTTTTAATAAAGTTTTGAAGTCAAACCAATTATAATTTAGACATAGGCATATTCTGTAAAACATAATTTTTTCTGTATGTATCAAAATTCATTTTTTTTTTTGAAACAAGGACATTAATACCTAGGGCATAGATATTTTTCAAAAAAAAAATTCGCTAATTTACTAATTTTCCATGTGTGTAGAATAGAGAACTTGATGTTCGGTGAAAAACCTACATTCACAAGAAATAAAAAATAAATATAATAATCAAATTAAATATATTTAAAATTATACTTTTTGGGAAGCTTATAATAAGGACTACATACTTACAAAACATAAATTTTAAATGAATTCATTTGATCCCCCAAAAGGTAAATCAAAAGTGGTTTTTTATCAGCATTTTGATAGGTGTAGAGGAGACTCCATTATAGGTATGGTTTAAAACTAGCAAGGTTCTATCCAAGGGGGTTTGATCAAACCTTCTTCAATTAAAATCCTTTAAATGGAACCTTTCAAGGCTTAAATCATTATATTTTCTAAAAATATGTGATTTCAACAAAAATTAGGATGTCCCAGAAAGTGTAACCCATTATTGTGGCAACACCCTTAGAGGTAGCTTTCTTTGTTTAGGTTGGTTGCTTTTTGCTTGCTTTGCTTTTTTCTTTTTGCTCCTATTTTTCTAGGGTCCTCCATGTTCTAAAGAAGGTGGTAGTTGTGCAGTCCTTCAAAACATCCTCTCTAGGCCAAATAATCTAGAAATTTCTTCGACAAACTTTAGTTTTCTACTTGGGATCTTATTGTGGGTTCAATTGTTATAACTAGGTGGTATGATGCTTGTTCATAGGAAAGGAGTCACTAGTTTGATGTAGCTTGACATGTTTTGAGATCTCATACCTTACATATCTTAATGATCCTAAAAATGTTGAGAGAATCTTGGTGATCTTAGGTTAAGTGAAAAATCTATAGGCTCACCTTTGTTGCCACTATGATTCCTAGCCCAAGGAAGTTGATCCAATATTCATAGCCCATGTGATATTTATCATGTGCTACAAGGGTATGTGGTATTTCTTAATACTCATATCAAAAGTTAAGCTTAATGAATTATCAAATGAACAATCCGCCAAAGCAATACTTCCTAATTTTCTTATAAATCATTCAATTCGCTGGAGGATTCAAGCAACTCAATTAGGGGATATGGACTCTTAACGGGTAGTAGAGCAATGTTTGAGTAGAATCATAGAGACAACCTCATCAGGGCTATAGATGCTTGACTAGTAGCAAGGCACTGTCCAAGGTAGTTCAAAAGGTGCGTATCATTCACGTAGCTTAATGTAAGTGAGCCTGGATGATCTTAGTTTCTAAGGGATTGAAATGAATGTAATTGCACACACTTAGACTTTCAAAATATGAATGGTTGTGCTGAGTTAGTGGTCTCTGCTCCTTTGATCTTATATCATGTTGTCCAGTTTAATACGTGGGAAACACAAAGATTCTGGGTTCAAAACTATTGTTTATCTTAGAAATGCTTTGGAGCATTTCCCCGGTAGAGTCTCCATTTGTTGTACCTTGCACACATGCCCCATTTTGCCAAATGGAGACCCCCTTTTTTTCATTTTTGGCTTGGTCTCAATTTTGATGTTCTTGCTTGAGAGAAGATGAAATCCAATGATTTGGTGATTTTCTTGCATTTGGGCACTTTGGTTTGATTGAATATCTTTTTGACTTTTGAAATTGGAGTGGTTGAAGTGATTTGGTGAAGTTTGGACCCAAGAATTGGCCTCATTGAGTAATTTGTGCTAAAAACTACCTTTGCTATAGTTTGCGCTAATATCCAGTGGTAGCAGATATTAGTACTAGATCTACTTGTCTACCTTTGTGTTGAAAATCTCCCCTACTAGACTTAGTGCTAAAAAGTAAGGTCACCAGACATATCTAGTAGCTGTCAAAAGTTCTACCAAAGGGTTGATTTCTAAACACTAAGCTTTAGAGGGCTTTGCTTACGTCACTTGATAAATGCCAAAAGTTTCCCCTACTAGACATGTTTGGCAGGACCCAAACAAGTCTTCTAATAGGGAGTTATGACAAGTTTGAAAAGGGGGATTTAAGGGATGAAATTCATTGAAAAGGTTTATCATTTGCATTCCTACCTTCAAACAAGTTGAGCTCTGCATCTCAATGATTCAATTGCTATTACTTTGAGTTATTTGGTGAGATTTGAGTCGATTTGAAGCATACATTGCTGATGATTCATGGTCCCTTGTAGTAGGTCTCGTGTTCACAGGTTGGTTCCTTTTATTTCTTCAAATTTCTATTTGAATTGCCTGTGTTTTCAATGGAGAGTTCATCTTTTATTTGCCTAAACTTACCTTGCTTTGAGACTTGAATTGCATCTTGAACTTCTACGTTTGATGATTTCTCGTTCTTTAAGTTGATGATTTAGGGTTTAACGGGGTAATTGGGGTATGCTGAACCTACTAGTTAAGTTGGGGATAGGATAGATTTTGAACTAGGGTACAAGTAAACAACGAAAGACCTTAGATTTTTCTAAAATTTGAATACCCTAAGTATAAAGCCTAAACCCCCCACAATTTCCGTATAAAGGATTGATGAAATACTTAGAAATTTTCACTTTGGGAAGCCTCGGGAGCACCTTTACTCTAATTTTCTTGGGTGCCGAACATCTTCAGCACCCTTAATTTTTCCCACTGATCCCTTTGTGGTCATTTTTCCCACTCAGACAAGCTAGGGGCACTTAATGCTAAATTCTAAAGGTGCTGGACATGTCTTCCACCCCCGATATTCTCCGCCAAAGCTTTTAAGATCATTTTCCACTTGCTCAAAGTTTATGTCCCTAGCATTGAATTGTCCCCTTGATGGATATGTCCAACAGGACTTAAAACCCTGCCATCCAGTACCTACCAAAACCTTCGCTAGCCTTTACATCCTTTTTCACTTGACTTTGGCACTGAAATGATATCCTACTGCATATATCCTATAGGAGCAGAATTCCCCGCAAATCTGGTAGGGGCTCAAATGCCCACTTGTCTAGTAGTTACCAAAAACCCTGCTTTTTCACAAATTGAGTTGTGATGCTTGTTCCAAGGGGCTAATTTGGTTTTTATGATGGATTCAAATTGAATTATATCTATTTATCATGACTACTAATTATATTATGCTTTGAAGAAGATTGAATATTGATTTGAGCATAGATTACTGCATTTTCACTATTATATCCTGCAGCGGGGCAAAAGCCTACTTTTCATTGGGGCTTTTCAATTCATGATTTTAGATTAAAAAATGTTTAAGAGATGAGAATAATGTGAGTATGTTATAAATCCTTAGGTACAATTAAGGGATTATAAATGATGAATAATGGGTTTTGCTAAGCAATTTAGTCATTTTGGTAGTATACCCTGTAAGGGGCTAAAACGACACTTTTTGGTTTAGGATTTATACTTAGAAATGTGATGAAGGAAAATAGTTAGTGCATGTTCCTTGATGCTTTTTTTAGACTATTTATCCTTATTGAAACTTAAACCTAGACCACTTAGTTAGTATCATGAGGAGATTATTCATTAGAGTTTTGGTCTGCAGGATAAATGTCTATTAGAGCTACCAACATGAATTACAAATTCAAGGGGATCCCTCCTACTAGTAAGGTCACCTCAGCTTGGAACAACATTGGAGATACTGACCTAGGTCATATAGACCTAGATGACTTCAGATTGAGGGTCTTAGGACCCAATCCAATAGAATGGACTGGGATCATTAGAAATAATGGAATTGCCCAAGCTACAGCCTTCCCTACCATAGTACAATGTCCTAAACTAATTAATCTTATGGAGAAAGGTACCACATAGAAACAAGAATAGTGGTAGCCCAAGATGGTAGGATAGTAGTAGATTTCACTACCCTGGCCCTTGCTGAAGCATTTGACATTCCTCCTGCTCCAACCCTAACAATGTTGAAGAAAGAAAACACTAAGAAATTGTATGAGCAAGGCCTTGAGGCTTGCAGAAGGATAATCAATGACAAGTGGATGAAACAAAGGAGGAAAACATTATCTAAAATTCCTCATGTGCTCTATAGGAGTAATTTCAAGGAGGAGATAGGGGATATGGTTACTCTTTTGAATAGAAATATGGGACTACCTTCTACTTCAACCTTTCAAGGTTGGATGCTTTCTTATATTGAAGATATTTTGAAAGAAGAAATGAAGATACACTGGGATCAACTCTTGAGCAACACCATCCATGAGGCTTTTGTAGCTCTGGATCAAGATAAAACATTCAAGTGGACCTCTTATGTTGTTTACATGTTGGCAAGAAAGTTTGTTTATCATGGTTTATCCAAATTGGGAGAAGTGGGCAATGTAGATGGACAAGTCAAGGTACATGAATGCTATCCCCAATTGGAGATCTCCCAATGCCTAGTGCATTACAAAAGAGTTAATGATGCATTTACAATGCACATTACAAGAATGCTGCAGGGGGACATGTCTAGAAGGTTATCCTTGGAGGCCACCAATGTAGTACAAGTATATGGAAGGTGGTACATCTAATTCCCAAATTTTACCTATATTAGGATTCAAGGTTTCACTAGCTCACCATAAAAACTATCCAAATATCCCACTGATAAGGTAGTTCTCTTAGAATTGACATGGTAATTGTGTACCTGTGTTGAACTGTTGAAACATCTGCATCGAGATTCTATAAAGTTTCCCATACTCTTGGGTAGAGGTCTCTTTTCTTGTGTGACCATAGGGTCAACAAAATATTCAGATATTGAGATTCAAATCCTAAATCTAAATCTTTACAATCCCAGGACCCATTTTGATCCTTTTGGTATTATTGAGAGGCATGTTACAAAGAGGTTGTTTCACAAAGAACATCTAGAGGACTTTTGGGCCAATTGTCTTGATGAGCATGAAGTGATAAGGAAAAGATGTTCAAGGTTGTCCTTGGATTACATAAGATTGTTCAATATTGTAGAAGTTCCTGATCAACTCACAGATGATGACAATGTAGTGCCACAAGATGCATGGAGGGCGGTCTTTGATCAACACATTCCACCTCCGAATTGGGAAGAAGCACAAGAAATTTCTTTGGATGAAGTAATGAGGCAACCTATATGGTATAGTAGAAATTGGGTCAGGGACCAAATAACTAGATTAACAAGAGTAGGGATGGCTTTGACATATACATAATAGCCCAAAGAAAGGCTCAGTGATGATGAGCAAGATGAGCCTATAGAAGTAGGAGAAGAGCCAGAGTAGGGAGCTATAGGAGGGGAAGTCAAAGATATAGATAGTGAGGCTACAGAAGATGATCTTCCTCCAAAAGATAAAGCAAAACCTAAGGTAAATAAGGGGCCTCCAAAGAAACAAAAGAAAGATGCCCAACCCTCAGTTAAAACTAGGAGCTCAAAGAGAAAAGATATGCCTAGTGGACAAGGAGAATCTTCTAGGCCAAAAAGAGCAAGAGGTCAGCAAAGTGTGTCAGCAAATCCTCCTATTGCTGATGCCCCTCCTATTGTCACTTCTACTACACCTACTCAAGCTATTGATGCTTCTTCCGCCTCCTCTCATGCAACAAATATTGTACTTCCTATATCCTCTATTGTCTCAACTGCATCACTACCTCCTATGTCATCCACCATTGCATCTCCCTCTCTTCCTCCACCCATCTCTCTCATATCTTCTATCGGTCCATCCACATCCTTTGTACCTTCTACCAGTTCATCCCCATCTTCCTTACCCTCCATGTCTTCCATTCCATCTATCTTTGCCACTTCAACCTCCTCTCCTTCACTTTCATTCATCATCTTTCCTCTCTCCCCTTCATCTTCACCTTCCATCACATTTTCCACTGCTACCACTATTTTCTCTCCTCTTCCACCTCCTGTCACCTCTTCTCTACCTCCCATTTCCACTATTCTCTCACCACCTTCTTTCTCTTTGCCACCCTTGAAATTATCCACTCCTCTCACCATTTCTTCTATGTCTCCTTCCATCCCTTCTTCCTTAGGATTTGTGGCATTTGTAAACCTATCTCAAGTTCAATTGCCTACCTCCACCATCAATTATTTTTCCATCATTAATAACTCCTCAACTCATCCATTCCAAGATGCAAAGGAGGTACCTATACCATCCTCCCTTCAAGTACCCCTATTACTTGGGATCAAGAAGGTATGTGCAGAGTTAAACATCATATCTGAAAAAGAGGTGATAATTGAAGACATAACCAAAAACCCTCCTATAGATCCTAGCACTATTGAAATAGTAAACTTGGAGGATAGCCCAATTGAGGAGGCTACATATGACTCTATACTGAACATTGCTAAGTAGGTGATAACAAAAAAATTACAATAGATCAGCTAGCCAAAGTCTCCTCTTAAGTCAGATACAATGAACAATGAGGATGTTCAAAAACATAAGGATCAGGACATAGATACATGAGGTCATATTCATTCACATTCTTTGAATAAGAAGGATAGCCAGATTGGCTCCCTAGAACATTCTTTGGCTACTCCAGATTGGCTTCAACAAAGGTTCAATAATCAAACTTCCACAGTGGAAGGAGTAGAATTAGATCTAGATAGCTTTTTGTCTAGAATTGAGAAACCAAAGAAGAAAAAGAAAGCAAAGCTGTAGTCAAGGATATATAAAGATGCTTCTGTTTCTTGCATTGTAGAAGTTGTTGTCCTACCATTAGGAACCAATAAGAAAGATATAAGACCTGAGGATTATACAATTTCCACTCTTAACTTAGGCCCGACATCAAAGGCCCAAGTTGTAGAAGAATTCAAAGACTTAGTGTCTAACATGTGGATAGAATAAATACAGATGAAATTACTAAGCAACAGCTCAGGAAGTAAAATGAAAAGCTTCGGCCATGTATTAGATATTTAATAAAGCCTTCACATTCTAATGATGGAACGACATTGGTACCCTCTCTCCTTTCTAAGCAGGAATTAGAAGATTTTGATAATGTTTGAACTACTGCTGCAACAATAAAAAAATGGTACAAGGTATATGATGAGGGTTGTGAAATCATTGATGAAGTTGCTGATCTTCACAGAGATTTTTGTACCTTGAAAGAAAAATGGGATGAGATTATAGATGATTGCATGAATTATGATGAATACTATTCTCATATGCATCCCTGGGTTTTGGCGATGAGTAAGATTTCTGAAGATGTTTTGGTTGAAGAACAAATTTTGACTTAGGAAAGGTTACATATGCCAGAGCACTAGCTTGAGATGATAAAATTGAGGAGAGAAATTTTTGATAAGGCTAGGAATATCTTAGAGCCCACGAAAGCCCAGATCCTGGAAGTAATTTATAGTCTAAATGATATGCTTCAGGATGCAACAAAGATGTATCTTGATGATACCACTCTAGTTGACACATAGGAATGCAAAGAGAAATTGAACTTGCTTATGCAAGGAGATTCACCACCTTGCAGAGTGGAGTATTTGGATAGGATCAGTGATCTAAGAATGCAGTTCAAGGAATTTAGTCAAAACAAAAGGTCTAGGTTGGCTATATACAATAAATTCTCCCGTAAAATTGATACCATCAAATTGGAAGCATTTTTAGCTTATCAGAATAGAGAAGCAGAAAGAAACAAGGTTGATGTGGACAAAGATGTCAAGCAGTAAGCTAACTCAACATGCACGTGATCTCACCATCATTTCCCAGAAATTGGCACTCGTTCTTCTATGATTCTATTGTCTTGAGAAATGTGTTTGTTGTTATTGATGTTCTAATAAGAATTTATTTTGCTTCATCCAATGCATTGTAAAACTAGATCTTTGTCTTTTTCTTAGAAGGCAAAAATTGTATTCGTGAATATAAGAAACTACTGTCAATTATTTAATGCAATGTAATATGAGCCCTTGGTGTTGAGTAAATCTCCATCGTCAATTAAAAAATTTAGTATGGTCAATCATCTATAAAGGGCTACCATCTTGTTGAGACTCTACTGAAATTTGGATTAATACAAACAAGTTTTACAGGTTGCTGGAAAATTGTGTTTCTTTGTTATCTTATTTTGGAATTCATGGTTCATTTCGATCTGAAATTAGATGATGTGCAATTGCAATGATGGATAGATGTTTAGATATTTAGTGAATGCCCTGGTTCATACCATTCGTGCTTACTAGTTGTAAGTTACCTTGTATGGTTAGTCTGAACCTTTTTAATGAATTCAGTTCGATTGCATTACAATAGTTAAATTGTGACATCATTTGAGTGTTTAATGAATGTATGTGATTTGAAAATCCTAAGATTCCTTTGAAGATTGCATCATTTTTTGTAGAATTGTGGTTTTGTTAGCCTGGTTAAATGGAAGGTGGTTTATTGAGGGTGTTTATCTATTTGCAACATTTAATCCAATTATAATTTGCCCTTAGGGTTCAATCTATCTCTCTTCCCTTTAACCTTTTGCATTTTCTTTATATACACCTGATTAGATTAGGATTTCCAAGTGGCATTATATTGCATATCTACTGATACATTTCAGACTCAATAGTTTGCATTACCTAGGGTTCTTGTACAATTTGTTGTCATAGTTTCATAAACCCTATATTTGCATGTAAATGGAGGAGCCGAATAGATACCCATTGAGTTATCCTACAAGCTAAGACCTAGCTATATAAACCTTGGGGTAGTCATATTTTGAAGTTTTGGAATAGGATTCCTTTCAAGAGAGGTGAGGTATCTTGTATCTTACCTGCATTGCTACGTGCTAAAAACACCACCAACAGATATGATGGATGAGGATCGTAGGATATGAGGAAAATGATATGATGGGATAAATGAGACAACATACCCCCAAGTGTGAGATAGATAGATAATCAATCTACACATGACGTCTGTTTGCCAATTTTTCATCATGGTACTTATCCAAGGTGCCACCAAGGTGGTTTTCACCATTGGATGAAAGGATATCTCTTTGCTATTTTGATTTTTTTAAATTTTTTTGACGGGATAGGTGGATGGGGGGAAAGAGATATTTGGATGAAGAATGGGGACTCAAGCATCTAGAGCTCCATGAAAGGTGATAATGTCCCATTATATGGATAAATTGCACATGGATCATGTCGAGTGTCATTATATGCATGGATGTTGGTAAAGGATTGGATGGTAATGGAAATGGAGTGGATGAATGATGGATGATTAATGCATATATAGTAGATTGTGGATGGATGGGAAATAGTGGAATATGGTGTGGATCATGGATGAAATAATTATGAGCTTATTATAGATGGATGGATGAAAGGTTTATACAAAAGGATAGACCATAGGAATATGATGGGTGAGGTATGTAGGTTAGTGGATATAAGATGGGGAGATGGAGGTATGTGGGAATGTCATGGAATGGAAAGAAACCAAGACCAATGGTTGCACATACTTTGATGGACATTGAAGCTTTTTATTTGAAGGAGGTGTAGGAAGCAATGGAGATTTAGAATTCATTATGGATTTAGGAACCCAAATGGACTTCTAGGATATTTATTATTTTTGCATGGGGTGCGGAATTGTTGGGAGTTGGGGGTGGAGTAGGATTGGGATGCTCCACTTGGATTAATTTCTTTAATTTTTGGGGACCCACACATTTTTTGTTTTTGTTTGTACTTTTTGAGGTGTGGGATTTTGCAGTCTTTTGGATGGATTTTACTTTTGAATCCAAAATTTTTGATATGGATTTTACTTTTGCATCCAAATTTTACTTTTGAATCCCATGATTTTTGTGATAGCTTCATATTTAGATGATGTGTACATTTGTTGGCCATGATTAGGAATGTTAGGGGATCGAAGGGAGCAGGATTTATGGATGGAAGGATTAGTAGGCTTATGTATGAAAGGATGAGGGGATGTGAGGATAGGAACATTAGGCATTGGGAGGAGTGGAGGAAAAGTGGAAGGAGGGAGATGTATGGCCACATGCTTTTGAGATTTGTATGATGATGGAAGAGGGATAGTGACATATGTTTTGGAGGTGCGATGGGATGTATGGGTTTTGGGATGGAAAGAAGTGGATTTAGAAGACATGGAGATGGTACCAACATCTTTGGATTGTTGTCCTTGGAATGTATAGCTAAGGCCATGTGATCATAGAGGGACTTTGACATGGATGGGCTCCAAAATACCTTGTTCATGAAGGCCTAAGCCTTTGTCTTGATAGTTCATGGTTTGGAGTATGCAATGTGTGATGAGATGTTTGTTATTTGGGACACAAGATGCAAGTCCATTATTAGATGAGGGAGGATGAGTAGTGGATAGAATTTGTTCATATCCTACAAGAGAGCCACCACAGATGAAGGTGTTGGACCAAGAGGATAGGATGATGGATTTGAAATGGGATCAATAGAGGATGGTGAAGGATCGCACGGATTTGGATCAATATTATGCTCATTAAGGAGTTGATTGCCTACATTTTCTTAGGGACCAAGTGTCTCATCAAGGGAAATGGATGTTGTTGGATGATGGATATGATTAGTTGGAGGATGGATAGGACTAGTGTTGGTAGGATTATGAATAGAAGGAAAACTTGGTTCTTGGGGAACTTGGGTAATGTGATCCTGAGGAGATTGAATGGTTTGATCTTGACTTGGTGAGGGACAAGGTTGATCATTCTTTAGATTGGACTCTTGAAATAGATCTTGGGTTTCTTTGATGCAGAGGATAAGATTTAGATAATTGACAATGTGATTGCATGAGGGATTTAAAATTTACATTTATGATAATAGGTTCTTCAAGAAGCATGACAAGCATTAGACTAGGGGATGGTAATGGAGGAATATGCATGATACGTGGAAGCTCTTTGATAAGCACAAGGATGGATATTTGAATACATGATGTGTTGAAGGGATAGGTATGGAGCTTAGAGGCTCTTGGATGGGCTCAAGGATAAGCATGAGATTGCATGATGGGATTTATTTCCTTGCTAATAGCCATTGGATCACATTCTTCATAAGTTTAGGGGTGGATGGATTATGAGATTTAGGAGATGGATAATATAATGGATGGAGAATAATGGTGAATGTTATAGAATTAGGACTAGGATCAGGTGGATGAATAATAGGAATGTATGGATTAGGATTGGGATTGCATGGTGGTATTGGTATAGGAATAAGAGGCTCTTGGGTAGGCATTTGATTGGATGATGATGGAGGTATTTATGCAGAGACATCAAAATCTTTAGGCAACTTGACTCCCTTTTGTAGTAACATTTGGAAATGACCTTGCACATTCTTGCAAACATTATGGTCTACAAGTGCTTGGTTATCAGGGTCCTCCAAAATGTCTTGGACTCTAGATTCATAATCAAAAGACCCTTGGGTAGAGTTACTTGAACTTTGAGGTTCTTGGGTAAGCATTTGTATGAATGATGATTAAGGATACACATACGATGCATAAGTAGGAGTGGTTTTTCCCTTGTCAAAGGTAGCATGTGGAGGACTCATGGATGTTGGATTGTGTATCAAGGGATAGCTAGGTCTCTCATGTTCTAAGTGAAATTGGTGGTGAGGTTAAATGTTGGAATAAATAGGTGGAGAACCTTGAGGTATGGATTGATATGGATATTGGATGATATTGGAAGAAGTGGTATAGCTTAATGGTGTAGTCATGGTAGGAGGGTTCACAGAATGAACTGTCTGGACCATGTAGCAAGAGTAAACACAACGGAAACAACTCAAAGAAATGAAGAAAATATAGATTCAATCATTCAGTATATCATAGAATTTAAATACAATCTAGCTAGCAATAAGCAGGCTTAGAATTTGGGCTCATAGGCTTGATTAGATGCATGTGCAAGATAAAGCTTTGAAGCTCCTTCACACAAAATCTAAACTATCAGATCTTTCTTATGTGAATAGCTACTTTCCTAAGGATCTATTAAATCAATATATATCCTTTCCAGACCAATAGATTCCTCTGTGTCAGCCACAAGAGTTTAAGAATCTCGATGAAGAGGAGTAACGTGTGTTCTTGGATAGCTCGAACCTATTGGCTTGAAATCCTCCTCGAATGCATGAAATGATGTGTGGACCTCTGGGGAAGGTCGGCCATGAATCAAGGAACATTACAGAATGTATCATTAGGATCCACAAGTTGGCCAATGCTCACAAATCTTCTCCTTTAGCTAATTGTTCATGACTATTAGAAAGCTCTACACTGAGAAAATAGACGATCTTCTGATAGCAATAACTTTTTGGTGACTGATCCAATAGCTTTGAATTCTTGATATGGTATAGATGAATGAATGTAGATGCTAAGTCTAGATCCACAAGATGTGAAATTCCAATACTAGACCACAAGCTGAAACTGCTTCTGACTGAACTACCTGAACTGAATTGGAAAATGAAAGAAACTAAAATGCAAACAAACTGAAATGCAAATGTTTTTGGTTGATGCAAGATTGCTCTTGAACTAGGGATGCTCCTACATCAGACATCTAGGATTTTTGAAAACTTGAGTCCCTCACTTTGCCAGGGCTAGGGGAGAACTAAGATGGTCCACCTCAGCCTGAGAAATCCATAATGAATCTTCTTCCAGTCTACCTTTCCACTTCACAAGATATTCTTTGTATTGTCTTCATCTAGTGTTGCGTCCAACTCTACTATCCAAAATGTCTTCGATCTGCTCTGGTGCTTGTTGTGGTAACTGCTTCTTCAAATCTTCCTCCATGCTGTCACTGAACTCTGCTTCATGATATTGATAAAGGTCTGCAATGTTGAAAATAGGTGATATACCCAATGTCTCTAGTAATTCCACTTCATATGCATTTCCTGAATCAAATTTTTTGAGTATCTTAGAAGGTCCAAACTTCTTCATCTTCAACTTGTTATAAGTCCCTATTGGAAATCTTTCTTTTCTCAAGTACACCATTACTTCATCTCCAACTTCAAATTCCTTATGTCTTCTCTTCTCATTTGGCTTTTCCTTATACTTACTATTCATATCCTCTAACTGCTTCTTCACCTGTTTATGCACTGTCTTCATATGATCTACAAATTTTTCTACTTCTACACTTCTCTTTTCTTTTGTACTGATGTCTCAATTCTGCAACTCCTCTAGGATTCACTCCGGTTACAATCTCAAAATGTGTTCTTCCAGTACTCTTGTTTACTAAATTATTGTATGCAAACTCTACTTGTGAAAGTATCAAATCCCAACTTCCCGCTTTCTCTCCAACCAAACATTGTAACAAGTTTCCCAAACTCCTATTCACTACGTCTTTCTGTTCATCTATCTGTGGATGAAAAGTTAAACTAAACTTCAAATCTATCTTCATCTTCTTCCAAAGTGTCTTCCAAAAATATCCAATAAACTTTGTATCTCTGTCTAAAACTATACTCTTAGGCAATCCATGCAATCTCACAATCTCCTTGAAAAATAGGTCTGCTACATGTACTGCATTAGTTGTCTTCTTACAAGGAATGAAATGAGCCATCTTTGAAAATCTATCAACCACTACAAATATTGAATCATGTCCTCTCTATGTCTTAGGTAATCACATTACAAAATCCATGCTTATGTCTTCCTAAGGTCTCTCCGACACTGTCAAAGGTTTATACAATCTAGTGTTCTGACTACTCTCTTTTGCAACTTGACAAACTCTACAACTCTGCACAAATCTCTGAACATCCTTCTATATCTGAGGCCAAAAGTAGTTCTCACTCACCAAAGTCACTTTCTTGTCAATGCCAAAAGGCATCACTAACCACTCATACAATCCTTCATTTGTCTTAAAAGCAGTCTTCCATTCATCACCTTCTCTGATTCTAATATGATGGTATCCACTCTTCAAGTCTATCTTTGTGAAATATTTTGCTCCACTCAAACAATCCATAATATCATCCATCTGAGGTAAAACAAATCTATACTTAACTATGATCTTATTTATTACTCTAGAGTTAGTACACATTCTCCATTCTCCATCTTTCTCTGGTGCTAACACTGCAAGTATTGCACAAGGACTCAAACTTTCTCTGATCAATCCTTTTCTCAACAACTCTTGTATTTATCTATTCAATTCTTCATTCTCTGTCGGTGTCATTCTATGTGCTACTTTGTAAGGTAAACTTTCTCCCAGTATAAGATCCATGTGATGACTGATACTCCTTATAGATGGTAATCCTTCAGAAACATTATCTGATATGATGTCTTCATACTCTGTCAGCAATTCTCTTATCTCCTCAAGTTGTGTCTCTTCAACTTCTTTCTTCAATGCTTTAGGCTTCTTAGGAATCAAGGCATAACACATATTCTCATTCTCAGACCATCTAGAAATTTTCTTCCATCTATCAAACAGATTCTAGCATTCCCACATACTTCACTCTTAGGATCATCCTCCAAGGGAATCAAGGTAATTCTCTTTCCATTTGATGTTATAGTATATGTATTCTTTCTCCCATCATGTATATCTTTTCTATCATATTGCCAAGGTCTACCCAACAAGATATGACAAACATCCATAGGCATAATATCACACAAGACTTCATCATGATAAGATCCAATATGAAATTTTACCAAACATTGTTCACTCACCAGTACCTTATGATCATCCTGAATCCATGCTATCTGATATGGCTTAGGGCATTTCAATCTTTCCAACTTTAGTTTAGTCACCATCTCCTTTGAAACTAGATTATCTAAACTACCACTATCAATTACAACTTTACAACACTTACCTCTTGATTTGCATCTAGTTCTGAACAGACTTTTCCTCTGCGGTGGTTCCTCATCTATCTCTACTTGAAATAGTGTTCTCCTCATCACCAGTGATTCTCCTTTCTCTGTATTGCCAATTGAATAGGGTGATTCAATAGGTTCTTCCAAATAGGTTGTTCTTTCACTATTTTCTATCCTCTTGCTTGTACTACCTTGATTACACTCAAATGCTCTATGCCCTTCACCTCCACACTTGAAACAAGTACCTCTGAATGTTTTCTTATCAAATCCTCTTCCTTCTCTTCTGTATCCTTCATTCTGGTAAGCACTAGGGTTTCCTCTCTGGTAGAAATTTTTGTCATCTCTCCGGTAAGCATTATTATCTCTGTCATCCTTCTTAAATGGGCTATCAAACTTTCTTTGCTCTAGATATGATCTGTCTCCTCTGGAAAATGTCCTACCTCTCTAAAATTTACCTCCTTTGCCTCTCTATCTCTGATCATGCCTTTTATTCAGCTTCCCTTGAACCTTTAGGGCAAACTGATATGCTTCCTCCAAAGATGTCATCCTTACCAGGCTTAGCTCTTCTTGAATGTTCAATCTTAGTCCATTGTATATCTAGCCACTTTCTCCTTACTTTCTTCACTATGTCCTATTCTTATGATCATTTTAGAAATTCTTCAGTGTAACCCTTCATAGATTTCTCCTTTTGTCTTAGGTTCTGTAATATCTTCAACAACCCCAACTCATAGTCAGTAGGTATAAACTAATTCTTTAAATTTGTCACCATCCGATCCCACTTTGTAATATTTTCCTTTCATCTTCTATTTCTTTCCAACTGGACTTCTTTCCACCATATAGCAACATGTCCCTTCAACTTTGTCTTTTCAAATTTCACCTTTTCCGGATCTTCAACGTCCTCATATTCAAACTATTCTTCCATGTCATTTATCTAGTCAATCAACTCTTTAGGATTCAAATTACTAGTATAATTTGGTACATCAACTCTAGGTCTCTTTCCAATCTTTGAAATAGCTCACAACATCTTTACTTGATCTGATTCTTCTTTTTCATGACCTTCTAGGGTTTCGCTAGTGTGTTTAGTAGATTGAAATTCTTCTTCATCATCACTTTCAACATTAGGTCACGGTGTCAATCCTCTTCACCTATCTTCCTCAACAACATCCAAATGGATTCACATTATTCTCATCAATTCCATCATCTCATCCATTCTATTAGCCATTGTACCAACAAGAGGAACTCTTCACAGTAACATCTTCCTAGGATCAAGTGTAAACTGTTTCAAATTTGGTGATCGGGCTACAAATGACAACTGCCTCTCAATTGGTAATTGGTTGCACACCAGTAACCTACCTTGGATTGGTGATCTGCTTACAACAAGATCTTATAGAATTCCCTTGCCAACTTTTCTTCAAAGAATCAAACTTTTGCTTTGATACCACTCGGTGCAGTCACGGTAGGAGGGTTCATAGAATGAACTGTTTGGACCGTGCAATAAGAGTAATCACAATGTAAACAACTCAATGAAATGAAGCAAATGCAGATTCAGTCATTCAGTATATCATAGAATTTAAATACAATCTAGCCAGCAATAAGCGGGCTTACAATTTGGGCTGACATGCCTGATTACATGCATGTGAAGATAAAGCTTTGAAGCTCCTTCACACAAAATCTAAACTATCAGATCTTTCTTTTGTGAATAGCTACTTTCTTAAGGATCTATTACATCAATAAATATCCTTTCCGAACCAATAGATTCCTTCGCGTCGGCCACAAGAGGTTAAGAATCCCAATGAAGAGGTGTAACATGTGTTCTTGGATAGGTCAGACCTATCAGCTTGAAACCCTCCTTGAATGCATGAAATGATGTGCGGACCTCCGGGGAAGGTCGGCCATGAACCAAGGAACATTGAAAAATGTATCATTAGGATATGTAAGTCAGCCAATGCTCACAAATCTTCTCCTTCAGCTGATTATGCATGATTGTCAGAAAGATTTGCACTGAGAAAATAGAGGATCTTCTGATAGTGATAACTTTCTGTTGACTGATCCAATTGTTCTAAATTCTTGATAAGGTGTAAAAGAATGAATGTAGATGCTAAGTCCAGATCCACAAGATGTGAAATGCTAATACCAGACCACAAGCTAAAACTGCTTCTAATTGAACTACCTGAACTGAACTGGAAAATGAAAGAAACTGAAATGCAAACAAACTGGAATGCAAATGTTTTTGGTTGATGCAAGATTGCTCTTGAACCAGGGATGCTCCTGCATTAGTCAATGTAGGATTAGCTTGATATGTGGATGGACTAGGTTGGTATGAATTTGATGGGGATGATATATGGGATTATAGTTGTGGTTGTTGAAAGGATAAAGGTTGTGGTTGTTTGGCTAGGAGTTGTTGAAGGTCTTTCTATTGTTGTTGAAGGATAAGTTGTTGGAGGATGGATGTAGTGGGGCTTAGAATGTGTGAAGATGAAGATTGGGTATTTTGTTGGTATGATAGAGAAGTTGGTTAGATTGGATAGACAATTTGTTGAGGAAGGGAGTTTGACATAGACTTTTTAATTATCACAACCATTTTGTCAAACCAATGGTGATTTTAGATTATAATGCAAGAATAATGAAGGATTTGGCTTAAGCTTTAGAATTGGATGTAGATTAAGGATGACAATGGATGAAGGGTAATGGACTAGGGATTGGATTAGGCTCAAGGATGGGATTATGATTAGGAGGTGGATTAAGTGGACTTTTATTAGATTAGGCAAATTGATTAGGATTAGGGTCCTAAATTATGGCTTGGATTATATTGAGATTGGATAAATTAATCTTGATTATGGTCCATTCATTAGTGTGTGAATCATAGATGTCCATTTCCATATTTTTATTTTCTACATCGATGTGGTTGTTAATTCCTATAACAAAGATGCAGGTCCTCATGGCAGAATCAAATGCCAATCAATAGAATCTGAATTCTAGAAACATTTTGAGATGCCAATGGTGAGGGGAAAGCATTTTGATATGCCAATGGTGAGGGGGAAGATTTATCCATGTCTTGATAAGAGGGATGCAAATATAGTAAGAAGTGGGTGCTCTTGGCATATAATGAGAATGTCAAAACATCAAGGAGCTTAGGTCCCATGAAATGTAATGATAATTGATACACCCTCGGTGGCTATGACTGAAGAAGATATGAATGACTAGAGGGGTGACCAATGAGGAAAGAAAGAGAGGAGGAAGGCACAAGCATGGATGATATCTATTGAATGATGGGTGTTGGTGAAAGAAAATCCTACCATCATTTATAGACAACCTTGAAATTCCTACTAATGAGAGTAGGTAGACTAGACAAAACCAACATTAATAGCTCCTCTGGTACCTTACTCCATATCTTGTTGTCCATCTATATCTTCTCTTTATTCATTACATTTTTTCATTTCATATCCATCTCTGATTCCAATTTCAATGTGGATATAAGATCAGAAACAAGGCCCTCATTAGGCTTATACGGCTTCCTCCCACACATGATGAGTAAACTGGTGCACATACTTTAAGGGAAAGAGATTCAATCCAATTTTTCCACATGCTCCAACATATTATCCTCGTCGCCCCTGCTCGCCTACAATACTATTAAAAATGTAAGAGATTCTGTATACAAGTGGTGCTATCAACAAGTAATTTTTTTTTACTTTTATTGTCACCGGCCATGCCTGACTTAGTATAGTTTTAAAAAATTAATAGATTTTGTATACCGGTGGTGCCATCGAGAAGTAATGTTGTTTGATTTTTTTGGAAGTGTTTTTATTTTTATTTATTTAGTTTTTTCCACGTAAAAGATTATTTGGCAAAAAATAATATGTTAATAAAATGAGTTTTTTTAGGCACTCAATAATTATATTTTTTGAGATTCCTTTAGATTTAAAGAATAAACTTAAAATCCACAATCTTATAATATTGCAACACAAGTTAGTTGCAAAGAAAATAAAGATAGTAACAACATAATGAATAAACATAATAAACGATCACACATTGATAACACAAGGATTTACATGGTAAAATTCTAGCAATATGCCAGAGAAACATCCATGAGGCAAAGTATTGGTATTCTTATTGTTTAGAAGAAAAATTACAATCCTTACATAGCTACAATTACAAAATTACTTGCCTTCAAGAGGCTACAAAGATAAAAGAACATCTTCAACGTAACTGCCTCTATCAAATTTAGAAGAAAGTAGATTTTTCTTTCTTTAGGAAAAACTAGATTTAAAACAAAAGATTTTTGTTTTCTTTCAAATATAAGTTTCTTACTTTCTTTTCTTTATCTTGTTGTCACAAATCCAACAATCTCCACCTTGACAACAATTTACCTGAGAGTTTGTTCATGCCCAATCATCACCTTTTCTACAAGCCATGAGAAGCCAAACTCCACCTTAGCTTCTTTAGTAGTACTGGTTTTGTAAACATCTCTACACAATTTTTTTGCATATAGACTTTCTCAAGAGCTACTCCACTTCCTATGTTTTCAAACAAAATTTCTTTTGCAATCTTGAACAAACCCTTATGGTTGTTCCATATATATATATATATATATATATATATATATATATATATATATATATATATATATATATATATATATATATATATATATATATATCTTCTTCTAAATATCCATGTAAAAATGTTTTTTTAACATCTAGCTACTCTAACTCTAGATCAAATAAAGCAACTAATGCCAATACTACCCAAATATAAACAAGCTTAATAACTGGTGAAAAATTTCATAGAAATCAATACCTTCCTTTTGAGCACACCCTTTTTCTACCACAATTGCTTTGAACCTTTCAACTTTATCATTAACACCCTTTTTCAGTTTGTAAACCTACTTGCAACCAATAGTTTTTATCCCCTTTGGAAGTTCTACCAGGTCCCATGTTTTATTCTTCTCCAAGGCATACATTTCTTATTTTATTGCTATTTTCCATTTAGCACTTTCAATATCATTCATTGCTTTCTAATAACAACTAGGTTCCCCATCATTAGAAATCAAACCAATAGATAAATTATAATTATCATACCTCTTAGGAGGATTTCTGACCTGTGTAGATCTCCTTAGAGTTGGTTGTTGCATTTCCATATTTTCCCGTATATTTTTTGTATCCTCTTCTTCTTCTTTAGAAGCTTCTTCTTTCTCTGCCCTTTCTAAAGATGGTTGAGTTTTAACTGAATTTGCTCATATTCTGGTACTTGTTCCTATTCCATTTCAACTTCTACTATGTATGATTTTATGAGAGGAGATTCATCAAAAACTACATCTCTGCTAATGATGATTTTGTGGGTAGTAGGATCCTATAATCTATGTCCCTTAATTCCATCACCATAACCAACAAATACATACTCCTTCGACTTGGGGTCCAATTTAGAATGCTGATCTTTTGAAATAAGAGCATAAGAGTCACAACCAAAAAATTTCAGATTTGAGTAAGCACAAGAATTACCTTTCCATACATCTTCAGGAATCTTACAATCTATTGCAACTGATGGTGACTGATTTACTAGATAGCATGTTGTTTTTATTGCTTCTACCCACAACTCTTTCTCCAACTTGGCATTATTGAGAATGCTCCTTGCTCTCTCTAGAAGAGTAATGTTCATGTGTTCAACAACACCATTTTGTTGAGGAGTAAACTATGGTTTTTTGCCTTTCAACCCCATCTCCCTTGCAATAATTTTCAAATTCCAAAGATGTGAACTCACCTCCATTATCTATTCTTAAATACTTGATTGACCTACTAGTAATCTTTTCAACCAAAGAATTAAACTGTTTAAATACACTAAACACATAAAATTTCCTTTTAAGATTATAGACTCAAACTTTTCTAGAGTAATCATCTATAAATGTCACAAAATATGATGATCCCTCAAATGAAATTGTAGGGGATGGTCCACAAACATTTGAATGAATATAATCTAGGATACCCTTACTTGTATGACTACTTGTTTTAAACTTCTGTCTACATTGCTTTCCAAAGACACAATACTTGTAGAAATTCAAATTTAGAGATTTTAAATTTGGAAGTAACTTGTTTAACCCTTTCTCTCTCATATGGCCCAATCGATGATGCCATAAATGAGTAGTTTTATTTGCTTTTTTAGATACCACTGAGCTACTTCACTTATTTTAGTACTCCCCTGTAACTTGTAAAGGTTCCCAATATTTGTAGCCTTCATTACCACCATAATGCCCTTGGACACTTTTAGTGATCCACATTGACATGTAAATTTATAACTTCTAGAATCCAAAAATCGTAAGGAAATTAAATTCTTCTTAAGTTCTGGTACATGTTTTACTTCTATTGAAGTCCTCACAATACCTTCAAACAATTTAATCCTAATGCTCCCAATCCCAACAATCATACAAGAAACATTATTTCCCATAAGAACAACATCACCATCAATAGTTTGGTAAGAAGAAAACCAACTCTTATTGTTGAGCACCCAGAATACTGAGAGGGGGGGTGAATCAATATTCTATTAAACCATTCATTTATTAAACCATTAATCCATTTTCCACATTTAATAACAGTAAAGCAAATCAAGCATAGAAAGCACAACCATAAACCATAGCACATGAACATCAAGATTTTTACGTGGAAAACCCAAAAAGGGAAAAACCACGGTGAGTGTGAGCTCACAATATATTATGTAGTATCAATACTAAATTACAAAGAGGCTCACTACCTAAGGGCTCATTGCCCTAGGGAATCACTGTTCAAAGAAATACTCACTACAAAACAAGCTCAATACCAAGATGAACTATTATACTTGCATCTATAAATACATGAGGTACAGCTCCAATGAAGCACAAAATATTATCTCAAACCTCTTCATCCTAATATGCTCTGTCGCACTACTTTGCTCTTCATGAACCTTCTTCTCAAACACTTGTCACACTGATCAGATTACAAAATTTAATTCATGTTGCACACATTCACACATTTGCATCACACTCAAAAATGAATCTCATATATATATATATATTTGCAACACTTACTAACTTCAAATTAGCTTAGCCTGCTACGATGCAATGTGTAGTTATGTAAAGTATAGCTTGTTGGACTAAAGCATTCACCAAAATACTTTGCAGACCAAATTAATACTTGAAACACATTCACACATGTCAGCTCAAACTATAGAATGACTTAGGATATGATTTCAATCAATAAACTCTACTGCACACAGATTCTCATATTAGATCAGCTTTACAAGTAGATTGTCATAGACTCAGATCAACTGTCAGATCATAACTTTCAATGTGAAACACAAAAATTCTTCAAATTCACAACTAAGACTCTTTAGGCATCCCCAAGCTTATCATTAGGACCACAGAGCATAATATTAACATGCAGAAAAATGCAGATTTTCAGAACACAGACTCTATCACTATCAAATATTTTCAAAGTAAGTAGCGATGCTTAAGTCCTCATAACTATCTTATTGGTGGACTTCAAACTCTGTAACTTTGAATTTAGAGACTTCAGACATGTGTTTAAAACACCTTAAAACCACAGGAGAAAATATCTATTAGCAGAGAAATGTGGACCAAATCAAACTGACATTCTATCCTATTTAAGATTATTCTCTGCTAAGCCAGACTTATGCTTCTTGAAACTATACTTTTGGAGATGATCATAAGATGAAACTTTGGATTTGGTATCATCTAAGGACTAGTAACATCTTACCAGAACCACAAGAAATGATCTTCAATTGTGGACCAATGCTGATCAAATTACTATCTCTCTATAGTCATCTCCGTACTCGGCCAACACTTAGCCAAAATCCTTAAGTCTTCTTGTTGCACCAGAGTTCTCTATACACATGACTTCATGAGGATTACTATAACCTCACAACCCTTCTAAATCCTGGTTTCCATCAATGACAATACTAATTGAACATCATGCTCAGCCAATCCTCATCATACCAGTAGTGTCTTAATGATGTTTTCCAAGTTGCCAACAATCTCTCCCTTTGGCATTGATGGTAGCACATGATGTCAAAAACCATCACAGTTCTCCCCCTAACTACATGTTTCTCTCCCCCATTTTTCTTAGTTTTCCACATCTTTGACTCCCCCCCTTTGACATCAATGGGAAAGGTATATGTAGAAGTAATAGATTTCTATGTACACAAAAATTTAAAAAATGTTTGTACTATGATCCACATATATACATGTGAAATCAAATGACTTACTAGCTTGTAGGGAGTATATCTTTGTAGATCTTCTTTAGTTGCACTACATCTTCATCCCATCTAGCCTTGGCATGGCTCAAAACTTGTATGTGCCCATTAATTTGGGACACTAACTCTTCTGCTTTCTTAATAGTAGTAGGGGCCTCAGTGATTTGCTTTGTTTGATCAGCTGTTATAAGTCTAGTCATGGAGGCAATCTGAAAACTTACAATTTCCCAGAGCTGACTCATTCTGTGCTTTATGACCTCCTTTTGGGTTTGTAGCTTATTTATGACAGAATGGATTGTTTCAACTTCTGCCCTTTGATTTCCAATAGCATCTTTTGTAGGATCATAGGTTCTGGTAATCTTAATCAACTGGGCTTCCCATCCACCTATATTTTCTTTTAACTCTTTGATAAATCCCACTTGCTTCTTTGATGGTCATCTATACATATTCTAGTATCTAACAAGATTTTGTCTTTGGAGTATTTATCATTAAGTTCCACTAATCTTTTGCTATCAATCTCAACCCTTACCTTTTTGTTTGTTACTTGTTCAAAGGACTCAAAATGAGAATTGACTAACTCCATGAGCTTCTTCACTTGTATCACAGGAGTCAAGGAGGTGTCTCTCTTTACACCAGACATAATCTTCTCAAAAATTGACATTGCTTCTCCAATTAGCTCATTGTCTTCCATATGAGACTTCAAAATTTCCTCTTGGGCCGTGGCTTGAAAAATTGTCCCAAGCTTTAGTTTTTGCAATGGGGACATTGTAGCCAAGTTTATTGGTCCTTGTAGTAACTTAGGTGTAGAAAAAATCTAAGTTTCTTTCTCCTTTTCCAAAAACTCTCTTAAAGAGTCAAGTGAGTCTTCTCTAGCAGTGTCTCTTCTACCTTCACCAAGAGGCACTTCAACATCATGACTCATCGGCAGATCTTCTTGAATAAAATCTTGTTCATTGCCCCCTATTTCCAGAGCTGGGTCATCAATCATCTGCTCATTGGCTTCTTCTCTTTCTTCATCTTGTCCTTCAGAGACTCTTTCCTTAGATGTCACTCTTGTTTCTTCAGTGTTCTTTTCCTCTGTAGACTCTTTCATTTCTTCATCTTTCCCAGAGTTTTTCGAAGGAGTAATTATACTTTGATCTATACTCTGCTCTTCATTTACATCCAGAACTGCATTAGAATTCTCATCCTTAGTATTCAATTCACCTTCAACTATGTCAACTTCAGTTGGGATGTGAAGTTCTTTAAGCACTATTAGAATTTTCTTCTCAGTTTATTTCTTCAATTCTTCAATTTTCTTGTTGCCTCCAGCCATTAAGGTGTTCACTCTCCTTTTGGTTCTAAATTCTTCATTAATCCTCTATAACCTCATATCCCATTGATGGGATCCATATTGTTCTTGGTTCCATTGCCTCCATGAGGCATTGATCTTTGGTCACCATAAAAATAATATCATCTTTATACTTTACTACTTTTCTAGGGATTCTAACCCTAGCTTGCATTTTGTTTTGGAATACTTTGAAGTATCCCCATAGAACTGCACTTTGAGCATTATCATCTCCAATACTTTGCAAATGATTCCTGATTTGTACTGCTACATGTGTATGTTTTTTCCAATCAATATTGCTCATACCTGACATCTCCTTCAAAAAGTAGAACAACAGACAAATGATAAGAGTACCATACTTGAATGGGTACTAGGTGTCTTTGGTCCTTTTCAATTTCTCCATCAACTGTTGCTGGAGCAACTCACACAAATCATAATCAACATTATTCTTCACCATCTCATATGCAGTGTAGATGGTAGTAGCTGAAACAAAGTTCTCCCTGTTGGAGAAATACACCTTATATCCAGTAACCATTGAAGCAAATTTCATTGCCGGATCCTCTATATCATTGACAGTTAAAGATCTCTTGTCAAAATTTGCACTTGTTAGCTTCATCACAGTGTCATTCTTTACTGATTTCAATGTCAGAACTGTTCCAGAGGAACATAAACCTATAACTACCTTAATGGTATCCTTGGATATCATATGAGACACATTCATCCAAAAGAATTCATCATGGATTATGCATAGGACATACCTAACCCAAGCATCTTCAGAGAAAATGGGAAAATCAATCCATGTGTCCAATTTCTTCTCATGCAGAGCACTGTATACTTCTTTCAATTCAAACTTGTCATCAGACAACTCATCCAAATAAACTTGCGCTAATTTTGCATCACTAGTAGAATTTGGCAAATAAATGACTAAGTGACTAAAAATTTTAGTCACAACAACTAAAAATGACTAAATTCTACTAATTTTTTGCAACTCAACTATAAATGAGTAAATAAATGACTAATTTGGTCGTTGACTAAAAAATTATTTAGTCATAGAAATAAAAATGACTAAATAGTCATGCAAATACAAATTAAACAAAATTAAAAAAAAAAATTGGTAAATTATTGGTGGGACGTATTGGTGCAATTCATTATTCGCGTTCATTGAATTCCTCCTTTGTTAGTTGGTTACTTGCAGCTCTGTTGTAAAAATGGCTGACACAGGGTGGTTATCTGAAAGTCTACTCTTTGCCCTCTCATATGATAATTGTTTCATTCCTTTCCCATACCAAAGTATCCGATCATACCTACAAAAGGAAAATAAAACAATGTGGGTCTATTGCCAGGATCTAAAAGGAGTCAACTTTGAAGAGATGAACTACATATAAATTACATTGTCCTACCAAGATGGAACGCAACATTTTCTCCCTAGTTTATCTTGGGTGCCATAGTATTGGTCTGAATTTGTAGCATATTGCACTGAGATGTTTTGAGTTATAGTAGCTACTTGCATGGGCGATACAGATTATTTGGAGAGGACTTGGAGACGTCTAAAAAGGTAGGCAAGGAATTTGGAGTTAGTGAAGTTAGATTTGGGGACACCCTCTACAGTGAATTCAGAGTTAATTCAAAACCCTCATTACATTTATAAACATAAAATCTATAGCTTTGTGATTGGTAACTTACAGTAGTTACAATCTATTGCTCTTAATAATGTTGTTTTACAATCTTTCCACTATTCTACTTCATAATGTGTTTCAGCTAAATATAATAAATTTTAGGTGTCAGTGCCAAAATAGAATTTCCTCAAACAATTTTGATACATTTTCACTGTAAGCACAAACTGTCCTTGTGTAAAGTAAACATGTGCTAGATTTACCCACACATCAGATATTTGAACAAAGATATTTCCTACTGCAACTTCTTATACCTGTGTAAAAATTTCCTTTGCAATATCAAATTGACCCCCTTTAGCTAGCACAATGGCTGCCCCATTTGCAACATAAACATTTCTTGGTCTCTGTGCCAACACTTTACAATACAGTTCTCTAGCCTTCTCAATATATTGTACCTCCACCTTTGGATCCCTCCTCTCATTGTGAAAAGATGCAAAATAATTCTAATTTCCAAGTGAAATATCAACATAAGAATTCTTTGCATTTGATTCACTTTGTGCAGCTTTAATTATTTCTTTTCTTTAAGCCAGTCATCTATTTTTAGTTCCATTTTACCAAGCATAGATAAAGCATTTGATGAGTTTTTATCCACCTTAAGTGCATCCCCAATCAATTCTAGGCTTAGTTGGATCTCATTTTGAGCCTGAGCCATGGCTGCAAGATGTAGATATGCATCCACATAATTAGGAAACTTGAACAATATTAGCTTGTATAAAAGATTTTCTTTTTCAGTATCATGTAGCTTTTCAAACAACCTAGCAAGATTAAATAGTGTTGTGACTTTATCCCATGGTAGCTCAAATGAAACAGCACCTTCTCCTAGTCGATGGAAGAATTCCATATCCTTAAAGAACATGGGAAAAACTACAGAATTGACACTGGGGCTTTTATTTATGATTTCAACCCAAATGCCATTTCCTAATGCCTCTATAAAAGTTTGTTGAGCTAACTCTATCTCATCATGCTTAAAATGAAGAACCCCAATGTTGTTTAACAATTCAATGGGTACTTCTCTACTCTTCTTCAGAAGAGACTTTGCTGTCTTAAGAGAATCTAAGGCTGCATTGGGATTTGATGATATAAATAACTCACCCATCTTGATAAATGCATGGGCATCACATGGATCTATGCAAGTTGCCTTTCTTAAAATTTCCAAAGCCTTCTCTACCTACCCTTGCTAACCATATATATGGCCTACAACTTTTAAGCTCTCACAGTTCTTAGGGTGGACCTCCAGAACCTTTTAAAAATTTTGAGAGAGAACTCTTAAGATCTCCCAGCTTCAATTGAACCTGTCCACAAAATTCTGTGGCCTCTGGCTCTCCTTGACTGATGCCATGTAGTAGCAACCAGTGGTGTCATAATCACCTTTACTATGATAATATTGTGTAAGATTATAATATGAATGAGATTTCATGAGAGGGTGGTTAGTTGAAACAAGAGTTATCTCAATCAATTTTTCCACAAGAAAATGCTGCCCTGTGAAGAAAAAATGGTTTGCTAAATGATTCAATTCCATTGCACAATACAGGTATAATTCAAAGGCTCTATGTATCTTTTCCATTCCTTCATGATCACTACCTTTTTCACTAACTGTGAGAATCCTACAATTAAAAAATGCACAAAACTGACCATAAAGATTTATGTAGAGGTAGAACATCATTTCCTAATGCCTCCATAAAAGTTTGTTGAGCCCACTCTAGTTCATCACGCTCAAAATGAAGAACCCCAATGTTGTTTAAGAATTCAATGGGCACTTCTTCTCTGCTTGTAGTGCCCCTCAACTTATCGTCTTTTGGACTGATGTTTGCTTAGTAGTACTGGATATTTTGACAGTATTTTTAGATCGTTGATGATGGATTTCTAGTTATTTTGCTATTTCAGTATGAACCTAATTGTTATGATAACAGATGTTGATGATGGATTATGTCACTTTATGCTTTACAATTTGATAAATGAACTGATGTTTTAGATGCTTTGATGTTATTCATTATATGGGATTGGAAGTTAGTTGATCATTTTATGTTGTAGACTAGTAATCTGATACCTTGTTCAATATAGTTGATTGTTATTCATAAACGTGAATGGAATAGTGTCGTATTACTCGTTCTCGAGTACCCTACCCCACTACGATTTCCATTCACGATAGGACTGCATGTGATGTATATGTATATCTTGTTATAGTTAACTGTGCGTTGCTGTAGGATGCAGGTACTAGGCATCGACTCCACCTAATTACAGGTCTGAGCGTGCCTTCGCCAATGGATTAGTTGGTTGGAGTTAACGTGAGGTCCCTAGTCAGTGTTCCTTCGTCGTCAGTTTACCCTTGTGGTCATTGGTTGTCATTCGCCCATGTCTTACTGTCAGGTAATATTGTATCTTGGATTCTAATGAGTTCTGCAGGTGTCTAAGTATGTGTGGTAATGTTGTGCTTTAATTAGAATCATTCTACGAAGGAGTATAAATGTTGTTAAATGGGCATAATGTCGTTAGTTGTCAATTTTAGCTATAAATAAATTGTTATTTTATGAGGAGTGTTGTTATTAAATAAAGTTGTAAGAAATTTGTATTATTCGATATAATATTATTTATAATAAATATTTAAATAAATAAATATATGTAATCATGCTTGTAAATTGTGATTCACAACTTGATTAATAAGATAAATTAAAGTATAATACAAAATTATAGTTTGTCGAAAAAGTACTATTCTATTTATAACAATAATTTGGGGTCGGCTATAAAGAAATATAATAATAAAATAAAATAAAATATCTAATAATTGGGATCTTTAAATTAAATAAAAATACATATTCTTTGAAGGAGTTTGCGCGGGATCGCGTGCCAAGCCCTTGGAGAGGAGAGAGGCTGTGTTATAAAAGAGCTGTAGGGGCATCAAGGACAGCATGACAGGTGAAAGGAAAGAAGCAACTGGGAACCTACAATGATAGGAGCAGCTTCATCGAGTTGATTGCGTAAGCCAAGTTCCGTCAAATGCTTTATCTCTGAACTTTATTTCGAATCAGCAAATGAAATGATTTTTTTTGGTTAAAAAGTTTCTGTCGGGACTTTCTGTCATTTCTGCAAATGTGTATTCTCTGTAGACGGTTTTAGATATAAACCTTTGGGTCTGTAATGATGGAATTGCCTTTCAACTCTCCTACCGTCCTCCAATAGCTTAGTAGCTGTTTGCCCAGGTTACCTTCAAGGGAGATCGTCTTTATGAGGGTTCCAATTTGTAGGTGTCTTGCTGTGTTTTCTGTAGCTCACCTTCTCTCTCAGTCCTTAGTCGACCCTAGTTTAGAAAGAGAACGTTGATAGGCAGTGGATCGGGCATATACAGATGGTATCGCTTCCATCATAGTTTAAAAAAAAAAAGGTAATAACAGTGAATCGACCATCCTAGTAAATGCTTCCCTTTCCTTGTGATCCACTCCGTGTCTTTTTCAACCTACCCTCCCACATCTGCAAATGGAAGTTCTATTTTCTCAGAGACCCGTATAGCAATCGTTACTTGAAGACTTAATTTATTTCCTTGGTATCCCTTAGTATTATTTACAAATGGTTCGATTGCAATGCTAGGCGTGATAGGCAGTCCGCTGCTATTGTCCTGTTGTTCGATCTGGTTGAAATCCTCAGAAGCCTTGTTGTTTCGCTGTTCCATATATTTTGTTTGTTGTGTTTTATCTCTTTTGTGGACTGGGCATAATAGGTGGACCACTGCATTATTATCATTCGTTTGAATGAAAGAACGAAATCCCTTTTCTTCGCCATTCATTTAGTACCATACGGTGTTGCCGCTGACTAACCTATGCCATAGCTGGAGCGATTGAAACCTTATCACTTTCGATAATTAAAGGTTCTTCTATTTGGATACCTATCTGCACTCATCCCTTGTTCCTAGCTGTTTGGGCTAAGGCGCGAATCTGCAAGCTAGGGCGTCATGGGTAGATTGCTGCTTTTGTCTGATGGTCCTTCGATTTGGTGAAAATTTCTGAAGCCTTTTTAGTTTGTTTTCCCTCCAGTGTGGTGAGACGAGTCTCATGTATAATATTTTTATGTGTTGGTATTATTACTTTTGCAGATCGATAGCATTAGGTAGGTCCGCTGCCTTGTTATCATTCGGTTGAAATGAAAGTGCCGAATTCTTTTCTTCCCCATTTTATTAGACTATGCATCCGATGACTGGCTTGCTCCATAGTTTGAGTTAACGGAATCCCTTTTATCCACCATATTCTGAGTATTATGCTATGTTTCGTTGTCTAACTTACTCCATAGCTGGGGTTATCGAGCCCACGGTGGGCGTGACACGAAAGGTGTAGCATCTTTCATTGTTGAAAGTGCACATCCTAATTTGTAATAGAGGCGGCTCACGTACTCAAGACTTCTGCTAAGTTAAAATATGTATAATTGTTACTGTTCGTCTTCCATTTAGTATTGTTGTGACTGTCTGTCTTCCATTGAAAGTTCTGCAGACTGTTGGTTGTCGCTTTCTAAGGCTGAGAGGATGAGTTACCCATTGCTTGGTCAGTATAAACCCTAAGCTGCTCTCCATTATGAAAGAACATATTAGAGTTATATATTTGGTGCTTGTCCATATCTTTCCCCACTGCCAATTGATGGTCGTTATGCCCAGGGAGGCCGTAGACTTGGTTGTCAGTTGGAGTTCTTTCAAATAGGTTTGCAGGGGGGTTGTTATGGTATAGTGCGAACACAATACATAGGATAGGAAGTAGGTAGCCACTGTCTAAAGGTGTACTGAGTTATGAGCTGGACGTGTAGTAAGAATTCTAATGCTTATCTTTCTCAAACCATGAGCTGTAGAGCAGTTGCTTTTGATAACTATAGAATACCAGCGTGCAAATTCCCGTAGTCAGTCAACTGGTGTATTGCATTTGGCTCTCTATATATATATATTCAGTTATGAAACATTCACTCTTGTTCTGTAGCAATGTATTTAGTGAACAAAGATCTATCGCTGCACCAGGAAATTTGAACTTGTATGAGTAAACTGCCCAAGACCATCTCTAGAAACCATTGCTGTAACATAGCGTTTTTCCAGATTTTCACCGTCTTTTGTGATTATTGCTATTCGTTAGAGAATGAGCAAACGATTTACGTGGATACCGTCAACGCAGTAAGTTTGCAAGTTTAGTAATCATAGCCGGAAGTTGTCAGATCGAATGCATATCATTCACGTCAGTGGTAAAACAGTCGATAGCAATTTTACATCTCAGTAGTAAAATATTCCAAGCTGTTCGCATAGGGCACATTTACGATTGTTCTCCTTGAGAAATTATATCACCACAGATAAGATCAATTTTAGAAACATCTTCAAACCATCATAAAAGAATCCATTTGGTTGAGCTCACTAGAATGTCTGCAAGACCATATGAAGGATAACAAACATTTCGTGATTGAATTTGCCTCGTGTGATTGCCGTTCAATCGTAAGATATCTCTCCTAGCGTTATTATCCTTAATAGAATAAAGCTAATCGGACAAGATTGAAGGAAAGTATATAAGATCGTATCTGGAATTAAGTGGTTCTTATATCAATTATTGTAATGATTTAGTTAATCAATTTATTTATCTTTTGAAGCAAAATAAAGATTAGTTAGAGATTTAGTTGCAAGTGTTATAATATAATGTTGATTTTATTTCAGAAGTTGTTTGCATTAAACTAAGAATGAATTGTAGTATTTTATCTCCTGAATTTGAATTGAATTGAATTGTATGAGTGTTGTAATGAGTCAGATTGAGGTTGTTCAAACTTGTATTCCAGAGGCTAAGTTGTTGTTGTTAAGTATTTGCAACTTGTGTATTGTTGTTTTTGTAATTACGATGTAATAGCATTTATGTGTATCAAACAAAGTATAAAGTATAATGAGGTACTGTCAAGGTTGAATGTTGTGTCTTGTAAAGTAATAATCTTAGGATGAGATATCAAACCTCTTGTGATCTGAATGTACCATTTTGTCGTAAGGAGAGACCTAAAATCTATAAAAGGATAAAGTATTGCAATGTTAAAAGTGTTGGATAACAATTGATGTTATGATTCTATTTTGATGCAAGAGGGTTTATGCCTTGCAATGTATATATTCGTGTTTTGTTATAAGTCTTGTATGATGTTAAGGTTACTAGGTGTTAGGAAGGAGAGTGGCTTTCAACGTGGGGCCGGCGCCCAAAGTGGCAGTCAGGATAACCCGTTGGAAGTAGATTAATCAAGTGATAACCTAAAATTAATTAGGGGGTTAAGGGTAGATTTCACATTAATAAGATTAATGGATTCCTCTCCCATGACCTGTAGTGCTTGTTTAGACTAAGGATGGGTAGAGAAGGCCTGGTCGGCATGATTGACTTCCTTGTCCTCATGAAAGGAAGGTCGATTCCGCATGTGTCACCCTATGGGGCCGGCGCCTAGTGAGAGGCTGTCAGGATAACCCATGTTAGGACCGTGCGATGACACTCTCCCTACTACAACCTAGCATCCCTTGTTCAGTCTCTCCTCATTTGTTTTGTGTCACCTCTGGAAGTGAAAGTGAAAGTTAAGTTAAGTTAAGTTATGTTGTGTTGTATTGATATTGCCATGTGTTGTATTGGCGTTTGGTCGTCCTTTGTTCTTGTTTGTCTTTCGTCTACCTGACTGTCAGTGTTTGGGACCTCATGTTAACTCCTAGCTCAAGGGGTGGACCTTAGGGTTCCACATGGTCAGGTGGAAGAGCTATTTTATCCATTGGTTACTCTTGTCAAGATCTTATGCAGAAAAGGATTTGTTCCAGTTGTACTTGTTCCAGTGATGATGATGTAAGTGTACAACCTTGTACCAGATTTGTGTAATAGAACATTCTTTATGTATGTAACTTTGATGTAGACCAAAAGTGGCAATGTAATGATGTCTTGACGTACTTATATGAAAGCATTTCAGTTATGTATTTTATCATGCAGATTCCGTTATTTGATGATTGCAATGAATGTGCATAAGTTATTTATTTGAGCATGGATTTGGATCAGTTACTAATGTATGTTAAATTATGTTAGTTGATTTGTTAAGTGATGTAGCCTTGGACCCTTAGAGAATATGTCGTAATTAGTTATGTTATTGTTACTTAATCGTTTTAAAAAAAAAAATTTCCTGTTTCTTTTAGCATAAGTGTGTATTCTTTAAGGTGTTCAAGGCGGGCGTTACATCTGGTATTAGAGCCAGGTTACTAACACTGGGTACTCTGGTTTTATAATTAGCCCATTGAGCTATGCTAGTTGCTTAAACTCTGAAGAGCATATCCATTCATAGTACTTGCCTAACAACCTGAAGTGGTTCTTGGATGTGTTGTCCAGGAAGATGCCTAGGGTATGAGGCCGAGGACGTGGTCGAGGTAGGGGTCGTGGGAGAGGTGTTGAAATCAGCCCTCCTCCTAGTTCTCCTCATGGAAGTACACAAGAAGGTGGAAGTGAAAATCAAGAGAATCAGGATCAGCCTGAGGGTGCTCAACTACGCCAGCTCCTAGAGGAGGTGCTTGCTCATCTTGGTCCGAGGCAGGAGGTGGTACAACCAGAAGAGAGAGAAAGAGAACGATCTCCTAGAAGGAGAGAAATCACAGCTGAACAAGAAGCCATTCTTGCGGGCCACATGAGAGACTTGATTAGAGCCCGTCCTCCTACATTCGATGGCTCCGGTAGCGGTTTGGAAGCAGAAACATGGCTAATTGATTTGGAGAGGTGCTTTGCTATGCATCCATATGGCAGCAACACTAAGGCAAGATGCGCCATCATGCATCTAAGAGGATTCGCCTCTACTTGGTGGCGTCTTGAGGAACAAAAGTTGCATCTAGATATTGCGACAATTTCATGGGAACTATTTCTGGAAAGGTTCAGAGCTCGATTTTTATCTGATCACTGGAGGCAACGACGAGCGGACGAATTCCATGGGTTGAGACAGATGGCCATGACAGTGGAACAGTATGAGCGCAGGTTTTATGAACTCAAGCAGTATGCAGGCATTGGAAACGACGAGGCCATGTTAGTTCAGCATTTTATTAGAGGTCTAAATGCACGCATCAGTGGAGGAGTTTGTGTGTTTGAGCCGAAGACCATGGAGGTAGCAGTTGAGAAGGCTCGACTGGTGGAAGAGAACTTGACCATGGCCCTAGGAGGTCATACAGGTGTACAGATTGGTAGCTCATCTCGAGCAGGTTCAGGTTTCTGAGATGGTCAGTCTCATGTAGCAGGTAACTCACGGAGTCAACAGGTACCTTCTAGGAGTGGACAGCAGCAACAACAGTTTTCCCAGGTGAAATCAAGAAACTCTCAGTATCAGCAAGGTAGCAGATTTCATTCTAGGAAGGATCGAAGTTGGCAGAGAGTTAAACATGATCAGGCCAGTCAACCAGCGCAGAGCACACAATCTGCAGCAAGTAGAGGAAGTTTTCAGCAATCAAATGCTCCTGTAGGCGGTGGAGGTTTTGGTAGGGGAACAGGATGTTTCTCTTGCGGCCAGCAGGGCCACATTGCTAGACAGTGCCCGCATAAGAATACTTCAGGATTTGGTCAGAGGCCCGCAGTTTCAGAGCCCACTGTTGGTGATGCAGGCAGGTCACATAGAGTGTTTGTGGCTGTGGATAATCGCCAAGCGGAGCACCAAGGTACCGTTGTGGAGGCTACAGGTGTTGTGCGAGGTATTACCATTTCTATTCTATTTGACTCTGGTGCTTCAGATTCTTTTATTTCCCCTTCTATAGTGGAACATTGCAAATTAGTGGCAGCAAAGCAAGATGTTAAGTGGCAGGTGGAATTGGCCTCTGGGTCTAGGGTATCAGTAGACTCTCTTGTGTATGGTTGTGAGTTGAGGATAGGACTTTTATCTACCACAGTGGATCTTCGCATTATACCATTAGGATCCTATGACATAGTGCTGGGAATGGATTGGTTGGATGCTCATTGAGCGATGATAGACTGTCGCCACAAATTAGTAAGGTGTGTTGATGATTCGGGCAAAGAAGTAGAAGTGGTTGGGATTCAGAGACCCATCTCCTTACGCATGATTTCTGCTATGCAATTGAAGAGATGTTTGCATCAAGGATGCAAGTTGTTTACTGTAACAGTTAATGACATAGACTTTGGAGAAAATAGGGAGACATCTCTTGACGATCATCCTATTCTCAAGGAGTATGAAGATGTTTTTCCTAGCGAGATTCCAGGTATGCCACTGAAGCGGGATATTGATTTCAAGATAGACCTTGTTCCCGGAGCAGAGCCTATCTCACAAGCTCCATATCGGATGACTACTCAGGAACTTAAGGAGCTTCGCTTGCAGCTAGAAGAGTTATTAGCGAAGGGATTCATTCGTCCAAGTGTCTCTCCATGGGGAGCACCTGTGATTTTTGTGAAGAAAAAGGATAGATCTTTGCATTTGTGTATCGACTATCGACAGCTTAATAAGGTGACTGTGAAGAATAGGTACCCATTGCCACGAATTGATGACCTCTTTGACCAGATCAAGGGAGCTAAGGTGTTCTCCAAGATAGACCTAAAATCGGGATATCATCAGTTGCACATTTTTGAGGCTGACATCCACAAGACAGCATTTCGCACTCGCTATGGGCATTATGAGTTCACTGTTGTACCTTTTGGATTGACAAATGCGCCATCAGTATTTATGAGCCTGATGAATGGTGTGTTCCGTACCTATCTTGATAGATTTGTTCTTGTCTTCTTAGATGATATATTGATTTATTCAAGGTCTATGGAGGAGCATGAAGAACATTTGCGTCAGGTTCTGCAGTGTTTAAGAGAAAATCAGTTGTATGCAAATTTGGCTAAATGTGATTTCTTCCAAACTAAAGTAAAATATTTGGGGCATGTTATTTCGGACAAGGGTATTGCAGTGGATCCTTCAAAGATTCAAGCCATCATGGATTGGCCGGCTCCTACCAATGTTTCAGAGGTTCGTAGTTTCATGGGTTTAGCAGGCTATTATCGGCGATTTGTGGAAGGCTTTTCAAAGATAGCTCACCCTATAACTTCTCTTCAGAGAAAAGGAAAGAAGTTCATTTGGACAAAACAGTGTCAAGTAGCCTTTCAGAATCTTAAGGAGTGGTTAACTAGTGCACCTATTCTAGCAGTGCCGGATCCTGCCGGAGATTTTGTGGTTTGTACTGATGCATCTTTGGAAGGTTTAGGAGCAGTTTTAATGCAGGAGGGTCGTGTGATAGCTTACAAGTCCCGTAAACTCAAAGATCATGAGTTGAACTATCCTACACATGATCTAGAGTTGGCTGCAGTCGTTCATGTGTTGGTAAGATGGAGACACTTCTTGCTGGGGCATCGGTTTGAGCCGCACAGTGATCACTGAAGTTTACAGTATATCTTTACTCAGCCAAACCTGAATGCAAGATAGAGGCGATGGATGGAGTTTCTATGTGAGTATGATTTTGAGGTAAAATATATCTAAGGTAAGGAGAATGTGGTGGTAGATGCTCTTAGTCGGCGAAGACATGAACTTTCGTCAATCACTCTTGGAGTGGATTTGAGAGGACAAATTCTTGCAACACTCCCTGCAGATAGATGGTATCAGGAAGTGAAAGCTGAAGTGGAGTTTGGTAGAGCCTTGGAGGGTAGATATGCTGGGTATTCTATCGAGTCGGATGGTCTCTTGCGACATTTAGGTCGCATTTATGTGCCTTCTATAGAGGGTCTCCGCACCCTAATCATGACTGAGGCTCATCGGGCACCTTATTCTGCTCATCCAGGTGTCAAGAAGATGTATGCAGACCTTCGTCAGATATATTTTTGGGCTGGAATGAAGAGGGATATTGCTGATTTTGTTTCAAGATGCTTAGAATGTCAGAGGGTTAAGGCGGAACATCAGCATCCCGCAGGTCTTCTTCAGCCACATCTTATTCCGGAATGGAAGTGGGACATCATTTCAATAGATTTTATAGTTGGTTTACCCATGTCTTCTTGTCGCCATGATGCAATAATGGTCACTGTAGATAGGCTTACAAAAGTAGCACACTTTTCTCCTGTCTGATCTTCATATAATGCCTCATCTGTGGCCAAACTTTTCATGGAGGATATCGTCAGATTGCACGGGATTCCTCGTAAGATTATCTCTGATCGTGATCCAGTTTTTACTTCAGCTCTTTGGACATCTCTTCAGCGTGCATTGGGGACTCAATTGAACTTCAGTTCAGCTTATCATCCAGAGACTGATGGACAAACTGAGAGGGTCAATCAGGTCCTCGAGGATATGCTCTGAATGTATGTTATGGATCAGCAAAATCGATGGGAAGATTATTTGTATTTGGTGGAGTTTGCGTACAATAATGGGTACCACAGTTCCTTTGACATGTCTCCTTTTCAGGCCCTATATGGTCATCCTTGTCGTACCCCATTGAGTTGGGATCACCTTGAGGATAGAGTTCTCCTAGGTCCACAGATGCTCCAAGAGATGGAGCAGCAGGTTGATCGCATTAGAGAGTATCTGGTAGCAGCTCAGGATAGATAGAAGAAATATGCAGATGCTCACAGGCTTGATCGCCAGTTTTCAGTTGGTGATTGGGTGTTCTTGCGGGTGCGTCCGTGAAAGAGTCCGATCCATTACGAAAAACGCTCTAAGCTCGCGCCACGCTTTGTTGGGCCATTCGAGGTTTTGGAAAGAATCGGTCCTGTTGCATACCATCTTGCTTTACCGCCTAGCTTGTCACGCGTCCATGACGTATTTCATGTTTCTGTTCTTAGACCTTATCATCCAGATATTTCACATGTTCTTGATTGGAATGCCTTGCAGGTAGAGGACGGGCAGCTAGCTTTAGAGCCCGTAGGCATTTTGGAGCACAGGCGACTTGCTCTCAGGGGCAGAGTCATAGAGCAGGTAAGGGTCCAATGGGATCCTAATGATGAGACTTCAGCGACCTGGGAAGATACTTCCCGTATGCGAGAACTATATCCATATTTGTTCGCAGGCTTCCAGGAGTAAGCCTGATCCTAGGGGGGAGGATGTAGTGCCCCTCAACTTATCATCTTTTGGACTGATGTTTGCTTAGTAGTACTGGATATTTTGACAGTATTTTTAGATCGTTGATGATGGATTTCTAGTTATTTTGCTATTTCAGTATGAACCTAATTGTTATGATAACAGATGTTGATGATGGATTATGTCACTTTATGCTTTACAATTTGATAAATGAACTGATGTTTTAGATGCTTTGATGTTATTCATTATATGGGATTGGAAGTTAGTTGATCATTTTATGTTGTAGACTAGTAATCTGATACCTTGTTCAATATAGTTGATTGTTATTCATAAACGTGAATGGAACAGTGTCGTATTACTCATTCTCGAGTACCCTACCCCACTGTGATTTCCATTCACGATAGGACTGCATGTGATGTATATGTATATCTTGTTATAGTTAACTGTGCGTTGCTGCAGGATGCAGGTACTAGGCATCAACTCCACCTGATTACAGGTCTAAGCGTGCCTTCGCCAATGGATTAGTTGGTTGGAGTTAACGTGAGGTCCCTAGTCAGTGTTCCTTCATCGTCAGTTTACCCTTGTGGTCATTGGTTGTCATTCGCCCATGTCTTACTATCAGGTAATATTGTATCTTGGAGTCTAATGAGTTCTGCAGGTGTCTAAGTATGTGTGGTAATGTTGTGCTTTAAGTAGAATCATTACGAAGGAGTATAAATGTTGTTAAATGGGCATAATGTCGTTAGTTGTCGATTTTAGCTATAAATAAATTGTTATTTTATGAGGAGTGTTGTTGTTAAATAAAGTTGTAAGAAATTTGTATTATTCGATATAATATTATTTATAATAAATATTTAAATAAATAAATATATGTAATCATGCTTGTAAATTGTGATTCACAACTTGATTAATAAGATAAATTAAAGTATAGTACAAAATTATAGTTTGTCAAAAAAGTACTATTCTATTTATAACAATAATTTGGGGTCGGCTATAAAGAAATATAATAATAAAATAAAATAAAATATCTAATAATTGGGATCTTTAAATTAAATAAAAATACATATTCTTTGAAGGAGTTTGCGTGGGATCGCGTGCCAAGCCCTTGGAGAGGAGAGAGGCTGTGTTATAAAAGAGCTGTAGGGGCATCAAGGATAGCATGACAGGTGAAAGGAAAGAAGCAACTGGGAACCTGCAATGATAGGAGCAGCTTCGTCGAGTTGATTGCGTAAGCCAGGTTCCATCGAATGCTTTATCTCTAAACTTTATTTCGAATCAGCAAATGAAATGATTTTTTTTTGGTTAAAAAGTTTCTGTCGGGACTTTCTGTCATTTCTGCAAATGTGTATTCTCTGTAGACGGTTTTAGATATAAACCTTTGGGTTTGTAATGATGGAATTGCCTTTCAACTCTCCTACCATCCTCCAACAGCTTAGTAGCTGTTTGCCCAGGTTACCTTCAAGGGAGATCGTCTTTATGAGGGTTCCAATTTGTAGGTGTCTTCCTGTGTTTTCTGTAGCGCACCTTCTCTCTCAGTCCTTAGTCGACCCTAGTTTAGAAAGAGAACGTTGACAGGCAGTGGATCGGGCATATACAGATGGTATCGCTTCCATCATAGTTTAAAAAAAAAAAAGGTAATAACAGTGAATCGACCATTCTAGCAAATGCGTCCCTTTAATTGTGATCCACTCCGTGTCTTTTTCAACCTACCCTCCCACATCTGCAAATGGAAGTTCTATTTGCTCAGAGACCCGTATAGCAATCATTACTTGAAGACTTAATTTATTTCCTTGGTATCCCTTAGTATTATTTACAAATGGTTCGATTGCAATGCTAGGCGTGATAGGCAGTCCGCTGCTATTGTCCTGTTGTTCGATCTGGTTGAAATCCTCAGAAGCCTTGTTGTTTCGCTGTTCCATATACATTGTTTGTTGTGTTTTATCTCTTTTGTGGACCGAGCATAATAGGTGGACCACTGCATTATTATCATTCGTTTGAATGAAAGAACGAAATCCCTTTTCTTCTCCATTCATTTAGTACCATACGGTGTTGCCACTGACTAACCTATGCCATAGCTGGAGCGATTGAAACCTTATCATTTTCGATAATTAAAGGTTCTTCTGTTTGGATACCTATCTGCACTCATCCCTTGTTCCTAGCCGTTTGGGCTAAGGCGCGAATCTGCAAGCTAGGGCGTCATGGGTAGATCGCTGCTTTTGTCTGATGGTCCTTCGATTTGGTGGAAATTTCTGAATCCTTTTCAGTTCGTTTTCCCTCTAGTGTGGTGAGACGAGTCCCATGTATACTATTTTTGTGTGTTGGTATTATTACTTTTGCAGATCGATAGCATTAGGTAGGTCCGCTGCCTTGTTATCATTCGGTTGAAATGAAAGTGCCGAATTCTTTTCTTCCCCATTTTATTAGACTATGCATCCGATGACTGGCTTGCTCCGTAGTTTGAGTTAACAGAATCCCTTTTATCCGCCATATTCTAAGTATTATGCTATGTTTCATTGTCTAACTTACTCCATAGCTGGGGTTATCGAGCCCACGGTGGGCGTGACATGAAAGGTGTAGCATCTTTCATTGTTGAAAGTGCACATCCTAATTTGTAATAGAGGTGGCTCACATACTCAAGACTTCTGCTAAGTTAAAATATGTATCATTGTTATTGTTCGTCTTCCATTTAGTATTGTTGTGACTGTCCGTCTTCCATTGGAAGTTCTGCAGACTGTTGGTTGTCGCTTTCTAAGGCCGAGAGGATGAGTTACCCATCGCTTGGTCAGTATAAACCCTAAGCTGCTCTCCATTATGAAAGAACATATTAGAGTTATATATTTGGTGCTTGTCCATATCTTTCCCCACTGCCAATTGATGGTCGTTATGCCCAGGGAGGCCGCAGACTTGGCTGTCAGTCGGAGTTCTTTCAAATAGGTTTGCAGGGGGGGTTGTTATGGTATAGTGCGAACACAATACATAGGATAGGAAGTAGGCAGCCATTGTCTGAAGGTGTACTGAGTTATGAGCTGGACGTGTAGTAAGAATTCTAATGCTTATCTTTCTCAAACCATGAGCTGTAGAGCAGTTGCTTTTGATAACTATAGAATACCAGTGTGCAAATTCCCGTAGTCAGTTGACTGGTGTATTGCATTTGGCTCTCTCTATATATATTCAGTTATGAAACATTCACCCTTGTTCTGTAGCAATGTATTTAGTGAACAAAGATCTATCGCTGCACCAGGAAATTTGAACTTGTATTGAGTAAACTGCCCAAGACCATCTCTAGAAACCATTGCTGTAACATAGCATTTTTCCAGATTTTCACTGTCTTTTGTGATTATTGCTATTCGTTAGAGAATGAGCAAACGATTTACGTGGATACCATCAATGCAGTAAGTTTGCAAGTTTAGTAATCATAGCCGGAAGTCGTCAGACCGAATGCATATCATTCACGTCAGTGGTAAAACAGTCGATAGCAATTTTACATCTCAGTAGTAAAATATTCCAAGCTGTTCGCATAGGGCACATTTACGATCGTTCTCCTTGAGAAATTATATCACCACAGATAAGATCAATTTTAGAAACATCTTCAAACCATCATAAAAGAATCCATTTGGTTGAGCTCACTAGAATGTCTGCAAGACCGTATGAAGGATAACAAACATTTCGTGATTGAATTTGCCTCGTGTGATTGCCGTTCAGTCGTAAGATATCTCTCCTAGCATTATTATCCTTAATAGAATAAAGCTAATCATACAAGATTGAAGGAAAGTATATAAGATCGTATCTGGAATTAAGTGGTTCTTATATCAATTATTGTAATGATTTAGTTAATCAATTTATTTATCTTTTGAAGCAAAATAAAGATTAGTTAGAGATTTAGTTACAAGTGTTATAATATAATGTTGATTTTATTTCAGAAGTTGTTTGCATTAAACTGAGAATGAATTGTAGTATTTTATCTCCTGAATCTGAATTGAATTGAATTGTATGAGTGTTGTAATGAGTCGGATTGAGGTTGTTCAAACTTGTATTCCAGAGGCTAAGTTGTCGTTGTTAAGTATTTGCAACTTGTGTATTGTTGTTTTTGTAATTACGATGTAATAGCATTTATGTGTATCAAACAAAGTATAAAGTATAATGAGGTACTGTCAAGGTTGAATGTTGTGTCTTGTAAAGTAATAACCTCAGGATGAGATATCAAACCTCTTGTGATCTTAATGTACCGTTTTGTCGTAAGGAGAGACCTGAAATCTGTAAAAGGATAAAGTATTGCAATGTTAAAAGTGTTGGATAACAATTGATGTTATGATTCTATTTTGATGCAAGAGGGTTTATGCCTTGCAGTGTATATATTCATGTTTTGTTATAAGTCTTGTATGATGTTAAGGTTACTAGGTGTTAGGAAGGAGAGTGGCTTTCAACATGGGGCCGGCGCCCAAAGTGGCAGTCAGGATAACCTGTTGGAAGTAGATTAATCAAGTGATAACCTAAAATTAATTAGGGGGTTAAGGGTAGATTTCACATTAATAAGATTAATGGATTCCTCTCCCATGACCTGTAGTGCTTGTTTAGACTAAGGATGGGTAGAGAAGGCCTGGTCGGCATGATTGACTTCCTTGTCCTCATGAAAGGAAGGTCGATTCCGCATGTGTCACCCTATGGGGCCGGCGCCTAGTGAGAGGCTGTCAGGATAACCATAGATGGGGGCCGGCGCCTAGTGAGAGGCTGTCAGGATAACCCATGTTAGGATCGTGCGATGACACTCTCCCTACTACAACCTAGCATCCCTTGTTCGGTCTCTCCTCATTTGTTTTGTGTCGCCTCTGGAAGTGAAAGTGAAAGTGAAAGTTAAGTTAAGTTATGTTGTGTTGTATTGATATTGCCATGTGTTGTATTGGCGTTTGGTCGTCCTTTGTTCTTGTTTGTCTTTCGTCTACCTGACTGTCAGTGTTTGGGACCTCATGTTAACTCCTAGCTCAAGGGGTGGACCTTAGGGTTCCACATGGTCGGGTGGAAGAGCTATTTTATCCATTGGTTACTCTTGTCAAGATCTTATGCAGAAAAGGATTTGTTCCAGTTGTACTTGTTCCAGTGATGATGATGTAAGTGTACAACCTTGTACTAGATTTGTGTAACAGAACATTCTTTATGTATGTAACTTTGATGTAGACCAAAAGTGGCAATGTAATGATGTCTTGACGTACTTATATGAAAGCATTTCAATTATGTATTTTATCATGCAGATTCCGTTATTTGATGATTGCAATGAATGTGAATAAATTATTTATTTGAGCATGGATTTGGATCAGTTACTAATGTATGTTAAATTATGTTAGTTGATTTGTTAAGTGATGCAGCCTTGGACCCTTAGAGAATATGTCGTAATTAGTTATGTTATCGTTACTTAATCCTTTTAAAAAAAAAATTTCCTGTTTCTTTTGGCATAAGTGTGTATTCTTTAAGGTGTTCAAGGCGGGCGTTACACTGCTCTTCTTCAAAAGAGACTTTGGCATCTTAAGAGAATCTAAGGCTACATTGGGGTCTGATGATATTAATAACTCACTCATCTTGATAAATGCATGGGCATCATGTGGATCTATGCGAGTTGCCTTTTTTTAAATTTCCAATGCCTTCTCTACCTACCCTTGCTGAGCATATATATAGCCTATAGCTTTTAAGCTCTCACAGTTGTCAAGGTGGACCTCCAGAACCTTTTAAAAATTTAAGAGAGAACTCTTAAGATCTCCCAGCTTCAATTGAACCTGTACACAAAATCATGTGGTCTCTGACTTTCCTTGACTGATACCATGTAGTAGTGGCAAGTGGTGTCATAATCACCTTTACTATGATAAGATTGTGCAATATTATAATATGAATGAGATTTTATGAGAGGGTGGTCAATTGAAACAAGCGCTGTCTCAGTCAGTTGTTCCACAAGAAAATGCTCCCCTATGAAGAAAAAATGGTTTGCTAAAAGATTCAATGTCATTGCACAGTACAGGTATAATTCAAAGGCTCTACACATCTTTTCCATTCCTTCATGAACACTACCTTTTTCACTAACTGTGAGAATCCTACAATTAAAAAATGCACAAAACTGACCATAAAGATTTTTCCCCATTTCAAACAACAAAATTGCCAAAAAAAAATGCATTTAAAACTTGCAAATAATGCAAATAAAATCATGCTGATTTTTGCACCAAAAAAAAACCATGAGACCATAGCTTGTTGCTTACTATTATGCTTTGATAGATTTTTTCCAAGCATCCATAGCTTGTTTGAAATCACCTATTTTAGGCTTTTAGCCGTGGCAGCAAGGTAGTGAACTGTTTGATAAAATGCTTTGGTAGACATGTATGAAAAATGTGGTAGCATAGACAAGGCAATGAACTTTGGAAAAAATGCCTCAAAGAAATGTGGTCTCATGGTGATGGAATGCCATGACAAGCAAATTGTTATGGATTGTCATGGCATTCCATCACCATGAGACCACATTTCTTTGAGGTATTTTTTCAACTAGTTCATTGCCTTGTCTATGCTATTGCTTACTATTATGCTTTGATAGATTTTTTCCAAGCATCCATAGCTTGTTCGAAAGCACTTGTTTTGGGCTTTTAGCCATAGCAACAAGGCAGTGAACAATTTGATAAAATTCTTTGGTAGACATGTATGAAAAATGTGGTAGCATAGACAAAGTAGTGAACTATTTGAAAAAATGCCTCAAAGATATGTGGTCTCATGGAATTCCATGACAAGCAAATGCAATTGGCAGCTGCTCCTAGTTATTAGTTATGCAATGTGAAGTAATTGCATAACTACATAGGTTGAATTTGTAAAAACTATATTGTAATTGAAATTTTGTTATCTATTAGCATCTAGTTATTAGTTATGCAATGTGAAGTAATGCTTTGAGTTTGAAAGATGTGCAATGCAATGTAATCGACAATTTGAATATAAACTATAAAAATCTATTTTTACAATTCATTAGTTAAACTCTTTATTTTATTTTCTCTCTATAACTCTATTGCTATGGAAATGACTTTCAATTAAAAAAAAAGTTTTTGTCTCTTATTCTACAATTTTTTACATTTTTTTTAAAATCAGATTTTTTCAAAAAATCTTGAACTTTTGGTTTGCCAATTTTTTCTCCTAAAGATTTTTGTTTCTATGTATAGAACATTATAGATGGATCAATGTTGAAGGTTGACTATGGATCAATACCATGCATGTGATGAGAGAGTAGCATGTGATAGGCACATGGACAAATATCCATGTCCATGTAAGTACTGTCTTGGTGGAAAGGTGAGAAAAAGAAATGTGATTTATCGACATATGATAAGATATGGGTATAGTGGTATAAGCCATTGGGATTACAATTATTATGAAGATATGGTAGAATTACAGAGTTTGAGAGATGAAGAGACAACAAACATAGATGAAGTGGTACCAAACATAGATGAAGAGACAACAATGTTAGATGAAGGGTTTGAAGTTGATAGAATGTTGAATGAGGATCTAGATGATGATTGGGCAAAGTTGATGGAGGATGCTTTAAAGCATGTGTATGCTAATTGCAAGTTAAATCGTTTGACAACAATCCTTCAAATTCTTAACTTGCAAGTGGTGCATGGTTGGACAAATGAGAGTGTAGATTAGTTATTGGCATTATTAAGTTCGTTGTTACCACCTGACTCCACATTGCCAACAAAAAGAAGTCAATGTAAAAAGAAAATCACTAAGCTATGCTTAGGGTATGAAAACATCCACACATGTGTGAATGGTTGTGTATTATTTTGCAATAATCTTGCAAGTGAGAGCACTAGTAGAATTTTGGCAAATAAATGACTACGTGACTGAAACTTTTAGTCATGACAACTAAAAATGACTAAATTCTACTAATATTTTGCAACAGAGCTATAAATGACTAAATAAATGACTAATTAATGACTAATTTGGTCATTGGATAAAAGACACAACTAAATAATTAGTCACACAAATAAAAATTAGACAATATGATATTAAAGTGGGTAATTAAAAAAAATATTTCCAATTGGAAAGAGGGAAATTTTTTTGATGAAAAATAATTCAAACAAAAGAAACCCCTGTATCATCGTGTGACATAGAAGAGTTTTCGAAATATGGTGAGGTAGAGTTATGCTCTGAAAAGGGTTTTCTAGTTGGAATCAGAGGTCAAGGGTTGTAATGGAGGCAACGATGGATCTGATGTGAAGGATGCCATCTATGCAATCACAAAATGCGCTTAATAGTCAATCAACCCCTCATGTGTCAATCAGCCCCTCCAGGTAACCCCCCATTTTCTCCTTTTTTTGTCCTCTCATTTTGTCCCATCTTCCTAATATAGTTTAGGATAAATTTAATGATTTCTTGTGTATTTATTTATTGCAAATTTGTTACGATATGGATTAGTACCCATTTCAATTTTTACCAGCCCTATCATAGTTTAGTCCCCTGAATAGTCATTATTGTGTTGAAGTATTGGTTAAAAATACTAGTGTTGGTGTTTTCTAAAGAGTATTAAATATGCTCCGTTGTTAAAATGGGATTTGATTTTTCTTAATTAGGGTCATCTTAGGTGGTTCAACTTGGCTTAAAATGCCCAAGTGACGAGCTTGCAGATCAATCTAGGGTTTCTAGCTTTTTTTATGTGATATGAAACTTACCCTTTCGGATATTTCTCTCCTTGATGATCGTCTAACTAAAATGTCCTTTTAGCATGATGAGTTTCCTCTCATGGGAAAATTCATGGGAAGATGACTAGATGACATAAAACTCTATGGATGGATATGGAATCTATGAGGCTGGATACAGAGTTAAATTATTGTTTTTAAGGATTTCTTTCTTCTTCAAGTCTGCCGAGGATAGAGAGTTTTCTCAAACAAGGGTTGTGATATTTTTGGCAAATTTAGGTTGTTCTTATGTCCTTTGGCAACCATTTTGAGACCTAGATCATCTCTTTTTCAAAAGTTCCCTTCTAGATCCCACTTCTACAACCTCCCTCTGGTTTGTAGAGCAGTGAAGACAGTTCAGTTGCTTGCAAAGATCTATACCTCTAGACTAATGCTAGTTACAAGTTGCATAATCATCAATATCAACACTATAAAATTATATCTTCTGTGCACCATGCAAATGATACTCATGCTTCCTAGCACTCGAAAGCACCCATTGACACATGTTTACTTGCATTCAACACATCTAAAAAACTAAAAAGAAAATAAAGGGCACTTGATAGCAAGGTTTCCCTTCAAATTTAACTCCAAAACCCAACATACAATTCAACAAAATTACCCCTCAGATTTCAGCTCTATTATCCAATTAATTTACCCTCAAAATTATCAAGGCTAACAATTCAGCAATATGACCTCTCAAATTTCAACTCTAAAATCTATCAATTTATTGTGCAAGATAACAATTCTTTGGGTTCTCAAGTCTTTATCTTTCTACTTCCTTTCATTGAGAATCATATGGTCATTGGCTTCTCAGGTCTTTATCTTTCTACTTCATCACATACTTGCATTATCATGTCATAAGATCTCTAACACAATACCATGGAAGCCTCAATACATCTCGTATAAAGCCAAAAAGTTTTAAAAAAAAAAAACAACAAAGTAAGAAAAATACTTAGCAAAAGTGATGACAAATTGGCACATTATCTTCTAATTTTTTTGTATAGTTGAGAACATTCCAAATGTTTTCAAATGTCAAGTTCTTTGATACATAAAATGACTCCTCCAAATTACTACTTTTTTTAAAAATAGAAAGTTCATAGTTTATAATACTAAGAAATCATCAATCCTTTTTCCATTTCTATGATCTGAAAGCAAATAACAAGCACTCAAGAAAGAATCAAAAATAACAAAGTCAATTAATATGGAAGCCTAACATAAGCCTCAAATAATACAAGGAAACAAGGATTATAACCTAGCTTGAAGTCTTTCCCAAAATTTTGAATCAAGAGTAAACCACTAATGATAAGAAACAATAATAGGAAACATGGTTTACAACCTGGTCCCCATAAATTGTTGACACAAAGCAACCTAAAGAAAAAAGAAACTAAAAGATGACATTTTTAAATAATCAAAGCTCTATAATTGTTTAATTATGATTATGTGTACATGCTAAGCCTTCTCTGTATGACAGACAGTACTGGCATGTCCAATGTGTTGATGATTACCACTGGTGGTGCCCACCTAGGGTTAGGGTTTTGGGTCGAGTCTGCAAGCTTGTATTTTTATTCCCTCCAACTCTTAATGCCTTAGGTTTTGTTTTCCCTTGGCCTCCTGCATTGTATCTTTTAATTCGTCGTTGACCTCCTGTAGCGGGTCATCAATCACTTAAGTTGTATTTTCTTGCCTTAGCACTCATAGGTTGACCATCCCCTTTGCATTGTATTACTGCTTTCTCCCATCACGCTAGAATAGAAAAGAAGGAAAAAATGCTAAGTCCAAAAACCCTTTGTGCAATAGTGAAATCTATTGTATGCAGTCGTTTGTATGTTGCTTTGTATGTGCAAACATGAATGTACATTGGTGGACCTGAAAAGATATTCAATCGACTTCGAAAAAGTGAGGAAATAGTTGTATGCATCTTTGTATGCATATTGGGCTTGTATGTGCAATTCCAGGCGTGAAATAGTGGATATACATGGTAGATTCCTTGAATATTTTGTGCTTGTATGTAAAGGATTGTATGTATATTTTGCATGTATGTTTGACATACAACGGGTAGATACAATGCTAGATTCCAAAATGGGTTCAAATCTAGTTAAATGGTGGTCAGGCCCACATATATACAAGGGGGATTGTATGTTCAATATGCAAAAGGATATACAATGCAAAATATACAGTCCCAGACTTCAAATTTCATCAAATTGGGCCTGGCAAATGCATACAAGTGTAGTATTGAAAAGTCAAAGGTTTCCTTTGTATATTGCATTGTATGTATCTCCAATATACAATGGAAGATACAAATGAAACATACAAGGCAGGTTACAGTCAAAGTCAACGGTCTTCACAAGCATGGTGGGCCTACACAATTGTATGTTTCATGGGTTGTATGTATGTATGATATACAATGCAATGTACAAGAGTGCAGATACAACCTAGATGTGAAAGGAGAATGTGTTGTGGTGGATAAGTGGTTACGGTTCGCGGGTTGTATGTTGCACATTGTATGTGTAATATACAATGTGAGCTACAAAGAATGAAGATACAAGGCTTGGACCCAATAGCGATTGCAATTTGTTTTACAAGGATTTGGGGTCTGTCTTGTATGTAGGGTGATTGTATGTGCATACAATCTCGTATACAACCATAGATGCAAGAGAAGATACATTGGCTCATTGGCGGGACAATGCCTATCGGCGGACACTTCCAGGGTCTTTCCAACGGCCGATGGAAGAGGGAAAAGTCAGAGATGGAAAAAGGGCACCTACATGGCATGATCTCACTAGTGGAAGACTTTTCGATGGTGCCGATGTGGATTTTCATGGTGGATGCGTGATTTGAAGCCATTGATCTTGGCGATGAAAAGGATGGAATCGACGACCTTGTTTCAAAATTTTGAAGGAAGGATTTCTTCATATCTGTAGCTACATTCCAGGTGGGAAAAGTTCTTGAACATGTGAACCATTGCTACACTTCCAGCCATGGGTAGGTAGGCCATTAATGGCAAGTTTGTAAGAGGTATGTGTCAATGGATTGACAGGCCAACTACCATCTTAAAGGAGAAAATCTTCAGGCAGCTATACGTCTCCTGAGTTCAACTGCTCCTTCCCTCTTCTTCTCTCTGGTGCATTCAATGTTTTAGGCACCATTCTGATGGTGCACTATATTTGGTGAAATTTTGATATGACATTGTAGTTGATGCTAAGTGCACGTTCTTGCTGTATATAGGAGAACTGTGTCACCCATTGTTGTTGTTGGAGACTTGGGCAAAATTTTGGTGAAATAATAAGATATAGTTTTGCTGGTGGCTCTGTTTGTGCCTTGTGAGTTTTTGAATCATACGTTGAATGTTTTATGAATAGTTTACTGGTTTCATGTTGTTCTTATGTGATAAATGCATAGTTGCATGTGTTCAGTTGTTTGTCTCCAAGTTGTGGGCATCTTTTCTTTTGAATCTATATAGCTAAGGGTTATTTGGGATTTAGGAACATGGATTTTCTGTGTTGAATGTCTAATCTCTTACCTTTGTTCAAGGAAAAAAATGAATGTTTTAGGTTAAGCATTGGGAAAGTTATGCTGCAACAAGGATATCATTAAGTATGAATGACTAAATACTCAATCTTGGGAAGTATCTGTAAGGTAGACACTAAAAAATTTCCCCTTTAAACTTAGTTATTGATTCAAGTTTATGATAATCATTCACATTTGTATGTCTATTGACTCCAAGCCCTAAGATAGGCACCAGTTTGACCTTGTATTGAGGTTATAATCCAAAGGTCCCAGTCTTGCATCCAAATACAAAATACAAATTCAAACTTCAAATATAAACCTTTAGGATATTAGAAGTAGTTTTAGGACTAAAATCCTCTATTTCACAACTGAGCATAGGCCCAAAGCTAGCCCCTTTGCACTTATTTTATAGTTTTGGTCTGCACAAGAGAGGATTTATCTGCTTTGTGTCAACATCCCAGTAAGTCCACATGCATATTTTAAGGATGTTGAGTAGGGAATACCCCCCTTGGTTCTACAGATCCTCAAGAAGAAGAGGAGATATTTATAGAGTCTATCTCCTATACTATTGGCCCCTGGCCTGAAAATCCTATTGATCAATGATGGCTACCTATAGGGATAACTGGGAAGCATCCAGTTTGGAGAAAAAATGCAACAAATTTGGTGACTCCGCTGGGGAGTTGAAGTGAAAGTGTTATCTTGTCATCCCTAGTGAATTCTTACCCATCCGAGTCACAACAGATTTGGTGACTCTATTGGGGAAATGCTTTGTGTGAGAACCTTGGTTTAAAAACTAATTCCTAGTTGTAGGTGGTGACTTTGAACAAATCTCCCAACCGGTAAGGTGAAATTTGTATGCAAGGGAGAAGATCCGTGTGTAATCCTTTGCTTGAAGAATTACCTAGAAAAGATGTATAGGAAAAAGGGGACCATTCAAGCTAGTCAAGAAGGTTCTCTCAACCCTAGAAACACTAATAATACCCAAGATAATCCCAGATATTTAGAGAAGCAAGGACCTTATTTTTCAAACACAGAGGCTAAAATTCAAGATGTATATGAAAGATTACAAGGTGATAGATTGAGAATGAGGTTAGAGGTGTTTCAAGAATGCCCTTTCTTAGATCCCACTAATAGATTTGAAGAAACTGAGTCCGCAAGGGATGATGATGATGACCAAAATGGAAAGGGACCATCCTCTTCTATGCCTAAAGATGAAGAATTAGCTGAAGAAATTAGGAGCCTAAGGGCTGAATTAGAATACTTACAGGCTTTGAGGATTAGAGATGATATGAGACAAAAGGTGCAAGCTCTGAGAATTGCTCAACATGATTTAGTTCCCACCCTTGATAATGCAAATGTGCTAAGAAACTAGCAAAGAAATGAATTTCAGAATCAATAGAATGGTTAGAGACAAAATACAAACAATGTTAGGGCACCATTGAACAATGTGAGAAATCAGAATGCTAATAGGAACGCAAATGTTAATCAGTTTGGTAGATAGCCCATGTAGTTGGATAGATTCAGGCAGCTAGTTTTTAATGGTATTCCTGGTTACCCTAACCCCATTGATAAACATGTAAGGTCTCAGATACCAAAGGTTTTAGGAAACAATGTTGTGTCAGGGAAGATCATTTGAAATCCTTTCAGAATGTTATGGACAACTTTGAGGTTGAACATGAAGATGTTTTTATGAAATTATTTATGCAGTCCTTAGTTGACGAAGCTAGAGAGTGGTATAAAAGTCTGCTTGACCAGAGTGTCTCATCATGGGATGAATTTAGAAGGATTTTTAAAGAACAATATGGTGATAAGACTGATCCAAGATTTTTTATAAATGAGTTCACTGGTATTACTAAGGGGTCAAATAAGCAGCTTGCAGATTTTAATGCTAGGTTCACTAAAGTGTTGAACAAATTACCACTTCACATGAGGCCTAATGAACCAATGTGCATGGTATTATACATAAATGCTTTTGATGCTAAAACAACTTATGGGTTAAGAGTTAAGGGTCCTACTAGCCTCAGGGATGCTTTTAGAATTGCAACCAACATTGAAAATAATAGGAAAGCATCTGGTAAGATAGATAAAAGGGATGATGTAAAGATTCTGCAAAATTTGAATAATAAGTCTCAAAGTATTCAAGGTAATGCATCTACTTCCTAAGAGAAACTAGATAAATTGACAACTGTTGTTAAGGACCTAAGTTATAGACTTGCTAGAAATGAAAAGGGGATAGGTCCTGAAAGGTAGGTTTACCAGAGACAAGAGAATAGACCATCATTGCATGATATGCCATATAACACTAATTGGCATAATGGTAAATCAGTTCTCCCAAATAGAAACACTAATCAAAGAGCTCAAAATGTTAAGGAGACTCCTGATCCTTTGATAAAAGCTGTTAACATTGTTGATGACACCCCATGGTGCATAATTTGTCAAATGCCTCACTCACAATCGCAATGTGTGATTGCTCAATCTTTGTATAATAATGCTATTGCCTGTGATGAATGCAATGAGCCACATTATGTGGAGGATGATAATGTCAATATGTTGTTCACAAATGGGGAATATTCTTCTTATGATGCTGATGAAAACACGAATCATGTGACTCGGGTCTGCCAGCAGATTTCCTGTGATGAGGATGATGAAGATAACTATGCTTATGCTCAAGACTTGCACATCTTTCTGAATAACTTGAGAAGGCCTTCTGATGAAGGGATTAGAGCTCTCACAACTGTAGCAGTGGCTCAGGTCAAGAGCAACTATAACCTTAGAGGTAAAGCTCATGTTGGTGATCTACGTCAACCAGAAGACACCTTTGTGAATCAACCAATGCATAATCATAAAGGGGTTGAACCACATAAGATGCGATGGAATAGTAATAAGAAAAATTCTAAGAAAAAACCAAGTCATGATTCTTAAAGACCATAAAATGAAGTTCCCTAGGATGAGGATCAAAATAAGAGTTCTTAGGTCATGGATGATAGTCAAAAGGCCATTAAAATTAAGACTGGATCAGCTCAAAATAAGAATAAAACCACAGATCAAGATACAACTATTGTACAGTATTATGTCCCAGATAAAGGTCTTTGTTCCATTGATGGAGATGATGAAAGTTGAAGAATTCAAGAATAAAGCATTGTCCCTAATTTCAGGAGTAGCTTGTCAAGACGAACAAAATGTTGAGACTCAGGGTAAGAAACAAGCCTTGTGTATTGATGAGGATGAGGTTCCTGAAGTCTATTTGGGGGTGACAATGACAAAATGCCCTTCACAGGTTGAACCATTTTATGTCTCCCTTGTTATCAATGGAAAAGTAATCAAGAATTGTATGCTTGACTCAGGAGCATCAACAAATATTATGCCTCTGGGTATCATGCAACAAGCTGGGTTGAAAATAGATAAGGCATGTGGAAAATGCTATGCAATGGATGCTAGGGAGGTACCAGTTATAGGAATCATGAAGGATGTGGATTTTATGTTGGTAGCATATCCAGAAAAGACTTACAGAATGAACATAACAGTAGTTGACATAAAGCCACAGTATGGTATGATGTTGTCAAGAAGATGGGCAACATTGGTTGGAGGAAGTATGCAATTAGATTTATCATATGCCATGATCCCAATGAATGGTAGAGATGTCAAACTAGTCAGAGAAGAGAGGTCACTAGAAACAGTTGAAGATCAAGATTCAGAAGAGCATATCTGTTTTGTGGATACCGACTGTGAGAATTTCAGAATTGTCTCAAATGATTGAGGAAGTAAAGAGAGATTTTTCCATTCAAGAACTTGACCAACAGGGTCTCTGGACTATGTATTTTGATGGATCTTGTTCAAAGGAAGGTTTTGGTGCTGGAGTTGTGTTTTTGTCTCCAGTAGGTAAGCTTCTGAAATTCTCTTTCCTACTAAAGTTTGCCTGCACAAATAATATTTCAGAATATGAAGCTCTGTTACTAGGATTAAATGTTGCTTTGAAGCATGGGATTAAGATGCTAAAAGTGTTTGGAGATTTAGAATTAATTGTCTCCTAGGTGAGAGATAAATATGCTTCAAAAAACAAAAGGTTAAAACACTATAAGCATGTTGTATGGGACACAATTGAATTTTTTGATGCTTTTTCAATAAATTGGATAGAAAGATCAAAGAATGTCATGGCAGACTTTTTAGCTAATGTGGCCATAAGGCTAGATGATGTCACTCTCTTTGATGTTACAAATGTTGAAGTTAAAATTAGACTTGGAGTACCAGATAATATATGCAGTTGGAAGGTGTTTGATGATGATAGAGATTTGTTGAAGTTCCTACACTGCATAGATGAATATGAGAATGAGGAGATTGATTTTTAGAATTTTTTAGAAGTTGTGAATGGAAAAGAAACTCTTTTGGGGAAAGAAGTGATTCAACTTAAAACAAATAAAATCCCCAGAGGGCTAGTTGCTTTAGAAAGAGCATTTGACAATAGAGACCAGTTTGTTACAAAGGCATCTCCTACAAACAAGGATGACTTGGAGGAGATAAACTTGGGGGACACACCATGCCCCCAAAAGGGTATATATTGGCAAACAGCTCAAGCCACACATCAGAAGTATGTTGATTGCATTATTGAAAAAATATAAGCATGTCTTTGCATGGTCATATGAGGACCTAAAAGCTTATCGAGAAGACTTATTCTAGCATGAGATTCCTTTGAAGCCTGGAGCTAAGCCATTCAAACAGAAACAAAGACCTATTAACCCAACTTTGGCTCCAAAAATACAAGAAGAGCTTGTAAATCTTAGGGAGGCTGGAATAATTGTGCCTATTAGACACTCAACTTGGGTGTCCAATCTTGTCCCAGTTAGAAAGAAAAATGGTGATATAAGACTTTATGTGGATTTTAGAAATTTGAATGTATCTTCTTTAAAGGATAATTATCCACTGCCTAACATGGAGGCTATGTTGCAGAAGGTAATTGGTTGTGTGCTTTTATCCATGATGGATGGATTTTTAGGATATAATTAGGTAAAGGTAAAAGAATCTGAACAATACAAGATTTCCTTCTCCACTCCATGGGGGGCTTATATATATGTAAGAATGCCATTTGGACTAACAAATGCAGGTGCTATATTTCAGAGGGCTATGGATGTTGCTTTTGAAGGACTCAATTTTGGCTGTATATCAGGATGATTTAACTGCTTATTCAAAAAAGGAGCAACATTACATGCATCTAGAACAAATTTTTATTAGGGCATTGGAATATGGCATCTCACTTAACCTAAAGAAATGCACTTTTTGGGTAGTAGAAGGAAAACTGTTGGGATACATTGTTTCCAAGGATGGAGTCAGGATTGATCCTGAAAGGGTTACTGCAATTGACAGAATTCAAATTTCTAAAACGGTGGAAGGCATTCGGTCTTTCTTTGGGAAGATTAACTTTGTTAGAAGATTAATTCCCAACTTTGCAGAGATTACAAAGGATATTTCTAAAATGTTGAAGAAGGGTGAAACTATCAAATGGGAAAGTGAAGCAATTAGATCATTTCACAACATCAAAGAAGCTATAAAGATGGCTCCTGTGTTGAGATCTCCTAATTTTTCTAAGCCACTTCAATTGTTCTCATTTGCCTCTTTTCACACTATTGTTGCATGTTTATTATAGAAAAATGAAGATGGTTTTGAGCAACCTATTGCTTTCTTTAGCATGTCGTTGCAGGCACCTGAATTGAAATATGATATCATAGAAAAGCAGGCATATGCATTGGTTAGGGTAGTCAAAAGCTTCAGGCCATACTTGGTAGGATCTCAGATAACTTCATATGTGCCCCATGCAGCAGTTAAGGATATTTTCACTCAGCAGGAAGTGACAGGAAGAAGATGCAGGTGGATTAACAAATTACAAGAGTTCAACATTGAGATACAAATTACAAAATTGGTAAGGGGACAAGGTTTAGCTAAGATGATGACACAATCAAATTTGGAGGCATGCCAGGTAAATGTAGTTCAGAATGAAGTTGTTAACATGTCAGAATCTGGATGATACAAGGATATTGTGTATTATTTGCAAAATTTGAATTGTCCTTCCCATCTCAGTGATAGTCAAAAAAGGACCTTAAAGTTACATGCTATCAAATACATCATTATTCAAGGAGAATTATATTGGAAGGATCCTGATGGTGTACTACTTAGGTGTGTGGATGAAAATCAAGCTACAGATATTTTAAATGACATGCACAAAGGAGTGTGCGGTGGACACTACACTGCCAAGACAACAGCTCATAAAATTCTTAGAGCAGGCTATTGGTGGCTGACCCTTTTCTCGGATGCACAAAAGATGGTAAGAAAATGTCATCCTGTCAAACGTTCTCAAGAAAACTTAAGTATGAAGGTGCATTACCCCTTAGAACTATAACTATGGAGGCTCCATTTTAGCAATGGGGAATTGATTTTATAGGGGAAATTTTAGAAAAATCAAGTGGAGGACATAGTTGGGTTTTGGTCACTACTGACTATTTTACTAAATGGATTGAAGCCATTCCAACTAAGAAAGATACAAGCAGGGTGGTGATGGATTTCATTTTGGAACACATTATTATTAGATTTGGAGTGCCAGTCAAAGTGGTCATAAACAATGCCATGTGTTTCAGATCCGGTGAGTTTGTTGATTTTTGCAACAACTATGGGATTAATTTGTCATATGCATCACCATATCATCCACAGGGAAATGGTCAGGAAGAATCAAGTAACAGAAACCTTATGAAAGTCATCAAAAGGATGGTAGACAAGAACAAAAGGGCATGGAACTCAAAGCTAAAGATGGCACTATGGGTTGACTGGATAACGGTGAAGAAAGCAATTAGAAGGTCACCTTTTGAGCTAGTGTATGGTGCACCAGCTAAGTTACCTGTGAATAATCTCTTGCCAGTTTATAGATTCATACAAGAGAATGATGAAAAGATTGAGGACTCAATTAATGAGAGGATAAATCAATTGGTTGCATTGGATGAAATTAGAAGAGAAGCACATAAGACAAATATCAAGAAACAACAAAAGGTGAAATATTTGTTTGATAAAAGGTCTATAGAAAGGAAGTTTCAGATAAGTGACTTGGTCCTTGTTTGGAATGCAAAGATCCAGGATAAGGGCAAGCATGGTAAATTTGAGCCCTTATGGATGGGCCCATATCAAATTAGCAATACTCATGGAGAAGATTCCTACTTTCTCCAGGCCCTAAATGCTGAACTACTAGAATTGCCTGTGCACTGTAAATTCCTTAAGGCTTATTTCTCATGAATGAATATCTTGTGTGCACATTGTAAATTAGGTGTGAATAGTTTGTACATACCTTGTGTAGCCGATGGTGTTTTACATTTTGCTTTTTGCCTGGTCTGTCCTGGAGTGGTCTGGTTCGCGATGCAGCCTTGTGCCTTCACGTCCCCAGTCGGAGCCAATGGTGGTGCCCACCTAGGGTTAGGGTTTTGGGTCTAGTCTGCAAGCTTGTATTTTTATTCCCTCAAACTCTTAATGCCTTAGGTTTTGTTTTCCCTTGGCCTCCTACATTGTATCTTTTAATTCATCGTTGACCTCCTGTAGCAGGTCATAAATCACTTAAGTTGTATTTTCTTGCCTTAGCACTCATAGGTTGATCGGCCCCTTCGCATTGCATTACCGCTTTCTCCCATCACGCTAGAATAAAAAAGAAGGAAAAAATGCTAAGTCCAAAAACCCTTTGTGTGGTAATGAAATCTGTTGTATGCAGTCATTTGTATGTTGCTTTGTATGTGCAAACATGATTGTACATTGGCAGACCCGAAATGATGTTCAATCAGCTTCAAAAAAGTGAGGAAACAGTTGTATGCATCTTTGTATGCATATTGGGCTTGTATGTGTAATTTCGGGTGTGAAATAGTGGATATACATGGTAGATTCCTAGAATATTCTGTGCTTGTATGTAAAGGATTGTAGGTATATTTTACATGTATGTTTGACATACAATGGGTAGATACAATTTTGGATTCCAAAATGGGTACAAATCTAGTTAAATGGTGGTCAAGCCCACAGATATACAAGGGGGATTGTATGTTCAATATGCAAAAGGATATACAATGCAAAACATATAGTCCCAAACTTCAGATTTCATCAAATTGGGCGTGGAGGATGCATACAAGTGCAGTATTGAAAAGTCAAAGGTTTCCTTTGTATATTGCATTGTATGTATCTCCAATATACAATGGAAGATACAAATGAAACATATAAGGTAGGTTACGGTCAAAGTTAATGGTCTTCACAAGCACGATGGGCCTGCATAGTTATATGTTCTGTGGGTTGTATGTATGTGCGATATACAATGCAATGTACAAGAGCGTAGATACAACCCGGACGCGAAAGGAGAATGTGTTGTGGCAGATAAGTGGTTGGGGTCTACGGGTTGTATGTTGCACATTGTATGTGCGATATACAACATGAGATACAAAGAATGAAGATACAAGGCCTGGACCTGATAGCGATTGCAAATTGTTTTACAAGGATTTGGGGTTCGCCTTGTATGTAGGGTGATTGTATGTGCATACAATCTCGTATACAACCACAGATGCAAGAGAAGATACATTGGCTCGTTGGTGGAACAATGCCTATCGGCGGACACTTCCAGGGTCTTTCCGATGGCCGATGGAAGAGGGAAAAGTCAGCGATAGAAAAAGGGCACCTACGTGGCACGATCTCACTGGTGGAAGAATTTTTGATGGTGCTGATGTGGATTTTCATGGTGGATGCGTGATTTGAAGCCATTGATCTTAGCAATGAAGAGGATGGAATCGACGGCCTTGTTTCAAAATTTTGAAGGAAGGATTTCTTCGTATCTACAGCTGCATTCAAGGTAGGAAAAGTTCCTAAACACGTGAACGATTGCTGTACTTCCAGCCGTGGGTAGGTAGGCCATTAATGGAAAGTTTGCAAGAGGTATGGGTCAATGGATTGACAGGCCAACTACCATCTTAAAGGAGAAAATCTTTAGGTGGCTGCATGTCTCGCAAGTTCAACTGCTCCTTCCCTCTTCTTCTCCCTGGTGCATTCAATGTTTTAGGTGCCATTCTGATGGTGCACTGTATTTGGCAAAATTTTGATATGACATTATACTTGATGCTAAGTGCACGTTCTTGCTGTATATAGGAGAACTGTGTCACTCATTGTTGTTGTTGGAGACTTGGGCAAAATTTTGGTGAAATAATAAGATACAATTTTGCTGGTGGCTTTGTTTGTGCCTTGTGAGTTTATGAATCATATGTTGAATGTGTTATGCATAGTTTACTAGTTTCATGTTGTTCTTATATGAGAAATACATAGTTGCATGTGTTCAGTTGTTTATCTCCAAGTTGTGGGCATCTTTTCTTTTGAATCTATATAGCTAAGAGTTATTTGGGATTTAGGAACATGGATTTTCCGTGTTGAATGTCTAATCTCTTACCTTTGTTCAAGGAACAAATTGAATGTTTTAGGTTAAGCATTGGGAAAGTTATGCAGCAACAGGGATATCATTAAGTATGAATGACTAAATACTCAGTCTTGGGAAGTATCTGTAGGGAAAACACTAAACAATTTCCCCTTGAAACTTAGTTATTGATTCAAGTTTATGATAATCATTCACATTTGTATGTCTATTGACTCCGAGCCCTAAGATAGGCACCAATCTGACCTTGTATTGAGGTTATAATCCTAAGGTCCCAGTCTTGCATCCAAATACAAAATACAAATTCAAACTTCAAATATAAACCTTTAGGATATTAGAAGTAGTTATAGGACTAAAATCCTCTGTTTCACAATTGAGCATATGCCCAAAGCTAGCCCCTTTGCACTTATTTTACAGTTTTGGTCTACACAAGAGAGGATTTATCTACTTTGTGTCAACATCCCAATAAGTCCACATGTATATTTTAAGGATGTTGAATAGGGAATACCCCCTTTGGTTCTACAAAGCCTAAAGAAGAAGAGGAGATATTTATAGAGTCTATCTCCTGTACTGTTGGCCCCTAGCCTGGAAATCCTATTGTTCAATGATGGCTACCTTGTAGGGATAATTGGGAAGCATCTAGTTTGGAAAAAAAACCCAACAACCACCACCATGAGGATGCTCAATAGGATTCATTACCACACCATGAACCTTGGGCCAATAGTTTCTTTTGACCCTATATTTGTGATATGCATTGCTAGCTTTGAACATTGGCTTTTCTGTCCTTCCACCACTAGTAACCTGACCAATCAGAGATTTTCAACTACTTGGGACAATCTTCTTAGCTCCAGATGGAAGCTTTACCCTGTAAATTGAAACCAATTTCCAAGACTCGTCAAACAAGGCTATTAAAAATTTGCAAAATCAAAAATTACACAAATCTAAATATTAAGAGAGAACTTAGATAACTGTTCCAAAATTATTTCCACTACCTTTGGAATAATTGCATTTATCAGCTCACTGTAACCTTGGAAAAAAAATTAAGAATAGAAATATGCCATAAGTCTCCACAATGTGTACACCTAGAACTCAAAATAGTTTGAAAATAATTTAGAAAATGCCACCATCCATAGGACATCACAACAGATGCATCACATGTTTGTTGCTAGCCAAAAGGCAAGATGATGAACAAAATTGATAACGAGTCAAGGGGAACATCAAGAAGCAGTACATTCTAATTAAATTTCAACTAGTTGCTAAATGAGCACAACCCACTTTGACTCATCATAAGTTTAAAATATTAGAACAGGTACATTTTTATGTTTGTAAAGGTGACAACAATCCAACAATGGATCAAACATTTTAGATTGAAATGCAATAGAAATGCATTACAAATGATAGCAATCAAATTTGAAATTACTCAGCTCATAAAAGAATAGTGGAGAAAAGGCAGAAAAAGTGTTCTTTGATTTGATTGGGCCAATGAGAAATATTGTCTCAAAAATTCAACTATATCACCATGACTTGTTTTCCTCTATTCCTTACTGCCATACCGCAAGCCTCACTTGAGGCTGCCACGGGGGCATGGTGTACTATTTTCCTCTGCTCCTTCTTACTGTCATACCACAAGCCTCACTTGAGGCCACCATGGGGGCGCAGTGTACTATTTTCCTCTACTCCTTACCGCCATACTATAAGCCTCACTTGAGGCCGCCATGGGGGTGCGGTGTACTATTTTCCTCTACTCCTTACTACCATACCGCAAGCCTCACTTGAGGCCACCGCAGGGACATGGTGTATTGTTTTCCTCTGTTCCTTCTTACCGCATTACCACTGGTTATTCTCTTGACTGGAGTGGGACTATGGCAAAGTATCATATCCCACTTAAATTTATACCACCAGCCCACCACTTCATTTTGAGACTACTGTGGGGCTGCAGTAATCGATCTCTGCATACCATGATGCCACAAGTGCAATCTCTTCATGCTGCGAGATAGCAATAACTACTACCTTTTTATCCTTGGTTCTTGCACACCTGCCAAGACCTTTTAAGTGACCAGCGGGACTGCGGTGAGAGACAAAAACACATCAATGGTCAAAAAGACAAATATATTTCACATGGACTTTGTATGGGGTGCTTATGAATGACTCCTAGAATAATTTTAAAAGAAATATGGATCCCTAAGATGGATTTATGGAAGAAAATTTGCATGAAACCAAGTGGGACTATGAAAATTTTGAATGGTCCGAATGAATGACTATAAACCTTTCTACTCTTGTCTTGGTTGGGCCATGTACATGCCTGTTGTGGGTTCCATAGGGTTTCTTTAAGTCTATCTATATAGACCTTCAAAATGTCTCATAAACCCTTAGAAAACTTCACAAACCATTAAAAATCTCATGCATACCTTTAATGACTCGATAGAGTTCCTAAAGATCATGCAAAATTTCTCATGGTCTATGCAAGGTCCCCCACTAGCAGGACCTAGTCTTGCTTTAGTACCTCTTAATGGCTAGTGGACATCACCTTCACAACCACCAGTTCCTTATCCAGTTACTACTCTAGGTAAATAATCTCCTTGTTGATGGTGAACTTTTAGTTGTATTTCACCTATTATGAAACCATACATACTTAAGTTTGTCATGCTATTCAAAGGTAAAATTTTAAATCCTAATGAAATATTATGGGCTGATCTATAACTTATATAATTATTGAAAGACTGGAGTTAAATATAAGGCCTTAGTTGCTTTTGGTTTTTATCTTTTGTGTTACATCCCCAATTTTTGTCTTGCTATACTTTTTACTTTTACTTGGACATAAGTAAATCCATTATGATGTTTGGATTAATGTCAATGAATGATATAGATTATAATGAATGTCATAAATAGAATTATGGAAATGAATATGTTATTGTTGATTTAATATTGCATTATGAGATTTGGTTTATTATTTGAATAATGATGCACTAATCATAATTTGTTGGTTACAAGTTTGATATAGGATTACAGGTTTTCAGATGACTCTAAGAGAAAAGAGAGAGTGTATCTTTCGAGGAGAGAGATATAGACCTCAAGTTACAAATGATGATTTGCCAAACGAGTATTAGTGTTAAACAAAAATGTGGACATGTGTCATAAGAGGTAAGTCTTGTCTTGTCAATTTACTTTTGAACCCAATTGACAGGTAGTCGATATCTTTTGAATCATTTCAAGTCGTAGTGTGTCATCATAGTCGTTTGTAACGTAAACAATGTTGTCTAAGTAAGAATTATGACTGTTTATGTTTAACATAAAAGTTATGATGTTATTGTCATAAAATGGTGGTCTTATTATTATTAAGTCGCTTAGTGTTTTTATTGTCGACGTTTAATGTCAAATGATGATCTCGTCAAGTCAACAGATTTTAATGAAGGATTGTGATGGGGAGGTAAACTCGACCCATTCACATTATCCATAAAATTTTGTTTTATTACTATTATTCTTATTGATCAACCATAACTATCGAATAGGATCGATGTTTGGAAGCCATACTCGATATAAAAAAATAAGTATTTATATATTCATTGAATGAGGATAATACCTCATGTTAATTATTAAAGCTTATTCTTGAGCAACTGTAGGCACATTTCATGGAGTGCCTTCATTTCAAATGCATGATGGATTGAATCATCCTTTGTGGTCATTGATTTCTCAAAGTTGGTTTATATGTGTGGCGGTCTCTTAGAAGAGGAGTGGTGGTTAATCCAACCACATTCGCTATTTTTCGTCAAATGATGTTTACATTATTGACATATGTTGTCGATTGCATTAGTTTTGCTGGTGGTTAAAGTTGAATCATGAAACAAAACCATTTTGTTTTGAATGTGTTTTTAACTGTAAAGAAGTGGAGCAAACAGTTGGGATGACTCATTTATGAGTCTATTTGATCTCTTAAAGCCATGACTCATCTAGTAGTTGGCAACATCTTTTTGTTGTTATGTTATTTTTTTTCCATAGTCTTTTGTCATTAGAGGATATGCAGAGGGAGTCATGGCTGGCAGCTGAGAAGAGATAATCAACCAAAGGAATAATGTGGGGTTCTAGGGCATCCACTGTAGTGTCTTATCTGCAATTCTTGCAAACTCTAAACCATCGACTATCAGGTATTCCTCCAGTTTCATGTGCTTTATAACAATGAGAAAATTGACTGTTCTTTTTAGATATTCATCATTGTGTCTTAGGTATATATATAAGTATGCCAGTGAGGTTTATCCTCTCGAAATCATTATGTAACTGTTAAAAACTATTAGTGTCAATTATAGGAGAATGCAGATAGCATTACAAGTAAACTATTTAGACCTATTTTTGTAATCAATAAGGCATCGAATACAACCTATACAACTGATGCTTGGTGATACAAGAGAATACTTTATCATAGTATTCTGAATTGATTTTTACTTATTGATTTTTAAACCGATAAACATATCAAACCATAGTTTGGTGGATAAACGATCATCATAGAAGAAGGTTATCATAGTTATCATGCGCTTTGAAAACTAGTCGCTCTATTGAATAAGTTTTTCATTATGTAGTAAACCAAAGATATGGTTATAAGTTAATCATACAATAGACTCTCAGTTTTAGTAGTGTTAACTAAACTTTGATAGTTATACTCTTAGCCTTGAGTAGTATAGTTAGTCCATGAGTTAGGATAATATTATTTTAAACCATTTTTAGTATTCTGTAGTAACTATGGTAAAACCTATCGAGTGGTAGAAGACTAGGATTATCTTGAAAATGAGATAAAATATCAAAGGACTATCTTTTATGTCTATTCTAGCAATCTTGATGAGTATAGCTTTATAGTAAAACCTTTATGTCGAAATAGACTATGTCTATATTGAAATAACTTTTTATAAAAACATATATGAGTATATACGTAGTAATGGTTAATGATATCACGTAAAGGTAAATTGAAATGTATTCTTTTCCTTTTGAATAGGATTTATTATCTATTACAGGAACTATAGTATTCCTAACTATGGTTGAGTTAAACCAAAGGTCGAGTATGAACCTAGGACTCATAGAAATGAGATATGTTTATATTGAAATATCATATTATCTAAGGGTTAATAGGAAAACCCTAGAGTTGAACCAAATGATAGGCTATGTCATATAGACTTATCTAAGTCAAGAAAACTATTATCATGTGAAGATAATTAAACTATATATGTAAATATAGTTGGTATGAATAAATTGTAAGAATAAGACAGTATCCATGTCGAGTAGGGGTGGGTGAACACTAAGACCATGTTCATTATGAATGTTATTGATATTAAAAATTTGGCCAAAGTATTGCATTTGTTTTTTGCATGCATTATCGATTCATTGTATCTAGATTGCTCAACCTATCGGAAATCATACTTAGCTAGAGGGTATCTAGGGTTGTATGGTTGATAGAGTTGTGCAGGATACAACACTATGTACTTGGAAAAGGCAAATTACCACTAGTCACCTAAAGGTCTATATCCCTCATGAAGGGTAGGGCCACTTCCTATGTGGAAGATGTGGGGGAGACTGTCGGTCTGTGGTTGGAGGTAAATCATTGGAAAGATACTCTCTCTCCAAGTAGGGAACATGCTAGGACTTGTGATAAAGATGTCAGATATTTAGATGTAGTAGTTATTCCAAAATTTGTATATGTAATTGATTTACATTTGTAAACATTGTAATTGAGAAAGACAAAATGGTTTAATGTGTTTGTAAAGATAAATCTTGTAATTGTAGTTACTTGATTATATGTTAAATAAAAAGAAAAAAATTCTCTATCTCATTTTTACCTTGTTGATTTACTCTATGGTAAATTTTTGGTTTTACTATGTTTTTAGAACTTGGATGTTACATATGGTATCAGAGCTAGCAGGTTCAACACTAGGGATTATGAGACCACTATGCTTGCCTGTAGTCAACATTACGCAGTTAGCTAATGTTTGAAAATTTCTGTGCCAGGATGGTACCTCTTAAGAAGATAGTAAGAAAGTTTGTTAATACGAGTCAACATTTCCTTAAAGAAAAAAGAGAATGTGAGGCCATTATCAAAACCTTTGAGGGAACCAATGATGAGAGTGACATTTGGTTAAGTGATACTGAAACTCTGGTGACTACCTTAACTCAAATTAAGCGAGTGAGAAGGTAAAACATGGAAAGAGTTAAGATCACTGCCAAAATCATAGGGTATATGTCAGATGAGGAAACAACTATGGTTAGGTGAGATCCCCGCATACCCTCAACTGTTGAGATCATAGAAGTTAGGTCCGATAGTGAGTCAGAGGGTTATATACCACAAGATTATGTATCTGAAAATGAATCTGAAGGATATACTCCTCTTGAGCACGACTTTTGAAGTCATTTCTTGTATAAATGAAGAATACTCTATACTTTTGAAAAGAAATAAATAAAAAGAGTTGTTTTTGTACCAAACTATTGTTAATTTGAGTTTATTATGTTTTGATTTAATGGGATTCATTATAATCATGAACTAATCAACAACTCAATATTCTCAGGTGTGAGAAATTGATAAACATGGTTTGGACAAGAACTAACCAAGGAGAAAGTGAAGAGGAAAACCACCCACAAAATAATAAGCTGGACCAAATCATAACCATGCTTGAGGAAACCAAGAAAACACTGGGTGATTTGGAAAAGAAGGTGGAAGATAAAGGAAATTTTGAGGGAGGAGGTGAAAACTCTCATGGAGAAAGTGGAGAAAATCATGAAGAGCATAGTAAGAATACAAAACCTCATAAGGAGGCAAGGGATAGACTGACCTTAGAGCTCTCAAAGGATATGAAGAAGGTTACTCCACCAAAATTTGATGGGGTAGTGACCGAAGATGTTGCAGAAGCTTGGTCAATAGAAATGGAAAAATATTTCAAGATAAGAAATTACTCGGAAGTGACCAAGGCAGTTTGGGGAGCATTCCAACTAGCTAGAGAAGCATCCACTTGGTGGATGAATAAGAAGATGGAATTGAATTTAATCTCTCTGAGGATAACTTGGGATGAGTTTGTGGAGCTCTTTTGCAAGAGATGGTTACCACAACTCTATTTTGATCAGAAACTGACTAATTTTCATAATCTTCGTCAAGGAGATATGACAGTGGTGGAATATGGAGAAAAATTCACCTGACTCTTGAAGTATGTTCCTCAATATCAAAAGGATAAGAGATTTAGTATTAGAAAATTTATCATGGGTTTAAATTCTCAAATCGATGGAGAAGTGGACGTGTATGGTCCCATAACAATGGATCAAGTGTATGAGAAGGCGATCAAGCAAGAGTAAAAACTGAAATCCATCTTGGCTTATTGTGATAGAAACTGCAAGAGGTTTAGTAGAACTCCTAACAACCAACCATACAAGGAAAGATATGAAAAGAGTTATGAGAACAAAAGAAAACATAAAGGATCTTAGAAAAACAAGGGTGGATCTGGAAATAAGAAGAAGATCAGCAATTTCAAAAGGAATGAGGATAACAATGGGAAGACTTCAGATAAGAAAGGACCCATTGGAGGATGCTTTACTTATGGGGGTGACCATTATGCAAATTGTTGCCCCAACAAGAATCAAATGGTCAACAAAGAGGTACTACATTACCTACTCAGCAAGAAGCATTCCATCAAAGGATTCATGCAGCTCTCAATAATCATCACACAAAGTATCAAATCACACCCATTGAGATGACAAGTACTTTGTTTGGAGTCCCTATATCTAGTTTGATTGATACAGGAGCCATTGAAAACTTTGTTTCTCCTAGAATTTTGAATAAGTTTCCTAGAAAAGTTAGTTACATGTCTAAACCTTGGACAGTAGAATATGCTAACCAATTTAAGGCTTAGGTATAGCAATGTTTATTTGAAGCCAAGATTGATCTCCCTAGTTTCTCAACTAAAGTAAACTTGTATGTAGCTCCCTTGGGTTCCTATAATGTAATCCTAGGAATGAGTTGGCTGTGGAAGCATAGAGCTAAGGTAGACTATTTTTTAAAAATAGTTGAATGCTTAGATGATTTGGGAAATCAGACCCAATTCCAAGGGATTAAAAGAGAAGTTAAAATCAGACCTATCTTTGCCAAACAATTGAAAAGGGCTAGAAGGAAGGGTTGTTAGTTGTTTGTAGTCAAAATGGAACAAGTGGAGGAAGGGTTAGAAAACCCTAGTTCATCTTTTGGAGAAAAATATCCTTTTCTCCTGGAGTTTCAGGATGTGTTTCCAGAAGAACTTCCAGGAATGCCTCCCAAGAGGGTTTTTGATTTTGCAATTGATATTAAACCAGGATCTGAGTCTATAGAAAAAGTACCCTATCGTATGACAACTATGGAGTTAATGGAATTGAAAGCACAATTACAAGAATTGTTGGCAAAAGGTTTGATTAGACCTAGTGTTTCACCTTGGGGTGCTCTGGTTATTTTTGTGAAGAAGGATGGAACCCTTTGGTTATGCATAGATTATCATATGCTTAATAAAGCAATGGTAAAGAACAAATATCCTTTTCCATGTATTGATGATCTTTTTTATCAGATGCATGAAGTTGCTATGTTTTCAAAGATTGATTTGCGATCAGGATATCATTAGTTAAGACTGAAAGATGAGGATATTCATAAGATAGCCTTTAGAACTAGATATAGACACTATGAGTTCATAGTGTTGCCATTTGGTTTGACAAATGCACCTGCTGTATTCATGAATCTCATGAATAGTGTATTCAAAGATTGTTTGGACAAGTCTATTCTAGTCTTTCTAGATGATATACTCATTTACTCAAAGAATGAGGAAGAACATCAATGACATTTGCAAATAGTTCTGCATCGGTTAAGAGAACATAAATTATATGGAAAACTGTCTAAGTGTACATTCTTCTAGAAGGAGATCCAATACCTAGGGCATATTATTTCTACTAATGGAATATCTGTTGATCTTGTAAAAATCATAGCTATTCTGGATTGGCTTGTACCCACAAATGTGCATGAGGTGTGTAGTTTCATGGCCCTGGCTGGCTCCTATAGAAAGTTTGTTTTAAATTTCTCCAGTATTCTGAGTCCAATCACTTCCCTACAGAGGAAAGGAAATAGATTTGAATGGATAGACAAATGTTAGGATGCATTTGATCTCTTAAAGGAAAAGTTAACTTCATCTCCAATATTGAAAGTTCCTGACCCTGAAGGACAATTTGAGGTAATTACAGATGCCTTGAGAGAAGGATTAGGAGAAGTGCTTATGCAAGATGGGAGAGTTATAGCATATGAGTCAAGGAAATTGAAAGCCTATGAGAAAAATTATGCACCGCATGACCTAGAATTGGCAGCAATAACTCATGCCTTGCAGATGTGGAGATACTATTTCTTGGGGAAGACTTTTGTACTTAAGTCAGACCATCAAAGTCTTAAGTATATTCTCTCTCAACCGCATTTGAATGCTTGACAAAGGAGATGGTTAGAATTGATATCTGACTATGAATTTGAGATAAACTACATCAAGGGAAAAGAGAATAGAGTACCTAATTCTTTGAGTCATAGAAGACATATAGCTTCTATTGTTTCTATTCATGGAAATTTCAAGGATTTGGTGTTACAAAATTTGTCTGGTGATGAGTATTATGAGCAGGTTATGTAGGCTTCAGAAGATAATCCTAGGGATCCAAGGTATGATGGGTTTTTGTTTGAGTCAAATGAACTATTGAGGTATAAAGGTAGAATGTATGTTCCTAATTTAGCTAGATTAAGGGATATAGTATGGAAAGAAGAGCATACCACACCATATTCTAGACATCCAAGAGTGACCAAACTTCTAGCAGATGTTAAACTTCTTTAATTCTGGAAAGGAATGAAGAATGATGTTGCAAGATTTGTAGCAAGTTGTTTAGAATGTTAGAGGGTGAAAGTTGAATAGCAACACCCTGTAGGATTGTTGTACCCACATGATGTGCCAGAATGGAAATGACAAGTTATTAGCATGGATTTTGTTCTAGGTCTTCCTATGTCAAGGAATAGATATGATGCCATTTTAGTTGTGGTTGATAAACTCACAAAGGTAGCACATTTTATACCAGGGAATTTGACTGATGGATCACCTATGTTAGCTCGCAAATTTGTGCAAGAGGTGTTTAGATTGTATGGTTTCCCTAAAAAGATTATCTCGGATAGAGATGCGTGCATAATATCAAGGTTTTGGCAAACTTTGTTTTCTATGCTAGGAACTAAACTCAATGTGAGTACAACTTATCATCTTGAAACCGATGGGCAAACTGAGAGAGTAAACCAAGTTTTGGAAGACTTGTTGTGAATGTATTGCATGGATCAACAATATAAGTGGGAGGAATACTTACCACTTGTGGAATTTGCTTACAACAATTCCTCTCATTCTGCTATTAAGATGGTGCCATTTGAAGCATTGTATGGAAGAATATGTTGAACTCCTATAAGCTGGGATAAGCTAAAAGATAGGATTAGCATCAGACCAGAAATGCTAGGTGACATGGAAGAGAAAGTTAAGTTGATCAAAAAAATATTGGCAGAAGCCAATGATAGGCAAAAGAGCTATGCAGATGCAAAGCGTGTACTGAGACAAATCTCTATTGGAGATAAATTTCTCTTGAAAGTTAAACCTTAGAAAATTTCAATTAAGTTTGGAAAGTCTTCTAAGCTAGCTCCTCGTTATGTGGGACCCTTTGAAGTACTCAAAGTGGTCAATCCGGTTGCCTATAGAATTGCTCTACCACTAGCCTTGTCTAGAATGCACAATGTTTTTCATGTGTCTTATTTGAAGAAATATATTGAAGGTGATAATCATATTTTGAATTAGAATTCTTTACAGATGCAAGACCTAGGGGTGGTCATGATCGAGCCACTCAAGGTGTTAGAAATGCGCAAGCTCCACTTGTGTAACATAGAGGTCTTGCAGTGCAAGGTCCAGTGGGACCAATATGCTGAGGAAAATGCTACATGGGAGGATTATCATGAATTTTATCAAAAGATTCCTCGTTTATTTAATGTTGTTACCAGTTAAAAACAATACACTTATTTTAGTCACATTTTGATACTTTATATCATCGAGGATGATGAATCTTTAGGGGAAGGATATGTTACATCCCCAATTTTTGTCTTTCTATACTTTTTACTTTTACTTGGACATAAGTAAATCTATTATAGATTAATGTCAATGAATGATATAGATTATAATAAATGTCATAAATCAAATTATGGAAATGAATATGTTATTGTTGATTTAATATTACATTATGAGATTTGGTTTATTATTTGAATAATGATGCACTAATCATAATTTGTTGGTTACAAGTTTGATACAGGATTATAGGTTTTCAGATGACACTTAGAGAAAAGAGAGTATCTTTGGAGGAGAGAGATATAGACCTCAGGTTATGAGTGATGATTACCCAAACGAATATTAGTGTTAAACAAAAATGTGAACTAGTGTCATAAGAGATAAGTCTTGTCTTGTCAGTTTATTTTTGAACTCAATCGACAGGTAGTCGATTTCTTTCGAATCTTTTCAAGTCGTAGTGTGTCATCATAGTCATTTGTAATGTAAACAATGTTGTCTGAGTAAGAATTATGACCATTTACATTTAACATAAAAGTTACGACATTATTTTCATAAAATGGTGGTGTTATTATTATTAAGTCACTTAGTGTTTTTATTGTCGACGTTTAACGTCAAATGACGATCTCGTCAAGTTGACCAGATTGTAACAAAGGATTGTGATGGGGAGGTAAATGTTGGGATAAGGTGCCATTAACCTTATAAATCCCAATATTGTATTTATTCCATTTATTATTTGTAATTTGTAATTACCCATAAGGGATGTACAAGTTTCACCGGTAGTGGTAAAAATTATTTACTATCCACGGTAATTATAGAGTTACTGCATGGTAAGTCCCAGAGTTACCTGCGGTAGTTATGGGATGTCATTTACTATGGTAAATGGTAATTAGTCAAAGTGGGGTGCACATGTGGAGGAATAATCTATTTTTAGTGTTATGACGTACGTCATAGATGTTGTAAGAGGGTGTAAGAGATTCTATGACAACTGTAAGTTGTTATAAGAATCTATGACGCTAATAATAGCATATGATGCATCATAAGATGCTATAAGTGGCTATTTTTGGCCCCAAGTCATTCAATCTTGGGAACATTTTTCCAAGTGTAGGATGCATGTATGACAGCATTTATGGCCCCGTAAGAGCCTATGCTTGGCTATGGATGCCCAAGGTTGTATTGTTGACTCTTGACAAGTGTTATGGGCTTGTAAGAAGTCATTTAATGTCTTGAGGTTGTGTAAATTCTATAAAAACCATAACATAGTAGATGAGATGCATATAACAGTTTACAGGTACCCAGGTTTTATCAGAGTGAAGGTTGAAGGATAGAGGAAGTGAATGTATTTGTAATCTCCTTTTGTGAAGATAATACAACTTGGCCTCTTTTCTTGGTGCAGTTTTTTACCCGAAAGGGTTTTCTCCATGTTAAACACTTGTGTTATGTGCTTCATTCTACTTTTGGTATATTTTTTTATTGTGGGTTTATGGTTTGTTACAATCTCCATTAATAACATAGTTAAAGTTTGTTGAAATTTATCTTGAATTAGATTTCCATTGAAGTAGTGTTGCTTTCATTTCTAACATTTGGTATCAGAGTCTGGCTAGCTTTGACTCTTGGGTGGTAGTGTGGAAGTTGTAGCTATAGTGGGAGATTTGGTTGCATTTGTTTTGTAGATCTTGTGTTGTTATTATGGCTGCATCCACCATTGCATCAACCTCTCGAATGGACATTGAGAAGTTCAACAGAACAGGGTATGAGTTGTGGAAGCTAAAAATGGAAGATTTGGTGGAAGAAAGAAACCAATGGTTAGCTGTCCAAAAAGAGAAGAAACCTAATGATGTCTCTCAAGATGAGTGGGATAGACTAGATAAGAAGCCATGGGGATCCATCTGGTTGTGTCTTTCAAAATTTGTCCTATTGAATGTTGCAAAGGAAGAGACTGCATACAAGTTGTGGAAACAGTTGGGTGAGATCTATCAAGCCAAGAGTATGGTAAATAAACTTTATTTAAAAAAAAATTGTTTTCCATGAAAATGTGAGAAGGTGAATCAGTTGCAGAGCATTTAAATTCTTTTGATTTGTTAGTGAGTCAGCTTGATTCAGTAGATGTTGAGGTTAGTGAGGAAGATAAATGTATCTTACTTCTTTGTTCTTTACCTAAGTCTTGGGATAATGTTATCCTTTCTATAACTGCTAACCTCGTGGATCCAAAGTTGGATGTTCTTGTTTCAGTTCTACTATCATAGGAATTGAGGAAGAAGAGTTCAGATAGTTTAGGGGATGCTCTTAGTGTTAAGGGAAGGTCTAAGGAAAGAGGACCTAAGGGAGATCAGAAAGGGGCTAAGGACAAGTCCAAGGGCCGGTCTAAGACTCCTAGTAAAAAGAACAGAGTTAAGTGTTGGAACTGCGGTAAAAGGGGACATGTGAAGAAGGAGTGCAGAAATCCCAAGAAATAGTGGGAGAGTGCTTTGGATAAGTCCTCGAATGCAAGTGAAGAAGTTTTACTTTCTGCATGTAATCTTGTTTCTAATGATCATTGGTTGATTGAATCAGGATGCTCATTTCATATGACCCCGCATAAGGAATGGTTCTCCTCATATGAAGAATATGATGGAGGTAATATCTACCTTGGTGACAACTCTACATATCTAATTGTCAGGAAAGGAAAGGTATTGTTGTGTTTCAGTGATGGGAGGATTAAAACCCTCCTTGGTGTTTTGCATGTTCCTGGATTAGCTAGAAATCTAATTTCAGTTTCGAAGTTGAATTATTTGGGAATGCCTGTGACATTTGACAAGCATGGCTGCAGATTGGTGAGAGGGAACTTGGTGGTAGCGAAAGGGAAGAGATTCAGGAACTTGTTTAAGCTTGAAGCCACTACAATTTGTAATGCCTCCTATGTATCTGAGGCCACTACTGAAAATACATGTATGTTGTGGCACCATAGATTGGGCCACACAAGCAATAATGTATTGAAAACTATTAAGAATAAAAATTTGTTGGACGTTTTCTCTTATTCTGATGAGCACTTTGATTTCTGTGAGCATTGTGTGTTTGGTAAACAAAACAAAAAATCATTTCCTTCAGGAAGCAATAGAGAAAAAGAGAAGTTAGAAATTATTCATACGGATGTGTTTGGACCTGTGGATAATGAATCTATTGGAAAATCTAGTTATTTTGTAACCTTCATTGATGATGTATCTAGATTTATATGGATTTATTTTATGAAGCATAAATCTAAAGTTTTCACTAAGTTTAAGGAATTCAATGTCTTAGTAGAGAACCAATCAGGTTTAAAGATAAAAATATTAAGATCTAACAATGGAGTGAAATATTGCTCTAAGGAATTTGATGAGTTTTGCAAGCATGCATGTATAATTAGACAAAATACAACTTTGTATACACCACGATAGAATGGTGTTGCAGAAAGGATGAACAAAAAAATTATGGAAAGAGCCAAAAGTATGCTTAGTGATGTACAATTGGATAAATGATTTTGGGCAGAGGCTATGTGTACTGCTTGCTACTTGATAAACAGATCTCCTTGTAAGGCTCTTGATTCGACACCTTATGAAGTGTGGACAGGTAAGAAACCTTCTATTTCATATTTAAGGGTTTTTGGTTGTGAGGCTTTTGTTCATGTGCCTAACGAAAAGTGATCTAAGTTGGATCCAAAGGCTGAAAAATGTACATTCATTGGATATGGTGATAATGTGAAAGGTTATAAGCTTTGGAATCCACTAACTCGCAAGATTATCTTTTCTAGAGATGTAATTTTTAGGGAACTTAGAGCTATTTCTGAACCTGAGCAGCCAAAAGAAAAAGATGAAAAGGTAAAAAGAGTGCACTTTGAGTTAGAGTAGTAAGATGCACTTCAGGAAGAACAAAATGATGGATTAGGGGGTGAAGAAGAAGAAGAAGATTCAAGTAGTTCTGATGAAGATGAATCTATTGTGACAAAAGAAGTTGGTACAGATGATCATGTAGAAGAACTAGTAGAGTCTCTTACTCCACCCTCGAGGAGATCCACAAGACAACAGAATCCAGTTGATAGGTATAGCCCACCAGATTTCTGTTGTGTATATGCTTTATTGAGTACTAATGATGAACCTAGATCCTATAGGGAAGCTATTTCTACAGATGATAGTGAGTCTTGGCAACTAGCCATGTAGAAGGAGATGATGGCTTTGGATTCAAATAACACCTAGGATCTTGTTTGTTTGTCCAAAGGAAGAAAGGCCATAGGATGTAAGGGGGTCTTCAAGAAGAAGTTTGGAGTAGATGATTCATTGGAGAAGTACAAGGCTAGACTAGTAGCCAAGGGCTACTCCCAGAGAGAGGGAGTTGATTTTGGTGAGATATTCTCTCCTGTTACTAAATTGACTTCTATTAGATTTCTCTTATCCATTGCTACAGCTTATGATTGGGAGATTGAGCAAATGGATGTTACGACTGCGTTCTTGCATGGAGATCTTGAAGAAGAAATTTATATGCAACAGCCTATAGGTTTTGAGGTAAAAGGAAAAGAACATTGGGTTTGCAGGTTAAAGAGGTCTCTTTATGGTTTGAAAGAGTCCCCTAGAATGTGGTATCAAAAGTTTGATTCATTTGTTTTGAAATTGGGTTTTGTTAGAAGCGAGGAGGATCATTGTGTTTACATTCATTGTGTTGATGATTCTATACTGGTTATTGCTTTGTATGTTGATGACATGTTTTTCAACAATACTAAGGGTATGGTCAGTGAGCTTAAAGCCCAACTTTCAGGTGCATTTGAGATGAAGGATCTTGGTGTTGCAAGTTATATTTTGGGAATGGAGATCAAGAGGGACAGAGTTAACATAAATCTTTGGTTGTCACAAAGTAAGTATGTGAATACTATTTTGTAGAGGTTTAGTTTGTAGGACTGTAATCCAGTTAGAGTTCCTTTACACATTGGCACTAAGCTTTCATTAGATATGTGTCCAAAGACTGAGGATGATCTTGAGGATATGTCTAATGTGCCATATGCTAGTGTTGTAGGGAGTTTGATGTATGCAATGGTTTGCACTAGACCAGATATTGCCCAAGCAGTGGGAGTTTTGAGCAGATTTATGTCTAACCCTGGTAGATAGCATTGGAACTATGTCAAGAGGGTGTTTAAATATCTTGTAGGTACTCCTGATCATTGTTTGGTTTATTCTGGTACTGATAGTGCTGATAAATCTTTGAACATACAAGGTTTTGCTGATGCAGATTGGGTAGTTGACTTGGATAGTCGAACGCCCACTAGTGGCTATGCGTTTACTTTGTTTGTAGGTACAGTGAGTTGGATGAGTAAGAGGCAGCCCACAGTTGCTTTGTCTACCACAAAAGTAGAGTATATGGCTACAACCCATGTCTCTAAGGAGGCATTTTGGTTGAGGAGACTGTGTACAGGTATTGGTTTTGATTGCAAGAATATTTAGATTGGTTGTGATAGCCAAAGTGCTATTTGTTTGGCTAAGAATCCCATGTATCATACTCAAACTAAGCATGTTGATGTTCAGTATCACTTTGTTTGAGGATTGATTGCAAATGGAGAGATTGAGTTGAAGAAGATACACACTCAAAAGAATGTTCCAGATTCATTGACCAAGCCTGTGAGCACAGAGAAGTTCATGTGGTGCAGAGAGGCCATGGGCCTTGTTTCTAGTGCCTGATTATTTTTCATTTGATTTCTTATGGGTTGATTTACAATGTATAATATCACATGGGAGAATGTTGGGATAAGGTGCTTAACCTTGTAAATCCCAATATTGTATTTATTCCATTTATTATTTGTAATTTGTAATTACCCATAAGTGATGTACAATTTTCACCGGTAGTGGTAAAAATTATTTACTGTCCATGATAATTACGAAGTTATTGCACGGTAAGTCCCAGAGTTACCGACGGTAGTTACGGGATGTAATTTACTATGGTAAATGGTAATTGGTCAAAGTGGGGTGCACATGTGGAGAAATAATCTATTTTTAGTGTTATGATGCACGTCATAGATGTTGTAAGAGGGTGTAAGAGATTCTGTGACAACTGTAAGTTGTCATAAGAGTCTATGACACTAATAATAGCATATGAAGCATCATAAGATGCTATAAGTGGCTATTTTTGGCCCAAATTTGTTCAAACTTGCATGGGAATATTTTTCCAAGTGTAGGATGCATGTATGACAGCATTTATGACCCCCGTAAGGGCCTATTCTTGGCTATGGATGCCCAAGGTTGTATTGTTGACTCTTGATAAGTGTTATGGGCTTGTAAGAAGTCATTTAATGTCTTGAGGTTGTGTAAATTCTATAAAAACCATAACATAGTAGATGAGATGAATATAACGGCTTATAGGTACCCAAGTTCTGCCAGAGTGAAGGTTGAAGGACAGAGGAAGTGAATATATTTGTAATCTCCTTTTGTGAAGATAATACAACTTGGCCTCTTTTCTTGGTGGAGTTTTTTACCCAAAAGGGTTTTCTCCACGTTAAACACTTGTGTTATGTGCTTCATTCTACTTTTGGTATATTTTTGTATTGTGGGTTTATGGTTTGTTACAATCTCCATTAATAACATAGTTAAAGTTTGCTGAAATTTATCTTGAATTAGATTTCCATTGAAGTAGTGTTGCTTTCATTTCTAACATTTGGTATCAGAGCCTGGCTAGCTTTGACTCTTGGGTGGTAGTGTGGAAGTTGTAGCTATAGTGGGAGATTTGGTTGCATTTGTTTTGTAGATCTTGTGTTGTTATTATGGCTACATCCACCGTTGCATCAACCTCTCGAATGGACATTGAGAAGTTCAATGGAACAGGGTATGAGTTGTGGAAGCTAAAAATAGAAGATTTGTTGGAAGAAAGAAACCAATGGTTGGCTGTCCAAAAAGAGAAGAAACCTGACGATGTCTCTCAAGATGAGTGGGATAGACTGGATAAGAAGCCACGGGGAACCATCTGGTTGTGTCTTTCAAAATTTGTCCTGTTGAATGTCGCAAAGGAAGAGACTGCATACAAGTTGTGGAAATGGTTGGGTGAGATCTATCAAGCCAAGAGTATGGTAAATAATCTTTATTTAAAAAGAAAATTTTTTTCCATGAAAATGTGAGAAGGTGAATTAGTTGTAGAGCATTTAAATTCTTTTAATTTGTTAGTGAGTCAGTTTGATTCAGTAGATGTTGAGGTTGGTGAGGAAGATAAATGTTTATCCATGTTAAACACTTGTGTTATGTGCTTCATTCTACTTTTGGTATATTTTTGTTTACAGTTTGTTACAATCTCCATTAATAACACAGTTAAAGTTTGCTACAATTTATCTCAAATCAGATTTCCATTGAAGTAGTGTTGCTTTCATTTCTAACAATAAACTTGACCCATTCATATTATTCATAAACTTTTGTTTTATTACTATTATTCTTATTGATCAACCATAACTATCGAATAGGATCGATGTTAGGAAGACATATTCGATATAAACAAATAAGTATTTATATATTCATCAAATGAGGATAATACCTCATGTTAATTATTAAAGCTTACTCTTGAGCAGCTGTAGGCATATTTCATGGAGTGCCTTCATTTCAAATGCATGATGATTGAATCATCCTTTGTGGTCATTGATTGCTCAAAGTTGGTTTATATGTGTGGTGGCCTCTTAGAAGAGGAGTGGTGGTTAATCCAACCACATTCACTATTTTTCCTCAAATGATGTTTACATTATCAACATATGTTGTTGATTGCATTATTTTAGTTGGCGGTTGAATTTGAATCATGAAACAAAACATTTTGTTTTGAATGTGTTTTTAACTGCAAAGAAGTGGAGCAAATAGTTGGTATGACTCATTTATTAGTCTGTTTGAGCTCTTAAAGCCACGACTTAGCTAGTCATTGGTGGTATCTTTTGTCATTAGAGGATACACAGAGGGAGTCGTGATTGGCAGCTAAGAAGAGATAATCAACTGGAGGAATAATGTGGGGTTCTAGGGCATCCACTGTAGTGTCTTATCTGCAATTCTTGTAAACTCTAAACTGTTGACTATCAGGTATTCCACTGGTTTCATGTGCTTTATAACAATGAGAAAATTGATTGTTCTTTCTAGATATTCATCATTGTGTCTTAGGCATATATATAAGTATGCCAGTGAGGCTTATCCTCCTGAAATCATTGTAACTATTAAAAACTAATAGTGTTGATTATAGGAGAATACAGATAGCATCACAAGTAAACTATTTAGATATGTTTTTGTAATCAATAAGGCACCGAATACAACCTATACGGCCGATGCTTGGTGATACAAGCGAATACTTTATCATAGTATTTTTAATCGACTATTTACTTATTGATTTTTAAACCAATAAACATATCAAACCATAGTTTGGTGGATAAACAATCATCATAGAAGAAGGTTATCATATTTATCACGTGCTTTGAAAACTAGTCAGTCTATTGAATAAGTTTTTCATTATGTAGTAAACCAAAGATATGGTTATAAGTTAATCATACAATAGACTCTCGGATTTAGTAGTTTTAACTAAACTTTAATAGTTATACTCACAGCCTTGAGTAGTACAGTTAAACCTTGAGTTAGGATAATATTATTTTAAACCATTTTTAGTATTCTATAGTAACTATGGTAAAACCTATCGAGTGGTAGAAGACTAGGATTAGCTTGAAAATGGGATAAAATATCAAAGGACTATCTTTTATGTCTATTCTAGCAATCTTGATGAGTATAGCTTTATAGTAAAACCTTTATGTCAAAATAGACTATGTCTATATTGAAATAGCTTTGTATAAAAACATATATGAGTATATATGTAGTAATGGTTAATGATATCACGTAAAGGTAAATTGAAATGTATTCTTTTCCTTTTGAATAGGGGTTATTATCTATTAAAAGAACTATAGTATTCCTAACTATGGTTGAGTTAAACCAAAGGTCGAGTATGAACCTAGGACTCATAGAAATGAGATATGTTTATATTGAAATATCATATTATCCAAGGGTTAATAGGAAAAACCTAGAGTCGATTATGAACCAAATGATAGGTTATGTCATATAGACTTATCTAAGTCAAGAAAACTATTATCATGAGAAAATAATTAAACTATATACGTAAATATAGTTGGTATGAATAAATTGTAAGAATACGATAGTATCCAAGTCAAGTAGGGGTGGGTGAACACTATGACCACATTCATTATGAACATTATTATTATTAAAACTTTGGCAAAAGTAATGCATTTGTTTTCTGCATGCATTGTGGGTTCACTGTATCCGGATTGCTCTACCTATCAAAAATCATACTTAGCTAGAGGGTATCTAGGGTTGTATGGTTGATAGAGTTGTGTAGGATACAACACTATGTACTTGAAAAAGGCAAATTACCACTAGTTACCTAAAGGTCTATATCCCTCGTAAAAGGTAGGGCTACTTCCTATGTGGAAGATGTGTGGGAGACCACCGGTCTGTGGTTGGAAGTAAATCACTGGAAAGATACTCTCTCTCCAAGTAGGAAACATGCTAGGACTTGTGATAAAGATGTCAAATATTTAGATGTATTAATTATTCCAAAATTTGTATATGTAATTGATTTACATTTGTAAACATTGTAATTGAGAAAGACAATATGGTTTATTGTATTTGTAAAGAGAAATCTTGTAATTGTAGTTACTTGATTATATGTTAAATAAAAAGAAAAATTTTCTCTCATTTTTACCTTGTTGATTTACTCTATGGTAAATTTTTGGTTTTACTATGTTTTTAGAACTTGGATGTTACATTTTGGTTGAATTAGTATCCAACAAAATTAGTGAATGCTTACTGAAGCAATGAAGTTTTTTTTGAAAATTTAGGCTGTTTTGTTTTGGGTTGAGTGCTTTTGTAGAGTTTGTATCCCAGGGCCCAGGCTAAAAGCTTGAGTTAGGGAAAATCAAATCAAAATCTTATGGATTTGATTATTGGGTTGGGTGTTGTATATATGTAGCTGAATCTAAGTCTTAGTGATAGTTTTTGATGTCTGCAGCTAGAACTCTATGAGGTATTAATCCCTGAATGTTCTTTTATCAAATATATGTATAGATGTGTATCACCTATAGAAAATTGTAGGAGAATCACTATAGAAGATGAATTGACTCCATGTGCTTCTTAACTAACCCTATTTCATTTCATGAATACCTAAACCTTCTCAAATGGATAAGCCATCTTTCCATAAGAAATACATTTTTTTTGTTTCCAAGAAACATAGTTGAGACTTTGTTGGGTGACAACTTCAAATGGATGTGAGTTGATCTATAAAGCACACATATTCATATCTGGTAGTCTTTTTATTTTAATTTAAATCTTTATTGTAGGTTATTTTCCCTATATTATTTATTCGTGGTTTGAACTCCTTGATTTTGTGGTTTTTTGTTAGGACCCAGAGCTTTCATATGCAGGACCACCTACAAGGTGCCAAAGGAGTCATCTGGATCATGGCTTAGGAGCTAGTTAGTATTCATTGAGTGGTATAATGGTGGTTGAACTATCCTTGTCTATAGAACTAAGAGATGTACTTGTGTGCTTTGTAGTTTGTTTGTTTAATTTTTTGATGGTTAGAAGAACATCATAAATAGATAGGATGATATTTTTTTGTAATTTATTCCTTCAATCACTTGTCATAGGTCCAGTTGGAGGTAGCAAATCTAGTGGAATGGAGGGTGTACCTTATCTGCCTATTTATTTAAGTAGACATGTTGCAAGTTCCACTCCAGATAACCAAAGCCTTCACAAAAACATCTGCAAAAAATTCAATAATGAAGAATTTATGCACAAATTCTCTTTTGAATGATGCACAAAGCCTCCACTGCAACACACATCACCACAAGGCCCAACAACAAACCTTGCAGTGTTGCAGTGGAGGCTTTGTGCATCATTCAAAAGAGAATTTGTGCATAAATTCTTCATTATTGAATTTTGTGCAGAAATTTTTGTGAAGGCTTTGGTGATTCGAAGTGGAACTTGCAACTACAATATCTAATAAAAATCTACTTCCAAATATGCTTTTGATGGATGTTCATATCCTCATCTAAAGCTCCAATTCACACACAAGCAAGAAGAAAACTTTCAAAGGTTGAGGAGTTGGGATTGACACCCACTGGTTGCATTTTCTTAAAATTTTCTAAGGACTTTTTCAGAAAAAACCCATTTTAGACATATCCTTTAATCATGACATTATGTGATATCACATTTCTTTGAGGCAATTTTTGAAACAATTCGCTTGCCTTGTCTATGCTTCCACATTTTCATGTATGTCTAGCAGGGCACTTGTAAGTACAACATATGACACAAAAATCTCTATTGTTATGCTTTGATGGATGTCCCTTCATTATTAATGGATATCTGATGTAGTGCACATTATTATAGTGCAAGCCTATTTTTTAGATTGTTTCATTTAGCATCACCAATATTCTCTACAAGAACATTGTCCCTGTTTAAAATGATGGCAATGGTTCACATCTCTGAGAACAATTTCTCTTGCAACAATCTTGGAGATGAATTTAGATGCAGTGTGAAAATCATAACATACTCAAAGGTTCTTAACAATTCTAATGGTTGTACTAGGGTCCATGTTTAACAAATCAAATGTAATTGCTAACTTTTCACTATGGTGGAAAATAAATGATTCTTTTTTCTTCTATTCCATAGCATTAAGTAAAAGTCTTGAATCTAGAAATACCCTACTACTTTCATTTGCCAAGCCAATTTCTCTAATTTTGCATAGCTCTCCCATGTTTGTGGATGTGATCTGTCTCCTACATAAAAAGGCATGTACCATTTTATGCCCTTCAATCCAACTACATGTAGGTATCTTTTTAATTCCTCTATCTTTCATCACTCTCCTTACTATTTGAACCTCACCACACTTGCCCGCTTCTGCATAGATGTTTTAGAGAAGAACATATGTTGCAGCATTTTAAGGATCCAACTAAAAAAGTAGTGTTGCTAGAATACTCAACCTACATTCAAATTTGAATTCTGGGAAATTATATACAATAAATAGATTGATGGCTATTTGGATAGTGAAATTAGCTTTTTTAGAAATTAACTGAAATATCTTGTCTTGAAATATCTAGAAAGATTATTTTAATTAAAGAGGATTTTTTGGTTATTTTTGTAACAATGATTAACAATGATTTTACAGTGTAGCTAGCTTGCTATTTTCATTCAAGATACAAGTCATCAAAGTCAAGCACATACCAAGAAGATGGTACTCTACTTCAAACCCTCAACCTCACTTAGTTTAGTCTACTTACATGGGGATATTAAGGAAGTTGCTAAACAATTAATATACATTTTGTTGTTTGTGAAGGAGAATCCTGTGAGATCTGATATGGCAGTGGATCAATATCTAGTTTCTTAAGTAAAGATGATGTCACAGTTGGGAAACTTGTTGTGAAACATCAGGTTAGTATTTTTTGGATGTTAAGGCATCCTAGTTAGATATCAAAGATCTTTTCTCATCAACTTAATTTGAAATTTATGTATAAATGGATTCTTTCATGGTGCAGGTCTTTACTGAGACAACACATGAATCAGGGTTGACATTTTTGTTGTCTAAGTCTGATGGCATTCTTGGGCTTGGTTTCCAAGAAATTTCTATTGATAATGTTGTTTGAGTTTGGTTAGTGTTGATAGCCTTCATTCTATCATGTCAACTTCATTTTATAATATGAGTGTATCACCTTTCTTAAACTTTGAACAAGGTTCTAAAATCAAGGGTTCAATATGCATATTTCAGACCTAGGTTGAACACTATGTTTAAAGCATTTGTTAACAAGGCTACAATTTTTTAATTGATTTATCTTTCTACTGTGTTTGGACTTACTTTTGTAAACTTGCAATATACAATGCACTTTTATTCTTTTTGAATTGAGACTAATAGTAATTTGAATCTTTCATGATTTTGGTTCACTATAAGGAACAAAAGTGATATGCTAAAAAATATATAAAACTAGAAAGAGTATCACTATTATGACCAAGGGAAATGCGAATAGAGTAGAAACTTTCCATTTTCTAAGAAAAATGAAGTAACAAACCCAAAAATTCTAACAAAACAAAGTTTATTACAATTTTCTAGAACAACCACGAAAGTCCCAAATAAGGTCTTGAAAAGCATTTCTCATGATTTCTCTCCAACAAAGTAGTAAAGAGGAGATTTTTATCATTTCCATCATCAAGAGTAGTAGATAAGCAAGAGTAATAAGCTTGAAAAGCTAATGACACTTGCCAATAACCATCTTGGTGCAACAAGGAGACATAAGCCCTTATAGACTCCTTCATCAGACACTCCAAACCCTAGCATGGAGGTGGTGTGGGTAGGCAGAAGAAAGTTAAAATGCAAAATGGACCATATTAGGGCATATTTTTTTCTTTTTACTCATCACAATAACCCTAAAGTGGTTGACCTTTGATGTGTTTTTATCACTTTATTTACCAAAAAAAATCAAATAGAACTAATGTTGTCTGTGGTCCAAGAACCCAAAGTGGATTATGATCAAGGTTAAACATGTAAAACCCCTTCTCACCTTTGCATGAAGCTTATGACATTATTAATGTAAGTTAACAAACATTAAGGTAAAGATGAAATAAGTTACCTTAATATTTGTTACAATAAAAGTTGAATTTTAGTTATTATAGCACATATTAAGGTAAATTAACCCTTTGATTACCTTAATATTTGTTAAAATAAATTAATAATTGCCTAGATTCATGCAAAAGAGTAAAAGGAGTTTGTGGACTTGAGTTAGATCACTGAACTTGAGAGGGTTTTTGTTGACTTGGGGTCGAACTAGATTGTTTTTTGTGTTCTCTTTGGTCAAATTGACTGAGAGAGGGAGTTTGGAGCTATTTTAGCTCAATTTGGAGTAGTTTTGGGCCTTCTTTTTAGGGGGTTTCAGTTTTGCTCGTGAGACACATTTTGGAGAGATTTTTTGAGGTATAGTTAACTGCAGTTGACTCCTCTTGACTCTTTGGAGTCCGTTTTGTATTATAGGAGGAGAACCTTAGCTTTTCTTCCTAAGTTCTTGATTTCATGCTTTCTCTTGCACATTGCAAAGAAGCTTACAGTTTTGTAACTCAGATTATTGCAGATTAATTTATAGCAATAGGTTTACATGTTACTTTGGTTCTATTGTTGTAGTATTTCCTTTTAATACTCAAAAAGGTCAAGTTTTTATCTTCTCACATTCATGTGGTGTCTTTATGAATGATTTTGATAAATCTTAATGTGTTTCAATATCAAAACCTTTGAATTTTTGTCTCATTCATGATTGTACATACACAAAAGGAATTAATTATCATAGGTCATAGGTTGTGCCATTGATTCATCTTGACTTTGAGGTTGTGAAACATTGTTTTCCTTCTAGAAGACAGATTTTTAAAGCCTTCTTATGAATTACTCGTGTGATTAAATTGCCCAAACTGAGTTGTGTAAAAAGATCCTTTGAGAAATAGTTGTGAACCAATCTAATCATTAGTTATATTTTGGTGCATCACCTCCTAGAAATAACTTTTACATTCAATCAATTATCCTTCTTCATTTTTCCCACAAAATTCCATTATTTTTCTAGGAGAATCAAAAGGGGAACCAGCCCATAATCTGGAGATTCATCTTCATTATGAGAAAATCCATAGGCTTGAAGATGTTTCCATATTTCACAGGATTGTTGAGTCTTAAAGCTTAGCATCTGGGTGCAATCTCTGTGACAACAGTTTTTGGCACCCCCCGTGGGACCCTGAATAGAGTTTTAGGCCATTAAAACACATTTTTTCCTTTGTTGTTTGGTATACACAACAAGGTCTCAACCTTTCAGAGGTTAAAAACATCATATCTGGTGACTCCAATAGTTGGTTTCAAAGATTTTAGTGCATTTGAACAGCTTGTGACAAGGATGACCATTGAGGAGTTTACTAGTATGTACCTAATTTATTCAAGATAAGATTTGGTTGTCCTTATTTTAAAGAGTTTTTCATGAAGTTTCCTCTATCATGTCAAGTTTTTATGGAGGAGGTGTTCCTTCACCTTTTCCTTATCATAAAACAATTTGTGAGAATCCCTATCCACTTGGAGATGTTGGTTTTATACCAAATGGCCCTATTATAGTAACATATTAGCCTTCTCATGTTTACCTTCCTACAACACTTGCTCAACCTTTTGGTTATCATAACCACACTTATATTCAGCCTCAAGTAGCCTACTTTCCTTATAACCAACAGGCTCACCCTTCTAGTCAACCTCTTGATGTAAGCAACCTAAGCATCAGGGACATAGCATTAAAATTACAAAGTGACATAGATGAAATCAATAGAGAGCAAGAGCATATACATCAACAGGAGGAGTTGGCTTATCAGGCTTATCTCCATTGCCAGGATATGAACACACAAGCAAGACACCAAGAGGATTTCTTGGCTAGGGAAGTTGCAACAAAAGAAGAGCAAATGAGACAGTTGTTTTCCCAATTGCAAAAGTATGAGACCCAAGCAGCTTCTCCTTCAATACCTAGTTTTGAAGTAGTTTCTCCTACTTTTAATCAGCATATGGAAGAGTTTTCCAAATCCAATATTCCAAGTGTGAAGTAAGGAAACTCTTCTAAGCTTCCATGTAGGTCTCCTCAGTTCAAAATTCCAAGTTTTAGAGAGCCCCATCCTTTACAGAGGTCTACACATGTGCAGACCCAGCCTATTCCACTTCATGAGCAGCACGTCCAAGAGCCTATCTTATGTTCAGAGGCTCACAACCTTCTCATTTTCCCAATATGTCAGCCTTCTTGTCCTGACACCATTTCCCTGTACAAAGGTGGATCAGTTGTTTGGAGGGCTAGTTGGTTTGATAAGAAGGAAGAGGAGGAGGTTGAAGCAGAAGAGGAATCATCTGCTATTTGTGAGTTTGCATGTGTTATGGAAGGCACAAGATCAGATCTTGTATAGATAAAATATGAGGATGAGCAATTAAGACAATAGAACTTGGGACACACAAATGTTAATGAGGAGAGAGAGTTGGTTTCATTGTTTGATCAACTCCCATGCTTTGTTGAGGAGGAGGACATTAAATACGGTGATACTCTGCTAGCCAGTGAGGACAAGGCTGAGCATGATGTCAAATTAGATCTTTTACTCCATAAGGAAAATATTTTCTGTGACATAATAGAAGAATTTTGTTCAAACTTTGACATTAAACAAGTATCTCTAATAGAAGAAGTTTGTGAATGTTATGAAGAAGAGGTATTGGAGCAACATGAAGAGATTGAAGATCTTAGCGAACTACTAGTTTGTAAATACGAACCTAAGTTTGAGGCCCTAACTCATAAGGATGAAAATGTAATCAGTTCCTGCATTTAGGAAAAGAAGGAAGAGATTGAAGAGGATGCATTTTGGGATGATTTGGATGACTTTTGTTCAAATCTGGACATAAAGGCAACACCTATCAAAGAGGAGCATCATGAACAATAGCAAGGTGAGGAGTGTGAGGAGCCAACTCTTCCCCACCAGCAAGAAGAAGAAGGATCTGTTCATGAGTAGCAAGTTGTCAAGAACATCTCAACCTTTGTTATCACAATAGGATGCCCTATTAGGCACCTATTTTGGTTGGAGACCAACAAGCAGGAGCATGTCCAGACTGGTCTAGAACATCAAAGACATCATCGAGATGAGTTCAACCAGTCTATTTATTCACCTGAAAGCAGTTGGTTCTCCACTCAAGATAATTGGGTAAGTGATTTCATTTTTATTCTTGAGGAAGTGTTGTAGTAGTTGGTTGGATGTTTCAACTTTCACTATCCATGTTTGGATTTCCATAGGCATGCAAAGTTCCCAAAGATATTAAGGAGAGGTAGCTACTTTCAAGAACTAGTCAATGGTTTTGTTTAGTCAACCTATTTCTTGGTTAGTTTTAGGTTAGAATAGTGTTTCATTTTCCAAGAAGTATAATTGCACAGTTAGTTGGTCCTGTTCAGAGCCATGGCAGTTTGTTTTAGTTTTGTTTTGTTGTTGTTCATGTTTCAACAGTTGAGTTGAAAGAGGTTTTCTGAGATATAAAAGGACAATAATGAGCTCTTATGCCCAATGGATAAGTTATGCTACTGGTCAGGATGCTTAGGAGACAAGCATATAGCAGAGGTCACCAAAAATGTTACCAAATTATGCTGATAGCCCAATTGGGCTAAACTAATCAGTTTGTTTTCAAACATGTTTTAGTCATTTTGCGTTTTAATAGATGATTCATTTTAGTACTTCATTTACAAGTTGGTGCAAATTTTAGAGAAAGGTACACAAATTCTATTTTAAGTACTCATGTGAACATATAAATAATGTAATAAGGATGATTTTCAATTTTCATTATGCAATCACCATGCAGAAAAGAGAAATTGTATACAAAAATTTACATAAAAGTAACTATTCATTTTCATTACAAAAGTATGTTCATAAGTTCCCCACTCAAGCCATAGGAATAACTGATAAGATGCAATAAAAGAAAGATTGAACATCTGTAAGTAAAAGATAGATAAGAGAGGAGGGATCTGTCATTGCCTTTGAGGAATCCCATTGTCGATCAGCTACATCTTCAGTTCCTCATTGAAGCTTCGTAGTTGTCTATAAGAGATAGGAAGAGTGATGTTAGAGCATAGGATTCCAAATATCTTACATGTCAAACTATCAGATATGCAACCTGTCTCTTATAGAACATCAAATCAGAAAGATAAAAGTGTCTCATATTAGATATACAAGTGTCATGAAGATTCAAGAAAAGTGAAGAGCATCCAATCATCATGAGAAGATTTGGGCTTCTTAGTTTTCTTAACTTGTTTGTTTACTATGCAGGGACATGTATTAGTTTATCATACAAATACAGCTTGAGAAATTAATGCTCAATGTCAACTCGAAAGTCATCATGCCAATAGAATTATGAAGACAATCATCATGATCCATCATACAATGGACTGTTAGAGAATAGGACATTCACCATGTAGTACAATCAACAAATATAGAGAAGGAGCTCAAGAATGATATTGCAAGTGATATCAATAGGCAATCATCAAGAAGATGACAATGGCTAATGCAGAGGTGTTAGGTCTTAGAGATAATTTAACAAGAACAAAAGATTTCAATCTAGTGTGGGTTTCAATCAATAAGACTTCACTAGTCTTCTCTTTGCCTTAAACTCCACCAAAGGGCTCAAATTTGGATTCCAACTTCTCAGATGAAATATTGTACCTTCTAGGGTCTCAACCTACCCGAACCAACAAAGTTCAACAGGTTTTATACACCATTTTTCTTGGTTCTTGACAATTCCACTTGACTAGGCCTAATCCTAGTAGCCCTATTTAGCGACTAATTTGCATTTTTATCTCAACTTTCCCAAAGCACTCTAAAAAAAAATGACTGATTTGGATACCCTCTATTGAGTTCTAGAATATCTCAAAATCATATGCTATTGTTTTGGACCAAATTTGACCGTCCTAACACCCTGTTGTCTTCCTACAAGGCCTAAATTGCCCACTTTACAAAGGAACCCTATTAAATACTTGTCCCACACACTTCAAACCTTGAAATAGTCTTAGGAAAGGGTTCAAAACAAAGGATTTTCCATGTCTCAGACAAGGGTTTTCTCATTTGCATGTTTAAATACTAAAACCTCATTTCTAGGGCCCAAAACCTAGGGCTTGCTAGATCTCCCACTTCCACTCACTTCCAGACCTCATTCAAAGGTCTAACACCATCTCCTTGATCATATAAAACTATATCAAACATAAAAACACCACCTTATTAAGACGGATCTCCTGCTATTATAACCATGTCACCATTTCAATGCTCTTCCACATGCAAACTTTGACTTCAAATGGTGATCACCTCCCCACTTTCATTCCTCCTGCTTTGGCAAGTTAGAAATCATATAGTACATGTTAATATGGACCTATTCCATGAGAATCAGGATCCTACATCCATGGAAAGATCCTATGAGGCATTGAAACCTCTCAAAATGCACGGGACATCCTGCTGTTCCTTATGACAGTCAATACAAACAGAAATAAAACTATTTCAAAAACCTTCTCAGAGCATAGAATGAGATCTATTATTGTTAGATGAAGTCCTAAGGCATTTTCCAACACTCAAAAATTAAAAAAACCAACAGAAACAAGAAGGAAATGCAAGAAAAACTGAAATTTACTGTTGTTTTCAGCCTGTCATACAACCCAGGCCTCCAAAAATGCTTCCCCCTTACATCTCACACCTTGAACAGGCTTATATAACCTCTCCCTAACTTCTACAACCAATTCCCATTAGTTAGGGATGGTTAAACTTTCAAAAACTAATCAAAAAGGCTTTTCCCACCTAAATGCATAATTCAGAAATTTGAATTTAAAACTTTGGTTTAAAGGATTTCTACCTTATTTAATGAACTCCTACCTTATCAATTCACCATGTATGATCTTCTTAGGTTCATTATACTTTCTTACTAGTCTTAGTCACCTCTATTTGACTCTAGTGGCACTATTGACCCAACTTACATCATTTTTGGTCCTAGGGTCCTTACCAGGACCCTTAGGACATTTAACCATTACATCATTTTGCCTATTACAACATGCCACAATTGGTTGTAAGATGTCCCAATTGACTTGATTTGTTCCATAGGTTCCTTCCATGGTCATTTTTGTCTTCTTGCTCCAAGGTATTCTTTAAGGTGCTCCTGCACCAATGGCTACCATGAAGCAGTGAAAGTAACAGAGCACCAAGGAAATGACAGTGACAATATCGACTGTGAAATGATTAAAGGCAATAAACATAGTCAAATATAGTCATTTAATGCTACTATTAGATTCAAGAATATAGTGGGTAATGGAAAACTCAAAGCATTGTCACAAAGAAGATAGGATAGTCATATATACAATCACAATGTAATATGAATAGATTTTCAAGCTCACAAGTGCAGACCATAGTGGTAGGTTGTATTGAAGGCCTCCAATGGTGAAACTATGAAGGATAGGACAATCTTAAGTAATGAAGGCCATGCTTGGCACAAAATGTAGTAGTCCCAAGGTTGGGTAGTATGAAAAGATAATCAAATGGATAGAAGACAATCATGTTTTAAAAGGGAACATAGTCAAAATACAAGCACAGTCACCTTAAAGTATAATGAGAAGATTAATGGAAGAAAAGCAAAGGGCACTATGAGCACAAAAAGACTGTTAGATGCATAAATGGTAGCATCTTTACAAGAAGTTTATGATGCAATCAAGATGCCATGTGTCAAAAAGGGGATAGTTATGAGGCAATATGGAGACCCTTTTATGGCATATGATATGATAGTCATAGTCACTCCAAGAAGCTACAATGACAGGGAAGTTATCAAGTCATGAAGGATAAGATACAAGGTCATTGGGAGGTAAGACATCCACCTTACCTTGAACAACAACCTCAAGCGTTTTAGATGGCAGTCAAACAGATGTATTGACAGAGTCATAGGGGTAATGAGCATGTAAAAGGTAGTCATAGGTGTCAGGGCAATGACTTCACATTGAAAATGAGTACTCATTAAAGATAAAAGGAGTTTCCATAATTAGTCAAAGGAACAATAAATAGTCAAGAGTGCCCTTGGAAAAGATCTGTAGCAATCCATGATGAGGTGAAAGGACTGTCATAACAGACTTAGGATAGTCTAAAGAACTTATCTAGGAGAATGTATGATATTTTTGAATCACTTGAAGAGAGTAGAAATTAGATTGTATATGACTATTTCAAATGGATTTCCTAAATATCATCTACTCAAAAAGTCAAAAGTTAGTGTGGACATATGAAACGGAACAAATATTTACCACTTTTTGTTGTGAATGAAAGGTAAATTGCTGGTAGGTGGTTTAACCATTCAAATGGATGATTTTCATATAAAAACTAAAGAATAGATTCTACAATTTATTCTCTAGTATAAGGCTTAATGGTATGTAGAAGACCACTGTAGAAGCAGTAAGGGAAAGGTGATTCTTATACCAGTCACTTATAGAGCAAACAAACCCTCATGTAAGGAGCCACAGGAAGCTAAATTTTTCATGATTTTGGTTCACTACAAGGAACAATAGTGATATGTTAAAAAATATATAAAACTAGCAAGAGTTTCACTGTTATGACTAAGAGAAATGTAAATAGAGAAGAATCTTTTCATTTTCTAAGCAGAACAAAGTAACAAACCCAAAAATTCTGAAAAAACAAAGTCTATTACAGTTTTTTGGAAGAACCACGACAGTCCCAAACGAGGTCTTGAGAAGTAGTTCTCATGATTTCTCTCCAGCAAAACAGTAAAGAGGAGAATTTTATCATTTCCATCATCAAAAGAAGCAGAGAAGCAAGACTAATAAGCTTGAAAAGCTAATGACACTTACCAACAGCCATCTTGGTGCAGCAAGGAGACATAAGCCTTTACAGAAACCTTCAACAGACACTCCAAACATGTGATGTCCCGATATTAAGACCTTGTTTAAATTAAAGGTTTAAAAATCATGATAAAAAAATGAAGCCAAATTGAATAGTTGTATATTTTAAAAAATAATATTAAAAGATATATTATATTTATATCAAATATAAATGTAATTATATATATATATATATATATATATTGACAATTTAATATTATATAAGATAAATATAAATAACAGTAATGATAATATAAATATATATTATTATTATATATTATAATATATAATAACAAATATAATTATTACTATGAATATAAATATTAACTTAATTATTATTATGTTTGATTGACCAGATATATTATATTATAAAATAAATATAAATACTCATTAAATTCTATTATGGCATTATTATCATAGATATTCACAAAAAGTAAATAACATAATATTACTATAAACTTAATTGTTAATATAAGAGATATAAATAAAAATATTAATATTATTCTAATATGAGACACCAGCAATGATACGGTAGTAAGCCTAAAGACTACTCAGCAGATTGATCGCTGACTGAGCATTGACTTATTAATAGTTAGTAAGAGTCAGCATAAACAAATGCAAAAGATGTGATTCCTATATTATTAATACAAGACAATACTAAGGACTGCGATTAGTAAGTGGAAGGGTGTGATCAGAGAGTAGACACAACTACTCATCAAAAGACACCATCATAAGGATATAAAGGCAAGTATAGTAAACAGAATGTTTGGAAGGAAGGAGATATAATTCAGATTAGAGCAGACATAATTGAGTTATATAAATAAGTTGAAATGTGGAAGGGAAGAGGACATTATTTCTGAGTTTGTAAGAATATATATATATATATATTCAAAGAGGGAAGGAATTCATGAATACGGTTGAGTTTTATATTTATATCTATTTCAGACATGGAGACCTGCCATAGATATATAATGGAGACATCCAAAAAGGGAAGAAATGTATAGTGTAATTTAAGGAAATATAATATACAATCAAGAGGGGTACAAAGAATAATCTGATGAAGAAATACACTTCTGAGTTGAAGGAGGGAGAGTAATGTGTGGAATGAAGAAGATGAATCAAATACACCAGCAGAGATATAGTATGCAGAATTTGTATTGAGTATATCAACAGATCTATGAAGACTATGAGAAGAGTATGATTGTCGTTAGTTCATGCACATTATCATTTGTATGTCACCTTCATAATTCATTATGCATGGCTGATATGATTGGTTATTATGCATTAATGTGGATTCTTGTATGAATGTCATGATTTCTATGATGAAGGAATTGAGGACCTACAAGGAGGGGAAACAACATTGGGATCATCCTCTAAGTACGCCACCCCATGGTGAATGGCTGAGACCTACCACATGTGGGCCAAGGGGGCATGAGAGGCTGCCCTTGGGCTTAGAGGGAATGATTTTCGGGACACCCTATTGTAGCTGCACCCCTAACCTTCCATCATGGAAATTAATTGAGTCATAAGAAGAAGCAGAATGGTTCTGATTAGGGGAACGGTGATAGGACGCCTCACTAGGTACCCCACCCCATATGGATGGCAAGAGGCCACATGGGGCCAAGAGGGGTGAAGTACCCACTCTCGGGCCTAGGGTAGAGGGTTTCTTGGGCACCCTATCAAACCATTTTGTTCCAGAAATTAGAAACCCTAACCCTTGACTTGTGGGATTTGAATTTTTAGGGTAAAATTAGTATTGTTCCAATTAGGGACATTACAAAAGACTAGCATGGAGGTGGCGTGGGCATGAAGAAGAAAGTTGAAATGCAAAATGGCCTCAGTTAGGGCATATTTTTTGCTTTTTTCTCATCACAATAACCCTAAAGTGGCCGACCTTTGATGTATTTTTATCACTTTATTTACCAAAAAAAATCAAACAGAACTAATGTTGCCATGGTCCAAGAACCCAAAGTGGAGTATGATCAAGGTTAAACATGTAAAACCTCGTCTCACCTTTGAATGAAGCTTATGACATTATCAATGTAAGTTAACAAACATTAAGGTAAAGATGAAATAAGTTACCTTAATATTTGTTATAATAAAAGTTTAATTTTAGTTATTATAGCACATATTAAGGTAAATTAACTCTTTGATTACCTTAATATTTGTTAAAATAAACTAATAACTGCCTTGATTCATGCAAAAGAGTAAAAGGAGTTTGTGGAGTTGAGTTAGATCAGTGAACTTGAGAGGGTTTTTATTGACTTGGGGTCAAAATAGAGTTCTTTTTGAGTTCTCTTTGATAAAACTGACTGAGAGAGGGAGTTTGGAGCAATTTTAGTTCAATTTGGAGTAGTTTTGGGCCTTCTTTTTTAGGGGGTTTCAATTTTTCTTGTGAGACACATTTTGGAGAGATTTTTTGAGGTACAGTTAACTACAGTTGACTCCTCGACTCTTTGGAGTCCCTTTTGTAATATATGAGGAGAAGCTTAGCTTTTTCTCGTCAGTTCTTGATTTCATGCTTTCTCTTGCACATTGCAAAGAAGCTTACAGTTTTGTAACTCAGATTATTGTAGATTAATTTATAGCAGCAGGTTTACATGTTACTTTGGTTCTATTGTTGTAGTATTTCCTTCTATTACTAAAAAATGTCATGTTTTTACCTTCTCACATTCATTTGGTGTCTTTATGAATGATTTTGATAAATCTTAATGTGTTTCAATATCAAAACCTTTGAATTTTTGTCTCATTCATGATTGCACATACACAAAAGCAATTAATTATCATAGGTCATAGGTTGTGCCATTGATTCATCTTGACTTCCAGGTTGTGAGACATTGTTTTCCTTCTAGAAGATAGATTTCTAAAGCCTTCTTATGAATTACTTATGTGATTAAATTGCCCAAACTAAGCTGTGTAAATAGATCCTTTGATAAATAGTTGTGAACCAATTTGATCATTAGTTATAATTTGGTGCATGACCTCCTAGAAATATCTTTTACATTCAATCAGTTATCCTTCTTCCTTTTTCCCACAAAATTCCATTAGTTTTCTAGGAGAATTGAAAGAGGAACCCGCCCATAATCTAGAGATTCATCTTCGTTATGAGAAAACCCATAGGCTTGAAGATGTTTCCATATTTCATGGGATTGTTGAGTCTTAAAGCTTAGCATTTGGGTGCAATCTCTGTGACAACAGCTTTTGGCACCCCTAGTGGGACCCTGATAGAGTTTTAGGCCATTAAAACACATTTTTTCCTTTGCTGTTTGGTATGCACAGCAAGGTCTTAGCCTTTCAAAGGTAAAAATGGTATATCTGACAACTCTAACAGTTGGTTTCAAAGATTTTAGTGCATTTGAACAGCCTATGACAAGGATGACCATCGAGGACTTTACTGGTATGTACCTAATTTATTCAAGATTAGATTTGGTTGTCCTTATTTTAAAGAGTTTTTCATGAAGTTTCCTCTATCATGTCAAGTTTTTATGGAGGAGGTGTTCCTTCACCTTTTCCTTATCATAAAACAATTTGTGAGAATCCCTATCCACTTGGAGATGTTGATGGTTTTATACCAAATGGCCCTATTAGAGCAACATATCAGCCTTCTCATATTTACCTTCCTACAACACCTGCTCAACCTTCTAGTTATCATAGCCACTCTTATAATCAGCCTCAAGTAGGCTATTTTCCTTATAGCCAACAGGCTTACCCTTCTAGTCAACTTTCTGATGTAAGCAACCTAAGTATCAGTGAGATAGCATTAAAATTACAAAGTGACATAGATGAAATCAATAGAGAGCAAGAGCATATGCAGCAGCAGGAGGAGTTGGATTATCAAGTTTATCTCCATCACCAGGAGATGTAAACACAAGCAAGACACCAAGATGATTTATTGGCTAGGGAAGTTGTAGCAAAAGAAGAGCAAATGAGATAGTTGTTTGCTCAATTGCAAAAGTATGAGGCTCAAGCAACTTCTCCTTCAATACCTAGTTTTGAAGCATTTTCTCCTTCTACTTTTAATCAGCCTATGGAAGAGTTATCCAAACCCAAGATTCCAAGTTTCAAGCAAGGAAACTCTTCTGATCCTCCATGTAGGTCTCCTCAGTTCAAAATTCCAAGTTTTAGAGAGCCCCATCCTTTATAGAGGTCTACACATGTGCAGACTTAGTCTATTCCACCTCATGAGCAACATGTCCAAGAGCCTATCTTATGTTCAGAGGATCACAACCTTCTTAGTTTCCCATTATGTTAGCCTTCTTGTCCTGACACCATTTCCCTCTACAAAGGTGGACCAGTTGTTTGGAGGGCTAGCTGGTTTAATAAGAAGGAAGAGGGGGAGATTGAAGCAGAAGAGAAATCATCTATTGTTTGTGAGTTTGTATGTGTTATGGAAGGCACAAGATCAGATCTTGTATAGATAAAAGATGAGGATGATCAGTTAAGACAGTAGAACTTGGGAATAGCAAATGTTAATAGGAGAGAGAGTTGGTTTCATTGTTTGATCAACTCCCATGCTTTTTTGAGGAAGAGGAGGACATTAAAGACCATGATATTTTGCTGGCCAGTAAGGACATGGATGAGCATGATGTCAAATCAGATCTTTTACTCCATGAGGAAAATCTTTTCTGTGACATAATAGAAGAATTTTGTTCAAACTTGGACATTAAGCAAGCATCTCCAACATAAGAAGTTCATGAATGTTATGAAGAAGAGGTATTGGAGCAACATGAAGAGATTGGAGATCTTAGCAAACTATTGTTTTGTAAATAGAAACTTGAGTTCGCGGCCCTAACTCATAAGGAGGAAAACATAATTAGCTCCTATATTCAGGAAAAGAAGGAAGAGATTGAAGAGGATGCATTTTGGGATGATTTGGATGACTTTTGTTCAAATATGGACATCAAGGCAACACCTATCAAAGAGGAGCCTCATGAACAATAGCAAGGTGAGGAGTGTGAGGAGCCAAATCTTCCCCACCAACAAGAAGAATAAGTAGTTGTTCATGAGTAGCGGGTCATCAAGAACAGCTCAACCTCGTCATCATAAGTGGATGCCCTATTAGGCACCTATTTTGGTTGGAGACTAGCAAGTAGGAGTATGTCCAGACTAGTCTAGAATAGTAAAGACATCATCAAGATGAGTTCAACTAGTCTATTTAGTCACCTGAAAGAAGCAGGTTTTCCATGCAAGACAAGTGGATAAGTGATTTCATTTTTATTATTGAGGAAGTGTTGCAGCAGTTGGTTGGATGTTTCAACTTTCACTATCCATGTTTGGCTTTCCACAAGCATGCAAAGTTCCCAAAGATGCTAAGGAGAGGGAGCTACTTTTAAGAACCAGTCAATGGTTTTGTTTAGTCAACCTATTTCTTGGTTAGTTATAGGTTAGCATAGTGTTTCATTTTCCAAGAAGTGTAATTACACAGTTAGTTGGCCTTATTCAGAGCCATGGTAGTTTGTTCTAGTTTTGTTTTGTTTATGTTCATGTTTCAATAGCTGAGTTACAAGAGGTTTTCTAAGATGCAAAAGGATAGTAATGAACTCCTATGCATAATGGATAAGTTATTCTACTAGTCAGGATGCTTAGCATGCAAGGTTATAACAGAGGTTGCTAAAAATGTTACCAAATTATGCTGACAACCCAATTAGGTTAAACTGATCAATTTGTTTTCAAACATGTTATAGTTGTTTTGTGTTTCAACAAATGATTCATTTCAGTACTTCATTTACTAGTTGGTGAAAATTTCAAAGAAAGGTACACAAATTCTATTTTAAGTACTCATATGAACATATAAATAATGCAATAAGGATGATTTTAAGTTTTCATTATGCAATCACCATGTAGAAAAGAGAAATTGTATACAAAAGTTTGCATAAAAGTAACTGTTCATTTTCATTACAAAAGTATGTTCATAATTTCCCCACACAAGCCATGGGAATAACTAATAAGATTGAATAAAAGAAAGATTGAACATCTATAAGTAAAAGATAGATAAGAGAGGAGGGATCCGTCATTGCCTGTGATGAATCCCATTGTTGATCAACTGCATCTTCAGTTCCTCGTTGAAGCTCCGTAGTTGTCTACAAGAGATAGGAAGAGTGATGTTAGAGCTTAGGACTCCAAGTCTCTTACATAACAAACTATCAGATATGTAACTTGTCTCTTACAGAACATCAAATCAGAAAGATAAAAGTGTCTCAAGATCAGATATACAAGTATCAAGAAGATTCAATAAAAGTAAAGAGCATCCAATCATCATGAGAAGCTTTGGGCTTCTTAGTTTTCTTAACTTTTTTGTTGACTATGTAGGTACAGGTATTATTTTATCATATAATTACAACTTGAGAAAGTAATGCTCAATGTAAACTAGAAAGTCATCATGCCAATAGAATTATGAGACAATCATCATGATCCATTATACAATGGATTGTTAGAGAATACAAATTAAAGGCAGTCACATGTGAGGACATTCACCATGTAGCACAATCAACAAATGCATAGAAGGATCTCAAGAATTATACTGCAAGTGATATCAATGGGCAGTGACCAAGATGATGATAATGGCTTCCATGAAGTAGTGAAAGTAATAGAGCACAAATGAAATGACAGTGACAATATTGACTGTGAAAAGATCAAAGGCAATAAACATAGTCAAATATAGTCATTTAATGCTACTATTAGATTCAAGAATATAGTGGGTAATGGAAAGCACAAAGCATTGTCACAAAGAAGATAGAGTGGTCATATATACAATCACAATGTAATATGAATAGATTTTCAAGCTCACAAGGGTAGACCATAGTGGTAGGCTGTATTGAAGGCATCCAATGGTGAAACCATGAAAGAGAGGACAATCTTAAGTAATGAAGGCCATGCTTGGCAACAAATGCAGTAGTCCCAAGGTTGGGTAGTATGAAAAGATAATCATCAATGGATAGAAGATAGTCCTATTTTAAAAGGGGACATAGTCAAAAATACAATCACAGTCACCTTAGAGTATAATGAGAAGATTAATGGAAGAGAAGCAAAGGGCACTATGAGCACAAAAAGACTGTCAGATGCATAAAGGGTAGTAGCTTTACAAGAAGTTTATGATGCAATCAAGATGCCATGTATCAAAAAGGGCCAGTTATGAGGCAATATGGAGACCCTTTTATGGCATATGATATGACAGTCACAGTCACTCCAAGAAGCTACAATGACAGGGCAGTTATCAAGTCATGAAGGATTAGATGCAAGGTCTTTGGGAGGTAAGACATCAACCTTACCTTGAACAACAACCTCAATGGTTCTAGATGGTAGTCAAATAGATGTATTGACAGAGTCATAGGGGCAATGAGCATGTAAAAGGTAGTCATAGGTGTCAGGGCAGAGACTTCGCATTGAAAATGAGTCCTCATTAAAGATAAAAAGAGTTGCAGTCATTAGTTAAAGGAACAATAAATAGTCAAGAGTGCCCCTAGCAAAGATTTGTAGCAGTCCATGATGAGGTGAAATGATGGTCATAATAGTCTTAGGACAATCCAAAGAACTTATCTAGGAGAATGTATGATATTTTTGAATTACTTGAAGAGAGCAGAAATTAGATTGTATATGACTATTTCAAATGGCTTTCCTAAATATCATCTACTCAAACAGTCAAAAGTTAGTGTGGGCATATGAAACAAAACAAATATTTACCACTTTTTGTTGTGAATGAAAGGTAAATTACTGGTAGGTGTTTTTCCCATTCAAACAGATGATTTTCATATAGCAACTAAAGGACATATTCTATAGTGTATTCTCTAGTATAAGGCTCAATGGTATGTAGAAGGCCACTATAGAAGTAGTAAGGGAAAGGTGATTCTTTTACCAATCACTCATAGAGAAAACAAACCCTCATGTAAGAAGCCACAGGAAGCTGAATCTTTCATGATTTTGGTTCACTATAAGGAACAAAAGTGATATGCTCAAAAATATATAAAACTAGCAAGAGTTTCACTGTTATGACCAAGGGAAATGCAAATAGAGCATAAAATTTTCATTTTCTAAGAAGAACAAAGTAACAAACCCAAAATTTTTGACAAAACAAAGTCTATTGCAGTTTTTTGGAAGAACCACAATAGTCCAAAATAAGGTCTTTAAAAGCATTTCTCATGATTTCTCTCTAGCAAAATAGTAAATAGGAGATTTTTATCATTTCCATCATTAAGAGCAATGGATAAGCAAGAGTAATAAGCTTGAAAATCTAATGACAGTTACCAAAAACCATCTTGGTGCAGCAAGGAGATAGAAGCCTTTATAGAAACCTTCATCAGACACTCCAAACCCTAGCATGGAGGAAGTGTGGGCATGAAAAAGGAAGTTGAAATGCAAAATGGACCAAGTTAGGGCATATTTTTGCTTTTTACTCATCACAATAACCCTAAAGTGGTCAACCTTTGATGTATTTTTATCACTTTATTTACCCAAAAAAATCAAATAGAACTAATGTTGTCTATGGTCCAAGAACCCGAAGTGGAGTATGATCAAGGTTAAACATGTAAAACCCCTTCTCACCTTTGCATGAAGCTTATGACATTATCAATGTAAGTTAACAAACATTAAGGTAAAGATGAAATAAGTTACCTTAATATTTGTTACAATAAAAGTTGAATTTTAGTTATTATAGCACATATTAAGGTGAATTAACTCTTTGATTACCTTAATATTTGTTAAAATAAACTAATAATTGCCTAGATTCATGCAAAAGAGTAAAAGGAGTTTGTCAAGTTGAGTTAGATCAGTGAACTTGAGAGGGTTTTTGTTGACTTGGGGTCAAACTAGAGTGCTTTTTGAGTTCTCTTTGGTCAAACTGACTAAGAGAGGGAGTTTGGAGCTATTTTAGCTCAATTTGGAGCAGTTTTGGGCCTTCTTTTTAGGGGGTTTCAGTTTTGCTCATGAGACACATTTTGGAGAGATTTTTTGAGGTACAGTTGACTACAGTTGACTCCTCTTGACTCTTTGAAGTCCCTTTTGTATTATAGGAGGAGAAACTTATCTTTTTCTCCTCAATTCTTGATTTCATGCTTTCTCTTGCACATTCCAAAGAAGCTTACAATTTTGTAACTCAAATTATTGTAGATTAATTTACAACAGTAGGTTTATAGGTTACTTTGGTTCTATTGTTGCAGTATTTCCTTCTATTACTCAAAAAGGTCAAGTTTTTACTTTATCACTTTCATGTGGTGTCTTTATGAATGATTTTGATAAAGCTTAATGTGTTTTAATATCAAAACCTTTGAATTTTTGTCTCATTCATGATTGCACATATACAAAAGAAATTAATTATCACAGGTCATAGGGTGTGCCATTGATTCATCTTGATTTCCAAGTTGTGAAACATTGTTTTCCTTCTAGAAGATAGATTTTTAAAGCCTTCTTATGAATTACTCATGTGATTAAATTGCCAAAACTGAGCTATGTAAACAGATCCTTTGAGAAATAGTTGTGAACCAATTTGATCATTAGTTATATTTTGGTGCATCACCTTCTAGAAATAACTTATACATTCAATCAGTTATCCTTCTTCCTTTTTCCCATAAAACTCCATTAGTTTTCTAGGAGAATCAAAAGGGGAACCAACGCATAATCTAGAGATTCATCTTCATTATGAGCAAACCCACAGTCTGGAAGATGTTTCCATGTTTCAAGGGATTGTTGAGTCTTAAATCTTAACATATGGGTGCAAGCTCTATGATAATAGTACTAAATGGTCAACTTGGCCAGTGTTTTTAATAAATTATAACTTGCCTCCATGGTTAGCAACTAAACCATTTTTCTTAATGCTATCATTGATTATACTAGGAAAGAAAAGTGTGACTTCAGATACAATCGATGCTTATCTAGATCCATTATATGATGAGCTAATAGAATTATGGAAAGGAATCTAAGCAATTCAATCTTTAAGGGATGGTCATCCAATCAAATTCACTTTAAGAGCTTCCTTATTGTTTACGATTCATGATCTTCCTGCATATGGCACATTGTTTGGTCTCAATGTTCATGGATACCATGGATGTCCTACTTGCAAATTTAGGGATTTTGTGAGGAACTCAAGAATTTTGTGTAAGTGTATTTACTGTGGACATCATGCTTACCTTAAAATGGATCATCCATATCGTTGATAAAAAAGATGTTTCAATGGTCAAGAAGAGAATCGTGAAGCACCATTGCTAATAACAAGTGATTACATTGTTGAGAATGGACAAAAATGAAACTCATTTATTGAAAATGATGGGATTGCTAGTTGTAGATATGATCCATGTAGTAAAAGCAGTGTAAAATGGTTGTGCATATTCTATAAGTTGCCATACTTTAAGGATATAGCCATTAGGCATACTGAAAAAAATATAGCCTATGCTATTGTAGAAACTCTTTTTGGTGATTTTGATACTATTTCATCACGTGAAGACTTTTGACAACTAAAGATTTGTCAAAATATTTGGGTTGAAAAATATGCTAATGAAAAATATAGAAAACCTAGTGCTTCTTATGTCTGGACAAAGGATCAATGTGCAAAATTCTTACAGTTGTTGTCTCAGACTCGCTTTCCCACTGGATATGTAAGTAGTAGTATTAGAAGCCAAACTGACATTAATGGCTTAAGAGGCCTCAAGAACCATGACTATCATGTCATAATAGAGAATATTTTACCTATTGTGGTAAATATATCAAGTTTGGCAAAGGGGCCAAGATTGGTAGTTATAAGGTTGGGCCTAATATTAAAGAGAATGAGTTTACATGTATTAGATCCTTCAAACTTTGATAGTTTGAGGGAGGAGGCTGTTGAAGTCCTTTGTCTATTGGAACGAGAATTTCCACCAACAATCTTTAACATTTCTATGCATCTTTTGATACATCTAGAATATGAACTAGAGCATTATGGCATAGTAAGAACAAGATGGATGTATCCTATAGAATGATATATGAAGGTTTTGAAAAAATTGTTCGTACTAGGGCAAAACTGGAAGGCAACATGTCTAAGGGATATTCAATGCAAGAGGCCATGGGATTTTGCAGAGAATATATGAAGGATTTTAAAAATGTCAATTGACATGTATGGGATGATGATGAAGATGAAAGAGTTGCAGGTGAAGTATTAGAAGGCAATGGATGTTGCTTCAAGCTATCACATCAAGAAAGAAGTGCGATAGATGCCTATATTCTTCAAAACACAACTTTGTTCGATAAGTGACATAGGTAAAAAAAAATTTACACAATAATTTATTTACTCAATTGCATTTACACATTTATATTATTAATCTTACTATTTTTACGTTAATATTCTATGTAGAAAATATGAAGAAGAGAATCAAAATTGGATACAACATCAACCTCAAAAGCACAGACGTCATGATTTGATTGGAGGTGATTCTTTTCAAAAATTTGAAGAATGGATTGCTAATGTAGTTAGTGATGCAAAAGAAGAAGGTCAAGACGTAACAATGGAGGAAAGTGAGCTTTCACAATCTCCACATATATGGGCTATGTGTTTTAGTGGAATGTGGGCCTATGGTAGTCATTTAAGAGTGGAAGAAAAACACAAATTGTGATTGTGTTGTTAGTGCTGAATTTCTTCATGAAACTGAGAAGAAATTTTATCTTGGATTCATCCAAGAAATTATTCAAGTGGATTTTGGTGAAAATAGTCTTATATTATTAAGTGGATCTGACCATTAACAGTACAATTTGATGAGTATAGATTCGTACGCGCAAATACAGGGCAATTTTTATCAGAGATGGATGAGCCGTATGTTTCCCCTCTTCAAATTAACCAATCATTTCTAATTGAGGATGTAAGAAGCCCAGGATGGTTGTATTTCATTCAAACAGAGTCTCGTTCCAAATGAAAATTCATGGAAGTTGTCGATATAATACCTAATGGGCAATATGTTAATTTACAAGAAACATTCAAAGAAGTGGATGAAGATGATGATGGAGTGTTTGAAGAAGAGATTTTGATTACCAATGAAGAGATTGGGAGAGAAAATGAGAAGCATGTCACATATGATGATGAGGAAGAAAATTAAGTAGATGTAGACACGAGTGATCATGATTCTGATCTTGCTGGCAATGCAGTTGATTATGATGATGTTTTGTCACATTGACTAGCTTGTCACCTTAAGAGGTTAGCTTCTCACCTAAACTTTGGTTCTATGTATGGTGTAATTTATTATTGAATGTAATAAAGATCTAAGTATAGGTATGCTTATTCACTGTTGTTTTACTAATACATTTCTAAATGTAATCATCATTATTCTGCTAGTACATTGCATACAAAACCTGAGATGTTCACTGCTGATTTGAAGTGCATTTAAAGTTAGGTTCCATCATTCTTCTTAGTTTTCTTACTTTGGTTGAAATTAATTTTGTTTAGTTAGAATATAATTTCTTGTATGTCATATATGTTTTCTAGATGCTAGACTTTTCTTGTATGTCCTAGATGATAGCTTTAGTTTGTAATACAGTTTCTAGCCTCCACATGCATTGAATATGCTTGTGTAAAGGAAACAATAATGAACATCTATGATTTAATAATACATATAGATATCTTAACATTAGGTTAACTAAGCCTCCTTATTACAAACAAAGAAATGATCTCTTAGATATCTTAACCAGAATTCAAGCACCAGATTAAATCTTCTTCTCCATTGATTGCTTCAAATAGATATTACAATATAACATAAGTCTCCTCATGTGTTTCTATAAATCCCTATGATGATGACATCAAAATTTGGCCTTGATTTCTCTTTTATAAGAGAAGAAACAAGCTTTAGACCATTACAAAATATGGCATCTTTTCTAAATTCATGCCTCTTTGTATAAACTAAACATTAGTTTTTCTTAAAACATAATTAAGAGAAAATAGAGAAAGTAGACAATATTGATTGGAAGACCGCAACACTTGCAATACACTTGTAGTCCGTTAATCAACATAGGAGACCCATGATCATCCCAATCTGGCCAAGTCTCCCTCTCCATGATAGAGTGTTTGAAGGCTCAATTCTTTCACTGCAACATCTTCAAGGACCTATTCTTCTGGAAGAGCCAAATACTTTTGCTCCCATTGGTATACTGTGTAGTCATGAGGCCATTTGTATTCTTGAATCTTTGATATAATTGTTAGGTGAATCCTCCATTTAATGAAAAGTAACCCTCTACCATCTGTAATGAATTTAAAATATCTAAAATCCAAGGCTATTATTCCATCCATAATCAAATTAAGGCTTTGGACATTCAATTCACCATCCTTTTGTACATGAGAAATACAATTAGGAACAATTTGGCCAAATTCCTTTCTCCATTCACTGAGATTTTTCAATTGGTCATCATCCTTTAATATCCTTGGCACAAACCACTACTTCAATGTATGAAATGATTCCATCTTTGTTTTGATCTTCTAATCTTCTCCATTTATATATTGAGATTCATCTATAACTATCTTAACCATCTATTCAGTTGGCTTCAAAGTTGAAGGAGCTTCCACACTTCTCTATAATACCCTGCATAAAGTCATCAAGGTATGATTAATTGGTTGCCACTTCTTGAAAAGAGGATCCCATATAAGTGCATGGGCTTTCATCTGGTCAATTACTTGGGATAATGAAGTGTAACAATCATACACACTTTCTAATTTATCCTCAGTTAGTTTGATCCTATGATCCAAGATTTTTTCCAAGACATTGATGATCTGGTCCCTCACTCCCTCCTTGGTTTCATTATTGGCTTTTTTCAACTCTTCGATCTCCTATCTTAGTACATTTATTTGTTCAGAGGATGCACTATCTATATCAGTTGATTGGGTAGTAGGAGGTTGATACAATACTATTTATTTACTCTGTGAGGGCCCTGCTCCTTTCAATTTCTCTTTCAGTCTTACATTTTCTATGAACAGTTTATTTACCTCATCATTTAAGAATTTATGTTCCTTTTCATATTTTGTCAATTTGTTTTCCATTCCCTTAACAACAACTCGAGTGAACATGTCTGAGTGCATTGTCATGGTTGCAGCTTCTAAAGGAGATGTGTCCTTCAATGTTTTTACCATAGCCATTCCTCTCATCTCTTGTACCACATCTAACAACCTTGGTTTTTGTGTATTTCTTTGCTTGGCCCAAAATGCCAAGGTCTCAATCTTAGGGTTGTAATTTGTACCACTTATCCCCTCATCAGAATCAAATTCAACAATCATCATTGGGTCTTCTTGTGCTCTTACTTGGTCAAGTAAGAATATCTTCTTTAGTTCCATACTTGGGATAATGAGTATATTACTCTTCAAAACCATATCCCTAGATTCTTGTGGGCTAATATCAACATTATCAATTCTCAATTCATTGAAAATCTGGGCTACAATCAGATCGTGTTGAGACTCTTCAACACCCATCTTGTTTATCTCTACCCTTTCTTCAAACTCTCTCATTTTAATTTTAACCTAAAAATCCTTAAATTCATGGGTCTTAATGAAATCATCATCTTCAATAAATCTAAGAGCTACAATTTCCCTCTCATCATCCTGCATTTCCCTTTCTCCCTGCATATGGATATCAATTCTAGCCTCTGGTTTTTGAACTTCAGTTTCATGGGTTGGTTGATCTACCTTAACATCATCCTTCAAACTCCTCGGTACACTAGCCACTTCTTCTATATCTCCCACTCCTTCACTCAATGCACAGGAGACCAATCCATATGACTCAGGACTGTGTCTTCTGTTTCTTAGGAAGTGGTTGTTTAGGAGGTGATTCTTGAGGAACATGACATATTGAAATAGTGTCAGGAGATGGCTTTGAAATTACAACAACACTTAGCTTTTTGGCAGATAATTTGGTAGGGCTCTCCTCCTCTACTACAACCTTATTATATAATTCATCAAACTTATCAATTATCAAATTTATCCTCTTAAGAGGATTTGCTTCTTGTAGAAAATAGCCCAAGAAGTCACTATTCTTCTCCTTCCTTTCTTGTTCAAGCTTCACATGATCTCCCATTTTCTTATCCTCTGATATACCTCTTGGGGACTAAAGAAGTTTCTAATCACATCCTCTTCATAATCCACTTGATGAGTGATTGTGGCCTTTGTGAGGGGGTTTTGTCTTATAAAATTAATATGGTCCTCACGGTCAAAAACCCTTTCACTTCCAAGCCTCATAGAATATCTTGTCTTAAGGTAATGTTGTAATTCTTCAAGGGTTTCAGATCCAACAGATAATTCTTCACATGTTGTCAAGTTAGGTAGAAATGTACCCTTCTTTTGTTTGTGCGTGACATCCTTTTCCATCCACAACATCTGCCACATAAATTCTAAAAAGGCTAGCCGAAGAGGAACAAATTTTGGCAATATATGTGGAGCCTATGGGCACCCATAAATCCTGATTATTGTGATATCTTGCAGAAAAAATCAATCACCAAAGTTATTAATATGACCTTGTTCTAGTTTCAAAGCCAAGGGCCTCAATAGTTGTAGTATAGGTGTGTGTAATCTTGGCGATGAGTGGCAAATTAATCTCATAACTTTGTACACAAAGTCATCATGGAACACTACATAATCAGAGTTTTTGGATCTGCTATCCCATTTATAACACCATCGTTGCACAGGCAATGAGTTCCCTTCTCGACCAATCCTACCCAAGCACATCCTTTCTATCCATATATCTTTGTTTTGGTACAATATCAAGTGACACCGTAAAGAATGTTTCCTAAATGTTATAGGGGCCCTGTTCTCTTTGACTTGCAAGAAGCCTTCATGCAATGCCTTCTCAAGATATGAGGCAAAGTCATATTCAATGTTTGTCTTAGGGTTCTAAATTCTCATAGCCATCATCATCAAACTAACTGGCATTTTTTCTTGTGCATCTATCCCAAGTACTTGATAGAAAGCAAAGTGGGTTTCTTCAAATAAATTTGAAAATCTTCTACATCAAATGGTTTGGTGGCAGAGGGGAAGATAGATATCACCTTGTTGTTAATACCCCTTTTCATGTATATGGGGAGTTCATCACTTTTGTGTGTTCTCCTTAACCTAATATATTCTTCCTCACTCTTTTACAAGTCAACCTTAGTGAGTGCCTGTTTGTTTAGATTGAAGCATTCAATGATTGTAGCTTTTGTTAATATTACCAATGCTGACCCATCTGTTATCCTCATGGTCATGGTAGTAGGGTGGTATTTCTGGGCTAGAACTCTAATGAACTCCACTTCTATGAAGACATTTAGGACAATTAGCTTAGCTAAGTCTAATATCCACAGATTTGATAATGGAATTCTCCCTTCCCTCTTTTCATAGAAATACCGAAACAATTCCCACCCCAAAATAGGAATAAGGGCATCCCTACAACCATGAGATGTATCTTAGAAAACCTTCTTGTATCATCTCTCAGTCAAGTTAGGTAAGATATCTAAGATATATTGTTGTAATGATCTCTTTTTACCCTTAGGTTGTTCCTTCTTAGTCTCAGGTTCTTTCTTTTTAGGCGGCATGATATCTAGTGTCAACCTCTACTCAAGCTTTCTAAGTGTTTAAATGCAAGATTTCAAACAATTCTATGCTTGTAAAGCTGCTTCAGTAAGTATAGTGTACTTACCCGGTATGTGATAGTTGTAGAACTTCATCTCATTGAACTCCTAGCTTCCCACATGACAATCCTTGCAAATGAATGCCAAAACAATGTCGAGTTCTCAATTTTAATGGCTTATGAGTTTACTCATGTTGTCATTAATATCAACCTTATGCTCATATTTCAAGTTTGAATGTGCGCCATTGATTTTCACAAGATCTGAGGGTTGTTAAGAGTTATGCATTTAATACTGCAACTAGTAATAATGCCTTGACAATCTATACAGAAACACCACTGCCTCTTTCTTTAATTGGTGTGGGATAGAGGGGTGTATACCACTATACCACAAGCTTCCTTATGCTTCATCACGGGGCATCGGGACTCTTACCACTATACCACATGTCTTAGTAGTCTTCTTCGTGGTACTGTGGTTCTTACTGTAATAAGTGAAATCAAAATGAAGATTAAAATATGAATCAAATGCAAATAACAAACGATTATACCTCCATAATGAACTCACAAATCCAAGCGGGAAGGAGTTGCACCTGATTTGTCTCCTCAGATTTTACCCATGATTAGAATGTATGTGTGGATTGCTCAAGTGCTCAACACAATGTAAATGAGATGGGGGTTTGATAGATTAGATGGGATTGAGGCAAGATTTTGACATTAGGATGGTAGGATGAGGAGATTTTGGCAGAGGTTTGATGCATGAAGAGGTCTCTCCCAAATGGCTTGGAGAGGGTTTCATTTATAGATTTTCTGAGAGGAGGATGGAGGGTGAGGATTGAAAGATGAGATCAAGGGCTATGAATAAAAGTGAATATTTTATTCATTTTTGGGAAGAGGGGTGATAAATGAGGTATGGGTGTGAAAGAATGTGAAATGAATTAAAAATTCATTTGGGGAATGGGAAATGAATTAAGAATTCATTTTGGGGATAAGAGGTAATGAATGAGTATGGGCTTGTAAGGGAAGTAAATGTGATGTGTGACTTATTTCAATTTTTAATTTGGGGGATGTGGGGAAGGGTGTTAAACTAGGTTTGACCACCGACATGAGAGGTTAGGACTAATTAAATAGAGGTTTTGCTTAATTGATCCTAGGGCTAGGATGAGGTAGGCTAGGGTAGGTTAGGGTAGGTCAATTAGTACACTAGATCAATTAGATAACCATGATTAATCTAATTGATGAGGATTAGGAAAAAGGAGAATTGAACTAAATAAATATTGTGAATATTTATTTAATCAAATGAGGATAGTGTTGTAAGGTCTTAGTGATAAATTAAGTAAGTTAATTGATCACAAGGGATAGATAGATGGTTAGAGATTAATTGATTTTATTTAATTAACAGGAGGGATAAATTAGTTTGCAGAGCAAGCCAATTTTAGGTGTCTACATTTGCCCCTCTTTGAGATGGTTTTGCGGCTAAGTAACATCATTTCAAAGAAGTTAAAACATAGAGTTGGATTGGATAGAAAAAAGATTTTGGCTTAGAAGAATAGGGTAAGATTTGGGGATAATTGGTAAGGGTGATGCCCCCTCGAGAGGAGAGGCAAGTTGCAAGAACACGGTTGTGCTCTCGAAATGGATGGATGAGATTGATTGAAGTGGTTGGAGGATAAGTGATGAGATGAAAGGATGATGATGGTGGGAGATTGATTGGTGGATGATCATTGTGCTGAAAATGATTTAGAGCAATCCTAGGTTTGATATAGCAAAGTGGATATTTTCACCAAGGTATAGAAGACCAGAGTGATGATGTTTATCCAACATTTGCGTGGACTAGACATGCAAACAAAGGGATGATCCCATGCACCCCCAACATAGTACAACCTTGTCCTGACGAGGGAAGGGGACTCATAGCATAAGTCCTTACTACACAAAAGGTATGATGAACCTTAGATGCATAAGGGGAACAATATGCTAGAACCAACCCTATGATCAACAAGATATGAATACTAGCTTGGAGTAATGAAATCAGCCTACAAGCACAGAATACAAAAGCAAGACTATGCCTCATTATAGATGTTTTCACCACATACCATGATATAGTGAGATCAAGGTAGCTTTGATGCAATCTTCAAATAGGACAAAAAAGATAAAAAATCAAAAATGAAAAGACCAACGAACCAAACAAGTAGCCATTGTATCTCTTGCCAAGATGAATGATGATTGGATAGATTTTGCCTATCGTAGGAATGACATATCCTAAGGTAGGAATTGATTGATGATTTGATCATATTTTGTTGATGTTGTAAGACTGGCTCAAGATATGATGGTGACAAGTTGTGGTTGATGTTGATTTGATAGTTGATGATTTTTGTTTAAGGGATGATGCTTTGATAGGTAATGCAATGCTTGGATCTAGTGTAGGCTCAGCAGGTTGGATGGGTGCATCTTATGGACCTGAGTGCTGGAAACTTCCTGCATATTCCAGACTGCCTACATACTTAGTATCCACGGGATGAAGGCACATTAAGATGCAGGTGGTTATGATATGTAGTTCTGATTTGTGATGATGATGTGAGATGATGATAGATGTGATGATGTTGGAGCAATGTTGATTTTGTGATGGATAATTGTTTTTTGGGATTTTGTGGATATTTTGATTTTTTTGGTATTTTTTATTTTTGTGATGTTTTTGGATTTTTTGATTTTTTGTGATGTTTTTGGATTTTTTTGATGTTTGTGATGTTTTTGGATTTTTTGAAAAGGAATGGTTTATTATGAGATGGTTGCATTGGCTTTCATGTGGGTAACCTTTGCACTAGATACCAATGACAAGGGAACACCAAGTCTAGAGGTGGAGGTGATGGGGTTGGATAGGGGGATTGGCGATGAAAGGATGATGGATAACTGATTCATGATAGATGAATGGACAAGTGATAGGGATGTATGTTAGATAGATGGAAGATAGGGATGAGGATTTTCTCCAAGGGCTAGGCTGCAAGGAATCATATTCCCCAATGCTTAGAATTTTGCATGATGGGTTCATGTTTGAATGAATGGACTTTGCAATAGATGAATGGAGGATATACTTGGAAAGGAAGTATGCCAAGAGGTCTCCAAAGCATGTTGTTGATATTTTGCCCCTTGTCTTCATCAAGATCTAAGGAGGAGGATATAGTGGATAGAATGGATGAGGAATGATGGGATGAATAGGGGATGGTAGATATGAATATGATAAGATAAATAGGGGATAGTGGATAGGATATGCAAAAGGATGTTATGGATGTGGAGATTAGATGGTTTTGCCCCCAAGTGTAGGGATACAAAATGGATGGAGTAGGGATTACGCATGATGCCTACAAGGGGTTTTCATCATGGTACTTGCCCAAGGCGCCACAAGGAGTGGTTTTCACCATTGGACGGATTTTTCTCTTTACTATTTTCTTGATTTTTTGCTTTTTTTTGCTTTTTTGCTTTTTTGGAAGGAATGGGGACTCTAGTGTCTATTTCCATAGAAAGGAGAAGATGGTCCCATGTTGGACAGCATTATGGATTATGATTGCATGGATTGTTGGTAGATAGGAGAAGATGGTATGGATGGTGGATAATAGATTATGATGTGGATTATGCGGATTATAATGTGGACTATGTGGGTTATGATGTGGATTATGAAAAAGCATGGACCATAGGAATGTGATGGGGAAGATATGTAGGATAGTGAACGAAAGATGGAGAGATGGGGGTATGTGGAAATGTTAAGTGGTGGAAGGGAGCCAAGACCAATGATTGCACACACCATTTTGGATTTAGAAGCTTGTACTTTGGATGTGGAGTTGGGAGTAATGGGGATCGGGATGGGGGGTTTTTGGATAGTCAATTTGGGGTTTTAGGGACCCAAATAGACTTAGGATTTAGGGGATTTTTAGATGGGGAGAGGGATGTTTGGGATTTTGGGGTGGATTGGGATGTGGATGCCTCATTAGAGTTTTGAGCTTTTTGTTTAGGGACCCACACCATTTTTTCTTTTGCTTTTTCTTGTGATGGTGTGGGTTTTGATAGCCTTTGGGATTTTTGATTTTGATTGGAAGGGATAATATCTTTAGGCTTGTGTGCTTTATGCATTGAGGCATTCAAATTATTACTTTTGAATCCCATGGATTTGGGGGAAGCTTCATTGGGAAATTTAGGGGTGGAGGGGTCAAAAGTGGATTTATGGATAAATGGATAAGGAGATTTGAGGATGGGGATATTAGGAGTTGGTAGGAGTGGAGGTAAAGTGGATTTGATAGGGATATTTAGAGTTGGAAGTAGTGGAGGTAAATTTGATGGAGGAAAATGGATGGTCACATGCTTTTGCAAATGATAGGATGATGGAGGGGGGATGGCGACATATGTTTTTGGAGTGCGATGAGATGCACCATGTGTGTGATTGGATGAATGGATTTTGGAAGGTGTATGGGTTGTACCAACATGTTCATTTTGTTTGTCTTGGGATGTATAGCCGAGGCCATGCGAGGATGGATGGAATGTGGTGTGGATGGGCTCCAAGATGCCTTGTTCATGAAGGCCTAAGCCTTTGCATTGATAGTTCATGTGTTGGAGTATGCGACATGCAATGAGATGTTTGGTGCTTTGGAAACAAGATGCGAATCCATTATTTATTAGAAAAAGATAGGTGGTGGATGGAAGTTGTTCACATTCTACAAGGGGTTTACCATGGATGAAGGTTCTTTTCCCAAGTGGATAAGGAGATGGATTTGGGATGGGATTGGTAGATGGAAGTGAAGGATTCATGTGGGATGGTAAAGGGGTGACAGAAGATGGTGTAGGATCAATAAGTTTATCAATAGATTGTAGAGGATTGGGGATGGGATTAGATGGGATGGTTAGATCTTGATTAGGAGAAGGGGTTGATGTTTCGACATGCTTTGGATTTGATTCTTGACATATCTCATGTGCTTGGATAGAAGTGGGAATGACTTGGATAGATGTGGTGGGTGCTTGGATGGATGTGATAGGTGTTTGGATGGATGTGATAGGTGCTTTGATAGGTAATGCAATGCTTGGATCTTGAGTTATAATAGGGGACTTTTCAAGAGGTTTGGTGGATGTTGCATTGTGTGAGGGTATTTGATTCCTTGCTACTAGCCAATGGATGGCATCCTTCATGAGTTTATGGGTTGAAGAACAATATAATGGATGAATAATGATGGTGGTTGGTGTGGGATTAGGATTGGGATTGGATAGGTGGGTGATGGGATTAGGTAGTGATGGTTCATGGATGGGTTCAATGATAAGTGTTGGACTAGATGGTGGTGTTGGAGGGGTGGGGGATTTGGGGGATTCTTTTGCTTTGCTTGGTGATGTTCTTTGGAGGAAATCCCTCAAGGATTCATTGGATGTCGTGGTGTTAGGATTTGGAAGATTTGATGGTGGATTAGATGGTGGATGTTTGATAGGGGTTGGTGGATTGGGAGATACATAAGGTGATGGATTAAGGTTGATAATGTTGGAGGGATATTGTGATGGGGGGGTTGGGATTGATGAATTGTAAGGTAGGTAGGGTGATGGATTAAGGTTTATAGAATGGGGATTAGAGGATGGGGGATTTGGTTGTTGATATAAGGTTTGGATTTTGGATATAAGGTGTGCTAGATTGGTGTTCCCTTGATCAAAGTTAGCATGACAAAGGTTGGGGGATGGATAAGTTGGAAGTATAGGTTGATTGGATAGGTATGATGGCATGGATGTGTAAGGGGATGGTGAATGATATGAGGGTAAAGGTTGATATGATGAAGGTTGATATGAGGTTGATGGTGTGGATATGTAGGATGTTGAAGGTTGATATGATGGAAGTTGATATGATGAAGGTTGATGGGAGATTGATGGTGTGGATATGTAAGATGTAGGTTGGTATGAAGGTTGAAAGAATGACGATTGATATGATGTGGATGGGGATGATGTGTAGGGTGTTTGTTGATATGATGAAGTTTGGGTAGGGGCTTGGGATTCTCCAATAATGAGGTGTGCTAAGGGTATATCTTTAATGTCATTTTTGAATTGTTCCTTAGCATTAGGATCCATGTTCTCATAGATTTTTCTACATCTTTGTAATTGTTGTATTGCTTCATAAAGATCCATTTTGTGGGAGGGATATGAGATGAAATGGAGGATGATGGATGATTGTGATGTTGGGAATCAAAAATTTCAAGACCTTAAGATGATTTGATTTGATTTGTTTTTTTGGATGGTTCTCTATGCTTTTGACAGACTAATGATCTTAAGCAAGATGGTTGATGTGTTTGACTAAGGTCTTGATTTTTTTGATTGGGTTGATTTGGATTTTGAGTTTGATAGTGATGTTGGGGGATTTAGATAATGATTGGGATCAATGTTGATGTGATGTGATGATGACTTGGAGAGGATTAGGGTTTGATATGGAATGATTAGGGATGATTAGGATAATGATTAGGATGATGTTTATAGAATGAGGATGAATGATGGAGATGTGACTAGGATGTGCTTAGTGATGATTGGGATTGAAGGTTGATTTGATAAGAATGGAATAATGATGTTGATTGGGTAATAATTTATATAGAATGATGACGATTTGATGATGTAGAGTGACAAGGATGTGATTAGGATTGATTTAGGAAGACTTGGATGTGATTAGGAATGAAGTGGTTGAAAATGAGTGATTATGATGAATGTGATTGGATTTGAATGTTTTAGAAGAATGATTTGAATGACTTGTCTTATGTGTTTGATATTTATCTTGATTTGGCAATGTTCAATGAAAGGATCACACATGTACAATCATGAATCACTCACACAAGACAAAGTAATTTTGAAATTTGAATTGGAAGAAGATGATGATGATTAAACAAGCTCACTTGTAAAACAAATCAACATGCCCTAATGTCTAGTTTGATGTAAGGTATGGCCAATTAGGTTTGGGCAATGTTTACACGAGGTTGACTAATGAATTGAAAGTGAAATCCTGTCACAGAGCCGAGAGAAGGGGGTAACCCACCCTTCACCTTCACTTCCCAAAGGTAGAAAGTTCTTTGGGGCTTAGCCAAAAGTGACAAGATTCTGATTTTAATGAGGGTGTCTTTCGATTCAGCCTCAGATGAGGTCGTCCCTAGGGGTGATGAAATCCCCTAGCAGGCCTCCTAGGAAAGGGTAAACAAAAGTGAATCAAGTGAGGTGTTTTTGATCTCTAAGGTCACCTTGCGGTGCGAGGAGAGAGCATACACACACCCACTTGACTCACACTCGCACTTGTAAATTATCCCTTAGAAATTGAAATGTGAGGAAGATAAGTCAAGCAATGATTCTTTTTAAATCCCAATTTCAAGATGTGATTGAAGACACTAATTTGTTTTAAGCCCGATTTCAATGATGTGTGATCAAACAATGATTCATTTTATATCCTAAATTGAATTGTGTTTGCAAACAAGATTATGGTGAAATGAGAAATAGAGTGAGTGCACCTGATTATTTCTCTATCCAAATTGCTGTATTTTCTGATCCTGATGTTGTTCCAGCCCCGAATAATCACCTGCAAGTCACAAGAACGAAAACAGAGCAAGTAGACTAGCCAAGGAGATTGTTATGTGAAAATTGATAATATTATAAAAATATGATGAAGATGGATAGATACAGAAAAATGAAGTGCATAAATAGATTCTACATGAAATTCTATGCAATTTGAAAAAAAAATTCACTGAAAATCGATCAAAATTGCTCAAGTTATGATGATTTGAAGTTTAAATGCAAGTTTTGACTTTGACTGCGAAAAAATGCTAGAAAAAGGTACAGTCACCTAAAAATTTCCAACTGCAAAGTGCTCAAAGTCCTCTTTTCGATGAGTGTTTGTTTGCAAATTTTTGACTCTGTATGCTCCAGTTATGAGCGAGAGAAAAAAAATGCCTCCTTTGGTATGTAGAGGCAACAAGGGTTAACCTGGTAGTTAGCAAAAATGATGGCAGTTTGGGAGCTCACTGTTCACATGTAACAGTTTTGACTGGTGGTTAGATCTGGCGGTTAAGGGCTTAAATGTGCCCCTAGTCACCCATGTGACCAGGGGTTAAGCGATGTTAAAAAAAAGAAAATGAAACAAACCCAAGGGGGGCTAAGAGCCCACCCTCACTCGAGGTCACTGATATGACCGCACTCTATACATTAGCGAATGTTCACCATAACCCACAATGTATTGAAAGTGGACTAAGTGTATTATGCGGTTAGGGTTAGGGTTGTAACTGTGATCAAACAATGTTTGGTTGAGAGTTTGTGTGCAGGCAGCGGGAGATGCAGGTGGTAGAGGAGATTGGTAGTGGTGGGAGGAGTATAGGAAGCGGTGGTTGGGAGGGGGCTACGGGTGGTGGAGTATAGGCGACAGGGGAGAGAGGGCGGGGAGCGGTGCAGAGACTAGGGAGTGGTGCAGAGAGAGTTGGAGGGAGGAAGCAATGGTGGGAATGGCGTTGAAACCACAGCGGTGGTGACTGGACTGCGGATGGGAGGTGTTGATGGATGGCGGAGGACTGGTTGTTGACTGTGGCATAGGCGGGAGGCGACAAGGTGTTAAGGAGCAGTGGTTGGGGTTTAAAACTCAGGCGGCGATAAAGTTTGGAAGGTGGGTAGTGGGTTTAAAAGGTGGTGACCGAGGGAAGGGAGGTGTCAACGGGTGTAGAGGTGGCGACAGGGGTTAACCTTCAGTGTCGCCCGAGTGGCAGGTAATGCAGATGGAGCTCGGGGTGGAGTTTGGAGGTAGCGGCGAGCAGTTCAGGAGGGTGGTGGTCGGGAGATCTCGGGTGGAAGTTGGTTTCGAATGGCGGAGGGTGGACGGGTATGTTAATGTTAATGGGCAGTGGTGAGGCGGATCGGAGTGGTGACTAAGTGGCAGACAGGATTAACTGGGGTGCCGATGGGTGGTGGCTGGGTGGTGAAGCGGTAGATCGGGTAGCGGTTTAAACAAGTGACCCTCAAACCCAATACATTAACCTGCAACACAAAATACCTGCAACACTGAAAACTTGTGATCACTGAAAATAGAGAATGTGCGGATTAGTACGGAAGGGGTACGGATCTGTATGGTACGGACTGTACCCTAAAAAATTTTCAAATTTTTTCAAAAATTTCTGTCACAGAACCTAGGCAAGTTTACTGTCAAAATTCACAGAAACAGCGACCTGATTGCCATAATACAGTCCATTTCTGCCCAGGATGTAACCTGCAACACTTTACCTCCAAAACTTGACAAAAACTGTTAGAAAACAAAGATTTTGACAACAAAGCCTTCACAAAACGACGATTAGATCCAAGACCAGGCATGCCAATGTAATAAGTGAAATCAAAATGAAGATTAAAATATGAATCAAATGCAAATAACAAACGATTATACCTCCATAATGAACTCACAAATCCAAGCGGGAAGGAGTTGCACTCGATTTGTCTCCTCAGATTTTACCCATAATTAGAATGTATGTGTGGATTGCTCAAGTGCTCAACACAATGTAAATGAGATGGGGGTTTGATAGATTAGATGGGATTGAGGTAAGATTTTGACATTAGGATGGTAGGATGAGGAGATTTTGGAAAAGGTTTGATGCATGAAGAAGTCTCTCCCAAATGGCTTGGAGAGGGTTTCATTTATAGATTTTCTGAGAGGAGGATGGAGGGTGAGGATTGAAAGATGAGATCAAGGGCTATGAATAAAAGTAAATCTTTTATTCATTTTTGGGAAGAGGGGTGATAAATGAGGTATGGGTGTGAAATAATGTGAAATGAATTAAAAATTCATTTGGGGAATGGGAAATGAATTAAGAATTCATTTTGGGGATAAGAGGTAATGAATGAGTATGGGCTTGTAAGGGAAGTAAATGTGATGTGTGACTTATTTCAATTTTTAATTTGGGGGATGTGGGGAAGGGTGTTAAACTAGGTTTGACCACCCACATGAGAGGTTAGGACTAATTAAACAGAGGTTTTGCTTAATTGATCCTAGGGCTAGGATGAGGTAGGCTAGGGTAGGTTAGGGTAGGTCAATTAGTAGGCTAGATCAATTAGATAACCATGATTTATCTAATTGATGAGGATTAGGGAAAAGGAGAATTGAACTAAATAAATATTGTGAATATTTATTTAATCAAATGAGGATAGTGTTGTAAGGTCTTAGTGATAAATTAAGTAAGTTAATTGATCACAAGGGATAGATAGATGGTTAGGGATTAATTGATTTTATTCAATTAACAGGAGGGATAAATTAGTTTGCAGAGCAAGCCAATTTTAGGTGTCTACACTTACCATACTACCACTCCTTTATTATCTCCTTCCTTGCGGGGTGGCAGGTTGTTCCCCACTATATGGCACTACTCACTTTTCCTTGGCACGATACTATGGTTCTTACCGCACTACTTCTCTTTATTATCTCCATCCTTGTGGGGTGGCGGGTTGTTCAGACTGCTATACTACACTGTTCACTTTCCTTGCCATGGTACTATGGTTCTTACCGCACTACCACTCTTTAATATCTCCTTCCTTGTGGGGTGGTGAGTTGTTCCCTACTATACTACATTATTCACTTTTCCTTGTTGTGGTATTGTAGTCATAATGTAATTAAACTCTTTTATACTACCCAACTACTCCTTTATACTGCCCAACTACTCCTTTATTATAATACCCCCGCAGTATTGCGGTGAATACTTTTATGTTGTCTGTTATATATTGCCATCCTGCTAAGGGTTCAAATTGTTGTTGCAGGATTGCAGTAAAGGACTTTTATGGATGTAAAATAGCTAGACATGTTTTTGTTTAAGTATATATGATGAATTTTTGGCTTTGTAGAAGTCTTTCAGTGTCAGTGAGACCTAAAAAATTTATATGTTTGTTTATAGTGGGGAGGCTTAGTCAAAAATAAAAAGGAATATAAGGGTCAAGGCTCAGGTCATGGAGCTCAAGGTTAGTTGTGATGATGGAACTAGGAAAAATTTTAAGGTTCTTTTCCTTCATCCTGCTTGTGTTATGTTTTTATGAGTTCTTTTCTTGTAAATATATCCCTAAGGAAAATTTGTCTGATACCTGTAATTGTAAACATCTTCTTGGTTTTTGACTACAAATTCTTTTTAATTTGTAAACTAAATTCTATTTTAAGTTTCATTTACAGTTATCAATGGATTGGAAAGTCAACAATTATCAATTTATGAACTCAATAAAGTTTTACTGATTCAAGTTGTCAATTTATACATTATTGTTTATTTGGACTTCAAGAAATGAAGAGAAGGGTTGTAAGGCACAAATTAGATGATAGTGATCATAATATTGAGACTTCAGTGAAAAATTATGAGTGCCTTCGTAGAGAAAAAGTGGCCAAGAATAATGAATATTTATTGAGTCTTGGTTTGACAGACAGACAAGTTGTAAATCCACTAAGTAGTATATTATTTGTTTAATAGTGTTTAATGAAATTTTATAGGGAAGAGCTTTATTTATATAAGACATAATATGATATTTTTTTGTTTTATAGGCAACAGAAAGAGTGCAAACAAAATGTGGAGAAAAAACAAAAGGAAAGAAAAAATACAGTGCCACCATCTCGTAGAAGCCTATGCTTTTGTGGTTCAACAAATGTAGTTGGTGAAAACAATAGTTGCAGTGATGATCATGTGCAACCTGATATAGCATATGCTGATGTGCAACCTGATATAGCACGTGGTGATCATGTGCAACCCGATATAGCACATGGTGATCATGTGCAACCTGATATAGCACATGGTGATGTGCAACATTGTGATGATCTCTTAGCACAAAGTCTAAGAGAGATTATTGAAAAACATCAGAGCAAAGGAACATCAGGTCTGCAAATGATTTATTCAAATTAAAGGATGTGTTTGAAGTGAAATCTATGGAGACCAGTACTCATGATCTACCTACTCATGCCACACCTGATGTGACCAAGGAACATGAAGTTCTGGTTAATGAAAGTCATGAAGAGAGACCACTCGCATTTGTTGTGCCTCAAAGTGCACCTGTTGCATCTAGAAGTTTTGATGGAACTAGTGGATCAGCCAGAAATATTGGTAGTGGTTTAATAGAAGATGTGGATGCTTTTGTCAAAAGACAAAGATTGAGTCAAGATTTGTACAGATCTACAGAGAGGAATGCAAAATAAAGAAAATTAGAAGGCAAGAAGCCATTCTTGCTTGAGGTATCAAGAGATGGTGAGCCCATTGGGCCAAATACTGCAAAGTGGGCCTCTGAGTTGGGTGTAAGATGTAGGGCGCATTTGGATATATGCAAACCAAGTTTTACAGAGCAAGATCCATGAACTATGGAAAATGTTATACAAAAAATGGAAAATGCTTTTGAGACTACAGGTGGACAAATCTCTAGAAAATATTACAAGAAAAAGATGAGAATTTTGATGAACAATTTTAGATACAATTGTAGAAAAACAATCATGGAGGGAAAAGAGAGGTTAGACTCCACTCTATATCCCATACAGTGGGAGGCATTGAATGAAAGTATGCATTCTGAAGAATATTTGGCAAAGAGTAACAGAGGGAAGAGAGAAAGAGATAATGTGAGGGCTGGATATACATTTGGCAGAAGTGGGTTGTAGGCCAAAATGGACAAATTGGAGTAAGTGTATGGCCTTTTGGTTCAATTTACATTGTGTTATTTATTTTGATTTTTTATTGAACTAACTATATGTTGAAATTGACATTGTGTTTTTGGTGGAAAGCAGTAATAGAGAAGTAGGTGCAAAAGATATTGTCAATTATATGGCAGCACTAGATCCTAGTAAATCTAAGAGTAGGATGAAGTGTAAATCTAGTTCATCAACAGTGATTTCACAACCATCTATTACATGCCTAGTAGGATCAGCCTCTCTAGATCATGTCAACTCAAATGAAGGGTACCAATGTATGTAGTGAATTGCATATATAGTCTCAGTCAGCAAGTTTTGCAATTGGTTGCCTCCATTAACCCTATAGTTTCTGCATGGAATGAGCATAAATCCATGGACTTAGATGAGGTAAGAGGCGCTATTGATCTCATTTCTTCTTGTTTGGTAATTTTGTATACAAATGCCTCTTAATATGTAGATTATTGAAATCTAAGCATAGAAGAATCCAACCCAGTTTCTTTATTGTTGGAGTGATCCAGAAAATGTTCTTTTGGACAAATTTATAGCTTGCATTCTTTACTTGACTATTGAATGCTTTGTATTATTTTTTTCCATGATAGTTAAACCACATGCAGAGCAATTTTATCAAAGCAATAGGAAAATGAAAATATCTTCATGATGTCAACAGAGCTACAGATATTGTTAGTGATCATGATGAACTAGACAAGAATGTACAGTGCAATCATCATAGTTATGCTGAAGTTGAGGTAATATAATAGTTGTCAGTTATCTATCCAATGTTTTGTCATTCTTCATACTTAAAATGTTCTTGTGGACAAAAAATTATAGCTTTTGCATTCTTTAAGTTGTAAGTTAATCTGTCCCAATGTTTTGTCATTAATTCTTCATTCTTAAAATGTTCTTTTGGACAAAAATTTATAGCTTTTGTATTCTTTACTTGACTTATATTAATTTTTGCATGATGATTAAACCACATGTAGAGCAATTATATGAAAGCAGAATGAAAATAAAAAGGCCCTGTTAATAGAGCTCTATGCAAAACTATACAACTTCATGTCAATGTTGATAGTGATAATTATGATGATGAACTCGACGAGCATGCACATCATGTTGAACTCGAGGTGAGTGCTATGAAACCACATACAAGTAAGTACTATTCAAGTAAGTAATGGTTGTTTTATTATGTAAATAAGGGTAATCATAACCTATTTGATAGAAGTTGGTTAGAATAGTAGTGAAGTATAATTATCTAGTATACATAGATTATGGAAATAAGGGAGAACATATAACTTACATATGAAATCTTAGAGCTTAGTTGTAATAGAGTTCATACATAGATTTTGACAATGCATTAGTGCATTGTGTTCGGGGATGTCATGGTCCTCAGTTGGGGGGACTTCATTGCCAATCCATGTCTCTTTCTGGAGTACTCATATAGTCTAGCACTATTGTAGTCTTGCCCTCCATTTGTTTGTACCTTGTAATTAGTTAGTTTTTTTTTTGCACATACAAAAACTAATTTGTTCCAAGACACATGACATTACATACAACTATCAAAAACAATATAATGTGTGTTTTATATCTCAATATAATGTGTATTTTTTTTTGTTTTTACAGACATTTATTGATAAACTCCAAGAAGGGGATAAAGTTGGGGTGTTGGATCCATTTGATGGTGTTGTTGTGGGCACTGGACAGATTCACTCACTATCTATTGTACATGAAGTCAAATTGAAAGGATCAGGAGATGCAAATGTAAATATTTTAAAGGTCACAAGTAACATACCCCTTTGCTTATGAAGACAAAATAGATGGAGCTATCCGTCTGAAAGAGAAAGAAGGGACCTTCACATAGTGGCCACTAAAATATTTGAATAAAATGACATAGTTGTTGTTTATCATGTACTAGCTATTAGATAGCTTGGCCCACTACTTTAAGCAATAGTTTGAATGTTTTGTTTAGGGGTCTTAGTGTTTTTTTGTCTATTTTGGAGCTGTCTAAGAAAAAAAGGCATTGTAACTCAGTTTTCTTACTCACAACATTGAGAAACACACTTTGTAACACATTTTTCAAAGTCTTGTGGGTTTTTTGGACTTGATTTTATGTTTCTTTTCCTCCCTAAACATTCAGTGTCACTAGCTTAATTGCCTTTATGAAAATATTCTAGGGTTATTGTTGGTTGCATTGAGGGAGAGAACTTCATATATGGGACACAATCAACACTCAGTCATGAAGACTCAAGGAGAATAAATGAGAGAGCTTCATAAATGAGAGAGCTTCATATATGAGATGTCATGAAGATAGTCATGAAGACTTAAGGAGCATAAATGATAGTGAGAAAGAGATAAAGCACATAGTTTATGCCATAGATAAAGTGAGATGAGTCTTAACCTACTATGATCAAGGGTGGTGTGTTAGTTTTTGAGAAAGGAAGGGTAGTTGGCAATGCAAAAAGATCAATGTGGAAGATTACAGTCATAAGGTGATGATGTTAGCATTTCATCAAGACTTTTGAAGAAAGCAGTAGACAAATTTATAGAAGTCTTAAATGGCAAAAAGGACAGCCACTAATAGTGCTATTATTACAAGGCATATATTCTACATGGCAGTATAGTTGCAAGAATATGATAGTTTCATAAACCTATGACAATCTATTAATGAAAGTCTAAATTCTATATACTTATGGGTGACTGTTCTATAATAGAGAGATAATGAGTGCATGTAGGTATGATGTTCATGGTGAGTGACAATGGTCAATGGTTCCCAGGGATACAGACATAGTAAGCATGGTTTCAGTGGCATGAGAAAAGGAACAAAGTGTTGGAAAGAGACACTGTATGGCTTCATTATTATTGTCATTGATGGCAACAAAGTTTATGCCACACATTCACAACACTTAGTATGACTTTACCAGAAGTCAGATTGAAAAGTGTTTTGGTCCGGTGAGTAAGAATAGAGAATGCAACAAGGTCTGACAATCAGGTCCGGATCTCTTAGAGGATGTATCTTAACAAAGTGCAGACTTGGGGAAGTCAAGAGGAGTACCATGACTGCTACATTCCAGAGAGTGAGCCTCTGGTGATGAAAGAGTGAAAAGATATGAGCATCTGAGTGTTGGGTTCCTAATAGGTAGAATAGACTGAGGAAGAACTAACCGACAGAGCATCAGACTTTAATCTCGATGAGAAATTAATGATGGCCAAGTTATTTAAGAGATCATACATGGTTGGCTAACTTGATTAATGATTTCTAACTCTATGTCTTGGATACGTATCACATTTTGAGCATGGATTCAACTGACAGATCAGGGTTTAGTAAATATCTTGAGTATTCCGGTTACCGACTAGAAAGATGTTGAAGTCCTTGGTGCGGATATATATACCAAATGGATTTAGGTATGAAGGTGAGTGTGTGGAGAAATAGTATGCGAGAAAGGATAAAAGGAAGTGTGGAGGTAGCAATACAAGTCTGGTATGTGATAGAACAACAACACTAAAGAAGAGGAAGTATGAAGTGCAGTAGATCAATATATTGAACCTAACTGGAATTGAACCTCAGCATATGTGGATGCCTCTCTTCAGTTCAAACATCTAGTTACCTTCTATATCCTTGTAGATAGTGAGTCTCTTGTAGGTAGTGTGCCTCTTATGAGTAGTGTGCTCAGAAAGTGAGCCCTAATTGGCAAGTGCCATTTTGTACTTCTTATTCTTTTAACAGAGAATACAATCTTGGGTTAGTCACCCTATGGTTTTTCCCTTAATAGGGTTTTCCACATCAAAATCATTGTGTTATGTGTGTTGATTTTATTTCTGCTCTCATGGTTATGTTTACTTATATGTTTTGATACTGCACTAATTGTTAAAGAAGAACAAAAAGTTAAAATATTTAAGACAACCAATTCAACCCCCCTCTTAGTTATCTACCTTGTTTCCAACAATTGGTATTAGAGCCAAGTTCCTCTAAACAGAGCCTAACAGCTTAAGGAAGATTTCAGAATCTCAATGGATATGTATGGTATAAGGGAACAACTTTAGTCTGCCCTAGATGATCTTGAGCAATCTCACTCTGAAGTTAATAACCTGAGGGAAAGACTCAAACAAGCCGATGATTTCATAAATGAACTCAAAGAAAAACTGAGTATCTCTGTGAAAAAGTGAAAGGAACTACTTCAACAATTAGCAAGTCAAAGTGAAGCCAATGATACTAATGAGTGTCTGAATGAGAAAAACAAGTTATGTGAGAAGCTATCAAAATAGGTCATTATGGTGAGACATGAAATGGAATCAGGGGTTATGAAATTCACCTAAGAAATTGAAGAGAAAAGAAAAATTAAAGATAATCTAAAAAAATCTCTCAAGGAGAAGTCAAAAGACTGCCACAAAATGGATAGAATAATTAAGCATCTAGAATCCAATCTTGAAGAAGCTAGAGATAATGAAGAACAACTTGAGAATTAGATAGACACTCTTAAAAGGGACCTTCAAACAACAAATGAATACAAAGAAAAATTCAAGATAAGCTTTTCTCAACTTGAAGTTCTTCTTGAAAGACAAAAGAGGGTAAATGACAAGCATGGATTGGGGTATGAGAAAGGTGAAAGCTCCAGATCTGGTCAAAAGAACTCTAGATTAGGAAATCCAAGGAACAGGGCTAGAAGACCTCTAGTAAGGCAACCAAATACTCAAAGATATCCATCCTTCAATGGATATTGCTACAATTGCAATAACTTTGGTCATAAAGTAAATCAGTGCAGAAGAAGAATGAATCAGACAAATTCATCCTTCTTCGGATAGTTTTTAAACTGCAAAAGGTATGGTCAAAAATCTCATGAATGTAGAAATATGCAAACAAACAATTCACTCAATGGTAGATGTTTTGCATGCAATAGAATGGGACATATGGCTAATCAATGCATATCAAGAGGATATCAATCAAATTTGCAAAGAAATTTTGTTTGCTACAATTGCAATAGATTCATTCATATTGCCAAATTCTACAGAAGTAAGAATCAGGATAAAAAGGGTCTAGTGAATCATAATCAAAATCAAGACAAAGGAAAAGGAAAAGTGAATGCAGATGAAGTTCAAAGGGAGATGAACAAGATTTGGGTGAAGAGAAGTACAAAAAATGTTGGGGATGGATCCGCACCAAAATCTGGTGCTGATATTCCTTCCAAAAACTAAATAGATGAGCTCTGGCTTAGGGGGAGTCACAAGGAAAATAAATTCCCCCAGCCAGTCAATCGGTGCCTGAAATTGGCACATGGAAAGTTGCAGTTTAAAGAGTTCTTAGAGAAAAATTTAAATAACCCTTGGTAAAAATATGAAAGACCTGCAAGGGGTTTGAAGAGGTTAATCATCCAAGATTGATCCAGTTTGACAGTCATTCGGTAAAAGTAGGATTCTCACAGTTAGATCCGGTATGATTCAAAATTGAAATATCTTGATCTGTAGATAAATTGAATGATTGGAGAAAGACAGATATGTTGTCAATTATCACCAAGAACAATTATAAGTGCATCTCAGTGATTTGGAAGGATCTCTCTCAGAACAAGGTCAGAACAAGGAAACTGAAATGACTTAAGGTGTGCATTTATTACAATATGAAATTAGGGTTTGCGTAGAAATATAAGGGTTCTTTTATTCATCACTTGCACATTTGCATTCGAGAAGAAGAAAGAAAGAGCTCTGCAAACAAGATTGCTTCAACCCTCTCAAAGATCAACCGCAGAATCTGATTCAACCTACGATCTTTTTCGGCTCATATCATGAACCCTAGAAGCGTAAAAAGGTATTTATATTCTTGAATATCTCTCTTTGAATCTTTTGCAAGATGGCTACTCCAAATGTTGTTAAGATCACTGATAGGCCACGCCCTAAGTTCAAGAAACATCCTTACAAATCCCTAGAAGTTGATCCCTTAGGCACCTTCTCTAGCATTCCACATGGGGTTGTACATGTAGAAAATGTTAGGGTATACATACATGCCAATATTGAGGAATTTGGGGAATCCAAGCTGATGGATATCTATCACAAACAATTAATAGATGAAACATTTGAACTTAAACCTCAATACAAGGCCATCTGGGATAAGCATTTTGGACATTGCATCCACTTTCCCTGTTTTACAGAGGATGAATGGGTCTGGTATGTTCTTAGCAAAATACATGACAACTTCATGTGGTTGATGAGGCCATTCAAGATAACAAAAGATGCCATTAGGACAGTAACCAGTTTACACTCATCCGATGGGTTGGCTACTCTCAAATCGGTCAAGAACCAAACTGTAAGTGAGGCTACTAGATCAAAGTTTGACAAGAGAGCAATGACAATAGAAGATATCATAGATATGGATATCAAATTTACCTCTATGATAATTGGCTACAAAATATATCATTCCAGCAGGGAGAACTCTATATCTAGAACTGCTATTTATACTGCATATCAGATGCTAAGGGAAAATGCAGACTATGATCTATGCGAACTTCTTTTGAGCCAACTGTTAGAAAATTTGTAGAAAATAAAGAAGGATAAGAAGAACTCATTTAAGTATGGTGGCCTAATACTATGTCTCTTCTTTTACTATATGAATGAGCTACATGGAACAAGTGGCTGGAAATGGCAAAATGATAGACCGGTTGCCATAAAAATCAGAGATTATATGTATGGGCTTGGTGATGCCAAGGCTCAAAGCACAAGTCTCTGGGGATATTTCAAGAACTTCCAAGGTATGATGCAGGCCAGAGAAAGAATTCCTCAGACAATAGTTGAAAAATATAAAGATACAATGTGTTTTATGGTAGACACTGATCAATGCCTAATGGAGGCAGTAGAGCCCAAAATAGTCTAGATTATGCCAATGGGCTATGAGGTGGATGAGAAAATCCTAGAACTACATGTCCAACACCTGCTGAGTTAGGCTAAGGACCCTGAGGCAGAAAGGTTTGGAACCGTTCAAGAATTGAGTGTGAAAATTCATGTTGAGCTAAGACAACTGGAGATGAAAAGAAAAGTGAGAAGGGAAGTAGAGGAAGTTGCCAAAAGATATGGCATTTCAAAAGAGGTAGTTGATGCAAATAAAGAGAAAGTAGAAAGAGCAGAGAAAGAGAGGTAAGAAGTAGAAAAAGAAAGTGATATGGTGCAAGCCCCCTCCCAGACCAGATCCTCAAAGACCTCTGCACTTGCCACCTCTAAGAGCTCAAGATCCTCCAAACCGGAAACCAAGACATCCAGTAAAGGAGAAAAGAGAACAAAAACCAAGGCCATAAGGTCCTATATAAGTCAGAAGGATGATGAAGAAACAAAGACCGATGAGGAAATTAAGAAAATGAGGAAGAAGAAGAAAACAATAGGTGAATCCTCTACTGGTGCAAACAAAGAAGAAGAGGCAGAAGAATTTGTTGAAAGGCCTACTCTCTCTATTGATGATATCATCAAGGCAGTCATAGTGGATGAGAATCTACAACTAATGACAGAATTCTATGATGAGTATAGTGATATAGACGAAAGGATCTTGGAAGAAGCTACAGTTAAGTACCTAAACATTTATAATAAAGCATTCATTGAAATCATCTCTCTAATTCCCAAAAGTTTAGAGAAGGTACTTGAACTCAGAAAAGACAATGCCAAGGAAAAGGATTTGGAGATCCAAGAACAGATAGCTATTCAGCTCTATCCTTCCATTTCTCCAAAAAAAATGAACATGATCTTCAAGGACTGCAAGGATGAGTTCCAGAGCAAAGCCAGAATGAACAAACTTATGCTTGGAGAGACAGATCTGGTAGCAAAAGAGATAGAAGAAATCCTCTAGAATGCCTACAAGAGATTCAATCTTCCTATCATAGAGGAAATAGATGAAGAACCTTCTACCATGGATGTTGAAGGATTAAGTGCATCAAAGGAAGATTCTACTGAGAAAATTGTAGAAGAGTCAAAGGAGATAGGTGAGGAGAGGACTAAGAACTTGGATTCCTCTGTTCTAGAAGAGGAAGTCCATGAAGAAGAAAATATCTCTCTTCCAGATCCCCCTGTAGACTCTAGAACTGAAGGAGAAGCAAGAAAGGAAGAGAAAGCAAGTCAAGAAGAGAAAAAGGGAAGAGAAGAAGAACAAATAGAGAGGATCTCTGATGACAGCTTTGACGTTGCAAAAGGAAAGAAGTCTTTGGCAAGAGACATTGCATAAGTAGTGAAGAATTTCTTGACCAAGGAATTGATGGAAATAGATGAATCAAAACTATTCCAAGTACCACTCAATTTTGATTCTCTCTCTCCAGTTCAGACAATGAAGATTGCATCCTTTGCCCAAGCCAAAGCAAAAGAGAAGCTTCTAAAGTCTCACATGGAAGATTGTGCGCTGATAGAAATTGCATCAGGAATGCTAGAGAAGATCATGCCATCCTTCCAAAAGGATCCTTTGGCCTCTCCATCTAGTAACCTCAAATCTTTGATCAACTCTGTCAACACTCATTTTGATTCACTAGAAAAATCAACAGAAGAGAAAGTCTAAAAAGAGTTTTTGGGAAAGAGATTCTTTGAAGTACAAGGACTCATAAAAAATGATAGGAGAAATCTAGATATTGGGATAAAAAGCCTAGAAAATGCTCTTAAAGATGGCAGAGAATTATACAATTTTTGTTTATCTTGATCCATAGTGACAACAGACATTGCAAAGAAGGTGGAAGAACAATAGGGTAAACTATCAAGTTTATCTTAGAGTTTTGATCCTCTCACCTCATCCATAATGAATCAAGAGTGCTAGGCTATTGCCACTATAAATGAGATAAAGAGGCTTGAGAAGGAGAAGAAGAATAGAATAAGCAGAATGAGTGAACTAAGAGGGATAATTATCCCTAAGTTAGAGGCAATGCATAAAGCCCTAACTAATGCTCAGACTACAGCCTAGACCAGTGATTTGGCAGACTTAAAAAGAACAGAAGCTTTTGTATTTTTGTTAAGTGGTCACATCTCAATTTTAGACAGGATGAAGCAGAGCTGGGAAATAGAATTTATCCAGTTGAAAACCACTTTTGTGGATATACTTAAGTATATGTAAGTATAACTTGTATATATACTTATGCAGCTATGTATAGGTTATTTTTATTTATTTATTTATTTATTTATTTGGTGTGCAGATTCCAGCCCTTGCCATTGATGTCAAAGGGGGACTGAGGAGTAGTGAAAATGTGGAATCTAGCTAAGGGGGGGCTCCGATAAAAGTGTACATAAGACAAAGCATCAGCTAAAGGGGAGTGTGCTATGACACTTAGTCATTTTTCACTAAGTGTTGCCATCAATGCCAAAGGGGGAGATTGTTGGCAAGAGACACTGTGTGGCTTCATTATTGTTGTCATTGATGGCAACAAAGTTTATCCCACACATCTATAGCACTTAGTATGTCTTTACCGGAAGTTAGATTGAAAAGTGTTTTGGTCCAGTGAGCAAGAACAAAGCATGCAGAAAGGTCTGACAATCAAGTCTGGATCTCTCAGAGGATGTATCTCAGCAAAGTATAGACTTGGGGAAGTCAAGAGGAGTACCATGATTGCTACATTCTAGAAATTGAGCCTCTGGTGATGAAAAAGTGAAAAGATATGAGCATCTAAGTGTTGGGTTCCTGACAGGCAGAGTAGATTGAGGAAGAACTGACCAACAGAGCATCAGACTTTAATCCGGATGAGAAATTGATGATGGTCAAGTTATTTAAGAGATCATACATGGTTGGATGACTTGATTGATGATTTCTGACTCTATGTCTTGGATACGCATCACATTTTGAGCATGGATTCAGTTGACAGATCAGAGTTTAGTAAATATCTTGAATATTTCAGTTGCCGACTAGAAAGATGTTGAAATCCTTGGTGCGGATATATATACCAGATGGATTTAGGTATGAAGGTGAGTGTGTGGAGAAATAGTATGCGAGAAAGGGCAGAAGGAAGTGTGGAGGCAGCAATACAAGTCCGGTATGTGACAAAATAGCAGCCTTAAAGAAAAAGAAGTGTGAAGTGCAGTAGATCAGTATATTGAACCTAACCAGAATTGAACCTCAACATATGTGGATGTCTCTCTTTAGTTCAAACATTTGGTTACCTTCTATATCCTTGTAGACAGTGAGTCTCTTATAGGTAGTGTGCCTCTTATGAGCAGTGTGCTCGGGTAGTGAGCCCTAATTGGCAAGTGCCATTTTGTACTTCTTATTCTGTTAACAAAGAATACAATCTTGGGTTAGTCACCCCATGGTTTTTCCCTTAACAGGGTTTTCCACGTCAAAATCATCGTGTTATGTGTATTGATTTTATTTCTTTTTTCCTGGTTATGTTTGCTTATATGTTTTGATACTGTACTAATTGTTAAAGAAGAACAGAAAGTTAAATTATTTAAGATAACTGATTCACCCCTTCTCTCAATTATCTACCTTGTTTTGAACACAAAGGACTGTAGTGTCAGCATTAAAAGGCAAGTATATGAAAGTTGCAGGCCAATCATCTAGAAAGAAAGTATGCATAGTTCAGTCACCACAATGAGTGAAGAACAAGGACACTAAATATGACTGCCTACCAAGTGTCCAATGTAATAGAGGTAGGGTAAGTGAACAATTTAGACTAAAAAAAGGCTTTTGAAGACACATTAATGAAGGAAGAATCTGATTCCATGCCCTAAGAGGACCTGATATCTTCAAACTCAATAAAAATATGTCCCATAAGTAGTTCTAATGACAGTACAAGACACAAGAATACAATGCTATTTCATTAAGGAATCCTAATCTAGTTCATGTTTCATATTATGAATATCCTATCACAAACCTGACTACATATGATAGTGCATTTCCTTTCATTGCAGTCAAGAAGGACAAGTGCTAGACTAATGGGGCAGATTAGATGACTTGTGGCAGCAGTTAGGCTGGTTGAGAATCAGTTACTGATAGTTCACTTTTTGGTAAAGCATTGTAAACTTGGAGAAGTTTCTTTCTTGTCATTTCTATGCATTGTAACTCAGATTTTCAATCTTGTGACTAAAAATAAACATTGTAATAGTCTATTTCTAAGCATTTTTCAAGCAAGATAGATATTTTAGACTTGTGCCTTGGCTATAAGAACACCTTTGTTTTAATAAAGTTCAGTGATTTTTCCTTCTCAATGGCTATCTTTATATTGTGTGTAATTAATGATTGATGTGTATTTTGTGTTTTATGTTTAAATGCTCAAATATCAGTCAATTAAAATGACTAAATATACTACTAATTGATGTCAATTAATAATTAAATTGACTAAATATACTACCAATTGATAGAAATCAGTGAATAGTGAATAAATATGACTAAATATATGATCAGTGTTAAATCAGTGAATAAAATGACTAAATATACTACCAAATTGATCAAAATGATGACTAAAATTAATGACTAAATACACTACCAATGGACATAAATTAGTGAATAAAAAATGACTAAATAAGTGACCAGATTACAGGAATCAATGACTAAATAGATGACTAAATATACTACCAAATCGATCAATCAAAACAACCAATAAATGACTAAAAATGGTTTAGTCATCAATTTGGTCACGAGTAAATGACTGGCAATAAACTACTAATGGTTATGTGACCATGTTTGGTCATTTATAAGTAGTTTTTTAAGTCATATATTGTTGTTTTTGTACTAGTACATGATCATACTCTTCCATATTAGCATGGATGTAAGCCCTAATATCTTCATTATGCATTACACCATAGGGCACTTCAAAGAATGCACAATCAGGGTTTGTTTCTAGGGATTTAAATGGATGCTTCTTAAACTTAGGTTAGGGCCTATCAGTTATCTCAACAACTTGTGGAGTAAACATTTTCATAGCTCAACAAAACTTTGCAAGAGTGATGACTGTAAATACCTTGTTCTTCGCTTTCAGTTAGGGTTTGTCAAATGCTTGAGTTTTCCTTTTCTTTGCCACTTAGATCTCCTTGATCACTTTGAAAAGTTGAATACAAAGTGAATTTCCTTTGAATGATATTGCTTATAAACCCTTTTCATCAAAACTTAATTGCCATAAACACTAGTTTCTAAAAAGATGTCAATACTTCCTCTGTTACTCACAGTCAACACAAATTGCTTAGTAAACTTCTGCATTAGACTCTTTTTTGTTGGAATTTTCTTCAAAAGATCTGATATATTGTTCTTCAACTCATATCTTCATGCTAGTTGTTAGCACCACTTTTTTGGCTAGGGGAACGAGATTGATCATTGAAGATCCCCCTGAGCTAGAGCTCCCAATTCACTTCCTAGAGGAAGTTTCTGTACCAGAGTCTGGTACAGACTCATTCTTGGATTCAGTAACATCCTTCTTAACCCACATCTTGTTCATCTCCTTTTTTATTTCTTCTGCATCAACCTTTTGTATTAGTTTCTTCCTTTCTACTGGATTATCCTTCTTTATGTTCTTGCTTCTATAGAATCTTGCAATATGTCTAGGCTTATTGCAATTGTTGTACACATAATTCCACTGACTGTTGTTTCTTCCATTCATTCTAGATCTACATTTATTAGCCTTATGTCTAAATCTATTGCATGTAAACTAGTTACCATTGAAAGATTGAGTATTCCTTCCATTATTATAGCCATTCCTTATCTAACTTCTACATTCACTAGCTCTATGACCAACTCTCTTACATGTAAAGAACTGACTGAAGAAAGATGGAACATTTTGATTCATTTTGTTCCTACATTGAGTAGCCTTATGACCAAACTTATTGCATGAATTACAATAACCATTGAAAGATGGGCACCTTTGAACATTTGGTTGCTTGACCAGTGGTTTTCTAGGTCCATTCCTTTGATTCCAGATCTTCTTTCCTTTGTCCTTATTCTCAACATTCATTGCTTGACCTATTTTAGAACTTTCACCTTTCTCAAATCCCAAGCCTTCTTTGTCATCAGGGTTCTTCTAACTAGCCTACATCTCATCAAGTTTTGTAGAACTTATCTTAAACTTTTCTTCATAGCTCTTTGCCTTCTCCAAATTTGACTTTAGGTTCACAACTTCTTTTTCAAGCTTTGCACATTCTTTTGATTTGTCTTTCACCAATTGATTCAGGTCTTCTTCTTTTGCTTTATCTTCAATTTGCACTTTTAGAACATCCAAGATTTCATTTTATGATCTTAATTGTTCACTAACCTCCTTATACTTTTCTTTGAACTTCTTGACTTGCTCCCTCAACTTCCTGATGCACTCATCTACTTCCTTTACATTTTCCTTCAAATCCTAGTTTTCTTCTTTAGTACTTTCAAGGTCTTTAAGAGAAACTTTGAGTTCTTCATTATTGACAAACATGCACTCTTCTTCTATAGTTCCAGTTGGATTAATTTCTTTCAGAGGAGTAGGATACCTTCTAGCTACCATGTGTTCAATCTCCAAGATCTTCCTCAAGATGTTAGACTTCTTCCAAGGAACTTGCATATGATACCAATTGTTGAACACCCAGAATACTCAGAGGTGGTGAATCAGTAATCTGTTGGGAATTAAGGTGTCTCAACCTTGCAATTCCTAGTATTGATTTATTAATTATTTATTTAGTTATTTTCTCAATTTGTATTTTACTTGCACATTCAGTTTTGACATTTAGTTTGAGGTGGCATTGTGACATGTCATCCTACTTGTAATATGCTTTGAATGGTCAAGTCAAACACATGTGGATTTGGGCATCCCATTTGAGGTGGCACTAATATGCCATGTGTTTTCATCTTGTGGTATGACAGATGTGTTATTGTGTATGACAAAATCTATGACGCGTAAGAGCCAAGTATATAGATTCTCGGGACAAGTGAAGACAAGTGTCATAAAGTATATTTGCTTGTTCAGAAGGCATCTTTGGGTGCCCAAGTTGGGCTATGACATGTTGTAAGAGGAATGTGCTATATTTAGTCTTGTATGACAAATTCTCTTATAACATTTAAGGTTGTTATGTTGGGAAAATCTATGATAGCTGTAAGACGTGTAAGAGCATCTATCATAGTCTATTTTTAGCATAAAGTGCTCTATCCTTGGGAAGTCAAATCTGCCATGTTATGACAGATTTAAGAGAGATATTTGCATCTTGGACAAGTGTCCTTTGATCTAGGAAAATGCCCATGTGGCCAAGATGGATGCCTATCTCTAGAGGCTTCTCAATATTGCCTTGTAATCTCTATATATTGCATAGTTTGGAGTTGTAGTTACATAGTGTTTGTACAGGTACTGTTATGCTACCAAAATCACTCCAGAAACAACATTTGAAGACTCTTGGAAGAACTTGCATTGCAAGTGTATTGTAAACACACCATTTTTTTGATCATACATTGTGCAGGTTTTAGAGTGTGGGGTTTTTTACTTGAAAAGGTTTTCCCCATGGTATATCTTGTGTCACTTTCCTAATGTGTTGTGTTGCTGCTGTAATCTTTATGTTATATGTTTAACATTTTTGCAATTGTAAGGATTAAAATGAAGTTGCATACTATTCCCCTCCTTAGATTGGTGTAGGAAGTGTGTTTGGTGTACCTTGCTTCCTTTCAGTTGGTATCGGAGCTTGATCACCTGTAATCCTACTTGTTGGGTAGGGGTTTTCTGACGCAATCTTTGATTGAGTGGGAGTTTGTATAGAGTATTCTGTGATCTTGCTACACCAAGAAGATGGCATGCACATCTAGTAGAATAGAATTGGAAACGTTTAATGGCAACAATTTTGGGTTGTGGAAACTCAAAATGGAAGACATGCTTGTTGATAGAGATCTATGGGAAGCCATTTCTAACACAAAACCAATGGCAATTCCTCAAGATGAATGGGATCTCAAAGATCATAAAGCTAAGGTCTTGTGAGACTCTATTTAGATGACTCCATCCTATTGAATGTTCATGAAGAGAAGACTGCGAAGGAGTTGTGGAAGAAACTTGGTGATGTTTATCAGGATAAATCCTTGGAAAACAAGTTATTCCTATAGAAGAAGCTATATTCTCTAAGTATGGATGATGGAGGATCAGTTGCAGATCACTTTAATGCTTTTAACATGCTAGTTGCACAGTTGACATCCATTAGTGTAAAGATGGAGGAGGAGGATCGTTGCATAACCTTGCTTTGTTCTTTGCTAGACTTGTGGGACCACCTTGTCATGACCATTGGGAGTACTACAACCACCTTCAAGATGGATGAAGTGGTGTCTTCACTATTATCTGAAGAGATGCAGAGAAAGTCTTCTGAATCGGCAAAGGAGGCTCTTCCAGTTCGTGGTAGACCCAAAGAGAAAGGGAAAAAGAAAGACAAGAAAGCTGAAAAGGGAAAATCCATATCCCATTGGAGATCCAAATCTTTTGGAAAGTACAAGGCACTTTGTTGGAACTACAATAAATCTGGGCACTTCTGAAAGGAGCGTAAAGAGGAGAAGAAGAAAAAGAAGAAAAATATCTCCAATTCCAATTCTGACAAGTCACAAGATGATGGTGATGCTTTTGTTGCAGCCTTGGCCACCCATGCATCAAAAGATGTGTGGATGATTGACTGTAGTGCTTCTTTCCACATGACCTCACATCGAGGTTGGTTTACAAAGTATGAAGAATATGATGGTGGGAAGGTGTACTTGGGTGATGACTCTCACTTGAAGATAGTTGACTATGGAAGAGTCTTAATCTGATTCCTTGATGGACGAGTAAAGGGGATCAATGGGGTTATGCACATCCTCAGTTTAGTACAAAACATGCTCTCTGTAAGTAAATTGAATGATGCAAGTGTGCAGGTTGTCTTCTTAGGTGGAGGATGCAAGATGACAAGAGAAGCTATGGTGCTTGCTAAGGGTACTTTTAGAGGTACTCTCTTTCAGCTAGATGCATGCACTACTCTGTGCAATAGTTCTTCTATTTCGAAGAAAAGGCCTTCAGATTCTTCATCCTTACCATTGGAACCAGCAGTAAAGAAATGTGTTGCTTCTACTTCCGATGGTAGTGCTTTTTGGGTACCTAAGAGTGCTCATGCTTTAGAAATGAAACTTCCTGCTAAAGAGACAATGTTGTGGCACAAGAGACTTGGTCACATTGGTGAGAAGGGTCTTAGAGCCCTGAAAAATAAAAACCTCATCGAGGGGTTAGATGATTGTAATCTTGAGTTTGACTTTTGTGAACATTGTGTATATGGAAAACAAAACTATGTTTAGTTTTACTCGAGTTCTCATAAGTCTTATGGTGTGTTGAATTTTATTCATTATGATGTGTTTGGTCTTGTGAATGTTCCTTTGATTTCCAAATCATTGTATTTTATATTATTCATTGATGATTATAGTAGGAGGACATGGATTTATTTTCTTAGAAGCAAATATGAAGTCTTTAGTTAGTTCAAAGAGTTTAAAGCTTTTGTAGAGAATTAGACTAGTAAAAAGATTAAGTGTTTGAGGACTGATGACGGTGGTGAGTTTTGTTCCATAGAGTTCGATAAGTTTTGTAAAGAACATGGGATTGAAAGACATAAGACAACTCCATATAACACCCTACAACAAAATGGAGTTGTAGAGAGGATGAATGGAATGTTGATGGAGAGGGCTAGGAGTATGCTTAGTGGTGCTAGCCTCGAACAAAAGTTTTGGGCTGAAGCTGTAGCCACTGCTTGCGACTTGGTTAACAAGTCTCCTACTTTAATGTTTGTTGATAAGACACCCATAGAGGTGTGGTATGGTAAGAAGCCTTTATCGAGACATCTTCATGTTTTTGGTTGTGAGGCATATGCACATGTGCCTAAGGAGAAGAGGTCAAAATTAGAGAACAAGGCAGTTAAGTGTATCTTCATTGGCTACGGTGTCGATGTGAAAGGGTACAAGCTTTGGGATCCTGTGGCTGGAAAAGTCTTGTATAGAAAAAGTGTTATGTTCAGAGAGGTAACACCTTCTCCTTTTGTTTTACAACTAGAAGAAAAAGAAAAGAAAGAGGATGTGGTTCAATTTTTTACTACCCCTGAGAAGACTGAACTGAAAGACCCTATTGGACCCAATGATGAGGAGAGCTCTAGCAAATCTAAAAGTTTAGAAGAAGAAGTAGATCCTCCACCTCAGCCTTTGAGGAGGTCTACACGAAACAAGAAGCAACCTGAGAGGTTTGGTTATACATTACTTGATTCTAGTTGTGCTTTTGCTTTGTTTACTAACACTGATGAGCCTAGAACTATGACAGAGGCTATGGGCATGAAAGATGTAGGTTCCTAGAAGGAGGCCATGGAAGATGAGATGGCTTCTTTGGAAAAGAATAAAACTTGGGACTTGGTGCCTTTGCCTGATGGATGAAAACCTATTGGATGCAAATGGGTGTTCAAGAAGAAATTTGGTGCAGATGGCAGTGTTGAGAAGTATAAGGCTAGATTAGTTGTGAAGGGGCATTCACAAGTGGCGGGAATTGATTATGGTGAGATTTTCTCTCCCATTGTAAAGCTGACATCTATTCGATCCCTATTATCTCTTGCAGCAACTTATGATTTAGAAGTGGAACAAATGGATGTGAAGATGACTTTCTTTCATAGTGACTTGGAGGAAGAAATTTACATGTCACAGCCAAAGCACTACATAGTGAAAGGTAAAGAAAATTTGGTTTGCAAGTTAAAGAAGTCTTTGTATGGATTGAAACAATCTCCTAGGATGTGGTTTTTGAAGTTTGATGCCTTTGTGTTGTCCATTGGATTTTTGAGATCAAAATTAGATCATTGTGTGTATTACAACTTTGACAATGATCATATTCTCATTATTGCACTGTATGTTGATGATATGTTGCTGATTGGGAATGGTAAGAATATGATTTATAATTTGAAGTCTCAGTTGTCAGTACAATTTGAAATGAAAAACTTAGGGGCATCCAGGTACATTTTGGGGATGGAGATCTAAAGAGATAGAGCAAATAGAAAACTTTGGTTAGGCCAGAGTAAGTATGTTAACACTGTGTTGAGAGATTCAGTATGGTGGATTGCAGACCGTTGATTATTCTTGTTATGATGAGGATAAAGTTATCTATTGATGATTGTCCAAAGTCTCCTTCTGAGATAGAGGATATGAGTATAGTACCTTATGCTAGTGCAGTTGGTAGCTTGATGTATGCTTTGGTCTATACAAGACCAGACATTGTCCAAGTAGTGGGAGTCCTTAGTTAGTTTATGGCTAATCCTGGATAGGTACATTGGGATGTAGTGAAGAAAGTGTTCAAATATTTGAGGGGTACTTCTAAGTATTCTACTTATGTTATCATGGTTATCCTACTGGACCTTAGCATTCTATGAGTATTCATGAATTTATGGATTCTGATTGGGCAGGTGACATTGAGAGTAGTAGATCCACTAGTGCTTATGTGTTTACCATGTTTGGTGGTGCTATTAGTTGGACAAGTAAGTGACAACCTATGGTTCCTTTGTCCATGATAGAAGCAGAGTGCATGGTAGCAACTCATGCTTGTAAGGAAGCCATTTGGCTTAAGAGGTTGTGTTCAAATGTTGGTTTTGATGCAGGACAAATTACTATCCATTGTGATAGTCAGAGTGTGATTTGCTTAGCAAAGAATCCTACTTTCCATGCCAGAACAAAGCACATTGATGTTTAGTTTCATTTTGTTTGAAATATGGTAGAAGATGGGAAGGCGATGTTGGAAAAGGTTGACACTTTGAAGAATGTTGTAGATGCATTGTCTAAAGCTATGGGCACAGATAAGTTTAGATGGTGTTCGGAGTCTATGGGCCTTTTGGCCCCTAGCAGTTAAATCTTGTCTTTCTATTAGCTCTTGCAAGGTGTTCAACAAGTGGGAGAATGTTGGGAATTAAGGTGTCTCAACCTTGCAATTCGTAGAATTAATTTATTAATTATTTATTTAGTTATTTGCTCAATTTGTAGTTTACTTTCACATTCAATTTTGGCATTTAGTTTGAGGTGGCATTGTGACATGTCATCCTACTTGTAATATGCTCTGAGTGGTCAAGTTAAACACATGTGGATTTGGGCATCCCATTTGAGGTGGCACTAATATGCCTTGTGTCAGCATCTTATTATGTATGACAATCTATGACGCGTAAGATCCAAGTATAGAGATTCTCGGGACAAGTGAAGACAAGTGTCGTAAAGCATCTTTGCATGTTGAGAAGGCATCTTTGGGTGCCCAAGTTGGGCTATGACATGTTGTAAGAGGAATATGCTATATTTAGTCTTGTATGATAGATTCTCTTACAACATTTAAGGTTGTTATGTTGGGAAAATCTATGATAGTTGTAAGATGCGTAAGAGCATCTGTCATAGTCTATTTTTAGCATGGAGTGCTCTATCCTTGGGAAGTCAAATCTGCCATGTTATGATAGATTTAAGAGAGATATTTGCAACTTGGACAAGTGTCCTTTGATGTGGGAAAATGGCCATGTGGCCAAGATGGACGCTGTTGGGTCTCAAAAATGCAGGTTGTGGATTCTAAGGGGATGCCAAGCCCTATGGTCAAATCTACAATGTTTTTGAGCCAATGACTAGAGTTTGACCTTAATGATCAACTTCTCCCTACGCTTTAGGTCCTGCTACAACCTAGGTAGGTGAACCTTTGATTATCAAAGCAGGTTGTATGATTAAATCTATGTTGGTTTGTTGCTAGTTTATCCAATTACAATGGCATGCTTGTAAATCAGATGAGATATTGTAAACTAATTCTAAAGAAAGCAAATGATTTAATCTAAATTCTAATAGAAATAAATAACAAATAACATGAAATGAATCTAAACTATAACAAGAAAATAGAGTAAAGATTTTAAATATAAGATGAATCAATAGTTAGACTAGTGCTTTGTCCATTCGGGCAACGGAGTCAGGATATCAAAAACAAATAACTTGTATTAGGTAATAACTCGATCTGATTGGCACATATAACTGTTTGCAACTTGTACAAAACGTGCAAGGAAGAAATCATTAATTCATTCTTAATAATCCAAAGGACATAATTGAAATAATGCAAAATATTAAAAAGGATTTTAATCTTTTTGGAAAGAACCAATTTAAATTTACAAATTAACAAATTAGATCAACTCTGGAGACAAATTAATAACCCTAATCAATTAATCGTACTTAATAATCCATTCAACATTCTAAGATTACTATAATTGATGAGAAAGGATTTAATTCTCCTTGAGAAACCAATCAAATCAACTATACTAAATTAGCAAATGTAACCAGACAATTTGAACATGTCCTTAACACATTCAAATTGAATAATCTAAAAATGAATGATATGGAGATAATTAAATTGATTGAATTTAAACAACAAACAGATGATACCGTCACAATGTATTTCAAATTTGAATCCTCAACTGCTGCCTCAGAATGTATCATGCACCATAGCCTTTCTCATAATGAAATTTGCATAGAAGGATCAAATTGGCCTCAGATTGCATCAAATCTAACCTAATCTAATCCTAAAATGTTTCAATTGGCTTTTTGTAAAATATCTATTTCTAACCTCTTTCTCCGGGTCCTGGGATCTCTATTTAAAGAGATGCAACAAGCCTCAGACCCGTTACATTCATTTTGTAGTTTAAATAACTGATATAACGGATATATGGTTTCACTTGATAAGAAAATAATTAGTCATCCGGCTGCATTCTTTCATCTCCGGCTTGAAACATTTTGTCTTCCATTAATTCGATCCTCTTCTTGAAATCACATTATTATATTAATCATAATCCTGCAAAAACAAATCAAATCATTTATTAGATAAATCATATATAAACATATAACTTACATTGAGGTAATCCTTAGGACCTGTGGCGTGCGGTATAGTTTCCTTACTTCCGTTGTATATTCGCTCATGTATTTAGGGTTTTATCCTTTCCATAGAAATCCCTAACTTCTTTTACTTTATGTTGAATGCCTTTGGCAGAAAATGAAATATTCCATATTAACTTTTATTATAGTATCATTGCGAATAAAATAATTATTTCATTTCTTCTTTGGCCATTAATCTTTGTTTTCACATTTGCTAGTTATATTTTTCATATTTGTTGTGAAAATAATTACCCTTAATTAGGGTTTGACAATAACCTTCATGAAAATAATAATCATCATTCCTCTTTACCTTCCCTTACCTTCCCTTAATTATTATTTTTCATTTGTATTAACCCGCATATCTTTCACTTAAGTTGGACAAAATTAATTCAAAAACTATTACTCCTTCTCGGCAAAATATTTTACCAACCTATATATGCACTTGAAAAAAGATTACCACTTGGTTAATTTATTTCAAAAAATATTGTATCTCCAAGCGAAAATAAATTTGATTATAAAATCTTCATTTTGTAATTTGATCATATACACAAGTAAAATGATTCGCCATTCATATTTTGGTGAAAATATTTCAACATTGTATCATTCTTTATCACATTCATTTTCCTTTTATTGTTGTAGGAAAGTACTGGGTAATTTTTGTTTACTTCAATCTATTTTATGTTGCTAACTTTTTCTTCAAATAATTATTTGTTTTCTTAGGCTGGCTATCAAAGGCAGTGCTTTAATATTTACTTTTCTCATTATACGTAATCTATTGCTTATTTGATGAAATTGTAAATTAGTTATGTTCTTCCGTAATATTTTCTGGGTGAAATGGTTATCTATTGAATTAATCCCTCCCATATCTTATTTTAGGATGAAAATATCAAAATTTCTCCTTATATCAGGTTAAATCTTCTAAAAAATAATTCACCTCTTTACAAATGGCATCCACATATTCCTTATGCCTTCATTTTCTAAGATCATTGTCCTATAAAATGCGGTAATTTCCACCGTGAAACTATTTTTATTTGCATTACTGTGTCATTTTAGGGTTTCACAAATAATTGGCAATCGTCGTTTAACTTCTAGTGGTTTGACTTATGTCTGGCAGGAATGTGATCATAAGGTGGAGGTAAATTATTATAAAAATGCCTCACAAATGAACCAAAGTGATTGACTTGATTTATTGTTTGATTTGCTCATGTATCATGTAGTTCTGGAGGACGATTAGCTATAAGCAACAACAACAGAATATAGTCCTGCCTTGCCTCCACCATAGCAAGGAGAAAATTTGAAATAGCTATTCCAGATGATGTTATGACTGCTGCCGGTTTGTGTGATCCCCTTGCATTAGCACTGATCCATTTGCCAGAGCAAATTCAGCATCCTTGCCTGAGAGTATCCATAATTTGACGTGACTTCTCCATCATTAGGAAGGGCAAAAGATAGGACATTTTAGAGGAATTATCCTTTGGTGCCTTGCTGAAAAGCACCAGTCAAAAATCAACGAGAATTTCCTCTAGATGCACAATGATTTAGGTAAATTAATATGTTGGAATTCATCTACTATTAGTGCTTCCCACTCTGAATGTTTCAGATGCTCAAGATCTGCAATTGCAATATCACAGGTTGTGAGAACTATCTGAACCATCACACATCCACTTTCGTTATAGAACTCTTCCTTCTGAATAACTTCTCTTGAATTACGATTTCCATTATAAACTACAAAAATTACAAATGAGTCACACCGTAGAAATTCATCTTCCCAACTGGATATTGTAGTAGATGATAGAACAACAAGAATAGGCCGTGCCACTTCAAATTCTTTGATCAATAACAATAGGAACATTATTGTTGTTGAAATTCGTTCCTGATTGACTTCATTAATAATTACAGCATTTTGGTGATTTTGCCAAAATTTGTGAAGTTTGTTTATGGATTTCATCTGGTGAGAAGGTTTATCTGCTCCTTTTATCCATTTGGGTCTCTCTTTCAACTTTACATATGCAGCATCCTGCAAGTTCTTTGCCTTGATTTCCCTTCTAGAAAAAGCTCGCTGTTGTGCCTCTTTAGAACTCTTTTCATATGCTTTCATGAGTTTACTTACTAAAGTTGAACAAAGAACATCTAAACCTTCCAGTTCCCATGTACACTGATCATACTCTAATCCCTTCCACTTAACAAGCCATTTGACTTTGCATTTCAATAGATTATCACATCCTTTGAGTGAGTGCTCGGAAGGCATTAAAACTCTCTTTCGGATAAGACGATGTGGCTCAATCCATTGTGGATTCCATTGTAGGACAGTTCCTTGCTGAAGCTTTTTTTTAAAAGTAGATAACTATTTGGGAGCTTCCTTCATTTGCTTTTGCTTGGAGGCAATCCTAGTAGTTATAAAATCACGTGATGTGTCTATAATGATGTAAGATTCAATAGCCTATGCTTGAGAAGAGAAATATTGAGTAGAAATATTTTCTGGATCAATTCTCAGAGCATTTCTATAACATTTGGTTGATTCCTTGTACTCCTGGTCTGGTCTGAATAGTACAAAAGACAATAAATGTGCCAGCACACATTACTTTTCAAATCATTCATTAAACCTTGTCATACAACTTCAAATGCTTTTGTCTTGCTATCCATACAATTTAACATCAGACCGTTTATTGGCCGATGTGGAGAACTCTCAATCTTGCAACCATCTACTAGTTGTTCGCTAGCAAAGGAGTAGCCCCGATTCCAAGGCCAATTCAAGTAGGTCCGGTAAAGTCTTAAACCTGTGCAAGACTATTGCAGTGGTGCAGATCTGTAGTGCCTTCCTTCACATGTACAATATAATAAAGATTCAAAACAAAGACCAAAGGGAACATTTAAATCCTCCAAAGCGATTGGACATGCTATTATGAAGTCCTTCCTTCCACTACGTTTGTCTGCCTTCTCACGTTATCTGATCAAGCCATTTTTTTTTAGTTTCAGTTTTCTTCCTTAAACTCAATGGAGACTTTCCTAAGTAGAGCCCGGGGAGACTGTCAGGCATGATTAATTTGAAATCACTGGGCAGGCTAGAGTGGCTCAAATAACCCTTGTACGGGACAGTGTACATGCACTCCAAGCTCTCGGTAATGATTTACATCATGTTGTTACACGCTTCACTTGCTTGAGCTCCATTAGGGAATGCCATTTGAAATTTTGTTCATCAAGAAAAGAAGAAACCGTAGAAAATTGTGTAAGGAGTTGGTAACATTGACGCACGATAATCATTTGTGTAAGGAATTGTTTCTGTGTCCATTACATGACAACCACGGTTATGAGAGATAGATGGATCAGGGACCATGTGGACAAGACTTCCGCTCTCCTAGCTTTTTGACTAAGACAAATAATATATCATTTGCTCAATAAATTTTCAATAGTTTTATATAGCCCTGTCAATGTATTAATTTTCAATTCAAGCAGCCAATGATAAATACTGATGAATCCCCTTTTGATATCTGTAACATTGTGATGGTTAAGCTTCATTCATTCTCTTAAATTTCTTGTTTCTTTTCTATTTCTTCGCCTATAATTTTGTTTAAATAAGTGAGAAAAAAGTGTTACCATGATTTCATTCAAACGAAAGCTTCCACGGCAAAGAATGGAGGAGATTTAACAGGAGATAAGGCTTGGAATGTTAATTTTCAGATCAGATGTGTTGTAATGTAATAGTTTCTTACTTGATATGTATCTTTCTTCATCTGTGACAAGTTGAAGTTTCCCATCTTCAACCGTGAAAACAAGAATTCGGCCCTTGTTAGGATCACTCTCCTTTGGCATAACATAAGCTGTCCCAAGACAATAATAAACCTTGTTGTCATGTGAGAATGAACAACTAAGGATGCAGGAACATCCATTTTCAAATGGATCAAGAGCATATGATGAGATAATTTCAAACATCTGATCATCCAATAGATGCACAAAGTGTGATTCTGTCTCATCTAGATATGCATTTGAATACTTCACAGTGCAAATGGCAAATGTGTGAAACTGATATTGAAGTGTATATAAGGTAAGCATCTTTGAACAAATGGACTCGACATGTCTAGTTCCAACAGATGCCTATCTCTAGAGGCTTCTCAATATTGCCTTGTAATCTCTATATATTGCATAGTTTGGAGTTGTAGTTACATAGTGTTTGTATAGGTACTATTATGCTACCAGAATCACTCCAAAAATGACATTTGAAGACTCTTGGAAGAACTTGCATTGCAAGTGTATTGTAAACACACCATTTTTTTGATAATACATTGTACAAGTTTTAGAGTGTGGGGTTTTTTACTTGAAAAGGTTTTCCCCATGGTATATCTTGTGTTACTTTCTTTATGTGTTGTATTGCTGTTGTAATCTTTATGTTATAGGTTTAACATTTTTGCAATTGTAAGGATTAAAATGAATTTGCATACTATTCCCCTCATTAGATTGGTGTAGGCAGTGTGTTATGTGTACCTTGCTTCCTTTCATAATCTATTAAACCATTAATCCGTTTGCCGCATTTAATAATAGTAGAGAAAATCAAGCATAGAAAGCACAACCATAACACATGAACACTAGGATTTTTATGTGGAAATCCCAAAAAGGGAAAAAACATAGTGAGTGCTAGCTCACAATATATTATGTAGTATCAATACCGAATTACAAAGAGGCTCACTGGCTAAGGGCTCATTGTTCAAAGAAATGCTCACTGCAAAATAGGCTCATTGCTAAGAGAAAAGAAAGAGAGAATGACTGGCTCACTACAAAAATGAACTATTGTAATTACATCTACAAATGCATGGGATACAACTCCAATGAAGCACAAAATACTGTCTCAAAACTCTTCATCATGATCTACTCTATCACACTACTCTGCTCTTCATGAACCTTCTTCTCAAACACTTGTCACACTGATTGGATTACAAAATTTCATTCATGTCACACACATTCACACATTTGCATCACACTAAAAAATGAATCTCATATATATATCTGCAACACTTACAAACTTCAAATTAGGTCAGCCTACTAGGATGAAACGTGTAGTTATGCAATGTATAGCTTGTCGGCCTAAAGCATTCACCAAAATACTTTGCAGACCAAATTAATACTTGAAACATTCACACATGTCAGCTCAAACTATAGAACCACTTAGGATATGATTTCAATCAATAAATTATACTGCACACAGATTCTCATATTAGGTCAGCTTTACAAGCTGACTATCACAGACTCAGATCAACTGTCAGATCATAACTTTTAATGCGAACCAAAAACTTCTTAAAATTCACAACTAAGACTCTTTAGGCATCCCCAAGCTTACCCTCAAAACCACAGAGCATAATATTAAAATGTGGAAAAATGTGGATTGTCAGAACACAGACTCTGTCACTGTCAAATACTGTCAAAACAAGCAGTGATACTTAAGTCCTCATAACTATCTTACCGGTGGACTTCAAACTCTATAACTTTGGATTTAGAGACTTTAGAAATGTGTTTAGAACACCTTAAAATCATAGGAGAAAATATCTATTATCGAAGAAATGCAGACCAAATCAAACTGACATTTTGTCCTATTTAAGATTGTTCTCTGCTAAGCCAGACTTATGCTTCTTCAAACTATACTTCCGAAGATGATCAAAAGATGAAACTTTGGATTTGGGATCATCTAAGGATTAGTAACATCTTACCAGAACAATGAGACAAGATCTTCAATTGTGAACCAATGCTGATCAAATTACTGTCTCTCTTTAGTCATCTCAGTACTTTGCCAACACTTAGCCAAAATCCTTAAGTCTTCTTGCCGCACCAGAGTTCTTTGTACACATGTCTTCATGAGGATTACTATAACCTTAAAACCCTTCTAAATCCTTGTTTCCATCAATGACAACACTAATCAAACATCATGCTCAGTCAATCCTCATCATACCAACAGTGTCTTAATGATATTTGCCAAGTTGCCAACACTTATGTGGACAAATGTGATGCGAAGTACCATAATCTAATAACCATTCCTCATGATATTATAAAACATTACAAACATATAGTACTTCATCAACTGTACCTCAATGCTTCCTTTTTGGAGTCATCATTGTCTTATTTCCTCTTCCAACAATCTTTCTTGAGATGCCCATTTCTATTGCAATACCAACATTTTTCCTTACGCTTTTTGCCTTTTGACTTAGATCTTGATGTACCTCTCAAATTTTCTCCCATTTCTATGGATTGACCTCCAGCCACCATTTCTTCTGGTGTGGAGGTTTCTATATTAGATTTCCTCTGTAACTCCTCAGAGAACAAAGCTCCCACAATAGAATCAAATTTAAGGGTGTCATTTGTGCAAAAGCTAATGGAAGTGACTAAGTGCTTCCAAGATGCAAGCAATGAACACAATAATGTAATATCCTTGTCTTCATCTTCAATTTTTACACCCATACTAGTTAATTAGCATATAAGAGTATTGAAAACATTTAAATGATCAACAATTTTGATACCTTCCTTTCATTCGTAAACTATATAGCTGCCTCTTCAAGTAGATTCTATTTATCAAGGATTTTATCACATAAATGCTCTCCATTCAGCTCCATAAGCTTGATGTTGTTTCTCTCCAACAATATTAAAAAGAACATCATGTATGTCAAACAAAACTAAATTGTGTTGAGAGCCCTTGTATCCAGATCTTCCCAGTCCTCATATGTCATATTCGTAGGATTCTTTGTCTTTCCTACCAATGCCTTTTGCAATCCTTGTTGCACCAACAGATCACACATCTTGATCTTCCACAACTTAAAGTTTTTCTTCTCATTAAATTTCTCCACCTTGAAACTTTCATTCAAAACCTTTTCCATTTGATGTTGCATAAAAAACACCAAATCCTCACAAAACCACTACAAAATAAAAAGCTCTGCTACCACTTGTTGAGATTCCTTTAGATTTAAAGAATAAACTTAAAACCTAAAATTGTATAATATTGTAGCACAATTTAGTTGCAAAGAAAATAGAGATAGTAACATAATAATGAATAAACAGAATAAACAATCACACATCAATAACACAAGGATTTACATGGTAAAACATTAGCAATATGTCAGAGAAACATGTATAGGGCAAAGTATTGATATTCTTATTGTTTAGAAGAAAAATTACAATCATCATGTAGCTGCAATTACAAAATTACTTGCCTTTCAAAAGGCTACAAAGATTAAAAAAGATCTTCAACATATCTCCCTTCGTCAAATTTAGAAGAAAGTAGATTTTTCTTTCTTTAGAAAAAACCAGATTTAAAACAAAAGATTTTTGTTTTCTTTCAAAGACAATCTTCTTTCTTTCTTTGTTTTATATTGTTGTCACAAATCCAACAATATTTACTAATATATTTAGGTCTATTTTTATTTAGATTTCTGATTAAAGTGGATATCTGAACTGTGTTTTACATATATATTTTTAAAGATAGGTATATTATTATTTAATTTTTTTAAAAAGATAAATATATTAATTAAGAATCCAAAAGATTTGTGATTAGTGAAATCAAAATGAAAGTAGAAAACACAAAACAAATGCGTAAACAAATGTTATGTTGCAAATATGTGTCTATGATGTGTTTTCATTGATGTCAACATATCTCTTTGTCAGAGACAGTGAAGACAGTGCAGTTCAACAAAGTAGATTGCTCCACATTTTTAATGAAACAAAGATCAGAGTCTGCGGATTAAAGGGTTTGTAGAAGTTTGTCTAAAGTTTCTCTAGTTAAGATTTGAGAGGTCTGCATGGACAATTGGTGAAGTTATGGCCATTTGAGTAGAACCGGGTTTTGTAGTTGTTTAGAGGTAACATAGTGACAGGAATTTGGTCTGGATTGCTCTGTATTGGAATATTATGGTCTACGGTTCTAGAGGTATGTTGGGATGTTGATGTGTATCCTCAACTCAAGTGGTTCATGGTTTGGAGGTCCACAATCAATCTTTCTAGTGTGACAGTCATGACAGTTAGTGTTCTTAAGTTTTCGTATGAAGGTGAAAGTGATTTTGGTGATTTGAGGTGGTGAGGTTGTTCTTGTTGATTTCATTGTGCTTGTGGTGGTCTCTAGATCATGTGCCTATTGTGTTGGCTGTCCACATTGAGGATTGAACTTGTAGTTGAAGATTTCTCCTTGGGTGTTGCTGTTCTTTTCCAGTCTTGGCTGACCGGATGCTTGGTGCATGTTGCGGATGATCTAAGAAGAGTTCTATGGAGCGTGACATGTTGTTCAAGGAAGATTTGAGTCCCAGCTATGTTTGGCTGATAGTGTAATGGTTCACATGAAGTATTTTAAGTCTTGTGATTGTAATTTCTTGTAATGCCTATCTTGGAGAATGTTCCAAATAGATGATTGTAAGGATGACTTTGATGTTCATTCCAAAGTCGATGTCATGTATAAATAAGTGTTGTGAAGTCATGGAATTATGTGGAGGTGAGTGAAGATGTGGATGCAGCGAGGAAGTGAGTTGGGGTAGAGCAGAGTTATTGTGCACTTCAATGGAATTGAACCTTGGCATGGAAAAGATGTTGTTTCTCAGTTCAACCTTTCTGTGTTAATCATGTGAATGTTCTGTAGGCAGTGAGCCTCCTTTGAGTAGTGAGCTCTGGGTAGTGCATCCGAAGGCAAGTGCCTTCCCATTTTTCTATTCTTATAATAGAGAATAAATCTTGTGGGTTAACCCCCACTATGGTTTCTCCCTTAACCGGGTTTCCATGCAAAAATCTTGATGTTATGTGTGTTGATTATGTTTTTTCTCATGTGTTTTTGATTCATGCTTTCATGGTTATATCATTAATCTATGAATGGTAAATAAGATTAAATGCAACAAAAGATAAAAGTTTTGTGACAACTAATTCATCCCCCTCTCAGTTGTCTTCCCTAATTTCAACAATTGGTATTAGAGTCGGTTCCTCTAAAAGAAGCTTGACCACTTGAGGAGATCCAGAATGTTGACATACAAGGACAGTCTGAGATTTGATGGAACAAATTACTATCTTTGGAAGAATTGCATGGAGTGCCATTTGCAATGCATGGGTGATCCTTATTGGTTGATTACTAAGAATGAGTATATTCCTCCGAAGAATGGTCCTATAAATCTAGATGAAATCAAAGATACTGAAAATGAAATTTGGGCTAAACAAGCATTGTTGAGTGCCCTGACTGATACAGAAATGACAAATGTCTTAGAATTGCAAACTACTCATGAAATCTGGAAGAAGTTGGATACTTTAAATGAAGGTGATGCATATGTCAAATGTGCTAAGTTGCAGAGCCTGAAGGCTAGATATGAAAGTTTGAGGATGAGTGAAGATGAAAACATCACTTCCTACATGCAGAAGTGTTGATAACTGAGAGGGGGGGTGAATCAGTTATCTTGATTATTTTAACTTTTTGTTCTTCTTTAACTAGTGCAGCATCAAATTAAATAAACATGCATAACCATGAAAGAAGAAATAAACTCAATACACATAACACAATGATTTTGACGTGGAAAACCCTGTTAAGGGAAAAACCATGGGGTGATTAACCCAAGATTGTATTCTCTGTTAAAAGAATAAGGTAGTACAAAATGACACTTGCCAATTAGGGCTCACTACCTGAGCACACTACTCACAAGAGGCTCACTGCCTACAAGAGACTCACTATCTACAAGTTATAAGGAAAGTAACAAAACATTTGAACTGATGAGAAGCATCCACATATGTTGAGGTTTAGTTCTGGTTAGGCTCAATAAACTGATCTACTGCACTTCATTCTTCCTCTTCTTTGGTGCTGTTGCCTGTCACATACTGGACCTATATTACTGCTTCCACACTTGTCTCTACTTTTCTTCACACACTACTATGCACAACACTCACTTTCATACCAAAATCAATCTGGTATATATATCCGCATCAATGATTTCAATCATCTTTCTAGTCGGCATCTAGAAAACTCAAGATATTTCCAAACTCTATTCTGTCGGTTGAATCCATGCTTACCAAGTGATATGTATCAAAAAGATAGTTATAGAAGTCATCAATCATGTCGGCCAGTCATGAATGATCCCTCAAGAATCTTGATCACCACCAATATCTCATCCGGATTGAGGTCTGATGCTCTACCGGACTGTTCTTCCTTAGTCTATTCTGCCAAACAGGAACCCATCACTCAGGGGCTTATATCTTTTCACTCTTACATCACCAGAGGCTCAATCTTTGAAATAAATTAGTCATGGTACTACTCTTGACTTCTCCAAGTCTGCACTTTACTGAGATACTTCCTCTAAGAGATCCAGACCTGACTTTCGAGCCTTGCTACATGCTTTGTTCTTGCTTATCGGACCAAAATACACTTCAGTCTATCTTCTGGTATGGTCATACCATGTCCTATGGATGTGTGGGATGGACTTTGTTGTCATTAATGACAACATTAATGAAGTGACAGAGTGTCTCTTGCCAACAATCTCCCCCTTTGGCATTGATGGCAACACTTAGTGAAAAATGACTAAGTGTCACACTATACTCCCCCTTAGCTGATGCTCTATTCTAATGTACATTTTTTCGGAGCTCCCCCTTAGCTAGATTCCACATTTTTCACTACTACTCACTCCCCCTTTGACATCAATGGCAAAGGGTAGGATTTGCACACCAGAATTTCTAAAAATCCAACTATACTTAGCCGCATAAGTATATATACATGCTATACTTACATATACTGAAGTATATCTACAAAGGTGGTCTTTAATTGTACCACTTCTATTGCCCAACTCTTCTTCATCCTATCCAAAATTGAGATGTGACCACTCAACAGAAATACAAAAGCCTCTGCCCTCTTTAGATCTGTCGGATCACTGGTCCGGGCTGTGGTCTAAGCATTAGTTAGGGCCTCATGCATGACCTCTAACTTAGGGATAATGATCCCTCTAAGTTCACTTAACCTGTTTATTCTATTTTTTTTCTCCTTCTCAAGCTTCTTTATTTCATTTATGACAACAATAGTCTGACACTCTTGATTTACTATGGAAGAGGAGAGAGGATCAAAACTTTGAGATAAACTTGTCAGTTTATCCTCTTGCTCTTTTACTTTCTTCTCAATATCCTTGGTCACTTTAGGCCAGGATAAACAAAATTTTTATATATCTCCACTATCTTTAAGAGCATTTTCTAAGCTCTTTATCCCAATATCCATAACTCTCCTATCATTTGTTATTAGACCCTGCACCTCAGAGAATCTTTTTCCCAAAAATTCTTTCTAGACTTTATCTTCAGCTGACTTTTCCAAAGAATCAAAATGTGTGCTAATTGAATTGACAAGAGATTTTTAGTTACCAGATGAAGAGGCTGAAAGATCCTTCTAGAAGGATGACATGATTTTCTCCAATGCACCAGATGCAATTTCTATTAGCTCACAATCTTCCATGTGAGACTTCAAAAGTTTTTCTTTTGCCTTTGCATGGGCAAAGGATGCTATCTTCATACTCTGAACCAGGGAGAGGGAATCAAAATTGAATGGTCCTTGAAGTAGCTCCGGTTCATCTAATTCCATCATTTCTTTTGTTAAGAAGTCTTTGACTTCTTCTACAGTGTCTCTTGCCAGAGACAAAGTTTTCTTCCCTTCAGCAGCCTCAGCACTGTCACTTGTGGTCTTCTCTGTTTGACCTTCTTCTCTTTCCTTCACCTCTTCTTCTGGACTGATTTTCTCTTCTATTTTTTCTCCTCCTCTAGATCTGGAGTCTGCTGGGGAAATCAGAGGAGAGATGTTTGCTTCTTTAAGGATTTCCTCTTCTAGAGTAGAGGAATCTAGATCCTCAGTTTTCTCTTCACTTGTCTTCTTTACCTCTTCTACCACTGTCTCAGTAGATTCTCCTTTGTCATCCATGGCAGAGGGTTCATCATCTAAGTCCTCTATAATAGGAAGATTGAATCTTTTAAAGGCATTCCAGAGGATATCTTCTGTTTCCTTTGCCACTTTGTCAGTTTCTCCAAGCATAAGTTGATTCATTCTAGCTTTGCTCCGAAACTCATCCTTGCAGTCCTTGAAGATAATGTTCATTTGTTTATGGGTAATGGACGGATAGAGTTGAATAGCAATCTACTCCCAGATTTCTAGATCTTTTGCTTGGGCATTGTTCTTTCTTATTTCAAGTTCCTTCCCTAAGCTTTTGGGAATCAGAGATATAATTTCAATGAATGCTTTATTGTAGATGTTTAGATACCTAACTGTGGCATCTTGCAATATCTTCTGATTAGTTTCACTATATTCAACATAAAATTCAACCATTGGTGTCAAGTTCCCATCCATAGTAACTGATGTGATGATATCATCAATGCAGAGAGTAGGTTTTTCAATAAATTCTTCTACCTCTTCTTTCTTGTCTTGACCTATAGAGGATTCACCAGATACTTTCTTCTTCTTCTTCATTTTCTTTACCTCCTCATCTGACTCAGTCTCTTCATTATCTTTTTGACTGATGTAAGACCTCGTGACCTTTGTTTTAGTTCTCTTCTATCCCTTTCTGGATGTCCTGACTTCCAGTTTTGATGCCTTTTGGATCTTAGAGGTGGTAGGTATAGAGCTCTTGGAAGATCTGGTTCGGGAGGGGGCTTGCAATGGAGTACTTTCTTTTTTAGTTTCTTGCCTTTCTTTCTCTGCCCTTTCCATCTTTTCTCTATTTTCATCAATTGCCTCCTTTGAAATTCCATGCCTCTTGGCAAATTCTTCTACTTTCCTCACTTTTCTTTTCATTTCCAGTTGTCTTAGCTCTACATGAATCTTCATACTCAACTCTTCAAAGGTTCCAAACCTTTCTACCTTAAGGTCCTTGGGCTGACTTAGCAGGTGTTGAATATGCAGCTCTAGAATTTTCTCATCAACTTCATACCCCATTGGCATGATCCAGACTATCCTTGGTTCCACTGCCTCCATTAGGCATTGATCAATTTCTACCATAAAGCATACTGTATCTTTATACTCTTCAACTAGAGATTGGTGCATTCTCTCTCTTTCTTGCATCATACTCTAAAAGTTCTTGAAGTAGCCCCAGAGTGCTGTATTATGTGCCTTGGCATCACCAATTCCATGCAAATAATCTTTGATTTGTATGGCTACTAGTCTGTCATTTTGCCATAACCAACCACTGGATCTAGGTAGTTCATTCATAAAGTAAAAGAATAGACACAATAACAAACCACCATATTTGAATGAGTTTTTCTTGTCCTTCTTGATCCTTTGTAAGTTTTCTAATAGTTGTCTCAGAAGAAGTTCGTAGAGATCATAGTCAGCATTTTTCCTTAGCATTTCATAAGCAGTATACATAGTTGTTCTAGATACCGAATTCTCCTTGTTGGAGTGATATATCTTATAGCCAATTATCATAGATGGAAACTTGATATCCAGATCAGTGATATCTTCTATAGTCATTGCTCTCTTGTCAAACTCACTGTTTGATTCTTAACAGATTTGAGAGCAGGTATCCCACCAGATGAGTGCAATCTGGTAACTACCCTAATGACATCCTTGGTTATCTTAAATGGCCTATTCAACCACATAAAGTTATCATGCACTCTGCTCAAAACATACCGGACCCATTCATCTTCTGCAAAATAGGGGAAATGGATGCAATGTCCAAAATGTTTGTCCCGGATAGCCTTGTATTGAGGTTTGAGTTCAAATGAATCATCTATTAATTGCTTGTGGTATATATCCACCAGATTGGATTCCCAAAATTCTTCAATGTTCGCATGAATGTATGCCCTAACATCTTCAACATGCAAAACCCCATGTAGAATGCTGGAAAATGCACCTAAGGGATCCACTTCTAGAGATTTGTAGGGATGTTTCTTAAATTTAGGGCACGGCCTATCAGTAATCTTCACAACATTTGAAGTAGCCATCTTAAAGATTCAGAGAGAGTTTTCAAGATCATAAAATACCTCTTTACGCTTCTAGGGTTCACAATATGAGTTGGATCAAATTGCTTGGATGAATCGACTTCTGCGGTTGATCTTTGAGAGGTTTGAGATAACTTTTTGTAGAGCTCCTTCTCACTTCCTTTCAAATGCAAATGTACAAATGATGAACCAAAAAACCCTTTTATTTATGTGCAAACCCTAATTCCATTTTGCAATAAATGCACAACCTTAGTTATGCTAGTTGCCTTATTTTCCTTGTTCTGAGAGAAATCTTTCTAGATCACTGGTATGCACTATTAGCTATCTATCTACCTTTCCCCAATCATTCCACTTATCCATAGATCAAGATACCTCAAGTTTGAGTCATACCGGATCTAACTATGAATATCCTGTTCTTACCGGATGACTGTGAAATCAAATTAATTTCAAATGATTAACCTCTTTAATTTCCTTGTAGACCTTTCATATCTTTCCCAAGGGTTATTTAGATGTTTCTCTGAGAGCCCTTTTAATCCACAACCTTCCATGTGCCAATTTTAGGTACCAATTGATTGGCTGGGGGAAATTGTTTTCTTTTGTGACTCCCCCTGAGCCAGAGCTCATCTATTTAGTTTTTGAAAGGAATATTAGCACTAGATTCTGGTGCAGATCCATTGTCAACATTTTCTGTACTCCTCTTCACCCAAATCTTGTTCATCTCCCTTTGAATTTCATTCGCATTCACTTTTCCTTTTCCTTTGTCTTGGTTTTGATTATGATGTACCAGACCCTTTTTGTCATGATTCTTACTTCTACAGAATTTAACAATATGACTGGATCTATTGCAATTGTAGAAAACAACATTTCTTTCAATATTTGACTGATATCCTCTTGATCTACACTGATTAGCCATATGGCCCATTCTATTGCATACAAAGCATCTACCATTGAATGAATTGTTCATTTGCATATTTCTACACTCATGAGATTTGTGACCATACCTTTTGCAATTAAAACACTATCCGGAGAAGGATGAATTAGTCTAATTCATTCTTCTTCTGCACTAATTTGCTTTATGACCAAAGTTATTGTAGTTGTGACAGTATCCATTGAAGAATGGATATCTTTGAGCATTAGGTTGCCTTACTGGAGATCTTCTAGGCCTGTTCCATGGATTTCCTAATCCAGAGTTCTTCTGACTGGATCCAGAGCTTTCACCTTTCTCATACCCCAAGCCTTGTTTATCACCTACCCTCTTTTGGCTTTCAAGAAGAACTTCAAGTTGAGCAGAGCTTATCTTGAATTTCTCTTTGTATTCATTTATTGTTTGAAGATCCCTTTTAAGAGTGTCAATCTGATTCTCAAGTTGTTCTTCATTATCTCTAGCTTCTTCAAGATCAAATTCCAAATTCCTAATTATTCTATCCATTTTGTGGCAGTCTTCTGACTTCTCCTTGAGAGATTGTTTTAGATTATCTTCAGTCTTTCTTTTCTCTTCAATTTCTTGAGTGAATTTCATAACTCTTGATTCCATTTCATGTCTTCCCATAATGACCTCTTTTGATAGCTTCTCACATAACTTGTTCTTCTCATTTAGATCTTCATCAGTATTATTGGCTTCACTTTGACTTGCTAATTGTTGAAGTAGTTCCTTTCTCTTTTTCATAGAGATACTTAGTTTCTCTTTTAGTTCATCTATGAAATCATCAGCTTGTTTGAGTCTTTTCTTCAATTCATTGACTTCGGAGTGAGATTGCTCAAGATCATCTAAGGAAGATTGAAGTTGTTCCCTCATTCCATACATATTTATTGAGATTCCCAGATCTTCCTCAAGCTGTTAGGCTCGGTTAGGAGGAACTTGGCTTTGATACCAATTGTTGATAACTAAGAGGGGGGGGGGTGAATCAGTTATCTTGATTATTTTAACTTTCTGTTCTTCTTTAACTAGTGCAGAATCAAATTAAATAAGCATGCATAACCATGAAACTAGAAATAAACTCAATACACATAACACAATGATTTTGACGTGGAAAACCCTGTTAAGGGAAAAACCACAGGGTGATTAACCCAAGATTGTATTCTCTATTAAAAGAATAAGGTAGTACAAAGTGGCACTTGCTAATTAGGGCTCACTGCTCAAGCACACTGCTCACAAGAGGCTCACTGCCTACAAGAGACTCACTATCTACAAGTTATAAGGAAAGTAACAAGACACTTGAACTGATGAGAAGCATCCACATATGTTGAGGTTCAGTTCTGGTTAGGCTCAATACATTGATCTACTACACTTCATTCTTCCTCTTCTTTGGTACTGCTGTCCTATCACATACTGGACCTATATTACTGCTTCCACACTTGTCTCTATTTTTCTTCACACACTACTATGTACAACACTCACTTTCATACCGAAATCAATCTGGTATATATATCTGCATCAATGATTTCAATCATCTTTCTAAAAGGCATCCAGAAAACTCAAGATATTTCCAAACTCTAGTCTATCGACTGAATCCATGCTTACCAAGTGATGCGTATCAAAAATATAGTTATAGAAGTCATCAATCATGTCAGCCAATCATGAATGATCCCTCAAGAATCTTGATCACCACCAATATCTCATCCGGATTAAGGTCTGATGCTCTGCCGGACTGTTCTTAGTCTATTATGCCAAACAGGAACCCATCACTCAGGTGCTTATATCTTTTCACTCTTACATCACCGAAGGCTCAATCTCTAGAATATATTAGTCATGGTACTCCTCTTGACTTCCCCAAGTCTGTACTTTACTGAGATACTTCCTTTGAGAGATCTGGGCCTGATTGTCAGACCTTGCTACATCCTCTGTTCTTGCTTACTGGACCAAAATACACTTCAGTCTGTCTTCCGGTATGGTCATACCATGTCCTGCGGATGTGTGGGATGGACTTTGTTGCCATTAATGACAACATTAATGAAGCCATAGAATGTCTCTTGCAAACATGAAGGTGAATGAACTTGTGTGCAATATCAGGTGTGCTGGTGGAAAACTTGAAGAATCAGAGATTGTTGGCAAGGTGCGCAGATCCTTACATACTTCATACAAGCATAGAGTTGTTGCTATTGAGGAGATCAAGACTATGACAAATATTACAAGGGATTAGTTGGTTGGCAAGCTTTCAACATTTGAAATGAGTGAGTTTGGTGATTCTCTTCCTAAATCAGAATATTCTTTTAAGGCCAATGTTTTCGAGAAGAAAAGATTTGATCTAGGTAAAATCTCTTCAAGAAGACTAACTAGATATGACAAGGAAAGGAACTTGAAGAAGATGAATCAGAACTTGAAGAACTTGAATCCCTTATTGCCAAATGATTACCAAGACAATCCAATAAGTATGAAGGAATGTTGCCTTTCAAATGTTTTTCTTGCAATAAGATTGGTCATTTTGCTTCAAGATGTCTGGAGAGGGTTTCCAAGACAAACCCTAATAGACCTAGGGTTTAGAAGAAGTGTTACTATGTCCAAGAAGTTGCTAATGAAGGAGTCATAGATGATGAATCTAATATGGGAAGTACCTCTGGAAATGAATGGGTGTCCATTTCTATCAAAGAAGAAGATCTAGTGCCTACTAAATTTGCTAACTGTGTAAATGTGGAAAGTGCCTTGGCTGCTTAGGTTGAAGAAAAGGATGAATGGGTGATTGATAGTGGATGTTTTTATCATATGACTGGTGATAAAAGTAAGTTTGTAAGTTTGGAAAGATATGATGGTGGAATTGTGAAGTTTGGAGACAATTCAATTGGTAGAATCTGTGGTAGAGGCCATCTCTCTTGATGGTAGGAATAACACTAATGATATTTTGTATGTAGAAGGGTTGAAGCATAATCTTCATAGTGTTGGATAATTAGTTGACAAAGGGTATGATCTTTCATTCAAGGATGGAAGATGCAAAATTTTGGGAAGCTTCGAAACTGAGATTGCATTTGGTACATAGACTAGAGGTAATATCTTTCATTTAAGTGGTACTGGTAAAAATTGTTTGATTTCTCATATTGATTAGAGTTGGTTATGGCATAGGAGAATGTGTCATGTAAACTTTGATAATATTGTCAAGATAAGTACTACTCAGGCTGTGAGAGATCTTCCAAAGCTCATGAAGCCTGCTAATAGCATGTGTAAGGAATGTCAGTTGGGCAAACAGAGAAAAACTACATTCAAAAGTAAAGAACAATTTTCAAGTGGATTGTTGAAACTTGTACACATTGATTTGTGTGGTCTTGCCAGAGTTAGGAGTTTGCAAGGAGACAAATACTTTATGTTGCTGATTGATGATTACTCCTAGATGATGTGGGTCACTTTCTTGAGAGAGAAATTAGAGGCTCTTGACAGATTCAAGGGGTTCGAAGCTAGGGTGGAGAATGAGATTGGTGTGAAGATAAAGTGTCTAAGATCTGACAGAGGTGGAGAGTTTACCTTTGGTGAGTTTAATGCATTTAGTGAAAAGCATGGAATAAGAAGACAATTATCTGCTCTCAGGACTCCTCAGCAAAATGGAGTTGTGGAAAGGAAGAACTGGACTATTCTAGAGGATGCTAGAACCATGATGATGGAACAAAATGTTCCACATGTCTATTGGAGAGAGGCTGTGAGTACTGCTGTCTACACTCTTAACTGGGTGCAAATCAAAGGTAATACTGGTAAAACACCTAATGAACTGTGGTTTGGTAATGCTCCTACTGTGAAATACTTTAGAGTTTTTGGTATTAAATGCTATATCAAAAGAGATGAAGATCTAGGTAGGTTTGATGCAAGATGTGATGAAGGAATATTTTTGGGTTATTCTAACCAAAGCAAGGTATACCGGTGCTTTAACAAGAGATTGAAAAGGATCGTTGAAAGTGCTAATGTCAAGGTTGATGAAAGCAAGGAGAGACCTTCCAGGTCTTGTGGATATGAGTAAGATGATCAAAATGAAAGTCCAGATAAAGGAAAACAAGTTCAAACTCAGACTTAGATTTAGATTGCTCTAGAGAATCCAGTGACTCAAGAAGCTAATGCAAATGTTGAGGAACAAGTTCAAAAAAATCCCAAAACTCCTAGGTATATATGATTGAATCATTCTGAAGTTTAGATTATAGGAGATAGAAATAAAGGTGTTCAAACTAGAAGAAAAATTGTTGAAGAACAAGAAGAGTATTGTTTGATTTCAAAGATTGAACCAAAATCAGTGAATGAAGCTTGTAATGATGAAAGTTGGGTAAAAGCAATGGAAGAAGAATTAATGCAAATTGAAAAGAATCATACTTGGGATCTTGTTCCTAGACCTAAAAACAAAAATATAATTGGAACTAAATGGGTCTTCTGGAATAAATTGAATGAAAATGGTCAAGTTGTGAGAAACAAAGCAAGATTGGTGTGCAAAGGATATTCTTAGGTAGAGGGAATTGGTTTTGAAGAAACTTTTACTCTGGTGGCAAGAATCGAAGCAGTCAGATTATTTCTTTCCTTTGTTGCTTACAAAGATTTCAAATTTACCAAATGGATGTCAAGTCAGCATTCGTAAATGGAGATTTGGAAGAAGTCTACATTGAGCAACTGGAAGGATTCCAGTTGTCTGATCAAGGAGATATGATTTGCAGGTTGAGGAAAGCATTATATGGACTTAAACAAGCCCCAAGAGCCTGGTATGAAAGATTAGATAAGTGTCTGCTAAAGTTAGGTTTTAGGAAAGGCACAGTTGACAGTAATCTTTATTTCAAAATTGATCATGAACACATCTTGATTGTTGAGGTATTTGTTGATGATATCATCTTTGGTGGAAATGAGAGCATGTGTAAAAAATTTGCTGATCAGATGTAAAGTGAATTTGAGATGTCCATACTTGGTGAAATAAATTTCTTCTTGGGTCTGCAAATCATTCAGTCAGATAAGGGCATCTTCATATCTTAGTCTAAGTATGTAAAAGAGTTGTTGAAAAAGTTTGGAATGGAGGATTCAAAACTAGTGAGTACTCTTATGATAAATGGATGCAGGTTGAGTAAATATGATGATTCCCCTAAGGTAGATAATAAAAGGTATAGATCAATGATTGGAGGACTGCTTGATCTGACTCATACCAGACCTGATATTATGAATATAGTTGGCCTTGTTGCTAGATTTCAAGTTGATCCTAGAGAATCTCATGTTGTAGCAGTCAAAAGAATTTTTAGATATCTGAATGGAACATTTGATTATGGCTTATGGTATCCTAAGGATAATGATTTCACTCTTCATGCATATATAGATGCTGATTGGGCAGGAGATGTGGATGATAGGAAGAGCACTATTGGTGGTGTATTTTTCTTGGGAAAGAGATTGGTTTCTTGGTTGAGAAAAAAGTAGGAGGCAATAACTTTGTCCATTGCAAAGGTAGAGTATATAGCAATAGCAAGTAACTATACTCAAGTTTTGTGGATGAAGCAAATGTTGAAGGATATCAAAATTGTGTTTGAAGAGCCTGTTACAATCTTCTGTGATAATTCAAGTGCAATAAACATATCAAAGAATTTGGTGCTGTATTTAAAGACAAATAACATATCCATCAAGTTTCATTTTTTGAGAGACAAGGTAAATGAGAATGAAGTTAGATTGGAGCTTGTTTCTTCTAAGGATCAGATTGAAGATATCTTCACTAAGTCTCTACCTAAGGATACTTTTGAGTATCTCAAAGTGAGGCTAGGGGTTATTACCCCTCCTATCTAGAACTAAGGTACACTAATGTGTCCAGTGGAATCACAGTCATATCTTGTGATCTGGATTGGTGTTAAGGAGATGCTACTCAGGGGGAGTAGTCAATATGTTAAGTCTAGAGTTTAGTTTGGTTTTATCTAAGAAACAAAAAAGGGAGAGATGATTGCAAATATGTTCCCTTTTCCATTGATGTTAAAGAGGGAGAGAAGTCATGTGAAAAACTTGGATGGAAGTGAGTAGTTGCTAGTGAAAGGGGGAGTAGTGAAGAAAGTGGTTGCAAGTGTGATAAGAGAAAGGGGGAGTTCTTATCTTGATGGTTGAATCAATTTTTCACATCATATGTTACCATTAATGACAAAGGGGGAGATTGTTGCAAATATGTGTCTATGACGTGTTTTTATTAATGTCAACATATCTCTTTGTCAGAGATAGTGAAGATAGTGCAGTTCAGTAAAGTAGATTACTCCACATTTCTAGTGAGACAAAGATTAGAGTCTGCAGATTAAAGGGTTTGTAGAGGTTTGTCTAAAGTTGCTCCAGTTAAGATTTGAGAGGTCCGCATGGAGGATTGGTGAAGTTATGGCAATCTGAGTAGAACCAGGTTTTGTAGTTGTTCAGAGGTAACATAGTGACAGGAATTTGGTCTAGATTGCTTTGCATTGGAATATTATGGTCTGCGGTTCTAGAGGTATGTTTGGGATGTTGATGTGTATCCTCAACTCGAGTGGTTCATGGTTTGGAGGTCCACAAGCAATCTTTCTAGTGTGACAGTCATGACAATTAGTGTTCTTAAGTTCTCGTATGAAGGTGAAAGTGATTCTGGTGATTTAAGGTGGTTCGGTTATTCTTGTTGATTTCATTGTACTTGTGGTGGTCTCTGGATCATGTGCCTATTGTGTTGGTGGTCTGCATTGAGGATTGAGCTCGTAGTTGAAGATTTCACCTTGGGTGTTGTTGTTCTTTTCCAGTCTTGGTTGACCGGATGCTTTGTGCGTGTTGTAGATGATCTAAGAAGAGTTCTATAGAGTGTGACATGTTCTTTGAGGAAGATTTGAGTCCTATCTATGTTTGGCTGATAGTGTAATGGTTCACATGAAGTATTTTAAGTCTTGTGATTGTAATTTCTTGTAATGCCTATCTTGGAGAATGTTCCAGATAGATGATTGTAATGCTGACTTTGATGTTCATTCCAAAGTCGATGTCATGTATAAATAAGTGTTGTGAAGTCGTGGAAATGTGTGGAAGTGAGTGAAGATGCGGATGTAGTGAGGAAGTGAGTGGGGGTAGCATAGAGGTGTTGTGTGCTTTAATGGAACTGAACCTTGGCATGGAAAAGATGTTGTTTCTCAGTTCAACCTTTTTGTGTTAATCATGTGAATGTTCTATAGGTAGTGAGCCTCCTTTGAGCAGTGAGCTCTAGGCAGTGCACCTGAAGGCAAGTGCCTTCCCATTTTTCTATTCTTTTAACACAGAATAAATCTTGTGGGTTAATCCCCACCATGGTTTTTCCATTAAGCGGGTTTCCATGTAAAAATCATGGTGTTATGTGTACTAATTATTTTTGTACTCGTGTTGTTCATTCATGCTTTCATGGTTATATCATTAATCTGTTAATAAGTGGTAAAGAATATTAAATGCAGCAACAGATAAAAGTTTTGTGACAACTGATTCACCCCCCCCTTAGTTGTTTGCCCTAATTTCAACATGTTATACCTTCACAATGAGTCATAAATCCAAGATAGGGTGGAGAAGCTTGTACCCAAGAGCTCCTAGCTATACCCAAAATGATAGATTATATGTGAAATGCTCTCACAAATGCAACTCACAAGTTAACTACTCAAAAGATATTTTAGCATGGTAACACTACTTAGAAATTAGATGATAAAATGGCTTGGAGGATGTTGTATTTATAGCATTTTGGATGGATTTTGATCCAATGGTTGAGATTGATTTGGGAGATCAATGGCAGAGGATGAAGATGATGTGGGCCTAGATTTTATCTTGGAAAATGGAGGGCTAGGTATAAATATGAATTTTAAATTCATCTTGGGAAAGGGTTGAATTAAATGAGGTTGGGTGAGATGGATTATTTGTGAATTAAAAATTCACATAGGGAAGAGTAAAATGAATTAAAAATTCATTTGGGGAAGAGTGGGTATTAATGAGTTATGACATGTGTAAGAGGCTTTAATTAGGGTTATGACATGTGTATAAAGAATTATTTTTATGTGGCAAGGATAATATTTTTTTATTTGAAATGTGTGGGAAAGGGTGTTAATTAGGGTTTGACCATTTTAATTAGGTTGATTAGCCTAATTAATATGGCTAGAAAAAAATAGGGAATGGGTTAATGGGAGGTTAAGATTAATTAAATAAGGTTTTATTTAATTAATCCTAGGTCTAGGGTCATGTGGGTTAGGCTAGGTAATTAGTTAATAGATATTTACTTAACTAGGGTAGGAATAGGTTGATTAATAGGCTGGATTAATTAGATAAACATGATTTACCTAATTAATTGGATTTAGTGAAAAGGTGGAATTAACCAAATAAATATTACATATTTATTTAATTAATTGGGTAAGGTTGGACTATTGAATTAATTAAATTAATCCAATTGTAGAGGATAAAATGATGAAAAATTAGGTGATGAAGGGATAATTAATTAAATAAAAATTTAATTAATTGATTAGAAGGGAAATTGGTATGTTTAGGGATGTCGGGAGTCAGTTTGATGATGAAGACATTTTTAGGTGTCTACATTTGCCCCTCTTTGACGTGGTGTCAAGACCTAGCAGGGAAGTGGCATCAGGTCAAAGAAAAATATGCCCTAGCTACCAGGAAGGAATGAAATGAGTGAGGGATGCCCCCTTGAGAGATCGGTGAAAAAAATAAATTTTTTTTTGGGTGAGCTCTCAAAAAGACACGACAGGCTGAAATTTGGATAGGGGACAGAAAATCGGGTTGATAGGAAGAAAAATAGGTGAAAATAGTTGTGATCTGCACCCTGGGGAAGAAAAATTGTGTGGAGGGATGACATGACTTACTATAATTAGAAGAGTGGGCCCTAAGAGTGCCACATTTGCACACCTAGAGCCACTTGAAAGAAGGAGAGAAGAGGAGATGGAAAACTGTAATCCCATGTTCCCACGATTTGATCACATTTCTAAGCACTTCCGACCGTACGGGAGGTCACCAGAGGCTGGACGATAGGTAGGCCCCAACCCTAGCTTTGTTGTTTTTTATTTTTTATCACAATTTTTCATGTCAGGGAATGGGATTTTGAGTTTTGGCGCTATTGGGTAATCACCCAGCATGAAAAGGGGCACAGATTAGTGCCATCCTCTGGATTGGCGTTATCCTCTTGGGATAGAAAGGAGGTGAATTGGCGCCAAAACATAGTGTTTTGGTGCCATCATCTCTTTTGGCACAATACTACGTAGGGGCTAGGGTTTGACGAATTAGTACCAAATGGGGCTAGGGTAGTGCTATCCTATGGATCAACGTAATCTTCTGAAGTAGCGCTATTGTGCATATTAGCACCATGTTGGTAAGTAGCTCCATCCTGTGGATCGGTGCTATCAGGAAAAGCGGTGCCATCTCATGTATTAGTGCTAAAAGGCAAAGTAGCGCAATGCTCCTAAGTGGTAGAAACTCTGCGCAGTGGTGCTATACTTTGTTCTAGTGCCATATGGGAATAGGGTAGCACCATTGGTAAAGTTGGCGCAAAAGAGATGTATTGTGGTGCCAAAATTGGTTTGGCTTCCAACAACAGAAGTGTGATGTGAAAGGTTTGGCTTTGAAAAGATAGGTAGTTTTCTAACAAGCATTTGTGGATGCAGGAGATGAGATCTTTCATTGTTTACTCACAGGAGTGATGTGTGCCCTCGATAATGGAGCTATTTGATGCTTTTGATGATACTACTCAAGATCGACTAGCAAGGCTAGGGCTTTTGACACCCACACAGATGCTAGTGTTATGAGCTCATAGAGCTCTGATGACGGCTCTCCTAGAGCACTATCATCCCGAGACATGCTCCTTTCTGCTTCCTATAGGCAAGATCACGATTACACTTGAGGATGTTTATCACATCCTCAAGATACCCATTCACGGATAGTGAGTGGTATATGATACGAGGAGGGGACATAGGGCCTTACTCAGAGTATTTGCCTGTGGTCAGATAGTGTTGGTAGGGGAGAGGTGAGAGATGAGTTATGAGATGACACTGGTGGCAGGTGTAGATCATTTCAAGTTATTCTTGTGTACATTGATTTGCGGTGTAGTGATGCTAGATCAGTGAGGCAAAGGCTTTCCAGTCGGATGGGGGGAGATGATTGAGGGGATGGTTTGACATGGGATGGTGTATACCTGGGTGCCCTGTATGTTGGCATAACTATACCATGAGATGTATATAGTGGTTTACCATTGTCATTTAGCATTGTCAGCCAGAGTTACTTTGCTGCATGTATGGGCGTGGGAGCATATTACAATCACCAAGATGAGATTTGGATATTTTTTCCATCCATTTGAGGCTTACATCTTTTTATATCAGGATTTGGACTACACATACACATGGTAGGTATGATACTAGCAGCAAGTACTGGATGATTTGATTTAGGTTACTTGGTGTCCAGATATCGGGGTGGAGCCATGGCCAACTGATGACATTCATATGCCCTACACATTCCAGCCATAGTACTTGATGGGTCGAGGCAACCATACTATTGGCATGTATCTGCCTTCACGAGTCATACAATAGTTTGGATTATGATAGGATGCTCCACAATAGATGGCCATATTTGCACGGACTTTGTGAGATGCACATAGGTGGCCCCCAACCATACAACCATAGGTTTCCATAGTAGACTTTGTGACCTTAGACCTGGTGATATGGGATTGGGGGAGTGAGACCAGAGATGCAGGTACTACGTTGCTTACGTCACTTGGTGATAGATGTGGCGGCCCATGAGGTTTACAGATCTGACTGAGGAGGTAGACAAGATAGAGGAGGCTAGAGTGTAGGAGGATGAGATTATTGAGGATTATATAGTGGTGGAGGAGGTGGAGGTCGGGGATGATGATGAGCTGATGGATGTTTTGGCAGTAGCAATAGCTAGGAAGGTAGGGGCTAGAGGAGGGGGACAGGTAGGGGTACCACTAGTATAGGTACTAGGATAGGGATAGGTGCGGGGGGCTCAGTAGTTGCCCCAGTAGAAGGCTTAGGTGGGAGAGGGGTCGAGGCAGAGGGCACCCCGACAACAGGGCTCAGGGTAGCAGAGGCAGAGGATAGATAGGGAGCTTATGCCCCCACCACAAGTATCATTACAATAGAGATAGGTAGCTATTGTAGCACAATAGGTGTCCAGGCTAGAGATGAGGCATAGGAATATGCAATAGCACATTCCTGAGACTGTGATGGGTTTCATAGGGTCAGGATAGGTAGAGGCAGGGGGTTTTGAGGTAGGTGGGGGTTCAGTGCCAAGAGAGCATTCATCTCGTTGGCAACCCTGGAGCGAGGATGAGGAGGAGATGGATACTTTGTGGGGATAGGTCACTAGCCTATAGGAGACCTTATAGAGCCAAGATGCTAAGTTAGTGTAGTTGCGGGGCATGGTTGCATTATTGGATGGATCAGATGGGTAGATGAGTGCACTATAGGCATAGTTAGCACAAGCATAGGGTGAGATAGTTACCCTGACAAGTGAGAGGGATGGAGAGAGGGCTCAATGGTAGGCGGCAGAGGCTAGAGATCAGCAGGCGAAGGTGAGGGCCCAACAGGCAGAGATGAGGGCCCAGCAAGTAGAGGGGAGAGCCTAACAGGAAGAGGGGCTGGTGGCGCGTTTACAGGGGGTTGTGATAGGGATAGGCATGGGTCTCGTATTGACATTGATACAAACATAGATTGCTCAGTTGTAGGCATAGATTGGGGAGTTATAGGGACAAATGGGAGAGTAGAGAGCCCGAAATGAGTACTCTCATGCAACCTACTGTTTAGCTATTCTAGAGGGTCAGAGGATCCCTAGTTACAGCCAGCAGAGTGGGTCTTGGAGGTCTGGGTCTTGCAGGTCTTGATCCATTTAGTCAGTGCAGTAGCTAGTGGGACCTCCATCATAGGTACCACAGTAGCAATAGGTACAGCCACAGCCATAGCCACAACCATGCCCAAGATCCCCTACTGATTCAGGCAGAGGGTCATCAGTCTAGTGCTGTTGTATAGTTTTGTATATATTTTTAATCCTTTTGAGGCCTATTGTATCATGACTTGTATTATTTTGAATGATGTACATTTTATGTATTATAAGACTTGATGATCTATGATGATGATGATTTATGCATTTATGATGTGTTATGGATGGATGTATGCATTTATGTTGTGTTATGGATGGATGTATGCATTTATGTTTCCTGATGATGCTTATGTTTATGGATGTTTATGTTTATGGATTATGCATATTATGGTGATGTAATGATTTTATGAGATGTGATGGATGTACTGATGATATATTTATGATGATATAGTGTTATGATTTGCCTATGGTGATGTCATGATGGATGTTTAGTCAGATTGGATGGATGCAGAATGTGAATTATAGCTATATAGTTTGTCTGATCAATCATATCATATCAGGTACTAAATCAAGAAAAATATATATTATTAGCAGTATTTATGATAATGATAGATCATGGATGTTATATGCTGATATTATGTTTTATCTATGTGATGTGTGCATGTTTTGATTATGGATTATGATGTAAATGTGGGATGCAAATAAATGTTCAGATTAATAAACATATATTATAGATGCAAAATGTAATGGAATGGAAATATATGCTTATCTTAATAAACATATATTATGTATGCAAATAGAAAAATAAAAATGCAATGGTTTAGATGATTATGATAATGCAACGAATGGTCTAATGTAATGAATTATGTAGTGATCAAGTCATGATACACATGATGTTTTTGTACAACCCTAGGCGATGGGGCTTGGTGGTATGGGAGGTGGAAGGGTTTATGGGTCATGTAAGGTTAGACTAGGTATGGTTAGATTGGGGAAGGGAATGGGATGGGGAAAAAATGGAGTTGCTAGGTCATGATACACCACATCATTGAGGAGGGGTTTATTTCAGTTCGAGATGTGTTAGGTTGGGTGGAATGAGTTTAGGGTAGGTGAGAGGGGGGGTTAGTTAGAAGATTTGCGGGGGAGATAGACAGGGGGAATCAAAATCTAGGCCTAGATAGTATGGTTGGATGATTGCTTTTGGAAGATGAATTGAGCTAGGTATAGTAGTTGCATAAGATTAATTAAGAGCATTTCTTAATTTATTGTAGCAATGTAGGATACACTTCACAAAGGTATGAGATGACCTAGATGATGATATATATTCCACAATTGCATGGACTAGATCCATAAACAATAGGTTGATTTCATGCATGCCCAAGGTAGTATAACCTTGCCTAGCCGAGGAAGGGACTCATAGGCTCCATGAGTGCTCATAGTACATATAAGGTATTAACACCTATATATGCAAATGAGGTACATCATGCTAGAACTGACCCAAGCTGCAAGATATGAATACTATTCTTGGAGTAATGAAATCAACCCACAAGCACAACATACAAAAACAATGACCATGTCTATTCCAGGTGTTGTCTGCCACTGACCATGATATATTGAGATCAAGGTAGCTTTGGAATTGACCTAGAGCGAGACAAGAAGATAAAAATCAATAATAAAAAAGACCAACAAAAGATACAAATAGCCATTGTGTGTTCTTACTAAGATAAGTGTTGATAGGATGATAGATTCTTGTCCATTGTAGGAACAATATATCCTAGGACGTGTATCAGTTGGATTTTGTTGGATAATTTTTGAAAGGTGGGCAAAAGGATAGATAGGCCATATGTTGGATTATCGCTGGTATGTCGATTGATGAGTTTTGCATGAGGTGCGATGTTTCAAGCATATGTGTAGCATGTGTATCATTTGTTGGATCTAGCAAGCTTAGTAAATAGGGACCATCCAAATAGGTTGGATGGGTGCATCTTATGTACCTGAGTACTAGATACTTCCTTTGTATTCTAGACTGCCTATATACCCTGTGTCCATAGGATCAAGGTACTTTCAAGATGCGGGTGATATGAATATGTAGTTTTGGCAAGACTTGATGATGTGGGAATGGTTGAGGATGGATGTTGAGGATGAAGGTTTAGATGATTTTGGGTGATTGTGAGGATGTTGGAAATCATGATGATGTCATGGTAGTGGATTTGGAATTTTTCTAATTTTCTAATGTTTTTGGGTTTTTGATTTTCTAATTTTTTTGTATTTTTTTTATTTTCTGATTTTTTTGGATTTTTTGATTTTTTGATGTTTTTGGATTTTTGGATTTTCTGATGTTTTTGGATTTTTTGATTTTCTAATTTTTTTTGGATTTTTCTGATTTTTTTATGTTTTTGGATTTTTCAATTTTCTTTTTTTTAAAGATTTTTCTAATTTTTAGCTATATAGAAGGAAGCTTATAAGGATCTTTGAACCATGGGTTAGCCTTGGGTGGGATGATGCGGATTGGGTGATTGGTGTTTTTGAATTCTAAGCCATGGAAGGTGTTTTTGGTATGAAGTGTCGTGATGGAAAAGAGGAGTTATCAAATGGTAGAATTGGCTACTACACATGGCACCTGAAATAGGTTTTCACCATGGTACCAATCCAAGGCATCACCAAAGTAATTTTCACCATTGGACGTCTTTATTGTACTCAGGTTTTTCTTGATTTTTTGATTTTTTTGATTTTTTGATTTTTTCTATTTTTTGATTTTTTTTATTTTTGCTTGGGCTACTCGATGGGTTATGCATAGAACTTTTTTTAGATGCAGAATATTCATAGGCTCATCTAGAGGCTACCCCTCAGGTGTTGCAAGCTGATATGCTCCTGATCCATAGCTGGTAGTGATGACATAGGGCCCTAACCAATTGGGTTCAAATTTTCCTTTCTTATAAGGGCGTTCCTGTAGATTCTTCTGGTTTTCCATGAGGACAAGGTCACCTACTTCAAACTTGCGATTCTTGATTTTCTTGTTGTAGCTTCTTCTGAGGTAGTTTTGGTAGACCTGTAGATGGTTAAGTGCATCTAGGTGTTTCTCATCCAATAGTTCTAGCTTATGCAGCCTTATAACTCGGTATTCCTCATTAATGATTATGTTCTATAGGGATACTCTTAGGGATGAGAGCTTGACCTCAATAAGTAGGATGGCTTCAGATCCGAATACTAGGGAGTATGGAGTGGCTCCTGTGGGTGTGCGGATGCTTGTATGATAGGCCAATAGGGCAGCATTGAGATGAAGGTGCCAGTCATGGCTAGCTTCATTAACTATCTTTTTCAGAATATGCAGGATGATTTTGTTTGAAGCTTTAGCCTTACCATTACCTTGGGGGTAGTATGGAGTGGAAAAATGATGCTAGATTTGGAATTTCTCACATAGGGTGTGGACTTCTTGGTTTTTCAATGGTTTCCCATTATCTGTGATAATAGAATGGGGTATGCCATAATGACATATGATGTAATGAAGGATGAATTTAGATATTTGGGTTCCAGTAGTGAAAGTGAGTGGAATTGCTTCTACCCACTTTGTGAAGTATTCAGTAGTAGTGATGATGAATTTATGACCATTAGAGGATGGTGGGTGGATCTTTCCTATGAGGTCAAGCCCCCACTGTGAAATGGGCAATGAAGTTGTGATGGCGCATGGATGAGATCCCCATGTTGTTGACACGACAAACACTTTTTTATAAACCAGTAGGCATCTTGCTCCATGGTTGGCCAATAGTACCCTATTCTCAAGATCTTTTTAGCTAAAGTAGGTCCACTTGAGTGTGCCCCACAAATGCATTCATGTACCTCTTGCAAGACCACTTCAACTTCCCTAGAGTCTAAACATCGTAAAAGTGTACCATCAAGACTCCTTTTGTATAGGGTATCTCCTACGAGGGTGAAGCGGGAGGCGCGGCGAATGAAGCTTTTTCATTGTGAAGCGGAAAGGTTGGAGGGAATAGTGTTATCATGGAGGTATATGTATGTTTATTGATACCAAGGGGATAAGGGACCAACTATTTTGCATACCAATTCTAATTGAGGAATGTCATATGCCGGTAGAGGGAGCTCTTCTATTAGGAACTCGCACATCTTGCTATCCTTCTTCATATCTACTAGGGATCCTATTGTTGTCATGGCATCTGCAACTTTTTTGTTTAGCCTTGGGATTTGTTCAAAGTGAATATCATCAAAATAATCTTTGAAGTCATCCACCATATTTTTGTAAGGTGAGAGTTTATCATCCTTAGTTTTATACTCAATGTTCACTTGTCAGATGACTAGTTGGGAGTCACCATATACTGTCAGCTTCTTGATTTTCCACTTGATTTCCATGCGAAGTCCTGTGATGAGAGACTCATACTTTGCCACATTGTTGGTGCATGGAAATGTAATCTTGAATGAATTGGGGATGGTGTCACATTGAGGGGTAATAAACAACATGCCTACCCCTGAGCCTTGGTGTGTATACGACCCATCCAAGTACATTTTCCATGGTTCTATTATTGGTGCTATAGTCAATATGGACTCGTCAGGAAATTTTGCAAGTGTAGGATTCTCTGTGGGGATAGGTGCCATAGATGACTTGTCCTTTGATAGCTTTTCTTTTAGTGTACTCAATGTCAAACTCGCTTAAGATCATTACCCATTTGGCCATTCTTCCAGTGAGGGAAGCTTTGTTTAGTAGATACTTCAGCGGATCAATCTTGGCAATGAGCTTAGTTTTATGATTGAGCATGTAGTGCCTTAAATTTTGTGAAGTAAAGACCATGGCTAAGAATCCTCGTTCAATCGGAGTATAGTTTAGCTCATAGGTCACCAAGGTGCAGCTGATGTAGTATATTGCTCTTTCCTTTCCTTGTTTGTTGTGATGTGCCAACAAGGCCCTTATAGTAGTTTCAGTTGTCAAGATATATAAGAGGAGGGGCTCTCCTTGTTTTGGTGGAGTGAGAATAGGAGGATTAGCCAAGTACTCTTTTAACTCATCGAAGGCAGTCTGACACTGATTGTCCTAGACAAAGGTTGTATCTTTTCTAAGCAGGTGCTAAAATGGCTGACATTTATTGGCAAGCTGAGCAATAAATCGACGGATAGATTGGAGCTTTGCTTGTAGATTTTGTAGTTGTTTTAACATTTTTGGAGGAGGCATATTTGTGATGGCTTTGACTTTAGTAGGATCTACTTTGATTCCTTTTCTTGTGACTATGTATCCCAAAATTTTTCCTGAAGTGACCCCAAAGACACATTTCTTCAGGTTTAGATGCACGTTGTATTGCTCTAGTCTATCAATGATCTTTGCTAGCACATCAAAGTGTTCTTCTCAACTCTTTGATTTTCCCAACAGGTCATCCACATAGTCCTCCATGATGTGATGAAAGAAGTCATGGAAGATAATAGTCATGGCACGTTGATATGTTGCTCCTGCATTTTTCAAGCCAAAAGGCATCATCACCCAACAATATATTTCCCACAGGCATATGAAGGAAGTCTTATGCTGATCTTCTTCTACAATTTTGATATGATTATATCCTAAAAATCCATCCATTAGGGATAGCATTTCATTCCCTGCAGTGAGGTCCACTATAATGTTGATGTTAGGTAAGGGGAAGTCATCTTTAGGGCATACTTTGTTGAGGTCCCTAAAATCTGTGTAGCATCAGATGCCCCTAGTGATTTTTGCTACAGGCACAATGTTGGACACTCACTCGAGGTAGTCAATGGGTTGAATGAACACCACATCTAGAAGCTTTTTCTGTTCTTCCTTGACAAGGAGCATGATCTATGGGTTCATCTTTCTTAGCTTTTGTTTAACAGGCTTTGCATCGGGCCGCACCGCGAGATGATGAACAACCAAAGTAGGATCCAATCCTGATACATCTGTATAGGTCCATGTGAAGTTATGGCTTCTTTGTTTGAAGAAAACTAAGAAGTTTTCCTATTCTATTGTGGTAAGAGACTCTGCCCTGAAGGTGATTTTTGGCACTTCCTCTATCCCAAGGTTCATTTCTTGTGATGGCTCCACAAAGATTGGTGATCTATCAGGATATTCCTTTTCTATTTCAGGAAGGCCCATTCTCCTATCTTCTGGCACCTCATAGAGGTTTTCACCAGAAGATACATCCTTTATTTTTACTTTTTCTTCACCCGAAAGTGCCACAGAGTGGTTTTCACTAGGGGGTGTTGTCTTTATTTTTATGTTTTTGAAACTAGAAGCATGGGTGGTCTCACCGAAATAGGCAGACATATGAAGTTCCATGATGTATCTAGCTCTATGATCTCTTAGGTGGAAGTGATCTCTGACCCCCATCATTTCTGCTATGGTTTCATCATTTTGTGCTATATCAAGAATAGGAGGTCCCTGTTGGTCCCAATCTATAAGGTCTGGGTATACAAGGGGTAGGTCATTAGATGAGGATGGTAGGGTGGTTATAGTGTAGATGGTGCATATGGAGGATTCAAAGAATTCAGTGAAGTCACTAAAGGAGTCTCGATGGTCTGCTTCATTAATGTTATCGATTGTAGGGGAAACCTTAGTGACCTCACCTAAGATGCACTCGCCACTAGTGAGGATGTACTATTGATTTCCGTACCCTAATCCTTGTGTATAGGGATTCCTGGTTGCTTAAATTGGTTCTATAATCCCTTGTTCATAAAGGCCAATACTACCTTGTTCTTTACAGCCCATGTTCTTGATGATTTGTGACCCTTTGCCATAGATTTCAGCTGGTATGGTAGGGGCTTCTTGCTCTATCTCTTCATCTTTGTACAACCATGATGATACATATTCAAGCATGTCCTAATCAAGAAGGTGTCTCTTTTCAAAGGTCAGAGATGGCTTGCATTTGATAACTACTGTGGAGACTTCTCCTTCCTTTAGGCACTAAATGTCTTAGGATTGGGTAATGTCCCTACACAAGAGGTATTGTGCAGGTCATATTGCCCACATCCCATTTTGTTTATCTTGATTTTGACATCGGGTGGTGGAGTTACTTGGGATGAAGTGGTAGCAATTTTGGCGGGGTCAACATATGAGGTGGATGTTGTAGGGTCAGCTTTGGAGGTGGTTTTTGTGATAGCCTTGTTGTATGGATATAAAGTATGGTCATGTCCTTCCAAGAAATTATAGTATTGGAAGGGGTGGGGATCGACATAGATAGTTACTTCCATGTCATTATGATGGAACTTTAGATATTGATGGAATGTAGAGGGGATGGCTTGCATGACATGGATCCATGGTCAGCCAAGAAGAATGTTATAGGGGAGGTCAAGATCAAGAACCTGATATTTTGTTTCCAATATCTTTTTCCCTACTTGGATGGGGAGTTTGATAGTACCCTCAAATAGTCTTTCAGTGTCATCATACCCCTTAATGGTTATACATTCACTAGTGTCCACAACCACATCCGAGTATCCCAAATGTTTTTACAATTTTAGAGTGCACAGATTTAGGCTAGAGCCACAATCTATTAAGACTCTTTTGATGATATGCTTGTGGATGTGGAATTCAATATGCAAGGCATCATTATGTAGGTTGTCAGAGATAGGGAGATCCTTTTCCGAGAAAGTGAGATGATGAGGTGAAGTGATATGGCTCACCATGGCTTGGAATTGATCCACATTCAAGTTGGTGGGAACTTGGGTTTCCATTAGAGCCTTGTTGAGGACTTCTTTTTGAAGAGGTGAAGCGTAGAGTAGCTCAAGGATGGAGATTTGTGTAGGGGTCTTTCCTAGATTTTCTAGGAGGTTGTATTTATTAGTTGATGATGGGCTAATGGATGGCTGATTTTGTTGATGATTTTATGTGGAGGTAGGTGTTTGGCCGGTGATAGGGGTTGCATGGATGGACACACAGCCCCAGTACGTAGTGATGGTACAATCGAGTGCTTGAGCCCAAATGGTGATTGTGTTGATATAGTTGGATGATGCTTCTATCCAACCTATGACAGAATCATAAGAAGTAGGAGATGGAATGATGTTGTAGGCTTGATTAGAGGATGAGGCTTTTCCTTTGTTGTGGTTGGGCAAAGGATCCTTGTAAACTCCTAGGTTGGCCTTGGACAATGGTTGTGGTGCTTGCTCGAGTTTGACTTTTCCATGATCTATAAGATCTTGTACACAGTGTTTTAGCTTCATACAATCTCCTGTCTTATGGCCCACAATACGGTGGTAGTCACAATAATCATTTTCATCATACCATGTGGGTTTGACTTGATTTTCACTATAGGGCTTAATGGGTGGGAGAGTTATCAAACCATCTTTTAGACATCTATCAAGGATATCTTTGAGTGGTTCCCCTAAGGGTGTAAATTGTCTCTGAGGTTTATTTTACTTAGGTTGACCTTTAGGAATATTTACATTGGTGGTGTATGCGCTTGGAGGTACTTGGTTTTGTACATTTTGGATGGCCTTCATATCGGTGACATCGTCATTGAGGGTGTTCTTGTTCTTACCCCAAAAGCGTGGTTCTCATTTGATTGCGCATTGTTATTGTTTGTATTTGGGGTGTTGATGTTTATTTTATTGTTTTTGTTGTTGCTATTGTTGTAGGGCCTGTTGTCATATAGTTTAATCGAACCCTTGGAAATAAGGGCTCTCTCGATGGTGGTGCCCTTGTCGATGACTTCTTCAAAGTAGATGTACATAGGATTTTTAAATGGAAGCCCATTTTTTGGTTAAGATTAGCCACAAACATGGTGACTAATTGTTTCTCAGGGATCGACCAAGGGAGTTTACTTGCTAAGCCTCTCCATCTTTGCAAGAATGAAGCGAAGGATTCTCTGCTTTTTTGTTTGGTGTTGCAAAGGTCTGTCATGGATATCTCATGTTCAAAGTTGTAGTAGAAGTGGTTAACAAACTTCTCCGCGAGCTCAGGGAAAGACTTAATGCCTAGAGGAAGGTGTGCAAACTATTTAGCGGCTTGATAGTCAATGCTTCTAGGGAAGGGTCTCATTATATATGTGTCATTGTTTGCGACCTCTAGGCAAGCAATGTAGAACTCTCTAAGGTGGTCCCTAGGGTCTCCCTTTCCTTTATATTTGTCAAATTTGGGTATTTCAAAGTTTCTTAGGAAAGGGAGGCATGTATAGTGTCTGATCAAATGGTTAGGGATAAATATCCTCGAAGGAGTATTGTTTATGTTTGCCACCATGTTGCATATTGTCCACCTTTTAGATTAAGGTTTGCACCACACTTGTTAGGTCCAGTGTTGGTGGTGGTTGTGGGATGTAGGTTTTTTGGTTGATGAGATGTTGGAGGTTTGGTAGAATTTTGTATTGGTTTTTTTGGTTTTGGTGGGTGAGGTTTTGATTTTGGGGTATAATGGTTTGATTTTACAGGATGGTGTTTTGGTTAAGTTGCGCAAGATATTGTTGGTAAGCATGGATTTGTTGGAGAACATGAGGTGGTAGTTGGGGATTGGGATTATGTTGTGTAGATGATACTACAAGGTTTTGTACATACATGAAATTGGATGGGTTGACATTGGATGGATTGATCATGTTGTGAGGTGGTTGTGAAAAGAATTGGCTCATGTAAGATATGGTGTAGGGATTGGAGGCACTCATGCGTGTGGGATTGCTATGGATGCCTAAGGTGATTTGCATAGTGGAAGTGGTTACGTTTGTTATGGTGGTGGATGTAACAATGGGGTTGGAGATGGTAGGATTGGAGATATTAGATGTGGTTGATATGTTGGTGGGACTTGTGGATGTGGTAATATTAGAATTTGTGTGAGTGGTAGATATGGCGAGGTTTGAGGTTTGAGATATGGTAGGGTTGGTGTTTGATATAGATGGTTGGGAGGATGTCGTAGGGTTGGTGTTTGACGTGGATGGTTGGGATGATGTAGTGTTGTTGGGTGGTTGGGCACCAATTTTGAGAAGAAAGTCAAGATATCTACTCGGATCCGCTCTTAGAACTTTATCAAGCATATCCATGTTGTCAGGATCTTGTGTAAAGTTTAAGACATCTTGATCTATTTGGCTATTGGTGGTGGTGTTTTGGATGGGTGGTTGTGGTGGTTACAGTTGTAAGAAGGTGAAGGGGTTTTCATTGGGACCATATGATGGCATTTGGAAGACTGAGGGTATGTTGAACACTTGTTGGCTGATTGGTATATTGTTTTGATCAGTTTGAGGCATCCCTATGCCTATGTTGTTTGCAAAATTGGCCATCTCTTTGTTTTTCTTATGTTGAGATCTTGTTACAGGCATGTAAGAATATGGGTTTTGATTATGGGGTGGATGAAGATGGAGACCTTAGAGAATTTGGTTTGATTTATTGGACCCAAAGAGGATATGGTAATGGAATGGAATAAAGATTTAGGTGCAAGAGAGCACACTCCCTACAATCTAAATCTAAAGGTGAAAGGAAATTCTGGTGTGATTATGGTTTTTGACTCTTGGGAGATAAATCTCAAAAGGTGGTAACCTAAAGATGATAGATGTTAAGAAGGTTGGTTTTCACAAAAATTTGGACCAAAAGGATGGAGGATAGATTTGGATTTTTTGATGATGATTTGATGGGAGAGTTTTGATAGTGATTTTGGAGGATGCTTCAACTAAGGAATACCTTAGGTGACCTAGATGTTTGATATGATAGATTTGGATGATGTTTTTGAAGAGGGATTTTGAAATCAACAAATGAGTTCAAGTGAGGTCTAGATTTTAGGTGTTGCACAATGGATGTTTTTTTGTTTGCTTGGGGTTGACTTATGACCTCAAACAAAAAGGGATGATTATTCTACTTGAAGGTAGACTAATGACCAATCAAGCAAAATAGGGTGTGAAGGATGAAACCTAGATTCAACTTTAGCTCAAAGATTGATTTTTTTGGATATGATTTTTTTTTTAGATGTTGGTTGATGTTTTTGATTGATGTTTGGATTATGAGATTTTGGATGTGTTTAGAGTGGAGGAGATTAATGGATTTGGGGATGGATTTGTAGAAGGATTTTATTTGGTCTAAAAAGTATGCAAAAATTAAGGAGGACGAGAAGCTATAGAAATGAATGGATTATGATTGGGCTTAAAGGTATGATAAAGGGCCAATGGTAATAATGATTAATTGTCTAAGGTAAAAATGGGAATATAGGTGAGAAATTTTGGGATCAAAATGGACGTGGTTTTTGATAGATTTTGGAAAGGTGGTTGTGGATTATGGATGGATAGGCCCTAAAGATCCCAAAATAATTTCCTAAAGGTTTGGGCAAATTGGTCTATAAATAGTGCCAAAACTCAGGTAAATGGCGCCAGAACAGACAGAAATAGTGCCAAGAATCTGTGAAATGGTGCTAAAATAGGTCAGTGTTGGTCAATGCTTTGGAAAAAGGTAGGTTTTGATGGCAAATTTGAATTTTATGAATGTGAAGGTTGATCCAATGTTGAAATGATGTCTCAAATGTTGTTGTTTCTTGGCAAGTTTTTTGAAAACACTTCAAGCACAATAGAACATACTAGCCAAAGATTTGTTTGTGAAAAAATGTGAAGATTTTAACAAGCACTTGTACAACTTCAAGTGAGAATGGGGCAATACTTGTTGAGTTCCCACTTGGTTACCCAGCCATGCCTACTTATGTTGTATAGCTCCAGGAACTTGGGGTGGCATAAGCTCCTCCTTACAGTGCACTCACTTCTCAGGAACACCAAGTTCCAAGTCCTTAAGATGCATATATCTTAAGATACTTTTCTATCTCTACCATAAGCTGCGAAAAATGTGGGATGGCTATTATAGTTTGATCTTTCGACCTCTTGTATCAACAAGTAGAGGGTTATTGGTCTCTAAAACAATGGTTTGTAGTGGGGGTACATCTGGGGGATCGACACCTTGCGAGCATCTGGTAAACCACTTAAGGTTTTGACTAGCTCTACTAGGAGTTTCATATACACAAAGGTACTACTTCCTTTCGAGCTAGCATTGTATAGTAAGCACTAATACCGATTTGGACTTGGCTTTCACCTTATCCTATTTTACATATAGCAAACTGGATGAAAGTACCGCTTGGGGTCACCAATGAGTTCTCCATATGGATGTGTCTCAAGGGTAGGCCCACTTTCTAGAAAAAAGAGGATATAACCATTTCTCTTCACCCAAGATCCTTTTAAAGGTGAGGGGAGAGGATACTTTGATTCTAACTCTTGAGTGACAAAATGTGCAAGTGCACCAAGCATGGCAAACACTCACTAATGTTCTTTTTAAACCCAAATCAAAATGTACCTAAATTTGTTTGCAAACACTTGTTAATTTTATTGCACCAAAATCAAATGTTGTCTATGCTAGGCACACAAAGGATTCTTTTTAGGTACACCAAATGAAATGTTTGTTTATAGTTTTGTTTGATAAGCAATTATTAATTTTAGTGCACCAATTGAAATGTTTTCTAAAATAACATGCAAGGGTTCTTTTTATGAGCACCAAAGTGAAATGCTTGTCTAATCTAATAAAACCCTACAAAAATTGTTAGTGGTCTTGAAATGATGATCTTGGAAAAATGAGCACAACCTGTAGAACAAGGACAAAACCCTACACTGAACCTAATGTTAGTACAACAAATAGCGTTGGCGCAGAGACAAATAGTGCCATAGAATTTTACAATTACACCATAGACAGCTAAAATGGCACTACTAACAGAGCACAGGATAGAACCTAACTATCCTACAAAATAGTGCTAAAATTATTACAAATTGCACTGAAAATGAATAAGGTGCTACAATATTACAAGATGGCGCTGAAATGGAAGATAGCGCTAATATGAACCAAATGGTGCTAAAATCTAGGAAGGTGCCAAAACATGGTCAGATAGCATCACTGTGTCTTCTTGCTCGGTCTGTTTGGCTACTATGGATGAAGGTGCCACTCTGGATGTTGATAGTGCCGATACAAGCTTGTGCTGGTCAAAAGGTCTAAAGAGCACAAGTTTTTAATTAAAATGTTAGTTTATGTGAGATTAGGTTGTTTGATAACCCTATTCAACATTCAAAATCTAAGAACAAAATTTTCAATAGTATTTGTTTAGAGCTTAACAAAACAAAAAAAGATTAAAATCTTCAAGATGTGCAAGTGATTTAAAAAAAAAAAATCAGCATAACCTCCCCTTGTTCCTGCATTTTTCCTGCAAAAACTAAGACTAAAGATGTTGGAAATGTCAGAAATAAGAAAAAGGAAAGGAGGTGTGAAGCCAAAATGGAGTTGGCTTGTCGGCTGAAAATAGCGCCACTACAGTCTAAAATGGTATCACTGTGAGCTGAAATGGCATCACTTTGCAAAGAGATAGTGCCACTATACAAAGAAAAGGTGCTGCACCTACAAAAACATGTCTAAAAACACAAAAAGTTCACACAAAATGTTAGATAGAGACCTTGTGGGTCCCACCAGGTGTGCCAATGTGATTAGTAAAATCAAAATGAAAGTAGAAAACACAAAACAAATGCATAAACAAATGTTATACCTTCACAATGAGTCACAAATCCAAGATAGGGTGGAGAAGCTTGCACCCAAGAGCTCCTAGCTATATCCAAGATGATAGATTATATGTGAAATGCTCTCATAAATGCAACCCATAAGTTAACTAGCTCAAGAGATATTTTAGCATGGTAACACTACTTAGAAATTAGATGATAAAATGGCTTGAAGTATGTTGTATTTATAGGCATTTTGGAGGGATTTTGATCCAATGGTTGAGATTGATTTGGGAGATTAATGGTGGAAGATGAAGATGATGTGGAGGGCCTAGATTTCATCTTGAAAAATGGAGGCTAGGAATAAAGATGAATTTTAAATTCATCTTGGGAAAGGGGTGAATTATATGAGGTTGGGTGAGATGGATTATCTTTGAATTAAAAATTCACATGGGGAAGAGTAAAATTCATTTGGGCAAGAGTGGGTATTAGTGAGTTATGACATGTGTAAGAGGCTTTAATGAGGGTTATGAGATGTGTATAAAGAATTATTTTTATGTGGCAAGGATAATAATTTTTTATCTAAAATGTGTGGGAAATGGTGTTAATTGGGGTTTGATCATTTTAATTAGGGTGATTAGCCTAATTAATATGACTAGAAAAATTTAGGAAATGGGTTAATGGGAGGTTAAGATTAATTAAATAAGGTTTTATTTAATTAATCCTAGGTCTAGGGTCATGTAGGTTAGACTAGGTAATTAAATAATAGATATTTAATTAACTAGGGTAGGAATAGGTTGATTAATAGGCCAAATTAATTAGATAAACATGATTTACCTAATTAATTGGATTTAGTGAAAAGGTGGAATTAACCAAATAAATATTGCATATTTATTTAATTAATTGGGTAAGGTTGGACTATTGAATTTATTAGATTAATCCAATTGTAGGGGATAAAATGATGAAAAATTAGGTGATGAAGGGATAATTAATTAATTAAAAATTTAATTAATTGATTAGAAGGGAAATTGATATGTTTAGGGATGTCAGGAGTCGGTTGGATGATGAAGACATTTTTAAGTGTCTACAAGATTATAAAAGGATTTCCAAACAACAATAGCGGTTGCTAAAGTCTACATAGGATAAAAATCCAAGGAGATTTTCCACAATCCCACCACCCGCAAAAAGCAAAGGAGACCATCAAACTAACAAAGCACACAATCCCAATGAAGAACACCCCAAAATGATCAAACCAAATGATTATAAAGGTGTTGAAGAAACTACAAAGACTAAGCAGAAGACATGAACTTTGATTCTATCACAGTCCACATTAGAAGCCCTTTTGGCCAAATAATTTGCAACAACATTCCATTCTCTAGGAATATGAACAAAAGAGATGGAATCAAAGTTTCATGAAAGGCAAAGAATCTACTCCATAAAAGAAGCCAACCTCCAAGAAGACTGATGAAAGATCCCATTATCCAGAAGGGAGAAGATAGATATGCTAATTTTATTTATGATCTATTTCAAAATAATTTTTAAATAGTAAATAGTTCTGTACTTACTAAATAAAAATACAATAAATAATATGTACTTTATAAATAAATTATAAATATAAAATAATTATTTATTTTATCTTACTTCAAAACTATTTTAGACATTATTTAATTTTTATTTGATTGAAGAACTATTTTATTTTGCAAGTTTAAAAAAATAATTACTTTAATTTTTACTTCACATGTTATTTTATTTTCTATATAAATATTACTTTTGATGCCGAGAGGCATTCTACAGTCACAGGGAGCTAAAAGATTCCATGTAAACAAGATTATTGTGTAAACAATTCATGTGTAAATTAAAAAAATCATCTAAAAAGGAGACACTTGACATTATTGCTGGCTATTGGCATTATTTATTTCATTTATTATTACCAAGTGAGCTGGGATTGGCGTCGATGGGGAAGGCGAAAGGAATGGGCATTTCAAATTGTTTCTTGATAAATTAATCTATCTTAAAATGGTTGAAAGAAAATAACTTAGGCATGCATATCAAATTCCAAGATTTGAGGTAAGCTGAAGGGGAGTGCAAATAGAAAACAAAAGAATCACCTTTTGAGGAATTGATCCAAGGCCATGGAGGAATTCTATTTCTTTTAAAAGGTATTTGCATTAGTTCTTTGTTTTTCTAGCATAAAATTTATTTTAATGCAATATATTTACATTGCCTCCTTCCTTGAATTTTTAATGTAAAAATATTCCCTTAATTCTTTAAAATGGTTGAAAGTAAATAACTCAGGTGAGTATATCAAATTGCAAGATTTAAGGTGAGTTAAAGGGGGGTGTGAACATAAAACAAAAGAATCACCTTCCAAGGAATCGATCCAAAGCCATGGAGGAAATTTTTTTTAAAGGTATTTGTATCAATTCTTTGTTTATCTAGCACAAAATTTATTTCAATGCAAGATATTTACATTCCCTCCTTCCTTTGATTTTTTTAAACTGCAGAATTATTCCCTTAATTCTTTAGATAAAAGGGTTTTCAAATAAAGATCATACGGTTTGTGATTTATAATTTCTAGGTAAAATGAGGGTTTGATCTTATAGAGAATATAACGAGGGTAGTGATACAAAAAAAATTAGATGCAATTATAGAGATTGAATACATTTTAAATCTAAGTCCCATCGAACTGAAACTCTTTTGTTATACTGCCAATTTTTCTAGGGTGTTAATCTGTTGGGTAGTTCTAGAGTAGTTAGGCTACTGTTGTTTTTGTTTTTTAATGTGTTTTATGAAGTATTAGCTCTTGGGTTGTAATTGTTTTTGGAATCTTTTACTTGTGAATCATTTGAGGCCCTTGTTCACATATATAGGTTTAAAAATTAAAAAATTTAATTGCCTTCAAAAATTTTAATTGCCTTTAGATTTTGGGGGTATTTGTGCAAGTTCTTGTAGGTGAAAGTTCTAAGATTATATGGAGATAGCATTCACAAGTCAAATTGTGCCAATTGATTGTTGTTTTATTTGGTTTTAACTTCTCCTTTATTCCTAACAATTACCTTATGAATTTGATATTTATAAAATTTCTTTGGTGGACAATAAGCAAAAGTTGGAAATTTCTATTTATTTCTTTCAAGGTCTAGAAAAAAATGAATTCATTAGAGATACAGTGATAATTTCAACAAACTAAATTTGTTAGAAATATACTGAAAATTCTTCATATGAATAAGAAGTGTATGTAGGGATTTGTGTGTATCATTTTTGGAGCTATACTATTTTATTATTAATTTAGTACTATTTTATTTTATTATTAATTTAGTTTCATTTCCAACTTAATCTTTGCATTAATTTCATTCCAACCAAGTCCTCTCCCACCATATAGAGGGTAAATAATCCAACCTAGATATTCCTTGCTTGGCTAACGCCTAAAAAATTGCTTAACCCTTTTTCAGAATGGGCTTGCAATTTTCTCCTAAATTGCTGGCTTTCTTTTCATCGACAGGATGATATGAGATATGGTTATTGACTGCAATATATATTACCTATCAATATTGTTCCCAACCAATTTTGGACTTCTCATCTATAAATACGGTCCTTGGGATATAGGCCACTAAATTCTAGTGTGTGACAACATAGGTAGACAGACTAACATATACAACTTAATAATGATGTCATTTTTCAAAGTGTATAACTCAATACTAATTATTCCCAAACTCATCCTATTCTGCAATTTCTTGCACACCATATCAAAATTTTTGATATCATGAAGATTTAAGGCTCACAACCTATAGATTCAAGGCATGAAAGCTAGTGAGATTCAAAGTGTGGCCACATAAAGGGAGACTCAATCCTTTTCAATGATGCACAAAAGTGGCACAAGCCAATGAGGACTCAACCATTTGAAATGGCATAGGAAATAAAACCAATGTGCAAACTATTATAGACGTAACCATTCATGTGAAGGTGCAGCATATGGATAAGGAACAACTTATCAAACACAAAGATAGGCATTGCAAATCAAAATGCGGCTTTTGATATTTAAAAGCTTCAACTTATGGTGAATGGCGCAGGGTGCATCATCAAATACATGGTGGCATTATAAACAAAGGCTTGGGCAATTTAAATATAAGGCTCAATCAAGCAAGGTGCCTCATAGCAAGCCATCATATAAAACATTAGGCGCCACCTTCCAAACAGTGCGCAGCCTATGTAGTTTGAGAAGAAAGAAGAATATAAGCACAAGCATATTTAGTAAGGTGTAACTCATTCTAAATCATGACGGTTAGATTCAAGGCACTATCAATAAAGAAAAAGCACATTCTAGAATAGTGGAGCAAGCCTCTTTCTAACATCAAGCAACCTATTCAAGCAATGGCTTAGCCTTTTCATATAGAGGAGTGATTTCTTTGATGATGATGTAGGTCATTTCATTTGAGGTGTGGCCACATAGAAACAAAGAATGGCACCAGGTAGGAAACAAAAGTAGTCAATGATATATCTATTGGGCATTTCAAACAAAGGTACAGTAAAATCATAGTGCAACCATTGGAGAATATGAAGTGAAACTTATACCACAAGTGCAGTCTCTATTTAAAGGTTCAGCTCTAAGAAATTGATGTTTCATCTTCAAAGGGTAAAAGTTCAAAGTTGTGTCACACTTTGGGCAACCTAATCAACATAAATGAATATAGGTATTTCCAACTAAAAGTCAATTTTGGTGAAACTTATGTTCTATCTGGATTCATTCTAGCTAAATTAGATCTAGGCCACAATTTTCCAATTGAAACCATCCACTAAAAACATATGTAGCATGACTTTGGGGTTCATTTACCAAAAAAATGAAATTATTTAAAAAACTTGATGCTCTAACAAATCCTACTCATGCAAATAATCATTTTAAAAGAATTTAAAAATACTCTTTTGTAGATCAATCAATTTACTTTGTAAAAATATAGTTTTTTAAACATTTCAATTAGTGTTTATATTTAATTTTCTATTTCTACTAAAAGTAGGTCATCAACACCAAAATATGGTGTCAATTGTCCTCTCAAGAGAAAATAGTAAAGTTTATCAAAAAAATTTGAAAAAAATATGATGCACTAGAGGAGAGATTCCTTGTCAAGATGACATAATTTTTTTCATATTTTGTATAAATAATGAAGATGAAAGTTGATGTCTCATCAGAACAGTTATGTTTTCATTACACACAACTTCCAAGATTTATTTAAAAATATATATTTATCAAATTGGGGATGAAAATAGTCCATGCACTAAAGTTTTGAGCTATGAATACGTAAAAAAATATAGAAGGAAAATAAATTAAATTTAGTATATAAAGTGTAACGTCCCATTCAACCTTATTTTTTAGCATTTTAACAACTAAATTATTGTCAATTTTATAAAATAGTACATTTAAGTAATTTTTTAATTATTTTTTAAAAATAGAAACATAAAATACAATAAAAGATCTACATTTTATTAGTTTACATCATTTTAAATTCAGAACATATACATCACTTTGTAGTGATTCGAGTTAAAAAGTTAGATCAGTGTTGGCTATTTCCTTTATAAATGTGTGACACAAGTTTGTACTTTTACCTATCAAAATTATGACAAATTAAGAGGTTCACACAGGCCATTTCAATGAAGAAGACTGAAACTCCAGTGCAACAAGCTTTCAAAATAAGACATTCATTCAAACAATGTGAAGGCTCATTATATTGAAGGCGCTGCACATATGATAATGTGTAGGCATTAGAGAAAGAAGTCTCAGCATTCACATAGATGGAGCAAGCCATAAAGAGTGAGTCATAATGGGAATGGAGGCGCATCCATATTAGATAGAAAATGAGGTCCAGGTTTTAATTTTCAAATGCACCAAGCAATAGAAAGGTGTGGCCTCATATATGATGTGCTACCCATGAGACATCAAATTCAGTTACAACATAAAGTGAGAATGAGGCACAACTCCAATTTAATGGTGCAACCGAGCTTAAAAGATGGAACACTATGTAATTAGAGGCATAGTTTATAATTCATGGCACCTCCAAATATGGAAGAATCCATAGAGCACGACGCACAAGGAAAGAATGATGGCATACAACATTCAGGAATTCAAAGACACCAACATTAATAGGAATAGGGCGCGGTCTCTTGAATCATTTTGTAGGGCAAAGAAACACTGGCAATCTTATGAGGCACAGGAAAGGAGTATGTCATGGTTATAAGAACCAAAGCTCTTTAGAACAATACATAGCTACCATTCGATTAGGACAAGATCAACAATCGACGCAACTTTGAGGAGGTGTCAGAGATATCAATTCCATGAGGAGTGCCTGAATGCCACGTGGAGGAGGATCCTGTTTTAAAACTCATGAAGAGCTTTTAATAGTTTCATTTTGAATCTTTATTAAATCTTTTAAGATTTAAATAAAGTGATTCATTAAAGTTTCCTAAAAGGGAGCTTCATTTATATAAGTCACATGAGTCATAAAGATTCTTAAGTGAATCTTTATTTAAATATAAAGAGAGGTGAGTCATATAATAATGGTAGTGGGGCCCAAAAATAAATAAAGCCAAAAGCTTTATTTAAAAAGAAACTTGCTTTAAAAGCTACGGAGGAGATAAAGTAAAGTTAAAATGAAACTTTATTACAAGTTAAAGCTACAACAAGTAAAATAAAAGTGATCCTTTTAGATTTTCTAACGCCTTGTGAAAACAAATAAAAACCTATAGCAAAGGAATAAAGATATGCTTTATTTTTGTCATGCCATGCAAAAGGAAACTGAAGCAAACTCAAAGTGTGGCCAAAATGCAATGAATAGATGGATTTTTGCATGGATAAGAGATAAAAATCAAAGCCAGATTTAGGGGCAAAAAATCAGGCATGCATAGAGAGGCAGTTTTGGCTTCTCTTTTCCTTTATATTCTAAGCTTTGCATAGTAGAGAGGAGAGTTGAATAACCAACAACATAGGAATTGAAACAGTGACAGAGACAAGGAAGAGGTTTCACCACAAGATTGATTTATTGCAGGCCTTATGTCAAGTTTTCTTAGAATTAGATGGATCTGTGCACTGTGCCCTTGTAGGCCTTTTTGTGTCTTTATTGTAATTGACCCATGAAGGGAAAATAGGCTTTTTGTGCCATTATTGTTTCTATTTGAAGTGTTTCTTCTTTTCTTGTCTCAAATCTAAGGCCTTTATTTTGTAAATTTGAGACTTTTAAACCTCATGCAAACTGAATGATTATGTAATTGGCACTTTTTCATTCATTGTATCTATGTTCATCTTGTCTTTTTTTTACCAAATCCTATGCGCATTTTAATCCTCCACAAGTTGGGAAGTTTGTGATTGGCATGTTGCCATGTTAGATAGGTTTAATTTCAAGTTTTCCTTCTTCCTTTTTCTCCCAAAAATTTGAAAATGATTTCATTGAAAATCTAAAGAAGAGATGTCTTCTAAAATCCTAGAGGTTATCTCAATTGCAAAGTCCCACATTTTGAGATTTCCCATTGTTTTTAGTAAAATACAAATTTTACCGTCAACAGTTTTTGCCACGCCTGGTGGGACAAAGTTTGAAGCTAAGACATTTGGTGTTGTTCTTAGCCTATTTTAGTCTTGAAAACATCTTTTAAGCACCTTGTAAATCAGCCCCATCTTAGTGCCAATAGTTTTTGGCATGCTCGATGCGACATGAATAAGAGACTTCAATCTTTGTTTCATTGATTCTCTGTTCTACATTTTGTGATTTTGGTGGAAAGTCACAAAAATATTTTCTCATAGGAGTATGAGTATTCCATCTAGTGACTCTGTTGGTGATCTTATCTCAAATCTTCAATACTATAGATCATGGCAGCCCAAAATATTTATGTGCATCTCAATATCCTAGCAAGAAACTTTGTGACTTGGGATTCAAATCCTCTTCTACTTCAGAAACAAGGTTAGGTTCTTGAAGCAACATTGAAAGCATTACCCCATTTTCATGGAGATGGCTTTGTTCACCATGTGGATCATATTCAAGATTTTGCAAATTTGTGCACTATCCACCATGTCACCGATGAAAATATAGCTCTTCTATTACTTGCATCTTCTGTTAGAGGCAAAGCATGGGATGGTATAGAAATCAGTCCTTTTCAATAACAGGATGGAATCAACTTGGAGAGATCATTTACAATCAATTTCAAGAGAAGAAGGATGCTAGCTCCCTCACTCAAAATCTTGTCACAATCTGGAGGCATCCCATAGAATGCATGCATGATTTCAATGCAAGGTTTGATAAGGTAGGAATATGTTTTTAGTAGATGTGAGGCCTCCTCTGGGTTTTACATTTTTATATTATTTGAAGGCTTTAGATCATGATATTTCAGTTATGATACAAGTTTTAGGATGTGAGAATTTTCCTCAATCATATGATCTTGCCATTAGAGTTGAAATGAACCTCATAGAAGCTGGTAAATTGTCTCCTTTACCTTTAAAACCATTGATGCCTCATGCAAGTGTCCCATCCCAAGCTCTCACATATAGCCAAATGCAAATTTGTCTTAATCTACCCACCCTCCTTGCTGATTTGATAAATCATAAGAAGATGAGTGAAATAAAAGAGCTTATAGAATTATTCTCCCATGAGCTCAATGAGCTAAGAGATCAAGGCATGTATTAGGATGATCTAAATTTTATGCCTCAAGGTTATCACGAACAACCATATGAATGCAATCAGTTTGTAGAAGAATTTCTTCCTGATGCACAAAGGGTACCCAATTCTTTTGAAAGTTGTGCTTCTCATGCTTCTATAGATATAGATCCAAAGTTTTAACATATGGAAACAATAGATCAAGTGTTTTGTCACTTTGATATCAAAGAGGAATGCAATCAAAATGCAAGAAAAGAGGTTGTTCCTATTTTTCCAATCCTTTCAATTGATTATGGGCATCATGCACAAATGGTGAATGTTGATTCAAAGATAGAGCCAAATGAAGAAGACGATGAGGATGCTAATGATGGTTTGATTCCTCTTGAAACTGAAAAGTATTTGCAAAAGAATCTTGAAGCTGAAAAGTACTAGGCAAAGAATGATAGAAATTCTTTACCTTGGCTTGAAGAAGAACAAAAGGTAAGTCCTCTTGTGCAAAAGAATGACGAAGAGCTTGAAAATGATTCTTTTTGGGATGAGTTAGTAGTTTTTTGTTCAAACTTAGATGATCATGACAAAAGAATGAGTGAGTTTCATGATAATGATGCATCAAGAGATATTTTTGGTAATGAAGAGTTGCGTCATACTTCATTCTTCATTCAAGAAGAGATGTTGATTAGATTCAAGACTGTTATTGGTGGATCTGTCACATACAAGCATGATTTGGATATTGTCTTGGATCATGGTCAAGTAGAGGAACATGCAAAAGAAGTTGCCACTGAGGACAAGTTAGCACATGCCTTCACATGCAATAAAAAATATGAGTTCCAATGCTTGGTATGCCTGTCCCACCCTCCACTGGATGGAGAATAGTATGTAGATTAGTTTGAATGGTTTTCCAATGCCAAAGAGGGGTCTCTGGAATAGAGGAAGGCCAAGAGGTACAAGTTTTTTCTCTTTTTCTTCATGCATTTCATTTGTTCTATTGTCAGTTTGATGTGGATCAACTAGAGAAGAATCATTAGATCTGGAAGTTATTTTGCCATTCTTGTGAATGGGCATGTTTCAGTGAGTTTCACATAGCAGTAGTTTAGTTTCAGTGTTTCAAAATAAGTTGCAGCTGCAACACTAGACTCAGTTTTAGTTTTCTATTTTTTCAATAAAGTCTCAGTTATGGTAGAGGTTAATAGAGGTTTGCAGATTGGGTCTTACTGATGAAATATTTCAAGTTTCAGATTAGAAGGATATGCTTGGTAGTGTGTCCTCAGTTTGTACAAGTTTTGGTTGTAGATGTGTTCTTAGTTTGTTTGCTTGTTTTAGTATTATTTGACCACATGGCCTAATGGATGCAAGGCACTAGATCTGGGATTTGACGTGTGCAGGCAAACTTTCCCTCATGAGTCACCAAGAAATGTTGTGCAATTTCTTGCACACCATATCAAAATTAATGATATCATGAAGATTCAAGGCTCGCAGCCTATGGATTCAAGGCATGAAAGCCAGTCAGATTTAAAGCACAGGCACATAAAGGGAGACTCAACTCTTTTCAATGATGCACAAAAGTGGTGCAAGCCAATGAGGACTCAGCCATTGGAAATGGCGCAAGAAATAAAAACAATGTGCAAGCTATTATAGATGCAACCATTCATGTGAAGGTGCAACATATGGATAAGACACAACTTATCACACACAGAGATAGGCATTGCAAATCAAAACACAACCTTAGACATTTAAAATATTTAGCTTATCGTGAATGGTGCTGGGCGCATCATAAAATACATGGTGGCATTATAAACAAAGGCTTGGCTAGTTTAAAGACAAGGCTTAATCAAGAAAGGCACCTCATAGCAAGCCATCATATAAGACATCAGGTGCCACCTTCGAAATGTGTACATCCTATGTAGTTTGAGAAGAAAAAAGAATATAAGCACAACCATATTTAGTAAGGTGTAGCTCATTCTAAATCATGGCGGTCTGATTCAAGGCGCTATCAAGAAGAAAGAGCACATTCTAAAATAGTGGAGCAAGCCTCTTTCTAACATCACGTAGCCTATTCAAGCAATGGCTCGGCCTTTTCATATAGAGGAACCATTTCTTTGATGATCGAGCACATCACTTCATTTGAGGCGCGACCACGTAGAAATAAAGAATGGCACCAGGCAGGAAACAAAAGTAGTCAATAATATATCTATTGGGCATTTCAAACAAAGGTACAGTAAAATCATAGCGCAACCATTGGAGAATATGAAGCGCGGCTTCTACCACAAGTGTAGTCTCTATATAAAGGTTCAGCTCTAAGAAATCAAAATGATGCCAAATTAAGCGATTCACATAGGTTATTTCAATGAAGAAGACTAAAACTCCAACACAGCATGCTTTCAAAATAAGAGGCTCATTCAAACAATGTGAAGGCTTAGTATATTGAAGGTGTTACACATATGCTAATGTGCAGGCATTAGATAAGGAATTCTCGGCCTTCACATAGATGGCACAAGCCATAAAGAGTGAGTCACAATGGGAATGGAGGTGCGTCCATATCAGATAGAAAATGAGGTCCAGGTTTTAAGTTTCAAATGCACCAAGCATTAGAGAGGTGTGGCCTCATATATGATGCGCTACCCATGAGCCATCAAATTTAGTTACAGCATAAAGTAAGAATGAGGCACGACTCTAATTCAATGGTGCAACCAACCTTAAAAAGATGGTGCACTATGCAATTAGAGACACTTTATAATTCATGGCTCCTAGCAATTAGATGATAATGTTGATGTTCCCTTTTTCCTCTTCCAAGGTGTTCAACAAGTGGGAGAATGTTGTGAAAGGGTGTATCAACATTGCATTCTAAATGTTTGTATTTATTAATTGTTTGCATTTATTTATATTTCACCAACATTATGATAGTCATATGATGATCTCATAGAGCATAGATTTGAATGCATAATGGATCCAAATTTGGGCACCCAAGTTTGAGTGTTCAAATATGAAAAAATATTACAGAATGACAATTTATATGGAATATGCCAAAAACAGCTTAGAAGACCAAGACCAAGAGAGGTGTTGGAATTTGTGCCATGGGATTTGCATAACATACCTTTTTTACGATTGTCGTGGTTTTCCAAACCATTTGATGCTTTCTAGTTTATGCTTTATCTCTTTATTTGTTCTTGGAGATGAAGTTTTTGATAGTTATTTTGCATACACTATTATGCTACTAGAATTACTCTAGATTTACATGATGGTGATACTAATGTAGAGGCATAGACTAGATACATTATTGTAACAAATATTACTAAATATTATAATTGGTCTTGATTTCAAATTGTGGAGTTCTTCTCTTGAAAGGGTTTTCTTGATGTTAACTTTTTTCTATGCTATGCTTTCTTGTGTATTCTTTTTTGTAAATATAAAAATTAAATTTATTTGCACATACCACTGATCATTGATTAGTTAAGGAAGTACTTTTTGCACCTCTACCACCTCAAATTCTTGGTGTTATCGACAAGGTCTTTTGTACTAATCTTGGATTAAGTGGGAACTTGCATAGAAGGAATTCTTGTTGTAGGAAAAAAGAAAAGTGCATCAAAGATAGAGATGGAGATGTTCTCAAACACTAACCTTACAATGGATGCTCAAGATGGAGGATATTCTCATGCATAGAGATCTATGGGCTTCTATATATAGAGATCTATGGAAAAGTTTTAACAGTGAGGGCGTCTAAACTTACACAGGGATCAAATAATGAGGTTGAATCCTATGCTCCATTACATGGTCTACAAATGGAAAATGAATATAATGTGGAACGTATTTGGGTTGAAGGGAATTCATTGATTTTTTTTATATGTAAGAGGAGCTATTTCTAGCCCTACTGGAGGTCGCAATGGGGACCTCCTCCCCATCAACATATTCCACTTAATCAAACTTATTCAATTAGAAGACATCACATGTTACTTGGGGGATTCGAACTTGGATCTCCATCATGAGAACCTTACGGCCTTGCCATTTAAGCACAACCCTATTCATAATCATTGATTATTTTTAATGCAGTTAAATCAAAGGTTGTTCACAACTAGAAATTGCAATATATTTTGCAATTCATATGGGAGATTATGGATGATATGGATTCTTTTCAAATATCACATTGCTATAGAGAAGTTAACTTGGTAGTGGACTGGCTAGAGAACCTAGTGTTAGAAGTGAAGGTGGAAACCACACAATAGAAATAAACTCATTACATAGAAATAACGTGCACCAAGAACTAAACACATAACACAGTATGTAATGTGGAGAAAACCCTTTCGGGTAAAAAACTCCACCAAGAAAAGAGGCTCCAAGTTGTATTATCTTCAAATATGATATTATAATACATGCACTTCCTCTTCTTCTTTAGTCTTCAATCCAACGATGCCTGTTACTCTCAACTCTACTAAAAAATGTAGTACAAATATCCTTATAAAAGGGGGTTGCCTCCTAGGGCAAGAAAACTGACATAATATCAATCGTCAAATCTATAACTTAATGACGAACAGTCCAGATTTACAATGATAAAATTTGGTTTTGGGGGCACTGCCATCGAGCCCCCACTAGGGCATGCGACCCCCAGACCCCTCGTAGGGGGAAATGCCCTGGAACCCCCCATTGTAGATTAATTAGCATGAAGGACCAGATATAAACATGCAGCTGAAACAAGATCGCTACTAGTGAAACCTTTCATCCCTTATGAGTGATTTACAAACAATAATACAAGTAATAAATTACATATGATTTACAAGGTTGATGGCACCTTAATCCTAACACCAAGCTATTGACCAAAATTCTCACCAAATTGGTTGGTTAGGACAATTTTAATAACTCCCCAATAGTCCCATGAGGGAGGACTATTTCAAAGATTTTGTATTTTTCAAATAGGATGGTAGTGAGATGTGAGTGACAATATGTATACTTCCTCTACACTTATCCTATTTATGGATATTTAATGATTGGATTGATGATATCATTAATATGGGTAGTATATCAAATCACACTCTCAAGTTTCAAACAACCAATGGGAAAGTTGTCTTATCCGTCGATGTAAGCTCAAACTCTCATTATGTTCATATGGGGTTGATATGTTATAAGGATCCACTTACTTGTTGTTTGATCTCTAAGAACACCTACCACATCTAAACAAATGAGAAAATATTTGATGGTTGTGTGGGAAAATCAATTCCTCCTCTTTGCAATACTTTTGTCACGTCACCTCTTTAAATTTAGGTGCCCTCATAGTGATTTATGAGTACTCCAACTACATCATCTAAATAGACTTTAGGTGCCCATGAAAGTTATTGTGAGTACAATTGGTCTGTGATGTAGCAATGTGTGGTGTCACCTCCTTCTTTGAAGTACATCAATAAGGCTCCATCCTCATTTATTCCTTGTTGGCTTGCTACAATGTGTTGGTTTTAAATATCTTCTCCCAGCCATGGCATTTTATTTTCCTAATCTGAATTCACTTGTTCCTTACCACCCCTTCTTGTTTTTTCTTTGTGACTGTGTAGGTTTCTCTAGATTTCAACTTTCATGGAGAGTGTTATCTTTAATTTTTGCATTAATCTTCCACCCTGGGGGTGGGATCCAGAGATTGAGGGGGAATACAATATAATGAAATTGTAAATGATTTTCAATATCAACTACTCACACCTAGAGTTTGTAGTTAGAGTTCTTATAAAAAATCTCTTACTTTGCACTTCTCCAAATATGCTAAAATATTCCAACATCATGTACCTGGTGTAGGACCAAGACTATGTGGTCTCTATTGCCTTCTCACTAATTTGTGGTCACACTTTTAGCTTTGATCATTGGAAGGTTGCTCTCGATGTCTACAACATCTACAAGGGTGATGCTCCATTGGTTGGAATATTTCTTTTGCAACTGTTCTACTCCTCATCGATAGTCACCTGTGTTTATAATGCCTTCAAAAAAGGCATTTGATTGGGCTGCATTAATACCATCAATGTACTTTTGGAGGCACATAGCTTTCAATTTCCACCTAGTCTCGAAACAAAGGCAAATGAAGTTTTTGGGACCATCCATTTCATATGTCTCCACTACCCAAATAGGGCTCCTAGACCTCCATCCTTGGTACCTCCTATGTTCTCTATTCTAGCTACCACACCCTGTCCTAGTAATGATATTTGTGATTCTAGCCTCGATTGGATTTCATGGGAAACTTGATGTTTTTGGTCTGTTGGCTATCACTATGGACGTCATGTAACTAATATTTTGGATGGTTTTACTTACTGATATTGGTTTTTGGGGCCTTGCATGGCTACTCACATACATGATACTTTGTAATGGTTTTTATATTAATAAATGCTATTGATGAAACATTGTCACAATGAATGGTTGTACCATCTTTTTGCTGCTCATTCAAGTCTGCAAGGATCCTTCTCAACCAAATAGCCTGACAAGTTGCATTTGCTGTAATATACTCAGCTTCTACTGTAGAGAGAGAAACAATGGGCTGCTTCTTGGATACCCATGATATCATGCCTGAACCCATGTGAAATACATAGCTGAATGTGCTTTTCTGGTCATCTACATTTCTTGCCCAATCACTAACTGTGAAACTAGCCAACTTAAACTCATTAGAAACAACATACAAGATGCCAAAACCTATTGTGCCATTCACATATCTCAGGATCCTCTTTCCTACTTGCCAATGTGTGTCCTTAGGCTTGTCCATGAACCTAGAAATCAGGCTTACTGCATACATCAAATCAGGCCTAGTGGCTTTCAAGTACATGAGGCTTCCAACCATGCTCTTATAGAGGGTTGGGTTTACTTCCTTGCTGCTATTCTCCTTACTCAATTTCAGACCTGTAGCTATTGGTGTAGGGGCAGGTTTACTATTCTCCATTTTAAATCTCTTCATAATCTGTTTGGCATAGTTTGTTTGTAAAATAAATATGCCATGCTCTATTTGTTTGATCTCAATACCAAGAAAATACTTTAGCAGACCTAAGTCTGTCATCTCAAACTCATTCTTCATTGCCTTTTTGAAATCAGCAATGAAATGATCACTATTGCCAATAAAAATTAGATCATCTACATACAAAACAATAATCAAAATGTTACCTTCAGCTACTTTGATGTAAAGAGTGGGCTCAATGCTACTTTTTCTAAAGACATTACTCACTAGATATGAGTCTATTCTGTTGTACCATACTCTAGGTGCTTGTTTTAGTTCATAGAGGGCTTTCTAGAGCCTATATACTTTGTCCTCTTGTCCTGGGACTTCATAGCCAGGTGGCTGCTCCACATACACTTCCTATTTCAACACTCCATTCAAGAAGGCTAACTTTACATCCATTTGAAACACCTTCCACTTGTGTTGGGCTGCTATAGCTATGATTGCCCAAACTGATGCAGAGGAAAAATATTCACACAACCCTCACACAAAATCTTTCAACAAAAATAATAGTAAACAAGATGCACAAATGAGCAGCAATAGAATTTATCTTCTTTATTTTCACTATTTAACTTGCAACACTATTGGCAATTTCAGATGAATCTTATTACAAAAGTTTGTGCAGCCATATAGGATGAAGAAAATCATTATAAAATAGATATAAATCTATTGTGTGACAGAAAATAATAGCAAAAACAAACCACAAGTGTTTCCCCATTCATATCATCCTCCCATATTGTGAAATTGGCTCTCAAATTTGCAATATTCAACAAAAACTATATTAATCTTCAACCATGGATTTCATAATCCATGTGCTGCTTCTGCACATTTGTAAAACCTACAATAAAATATGTTCAAATCACTCTCCAACAAAAGCCATGCCTTTCTTTTCCTCCTTCCAAAAATCTGGAAGCAACAACCTTTAAAAATTGTCAAAAATCCTTCCTTTATGCCTCCACTAACTCCATTTTCTGTAGCCTCCCATTTTGAACGTCCCACTTGGAAGAATATCTTGAAAATGTAATTAAAATAACATTAAATGCTCAATAAATCAAAATCAAAGTGTTTTCCAAGAATAGGCAACAACTAAGATTCCCACTCCTAGAAAATAGAGACCTAAATAGAAAAGTAATGCCAACTCAACTTGGTTGCCCATATTCTTTTGCAACTTTTTAGGAGCAATAATGAGTTGTCTTCAAGTGTGACTCTCCAAAAATCCACTCCCAAGATTTCCTTTTTTGAATTTCCACTTCAAATTGCCTTTATTAATTTTACACTCCAAAACTATCTCCCACTCCTAGATTTTTGCAACATTATTATTTTTGCAATATTGTAATAAGGCCAATTTATTTAATATATTATTTAGGCCTAATATTGCATTTATTTTCCAACTCTAATTAATCTATCCTAAGCTAACCAAATTAAAATAAATTAAATGATGAATATTTTTGGTGATGTTGACTGCCAATTTGCCATGGATGCTCCTGCATTACAAACTATTTCTAGTCTTGCAACTAGTGCATATGTCTCATCATAATCTCTTCCAGGCTGTTGTTTGTACCCTTTGACAACTAGCCTTGCCTTATGTCTTTCAATCTTTCATTCAGCAATAGACTTGGTCTTATAGACCCACTTAACTCCAATCACTTGTTTACCCTTGGGTAAATAGGTTAGCTACCATGTGTCATTCCTCTCTATGGCATCCAACTCTTCATCCATGGGCTTACACCATTTCTCTTCTTTCACAGCTTCTTCAAAGTGCATTGGATCACTACAAGAAAATAATGTAAAATCCAAATTCTCATCTATATCAGCATACCTTGTGCTGTCATAAATCTCCTTCACACTCCTTGTCCTCTGTGGCATCAATGATGTGAGTGTGGGGTTTGAATTACCTTTGGAGTTGCTGTTGTTCTAACCTCTAGAGCTACTATACTGCTAACCTCCAAAGTTGTTACTCTGCTAAACTCTGGAGCTGCAGATCTCTGGAGTGTTGATGATGATGTTACTCACACATAAACATGAAATAAAAGTTACACAAAAACCTTTATTTATCTTGAAAGATATGATGAATTCAAAGAATTCATGATCCCAAGTCTCCATTGATTAGTTCATAATCTATTGACGTTACTCAGTGGTTGATGTGTGTTGCTTTTAATCATTTAGGGGCCTTACGTTCTTCAGTAATTTCTACAAAGTTCATCAGTATTCTTCCAATTATGTTGTCCTTTATGTCTGCTCTGCATAAATCTCCAACAATTCTACCTCTGCACTATGAATTTACTCAAATAATGTGCCTACAAGTTGATCTTTGCATGATTTCTACCATTATTTGTAATTCTTTGCATGATATTTTCAACACTACATGCATTTAGCTCAAATATGCTAATAATATTTAGTTATCTATGGGATGTCAGCATATTTCTCTATTCTGCTTATTATTTAGCATGATTTGCAGTTATAGAAGTGATTTCAATGAAATTAAAATGAGAAAGGGGGTTAGAGAATGAGATTCCCAAAATTACTTGATTGAGATCACTAATCCACATACATATTCTGATACAGCAATGAAGAGAAGAAAACTAGAATCATACTTCACCAAGACATTCCACAAATCTGCATGATCTAGTGCAAATCTTCAAAGGAAAAGTTGACAACAATATGCAATAAAATGAAAACGCTTCTATTTGAACACAGGATTCACCATTACATATCCAGAAATCAACTTGAAGATTACGTAAAGTTTACAATCAGGATGTAATCTGAAGCTTCATCTCCATTCAGCATGCTTTAGAATAGGTACATTTACAATGATCTGAGGAAATAACCTTGACATTTCAACAATTCAGTCCTCATTATTATTAGTAATTTGATCTCCTATATGAAATTGGCTTGGTCAGATTTTTTTATGATTGACCTCTCTCTTTTACAAAGAAAAAGGGGCTCAATATATAGCTCTGATTATCCCCAATACAGTTCCAAAAGCCTAGTTAATCAACGGTCTGTATACCAAGTGCAGCATCAAATGATGGAAAACAAAACTCGCCAAAAATCCCTGAGCAGTGTACCCAAACCTTCTGCCATTCTTTTAATAATGTTTCCACCTGCAATTTCCTCTGCATTGAAAGTCTTTACTCCTCCTACTTCATTTGTGATCTTTTGTGATCTAATCTGCCGCCTGGTCAGAATGTTAGATTGGCTTTAATTGTAGCAGTTAATGTGCCATCAACTCTGTCTTCACTTGCAGTGTTGGTGCCTTTAAACCATTTGTATATCTTCATCATCAGCGTAACTTCCCTCCATTGGCGTAGCTTTCTCAGGTCTCCCCATGACCAATCTCATTCCGACAATCAAAACTTCACTCTACCCTTCAGCAAGACTCTCCTCATCGGCTGAGTCTTCCATTGTTCTGTAGATGGCCAATGACTACTTTGTTCACTTTATCTTTTTTAACCGCAGCGGCTTCTGTACCAATAAACCTTTGTACCTGTAGCCAACATACAGAAGTTAAGCATCATCATTTAAAAAAACTAGTAGGAAGGTAAAAAAAATTACATTAAATCAGGTCAAATGTGCAAACACAGATATCAGGCTATGAACTTGTGAAAATCGTGCATCTAAATGCATATACAACGTAAAAATGGTCAGGTCAACCATTGTTGACCAAAAATATGCTATCGGGCTCTAAAATGGATTCAAAATCCCCTCGCTTTGCTTTCCTACCATTTTCCTTGTATCTCACGAATGCATGTTGTTTCTTTGTATATCATTTTGTACATCGTAAACATACAAGCACTAAATATACAGACTTTTCCATTTTTTAATTTTCTCTTCGCATCTGGCTTTGCATCTTGTATATGCATCATTCGCTTGTATATCAGGTGGTATGTTCTCTTGTATCTATCGCTTGTATATTTCCTTACATACAAGGCCAATACATACACACACCTTTGTATGTCCCCTTTCGGACTTCAACCTTTTCATAGACCACATTTTACTCACTGTCGGTTCTGGGACATGTATATAATGCAATGTATATCAGATATACATTAAGTAATGATACATTGCATTAACCAGATTTTAATCCTTTTTTGAAATCCGCCTTGTATGTCTTGCAATGTATGTCTCAAAACATACATACAAGGCGCGAAATATACAATGATTTAACCTCATTTAATAACCTTTTCAGTTATGCGGCTTGTGTAAGTGCAATGCATATCGGCTTTGGATGTTTAAACATACAACATAAAGTGCATTCAACAGATTTAAACAATTATTCACTTAAACCTTGAACATTGCGAGCCCGACTTGTATGTAAGAAAAGGTGCAAGCAAAATGCATACAAGTATAAATGTATAAAAACCCGATGACCTAGAAAACTCGACAACCCATTTTGCGACTAACACAAGGATGAAATACAAAAGACTTTGCATACGAATGACTTGTATGTAAACAACCTTGTATATGCAACCTGATATGTATATGAACAACTTTGCATATACAAACAATTTTGTATATGCAACATATAAAACCGATTGTACATTTTACCAAAACACTCATAACTTACAAAATACATGGAATTTTGAAATGGTTCAAAAAGCAACCCTCACTCATTTTTAACAAGGAATTTGGCTAGACTCTACCCTAGTACTCAATGCAAATTTTTCATTGTTTTCAACAAGGTTTGTAGTTTCACTCTCTTTTTCCCTTTACCACCAAGCAGAACAGCACACACAAGCAAAAGCAAAAGCCATAGCAGGGGTCCTCATTTTGCTAAGGAGTAAAATGGGGCGTGTTGTGAGCATCACAACATGGAGTTGCAGACCTCCAGAGCTGCTAATCTCTGGAGCTGCTGTGCTGTTGACCACCTCCGAAGCTACTCTTTTGAACACCTCTAGAGTTGCTGATCTACTGAACACCTCTGGAGTTACTGTTCTCCAATGCTCTATGGTAGTTTCTCCCTGAACTACTGCTCTCTTTAGTTCCTCCAGAGTTGCTGTCCTCCAGAGCTTCTTCATCTTAAAGGGGTATTGTAACTGAAATACCCATGGTGCTATCCACCGTTCCATCCCATGCTTCATTCTCAATGAACTCAACATCCTTGTTGATCACAACCTTTTTGGTGATGGGATTATATAGTTTGTAGGCTTTTGACTTTTCACTATAGCCTATGAAGATATATTTCTCACTTCTATCATCAAATTTTTGCCTCTTCTCTTTAGGCACGAATGCATATGCCACACACCCAAAGATTCTTAGGTGTTTGACACTCCATTTTTTGTTTGTCCATGCCTCTTGTGGAGTCTTATCAAGAACGACCTTTATAGGATACCTATTCAATAGGTAGACCACTGTTGCTACAACTTCACCCCAAAAATCATGTGATAATCCTTTTTCTTTGAGCATGCTTGCTACCATCTCTTGAATGGTTCTCTTTTTTCTTTCAACCACTCCATTTTGCTATGGAGTCTACCTAGTTGTAAACTGCTTTTGTATGCCTTTATTTCTGTAGAAATTTAGAAATTCCTTAGAGATATACTCTCAGCCTCTATCTACTCTTAGGGCTTTTATATAGTGGCTACTTTGCTTTTTAGCTGATGCCTTAAACCACTTGAATTTCTCAAAGGCTTCTGATTTGTTTTTCAAAAAATAAACCTAGATTTTTCCACTGTAATCATCTATAAATGTCATAAAATAAGTATTTCTAGCCAAGGTGTGGGTTTTCATGGGACCACACAAATTTGAGTGCACCAACTCCAATGGTTCTTTTGTTCTCCTAGAATACCCTGATTGAAAGGGTTGTCTATGTTGGTTTCCTAAAATGTAGGCTTCACATTTTCCATCAGGCTCTGCAATGTTAGGTAGCCCTCTAACCATGCCTTTCTTGGACAATAAACTCAAACCAGAAAAACTTAAGTGCCCATACCTCAAATACCACAATTTGGATGGGTCTTTGATGACTGTCCTAAAGGCTAATTACTGTCCCACTACTGTGAACGTTGGAGATAGTGCTAGGAACTACACCAGAGATAGTACTGGAGACAACATCAGAGACTCTATTTGTATTCTAAGAGGAAACATTCTATTTCTTGTCATCTACACTACTGCAATCACTTTCTTACTACCTCCTTTGTCAAATATTGTGCACTCTCCATTTTTTATTAGGATTTTATAACCATTTTGGACCATCTTGTTGATGATTGCGTTATACAGCCTTCTAGCCCTCTATTTAGCGCCAGAAAACTGTTGATGATTGTTTTGATGCAATCATAACAATAAGTTAAAATTCACATATAATGAACTGAAACTATACTTGAAAGATAAGAAGGAATCATTTGAGATTCAACTAATCCCAAGTCTACAATGGTTCGGTTGGTCAAGTTCAGTTGGTCAATGTGAAGCTGTAATGTTCAAGGGGCCTTACGTAGTTGGGTTTGTTTTGTGGTTTACTGGCCTAAGAATATGCAAAAAGGTCATAGATTTCAACAAGTATTCTATTCATTTGCATAAAGGTGATACTGTGCTGCAAGTTTCAGAGGGTTTCCTTGGATTTTTTTTGCAGCTTTCTTCTTTATCTATTTATGAAAACTGTCTACTTATAGCTCTGTTATACATGCTTCTTCAAATTTGAGACAATTTCCTTTGGATTTCTACGTTTTCAGCTAAATATTTCATATGGGTTGGGAAAAGTTAGAAAGATCTACTCTATACCTCATTTAATCTACCGAAGGATCTAATTGTTTCTGTTATGCACTATGTAAATACTACAGTAATTTGATCAAATCCACAGTAAAAACCCTAAATGTAAGTTTTGAGCATTTTCACAAACATACATTTAAAATTGCAAGCTCTCAAAGAAGATATTTCAAAACACAAAGAAGGGCAGGAGAACACTCAGAAGATAGATGCAGAACTCCAGATTTTATTGTATTAGAAACGAATAGTCATAAATGATTTACAATGTAGGAATGACTCTTAGTTTCATTGATCATACTACAGAGAACTTACAAGCTTTACAGATACAGTAAGATAGCCAGACATTCCACGCGCACCTTACTGCAGACAAACAGGCGACCTCCTTCTTCTACTCTAAACTATGCTAAGCTAACTTGCTGTATGCTTCTAAAAAAACTATTGTAGCCCCTGTTGTAAAGTATTACAGTGTAGAGAGGCACAATAAATAACATTCTGATTGTCCTCACTACAGCAAAAACCTAACTGAACCCCTGGTTCAAACCCTTGGTTACAGCAATAAATACAGGTGAACCAGTTCTCAAAAATATCTCTGAGCAGTGTCAAATTTGGGTGAAATATTGCCCCTTCTGAGAAGTTCCGACAGCTGGGTAATAACTTCTGTTTGTCTGTTGTAGTAATGCCTCCAGCTACAACTCTGTCCTTTCAATTGAATGGCCTTGACTTTTCGCACTTTATCCTTATCTTCTTGCTCCTGAGATCAGATTTCCCTCCTCCATGAGGTCACTGTGTTGACTTTCCAGCTGCTTCCTCAACTGCAAGCCTGCAAGACAAGACAAGCAATAAGTTTCACATTTATCACATAAACAGCAGGAAATTAAAATAAGCGTTTAAATCCAGGTGACTGCGCAAGATTATGGAAATCAGATCTGAAATCCCTTCAAAACGCGTCAAAAATGCGTTCAGACTGCTCAAACTTCATCGGGTCAACCATCGCTGACCAAAAAAGATGCCAGAGGTGCCAAAAAAAATACTTTAAAATTCCACCGCCTCATTTCCCGCCCATCGGCATGATCATCGCTGTCGGTGCGTCAAAAAACATGCTGGTCGATATTCACTTCATCATCATGATATTTCGCTTCTGCATATGGGAGAAAAGAGCAACATCATCATCATCCTATGTTGAAGAAGAAAAGGAGGATATGAATATGATCATGTTGTCGAGGAAAGGAAGATGATGGTGACGTCATCATGATATTCGGGCTTCATTGAAATGCTAAGGATGACGTCATCGTCATATTCATTAAGATCAGGGGATAAATGCACTATCGGGTCACCTAAGGAGCATGATCAGGATGATGAACGTAATATGATCCTCTTGCGGCCAAGGTAACCCTCTCGAAAGATCAGGATGATGAGGATCATCATCATATTTGGGGCTTCTGTCGAACATAGAATAAGACATCATCATCATATTTCGCGAACCAGATCGTGCTTGAAAAAATATCCTGTTAAAGGAAAAATGTGATGATGATGATCATCAGGATATTTACTTCTTCGTTTATTAGATCGGGATGACGTCATCATGATATCTGGAGCCTTCGTTAAATTAAGAATATGACGTCATCATGATATTTCGCCAACCGGATCATGTTTGGGAAAAATCCTGCCGAAGGGAAAATGTGATGATGATGAGGATCATCAGGATATTTGCAAAAGGTTGTATTTCATCGGCAGGAGGACTTTGCGAAATATCAGGTGAACAAACAAGATCATGATGATCTTGATAACAGGACAGGATAAAACAACATGATGATGACCCTCCCAATCGAATTATCATGATGACATCATCATGATATTTTGTCTTCGAAGCACAAGGATGAGTTGAGGTCATCATGATATTTGCGCTAGGGTGATATTGTAAAATATGATCATGCTGTTGAGACATGCAATATTGCCTTCTTCTGAATAGATAGGGTGATCAGCATGATACTTAAATTTTAGGCGATGCAAAGATATCATGATGATGCTCGTGATACAAAGACCGCTCGACGGGGAACTTACCTTGACTTAAAGCCGATGTCATCAGGATACTTGAACCTCAGGATATTATCGGGGGGGGGGGTTCAAATATCATGATGATGTCCCTTATACAGCAAAATCGAGTTATAAAATATGACCCTCCTAAAAGAAATCATGATGCTGACGATGCGCCTAAGGCCATTTGACGGGTAAAAAGCACTGCCACCTAAGATTGATGTCCGGATATTGCGACTGCATGATTTTTATCGGGTGATAGACCAAGATCATGATGATCCTGTCAACATGACTTAGGATATAAAAATATGATGATCCTCCTGCGAATATCAGGTTTGACCAAAACTTTGACCGTGCATAACTTTCACATATGGAAGAATTTTTGAGTGAAGTAAAAGGCAAACCTGCATGGAATTTCAAGCTCTTTCTAAATATGAGGTCACAGAAACAAAATATGAACTTTGACAAACTGACCTCATGATGATGACCTACCTCATCAAATATGATGATGATGAAGTACCCGACCTTCATTTTTACCAAACCGCCAGAAAGCAGAAAAAACACAAGCAAAAGCAAAAAGCAAAACATCAGCAGGGGTCCCCATTTTGCTAAGGAGCATAATGGGGCGTGTTGTGAACATCACAACAACTAGCAACCAAAACAAAACAATTAAATGCAGAGTGTTCAAGGAAACTAGATGAAATGAACTCATAACTTCCAACTATCTTTCTTGCAAATTACTATTCAGCTTGAGACTCAAAGTATTCAATAAAGATGCATGAATTTCCATTTTTAGTTTAGTTGTGTGCATGTGATTAATTATCCTCATCTTGAAGATCGGTTGAACAAACCAGTGACTGACATTAGCCTACGTAGGTGAGGATATTCCCTCATAGCCGACCGGATAGAGCCTTGCTGCCAGCGAGCGTCTATAGCCCCAGCAAGGTTATCGTTACAATTCTCCTAAGTAGAGCCCCACTGCCAGCGAGCGTCCATAGCCCCGGTAGAGTTACTTAGATGGCTTAATCTGGATTTTTAGTATAATCCGCTTTATTTATTTTTATATTTATTATTATTATTTTTTTTTTGAAAGATTTCATAAGATATAGCAATTTGTAACTTCATGATGCAAGGAGTGGACACTTGCTGAAATTAAGCTGAGAATTGTAATGGTAGCAAGGGTGACCTCTGATTTTTCACCTAATATCTACACTGGTAGGTTCAACAAACCCAAGGATTTTAGGTGTGTCATCGTGAGAAACCTGCTTCGAATCCTCAATCACATTTATTGAATACAAAACTTCAGAAGATGAATAACTCTCTACATTCATGACAGTGACAAGTTATGTGTAAATTGCAAATGGTTAACCTGAATATCCTAAATTATATACTGTTTTGAATGGTTGCTAGTTTTGCTCCTTAATACTCTAAAGTAAAATAAAGATCCCTGCTGAGGAGACAACAAACAAGCCAAACAAACAGGCTGTACAAACAACACAAAAAGCAAAAACAAACAGAAGACAAGCTATACAAATAATTAAGCTAAAAAGAAAAACAGCAAAAGAAGAAATGTACAACTACCCTACCAAATTATATACAAGCCTCTACAAGGCAATTAGAAACCCAGGAAAAAGACCCAAGAACACCCCTACTTGCATACTTCTTTAGGTTGTGCAGGAGTAATAGGGTACTAGTTATGGTTCTCATTCTAGCAGATTTATCTTTGAATTCTGAAAAAAAATCTGGTATTCTAAATTCATTGTGTTTATCAGAATAGCTCTTAACTAGTAACTGAGGCAACTCATCAGGTTTATGATTAATCCATATGCATGTCCTATCTCTTGAATTTCCATAATCAAAATAGCATTTATCATTGTTTACTAAGGAAAGGAAAGAGACAACCTGATGTGCCTTTAGCTCTGTGGAACACACTTGTTTATTAATAGCTGGCTTTTCATTTAGCTCTGCATTTTCATTGCCCAGCTCTATGTCTAGTCCTTTTTCAAGTTGAAAGATGAATGACTCTAGATGTATCATTTCTTCATCTTCATCTACCTTTATTCCTTCATTCTGGATGTTCAGTTTATCCTCAAATTTAGCAAACCTCTCAATGTTCTCATTAGTTTCATGCACATCAGTACTTAAGTAAGTATCTTCATCATCATAATCTGACATACAGAAAGTAATCATTTCTAAATCACTTGAGAGTAAAGGTGGGACGACATCTTTTGATCGACAGGAGTACTCCCCTGTTTTATTTTCAACATAGCATGGGGGTGATGTCTGATTATGCACAACAGCTCCATGATCTTCTGTATTTTCAATTTTGAAGAATTGGTCATCAACTGACTCACATTTATCGTCCAGTGTGGAGTCTGCTTCTATTAACCTGCAACAATCTGGAACTTGGTTATTCAATTCAGAGAAATCAGTCATGGGATTGGGATTTACTTTCTCCTCTATGACTTCACTAGTTTTTATAGTAGGGATCTCATCAATTTCAGTGCACTCTAATTTTTTCATTTGCCCACATTTCTCCTTTCCATAAAATGACTCAAGGAAAGATGTTTTACTATCTTTACCAAAAGCATTAGGATCAGCAATAAAAACCTTATCCTGACAAATGGTTTCCTCTCTACAAGATTTAAAAGATTTATACTTGCACTCCCCTTTTCCTGTATTAGGAAGTAGAGACCTACTATCAATCCCTCCATAATATGACCTAAGAAAAGATGCTCTGTTATCATTCCCTTCCAGAATTGATTTTTCTATTGCATTTTCTAACCACCTCTTAGTTTCTAGTGCTGTATTAGCTTGTTGCTGCAAAATTTCTTTTTCCTGCCAGCTTTCAGCCCTGAACACATCTGAAAAAATAATTAGTCCTTTCAAATATGAATCTATCCTAGTGAGGAATGTTAAACATTTAAGTTCATTGTGTTCAATAGTCCGGTGTATCCTGCAACAACTAGACAAACAAAAATTAGATAAACTTTGAGAATAAAACTGTTCATTCAAAGCTCCCTGAAATAAAGGACTGTTAACTTGAAAATTGTCCCCATATGTGTCCATTGAAAAAAAATGGGACCTTCTTTTCACCCTTTTAGGCCTTTTGAAATTTTATGAGATCTAACATATCTCAGAATATAACATTTAAAACTCAGAATTTTAACCCTAAACCAAATCAGGCCCTCCTTCTAGCGCCAAAAAACTGTTGATGATTGCGTTATACAGCCTTCTAGCCCTCTATTTAGCGCCAGAAAACTGTTGATGATTGTTTTGATGCAATCATAACAATAAGTTAAAATTCACATATAATGAACTGAAACTATACTTGAAAGATAAGAAGGAATCATTTGAGATTCAACTAATCCCAAGTCTATAGATTTTGTCCCCTCTTTTTGTAGTCACCATTTCCTATTGGTATTATACTCTTCTTTCTTTTAAAAGTATGGTTCAATTGTTAACTCTTTATGACTACAAAAAGAGGGGACAAAATCTATAGATTTTGTCCCCTCTTTATGTAGTCACCATTTCCTATTGGTATTATACTCTTCTTTCTTTTAAAAGTATGGTTCAATTGTTAACTCTTTATGCAATTTTTAATTTGTATATTTTATTTAAGTTAATTATTTGTTACTTTTCCTTGTCATACATGCCCCCAATCCTCTCTCCTTTTATGCAACCTCCTCTGCAATTGTATCTCCAATTCACTCTCATCTTTTGTCCTGATGATGGATCATTGAGTATGATCTGAAACGTTGACGCAAAAAAAGCAACACACAGTAATTCCAAAAGCTCTACACTCAATCATGGACTGTGTAAATATCATGTCTACAAACTAGAGTTAGTGTTATAGGGTAAGAGTTAGGGTTGGGTCATTTCAAATGATTTCATTGGTACAATATTAATTCCCAAATTTATATTAATAGATAAAACCATTTGGTACAAAGTAATTGTTTAAGACATCATTTGACATCATAAGCCAAATATATAATATGAAGTATTCTAAGGCATGTACATTTCCACCTAGTACTTGTACACATAAGAATAGTATTTGTCAACATAATACTTTTATCTATTTCTTTGCAAATACTCTTACCTTTCAAAATTACACATATCATTCATATCATAGTTTTTTGATTTGATTTCCACAAATCACTCATGTTTTGTTTGGATCTCTTAGCCTTGTTTTAGGATCTTACTTTTTTAACCCCAAAATTATAGTCTTTTGGTTCAAAGTTTGCTTATTTAAAAGAAAATAAAATGATATATTAAAAATTTTAGTAACTATTCTAATAAGCTTGTAGTCCAAATATTTCCATTATCCGGGTGCATTTCTTTCCAATTTGTAATCTATTTTATATTGTGTTTTGTGAATTTTTCACAACACAATTGAATTGAATACCAAAACCCAATTTCTTAATAGTTATATTTTCAATGCAACCTTGGAAATTTTAGTTCTTGTTGAAACAATTTGGTATGTAGCTTGTTAAACACTTTTTAATGGTGTTTATTTTTCATATTTGTTCACCTTGATAATCTTTCATGCAACCATGGGAGATAGAATGCCAACAATTGACGTAATTATAATATTGGAGAATTGTATGATTTTAAGCTCTTTTTACGTAGTATGATATTTGATAAAATAATTCAAGTGAATGTTTTATATGTATATAGAGTTGATAGAAACAATTAATATAGTAGTTAGAAAATTTTACTTTTTGGTGGATCATGCATTTAATATCTTCTAAAGATGGAATTCCCAATGTAACCCTAATTCTAACCCTAATTACTAATATAGGTTATATATTACTAATAAAAGTAATAATACTATATATACATTGTTTACATTTAGTTTTTTTCCAACAATGGTCGTAGTAGTTATTATAAAGGCCCATGAATAATGTAATTAATTAGTTTTATATATTTAATTTTCATAAAATATTTTTAAAAAGAAAACTAAATTCATATAATCAAGAAAAGGGACTAAAAAACTATTAAAAGTAAATGCGGATTTTATGGGTGTTCAAATGACCCTATGTCATGTGCCATGTTTTTTTGGGAATATTTATTATGATGTTTGTAAATTGTAAAAAGTAAATAAATTAACTTAGGTAATGCTAAGTTCCATATTATAAAAATTATTTAATTTTTATTTTTAATATTTCAAGAATATAAAATGATTTATGCATACACCATTAACACCAAGCTAAAGCATACAAATTAACAACAAGCCAAATAAATTTTGAGAGATGATTATTTAAAATTTTATCCATAGTTATTTTGATTTTCTTTTTTTGGCCGCTTCTTGATTTTTATTTTTTGCTTCTTCCTTCTGCAATTCATGATTTTATTTAAATTTATTTTTGTTAACACCCTCACACCATTACACTCCACCCTGTGCTACCACTATAGGTTATGCCTCTCGACATAAAAATTATTATGTAATTGTATAAATAAAATAGTAATTAATTATGTATTTACTAAATAAAATACAATAAATAATGATGTTTATAAATTAATTATTAAATAATTATTTATTTTATCTTACTTCAAAAATATTTCAGACATTATTTAATTTTTATTTGATTGAAGAACTATTTAATTTTTCAATAATAACCCAATAAAGCATAAAAAATTTCTAAGTTTAAAATAATAATTACTTTAGTTTTTACTTCACATGTTATTTTACTTTCTATATGAATATTACTTCTTATATCTACTTACATTTTATTTTCTATATGAATATAACTTTTTTATATCTACTTAAGATATTCTAAATCATATTATATTACTTTTTTGAGATGTCATATGAACATCTATTTTGGAATTATTTTATTTTATATCTCATTAATTATTCTTTCTAAAATAGAGAATAGTATAGATATCTTAAATACATTTAAAGAGTTACATATTTTTAGATGAGGTCTTCTAGGTGGAAAATATGGAAGATGAAATAAACTTGCTGCCAACAATCCTTCCACTTCCACCATATCTACTTGTAAACTTTACCCTCTGCATCTTCCATCTCTCGATCAAGACCAACAAAATCATAGAACATACAAAGTAAAAGATTCAAATCTAATGCCAAAATCATATGAAGCCAAAAGTTAAGAAAAGTATATAAAAGCTATATGGTTCCCAAAACAAAATGGATCAAGCAAATAAAATGATGCAAATTATCCTAATGCAACAAGCTATCAAAATCGAAAGATGAATCATGCATATAATAGATATTCACCACCTTCAAGATTATCATCACACCCAACACATAAGGTGTACAAGAATGTTACCGATAATTGATGTCCACCACCCTATAGTTTGTATAAGAATGTTGGTCCTAATCATGACCCTAGTCCAAACTTCTTAATGCCAAATTCAAACTCCATAATCCACCATCTCAAGTTTGGTGAGTCAAAAATACAATAAAAAAAAACATTGCCAACATCTCCACTCAAATCAAATCCATCGCAGTCATTTAATCCCACATCCCCCATTAGAATCCAAAATCACGTATTAAATCAAAAAATCTCAACTCCTAAGTTTGTCATGTTGTCACAATGACACTTCACCATATAGGCTATGATGGTACCCTATAAAAATGCAAACATTCAGATAAGGATAACTTGGTTATCAATGAGGGTCATGATAACATCAAAGTCTTGTATAAGAGCACTTGTATCCTCATGAGGTAGTTACTTTAGGAATGTCACTATTGGCATGTTATGACAATTGCATCTACATCATCTAAATCCAATACATAGGGGCATGTGAAGATCCTTTGAATATCAAGCTATCAATGTCATCAAAATTTAGAAAAATCTCAAAAAATAAAAATAGTAAAGAGAAATCATTCATCCAATGGTGAAAACCATTTGATGGCACCTTGGATAGGTACCATGATGAAAACCCATTTATGGATGTCATGTATAGATCAATTATCTATGTGACTTAAACTTGGGGGAAAATTGTCTTATCTATCCCATCCTATCATTTCCATCCTATGTTATCATCCTCATCGATTATATCTAAATACATATTCTATTGAAGCAATCCATCCTACCCTACTATTTTGATCTTGATAAGGAAAGGGGCATAAAGTTGAAAAATTCTTTGAATATTTCATGATATACCTAGTATTTTGCAACCAATCCTATCACCTTATCGTTGCAAGCATTATTATGCAAAGTCCTAAGCATACTACCTAGAGTGGGGCATGTTATTCCTATGTGACGTAGTCCTTGGAGATTACATTGTGAACCCTTAATCTATCCATCTACCATGTATCTGTTGCAAGGTGTGGCCCTTGGTCTCCTTGTTCAGTGCTGCGCTACGGTGGTTTGTGACAAGGGCTTAACCACCTCCTGTGCTTGTTAAGTCAAGTGGTTGTATTAGGCATTAATAGGTCAATCTTTTGGTGCAACGAAAACTAGCAATTGGTATTAGAGTTGAGGTCATGGGTTCAAACCCCGCGCTTATGCTAGGGGGGATTGTTGCAAGGTGTGGCCCTTGGTCTCCTTGTTCAGCGCTGCGCTGCGGTGGTTTGCAACAAGGGATTAACCGCCTCTTGTGCTTGTTAAGTCAAGTGGTTGTATCAGGAATTAATAGGTCAATATTTTGGTGCAATAGAAACTAATAGTATCCCCCATCTATCCCATCCACTATCCCTAATCCTTTTATCCATTCATCCAATCCTACCTTCATCCTTGTCCCTATACTTGGTTTTTCCTTGTCATTGTTATCCAAAAAAAGTCCTATCCAAATGCAATCCAATGCAACCATCTCATTGAAAAATCTAAGTAATAAATCCAAGTGTAAGACATCCTTAATCCATGCCAATCTAGCCAAGTAATCTATGTCCAAATCATCCAATTGCATCCATGGTCTTGTTCTTAGCCTTGATAAAAAAATTATCATCATCCAAACTTTGTTAAGAACATAACCTATCTTAAGTATAGTCATCCAATCAATCAATCCCAGTGTTGTTCTATGACCAACAATACTATCCTTATCAATAAATCAATCATCAATCAATCAAACATTGGTGTTTAGCTTGATAGGGGCAATAACCTTGTTTGTTTGTGAATAGTTTATGCAAGCATGCTTTCTTGCTTGTGTGTGTTATCACTTTACTTGCATTTGTATTAGTCCTTGTAGCATATTGTCACAATGACATCATGGTCTTCCATATCATGGTGCCCAATGGCATATGTTTTCTTGTGTGAGCATTATCATTTTTATCTTGCATCTACATCAATCCTTGTAACCTACCTACCATAATGGCATCATGCTCTCCCATATAATGGTGCTATATGACATAGGGTTGCTTGTGACCTTATCGATTGTCCTATCACAATACTCACTAAGGTTGTCAAATGCCTTGTGATTGTTTGAATACTTCAGACCACTTGGTGTAGGGGCACCATAGTAAAATCTACTATGTTGAAATAAGGCCTATTTGGCCATGTCATCTTATTCATGTTTTGTTTTCTAAAAACCTAGAAGTCTTTGTATTCCATTTGGCAAATAATGGACACATTTTGTATCTAATAGAATATGAAAAGGTCAACAGGAGTCAGTTGGGATTTAGGGCAGTTGGCCTTCCCTAGCTGTTGAGCAACCATTGATCTTCCAACTCTAGCTTAATAAAAGCAGAGAGGAGAAATTGAGAGGGGGGTTCTGTAGATTCAAAGATTGTGATTCAAAAATCAACTGAGCAATAATAACTTATGTCCATCATCTTTTATATTTGATCCGTGTCATAAATATTTCCTAACTATTCATAATACCTCTCTGTTCTCTGCAATTGAAATAGTTTAGTCTAAATTATCAAAGATGAGTTGATAACCATTTCACTAGTGGATTTCCAAAGAAATCAGTGGAATGGCATTAGTCTGTACATATTTATGTTTGTTTTTCCTTTCATTTACCTGTTTGGTAGGGTAGATGTTCTAGACTAAGGAGTGTGTACAGTAGCATGCCCTAGCATCTCTATGCTCTAGGCATAGAGTGTAGATCAGACTATGTGAGAGTTGACAACCCTATCGGCATATCACTGTGTCGTAGAGTCATGGCCAAAGACGCTCACTAACCACTAGTGGTGTCATTGGATCAGGTCAACAAAGAGACAAGTTATGGTGACCCAAAGGACTCTGGCCGATAGCAAAGAGAGGATGTTATCAGAGTATTGGGTTGATAATTTTTGACTCCACCGATAGGCATATGTCTTGCCAAAACCATGATGGTAAATGCTAATTTGTCATAGTTACATCAGGGTGATAAGGGATAATTGATACTGACGAAGGTCCATCAAGAGAAGTTAGCTAGTGGCAAGAGATCTTAAGGTTTGGCTGATAACATTCATCTGGCCGATGAGTGATAGGAGTGACTAATGTATCAGAGACACAAAAAGGAAGTTCACCAATAGTGTAGAGTCTCACTGAAGACAAAAGTCATCAGCGTATTAATGAAGTAGATTCTAAAGTAGCCGATAGCACTTTTCTTGTTGATAGGCTCCTCATCATATTGGTATCAGAGCCATAAAAGGTTTTGTTGTTGATCTGGTATATGTTAGCAGAGGAGAGTGAAGGAGAGGCTAGCAATATGCCTCCAAAGGGGATGACCACTGAAGTGGTCAAGAAATTGAAGGAGATGGAAGAGAAGATCAAAACTGGAGTTAGGGAAGCACTCCAAGAAGAATTGAAGGCACTGAAGATAGGAAAAAAGATAGAGGAAGGTTTAGATGAAGAGGAAGAGAACGAGGAAGAAGAAGAGGAACAAGAAGAGGTAGAGATACCGGCTGATCAAAAGCATTTCCTAGAAGCCATTAAGGCTATTGGCAAGGACTCTTCAGAGGCTCGGATAGATATCCCCATGTTCAGTGGAAAGATGAATGTTGACGAAGTCATGGAATGGATTGAGGCTCTGAACAACTACTTCAAATACAAGGAAGTTCTTGAGAATAAGAGAGTTAAATTTGCAAAAACCAAGCTAAAAGGTCCTGCCCTTACGTGGTGGAATTACACCCAAGAAGAAAGGGTAAAGAATGGGAAGAGTATGATCTCTTCATGGAACAGAATGCTAGAGAAGATCAAGTCCCAGTTCCTTCCATCTAACTACGAGGTGCAGATTTATAGGAAAATGCAGAACCTCAAGCAAAAAGATATGGATGTAGCTACTTACACCAAGGAGTTTCACAAATACACTCTTTGTTGTGGGTACATGGAGGAGGAAAAAGCTAAGGTGGCCAAGTATCTAAATGGTCTAAGGTTTAATATTCAAGATGAGATAAGTTTATTGACCCCTGAAACTATGGAAAAATGCTTTCAAGTAGCATTAAGAGCTAAAGAGAAGCTGAAGAGGAAAGGTGAGCAGTAAGGTAGAGGAAGAGGTGGTAGAAATTTTAGAAGCAGAGGCAGTTTTGGAGGAAGAAGTCCTAACCAGAGGCCTAATGGTGAGTCTAGCCAAGGAGAGCAAGTTGGGGACTCAAGTAGCAGAGGAGGCTACCGAGGAAGAAGGCCTAATGGAAGAGGTGGGACAAATGGATCAGGTAGAGGATCCAAGTTCTCCAACATGAGATGTTATAACTGTAATCAGATAGGGCACATAGCTTATAAGCGTCCAGAGAAGGCCTCAACTTCTCATGGTAATGAGAGAAGAACCACATTTACTCAAGAGGATGCAGGGAGTGTGACATCTCCTGAAGTGAATTTGACATCAGAGATGGGAGAAAATCTGATGATCAAGAGGATGCTGCTCAAAGAACTAGTGCAGACTGAACCGTCACAAAGAAGAGCTTTGTTTAGAGTCAACTGCAAGATCCAAGGTAAGGTTTGTAAAGTTATTATTGACTCTGGTTCTACTAACAATATTATATCTTTGGAAGCAGTAGATAAATTGAAATTAGAAAAGATACCCCATAGCTATCCATATAGGGTCAGTTGGTTAAACAAGGGACAACATATAGTCATCAATGAACAAGCATGGGTAGAATTCAATATTGGGGGGTATAGAGACAAGATTTTGTGTGACATCCTTCCAATGGATGCTTACCATCTTCTGCTGGGTAGACCGTGGCAGTTTGACAGAAAGGCTTATCATGACAGGGAAAAGAATGCTTACTCATTCCAAAAGGATGGTGTAACTTATAGGATATAGTCATTAGTAGAAGGGGATCCATAGCCTGTAGGATCTAGTGTAATGCTGGTAGGAGAAAAGGAATTCCTTGAAACACTAGAAGAATTAGGTGGAGTAGGTTTTTCCCTGGTTGTGAAACCTAAGGAGAAGAAAAGAGAAAATATGAGAGAGATAGGACCTAGGGAGATCAGAGAACTACTTGAGAGTTATAAGGAAGTAATTGCAGTAGATATACTAGACTCACTACCACCTATTAGTGATATCAGCCATCAGATTGATCTCATACTGGGAGTTGTACTTCCCAATAAGGTAGCCTATAAGATGACCCCTCAGCAGAATGAGGAGATAGCCAGGCAGGTTCAAGAACTTTTAGACAAGGGGTTAATAAGAAAGAGTTTGAGTCCATATGCAGTCCCCACTATTTTGGCACCAAAGAAAGATGGGAAATGGAGACTGTGTACTGATTCCAGGGCAATAAATAGGATAACTATTAGATATAGGTTTCCTATTCCTAGAATTGAAGACCTAATGGACTATTTGGGGGTGCTACCTATTTCTCTAAGATAGACTTGAAGAGTGGGCACCATCAGATAAGAATAAGAGAAGGTGATGAATGGAAAACAACATTCAAAACCAATGAAGGGTTATATGAATGGATTGTATTGTCTTTTAGTTTGTCTAATGCTCCTAGCACTTTCATGAGGCTAATGAATGAAGTATTATAGGATTTCATAGGTAAGTTTGTGGTAGTATATCTAGATGACATTTTGATAATTAGTAAAAGTAAAGAAGAGCATTGGAAACATATAGAGATAGTCTTGAAGAGGATGAAAGACTAGAAGCTATTGATAAACTTGGACAAATGTGATTTCATGAAACAAGAGTTGATCTACTTGGGTTTTGTCATTTCCAAAGGTGATCTAAAGATGGATCCTTCAAAGGTGGAGGCTATTCTAAATTGGCCCACACCTAAGACAGCAGGGGAGGTAAGGAGTTTCCATGGTTTGGCCACATTCTATAGGAAATTCATTAAGAACTACAGTGACATCTATGCACCTATGTTGGAAACCATCAAGGGTGGTTGTAAGGTGAAGTTTGTGTGGATGAGAGAAGCAGATAGGAGCTTTGAGAGTCTGAAACTGAAAGTTGCTAAATTCCCTGTCTTAGTGTTACCTAATTTCAATAATGTTTTCACAATTGAATGTAATGCAAGTGGGCTAGCCATTGGAGCAGTGTTGAGCCAAGAAGGGAGACCAGTGGCCTTCTTCAGTGAAAAGTTAAATGAAGCCAATAGGAAGTACTCCTCTTATGATTTAGAATTATATGCCTTGGTACAAGCCCTGAAAAAGTGGAGGCATTATTTTCTTCCCAAAGAATTCATCATGTACATTGACAATCATGTTCTTAATTTTTTGAATGGATAGGAAAAGCTCAGCCATAGACACATGAAGTGGGTGGAAAGTCTTCAAGCATACACCTTAACCATCAATCATAAGAAAGGGATAACCAATAAGGTTGCAGATGCTCTCAGCAAGAGGGTGTTGACAGTCCAAGAAGTGCAGTTGCAAAGCATGGGTGTTGAGTCACTCAAGGAATTGTATGAAGAAGATTAGGATTTTAGAGAAATCTACAAGGTATGCAATGAATTTACTAATACTTTTCATAGTGAGTTTTTAGATTTTACATTGTACAATGGACTATTGTTCAAAGGATGTCAGTTGTGTATTCCTAAATACTCAATGAGGGATAATATTGTGAAGGAAAAACATAGTGGAGGACTGGGTGGACATTTTGGGTTGAATAAGACTTTAGATCTGGTAAGGAGATTTTATTTCTGGCCAAGAATGCAATCTGATGTCAAAAAATTTGTTGAAAATTAAAAATTGCATAGTATGCCAAAGAGCAAAAGGAGTCTCGACCAATGTAGGATTCTACCAACCTTTACCAATACCCAACAAGCCTTAGGAATGTTTGAGTATGGATTTTGTGATGGGGTTACCCAAAACAAGGGCAGGTTGTGACAGTGTGTTTGTAGTGGTAGACCGATTCAGCAAGATGGCTCATTTCATTCCTTGCAGGACCACTAATGATGCTAGCTACATTGCAGGTTTGTTCTTTAAAGAAATCGTCAAGATTCATGGGCTACCCTTGAGCATTGTGTCTAATAGGGATAGAAAATTTGTAGGACATTTTTGGGGACTTTGTGGAAAAGATTGGGAACAAATTTGTCTTTCAGTTTAGCCTATCATCCTCAGATTAATGGGCAAACCAAGGTGGTCAATAGATCTTTGGCCAATCTCCTTAGATGCTTGACAAAAGAACATGGCAGCAATTTGGATGTGATACTCCCACAAGTAGAATATGCTTATAATGACTTGACAAATAGGAGCACAGGTCTGAGTCCCTTTGAAATTGTATATGGAAGTCACCCCAGGGGTATTTTTGAATTGAGAGACGTCCAGGGGTTGGACAAAAGGAGTGGTCATGCTGATGCATTTGTAGAAGCCATGAAAGAAATACACCAACATGTCAGAGATACTTTTAAACCAGAATAGTCAGAAGATGAAGACTCCAATGGATTAAAGGAGGAGGGATGTACAGTATTGGGTAGGTGACTTGGTCATGGTTCATCTGAACAAAAACAGGTTGCCAAAAGGAGGGCCACATCAAACCGATGATGAGGAAGATTGGACCCTGTCAAATTCTGGAGAAGTATGGTCCAAATGCTTACAAGATTGAGCTTCCTGATGATATTACCCTTTCACCCATATTCAACATTGTTGATTTGACATTGTACAGAAGTCCTAATATAGGGGAGAATGCTGAAGCCCTATCTAGGAAAATGAAGACTGGCTGAAGCACTTACCTTCTAGGGAGCTGCCAAAAATGGAGTACATTTTGGAAAGTAGAGAAGCCAGGATGACAAGGCACAATACATACTTTGAACATTTGGTTAAGTGGCAAGGGCTTCTAGATTCAAAAGCTACATGGATGCTAGAGAAGACATTCTAAAGCAAGGTGGAGATGTATAAGAATTGGTCACTAAGAGGACTTGAGACATTTTTCTTCTGGGGAGTATGGTGCAGGGGCACCATAGTAAAATCTACTATGTTGAAATAAGGCCTATTTGGCCATGTCATCTTGTTCATGTTTTGTTTTCTAAAACCTAGAAGTCTTTGTATTCATTTGGCAAATAATGGACACATTTTGTATCTAATAGAATCAAAAAGGTCAATAGGAATTAGTTGGGATTCAGGTAGTTGGCCTTCCCTAACTGTTGAGCAAACCGTTGATCTTCCAACTCTGGCTTAATAAAAGTACAGAGAAGCAATCGAGAGGGGGTTTCTGTAGATTCAAAGATTGTGATTCAGGAATCAACTGAGTAATAATAACTTCTATCCACCATCTTCTGTGTTTGATCTATGTCGTAAATATTTCCTAACTATTCATAATAGCTCTCTGTTCTCTGCAATTAAAATAGTTTAGTCTAAATTGTCAAAGATGAGTCGATAACCATTTCACTGGTGGATTTCCAAAAAAATTAGTGGAATGGCATCAGTCTATACATATTTTTGTTTATTTTTCCTTTCATTTACCTGTTTGGCAGGGCAGATGTTCTAGATTGAGGAGTGTGCATAGTAGCATGCCCTAGCATCTCTATGTGCTAGGCGTAGAGTGTAGATTAGACTATGTGAGAGTGGGCAACCCTATCGGCGTATCACTGTGTCGCAGAGTCATGGCCAAAGATGGTCACTAATTGCTAGTGGTGTCATTGGGATCGGGCCAACGAAGAGACAATTTCTAGTGACCTAAAGGACTCTAGTCGATAGAAAAGAGAGGATGTTATCAGCGTATCGGGTTGATAATTTTTTGCTCCACTGATAGGTGTATGTCTTGCTGAAACCATGATGACAAATGCTAATTTGTCATAGTTACATTAGGGTTATAAGGGATAATTGATACCGACGGAGGTCCATCAGGAGAAATCAGTAAGAGGCAAGAGATCTTGAGGTTTGGCTAATAGTATTTGTCTGGCCGATGAGTGATCGGAGTGACTAACATATCGGAGACACAAAAAGGAAGTTTGCTGATAGTGTAGAGTCTCACCAAAGACAAAAGTCATGGCATATCAGTGAAGTAGATTCTAAAGTAGCCGATAACACTTTTCTTGCCGATAGGCTCCTCATCACCACTGAGATGGGGGGGTGTAAATCAGTGGTCAACAAAACAATCTTTTAACAAATAGATTCTTCACAAAAAATTGAAATAATTGCATCAAGTCATATATCCACTAACAATACACAAGAGACATATATGTATATCAGATAACACAGTGTTTGACTGAAAACCCTATAAGGGTAAAAAACCACAATGAAAATGAACTTGATTAAGCCTCACTGCTATAAACCTCACTGATTACAATCTATGTCTTATAGGCAATATCTCACTAATAACACAGTATATGTATCACTAGCAATAGGAGCACTTACTCAATTTACAATAGTCTGAGAAGAAAATCAAAAAGATTACAAAGGGTTACTCTATTCACTACAAAATACTGATCAACATATCTTTCTCTGCATATCCTTTTCAAAACAAAATATCTCCTCTATAAAGAGCACTCACTACATCACACACCCTTCTTCACTAAATAAAGACAAATCTATATATCCCTTTTTACAACAATATGACTCTTCATCACAGAATTCAAAGAGGTATCCCCATAAGAAAAATAGACACCCACATCCACATTAAATTGTCTTCCATATTTAATTTTTTAAAACTCCAATCCATGTTGTTTGGGTTTGGTTACTAAAGAGCATTTATATTTGGAGGAAGTTGATGATGCATGCATTATGCATGTCAAGTGTTGAAATATGATTTAGCTTTTGTTATTTTAGCTTTTGAAAAATCTCTACATCAGTATAAGATGAAGAGACAGTCATATGCTCGTCAAAGGTTTGTCACTAGGAATAGTCATTAGGGTTTGAAAGTAAATTGAATGTGGACCGTCGATATCATTTTTTGCATCTTCCAAGTTTTTAACAATCACCATTGATCTTACATTTGGCGCCTGAGCAAACAGACTTTACCAGAAGAGATTGGTTGCCCTAGGTAAGGAGGCCAGTCATCTAATGGAGATGATACACTTAAGTTATAACTTAAGTGGATACTTACCTACTATAACGAGTCAACTTGAATACATAAGTAAAGTGCATGACGGACACTTAAGTCTTTAGAAACTCATAGTTCTAGGGTTATTTAGACATTTTCTCAAACCCTAAGACTTCCAATTGCTCACTGTCATGAAGCACTATTTATTCTATGCCACCTCTCTCATATCTCCAATTCATCTTAAATACTTTATCATATTGACACAAAGCAACTAAGTCATTCTTTTGCATCAACTAACAATGTGAAACCATTATCACTTAACCATCAACCTTTGCATCAAAACATTCAACTCTACCATAAGAAGGAGAAGAGGACATCATGAGATTACTGTAAAGGAGGTTTACATCATTGCATCAATACTCCTTGAAAAGAGCAACCAATCAAGTCAATTCTTGAAGTATGAACCTTCTTAGGCATGAACTGAAAGGAAGCTAGGTGTAAGGAAAATGCTTCCTACACTAATCCAATGAGGAGAGGGCTATGCAAATTTAAATTTATCCTAACTATTATAGCAATGTTAAACCATTAACATGAGATATTTTAGAAAAACACAAGAACCAAAAAGTAGACAGAAGAAGAGAGACAAAGATTTATGATGGGGAAAACCCTTATCGGGTGAAGAACCCCACACTCAGAAACCTGCACAATGTATTAACAAATCTGAAAGTTGTTTACAATACACTTGTAATGCAAGCTTCAATGGTCTTCAACACTCATTTCTGGAGTCAATCTGGTAGCATAACAGTACCTATAAACCTATGATGCAAACTCCATCTCCAAGCACCTGTTTAAATAGGAAATACAAGGCAATATTGGACCTATCTTGGAATGGGCGTCCAATAAGGCTTCATGGACCAAAACCCATGACCAAGGACACTTGGTCAACATTGTATAATGTGCCTAACACTTGTCCATAGCTCCCATCCCAAAGAGGTCAATTATTTCCAAAATGGACTGTGACAAATTCTTAGATGACACTTACGACCATCATAGAATCTGTCATAGCAGTTACAACTTATAGCTGTAAGAGAATCTATCATACACATGTTATAAATAGCATATTCTATTACAACATGTTATATTCCACCTTGGGGTGCCCAAATATGCCTTATTCAAAGATGCTTCATGACACATGTCATCTCCTGTCTTATAACATTCTATTTCTGACTCTTACATGTCATAGATTCATCATAGGAATTCTTCATAACCATTTCGGTCAAACATTCCCTTACACAACATTGAAGATGCTGACACATGGAAAAATGATCCTACCACAAAGTGGGATGCCTATCTCCTCATGTGAGGACAAAATTACAAGTTGTCATATTCCATGTAGGATCGACACATCACCATGCCACATCCCACAATATGAGAATATGGAATTTACAAGTATTTTCAACATAGGCAATTAAATAATAAATGCAAACATTACAAATGTAAGGAATTACCAAGGTTGAGACACCTTAATTCCCAACATTCTCCCACTTTTTGAACACCTTATAAGAGCCAATAGAAAAACAAGATTTAACTGCTATAGGCCGAGAGGCCCATAGACTCCGAATACCATGTGAACTTCTTTGTGCTCACTTGTTTCGTCAATGCATTAGCAAAATTCCTCAAAGTATCTACCTTCTCCAAATTTACCTTTCCATCCTAAACCATGTCTCGCACGAAGTGAAACTGAACATCAATGTGCTTGGTTCTAGCATGGAAAGTTAGATTCTTTGCAAGGCAAATTGCACTCTGACTGTCACAACTGATCGTTATCTAACCTACATGAACACCAATATCTGAACACAAGATTTTAAGCCAAATGGCTTCCTTACAAGCATGAGTTGCTGCCATATACTCATCTTTTGTTGTGGACAAAGAAACAATAGGTTGTCACTTACTCATCCAACTAATAGCACCACCAAATAGTGTAAACACATAAGCACTGGTGGATCTCCTGCTATCAATGTCACCTGCCCAATTTGAATCCACAAATCCATGAATATCAATAGAATGTGGAGGTCCTGAAACATTACTATGATAGAAAATGGAATACTTAGAAGTACCCCTCCAAAATTTGAACACTCGCTTAACTGCATCCCAATGAACCCGTCCAAGATTAGCCATAAATCGACTAAGGACTCCCACTGCTTGGGCAATGTCTGGTCTTGTGCAGACCATAGCATACATCAAACTGCTAACAACACTAGCATAAGGTACTCTACTCATGTCCTCCACATCACTAGGATATTTTGGACAATCCTCAATAGACAACTTTATCCCCAAAGAAATGGTAACACACAATGGTCTACAATCTACCATGCTAAATCTGTCCAACATGGTCTTCACATACTCTGGCTTAACCAAAGTTTTCTATTGGTTTTGTCTCTTCTGATTTCCATTCCTAGAATGTACCTAGCTGCCCCTAAATCTTTCATTTCAAATTGAGCTGACAACTGAGATTTAAAATCAGAAATCATATTCTTACCCTTCCCAATGAGCAACATATCATCAACATACAATGCAACAATGAGAATATGATCACCATCAAATTTATAATACACATAGTAATCTGATTTCTATCTCACAAATCTAATTGACAACATAAAGGCATCAAACTTCAAGTACCATCTCCTAGAGGATTGCTTCAAACCATACAAAGAATTTTTAAGTTTGCAAACCAAATTTTCTTTACCTTTCACCATGTAATGCTTTGGCTGTGACATGTAGATTTCTTCCTCCAAGTCACCATGAAGGAAAGCTGTCTTCACATGTATTTGTTCTACCTCCAAGTCATAAGCTACTGCAAGAGACAACAAGAATTGAATGGATGTCAACTTTGCAAGGGGAGAGAAGATCTAACCATAATCTCTACTCTCCACTTGTGAATACCCCTTTGCAAACAATCTAGCCTTATACTTCTCAACACTGTCATCTGCACCAAATTTCTTCTTGAACACCCATTTGCATCTAGCAAGTTTCCATCCAAGATGCAAAGGCACCAAGTCCCATGTTTGATTCTTTGCCAAAGAAGCCATTTCATCCTCCATGGCCTCCTTCCAGGAACCTACATCTTTCATGTCCATAGCCTCTGATACAGTTCTAGGTTCATCACTGTTAGTAAGCAAAGCAAAAGCACAACTAGAATCAAGCAATATAAAACTTAACCTTTCAGGTTGCTTTCTTATCCATGTAGACCTCCTTAGGAGCTGAGGTTGAGGTTCAACTTCTTCATCTGAGCTTTCAGAGCTGCTAGAGCTCTCCTCATCATCAAGTCCAACATTGTCTTTCTATTGAGTCTTCTCAAGAGTAGCAGGAAATTGAACAACATCCTCTTTCTTTTCTTTTTCTTCTAGCTGCAAAATAGTGAAAGAAGGTGTAAGTTGTCTGAAGATGACACTTCTTCTATACAACACTTTTTTAGCCACAAGGTCCTAAAGCTTGTATCCTTTAACACCAACACCATAGCCAATGAAGATACACTTAACAGCTTTGTTCTACAACATTGACCGCTTCTCCCTAGGCACATGTACATATGCCTCACAAGCAAAAACATGAAGATGCCTTATTGAAGGCTTTCTGCTAGACCACACCTCCATGGGTGTCTTTCCAACAAGAGCTAATGTAGGATATCTATTTACCAGATAGCAAGCAGTGGCAACAGCTTCAGCCCAAAACTTTTGTTTTAGACTAGCTCCACTAAGCATACTCCTAGCCTTCTCCATCATTGCCCTGTTCATCCTCTCTGCAACTCCATTTTGTTGTGGGGTGTATGGAGTTGTCTTATGTCTTTCAATCCCAAGTTCCTTACAATACTTATCGAATTCTATAGAACAGAACTCACCACCATTGTCAGTTCTCAAACATTTAATCTTTTTACCAGTGTAATTTTCAGCAAAGGCTTTAAACTCCTTAAACTTGCTATAGACTTCAGATTTGCTTCTGCAAAAATAAATCCATGTCCTTCTACTGTAATCATCTATAAAAGATACAAAGTATATAGATTTTGATAACGAAGGAACATTAATAGGACCAAACACATCAGAATGAATAAGGTCCAACATACCAAAAGACTTATGATAACTCAAGTAAAACTGAACACGGTTTTGTTTTCCATAAATGCAATATTCGTAAAAGTCAAACTCAAGATTACAATCATCTAACCCCTCAAAGATGTTCTTATTTTTTGGGGTACCCAGACCCTCCTCACTAATGTGGCCAAATCTCTTATGCCATAACATTATCTTTCCAGTAGGAAGTTTAACTTCCAATGCACGATTACAACCATCAAGACTAGAAACAACAGATTTCTTCACTGCTTGTTCAGATGGTGGGGATGAAGTGACTGCTGCCCTCTTTCTTGAGTTAGAAGAACTATTGCATTGTGAAATGCATGCCTCTAGCTGAAATAGAGTACCTCTCTTAGTACCCTTAGCAAGCACCATAGCTCCTCTAGTCATCTTGCATCCTTCTTTCAAAAAGACAATCTGCACACTTGTAACATTCAAACTACTTACAGAAAGTAGGTTCCGTGCTAAGCCTAGGATGTGCATAACCCTAGAGATCCCCTTCACTCGACCATCAGGGAATCAGATAGAGACTCTTCCATGACCAATGATCTTTAGATGAGAGTTGTCACCCAGATACACCTTTCCACCATCGAACTCCTTATACTTAGTGAACCAGTTTTGATGCAAGGTCATGTGAAATGAAGCACCAGAGTCAATTAGCCACACATCATCAGATGCATGGGTTGCCAAGGCTATGATGAAAGCATCACCATCATCTTGTGACTTGTTAGAATCTAAATCAGGAGCTTTCTTCTTTTTCTTCTTCTCCTCTTTGCATTCCTTTTGAAAATGCCTAGTTTTGCCACAGTTCCAACAAAGAGCCTTGGAATTTCTAGGAGATTTAGATCTCCCACGGGATTTGGATCTATCCTTCTCATCTTTCTTGTCTTTCTTTCCTTTGTCCTTGGGTCTTCCATGAACTGCAAGGGCCTCTTTGGCTGCCTCAGAAGACTTTCTCCGCATCTCTTCAGACAATAGGGAAGAAACCACTTCTTCCATTTTGAATGTGGATGTGGTGCTTTTGATTGCCATGAAAAGATGATCCCATGAGTCTGGTAGAGAACAAAGCAGGGTCATACACCAATCCTCCTCCTCCATCTTTACACCAATAGATGTCAATTGTGCAACCAGCATGTTTAAAGCATTCATATGTTCAGCAATGGATCCACTACCCTCCATTCAAAGAGAATACAAATTCTTTCTTAGGAAAAGTTTATTAACTAGGGATTTTTCTTGATACACATCTCCTAACTTCTTCCAAAGTAGTTCTGTTGTAGTCTCCTCATGGACATTTAACAACATAGAATCAGCAAGACGAAGTCTTATGAGACCCTTAGCCTTCCGATCCTTGAGATCCCAATAAGCTTGTGGCATTGAAGCTAGTTTAGTTCCATTCACACTATCCCAAAGGTCTTGGTCAACAAGCATGTCTTCCATCTTGAGCTTCTACAGATCGAAATTACTGCCATTGAACTTCTCCACTTCAAACCTTCCTAATGTGCCTGCCATCTCCTTATTGTAATAAGATACAGAATGCTCTGCATAGACTCCCACTCAACCTAAGATTAGCTCAAAAAACCCCTACCCAACAACTAGGACCAAAGGTGATCAAGCTCTAATACCATCTGAAAGGAAGCTAGGTGTGTGGAAAACACTTCCTACACTAATTTAATGAGGAGAGGGCTATGAAAATTTAAATTTATCCTAACTATTATAGCAATATTAAACCATTAACATAAGATATTATAGAAAAACACAAGAATCAAGAAGTAGATAGAAGAAGAGAGACAAAGATTTATGGTGGGGAAAACCCTTATCAGGTGAAAAACCCCACACTCAGAAACCTGCACAATGTAATAACAAATCTGAAAGTTGTTTACAATACACTTGCAATGCAAGCTTCAATGGTCTTCGAAACTTGTGTCTGGAGTCAATCTGGTAGCATAACAGTACCTATAAACATGTGATACAAACTCCATCTCCAAGCACCTATTTAAATAGGAAATACAAGGCAATATTGGACCTATCTTGGAATGGGCATCCAACAAGGCTTCATGGACCAAAACCCACGCCCAAGGACACTTGGTCAACATTGTAGAATTTTCCTGACACTTGTCCATAGCTCCCATCCCAAAGAGATCACCTATTTCCAAAATGGGCTATGACAGATGCTCATACGACACTTACGACCATCATAGAATCTGTCATAGCGGTTACAACTTACAGCTATAAGAGAATTTGTCATATACATGCTATAAATAGCATATTCTCTTACAACATGTCATATTCCACCTTGGGGTGCCCAAATATGCCTTATTCACAGATGCTTCATGACACATGTCATTTCCTATCTTGTAACCTTCTATTTCTGACTCTTACATGTCATAGATTTGTCATAGGAATCTGTCATAACCGTTTCAGTCAAACATTCCCTTACACAACATGGAAGATGCTAACACATGGAAAAATGTTCCTACCACAAAGTGGGACGCCTATCTCCTCATGTGAGGACAAAATTACAAGTTGTGATATTCCATGTAGGATTGACACATCACTGTGCACATCCCACAATATGACAATTTGGAATTTACAAGTATTTTCAACATAGGCAATTAAATAATAAATGCAAACATTACAAATGTTAGGAATTACCAAGGTTGAGACACCTTAATTCCCAACATGAACACCATGGATGATCAACATATCATGAACAAGCAATCAATGAAGTATTTTCCTTTTCATCATGAAACCCTTTACACATAAGTTCAAGTTCCTCCTTTGTCATCTTTGGTATCTTCACTGCAAGTACTAAACATCATTATCATTGTAACCACCTTTGACATTAATTGACATCAATGACAAATCAAACCAACAAACTCCCCCTTTGTCATTGATGGAAATTCAACATGCTATAAAATCTATCACTCCCCCTTTGACATCAAATGACAAAGGACAACTTACTCCCCCTTGCAAAAAAGCTAGATCTCCACGGAAATCCATACCATTGTCAAAAGAAAAGTATGGATATCACTGAATGTTCACATAGTCACTATCAAGCATTGTCATTGTCATTCATACCTTCAGCACTACATTCAACAACTCCTTATCTGTCAGATATGAACAAAAAAACATTGCATTCAACATGAGAAACTGTCTGATACCAAAAGGCCTATGACAAAGAATAGAAGAGAAATGGAAACCAATGGTACAAAACACTATAACAAAGGATGCAATTATAGCACTATCAAGTCACATACTACCATGGGTTGAAATGTCAAGTCAAGACAGGTACACTACTGTACATCACTATCACATTACTATCAAGAACTTCATTGTCATATCCATATAGTGAACATAACTCCACTTTTACCAACTCCTTGAACTTATATCTAAGATAAAGCAACTAATCACTACTTTTAAAACAACAAAGTTTGATCATACAGTTAGTGGTATAGTTTCAAAGTTAAGAAAGAAGAGACATGAACTCCCCCTGAAACCATACTAGGACCTTGATTTATTGAAGAGAGCATAGGGACAACACTCATAAGCTCTATTTGAGACATTCAAATACCTCCTTAGGCAATGGTTTAGTGAAGCTATTTGCTACTTGATCTAAAGTAGAAACATATTCCAAAACAACTTCATTTGCAAGGACTTTTTCTCTCAAGAAATGATACTTTATAGCAATATGCTTGGTCCTAGAGTGCATGAATAGATTTTTGGAGATGTTTATGGCACTAGTATTGTCACACAAGATAGAAATAGGTTGAGAGACTTCTACCTTGATGTCCTTAAGTGTTTGAACCATCCACAAGACATGAGAACAACATGAGGCAACATCAATATACTCTACCTCTATAGTTGACAAGGACACTGACTCTTGTTTCTTGCAATGCCAAGACACTAACCTTCCACCCAAGAAGAAGGCTCCACCACTAGTACTCTTCCTATCATCAATGCACCCTGCTCAATCAGTATCAATATAGGCAAGTAAAGTGAAATCATCATGTCTAGGATACCATAAACTATAATCAATTATGCCATTAAGATATTTAAATATCGTCTTGACAACATTTAGATGAGATTGTTTGGGAGAGGACTGAAATCTTACCACTAGACATACAACCTACATGATATCAGGCCTAGAGGCTATCAAATACAAAAGACTACCTATCATAGATCTGAATATGGTCTGATCTACACCAAGTGAGTCATCAATCTTACTCAATTTGCAACCTATTACCATGGGAGTACCAACTAGTTTGCTTTCATCCATTTGAAACCTTTTAATCATCTCCTTTCATACTTACTTTAAGAGATAAAATTCCCTTTCTCAAGTTGTGAAACCTGCAATCCAAGAAAGAAGGACAACTCTCCAAGCATAGACATCTCAAATTCAGATTTCATGATGTTAGGAAAAACATGAAACATACCATCATCATTGCTACCAAATATGATGTCATCTACATAGACAACAACAAGAAGAATATCCTCACCTTTTGCCATGAAATATAAATTGTTGTCCACTCCACCTTTTGTAAACCCTTATCCTTGCAAGTACTTGTCAAACCTAGAGTACCATGCTCTAGGTGCTTGTTTCAAACCATACAATGCCTTTTTCAATCTATAGACATAATCTTGTTTTCCTTCACATTCAAAGCCTTCAGGCTGTTCCATAGATACCTCTTCCTCAAGATCCCAATTGAGAAAAGCTGACTTCACATCCATTTGAAACACCTTGAACTTTTTGTAAACAGAGAAAACTAAGAACATCCTAATGGCTTCAATCCTAGCCATGGGTGCATATGTCTCATCAAAATCAATAACCTCAACTTGAGAGTACCCCTTGCAAACAAGCCTTGCCTTGTTCCTAACAACATTGCCTTTGTCATCAAGTTTGTTTCTAAATACCCATTTTGCCCCAATGACATTCTTGTCTTTAGGTCTAGGAACAAGTTCCCATATCTTGTTCTTTTAAATCTCACCTAACTCTTCCTCCATGGCTTTAATCCAACACTCATCTTTTCTAGCCTCTATGTAATTTTTTGGTTCTATTTCAGATATCAAGCATACATGTGCTTGATCACCTGTGTTGGCAATCTATTTTCTTGTTTACACACCAACATTTTTGTCCCCAATGATCAACTCTTGAGGGTGATTGAACTTTATAAAATTTTTGAAGGAGTTTTTCCTATTGACTCCATAGGTTGTTCAGGAGTACCTCCTTCCTTTGGAACTTCCACCTCTTCTTTTGATTCATGATCTTCTTCCACATCTTCTTCTTGTTGGTTGATATGTTGTAATTGTTCAACTAATTTGACATTAGTGCTTTCAACAACTCTTTTAAGACTTTTATTATAACAATTATATGCTTTACTATGTGTGGAATATCCAAGAAATATCCCTTCATTAGATCTAGATTCAAAACTACCCAAACCATCTTCATCCTTTTTAATATAACATTTACTACAAAAGATTTTAAACTACCTGACAATGGCTGGTTGACCAATATACCATAGTTCATAAGGTGTCTTCTTGGAATGAACTCTCAACTGTACCCTGTTTAATGTGTATATAGTTGTATGAGCTACCTCTTTCCAATAAATATTAGGTAAATTTTCATGGTTGAGCATAGTTCTTTCCATCTCTTTGATTGTCCTATTCTTTCTCTTAGCCACACCATTTTGATGTGGTGTCCTAGAGGTTGAATATTGTCTTTTAATGCCATGGTTTTCATAGTTCTTTAGACTCTCTTGAAGTGTACTCTCCACCTTTATCTAACCTCAACCATTTAATAGTCAAGTCTAATTCTCTTTCAACCATCTTTCTAAAGATCTTGAACCTATCAAATGCTTCTAATTTATGTTTCAAAAAAGTTACCCAAGTCATCCTAAAATAATCATCAATGAAGAGCATGAAGTATCTTTCACCATTTAATCAACAAGTTGTCAAGGTCTAGTAGAAGAGTACTCTTTTGACTTAAAACTAATTTTTGTTTTCTTACCTAATTGGCATTCCTTGCAAGTGCTGCTAATTAGTCTAGAGATGGGTGGCATATCTCTCACATTTTGATTTTTGCTAACCTTGAGAAGATTGTCAAAGTTTAGGTGACCAAACCTCCTATGCCATAGCCAACTTTCTTCCACTTGTCCCATAAAGCAAGCTTGTCCACTTTTATCTTTGTTTTCAATCCCTTGAAGATTATAAATATTTCCTTTTGTTCTCAACCCTGCTGCGACTATTTTTCTTGATTTTCTTCTTATTTCACAACCTTGAGCATCAAATACAACATTAAATCTATTATCACAAATCTAACTTACACTCAGGAAGTTATGTTTTAGGCCTTCTACATAGTACACATCATGCAATGGTGTATTATCATCCAAGGATATAGTACCTTTCCCTTTGATTTGAGTGCAAAAATCATTCCCAAATTTGACTGATCCACCTAAATAATCTTCTAATTTGATGAATTTTCTCTTATCACTAGTCGTGTGATTAGAGCACCCACTGTCTATGACCCATAGTTATTTATTCTTGACATGTAGGGTAGTTTGAACAAGCATAGCTTCAACTTTCTTTGGTTTCCAAACTAATTTTGTCTTATCCTTATTCTTATCAGCACTAGGAGATGTCACTTTGGAGTGAACACTAGTTTTCTTTTGTTGCATTTCCAAGCTAGGTCTACAAAACTTAGCTATATGTCCAAAAGTGTCACAATTAAAGAATCTCAGCATACTCAAGGTCTCAAAAGGATGTTTACATTCAAGGCTTGATCTCCTTCTAGATACAACTCTACAGTCACTAGCCTTATGCCCATATTGGTTACAATAAAAGCAATAACCATAGAAATATAGATTATACCTAAATGGAATGTTCCTTTTTGTACTTTCAAATGATTTCATGAGCCTTTTATTTGTGACATTGATAAAGCAATTAGCATCAACATGTTTAATCAGATTAGTGTGATCAGATTTTGGTGATGTTTTATGTCTTCCTTCAACTCCTTTCTCTTGAAGATCATTGGAATATGAACATTGGACTTCTACAAACCCTAAACTAGTCTTGTCTTTGTTGCCTTTTTGTTTACCCAAGAGGTCTACTAACTTACCACTGCTATCACACATATCAAGTCTTTTCCTCAAGGCTACAACTTCTACCTCTAAACTATCACTCCTTTTTCTTGGTGTCCAACTCCATTTTGGTGACTTCTACAATCTTTTTTCTCTCTTCAAGTTGAAGTTTTAGGTCTGTAACAAACTTTTTAGACTCATTAACCTTTCTTATCAGACTTTTAGTGCCTTTTAGGGTCTAATTTCTTTGCATAACCGCCTCCTTTTTAAGTCTTTTTATCTCACCAAGTGTACACATCAATTCTCCTTCAAGATCAACCTCTTCTTCATCATTATCAAATTGATCTTCATCCTTTTCTTTTCTATTTTCACTTAGACAAACATCGGTCATAAACAAAGTTTCCTCTCCTTCAAGAGAATCTTCAGAACTACTATTAGTTACATCAGCATCCTTAATGAATAAACTTTTTTTCTTTTTGAAATTTTTTTTTCTAGGATTATATTGCTTTTTCTTTCCTTGTCTCTTACTATCATCTTCATAACTTTTAGGATCTTTATAGGGACACTGAGCAACATAATGTCCTATCTTACCACAACTAAAGCACTTGAATAGAATATTCCTTTTGTATTTACCTGATCCTTTCTTCAATCTCCTAACAAAGTTGGACTCTTGAACATTCAAATCCTCAGAATTTGAATATACCTCTTTGTTTCCTTTTTTAGTCTTAAAGGATGCCTCTTTGCTTGTTGATTCATCATGAAAAATTCTCATTTCATAAGTAGTGAATGTGCCATGTAATTCATCCATGGCAAGTTTGCTCATATCTCTTTCTTCAACAGTAGATACCTTAGAATCATATTTAGATGTTAAATACCTTAACACCTTCTTGAGCACCACTATTTCATCTAGGGTTTCACCAAGACCACGAATTGCATTGATTGTTTCATGTACCTTGAGAAGGTAATCAACAATTTTCTCTTCTTCATTCATTTTTAACCCTTCAAATTTTTCTCTAAAGGCTTGTAACTTTGCTTCTTTAATCTTGTCATCACCTTTATAGATGCTTTCCAACTTGTTCCAGACTTCCCTTGCAATTTTGTAATGCATAATATTAACATAGATGTCATTTGTCAACCCACAACAAATGTCATTCTTAGCCTTGGCATTACACTCATAGGTTTTCTTTTCATCAGCAATGGAAGGTGGCTGAGAGGGCACAACATACCCATTTTCTACTAATGCCCAAACATCATAACCTAGAGAGGACAAATAGGACTCCATTCTAAAACTCCAAAAGGAATAACTTGACCCATCAAACAAAGGTGCTTTAGAATTAGAATGATCCTCCTGATTAGCCATAATGTGTATTCCACTACCAAGATCACCTAAGTTGGTTAAACTTATTTCAAGGAACCTATGGCTCTGATACCAATTGTCAAAATACTTCAGACCACTGAGAGGTGGGGGGGTGAATTAGTGGTCAACAAAACAAATATTTTAACAAATAGATTCTTCACAAAAACTCAAAACAATTGCATCAAGTTATATATCCACTAACAAAACACAAGAGACACATATGTATATCACATAACACAAGTGTTTGAGTGGAAAACCATAGAAGGGTTAAAAACCACTATGAAAATGAACTCCATTAAGCCTCATTGGCCATAAACCTCACTAATTACAATCTATGTCTTACAAGAAATATCTCACTGATAACACAGTATATGCCTCATTGGCAATAGGAGCACTTACTCCATTTACAACAGTCTGAAAAGAAAATCAAAAAGATTACAGAGGGTTACTCTATTTCACTACAAAACACTAATCAGCATATCTTTCTCTGCATATCCTTTTCAAACAAAATATCTCCTCTATACAGAGTACTCACTGCATCACACACCCTTCTTCACTAAATAAAGACAAATCCACATATCCCTTTTTACAACAATATGACTCTTCATCACAGAATTCAAAGAGGTATCCCCATAAGAAAAAATACACACCCACATCCACATTAAACTTTCTTCCATATTTAATTTTTTAAAAACTCCAATCCATGTTGTCTACCTTTGGTTACTGAAGTGCATTTATATTTGTAGGAAGTGGATGTTGCATGCATTATGCATGTCGAGTGTTCAAATCTATTTTATTTTTTGTTATTTTTAAAAAAGCTCTGCACTGCTACAAGATGAAGAGATGGTCATATGCTCATCAAAGGTTTGTCACTAGGAATAGTCATTAGGGTTTGAAAGTAAATTGATTGTGGACCTTCAATTTCATCTTTTGTGCCTTTCATGTTTTTAATGGTCACCATTGATCTTACATTTGGCACCTGAGCAAATAGACTTTACCGGAAGAGACCAGTTGCCCTAGGTATGGGGGTTGGTCATCTAATGGAGATGATACACTTAAGTTGTAAATTAAGTGGATACTTACTTGCTATAAGGAGTCAACTTCAAAACATAAGTAAAGAGCATGACAGACACTTAAATCCATTAAAACTCATAGTTCTAGGGTTATTTAGGCATTTTATCCAACCCTAAGACTTCCAATTGCTCACTATCATGAAGAACTATTTATTCTATGCCACCTCTCTCATATCCCTGATTCATCTTAAATACTTTATCATATTGAAACAAAGCAACTAAGTCATTTGTTTGCATCAACTAACAATGTGAAACCATTATCACTTAACCATCAACCTTTTCATCAAAAGATTCAACTCAGCCATAAGAAAGAGAAGAGGACATCATGAGATCACTATAAAGAAGGTTTGTATCAACACTCCTTGACAATAGCAGCACCAAAGAGCAACCAATCAAGTCAATTCGTGAAGCATGAACCTCCTTAGGCATGAACACCATGGATGATCTACATATCATGAACAACCAATCAATGAAGTATTTTCATTTTCATCATGAAACCCTTTGTACATAAGTTTAAGTTCCTCCTCTATCATATTTGGCATCTTCACTGCAAGTAACAAACATCATTATCATTGTAACCACCTTTGACATCAATTGACATCAATGACAAATCAAAACAATAGTGATGTGTTGGGGCATCCTTTTATGAATGAGATACATTGTTACCCAGTTCTTTATAACTTGGTGCATAATGTGATGGAGGTTGTCTCTTCATTGATGTCAAAAGGTCTTGTAGGTTCACATGGTGTTGTGATGTGTTGAGGTCCTAGATGTTGATGGTAGTCATGTGCTTTAGGAGATGATGTTGATCATACAAGAGTTCAAGCAATGATGAAGTAGGTATGATGCAATGCATATGTGTTATGCTAAGATGCAAGGAAGAGAAGACACAAAGATTTCATATTATGGTGATGATGATCAGCAAGGTTAAGTCAAAGGTATCATATTGAGCTTGATAGTAAGGAATCATGTTTATAGTTGATGGCAGTTGGTATTGGAGATCACTATCAACCAAGGGAAGAGGACATAAAATCTCTTTATATGAAAATGTTGAATTGTTTCAAACCTCTTTGTATAATGCAGGATGTTTTGTTATCATGTTTCAAGATGTTATGGAATGTCAAGGAAGAGGTTCATGTGTTCATATGATAGTTGATAGAATTCATATTTGATCAGTTTCATACTTTACTTATTTTAGGACATGTGATGCCAAAGTTTGATGTGCTATGATGTTGATATCACATACTTCAAGTGGATTGAACACATCATTAGGTTAAATCAATATGGCTGAATTGTAGTGAATCAAAAGTTGATGCATTCATAGTCTTAGACAGTTGGTATACATAAATTGGTCATGTATATGTTTCATATGACATATAGATAATTGTCTCTCATTGATGTCAGAGGTGTCTTTACAAGCTTAGATGTCTTCTACCACAAAAGTTTTCTGCAGATGAGATATACTTGTTATTGATCATGTGATTGGGAATTTGTTCTTCATTACTTTTGATTCTAAATATAAAACCCTAATCCAAAAAGCCTTCTAAAGCAAAGAGACATGTTTTATTTCATCTAACATACAAATTCATGACTATCAAAATAATATAATGTCATCTGTAATTTCCTTAGACCTAAAGCTTTGTAATTATCTACATACTTTCTATACCCTATCTATATCCTAAAATGATCTTAATGCATCATATAAAGCTCATTCTAAAAGACCTATCCTACTTGTCATGAATAAGATGCACTTTTTGTTTCATTGTTGAGTTGACCTACAGCTACAGGTCACAGTCACCTAAGTGACTTATTAAAGGGGGCTTTAAAACATGCCTTGACCGCCCCCCCTTTCTAATGCCACCGATAGAGTAAGTCTTCCCATGGGTGCATGAGTGCCAAAACAAATCTAAAGGCCTATGTTTAAACCTTTTAAAGAATGTAATAAGAAAATCAAGGCCAATATTTAAAATGGAGTTCGAGCTCTTCTATGCATCAGATTTGATTGTCTCTAGGATGTCATATGTTTTAAGACTACAGTGAAAGCTATTTTTAGACAATCTGAAAGGTATTTTTTTTGTGGGAATTAAAAGCAATTTTGTTTGGAGATTTCTTACTATTTTTAAGATTTCATCAATGTGACTTCCAAGGCATTGAAAATGATAAAGGAGGAAGTTTTTGTTTTTTTATAATGAGCATCTTTTTTAGTGGAGTCTTAAATCCCTTATGAAGATAAGGATGCTTTTAATGTTCCTTTTCTTTTCTCATAGAAATGAAAAGTGGATCTGAGGAGAGATTGTTTTATTTTGTCTCACAGGGGTAGAATGATTAAAATTCATTGAAGATTTTACTTAATGATATATGGTAGATATAGAGAAGATAAAATATATATGTAGAGAAGAGAATATGAAGGGTTATTTTTAATATTGAAGGTGCATTGTGATGGATTGTGTTTTATTGCAGGTATAGAAGATTTGTTTTTGAGAAGGGGAAATGAAAACATAGAGAAGAAATATATTTGATTTTATTTTTTGTGGATAGAGGAAGATGAATGGTCATACAAAGAAGAGGGATATATTTTTATTTTTACAGATTCTTCATGAATGGAAATGGATATATAAATAAGAGAAATGATATTATTTTTATAGGTGTATTGAAAAGGGAAAGAAGAGGAATATGAAAGGTTTTCTTTATTTCATTTATAATGAATTTGTACGTGTATTTTTTGTGTGGAATTTGAAGGTCTAAGATATGTAGGATTGAAGACAATTTTTGTGGTTTTTGAAGAAGAAAATGCAGATGAATCGGGTTATTCAGAACGTGAGTGTGAGAGATGATTGAGATATATTTATAGGTGATTTGATGAGATGATTTAAGAGATTGTAGTTGAATCTTTGTGTGAGTGATGAATCACAGGGTATGTATGGTACAAATCATATTGACTTGCAATCATTTCTTGCACACTAGGCTTTATATTTTGATAATGGTCATTGTATTTGTCAGTGAGATAGATTTATGCCAGTGAGGCATGGTTAATTGTCAATGAGACAACCATTGTTGTAATCAGTGAGATTCAAATAAGCTAGTGAGGCAAATTTTTAGAGTGGTTTTTATTCCCCTTGAGGGTTTTCCACTCATGAAAACTTGTTTCATGTGTTCTCTTTGTGATTGATTATGTTGTATCTATTTGATCATCTTTATTTAAGTCTTGCATATCATCATAACTATGTCTTTCAGTGAACTCCTTTGCAAAATATTTTTGAGTCAAGTTTTGAAATGTTAAAATATTATACAACACTAATTCACCTCCCCCTCTCAGTGTTGTTCTATACTCCAACAAGTGGTATCAGAGCCTAAGTTCCCTATAGAAGTCTAATCGACTTGGGTAGGTCCTAAGTGTAGAGTACCATGGGTAAGTACAAAAGAAATAGAGAAAATAAAAATGTCAAGCCTCCTATTGATCAAAAGGCACCATCTTTATCAAATTCAAATGTTGATATAAAATCTATTGATGGAAATGTCTCACAAGTTGAGAAATGTATTAAATTAGAGAAAGTGTTTTTAGGAGTTCCTTTCTTTGATGGTTCAGATTTCTCTGTCTAGTGCATTAGAATGCAAGTCTATTTATCCTATTTAGGGTATAATATATGGATGTCTATTGAGAATGGATATTCTATTTCCTCTCAATCATGTAATTCTACAAGTAACAAAGAGGTTTATGAATGCAATTATATAGCAAAGAAGGCCATTTTGTCTAGATTATCTAATGATGTTTCTTGTCAAGTTATGCATTGTGAAATAGCTCAGGATGTGTGGAAGGAGTTGATAAGAATCTATCAAGGTGATGCAACTAAAGGAGAGGAGAACTTGTTATCTGAGAAGAGTGACAATGATGGAAGACTTTCACATGAAGGAGATAAGACTCAATCAAATTTAGAAGAAGATGACATTATGAGTAATGATGAACAAGAGTTTGAAATTGATATAGAAGGATAACTCATGTGTGCTCTGAGTGAACTCAAGAAATACAAAAAGGAGAATCAGAGATTAGAATTACAGCTACAACAAGAAAAGGACTTCAAAAACAATGCACTTTTAGACCTTGAAGATGCTAGAAATATGATTATAGATTTGAGAAATCAAGTAGGTGAATCAGATAAATTAATTATCAATATGAAGATAGAGGTTGAGGAAGCTAAGATGATAGCTAATGTAACAAATTTTGAGTTGGAAGCTAAAATAGTGGAATGTCAAAAGCTTGAAGGAGAAATAGTTTCTTTAAGAAAAGATCTTGAAGATGTTAGAAATTAGTTGGAAAAGAATCTAAAATTTGAAGAGAGCACAAGAAAGTTACATGAGAGCTGGGTAAACAAAAACAACATAGAGACACTACTAGACTTGGTTATGAAGAAGGAGAGTGTTCCAAAGTCAGAGAGACTCCTAGAAAGAAAATTGATCTAAGTTATCATGCTATTGCTCCTAAAGGCAAAAAGAAGATTGAAGCTGAAATGAATGCCAAAGATGAGTTTGTCAAAATGCATAATCAAAGGAGGAGAAATTTTAGAAGAACTACTTCAATTCGACAAGCATATATGTATAGGTATAATTATTCATTTTTTTGGTTATTGTTATACCTGTAATTACTTTGGACATAAAGCAGTTAATTGTAGAAGAAAACAATTTGCTTCAATAAGAAATGCTAATATTGTGTGTTTCAAGTGCAATTCTCCTGGTCACAAAGCATATAGTTGCAGAATGTATGGAAGAATAGCATCACCTAGTTTGAAAGGTTGGAAAAAGAAAAAGGTTCAAAAGGTTTCGAAGAAGAAACCTAAATAAAAGAAATAATCTGTGAAAGTGTGGAGACTGAAACAGAGCCAAGAAAAGATAGATCCTAAACTTGTGCATTTTGCACAAGTCACATCATCAATTGTATAACATATGGCATGAAGTTAGGGGGAGTTGTTCATGTTCTATTAATTATCCACAAGAAGTTCCAGGAGAAGATCAATTGATCTTTCTCAATATAATGTTTTTGTCTTGATTATCATATTATTAGATTCCTTCCTGATAATGTTTGCTACGATGCTGGTCATATCAGTCTTCTAAAATGAAGTTCATGATGGTGATTAGTGGTTCATGATGTCATAATGTAAACAAGATGTTGCTAAGGAGTTCATGGGTTCAATGCACAAAGAGTTTGATGATATTGAATGATTATGTTTATATCTTGTTCATATCTTGTTGATACTTACAAAGGTTGAGTTGTCATGATGTTGCAATTCAAATTGTTCTTCATATGCTAGTGAGATTGTGAAGTGTTGGTTGTCATAGCAACAAGTTGTTCAAAACCAGTTAAGGTTTACTCAAGCAGCTCTTATCAGATTTGGTTTTGCAAAGTGTTGTTGTAGGAAGAACTTGATGGTGCAGTTAGTTTGTTGATGTACAATCTTGATGGGCTGATTTGAATGATAAAATCAAGAGGCAGTAGTTCTTGTTGAATGCAGTATGTTTCAGATGTGGTTCTATATATATCAGATTTGACATTGTGTTGCAAAAAGTGTCATGTGCAAGAACATGAGGATGGTCTTAATCAAGATGGTCTTCATTCTTTTTCATGTCAAGAAGTATGTATAGAAGTTGATTGGTTGTAGATTGTTGTAGGTTGTTTATCCATCTTGTAGTTACTATCATGGAAGTCTTGTCAAGGTCATCTCTTGTGTGGTCATCATGTCATCACGAGTTGAGAATAGTGTGATGAGTAGTCTTCATTTTTGTGTTTATGGGTCTTGAAGTGGTTATGATATTTTTGCATGGAGTTTAAGTTCATATGTGTCATGTCAATGGCTTGATTCATCTAAATCCTAAGAGTCAATTTTATGTCATCATAATCATACATCATACTCTATGCTTTAGGAGATCTTGCAGATTTGTCATTCAGGTCAAAAAGGGTTGATGATTGTGAAAGAATTGTTTATCATAAAAATTTGTTTTGCAATCACAAGTGATATTATTAGGAGTTTGTATTTGATAGAAGAAATATGGCAGCCTTCATCTTGTCAAAAGAAGTGATCAGAGGATTTCAATGATGTCAGTTTTCATTTTTATCTTCATATTGGTGTTGTGACAAGAAGTGGTATTGTATTGAGAATATGGTGTAGTCTATGGGCAGTTTATAACAGTGGTTTGATGATTTTTTTGGTGTGCCTCTCATGATGTTTCTCTTAGGTTCTGTATTTTAGGATGTATGTCTTTAGATGTGTTCCTCATGGTGACTTGTTGCTCTCAACTTGAAGAGTTGTTTTTAGTTATTGTCAACAAGGTTTATCATATGCTTACTTTAGGATTATTATTTTTTCATCATAGATCATCACAGGTTTAAAGGAAAGATAACAGGTTAAAAGGAGTTTATATCTTCAAAATCTTCATAATACAATATGATTGTAAATGTTATGATCAAGATTTAACATCTTTCAGTGGAGTTAAATGACAGGGGGAGTATCTTATCCTTTGTCATTCGATGATAAAAAGGGGGAGAGAGAGAAATGCATCATATAGTTTTGCCATCAATAACAAAGGGGGAGATTGATGGAGGTTGTCTTGGCATTAATGTCAAAAGGTCTTGTAGGTTCATATGGTGTTGTGATGTGTTGAGGTCCTAGATGTTGATGATAGTCATGTGCTTCAGGAGATGATGTTGATCATACAAGAGTTCAAGCAATGACAATGTAAGTATGATTCAATGCATATGTGTTATGCTAAGATGCAAGGCAGAGAAGACACAAAGATTTCATATCATGGTGATGATGATTGCAAGGTTAAGTCAAAGGTATCATATTGAACTTGATAGTAAGGAATAATGTTTATAGTTGATGGTAGTTGGCATTGGAGATCACTATCAATTAGGGGAAGAGGACATCAAATCTCTTTATATGAAAATGTTGAATCGTTTGAAGCCTCTTTGTATAATACAGGATGTTTTGTCATCATGTTTCAAGATGTTATGGAATGTCAAGGAAGAGGTTCATGTGTTCATATGATAGTTGATAAAATTCATATTTGATTAGTTTCATACTTTACTACTTGCAGGACATGTGATGCCAAAGTTTGATGTGCTATGATGTTGATATCACATACTTCAAGTGGATTGAACACATCATTAGGTTAAATCAATATGGTTGAGTTGTAGTGAATCACAAGTTGATGCATTATAGTCTTGGATAGTTGGTATACATAAAGTCTTCATGTATATGTTTCATATGGCATATAGATAATTGTCTCTCATTGATGTAAGAGGTGTCTTTACAAGTACTGATGTCTTCTACCACAAAAGTTATCTGCAGATGAGATATACTTGTTATTGATCATGTGATTGGGATTTTGTTCTTCATTACTTTTGATTCTAAATATAAAACCCTAATCCCTAAATCCTTCTAAAGCAAAGAGACATGTTTTTTTTCATTTGATATACTGTTTCATGATTGTCAAAAGAATATAATGTCATCTGTAATTTCCTTAGACCTAAAGCTTTGTAATTATCTGCATACTTTCTATACCCTGTCTATATCCTAAAATGATCTTAATGCATCATAGAAAGCTCATTCTAAAAGACCTATCCTACCTGTCATCAATAAGATGCACTTTTTGTTTTATTGTTGAGTTGACTTGCAGCTATAGGTCACAGTCACTTAAGTGACTTATTAAAGGGGGCTTTACAATATTCCTTGACCGCCCCCCCTTTCTAATGCCATCAATAGAGTTGGTCTTCCCATGGGCGCATAAGTGCCAAAACAAATCTAAAGGCCTATGTTTAAACCTTTTAAAGCACGTGAAAAGAAAATCAAAGGCCAACATTTAGAAGGGAGTCCTCTCTTCTATGCATGTCAATTTTGATGGTCTCTAGGATGTCATATGTTTTAAGATTGCAGTGAAAGCTATTTTTAGACAGTCTTAAAGGCAGATTTTTTGTGGGAATTAAAAGCAATTATGTTTGGAGATTTCTTACTATTTTAAAGATTTCATCAGTGTGACTTCCAAGGCATCAAAAACAATAAAGGAGGAAGTTTTTATTTTTTTTTATAATGAATATCTTTTTTAGTGGAGTCTTAAATACCTTATGAAGATAAGGATTCTTTTAATCTTCTTTTTCTATTCTCATAGAGATGAAAAGTAGATCTAAGGAGAGATTGTTTTGTTTTTTCTCATAGGGGCAGAATGATTAAAATTCATTGAAGATTTTACTTAATGATATATGATGGATATAGAGAAGATAAAATATATATGTAGAGAAGAGAATATGTGTAAGGCCATGTGTAGGCTCAGTTGAACCTTCTCTAGGGATATTGTTGTGACTGGCCCTTATTATCGATATCATGTAGATGGTTTATACAATGGTTAGTCAATCCTTGATCTTCGATTATATTTTGTTGTGGAAATCAATAACTAGACTATAGTACATAACCATTGAAACATGTTTACCTTGTGCACATGTCACTTATGTAAAGTTTGCTCCTCTTTGGTAACCACTCACTCCTCCTACTTCAAATTGCTACATCTTATAGTATATATTCTATAGGTTATTGTCATTAGCCTTATTACACCATTGTTCTTGTCATATTAGATTTATCAGGAGGGCATTGTATTTTCTATGTGTAGAAATAGTTTAGATTACGTTATTTAGACTCTAGTGTTTTAACTAGACTATGACTATGGTATACATATCATTTTTTACTTATGATTTAGCTTGGATTACATATTTTGTTATGCACATCCATCCATCATTTCATTTATATATGATGTTTTTAGGAGCTTGGCTCGTATTTCATTCTAGTGGAATGTCCTTCATTGAGTTATGGCATTGAAGTTATTTTGTGTAATGTTATTTTTAAAACTTTATGGATAGTATGCTTATCAAATTCATATTTAGAGAGAGATCATTATGTTGTATATATAGAGGTGTGTTGAAGGAAGTATTCCTATAGTTGCATAACTGTTTTAAATATGATTTACTAATTATGTATATAGTTTTTATTAATATCATGGCCTTGGCTATTGTATCATCATCGCATCTAACAATTTTAAACAAGTGTGTAGGTCCTCAACCAGTGGAATTGGGGAAAACACTTGAAGACTAGTTGTGATTCCCAATGAGCTAACCTAGCCTATTTAGAGAGGCTTAGGTCCATTATATGGTTATGTATGTGTGGTATTTATGATTTTGTGGAAGTGTGTTTTGTATGTGTCATGTGATGTCAAGGTGTAAATTATGATGATGCAATGTGAAATATGTGTGGTAGTCATGAAACGTGTGTTGTAATGTTGTGTTGTGTTGTATGTCATGTTGTGGGTCGTGTTGTATGGTGTGAACATCTTGAGAATTCATCCTAAGGTAGAAGTAGTTAAGTAAATTATTTGATTATTTGAAAAGATTAATACCCTTCTTAAAAAAAAAGGAAAAAAGAAAGAAAAAGAAGAAAAAAAAATTAAGCCTTAGTCCTTAGTCTTGGTGGGACCATTATAAAAAGAAAAGAAAAACATAATTAATTAAAAAAAATGTTTTTTTTACACTTAATTTTGGGCTTGTTTTGGGTGATGAAAAAAATTAGACAATTAAAAAAAGATTAGATTAAATCTTGACGTGTCCCAAAAGGGAGCAAGCAAGGTGGAACAACTAGGTGTTGACACATGTTGTCCACAAAATGACACATGTAACCACCTAGATGTGTCAAGTTGTTCATAGGGGACATGTGGAGAGTAGAAAAGAAGACATGGAGGGAATATCAGGGAGCTGGAAAAGGGAGAAGGGGTACTAGAAGGGGAATTTTGAAAAAAATGTTCAAAAAAATATATCATGAAAAAAAAATTAGGACTGAGGAAGGGAAGTAAGTTTAGCAGAAAAATAAAAGGGAAGCCTGGAGGAGGATAGAGAGATTATTGTGGAGCTTCATCAGCCCACCATTTCTACTAAAAATTCTAGGTTGCTCCTTAACTATTACTATGGAATTCAATTGTGTTAATTGTGTAAAATGGGTCTTATATTGATAATGTTTTATCAATAAACAAACTACATTTCTAAATGTTATTTGCAAGGATTGGAATTGTGTTGTGTGTTGTATTTGGATTTATGTTTGTGCTAAGTGTTGTTGTAAGGTATGGTGTTACTGTTAATCTAAAAATTGATTTCTTTACTATTATAATTGTTGTGTGGGGTATGGGAGATGCATTCTATGTAAACCAATGGGTAAGAGTACCCAACAATTGAAATCTCAGAGGGTATGAGTACCCATGCAAAGCAAACTATTAGCTAGAATGGTTAAATTATCTATCCCTACATGATGATATCTACCCTTACCCCTCTGTGGAGGTTATGCAGAAAATCTTCTTGTGAATTGTGAAACCATCCTATGAATACAAATAATATTATTGTAAAGTGTCTTGTTGTATGTGAGTATATGTGGGTTATGTGTATGTGTGTGTGCAAACTCCTAGGTCTTCTTGTGTTTTCCCCTAGCTCAAGGGTGGGTAGCTACTGCCCTAGGCTAGGAGATGAGTATCCCACTGGTTACATCTAGAAAACTTGGGCTTATGTGCAGGTATAGCAGGGCTGTAGGAAAAAGATTGGTGGACTGAAAGCCACCCAAAAACACAAATTTAAAGATGGAGTACCCGCAAATCTGGGAAGGACATTAGAGTGTGTTCAAATGTTAATAAGTTCTAAGTGAGCTATAGAATTACTTTTCTAAATAATTTGTATTATGTCAATCCTCCAGAATGAAAAAAGTATGAACTCTGTGTTGAAAACAAAGAAAAAAAATGCTTTATTCTTTGAATTTTCTAGATAAGTGTAATGAAACTACTTATTTGATATAAGATTCTCATGTCATGTATTTTTCTTCAAGAAACAAAAATTATCTTCTCTATCAAATATTCTTAATTTTTATTTGACAAACTGGTTAGCTTCACATGTGATGAAATAATCAGCATTTTGAACAATCTATAGAAGTGTTAGGAGTTTAACATCATGCTATTTTAGGCTAGTATCTAGCTTCTATGAGTCTATCACTTAGTTAAAAAAGTTGCTCTAGAATGGTGACATGAGTTGTTCCTTAATCCTATTGATTATTTATGTTATAAAATAGATTGTCATAGCTAGCTGCAATAGGAAGTATAATTTTTCAAGCGTTGCTTGAAATCTGAAATTTCTGAGTTAGCCTTTAATTGAGTGAATAATGACCTTCAAAATAAAATCAATGATATATTTTTAGTTCAACCAATTTGCCAGCTATACCAGGAACAAAAAAAAGATTTTTTTATGTCTCCTTACTGATTTAGTGCTAGAGATTGAGCTATTCAAAAACTTCTACCATCATTCACTATGTCATTATATATAATAAGCTAAACAAGAGAAAAAAAAAGTAAAATGTTAGAGTAAATATAGATTTGGGTTCTAGGGATGTTATCCCTATTTAGAATAATTTAAAGGAAACCAGAAAGGAATAGAATGATTCACATCTATTACATTAATCTCTTTGCAACCTTATAATGTGTTTACAAAACAAATATACTTGAAATGTGTTGATAATGCATCCATACATTGAACTTGATGTAGGAGCATCCCTAGTTCAAGAGCAATCTTGCATCAACCAAAAATAATTGCATTTCAGTTTGTTTCTTTTCATTTTCTAGTTCAGTTCAAGCAGTTCAATCAGAAGTAGTTTCTGTATTGTTTTGGTCCAGTTACATTTCAATTCTTGCAGAGCTGGACTTAGCATCTAGATTCATTCATCTACATCATATCCAGAATTTAGAGATCCGCACATCATTACCAGAAAGATATCACTATTAGAAGATCGACTATTTTTTAGAATAGAGGATCCTGATAATCACAGACAACCAGCTGAAGGAGAGACATATAGAAGTATTTCCCAATATGTGAAGCCTAACAACACATCATTTAATGATCTTTGGTTTGTGGTTGACCTTTCTTGAAGATCCGCACATCATTCCATTCATTTTCTAGAGGAGTTCTATTCAATTAGGTCTGACCTACCCATGTACACACATTATAGCTCTTCATTGGAGTTTGTGATCTTTGGCTGACACAGAGGAATCTTATGATCCAGACTTGAAATATATTGATGTAATAGATCCTTAGTAGAGAAGTGATTCACATAGAAGTATCTGATAGTTTAGATTTCTGTGAGGAGATTCAAAGCTTTATCTTGTGCATATATGTAAGCAGGCATGTGAGCCCTAATTATAAGCCTGCATGTTGCCGACTGATCTCTATTTGAATTCTATGATATACTAAATGACTAAATCTGTAATTGCTCCATTTCTCTAAGTTGTTTCCATTGTGTTTACTCTTGTTGTATGGTCCAGATAGTTCATTCTGTGAACCCTCCTACCGTGACTGAACCAAGTGGTATCAAAGCGAAAGTTTAAATATTTGGGAGTGAATTGAGTGAAGTTAGCAAGGGAATTCCATAAGATCTTGTTGTGGATAGATTGTCAAATTGAGGCAGGTTACTTGTGTCACAATCGATCACTGATTGAGAGGTAGTTGTCACCTTGTAGCCCGACTGCCGAACTTGAGGCAGTTTGTACTTGATCCTAGGAAGAATGTCACCAAGGAGAGTTGTTGTTGGAACAATGGCTAGTAGAATGGATGAGATGATGGAGACAATGGAAACAATGTGAATTCATTTGGATGTTGTTGAAGAAGATAGATGAAGAGGGTTGACACCGAGACCTAATGTTGAAAGTGATGATGAAGAAGAATTTCAATCTATTGAACAAACTAGAGAAACCCTAGGAGGTGATGAAGAAGAAGAATTAGATCAAGTAAAGATGTTGTGATCTATTTCAAAGATTGGAAAGAGACCTAGAGTTGATGTGCCGAACTATACTAGTGATTTAAACCTTGAAGAATTGATTGACCGGATAAATGACATGGAAGAATACTTTGAATATGAGGAAATTAAAGATCTGGAGAAGGTAAAATTTGCAAAGACAAAGTTGAAAGGACATTCTGCTATATGGTGGAAAGAAGTTCAGTTGGAAAGAAATAAAAGAGGAAAATAAAAGATTACAAAATGGGATAGGATGGTGACAAAGTTGAAGAATCAGTTTATACCTACTGACTACAAGTTGGAGTTGTTGAAAAAATTGCAAAACTTGAGACAAAAGGAGAAATCTGTGAAGGAGTACACTAAAGAATTCCTTAAAATGATCATAAGGATAGGACATAGTGAAGCAAGCAAGGAGACAGTAGCTAGATACATCAATGGACTGAGATTGAACATTCAAGAAGAACTAAGCTTGGAAAGGATGACATCTTTGGAAGAAGCATATCAGTTTGCCTTGAAGGTTTAAGAGAAGCTAAATAAGAGATAGGATTAGAGATAGAGAGGTAGAGGAGGTAAATTTTAGAGAAGTAGAACATTTTTCAGAGGAGATAGATCATATCTGAAGAAGAACAAGTTTGATAGCCCATTTAAGAAGGATGACAAAGATAACAATGCTTATCAGAGAGATGACACAAATTTTTACCGGAGAGGAAACCCTAGTGCATACTAGAATGAAGGATACAAAAGAGAAGGAAGAGGATTTGATAATAGAACATTAAAAGGTACTTGTTTCAAGTGTGGTGGTGAAGGACATAGAGCATTTAAATGTAATCAGGGTAGTACAAGTAAGAGGACAGAAAATAGTGGAAGAGCATCCTATGTTGAAGAAGAACCTATTGAACTACATGAACTTTGTTTTGTTGGTAAGTTGGAGAAAGGAGAATCATTAGTGATGAGGAGAGCACTATTTCAAATAGAGACAAATGAGGAACCACCGTAGAGGAAGAGTCTGTTCAGAACTAGATGCAAATCAGGAGGTAAGTGTTGTAAAGTTGTAATTGATAGTAGTAGTTCAGATAACTTAGTTTCAGAGGAGATGGTGACTAAGATGAAGTTGGCAAGATTGAAACACCCTAAGCCCTATCAGATAGTATGGATTCAGGATGATCATAAGGTGCTGGTAAGTGAACAATGTTTGGTGAAATTTCATATTGGATCTTATCTTGATGAAGTCTTGTGTGATATTATGCCTATGGATGTTTGTCATATCTTGTTGGGTAGACCTTGGCAATATGATAGAAAAGCTATACATGATGGGAGAAAGAATATATATACTATAACATCAAATGGAAGGAGAATTACTTTGATCCCTTTGGAGGATGATCCTAAGAGTGAAGTATGTGGAAATTCTAGAACCTGTTTGGTAGATAGAAGAAAATTTCTTGATGGTTTGAGACATGAGAATATGTGTTATGCTTTGATTCCTAAGAAGCCTGAAACATTGAAGGAGACAAAAGAATCACAACCAGCGGAGATAAAGGAGTTGCTGACAGAGTATGAAGACATCATATCAGATAATGTACTTGACAGATTGCCACCTATAATGAGTATTAGTCATCACATGGATCTTATACCAGGAGCTAGTTTTCCTAACAAAACAGCACACAGAATGACATCAGTAGAGAATGAAGAACTAAATAGACAGATACAAGAATTGTTGAGGAAAGGTTTGATCAGAGAAAGTTTGAGTCCTTGTGCAGTACCTGCAGTGTTAGCACCGAATAAGGATGGAGAATGGAGAATGTGTACTGACTCAAGAGCAATAAACAAGATCACAGTTAAGTATAGATTTCCTTTACCTAGAATGGATGATATCATGGATTGTTTGAGTGGAGAAAGATACTTCACAAAGATAGACTTGAAGAGTGGATACCATCAGATCAGAATTAGAGAAGGAGATGAGTGGAAGACTACTTTCAAGACAAATGAAGGATTGTATGAGTGGTTAGTTATGCCCTTTGGATTGACAAATGACTGAGTACTTTCATGAGATTGATGAATGAAGTCTTGAAGAAATTCTTGGGTAAGTTTGTTATTGTATATTTGGATGACATTCTAATTTTTCAGTAAAACAAAAGAACATTTGTGGCATATTAGACAAGTTTTACAGAGACTAAGAGAAGAGAAAGTGTTGATAAACATTAAGAAGTGTAGTTTTGTGAAGTAAGTACTAGTATATTTGGGATTTGTGATTTTTGTGGAAGGATTGAAGATGGACCCTGAAAAAGTGAATGCAATTATTGAATGGTCTACATTGGAGAGCATTGGAGAAGTTAGATCATTTCATGGATTGGCGAGTTTCTACCATAAGTTCATCAGAAATTTTAGTTTAGTTTGTAACCCTGTGACTGAGACAATGAGAGGTGACAAAAATGATTTCAAGTGGACATCTAGAGTAGATAAAAGTTTTGAGTTGTTGAAGCATAAAGTGACAGAGCAACCTATGTTGGCATTACTAAATTTCAGTTTAAGGTATTTCAAGTTGATTGTGACGCTAGTGGAAATGCAATTGGAGCAGTGTTAAGTCAAGAAGGTAGACTAGTAGCATATTTCAATGAGAAGTTGAATGATGCAAGGAGAAGTATTCCATTTATGATCAAGAGTTCTATGCCATAATTCAAGCCTTGAAGAAGTGGAGACATTACTTGTTGCCTAAGGAGTTTTTATTGTATACAGATCATCAAGCTTAGCAATATTTGAATAGTCAAGGTAAGTTCAATTAGAGACATATGAGATGGGTAGAGTTCATGCAGAGTTATACTTTTGTGTTAAAGCATAGGAGTGGAAAATCAAACAAAGCTATTGATGCATTAAGTAGGAGAAGAAACTTGTTGACAGAGATGAGAGTTGAAGTGTTGGGTTTTGATGAATTGAAGAACATGTATGAGGGAGACACTGATTTTGTAGAACCTTGGAGAGCATGTAAGGAACCTGCTATGATAGATAGGAGTAAGTGGTTGGACTATTTCATTCAAGAAGATATGTTGTTTAGAGGAAATTAGTTATGCATACCTAGAAGTTTAATGAGAGATAATTTGATCAAGGAGAACCATAGTGGTGGATTGGCAGGACATTTTGGCATTGATAAGACAGTGGCTTTGGTGAGTGAAAACTAATTTTGGCCTCAGATACATAAGGATGTTCATAGATTTGTTCAAAGTTGTAGAGTTTGTTAAGTTGCAAAAGGGAGTAGTCAAAATACTGGATCATATAAACCTTTGACAGTACCGGAGAGACCTTGGGAATACATAAGCATGTATTTTGTGATGGGATTTCCTAAGACATAGAGAGGACATGATTCAATATTTGTAGTGGTTGATAGATTTTCAAGGATGGCTCATTTCATACCTTGTAAGAAGACAACTGATGTAGTGCATGTAGTAGACTTATTTTTCAAGGAGATTGTGAGATTTTGTGGATTACCTAAGAGTATATTTTTAGACAAAGATACAAAGTTTGTTGGATACTTTTGGAGGACACTTTGGAAGAAGATGAAGATAGATTTGAAGTTTAGTTCAACTTTTCATCCACATACTGATGGATAGACAGAGGTAGTGAATAGGAGTTTTGGAAATTTGTTGAGATGTTTGGTTGGAGAGAAGACATGAAGTTGGGATTTGATTCTTTCACAAGAAGAGTTTACTTAAAATAATTCAATAAATAGGAGTACCGGAAGAACACCTTTTGAGATTATGACTGGAATGAATCCTAGAGGAGTAGCAAAATTAAGAGCTATCAACATGGAAGAAAAGAGAAGTGTAGAAGCAAAAGAATTTTTAGATCACATGAAGATAATGCATAATCAGGTGAAGAAGCATTTGGAGGACATGGACAATAAGTATAAGGAAAAGGTAGATGAGAAGAGAATACATAAGGAATTTAAAGTGGGAGATGAAGTGATGGTGTACTTGGGTATGTGTAGGATCATCACGGGCCAAATAGTGGCAATAGGAAACAAACTGCATTTTTACTTAGCCAAATTCATGACTTGGCAAAGTTTGAATTTCATATGTTTTGAAATGGATATCTATTTTGGTTTGGATACCAAACCAAAATAGATACCCGTTTTGAAAATGAATATCCATTTTGGATTTCATGCCCTTAATTGCTTTACCCAATCCTTCATATGATTTGATTCATGATACATGGTTTGAGAAGGATACACATGATATACCCTTACCCTCTAGTGATAAAATTATGAATGATACTTTATGTGGTGAAGCTACACCTTCGTTAATCCTTCATGACATTGTTATTCCTTGTGATGATGATGATCCTTCATGTGATATGTTAGGACATAATGCAAAGTTAACATCGCATGAACTCTCTTGGAAAGGTAAGCATGGACTATAAGAACATTGAACTAGTTGGATCTGTTAAGCTCACCATTTATGAAAGAACCTTAAAGGTTAACCTTAATTAGGTAAGGTTATGTTTCAGTTTGGTTGTTTGTGCAACAATGTGTAAATTAATGTTACCTAAGGATAAATCTAACTATACTAACATTTTAATAACCATGAGAGCTGGGACTAACAATTAGACTAAAAACTTGACAAACAATACAACTTGGACACATGTAGGACTTGGAAAATGAAAAAGAATATAATTAAATGTGGAAAACAATGAAAATGTGGTATTAGTTGCACCTATTTAGAGAAATGGTTTAGAGGTTGGTTAGGGGAATTATTTAGGGTTTAGAGGTTTAGGGTTGCTCAGGTTTAGGGGTTTAGGGTTTAGGGTTTAAAGAGAGATAGAGAGAGGGGACTGATAGAGTTTGGGATAGATAGAGGAGACATAGGGGAGAGATAGGGAGATAGAGAGTGAGAGACATGTCTAGAGACATAGAGAGAGAGATTGAGAGGTAGAGGGATGATAGAGATAGGGAGATAGAGGTTTAGGGTTTCTTGGGTTTAGGGGCATTATTTAGGGTTTAGGGTTTATGGTTTTGGGGTTAGGGGTTAAGGTTTAGAGGTTTAGGGTTTAGGGTTTAGAGATAGATAAAGGACCAATAGGGAGATATAGAGGAGTCTGAGGGGAGAGATAATGAGATAAAGAGTGAGGGACAGGGAAAAAGACATAGGGAGAGAGATTGAGAGGTAGAGGGACAAAGGTAATAGAGAGATAGGGGAGAGATAGGGAGATAGTGGTTTATGGTTACTGTAGAGTAAAAGACTCTACATTTTGTTCCAGATGTAGCGCATCTGTAGGTTATAATTTTGTGTTTGTAAATGTTTCTCAGAGTGGCTGCGAGGGTTTCTAATTGCCAGAGTTGCGGGAGCAGCCAAGTGTCGAGCCCCAGTTTAAACCACTTTTTGTTTCTAAGTTATAACTTTAGAGCGGAGCGTGCCATGTAGAGGAAATGTTTCAATATAGTTTTAAGTTTCAAGTATTGCGGAAGGCACCACGTGTCATCAGTGGAGGCACTCCCCAAATGTTTTAGCATGAATGCGGAAGAAGCCATGTGTCTTTTGTGATAGCTGCAGAACTTGCCAAGTGTTAGTTTCTGCATGTTTGTTTCTATATATTTTGATGCTAAGTAAAGGATGGTGGTGGGCCACAGTTTAAGTATCAGTGATGCGGAGAGTGCCACGTGATGGATGTGGCTCCAAAGATAAAGGCTTTTGTCCCTTTCTCTAGTGTATTTAATATTTCTCAAAGGATGCGGAACCTGACATGTGTCAACTTCCATGTAAGTTTCAAAGAGTGTTTCAATTATTGTGGAAGGCGCCACATATCAATTCATTGTAGCTGCAGAAGATACCACCTGTCCCTGTTTCTTCTTTTTGAAAGCTACTGAGCAGGAAGTTGTGGGCCCCATTTCTAATGTCTCTTAAAGTTTCAAAGTTACAGATCACGACAGTTGTCATCTACAGAATTCTCCTGAGCATAAAAGACACAGTTAAGTAAGGAGGTGCGGATAAAGACATGTATTTATTTCTAGTTGTTGTGGAAGCCACCAAGTGTCATTTTCCTATTTCTTCCCGAGAGACAAAAGCGTTTCAAGTTATGTGTGTGGACGCTGCCATCTGTCACAAAGTTTATTGTTTCTAAAGAGCACAGAAGCTACCAAGTGTCTTTTCCTTATAAGAAGAGGTATGCCACATATGTTTTGTCATAGCCAATGGGCTTACAGGAAGGAGTAACTGTCACAAATTCTAAAGATCTTTTTCTATCAGATACCTCTAGTTCAGTTGGGCCATTAGGATTCGATTGTTGCAGACAATCTAGAGTCGATCTTGTGCTATAAATATGTAACATTTGTAATGAGTGAGTGTTCTAATTTTGATAGAGAATTTACATACAGTTTCTAGAGATAGTTTTTTGTCAAAGATTTAAGAGAGAAGTTTGAGACTTTTGTTGTTACCATTGAATATCATTTACCTTTATTTTGTTATTCTTGATTCAGAAAGTGGATGTAACTGTGCATGTATCAGTGCCTCTTATGTTGCTTGAAAATTAATGAGAAAGACTAAGTTTTGTGCCTTGATTGATATTTCTTGTGTCATAGCAAATGTCTAGTTGTGAGCCTTTGATTTTATTCATTTCATCTATTTATGTTAATCATGCAGTATCTTCTGCTTAATTTGACTAAATCTTGAGGATAGCTTGACTGTGCTTAGTTGAGAGGAACACTTTATTTTAAGCACATCGTCATAGATAGGTTTGCTTTCATTGTATTTGTAATTTGGTTAGTTTCTACCCTTTTCCCCAAAACCCATTTCAGAAAAAGAAGAGCCAACTTCTTTAAAAATCTAGAGGTTGTTTTAGGTAGCAAGTCCCACATTCCTAAAACTTCCCATGTTGGTGTTGGAACCTACGCAATTTTACACATCAATAGTTTTTGGCACACCCAGTGGGACCATTCTTGAAGTTTCTGTCAAGATTGTATGAGCTAGAAAGCCATAGGGAGTCAGAGCTGTAGACCTATAACAAGAGCTCAATCTGCTACTAGACCAGGCATTCTTTTGCCACCACTGATAGCTAATCCAAGGAGAAGAGTGAATCAGTTTGCAGTAGCACCAAGAGTAAATATGGGAGCACCTATAGCCCCAAGAAATTATGCAAATTGGAACACTGGCAGTCCTCTGATTCTCCCAATACCACCAGCCACTTGGGATGCTATTCTTGCTAATGCTTTGAAGGCTCTACCCAAATTCAGTGGGGAAGATATCAAGACACCTGAAGAGCATCTGCAAGATGTATCTGATGTATGTGTAGTACATGTTATCACTCAGCAGAATGTGGCTATAAGACTATTAGCACCTTCTTTCAAAGGAAAGGCTCTGGACTAGTATAGATCTCTAACCTCAAACACAATATCCACATGGGATTAGCTTGGCGATGCTTTCTTTGAAAGATTCAAATAAAAGGGTGATAAATCTTCTTTACTGCAACAATTGATCACTATCAAAAGGAAACCTCAAGAGGCAATGACTGATTTCAACTCAAGATTTCAAAAGACTTGGGAAAGGATTCCTGCTACAGTAAGACCATTACCAAGTATGGCTATTTTGTTTTACCTTAAAGCTTTAAACTTAGATATATCAGTGATGATTCAGTCCCTTAGAGGTCAGACACTACTAGAAGCTTATGAGTTGGCAGTCAAGGATGAAAATAACTTAATAGATGCTGGAAAGTTGCCCCCAAGGACTCCTATGCCCATGTTCCTAGAGATTACCTTACCTTTGCCTCAAGAAGCTCCTAATCCTACAACCCCACCTGTGTCTATGTATGCATTCCCTCAACAACCTGCTAAGACAGCCACCCCTATTCAATCATCTGAAATGGATGTGTCAAGACAATTTTAAGGACCTTCTTGAATGAGATAATTAGTCTAAAGAGGCAACAAAATCCTTATCCAAAGCCCCCTTATCAAGGTTATCAAGGAAATAGACCTCCCTTTTAGCCAAATCAATATCAAGGCACTCAAAGGCAAGCTAATCCTCAGCCATCAAACCAATTAGTCACAGTCCCTACACCTCTACAGACTGTTCCTCCTAATCCCAATAGGGATATTGTTCTAGGGAAAAATAATTTTGTAGATGGTACAAATGCTTGGTGTTTTCCTTGCAATAATGCCCATATGCCAAAAGACTGCCCCAGAGGAAATTTATAGAATAAGATAGTAGAACAGAGGGGATTAGTAGGACAATTTGCAACTTCTAACACTCCACAATATCAGTCTCTTAGTGTACAAAATGTAGTCTTGGTGGCCCAAATGCAAGGAATGTCCTTACAATAGGAAGAGGAAATAGCCCCTGAGCATGCTTTATTTCATGGATTGAAGATGAATATTTAGTGTTCTTGAATGAAACATCTACTTCTAAGAAGCCATTGGTGCAATCAGATTACTATACTAGAGCAAAGAGGAGAATGATGGAGCATCCTGAAGTCACTAATAATGAGATCATGGGGGCTCCTCCATTTCAGAGTCATTAGAGCACAGTTTCTAGACAAGAAATGCCACAGCCTGTGTAGAATCAAGTAGCTTCAAGACAAGTTCTAGAAAAGTCAAGGTACCCTTATTATCCAAAGACCCATGCATTAGGACCTATGAATGTGGTGGATCAGTTAAAAAGAACTCCACCGCATGTATCAATCTGGGACATGTTAGCTATTCCTAATCAGAAGATACTGTTGCAAGAGGCTCTGCAAGGCCTAGAAGTCCCTAAACAGACTAGTGCTAAAGGAGGATCTGCTAAGAAAGAAAAGCTGCAGCTCAAAGATACTGTACCTTTGCAGACAACAACGCTGTTGAATAATGCACCTGAGGTAGGTAAACCTAAACGAGATCCCTTTTACTTAATATTAATAGTTGGGAAGAAATTACTGCATAATACAATGATAGACTCTGGGGCTAGTACTACAGTAATGCTAAAGCAAATAGTCAATGCTTTGAAGATAAAATATGAGCCACTTACAAAGAGATTTATGTAGTTGGATGGGAAATCTGTGCAAACAATAGGGAAAATTAAACAACTCCCATTGCAATTATATACTTGCCCCAATTATATACTTGCCCCAATATAATTGTAAATCAGGATGTAGTGGTCATAGATATTCCCGTTGTATTTGGTCTATGCTTATCTGGAGATTTCACATCTAAGATAAGAGGTTATATGTCACTAGATTGGTCACACCTAATCCTAAGAACCAAATATGGGACAAAGATGAAAATACTGTCTGAGCCATTATCAAAAGACTATATCACAAATGAACCAACCCCAAAATTAGAAGCAGCCCATGCTATGTTGAATAAGGAAGAGAGAATCTTTGTGGAAGAGTTAGGTGACTGGACTGAACGTGACCAATAGGAAGAAGAGAATAATCAGTTGTTGACTATGATGCAAAGTGATCCCTATAGAAATTATGACTCTATAGGTCTAGGCACTTATGTCTTTTTTGAAGAAGACCAAGAGATCCCTAATGTTTTAAGGGAAGAGCCTAATCAGACTCAAGAATCTGAAAAAGACTCAGAAATCTGGACTCTAAATTTTGATGGGGCTAGAAGTAAGAATGAAGCTGGAGCAGGAGTTTGCCTTACTGCTCCAAATGGTGAGAAATTTTTGAGAGCCATTCACTTTCAGTTTGCCTATACAAATATCGAGGCTGAGTACGAATCCTTGGTGCATGGACTTGTGTTGGAAAAGAAAAAGGGAGTAAAGAATCTGATAGTAAGAGGAGATTTAGAACTAGTGGTGAAACAAATCAGAGAAAAGGCAGTAGCCAAAAATGTAAGAATGTGATCCTATAGGCACAGAATTTGGGACCTAATAGATGGTTTTGAAGCTTTCAATATTGAAGTAGTTCCTAGAGCCCAAAATTTTGAGGTAGATAGAATGGCACAGATTGGTTCACAGTTTGATCCAACAACTAATCTACTAGTAAACAATGAGTTAGTTAAAGTTATAGTGAGGCCAACTATTCCAGACAATGACCAAAATTGGCAAGCTTTTGAAAATGATTTCCAAGTCCTCTCATTTTTGCAACAGTCAGGAGAATTTGTTGATCAGTTGCAACCTAAAATTGAAGAGGCATATAGTGACCAAATTATTCAACTGAAGTCAAATAAGCTCCCTAAAGGACTGATTACCTTAGAAAACTTATTCGACCCAAAGGATGTAAGCCTGGAGAAGAAGAGGTTTCAAGCAAATAAAGAAGATTATTCTAAAATTCAAGTTAGTGAAGGAAGAGAATTGAAGGTTGGTAATTCTACAACCCAGCAAGAAAAGGAAAGATTGATTTGATTTGTGTGAAAGATATGATAGGGTGATTGCCTGGACCTATGGAGACCTCCATGGCTATAATAGAGATATCATCCAGCACACCATAGAGCTTATTGAAGGATCTAAACCAGTCAGACAGAATCAAAGACTAGTGAATCCTAGAATTGAACCTCTAATGGTGGATGAATTGCAAAAGCTCTTAGAATCAAAGATTATTTTTCCAATTAAGCATTCAACCTGGGTATCAAACCTAGTGCCAGTAAGAAAAAATAATGGTGACATAAGACTCTATGTAGATTTCAGGGATCTGAATAGAGCATCTTTGAAAGATCATTATCCCCTGCCCTCTATGGAATAAATTTTACAAATTGTGGCTAGATCAGAGAGATTTTCCTTGCTGGATGGCTTCTTTGGATACAAATAGATTTGGTTAGCTGATGAAGACCAACATAAGACTGCATTTACTACAAAATGGGGAACATTTACATATGCTAAAATGCCTTTTGCTCTTTCAAATGTTGGAGCTACTTTTTAGAGAGCCATGGATGTAGCATTTAGGGAACTTATAAACAAAACCATCTTGATTTATCTAGATGACCTCACTATTTTCTCTAAAAATGGTGTAGATGATTTCGACCATTTAGACATTGTTTTTAAGAAATTCCAAGAATTTGGAATATCTCTGAATCCCAAGAAGTGTATCTTTGCAGTACCTCAGGGTAAACTGTTAGGGCATATAGTGTCAAAGGAAGGAGTCTCTATTGATCCAAAAAGAGTCATTGCCATAATGAATCTATCTCTGCCAATCAATAAGAAAGCAGTTTAGTCTTTCTTGGGGAAGATCAATTTTGTCAGTCAGTTCATATCTGACTTTGCAGGTATAATTAGACCCATGACACTATTGCTAAAGAAGGACCTGGTTTTCAAATGGACTGCAGAGGGGAGATAGTCTTTTGAAGAGATCAAAAGACCCATTTCGACAGCCCCAGTACTCAGAAACCCAGACTTCTCTAAGTCTTTCATAATGTATGTGTATGGAGGAGAATTCAGTGTTGCTGCTATTTTAACTCAAAAGGATGAGCAACAAGAAAGAGAGCATCCAATAGCCTTTTTCTCTAGGACTCTCAGGGAATATGAGGCTAGATACAATTTTGTGGAGAAATAAGCATATGCCATGGTAAAAGCCCTTAAGAAATTCAGACATATGGTCATAGGAAATAAGATTATGATATTAGTGGCTCATCCTAGTGTAAGAGAATATATTATGGAGGGTGAGATCACTGAGAAAAGAGCCAATTCGATAACAAAGATCCTTGAGTATGATGTGGAGGTCAGACCCACTAAGTTAGTAAGGGGCAAGGGATTGTGCCAATATATGGCTCAGGACATGGAGAGAATGATGATTGAAGAAACAGAAAGAGAAAATGTTTTGAAAATACAAGAGGTTGATCAAGATTCTTGGGTCACAAACAGAATACAATTTATGGAACATGGGATTTTTCCAAATGAGCTCTCCCATGACAAGAGAAGTTATTATAGGCAACAAGGGACCCATTTTGTACTAATTGACCATATTCTATTTAGAATAAATGTTGATGGCATACTTTTGAGATGTATAGAGAAAGATGAAGCTCAAAGAATTCTACATGAGTTACACTATGGAGCCTCAGGTGGACACTTTTCAGCAAGGACCATAGCAATCAAAGTGACTCAAGTAGGATACTTCTAGCCCACTCTATTCACAGATTGCTATTAGCTGGTTAAGAATGCCAGGCTTGTCAGTTTTATACAGGGAAAAGAAGAAATGCAGCAATGCCTCTAAGCCCCATAATTGTGGATGAACCCTTTGCCCAATGGGGTCTTGATTTCATTGGTATGATCAATCCAATGTCAGGTATGGGGTACAAATGGATCCTCACAACCACAGATTACTTTACTAGATGAGGTGAAGTAGTACCACTCAAGGAAGCAACAGAAAAGGTAATATTAGACTTTCTAGAAGGTATTACTGCTCGATTTGGTCCCCCTCGTACCATCATATCAGATAATGCTAAGGGATTTTTGGGAACAAAAATATCTGAGTTTGTATTAAGGAATGGGATTTACTTGAAGACTTCTTCAAACTATTACCCTCAGGGGAATGGTCTAGTAGAGTCTACTAACAAAAACCTAATCAGACTCATTAAAAGGATAGGGACAAATCATCATAGAGAGTGGCACAGACTGCTTAATACATTACTGTGGGCTGACAGGATTACACCTAAGCAAGTGACAAAGATGTCCTCATATGAATTAGTTTATGGTAAACCAACAGTAATGCCACTGAACTTAGAGATCCCTACTTTGCAATTATTGAAACAAATAGAGATTGAAGAAAATGGTCCCATGCAAGTTAGACTTGCTGAACTGCTAGAAGTACAGGAAAAAAGAGAAAAAGCACATGAGTCACTGATGAAACACCAGAAGATAGTCAAAGACTGTTTTGATAGGAAGACTTCAATTCCTTTTTTTGAAGTTGGCTCAGTGGTTTTGAAATGGGATGAAAGAGCTACAAAGCTAGGTTGACACAACAAGTTTGAATCACTATGGATTGGTCCTTACAAGATTCATTCCTATAAGCAGCAAAATTCTTTTGAGCTTGAGACTATGGAGGGAGAACTCGAAGAGATTCCTGTAAATGGGATCTATTTGAAACACTTGAATTAAGTAGGGGCTCTGGTGTATCATAGTTAGTTTCTTTTCTTGATTTCCTATTTTACCACATTCCTTTTTCAATAGGTGTTCTCTGAACACATGTCATTAGCGCAAGCCCCTTCTCTTTTTGAAAATCTCACATTCATTAAGGTTGTCTCCAATGCCCAAAATCCCTGGAAGTACGTACTTTTGTAGCCACTTCTGTAACATTTTTGACACTCCTTTCCACGCGGATTTAGAAAGATACACTAACAGTTTCTTGGCATTAATGCCATTTATAAGACCAGATGTGTTATTAAAGCCCCATTAATCAGAGTTAAAATCCTAAGTGTGGCTTTCATTTGCTTCTGTATCTCTGTTGAAAATTGTTGTTGCCTCTAATTTTCCATCCCTAGCAAACGCTTCCTAGCTGAGTGTCACTTCTATTACATAGTTGTTGTTTTTGCTATGTCAAAGCTTCTCACATTCTCCCCAGAGATATAGATATGGCTGAAGCATAGTCTTCTCAGGAGGGACTCAGAATTTATGAATCAATTGACAAGCTTTTAAGCAATAAATCATACGCCTCAGCGCTTGCGCAACCTAAGAGAAGCTTTCCAAGGATGAGGGTTCCTGAGGTAGGGTATTTTGTCGACCCAGAGAAGGTTAAGGATTTCACAGATGGCATCTTTGACCTAGCCCTTCAAAAACCTACCAAGACTCTCTGAGAAGGGGAACACCAGAGATGCATTCAAAAGGCAAAGAGTGGACAGTCTAAAACTTTTGGAATGAGGATATGGACCTCATAGTTGGCACAATTCATGGTTCTGAGTGTGCACCTATGTCCTGACCTAATTGATATATGCGTAAAACTATTTTATGCACCCTCAAACAGCATCCAACATGGTCCCTTTGTAGTGCAAATTACACCTAAAGCCATAAGAGACATGCTGGCCTTGTATCATGATCGAACGACCACATTTCCCACTATTGCTAAAATGCAAAAGACATGGTCAAATGTCAACAACCAGCTTAGGTTCCTCAACTTAGAAATGCAATTGGGAGATGAGAACACCCAGATGCCCGTAATACCTACAGGAAGGGCACAATTCAAATAGGCCAGTCAAGAGGCACTGTCAATGATGGCTTTCATTTTTGGGATGAAGGAAGACAATACAGTCTACGACTGGCAAATTGCTATTCTCTTCAGATTGAAGATTGTGTTCAAGTCGTAGGAATACTAGTTGGATTTCTTAGAACAAATTACTTACTCCATGGTGGATCAGCTCACCAATTTCAAAACCAAGGGAGTTTTCAGGTATTCTACTTATCTGTTCATTTAATGTTATATCAGAACCATAGTATTTTTGCACAGAATATGCAATTGAACATGTATGACCCAGATTTTCGTCATAATAGAACTATTCCTATGTCTGCATGGATGCATATGCTATCTGAGGCATCAGACCCTTATGAATTTTGGGAACTCTTTGTTGCCCCTACCTTTTGCCATATCCATTTTTTGTTGAAAGATTGAGGGTGCAGTCTTTATACCAAAGGGAAGGACAGTCCATTCGTACAAACCTTGGGGTACAGAGAATGCTGTCTTATAAAAATCTGAGGGTTTTAAACCTATTTGCCAATATCCCTTGGTTAAATCAAATTTAGAATAAACATGACTGCCCTGAATAGCTTGCCAAATATGATCCTTACTGGGTATAGGGTGTTTATGATCTATGAGACAATCATTTAGAGGCTTATAATTGACAACTAATCTCTTTTCAGGTAACTCATTTCCCCGTTCATCTATTTTAGGAACGTACATAGCATGACAGGAAAATGGTGAATCAGACACCTGAATTAATCCTAAAGCTTCTAGTTCCTTAACTTCTTTAGCACAGACTTCTACTTCACTAGAGCTCATTAAAAAATAATTTGCTTTACCACGGGGAAGAATTTCCTTACCGTCCACATCACGTTTCAATGGTAGATTACAAGTCAATGATCTTTGAAACTTCTTTAGATCCTTGGTCATGACGGTGGTGGCAAACATTTCCTTGATCTGCTTGATTTCTTCTGTGCGTTCTTGGAACTGTTTGTGAAGCCAAACCTGGTTGACAGGTTTCTTTTTCTTTTCTTCTGGAGCAATCCTTGAAAAGGATGTAGGATGATGGATCCTGGGCAGCTGGTATAATCCTTTGAATGTCAGGAAATCCTGATCTACAATGAAGGGCTGCCAATCACTTAATGTATTGCTTCCTATAACACCATCATAATCTTCTACCTCATAATGAACAAACAAAGTTTGTTGAGGCTTTTCTTCAAATCCTAATTGAATAGGAGCAACACAAAACAATCTACTATATGATTTTTCATTATTTCCGAAGGTAATATCAGTTTTACCTTCTCTCCATGCATCCTCTGGGAATGCATTCTTTCTAGCAATATTGAGATCCGCACCAGTATCAATTAAAAAGGACAATGGATAGGCCTGAATACCTGGGAATTTAATCAACAATACCGCACCTGGACAATGCGTTGTTGCTTTGGATGATCGTAAGTAGGACTTTTGTTCTTGCATCCCACTGAACTTTCCCTTACTGCTTTGGCCTTTGTATACTGGTTCATTTTCTGGAACTGGAATAACTTCCCTTATGGGACTGCCATGAAAGGCTTCAGTTCTGAGATACTGCATAGGATCCTCTGCTTGCTCTTGCTTTATCTGAAGTGGCGTCTGGACTTCTCGGATCTGATATCCCTTTTCTGAACACATCAGAAGTCCTTCTGAAATGGTAGGAGTAGCTTGTGGCAGTGGTGCAGCAGTAGTTTGATTATACTTATTAATGAATTGTTGCAATTCGCGCTGAGACTCCTCAACATTTCTTTCTTCAATATCCTCAGTCATGAGGATCTCCACTTCTTCTTGTGCTTGTCTAAGCACCTTATCAAGAAATTCAAGACGATGGCGGCACCAAAGTCTTCTTGCCATGCTTCCTGGACTTGGAGCATCCAAGATACCCTTTTGCTCAATCGGGGTTGTTGCTACAACAACCGACTCTGTGGGAGTCGATTCTCTGAGAGAAGCCACCGAGCTTTGAGGTTGGTTATACCATGGAGATGGTTGATAACCATGACTTCTTAGACTTTGAGACGGTCTGGGAGGCTGGATTGGAATGAAGCCTCTGCCTCTTGTTTGATAGGGTCGTGCTGCTTGATAGAAGTAATGATCTTCTTCTTCTTCTTCTTCTTCTATCACAATCTCTGAAGCGGCTGACCTTTGTGGCTTGAACGCTGGTTCCTTTGGCTTCATGAGGTTGTACTTCTTGGCTTTGAGATCTATGAGACGAGCTTTCAGCTTCTTCCAGGTCTCAGGACCCATGTCCATTTCTTTCAGCTTCTGCTCAATGTGCAGAATTTCACCGATCACTTGATCTAATTCTGAGGTGGTTCCTCGCATCATTCTGATTGAACCCTTCATCTTTCTATAATAGAAAGAAACCTCTGAATCGTCTGATTCTGCTGAATCACTTTCTTGAGATGAACCCGATTGCTTATCTTCTAAGTGAGCTTTCATAAGCTTCACGTTAGCTTGATCTTCACGAGAAGAGAAATACTCTTCTTCTTCTGATTCAGAATCCTCTGGACTTGAAATCACAATGTCCTCGGAATCAGATGGATAGCCATATATATAATCAAAATCATCTGTCGTGACACCGGCACTTTTAGCTGCCCGAACCTTAGCTTTACCTTTTTTCTTATCTTTCTTGGGACACTTGTTAGCTAAGTGGTCACCTTTACAGATGTAACAGATTGGCTTGCGTCTGTAGCTACCTTTCCTGCTTTTGTCTTTCTTACGAAAGTATCCCTTTTTCTTTGGCTTTCGGCGATCCTTATCTTTTCTTTTGTCAGTCTTCTTTTTATACTTTTTTCTGTATGGTTTGCAATCAATACAGTCATCATTTCCTTTTTCCAGCTGGTAGCAAACAGCTGCGGATAAGATCGGTTGGATCTTCTTTTTCTCTTTCCGATCCTTGACCTCATTGCATATGTCAGTATTGATCTGCTCAAGAAACTGAACAATTTGCGGAAAGGTTAATTCTTTCATATCTGTCTTATCATGCAACAGATTCTCTAACACCTTTCTATGATAATACGCACCAATAGGACCACTGAAACTTTTCAGGAAAGTAGTATACATAAATTCATGATCTTGCTCTTTACCTGAGAAATAAAAATGCTCGTATTATTTCTTACAATATTCCTTGAAATTTCTCAGATCTTTACATTTACCTTTCATGAATTTCTGGTAAGAAAGCTGTTCCAAAACATCATGCTTTCCTACAAACATTCTTGCTAATTGTGCACAGACTTGATCTGTGCCACTGTCAAGAAGAGTTTCAATAAACTCATCATCTAACCTATCCCAAACCACCCTTGCCATACCTGTCATTGAATTTAATGCTTGCTTGATGACTTCCTTTTCATCAGCATTTGGGTTGGTTGAGATGTAATTGGTGATCCATGCTCTCATTGCATCGACACCTCTGGCATTTTCTACTTCCTCAAATTTGTCAAAATTTACCATTGGTGGAGTATCTGCTTTGAAAGTCTGAATGTTTTTAAATGGATCACTTCCTGGTAAAGGATATGTACCATTCCCCCAGGCCATCAACACAGTACCCGAAACAGGCAGGGTATCAACCGGTGCAGAAGGAGGTTGAACTGATGTTGGAGGGGGCTGGGTTGGCAAAACCTGGCCACTAGCAGGGTCATATCTGAGTGGATCATTGGTAGAAGGAACATTTACTTTTAACTGTTTCCCTCCACTATATTGGGCTGCTAGATATGTACTGGCATTATTAGGAAAACTTTTAAACGGCATAGGCTTATAAGTTTGACTCTTAATTTTATTAAGAGATATATGCAGATTATTAGCTTCTGCAGAAATAGCTTCTCGAGTCTCTTGAGACTCTATTTTCAAATTTTTAGAAATCTTCAACTGAGAAGAAGTGAGAAAACTAATCTCCTCAGAGATTTCTTGCAATCTTTGTCCAGTATGTCTAATCTGAACATTTGTGGTACCCAGCTGTGAATTGATAACTTCAAAGTCTGACTTCATTTCTTGTTGGACCCTGACAATCAAATCTCTCTGTCTTTCCATGGCTGCTTCTCTTTCAATTTTCCAGACTTCAGCTTTAATAGTGAAAGCTTGATAAAGTTCTTTTAATTCATCTAAGCCTTTACCAACTTTATCTACCCATTCTTGATTTAATCGCTGTTCAATTTTTTTAAGCTCGGCTATTAGAGTATGATCATTGGAATGGATACTCTGGAAATGCTGTTCATGCTTGATAGCTTCAAGATCAATTCTGATCCTATTATCTTCTTGCAGCAGCAAAGACTTGCGAAGACAAAGATTTCCCCAATTTAACAAGTAACTTTGACTAGGGGCATTGTTTCCTAAAGGTAAAACATGAAGAGGCCAACAAGGAGCTTTGAATTTTCCTGAAGTATCTAACATGAGAAAATCATGAAAAGGCGGTATACGCCCTGGGATAGTATTTGCACCTCCAGGATTATTTATAATCTGGGTATCTATTACAGAGATTGGAGCATCTGGCAAAGCAACTTCATATTCTGAAAACATTTCTCTGGTAGTCATCATCCTAATTCTGGCTTGTTGAGGAGGGAAGACAAATGAACAATCTTCACATTGATACAAACCATTTTGCAAAATAGAATACTTGGAATGACTGCATCTAGGTTTCAAATTTTTATTCTGAAATGAAGCTTGCTGTCTGACAGATGGGATACGAAACAAATTTTCAAACCCTTGAGCGGGTTGTAACCGAACACTTTGGGACTTTGGTAACACAGATGGAACAGGCTCAATATTTAAAGATGGATAATCAAAACCTTTGTTATCATATGGGATATCTGGAGAAGGTCGACTGGTAGCAGGAAAACTAGAAGTCTTTCCTAAGGGCCTTTTAGACCTTGTATCAGTGGTTCCCATTTTTATGATAGCCTGATCATCTATTTCTTCAAGAGACAATCCTCGAACCTGAGGATTCTTTTCAGTTTCCACCTCAGCATAACTGTCTTGTTCCCACAATTCCATAACCCATTCTTCAGGCATCTGGATATCTTTATGATGAACTATTTTAGGTGCAGTTAACTTGGCAGTATTACTTGACGAACTCCATAAAGTGGACAAACCTTCCATACCTCTTTCTCTGGGATTCCTTGGGTTAATCATCAGTGGAATAACCTTATCATACAATCTATAGTGTACTAGAAATACCAAGGAATGATCTACAGAATTCTTTTTCATAAAGAGGTTCATGGTTTTGAACTTATATTCAAGTACATCCTTAAGGTTACCGTCTACAAGACTGACTGGATAATCTAGAAGACAGTCTAAGAATATTGGGCCTTTGGCCATGGAGTCACAACCAGCACCGAGTAATGAGTGAGACAGTTTATAAAACCTTGCATCTTTAAGCATCATCATAGCTATGATGGGGAGACCTTTTCGGTAATGGCCACAGATGCCTATCCTGATATAAGACAGATGCATAAACTGAGGATTTTGTTTACTAGCTAAAGCTTTCTTTTGAAACTTATTCACCAATTCATCAGTGAATATATTTAATTTTCCTTCATTGCCTCCTTTAACTACATGAGAGAGTTCCGCTACATGACAATTTTGAGAGGATTTATAACCAAACCAGTCTTTCAATCCTATTGACTTATTATTAAACATATCTATAATCCCTTTTGGAATATCCTTGTAAATCTCATGAGGAGGGATTTTAGGGACACGAAATGGTTTTTCATCTACAGGGGCTACAGCATAACTATCTATTTCATCTAGACAATTACCAAATAGAGACTCTGTACTAAAACAACTTTCATTGTTTGCATAGAAGTTAGTGAACCTAACCTCTGCGTTACGTTCTGCAGTCATGTCAGAACGGCTGTTGTCCTTCGCCTGGGAAGTAGAAGTAGAGGAGGAAGCCATCTGCGCTCGAACTTCACTCTAACCTGCGCTCGAAAGGTCCGATTACTGCCCTTTCTGCCCTTACGCCAAACTCGGCTTTTAACGGGACTTACACAACGGGACTTACGACTGTTAAGGCGGCCTGAGACTTTACAGGGAGTCAATAAAGGAGCATTACAGATATTGAGGAAAAGAAGGAGTTAACGTTAGACAACAACGTAAACAACATACAGCAATATCGTCGTCTGAGGCTCTGATACCAAATCTAAGCTGCAATAGACAAACGCAATTACCTACTAAATATTTCGCACAAACATGAATAGTGGAGCTATTAACAGAAAGCACATGCAGGAAGCTAACAGAAACGTTCATCTTTAACAATGCGCGCTATCATATTATTACTGAAAGAGTATGATTTACACAATCCTTTTAACAACATGCTATTGACATGTTACTGACATTACAGGACTTGAAGACTCTTTAAGAACATAACACTAACAAACACTCTTAGAAACCTATAGACTGGACTCTCTTCTTTGCAGAGTTTCTCTTACTATGAATTGCCTGTTGAATGCAGGCGGCCCTGGACCCTATATATAGATAGTCTGAGGGCAGATCTTTTAACCCCTACAACATAATTCATTTCAGTTCCGTCCACAAGAAGCTGACACGAAGCAAACCTTATCCGTAGAGCATCCCAAAAAGGTGGGACCCAATTACTCGTGAACGGGATAAAGGTGACAAGACCGACACAACAGGACGTTCCTTTTGGGCCCAAGAGGAATAACTTGGCCTTTCGATAAGGTTGAAAGGTTACCCCTTTACAACATGGTAGGGTCCATGTCTTATCTTTAGTCACGCGGAGATAAGATTCCACGATAAGTGACATGCCCACTTATTAGCCTAGGACCCAGTGCTGTCGGAATCGTCATCATCATCTCGACCCCACGCACATTCTCCACAAAATGCTTTACCGGGATGGTGGCAGACACCACGAGCTGGAGGTGGAGGGACCCTTGGGTCATCCTCAGAATGGTCCTCACAGTTGTAACAGGTTTGAGATGAGGCATGTGGAATGCATCCTATCATCAATTGAGGAGTTCCTTCTTTCCATATGATGCTCATTACTTTAAGTTTGTATGGCCTGTAAATACCTCTGGTCATAGAAAGAGGTGTTGCTTCATTCATACGGTAGGTCTTCACATGTATCCATATTGGAACCTGGTGTGCATAAAAATACCTTAATCTATTTTTTAAGGTCCAATGTTCAAATACTGAATCAGGCCCACACGGTCCATAGTGTTGAGCTAAATACCTATTCAAGGTATTATCTTCTGCTGAATTAAAAGTAAGGTGGAAAATACAACCTGTATAAGCTGTTGTATTGGTGAAACTTAGATTCTCCGCCGGAGGATAAGGTCCTAAAAACATATCTCTGATAAGATCTTTACCTTCCTCAAAATTCAGCCACTCTTCTGGTTTACCTATGGCCGGATTATTGAATTGGACAGGAAGGCTGAAATCCCCACACCAGTTATTAAGAACATGACCAATGTCTGGATCCACTGGTTCTGCTTCTGCACTGAATTGGAAGAAAGGGGTTTCAGTCCACAATCCTGGAGAAGTTAGCAACATCTTGGCCTTCAGCATCTTATAACGATCATAGAGAAAATCGTTGGCCATTCTGAAATTATGCAATTCCCTTCTGGGGAAGGGATTCATACTCCACTCCATTCTACTGAGTTCATGCCATCTTTGCTCTCTGATTCGGATGTTCATGACCCTGATTTTTCCTTTTACCTGTCTGGAATGATTTCCACCTTTGTCGGGTTGTTCTGGTTGTTCTGGATCTTGATGTCCTTCACGCGATACAAAATCAGCTACAATGTTTTCAGCTCCTGGAATGTGCAGATAATCAAACTCATAAGTACACAAGAGCTGTGCCCACCTTAATAACCTTCCTCTCACTACCTTATTTCGTGACTCTTTTTTGAAGAAACCTCGAAGGTTCTGCAAGTCACTTTTTAACAGAAATCTCTTATCAGCAATAAACATTTGAAAGGCTTGGAAAGTGTTTACTACTGCAAGTATTTCCTTGTGAGTACTATGGTAGTCTTTTTCTGAACCACGAAAACTACCTGAGACAGTTCTAACAATTTTCCCTTTATCTTTTGGATTATACTGCTCTGTAGCTTGTTCTCTAAGAACTCCAGCCCATGCAAGTTCACTTGCATCAGTTTCAACTATCTTATAACCAGGGCCTGGAAGCTTTAACTGAGGAAGTTTAGCACATTTGTCCTTAATATTTTGAATAAGTCTATCATGATAAGGACTCCATGGTGGTGGTTTCTTACCTAAAAGCTTATTCAGCTCAAGGCGATCTTCAGCTAATTTGTAATAAAAACCAGAGATATAATTGACTAACCCTAGAAATCTCTGTAATTCTTTCACGGTGGTGACAGGTAAATTCCTGATTCTGGTCAAAATATGTTCCTGAACCTCCATCTCCCCCCCTTGAAGAAGCTTGATCCCTATAAAAACCAACTCGGGAACAGCAATGACGGACTTACTGGGATTGACAGCAAGACCATTGTGTTGACAAACTGATAGGAATATCTTTAGGTGATCAAGATGAGAATCCATATTTTGGCTAAAAATAAGAATATCATCAATATAAGACAGTTATGCTGAGGTGGAAACTGAAAAGAATCCTCAGGTTCGAGGATTGTCTCTTGAAGAAATAGATGATCAGGCTATCATAAAAATGGGAACCACTGATACAAGGTCTAAAAGGCCCTTAGGAAAGACTTCTAGTTTTCCTGCTACCAGTCGACCTTCTCCAGATATCCCATATGATAACAAAGGTTTTGATTATCCATCTTTAAATATTGAGCCTGTTCCATCTGTGTTACCAAAGTCCCAAAGTGTTCGGTTACAACCCGCTCAAGGGTTTGAAAATTTGTTTCGTATCCCATCTGTCAGACAGCAAGCTTCATTTCAGAATAAAAATTTGAAACCTAGATGCAGTCATTCCAAGTATTCTATTTTGCAAAATGGTTTGTATCAATGTGAAGATTGTTCATTTGTCTTCCCTCCTCAACAAGCCAGAATTAGGATGATGACTACCAGAGAAATGTTTTCAGAATATGAAGTTGCTTTGCCAGATGCTCCAATCTCTGTAATAGATACCCAGATTATAAATAATCCTGGAGGTGCAAATACTATCCCAGGGTGTATACCGCCTTTTCATGATTTTCTCATGTTAGATACTTCAGGAAAATTCAAAGCTCCTTGTTGGCCTCTTCATGTTTTACCTTTAGGAAACAATGCCCCTAGTCAAAGTTACTTGTTAAATTGGGGAAATCTTTGTCTTCGCAAGTCTTTGCTGCTGCAAGAAGATAATAGGATCAGAATTGATCTTGAAGCTGTCAAGCATGAACAGCATTTCCAGAGTATCCATTCCAATGATCATACTCTAATAGCCGAGCTTCAAAAAATTGAACAGCGATTAAATCAAGAATGGGTAGATAAAGTTGGTAAAGGCTTAGATGAATTAAAAGAACTTTATCAAGCTTTCACTATTAAAGCTGAAGTCTGGAAAATTGAAAGAGAAGCAGCCATGGAAAGACAGAGAGATTTGATTGTCAGGGTCCAACAAGAAATGAAGTCAGACTTTGAAGTTATCAATTCACAGCTGGGTACCACAAATGTTCAGATTAGACATACTGGACAGAGATTGCAAGAAATCTCTGAGGAGATTAGTTTTCTCACTTCTTCTCAGTTGAAGATTTCTGAAAATTTGAAAATAGAGTCTCAAGAGACTCGAGAAGCTATTTCTGCAGAAGCTAATAATCTGCATATATCTCTTAATAAAATTAAGAGTCAAACTTATAAGCCTATGCCGTTTAAAAGTTTTCCTAATAATGCCAGTACATATCTAGCAGCCCGATATAGTGGAGGGAAACAGTTAAAAGTAAATGTTCCTTCTACCAATGATCCACTCAGATATGACCCTGCTAGTGGCCAGGTTTTGCCAACCCAGCCCCCTCCAACATCAGTTCAACCTCCTTTTGCACCGGTTGATACCCTGCCTGTTTCGGGTACTGTGTTGATGGCCCGGGGGAATGGTACATATCCTTTACCAGGAAGTGATCCATTTAAAAACATTCAGACTTTCAAAGCAGATACTCCACCAATGGTAAATTTTGACAAATTTGAGGAAGTAGAAAATGCCAGAGGTGTCGATGCAATGAGAGCATGGATCACCAATTACATCTCAACCAACCCAAATGCTGATGAAAAGGAAGTCATCAAGCAAGCATTAAATTCAATGACAGGTATGGCAAGGGTGGTTTGGGATAGGTTAGATGATGAGTTTATTGAAACTCTTCTTGACAGTGGCACAGATCAAGTCTGTGCACAATTAGCAAGAATGTTTGTAGGAAAGAGTGATGTTTTGGAACAGCTTTCTTACCAGAAATTCATGAAAGGTAAATGTAAAGATCTGAGAAATTTCAAGGAATATTGTAAGAAACAATACGAGCATTTTTATTTCTCAGGTAAAGAGCAAGATCATGAATTTATGTATACTACTTTCCTGAAAAGTTTCAGTGGTCCTATTGGTGTGTATTATCATAGAAAGGTGTTAGAGAATCTGTTGCATGATAAGACAGATATGAAAGAATTAACCTTTCCGCAAATTGTTCAGTTTCTTGAGCAGATCAATACTGACATATGCAATGAGGTCAAGGATCGGAAAGAGAAAAAGAAGATCCAACCGATCTTATCTGCAGCTGTTTGCTACCAGCTGGAAAAAGGAAATGATGACTGTATTGATTGCAAACCATACAGAAAAAAGTATAAAAAGAAGATTGACAAAAGAAAAGATAAGGATCGCCGAAAGCCAAAGAAAAAGGGATACTTTCGTAAGAAAGACAAAAGCAGGAAAGGTAGCTACAGACGCAAGCCAGTCTGTTACATCTGTAAAGGTGACCACTTAGCTAACAAGTGTCCCAAGAAAGATAAGAAAAAAGGTAAAGCTAAGGTTCGGGTAGCTAAAAGTGCCGGTGTCACGACAGATGATTTTGATTATATATATGGCTATCCATCTGATTCCGAGGACATTGTGATTTCAAGTCCAGAGGATTCTGAATCAGAAGAAGAAGAGTATTTCTCTTCTCGTGAAGATCAAGCTAACGTGAAGCTTATGAAAGCTCACTTAGAAGATAAGAAATCGGGTTCATCTCAAGAAAGTGATTCAGCAGAATCAGACGATTCAGATGTTTCTTTCTATTATAGAAAGATGAAGGGTTCAATCAGAATGATGCAAGGAACCACCTCAGAATTAGATCAAGTGATCGGTGAAATTCTGCACATTGAGCAGAAGCTGAAAGAAATGGACATGGGTCCTGAGACCTGGAAGAAGCTGAAAGCTCGTCTCACAGATCTCAAAGCCAAGAAGTACAACCTCATGAAGCCAAAGGAACCAGCGTTCAAGCCACAAAGGTCAGCCGCTTCAGAGATTGTGATAGAAGAAGAAGAAGAAGAAGATCATTACTTCTATCAAGCAGCACGACCCTATCAAACAAGAGGCAGAGGCTTCATTCCAATCCGGCCTCCCAGACCGTCTCAAAGTCCAAGAAGTCATGGTTATCAACCATCTCCATGGTATAACCAACCTCAAAGCTCGGTGGCTTCTCTCAGAGAATCGACTCCCACAGAGTCAGTTGTTGTAGCAACAACCCCGATTGAGCAAAAGGGTATCCTGGATGCTCCAAGTCCAGGAAGCATGGCAAGAAGACTTTGGCGCCACCATCGTCTTGAATTTCTTGATAAGGTGCTTAGACAAGCACAAGAAGAAGTGGAGATCCTCATGACTGAGGATATTGAAGAAAGAAATGTTGAGGAGTCTCAGCGCGAATTGCAACAATTCATTAATAAGTATAATCAAGCTGCTGCTGCACCACTGCCACAAGCTACTCCTACCATTTCAGAAGGACTTCTGATGTGTTCAGAAAAGGGATATCAGATCCGAGAAGTCCAGACGCCACTTCAGATAAAGCAAGAGCAAGCAGAGGATCCTATGCAGTATCTCGGAACTGAAGCCTTTCATGGCAGTCCCATAAGGGAAGTTATTCCAGTTCCAGAAAATGAACCAGTATACAAAGGCCAAAGCAGTAAGGGAAAGTTCAGTGGGATGCAAGAACAAAAGTCCTACTTACGATCATCCAAAGCAACAACGCATTGTCCAGGTGCGGTATTGTTGATTAAATTCCCAGGTATTCAGGCCTATCCATTGTCCTTTTTAATTGATACTGGTGCGGATCTCAATATTGCTAGAAAGAATGCATTCCCAGAGGATGCATGGAGAGAAGGTAAAACTGATATTACCTTCGGAAATAATGAAAAATCATATAGTAGATTGTTTTGTGTTGCTCCTATTCAATTAGGATTTGAAGAAAAGCCTCAACAAACTTTGTTTGTTCATTATGAGGTAGAAGATTATGATGGTGTTATAGGAAGCAATACATTAAGTGATTGGCAGCCCTTCATTGTAGATCAGGATTTCCTGACATTCAAAGGATTATACCAGCTGCCCAGGATCCATCATCCTACATCCTTTTCAAGGATTGCTCCAGAAGAAAAGAAAAAGAAACCTGTCAACCAGGTTTGGCTTCACAAACAGTTCCAAGAACGCACAGAAGAAATCAAGCAGATCAAGGAAATGTTTGCCACCACCGTCATGACCAAGGATCTAAAGAAGTTTCAAAGATCATTGACTTGTAATCTACCATTGAAACGTGATGTGGACGGTAAGGAAATTCTTCCCCGTGGTAAAGCAAATTATTTTTTAATGAGCTCTAGTGAAGTAGAAGTCTGTGCTAAAGAAGTTAAGGAACTAGAAGCTTTAGGATTAATTCAGGTGTCTGATTCACCATTTTCCTGTCATGCTATGTACGTTCCTAAAATAGATGAACGGGGAAATGAGTTACCTGAAAAGAGATTAGTGGTCAATTATAAGCCTCTAAATGATTGTCTCATAGATCATAAACACCCTATACCCAGTAAGGATCATATTTGGCAAGCTATTCAGGGCAGTCATGTTTATTCTAAATTTGATTTAACCAAGGGATATTGGCAAATAGGTTTAAAACCCTCAGATTTTTATAAGACAGCATTCTCTGTACCCCAAGGTTTGTACGAATGGACTGTCCTTCCCTTTGGTATAAAGACTGCACCCTCAATCTTTCAACAAAAAATGGATATCATCTTCCGGCCTCATGCCAAGTTCATCCAGCCTTATATTGATGATATTCTTATTTTTAGCCAAAATATGGATTCTCATCTTGATCACCTAAAGATATTCCTATCAGTTTGTCAACACAATGGTCTTGCTGTCAATCCCAGTAAGTCCGTCATTGCTGTTCCCGAGTTGGTTTTTATAGGGATCAAGCTTCTTCAAGGGGGGGAGATGGAGGTTCAGGAACATATTTTGACCAGAATTAGGAATTTACCTGTCACCACCGTGAAAGAATTACAGAGATTTCTAGGGTTAGTCAATTATATCTCTGGTTTTTATTACAAATTAGCTGAAGATCGCCTTGAGCTGAATAAGCTTTTAGGTAAGAAACCACCACCATGGAGTCCTTATCATGATAGACTTATTCAAAATATTAAGGAAAAATGTGCTAAACTTCCTCAGTTAAAGCTTCCAGGCCCTGGTTATAAGATAGTTGAAACTGATGCAAGTGAACTTGCATGGGCTGGAGTTCTTAGAGAACAAGCTACAGAGCAGTATAATCCAAAAGATAAAGGGAAAATTGTTAGAACTGTCTCAGGTAGTTTTCGTGGTTCAGAAAAAGACTACCATAGTACTCACAAGGAAATACTTGCAGTAGTAAACACTTTCCAAGCCTTTCAAATGTTTATTGCTGATAAGAGATTTCTGTTAAAAAGTGACTTGCAGAACCTTCGAGGTTTCTTCAAAAAAGAGTCACGAAATAAGGTAGTGAGAGGAAGGTTATTAAGGTGGGCACAGCTCTTGTGTACTTATGAGTTTGATTGTCTGCACATTCCAGGAGCTGAAAACATTGTAGCTGATTTTGTATCGCGTGAAGGACATCAAGATCCAGAACAACCAGAACAACCCGACAAAGGTGGAAATCATTCCAGACAGGTAAAAGGAAAAATCAGGGTCATGAACATCCGAATCAGAGAGCAAAGATGGCATGAACTCAGTAGAATGGAGTGGAGTACGAATCCCTTCCCCAGAAGGGAATTGCATAATTTCAGAATGGCCAACGATTTTCTCTATGATCGTTATAAGATGCTGAAGGCCAAGATGTTGCTAACTTCTCCAGGATTGTGGACTGAAACCCCTTTCTTCCAATTCAGTGCAGAAGCAGAACCAGTGGATCCAGACATTGGTCATGTTCTTAATAACTGGTGCGGGGATTTCAGCCTTCCTGTCCAATTCAATAATCCGGCCATAGGTAAACCAGAAGAGTGGCTGAATTTTGAGGAAGGTAAAGATCTTATCAGAGATATGTTTTCAGGACCTTATCCTCCGGCGGAGAATCTAAGTTTCACCAATACAACAGCTTATACAGGTTGTATTTTCCGCCTTACTTTTAATTCAGCAGAAGATAATACCTTGAATAGGTATTTAGCTCAACACTATGGACCGTGTGGGCCTGAGTCAGTATTTGAACATTGGACCTTAAAAAATAGATTAAGGTATTTTTATGCACACCAGGTTCCAATATGGATACATGTGAAGACCTACCGTATGAATGAAGCAACACCTCTTTCTATGACCAGAGGTATTTACGGGCCATACAAACTTAAAGTAATGAGCATCATATGGAAAGAAGGAACTCCTCAATTGATGACAGGATGCATTCCACATGCCTCATCTCAAACCTGTTACAACTGTGAGGACCATTCTGAGGATGACCCAAGGGTCCCTCCACCTCCAGCTCGTGGTGTCTGCCACCATCCCGGTAAAGCATTTTGTGGAGAATGTGCGTGGGGTCGAGATGATGATGACGATTCCCACAGCACTGGGTCCTAGGCTAATAAGTGGGCATGTCACTTATCGTGGAATCTTATCTCCGCGTGACTAAAGATAAGACATGGACCCTACCATGTTGTAAAGGGGTAACCTTTCAACCTTATCGAAAGGCCAAGTTATTCCTCTTGGGCCCAAAAGGAACGTCCTGTTGTGTCGGTCTTGTCACCTTTATCCCGTTCACGAGTAATTGGGTCCCACCTTTTTGGGATGCTCTACGGATAAGGTTTGCTTTGTGTCAGCTTCTTGTGGACGGAACTGAAATGAATTATGTTGTAGGGGTTAAAAGATCTGCCCTCAGACTATCTATATATAGGGTCCAGGGCCGCCTGCATTCAACAGGCAATTCATAGTAAGAGAAACTCCGCAAAGAAGAGAGTCCAGTCTATAGGTTTCTAAGAGTGTTTGTTAGTGTTATGTTCTTAAAGAGTCTTCAAGTCCTGTAATGTCAGTAACATGTCAATAGCATGTTGTTAAAAGGATTGTGTAAATCATACTCTTTCAGTAATAATATGATAGCGCGCATTGTTAAAGATGAACATTTCTGTTAGCTTCCTGCATGTGCTTTCTGTTAATAGCTCCACTATTCATGTTCGTGCGAAATATTTAGTAGGTAATTGCGTTTGTCTATTGCAGCTTAGATTTGGTATCTTGAGCCTGTAGAACATAGGTTGACACAGAGCATTAGGGGTTTCATGACCAATTGCCCAATCCCATGTGATTATTTCTTTGGGGCACAAAATACTATTATAAGAGTCCATGGCTTCAATGGGGAACCCGTGCTACTACTTAAAATTTTGACCCCTAGGATAGCATTTCTAGATGTGACTCGGCAAGTGTCAGTGGTTGACAATGAGTTTGGCACCAAGAAGAAGAAGAAAAAGATGTATGACATCCCCTGGGTCAAAAGGAACATGGCCCTAGAAGTTAGAGATGTTGAACATCTGTTACTAAGAAAGCTAGTTGTCTTGGGATTCTTCATCATTGAAGATAAGTGGAGGTATGATCCAGACAGTTTTATGGTCTCTTAGGTTAGAAACAATCAGGACATGGCCAAAATAGCATGAGGGTTGGCCTTTCTAGGAAGATAGGAGAAACCCTAAAGAGGACAACCCAGGCCTGTATGTGGACCTAGTAGACTTGCCCTTTGAAGGACCCAAGCCATGGGAGACCTTTTATGTTAAACAGAAGCCCTTTGACCCTAAGATTAGAATGGGCACTGGTTTAAAGAAAGCCTTGAAGGCCCAGGAAAGGAAACCAGAGAAAATTGAGGCCTATTGGAAATATAGGCAAGAAATTTTAGAGTTGACACAGTCTTTTGGGAAAATTGATACAGATGAGAAATGGGAGTCGATCTGGGATGAGTGGCATCCATCCCTAGTCTCTAGCCCTGATATAAGTAGAATTCACAAGAAGGGTGAAGAGTCAGAAGAGGAAGCTGAGTCAACCCATATAATGCAAGCTACAGGATAGGGCTCTTCTGTTGTTCGTGCATCTTCCTAGACCCAATCTCTTAGTACTTTAGAGAAGCAAAAGGGTGTGGTGTCATCACCAACCAGAGGGACTCCATCAGTTTCAGCTACTGGATCTTCCAGTTTTCTATCTTTTCCACCCTCAGTAGTGGTAAATGTTGTAGAGAAGGAATCATCAGAGCAAGAAGGAGAAAGACCAAGGAAGCATAGGAGACTGCACCTGCAGGAAGAGTCAGAAGAAGAAATAGAACCACTACCACAGCAAATACCAGTCACATCTGTTGCTCCTCAGGTAAGTGTTTCTTCTCCTTTTTCCTCTCTATCTCTTTCTTCTGCCTTAGGGGTGGCAATCCCAACTAGCCAAACTTTTGCATCCCCTACCACTTCTGCTATGCCTATATCACTACTTGCCCCAACTGCCAGTCATTAGGCCATGTCTTCACAGGCCACCTCATTGCCACTTTTTTCCCCATCTATTCTAAAAAGAGCCCCTCCCCAACTTTCACCTAGCTAATCATTGGCTATACCTTATGGCCTACCTCAAGGTCATCCCTTTGCTGGGGGATACATTGCTTCTCCTCTCACTTTCCAAGATCAAGCAGATACTGCAAAAATGGCTAGAGAAGCCAGAATGGATAAAAAGAGAAAGAAAGAAAATAAAAGCCTGGCTATGCCACACATGATGTCACTTTTTGACCCTATCCAACAGTGGTTGACAGTCACACATTTGTCCCCAAATGTGGTGAATCCCAATGAGCAGATGCAGCCTTAGAACTTTTCAATGAATGTTGTAGCCATGGACATGTCTCTTTTTAGAGCATAGGATAGGGTCAAGCTACTCAATGAAACCACTTCTGCTATTGCAAATGACTATTTAAAAGTGTCTAGGAAGTTGCAGAAAGTTAAACATGACTTAGCCCAGGAGAAGACAAATAGTAGGAACCTTGCTGAAGAGTTGCAATCTAAGAAGGATGAAATAGAGACTCTGAATAAATAGTTGCAAAATACTATTTCCTGTCAGATCCATCAAGCAACTCAGGCCCAAAATGCTTCTCTAAAAATGGAGCTAGCTCAAGAGAAAGCTGCAGTAAATGTTCTAAGGCAAGAGAAGGCCACATTGGAGAAGAAATATTAGGAAAAGCTGCAACAAGCCACACAATCTCGGCAAAAGTTGTTGAGTGAGCAGAATGCTACTACTGCAATACAGACACAACTCCTAGCTGAGTAACAAACAACAAAACGGTTAACACTTAAGTTAGCTAACAGGCCACAGAATGCTAGAGTTCTGAATCTGGTCAAAGAGCTATATGTTTTAGTTTGGAAACAAATCTCTGAGGAGATTGTCTAGCTAAGGCCATCATTGACATTCATGTTAAATGCACAACAGTTGTGTGAGAAAGTTGAAGTGTCAGTTTAGGCCACTCTATCTACTGTTTCTTTGAGAGTTTCTGACTCTCAACTATTGCTAAAGAAACTATTTGATACAACAGATGAAATTTTGTTAGCAGCAGGGATCAGTGACAGAATGATAGCTGCAAAGAAGGTAAATGAAGTTCTAAGTTGCAACTCAGCTACCACAAACTACCAAGAGCTTCTAGATATTGTCAAAGAAGGAGTCAAAGACATGAAGAGACACATAGAAGATTTGGTGTAATTGGGTCTTCCCTCACCATTTCTAGATAATAAAATTGTACTGATGATTGATGATATCAAGACCCTACTTTTAACAAGGCAAAATGATCAAACTATTTTTTAAGGTTTAAGTGATTCTTCATCAGTACAAAAGGTGGAAGCTGTCTTGATACCAATGGCCCAGTTGGAGTTTCAATTAAAGGCCACGGTTCAAATTTTGCAGACATTCTCCCACAAGGACATAATAAATCTTGATTTTTCCTTTCAAGATTTACAGAGTAAATAGGGACTCTCTGATTCAGAATGGTCTGTTTACCAGACAGCATTGCAGAATTTGTGACCCTATATTGTATTTTTTAAAATACATATATTTTTGCCAAATTTTGGGTTATTTTTGAGCAGGCTCAAAAGTCCTAGGGGTCACCAAGAACTGTAGAGTAAAAGACTCTACATTTTGTTCCAGTTGCAGCACATTTGCAGGTTATAGTTTTGTGTCTGTAAATGTTTCTAAGAGTGGCTGCGAGGGTTTCTAATTGCCAGAGCCGCGGGAGCAGCCAAGTGTCGAGCCCTAGTTTAAATCACTTTTTGTTTCTAAGTTACAACTTTGGAGCGAAGCGTGCCATGAAGCATAAATGTTTCAATACAGTTTTAAGTTTCAAGTATTGCGGAAGGCACCACGTGTCATCAGTGGAGGCACTCCCTAAATGTTTTAGTGTGAATGTGGAAGAAGCCATGTATCTTTTGTGATAGCTATGGAACTTGCCAAGTGTTAGTTTTCGCATGTTTGTTTCTATATCTTTCAATGCTAAGTAAAGGATGGTGGTGGGCCATAGTTTAAGTATCAGTGATGTGGAGAGTGCCACGTGGTGGATGCGGTTCCAAAGATAAAGGCTTTTGTCCCTTTCTCTGGTGTATTTAATATTTCTCAAAGGATGCCGAACCTGACATGTGTTGACTTCCGCGTAAGTTTCAAAGAGTGTTTCAAGTATTGCAGAAGGCGCCACGTATTAATTCATTGTAGCTGCGGAAGATACCACCTGTCCCTGTTTCTTCTTTTTGAAAGCTACCGAGCGGGAAGTTGTGGGCCCCATTTCTAATGTCTCTTAAAGTTTCAAAGTTGTGGATCACGATAGTTGTCACCTATAGAATTCTCCCGAGCATAAAAGACAGTTAAGTAAGGAGGTGCGGATAAAGACATGTATTTGTTTCTAGTTGCTGCGGAAGCTGCCAAGTGTCATTTTCCTATTTCTTCCCGAGAGACGAAGTAGTTTCAAGTTATGCGCATGGACGCTACCATCTGTCATAGAGTTTATTATTTCTAAAGAGCGCGGAAGCCACCAAGTGTATTTTCCTTATAAGAAGAGGTATGCCACATATGTTTTGTCACAACCAATGGGCTTACAGGAAGGAGTAACTATCACAAATTCTAAAGATCTTTTTCTGTCAGACACTTCCAGTTACCTCCAGTTCGGTTGGGCCATTGGGATTCAATTGTTGCAGACAATCTAGAGTCGATCTTGTGCTATAAATATGTAACATTTGTAATGAGTGAGTGTTCTAATTTTGATAGAGAATTTACATATAGTTTCTAGAGATAGTTTTCTGTCAGAGATTTAAGAGAGAAGTTTGAGACTTTTGCTATGACCAGTGAATATCATTTGCCTTTATTTTGTTATTCTTGATTCAGAAAGTGGATGTAACTGTGCATGTATCAGTGCCTCTTATGTTGCTTGAAAATTAATGAGAAAGATTGAGTTCTGTGCCTTGGTTGATATTTCTTGTGTCATAGCAAATTATCTAGTTGTGAGCCTTTGATTTTATTCATTTCATTTGTTTATGTTAATCATGCAGTATCTGCTCTTTAATGTGACTGAATCTTGAGGATAGCTTAACTATTCTTAGTTGAGAAGAACACTTTATTTTAGGCGCATCACCATAGATAGGTTTGCTTTCATTGTATCTGTAATTCAGTTAGTTTCTACCCTTTTCCCCAAAACCCATTTAAGAAAAAGAAGAGCCAGCTTCTTTAAAAATCTGGAGGCTATTTTAGGTAGCAAGTCCCACATTCCTGAAACTTCCCATGTTGGTGTTAGAACCTGCACAATTTTACACATCAATAGTTACTTGGGTTTAGGGTTTAGGGGCATTATAATTTAGGGTTTGGGATTTATTATTTAGGGGTTACAGGTTAGGTTTAGAGGTTTAGGGTTTTGGATTTAGGGTTTATAGAGAGAGAGGAATGATAGGGAGATATAGAGGAGTCTGAGGGGAGAGATAGGGAGATATAGAGGAGTTTGAGGGGAGAGATAAGGAGATAAAGAGTGAGGGACATGGCCAGAGACATAGGGACAGAGATTGAGAGGTAGAGGGACAAAGGTGATAGGGAGATAGGGGAGAGATAACGAGATAGAGGTTTAGGGTTACTTGAGTTTAGGGTTTCTCAGGTTTAGGGGTTAGGGTTTAGGGGCATTATTTAGGTTTTAGGATTTAAATTGTTTAGGGGTTAGGGGTTAGGTCTAGAGGTTTAGGGTTTTGGATTTAGGGTTTATAGAGAGAGAGGAATGATAGGGAGATAGAGAGAGGAGACTGAGGAGAGAGATAAGGAGATAGAGAGTGAGGCACATGGCCAGGGACATAGGGAGAGAGATCAAGAGAGGTAGAGGGATGATAGAGATAGGGAAATATGGGAGAGATAGTGAGAGATAGGTTTAGAGTTGATTGGATTTAGGGTGTACCTGGGTTTAGGGTTTCTCAGTTTTGGAGATAGATAGAAAGAGAGAGGAGACAGATAGGGAGAGATAGAGGAGACAAAGGGGAGAGATAGGGAGATATAGAGTGAGTGAGATGTCTAGAGAAATAGGGAGAAGGATTGAGAGGTAGAGGGATGATAGAGATAGGGAGATAAGGGAGAGATAGGAGATAGGGTTTAGGGTTGCTCGCGTTTAAGGTTTAGGGGTTAGGGGTTAGGGGTTAAGGTTTAGGGGCATTATTTATGGTTTAAGGTTTATGGTTTAGGGGTTAAGGTTTAGAGGTTTAGGGTTTAGTGTTTAGAGAGAAAGGACCAATATGGAGATATAGAGTGAGGGACATGGCCAAAGCATAGGGGGAGAGATTGAGAGGTAGAGGAATGATAGTGATGGGGAGATAGTAAGATAGGGAGATAGAGAGACAGAGGTTTAGGGCTTCTTGGGTTTAGTGTTTAGGATTTAGGGGTTTATGGTTTCTCAAGTTTAGGGGTTAGGAAATAGGGGTTAGGGGTTAGGTTTAATCATGTGTCAATACAGGTTGTGGAGTGAGAAAGAGGTGGTATGGGTATGGTTAAATGGAGTAATGAGGTGATCTAATTGGTGATGACCTAGGTGAAGTGATGGGTAAGGTGTCTTATGTGGGACTGCTAGAAAGTGTGATTGGTAATGGTGGGGATAGCTAAATGTCATCTTGTAAGGGTTCAAAGGTGAGGAAAGTGTAAGATGGGGATATGGGATAATCCATGGTTTAATTATTATTCAAGGAAGTCTCCTTATATAATGATTATCAATGATGGTGTTAATAGGGGGAATGGAGTCTATGAATGAAGGTGTGGGAATGCGAGCTATGACATTGGGATTATAGTATTAGATGAATAATGGAAAGTACCTGGGAACCTATCTAGTGATTGAAGGAGTCACATGATCAAATTATGTTTCAGGAAGGGCTTTTATTAGGAAAGTAAGGATTTGGGTGATGGTCTAGAGTTTAGTGGAGAAGAATTTATGGAAAATTTGGAGGTCATTAAAATTAACATCCGTCCACCTCTCAATCTCTATCCCTATCTCTCTAGACATCTCACTCACTCTCTATCTCCCTATCTCTCCCTTTGTCTCCTCTATCTCTCCCAATCTATCTCCTCTCTCTCTCTACCTATATCTATCTCTCCCTATCTCTTGCCTCTCTCTCCCCTATCATTCCTATATCTCCCTATCTCTCTGGACATCTCTCTAACTCTTAATCTCCCTATCTCTCCCCTTCATCTCCTCTATCTCTTCCTATCTATTTCCTCTCTATCTCTCTATACCTAGCCATCTCTCCCAATCTCCCTATCTCTTTCCTCTCTCCCCCTATCATTCCTATATATCCTATCTCTCCCCTCTATCTTTCCCTCTCCCTTATCGATGAAGGAAATGGAAACAAGAAAACTAGGACTCCCTTTCTCAGGTTTAGGGTTTAGGGCTTAGGGGAATTATTTAGGGTTTATGGTTTAGGGGTTAGGGTTTAGGGTTTGGGGGAATTATTTAGGGCTACTTGGGTTTAGGTTTTAGGGGAATTATTTAGGGTTTACGGTTGCATCTCAAAAGCAGTCTGTCTCTCTCTAAATCCATAAACCCTAAATAATGCCCCTAATCCCTAACCCCTAACCCATATCTACCTCTCTATAGATATCTCCCTCTCTCTATCTTTCTCTCTCTATCGACATCAATCCAATGATGTTGAGGATGTGCTAAATTGATTTGCCACGTTTAAAAAATAAATGACATCAATCCAATGATTGTCTTGGAATTTGAATAGGTATAGAAAAATGAGAGGTTGATCCCGAGTGTCACAAGTTTGATCTCAATTGTTGACACAAATATCATCTAATATGTAAGTTAAACATGAAATGATTTGTTAGAATTTACACCAAAACTACTTTCTTTTACAATTTTTTTATGACAATCATCTATTCAAAAGTGCCTTTGAAATACTATGAGATACCATAGTATAAGTAAATCATATAAAAATCAAATATATATATCATCATAATCTTATATAAATTTTGATAGTTTGTCCAAAATCTCTCCTTTCATATGATATAGTCTTTCTAAAATTTGGATTATATTTTATAGCTAAAATGCCTAAATACTAAAATGCTAAAATGCTAAAATACTAAAATAAAAAATAATGAGAACAATTGGGAAAAAGAAAACGAATATCCATTTTGAAAAACATAAAAAGCGAAAAAGGGTCACATTTTTGCAAACCCGTGGCTTGCAAAATGTAGTGTCATCTCTCAAGAATGAATATCAGAGGTGAAGAACAGATATCTACTCCAAAAAGGTAAGATCTTTCACCTTTGTTTTCTTTGTTTTGTATATTCAAGCAATTTTTTTGGTTTTTTATGCTAAGTGGGTATGTTTTATATTTTAATTAGGTAAAATGGATGCACAAAATGAAAACCCAAACCCTCCACCACCAAACCCTCCTCCTCCAACAATAGAAGAGAATATTCAAAGAAATATTGATCAAATAAGTAGGATCATAGAAATGTATCACCGCCACGGGCTCAATTGTCTACAATGACATTGAATTTAAAGGGAATCATTAATCATGTTCAAACCTTGTCAACCCAACACAAATCATTTAGGCAATGGTGAGAAGCCAAGAAGGCTGAATATGCTAATGGTTTGTCATATGATGAATTCAAAGAATTAGAGATTACAAAAGTTATGTTAGCCCAATACTTTGTCAATCCTAAAACTGGATTGCATGTTGATGTCCATAAGCCCAAGTTTTCAATCAAATGGTGTATTCATGAGGGCATTAGTCAGAACTTTTGGGATTGTTGGTGGATGGTTTTTGATAAACCACCCAACAACAATTTAGATGTACCTTTGTATTTCCTTCGTACACTCTATGCAGAGTTCGTCATGGGTAAGGGAATGCCTCCAGATAGACCTAGGGAAATGAGACAAGTACAAGGTCCCTATATTCCCCCTCTTACTATCCCTTCTCCACCCCCAATGCAGCACCCAAATGTTGTTTCAAATACAACACAACAGGGCCTTAGTGCCATACACTCTTTGACCGAGTATTTGATTATACAGACATCTCAGTTTGTACAAGCACATGATGAAGGCGATGATATTGGATCACCTGGTTCTACTAGACCGTCATTGTCCACACATGTATATGTGCCCCATCATTGCATTTCTTGCAATCATTTATGCTTAGGTCCTATTATGGAGAGTAGTGAGCCACCGTTGAACACATCAGAGTACGATCTCCATTCATGAGATGAGGCAATGGGGTCTAGAACTCAAGTTGAGGGGTCAGGGACAAGAGTAGAAGCTACCAGATTAGTGAACCATAGAGAAGGAGAAATGCATGAGCAATCTTTTATACAGGTAAAATTTAAAGTTAAATTTTATGGTCTATTCCATTTGAATATATAAACAAATTTATTAGTACTAATGTATCTAAGTGGGATAATAGTTGATGACAGAGGAGGAGTTGATAGAAGTTCATCATGGAACTTTGTCTACCATCCAATTTGGCTTGGACTTGCCAGTATAATTTCTTCTATACATCAACTTTTTTTTTTATGCATTTATTTCTTTGTGAGTAATTATATATTAATTTATATCTTGATCTTAATTTTATTTTATAGTTAATTGAAAATGTGAATGATGTGGCATCTTTGCCAATAGTCTTTTCTTGAACACCTGATTGACCCAAGGGACTATCATTTGTAGAACAACTTTCTCAATGCCAACAAAGGGTGGAGGTAATTTGATTGAATTGTACTTTAATTGATAATTTAGAAAACTTAAATATTTGATTATAGTCATTTAGAGTCTTACATTCTTGTCATTTTGATAATTCAGATACCTTCTTAATTGATGCAGGAGGCCTCGATGGTGGTATGTGCTTGTTTTCTAGTAGATAAGTTTTTGTGTAGTGCACTCTAGATTGTTTGTGTGTAACACATCTAACCTTTTTAAATGTATGCATTTCCTATTTTGTTTAATAATTATATATTAATTTATTTTAATGTTACTTTGCTTTTATGTAGTCTCTTGAGAATGTGAGTGATGTGCCACCTTTGCCATCATGCTTCACTAGGACACCTGATTCTCTTAAGAGAAAATTATTTGTAGAACGATTGTCCAAACAACAACATAGAGTTGAGGTAATTGAATTGAATTTTTCTAAATAATTGATAGTTTATCTAGCGGTCTTATAGTTGATTGTAGTGATTTAGATGTATGTTAATAAATGAAAGTTCTTAATTGTAGTAGATAAGAATCTATTTACTATCTTTAACTTATTTTTATTTACCATTGAAGAGATTAATGAAATTTGTGTTTTGACTTGTTAATGTAGGAAACTTCACCTCCATCAATTACTAGACATTCTGGTACAAAGAGGACACTTTTTTAGGATTCATCATAGATTGAGGGTCAAGTGGACTTGTAGTATTTGATGTAGCTATCTGGCATGTAGATTGTATATAGAATTTGAGACATGGCATATGCCACATTTTGTAAAAAATGTTTTGAGTTGGCATATTTGCGAAATTTTTGTATATGTCTACCATTATGGACTAGATTTTAATATATATACACCTTGATATACAATATAATTTAAATTCCTTATGTGCATGTCATGATACTTCCCATGATGCCATACATTATGATGATAGTTCTTTAGTCCATTGATGATACGTTTAGCATTGAGAATGGTTTTAGATCAAAAGAATCAATATGACAAAATTCCTTATATGCCCTAATCAAGCATAGTAGCTTGAAATCTAATAAGGTCATGATAGACCATTTCATCATGTATTTAGTCTTCATCTTGTCAAATTTTGTAAATATGTCAAAGTTGTCATATGAAAAATGTAAAAAAAAATGTAAAAGTATGGAAGATGAATAGTCAAGTACTCAAAAGTTAGTTGGAGACTATTGGTTTCCCTTAAATCATGTATAAATATGCATAAACCTTCATGGAAAGGCATTAGAGATGTATTGAAAACATTTTGAAGATGAATTGAAGACAAGTTTGAATGAAATTAATGTCAAGAAACTCTATTTTTTTAGATTTTACGATTTTCTTGCTATTTCTTTATTTAGTACAACCCTGTATGGATGTGTTAGGGCCTGAGAGCAATTGTAATTGAAAGCTAGCGGAATCTACTTTCTTGTGTTTCTTGTTTCATTCAACTTCATGGAGAAATAAGTAAGTTATGGTCGTTTTACCAAAAACTACTCCAGACTATCAAAACCTTCATCTAAGGTAACAACAAATAGATAAAATTGTATTGCTCTAGTTTTAGGTCAAGTCATGAACTCTAATGGTGGTGAAAATGCTCACTCTTGTATACCTTTTCATACCCCAAGGTTGCAGATAGAAAAAATGATGTTTGTTATTATTTCTTGATACTATAAGACTGTATTCTCATGTGTTGCAGACTATTAAGACAACAGAATAAGGGTTTGAGACTTTTGTTGACAAGTTTAGTGTTCCTCAAAAGTGGAAGTGACTTGAGAATGATGTCAAGATGCATAATGAACCCTTTGCATAGGTGTTCTTAATGGGCTAGTAGGTATAAATTTGACCATAAAATGAAATGGATTTTTGCAAGAAAGAGAACAAGATTAAGCAAGGGGATTAGGGTTTATGAATTCACCAGTAGGCTACCATGAAAGTGTAATGAATCCCAAACTAAGAGCAAGGGACATAACATCTAAAGACATAAGGAGCCACTAGGATACAAAAGCATGCCATGAAGGCCACAAGAAAACTAAAGACATGAACATGCATAATGTAACATGAACAAACATTGAGATTACTACGTGCAAGACCCAAACATGAAGCCCTAATGTATGGGGCATCTCAGGTCAATTATAATTTGAGGGTTACAAGGACACTGGGGGCACATTATAAACATAAAAAACTTACATCTTGGGGGGAGGTGCCAATAAGGCCAAAAAGGATACTATTTCATTTGGGTGTGTGTGTGTGTATGCAAATCCCATTTATGGCCGAGAAGCTCTCTATTCACTACTATTGAACTCTCATCGATAGGAGGTTGGCTCTACAACTATTGCAATTTGTGTATGAAACTGAGATGCCTACGAGATCATATATATATATATGTATGTATGTATGTATGTATGTATGTATGTAAATCCTATTTATGGTAAAATAGCTCTCTATTTACTATCATTAAACTCTCATTGATAGGAGGTTGGCTCTTTGCCTATTGCAATTCAATCCATTTGTAATGATGCCTCTATCATGTTGAGTTGAATCTTATCTCTGCATCAAGTTAAAATCATGAAGATCACAACACCATACAATCCTCATTGGGCTGTTAAAATGTACAAAACAATCATACAAGATAGTCATTCATGAAATTACTATGCAAAGAGGGTTTGTAAGTTGCATTAGGGTTTGTATAAATGATCTAATAGATTTATAAGGTTGTCAAACACCAAAATGGATGATTTATATGAGTTTTGGGACTGTCACAGTCCATGTACAACTTTCCCTTTATGATTGTTAAAAAGATACACATGGCTGTCCAAAACTGCCCTTTATGACTATCCTAAAACATCGTGTATATGCTCATAAAAGCCATCAAAATCTGAGAATAAACTTGTCATTGGATAAGGAGTAGAAGAATAAAGTCACATTCCCAAAAACCTCTTAAAATCACATGTCTCTCCTTATGAAAACTAGGGTCTTTGCCGATACATTGTTCTGTAAGAGCAAAGCCACTTAAGATCCTAAGAGAAAAAACCTTGCCAGGTGCCATATTTTTTTTTTCTGCTCATCGTGGAGCCAAACAAACTATGCCAACACATCAAGGTGGGTGGGTAAATGCTAGGGGAGGTCTCTTTTTGTGCACCAAGCATCCCAGTCATTCCAGGCAAGAGGCTACCGGTAAAGTCCCTTAAGACCAAAAAATTGCCAAACTTTGATAGAGTTGTTCTCAGAATTCATGATAGTTGGGAATGTTCTGTTTAGACCTACAAGTGTACATGGGGTCCATACACAATAACCTCTCTCAGTTTTGGTCAACTCCATTTTGTTTGACCGTGCCAAAATCAAACGTATTGTTGCAAAATGCTTCAATTTGATGTAGTGGAAAGGTGCTAGGTGTGACATTTTTCATTCCATAGCTCATGGTATCAAACAGATTGCCAATGCATCAGGGTGGGTAGGTAAATGCTATTAGAGGTCTCATTTTGTGCGCTAAGCATCCCAGTCATTTCAGGCAAGAGGCTACTGACAAAGTCCCTTAAAATCCCTGAGACCAAAAAACTGCCAAACTTTAACAGAGCAGTTCTCAGAATTTGTGATAGCTGGGAATGTTTTGTTTAGATCTATAGGTGCATGTGGGGTCTATCCACAGTAACCTCTCTTGATTTTGGTCAACTCCATTCCATTTGACCATGCCGAAATCAAACACATTGTTGCAAAATGCTTCAATTTGATGCAGTGGAAAGGTGCTAGGTGTGACATTTTTCATTCCATAGCTCGTGGGGTTGAATGGACTACACCAATGCATTGGGGTAGATGGGTAAATGCTAGTGGAGGTCTTGTTTTGTGCACCAAGCATCCCAGTCATTCCGGGAAAGAGGCTACTGGCAAAGTCCCTTAAGATCCCTAAGACTAAAAAACTACCAAACTTTGATGGAGTAGTTCTTAGAATTTGTGACAGCTGGGAATGTTCTATTTCAACCTATAGGTGCACGTGGGGTCCATTCACAATAACCTCTCTCAGTTTTGGTCAACTCGATTCCATTTGACTGTGCCGAAATCAAACACATTATTGCAAAATGCTTCAATTTGATGCAGTGGAAAGGTGCTAGGTGTGACATTTTTCATTCCATAGCTTGTGGGGTCAAACAGACTACACCAACATGTTGGGGTGGATGGGTAAATGCCAATGGAGGTCTTGTTTTGTGTGCCAAGTGTCCCAGTCATTTCAGGCAAGAGGCTATTGGCAAAGTCCCTTAAGATCCCTGAGACCAAAAAACTACCAAACTTTGACAGAGTAGTTCTTGAAATTTATGATAGCTAGGAATGTTTTGTTTGGACCTACAGGTGCATGTGGGGTCCATCCACAATAAATTCTCTCGGTTTTGGTCAACTCCATTCCATTTGACCATGCTAAAATCAAACACATTGTTGCAAAATGCTTCAATTTGATGTAGTGGAAAGGTGCTAGGTGTGACATTTTTCATTCCATAGCTCATGGGGCCAAATAGACTATGCAAACATGTCAAAGTGGGTGGGTTTATGCTAGGGGAGGTCTCGTTTCGTACGCCAAGTGTCCCAATCATTCCAAGTTGTAAGCTACCGACAAAGTCAAAAGTTGCTAGGATTGAAATTTTGCATTCCACAGGTCTTAGGGCCGAACATATTATGCCAACATGTCGGGGTGGGTGATTAAATGCTAGGGGAGGTCTCATTTTATGTGCCAAGGCTCCTAGTCCTTCCAAGCTGTAAGCTACCAGCAAAGTGACTTTGCTGGTAGCTTATAGCTTGGAATGACTGGGATGCTTTGCACACAAAATGAGACCTCCCCTAGGATTTACCCGCCCACTCCGATGTGTTGGCATAATCCATTCAGACCCAGGACATGTGGAATGTAAAATTTCAATCTTAGCAACTTTTGACTTTGTCGATAGCTTACAGCTCGGAACGACTGGGATGCTTGGTACACAAAACGAGACCTCGCCTGGCATTTACCCACCCACCCTGATGCATTATCATAGTCTGTTTGGCCCCACAAGCTATGGAATGAAAAATGTCAGACCTAGCACCTTTCCACTGCATCGAATTGAAGCATTTTGCAATAATGCGCTTGATTTCGGCACGGTCAAACAGAATGGAGTCGACCAAAACCAAGAGAGGTTATTGTGGATGGACCCCACATCCACCTGTAGGTCTAAATAAAACATTCCCAACTATAACAAATTCTAAGAACTGCTCCATCATAGTTTGGCAGTTTTTTGGTCTTAGGGATCTTAAGGGACTTTGCTAGTAGCCTCTTGCCTAGAATGACTGGGATGCTTGGTGCACAAAATTAGACCTCCACTGGCATTTACTTGTCCACCCCGATGTGTTGGCACAGTCCATTCAACCCCACGAGCTATGGAATGAAAAATGTCACACCTAGCACCTTTTCATTGCATCAAATTGAAGCATTTTGCAACAATGTGTTTGATTTCGGTATGGTCAAATGGAATGGAGTTGACCAAAACAGAGAGAGGTTATTGTGGATGGACCCCACATGCACCTGTAGGTCCAAACAGAACATTCCCAGATGTCATGAATTCTAAGAACTGCTCTTTGGTAGTTTTTTGGTCTCAAGGATCTTAAGGGACTTTATCGGTAGCCTCTTGCCCAGAATGACTGGGACACTTGGCGCACAAAATGAGACTTCCATTGGCATTTACCCACCCACCCTAACCTATTGGCATAGTCCGTTCAACCCCATGAGCTATGGAATGAAAAATGTCACACCTAGCACCTTTCCACTACATGAAATTGAAGCATTTTGCAACAATGTGTTTGATTTCAGCACGGTCAAATGGAATGGGGTTGACCAAAACTAAGAGAGGTTATTGTGGATGGACCCCACGTACACCTATAGGTCCAAACATAACATTCCCAGCTATCACAAAATCAGAGAATTACTCCATCAAAGTTTGGTAGTTTTTTGGTCTCAAGGATCTTAAGGGACTTTGCCGATAGCCTGTTGCCCGGAGTGACTGGGATGCTTGGTGCATGAAACGAGACCTCCCTTGGCATTTACCCATCGAACCTAATGTGTTAGCACAATCTATTCGGCCCCACGATGAGCAAAACAAAAAATATTGTTCCAGTTGACACATTCTCAATCATTGACATGGATGATATCTTAATACCATTCCTTTTTGCGCAATATGAGCTTCCAAGGGAAGGTGCAATTGTGAGGTTGGAGATGATGAAAAGTGCACCTCATTCACAATAAAGTTTTACTTGTCTTCAATGATGATTCCTTGATTCAACTTAATCCTTTTATAATACATTTTAACCTCCTTGTCAAAGCACACTTTCAAGGTTGCTTGAGCAAGAGCTAGTGCCTCAACATCTAGGTGCATTTTTGGTGTTCTAGAAGCATGAAATAGCACCTCAAATAGTAAGGCACTCATTCTAGGTTATTTGTTCAATAATTGGCGCCTTGTATTCTTTGGACATTCTTTCAACTTGTGGAGACAACCTCAACTTGCAAGATCAATTCATTATCAAGGTGCATATCCAAAGTCATAGAGATATGAAGTGGTGCCTCACTAATCTAGGTGCAGATTTGATGGTGTAGAGAGGTAGATGTGTGCCCAAGTCATCATTTGATGCCTTCAATAACTATAAACTCCTTTGATGATGCATTTTATCCTTCCAATTCACTATCTAGCCTTAGGTGCACATTTTGGGTTGATCAATCATAATCTAGTGCCCTAAGTACCAAGGCACACTTTTAGGTTAGTTTGATCAAGGATTAGTGCCTTCACTTATAGACGCAAGTTTGGAGTTGAAATACACCAAAATAACAAGTTTCTTCATCACTTCAAACATCTTTAACACTTTGATGATCTCCAATGCATGATTGAATATCAAGAAACCAATGTATCATTTCATGAAGGTCTTGACAAGAAGAACAAAAAATATTGTTCAAGTTGACACATTCTCAATCATTGACCCAATGAAATTGATGAAAACATGCAATTTGTTCATGTTGTGCCATCATGTTGATGCAAACATTCTCTATCATTCATATTGTCACATGTTGTAAGCCATGTATGTGAAGATGTAAACATAGTATTGGTTACATAAGCAACACTACTACATATTATTAAGTGTTGTAAATATGCATCTTCTTATTTAATCATTTGTTGTAAATGAAAGAATGCAATGATTGCAATATGTGCACAAAATGGAATTTTTGATAAGGATTGAAAGGAAATGTTAAGAAAATGCAATTGGTGGGTGTAAATCCAAATTCCACAACATTATCCACCATTCTCCTTGCCTATGCAAAAATGGGATCTTCAGAACATGATGTATTTACAGCTGCCCTTGTAGACATGTATGCAAAGTGTGGAAGCATAGACAAGGCATGTGAATAGTTTGACATGACACCTCAAAGAGATGCTATCTCATGGAATGCAATGATTGCAAGATATGCACAAAATGGATTTTTTGAAAAGGCTTTAGAAACTTTGAAGCAAATACAATTGGAACATGTAAAACCAAATTCCATAACCTTTGCAAGAATTCTCCCTACTTGTGCCAAATTAGGATCTTATATATACATATATGCATAATGTGATGAAAATAATGTATAGTGTATATATCAAGCCATATAGGCATGTACAAATAAAACCATATGGGTATATACAATGATATATATCGATAACATACAAAAGTATGTTTACAAACCCAAATAGGCATATGTAACAAAATGTCCCAAAATCAATTCTCCTATGGATTTCTATCAAATAATATATGGCTCTTGCTAGGCCATGAAGATGGTGAACCAGTCAATGACTCATCCTCTACCACTCATCGACTAGACCTCCTCGATAGAGATTTTTGAATTTCCACCTATTAATATGGGATCCAAGAGTTGTCCTTTTCCCATGCATTTGGAGTGGATTGTTGGCCCTTATGATTGTTTAAATCATGTTGGCCTAGCATTTGAATAGTTTCTTTGTGACATGGATGGGAATAGATAATGTATAGACTTTATCACACTTTAGGGTTTTCCCATTATGCTAAAATGTTATGCCTATCCACTTATTCTATTTTAGGCTATCATGAAATGAGGAGCTTCTAAAGGAAAAAATGTTGTCCCAAAAGAAGGCTCAATGTTTGATGCATAGCAAAGAGAAGATCAAACAATTGATACCATATTTCACAACAATAGGCTTCATTCTTTTAGAACTTCACCATACAATGACCTCTACTCAAGCTTAATTTTTGAATTTCTAACTTCTTTAAACCATCTACTACTTCCAAGGTTATTTTCCATTTCAAGGTTCCAAGACAAACCTACTCAAACTCTCAATCAAATCCTTACACTCCATTTACTACCTATTCCTTTACAAATAGTCTCAAACCCTTGTAGCCCTGTTTTAGGATCTGTCAGCGATTATCTTTCACATGATGTAATATCTTGGCATGGTAATAATAGTTTTGAGTACCCATTATCCTTATTATCAACATGTCAAAAAATCAACATAGGTTGTTTTAGGAAATAGTGCACAAATATGACTGTTACTGTCTCAGATTAGGCCTAATTAGGCCAGGGTCAGCATAGGGTTTATTGAGTCTACAACTTTCAACCTCAAATACTTTCACTCAACACTTGGATCATGTGTGGTTAGGTCCATTCATGTTTATTCCTTCATCAGGAATCTAATTTCAAAGGGCCTCTTAACAAACCCTAGGCTCTAGGCTTCTCTCACAAAACTCTGACAGTGACTGTCATAAAACTGCCATGCACAGATCAATGTACAAATGGACACAATGAATTTATTATTTCACCAAACACTACTTAGAGAGGGCTCAAGATAAACAACATACCATTTCAAATCACTGTCACCAAAAGAGAATATCCTTTACATTATCAAAAAAACATAAAATATTTACTGAACACTATCAGTTTCTAGAATTTTGCATAGTTTATAGACCTAGGGCTTTGTGGAAACTCACCAAAATCAAGAATTTAAAACCTGCAACTTATGAATCCTTTAGAATACACATAAATCTCCTTACCCACAAATTTATAGCAATTTTCAATGGTCAAATATTGAGAAACACAATTTTTAGTGCACATTGTTACCCTAGAACAGGGTTTTTACCCGCTTGGAGTAAATTGCTCATAACCTTTACAAAACTGAATGAATTTGATTGGAACCAAATGCATATTAAAGGAGATTCATAGGGCTTACATCTAAGATGATGGAGGAGAGGTTTAATAATAGTACTTGGCCGTACAATGGCCTAAAAGTAGTGAAGATGGAGGAAATTAATAGAAAAATAGAGTATTTTATAGATTTCTTCACTTATACATCATTCCTCAACCTGCCTCGAAGTTTGTGATGCTTCAAAAGGCTTAAATAAACAAACCCAATGCCTAAAACTAACTCTTCAACTACTTTGTCCCTTCACCTTCGACCTTCTTAAAATTTGTTACATTTTTACAATTTGTTGCTTATGACAACTTTTGTCAATTTGTGCAATTTTTACATTATGTATCAAATGACACCAAAACGACTAACTAGGACCTTTTACAAGCTAAATGTAGCCATTTAGGCCTTATTACAACATAAGATCAACTATACTAAATCAAAATCTAAGATTGCCTTATTGAGGCATGTTTATGCTAGGGTGCACCTGCACCAATGTTATTCATAAAGACATTAGATAGTTAAAATACAAATTCAAGGGTAGATATTCCTTGGGCTATTTTAGTATAGAGAAGAAAAATTGCAATATGACTATCCTATGAATTAAAATGGTTGATCATAGGATATTCATGGCATTTTGATATTAATGGATGGATTGATGGATGTTTAGGGAGTTTAAGTTTAAATGTAATGTATGAGAATTATTATTTATGAAGGATCTAATAGGTCTTATGTCTTATTTGTAGGACATTCAAGAAAGAAATTAAAAGATGCCAAGGACTATCATAACACCTATTACAATTAGGTGCATCAAAGGATTGTCATCCAGGACCTTACCAATATGGGAAGTTATCAAAACCATGTCATGTTTAAAATTAAAGGCTTTATCACCTCTTTGTCCCTATAGGCCTATTAGAACAATAGGTCACATTTTATTCATATACCGGGGTTAAGAATAAACACTAAGCATTTGTAGTTATGGCAAGTGTAAATGGAAATAGATTACAACTTTAGACAATCTATCCTCTCCTAGATTGCATTGACTGAGTGGAAATTAAAAATTCCCTATCAATGTCCTTTATATACTGAAGGTATGGGTGAGAAAGGTAAACTTTGTATGTTGTAGACAAGGCCTCAAATGTAAAATATATTATGACAATAATGATAAGGACTATTAGGCATGAATGCTATCACTATTATGGATTGTCAAACCAACCATAGGCTGCCATAATAGTACACTACTGACTATCATACCTTTAGGCATGGTGCTATGAACCTTATGAGTAGAATGCATTGATATTTGTGAGATATGTATTGCTTATGTTAAGAATAAGTATTTATATTGTTTGAACATCATCAAAAGGTGGACTACAAATACTACTTTGTCAAAGGAAAACTTTAGTGGCAAAAATCTAACTATGAACTATTGTGCCATCCAAGCACAATCATGACCAACATCAAGGGATAGTCAAGGCATGGTTGTCTTAAGAAAGACAATTAAAATTGTCCATGGATATTTGAAGAAATTCACAATATTCATGATCAAGAATCAACTCTGACTGTCTCAATAGTGGTAAATTTGGCTTCAAGACAATAAAAAATGAGTTTAGGGATTCATTATCACCAAGTAATAAAGAAGAGTAACCGTAAGTGTCATCCTTCAATTTCATTATACAAGAGGATGAAGAAGGGACCATAGTATTTTCATACCATAATACAACATACAAAAGGAAAATCATGAAGTCAAAACATGTGCAAAGGGTATCTATGTTAAAGAGGAGAGTTGTGAATCGAAGATGACTATCATTGTCAAAAATAAGATATAGTCTCACTAAGGATAATTAGGTGATTTGTGGATTGTCATGACTACAAGGCACGAGAATCTTGTGTATGAAGAGGAAAGAAATATAAATAAAAGAAGATTGAAGGATTGTTGCACCTGGGTACAATGATCCTAAAGGATTGTCATGCTCAAAGGATAGTCAACAGTACAAAGATTCATATTTCAAGGCTATCCTTAATCTCATTCATATGGTCCTAATGTTGGTTTGATTTGCATGGAGTGAGATGACACTATAAGGATTAATTGAAAAGGTGAAAGGGTTTGGTACCAAATTTGGTCACAAGTGTAAAAATTGCAATAAGCTTGAGAATATTGTTCACTAAACCTAGAACTATCACCAAGCAACATCTGTTTCATAAGATGTGATCAACAAACATGTAAGAAAAATGGATATCAACCTTCTTGGTTATCCATGCTCGATAAGAGCCCATACTTTTCACAAGGAGCCACCAATTTTTAACTAATTAAAAATGACAAGTGTTCACATGAACTTCCACCATATTATAATGAGTTGACTCACATGCATATGTGCGGCCAACTCGTGTGTGGGGGAAGACTCCACCAAATCTGGACTTAATTCTTACTCTGCCTCAAATTTAAAACCTTTTCTCTATACATTTATTGTAAGGGACAAAAACATTTGCAAGTTCTAGAGCATCATGGACCAAACATACCAACACAACATAGATACCAATTCCACATGGAAACCCAAAAGCATTGGATACCAACTTTAAGAAAATACATAAAGAATGCATATGCATGAATTTCACTAGGAGACAGATGCACCAAGACAAAAGAAGAACATTGGATTCTAGTATAAGATAGGCTTGATTCATGCTCTGACACTTGTACACAACACACTATGACGTAGGATCCCCTAACAGGACCTTGCCCCATGTTTCCTTGCATCCTCTACCTCTAACTATCTACATTTGTTAGTATATATTTTTTTTGTCTACATTCTTATTTCATTAAATAAATATTTCGATTAGAAACGGATATCCGTTTCTCAGAAATGGATATCCATTTTGAGCTGCTAAAATGAATATCCATTTTGGTTGTTGACTTTTCATGGATTCTAACATGTTTTCATGTTTCAATCTCTTCTTTGAACTTCACCCTTCATGTTGACAACTTTTTTTTAATGTAAAATTGATAAAACGAAAAGGGTTTATAGAAAAAAATGTTAGCTTTCTAGAAATATAAGATTTGTTTGTTTATCATTTTATTAAATAATTATTAATAATTTTCTATATACCATGTCTCTAAAATCCTGATGGACACAGTGATTGAAAAACATCCATAACTTTCAAACCATTTCACCTTTTTGAGATCTGAAACCTGCGTCACACTCTATGCTTTTCTGGCTATAGGTTGAAAAAAAAAAGTTTGAATTTCAATTTTTTTTTATCAAGTTAGGTTGGCTGGAAAATTACTTTTTAGTTTTGTAAAAAAGACAAAGTTAAAAATCATAACTAATTATTTTAATTGAAAAAAATTTCAAATAAATATGCATCACATCCGAACATGAGTCCTCTACTTATTTTGAAAGTTTCATATATATATATATATATATATATATATATTTATTTACTCATAGTTAGGTTGGCTGGATAGACACCCACTTTTTATTTTTTTCTAAAAAATTTAATAGCTGTTCATTAAAATATTCAATTTTCACTAAGTAAATTTAGTTAAATAAAAATAAAAATAGTAGCCTATAAACTAGATTCAATTCTCTACAAATTTTGTTCTTACATCTTTTCCAAACTATGTAGATAATCCATTCAATTTTTCACATGAACTTGATAAAGTTTGATTTTTTGTATTTTCATTGCCACTTAGAGGTATAGTTTGGCCCATCATGATCCTACACATACCCATTTGAGAAAAGAGAGATTTCCAATTGGGACATATAAAAAGTTAAAGATGAAGAAGTTTGGACCTTGTAAGATACTCAAAAAATTTGATTAAGGAAATGCATATGAAGTGGAGTTACCAGAGACATTAGGTATATCACCTATTTTCAACATTGGAGACCTTTATCAGTATCATGAAGTTGAGTTCAGTGACAACATGGAAGAAGACTTGAAGAAGCAATTACGACAACAAGCACCGGAGTAGATTGAAGACATTTTGGATAGCAGAGTTGGATGCAACACTAGATGAAGACAATACAAAGAATATCTTGTGAAGTGGAAAGGCAGACCAGAAGAAGATTAATCATGGATTTCTTAGGCTAAGTGGACCATCTTGGTTTTCCCCTAGCCGCAACAAAGTGAGGGACTCACTTTTTTCAATAACCCCAGATGTCTGATGTAGGATCATCCTTGGTTCAAGAGTAATCTTGCATCAACCAAAAATATTTGTATTTCAGTTTGTTTGCAGTTCAGTTTGTTTCTTTTCATTTTCTAGTTTAGTTCATGTAGTTCAGTCAAAAGTAGTTTCTACTTTTTTTGGTCCAGTTACATTTTAGTCCTTGCAGAGTTGGACTTAGCATCTAGATTCATTCATCTACATCATATCTAGAATTTAGAGATCTGCACATCATTACCAGAAAGATATCGCTATTAGAAGATCGATTGTTTTTCATAACAGAGCATCCTGATAATCATAGAGAACCAGCTGAAGGAGAAAACTGCGGAAGCATTTCTCGATCTCTAAAGCCTAACGACACATCATTCAATGATCTTTGGTTCGTGGCTAACCTTCCCCGAAGATCTATACATCATTCCATTCATTTTCTGGAGGAGTTATATGCAATTAGGCCCAACCTACCCATGTACACACGTTACAGCTATTCATCAGAGTTTGTGACCTTCTTTGGCTGACACGGAGGAATCTTATGATCTAGACTTGATATATATTGATGTAATAGATCCTTAGGAGAGTAGTGATTCACATAGAAGTATTTGATAGTTTAGATTTCTATGAGGAGCTTCAAAGCTTTATCTTGCGCATATATGTAATCAAGCCTGTGAGCCCTAATTGTAAGCCCGCATGTTGCCAGCCAATCTCTATTTGAATTCTATGATATATTGAATGACTAAATCTGCAATTGCTCCATTTCTCTAAATTATTTCCATTGTGTTTACTCTTGCTACACGGTCCAGACAATTCATTTTGTGAAGCCTCCTACCCTGACTGCACTAGAACTTGGATGGCATCAACTTTTATATAACTATTTTATTTTGATGTTTCCCTTCTGAATTGCAATACTCTGAACTATCTTTTTCAGTAGAAGATGAATGTATGAGAGGGGATATGTTTCCCTTGCTTCTACCTATAGAATTCTTTATTGCTCAAATATTTGACTAGATCAATAAGTTTTAAATTAACATATTAGTATTAAAGGCATCTGCAACACTCTATAGTTTGTAGAGATCGACTAGTAGGTACTAATGCAACACACAACATACAATCAATACAACTTTGCCATTAATCATGCGAGAGCCAAAGATTTGAAGACTGGAACATAAAAAAACTTCTATTCATCAATTCTGCTGCTACAATGAGAGAAAACTCTCTTATATAAAAAATAAAAATAAAAAATTTAAAAAATTACCTTTTTTGGTAGATTTTGACAATTGTTAGTTTTTGCCATTTAGGTAATTTTAGAATCATATCTTGAAAATCCTTTTTTTAAAAAAATATTCCTAAAACTAAGGTAGGATGAAATACCAACTAATATTCTAAATTTGAAACATGAGTTTTGATTTATTACAAAAGCAACGCTTTAAAAATCTAGAAAAAAACACTAAATTGCTATTTTGAGGGCCAAAATGAAATTTCAAGCCCCAAAAAAGTGCCAAAATAAGGTCCAACCCACTAGGGTGGTTACGAAACCACTTTCCACCTCATAACGCATCCACCTGTAAAATCTCATAGAAAACCCACATCCGAGTCAAAAGTTATGATCTCTAGAAGTTCCTACATCATTCTCCTCTTGTTGAAAAGAACGCAGCTCCTGCAAGTGAGTGTCTTTGAACTATTGCCACTTGACTGGATCCAACCTTTGCACTTCATTCTTTTCTTTTTTTTCCTCTTTTTCCAGCATCTTTCCAAAATAATCTTCACTCTCCTCGAACAAATATGCACTCCATTCTTCTCTCCTCTAGTAGATTTGCATCCACCAAATATTGTCTTCCTTTGCAAAATTATTTCCCCTCTCCTCTCCTTCTTCGTGGGATCCAACCCACCACTAACCAACCACCTCCACCAAATCTCTCCTATAGCTTCCTCTATAATCTCTTTTATCTCACTATTTGTGCTTTCCAATAGACATGTTCCTGCTGCAAACTCATTCTTTTCTTCTTTTTCATTATTCTTGAGGACTTCCACTTCTTTGTCTTTATGTTCCTCTTTATCTGCAAACAAAATAATATTAGGTAAAATAAGGTTTTCATTATCATCCTTCTCTATTGCAATCTCATCCATGCTTTTGAAAAGACATGTTTCAGTTGCAACCATGTGTTTTTTCTCTTTCATGCCACTTTCATGACATTCTTTCTCACACCTTTTATTATCAACATTTCCTCTATTCATTTCAACTTTTAATAGATCCACTATATCATGAAGTCTTATCAACTCTTCATTAAGACTATCTATAAACTTTCTTTCCCACTTTTCTATATATGAAATCATTATAGGTCTCTTCATGACTCATCTCATCCTCTTCTTCGAAAATATTTCACTCATTCTTAATATGCAATTTCTACAACCTGTACACATAAACACTTTAGAGCTAATGCTCTCTGCAGTTATAGGTTCTCTTTTAAAAAAAAAAACTCACTCATAACTATCCTCTACCCAACAAAAGACTCTGGAAGATGCACCTCTCCAAGACCTCTTCTACCCAATTTCTCTCAGTGGAAGAAGTCTCTACACCTTCTACCCAGATTTATCTCTGATGGAGCACAACCAACATATCTCACACAAATTTAACTCTCGTCTACCCAACAAAGACTCTAGAAGATGCACCTCTTCAAGACCAATTCTACCCACTTTCTCTTAGTAAAAGAAGTCTGTACACCTTCTACCTAGATTTTATCTTTGCTGGAGGATAGTGAACATATATCTCACAAAATCAACTTTTTTTTTTGCAATTACAAAAATTTCTCATACTTCAACACATAAGAAAATAATTTGCTTCACAAACTCCTTTTGGTCCTGGTGCATACTCTGCACACTCAAGATCAACCCGCTCTGATACCAAATGATGCAACACACAACGTACACTCAATACAACTTTGCCATTAATCATGTGAGAGCTAAAGATTTGAAGACTAGAATATAAAAAAACTTCTATTCATCAACTCTGCTGGTACAATGAGAGAAAACTCTCTTATATCCAAAAAAAATTAAAAAAATAAAAAAATTACCTTTTTTGGCAGATTTTGACAATTGTTAGATTTTGCCATTTTAGGTGATTTTACAATCATGTCCTGAAAATCCTATTTTTTTTTAAAAGCTTCCTAAAACTAAGGTAGGATGAAATGGCAACTAATATTCTAAATTCAAAACATGAGTTTCTATTTATTACAAAAGCAACTTTTTAAAAATCTAGAAAAAAATACTAAATTGCTATTTTGAGGGCCAAGATGAAAGTTTCAACCCCCGAAAAAGTACCAAAACAAGGTCCAACCCGCTAGGGTCTGTTGTGAAACCACTTTCCACCTCATAACGCATCCACCTGTAAAATCTCGCAGAAAACCCACATCCGAGTCAAAAGTTATGATCTCCAAAAGTTCCTGCATCATTCTCCTCTTGTTGAAAAGAACGCAACTCCTACAAGTGAGTGTCTTCAAACTGATGCCACTTGACTAGATCCAACCTTTGCACTTCATTCTTTTTTTTTTTCCCTCTTTTTCTAGCATCTTTCTAAAATAATCTTCACTCTCCTCGAACAAATATGCACTTCATTCTTCTCTCCTCTCATAGATTTGCATCCATCAAATATTGTCTTCCTCTGTGAAATTATTTCCCCTCTCCTCTCCTTCTTCGTGGGATCCAACCCACCACTAACCAACCACCTCCACCAAATCTCTCCTGTAGCTTCCTCTACAACCTCTTTTATCTCACTATTTATGCTTTCCAATAGACATGTTTCTGCTGCAAACTCATTCTTTTCTTCTTTTTCATTATTCTTGAGGACTTCCACTTCTTTGTCTTTATGTTCCTCTTTATCTGCAAACAAAATAATATTAGGTAAAATAAGGTTTTCATTATCATCCTTCTCTATTGCAATCTCATCCATGCTTTTGAAAAGACATGTTTCAGTTACAACCATGTGCTTTTTCTCTTTCATGCCACTTTCATGACATTCTCTCTCACACCTTCTATTATCAACATTTCCTCTATTCATTTCAACTTTTAATAGATCCACTATATCATGAAGTCTTATCAACTCTTCATTAAGACTATCTGTAAACTTTCTTTCCCACTTTTCTATATATGAAATCATTATAGGTCTCTTCATGACCCATCTCACCCTCTTCTTCAAAAACATTTCGCTCATTCTCAATATGCAATTTCTACAAGCTGCACACATAAGCACTTTAGAGCCAATGCTCTCTATAGTTACAGGTCCTCTCTACAAAAAAAAACTCACTCATAACTATCCTCTACCCAACAAAAGACTCTGGAAGATGCACCTCTCCAAGACCTCTTCTACCCACTTTCTCTCAATGGAAGAAGTCTCTACACCTTCTACCCAACTCTATCTCTGATGGAGCATAGCCAACATATCTCACACAAATTTAACTCTCCTCTACCGGACAAAGACTCTGGAAGATGCACCTCTTTAAGACCTCTTCTACCCACTTTCTCTTAGTGGAAGAAGTCTGTACACCTTCTACCCAGATTTTATCTCTACTGGAGGACAATGAACATATATCTCACAAAATCAATTTTTTTTTGCAATTACAAAATTTTTTCATACTTCAACACACAGGAAAATAATTTTCTTCACAAACTTCTCTCGGTTCTAGTGCATACTCTGTACACTCAAGATCAACCCGCTCTGATACCAAATGATGCAGCACACAACATACACTCAATACAACTTTGCCATTAATCATGTGAGAGACAAAGATTTGAAGACTGGAACATAAAAAAACTTCTATTCATCAACTCTGCTGCTACAATGAGAGAAAACTCTCTTATATCCAAAAAAACAAAAAAATTTAAAAATTACTTTTTTTGGTAGATTTTGACAATTGTTAGATTTTGCCATTTTAGGTAATTTTACAATCATATCCTAAAAATCTTGTTTTTTTTAAAAAAGCTTCCTAAAACTAAGGTAGGATGAAATGCCAACTAATATTCTAAATTTGAAACATGAGTTTCGATTTATTACAAAAGCAACTTTTTAAAATCTAGAAAAAAACACTAAATTGCTATTTTGAGGGCCAAAATGAAAGTTTCAAGCCCTGAAAAGTACCAAAACAAGGTCTAACCCATTAGGGTGGTTGTGAAACCACTTTCCACCTCATAACACATCCACCTGTAAAATCTCGTAGAAAACCCACATCCAAGTCAAACGTTATGATCTTCGGAAGTTCTTGCATCAGGTACCAATGCCAAGTATTTTAGGAAATTTTTTAATTCATGCCATCGACCGTAGAGAAAATCAGGCACACAGGAAATAGATCCCTTGAGATGGCAAGACAATTTCTTCATAGAACAATGCTTAAGGCAGTTTGACAAGAACAATTATATGCTTGGAAATGAAGAATGTATCCTTGAGCTATTACCTAGGTTGCTAAATGCATTTTGCTCCAACCCTCTGGCTGTCGCCTTGAAAGGAAGCTTGACACTACAAAATTTACATAATATGCAAGGAAAAGAAAGAGAAAACTGAAACAAACTTACACCTACTGCAGCAACCCCCTTCAGCCTCAGAAGAAGCTTAGAATGTGATTCAAACCCCTAAGCATAGCTAGCTCCTCTGGCCGTCATCTAGGGTTTCTCCTGATCACCCAAAAATAAGAGGAGTCAAATGCATTGCTTGATGTCCCAGGGAAACATTAGGGTTAGAGCTCTTTTTAGGGTTAGGAAGCTAATGCCAAGCATGGGAAAATTGATCTTTTATTTGTTATGTTGATCTATATATTCAAATTTATTTGTTGAATCAATCTTTGGGAAGGAGCATACTGTGTTTAGTAAAGGATTTTTTTTTTATAATGTTAGGCCATGTTTATTACATGTATCCTTGGCTACTTTAGTCCTAAAATATTTTAAGAATATATATCTATTCTCTTACATTTTCTTCATTGTGTATTTAAATGCATGTCAATATATGTAACATTCATGGAATTTGTCCAAATCTTGAAAAAATATATATTTAGAGTGCTTTGTTCACCTTTTTCATTAACTTCGCACTTTAATTGGGAGATAACATTTTGTATCTATAGAGATTATTTGTATCTCGTAATTCAGGCAACTTTGCTCTACTTGTAAAAGAAAAAAAAAAGAGAAAGGTAATTATTTTCATAAGTATAATATAGATCCTCGGTGAATTAAGAAATTATTCCAATCTATGTTAGTAATAATTATTTACTTAATACCTTTTTTTAACTAGTAACTGTTTTAATATTCATGTTGGTAATAAAGGTTTCTAGCCTAGACAATATAAAATTACATATTTATTTATGTGTTTCTCCTTCTTATAGAATTAACCGAGAGAAGTTTTTATTAAAAAAAAATTAATTATTAACCTCATTTACTTATTTTAACACATGTAGTAAATTGGACTTATTAGATGGTGATTGTTATTCATTGTTTCTTTTTAGTTCTCTAATGAAGACACAATACAATTCTAGTACTGAGTAGTACACCTTTAGTGCCACCAATTTTATATTGAAAAAAAATATATAATATTTAAACAAAAAGAATTTTAGAGCTCTAACTTATATTCTTATTTATTTTTAGAACTATGTGTGTGCAACAAGTTTCCTTATTTCTTAATTTAATCTTTTTGGAAGTTTTAGATTTTTACTTCTTTGTTTAGTTAGGTATTATGATAGATAAAATAATAATGATGTAGGTAGGTGAATAATTGCTTAAGGAAGCATTACATATTTTTGATGAATTCTCAAATTTCATAAATATTTTTGGTGAGCCCTTTCTATAAAAAAGGTTAAAACAATAATAATAAATAAATAAAGTTTATGCTTAATAAGGTTTTGTGGTATCTTTAAAGTAAATAGTTAAAAAAAAATAGCATGTCTTAGGGAGTCCTAATGGGATTCAATGAACATGATTACATCATGATAGGTGGAATAAATTTTATCTACTAGGAACTATATTTATAAAAAAAAAATTGTCACATTCACATGTTTGAGATGTGGTTAGATCATTACATAGGTATCAGAACACCAAGTTTACCACACTGGGAACTTTGGGAATATGTTGTTGACCTACCTTCATTGTGTACTCATATCTAGAATCGAGTAGTCGCATTGCATGGAGAAATTTGGGTGTAATGACCATTAATGATGCAGAGTAGAACGCAACGGAGGCAACCTAACAGGAAGGGGTAGCCACAAATACAAACAGCATGATAAAATTCCCTATCGGCTGAACATCATCATCATATTTCCTAACACCGACAGCATCAGCACATTTCAACAGCATCATCATATTTCAACAGCATCATCATATTTCAGATGATCGCAAATATCCTCCTGTCGACTACTATTTACCTCCTTCGACTGTCGACTATCATCATCATCATGATAATCAACGGGCGCAAATATCCTCCGGTTGCACTGTTCATCGGGTGCCAAATACAAGCGGCATCATCATGATATTCGATATCACCTTCGTCAGCAGGATATCCAAATATCCGGTTGCTCCCAATATCCTGATGACGTTGCACTTCAACAACTTGCCTTCGACGCTCCACTGCCCGACGATACAAGCAACAGCATCATGATATTATTTATCCGGTTCTTCGAAACCTCCTGATGATGCTAATGCAACTTCCTACCTACGCCGATGTCTAAACCCTTAGCGACAACAGGATAAACTCGCATAGAGGGATTTCTGAATATCCTGATGACGATGACGTCATATCCTGATGACGATGACGTCACACATCATCCTGATGAACTCTTCAACACTTAGCCAAAAAAACTCAACTTTCACACCCGCATCCGTTAGCGATATGCGGATGATGACCTTCCCCGAGAGATGATCCTGACTGCGATATATACACTGAGTATATATCCAACTCAAAACATCATGATGCACCTGCAACATGCAAATTTCAACAACTTCATGACCCGATCCTGATGGCGATGGATTCGCAGATGATGTTGCGGCTCGTTCCGACTGGAAACGCACATGCAGACTCCTGTGTATCCTTCCACTGCATGAAAACACTCACAACCGCATAATTTCACAAAGATCATGTGACGACCGGGCCGGATCACCTTCAAACCAAAATCTAAGCAAACTTATCTTCTAGACCTAGCACATGAGGATGCTAGGCTGATTTACAGCATGCTTCTAACAGATCTCCTGAACATTGCAATGCACAAACAGAAAACACAAATGCAACCTAAGCTATGATACAGGACCATTCCACCGATTTGCAGGATCAACCGGTGGAAGGGTTGAATGTGCCCATTAACTTGTAAAATGGAAAAGGAAAACAAAACAGATGTAACTGATACAACCAGATAATGCGAAGATGAGATCTTATTCAATTGAAATTCAAATGTCCTGAATACAGCTTTACAATATCTGAACTGCTCTCCTGAATCTCAACTCAACACCAGTACATCAATATCAAAACTATATCTAAACCCTACAGATCGAAGGTATATATAACAAATCCTTCGAGTACTACTAACATCACTTCCCAGCGGCTGGGAGCTTCCAAGCAGCTGGGAGAGAGGACAGCTCAGACAACCTTATCCCGATCTCTAACTGCCTCTAACTGCCTACACATACTCCTATGTTGAACTATTACATAGCATCGGTCCAGTGGACCTTATTACATGATAAAGTCAAACATACTAAAAATAGATTATCCCGTCAGCATGATGATAACTATCCTACATCCTGATCATGTATGTCATCATGCGGACCTATATCCTGATCATGTGCGGGTGCTCCTGCACCATACTCCCCAAAAGAAGAAATCTCAAGTCCACTTGAGATGAGAGTATCAAGGTCGGCACCATGTTTCTGTATCTGTTCTGCAGTCATCCAGACTGCTTCAGAGTTCGGCTGTCCCTTCCAAGAGACGAGGTACTCTAAGTACTTCTTGTGCCTGGTCTGTTTGACCACTCTAGTGTCCAAAATCTGCTGTATCTGTGGAGGATCATGTTGAGGAATGTCTTCAGCAACTGTATCCAGTAGAATATCCTGATCTGCATCTGGATTAGCCTTGTATGGAGTTAAGTCACATACATTGAAGATAGGAGATAAACCAAGATCAGGTGGTAGTTGGATCTTATAAGCATTCGGTCCATGCTTTTGCAAAATCTGACATGGTCCAACTTTCTTTTGCATGAGCTTAGTATACTTCCCCTTAGGAAGCCTGTCTTTCTTCAAGTGAACCCAAACCAAATCTCCAACAGCAAATTGAACATCCTTCTTCTTTTTGTCAGCATACTCCTTATACTTTAAGGTGGTTTGCTGGAGTTGGGTCTTAACCTGATCATGAACTTCTTTGATTGCTTCAGCAAAAGCTTCTCCATCTGCACTAACAGGATCTGCTGTAGGTAGCTCTCGCAACTCTAAAATACCTCTGGGATGCATTCCATACACTACCTGAAAAGGCGATTTTCCTGTGCTCTTGTTAACAGTATCATTGTATGAAAACTCAGCTTGAGACAGAATATTGTCCCACTTCTCTCCATGCTATTTTGTCAAGCATCTAAGTAGATTCCCCAAGGAATGGTTCACTACCTCAGTTTGTCCATCCGTTTGAGGATGATATGCAGAGGAAAAAGATAAATTGGTTCCCAGTTTCCTCCAAAGGGTTCTCCAGAAATGACCCACAAACTTCACATCTCTGTCTGAAACTATGCTCAAAGGCAACCCATGAATTCTGACAATTTCCCTGAAGAATAAATCTGCAATATATGAGGCATCTGCAGTGGTTTTGCATGGCAAGAAATGTGCCATCTTACTGAACCTGTCCACTACAACAAAGACACTGTCAAATCCTCTCCTGGTCCTTGGTAAACCTAAAACAAAATCCATACTGATACTTTCCCATGGTCTGGAGGGAATGGGTAAGGGCTGATATAACCCTGCATTAGTTGACCTGCCTTTAGCCTTTTGACAAATTACACAGGTTTCTACAAATTTCCTAACATCTGACTGCAACTTAGGCCAGAAATAATGCCTCCTGACCAGATCAAGAGTCTTGTCTAGACCAAAATGACCTGCCATTGCTCCACAATGTTTCTCCTTGATTATATTCAACCTCATGGAACACCTTGGGATGCACAACTGTCCACCCTTAAACAACAATCCATCTTGGATCAGAAAGTCAGAGAACTCAGCATGGTATTTCTCCCCAAAAGAAGTACAGACCTGATATATTTCTCCAAAATCAGCATCAGACTCATACATAGTCTGGAGTGAATCAATACCAACACTCTCTAACTGAATCTGATTTACTGTGAGAACTCTCCTGCTCAAAGCATCTGCAACTTTGTTCTTAACCCCTTTCTTATGCTTCAAGGTAAAAGTGAAAGCCTGTAGTGTTTCTACCCACTTCATATGTCTGTGGTTCAGCTTCTCCTGACTGTTGATGAAACTCAAGGCTTGATTATCTGTGAAGACTATGAACTCCTTTGGCATCAGGTAATGCCTCCATTTCTTTAGGGACTGAACTAGAGCATACATTTCCAGATCATATGATGAATACCTTTTCTTCGCATCATTGAGCTTTTCACTGAAAAATGCAATTGGTCTACCCTCTTGACTGAGTACTGCTCCAATGGCCATGTGACTGGCATCACACTCTACCTGAAAGATCTTGTTGAAATCTGGAAGTGCAAGGACTGGCTGCTGTGCCACCTTCCTCTTCAATGCCTCAAAGGAATCATCTGCTCCTTGAGTCCAAACAAACCTGCACTTTTGTCCTCCTTTGATGGTATCCAACATGGGTGCACAAATATGACTGAACCCTCTGATGAACTTTCTGTAGAAGGTTGCTAACCCATGGAAACTTCTGACTTCATTCATGGTCTGTGGAGTTGGCCAATTCAAAATGGCACTCACCTTCTCCTTATCCATCTGCAGCTTGCCTTGTGAGATGACAAAACCTAAATATGTGATCTCCTATTTCATGAACATACACTTGTCCAAGTTTATCATCAGCTTCTCGTCCTGTAACCTCTTGAGAACCAGCTCTATATGCCTGAGATGTTCTTCTCTGGTGTTACTGAAAATCAGTATGTCATCTAAATAGACTATAACAAACTTACCAATAAATTCCTTCAGAACCTCATTCATCAGCCTCATGAAAGTACTAGGGGCATTAGACAAACCAAATGGCATAACCTTCCATTCATACAAACCTTCATTTGTTTTGAATGCTGTCTTCCACTCATCACCTGGTCTAATCCTTATCTGATGGTACCCACTCTTCAAATCTATTTTAGTAAAGTACTTAGCATTTCCCAAACAATCAAGTAAATCCTCAATTCTGGGGATTGGAAACCTATACCTGATTGTGATCTTGTTGATGGCTCTGGAATCGGTGCAAAGTCTCCAAGTGCCTTCCTTCTTAGGTGCTAATACAGCTGGTACTGCACATGGGCTCAAACTCTTTCCAATCAGACCTGAATTCATCAATTCTTCAATCTGCCTGGCTACTTCTGCATTCTATTCTGGGGTAAGCTTATAAGCTGCTTTATTTGGAAGTGTAGACCCTGGAATCAAGTCTATGCAATGACTGATATCTCTAACAGGTGGTAGGGATGTTGGCATTCCCTCTGAGATAACACCTTTGTACTTATCCAATAACTCTTGGACAGCTGGGTCTATCAACCTTGGCTTCTTCTCTTTCTTGGCTTCTTGCTGCTGTTTCTTATTCACACTCATACATGGGATTAGGGCATATGCAACTGCACCTTCTGCTGCTACTTCTTTCATAAACTGTTTGCCTTCCATCAGCATGACCTTCACTTCTTTGCCTTTAGACTTCTCCTCTTTCTCCTTCAATGGGAATAGTGTTACATCTTTACCATCTTTAGTGATTTTATAGGTGTTTTTAACACCATCATGCTGTGCCTTCAGATCATATTGCCATGGTCTACCAAACAAAAGGTTGCAAGCATCCATCTTGGTGATATCAAACAACAACTTATCTTTATATCCACCAATCTGGAATTCCACCCAAGCCTGCTCTTCTACAGTTGTCTGCTGACCTTAAGTAAGCCATGAGACTTTATAGGGAGATGGGTGGGGCAATCTCCTAAGCTTCAGCTTGACCACCATCTCTTCAGACACAAAGTTCTCAGTAGAACCAGAATCAATCAAAACTTTACAAACCTTACCTCCTGCTTTGCAAGTGGTTCTGAAAAGGGACTTTCTCTGAGGGGCTTCTTTATCAGGTACCTTCATGGTAGTTACTGTTCTTCTCATCATCAGGGACTCTCCACTTTCTGGATATCCAAAATTCTCAGGACCATTCACACTCTGAAATTCATTAGAGCTTGTCCTGCTTTGATTATCAGGTTCATTTACCAGATTTGTCCTCCTTTCTCCTGCTGAGCTTGTGGCCTTGTCTGGACATCTGCTGGCTATATGGCCTTCTTTGTTACAGTTGTAACACCTGATGGATCCTCTGCCCTGGGATCTTCCTCTGTAAGGTCTTCTACCTCTAAAGTTACCTTGCTGACTGTAATTCTCTCTCTGATTCTGACTATTGTTGCCCTTGCTATTGTCCTGACTGGATTCTCCTTGATATCCCTGTCCTTGTCCTCTGCCTCTGAAAGGACTTCTTCCACCTCTTTGTTGTCTTCCTCTTCCTCTGTTGTTCTGATCTTGTTTTCTCTTTAGCTTTTCTTCCACTTTCAATGCCAACTGAAAGCTTTTCTGCACTGTATCTGGGTTATGCAGACTCAGATCTTCTTGAATATTAAACCTCAGTCCATTAAGGTATCTGGCTACCTTTTCTTCTTCACTTTCTTTCACCTTTGTCTTCATACAGAGTTTCATGAACTCTTCTGTATATGAGCTGACATCTAGCTCCTTCTGCTTCAGGTTCTGCTTTCTCTTGTGTAACTGGATACTGTAATCCAAAGGAATATAAGCCTCCTTTACCAATTCCATCATCTTCTTCCATGTGGCAACTCTACGTTTTCCCTCCTGCACTCTATCATCCTGAACAAAGTTCCACCATGTCAAGGCAGCTTCTTTCATCTTTGACTGTGCTATCTTTACTCTCTGCTGTTCTGGTATCTCCTCTGTTACAAAGAAATTGTTCAAACAATCTATCCATTCCATTACTGAATCAGGGTCCATCTTACCTGTAAATACTGGCAAATCCAGCTTCACATCCATGGTTCTCCTCTCCATGGCCTTGAGGGCGTTCAACAGCGGCCTCTGGTCTGCAGGAACGACCTCCTCGCTCCAATTAGGGATATCCTCTTCTTCCCTATCATCTTCTCTACCAGAACCTACTCTGCTCCTCAACTTTGCTAACTCATCTTTCAACTCCTGATTCTGAGCCTTCACGGCCTTACTTTCCGCAATCTGTTTCTTCACCAGAACTGCCAACTCAGCGTTGGTCATTTTTGTTGGAACCTCAGATGTTCCTTCTCCGTCTGACATCCTGCCTATCTTTTCCAAAAGATCCTAAACCTTCGCTCTGATACCACTATGATGCAGAGTAGAACGCAACGGAGGCAACCTAACAGGAAGGGGTAGCCACAAATACAAACAGCATGATAAAATTCCCTATCGGCTGAACATCATCATCATATTTCCTAACACCGACAGCATCATCACATTTCAACAGCATCATCATATTTCAACAGCATCATCATATTTCAGATGATCGCAAATATCCTCCTGTCGACTACTATTTACCTCCTTCGACTGTCGACTATCATCATCATCATGATAATCAACGGGCGCAAATATCCTCCGGTTGCACTGTTCATCGGGTGCCAAATACAAGCGGCATCATCATGATATTCGATATCACCTTCGTCAGCAGGATATCCAAATATCCGGTTGCTCCCAATATCCTGATGACGTTGCACTTCAACAACTTGCCTTCGACGCTCCACTGCCCGACGATACAAGCAACAGCATCATGATATTATTTATCCGGTTCTTCGAAACCTCCTGATGATGCTAATGCAACTTCCTACCTACGCCGATGTCTAAACCCTTAGCGACAACAGGATAAACTCGCATAGAGGGATTTCTGAATATCCTGATGACGATGACGTCATATCCTGATGACGATGACGTCACACATCATCCTGATGAACTCTTCAACACTTAGCCAAAAAAACTCAACTTTCACACCCGCATCCGTTAGCGATATGCGGATGATGACCTTCCCCGAGAGATGATCCTGACTGCGATATATACACTGAGTATATATCCAACTCAAAACATCATGATGCACCTGCAACATGCAAATTTCAACAACTTCATGACCCGATCCTGATGGCGATGGATTCGCAGATGATGTTGCGGCTCGTTCCGACTGGAAACGCACATGCAGACTCCTGTGTATCCTTCCACTACATGAAAACACTCACAACCGCATAATTTCACAAAGATCATGTGACGACCGGGCCAGATCACCTTCAAACCAAAATCTAAGCAAACTTATCTTCTAGACCTAGCACATGAGGATGCTAGGCTGATTTACAGCATGCTTCTAACAGATCTCCTGAACATTGCAATGCACAAACAGAAAACACAAATGCAACCTAAGCTATGATACAGGACCATTCCACCGATTTGCAGGATCAACCGGTGGAAGGGTTGAATGTGCCCATTAACTTGTAAAATGGAAAAGGAAAACAAAACAGATGTAACTGATACAACCAGATAATGCGAAGATGAGATCTTATTCAATTGAAATTCAAATGTCCTGAATACAGCTTTACAATATCTGAACTGCTCTCCTGAATCTCAACTCAACACCAGTACATCAATATCAAAACTATATCTAAACCCTACAGATCGAAGGTATATATAACAAATCCTTCGAGTACTACTAACATCACTTCCCAGCGGCTGGGAGCTTCCAAGCGGCTGGGAGAGAGGACAGCTCAGACAACCTTATCCCGATCTCTAACTGCCTCTAACTGCCTACACATACTCCTATGTTGAACTATTACATAGCATCGGTCCAGTGGACCTTATTACATGATAAAGTCAAACATACTAAAAATAGATTATCCCGTCAGCATGATGATAACTATCCTACATCCTGATCATGTATGTCATCATGCGGACCTATATCCTGATCATGTGTGGGTGCTCCTGCACCAATTAACATAGGTAATTTAGGCTTGTATAGATTTATTAATGATTCATGTTGTGATAAACCCTCTTGATGTCCTGATTTCATAAGAGAATGTTAGTTGCATATAGTTGAATTAATAATTCATTGCAGTATCCTAAATTTTCCTAGCCTTGTTCTTATAGGATTCTAGCACAGGGCTATCTGAGTAAAATATGTGATTAAGAAATGAATTATTGAAGTAGTAACATATCTTATTGATTGAAATATGTATACCCCATGAGCGAATGGTACATGCCTATTTAATAATACATACGTCATATGAACAAAAGGGAGTATAGTCTTAGGACACAATATTGTTGTCCCCTACATGTGATATTAGTTAGTCAATCTATGTAGTTTACCAATAAGTTTTTACCTTCTAGATGTGGAACTCACATCTATATCTTATATTTAAGAGTAATCTAGAGAAGCTTTGTGTGTTATATGGAGGACTTATGCTATTCATGAACATAAGAAGGTTGTAACTAGACTAGTTGATGCCTTAGAAAACTTATAGAAATTCAATTGTTAATTAATGTATAGTAGAATGAGTGTCCTTGTAATGGTTGGGTAGAATTTTTAATTTAAGTTGATTATATTGTACAATAAGTGGACAATTATCATCTTGAAAGAGTCTTGTTATGCCTCTTAGATTAACTGACATTGTAATATGATCTATTGAACAATTCTTTGTAAACAAGTTACCACTAAATTATAGATTGCATGTGAAAAGTTAATTTTAATAGAAAATAACAACTAGGAAAAAAAAGAATTATGTTTGTACTATGTTGTGAATGACAGAGGTCACATGAGTAATATTTTAGGTGATGTTGTGATCTTATAATGTTATACATGTGTACTAAGGATAGGAGTTGTGACGTGTAAATGTCTGTGAATGTTGTAGTCATGCCTCAAGTATGTGATGACATAGAACATGCCCTTGTGATACTAGTACATGTATGTGAATAACCCCCTTTGACTTAGCAAAGAAATGTTAAGGAATATGTTTTGGAGTATTCTAAATGGAAATGTGTCAATCACCCTTCATGTTCTTATATGAGGTGATGTCTTAGTGTCACCCCTAATTGAGGGTAATCCCTCCTGGCCACTTGGGATTATAGTCCCTGTCCTCCCCCACAATTGATTCATTCTAGTTGGTTCTGTTGTGATGTTCACAACACGCCCCATTTTGCTCCTTAGCAAAATGGGGACCCCTGCTGATGTTTGCTTTTTGCTTCTGCTTGTGTTTTTCTGCTTTCTGGCGGTTTGGTAAAAATAAAGGTCAGGTGCATCATCATCATGATATTAGATAAGGTAGGTCATCATCATGAGGTTAGTTTGTCAAAGTTCATATTTTGTTTCTATGACCTCATATTTAGAAAGAGCTTGAAATTCCATGCAGGTTTGCCTTTTTACTTCACTCGAAAATTTTTCCATATGTGAAAGTTATGCACGGTCAAAGTTTTGGTCAAACCTGATATTCGCAGGAGGATCATCATATTTTTATATCCTAAGTCATGTTGACAGGATCATCATGATCTTGGTCTATCACCCGATAAAAATCATGCAGTCGCAATATCCGGACGTCAATCTTAGGTGGTAGTGCTTTTTACCTGTCAAGTGGCCTTACGCGCATTGTCAGCATCATGATATTTTTTAGGAGGGTCATATGTTATAAACTCGGTTTTGATTACATGAAGAACATCATCATCATCATATTTGAACACCCCCCCGATAATAGCCTGAGGTTCAAATATCATGATGATATCAACTTTAAGTCAAGGTAAGTTCTCCCCGTCGAGTGGTCTTTTGTATCGCGAGCATCATCATGATATCTTTGCATCGCCTAATCTTATAATATCATGCTGATCACCCTGACTTAGAAAATCCACCTTTGGCATATTTGCATATGCGTGTTATAATCCTATCGCAAGGTCATCATGATATTTGCTGAAGTTCGAAATATGATGATGACGACTTCATACCATCTTGATCTTTCACAAGAGGGTCATATTCACTGAAATTCGCTGAGTGATGGAGACATCATCATGATAAATCGAAGAGGATAATCATCTTCATATCCTCCTGATCGCCTTTTTTTGCAATATCATGATGATCACCCTATCTATTCAGAAGAGGGCGATATTTCATTCCTTAAACAGCATGATCATATTTTACAATATCACCCTAGCGCAAATATCATGATGACCTCAACTTATCCTTGTGCTCCAAAAACAAAGTATGGCGATGACGTCATCATCATATTTTTTATCCTGTCCTATTGTTAAGATCATCATGATCTTGTTTGTTCACCTGATATTTCGCAAAGTCCTCCTGCCGATGAAATACAACCTTTTGCAAATATCCTGATGATCCTCATCATCATCACATTTTCCCTTCGGCAGGATTTTTCCCAAACATGATCCGGTTGGCGAAATATCATGATGACGTCATATTTTAAGTTTAACAAAGGCTCCGGATATCATGATGACGTCATCCCGATCTAATAAACGAAGAAGCAAATATCCTGATCATCATCATCATCACATTTTTCCTTCAACAGGATATTTTCAAGCACGATCCGTTTGCCGAAATATGATGATGATCATCATCATCCTGATCTTTCGAGTGGGTTACCTTGGCCGCAAGAGGATCATATTACGTTCATCATCCTGATCATGCTCCTTAGGTGACCCGATATTGCATTTATCCCCTGATCTTAACTGAACATGATGATGACGTCATCCTTAGCATTTCAATGAAGCCCGAATATCATGATGACATCACCATCATCTTCCTTTCCTCGGTAGCATGATCATATTCATATCCTCCTATTCTTCTTCAACATGATGATGATGATGATGTTGTTCTTTTCCCCGATATGCAGAAGCGGAATATCATGATGACATCATCTGGACCTTCAGGAGTGAGAGCATCATATTTCCGGAATATCATGATGATGAAGTGAATGTCGGCCAACATGTTTTTTGACACGTCGATAGCGATGATCATGCCGATGGGCGGGAAATGAGGCAGTCGAGTTTTAAAGTGTTTTTTTTGGCGCCTCTGGCATTTTTCGGTCAGCGATGGTTAACCCGATGAAGTTTGAGCAGTCTGAACGCATTTTTGAGCGCGTTTTGAGGGATTCTGGATCCGATTTCCGTGATTTTGCACCGTCACCTGGTTTTAAATGATTATTTTAATTTCCTGCTGTTTATGTGATAAATGAAATACTTATTGCTTGTCTTGTCTTGCAGGCTTGCAGTTGAGGAAGCAGCTGGAAAGTCAACACAGTGACCTCATGAAGGAAGAAAATCTGATCTCAGGAGCAAGAAGATAAGGATAAAGTGCGAAAAGTCAAGGTCATTCAAGTGAAAGACAGAGTTGCAGCTGGAGGTATTACTACAACAGACAAACGGAAGTTATTGCCCAGCTGCCGGAACTTCTTAGAAGGGGCAATATTTCACCCAGATTTGACACTGCTCAGAGATTTTTTTGAGAACTGGTTCACCTGTATTTATTGCTATAACCAGAGGTTTGAACCAGGGGTTCAGTTAGGTTTTTGCTATAGTGAGGACAATCAGAATGTTATATATTGTGCCTCTCTACACTGTAATACTTTACAACAGGGGCTACAACAGGGGCTACAACAGGGATTTTTAGGAAAACACAGTTAGCTTAGCATAGTTTAGAAGTAGAAGAAGGAGGTCGCCTGTTTGTCTGCAGTAAGATGTGCGTGGAATGTCTGGCTGTCTTACTGTATCCGTAAAGCTTGTAAGTTCTCTGTAGTATGATCAATGAAACTAAGAGTCATTCCTACATTGTAAATCATGTATGACTATTCGTTTCTAATACAATAGAATCTGGAGTTCTGCATCTATCTTCTGAGTGTTCTCCTGCTCTTCTTTGTGTTTTGAAATATCTTCTTTGAGAGCTTGCAATTTTAAATGTATGTTTGTGAAAATGCTCAGAACTTACATTTAGGGTTTTTACTGTGGATTTGATCAAATTACTGTGGTATTTACATAGTGCATAACAGAAACAATTAGATCCTTTGGTAGATTAAATGAGGTATAGAGTAGATCTTTCTAACTTTTCCCAACCCATCTGAAATATTTAGCTGAAAACGTAGAAATCTAAAGGAAATTGTCTCAAATTTGAGGAAGCATGCATAACAGAGTCTAAGTAGACAGTTTTCATAAATAGATAAAGAAGAAAACTGCAAAAAATCCAAGAAAACCCTCTGAAACTTGCAGCACAGTATCACCTTTATGCAAATAAACAGAATACTTGTTGAAATCTATGACCTTTTTGCATATTCTTAGGCCAGTAAACCACAAAACAAACCTAAACTACGTAAGGCCCCTTGAACATTACAGCTTCACATTGACCAACTGAACTTGACCAACCGAACCATTGTAGACTTGGGCTTAGTTGAATCTCAAATGATTCCTTCTTATCTTTCAAGTATAGTTTCAGTTCATTATATGTGAATTTTAACTTATTGTTATGATTGCTTCAAAACAGTCATCAACAGTTTTCTGGCGCTAAATAGAGGGCTAGAAGGCTGTATAACGCAATCATCAACAATTTTCTGGCACTAAATAGAGGGCTAGAAGGCTATATATTGCAATCATCAACAGTTTTTTGGCGCTAGAAGGAGGGCCTGATTTGGTTTAGGGTTAAAATTCTGAGTTTTAAATGTTATATTCTGAGATATGTTAGATCTCATAAAATTTCAAAAGGCCTAAAAGGGTGAAAAGAAGGTCCCATTTTTTTTCAATGGACACATATGGGGACAATTTTCAAGTTAACAATCCTTTATTTCAGGGAGCTTTGAATGAACAGTTTTATTCTCAAAGTTTATCTAATTTTTGTTTGTCCAGTTGTTGCAGGATACACCGGACTATTGAACACAATGAACTTAAATGTTTAACATTCCTCACTAGGATAGATTCATATTTGAAAGGACTGATTATTTTTTCAGATGTGTTCAGGGCTGAAAGCTGGCAGGAAAAAGAAATTTTGCAGCAACAAGCTAATACAGCACTAGAAACTAATAGGTGGTTAGAAAATACAATAGAAAAATCAATTCTGGAAGGGAATGATAACAGAGCATCTTTTCTTAGGTCATATTATGGAGGGATTGATAGTAGGTCTCTACTTCCTAATACAGGAAAAGGGGAGTGCAAGTATAAATCTTTTAAATCTTGTAGAGAGGAAACCATTTGTCAGGATAAGGTTTTTATTGCTGATCCTAATGCTTTTGGTAAAGATAGTAAAACATCTTTCCTTGAGTCATTTTATGGAAAGGAGAAATGTGGGCAAATGAAAAAATTAGAGTGCACTGAAATTGATGAGATCCCTACTATAAAAACTAGTGAAGTCATAGAGGAGAAAGTAAATCCCAATCCCATGACTGAGTTCTCTGAATTGAATGACCAAGTTCAGGATTGTTGCAGGTTAATAGAAGCAGATTCCACACTAAATGACAAATATGAGTCATCTGATGAACAATTCTTAAAAATTGAAAATACAGAAGATCATGGAGCTGCTGTGCATAATCAGACATCACCCCCATGCTATGTTGAAAATAAAACAGGGGAGTACTCCTGTCAATCAAAAGATGTTGTCCCACCTTTACTCTCAAGTGATTTAGAAATGATTAATTTTTGTATGTCAGATTATGATGATGAAGATACTTACTTAAGTACTGATGTGCAGGAAACTAATGAGAACATTGAGAGGTTTGCTGAATTCGAGGATAAACTGAACACCCAGAATGAAGGAACAAAGCTGGATGAAGATGAAGAAATGATACATCTAGAGTCATTCATCTTTCAACTTGAAAAAGGACTACACATAGAGCTGGGCAACGAAAATGAAGAGTTAAATGAAGAGCCAGCTATCAATAAACAAGTGTGTTCCACAGAGCTAAAGGCACATCAGGTTGTCTCTTTCCTTTCCTTAGTAAACAATGATAGATGCTATTTTGATTATGGAAATTCAAGAGATAGGACATGCTTATGGATTAATCATAACCCTGATGAGCTGCCTCAGTTGCTAGTTGAGAGCTATTCTGATAAACACAATGAATCTAGAATATCAGAATTTTTTTCAGAATTTAAAGATAAATCTGCTAAGATGAGAACCATAACCAGTACCCTATTACTCCTGCACAATCTAAAGAAATATGCAAGTAGGGGTGTTCTTAGGTCTTTTCCTGGGTTTCTGTTTGCCTTGTAGAGGCTTGTATATAGTCTGGTAGGGTAGTTGTTTTTGTTTTTGTGTTCTTCTTTTGTGTTTTCCTTTTAGGTTAGTTGTTTGTATAGCTTCCTTTTTATTTGTTTTTGCTTCTTGTTTCTTTCTGTTTGTACAGTTTTTCTTTTGTTGTGTTGTTTGTACAGCCTGTTTGTTTGGTTTGTTTGTTGTCTCCTCAGCAGGGATCTTTATTTTACTATAGAGTATTAAGGAGCAAAACTAGCAACCATTCAAAACAGTATAAAATTTAGGATATTCAGGTTAACCATTTGCAATTTACACATAACTTGTCACTGTCATGAATGTAGAGAGTTGTTCATCCTCTGAAGTTTTGTATTCAATAAATGTGATTGAGAATTCGAAGCAGGTTTCTCGCGATGACACACCTAAAATCCTTGGGTTTGTTGAACCTACCAGTATAGATATTAGGTGAAAAATCAGAGGTCACCCTTGCTACCATTACAATTCTCAGCTTAATTTCAGCAAGTGTCCACTCCTTGCATCATGAAGTTACAAATTGCTATATCTTATGAAATCTTTCAAAATTAGAAAACAAAAAAAAAAAAAATAATAATAAATAAATAAATAAATAAAGCGGATTATACTGAAAATTCAGATTAAGCCATCTAAGTAACTCTACCAGGGCTATGGACACTCGCTGGCAGTGGGGCTCTACTTAGGAGAATTGTAACGATAACCTTGCCGGGGCTATAGACGCTCGCTGGCAGCAAGGCTCTATCCGGTCGGCTATGAGGGAATATCCTCACCTACGTAGGCTAATGTCAGTCACTTGTTTGTTCAACCGATCTTCAAGATGAGGATAATTAATCACATGCACACAACTAAACTGAAAATGGAAATTCATGCATCTTTATTGAATACTTTGAGTCTCAAGCTGAATAGTAATTTGCAAGAAAGATAGTTGGAAGTTATGAGTTCATTTCATCTAGTTTTCTTGAACACTCTGAATTTAATTGTTTTGTTTTGGTTGCTAGTTGTTGTGATGTTCACAACACGCCCCATTTTGCTCCTTAGCAAAATGGGGACCCCTGCTGATGTTTGCTTTTTGTTTCTGCTTGTGTTTTTCTGCTTTCTGGCGGTTTGGTAAAAATAAAGGTCAGGTGCATCATCATCATGATATTGGATAAGGTAGGTCATCATCATGAGATCAATTTGTCAAAGTTCATATTTTGTTTCTATGACCTCATATTTAGAAAGAGCTTGAAATTCCATGCAGGTTTGCCTTTTTACTTCACTCGAAAATTTTTCCATATGTGAAAGTTATGCACGATCAAAGTTTTGGTCAAACCTGATATTCGCAGGAGGATCATCATATTTTTATATCCTAAGTCATGTTGACAGGATCATCATGATCTTGGTCTATCACCCGATAAAAATCATGCAGTCGCAATATCCGGACGTCAATCTTAGGTGGTAGTGCTTTTTACCTGTCAAGTGGCCTTACGCGCATTGTCAGCATCATGATATTTTTTAGGAGGGTCATATGTTATAAACTCGGTTTTGATTACATGAAGAACATCATCATCATCATATTTGAACGCCCCCCCGATAATATCCTGAGGTTCAAATATCATGATGATATCAACTTTAAGTCAAGGTAAGTTCTCCCCGTCGAGTGGTCTTTTGTATCGCGAGCATCATCATGATATCTTTGCATCGCCTAATCTTATAATATCATGCTGATCACCCTGACTTAGAAAATCCACCTTTGCATATTTGCATGCGCGTGTTATAATCCTATCGCAAGGTCATCATCATGATATTTGCTGAAGTTTGAAATATGATGATGACGACTTCATACCATCCTGATCTTTCACAAGAGGGTCATATTCGCTGAAATTCGCTGAGTGATGGAGACATCATCATGATAAATCGAAGAGGATCATCATCTTCATATCCTCCTGATCGCCTTTTTTTGCAATATCATGATGATCACCCTATCTATTCAGAAGAGGGCGATATTTCATTCCTTAAACAGCATGATCATATTTTACAATATCACCCTAGCGCAAATATCATGATGACCTCAACTTATCCTTGTGCTCCGAAAACAAAGTATGATGATGACGTCATCATCATATTTTTTATCCTGTCCTATTGTCAAGATCATCATGATCTTGTTTGTTCACCTGATATTTCTCAAAGTCCTCCTGCCGATGAAATACAACCTTTTGCAAATATCCTGATGATCCTCATCATCATCACATTTTCCCTTCGGCAGGATTTTTCCCAAACATGATCCAGTTGGCGAAATATCATGATGACGTCATATTTTAAGTTTAACAAAGGCTCCGGATATCATGATGACATCATCCCGATCTAATAAACGAAGAAGCAAATATCCTGATCATCATCATCATCACATTTTTCCTTCAACAGGATATTTTCAAGCACGATCCATTTGCCGAAATATGATGATGATCATCATCATCCTGATCTTTCGAGTGGGTTACCTTGGCCGCAAGAGGATCATATTACGTTCATCATCCTGATCATGCTCCTTAGGTGACCCGATATTGCATTTATCCCCTGATCTTAACTGAACATGATGATGACGCCATCCTTAGCATTTCAATGAAGCCCGAATATCATGATGACATCACCATCATCTTCCTTTCCTCGGCAGCATGATCATATTCATATCCTCCTATTCTTCTTCAACATGATGATGATGATGATGTTGTTCTTTTCCCTGATATGCAGAAGCGGAATATCATGATGACATCATCTGGACCTTCAGGAGTGAGAGCATCATATTTCTAGAATATCATGATGATGAAGTGAATGTCGGCCAACATGTTTTTTGACACACCGATAGCGATGATCATGCCGATGGGCGGGAAATGAGGCGGTGGAGTTTTAAAGTGTTTTTTTTGGCACCTCTGGCATTTTTCGGTCAGCGATGGTTGACCCGATGAAGTTTGAGCAGTCTGAACGCATTTTTGAGCGCGTTTTGAGGGATTCTGGATCCGATTTCCGTGATTTTGCACCATCACCTGGTTTTAAATGATTATTTTAATTTCCTGCTGTTTATGTGATAAATGAAATACTTATTGCTTGTCTTGTCTTGCAGGCTTGCAGTTGAGGAAGCAGCTGGAAAGTCAAGACAGTGACCTCATGAAGGAAGACAATCTGATCTCAGGAGCAAGAAGATAAGGATAAAGTGCAAAAAGTCAAGGTCATTCAAGTGAAAGATAGAGTTGCAGCTGGAGGTATTACTACAACAGACAAACGGAAGTTATTGCCCAGCTGCCGGAACTTCTTAGAAGGGGCAATATTTCGCCCAGATTTGACACTGCTCAGAGATTTTTTTGAGAACTGGTTCACCTGTATTTATTGCTGTAACCATAGGTTTGAACCAGGGGTTCAGTTAGGTTTTTGCTGTAGTGAGGACAATCAGAATGTTATATATTGTGCCTCTCTACACTGTAATACTTTACAACAGGGGCTACAACAGGGATTTTTAGGAAAACACAGTTAGCTTAGCATAGTTTAGAAGTAGAAGAAGGAGGTCGCCTGTTTGTCTGCAGTAAGATGTGCGTGGAATGTCTGGCTATCTTACTGTATCTGTAAAGCTTGTAAGTTCTCTATAGTATGATCAATGAAACTAAGAGTCATTCCTACATTGTAAATCATGTATGACTATTCATTTCTAATACAATAGAATCTGGAGTTCTGCATCTATCTTCTGAGTGTTCTCCTGCTCTTCTTTATGTTTTGAAATATCTTCTTTGAGAGCTTGCAATTTTAAATGTATGTTTGTGAAAATGCTCAGAACTTACATTTAGGGTTTTTACTGTGGATTTGATCAAATTACTGTGGTATTTACATAGTGCATAACAGAAACAATTAGATCCTTCAGTAGATTAAATGAGGTATAGAGTAGATCTTTCTAACTTTTCCCAACCCATCTGAAATATTTAGCTGAAAACGTAGAAATCTAAAGGAAATTGTCTCAAATTTGAGGAAGCATGCATAACAGAGTCTAAGTAGACAGTTTTCATAAATAGATAAAGAAGAAAGCTGCAAAAAATCCAAGAAAACCCTCTGAAACTTGCAGCACAGTATCACCTTTATGCAAATAAATAGAATACTTGTTGAAATCTATGACCTTTTTGCATATTCTTAGGCCAGTAAACCACAAAACAAACCTAAACTACGTAAGGCCCCTTGAACATTACAGCTTCACATTGACCAACTGAACTTGACCAACCGAACCATTGTAGACTTGGGATTAGTTGAATCTCAAATGATTCCTTCTTATCTTTCAAGTATAGTTTCAGTTCATTATATGTGAATTTTAACTTATTGTTATGATTGCTTCAAAACAGTCATCAACAGTTTTCTGGCGCTAAATAGAGGGCTAGAAGGCTGTATAACGCAATCATCAACAGTTTTCTGGTGCTAAATAGAGGGCTAGAAGGCTGTATATTGCAATCATCAACAGGTTCGTGGTGCAAACTTTTTTTTTTCCTTCTATTGTTCCTTGGGTTGAGGATGGACCGTAATGTGTCGTGTGCCTATACTCATTTCTAGTTACAGATACTTGGCAGTTCTTATGACCTAAGCATTGGGGACATTATTGATACTGGGTTATTGATGTCATCATGGATTTCTAGTATTTGGGAAACTACTATCAGTGATGAGGAACTAACACTACATTGGATACAAATAGTGTTATAGCATTTGATTTTTAGATTTGATAATGGTTGCAAATAAAAAGGATTGGTAACTTCAGGCAGTGACATCATGTGCTATCAAGATGTTTAGAGAGATGAATTAGGATAAGTGTGACATGGTACATGGGATGGAAACTTGATGAAATGAGAGTTGTGTGTAAAGATAATAGTGAATTATATCTTGTTACAAGGATGATACAACTTTTGATGTGGACGCTAGTATAAGTATGAGGTGTATTGTTCTCTACTTGGAATAATTATAGATGACCCTATACATACATGATATCTCAGACTCATGATACATGATAACCATATAGGCTTGTGGGTTTTCTATTGTGAGGTGGATATTAGATCCTATAGACAACTCATTTTGTGGCATATGTTAGTGGACCTTCATATGATGGTAGGATTCTGGGTTTTGTGGTGGCAGGTGCCTATTCATGTGGATTCTTCATGTAGATATATGATAAGGCTATTCCAGATTGTGTGGGACATACTTATTATGACATGGCAAATTATTCCTTGATTTTTATTGTGTTTGAGAACCACCATATAATTCTGTGGTTTGAGAACTGCCATATTATTCTATGGTTTGAGAACCGCCATACTATTTTGTGGTTTGAGAACCACCATATTATTCTGTGGTTTGAGAACCACCATACTAATGTGCAAATTTCTAAGAGATTGTTAGAATATTTGTTTATCTGTTGAATGTTTTGCTTGCAAGCCAGCAGTGTTTGTTACTTTGGGCTAATTGGCCATTTTTATGTTTGAGTTAGTCCTTTTACCTCAAGGACATGTTTTGCATAAACTTGGGATAATGTAATGATTGTTATTTGATCTCCACTTCTTCTTTGATTCATTATATTTGTTTTCTTCTACTTTATTGAGGTTTAATTTATGAGTTTGTTTTACTTCTTTAATTTTTTCATTTGAGGCACTTTAATGTTGCAACTGCTGGTATGTGTGGAGTGTTGTGACTATTATTTACTGTCATATCGTAGAGGGATCACTAACATGATGTATAGGGGAGTAGATGGCCTGGGGAATCTTGTTCATACTAAGTAATGTATGGAGGGTTCCTAGAGAGGACCCTGAGACTATCCTTCATGATTTGCTAGTTGGGACAGTGGTATTCTACATGGCATGGTTATTCATTTGTTATTCGACACTATAGTATGGATGATAATGGGTTCCTTTGGAGGTGAGATTATATTATGTTACACTGCATTGGATATTGGCACAGTGGTTACTACATGACATGGTTATTCACTATTTGATCATTTGGCTCTATGGCACTATGGATTGCTTAGTGGTTTATTAGTGTTGTCCTCCTCGTAATACTCTTTTCTTGTTGAGCCTAGTGGTGTGAGTCATGTGATGTCCTTGTGATGAGTGTAGTTTGATATAAGTGAGTTTCATCTCCATCATGTGTTTCACTTAGGACAATGTGTTTATGATGTGAAAAAGATTCTATTTTGAATAATGTACTATATGTAGAGGTGAGTTATGTGATATGTGTGTTTCTGAGTGTTGTCAAGAATCAAGCATTGCAAATTATTGTTTTAAACATGATATGGTGAATTGATTCAATTTCTTAGTTATAATTGATATATTCATGATAAGTAAAGATGAATAAAGGACGTGCTTAGCCATCCAAAATGAGGTATGTGGATTTACATGCATTGATGTGACTTGACATAATATGGCTACTTATTTATTTATATGATGTCATAAAATTACTCGTTAGTTTTTAAATGGGTAGCTCTTTTCTCTTAGGGACTTCCAGGAGGAAGCCTATGCAAGGGGGGGAATGTAAGGCCATGTGTAGGCTCACTTGAACCTTCTCTGGGGATATTGTTGTGACCGGTCCTTATTATCGATATCATGTAGATGGTTTAGACAATGGTTAGTCAATCCTTGATCTTCAATTATATTTTGTTGTGGGAATCAATAACAAGACTATAGGAGTACATAACCATTGGAACATGTTTACCTTGTGCACATGCCACTTATTTAAAGTTTAGTCCTCTTTGGTAACCACTCACTCCTTCTCCTACTTCATATTGCTACATCTTATAGTATATATTCTATAGGTTATTGTCACTATACTTATTACACCATTGTCCTTGTCATATTAGATTTATTAGGAGGGCATTGTATTTTCTATATGTAGCAATAGTTTAGATTATGTGATTTGGACTCTAGTGTTTTGACTAGACTATGACTATGGTATACATATCATTTTGGACTTATGATTTAGCCTGGATTACATATTTTGTTATGCACATCCATCCATCATTTGATTTATATATGATGTTTTCAAGAGCTTGGCTCGTATTTCATTCTAGTGGAATGTCCTTCATTGAGTTATGACATTGAAGTTATTTTGTGTGTAATGTTTTTTTAAAAACTATATGGATATTATGCTTATTGAATTCATATTTAGAGAGAGATCATTATGTTGTATATATAGAGGTGTGTTGAAGGAAGTATTCCTATAGTTGCATAACTGTTTTAAATATGATTTACTAATTATGTAGATAGTTGTTATTAATATCATGGCCTCAGCTATTGTATCATCATCACATCTAACAATTTTAACCAAGTGTGCAGGTCCTCAACTAGTGGAATTGGGAAAAACACTTGAAGACTAGTTGTGATTCCTAGTGAGCTGACCTAGCCTATTTAGAGAGGCTTAGGTCCATTATATGGTTATGTATGTGTGGTATTTATGATTCCATGGAAGTGTGTTTTGTATCTATGTTATGTGATGTCAAGGTGTAAATTGTGATGATGCAATGTGAAATATGTGTGGTAGCCATGAAACATGTGTTGTAATGTTGTGTTGTGTTGTATGTCATGTTGTGGGTTATGTTGTATGGTGTGAACATCTTGAGAAGTCATCATAAGGTAGAAGTAGTTAAGTAAATTATCTCATTATTTGAAAAGATTAATACCCTCCTTAAAAAAAAAAGAGAAGAAAAAAAATTTAAGCCTTACTCCTTAGTCTTGGTGGGACCCTTATAAAAAGAAAAAAAAACATAATTAATTAAAAAAAAGGCTTTTTTTTCACACTTAATTTTGGGCTATTTTTGGGTCATGAAAAAAAATTAGATAATTAAAAAAAAGATTTGATTAAATCTTGAAGTGTCCGAAAAGGGAGCAAGCAATGTGGAACAACTAGGTGTTGACACATGTTACCACCTAGATGTCTCAAGCTATTCATGGGGGACAGGTGGAGAGTAGAAAAGAAGACAGGGAAGGAATATCAGGGAGCTGGAAAAGGGAGAAGAGGTGCTGAAAGGGGAATTCTGAAAAAAATGTTAAAAATAAATAAATCATGAAAAAACATTGGGACCTTGCAAGGGAAGTAAGTTTAGCAGAAAAATAAAAGGGAAGCCTAGAGGAGGATAGCGAGATTATTGTGGAGCTTCATCATCCCACCATTTCTACTGAAAATTCCAGGTTGGTCCTAAATTGTTACTATGGAATTCAATTGTGTTAATTGTGTAAAATGGGCCTTATATTGATAATGTTTAATAAATAAACAAACTAAATTTCTAAATGCTATTTACAAGGATTAGAATTGTGTTGTGTGCTGTATTTGGATTTATGTTTGTGCTAAAGTGTTGTTGTAAGGTATGGTGTTACTATTAATATAAAAATTGATTTCTTTACTATTATAACTGTTGTGTGGGGTATGGGAGATGCACTCTATGTAAACCAACGGGTAAGAGTACCTAGCAATTGAAATTTCAAAGTGTATGAGTACCGATGAGAAGCAAACTATTATCCAGAATGGTTAAATCTATCCCTACAGGATGTTGTCTACCCTTAGCCCTTTGTGGAGGTTATGCAAAAAACCTTCTTGTGAATTGTGAAACCATCCTATGAATACAAATAATAATGTTGTGAAGTGGCTTGTTGTATGTGAGTATATGTAGGTTCTATGTATGTGTGTGTCCAAACTCCTAGATCTTTGTGTGTTTTCCCCTAGCTCAGGGGTGGGCAACTACTGCCCTAGGTTAGGAGGTGAGCATCCCACTAGTTACATCCATAAAACTTGGGCTTACGTGCAGGTATAACATGGCTGCAGCTAAAAGATTGGTCTACTGAAAGCCACCGAGAAACATAGGTTTAAAGATGGAGTACCTCCAAATCTGGGAGGACATTAGAGTGTATTCAAATGTTAATAAATTCTAAGTGAGCTATGGAGTTGCTTGTTTAAACAATCTATATTATTTCAATCCTCCAGAATGAAACAAGTATGAATTTTGTGTTGAAAACAAAGAAAAAAAATGCTTTATTCTCTGGATAAATGTAATGAAACTACTTATTTGATATAAGATTCTCATGTCATGTATTTTGCTGCAAGAAACAAAAAATATCTTCTCTATCAAATACTCTTAATTTTTATTTGACAAATTGGTTAGCTTCACGTGTGATGAAATAATCAGCATTCTTAGCAATCTATAGAAGTGTTAGGAGTTTAACATCATGCTATTTTATGCTAGTCTCTAGCTTCTATGAGTCTATCACTTAGTTAAAAGCGCTGCTCCAGAATGGTGACAGGAGTTGTTGCTTAATCTTGTTGATTATTTATGTTATAAAATAGATTATTGTAGTTAGCTGCAATAGGAAGTATAAATTTTCAAGCGTTGCTTCAAATCTGAAATTTCTGAGTTAGCCTTTAATTGAGTGAATAATGACCTTCAAAATAAAATCAATGATATATTTTTAGTTCAACCAATTTGCCAGCTACAGTAGGAACAAGAAAAAGAAGTTTTGTGTCTCCTTGTTGATTTAGTACCAAAGATTGACCTATCCAAAAACGTCTACCAACATTCACTGTGTCATTATATATAATAACCTAAACAACAAAAAAAAAGGAAAATGTTATACAGATCTAAGGATATTATCCTTGTTTAGAATAATTTAAAGGAAACTAGAAAGGAATAAAATGATTCACATCTATTACATTAATCTCTTTGTAATGTTATAATGTGTTTACAAAACAAATATACTTGAAATGTGCTGATAATGCAGCCCTACATTGAACTTGGATGGCGTCAACTTTTATGTAACTATTTTATTTTGATGTTTCTCTTATGAATTGCAATATGTTGAACTATCTACTTCAGTAGAAGATGAATAAACCAGAGCGGATATGTTTCCCTTACTTCTGCCTATAGAATGCTTTATTGCTCAGATATTTGCCTGGACGTATTAAAGGCATTTGGAACACTCTCTAGTTTGTAGAGATCAACTAGTAGGTAGCAATGCCAAGTATTTTAGGAAATTTCTGGATTCATGCCATCAACCGTAGAGAAACTTAGACACATGGGAAACAGATCCCTTGAGACAGCAAGAGAATTCCTTCATAGAAAATCGGCAAGGGAGAGTTGTTCATCAGATGCTAAAGTTGTAAAATAAGTAATCCTAATAGAGCAATGCTTAGGCAGTTTGACAAGAACAATTATATGCTTAGAAATGAAGAATGTATCTTCAAACTATTACTTGGGTTGCTAAATGCATTTTGCTCCAGCCCTCTGGCCGCCGCCTCAAAAGGAAGCCCGACACTACAAAAGCTACCTCATATGCATGGAAAAGAAAGAGAAAATTGAAACAAACTTACATTTGCTTCAACAATCCCCTTCAGCCTCAGAAGAAGCTTGGAATGTGATTCAAACCCCTAAGTGTAGCCAGCTCCTCTCGCCACTGTCTAGGGATTCCCCTATTTGCCCAAAAAGAAGAGGAGTCAAATGCATTGCTTGATGTGCTAGGGAAACATTAGGGTTAAGAGCTCTTTTTAGGGTTAGGAAGCTAATGCCAAGCATGGGAAAATTGATCTTTTATTTGTTATGTTGATCTATATACTCAAATTTATTTGTTGAATCAATCTTTAGGAAGGAACATACCATGTTTAGTAAAGGATTTATTTTGATAATGTTAGGCCACGTTTATTACATGTATCCTTGGCTACTTTAGTGCTAAAATATTTTAAGAATATATATCTATTCTCTTACATTTTCTTCACCGTGTATTTAAACACATGTTAATATATGTAGCATTCGTGGAATTTGTCCAAATCTTGAAAAAATATATATTTAGAGTGTTTTGTTCACCTTTTTCATTAACTTCGTACTTTAATTGAGAGAACATTTTGTATCTATATAGATTATTTGTATCTCCTAATTCGGGCAACTTTTCTCTACTTGTAAAAGAAAAAAAAAGGAGAAAGGTAATTATTTACATATCTATAATATAGATCCTCATTGAATTAAAAAATTATTCCAACCTATGTTAGTAATGATTATTTACTTAATACCTTTGTTTCACTAGTAACTGTTTTAATATTCATGTTGGTAATAAATGTTTCTAGCCTAGCCAATACAAAATTACATATTTATTTATGTGTTTCTCCTGCTTATAGAATTAACTGAGAGGAGTTTTTATATAAAAAAAATTTAATTATTAACCTCATTTACTTAGTTTAACACATGCGGTAATTGGACTTATTAGATGGTGATTGTTATTCATTGTTTCTCTTCAGTTCTCTAATGAATACAGAATACAATTCTAGTACTGAGTAGTATACCTTTAGTGCCACCAATTTTTATATTGAAAAAAAAAATATAATATTTAAACAAAAAGAATTTTAGAGATCTAAGTTATATTCTTATTTATTTTTAGAACTATGTGTGTGCAACAAGTTTCCTTATTTTTTAATTTAATCTTTTTGGAAGTTTTATATTTTTACTTCTTTGTTTAGTTAGGTATTATGATAGATAAAATAATAATGATGTAGGTAGGTGAATAATTGCTCAAGGAAGCATTACATATTTTTGATGAATTCTCAAATTTCATAATTATTTTAGTGAGCCCTTTCTATAAAAAAAGGTTAAAATAATAATAATAAATAAATAAAGTTTATTCTTAATAAGGTTTTGTGGTATCTTTAAAGTAAATAGTTAAAAAAAAAAATATAGCATGTCTTAGGGAGTCCTAATGGGATTCAATGAACATGATTACATTAGAATAGGTGATATAAATTTTATCTACCAGGAACTATATTTTAAAAAAATTGTCACATTCACATGTTTGAGATGTGGGCATTGCGTCATTATAGAGGTATCAAAGCACTAGGTTTACCACACTGGGAACTTTGGGAATATGTTGTTGACCTACCTTCATTGTGTACTCATATCTAGAATCGAGTAGTCGCATTGCATGGGGAAATTTGTGTGTAATGACCATTCACATAGGTAATTTAGGCCTCTATAGATTTATTAATGATTCATGTTGTGATAAACCCTGTTGATGTCCTGATTTCATAAGAGAATGTTAGTTGCATATAGTTGAATTAATAATTCATTGCACTATCCTGAATTTTTCTAGCCTAGTTCTTATAGGATTCTAGCACAAGGCTATCTGGGTAAAATATGTGATTAAGAAGTGAATTATTTAAGTAGTAACATATCTTATTGATTGAAATATGTATACCCCTTGAGCGACTAGTACATGCCTATTTAATAATACATACATCATATGAACAAAAGGGAGTATAGTCTTACGACACAATATTGTTGTCCCCTACATGTGATATTAGCTAGTCAATCTATGTAGTTTACCAATAAGTTCTTACCTTCTAGATGTGGAACTCACATCCATATCTTATGTTTAAGAGTAATCCAAAAATGCTTTGTGTGTTATATGGAAGACTTATGCTAAATTCATGCACATAAGAAGGTTGTAACTAGACTAGTTGATGCCTTAGAAAACTTATAGAAATTCAATTGTTAATTAATGTATAGTAGAATGAGTGTCCTTGTACTGGTTGGGTAGAATTTTTAATTTAAGTTGATTATATTGTATAGTAAGTCAAAAATTGTCATCTTGAAAGAGTCTTGTTATGCATCCTAGATTAATTGACATTGTAATATGATCTATTGAATAATTCTTTGTAAACAAGTTACCACTACTTTATAGATTGCATGTGAAAAGTTGATTTTAATAGCAAATAACAACTAGGAAAAAAAGAATTATGTTTGTACTATGTTGTTAATGATAGAGGTCACCTGAGTGATATCTTAGGCGATGTTGTGATGTTATAATGTTATACATGTGTACTGAGGATAGGATTTGTGATGTGTAAATGTTTGTGAATGTTGTAGTCATGCTTCAAGTATGTGATGACATAGAACATGCCCTTGTGATACTAGTACATGTATGTGAATAACCCCCTTTGACTTAGCGAACAAATGTTAAGGAATATGTTTTGTAGTGTGTTAAATGGAAATGTGTGAGTCACCCTTCATGTTCCTATATGAGATGATGTCTTAGTGTCACCCTAATTGATAGTAATCCCTCCTAGTCACTTGGGAGTACAGTCCCTCTCATCCCCCACAATTGATTCACTCTGGTTGGTTCGTGGTTCAAACTTTTTTTTCCTTCTATTGTTCCTTGGGTTGAGGATGGACCGTAATGTGTCGTGAGCCTATACTCATTTCTAGTTACAGATACTTGGCATTTCTTATGACCTGAGCACTGGGGACATTATTGATATTGGGTTATTGATGTCATCACAGATTTCTAGAATTTGTGAAGCTACTAATAGTGATGAGGTACTAACACTACATTGGATACAAGTAGTGTTATAGCATTTGATTTTTAGATTTGATAATGGTTTCAAATAAAAAGGATTGGTAACTTTGGGCAGTGCCATCATGTGCTATCAAGATGTTTAAAGAGATGAATTAGGATAAGTGTGACATGGTACTTAGGGTGGTAGCTTGATGAAATGAGAGTTGTGTGTAATGAGATAATAGTGAATGATACCTTGTTACAAGGATGATATGACTTTTGATGTGGCCGCTAGTATAAGTATGAGGTGTATTGTTCTTTACTCGAAATAATTATAGATGACCTTATACATATACTTTTAATATAAATCATTCATCCTTAATCCATGTATTGATCTATGTCTCATCAAATTTTTACCATCCATATCTAATCCAATCCTAGCCACCCATCCTATCATACATGTGCATATAAATTGTACCTTCAATCAAGGTATTTCACTATAAGGTGAATGATTAGATAAGAGAGATCAATGAAGACATCACAGAAGAATGCAAAGTTATGCTACTAGATTGAGTAACCAACATATCAAGCCATTATCAATCATTATGAAGAGAAAATCAAGTGAAGCTAGGGTGTACTCTACTTCTTCTCTATGAGAGGAGTGATATCAATATGATTAATATTAAATGATTGGGCCAATAAGCTAGATTAATGATGCAACTAGGTTTTTGATGGGAAACAATCCACCACTAAATCTAGTTGGCATAGAGAGCTAGATATGGTATAAGGTTCCAAATCCCAATGATAATATTGACCATACCTTTGTGAGCCAAAATTGAGGTATTCATGAAAAATTACTTTCTAGGAAATTTTTGTAGACCATCACCCCAAACTAGATAGAAATAACTGGGACTATGGTTGTAAAGGAAATATTTTTTTGAACTTCAAATATCTACTCACCATGTTTTTAGGTAGAACATAGTTGCCTGGAAATCATGATGTAATAATAAGTTTCTTAGGACCTAACTAAAAATTGCATGATAATTATACCATGTAATTTCCAAAGAAAAATGGTGTGAAAGCACTATAAAAGATTAGGGTATAATAAAAAATCAACAATTTTTAAAATAGATCCAAGATTCATGAACATCGATTGACCACCACATTAGTAGAGTACCTTTATTCTCTTTAGGAGACTCGACCATACTAGGATATATTCATATCTTTTCCAACCCCTACAATCTAAAGGGGCCATACCTCTATCTTAGTGGTGAGGGTGACCCAACCAAGAAAGGGGAAAGGACACATGGTAGGGAGAATCCCCACCCATTTAATGGATTAGTAGTTTCCATATTTTTTAACTACCATGTTACAACACACTCGTTGCATAATTGATGTTGCCCCTCAAAGGGTATAAATAAATCACTACTTCACAAGATAACCAATTGAACAATAGACATGACATTTTTGCATTATAGAGTAGGACCTCACTATAAAGGATAGAGTGAGCTAGAGAAGAGAGGGACCTAATTATCTAGGCATTTGTAATCATAACTAATGCAATAGAAAGGGAATAACACCTTGATTGATCTAGTAGAATTCACATCTAATTTATGACATGCACCAATTTAATTGTTAAGTTGATTTCTCCTCATGTCCACTCAATGGATGCAATGTATGACTTACATGTGAGGCCTAGTGTTCATTTTGACATACACTAAGACTAATTTAAGATACTAATATTCTTAGTGGAACCTACAAGCAATGATTAGATATTACTCATGACTAGATTCTAAAACTTAAACTACCTAGTTGTGTATGGTGTTAGTTCATCATTGATATATTGATCTTTCTATTTTGTTGTAGTTTGGTGCTAGTTTGGGTCCTCCGTCTTACTATTCCCATCTTGGGCATGCAACATTCACCTACCCCCACTACTACCCTAGCACCCCCTTATAAGAGGTATAGATGAGGGAGGGGATTAATCGAAGGCACCTTGTTACCACCAAGAAAAAGTCAAGGATAAACCATAAAATAGTTAAAAGGAGGTAGGTTGTGAATCAAACATCTCTATAACACTAGCTCTTTTTCAACCATCATTCTGTGCATTAACATTGATGAGGCTTGAAATATGAACATCAATGTTAAACATATACCACATAGCATAGTGCATAGGATATTCCCCCAATAATGTAAGGGAAGATTAGATCTTTGGGAAACTAAATATCCTTTCACTACTATTACCATGCTTATGCAATGTAGGGAATTATGATGCTTGAACTCATACTATTTTTAGTATCATTTAAAGAATAAAACTAGGAATATTTACCTCCTAAAGGAACATTCGACAAACAATATAGTAGTTAGATGTTTACACAAATATGTGTGATAAATAAATCTCCACAAAAAGGAATCTAAAACTGGACTAATTATATTTCAAAGATGACAATCCTATATAGGCATAAATTATACCATAGCTATAGCATTCCAAATTTTATTTTTGTTTGAATAGAAATCAATATGAGAAAAAAAAAATTATAACTATTTTTCCTATCTTAATTTAGTCACATGAAAATGATAACCAAGAGTGAGACGATTCTCATATATTTCTAATGATAAATGAATTCAAAACAAAAACAACCTAAGACAATGTGTACCCTATGTTTCCTTATAAAATTTCATCTACCAAGTAAGGCCTCTACTAAGGAAAACTTGTAGAAGACTTATGAGAATCATTTATAAGGCCAAGTACATTCCAAGAAATAAAACTAATGATTTAGGAATACTCCATAAAAAAACTTATATTTGGAAATTACTATTTGTTAAATATAAAAAATAATTTTAATGAGAGCATGCTATTTTTAAAGGATATATAGTCACCTAGTAGGATGGAGTAGCATTTGGCCCCACTATATCTCCTTGGTGACTCATCACAACCATGCCATAATTTACATGAGCCCACAGAGGGATAAGAAGCTAGTGTGGATATCCTAACACTTAAACCAAAGTTGCAAATAATAAAAATTGAATGGTTTATCTTTTTGATTCCATGGTAGAGTGGGGAGGAGATTATTAAAATGATATTTTGATGTTTTATATTTCAAAATTATTTAGTTCCAAAATATTTAATTTTTAGTTATTTTTGTCACTATCCAATGAGATTGTTGATATGCCTTAGGTTGCTATCAAGTCACTTTCAAATCACATTGAAATTAAAGAAACAATGAACTAAGAGTATTGGAATTAGAGTTGAAATGGTTACCAATATATTTTAACATAAAATTTTAAAAACTCTAATATAAAATGTTGAAAGTTATTTTTGATACCAACTAAGTATGATAATAAATACTATATTTACAAATTTTCTTAAAGAAAAAAGAGATTGTTAAGTTACTTCTACTTATAAAAATGTTAACATCAGAAATGTAAGTTTTATTAATTCTATAAAAATAAGTATATGTATCATAACCATTGCCCATCAATCTAATTTAATAACTGAGTTCATAAATAACAGGGAGATAAATATAAGAACCTAAACCATCTGCTAAGAAATTAAAAAAAAACATCATCGCCATAAGCACAATTATGACTACATAAAGCATTGTCAGATCAAGGCCACCAAACATTGTTGATTTCGTAGCCATAAAGTCGAGATGGCATTTCAAGTTTCTCAAAGACAGTGACTAGATTACCTTGAATGCACCGAACCATTCTCCCCTCTGCGTCAAATACAACAATCTTGTAACCGCCCAGGTATACCAAAAGCCACCCACAACTGTTCGCCACAACTTTTATTAAACCCCTCGCTATTTCTTCAGGTAAAATCCTCGGAAATAACTGCACTTCTGACCAACTGTATCTTTCTTCCCGGTTGTGCTCTTCATTCAACTTCCATAACGAAAGATCATTTTTACACATCACAAGCACATTCCCATCATACCCAGTTAAATCCCAATGAGGACGGTTGTCAGAATCGCCAGATTGGCTTGGTAGCTTTATCATACCCCAATTCCTCTCTGCAACATTAAATGCTACAAGATGAAATGTAAACATAGCAGTGTGCTGACTAATCCAATAACAACTCCCTTTTGAATAAATCCCTTGGCTCGATGGAAAAATTGGATTAGATAAATTCATCTTGATTATGGTCCATTCATTAGTCTGTGAATTATAGATGTCCATCTCCATGTTGTTATTTTTTCCATCGATGCGGTTGTTAATTCCTATAACAAAGATGCAGGTCCTCGTGGCACAATCGAATGCCAATCCATAGAATCCGAAACTCGGAAGCATTTTGAGATGCCAATGGTCAGGGGAAAGCGTTTTGAGATGCCAATGGCGAAGGGGAAGCTTTATCCATGTCCTGGTAAGAGGGTTGCAAATGTAGTAAGAAGTGGGTGCTCTCACCTATAACTAGAATGACAACACAGGATGCTCTTGCAGGATGTCAAAACATCGATGGGCTCAGGTCCCATGAAATCTAATGATAATTGATACGCCCCCAGTGGCTGTGAGTGAAGAAGATATGAACGACCAGAGGAGCGCCCAACGAGGAAAGCAGGAGAGGAGGAAGGCACAAGCGTGGATGATATATGTCGAATGATGGGTGCTGGTGAAAGAAAACCATGCCATCGTTTACAGACGACCCTCAGATTCCTACTGATGAGAGTGGGCAGACTAGACAAAACCAACATTAATAGCTCCTCCGGTAGCTTACTCCATATCTTGTTATCCATCTGTATCTGCTCTTCATTCATTGCAGTTCTTCGTTTCAGATCCATCTCTGATTCCAATTTCAATGATGATATAAGATCGGAAACAAGGCCTTCATCAGGCTTATACGGAATCCTCCCACACATGATGAGTAAAATGGTGCACAGACTCTCAGGGAAAGAGATTCAATCCAATTTTGCCACACGCTCCAACATATTATCCCGGCCGGCCCTACCCGCCTACAATACTGTTAAAAATGTAATAGATTCCGGATACAAGCGGTGCTATCGAGAAGTAATTTTTTTGACTTTTATTTTCGCCGGCCGTGCCTGGCTTAGTATACTTAGAAAAAAATAATAGATTTTGTATACCAGCGGTGCCATCGAGAAGTATTCTTGTTTGATTTTTTTTGGACATGTTTTTATTCGGCAAAAAAAAAATGTAGTAAAATAAGATTTTTTAGGCACTCAATAATTATATTTACTAAGGTATATTTTTTTATTGGATTTATGATTAAAGTGGATATTTGGACTGTGTTTTACATGTCTATTTTTAAAGTTAGGTATGCCATTATTTAAATTTTTTTTGTAAAACAAGATAAATATATTATCTAAGAATCCAAAAGATTACAAAAGGATTTCCAAACAGTAATAGCCATTGTTAAAGTTCACATAGGATTAAAATCTAAGGAGGTTTTCCACAATCCCACCACCATCAAACCACCAAATCACACAATCCTAAGGAAGAACAGACTAAAATGATCAAACCAAATCATTATAAAGGAGCTGAAGAAACTACAAAGACTTAGCAGAAGACATGAACTTTGATTATGTGACATTTTGTTTATATATAATCTCTCATGTGTTCAATCTTATTTTGATTTCTTAATTTGAACGCAAGATATTTCTATATCTAAATTCATGTGGGGGATTGTATCTATGACAAATTCTATCTCACACTCAAGCTTCTTTGTGGACCCAATTCAAAAATCCAATTCACTAACCAGGTTGAGGATTTGTCCCCAGTCAAGTAGAGGATCAATTTATTATGGATGAGCTGACGATATACATGAAGAAACGGGGGCTCATTGATAAATGGCCTTGCCTACGTGATGACGCATAGACAACATAGTTCAGGGTGAGGACTATGTGGACTTAAGACCTAATGGTTGGGAAGCCTCGGGGGCTCATTGATGATGGCCTTCCCTACGTGACAATGCAGAGGCAACGTAGTTCGACCTTGAAGGCTAACACCAGTGATGGATGAAGATATGGATGAAGGATAGGTTTATGGTAGGATTTGGGATATGGATGAAAGGGGAAGGAACCTCGGGGGCACATAAATGGTGGCCTTGCTTATGTGATAACTCAAAGGCGACGTAGTTAAGGGTACGGACTATGGGGACCTAAAGACCTAGGGGGTAGGAAGCCTTAGGGGCTCATCGATGATGGCCTTGCCTATGTGAAGACGCAGAGGCAATGTAGTTCGACCTTGAAGGCTGACACTAGTAAATGGATGAATGGAAGATATGCAAAGGTTGATGATAGGATTAGGGATATGGATGGAAGGGGAGCCTTGGGGGCCCATTAATGATGACCTTGCCTACGTGATAACGCAAAAGCAATGTAGTTCAAGATACTAGTGATACTGACAATGGACTTGTGATAGAATGATAGGATCGATGATAAGATTGGATGACTCTATTAGATAAGGTGATAAGGGTGACAAAGCACAAAGCTATGATAGGTTACCATTAGGTGGTTGCATATGGACATAGTTATTTGATGGATGTGGTAGGAAAGATGGTTGGGTTTTTTTCTAAAAGTTGGAGGAAGCAGTTTATTGCAAATAACACTTGTTTCTAGGTTTTCACCACTTTCTTTTTATTTGCACGATCACAAATAGCACCTGTTTGCCAAGTTTTCACTACTTGCTTTTTTTAATACATCCCTTGCATTGGGGTTATTAAAGTGTAGAACCTTCGAAGGTGCATACTATTGATGGGGTCATCAAACAATTCACCTTCTAATGTTGATAGCTAATAAGCACCTGATCCATAAGCAGCAACTATGACATAGGGACCCAACCAATTGGGTTCAAATTTCCCCTTTTTCTCTCTATCTTTTTTATTTCATGGATTCTCTCTTAGAACCAAGTCACCCACCTGGAAGACTCATGGTGTGACCCTATGGTTATAACTTCTTGACATTCTTAGTTGGTATGCCTTAAGATGGTTGAATGCATGTTGTCTCCTTTCTTCTAGCAGCTCTAGTTCCTGGAACCTGGATATTCTATATTCCTCGTCATTTATGAGACCCTTTAACGACACCCTGAGGGAAGGTAATTTAACTTCTATAGGCAAGATGGCTTTGGAGCCATAGACGAGGGCATATGGTGTTGCACCTATGGGAGTGCATATACTGGTTATGTAGGCCCACAAAGTGGGTTTCAATTGCATATGCTAGTCATGACTAGCATCATTGACACTCTTTTTGAGTATCTTTAGGATAGTTTTGTTTGATGGTTCAGCCTAGCCATAACCTTGCGGGTAGTATGGAGTGGAGAAGTGATGCTAAATGTGGAATTTATCACAGTGTCCTTTCACTTCCTGATTCTTGAAAGGTCATCCATTATCTGTGACAATGGATAATGGAATACCATATCTACATATGATGTAGTTGAGGATGAAAGAGAATATTTGTTTCCGTACGACATTGGTTAATGGAACAGCCTCAATACACTTTGTAAAATACTTAGTGGTTGTAATAATGAATTTGTGGCCATTGGAGGATGAAGGGTGAATCTTGCCTACTAGATCAAGTCCCCATTGATAGAAGGGCCAAGGTGTCATTAAGGGTTGCGACTCTTGAGCAGATGAATGTATCAGGTTACCGTGAATCTGGAATTTCTTGCACCATTTGACAAAATGATAAGAGTTAGATTCCATGCTTGGCCAATAGTATCCAAGATGCATGAGCTTCTTCACCAGGGTAGGACCACTAGAGTGCGTTCCACATATTCCTTCATGTACTTCACTCAGAGTGCTTTGATATTCCTCACTATCCGAACACCTAAGGAGAGTATTATCTAAACCTCGTCGATACAGGGTGTCTGCGATGATGGCATATCAGGATGCTTGGCATATGAATGTTCGTTTCTAGTTGTTTAATAGGTCAGGTGGTAAGATATTCTCTTTTAGATAGGTGTAAAATTTGCCATATAAGGGAGAATCAGACCATACAATGTCATAAATGGTGTTGGTTTCTAGTATTTCATAAGTAGGATGGGAGACTGGCTCCACTAAGAACTCATAATGAGAATGGTTTTCAGGTATGTCTAGGAGGGATGCAATAGTAACAATTGCATCTACTGCTTTGTTTTCCAATCTTGGTATCTGTTCAAAGGATATCACAACAAACTATTCCTTGAAGTCATCCACCATACGCTTGTATGGTATCAGCTTCTCCTCCTTAGTTTGATAATCATCATTTACTTGATTAATGATGAGTTGTGAATCCCCTTACACATGAAGTTCTCTGACCTTCCAATCTACTACCTTCTTGATGCCAATGACTAAAGCTTCATACTCGACCACATTATTGGTGCATGGAAATAGAAGTCTATATGACTTAGGGATTGTATCTCCATGGGGTGTTACCAACAAGATTCTTGCTCCAAATCTATGTTGAGTATATGACCCATCAAAGTAGAGTTTCCATCTATGGTAGTGATGTTGAAGATAGACTCATCTAGAAATTCAAAGCTTAATGGGTTGTTATCTATCAAAGGTGCATCCACCAACTGATCTGCAATGACCCACCCCTTTATTGTTCTTCTATCTACATACTCAATATCAAATTCACTGAGTATCATGACCTATTTAGATATTCTACCTGTTAGGGTAGCTTTGTTGAGTAGGTACTTTAATGGGTCAATCTTAGCCACTAGCTTGATAGAGTGTGAGAGCATGTAGTGTCTCCACTTTTTTGAATCAAAGACAACTGCAAGGCATGCTTTTTCAATTGGTGTATATTGCATCTTGTAACCTACTAGTGTCCTGTTGATGTAGTAGATTTCTTAGGCTCCTTTCCTTTATGGTTTTGTTGTGCTAGTAGAGCTCCAAGAGCTATTGGTGTAGTTGAGATGTAGAGTAGTAGTGGCTTGCCCTGAATCAGTGGCATCAAGACTAGTGGGCTCATTAGATATTCCTTTAGATGCTGAAATGCTTGCTCACACATGTCATCCCATTTGAATGGAATTTTTTTATGTAAGAGATGTGTGAATGGATGGCACTTATCTGCCAGTTGAGAGATAAATATTTTTATGGACTGTAGCTTTCCTTGTAGAGACCACAATTGACTTAGATTCTTAGGTGGCAGCATTTCCATGATTGCTTTTACCTTGGCTAGGTCCACCTCTAGTCCATTAGCTAATATGATATATCCAAGGAGTTTACTAGATGTAACTTAGAAAACACACTTTTTTGGATTTAACCATACATTAAATTGCTCTAGTCTTGTGAAGATCTTGTCCAAGACTTGGAGATATCCTTCTCTGGTGAATGACTTAGCTAGGATGTCATCTACATAATCTTCCATGATAGTGTCCATCATGTCATGAAAGATTGTAGTCATGGCTCTTTAATATGTTCCCCCCACATTTTTCAGTCCAAGTGGCATGACGCACCAATAATAGGTACCCCATGGACATGTGAATGTGGTCTTGTGTTGATCTTCTAGTGTTGTTTTGATTTGGTTATAGATAGAGAATCCATCTATTAATGACAACATGGTGTGCCCTGTCATTAGATCTATAATGATGTCTATGTTTGACAAAGGAAATTCATCTTTTGGACAAGCCTTGTTTAGATCTTTGAAGTCATTACACAGTCTAACTCTTCCATCTGGTTTTAAAATAGGAACTATATTTGAAATCCAATCTGGATAATCTATTGGTCTGATAAAACCAACATCTAGTAGCTTCTTCAATTCTTCCTCCACCATTAATGCTCTGTGTGGGTACATTTTTCTCAGTTTCTATTTAACTGGCTTAGCTCGTAGAGCTAGTGAAAGATGATGCATGATAAGATCAAGATCCAGTCTTGGCATAGCAGCATATGACCAAGCAAAGTTAATCTATTTTAGCTTGAAGAATTCGGTGAATTCTGGCTTTTCTTGTGTGGATAACAATTGTGCCATATGGATTATCCTTCAAGAGTTATCTTCTATTCCAATATTGATAGGTTATGTTGGTTCAATCAGAATGGACCTCTCCTGATGTGTCAGATTGGGAAGAGTGTCAAGCCTTTCATCCTTCGGTGCCTCAAAGAGGTTTTCACCATTGGATACATCTTTTGTTTTTTTACTTTTTTTCACTATCTAACACTGCCACATAGTAGTTTTCATCATTAGATCTATCTTTTATTTTCACATTTTTATGACTCAAAGGCTTGGCACTTTGTCCAAAATAAGCCTTGTCACTGAGTTCTATGGCATATCTAGTTTTGTGATCACCTGCATGTAGATGGTCTCTAAGTTCTAGATAATCGACGATAGCATCATCATTTTGGAAAGTATCTAGATTAGGGGTGGTGTTTTACAAATCATAATCTATGAGTTCAGGATGCACTAAGGGTAATGGGTCGTCAAGTTGATCTAGTTCAAAGCTGGTAATGGTTAGAATGGAGGAGTCATTTGAATAGGTAGAGGTATTGACAAGGTCTATTATGGTACTCTGCTCAAGTTGGTTTGTCAAGTGTGACATCATACTCTCCTCATGAAGTTCACTTTTGTCATATTGTGGATCGAACTCTAGTGATCTAGCCCCAGAGATTTGTCCCTCATACATCAGGTGAGTGGAGATATACTGTTGAACTACATCAACCCCTTTATCTTCACAAGACATTTCTGATAGGTTGTCCCATTCATACTCATTGGAATTTGTTTCACTAGCTTCTTGTAAGTGGTGAATTTGTTCTACTAGGTTAGTGGTAGATGTTTCTTTGTCTTCTACTTTAAGTTTCTCCTTACCTTTGATCTTCTCTTTACCCTTATATCCCAACCCAGTAGTGTCTTGAGATATGGAGGTAGAGGGTTCGATTGGTTCTATGAGACCATCTTTCCTTAATCCTATGGGACCATGTCCTTCATATCCCATCCTTTGTAAAATAGAAAACCCTTGACCATACTATGGAGTGGGTAGATTAGGCTGATGATCATTTGGTGTGGTTTCACTATCTTCATCTTTGTAAAGCTACTACAAGACACTTTTTCATCACTCTCATCCGATAGGTTTCCCCATCTAATGAAAGGACCCTTATAAGTTTCCAATGACTTGGCCTTGTTCAGTAATGGCTTTCCATAGGATTTTGGTGATATAGACAATTGTGCTAGACAAAAAGATTGCTCAATGACATAATCTCCAACACCCTTGTCCTTGACTTCAACTTTAAGCTTTGATGTTTTGGAGGTAGAAGCTACAGAACTTGGATCCACATGGTTTGAAGAAGATGAAGCTGCTCGATTGGATGGTGTTGCAATACTAGAATGGATCAGGGTCACCTTGTATGGTAATTTCTTAACCATTGTGTGGGAACTTGATACATTGATGATTTGTTGATGGAATAGCCTTCATAGGATGGATCCAAAGTCTACCTAGAAGAATGTTATATGCTAGCTGCACGTCTAGAACTTGGCACACAACATCTCTCTCTAGTGGTCCAACTCGTATTGGTAAGACCACAGTTCCTTTGGAAGTTCTCTCTTCTTTGTCATATGCCTTGATAATTATTTTCTTTTTAGGATCAATGTCATTTTCTAAAAACCCCAATGCAAGGATTAACTTTAACGTGCAAATGTTTAAACCAGCACCTCCATCTATTAGGACCCTTTTTATTCAGTGTTTGTGGATTTGGGCCTCAATGTGGAGAGATGCATTGTGTGGTTGGTTAATGGATATATCATCTTTCTCTGTAAAAGAAAAGAAATGTGGTGTCATTAGATGACCCAACATAGCTTGGAATTGCTCTTGGGCAAGGTTGGAAGGAACGGTTGTTTCCAAGAGGGCCTTCTATAAGATGGATTTGTGGGATGGGGATAGACGCAATAACTCCAAAATGGATATGTGTATAGGTGTTTTATGGAGTTGGTCAAGGATGCTGTATTGGTTCAATGTGGAGAATGACTTGGGTGGAGGCCCTTATAGAGTAATGTTTCCACAACAAGTGGCCACATTACAGTCAGGCTTATTATTGATGGTGATCACATTAATGTGTGAATCACTTTGTGAGATATGATTAACAGTGTATTTATAAGAAACATTATTATAGTTCACTTTTTCTGGACCGTTGTTGTTTTGGTTGGATGGTCCTCCTTTTTCATAGTAAGGAAGAGGATTTTTGAATGCTATGTGTTCTTCATTAGAGGTATGCCCTTCAATTGATATTCATTTTCGATCCAACAAGTCTTGAACAACATGTTTTAGCACTTGACAATCATTAGTTTTATGTCCTTTGTTTCGGTGATATTCGCAAAAGTCAAAATCACTCCACCAAGAGGATTTGAATTTTGGTTCATAATCTCGCACCGGTAGAAGTGTTATGAAGTTGCTCCCTATTAACTTCCTAAGGGCGGATTTGAGAGACTCTCCTAGTGATGTGAACTTTCTCCTAGGAGGAAAGTTGGTAGGTCTTGGTTCATTGCTTTGAGGCTTGTTGGATGGTGTATTATTTTGTGGTTTTGATAGATTGAAGATTGGTTGTTTTTGCACCACATTTTTAGCATCTACCACACCATCATTTACAATGGGTTTGTTCTTGGTCCAAATTCGTGACTTGCCCACATTGTTGTTAGAACTAGGGGTGTCTTTGTATAGCTTAATTTGCCCCTTTGTTATCAAGGCTTTCTCAATGAGTAGCCCCATTTCAATGACCTTACTAAAAGTAGTTGGGCATTGTATTTGGATTTGATAACTTAGTTCTGTGGTTAGGTTGTGAACAAACATTTCTATCATTTGTTTCTTCAGTATGTGGTAGGGACACTTGCTTGCAAGTTGTCTCCATCTTTGTAGGAAAGAGGCAAAGGATTCTCCCCACTTTTTGTTGTTATTACAAAGGTCCAACATGGAGATTTCATGTTCGATACTATATGAGAAATGTGTTACAAATTTATCCACTAGCTCATCAAAAGTGCGGATGCTGCAAGGTATACGGGAGAACCTTTCCATTGCTTGGCCTCCTAAGCTTCGTGGGAATAGTTGCATAAGATATATTTCCTTGTGTACGACTTCTATGCATGCTACACTAAATTCCCTTATATCATCTCTTGGATCACCTTTTCCTTTATACTTGTCAAATTTTGGAACCTCAAATCTTGAGGGAAAAGGTATCATGAGCAAAGACATATCAAAGGGATATGGTGAAATATCCTCAAGGGAGTAGTGTTTTGTGGCTGTCCCACTTTGGATATCTACCAATCATTTTTGTAAGGCTTGGATTTGTGTCGTTAATGTGTCCAAAGGATTGGGTGTATCCTTAGCCTTTTCTTATTTACAAGCATCTTTGTCAATTTTGGATCCATCATTGTCATTTTTGGAGCCATTTTTCGAAAACTCAACTTCATTTGAGGAGTTGGTTTCTCTTAGATTTGAGACATCAAAATCTATGGGCAATTTAGCTCCTTGTTGAGGTAACATGAGAAAATATTTATGAGGATCCGTGGCAACAAGCCTATCCATTACCTTTTGAAATTTTGGATCTTGAAGTTGTTTAAGGATTTCTTCTTGACTAATTTCCTCATCATCAGAATTGTACCCCCGATTGTGAAGGGAACTCATCTTTTGTTTTCGTCTCACTTGGGACCTAGTTTGAACCATGCAAATTTTGAGATGTGGGTGGAGTTGGATTCTAAAACTTGGTGAAATTGGTTTAGTGTTTTGGTATGATGTGATTTAGGTGAATTGGATTGGATAAAGTAGATTTTTATAAGGTTTTCTATTGATTCTATTTGTCCAAACAAGGTGGTCTTGAGCTATAATGGTAATAGATATCGAAGTGTCGATATAAAAGGTAGTCAAAATAGGGATAGATGATCACCACTATTGATATGGACTATTCTTTTATTAAGACACACAAATATAGTTTCGATGTGAAGGATGATTGTAATCATGATATGAAACTAACTAGATATTGTTTGAATTTGGTAGAGTATTAATCATGCGTTGGTACAAATCTTAGTTTTTTGGTTTGACTACCTTTTTGATAGCAAGACAATGGTATGCAAAGGTGATGTTTGAAAATGTTGTGAAGATGGGACTGTAAGGTTGAACTTATTTTCCAAGTATAAACTAGAGAAAAAAGGGTATGTAGAAATGGTTTTAGTTTTGTCTCAAAATGTATGGAATAGCTCTCTATTGTAAATTATGTGCAGATTCAGATGCCCAGGAATATTCAGCAAATGTGCAGCTTTGTACTGTGTATGCACAACTCTGTATACGCAGGGTTGTGTGTCAAATGTGTAGTGTTGTGCTTCAAATGTACAAAAAGGTATATGTGCAACAAAAAAGAGTAAATGCACAGTAACACTGGTTAAATGTGCAACAATCATGAATGCACAACAAGACTTTATAAATGCATAGAAATACAGTGTGAATGCATAGGACTATAGAATTTTTATCTTATATTTCAGTTTGTCAATCTTGGCTTATTTGCACATTTTTCTAGGATGCTCTAAATTTTTTTAGTGTTGTCTTTGACTCAAGTTATTGCTAGAAAACACGGTAAGCAAGAGGTTGTCATGATTATTTGATACAAGTTTTGATAAATGTAAAAACAAACAAGTACAATCCTAACGATGGAAAGGACAATATTTGTTGAATTCCAACTTTAATTTTACTCCAGCCACTTACATAAAGGTGGACAGTTAGTACCTTGGTAGCACTGGTTCCCCTCCATGGCACTCACTTCTCATGCATACCAAGTTACAATTCCTTCGAAGAGTTGAACTTTCTATCTCCACACTAGATGAGTGTGTGACGTTGGATAGCTTCAGAAGACTTCCTTCTGCATCAACAAATAGGGGTTTTTGTTTTTCTAAAATAATTGGATTTTTAGTTTGGGCATCTGTTTAGGTGGTTATACATGCAGCGATTCACTTTGATAACGAGGCTTCCCAGCCTGCAGAGGTTATGCTCCACAGGGTTTTACGGGAAACATTCGTCAGTATAACACAACAACACCCATTGTTTGTGACTTTTATCACAAACACAATTTATTTATAGTGACTAGGAAGTGGCTTGGCTATAGCTTGTTATCACTCAAGGTCATCCCACTTGGAAGAAACGCAATCCCAAGGGCATGCCTCTTCTAAAGGTTATACAAATAAAATGATGAGTTTGGCATTTTGGTCACCCAAGAAGGGGAGAGCATAGTGTTGGCAAGAGACACTACTAGGATTCATAAGTGTTGTCATTGATGGCAAAAAAGTATGTCCTACACATCCGCAGTGCATAAATTACTCATACTGGAAGTTAGATTGAAGATAGGCTGATTAGGTAGTCATGAACAGACCATATGATAGGGTCTGACAAATTAGGTCTGGAACTCTCTGATGGTGAAACCCAGCATGTTGTGGATTTGGGTGAGTAATAAGGAGTATCTAAACTATTGTATTCCAGAGATTTAGCCTCCGGTGACAAAACATGTGAAAGATATGAGCATCTGAGTATCAGACTTTAGTTAGACAGTGCAGACAAAGGAAGAACTGCCCAACAGGGTATCAGACCTCAATCCAGATGTGTAGAAGGTCTTGATCAAGTAACTTGAGTTGTTATATTATTTTGGTTGACTTAGGTAATGATTTTTGTGCCTATGTTTTTGGTGCACATCATCTATCAAGTATGAATTCAGCCGATAGAACAGTATTTTGCAAACACCCTAAGTGTTCTTGTTGCTGACTAGAAAGTTTTTTGAAATCCTTGATGCAGATATAAATACTTGATGGATTGTGTTTATTGCGGCTATAGAAGATTTGTTTTTGAGAAGGGGCAATGAAAACATAGAGAAGAAATATATTTGATTTTATTTTTTGCAGATTGAGGAAGATGAATGGTCATACAAAGAAGGAAGATGTGTTTTTATTTTTATAGATTCTTCATGAATGGAAATGGATATACAAAGAAGAGAAATGATATTATTTTTGTAGGTGTATTGAAAAGGGAAAGAAGAGGAATATGAAAGGTTTTCTTTATTTCATTTATAATGAATTTGTAGGTGCATTTTTTGTGTGGATTTTGAAGGTCTGAGATATGCAGGATTGAAGACAAATTTTATGGTTTTTGAAAAAGAAAATACAGATGAATCAGGTTATTCAGAAGGTGATTGTGAGAGATGAATGAGATATATTTGTAAGTGATTTGATGAGATGATTTAAGAGATTGTATTTGAATCTTTGTGTGAGTGATGAATCACAGGGTATGTAATGGTGCAAATCAAATTGACTTGCAATCATTTATTGCACACTAGGCTTTATGTTTTGATAATGGTGATTGTATTTGTCAGTGAGATAGATTTATTCCAGTGAGGTATGGTTAATTATTAGTGAGACAACCATTGTTGTAATCAATGAGATTCAAATAAGCTTGTGAGGCAAATTTTTAGAGTGGCTTTTATTCCCCATGAGGGTTTTTCACTCATCAAAACTTATGTCATGTGTTCTCTTTCTGATTAATTATGTTGTATCTATTTGATCATCTTTATTTAAGTTTTGTATATCATGATAACTATGTTGATAATTGAGAGGAGGGGGGTGAATTAGTTATCTTAATTACTTCAACTTCCTGATCTTCTTTAACAATTAATGCAACATCAAATCATATAAGCAAACATAACCATGGAAGCAGAAATAACATCAATACACATAACACAATGATTTTGACGTGGAAAACCCTGTTAAGGGAAAAACCACGGGGTGACTAACCACAGATTGTATTCTCTGTTAAAAGAATAAGATAGTATAAAAATGGCACTTGCCAATTAGGGCTCACGGCTCAAGCACACTGCTCACAAGAGGCTCACTGCCTACAAGAGACTCACTGTCTACAAGGTACAAAGAAAGTAACAAGATACTTGAACTGATGAGAAGCATCCACATATCTTGAGGTTCAGTTTTGGTTAGGCTCAGTATACTGATCTACTGCACTTCATTCTTCCTCTTCTTTGGTGCTGCTGTCCTGTCACATACCGGACTTGTATTACTACTTCTACACTTCTCTCTTCTTTTCTTCACACACTACTACACACCACAGACACCTTCACATCTAAATCCATATGGTATATATATCTACACCAATGATTCAACACCTTTCTAGTCAGCATCTGGAATACTCAGTATTTTCTCAAACTTTGATCTGTCGGTTGAATCCTTGCATACCAAGTGATGCATACCAAATAGATACTTATAGAAGTCATCAATCATGTTGGATAACCATGAATGATCCCTCAAGAAACTTGATCACCATCAATTTATCATTCGGATTAAGGTATGATGTTCTGCCGGTTAGTTCTTTCTCAGTCTACTCTACCAAATAGGAACCCAACACTTAGGTCCTCATAACTCTTCACTCTTTCATCACCAGAGGCTCAATCTCTAGAATGTATCAGTCATGGTACTCCTCTTGACTTCCCCAAGTCCACACTTTATTAAGATACTTCTTCTGAGAGATCCAGACCTGATTGTCTGACCTTGCTGTATACTTTGTTCTTGGTCACCAGACCAAAATACTCTTCAACCTGACTTCCGGTATAGACATACCATGTCATGCAGATGTGTGGGATGGACTTTGTTGCCATCAACGTCAACATTGATGAAGCCACACAGTGTCTTTTGCCAACAATCTCCCCCTTTGGCATTGATGGCAACACTTAGTGAAAAATGACTAAGTGTCACACTACACTCCCCCTTGGCTGATGCTCTATTCTAATGTACACTTTTTTGGAGCTCCCCCTTAGCTAGATTCCACATTTTTCACTACTCCTCACTCCCCCTTTGACATCAATGGCAAAGGGTAGAATCTGCACACCAAAATTTAAAAAAAAAAACTTTAACTATGCTTAGTCGCATAAGTATGTATACATATTGTACTCACATATACTGGGGCATATCTGCAAAGGTTGTCTTCAACTGGACAAATTATGTTGTCCAACTCTACTTCATCTTATCCAAAATTGAGATGTGACCACTCAATAGGAATGCAAAAGCTTCTGCCCTCTTCAGATTTGTCAGATCACTAGTCCGAGCTATGGTCTGAGCATCAGTTAGGGCCTCATGCATGGCCTCTAATTTAGGGATAATTATCCCTCTGAGTTCAGCCATCCTACTTATTATATTCTTTCTTTTCTTTTCAAGTTTCTTTAGTTCATTTAGAATAGCAATAGTCTGACAGTCCTATTTTATTATGCATGTGGTGAGAGGATCAAAATTCTGAGCTACACTTGACAGTTTATCCTCTTGCTCTTTCACTTTCTTCTCAATATCCTTTGTCACTTTAGACCAAGATAAACAAAATTTATATATATCTCCACCATCTTTAAGAGAATTTTCTAAGCTTTTTATCCCAATATCCATAGTTCTCCTATCATTTTTTATTAGCCCTTGTACTTCAGAGAGTCTTTTACCCAAAAATGCTTTCCAAACTTTTTCTTCAGCTGCTTTCTCTAAAGAGTCAAAATGTGTATCAACAGAATTAACAAGAGACTTTAGATTACTAAATGTGGAGGCCAAAGGATCCTTTTGAAAGGATGGCATGATCTTTTCCAATACACTGGATGCAATCTCTATCAGCTCATAGTCTTCCATGTGAGACTTCAGAAGTTTTTCTTTTGCCTTTGCTTGGGAAAAGGACGCTATCTTCATTGTTTGAACTGAGGAGAGAGAATCAAAATTAAATGGTCCTTGCAATAGTTTTAGTTCATCAATCTCCATCATTTCTTTGGTCAAGAAATCTTTAACTATTTCTACAGTGTCTCTTGCTGGAGACATAGTCTTCTTTCCTTATGTAGCTTTAGAACTATCACCAAGGGTCTTCTCTATTTGACCTTCTTCTCTTCCCTTCACTTCTTCTCCTTGATTGATGCTCTCTTCTTTTCTTTCTTTTCCTTCAATTCTAGAGTCTGCAGGGGGATCTGGAAGAGAGGTATCTACTTCTCCATGAACTTCCTCTTCCGGAATAGAGGAATCTAAGTCCTTATCTTTCTCTTTACTTGTTTCCTTTGTCTCTTCTACAACTGTCTCAGTTGATTCTTCTTTGTCATCCATGGTAGAGGGTTCATCACCTAAGTCCTCTATAATAGGAAGATTGAATCTTTTAAAAGCATTTCGGAGGATATCTTTTGTTTCTTTAGTAACCTGATCAGTTTCTCCAAGCATAAGCTTGTTCATTCTGGCTTTGCTCCGGAACTCATCCTTGCAATCATTGAAGATCATGTTCTTTTGTTAAGGAGTGATGGAAGGATAGAGTTGGATAGCAATCTACTGCTAGATTTCTAGGTCTTTTGCCATGGCATTGTTCTTTCTCATTTCAAGTTCCTTTTCTAAACTTTTAGGAATCAGAGATATAATTTCAATGAATGCTTTGTTATAGATGTTAAGATACCTGATTGTAGCATCTTGCAAAATCTTCTGGTCAGCTTCATTATATTCATCATAAAATTTAGTCATTGGTTTCAAGTTCCATCCACAGTGACTAATTTGATTATATCATCAATGCAGAGAGTAGGCTTTTCAATGAATTCTTCTGCCTCTTCTTCCTTGTTATGACCGATAGAAGGTTCACTAGGAGTTTTCTTCTTCTTCTTCATTTTCTTTACTTCCTCATCAGTCTCATTTTCTTCATCATCCTTCTAACTTGTATAGAATCTTGTTGCCTTTTTCTTAGTTCTCTTCTCTCCCTTTTTTAGATGTCTGGACTTCCAGTTTTGATGCTTTTTGGGTCTTAGAGGTGGCAGGTACAGAGCTTCTAGAGGATTTGGTCCAGGAGGGGGCTTGCACCAGAGCACTTTCTTTTTCTATTTCTTGCCTTTCTTTCTCTGCCCTTTCCATCTTCTCTCTGTTTGCATCGAGTGCTTCTTTTGAAATACCATACCTTTTGGAAACATTCTCTACTTCTTTTCTCACTTTTCTTTTCATCTTCGGTTGTCTAAGCTCCACATGAATGTTTACACTCAATTCTTCAAAGGTTCCAAACCTTTCTGCCTCAGGGTCCTTGGGCTAACTCAGCATGTGTTGAATATGCAGCTCTAGAATTTTCTCATCAACTTCATACCCCATTGGCATGATCCAAACTATTCTCGATTCCACTGCCTCCATCAGGCATTGATCAGTGTCTACCATAAAGCACACTGTATCCTTGTACTTCTCAACCAATGATTGGGGGATTCTTTCTCTAACTCGCATCATACTTTGAAAGTTCTTGAAATAGCCCCAGAGTGCTATATTCTATGCCTTGGCATCACCAAGCCCATGCATATAATCTCTGATTTGAATGGCTACTAGTCTATCATTTTGCCATATCCAACCACTAGATCCAGGGAGCTCATTCATAAAGTAAAAGAATAAACATAATATCAACCCACCATACTTGAATGAGTTCTTGTCCTTAAGCTTTTGTAGGTTTTCCAATAGTTGGCCTAGAAGAAGCTCACAAAGATCATAATCTGCATTTTCTCTTAACATCTGATAAGCAGCATAGATTGCAGTTTTAGATACAGAATTTTCGCTGCTAGAGTGATATATCTTATAGCCAATTATCATGGATGTAAACTTGATATCCAGATCAGTGATATCTTCAATTGTCATTGATCTCTTGTCAAATTTTGATCCTGTTGCTTCACTCACTGTCTGATTCTTGACGGATTTGAGAGTAGGTAACCTACCGGATGAGTGCAATCCGGTAACTGCCCTAATGGCATCCTTGGTTATTTTGAATGGCCTCATCAACCACATAAAGTTGTCATGCATTCTACTCAGAACATACCAGACCCATTCATCTTTTGTAAAATAGGGGAAATGGATACAATGTCTAAAGTGGTTTTCCTGGATAGCCTTGTTTTGAGATTTGAGTTCAAAAGAATCATCTATTAACTGATTGTGATAGATATCCATTAGCTTGGATTCCCTAAATTCCTTAATGTTTGCATGAATATATGCCCTAACATCTTCTACATGCAAAACCCCATGTGCAATGCTAGAAAATGCGTTTAGGGGATCAACTTCTAGGGATTTGTAGGGATACTTCTTGAGTTTAGGGTGTGACCTATCAGCGATCTTCACAACATTTGGAGTAGCCATCTTTCAAAAGATTTAGGGAGAGATTGTCAAGAGCGGAAAATACCTTTTGCGCTTCTAGGGTTCACGATATGAGCCTGACCAGATTGCTAGATGAATCAACTTTTGTAGTTGATATTTGAAAAACTTGAGCAATTTTGATACAGAACTCCTCTCTTTTTCTCGAATGCAAGTGTACAAATGATGAACAACAGAACCTTTTTATTTCTACACAAACCCTAATTCTATTTTGCAATAAATACACAACTTAGGTTATTCCAGTTGCTTTGTTTTCCTTGTTTCTGAGAGAGATCTTTTTGAATCACTGAGATTCACCTAGAATGATAACTTACAAAGTATCTCCCTTTCTCCAATCATTCCATCTAATCGTAAATTCAAATATTTTAATTTTGAATTATACCGAATCTAACTGTGAAAGACCTACTTTCATCGGATGACTGTCAAACCAGATTAATCTTAGATGATTAACCTTTTCAAATTCCTTGTGGATCTTCCATATCTTTACCAAAGGTTATTTAGATGTTTCTTTGAGAGTCCTTTCAATTCACAATTTACCATGTGCCAATTTGAGGCACCAATCAACTGGCTGGGGGAATGTAATTTCCTTTGTGACTCCCCTTGAGCCAGAGCTCATCTATTTAATTTCTAGAAGGAATATCAGCACTAGATTCTGGTGCGGATCCATCCCCAACATTTTTTGTATTTCTCTTTACCCAAATCTTGTTCATCTCCCTTGGAATTTCTTCCACATTTACTTTCCTTTTTCCTTTGTCTTGGTTTTGATTATGATGCACCGGACCCTTTTTGCCCTAATTCTTACCTTTGTAGAATTTAGCAATATGACCAGATCTATTGCAATTGTAGCAAACAACATTTCTTTGCATATTCAAGACTGGTATCCTCTTGATCTACATTGATTAGCCATATGTCCCATTCTATTGCATGTAAAGCATCTACCATTGAATGAATTATTTATTTGCAAATTTCTACTTTCATGAGATTTGTGACCATACCTTTTACAGTTAAAACATTATCCAGAGAAGGATGAATTAGTCTGATTCATTCTTCTTCTGCACTGATTTGCTTTATGACCAAAATTATTGCAATTCTGGTAGTATCCATTGAAGGATAGATATCTTTGGGCATTTGGTTGTCTTACCAGAGGTCTTCTAGGCATGTTCCTTAGATTACCTAATCCAGAGTTCCTTTGACTGGATCCAGAGATTTCACCTTTCTCATACCCCAAACCTTGCTTGTCATCAACCCTCTTTTGGCTTTCAAGAAGAACTTCAAGTTGAGCAGAGCTTATCTTGAGTTTCTCTTTGTATTCTTTTGTTGTTTGAAGATCCCTTTTTAGAGTGTCAATCTAATTCTCAAGTTGTTCTTCATTATCCCTAGCTTCTTCAAGACTAGATTCTAGATGTCTGATTATTCTATCCATTTTGTGGCAGTCTTGAGACTTCTCCTTGAGAGATTGTCTTAGATTATCTTCAATTTTTCTTTTCTCTTCAATTTCTTGGGTGAATTTCATAACCCCTGATTCCATTTCATGTCTTACCATAATGACCTCTTTTGATAGCTTCTCACATAACTTGTTCTTCTCATTTAGATCTTCATCAGTATTATTGGCTTCACTTTGACTTGCTAGTTGTTGAAGTAGTTCCTTTCTCTTTTTCATAGAGATACTTAGTTTCTCTTTTAGTTCATTTATAAAATCATTATCTTGTTTGAGCCTTTCTTTTAAGTCATTGACTTCAGAGTGAGATTGCTTAAGATCATCTAAAGCAGACTGAAGTTGTTGCCTCAAACCATACATATCCATTAAGATTACCAGATCTTCCTCAAGCTGTTAGGCTCCATTTGGAGGAACTTAGCTCTGATACCAATTGTTGATAACTGAGAGGGAGGTGAATTAGTTATCTTAATTACTTCAACTTCCTATTCTTCTTTAACAATTAGTACAACATCAAATCATATAAGCAAACATAACCATGGAAGCAGAAATAACATCAATACACATAACACAATAATTTTGACATGGAAAACCCTGTTAAGGGAAAAACCACAAGGTGACTAACCGAAGATTGTATTCTCTGTTAAAAGAATAAGATAGTACAAAATGACACTTGCCAATTAGGGCTCACTACCTGAGCACACTGCTCACAAGAGTCTCACTGCCTACTGTTGGGAATTAAGGTGTCTCAACCTTTGCAAATTCTTAATGTTGTATTTATTTATCCCATGTTTAGTTGGCATAGTAGCACCTTGTGTATATGCAGCAGGGTAAATTTTGGTGACTTTGGTGGCCGTAGTTTCTCCCTTGTATAATTAACGGGGGTTTGGGGGCAGCGCCCCCAAGACAGGGTCAAGGGGCGTAGCCCCTTGCGGGGTCCAAGGAGGTTACGACAAGTGTCAGTGAGTATCTTTGCACGAGAGAAAGGCATCTTTGGGTGGTCAAGGGAGGTTATGACATGTAAGAGGAATATGATTTTTTTAGTCAGTGTATGACGGATTCTATGATAGCTGTAAGGTGCATACTAGCATCTGTCGTAACCTATCTTGAGACCAGGTACCCACTTCAGGATGGCATGTTGGACAAGTGTCCTTAAGCATGGGTTTTGGGGCATGAGTCCAAGATGGACGCCCATCTTTAGAAGGTTCCATATTTGCCTTGTAAACTCTATATAAACAGGTGCTTGGATGGGAGATAAACAACTTTGGTGCGAGTACTGTGATGCTGCTAGAATATCTCTAGATTTGACATTTGAAGACTCCTAAAAGAGCATTGGCTCTTAAACTATATTGTAATCTATTATTGTTTACTATAATACATTTGAGTTGTGTTTTGGAGTGTGGGGTTTTTCACCTGTAAGGGTTTTCCCCACATATATCTTGTCTCTCTCTCTTCTGTCTACTTTTTGTGTGTATGTGTATTGCTGCAATATCTCATATTAATGGTTTAACATTGCTGTAATAGTTAGGATAAAGTTGAATTTGCATAGCCCTCTCCTCATTAGATTAGTGTAGGAAGTGTTTTCCACACACCTAGCTTCCTTTCACCTACAAGAAACTCACTGTCTACAAGGTACAAAGAAAGTAACAAGATACTTGAAATAATGAGAAGCAACCACATATGCTAAGGTTCAGTTTTGGTTAGGCTCAGTATACTGATCTAGTGCACTTCATTCTTCCTCTTCTTTGGTGCTGCTGTCTTGTCACATACCAGACCTGTATTATTGCTTCTACACTGCTCTCTGCTTTTCTTTGCACACTACTACAAACCACACACACATTCACATCTAAATCCATCTAGTATATATATCCACACCAATGATTTCAACACCTTTCTAGTCGACATCTGGAATACTCAATATTTTCTCAAACTTTGATCTGTCAGTTGAATCCTTGCATACCAAGTGATGTGTACCAAAGAGATACTTATAGAAGTCATCAATCATGTTAGCTAACCATGAATGATCCCTCAAGAAACTTTATCACCATGAATTTCTCATCTGGATTAAGGTCTGATGTTCTACCAGTCAATTCTTTCTTAGTCTACTCTGCCAAATAGGAACCCAACACTTAGGTGCTCATATCTCTTCACTCTTTCATCATCGGAAGCTCAATATCTAGAATGTATCAATCATGGTACTCCTCTTGACTTCCCAAAGTCTGTACTTTACTGAGATACTTATTCTAAGAGATCCAGACCTGATTGTCTGACCTTGCTGCATACTCTATTCTTGGTCACCAAACCAAAATACTCTTCAACCTGACTTCTGGTGTAGACATACCATGTCATGCGGATGTGTGGGATGGACTTTGTTGCCATCAATGACAACATTCATGAAGACACATAGTGTCTCTTGCCAACAAACTATGTCTTTCAATGAACTCCTTTGGACAATATTTTTGAATCAAGTTTTGAAATGTTAAAAATTATACAACACTGATTGATCCCCCCTCTTAGTGTTGTTCTGTACTCCAACATAATGTCTAATGCTATAACAAACTATATGGTAAATCTCACCTAATGCAACATAACGTATTCTTCATCCATTTCATTTATGTCATATCTTTACATCAGCTACTCCATTTCATCCATTTCGAGAGCATACCCATGTTCTTCAAACTTGCCTATTTCTCCACCATTTTTCTTCGTCACTCCTCTAAGTGGCTAGGGCATCCATTTCCAAGCATCCATACCTTATTTTCTTTGAAATGATGTTACTTCTCTTAGTCACAACATCATCTCAAAGAGGGGGTAAATGTAGACACCTAAAATTGAAGATGTCCTAATCACATTCTAAACATTCACTTTTGTTATCACCTAGATATCCACCTTGCGACACTTTCATCCTAGGACTCTTTCATGTTCCCTTTCATTAGCCAATTAATAAAATCAATTATATTTATTTAATTAATGTTAACCCATTTTATTCATCACCTAATTAATTAATTAAATTTTAGTTATTTAATTCATTTAATCCTCACATTATTCCTATCCTATAAATAATAAAATAATTGTATTATTTAATTAATTTTCTCCATTTGTCATTGTGTAATTTGCACAAAAATCTAAAATCTTAGCCGACCAAATGAGGATAGGTCATATCCTTCCCACATTGTCCTCTCATTTAATCTTGTCCATCCATACACTTTTAATATAATTCATTCATCCTTAATCCATGTATTGATGTATGTCTCATCAAATTTTTACCATCCATATCTAATCTAATCCTAGCCATCCATCCTATCATACATGTGCATATAAATTGTACCTTCAATCAAGCTATTTCACTATAAGGTGAATGATTAGATAAGAGAGATCAATGAAGACATAACACAAGAATTCAAAGTTATGATACTACATTGAGTAACCAACATATCAAGCCATTATCAATCATTATGAAGAGAAAATCAAGTGGAGCTAGGGTGCACTCTGCTTCTGCTCTATGAGAGGAGTGATATCAATAAGATTGATATTAAATGATTGGGCCAATAAGATAGATTAATGATGCAACTAGGTTTTTGTGGGCAACATTCCACCACTAAATCTAGTTGGAATAGAGAGCTAGATACGGTATAAGGTTCCAAATCCCAATGATAATATTGACCATACCTTTATGAGCCAAAATTGAGGTATTCATGAAAAATTACTTTCTAGGAAATTTTTGTAGACCATCACCCCAAACTAGATAGAAATAATTGGGACTATGTTTGTAAAGGAAATATTTTTTTGAACTTCAAATATCTACTCACCATGTTTTTACATAGAACATAGTTGCCTAGAAATCATGATGTAATAATAAGTTTCTTAGGACCTAACTAAGAATTGCATGATAATTATACCATGTAATTTCCAAAGAATTATGGTGTGAAAACACTATAAAAGATTAGGGTATAATAAAACCTCAACAATTTTTAAAATAGATCCAAGATTCATCAACATGGATTGACCACCACATTAGTAGAGTACCTTTATTCTCTTTAGGAGACTCGACCATACTAGGATGTCTTCATATCTTTTCCAACCCCTACAATCTAAAGGGGCCATACCTCTATCTTAGTGGTGAGGGTGACCCGACCAAGATAGGGGAAAGGACACATGGTAGGGAGAATCCCCACCCATTTAATGGATTAGTAGTTTCCATATTTTTTAACTACCATGTTACAACTCACTCGTTACATAATTGATGTTGCCCCTCAAAGGGTATAAATGAATCACTACTTCACAAGATAACCAATTGAATAATAGATATAACATTTCTACATTATAGAGTAGGACCTCACCATAAAGGATAGAGTGAGCTAGAGAAGAGAGGGACCTAATTATCTAGGCATTTGTAATCATAACTAATGCTATAGAAAGGGAATAACACCTTGATTGATCTAGTAGAATTCACATTTAATTTATAAGATGCACCAATGTAATTGTTAAGTTGATTTCTCCTCATGTCCACTCAATGGATGTAGTGTATAACTTACATATGAGGCCTAGTGTTCAGACATACACTAAGACTAATTTAAGATACTAATATTCTTAGTGGAACTTACAAGCAATGATTATATATTACTCATGACTAGATTCTAAAACTTAAACTACCTAGTTGTGTATGGTGTTAGTTCATCATTGATATATTGATCTTTCTATTTTGTTGTAGTTTGGTGCTAGTTTGGGTCCTCCGTCTTACTTTTGCCCCCACTGCTACCCTAGCACCTCCTTATAAGAGGTATAGATAAGGGAGGGGATCAATCGAAGGCACCTTGCTACCACCAAAAAAAATTCAAGGATAAACCATAAAATAGTTAAAAGGAGGTAGGTTGTGAATCAAACATCTCTATAACACTAGCTCTTTTTCAACCATCATTCCGTGCATTAACATTGATGAGGCCTAAAATATGAACATCAATGTTAAACATATACCACATAGCATAGTGCATAGGATATTCCCCCAATAATATAAGGGAAGATTAGATATTTGGGAAACTAAATATCCTTGCACTACCATTACCATGCTCATGCAATGTAGGGAATTATGATGCTTGAACTCATATTATTTTCAGTATCATTTAAAGAATAAAACGAGGAATATTTATCTCCTAAAGGAACATTCGATATACAATATAGAAGTTAGATGTTTACACAAATATGTGTGATAAAGAAATCTGCACAAAAAGGAAGCTAAAACTTGATTAATTATATTTCAAAGATGACAATCTTATATAGGCATAAATTATACCATAGCTATAGCATTCCAAATTTTATTTTTGTTTGATGAGAAATCAATATGAGAAAAAAAAATTATAACTATTTTTCCTATCTTAATTTAGTCACATGAAAATGATAGCCAAGAGTGAGACGATTCTCATATATTTCTAATGATAAATGAATTGAAAACAAAAACAGCCTAAGACAATGTGTACCCTATGTTTCCTTATAAAATTTCATCTACCAAGCAAGGCCTCTACTAAGGAAAACTTGTAGAAGACTTATGAGAATCATTTATAAGGCCAAGTACATTCCGAGAAATAAAACTAATGACTTAGGAATACTCCATAAAAAAACTTATATTTGGAAATTACTATTTGTTAAATATAAAAAAATAATTTTAATGGGAGCATGCTATTTTTAAAGGATATATAGTCACCTAGTAGGATGGAGTAGCATTTGGCCCCTCTATATCTCCTTGGTGACTCATCACAACCATGCCATAATTTACATGAGCCCACAGAGGGATAAGAAGCTAGTGTGGATATCCTAACACTTAAACCAAAGTTGCAAATAATAAAAATTGAATGGTTTATCTTTTTGATTCCATGGTAGAGTGGGGAGGAGATTATTAAAATGATATTTTGATGTTTTATATTTCAAAATTATTAAGTAGTTCTGAAATATTTAATTTTTAGTTATTTTTGTCACTATCCAATGAGATTGTTGATATGCCTTAGGTTGCTATCAAGTCACTTTCAAATCACATTGAAATTAAAGAAACAATGAACTAAGAGTATTGGAATTAGAGTTGAATTGATTACCAATATATTTTAACATAAAATTTTAAAAACTCTAATATAAAATGTTAAAAGTTATTTTTGATACCGACTAAGTATGATAATGAATACTATATTTGCAAATTTTCTTAAAGAAAAAGAGATTGTTAAGTTACTTCTACTTATAAAAATGTTAACATCAGAAAAGTAAGTTTTATTAATTCTATAAAAATAAGTATATGCATCATACCATTGCCCATCAATCTAATTTAATAACTGAGTGCATAAATAACAGGGAGATAAATATAAGAACCTAAACCATCTGCTAAGAAATTAAAAAAAAAAACATCATCGCCATAAGCACAATTATGACTACATAAAGCATTGTCAGATCAAGGCCACCAAACATTGTTTATGTCGTAGCCATAAAGTCGAGATGGCATTTCAAGTTTCTCAAAGACAGTGACGAGATTACCTTGAATGCACCGAACCATTCTCCCCTCTGCGTCAAATACAACAATCTTGTAACCGCCCAGGTATACCAAAAGCCACCCACAACTGTTTGCCACAACTTTTATTAGACCCCTCGCTTTTTCTTCAGGTAAAATCCTCGGAAATAACTGCACTTCTGACCAACTGTATCTTTCTTCCCGGTTGTGCTCTTCATTCAACTTCCATAACGAAAGATCATTTTTACACATCACAAGCACATTCCCATCATACCCAGTTAAATCCCAATGAGGACGGTTGTCAGAAGCGCCAGATCGGCTTGGTAGCTTTATCATACCCCAATTCCTCTCTGCAACATTAAATGCTACAAGATGAAATGTAAACATAGCAGTGTGCTGACTAATCCAATAAAAACTCCCTTTTGAATAAATCCCTTGGCTCGATGGAAAAATTGGATTAGATAAACTCATCTTGATTATGGTCCATTCATTAGTGTGTGAATTATAGATGTCCATCTCCATGTTGTTATTTTTTCCATCGATGCGGTTGTTAATTCCTATAACAAAGATGCAGGTCCTCGTGGCAGAATCGAATGCCAATCCATAGAAACTGAATTCCAGAAGCATTTTGAGATGCCCATGGCGAGGGGAAAGCGTTTTGAGATGCCAATGGCGTGAGGGAAGCTTTATCCATGTCCTGGTAAGAGGGTTGCAAATGTAGTATGAAGTGGGTAATCTCGGCGTATAACGAGAATGACAACACAGGATGCTCTTGCAGGATGTCAAAACATTGAGGGGCTGAGGTCCCATGAAATCTAATGATAATTGATACGCCCCCAGTGGCTGTGAGTGAAGAAGATATGAACGACCAGAGGAGCGCCCAGTGAAGAAGATATCTGTCGAATGATGGGTGTTGGTGAAAGAAAACCATGCCATCGTTTACAGACGACCCTCAGATTCCTACTGATGAGAGTGGGCAGACTAGACAAAATCAACATTAATAGCTCCTCCGGTAGCTTACTCCATATCTTGTTGTCCATCTCTATCTGCTCTTCATTCATTGCAGTTCTCCGTTTCAGATCCATCTCTGATTCCAATTTCAATGCGGATATAAGATTGAAAACAAGGCCCTCATCAGGCTTATACATCACCCTCCTCCTCCTACACATGATGAGTAAAATGGTGCACACACTCTCAGGGAAAGAGATTCAATCCTATTTTGCCACACGCTCCAACATATTATCCTGGCCGGCCCTGCCCGCCTACAGTACTGCGAAAAATGTAATAGATTCCGGATACAAGCGGTGCTATCGAGAAGTAATTTCTTTGAATTTTATTTTCGACGGCCGTGCCCGGCTTAGTATACTCCGAAAAAAATAATAGATTTTTTATACCAGCGGTGCCATCGAGAAGTATTCTTGTTTGATTTTTTTTTGGAAGTGTTTTTATTCGGAAAAAAAATGTTAGTAAAATAAGTTTTTTTAGGCACTCAATAATTATATTTACGAAATATGTTAGGTTTATTTTTATTGGATTTCTGATTAAAGTGGATATCTGGACTGTGTTTTACATATATATTTTTAATGATAGGTATGTGATTATTTAAATTTTTTTGGTAAAACAAGATAATAGATTCCGGATACAAACGGTGCTATCGAGAAGTAATTTTTTTGAATTTTATTTTCTCCGGCCGGCTTAGTATACTCAGAAAAAAATAATAGATTTTGTATACCAGCGGTGCCATCGACAAGTATTCTTGTTTGATTTTTTTTGGAAGTGTCTTTATTCCGCAAAAAAAAGTTAGTAAAATAAGCTTTTTTAGGGACTCAATAATTATATTTACGAAATATGTTAGGTTTATTTTTTATTGGATTTCTAATTAAAGTGGATATCTGGACTGTGTTTTACATATATATTTTTAAAGATTCTGTTTTACATATATATTTTTAAAGATAGGTATGTGATTATTTAAATTTTTTTGGTAAAACAAGATAATAGATTCCGGATATAAGCGGTGGTATCGGGAAGTAATTTTTTTGAATTTTATTTTCGCCGGCCCTGCCCTGCTTAGTATACTCAGAAAAAAATAATAGATTTTGTATACCAGCGGTGCCATCGAGAAGTATTCTTGTTTGATTCTTTTTGGAAGTGTTTTTATTCGGCAAAAAAAAATGTTAGTAAAATAAGTTTTTTTAGGCACTCAATAATTATATTTACGAAATATGTTAGGTGTATTTTTTATTGGATTTCTGATTACAGTGGATATTTCTACTGTGTTTTACATATATATTTTTAAAGATAGGTATCTGATTATTTAAATTTTTTTGGTAAAACAAGATAAATATATTATTTAAGAATCGAAAAGATTACAAAAGGATTTCTAAACAGTAATAGCCATTGCTAAAGCTCACATACTATTAAAATTTAAGGAGGTTTTCCACAATCCCACCACCATCAAACCACCAAAGCACACAATCCCAAGGAAGAACAACCTAAAATGATCATACCAAATCATTATAAAGGAGCTGAAGAAACTACAAAGACTCAGCAGAAGACATGAACTTTGATTATGTGACATTTTGTTTATAGACAATCTCTCATGTGTTCAATCTTCTTTTGATTTCTTAATTTGAACCCAAGATATTTCTATATCTAAATTCATGTGGGGGATTGTATCTATGACAAATTCTATTTCACACTCAAGCTTCTTTGTGGACCCAAACCTCCATATCCATTTTTATTTATTAGAGGCTTCATGCCCATAGTGTTAACACTCTCGTGACTAGAGGAATTTATGTTTATAAGCATACTTGAAGACATTAGGAAACCCAATTATATTAGGACGTAAATGTGGCTTATTAAATGTTTCACATCTAAGCTATTACTTGACATAAGGTACCTTATGAGATCATTTTGAGTGGTGCTTTCACATTTGTAGTTAATATATTTCAAGTTCCAACCTAGATGCATCTATATACTACATTTAACTTTATTCTCATATTTTCTAGTTGTACAATTATCATGACCTTATCACATCTCAAACTTGAGTGGCTTATACACTCAAATATATATGGGCTCTCCTATTTGAGGATTGTCATGTCCCCTTCCCCTATGATTGGTTATTTTTACAAACATAGTGATTAGATGTTCTTGCAAGTCAATTTCTTGATGAAAGTAAAAACAATTTAAACTATTATTAGTATTGGCCGACACTCCTCATACTGAACTTGGCTGACCTTCATCGTTTTGGTACCACCTTTAAAAAGTAATCAAATATTATAATGGGTCGACTCCTATTACTAGACAGTAAATAAACGACAGTGACTATTAACAAAGAAGTGTTAATAAATTATGACAAGAAGGGAAATACCTATACAGTGTCCGACCTCCTTTGAGTTTGAGTGCTCCATAGAAGAATGTCTTAATATATGAATTGTTTGTTTAGTGTAATCATTAATATGAAAACAGGAGTGATCAACAATATTCAACGATTATGTTTTATGAAAGACAATGATTAATTAAGGAAGGGCACCTCCCTTGGAGAACAACACATCTTTGTGAAATGTTGTATCTCTTCATAGAGATATGAAGATATAAAATGACGTTTGTGATTTGTGAAGAATGGGGCAAAGAGTAAGAAAGCGATACTTAGAAGTAATTATAGAATTTAATATAAAATATCTGAAAAATCAACCAAACAAGCATTAAGCAATACCAATCATTGGATCATTGAATTGTACCGTAGACATTCAATCTACATAATTATATCTATTTACTCAGTCATATGGACTATTAAGGACAACAAAGGGTTACATTGCTAAGTCTAAATTAAATTATAAGTTCAATAAGAAACATTATTGGATATACATGCAGAAATAGAATAAGGAACAATAGGTCAGATCATTATTGATTGTCAACTATATTTACTTATTGCATATCACTGTCATATCTAGAAATACATAAAATTATTGAAATAAACCATCAACATGGAGAAGGGGGGAAATGTGCACTATGGAGAACAACTAAAGGCACCCTTACATTGATAGATATGGAGAACAGCCAGTAGGGTACCCTACTGTCATGTAAAAGGGAGAAATGGATAAGGACACCCTAGGGCAGAATTCTTCTCCCTAACCTCCATGTTGAGGATTTATTGGCACAGTAAGATTCGCCAGTCCAAAAAAATGGTGAGGGGACTACTTAGAGGGAGAACTACTGTCATAAGGCATCCTACCATGCCTCCCTATACCTCCTCTTCTATCGCTGAGTGTTGTAAAAAAACTAAGTTAGCTACATGATAATTAAATATATGATTTCTCAATAGAATATTAATTGTGAGTTTGAATGCAATATGTTGATGACTGTTTTGATGCAATCATAACAATAAGTCAAAATTCACATGACATGAACTGTAACTATACTTGAAAGACAAGAAGGAATCATCTGGTGATTCAACTAATCCCAAGTCTACAATGGTTCGGTTGGTCAAGTTCAGTTGGTCAATGTGAAGCTGTAATGTTCAAGGGGCCTTACGTAGTTTAGGTTTGTTTTGTGGTTTACTGGCCTAAGAATATGCAAAAAGGTCATGAGATATGTCAATGCTTTTCATTCCTTTGCATAAGAGTGATACTGGGCTGCAAGTTTCAGAGGGTTTTCTTAGATTTTTGCAGCTTTCTTCTTGATCTGTTTATGAAAACTGTCTACTTATAGCTCTGTTATCATGCTTCTTCAAATTTGAGACAATTTCCTTTGGATTTCTACGTTTTCAGCTAAATATTTCAGATGGGTTGGGAAAAGTTAGAAAGATCTAAACTATGCCTCATTTAATCTACAGAAGGATCTAATTGTTTCTGTTATCCACTATGTAAATACCACAGTAATTTGATCAAATCCACAGTAAAAACCCTAAATGTAAGTTCTGAGCATTTTCACAAACATACATTTAAAATTGCAAGCTCTCAAAGAAGATATTTCAAAATACAAAGAAGAGCAGGAGAACACTCAGAAGATAGATGCAGAACTCCAGATTCTATTGTATTAGAAACGAATAGCCATACATGATTTACAATGTAAGAATGACTCTTAGTTTCATTGATCATACTACAGAGAACTTACAAGCTTTACAGATACAGTAAGACAGCTAGACATTCCACGCACACCTTACTGCAGACAAACAGGCGACCTCCTTCTTCTACTTCTAAACTATGCTAACTTGCTGTGTTTTCCTAAAATCTCTGTTGTGTAGCCCCTGTTGTAAAGTATTACAGTGTAGAGAGGCACAATATATAACATCCTGATTGTCCTCACTACAGCAAAAAACCTAACTGAATCCCTGGTTCAAACCCCTAGTTACAGCAATAAATGCAGGTGAACCAGTTCTCAAAAATATCTCTGAGCTGTGGTCAAATCTGGGCGAAATATTGCCCCTTCTGAGAAGTTCCAGCAGCTGGGCAATAACTTCTGTTTGTCTTTTGCAATAATATCTTCAGCTGCGACCTTCCTCTTCACTTGAATGGCTTTGACTTTTGCATTTCATCTCTATCTTCTTGCTCCTGAGATCTGATCTTCTGCCTCCATGAGGTCACTGTATTGACTTTCCAGCTGCTTCCTCAACTGCAAGCCTGCAAGACAAGACCAGCAATAAGTTTCACATTTATCACAAAAAATAGCAGGAAACTAGAATAAGCGTTTAAATCCAAGTGACTGCGCAAAATCGTGGAAATCAGATCTAGAATCCGCTCAAAACGCGTCAAAAATGCGCCCAAGCTGCTCAAAATTGATGGGTCAACCATCGCTGACTGAAAAAATGTCAGAGGCGCCAAAAAAAACACTTCAAAACTCCACCGCTTCATTTCCCGCCCATCGGCATGATATTCGCAGTCGGTGCGTCAAAAAACAGGTTAGTCGATATACCTCATCATCATGATATTCTGGAAAATATGATGCTTTCCCTCCTGAAGGTTCAGATGAACGTCATCATGATATTTGACTTCTGCATATGGAGAAACGAACAACAACATCATCATCATATTTGAAGGAGAATAGGAGGATGCGACTATAATCATGCTGTCGAGGAGAGGAAGATGATGGTGACGTCATCATGATATTCGGGCTTCATTGAGATGCTAAGGATGATGTCATCATGATATTCGGTTAAGATCAGGGGGATATTTGATATCGGGTCACCTAAGGAGCATGATCAGGATGATGAAGTGAATATGATCCTTTCGCGGCCAAGGTAACCCTCTCGAGAAAATCAGCATGATGAAGATCATCATCATATTTGGGGCGTATGTCGAACTGGGAAAAGGACGTCATCATCATGATAATCAGGAACCGGATCGGGCTTGGAAAATATATCCTGCTCGAAGGAAAAATGATGATGATGACCATCAGGAGGATATTTGTTTTGTCGAACACAGAAGAAGACATCATCATGATATTCGGGAGACGGATCGGGTCTTAGAAAATATCCTGCTGAAAGAAAGAAAATGATGATGATGATGATCAGGATATTTACCTCTTCGTTATAAGATTGGGATGACGTCATCATGATATCCGGAGCCTTCGCTAAACTTGAAACATGACGTCATCATGATATTCCGCCAACCGGATCATGTTTGAGAAAAATCCTACCGAAAGGAAAATATGATGATCATGAGCATGATCAGGATAAAAATATGATGATGATGATGTTGTTAACAGGACAGGATAAAAATGATGATGATGACGTCATCATCATATTCGCGCTAGGGTGATTGTAAAATATGATGATGCTGTTCATCAGGATATTTACTTCTCATCGATTTATCATGATGACGTCATCATGATAATTTGTCTTCGAAGCACAAGGATAAGTTGGTCATCATGATACTTCGGCTAGGGTGATATTACAAAATATGATGATGCTGTTTAAGAAATGCAATATCGAACCCTTCTTAATAGATAGGCTGATCATCATGATGTTTCGGCAAACGGATATCAGGAGGATATAAAGATGATGATGCTCCTGCGAAATTATCATGATGATGTCTTCAGCACTTAGCGAATTCAGCGAATATTGTGAAAGATCAGGATGATGATCAAGAAGCCATCATCATCATATTTCGAAGTTCAGCAAATATCATGATGATGACCTTGCGAAAGGGAGACCAGGAGGATATGAAGTCATCGTCATCATCATATTTCGAATGCCAGCAAATATCATGATGATGACCCTCCAATAGGTTTTGAACGTGCGCATGTAAATATGCCGAAGGTGATTTTGTTAAGTCAGGGTGATCCATACCATCAGCATGATATTTTAAGATCAGGCGATGCAAGGATATCATGATGATGCTCGCGATACAAAGGCCGCTCGACGGGGGGAACTTACCTCGACTTAAAGTTAATGTCATCATGATATTTGAACCTCAGGATATTATCGGGGGGGGTTCAAATATCATGATGATGACGCTTATACAGCAAAACTGAGTTTGTAAAATATGACCTTCCTAACAGATATCATGATGCCGGATAATGCGAAGATCATGATGATCCTGTCAACATGACTTAGAATAATAAAAAATAAAATGATGATGCTCCTGCGAATATCAGGTTTGACCAAGACTTTGACCGTGCATAACTTTCACATATGGACGAATTTTCGAGTGAAGTAAAAGGCAAACCTGCATGAAATTTCAAGCTCTTTCAAAATATGAGGTCACAGAAACAAAATAAGAACTTTGACAAACAGACCTCATGATGATGACCTACCTTTTGCAATATCATGATGATGATGCACCTGACCTTCATTTTTACCAGACCGCCAGGAAGCAGAAAAACACAAGCAGAAGCAAAAAGCAAACATCAGCAGGGGTCCTCGTTTTGCTAAGGAGCAAAATGGGGCGTGTTGTGAACATCACAACAACTAGCAACCAAAACAAAACAATTAAATTCAGAGTGTTCAAGGAAACTAGGTGAAATGAACTCATAACTTCCAACTATCTTTCCTGCAAATTACTATTCAGCTTGAGACTCAAAGTGTTCAATAAAGATGCATGAATTTCCATTTTCAGTTTAGTTGTGTGCATGTGATTAATTATCCTCATCTTGAAGATCGGTTGAACAAACCAGTGACTGACATTAGCCTACGTAGGTGAGGATATTCCCTCATAGCCGACCGGATAGAGCCTTGCTGCCAGCGAGCGTCTATAGCCCCGGCAAGGTTATCGTTACAATTCTCCTAAGTAGAGCCCCACTGCCAGTGAGCGTCCATAGCCCCGGTAGAGTTACTTAGATGGCTTAATCTAGATTTTCAGTATAATCCGCTTTATTCATTTATTTATTTATTTTTTTGTTTTCTAATTTTGAAAGATTTCATAAGATATAGCAATTGTAACTTCATGATGATGATGCAAGGAGTGGACACTTGCTGAAATTAAGCTGAGAATTTGTAATGGTAGCAAGGGTGACCTCTGATTTTTCACCTAATATCTACACTGGTAGGTTCAACAAACCCAAGGATTTTAGGTGTGTCATCGTGAGAAACCTGCTTCGAATTCTCAATCACATTTATTGAATACAAAACTTCAGAAGATGAACAACTCTCTACATTCATGACAGTGACAGGTTATGCGTAAATTGCAAATGGTTAACCTGAATATCCTAAATTATATACTGTTTTGAATGGTTGCTAGTTCTGCTCCTTAATACTCTACAGTAAAATAAAGATCCCTGCTGAGGAGACAACAAACAGACCAAGCAAACAGGCTGTACAAACAGCACAACAACAAAAGACAAAACTGTACAAACAGAAAGAAACAAAAAGAAGACAAGCTATACAAACAACCAACCCAAAAGGAAAACAGCAAAAGAAGGACTGTACATTATCTACAGCATTTTACATTGAGAAAGAAAGGACTGCCTCCTCCTGACCTTCAAGCCTGGAAGTAGTGTTTCAAATGCTGGCCATTAACTGGTAATGGCACATCTTCCCCAGTCAAGGTCTTAAGTCTAAAGGTGTTATCTCCTATTATTTCTGAGACTTGTAATGGACCCAGCCATAATTTATCGAATTTTCCATGGCTTCCTTTCTTTTCATGTGCTTTGTCCCAGCACAACACTAAGTCTGATATCCTAAATGTTTTGACTCTTGCCCTTTTGTCAAACCACCTCTTAACAACTGCTTGGTGTTTGGCAAACTTCTCGAGGGCTTGACCTCTTTTCTCCTCTAGTTGCAACATTTGCACTATTCTGGCTTCCCTATGGTTATCAAAGCCCAGATATTCATTAGCAAACTTCCAGGTTGGTATTCTCAGATTGACCGGAAGTATGGGATCAGTCCCATAAACTAGGTGGTAAGGTGTGCTACCTAGAGCTGTTTTGAACTTGGTCCTGTCTACCCATAATGCATATCTTAATAGGGTATTCCACTCTCTAGGACTTTTGGCAATTAACCTCTTGATGATGTCTAATAAGATTTTGTTTGTTGATTCAGCCAGTCCATTACCTTGAGGGTAATAATTTGAAGAAAACCTTAGAATGATCCCATATTCAAATGCCCATTTAGAAAATTTTAAAGAAGAAAAAGCAGGGCCGTTATCACATACCAATGAATAGGGCGTTCCAAACCTGGTGATGATGTTTTCTTCAAGGAACTTGATAACTACCTCAGTTGTGGAAAACTTGCAGCAGGTGGCCTCAGTCCACCTTGTACAATAGTCCGTCACCGTCAGTATAAACTTGTGTCCTGCAGAAGATGGGGGATTGATGACTCTGATAAAATCCAAGCCCCATTGTGCAAATGGTCTGGACTCGATCACAGGCTGCAGTGGATTGGCCAGATTTCTTCCTCTGTCTGCTGCAGTCTGACAGGTGTGGCAGCTTCTGATATGACCCTTAGTATCTTTGAATATAGTGGGCCAGTAATAGCCCGCTCTCAGTATTTTGTGTGCTGTAGCTAAATGGGAACCATGGCCGGTTCCGTATTTGTCATGTAGTTCTGTCAACACTTTATCAGCTTCAGCTCTGTTTATGCATCTCAAATAAATTCCATCATGGTTCTTCCTGAATAGAAGACCTCCCTGCACCATATAATGCTGTGCCTTAATCTTCAAGGCTCTCCTCTGAGAAGCCTTCATCTTGCCTGGGTACCTTCCAGCTATCAGGAAGGTGCTTAAATCATCGTACCAGCCTGATGCGTCTTGGGAATCCAATACATACTGCTGTTTTATCAGATTTGGATCCATGTTTGCTATTGTCTGCACCAACGCCTGCCCTCTGACCAGCTTTGCGGGAATGATCTCCATGTCGAATTCTTGCAGCGTGGTGATCCATTTGGCTCTTTTTTCTCCAGGCTCGTTCTGCATCAGCAGCATCTTTACTGCTGCGTCTGGTACTATGGCTTTAATCTGGCTGCGCAGGATGTAGTGTCTAAATTTTTTCACAGCCTTCACCAATGCAAATGCCTGTCTTTCGATATCCAGATATCTCAGCTGTGCATCCTTCAGAGGCGCACTCATAAATGCTATGGGCCTCTCGTCATCATTTTCACTTTTCTGTGTCAGGGCAGCAGCGACAGAATGAGAAGATGCAAAGGAGTAGATGTAAAACGGGCATGTGTAGTCTGGACTTGCCAATACAGGGGCATTAGAAATTGCTTCCTTGATATCTTCAAATGCGGCTTTGGCTACGGGCGTCCATTCCATCTGTGCATCTTTCTTTAACATGGCATTCAACGGCTGCACAATCTCTGCAAAACCTGTTATAAACTTCTGAACAAAGTTAATTTTACCAAAAAATGATTTCAATTCTTTCCTACTGTTTGGTATTTGCAAATTTTTTATGGATTCTATTCTATCCGGATCAATTGAAATTCCCTTTTCAGAAATGACATGGCCTAATAATTTACCTTTAGTTACGCCAAATATACATTTCTTAGGATTAAGGGAAATCCCATACCTTTCACATCGCTGCAGTACTTTTCTGAGGTCCTCAGCGTGGGTGGATGCATCCTTGGAATACACAGTTAAATCATCCATATACACAACAATGCATTTACCTGATAATCCACGAAAAGCAACGTCCATGGCCCTCTGAAAAGTGGCACCTGCATTAATCAGACCAAAAGGCATTCTTCTATACGCATAATTTCCCCATTTGCAAGTGAAGGTGGTTTTTAGTCTATCCTCTCTGTCAATTAAAACCTGGTTATAACCTGAAAAACCATCTAAAAAGGACATCATCCTTGCGCCATTTACTGCTTGCAGTACTTCATCTATTGGGGGCAAAGGATAATTATCCTTTTCAGATGCCTTGTTTAAGTTTCTAAAGTCTACGCACAACCTGATGTCTCCGTTTTTCTTCCTTACTGGCACTAAGTTAGCTACCCAGACAGAATGTCGGACTGGAAAAATTATTCCAGCGGACAGTAGTTTTTTCACTTCCTCAAAGATTAAAGGCTCTAGAATGGCGTTTACAGGCCTCTGTTTCTGCCTAAATGGTTTGACTTCTTTTCTTAAAGGTATGACGTGAGTTATGATGGACTCATCAAATGTTTTCAAGTCTCCATAAGCCCATGCTATGACATGTTTATATTTTTGCAGAACATCCAGAACCTCTTTTCTGATTTTCTCAGAGCAAGCTTTCCCAATTAGTACATTTTGTGGATTTAGCTCAGTCCCTAAGTTATGTAAATCACACTTACCCCCTTCTGTTTTGGGTAAGTCTTTCTGTCTTATTATTCCGTCGAAGTCAAAGATGTGTTCTAATTCAATTACTCCTTTTGGTAAGAAGTTGCTCTTTAAGTTGATCATATCTTCTTCGTCCCATGTTACTTCAGGCCTTTCTTGTTCATCAATAACTTGGGCCTCAAATGCCTCATTACAAGTCAGAAAATCAATAATTTGCTGATCCTCTCCAAATACCTGAAAGTGTGTAACGTTGTCTGGTATACTGGGCACGTTAACTAGCTCAACAGCAAATCGTCTTAATCCTGACAGTGTCAATGGTTCTAATGTACTAGCAGCAACTGCTAATGCATCTGGCCTGTGGTTTAGCTCTCTAGGAATGTGCTCTATGTTAAAAGCATCAAATGAATCCATTAAACCCCAAACTCTATGTCTGTAACTGATCATCTTCTTATAATTGCAGGCATATAGTTTCCTCACTTGTCTGACTACTAATTCAGAGTCTGAAAACACTCTGATGGCTTTTACCCCTTTTCTGATGGCCATGACAAGTCCTAAAATTAGGGCTTCATATTCAGCAATATTGTTAGTGCAGGAAAATTGTAATCTATATGCTGCCAAATGAGATTTACCTTGAGGATTAATGAGTTCAACACCTGCACCTGCACCCTGTTTTGATTTGGACCCATCACATTTTAACGTCCACATGCCATCCTTCTTTTTCTGATCTTTTACCTTGGCATACTTTGTCTCTTTTATTGCCTGTGGGGTGTTGTCTTGTTGATTCATGGGTTTTTCCGCTTGGTTATCTTGCATATGTGTGCTTGTAGTTTGCAACTCAGAAAGATAACTACCCTCATCTTCTATTTCTTTTCCTAAATCTGGGATCAAGGCACTTATATTATCCTGAACATATCTCTGTGTTAGATCAGGATGCTCATTTTTCTCTTGTGACTCTACCTTCCCTATGCACTTCTTGTATTCATATTCAATGATGTCTTTGCATATTTCACAATTCTCCTCAGAATGCTGCCTATCATGGACTCTACACCTATTTTTATATAACTTACACTGGACTGGGAGATTGTGTGTAACGCACTCTTCCAGCTCTTGTCTAATGGCATGACCAAATTTGCCTATTGCATTGTTTTCCTCATCTGAAGAATTTCCTTCAGACTCAATGAATAGTGCTGTTCTATTGCTGACATACTTCTTCCTAATGTTTAACATCATGATCTCTTCAATCTGCATCCCATTGTTGGTAACTCTATAGACACCTGGTTCAACAGCAGCATATAATATTTCATTGGTTCGATTATACTCTGTTATCATATGTTTCATTCTGGGCTCTGCCCCTATTCTGATCTGGTTTGGGATGCCTCTCCATGGTAACCACATGTGTGAAAAGTCAGTAGCCATATACCCGTTTAATGTCTTGGACCAATCCCTACTCAGCAACATTCCATAATTTACGGGTATATCCACTACTTGGATGTCAATGATTTGGCTCACCCTAGGGTCTGAAGCTAACTGTACCTGTATGTTCATGAGTTCTCCTATCACACTAACCTCAGTCTTATCTAATTGTGTGACAACCTTGGCAGATTTGGTGGGAGTCAGCCTGAGAGTTTTACATATTCCTAAGGGCATTACGTTGGCTGAAGCACCAGAATCTACCATGCAATTGTGTATATTCTTCCCACACAACCTAACAGTTAACAAGAAAGGTTGAGTATCCCTCTTATCCGCATGTATTACTACATTGGTGTTGGAAGGCTGCTCAACTTTCTTACCTTTCTCCTTAGGTGGTGAATCACTACTAGGAACAGTTATATCAGCAGACACCATGTTTGTTATGGATGTATCCAGGGATTTTAAAAAAGCATTCCTGATCCCTGGGGTCTTCAATAATTCATTTAGAGGTATGCTGACCTTCATTTTCTTTATTTCCTCTGACAAGTAATTCATTAGTCTTGTTGTCTCTACTGCTTCTGTCTTACTTGTTTGATCCTTTTGCACTGCTGTTCCGTTATTTGTGTGCTGACTAGCTTTAAGTGTGGCAGGATTGTTGCTAGCATTCTGATCTGGGGGTGTATTGATGTTATTCGGAGGAGTGGAAGTGGTGAAAGGTCCTCCCGGCCTAGGGTTGTTCCTCAAATGGTAGGTGTGGCTTTTATTTGTCTGTTGAAAGGCCTGCACCTCCTCTGTTTCATTTAATATCTCGTTTTCAGATTCAAAAGGAAACTGAAAAGCATTTAACACAAAGGCTGATTCGGGATAAAGACTTTCACAATAGTATGGTTCATCCTCTAGCAATTCATCCTCCCTCTCTTCTGCAGTTGCAAAGGTAAACGTTTCTAAGACTAATGCTGTGTCATATTCTGAGGGTACTACCTCATTACCCTTAGGAATGAGAAATTCTGAGGTAGGAGGCTGTACATCTACGTTGAAGATACTAGCTGCCAAGTGGAACTGTGGACAGTCATGCTCAGCATGGGCATTAGTATTGTGAAATCTGCACCAATTTTTGGGTGCTGTATTGGCCATTTGTATGTTAGTTATTTGTTTTGCACCATGATTATCTGTATTCTCGAAAGGAGAAGCCAGAGTACCGTTGTTGGGCCCAGTGTTCCATGTCTTGGGTGGCCTAGGTTGATTCTGGTTCTTGTTATTATTGCCCCAGGTCCTATTATCTATCACTGGCCCCCTATTTTGCATTGGTTGCCCCTGACTGGGGCCTTGATGCTGATTGTAGTTTTGGTTCTGATTGTACTGCTGGTTCTGGTTGAGACTATAATTCTGATTTTGGCCTTGGTTGTGACCTTGAGGTGGATTGTAGTTTTGGTTGCTTCTGCCATAGAGATTCTCATTTCTTAGCTGTGTCACTTCGGTTGTTAATCTCTTCAAATGTGCAGTAATTTCTTTGATGTCTTCCCTATCATCTTGTGCTTTTGCCACAGTTATATCCCTAGGAAGTTGGAAGAAAGGCTGACCATTATTTTGACTGTTATTGGAAGTACTAGCCGTGTAAGGAGCTATAGCCTGGATTGGAGTAGGATTATACACAGGTGTGTAAGAAGGAACCGGATTTATTAGTGGAGCAGGCTGCACAGGGACTCCATTCCATGGGTGTGCCTGATTCTGCACCCCAAAATTTCCTCCAAATGGACTGTAAGCTGTATGTCTCATTTCTTGGTTCACTGAGGCTGCCTCTTTATAGGCTTTGGATACTGAATCTATGTCAGGTTTCCTTTTGACAAACATGGCAGTTAAAGGATCCAAAGCAGCATAGTACATAGCCAACAAGGGAGCATCATCTATGGTATAAGGGGCTGCTAGCCTAGAATAGGCCTTTTGGAATCTGTCATTGAAATTATCAATTAACTCTCCCTCACCTCGTTTTATAGCAGCCAGCTTATGATACAAAGCACAAGGGTCAATGGGTCCTCTAAATCTTGACAGAAATGCTTCCTCCATAAGTGCCCAGGAAGAAATGTAACTATTGGGTAAGTTTACATACCAGCTAGAGGCCTGCTCATTAAAGGTGTAAGGAAACAACCTACACACAACATCCTCGTGCTCTAACATAGCCCTAAAACATGCTTCCTTAAATATTCTAATATGATCTTCTGGGTCTTGATGCAACTGGTATTTGGGACATATCTTTTCTGGATTTTTTGGCATGTCATGATAATCATTGAAGAATATGGGAGAATTGACATCGAAATAAGCCATTGCAGGTGTTTGAGCTTGACCTGAACTTGCAGAAATACCTGGATTGATTGGCGAATTAGGATTTAGAGGAGGATTGAGACCTCCAGAAGTGCCTGAACCAAGATTTAAAGATCTGAACAGTGATCTATCAGGACTTATAATACTACGGATGTTAAAAGGTGACCCAGGAGGTGTTCCAGATGAACTTCCTGCTTGCGATATTTTTGGATTCCAGATTAAAGGGCTTTTACTTCGCCTTGTATCAGGTAGTTGCACAAATATATCTCCTGAACTGGACCTAGACCTAGTCACTCTGTTACTGTCGTTAGCCAGTTTGAAATGAAACCTAACTCAGGCGGGCCCTCCTTCTAGCGCCAGAAAACTGTTGATGACTGTTTTGATGCAATCATAACAATAAGTCAAAATTCACATTGACCAACTGAACTTGACCAACCGAACCATTGTAGACTTGGGATTAGTTGAATCACCAAATGATTCCTTCTTGTCTTTCAAGTATAGTTACAGTTCATGTCATGTGAATTTTGACTTATTGTTATGATTGCATCAAAACAGTCATCAACACAATAGAATCTTGATTAACCCTCATGATTAAATATCTATAGACATGTGCATAAAATTATATATGTTGATTATGTTTTGATTGGAGGATTCAAATTTAGAATCACATTATTCAAAGTAATATGTACATTGGTAAGATATAACACTAACCTTAATTTGTTGCAATTGTAATTTTAGGGCAATTTAGGAAGGTGATGCAGAGCCACATAGCAAAAGCTTACAGACAGGGTGAAAACCCCATTAAACCCACCAAATAGCTAAAATCTGGACATACAACATATATGTCTAAAACCTGTCAGCATCATCATATTTTCTCTGCCGACCGATATCCTCCTGCAGACAAACCTTCAATCTTTCGCTTGTCAGCAGCATCATCATATTCGGTGAACACAAGTATCCTCCTAACGATCACTATTCACCTTACCGCCAAGCTCTATCTGCAGCATCATGATGTTCAGCATCATCTGCACCTTTTATCAGTAGGACATAAAATATCAGGTTCCTCCTGTATATCCTGATGATGACAACCTCATGCACCTCTCTTCTGATGCTTACGTCACCCCGATATTCGACCCACTTACATGACCAGCATCAGGATGTAACTTATTGGGTCATATTTGAAACATCCTGATGACGATGTTTGACTTTATGCACATGACGAATATTCCCCCTGAATATTCCTTCTGCGATCCACTTAGTGTTAATCTCTAATCACCAAGACATGAATTATCGGTGAACACTTCGCACTGATCACCCTGATATCCTCCGCCTATGCCAAAACACTTATCATCAGTAGGATAAACTTTTATCGAGTGATATTTGGAATGTCCTGATGACGATGACATCACATGCACTACTACTTCCCCTGATGTCTACGTCACCCGGATATTTGGCTCATTCATATACTCCACAGCATGATATGAATTGTCGAGTTATACTCTAATATCCTGATGATGATCTATGTGATCTTCGGCTACCTGATATTCAAACAAAAGATGATCCTCCTCCTTTCTTTGGAAAATGTGACTTTGACTCGCCGTTGACCCATTTAATTGTACCTTCGCCTGCGTATATGCTCTAGCATGTAACAACGAGATGCGGATGATGACTACACATGAAATGATGATCCTGAAGATGATATATACAGGAAATATATATCCAATCTATATCATCCTAATGCCTTCAAAACATGCATTTTCCATAAGTTTCAAGACCCGATCCGGATAGCGATAAGCGCATAGATGCAGATGTAATATACACAGTCTATAATGTCGCATGTGAATGTTGTATATCCATCAAGACCATATTTTTGACAAAGCTTGCAAAAATTCACAATTTCACACAGAAAGCATGACGATCAGGCCGGATCATCACCTGAGCAACTCAAACTTAGAATTTATCCTCCTAAACCCTAGCACATAAGGATGCTAGGATAACTCACAGCATGCTACTAACTGATCCCACAAACATGAAATGCATAAACAGAAAAACAAGGATGCAAACTAAACTACTGTACATGCCCATTCCACTGATTCAGAGAATCAACTGGTGGAATGGTTGAATGAATCCATTTTGCCTACAATAAGAGAATCAGCACACAGATAGCTTATGAACCAGACAAATGAAATCAATGGGATCCTCTTATTTTCAATAACAGAGATGCATACAAGATTCACAATCTCATTGTATCACAAATGTCTCTGCTTCTACTATGCTAAAACCTCACAAAACTATCAATTCTCCATTGTCTAGTCTATATGCTAAAACAAACTGATCTAGGGCATAAATAGGAGTTCCTCGCGAGTACTACCAACTTGATTCCCAGTGGCTAGGAGCTTCCAAGCGGCTGGGAGGAGACAGCTAAGACAGTTGTCATAACAAACTTCTAACTAACTTGCACATCATCCTAGATAGTAAATCCTCCTAGATGGATCTAAAACATAAGAATTGGTCCAATGGACCTTATTACATAATGAAGTCAAACATACTAAAAATAGACTTATGTCCTGACATGCTAAAAATAGACTTATGTCCTGTTTTGCAGGGGTGCTCCTGCACCATACTCCCTAGAAGAAGAAATCTCAAGTCCACTTGAGATGAGAGTATGTAAGTCGACACCATGTTTCTGGATATGCTCCTCAGTCATCCACACTGCTTCTGAATCAGGTCTGCCCTACCATGCCACCAGATATTCCAAATAGCTTTTATTCTGGGTCTGCTTGATCACTTTTGTGTCTAAAACCTTCTGCAACTGTGGTGGATCATGTTTTGGAATGTCATCAGCTACTGTATCCTATAGGAGTTCATGTTCTTCATCAGGATTATGCTTGTGTGGAGTTAAATCACATACATTGAATATAGGTGATAAACCAAGATCTAGAGGGAGTTGTATCTCATAAGCATTCTAGCCATGCTTTCTCAAAATCTGACATGGTCCAATCTTCCTCTACATGAGTTTAGTATATTTTCCCTTAGGAAGTCTTTCCTTTTTCAAATGAACCCATACTAAATCTCCAACATCAAACTGTACATCTTTCTTCTTTTTATCAGCATATGCTTTATACTTCAAGGTAGTTTACTGTAGCTGGGTCTTTACTTGATCATGAACCTCTTTTATGGCTTCTGCAAAAGCTTCTCCCTTTGCACTAATAGGGTTTGCTGCAGGTAGATCTCTCAATTCCAAAATTCCTCTTGGATGCATCCATACACTATCTAAAAAGGTGATTTCCCTGTACTCCTATTGACAATATCATTATAGGAAAATTCAGCCTAAGATAGGATATTATCCCACTTTTCTCCATGCTATTTTGTCAAACATCTGAGCAAATTCCCTAAGGAATGATTGACTACTTCAGTCTGTCCATCCGTTTGAGGATGATATGCGGATGAAAAAGACAAATTTGTGCCCAATTTCTTCCAAAGGGTTCTCCAGAAATGACCAATAAACTTCACATCCCTATCTGACACTATGCTTAATGGAAATCCATGTATTCTGACAATTTCCTTGAAAAACAAATCTACAATGTATGAAGCATCAGCATTGGTTTTGCATGGCAAGAAATGTGCCATTTTGCTGAATCTGTCCACTACAACAAAAACACTTTCGAATCCTTTCCTTGTCCTTGGCAAACCCAAGACAAAATCCATACTTATGCTTTCCCATGGTCTGGAAGGAATGGGTAAAGGCTGATATAAACTTGCATTAGTTGATCTCCCTTTTGCTTTCTGACATATCACACATGTCTCTACAAACTTTCTGACATCTGATTGTAACTTAGGCCAAAAATAATGTCTTCTAACAAGATCAAGAGTCTTAACCAAACCAAAATGAACTGCGATAGCTCCACAATGTTTCTCTTTTATGATGTTCAACCTCACAGAACACCTTGGAATACACAACTGTGCACCTTTAAATAGCAATCCATCCTGGATTAGGAATTTAGAGAACTCAGCATGATATTTATATCCAAAAGAAGTACATACCTGATATATCTCTCCAAAATCTTCATCAGCATCATACATGGTCTTCAATGAATCAATTCCAGCACTCTCCAACTGAATCTAGTTGACTGTTAGAGCTCTCCTACTCAAGGCATCTGCTACCCTATTCTTGACTCCTTTTTTATTCTTTAATGTAAAAGTAAAAGCCTGCAAAGTTTCTACCCATTTCATGTGTCTGTGGTTCAGCTTTTCTTGGCTGTTTATGAAACTTAGAGCCTGGTTATCTATGAATACTATGAATTCTTTTGGCATCAAGTAATGTCTCCATTTCTTGAGTGACTGGACTAAAGCATACATTTCCAAATCATATGATGAATACCTCTTTTTAGCATCATTGAGCTTCTCACTAAAAAATGCAATTGGCCTACCTTCTTGGCTGAGTACTGCTCCAATGGCCATGTGACTGGCATCACATTCTACCTGAAAGATCTTGTTAAAGTCTAGAAGTGCAAGGACTGGCTGCTGTGCCACCTTCTTCTTCAATGTTTCAAAAGAATCATCTGCTTCTTTAGTCCAAGCAAATCTACACTTCTGTCCTCCTTTTATAGTATCAAGCATGGGTGCACAAATATTACTAAACCCTCTTATAAACTTTCTGTAGAAGGTTGCTAATCCACGGAAACTTCTGACATCATTCATAGTCCTTGGAGTTGGCCACGACAATATGGCACTTACCTTCTCCTTATCCATTTGTAGCTTTCCTTGTGAAATGACAAAACCCAAATATTTGATCTCCTCTTGCATGAACAAACACTTGTCCAAATTTATCATCAGCTGCTCTTCATGTAACCTCTTGAGAACCAAATCTATATGTCTAAGATGTTCTTCCTTTGTGTTGTTGAAAATCAGAATGTCATCTAGATATACTATGACAAACTTACCCATGAATTCTCTCAAAACCTCATTCATCAACCTCTTTAAAGTACTAGGTGCATTAGACAAACCAAAAGGCATAACTTTCCACTCATACAACCCTTCATTGGTTTTGAATGTTGTTTTCCATTCATCTCCTGGCCTAATCCTGATCTGATGATAACCACTCTTCAAATCTATTTTTGTAAAATACTTAGCACCTCCCAAACAATCAAATAAATCCTCTATCCTAGGGATTGGAAACCTATACCTGATTGTGATCTTATTAATAGCTCTGGAATCTGTGCAAAGCCTCCAAGTACCTTCTTTCTTTGGTGCTAGTACAACTGGTATTGCACATGTACTTAAACTTTTACCAATCAAACTTGTGTCTAACAATTCCTCAATTTGTCTTGCTACTTCTACATTCTGTTCTAGAGTTAGCTTATATCCTGCTTTGTTTGGAAGTGTAGATCCTGGGATTAGATCTATGCAATGGCTGATATCCCTTACAGGTGGTAGGGATCTTGGCATTCCATCAGAAATGATACCTTTATACTTATCTAATAGCTCTTGGACAGCTGGGTCTATGAACCTCTACTTCTTCTCTTTCTTGACTTCTTGCTGCTATTCTTTATTCACTACCATACATGGAATTAGGGCATATGCAACTGCACCTTCTGCTGCTACTTCTTTCATGAACTATTTTCCTTCCATCAGCATTACCTTCACTTCTTTTCCTTTGGATTTCTCCTCCTTCTCTGTTAATGGTAGTAACTCTGTCACTATACCATTCTTAGTGATTGTATAGGTGTTTCTAACACCATCATGGCATGCCTTCAAGTCATATTGCCATGGTCTACCAAACAAAAGATTGCAAGCATCCATCTTGGTAATGTCAAACAACAACCTATCTTTATATGCTCCAATCTGAAATTTTACCCAAGCCTATTCTTCTACAACTATTTGTTGACCTTGGGTAAGCCATGAGACCTTATATGGGGATGGGTGAGGCAATCTCCTAAGCTTAAGCTTTGTTACCATTTCATCAGATACAAAATTTTTAGTAAAACCAGAATCAATTAAAACTTTACATGCCTTACCTCCTGCTTTGCAAATGGTTCTGAAAAGTGACTTTCTTTGTGGGGGTTCTTTGTCAGGTACCTTCATGGTAGTCATTGTTCTCCTCATCATCAAAGGTTCTCCACTCTCTGGATATCCATAATTGTCAGGAGCATTCACACTCTAAAAAGCATTAGAGCCTGTTGCACTTTGACTATCAGGTTCTTGGATCAGATTCGTTCTCCTTTCTCCTATTGAGCTTGTTGCCTTTTCTGGACATTTGCTAGCTATATGGCCTTCTTTGTTACAGTTATAACATCTGATAGATCCTCTGCCCTGGGATCTTCCTCTGAAAGGTCTTCTACCTCTGAAGTTTCCTTGCTGATTGTATCTCTCTCTGGTTTTGACTGTTATTTCCCTTGCTATTGTCATGACTGGATTCTCCCTGATAGCCATGTCCATGTCCTCTGCCTCTGAAAGGACCTCTTCCACCTCTTTGTTGTTTTCCTCTTCCTCTATTGTTCTGTTCTTGTCTTCTCTTTAACTTCTCTTCCACTTTCAATGCCAACTGAAAACATTTCTGAGCTATATCTGGATTATAGAGATTCAAATCTTCCTGAATGTTGAACCTCAATCCATTAAGGTATCTGGCTACCTTTTCTTCCTCACTTTCTTTTACCTTTGTCCTCACACAAAGTTTCATGAATTCCTTTGTATATGAGCTGATATCTAGCTCCTTCTGCTTTAGGTTTTGCTTCCTCTTGTGTAATTGGATACTGTAATCCAATGGAACATAGGCTTCCTTCACTAAAGCCATCATCTTATTCCATGTAGCAACTCTAAGCTTTCCTTCTTGTACTCTGTCATCTTGGACAAAATTCCACCATGTCAATGCAGCTTCTTTCATCTTTGATTGGGCTGTCTTCACTCTCTGTTGTTCTGGGATCTCCTCTGTCTCAAAGAAATTGTTTAGGGAGTCTATCTACTCCATCACTAAATTAGGTTCCATCTTTCTTGTAAACACTGGTAAATCTAGATTCACATCCATGGTCCTCCTCTCCATGGATTTGAGGGCATTCAACAGTGGTCTCTGGTTTGTAGGAATGACCTCCTCATTCCATCTAGGGATCTCTTCTTCTTCCTTATCTTCTTCTCTACCAGAACCTACTCTATCCCTCAACTTCTCCAACTCATCCTTCAATTCCTGATTCTGAGCCTTCACATCCTTGCTCTTAGTAATCTGCTTCTTTACCAGAACTGCCAACTCAGCGTTGGTCATTTTTTGTGGGAACTCTGATGTCCCTTCTTCATCTGACATCTTCCTGTCTTGATTCTTCCTGAAAAGATTCAACCTTTGCTCTAATACCACTATGATGCAGAGCCACACAGCAAAAGCTTATAGACAGGGAGAAAACCCCATTAAACCCACCAAATAGCTAAAATCCTGACATACAACATGTATGTCTAAAACTTGTCAGCATCATCATATTTTCTCTGCTGACCGATATCCTCCTGCAGACAAACCTTCGATCTTTCACCTGTCAGCAGCATCATCATATTCAGTGAACATAATTATCCTCCTATAGATCACTATTCACCTTACCGCCAAACTCTATCTGCAACATCATGATGTTCGGCATCATCTGCACCTTTTATCAGTATGATATAAAATATTGGGTTCCTCCCGTATACCCTGATGACGACAACCTCATGCACCTCTCTTCCGATGCTTACGTCACCCTGATATTCGACCCACTTACACGACCAGAATCAGGATGTAACTTATCAGGTCATATTTGAAACATCCTGATGACGATGTTTGACTTTATACACATGACAAATATTCCCCCCGAATATTCCTTCTGTGATCCACTTAGTGTTAATCTCCGATCACCAAGACATGAATTGTCGGTGAACACTTTGCACTGATCACCCCGATATCCTCCGCCTATGCCAAAACACTTATCATCGATAGGATAAACTTTTATCAGGTGATATTTGGAATGTCCTAATGATGATGATGTCACATGCACTACTACTTCCTCCAATGTCTACGTCACCTAGATATTTGGCTCATTCATATACTCCGCAGCATGATATGAATTATCGGGTTATACTCTAATATCCTGATGATGATCTATGTGATCTTCGGCTACCTGATATTCAAACAAAAGATGATCCTCCTCCTTTCTTTGGCAAATGTGACTTTGACTCGCCGTTGACCCGTTTAATTGTACCTTCACCTGCGTATATGCTCTAGCATATAACAATGACATGCGAATGATGACTACACACGAAATGATGATCCTGAAGATGATATATACAAGAAATATATATCCAATCTATATCATCTTGATGCCTTCAAAACATGCATTTTCCATAAGTTTCAAGACCCGATCCGGATAGTGATAAGCACATAGATGCAGATGTGATATACATAGTCTGTAATGTCGCATGTGAATGTTGTATATCCGTCAAGTGCATATTTTTGACAAAGCTCACAGAACTTCACAATTTCACACAGAAAGCATGACGATCGGGCCAGATCATCACTTGACCAACTCAAACTTAGAATTTATCCTCCTAAACCCTAGCACATAAGGATGCTAGGATAACTCACAGTATGCTACTAACTAATCCCACAAACATGAAATGCATAAACAGAAAAACAAGGATGCAAACTAAACTACTGTACATGCCCATTCCACTGATTCAGAGAATCAACCAATGGAATGGTTGAATGAATCCATTTCACCTACAATAAGACAATTAGCACACATATAGCTTATGAACCAGACAAATGAAATTAATGGGATCCTCTTATTTTCAATAACAGAGATGCATACAAGATTCACAGTCTCACTGTATCACAAATGTCTGCTTCTACTATGCTAAAACCTCACAAAACTATCAATTCTCCACTGTCTAGTCTATATGGTAAAACAAACTGATCTAGGGCATAAATAGGAATTCCTCGTGAGTACTACCAACTCGATTCCCAGTGGCTGGGAGCTTCCAAGCGGCTGAGAGGAGACAACTAAGACAATTGTCATAATGAACTTCTAACTAACCTGCACATCCTCCTAGATGGATGTAAAACATAAGACTTGGTCCAATGGACCTTATTACATCATGAAGTCAAACATACTAAAAATAGACTTATGTCCTGACATGCTAAAAATAGACTTATGTCCTGACATGCTAAAAATAGACTTATGTCCTATTTTACACAGGTGCTCCTGTACCAGAAGGGGACATTACAATTGGTATCAGAGCATCCTTCCTACCATCCTATGAATGATAGTTTATGCAACATATATTCATGTATACGCTTCATGACATACAGGTATTCAAATGTATACATCATGAGTTACTTGTTTTCAAGTGTATACTTCATGACTTATGTGTATTCAAATGTATACTTCAGGAATTACTTGTATTCAAGTGTATACTTCATGACTTACGTGTATTCAAATGTATACTTCATGACTTACTTGTATTCAAGTGAATACTTAATGACTTACTTGTATTCAAGTGTATACTTCATTACTTTTGTGTATACTTCATGACTTACTTGTATTCAAGAATATATTTCATGACTTAAGTGTATTCAAGTGTATACTTCATAACTTACATATATTCATGTCCATACTTTGTATATTACATATATTTACATGTATTCTTCATGCTTCATGTATGTATGTGTATTTATGCATTACGTGTATGCTTCATGCTCTATGTATTACATGTATTTATGTGTATACTTCATGTATTATGTGTATGATTCATGCTCTATGTATTACATGTATACTTTGTGTCTTATGTATACTTCATGTATCACATGTATTTATGCTTCACATATATTTACTTAGTATATTACATGTATCTATATATATGCTTCATGCTTTGTGTCTTAAATATATACTTTGTAAATCACATGTATTTATGTGTATACTTCATACTTCACATGTATGTATGTGTATACTTCATGTATCTATGTGTACACTTCATGCTTTGTGTCTTACGTGTATCAAGTGTATTTACGTGTATACTTTGTATATTACGTATGCTTCATGCTTTGTGTCTTACGTGTAAACTTTGTGTATCATGTATGCTTCATGTATTACGTATGTCTATGGTTCGCTTCATGTCTAATGTTTCTCCAACAAGTTTATTCTATGTGTGTTTAAGATTGCTTTACAGTTAAAATAATGAAAATACCAAATCTATCAAAGCTTTATTTGTCAAATGCTTCTTGATAATGAAGATTTGTAACTAGTGAAGTGAAAAAGTGTGACTCCCTCAGACTTGAGATATAAAAGGAGAGAATATTTCATTTAAGAATGACATCCAAAACATCATTGAGGAATTCAATTGAGAATAGAACCCTAAGTAATTTTCCTTGTGAAGAAAGCATCAATAGGAGATAAACCTAACAATCAACTTAAAGGTGAAATACTATTGTCGAAAAGGGTACCCAAGAATAGTAGTGACTCCTTGAAGAGATAGATATAAAGGATAAATCAATTCATTGACATAAGCAATCATCACTCATCTATTCATCATGAAACCAAGGAATCAAAATACCAAAAGTTTTCCCATGGAAGGAACAATCAATCATAACCACTCAACATAGTTGAATCTAACTTCAATTCTCAAATGGAAATCTACACATTACCACCACTAGTTGTCATGGAAACTTAGGCATAACTAAAGATACAAATATGGATTAGGATTATCTTTCAAACTTCAAGATTTGGGTACACTAAGGTATCATCTTGACCTAAAATGGTCAATCTCTTAAAAGACAAAACAACTATTTTGAGAGAATGTAAATAGGGAGAGAGATCTTAAGAGAAATATTGTACATTTATCATAAAATATATTCATCAAGCCTCATGGATGAGGAATGTCATTCAAAATAAATTGTTCTATTCCTTTGGAACAAGATTAAATATACAATCAAGTGATCTATCCCACACTCATAGAAACAATAGCAATACATGGATCAACCTTGTAACCTACAAAATCGATGTAGTAAACTTATCTTATGAACCAAATTCACTTCTATATTAGATCATTTCTTCAATGAGTCTCCTCCTAAGTTCTTTTCTTGATCAAAGTAACTCCGCATTCATAAAGATCAATGACATCAGTATTAGGCATGTAGGTACCTTAGATAAATTTGATACAAATCAAGTTAAGACAAAATTGTTACAGAAGCCTATGCTAATTTGTATTATGGGTCCATAACCCACAAATCCTAGATTCATTCTCACCTATCAAACCTTGGGATAAATTGATATTATTAAAACAAATCAGGTACTTCCCCAAGATATGAAAATAAATTTGGTACCAAACATGGAGATATGTCAAAGATGAGTGAGAACCTCCCATTAATATGGGAATTGGATGTTAGTGTCAATCTGTAAATTCAAATTCTATGAAGTATTTGTGAGTGATAACTATTTTCTATGGAGTCTAAGACTTTGACACATCCAATAATTTATACTTGAGGATTATTTAGGATCAGAAGGTTATAACATGTCAAAAAATGTTTGGACTAAGTGTTACCAACACATATAAGATATTTTTGATTATACCCTCAATCTTGCCTCAAGACTTGTTTGAATGATTAGGGGAAATAAAATATACTTACTCTCGATTGAAGTATAGAAAAAAAAGGGTACAAAATGTAGTAAATGATCTTCTTATCCACAACACTCCCGTAACCTTTCATGATAAAAGATGCAACACTTTTCTATCATTGTAGATCTCAACAAGGGATTTGTATAATTTCCTAGGATCCTTGTGGTGATGAAATGAGAGAAAACTTGTCTTAAATTAGGTACCCTATCAGTACCAACTCTTGGTTTATTATTAAAAGATATGGGGAAATACAAGTATATGAACTAGAAGAATATTTTACAATGAATTACCCTCATACTTTAGAGAAAGTTATCAACCATATGATGTTAAAAGAAAATGTTGGCATTTATAATGAAGTGAGTATACTAATGACAAATCCTCAAGAAAATTGAATTGGGATGGTAATTACTTTAAGTGCATCCTAATTATGATTTCTTGAGGACAAGCAATCTTGGGTGGGGTGGACTGTCATGTCCCCTTACCCTATGGCCAGCTATTCTTACAAAGATAGTGATTAGATGTTCATGCAAGTCAATTTCTTGATGAAAGTAAAAAAAGTTAAACTATTATTAGTATTGGTTGACACTCCTCATATTGAACATGTCCAATCTTCATTGTTTCGGTGCCACCTTTAAAAATAAATAAAATATTATCATGGGCTAACTTTTATTACTAGACAGTAACTAAATGACAGTCACTATTAACAAAGAAGTGTTAATAAATTATGACAAGAGGGGTGATACCTATAAAGTGGATGACCTCCTTTGAGTTTGAGCACTCCATAGAAGAATGTCTAGATATACTAATTGTTTGTTTAGTGTAATCATTAATATGAAAAAAGGAGTGATCAACAATATTCAATGATTATGTTTTATGAAAGACAATGATTAATTAAGGAAGGGTGGCTCCCTTGGAGAACAACACATCTTTGTGAAATGTTGTATCTCTTCATAGAGATATGAATATATAAAATGAAGTTTGTGATTTGTGAAGAATGGGGGGAAGAGTAAGAAAGAGATACTTAGAAGTAATTATAGAATTTAATATAAAATATCTAAAAAATCAATTGAACAAGCATCAAGCAATACCAATCATTGGATCATTGAATTGTACCGCAGACATTCAATCTACATAATTATATCTATTTACTCAGTCATATGGACTGTTAAGGAGAACAAAGGCTTACATTTCTAAGTCTAAATTGAATTAGAAGTTCAATAAGAAACATTATTGGATATACATGCAGAAATAGAATAAGGAACAGCAGGTTAGATCATTATTGACTGTCAACTATATTTACTTATTGCATATCACTGTCATATCTAGAAGTACATAAAATTATTGAAATAAACCATCAACATGGAGAAGGGGGAAAATGTGCACTATGGAGAACAACTAAAGGCACCCTTACATTGATAGATATGGAGAACAACGAGTAGGGCACCCTACTGTCATGTAAAATGGAGAAATGGATAACGGCACCCTAGGGCATAATTCTTCTCCCTAATCTCCATGTTGAGGGTTTATTGGCACAGTAAGATTCACCAGTCCAAAAAAATGGTGAGGGGACTACTTAGAGGGAGAACTATTGTCATAGGGCATCCTACCATGCCTCCCTGTACCTCCTCTTCTATGGATGAGTGTTGTAAAAAAACTAAGTTAGCTACATGATAATTGAATATATGATTTCTCAATAGAATATTAATTATGAGTTTGAATCTAATAGAATCTTGATTAACCCTCATGATTAAATATCTATAGATATGTGCATAAAATTATATATGTTGATTATGTTTTGATTGGAGGATTCAAATTTAGAATCACATTATTCAAAGAAATATGTACATTGGAAAGATGTAAGCCTAACCCTAATTTTTTCAATTGTAATTTTATGTCAATTTAGGAAGGGGACATTACAATTGGTATCAGAGCATCCTTCTTGCCATCCTATGAATGATAGTTGATGCAACATATATTCATGTATACACTTCATGACACACATGTATTCAAACGTATACTTCATGACTTACTTGTATTCAAGTGTATACTTCATGACTTACGTGTATTCAAATGTATACTTCATGAATTACTTGTATTCAAGTGTATACTTCACGACTTACGTGTATTCAAATGTATACTTCATGACTTACTTGTATTCAAGTGAATACTTAATGACTTACTTGTATTCAAGTGTATACTTCATGACTTACTTGTATTCAAGAATATATTTCATGACTTATGTGTATTCAAGTTTGTACTTCATAACTTACATTTATTCATGTGCATACTTCATATATTATATGTATTTACATGTATGCTTCATGCTTCATGTAGGTACGTGTAATTATGCATTACATGTATGCTTCATGTTTCTTGTATTACATATACTAATGTGTATTATGTTTATGTTTCATGCTTCTTGTATTACATGTACTTATGTGTATCCTTCGTCTATTATGTGTATGCTTCATGCTTCGTGTATTACATTTATTTATATGTATACTTCATGTATTACATGTATGATTCATGCTCTGTGTAATACATGTATACTTTGTGTCTTACATATACTTCATGTATCATTTGTATTTATGCCTCACATATATTTACTTCGTATATTACATGTATCTATATATATGCTTCATGCTTTGTGTCTTACATGTATACTTTGTATATCACATTTATTTATGTGTATACTTCATGTATCTATGTGTACACTTCATGCTTTGTGTCTTACGTGTAAACTTTGTGTATCACGTATGCTTCATGTATTATGTATATCTATGGTTTGCTTCATGTCTAATGTTTCTCCAACAAGTTTATTCTATGTGTGTTTAAGATTTCTTTACAATTAAAATAATGAAAATACCAAATCTATCAAAGCTTTATTTGTCAAATGCTTCTTGATAATGAAGATTTGTAACTGGTGAAGTGAAAAAGTGTGACTCCCTCAGACTTGAGATATAAAAGGAGAGAACATTTCATTTAAGAATGACATCCAAAACATCATTGAGGAATTCAATTGAGAATAGAACCCTAAGCAATTTTCCTTGTGAAGAAAGCATCAATAGGAGATAAACCTAACAATCAACTCAAAGGTGAAATACTATTGTCGAAAAGGGTAGCCAAGAAGAGTAGTGACTCCTTGAAGAGATAGATATAAAGGATAAATATTTTCATTGACATAAGCAATCATCACTCATCTATTCATCATGAAACCAAGAAATCAAAATACCAAAAGTTTTCCCATGGAAGGAACAATCAATCATAACCACTCAACATAGTTGAATCTAACTTCAATTCTCAAATTGAAATCCACACATTACCACAACTAGTTGTCATGGGAACTTAGGCATAACTAAAGATATAAAGATGGATTAGGATTATCTTTCAAACTTCAAGATTTAGGTACACTAAGGTGTCATCTTGACCTAAAATGGTCAATCTCTTAAAAGACAAAACAACTATTTTGAGAGAATGTAAATAGGGAGAGAGATCTTAAGAGAAATATTGTACATTTATCATAAAATGTATTCATCCTCATGGATGAGGAACGTCATTGAAAATAAATTGTTCTATTCCTTTGGAACAAGATTAAATATACAATCAAGTGATCTATCCCACACTCATAGAAACAATGGAAATACATGGATCAACCTTGTAACCTACAAAATGGATCTAGTAAACTTATCTTATGAACCAAATTCACTTCTATATTAGATCATTTCTTCAACGAGTCTCCTCCTAAGTTCTTTTCTGGATCAAAGTAACTCCATATTCATAAAGATCAAGGACATCAGTATTACACATGTAGGTACCTTAGATAAATTTGATACAAATCAAGTTATGACAAAATTGTTACATAAGCCTATGCTAAGTTATATTATGGGTCCATAACCCACAAATCCTAGAATCATTCTCACCTATCAAACCTTGGGATAAATTGATATTATTAAAACAAATTGGGTACTTCCCTAAGATATGAAAATAAATTTGGTACCAAACATGGAGATGTGTGAAAGATGAGTGAGAACCTCCCATTGATATGGGAATTGGATGTTAGTGTCAATATATAAATTCAAATTCTATGAAGTATTTGTGAGTGATAACTATTTTCTATGGAGTCTAAGACTTTGACACATCCAATAATTTATACTTGAGGATTATCTATGATTAGAAGGTTATAACATGTTGAAAAATGTTTGGACAAAGTGTTACCAACACATATAAGATATTTTTGATTACACCCTCAATCTTGTCTCAAGACTTGTTTGAATGATTAAGTGAAATAAAATATACTTACTTTTGATTGAAGTATAGAAAAAAGGGTACAAAATGTAGTAAATGATCTTGTTATCCACAACACTCCTGTAACCTTTCATGATAAAAGATGCAACACTTTTCTATCATTGTAGATCTCAACAAGGGATTTGTATAATTGCCTAGGATCCTTGTGGTGATGAAATGAGAGAAAACTTATCTTAAATTAGGTACCCTATCAGTACCAACTCTTGGTTTTATTATTAAAAGATATGGGGAAATACAAGTATATGAACTAGAAGAATATTTTACAATGAATTACCCTCATACTTTAGAGAAAATTATCTACCGTATGATCTTAAAAGAAAATGTTGGCATTTAGAATGAAGTGAGTATACTAACGACAAATCTTCAAGAAAATTGAATTGGGATGCTAATTACTTTAGGTGCATCCTAATTATGATTTCTTGAGGATAAGTAATCTTGGGTGGTGTGGAATGTCATGTCCCCTTACCCTATGGTCAGCTATTCTTACAAAGACAGTGATTAGATGTTCATGCAAGTCAATTTCTCGATGAATGTAAAAATAATTTAAACTATTATTAGTATTGGCTGACACTCCTCATATTGAACATGTCCAACCTTCATTGTTGGTGCCACCTTTAAAAATAAATCAAATATTATCATGGTTCGACTTCTATTACTAGACAGTAACTAAACGGCAGTGACTATTAACAAAGAAGTGTTAATAAATTATGACAAGAGGGGAGATACCTATATAGTGGATGACCTCCTTTGAGTTTGAGCACTCCATAGAAGAATGTCTAGATATACGAATTGTTTGTTTTGTGTAATCATTAATATAAACAGAGGAGCAATCAACAATATTCAATGATTTTGTTTTAAGAAAGACAACAATTAATTAAGCAAGGGTGCCTCCCTTGGAGAACAACACATATTTATGAAATGTTGTATCTCTTCATAGAGTTATGAAGATATAAAATGAAGTTTTTGATTTGTGAAGAATGGGGGGAAGAGTAAGAAAGAGATACTTAGAAGTAAATATAGAATTTAGTATAAAATATCTATAAAATCAATCGAACAAGCATCAAGCAATACCAATCATTGGATCATTGAATTGTACAACAGACATTTGATCTATAAAATTATATCTATTTACTTAGTCATATGGACTGTTAACGATAGCAAAAGGTTACATTGCTAATTATGAATTGAATTAGAAGTTCGATAAGAAACATTATTGGATATACATGCAAAAATAGAATAAGGAATAGCAGGTTAGATCATTATTGACTATCAACTATATTTACTTATTACATATCACTGTCATATCTAGAAATACATAAAATTATTGAAATAAACCATCAACATGGAGAAGGGGGAAAATGTGCACTATGGAGAACAAATAAAGGCACCCTTGTATGTACAAATACAAAGAACAATGAGTAGGGTACCCTACTATCATGTAAAAGGGAGAAACATATAAGGGCACCCTAGGGCAGAATTCTTCTCCCTAATCTCCATGTTGAGGGTTTATTGGCACACTAAGATTCACTAGTCCAAGAAGAATGGTGAGGGGACTGCTTGGAGGGAGAACTATTGTCATAAGGCATCCTTCCATGCCTCCATGTACCTCCTCTTCTATGGATAAGTGTTGTAAACAAACTGAGTTAGCTACGTGATAATTGAATATATGATTTCTCAATAGAATATTAATTGAGTTTGAATGCAATATAATCTTGATTAACCCTCATGATTAAATATCTATAGGTATGTGCAGAAAATTGTATATGTTGACTATGTTTTGACTAAAGGATTCAAATTTAGAATCACATTATTCAAAGCAATATGTACATTGGTAAGATGTAACCCTAACCCTAATTTGTTGCAATTGTAATTTTAGGGCAGTTTAGGAAGGGGACATTACAAGGACAAACTTGTTACACATCCAATGTATTAATAGATCATATGCCCCTATAACATCCAATTGACTAAATCTTTAATGTCCATGAACCTTAGTGTTTTATGTCTAGTGTCTTTAAGAGGCATATTGAATAATAAGATTATATGCTAAAATCTAGTCACTTTCCCATATCCAACTTGTTCCATGTTGCATGATTAAGCACCTTGTAGATCTCTAAGTCCCTATGTCTTCTAGCTAAGAAGGAGGTTTCAACTTTATACTTCAAGTCCTTGAGTCTAGGGTCTCTCTTACTATATCTAGTCTACTGACTTGAAACCACTAATAAATAAAAGTTCGTTCAAATTATAATTTTTAAAGAAATAAAAGTTTTAATATTGAGGCTTTAACAGACCCTATGGTAAATACTAGACTAGACATTGCCCATGTAGTAGGAGTCTTGATCCATTTCATGGATAATCCTAGTTGGGATAGAGTTAAGAGGTTCTTGCTATCATGGTGATTTTACAATGAACTAGCACTTCATAGATATTCATTGTTTTGTGAATTCAAACTAGGTAGGGGATGTTAATCTATTAGGATATCTATAAGTGGTTATGTCTTTAGCTTGTTTGGTGGTTCTATTAGTTATATGTTTAGTAAATAAGTTGTAGTCACTTTGTTCACTATAGAGGCTAAGTATATGAAGGCTAATCACACCTGTAAGGATGCCATTTTTTTATAGAGAGTATACTCTAAAGTGAACTCTAGAGTGTCCTCTAGACTAAGCTCTCAAGTATCCTTCAAAATGTGCTTTAGAGAATCCTCTAGAATGAGTTGTAGAGTGTCCTCCAAAGTGTGCTCTAGATAATTCTATAGAGTTAGTTTTGACTATAGGGTGATTAAGATGAGATGTCATTTTCAAAGTGCCATATATTTGGCAAAGAACTTGATCTTTCATGTGAGGACAATACATATTGATCTCTAGTACCATTTTTCTCAAGACACAATGGAGGATGTTGTAGATGCATTGTTGAAGCTATTAGAGGAAATACAAACAACAGTATTAAACAACTAAATATCCAATAACTCAATGAAATTGATGCAAATACAAATAAACAAAGATTATACCTTCATAGATCGATTTACCTCATAGCTTCCATTGTTACCTATCTGGTATTGATCTTATGAATGCGTTGAGCTCTCAAAAGTGTGTTCTTCCTTGCTGTTGAAGATGACAATATGAGAATGGTTGTAGATGGATAATGCAATGAAGATGAAACTAACAATACAACTCTAGGATGATGGATAATGGAGATATGAAGCCATGGTTGGATGTTTGTGATGATAATGAGATTATGCAAGTGCAATGAGGATACATTGCCAAAGGCACGCTAGTAAATTTTTTGTAGAATAAGTTTACAAAAGTTCTTGGATTGTTCAAATGAGGGAATGAGGGTTCCTTTTATAGGCCAAGGAGAGGCCAATTCCAAGTGTCACGATCTCAATGGTGGAGAAGAAGTCTTGTGATGTGTATGGTTCAGATTTGGTTGGTTGGGATGAGGGAGAGAAATATGGAAGATGTTCCTCTCACCTTGACAAGGTGGAAAGAAAGGTGTGACATGAGGCCACATGTCACAAGGCTCACAAGGACCATAGAGTGAAGGTCAAAGAAGGAGACCTTGTTTGTAGGATGGTTGGAAGGAATATAGGGACTTATGGGACAAGTGTCTCAAGGTGTCTTTTGACTAGAATGACATAGAGAGACCATGCTCATGAGAATAGGGATGGTTAGAGGAATAATAGGACATGTGGATGAGGGAAATTAGATAATTAAATATTAATATATTTAATTATGTGTGCAACATGGTGAGGTGGATTGGATGATGTGGATTAGGTGATGTGGATTTATGGACTTTTGACTTTGGGATAAGAAGATTCGATTAAATAATTTAGAATTATTTAATTAGGGATGATAAATTGATTTGTTGTAGAATTATGATGATGTGAACCATATAAATAAATTAGTGAATTTATTCATTGATAGAGGAATGGGAATAAAATAAATATTAAATATTTATTTAATTTGACTTAGCCATTTTTAGGTGTATACATTTTGCCCCTCTTTGAGACAATGTGTTTTATCACATTGTTTCAAAGAATAATTTTTTTTTGTGATTGATACATGCCCCGGTTTGCCCCTAGTATAGGCTAATGATGATAGGATGCCCCCTCGGGAGATTGGTCAGGTTGAATGTGATGACTGAATGACAGACAATCTCACGATGAGAAAGGTTGAATGACAGGTTACATGGATGAAGAAATTGGTTGACGTGGAAGAAAATCAGATGAAAAACATGCCCCAACATGCACAAGGTTAAACATCTCCAATTAGGGTTCAATACACTATAAATGGGAGTGTGGGGTCACATTCCTAGTCATTTGTACACTTATCTTTGCTAGAGAGTTTATAGGAGATCAGAGCTCAGGTGCTAAGGAGAGTTAGCCATGATACAAAAAATTCCAGTCGAGCTACACCGCTTCGAGAGGATCTAATGGTTCAACCGTCCAGCAAAGTACGACTCATCGATAAGTACGCTTTCAATTTTAGGTTAGGTGCATTTATTATGGTCAAAAAGCTAGGTCAAAGTTAGGTGTTTTGAATGTGTAGCAGAAATGAATCAATGCAAATTCCCTACAAATTGGCGCAATCACCGCGATTTCGTGCAAACACTACCAAATCAGCACAAAGACATTACCTTCGCAAACATAGGATAGAACTATGCAAACACAAGGGGTTTCTATACAAGTGATATGTAACTGTGCAATTGCCATAATCCTATGCATGTGATGTAATGTTGTGCAAACACCACCTGAATCAGTGCATTTGAATTACGCTATGCAAATGCAAGGAGATCTTACACAAATGCCCTGATACTGTGTAAATGCTGAACATAACTACACATATACCTTAGATAGCAAAAATAATTAGCAAATTTGATAAATTCGGCATCATGATTGATGTTCACCAATTGATAATTCATATCTAAGATTGATAGAATCTCAGGAGAGATGATAGGATAGATATCCTGATAAAATAGCTAAGTACTTGATGTTTGATAGTTAGATATGTAGTTTAGTTGATTTCATTTGATTAATATGTGTTTGGCTAATTGCAGGAGGAGCTTGATGATGTACTCATGTCACAGGAGGGATTCCCAATTACATAGTTGCTTAGACCGTACTTGACAGATATTGACTGCCTAATTCTGGGATCAACAGGCTTATCTTTTGTTTGTTTTATGCCTGAGATTTAGGTGAATCTTGGTATGCTGATTGTACTTGCTGAGATATATCATAGTGAGGATGGGACATTTCATCTTCCTACTAGGCAGATCACTGTGACTTTGGAGTATGTCCATTAGATTCTGCTGATTCTGATTGATTGAGAGCTCATGGAGTATGAGTCTCAAACTGGGGTAGGACTTGATGAGTGCTGCCAAGTTTTTGATGATGATACCCTTGAGGGCATAGAGATCAGTTGGGCTGACATGGTTGCCTACTATGAGCCTCTTCCATTGGTTGTTGTTGGGTTGATTGGAGGGATAGTGTGCCCTGGCAGGAGGTCACACAGGTTTGCAGTTAGATGGGGGAGAGCTCTAGAGTGGATCACTATAGAGGGCACCTGATATGCTTGGGGTGTGTGTTTACTTGTACACCTTTATCATGATTTGCACCAGTTTGTGTATGATGGATCTTCAAGTTTGTCATGTGGAGTATCTCTTCTATAGATTTTGGCTTGGTGTCACATTGTGATTACTCAGTCGATTGGTATAGGCACTCAGGGCAGGATCAACCATATTCTTATATGTTTCAGGAGAGTCTTTCCCAACCCAAGCTAGGAAAGCTAGATTACTAGTGGCATGCATTTGACAATGTCGACTTAGTTGTTTGGTGCCCCTACCTAGATTGTGAGGTATGGGATGAGGATGCCTTGGAGCTACCATTTTGTTTCTAGACTAGGTGGCTGATAGGGAGGACTCCCTATATTTTTGAGAGGCACATAATTTCTTGTGTGTACTGGTAGTTTGGCAGGATCCAGGGGATGTCCCAAGGGAATGCCATCTTTGCTAGGACATACAAGGACCATCCTCGATGAGGTCCTGGTGCATCTTATGAGTAGGCATGGGCAGAGTTTTTACAGATACCATATCAGCTGCGGCTGATGAGGAGGATAGTTGTAGATGCAAGCATGACATAGGATTACGCCAATTACTTTATAGCACACCCATTTCCTCGCTACTTAGGACCTGGAGAGTAGGCCCTGAGAGTATATGATTGGGAGGAGGAGATGGGAGTGATGGAGATGGTAGGAGAGTTAGATAGTGGGTTAACAGAGATCCTGTCCAATAGGCACAATTATTACTGCAGGGACAGATGCAACCTCCTGCACAACTGTAGGTACAACCACAGGTTGTACAGGGATAGGGGTAGGGACAAGATGATGGGGAGATGGCAGTCTTATGAGCCTAGGTGGCTCAACAACAGACATAGATGCAAAAATAGCATGTTCAGTTGGGGGAGATGTAGGGACAGATCACCCAGTTGTAGGGTGCATTATAGCCTACGAGATTGGAGAGAGATACTACCATCTAGCAGTACACCAGGGCTGAGGGGATGCTAGAGAAGGTACAACAAACTGCAAGATAGGGTCCCATAGGGTAGATAGTTACAGAGATGATGAGGGCTGGTCAGGAGATTTTCTATTGGCAGTCACTCTATGAGTAGGTTGTGCCCCAGAGCGGCGAGTAGGCAGTTTTCACCGTAACTACCGCAGTAGGTCACAGAGGACTTTCACCAAGAGTGGAGGGGTGATGGGTCCATCTAAGAGACCACTAGATTCAGACACAGGGCCATCAGGTGGTGACCAACCACCGTAGCCATAGTAGCCAGCATCTTCAGGAGGCAGTGCCACCTAGATGCTCCTTTAGACATGTATTACTTTTGGTAGTATTTTTTATACACTTCATTGTGGACATTTTGAGTTGTATTATCTTGTGATATCATTGTATACTTGGATATTACTATTTTTGATGAGGATATATGATCATGCAAATGATGGACTATCTATATATGCATTTATGGATGGACACTTCTATATGATGATTTATTTTGATTATGGTTATATGCAATCCTGCTAATCATGTTTATTTGATTTTATTATGCACTTGATACTTATGTGACATGATGTTTCTAGGAGCTACATGATGGATATGATGACCTATATGCATGTTTATGATCCTATATGTTTACCATTTATGATGACCTAAAGCATACACTAATGATGATTTAGTTGTAACATATGGTGTTTTAATTGTTTTATTTATGGATGATGATCTAATATGCAACACTCTAATATCTATGTTTTTGTGAGATTTTTTTATTTATGAAATATTATGGTGACTCATGCATCTAAATGACAACATTATATGTAACACAAACATGATCTAAATGCTTATATCACTAATGCACTTAATATGAAGATACTATATGATGACACATCTATTTATGACATGCAAAAGTATTATGAATTGTTTTTTTTGTCTCAAGTATACTCAAACATAAAATAACAAAACACTTCAAAGAATTGGACTTAATAACTAGGATAAATGGGTAACTTAGAAGAAATAACTTGGATAAATGGATAACTGAGATCTTGAGACACTTGGAATTTTAACAAGGATGAAATGTAATTTGATATGTATGGGTGTCGATTTTGTCATCTTCGTATACAAATTTTTGAAGTACTTTGTTTCATCATTGAGCTTTTAAAATGTTGTAAGAAAATACAAGCATCTAGGTATAATTAAACCATGATGACTTGAGTATCTCTTACATGGATTCCGATTTAGCAAGTTAATACAAGCATCTAAGTATAATTGAACCAAGATGACCTAAGTATTGCTTGTGTATCAATAGACAAGGATTACAGTTGTTTCATGTTTAGACCTCTAATGTCCTCAATGATCATTATGTTGATCATGTCTTTAGACAAGGCTTAACATTACTAAAGATAAACCCACAAATAGAAGACAAATAAAATAATTATGTTCCATCATAGCATCTCTAGTTTTTGACATCCTTGAGTAGCATAGGAGACATAATAACAAAAATCCTAATAATAAGATTTTAAACAACCTTTAAAAACCTTCTTTCCATAGATATATTTTTCTTGCAATAACTGATAGAGTCATTTTGATAGTTTAGGTAGGTTAGTGTTGTTAAGTTTAGTTTGATGCGTCTTTGTCAAGACAATGTTTTAAAGCTTGTTTTGTTGCACTGCTTTCTATCTAGTGATAAAACCATGATCTGATTTGTTATCCTCTGAATTGTAGCATTCAAAAATCCAATTCACTAACCAGGTTGAGAATTTGCCCCGAGACAAGTAAAGGATCAATTTATTATGGATAAGCTGATGATATACATGAAGAAATAGGCCCTAAGGGACTAACCTAGTGGCTCAGGGACTCATTGATAAATGGTCTTGTCTACATGATGACACAAAGGCAACATAGTTCAGGGTGAGGACTATGTGAACTTAAGACCTAAGGGTTGGGAAGCCTCAGGGACTCATCGATGATGGCCTTGCCTACGTGACAATACCGAGGAAACGTAGTTGGACCTTGAAGTCTAACACTGGTGATGGATGAAGATATATTTATAGTAGGATTTGGGAAATGGATGAATGGGGAAGGAACCTCGGGGGCACATATATGGTGGCCTTTCCTACGTGATAACTTAGAGGTGATGTAGTTCGGGTGTGGACTATGGGGACCTAAAGACCTAGGGGGTGGGAAGCCTTAGGGGCTCATCGATGTGGCCTTACCTACATGACGATGCAGAGGCAACGTAGTTTGACCTTGAAGGCTGACACTAGTAAATGGATAAATGGAAGATATGCAAAGGTTGATGATATGATTAGGGATATGGATAGAAGGGAAGCCTCGGGTGCCCATCAATGATGGCCTTGCCTACGTGATAACACAGAGGCAACGTAGTTTGGGATACTGGTGATACTGACAATGGATTTGTGATAGAATGATAGGATTGATGATAATATTGGATGACTCTATTAGATAAGGTGATAAGGGTGACAAAGCACCAAGCTATGATAGGTTACCATTAGGTGGTTGCGAATGGATGCAGTTATTTAATGGATATGGTAGGAAAGATGGTTGGGTTTCTTCTAAAAGATGGAGGAAGTGGTTTATTGCAAATAACACCTGTTTCCAGGTTTTCACCACTTGGTTTTTATTTAAATGATCACAAATAGTGCCTATTTGCCAAGTTTTCACTACTTGGTTTTTTTAATACATTCCTTTGAAGGTGCAGAACCTTTGAAGGTGCATACTATTGATGCGGTCATCAAATAGTTTGCCTTCTAATGTTGATAGCTGATAAGCACCTGATCCATAAGAAGCAACTATGACATAGGGACCCAACCAATTAGGTTCAAATTTCCCCTTTTTCTCTCTATCTTTATGATTTCATGGATTCTCTCTTAGAACCAAGTCACCCACCTAGAAGACTCATGGTTTGACCTTGTGATTATAACTTCTTGACATTCTTTGTTGGTATGCCTTAAGATGGTTGAATGCTTGTTATCTCCTTTCTTCTAGCAGCTCTAGTTCCTGGAGCCTAGATATTCTATATTCCTCATCATTTATGAGACCCTTTAACGACACCTTGAGGGAAGGTAATTTAACTTGTATAGGCAAGATGGATTTAGAGCCATAGACGAGGGTGTATGGTGTTGCACCTGTGGGAGTGCGTATGCTAGTTCTATAGGCCCATAGAGCGGGGTGTTGGATCTAGGGCATACAACTGAGAGGGGGGGTGAATCAGTTGTATAAAAACTTGCTCTGTATTTCAAACACTTGATTCATCTTGTTAGTTAACCGCATATCAATTAATCATCCATGAAAGTAAAACACACAAACATAAGAGCAGATAAACATCAACACATTGAACACCAAGATTTTGACATGGAAAATCCAGTTAAGGGAAAAACCACGGGGTGATTAACCCAAGGATTATTCTTTGTTAAAAGAATATGAAAAGAATGGCACTTGCCAATTAGGGCTCACTGCCCGAGCACACTGCTCACAAAGAGGCCCACTGCCTACAAGGAGACACACTGTCTACAAAGTGATAAGAATCACAGTCTTGAACTAGAGAATGACATCTTTACCATGTCCGGATCAGTTCCATTTAAGCCCAAAAACCTCTGCTCTACCTTTCGCACTTCTCTTCACTACACCACACTCATCCACACAATCCACACTGCAAAATGAACTCACAAACCTTTATTTATACAAGACATTGACTTAGGAACAATCATCTAAGTCGGCAATCAACCATAAGAATATCCGCAAGATGAATAACACATCCGGTTGGCCATCACAAGAACATTCACAGGATGAACAACTCATCCGGTCGGCTAGTTGGAATAAGAACTTCATCCGGAAGAATAACTTCAATTCCGGGCTCTACCATCAATACGGACCAACAACACTACTTCATCATGATCCAAGAACCTTCACAAGCCTGCCTGAATGACCAGGTACATCCGCACATTCTCTACATACTGGAATCTCTTCTCTTCCTCATCTGGAACTTCAGGAACACAGTCTGTCGCCACTGTCACAATGTAAAAGGCACTTCTGGACCTCATTATCATACACAACTCAAGATGACACATTACAAGGACATCCCAAACACTCCTTCCAATCCACAGATTAGGATTATACAATTCCAGACCTCACCGGACCTTTCTGTGATCCTCTGTCACCTCTGAACACTTGCCAAAACTGGTTCTATACCGACAGCTACAAATCCTTCAGATCTTCATGCGGACCTCTGAAATCTTAACTGAAGCATCTCAAGACTCATATCTAAAAACCCTTTAATCCGCATCCTCCGGTTCGCATCCTATACAATACATTTGCCTTTTTCTTATCACTGTTCTTCACTGTTCCTAACTGAGGCTAATTTTCTCAGTATCCTCAGCACACTGCTCATCCAATCCTTCTTGTCAATGCAATATGAGTATGTTGACATCAATGACAACACTGGTTCACCTCATACTTGCAACTATCTCCCCCTTTGTCATTGATGGCAACATATGATGTGAAAAACTATCAAGACAAGAACTTCTCCTTTCTGTCACAGCTCCCCCTATCAGCAACATGTCTTCTCCTCATTTACTGCTCCCCCTTTGATCATCAACCACTTGTTGTTCACATGTCTTCTCTCCCCCTTTGACATCAATGGCAAAGGGCTCATAGTTGCAATTCTAACACATTAGAATCATACCAGCTGCTCCCCCTTAGTAGCAGCTCCTCATCATCAATCCGGATCATAAGATATGACTGTGATATCCACCAGACTGATGCACATTAGTGCATCCAAGTTCATCATCGGAGGGGCCATGACCCCTAACTTCTCCCAGAGATATTCAAAAGAGTCCTTGGGAAGAGGTTTAGTAAAGATATCTGCAATCTGATCCTTGGAGGGAACATACTCCAACCTGATTTCTTCCTTGTTCACTTGTTCTCTCAAAAAGTGAAACTTGATAGATATGTGCTTAGTCTTAGAGTGCAATACCAGATTCTTGGAAATATTAATTGCACTTGAATTATCATAGAAAATTGTGATAGGCTCCTCATATTCAACTTTAATGTCTCTTAGCATCTGCTTCATCCATAAGATTTGAGTGCAACTACCTGCTGCTGCAATGTATTCTGCTTCAGTTGTAGATAGAGATATTGCATCTTGTTTCTTGTTTAGCCAAGAAACCAATCTCTTCAACAAAAAGAATGCTCCACCACTAGTGCTCTTCCAATCATCCACATCTCCTGCCCAATCTGCATCTGTGTAAGCATGAAGAGAGAAATCTGGATCTCTAAGGTACCATAGACCATACTCAACTGTTCCTTTCAAGTACCTAAAAATTCTTTTGATTGCCATAACATGAGATTCTCTAGGATCAGCCTGGAATCTTGCCATAGGACCAATAGCCTACATTATATCTAGTCTAGTCTAAGTGAGATACAATAATCTACCAATCATTGATCTATACTTTGTCTGATCTACCTTTGAAGAGTCATCATCTTTGCTCAACTTACATCCAGTTGCCATGGGAGTGTTCATTGGCTTTGAATCTTCCATACCAAATTTCCTCAACAATTCTTTCACATATTTGGTCTAAGAAATGAAGATCCCTTTCTTTGTTTGAGTAATTTGCAGACCCAAGAAGAAATTCATTTCACCAAGCATAGACATTTCAAACTCACTTTTCATCTGATTTGCAAAAATTTTGCACATACTATCTTTTCCTCCAAAAATGATATCATCCACAAACACTTCAACAATCAAAATGTTTTCATGATCAATTTTGAAATATAAGTTACTGTCAGCAGTACCTTTGCTGAATCTAATCTACACAAGATTCTTATCCAATCTTTCATACCATGCTCTTAGGGCTTGTTTTAATCCATACAATGCTTTCTTCAACTTGTAGACCATATCATCATTGTCAGACAATTGAAATCCATCCGGTTGTTCAATGTAAACTTCTTCTTCCAGATCGTAAACTTCTTCTTCCAGATCACCATTTAGGAAGGCAGACTTGACATCCATCTGATATACCTTGAAGTCTTTAAAGGTAGCAAATGCAAGAAATAATCTGACTACTTCAATTCTTGCCACCGGAGCAAAGGTCTCTTCAAAATCAATTCCTTCTATTTGAGAGTAGCCTTTGCAGACCAATCTAGCTTTGTTTCTGATTACTTCACCAGCTTCATTTAATTTGTTCCAGAAGACCCATTTGGTTCCAATCACATTCCTGTCTCTAGGTCTAGGAACAAGATCCCAAGTATGATTTTTCTCAATTTGCATTAATTCATCTTTCATTGCTTTGGTCCAGTTTTCATCATTGCAGGCTTCATTTACTGTTTTAGGTTCAATCTTTGAAATCAGACAACATTCATCCTGATATTGAGCAACATTCCTTCTAGTTTGGACACCTTTGCTTATGTCACCTATGATCTAATCTTCAGAGTGGTTCAGTGTTACATACCTTAGAATTTTGGGAGTATCCTGCACTACTGCTTCTTGATCAGGCTCATTCAAACCTATCTCTTCTTCCTGATTTACCGAATCAGGCTGACTCTGTCTTACCGGAGAGGATTGAGTTCCTTGATTCTGAACACCGTCTTGGTCATCTTCATCAAACTCATAAAATCTTGAGGGCTTCTCAATTCCTTCATCAACTTTCACATTAGTGCTTTCTATCATCTTCCTCAGTCTCTTATTGTAACACTGGTATGCTTTGCTTTGAGTGGAGTAACCCAAGAAAATTCCTTCATCACTTCTAGCATCAAACTTTCCTAGATCTTCATCTCTTTTAATATAACACATGCTACCAAATACTCTGAAATATTTCACAGTAGGAGTGATACCAAACCAGAGTTCATAGGGGGTCTTACCGGTATTATTTCTGATGAACTCGATTTAGAGTGTAGACTGCAGTGCTAATAGCTTCTTTCCAGAACATCTGAGGAACATTTGCTTCCAACATCATTGTCCTGGCAGCTTCCTGGATGGTCCGGTTCTTTCTCTCAACTACTCCATTCTACTGTGGAGTCCTAGGAGCAGACAACTGTCTCTTTATACCCTGCTTCTCACAAAAGTCAATGAACTCACCAGATGTAAATTCACCACCTCTATTAGATCTTAGACACTTCAGTATCAATCCGGTTTGATTCTCTACCATAGCTTTGAAGATTTTGAATTTCTCAAATGCTTCTGATTTCTCTTTTAGGAAGGTAACCCACATCATCTGGGAATGGTCATCAATTAACAACATGAAATATCTATCACCTTGCAGACTCTTGATTCTTGTCGGACCACAGAGATCAGTGTGTACTAATTCCAACAATCCGGTAGAGGACTGATCTTTGCTTTTGAAAGAGACTCTGCTCTGTTTACCTAGCTGACATTCTTTGCACAAACTATTTGTAGATTTCATCAATTTTGGAAGATCTCTTATAGCCTGAGTATTGCTTATCTTGATGATGTTATCAAAATTTACATGACACATTCTTCTATGCCATAACCAACTCTGATCAACTTGAACAAATAGACAACTTTTATTTGAACCAACCAGATGAAAGATATTACCCTTTGTTTGAGTACCGGATGCAATTTCAGTTCCGGAGCTTGTAAAGATTCTGCATTTTCCATTCTTAAACCGGAGATCATAGCCTTTGTCTACTAACTGACCAACACTGAGAAGATTGTGCTTCAATCCTTCAACATATAGTACATTACCTATTTTTCTCTTTCCATCAAAGGAAATAGTTCCCCTACCTCTGATTCTGCCAGCAGAATTGTCACCAAACTTTACATTCCTCCTTCATACCTTTCCAAATCCAAGAACTTATCCTTGTCACCAGTCATATGGTGAGAACATCCACTGTCAATAACCCAATCATCCTTTTCTTCCACTTGAGTAGCCAAAGCTTTTTCCACAACCTTGTGATAGACAGATTCAGAGAGTATTGAATCTTCTTCCTTGATGGCAAGAAACACCCATTCATTTCCGGATTTGCTTCCTAGTTCTGATTCATCATCTGTTACTCCTTCATTGTCATCTTCTTCATGAACATAATAGCAGTTCTTTTGAAACGTTTGTCTGTTAGTATTAGTCCTTGCAGATCCTTCCGGACATCTTGAAGCAAAATGACCAATCTTATTGCAGTTGAAGCACTTAAAGGGTAGTTTTCCTTCATACTTACCGGATCCTCTTGGTAGTCTTTTTGCAATGAGGGCTTCAAGTTGAGCTATTTCTGCTTCTTCTTCTTCCATGTCTCTTCTTGCTTGATCATACCATGACATCTTCCTTGAAGAGTTTTCACCCGGATCAAATCTCTGTTTGCCTTTCACATAGGCACTGGCTTTGAAAGCAGATTCAGTCTTGGGAGGATCATCTCCAAACTCGGCCATTTCAAATGTAGCTAGCTTGCCATCCAATTGTTCTCTTATGACAGTTGTGTGGGCTCTGAAATCATCAATTGCAGCAACCTTGATTTTGTAGGCAGTAGGAAGGGATCTAAGGATTTTGCAAACAATCTCATTTTCATCCAGAGTTCCACCAGTATTTCTAATTCCACACACCAGTTCATTCACTCTTGGCATAAAAGTAGTGATGTTTTCATCATCTCTCATCTTCAATCTTTCAAAATTCCCTTTCAGACTTTGCAACCTTGCACTCTTGACAAACTCATCTCCTTCATACAGAAGTTCTAGTTTAGTCAGGATCTCATATGCAGTTGGTAGGTCAATGACATTTGAGAGATCTGAGTCATTCAATGCGCTTAGAAGAGCTTCCTTGGTCCGTAGATTGTTTTCATTATCTGTGATTTCATTCAGAGTTGTCGAACCACCTTGTGGAGGTACATATGGTTTTGAAACCATGGCCAAGTATGCTTTTCCCATACATTCCAAGTGACATTTCATGCGACCCTTGCAGAGAGTGAAATTGGTTCCATCAAACTTCGGACTATCCTTTTTGTATGACGACATCCTGGATCTCCTCAAGCAGTTAAGCTTCTTTCAGAGGAACCTTGCTTTGATACCAATTGTTGGATCTAGGGCATACAACTAAGAGGGGGGTGAATCAGTTGTATAAAAAATTGCTCTGTATTTCAAACACTTGATTCGTCTTGTTAGTTAACCGCATATCAATTAATCATCCATGAAAGTAAAACGCACAAACATAAGAGCAGATAAACATCAACACATTGAACACTAAGATTTTGACGTGGAAAACCCGGTTAAGGGAAAAACCACGGGGTGATTAACCCAAGGATTATTCTCTATTAAAAGAATATGAAAAGAATGGCACTTGCCATTTAGGGCTCACTGCCCGAGCACACTGCTCACAAAGAGGCCCACTACCTACAAGGAGACACACTATCTATAAAGTGATAAGAATCATAGTCTTGAACTGGAGAATGACATCTTTACCATGTCCGGATCAGTTCCATT